>CM060944.1:14986250-19972500 GCA_030765085.1 Allium cepa | reverse complement strand
GCTTATTAGGGTTTCTGAGCTAAGAAATGTCAATTCTACTCTGACTACACTTTCCTATACCTTCTGTTTAACCCATTCCTTCACCTTTCTATTTTTGGTGGTCTTCCTTCCTAGTAATTTCTTTGGGTTTTATTTATTTTATGCCTATGGTTACAATCTCCTTTTTTAGAGAAAGAGCTCTTCCGATTTTCTATTATTTTTGTTATTAGGCTACTCATGCAATTTACAGTTTTCCTCTCACTGTTAACGTGCCATGCAAATATCATGTGTAGTCTAACTTGTACGGCTAATACCTATTGTACATTTTTCTAAATACTATGTATTATTCATTTCTTGCAAGCACATATTTTACTATTTTTTATCCTTGACACATATTTTAGTTTTTTTTTTCACGAACACTTATTTAAATATAACACATTTTGATCAAAAACTTATCATAATAATTTGGGTTATCACATACACACCTCCTTTAAGGAATTGTGTCCCACAATTATCTCGTTCATACATATCACATTGTATTATGTTCATTCAGATATCAATCAATACTACACCATGTTTTATCAAAACTGGTCACATGATATATGTATACATACACACACACATAATATATATATATATATATATATATATAATTCATGTTATGCATTCCATCATCACCATTTTAGGAACCCTCATATATTAGGTCCTTACAAAAAAATTAAACAGAAACAATTTTGGATATCTGGATTTTAACTTTGTCTTCCACTTCCCATGTGCAACTTTTAGGATCAAGACTCCGTTGCACTTTAACTAATTTTATAATTTTATTTCTCAATTTCATTTCCACTCTAGAGACTATCCCAATAGGCTCCTTCACATAAAACAAATCAGATCTGATTTTCACTTGTGTTGGAGATTCCAGTATAGTTTCTTTATCATGCACCCATCTTCTCAATTCTGAAACGTGAAATACATCGTGTATTCCTCTCAATTCTTCAAGAAACTTCAATCTATATGCCAATCTTCCTATTCTTTCAATAACTTCATATGGTCCATCATACCTGGGAGATAATTTACTTTCCTTACCAAACCTCGACGTCTTCCTTATTGGAGAAAATTTTATAAATACAAAATCCCCCACCTTATATCTACTGGTTTTCTTCCTTTATCTACATATGCTTTTTTCCTATCTGAGCTACACTCATTATTTTTCTTACCAATGATATTCATTTTGTGGTCTCTTTTACTTGTCCAGGTCCAAGTAATACTCTATCCCCAGCTTCCATCCAACATGCAGGTGACAAACAACCTACCATATAAGGCTTCAAAGGGTGTCATGCCTATACTTGATTGATAGCAATTATTGTAGGAAAATTTAGATAAGTAAATGTGGTCTTCCCAACTTCCTAAAAAGTCTAACACACATTCTCTCAATAAATCCCCTAAAATTTTGTTTACAATCTTAGTTTGTCCATTAGTTTGTGGATGATAGGCTGTGCTTAAACACAATTCAGTCCCCATTGCTTCTTTAAAACTGCTTTAAAAATTTGATGTAAACAAAGCATCCCCATCACTTATAATAGTCTTTTGTACTCCATGCAATCTAACTATTTCTTTTTACAAACATTTGAGCCAATTTGCTTGCATTCCTATCAGATCTTATAGGTACAAAATGCGCTGTTTTTGTCAATCTATCCACCATTACCCAAATACCATCATTCCCCTTTTTGTTCTTGGCTAACCATTAGTGAAATCCATTGATATACTTTCCCATTTTCACTTTGGCACTTCTAAAGGTTACAACATTCCAGAGGGCTATTGATAATCAGCTTTCACCTGTCGGCATATTGAACATTGAGCTACATATTTGCTTACTGCCCTTTTGATGCCTCTCCACCAAACATTCCTCTTTAAGTCATGATACATTTTTATCCCACCCGCACGTATCATATATTTAATTCGATGATAAACATCCATAATTCCCCATTTAAGTTCTCCATCGTCAGGTACACAAAGCCTTCCCTTATTCCTTAAATAACCATTTTCATCAATTTCTAAATTTTCAATTTTTGTTCCACTTAACAAAAGTGTTCTCTCTTTCAAAACCTGATCTTGGTCTTGTGAGGCTCCTACCTTTTCTGCTAAAACAGACTTGATAGTGACAAGACTAAGTTTCCCATATTTCATCATGTCATTGTTTGTTTCCATTGTTTCCCCAACTAGGTTAGCTGTTTCCACCTCTACAAGTACTGATGAGGCTTTAAATTCTTCTGTCATCAACATCGCTAATTTAGCATGCTGCCTACTTAAAGCATCAGCTACCCTATTTACTTTACCTAGTGTATATAAAATGTCTAAATCATAAGCAGCTAGGAATTCTAACCACTTACGCTGCCTCATATTTAAATCTTTTTGTGAAAAAAAGTATTTCAAAGATTTATGGTCAGTGTATAATTTAAATTTGGCCCTCAGTAAGTAATGTCTCCATAATTTCAGTGCATACACTATAGCATAAATTTCTAGATCATGTGTTACATATTTTGTTTTATTGGGCTTAAGCTATCTTGAGTCATAAACTATTACCTTATCATGTTGCATTAGCACAGCTCTAAGACCTGATCCAGTTGCATTAGTATACACAATAAGCCCCTCATTCCCCTCAGGCACTTTTAATATAGGAGCTTCTATAAGAGTTTTCTTTAATTGCTCAAAAACATCTTCTCATTTTTCAGTCCATATAAATGATTTTTTTTTTGTCTTAGTCAGTGGGATTACAATCCTTGCAAAATTCTTTATAAACCTTCTATAATAGCCAGCCATCCCCAAAAATGATCTAACTTCGGTCATAGTTTTAGAACTTTTCCATGCTTGCACTGCTATCACTTTATGAGGATCTCTTGAAATTCCATTTTCTGAGATTATATGGCCTAAAAATTTTATTTCATGCTTTCAAAAAGTGCACTTAGAAAATTTTGCCTTTATATTATGTTCTCTTGGTCTACTTAACACTGAATGCAAATGCTTCTCATGATCCTTCTCTGTCCTTGAATAAATTAAAATGTCATCAATAAAAATCAAGACAAATTTATCCAAATAATTTCCAAATACCCTATTCATTATGCCCACAAAATAGGATGGTGCATTTGTTAACCCAAAGGGCATAAAAAAAAATTTATACGTTCCATGTCTTGTATTAAAGGATGTATATTCACACTTTCTTCCTCTACCTTCATTTGATCAAATCCATAGGCAAGATCCAGTCTTGAAAACACTTTAGCTCCATTTAATTGATCAACTAGGTCATCAATTCTAGGCAGTGGGTGTTTGTTTTTATTGTGACCTTATTGAGCTTCCTATAATCTATACACTTTCTCAAGGTCCCACCTTGCTTTTTAACAAACACCACTAGTGATCCCCAACATCAGCTACTGGGTTTTACAAATCCCTTTTGTTCTTACAAATCCCTTTTGTTCCAATTTTATTAGTTGTTTCCCTAATCAAAACAACTCTTTTAGCCCCATTCTAGTCCGCTTCTTCACAATAGGACTTGCATCCAATATTAATTTTATTTGCAATTCTACTGGCATATTATGAGGCATCCCACTAATTTCATCAAATAAATTAATATACTGATTTACTACATGTATATTTTCCAGTTTTGATTTTGTCTCTTCATTGTTTAAACTCCATACATGTCCAAAGTATCCTTCTTTTGCAACATCACATTACACTATGACTCTTTTACTGTCAATGGATTTTAAAGAAATAATGGACTTTTCTAAATTTATAGTAGCTCCAAATTTCTTCAACCAATCTACACCAAGAATGTAACGACCCAGTTTTTCGACGATCGAAAGTCGACATCAATACATCCACTATATCAAATGCCGAACTGTGACACCCCACCTTTATACCCATGCTATACAAGAACACTACGGAGTAATGCCGTCAACTAGCGCGGAGAATAAGGCTGTGGAGGAGCGACCATCCGTATAATTTCTTTGTGCGAGCACCGATATGTCAGATAGTATAGCATGCACTTCATTCAAGGAGGAAGTCCGACATACCGATACAAACTCAAAGCTATCACACAGTGGCTATATATAATCTTCGGAAACAAATATAGGAATAAACATAACACAAATCAGTCACAGACATCCATATCATAAAGGCGGAAAAAGATATGAATACATATATATAACACATGAAAGTGTACATCAGAGTAGTGGTCAAACAAGATCCACACTGACACAAAAGAATAGCAACATGTGCTATACAAAAGAATACATCTATGAGTCGATATCCCAAATGTAAACAACAAAAAAACTACTAATCTAAGTAGCTGCCAAAAGTCAGAGTAATAGATCCCTGGAGAGAAGTCAAGCAGAAGCACATGTAACATCTCGGTTTGACCCGAGTATTATTTCATAAGAAAATAATAAACGGATCAGTCTAGCTATAAATATCAGACGACATGATATAGAATAAAAAATATGGCATAAACATATAATATCCATAATGGCATACTACTATAAGTATGTAAATGACAATCAACAAAAGATTAATCAATATCACAAGAATCTTCTCAAAGATCCAAAAAGGGTATCATACTCAAAACTTGTATTCACAACAAGTCAATGACACACGAGTTCACCAATACACAAAAATTGATAAATCATATCAATGAAAATCACTAAAACTGGTGAAGCATAAATTTCAAAATTCAACACACGAAATCCAGAAATCATAAAAAGGGGGAGGCCTATCACACGAACGGGAGCAGAAAACTCACCAACATATGTATCACACGAACGAGACGCTATCTCATGGTAGCTAGCCATTAATTTTTGACACACGAACGGCCCGAAGACCATGGGCGCTACCCCACATGTGTGAGTCGAAATCACTCAGAAACGGGTTCTAGTCTCCCTCGCAGACAAAGAGACATCGCACAATTGCTAGTCTAAATCACAAAAATGACCGTCAATGATCATCAAGAAGTGTTAATTACACTAAGTTAGTAAATATAAAAGTTTAGCTTCATGTCCCATAACCACTTGCTTAACTCAAATATTTACGAACAAACTGTAGATCTTCACTAGAAAATTGTCACAAAAGATTCAATCGAACAAGTCCAAGAATTAACCAACGAAGTAAACGCAAGTGTTTCATACCACTTGTTTTACTAAGTCGTTTAATTAGATTTTTCATACGAGTGAGGTAAAGGTTTGTATATACTAATAGATTGGAAATCGGTTTGAGAAAACGAGCTTTGTAATAAAATAGTATTGAATGAAGAAAGAGTTTTGATATTTACTACTAGTATTGAATCCTTTGTATATTTTGAAGTGACAAATCACAAAGATGATAGTAGAACAATCGATCATCAAAATTCACATACGAAGACGTGAATAAATTCCAAACAAATCGATAAAGAATCCATCGAAATGGATATTCAAAAATCCCTAAAAAGGAGTCATCAAAGTCATAATAAATGATAACAACAAATAGGATCATCACGAATCGATTTAAATTGGAAATTCAATCCAAAAAGGCAAACTGGACTGAAACAGCAGGTTCAGTCGACTGAACAGAGTTTTCAGTCCACTGACCCTGTACCTGGAAATTTTCCAGGTTCAGGAAACTTTCTGTTTCCAGGTTCAGTCGATTGAACAGAGGATTCAATCGATTGAATCATGCTTGGAAACTTTCGGGTTGCAGGTTCAGTCGACTAAACAGACTTTTCAGTTGACTGAATCTTGCCTGGGCTGTTTTTCAGCCTATACAAATGAAGAGAAAAGTCTTCCAAAATGCCGTCACGAGAATCGATATCAAAGTCTTTCAAACCTTCAATATCAATTTTATCCTTAATATTTTGGCCAAGAAGAGCCAATTCGAGATCTAGCCTTTGAGCTTTAAGAATGCAGTCTAAAAGAGAAGGATGAGCCTCAAGGCTACATAAAACAAGAAATGAACATAAATCGGAAACACAATCTCGAATTTCACAAGTGGATAAAACCTCGAGATCATTCCATTCGGATATCATCATGGAAACAACCGCTTGTTGCTTGCGACTAAGTGCATCGACAACTCGATTTTCCTTTCCGGGAGTATAAAGAATATCAAGACCATAAGATGCAAGGAACTCGAGCCAACGCTGTTGACGCAAATTAAGTTCCTTTTGAGAGAATAAATACTTCAAGGGCTTATGATTGGTATAAAGAACAAATTTCTCTCCTAAAAGATAATGACGCCAAATGCGAAGGGCGAAAACAATAGCCGCGAGCTCTATATCATGAGTGGCATATCTAGTCTCAACAGGCTTCAATTGCCTAGAAGCATAAGCAATAACACGTTCTCTTTGCACAAGAACGGCACCCAAACCAACGCGACTAGATCGATATAAACAACGAAATCTTGATTCCCCTCGAGAATAACAATAATAGGAGCATCAGAAAGGAGTTCTTTTAGTTTCTGAAAAGAAGTTTCACATTTGTCCGACCAATTGTATTTAACACCTTTCTTCGTTAAGCTAGTGAGAGGCACGGCAATCTTAGAAAAGTCCTTGATAAATCGACAGTAATAACCCGCCAATCCAAGGAAGCTACGGATTTCCGTCACACTCTCCGGTCTCTTACAATCTTGAATCGCTTCAATCTTTGAAGGATCTAGGGAAATTCCGGATTCGGAAATAATATGACCGAGAAACTTCACACTAGATTGCCAAAAATGGCATTTAGAAAATCTTGCTTTTAATTGATTACTCCTAAGAGTTTCCAATACAATCCGAAGATGTTTTTCATGTTCCTCCTCGGTTTTTGAATACACAAGAATATCATCAATGAAGATGAGAACAAATCGATCGAGAAAGCCTTTGAAAACTCGATTCATTAAGTCAACCAAATAAGCCGGGGCATTCGTTAACCCAAATGGCATAACAAGCCATTCATAAGATCCATACCGAGTACGGAACGATGTCAAAGGAATGCCATCCTCTGCAATATGAAGCTGATAAAAACCGGTTGCCAAGTCCAATTGTGAAAAGACTCTAGGACCACTAAGCTGATCGAATACATCATCAATCCGAGGTAAAGGATATTTATTTTTGATAGTAAGATCATTAAGCTTGCGATAGTCAACGCAAAGCCTAAGTGTACCATCGGATTTCTTCATAAAAATAGCTGAAGCTCCCTAAGGTGAGGAACTAGAGCGGATAAATTGCTTCGTCTCCAATTCGGATAATTGTTTACGCATCTCCTCATTTTCTTAATTGGACATACGATAAGGAGGATAAGTAATAGGTTGAGCTCCAGAGGTGAGATTAATTCTGAACTCAATTGCGCGCTTAGGTGGTAACCCTAAAACGGGTTCAAATATGTCGGAAAATTAACGTACAACGTGAATAAGAGAAATAATATCTTCCTCGTCATCATTATCGTCATCACGAGGATTTAAAGAATATAAGGATGCTGTCAAGTCGGAATCCGGATCTTTAAGTACGATAGAAATCTGCTCAACAGATTGAGGGTGTCGAAGATAAATAGTCCGCTCAGAACATAGGATTTGAGCTTCATAACGGTTAAGCCAATCCATACCCAAAATCATTCCGAAGCCTAAATAACGCATGACATGCAAATCGGCTAGGAAAGAAAAATCGCATAAAATAATCTCGACATCCTTACACAATAAACTGAGTGTTGCGGATCCACCAACCGGATTCGCAATTCTCAAAGAAGTCATTAAAGCAACAACACTTAAAGAAAAAGTATCAACAAGCTCTTTTGATATAAAAGAATGGGATGCTCCCGTATCGAAAAGAGCTCAAATAGATTGATCACGAAATCTAATAATACCATCAAGGATAGAATGAGATATACCTTGACCACGAGATGTGTTGCCAGGGGCTTGAGCAACATTTAACTTTCCCTCCTTCTTGCCTTCAAGTTTGAGGCATTGATGTATATAATGATCCGGGCTCTTACAATAGCGACAACAGCGGGGCTTTGAACACTTGTTCGCAAAATGGTCCCTAGACCCACAGTTGAAGCATTTCCCACTACTAGGAGAAGGAGCCTTTACAGCAGGAGTTGCTTGCTTACCCTTTTTGTTGGGATAAGGACCTTTGAATTTGTTTGGCCACTTCTTGTTGTTGATGTTCGGTTTGGAACCCACCACTTCAACATCACTTTCCCTATCCGCCTCTTCAAGACGAAGAGCGATATCAATGAGTTGGTCGAAGGGAACTTCTAATTTTAGAAGTAATGGCTTCTTGAGATTTTTGTTCAAGCCATAAACAAATCTTTGGTTCTTCTTCAATGGGGTGTTGATGTATTCAACCCCATATTTGGAAAGTGACTCGAAGGATGCAACATAATCAGTCACGGAGGATTCACCTTGAACAAGGTCTATAAAACGGCGAGCCAAAGTCGCCTTCTCTGCTTCTGGCACAAATTTTAATTCGAAGCGTTCCCGGAATTACACTCAGGTGAGATCCGCTTCATTGATTTCAGAGATAAGAAGTTCATACCAGTCCAATACTCTTTCTTGGAGCATACTAGAGGCCACCTGAACTCGGTAAAGATCAATGAGTTTCATGCGAGAAAAGATTCGATCGTATGATCTTAACCAAGCCTGGACTTCAATAATAGCTTCAGAACCTTTGAATGGCTTCCCACCCAAGTTGGTATAATCGTTGCACAAACGTGCAAATCCAGACTTAGGATGAGTAGGTTTCGAATTAGAACCAGCTGCTTGAGCATTCTTAACTAAATCAAGAAGCTGTTGGGCAGACATAAAAAATCCATCTTGGGGAGTAGCACTAGATTGACCGGCGCTGGGACGGTCTGGTCTAACCATTTCCCTTCCTTTAGAAAGAAAGAAAGAAGAAGAAAAATGTTATTCACCTAATGAATATCAAGCTAACTTGATAAATAAAACAAGGAATCATAAAAGAAAATAGGATAGAACGGTACAAAGACACGAATTAAATCCTAAGTCACGACTCCTAAGATGGACTTAGGACGATGATCCTTGTTACATTATTCTACATTGTTCTGAAGTTTGGCTCTGATACCAAGCTGTGACGCCCCACCTCTATACCCATGCTAGCCAAGAACACTACGGAGTAATGCCGTCAAGTGCGGAGAATAAGGCTGTGGAGGAGCGACCATCCGTGTAATTTCTTTGTGCGAGCACCAATATGTCAGATAGTATAGCATGCACTTCATTCAAGGAGGAAGTCCGACATACCGATACAAACTCAAAGCTATCACACGGTGGCTATATATAATCTTCGGAAACAAATATAGGAATAAACATAACACAAATCAGTCACAGACATCCATATCACAAAGGCGGAAAAAGATATGGATATATATATAACACATGAAAGTGTACATCATAGTAGTGGTCAAACAAGATCCACACTGACACAAAAGAATAGCAACATGAGCTATACAAAAGAATACATCTATGGGTCGATATCCCAAATGTAAACAACAAAAAAACTACGAATCTAAGTAGTTGCCAAAAGTCAGAGTAATAGATCCCTGGAGAGAAGTCAAGCAGAAGCACCTGTAACATCTCGGTCTGACCCGAGTATTATTTCATAAGAAAATAATAAACGGATCGGTCTAGCTATAAATATCAGACGACAAGATATTGAATAAGAGACACTACTACAAAACAGGCCATTTGCATCGTCTCATTTGAATCGGTTGAAGTAAAAACTGATGCAAATAGAACTATTTGCATCAGTTCTGTCTTAATAACCAATGCAATTGGTGCGTAGAAAGCAATAGGTAATAAAAAAATCAACTTTGCATCAGTTTTCACCAACAACGGATGCAAATACGTCGATGCAAATAGTTGTAATTGCATCGGTTATAAAGTGAACAAATGTAACTAAATTAATTTGCTTCCCTTTCCTTAAGCACTTTCGTTGATTCCAGTATTTCGCCGCTTATTTTTTCATTTGTTTCCAGTATTTCGCCTACTTCCCAAAAAAACCCTAACCTTAACCAAATCCATGATATAATCAACCGAACTCCTCTCCCATTTTATCATTCACCTTCTTCTCCTCTCTCTCATCTCAAACCCTAATTTCCTCTAATTTTGTTCAGGTAATTTCGTTTGTTTTGGGGTCAAAAGAGAGGGGTGTAGGAACTTCGACGTTGACGTCTTTTTTGAGATCGTCGATCAACCTTGAGACGACGATGGAGGCGTCGATGCCTACAAGATCTGTTTCTCCCAATAGGCTAAAGTTAGGGTTTCGACTGCCATCTTTGATCGAAAGGGGTCGAAATATTGGCGATGCTGAAGTGGATTGGTTGCGGTCGTCTAACCGAGCTGTATATGTTTCATATCATTGGCTAATACTATGGGTAGCTGGTGCTGGTACTGTTCAGGTTATTATAGCTTTATTAATGTCTTTTTAGTGAAGTTAGTTGCAATTACAGTAACTTATCATTGATGTTTAGAGATAGATATACGAACAGCGACTAGCTATTACTTTGCGTGTCCTTGCTCTTATGGGTCTTCTTTTAAATTATCAGTCCATTATATTGAATGCAACAGCTCCCTGTATTTGAAAATAATTAGATGTTATACCGAAGCCATGAATGAAAAAAAGGAGGAGAAAAAACAAATAAAAACAGACAGGTAAAGATTGTAATTAACAATTGGGATCCGAAATTTATTGCTACTGATTAAATGACATTTTCCCATTTTTCAACAAATAACTTCATACTTGATCTTTACCCAATAGTCCACATCTGTATGGAATATAATCCAAAATGACAATTAAAATTGTAGGGAATTAAATGACTGCCAACCATATGTACATTGATTTTTCATAGTCACAACTTAAGTGGACCCGTGTTCTCACATATGTACATGCTGACATGTTTCAAGCTACACTGAACACTGAGTACCTTCATGATTGGGATTGATTTTCCTTTCTTGATGTGTCTTTCTGTAATTTTGTATATATTTGTAATAAATGCATCCATTTCCGTTTATGTATGTACTATTTTTTTTCTATTTTTTTTTCCCTCGTTTGGAATTGTCTCTATGTTCCTCATGCTTTCTGAATCTTTTGTAGGACCTAATGGCTGGATTTGATCAAGAAGCTGCTGCTGCTATTATGGGACGATTGGTTTCTTTTAAGATGGAATCTGAGGTAATTATTCTTCACCTTGTTAATGAAACTTTCTATTAACCAAAAATTTAAACTACGGTATAGAATATAATTTGAATTGTCATGTGGTCTCGACCGTCGATATGATTTTGAAATGCATGTTACTCTGATTCCATATTTTATTGGCTTTGCATAAATAATATGAAACTACATTTAGCAACTGTGTGCCGTACTGCTAGGAAATTTGAGCTCAAAGTCTTAATGTAAGCTTGGTTTTTTAGTAATCTACTTTTATGCTAGACTTTGGTGCGTGTTTCGAGTCACTTGGTTGGTTTAGTATCCTTTTCTTATCATAGTTTGGATCCAATGGCTATAATGTTTTTAATGCCATCCAAATATTAAAATTGGATTACACACATTGGCTTATTCAAGAATACTTACAGTTTGAAATGTCAACGTACATGGACAACAGTGTATTTATGTATGCTTGCTTCCTGCGTCTCTTGACTTGTATAATATCTCAGATTTTATTTTTATTTTTGAATATTGTATGCTTAAAACTGTAAACCTCAATATTTGTCATTTCCAACATTCTCTTAGTTTTACAATTGCATCCGTTAGAAGAACTCTAGACTAACCTTCATATTTTGATTTTAAATTATTATTTTCCGATGCTAACTGACAGTGTTTGTGAAAATGATGATGTAAAAATTGATGTTTGCTCGAATGATCATATGCATGGCCATTATATTCAGTATAAACAATTATCCTTTCTCATAATTATTGCTGTAGGCTGATTTTGACCCCATTAGATGGCTTGATCGGTCACTGATTCGAGTATGCTCCAAATTTGGAGACTATCAGAAAGATAATCCATCTTCATTCAGCTTATCACCAAAATTATCAATCTTCCCTCAGTTCATATTCCACCTCAGGCGGTCTCTGTTTGTGCAGGTATGATTTTGATTTGATCAAAGTCAACATCACCTGAATGCTGAACTGCCTAGTATGCATATTTCCCTTCTCAAAATATTGAGGTACGATTAAAATCAAGAAATAACTGACTTGAGGAATAAAGGTCTCATGATTGGGATATGGCAATTTTATGTTAATTGACCTTTAAATTTGAGTTTTTCCTCCAACTGAGGTTTGTATCGCTAGGTTTTTGGCATTTGAGAAAAAGGCAAAAGCATAGCCAGCTGCCAAAAGCTACAATATTCTAAAGATACATACTTGTTTTATTTGCTAAGTTAACTCCTTCCCATTACAGGTTTTCAATAATCGTCCTGATGAGACTGCATATTATAGAATGAAATCAGCAACAATAATTAAGTAGAATCATTATGTGCTAATTTTTTCTAGGGGGAAAGACACATAGAATTTCCTAGAATACTAAGACCTAAATGTGAGGGGGCCATTGGTTTAAGAAGGTTAGCAGATCTTGGAACCACTGCAAGCGTCAAACTTAACTAGAATCTACTCACAAAGAAATGTTTATGGAGCACTTGGATGACTAACAGATATATTCATTCAAATAATCGGCTATGCAGATCAACAACAACTACTCGGTCACATTTAAACATATGATGAGAAATAGAGAATATGCAGCCATATTTTTTAATAGAGTCATTGTAAATGGTGAAACCTATGGATTAACCACATATCTTTGATAGATATTTTAGGATGGCACGTGGTAGCTATGTTTTCAACTGGAAAAAATTTCTCTGAAATTATACCTATAATACAGTATGTCCAAAAATTCTAACCGAGGCTAGAGAGGCTAAACAGTACATAGAGCCTATTACTGTTAACATACATCATGAATTTGATATCTGAGAGATTAACAACAAACTGCAATTTAATTTCTCTACAATGTGGAACTCTATTAGATAAAAGGATGATTTAGTGGACTGGCATCAAGTTATTTGGTCCAAATTAAATGCGAAGAAAATGGCAATGTGTGCGTATAAAACGGTGAACAAGAGATTATCTATAGTGGACCGTCTATCTAACTAGGGGATCCACTTAGATAGTCGTTGTCCACTGTGTTAAGCATATTGATCAGCAAACAATTAGTATGACCGTCTATCTAAATTATTTGTGAGTAGAAGCTGCTACACTATCATTGTTGGACTGAAATCAGCAACAATGTCATTTAATGGAAATAAAATGTTTTTATAACAAAATATATGACCATACTAAGAATAATGAGTTGTTACAACAACTGAACTCTTGATTTATATATAAAATTTTGTTTTTTCTTATGAAGGAATGCATATTTACTAGTTGAATGGATATATTCAACAAACAAATAGTCCTATAACCGATGCTAGATACATGAATCTTAAGATATTCATGAAAAAGTTTGATCTAATTAGCAAAAGTTTTTCTAATGTGCTGACACACATATACTTATATGAATCTTACTGTTTTGAATGTCTGTAATAGTAGATTAAAGTCTAAAAGGTCTAAAATGTATATAGTTCATCATTTATTTTTTTAAAAATGCTACTACATTATTGCTACCTATGGTTCCAGAACCGTTGTCAGAATCTGCAGTTGCTTCTAAAAGAATATTTCATGAATTAAGTGCACTCATGTCTTTATTGCATGTTGTATAATTGGATAAGTGTAGCTATCATGTTGAATTGATTTTTAGGTCTGATCAAGATTGGATCAGTACTTTGCCCATTTCTGGACCTGTTTACTGTATTGACAGAGGTGGCATCATCATCTTGATTCGCCATGATGGGTCAAGAACCCTACCGTCTGAAATCTTGATCGGTGAAGCAGCACCTTGGCGAGGCAATGATAATTTTACAGCTAATAGTTATGGATGCAGATCAATCAGGTGAGAAGATCTTGATCAAGAAGATGATGCTTTTGGTGAGGCAGTGATAATACTGCAGCCAAAGTGGACTCTAGTGATCAAGATCAGTGCAACCAGATGAGGAGATGAAGATTTCTAATCTGATCCTCTTCTAGGATGGCACAGTTTGCAAGAATTGGTAAGAATTTGATATTTAGATGATTAAGAGATCGGTATACCCCCTTGTGATGATAATGCTCTGAAGGGAGAAGGATAAAAATCACCTTTTTTCTGATTGATAATTGCCTTTTGGCTATACTAGCTCTGATACCATGAAATGAAAGATGAATTTTATTAATCTCACTGCTGCTATTTCTCGAAATTGAATCTAGTTTCAGTATTCTTCTCCCTTCTTCAGAATCTATGTCTACAAGGTATGGTGCCCTGTAAAGTGATATCGTAACCCAAAATTCCTACATTTGCACATCACCATCAGATATGTCAGTTAAGAGTAATTTTGAGCCTGTTTGGTACAGACTTATTTTAAATCTTCTAATTTGAATTATAATTTTGCCTGCACTATCTGCTACTCTCTTTTTCATTCTGGCCTCAAAATTCAAAGCTAATTTCACGTAGCTATAAGAAAAGTTCGCTGCTGCAAATGTTCAAGCAAATTGGTTGTAGGTTCCTCTTCATTTTGCTTCTTCACATTCTCCATGTCCATTCTGCTTCTACAGACGATATTTCAGGTGAATATCTTATTTCAGGTTAAATGTTTGAATATATCTGAGTCTATCTAAGCTGGAATTTGTCACCTATTTTGCATCTATTTTTAATTGGATACTAATTGGTAAGGTGGGATTTTTTCTTTTTTTTTTCCTCAGACATCCTGCTAATGAGAATTTGTACCGAATTGTTAATTAGATAGTTGGAAAACTGATTATTATTTTTCAGACCTTCCTACTAACTAGAATATTGACAAGATTTCAAACTTGTGTTAAACCTGTTACGGCTTATCCAAATTAGTGTACTTTTTTTTTAGTTTGATACTTGGAAAACTGATTGTGTGTTTTTAAGGTGATGTTGGCACATCAAAAAAAAATGAGTTGCAATAAATATTTGTTTTCTTTAATACAACATTATCTTATAGGATTGGACCATCATGCATGTACTTCATGATATTGCAAAAGTTGTATGATTTTAGTTTCTTTTATTTTCATTTATGAATAAATACTCAAATTCTAATGATGGACTAAAATGGTTATACTTCAGTTAATCAATTATGCTTTTTTAGCATTTTCGTTTAGCAAATTGAATGCAACGCAAATGATGGTATTTTTTGTAGGCAGGTTTAGGGATTGGTGGTTTGTTTAATGTACTATTTGGAGTTATGTTTAATAACTAATTTCTTAGTTAACAACTAATTATGCACAGGCAAAGGTGATTTCTCTCATGGAAAAAATGCGGGAAAAGGAAAAACGTGGGCAGAAATGGTGGTCGAGGAAAAATGTAATGGGGAAGAGGATAAACAACTGAATTACTACCAACCAAAGAACAAACGAAGGGCATAACTACCAGAAAGTGTACGTGCTAGATCAAAAACTAAATGGGGGTAATTCTTAAAATTATTCATGTTTTCGGGTCCAGGCCATATTATTTGCATTTTAAAAGATATAGAACAGGTTTTTGGAAACCAAAGAGGGATTTGAGATAAATGGTTTGTTTCTAATCAAATTTGATGATAAGGACGACTGTAATTTAATAATCGAAGGCGGTCCTTAAACCTTTAATTCAATAATTATGGTGACTAAAAAATGGAAAATTGGGATGAAATTTGACAGAAATCACTTGACATCAAAATAGACCACTCATGTTTGATAAAATCACAGAGACTGAAAAGCGCATTGCCTTTGCCAAGGTACTAATCAAAATAGACTACTAAACTACATGAAGAACTTGAAGTAGAAACTTGTGCAGGCACTTGAATATTTCAGACACACAGTTCAGTAATCAACAACAAAAGACATTATATGGATCAATGACATAGGGATTTTAAATATGCCATTTATGTTTTTGCTGGACTGTATGTTTGACCACCACTCTATTAACTTGATTTTTATTAATGATAAATAGTAACAAATAAAATGAAATTCATTTTATTATATTTTTTCTTCTTGTTTATAACAGTGGTGGCTACAACATCAAGGTTGGTGCAGGAACATCTATTGATATCATGAAATTCGATATGCGTGGCTCTGTAGCAACACTTAGGGCTGCAAAAGCAATTGGACAAATCAAGCCTGTTGGAGTTGAGGCAAGTATTGCTTATGGCTTGCTTAAAAAATTGAAATTAAGAAAGAAAAAGAAAAAAAAGGTTCTTGTAAGTGTTGTATCCATCTTCAGACATTTTGAGAAGAGTTTTGAATATACTATTTATTAAATCTAAGAGTACTGTATTTATTAAATCTGATTATGTATTAACCCGTGCACTTATGCTATTTATTAAATCTGATTATGTATTTTCCATCAAATTTAATTTTGAATGATTGTAATATTCCATGCAATAATTGTTTGTTATGATCAATAATATATATATATATATAGTCTATTTGAGTACTGTAATAATGCTTTCTGAGAATGACTTGTTTGCATCAGGTATAAATAGCTGATGCAATAGGGGGATTAGTTTGCATCGGTTATTATAAAAAACTGATGCAATAGAGGGATTAGTTTGCATCGGTTTTCAACAACAACCGATGCAACAAGTTCCTTTGTTGCATCGGTTTTCATTACAACCGATGCAACATGGGGCCGTGTCTAAGCAATCAACCATGATATTTTGCATCAGTTGTTAGTAACAACAGATGCAAAAAGGATCTTTTTGCATCGGTTTGAGAACTGATGCAAAAGTGTTAAGCCTGTTGCATCGGTTGCATATGCATCGGTTGTTGAACTGATGCAAAAGGGGGTAAACAACCGATGCAAGTGGCCTGTTTTGTAGTAGTGAGATATGGCATAAACATATAATATCCATAATGGCATACTACTATAAGTATGTAAATGACAATCAACAAAAGATTAATCAATATCACAAGAATCTTCTCAAAGATCCAAAAAGGGTATCGTACCCAAAACTTGTATTCACAACAAGTCAATGACACACGAGTTCACCAATACACAAAAATTGATAAATCGTATCAATGAAAATCACTAAAATTGGTGAAGCACAAATTCCAGAATTCAACACATGAAATCCAAAAATCATAAAAAGGGAGAGGCCTATCACACGAACGGGAGCATGAAAACTCACCAACATATGTATCACACGAACGAGACGCTATCTCATTGTAGCTAGCCATTAATTTTTGACACACGAACGGCCCGAAGACCATGGGGCGCTACCCCACATGTGTGAGTCGAAATCACACAGAAACGGGGTTAGTCTCCCTCGCAGACAAAGAGACATCGCACAATTGCTAGTCTAAATCACAAAAATGACCGCCAATGATCGTCAAGAAGTGTCAATTACACTAAGTTAGTAAATATAAAAGTTTAGCTTCATGTCTCATAACCACTTTCTTAACTCAAATATTTACGAACAAACTGTAGATCTTCACTAGAAAATTGTCACAAAAGATTCAATCGAACAAGTCCAAGAGTTAACCAACGAAGTAAACGCAAGCGTTTCATACCACTTGTTTTACTAAGTCGTTTAATTAGATTTCTCATACGGGTGAGGTAAAGGTTTGTATATACTAATAGATTAGAAATCGGTTTGAGAAAACGAGCTTTGTAATAAAATAGTGTTAAAATCATTTGAAGAAAGAGTTTTGATATTTACTACTAGTATTGAAACCTTTGTATATTTTAAAGTGACAAATCACCAAGATGATAGTAGAACAATCGATCATCAAAATTCACATACGAAGACGTGAATAAATTCCAAACAAATCGATAAAGAATCCATCGAAATGGATATTCAAAAATACCTAAAAAGGAGTCATCAAAGTCATAATAAATGATAACAACAAATAGGATCATCACGAATCGATTTAAATTGAAAATTCAATCCAAAAAGGCAAACTGGACTGAAACAGTAGGTTCAGTCGACTGAACAGAGTTTTCAGTCGACTGACCCTGTACCTGGAAATTTTCCAGGTTCAGGAAACTTTCTGTTTCCAGGTTCAGTCGACTGAACAGAGGATTCAGTCAACTGAATCATGCCTGGAAACTTTCGGGTTCCAGGTTCAGTCGACTGAACAGACTTTTCAATCGACTAAATCTTGCCTGGGCTGTTTTTCAGCCTATACAAATGAAGAGCAAACTCTTCCTAAATGCAACCGGACGAACGTTGGCCCTAAGGGTTTATGCCAATCGGCAACCCGACCCTATATGCTCCTCGATGCATCATCAAAAGCATGATCAAACATCCATAAAAGGATTTTCACACAAATTTGACTTAAAAACCCAAAAATTGGAATATTCACAAAACCAATCCAAATCAAAAGCAAATTCACATGAAGAGGTGTTAGAAATTCATACCTAACAACCAAAGATAATTATAGTCATAGATGTGAGATAAAAATCTCACCTTTTCACAAAAACAATGAAGAAGAAGCTTGAAAGTAAAAGGGAGAATCAACCACTCTTCCACACAACCCAAATGAGCTTGAATCTATGCTAAAAAAGAAGAACATTCCCAAAGTTAGGTTTAGGAATTTTTGAAATTGATAAAAGAATGAGTTGGAGAAGAAGAAGGGAGGCTTACCAAAGTTTCTTCTATTAGTTTGGAGCTAAAGCTTAATTTGCAAAAGAAAACTAGGGCTTGAGTTTTAATTTCCCATTCCACTCTCTATTGATGTATAAACTTGAGTATAAGGAAAATAGAAAGGAAGTAAATGAAGAGGAGATGGTTGGGACTGAGTTAATAAGTGAGGTTAATGGGCTCAGCCCAAACCAAAGCCCTAAGTGAAAAGTGGCAAAATTCCGCTAACTCCAAACATATCAAAGTTTATACTCAAAAAGATCGCAAACGGCATTTTGAACTCATTGGAAGTGGTCCCGAGTCCTAATTCGTCCTTATGCAAAAAGTTGCTTTTCAGACTAAATTCCGAGTATGGATAAAATATTTAAATAAAATATTTAAATATAAAATCGATAAATATGCGGGTTGTTACACGAACAATCAAAAGTCAGAAAGCTGAACTGTTAGGGTTAAAGAAGAAGAAGATAGAAGAGAAAATAGAACAATATCGGAATCTCACATTCGCAGCGGAACGATATATATTAAATAAATGAATAATCTTTTAAAAAAAAGAACTATATTAGTTTTTTACGTACATCATAAGAGTTTTACAACAACAAAACAACGGAATAATAACATAACATACGTGATACGACTCGCCATCCAGCTTGACTCCTGATCTCCACAACATATCTTCTTGACTTCCTCCAGAACCACCAAAAACCTGACTCAAGGCTGCCCATGTGAAAAATTATGGGCACCCAGAGTTTAGAAAAGGAACAATACACACCAGGTCAGTCATGGGACTGGTGTGAGATCTTAAAACAGTTATTTGCATAAAAGGAAATAAAAAGAAATCTGCATTATCTTTGGAAAATGAAACTACCATAAGGCCTCCCGGCACACACACAATGTAATCGCACACTTGGGGAAGATTTCTCCTTATGATAGTCAAACATGCTTGGTAAGCAAAAAATCTTTTTTAATATTATCATTGGTGCATAGTGTGGGAAACATTTCGATAGTATAATATTAATCTTAGCTAGCATAAGTGCCATTATAGTATGCCTACTACAACATCATGTTAAATGGCAGGTTCTACAACAAAAATCGTACAAGGATCGTATTGAATGATTGGATTTCCATCAAATGGTCAATGCTAAAGAACTTCCTTCACCGAATGGGTTTGCCTCTAGAGGGACGCCCCGAGAACTTAACCAACTCTCTGCCAACACAAGGCCGGGTTACTCTGTAACTAGGTAACTAACTGTCACGAGTATGCCACCCCTTGGTCTACACCGACCTTTATCCGAGGCGTCTCAACTACCAACAACCACATAAGTAAATAATCTGGGCTCCATACCAGAATACCACTTTTAATAATCCACACAAGTTAAATATCTGGGCTACATACCAGATCCCACTTTTTATCCCAAAGGAAGTGAACATACCCTAAGGGGTGCGACCCCCATAACCTTGCCGGATCCTTCCTATTTCGACCTTTCCGGGGTGTGAGGTCCGACGAAGTCTCGTCCACAAAGCTACGCTTTTCACAAAATTCATGCTTCGCTCAACAAATGATCAACACTTAGCATGCCACATTACCAAATTGGGAATATATCACTAGTAACCATCAACTACATAACCTTTAAGCTCGTACTTCTCAGTGAAGGGTGTTAAGCTAAGAGAATGAATTCTCCACCACCAACAGAAATGTATTTAATAGAAACCAGCTTTTCATCTCAAAGTGTAACATCAGACACACATCCATACAAGTCCGTTCCAGGTCCGAACAGAACCGAAGGCACTTCCTCTAATTAAGGAAACAAGCCCTTGCAAATCCGGATATTCACTAATCACGTCCGGACTCTCCATCATAAAGGGTGATATAAATCTCTATACCGGAGCAACTCGGTACAGAGACATTCGACGGGTAATCCTTTCGCTTTCGAAGATACCCGGCCTTCAACACCATCTTCAAATGCATTCCAATTCATCGTACCATTTATTTGGAATGGGTTTTATGACATAAAGTCGTCTCCCGGCTTAACCGAATAATGAGCGCTTATTTTAAAAATAAGTGGTTACATTGAGGTTTCAAGTAAATCACAACAAATTTCCACTTTGATCTTTTAAACAAAAGATCCATCACAAAGATTCGATGTGGTTTCGGATAACCATTTGGAATCCGACCTCCATTCGCATCGAAATTCAAATGTCGTTAAAAGGCCAATATTGATAGTTGGTTATTTAAATATCAAACAACATTCATAACAATCACCAGAAAATAATTTTCCCTAAATTATTTATTTTCACAATATCTTCGCAAGATATATTTTCACACTTCAACCTTTTGAAAACAGATTTCAAATCACTTTCCTCACGCGGTATAAATTTTCAAATATTATTTATTTCTACTGAAAATTTGCTGAGTCCGAATAGTTTATAATAATTTAAATCACTTTTCAAAGGTATATATACTTGGAAATATTTAAAATGAAAACTATTTTTTTAACACTTTATTTCATTTATCTCATATAAAACTTAGGCCCAAACAAAATTTTAAAAATAAAATTATTATATGGAGTATAATTATTTAAATAACCATTTTCTATATCAAATACTAGTGAAATCTTTAAATAATCGGTTCTATAATTAACTTGATAAATATTTGCTTTAAAGATTTAAAAAAAATTTAACAAAAAATTTATCCAAAAGCTTTCTTTTTAAAACTATCTTTAGAACTTTTAGTTTATATTTAAAAGCCACTTTGAAAACATACTCGGCTTTACAGGGAAAATACACTTTCCATTTCAAAATGGTCCATTTAAATCAATTAATAAATCCTTCTCGATTATTTTAATTTACGTTCCAAATTTGTAAATTTCTTTCCACACTTTTAAAAATAAACCAATATTTATTTTTAAAATAGATTTCCCTTTCCTTTATAAATTCCCATTGTGAATTTAAATTTCCAAATATCCACTGATACATGATTTTCAAATCGATTTCCAAATATTCACTTTCAAACACCAAATCAAATTCCAAATTGGTTTCTAAAATTTATTTTCAAACACCAAACCAAATTTCAAATTGAATTCTAAAATTTATTTTCAAATACCAAATCAAATTTCAAATTGATTTCTAAAATTTATTTTCGAACACCAAATCAAATTCCAAATTGATTTCTAAAATTTATTTTCCAACACAAAATCAAATTCCAAATTGATTTCTAAAATTTATTACCTTTTTAAAAATAAATTCCTTTATTTCTCCCAAACTATTTAAAATCCAAATTTTAAAAAAAAATCTTCAACTTTTTAAAACAATATTACTCGAAATCCATTTATTTTCATTTATTAAAATCTTTTGCCCATACTTGAAAATTTATTCAATAGGATTTCAAAAATCAACCTTTCCCCTTTAAAATTCCTTCTTTTAAATTTTATACAATTCTCTAAAATTTATTTACTTAAAATTCTCTACTTTAATTTCAAAAAAATCCAATTTATATTTCTGATATTTTTTAAAAATACCAGAATATATTTGGCCAAAGCATAGCCTTCAATAAATTTCAATCTTTAATATATCATTCATAGATTATCAATAAAACATATCACAATATATAAAATAAATTCAACAATTTGAGGAATCCAGTTGGATCCCTCCAACCTGTTTCCCTGCATCCACATATGTTTGCACAATATAAAATACCAATTCCACTTCGAGGTGGAATATCGCGGTATATGGGATTATATCATATAATCCACTATTATGCGGCGCATAGGATCTCATTCGCTATATAATGCGGGAAATCAAACACTCCAATATATATATACACTATCATATATATACAATCACAACCAAACAATCAATCAAATAAATTTAAATTCTAGTATTCTCAATTGAGTAAGAAAATCTCACCTTTGCTTTTATTTTGCAATCCATTTCCATTATGATTTGTTTTCTTCACGTTTTCTGATCTTGTACAAACATTAAACAGTTTATCAACATCCGAACGAAGCGAACAATTAATCGTCATTTTAAAATTTAGTTACTAATAATTTATTTTAAACCAATAATTTTCCTTTTGATAATTTTTAATTAACCAACAATTTTATTTAAAATAATTAAATTAACTAGTTTCCTTTTCAAATAGTCTTTGGTAACTAAAATAAATTTAATAAGTTAATAAATCGAGTAGATAACCATAATACATTTCTAAAAATCAATTAGTAGTTTTAATTTGTATATATAAGTAAATTTATCTTTCTAAAACTATATATATATACCAACACAAAAATCCATATAGATTTAAAAACTCTTTAATATTTTAAATTTTAAATTTTTTTATATGTGTATATATATATATTTATTATATAATAACAACAGCAGTGTATTTTACTGTATATATACATATACACATATAAAACCTTAAATCACTTTTTATTTATTTATTTATTATTATTATTTTCTTTCTTCACTATATAAATAATGTATAAATAAATAAATAAAATACCATGCTGTTCTCGACAGGTCGCCAGACCACGCGATGTCGCCTCTCTTGCTGTCAATGAACCAACGTCGAATCGGCAACCACCACTAGCCCTAAACGCGTTCGACATCGAACCCACTTTATTTGAGTTTGCGACATCAAACATCGATCAAAAGCGACCCATCTGCTTGTGCACTCACACGAACCATCTACCACGACCATGCTTCTACGCAGATCCTACTCAATGCTCAAGCTTCAAGCCTTTTGACCTCAAATCAATCGCAACTACGCCGTCAGAACAACGCTGTCAGAACAACGCACGCAAGGTGGCCCGATAACGCAATCATCCTTCGGTGCAGCATGCGAACACCTTCCTTGCTTCTAAGTTGAGAGCCACCCATTCGAGCCCTACCCTAAAACATAATCACGAACGAAACAATTCTAGTCTACTCGTGGATCTGAAAAAATGAATTTCGATTTCGTTTGAATTCGACAGGGGAATTTTATTTGAATTTTATTTGATCGGAAAATTGGAAAGAGTAACGCTATTTTTTTCGATATAAGAAATCAAGTTGAAGAGGGATTTCGATTTTGTTATTTGATTTTTTTCCTTGCGTGTTTTACTTCTTTTTGGTATATTTTTATTTTTTTATAAAAATGTATGCGTGTAGAATGGAACAGAAAAAGGAAGCCAAGTGTTCGAATTTTCCTTAACGTGTCTATTTGCCCCATATATGCGAATATATATAATTTAATTTAAATTTAAATCCAAATCGCTTCGATAAACGCAACTCAAAATCTCAATCTCCAATCAAGGCGTGCCGCCAGGCATTTATAATGTTATACCCTTATTTCAAATGCAATGGAAAAGGTTCCGAGTCCACATTCGATCGTATGGAGAAGATAGCTTTTTGAACCCAACTATTAAATTAAATTTTCGATATGATTTCAGCGCGTTTATTTACCGTACGACCACACAACAACTCTGAATGCTATGAAAATTAAAATCCGATAGTAATACACTATTACAGATCCAATGGAACTGGTTTCGTAGAATTCCGAGAATTTGCCCCCAAAAAGCTATTTTTAAATATCGATTTAAACGATATAAATTCAAAACCGAACAAATCACTTTCAAATTAAATTTTGAAGCTTCCATCATCTTCAATATTGTAAATATAAATTTTCCAAGCCTTTGAAATATTTTTAATTGGCTTAAAGATCAAGATTCAATATTTTACCCAAATTTCAATAATATAATTCAATAATTAATTGCCAAATAAATAGATATTCTTGAATTTCAAAATAAACCAGCTTTTAAATATTTAAAATCAATTAAATATGTTCCATTTCAAACGTTCAAAATTTTGGGTCTTCATATGGAATTACTCCTATTCCAGAATAATAAAGACATACAGATCTTAAATAAATATATGCCCACCAATAGGCACTTCTATTTGCAAACATTGCATCCCTAGCACACAGGAACTCCCTAAAGGACTTTTTAACAAACAAAGTCCTATATACCAAAATACATGTGAGCTCTAGTTTTTGCACTATATCATGGGATATTAGAGAATGTATTGCACCAGTATCATATAATACAGCTATGGGCAAAAATTTAATAGAGAGAATACCTACCACTTGACTAGGTTCTTCTGCAACTGCTCCACTAATAGCTTTTCCTTTCCCCTATAAATCTCCTACTTTTGCAAGCATCTTAAATTCAAGGCAATTCCTCCTGACATGGCCTTCTTTTCCACAGTTATAGCACTTGAATGAGGCGAACCTTCCAGCTTGGCATCTTGACTTTATATTCCCCTCTTTTCCACAATTATAACATATAATTTTCTTCTTGCTCTTAGTAGCAGTAGCTTCATTCACATTTTTTTCCCATGCTTCATTTTTTTCTTGTCATAAGGGCGAGCTCTATTTTTTTCCTTTTTTATTATTATTGTTCCTCACGTTCTAGAATTTCTCTCCGGTAATATCATGCAGTTCAAATGTCAAGGTCAAATCCAGTACTTGATCAAAAAATTTATCTCCGAATGGTAACATAGCTCTACTCTAATTTGCATTCAATCCTTTTATATATCCGGCATTCTTTGATGCTTCATCTCCTATTTACATAGTTCCATATTTTGACAGGCTATCAAACTTCTATGTGTACTCAGTTACACTCAATGGTCCCTGTCTCAACCTTATGAATCCTTCCAGTAGTGAAGCCTTAGATAAACCAGGTACAAATCTGGCCTCTAAACTTTCCTTAAATTGATCCCAAGTAATGTCATTCTCGGATCTTCCTGTAATGATGACTTCCGACCAACCAAGAGCATATCCTTTTAACTGCCTTTAGGCTATTTGCCTTTTTCTTGGATCCTCGACTTGCATATTAGAAAAAATTCTTTCCAAACTTCTCAGCCATATTTGAACTCCCATGATCCCTTCAGTTCCCTCAAAACTTTTTGCACCAAGATTTGTATAAGTTTTCACTAGTTTGGATAATTCCTCATGTGGATTTTCTTGTTTGGGTCCTACTCCATCCCTTAAAGCCCTCATGAAGTCTTGCACATTCAACATTTGAGGTTCATTTGACCCTCTTGCACCCGAACTATGCCCTCTTCCTACAATTGATCTATATCAATAGTTCAGGTTATATTAGTTCAATACCTTACATATTATCATACTACTTACTGTAATTAAAATGGTACAACTAAATCTAACTAGTGTTTATGCAAGGATAAATCAATGTGTCCTCATAAAACAAGCCGTATAACCTAATTATTTAACTGTGTTTTATGGTAACACAGCTCTGATACAAATTGAAGTGACCCTAAAAAATTTCACACAAAAATAAAGCAAACATATTGACATACATTAAAATGTATCCAGGGTCACTTTCTTTCAAAAAAAAATTCTTTCAATTCCAAGATCGGACTCTGACTGATATAAAAATATCAGTATATAAAACTAATATTTAATCCATATACGTGATGATATATAGGTCACTTTTGCTAGCATTCGCGAATTTACCTTAGCAAAAGTTATTTGATTGGTTAAAATAATATAATCTTCAAACACAGCAAAAACAGTTATGTTTCCAAGCTTATGTTTATACAAATATCTATATATATATATAATAAAAGTAAAGATATATTAAACAAATTAGTTTAATTTGTTTATTCAAGCCAAACCATAAGAATACTCACATGACTATAACAACCCCAATTTCGTACCATTCAAATCGACAATAATCCACACATATCGTACTTGAATGATGCGAAATAATAGATTGTAAACAAATTTGGAGCAAATAAAATCAAATATATAGAATCACAGACACAGAACAAACAGAATAACTCGAAGCGGAAAATAAAAATACATAGTAGTTCATGAAGCTACTACGGCAGAGTCTCAAACCAAATACATAATACAAATACATAATACAGTCTGAAAACAACATAATAGAAATCCTAAATACATAGAAGTTCACTAATACATGAGATAAACTAGAACAGCTGAAACAGAAGTAGATAAATATGTAGATAAGCAGAAACTCCAGCAAAGACCAGCTCCAGAAAGAGAATCCAAAGCTGTAAACACTCAGGCTGACCCGAGCGTAAGGCAAAACACAAACACTCGAGTCAGGACAATATATACTTATATAATGTAAACCAACTCAAGTGAACTGTAATAAAGATACAAGTAACTTAAAAGATGCCTAGGACCGCCCATCATTTAAGGATCCATCAAACTATTTACTATATAGTAATATTTCGCTATTATAATAATGTCCACAGTAAAATAAAATTACTTTTAAATAGCGTTCCGGGCTACCCAAATCACCCTTTACACATAATACTCCCAGTAGTCCATCCAGTATCAGCATATCTCCGACAGACTACCCTAAATACTCCATGGGCTACGGAAGAAAAACAAACTCGTAGTAAAGGCTCGATATGGTAGGTGACGCGGCACACAAGGCAATGCCAAGGTAGATATACCAATTATGCACACGAGCTGGCGGTAACGTAGCAGCCACTACGCCCACCCAGAACAACGCTCCACATCAAGGGGTGCACCCAAATCAATCACAACAGTAATAGAATGGTATCGAAGAAGTGTGTCCAGTCCAGAGGTGCTACCTCCTTTGACCCGAGATCGCACCTGTTTTAGCCACCTTAAGCTAACTCACCGGAGTTAGGTCCAGGTAAAGTACCTTAGGAACGTCGTCACCATCCTACTTCATTCTAGAATCTCCACTCGTACACGGTTGTTAAAGTGGTTTTTGGTATCGACAGAGAGTATGTCCATATCTGATCCCGGTCTCTTTAACAACCAATCGTTACTATAACCTATAGTTATAATTTAAAAATGGTATTTTTTCTCTCAAAATCCAATATCATTTCAAATCCATTTCAAAATATCAAACTTATCATCAAATCCATTTCAAAATATCAAACTAATCATTTCATTTGAAAAACATATTCATTTTATTCAATTTAAAAATATCATTTCAATTCACATTTCAAAATAGTTCAATTCCAAACAATTTACTTCATTTAAATCATTTAAAAGTGAAGTTATTACATTTAATAACTAAATTATTAAATTTTCAAAAATTTCAACTTTCAAAGTTCATTCATTCACTTAATTTTTTTCAAAACTGTGAAAATTCAACTTTCGCAGCATTTAGAAAATGCTACAGAAAGTTATATTCAAAATAGTTCAATTTTAACAAAAGACAGCGTTTAAAATGCTGTAATATTGTTACATTAGTTCAAAAAAAACTTAGTTTAATACAACAATTATAGCATTTATAAAATGCTATAATAGCCTTTAATTCAATTTAGCTATTTAGTTCACTTATCAACTACAGCATTTACAAATGTTGTATTATCATTTACATTATAAATAATAGCATTTAAAAAAATGCAGTTAATTAACTTCAAATTTTCAATATAATTTCACAATAATTATATTTTTCTTTAAATCGCTTTTAACTTATAACATCACACATTTTTACTTTTATAAACACCATTTAATTTTGCTTAATTTCATGATATCATAAAGTTAAATTTCCATTTAAAAATTCATATTTAATACCAATTCACTTAATAAATTGCAACATTCAATTTTAAAATCATTACATTAAATTTCAACTTAACACTTAAGTCCAAATTCTCAAATATAACTTAATTTTATTTTTATTTACTTAACTAAAAATTCACTTTTAAGTCAATTTCATAAATTTTAAAATTTAGTTATATTTCAAATTTTCAACTTAAATATTCATTCATTTCTCATTTCAACTTTACTAAAAATCATTAATATGATATAAAATCACTTTAAATTCATTTAAATTCAAATTACCATAAGTTTATCATAATTTCATATTCTATTTAATTTCCAATTATAATTAAATCAAATTTTTCAAAATAACTTACATTCAAAATTTTCTAAATTTTTCATTAATTTATTTCACTTATAATTATTCAGAAAATCAATAATATTTTACAAAAAAATCATTTTTTATTAGATTTAAATCAAAATATTTTAATATGTACATTTCTAAAATAATTTTAAAATTTTTAGAAAAACATATATTAACTATGGGTTTGTATATAATTTTCTAGACTAGAAAATGTGATACGGGTAATATATCATTTCAACCCGTAATTTACAAAGAAAATCCGGGTTTTATCATTTCAAACCCGCAGTCCCAAGTAAATGAAATAAAATGAAAATCATTCAGGCCTATCATTTCAGCATATAATAATTTTCCCTTATTCTAAAGTTCGTTCGGGTATATATCATTTCAATCCATAGTGATTCTAATCTAAAAGGAACTTGCAGTGTGATAAACTGATAAAAATAACAGAACATCATAATATAACAGTAACAAATGTTATAACAGGTGTTTAAGCATGGGAGAACATCATATAATCATAATATAGCAGATATAACATGATAATGCATTTTACAGATTCACAAGGGGTCAATTCACTAGTTATATATGTATATATTGTCTGGTGAGAATAACTCGTTGGTTTGTGCTGGAGACACAACGACGAATGCACGAATGAGATCCAAACAAGCACGATAACACGATTCAAATATGAGTGGAGGAGCCAAAGTATCAAATCCCTTGAAAACAAGTCACAAACAATAATAATATACATAAGTTTCAAATGCAAATACGATAAACGATGATAGAATAGACTGCACAAATCAAAGTGGAATTGTTTTGCACTTGCTTCCAACTTCCATAGGCTCAGCCATGGCTAGAAAGTACACGACTATGGCATGTTCTTGGGTCTGGTTGTGGACCTATAGGGGTCGGACATGTATAGAAAAAATGGTGCACTGGTTGGTGATGCAAAAGGCTAACATTTCAAGGCAAAAGCATGGGTTTCAAGGCAACTTATGGGCTCGGCCAAGGCATGGAGGGCATGGCTAATTCAGGTGGGGTCAATAGGTGGTGTGCAGAGGTGTCTCAGGTCTGGAACAGGGCTGGTGGTGTTTGGTCGGCCATGTGGAGATTTGGAGATGGTGGACATGGATGGTGAAAACAACATAACAAGTACAAGGCAAATTTCAACATCTCTAGGCCACAATAGGTTTCGGCCAGAGGCTATGTGGGCCCAGCCGGTGGTGCAGGTGGTGGTGGGTGTCGTGGCAGAGGGTAGTGATCAGGTCTGAGGTGGTGGTGATGGAGGAAGTGGTGGATAATGGTGGTAGAAGGTGATGTTGACAAACTAGGCTCGGTTTGCCTACCAGGTGATGGGTTTTGTGAATTTTAGTGGTCATCCATGCCATGGATGTGCTCGGTCTGCCATGGTGGTGTACTAGGGAGGTTGCTAATCGGAGTATCAGGTGGTGGAGGTTGGCCTAGGGCTGGAGGAGGAGTGGCCGATCCATATATGGTTGAGAACCAATGCAAAATCAAAGTAGAAAATAGAAAAACAAAGAAAAAGAAGAGAAGAAGTTTACCAAACTTTCTTCACAAGGCCATGGCCGAAATTTTCAGTTTTAGGAATGAAAAAATAACGTACGTGAATGAGAATAAGGTTGGTCGGCTGAAAGATGTGAATACTAAAAGTTAATTGATGAATAGCTATGATAAATATGAAAGGGTGGAAGGTAAAGGGCCATTAGAAACCCAAAAGTCCAAACCCTTTCAAATTTCTTTTAATTTATTTATATAAGATTAAATTACTAAAAATAATAATTATTTCAGTCACAATTTCGAAAATTTAACAAAGTATCAAAATATATATAAATATTTGTTAATTATATAAGGTTAAAATGAGAAAATAGCACAAAATTGCAAACTAGACTAGAAAAATTTGAAAATAACAGAATAAATTTTAGAAAAATTATATGGACTTGAAAAAATATTTATAACAAATATAATAACATAAAAATAAAAATTCATTCACAAAATAAATATAATTAAATATAATTTATATGAAGAAAATAGTAGAAAATTAGAAAACATCCTTTAAAAATAGGAAATAAATACTATAAATTTTGAAAAAAATTCTATTATCATTTTAAAAATATTTAGAAATTAAATCTCACAAATAAAACAAATTTAAAAATAATTTCAAACAAAATAAAGTCAAATTCAAATTTATAGTCAAAAATCTAGGGTTGTTACAATGACGCACTTGTACTTTCCATTGCATAAAATATTTTTGCTATTTCTTAAGTTTTTAGCTCAATTTATATGATTATATAACAATACTTTTACTAAAGGACAAATGGAATTCCACTAACTTCTACTTCATGCACTACAGGGTAACAATCTTCTAGTTTACATTGTTTTGCACATATTTATTTGCTTGTTATGAATTCAAAACTAGTAAATTAATATATATATATATATATATATATATTGTGTTAGAAGCTAGTATGCTAATTTCAAGAAACCATTTTGTATCAAATTTTTTTTTTCTTGACTTAACACTACAACACTCAACAAAGGCAGTCCATACATATAATATTTTACTCACTATATATAAATTTAGTGAAAAAGATAGCTTAATGTAAATATACACTTCACATAAAATTTACTCATTTTAGAAAGACTTTGCCATTAAATAACACATTAAATATTTATTTCATTTCAGCTACAACCATAAAACATTTAGTTCTTTACATCATTTTGCAACCATTCCCCTTTGACAATTACAACTTTAATACATCGATTTTCACCAATTCTAACCAATAATGCACTTTTTTAGGCTCTATTACATTTTAGCCATAAGTAGATAATAGCTCATATTTAAGAGGTTTGATTCATATTATAAATAACTACATTTGAAAGCTCCTCCTTTTGCATTTTCTTCGCTGAATGTTATGATTTAGTTCCTTAATTTCCTGTATGTAATCCCTGAGCTGCCCCACTTATATGAGACATCCAAATGATGCAAGCAATCAAATAGGTCAGACTTTAAGGGCCCGATATGAGTATTCAGTTAATATTTGATATAAATATTAGATGTAAATGCCTAGTAAAAATTTATTTTCAAGTACATACAGTTGATTTAATGACTAGATGGTGCGTTCAACATTGCAATTGCTTTTACAGTCCGGGTTTAAGTCATACTTATAAATAATTTCCTGTGTTAAATCATATTTAACTTGCATGAACTTATGCATACTAGTTATATAGAGGTTAGCTTTTGTCATTTAACTATATAAAATGCAGAGCCACTTTTTCTTGCTAAAAATGCATACATAAATGTATCCTAACAACCAAACTATCACCTCATAAATATCATATCAACCAACCAAAACATCTCACACGTGACAGAAACTTATCTCTCGGCCCACCAGAAGCACTACAACCATGAATTTAACAGTTAATAGGTCAATGCTCTACCATTTGAACTCTATGTGCACATTGCCTGGGACTCACCTCTGTTAATCCAGCAAACTAAGATCTTTGGGCATAAACATGCCATGCACAAACTCACATCCTTCCTGAAGCTAAATTGGTCAATGCAACATCCCAGTGGCCTTAATCATCTTACTTGATGACAAGGTGACCTATGTCCTTAGTTTATTACTAAGATTTCAAGACTCAATTACATATACTTTCCTGTGCACCATTTTTCAACAGATTAAAGCCCTATATGTCCCCTCGTATTGATAAACTAATCCATACATACATCACAAGATAGCCAAACATTCATTCTTCCAATTTTCATAAATATTTCAATCAGTCTATTATTTGTAAAATTATCCATTTATAGCAGAAGAACATCCCTTAATTCTAAACTTATAGCAAACGTATATATACCTAACTTTTAGGTGTTCACGTTACCTGATTTTATTATTAATAAGACCTTTATTATTTATTTTCTTATAATCTTATTACTGCAAACATATGGCCATGAATGTTTATGAGGTACATCCTAAACCCCAGTTCCCTTTACTAATCTCTTAAATACATCCCTTTTTTGTTTGAGACTAATGGTGTCATATCATCAGTTTAGGGAATTTACAGTGCAAAGTAGCTCAGTAGATGATCAAATCATTGCACCACTTTCACATTATTTGTATTAAAGACATGAGAAAAACCCCTACATTTCTGCTGCCATTTTCCTTAATTTTTAGACCATACTTTATAGCAATATTCCATAGCCAGATTTTAATGAGCATCATTATATGATCTATTAATAATAAATACTTCAGTTCATAAGCATGATAAGGGTTTTAATCACATAACCTTTTTGATCTATCTTAAAAAAATAACATATAATTTATAATCATACATTTAAACTATATAACTTGCATATCAAAGCATCCAACACAGAACCATACACCATCAGTCATGCATGCTAACTATTTAAAAATATAGAATCTAACCATTTACCGAATATAAACAAAAAAAGATGCCTTCACTAGGTCTTAATGCCATATATTATGTGAGATGATACTCACCAATATTCTTTCCTCACTTAATCCTATTCATCTTCGCTCCTCCATTCCCGCCTCTTGCTTTCCTTAAAACCTCTAGCTACTCTACACTATAGCCTCTATATATTTTTATTTTATAGTATAAAATGCAATAGCCTGCCTAGGACTTACCTTCACTGATTTTTATGGCGCATATTAGGGTTTCTAAGCTAAGAAATGTCAATTCTACCCTAACTACACTTACCTCACTACACCAAAAATTACTTTTGGTGGCGCACAAAAAATGCAACCATAATTTATGGTAGCGTTTTGAGAACGCCGTCAAATGACATGCAACTAAAAAACTAATATTTTTGGTTGCGTTTTTATAAATGCCGTTATAATGTGCTTTATTGTGGCGGCATAAAAAGCCACCGTAAATCTTTTTTGCAGCATGTTGAAATGCCACCAAAAGTGATATTTTTTTCAACATAATTTTTCCGTAGCATTTTCTAAACGCCACTAAATAGACGCTGTTATAGTTTGATCATTTTAAAGGCTGTATATTTCACCGCAGCAATATTTTTTGTTGCTTTTTTCTGCCATTATATTTTTTGCGTAGCGTTTGATAAACGCCACTAAATATTTTTGTTTTCTTTGTCTATTTCTCGCATTATGCTTGCTCGTTCACTCTCCAACTCACTTTATTCATAATTTGTATTATACAGTAATAATAAATAGTTCAATAATAAATAAAAAATACATGAACAAATGAACTACCATAAACACAAGTAGTACATTACCATACATTGATACAGAAGTAGTACATAACCGTACATAGTCACACAATTGGTGCTAACAAAACGCTTGTTTACCCATAATTCTTTGTTGCATGCACAAGTGAAAGCTAGCACCATAAAAGTCCAACCTTGCTCTCTTCGAAAATCCAATGCCTGCACAAGTGAAATTACAACATATAGTCAAACAATTATGTTAATTCGTAAGGCTTCAAATCTAATATCAAACAACTACAACATTGTACAAGTATATCATACTATTATTTATAAAATTTAGTTAACTTAAACTTAGTTAATTTTATAAAACTTCTTTAATTTTAAAAAAAATTAGTTAATCGTCGTCGTTCTTGTTCTTCTTCTTATTATTATTACTATTATTATAACTTGGTTAACTTAATTATGTTATTCTTATAAACTTGGTTAATTTTTAAAATAAATTAATTATTCATCGTCATTATTATCTATATAACTTTAAATTAGTTATATTATTATTATTTATAAAATTTAGTTAACTTAAACTTAGTTAATTTTATAAGACTTGTTAATTTTAACAAAACTTAGTTAATTTTTCAAAACAATCTGACTACCACCACAGCCTCGTCCCCTCATCATACAAACAGTCCGTTGCCTCATGCATAGCATTAGTCCCTCAACAACTCACCATAACATAGATCATCCATTGCTGCAAACACTCCTGCACAAAAACTTCAAACTTATGCAACCCATCCTGACACATACTTCACTTCCAGCAACATCTGCCACAAAACTACAAGACTTCACTTCCAGCAACATACTCTACGACATCTACCACTCTACAACATCTACCACAACCACATACATCTGCACCTAATCACAAACTTCACAAAATTTCCTCTTGACCACCACAGTTCCACTTTCTACTCCTCTGCCACTCCAGTTATTCACGATCTACTGTGTGCATCCCAGCACTGCCGTACTTACATACAATTACCACTGCTCCCCTTTGAACCATCCCCTAAAACCCTTCAATCCCATACAAACTATTGCATTGCCTCTGTCAATCTCCTCTGCAGCCATCATCAGGCTTCCTACCTCTGACCAACTACACTTCAGCATGCATCTCTATCCATCAACATTTCTGCCCATCAACATCTTGTTCGCATTCTCTGCCCCTTCCAGTTCCCTGTCACTTCACCAGAAGTTCTGCCATCTCCACCTTACAACCAGGAAACCCACACTGGTTCCATCACTTCAGAGAAACTATCAACTTCAACCTCTGACTTCAACAAACAGTAGTACTCATATTGCAGCACTTCACAACACTATCATACCTTCACTGCTTTCACCTCCACTTATAGCCATCTACCACAATCGCTGCTGATAGCAACAACAGCCACCACCAAATCCCCTACAGTATCAGTTCAACCACAAACTATACTTATCCTATCAGTTCAACCACAAACTACTCTCCTTATCAATCAGCCACGTGAAGGAACAACTAAAATGAACATATACAAGCTTAAGTAGTAGCTAGCGGGATTATGGTAACCATATAATTAAAAATGACATACTGATTAAACCATCTAACCAATAAAATCAATATAGTTATAATCACGTAATATGTCGAACTGATGCTTCTTTAAAATAACTAATAGTCATGTCTTCTATGCTAGAATAATGATCAACATATTATGCCAAAAAACATTTGACCAATGACATGTTGATAAAAGAGACAATGTATAATTTTTTCTGATGCTCTAAGTGCCTACATTTTATTATTTTTCTAAAGCTAAGATCATTTTACAAATAGCTGACCTTATTCACACAATCGCGTTAGAAAAATTATAATTAAACTAGTTCAATAACTCACCTTGCAAAAGCAGTTGCAAAGTGTATCACTTTTATATTAATGGGGACTAAACCTGGGTTGTTGAACTTTTTAACTGGGTTTATAGTTAATGCCATACTTACTTAAATAAGTCGGTAACATTTACATACATTGTAGATCTTAATTTTATTTTTATATTTTTGAAATCAACCAAAGCGTGTCTGGTAAATAGAAGTTCCATACCAGTATATATTGTGTAAGGAAATTAATTAGACATATATGAACTATATTATGGATTACCAAATGCTAGAAGCTGTTGTAAAACAAAACTAATCTTAAATGGAATATTGGATATATATACTAGCTATTCATGATAATTACCAAATTCATTGTACGTCTTTCTGCGGAAAGCTGATGGATACACAATGAAGTAGCTGAAACTGCCCTCTTCAACTCTTCAAAATCATAGTCATCCTTGAAGGAGGTATCAATAAGTTCATTTAGGTTGTTTGACTCAAGTAATGTCTTCACCTGTGCATGAACACTCATTGAAATCAAATGAAAATGTGTAGATATGTTATCGCATGCACAACTCGAGGACATAAGATCATTTTAACTTAACATTAAAAACTTACAAAAAGTTTCAAAATGAACTTTTTTTGCAGATATGATGTGCATAGTGTAGATAGAACATTCTCAAAGTTTCATATCACTTCAAATTGTGTAGCTCTAAAATGCGAAGGGTGTAGAATGGGATGTAGCAAAAGAGATGTGTAACAAATCTTTATTGATATACGTGATCCTAATTGATATACGTGCATGTAATCATGTGTATGTATAAAAAGCTTCTAGTCTGCCTAAATTTTAGTACAAGTATGTCTGATGCAGAATTATCAACACATCCACAAATCATATTCATAGTTTGTGAACAATTTAATGCATCTACCTCCTACCAGATCAGCATCACCTTCTAATTGGTCATATGCAGTGAGTTTCTGATACCAATGCATCAAAATAGAATAATACTGCCATTAAATAAAATTATTACAATGCGCTATGGAATTTGTGTGGAAACATATGGTGCACTAGATTGTAGAATGTAAATGCAATGCAGCTAGCTGGACAGGACCAAAGAAAAGATGGGCTACATTTTTCCATATAACTAGTTCCACTCATACATTTGGAGTAATTTATAGCGTAGACTAACACACATACACAAAAGAATCCCTTTTTAAAGAACTATTTGAAACATACACATGACCAATTTGTATTGCTGACACCAAATCCTTTTTTTTGCAGCTTATAAGTCTCCTAGTTCGATAAAAGTATAAAGCCACAAAAAATAAATAGGTGAAACTAGTAGAAGTAATTTAACTATTCTATGTACATTAATAAATCAAAGCATATAATGTTTTTGATTCTATGCAAAAGACAAGAATAATCTACGAGAATTTAGCAAAATAAAATTTGTAACACCATGTGTAGTACTTAAAATATTGTGAGTTTTCAGTTTATGTAATCAACTTGTTTACTACATATATATGATCTACTTATTTGAGTTAACAAAAATGAAGAAACATCAGATTTTTAAACCATTCCGAATTTTGCTGAAAATAAATCTACCAAGCTAAGACTAAAGCGTTAGTGGTCATATTCTATGCTAATTCAAAATCCTAACTAAGTATTTGCATACTCATTGACAACAGAGTGAAAATAATAACAAATTAGATGTAGTGGTTAATCATTTGAAATATTTTACTTCCATAATTACGTATTAATCTTCTTAATCAAAATTAATAAATAGTTATTGTGAACTTATTCAGCTAGGAAAGAACTTCCAATCTTAAGAATTATTAAACCCAAAGAATCACATAACTTATGTCGATCACAATCAGAAACATTTCACAAATTCAACACTTATAGTTAACCTAAGTAAAAGATAGAAATGAATGAAAACACTGATAGATTTTGGAATTTTAAAGAATGTTACATACGATTAATAGAATTACGTGCTTACAATGAAATATGGACTTCAGCAAATATGTTGTCATCATCAAAAAGGAGAAGAATGTTAGAAGCACAATTGTTGGATTTTGATGACAACAACTATACACTTATGTCAAAGAATCTCTAAGCTAATTTGAGATACATAAGCATCAAAAAGAGATAATCAAATACGTTCAAAATGAAGGTACACAGTACTAAAGGATGAAAGAATGTATATGGAGATACAAGAAGAGATATACACGATAGAGACAAGATGAAGGTGACAAACAACGTATTATTAGTTATATAGTGTCGTGTCTAGAGTTTACAAATGTTAAAATCTTCTCCAAATGGTATACACACATATACATTCATATTTTAAATGAAAAATCAAGTTTTCAAAAATTGCATGGAACGGAACTCGAACCCGGGTCTCTAGTTTAGAAAGCAAGTGCTCTAACCAAATGAGCTATGATACTTTTTGTTACAAGGTAAATTCAGACGTCTGAAATACTTCATTCAGACGTCTGAATGCTGAAACCTGAATATTGTTTCACAATATTTAGACGTCCGAATGAAAATTTTCAGATGTCTGAATAAGGCCATTTTTAGCCTATTTTCTTTTTGGTTTGATCCCGTGCAAATTCAAAAGTCTGAATTTTTTGACTCAAAAGTCTGTATATCTATAACGGCTATATTTTTCAAATAGATACTACCATTCGTGAAGAGATGCATTCTTCATTTCAATAGATATGTCCATATCTCTTCATGATAACTCTTCACGAACAAATGTACCTATTTATAATCTATATAAACACATTATAATCATGGTTTTTAACAACTTAATTCAATCTATTCTTACTCTACTCTCATATTCTTGATTCTAACACTCTTGTGCATTCAATTTCATACAATTTCATTCTATTGCTTCCTTGTTCTTCACATATTCATATATATATATATATATATATATATATATATATCATAAAGGGGAAGATTATAGGAAGGGTGTACTATAATTGACAAATTCGTGTTATTAAAGAACACATAGTGTCAAGAAAACTTTATTTGTACAAGTCATGTTCTGCTGCTCAAGCGTGTGAAGTCCTCTTTGGCCGTTGAGGCAAAATCATGTGCTGCTGCTCAGGTCCCTTATTCGGCTGTTCAACGGTTGTATAGACCTGTTCCTCCGGGTTAAGTGAGGGTTGTTGTGTTATTTGAAATTTTAGAAGGAGTCTGGGACTGGACGTAGGACAGTGGTCCGAACCAGTATAAATCTCTGCTGTCGCTTTTATTTATTGATAATATTCTGCTATCTACACATTTCTTCTCATACTATCCTGCGGCAACGTCTCTTTCAATTGGTGTCAGAGCCTGGGATTCTAGAGATCGTAACAACATCCTAGAATAAATAGCTACAAAGAAATCTAGTCAAGGCAATAAGAAGTGGAAGAGAAATAAAGAAAAATCAAAGGAGCAAATAAACAAATGCTTCATGGAAAAAGATAATGAGGATAGTGATCTAACTTTTGATGATATGATAGAAATAATTTCAAAACTTCTAGACACTTTAAAAAGTCTCAAAAGAAAATATAAGGAAGCTCTGGAAAATCAGAAGAAAGCAAAATTCGAAAGAGATATGCTTAAAGACGAGAAGAGAATATTAGAAGAAGAACTTGAGAAAATTTAAGATTCAGACAATTCTCAACTCGCTCTATTAAGTCAAGAAATAGAAGCTCAAAAAGAAAAGGATAATGCTCTAGCTTTTGAGAATCATGAGTTAGAAACAAAAATTAAAATTGTTGAGGTAGATAACACTAGTCTCAAAACTAAGCTTGATGACATTACTAAAAATATTTTCAATTTTAATAAAGGGAAAGAAATTTTATCCGAATTATTGAAAATTCTCAACCTGCTTCAAAAAAGAATGGATTAGGTTACGTTAAGAATTCAAAAGCTCACAATGATAAAAGTGGTTTAGGATATAATAAAACTAATCGTAGAAATAGCACTAGATATGCTTTCATGTATAGTAAAAATGATAGTGCTAGTACTAAATTTCGAGTTAAGTCTAAATCCAATTTTTATAGAAATTCAAATACTGCTATGGCCAATAATGTTTATAATTTATCTAGAAGTACAAAATCATTGACTGAAGATATGAATAAAAATTATCTAACTATTTGGGTTCCTGTTAATTGGAAAAATAGAGAAAAATACATTAATGATTATTTTGATATGGTATTCAATAATGAAAATTATATCTATAAAGGTTCAACCACACCCAAATGGGTATGGTTTCCCAAGACCTAACCCTACGGACCCTAAAACAGTAAGTGGGTACCGAAAATGATCATTATTTATTGCAGGTACTCAGAGAAACAAAAGGAAAATGATAGATTTTGGAATTTTAAAGAATGTTCGATACGTTTAATAGAATTATGTGCTTACAATGAAATATGGACTTCAGCAAATATGTTGTCATCATCAAAAAGGGGGAGAATGTTAGAACCTCAATTGTTGGATTTTAATTACAACAACTATACAATTATGTCAAAGAATCTCTAAGCTAATTTGAGGTACATGAACATCAAAAAGAGATAATCAAATACGTTCAAAATGAAGGTACACAGTACCAAAGGATGGAATGTATATGGAGATACAAGAAGAGATATACACGATAGAGACAAAACGAAGGTGACAAACAACATATTATTAGTCACATAGTGTCGTGTCTAGAGTTTACAAATGTTAAAATCTTTTCCAAATAGTGTAACATCCCGCCTTTTCGCACGATTTAAACCGACACACATGCCGATTCAAACCATACGGAAGGGCGGATTTGTTATGGGGTAAATAAGAAAAAAAACAGAGAAGAAAAAAACAAATAGAATCTCACAGCGGAAGGATAAAATATAATAAGAAAATATACAGTTTATAAAAACTGTTTACAAACATTTATATAATACATATCAGAGTTACACATACCAATAACAATGCAGCGGAACAGTGTGAGTGTAGTGCAATACTATGAATAATAATAATACAAATTCTTCGTCTTCGTCCTCCAAAGCTAAAGTCTTCGATCCTGAAACGCTCGGACTGACCCGAGCGAATTTGAAAAGACAAAAACACTCGAGTCAGAACTAAAAGATCTTATGTGAGTTAAATTAACAGAAATAAATATGAGTGCAATAACTCAAAAGATGTTCGGGATTTACATCTCCTAAGGATCCGTTAAACTATTTACTATGTAGTATATTGCGCTATTATAATAGTGTCTATAGTAAAATAAACATACTTTTAAATAGGATTAAGGCTTTACATTTTCCACCTTAACACGTAATAGTCCCAGTAGTCCATCCAATATCATAGTCCCTCCTGATCGGGAAGCCACCAGAGGATACCACACGGGCTACGGGAGAAATCCAAACTCGTACAAGGCTCGATAGGGTAGGTGACACGGCACAACTAGGCAATGCCAGGGTAGATATACCAATTACGCTTCCGGGTCGATGGTAACGCGTAGCCGCAGCTACCGCCCACCTCGAACAAACTCCCCAAAATCAAAATAGAAGTGGCCACTGAATCAATCCAAAGTCAAAGTATAATATCGAAGAGGAGTGTCCGATCAGAGGAATGACCTCATTAACCCGTCAATCGCTCCTGTTTTAGCCACCTTATGCCAACTCACGGGAGTTGGGTCCACGTATTTACCTTACAGGAAACGTCGCCACCAACCTACTTCATTCTGGAATCTCCATCGCGTACACGGTTAGTCAAAGTGGTTTTCGGTATCGACAGAGAGTATGTCCATATCCGATCCCGGTCTCTTTGCCAACCCATCGTTATTATAACACCGCGGTCATTTAAAAGTAGTTTATACTTTAAAAACCAGAATAAATTTTCCATTTCAAAACTATGAATTCGATATCAATTTAAAAACCCAAAATAATATGATATCATTTTATCTCAAATATAACTCTTTTTCCAAAATCATACCGGTTTAAAATATAAATATCTGGAAACCAAACATTTGAATTATATTTTCAAAACATAATATTTCGGAATTCATACTTTTAAAACCATACTTCTAAAACTTGAATGGTTTGGATATTCAACAGTATATAAAATAAATGGTTTGCTTCTAAGGTTACTTTGTAAAGAAATTATTTCCAGGGCTTTACAAATATACTTCTTTATTTAAAGTCTACCAAATTTAAATATCACTTTCAAGTTCCAAAACCACTTCAATTTCTATTTATATATATATATATCCATTTGGAGTATTAATATTTCAAAACTAAAGTTGGAATTTATTCTTTCAACAAATTAAATGTTCTATTATTTAGTTTTGAATATTTACATAAAATCTATAAATAAAACTCCAATTTCTAGAAATTAACTATTTTCTTAAATTTAAATTATACTAAAATATTCTATTTAAGTAAATCTTGGAAAATCCATTTATAAATATCATACCTTAAAATTTCCAAATTTAAACATATAAGATAAATCACCAAATTCCATTTTCTCAAATTTTTATCATTTTATTCAACAGGTTTATACACAGCTTAAATTTAAAATTTTAACTTCATATGTGTATATCTCGAAGAAAAATATTTTATAAAATATCAAAATTAAATTTTATAAACCGTATCCCATCCAAACCATAGAAATCACTTTTAAAATAATTTATATATAGACCACGGTGCCTGTATATAATTTTCTATCCTATGGTCAAGTGATACGGATATTTATCATTTCAATCCACAATTTAAAAATAAAATTTTGCGGTTGTATATCATTTCAAACCACAATCCCGAATGAAATGAAAAATGCATCATAACTTGCAATTTAATGATATCAAATAAACATCCATTCATCAACATCATCCATTGTCCAAATCACAATCATCCATCAATATCAATCAAAATCAATATATATATGAGATTATATAGCAGGTAATAACTGTCAATTATATTCAAATTAAATTTAACAACTATTAATCTAACATTTTATATTCAGTAATAATTTATATAACTGTTAACTAGCAGTTTATATGCAAACAAATAAATTATAACTGTAAATAAATACGCAATAAATAAATTAAATTAACAGTTAAATTTAATAAATGCAATTCAACAGATATGAATGAAATAAACATGCCAAATAGTCATAAATAAATTTCTATTCATTTCTAAAATTAATTTAACAAACATAAAAACTTTTAGAAGTTGTGAGTGGGTTAAAACACTCACCTTTTTTGAATTTAAATTGGATTTAGATCCAATTTAAACCCAAAAATTCGACGGTCTCCAAGTCTGTCCAAACCAGCGTCAAAAAAATATGGAATTTAATTACGATCCTAAAAAAAATCGCGCATGAAACGGAGTTCGTATGTGGAAGTTAAATGTATTAACGCATTTGAAAAATCAAAATTAAATTAAATTCAAACAAAAATAAATTAAACGAAAATGAAATACCGTGCCACATCCGCTCTTCCCACGTGAAAAATGCGTATGCTTCTTCTTGATTTCAAGCTTTGTTCCATAATTTTTCTTTTATTTCGATTTACTTTAATTTTCCTCCTTATTATATGAATGTATGTATTTTTAAAAGGTTTGGAAAAGAAAGAAAAAATATTTGAAAAAGAAGATTTGAAAAAGAAAAGGATTAAAATAAGAACTGAAAATGGAAGAGAAGATCTAGATTTGAAAAGAAAGAAGAAGTATGAAATAGAAGAAAACTTGAAGAAGAATATTTGAAGAGGAAGGAAAAAATTAGAATGAGATATAATAAGGAGATTTGAAGAAGAAAAGAAGGAGAAGGAGATTTGAATGGAGGCTAGGGTTTCATTTGCATCATTTCGTATTTATAAGGTTAGAGTTAGGTTTAGGGACAAATAGATTTGAAAGGAGAGGCTGCTATTAATTAGACATAAAGTGAATATGAACACTTGGTATTGAAATATAGCAAATATGAACAGTCCTTTTTTTTTTAAAGTAGCAGGTATTAAAAAGAGGTATTTATTAATTAGAAAGAAAATGAATATGGAGGGACAAAAATAAATGACACGTTTCGTTAGTTTGATTCTAAATTAATTAAGTGCTAGATACAGAAAAATTTGAATACATCATATATATATATTCATGCTTTAACTGTGTGACAAAATTGCTAAACATACATCAAGTACGATTAATTGGTGACAATATATAGGAATAATCAACAATAAATGTGGATGCAATCACATAAGGATCTAATAGGGAAGGAGATAAAAAGTAACGACGTTGATTAATTCCACTTTCCCACTTTAGCCAATCCAATTACAAAATTTAAAATTTTATAAAATTTCTCTCCTTTGATTTCTTAAACAATTTTAATAACTAACAACAAGTTCTATGTTAATTCAATCATTAATCATTTCGCCAATTACCAAATTAAATTTCAATTATTCACAATAAATCAAATTATAAATTTTTCATTCCAATAAATAAAATAAATCTTGATTTTTTTTTCTTCCATCCTTATTAATTCCACAACTTGTTCAATTTGAAAATCATTATCATATTTTCCAAATGTTACCTTAATTTAACACTTATGTAACGTATTATTAGATTCGTTGCAAGATTTCAATTTCAATCCCCATTTCTTAATATACTCAAATTCTGGACATTTTTATTTCCTTACCCATAAGTGTAACATTTATTGCCAATTCCATCCAAATTTAACAGGTAACCCTTAACAATGTTTTCAATCCAAAGGTTATACTTAAGTTTGCGTTGTATTCTACAACTTATCATATTATGAAGAAAATTCACATTATTCCCCAATATTACCTTAATTCATATTAACTTAACATTAAATTTACTCTTCATTCTATTATTAACCTATTAGTATTAAATAGATGAAATTAACATTGGTTTTACACTCTATTACGTAGATATCCTTAAATTTTATCTAAGTTTATATTTACATAATATTCCAACATTAAATTTCATCCATTTTTTTTCCTTCCTTTTTATTTTAATTAAATCCAATTTCCCTAAAGTTACATTCAAACAAGTAAATTTTGATTTCCAATCAATCATTATACTATAACATTCTTAACATTTTTTCATTACACTACTAAATTCTACCTTAATAAGTTTACGCTTCTATTGCTTTACTTTCACACTTCCGTTAAAATATAAATTAATTCTAAAGTAACGTTTATTGTTGACCCCGCCATTTTAATTACTCATATTTAGATGAACTTTATTTCAAATAAGTTCATTGACTCATTTAAATTAGGTAGTTTATAATAGTTGTTATCCCACCCTTACAATTATTTCCTACTAACGTGCTACCAACTCCTTTAATTAAAATTTGAATTCCAAACCTTATTTAATATACTAAGTAAGATAAATAACATATATAGATTGCTACCAACTTTCCTTTTCTTGCATCTATGTGTTTATTACTTGACACACCAGTAAATATTACATATACATAAAATTCCGTTATCACTTGCCTAACAAGGTTATTATCACTTAAGATCTCACTGCATCCACATTTTCACATTTTCATTTCCTAGTTTCTTTACTTTATTCTACATAATTTATTACAAATGGGATTTTCTTTGGTTTACATCTTATTTGTATTTAACATTTCTCAATCACCAATTCATTTCACTTTAACTGCGGTAAATTGGCGGATAAATTGAATTTGATTCCCAAAATCTAAATTAACAAGAAACAAGGGTAGGTAACATACAATAGTCATTACTCCAAATTCTAGTCACCTAAATAGTCTTTTATTCCTTGCAAATAAATGTTACTATTTATTTTCATAGTACAAATCTCAATGATTATTCCATTTTATATTTGCTTAGGCCATTTATAGTCCGCTATACATATCTACATAAATGGGTAATTTATTCAATTCATTAAGTGTCAATTCTATTAAGCCCTGTTTATATCTTATGCATTCTTCTATTACTTTACAAAAGGGAATAACTTTTAAACTCATACACTTAATAACAAAACCGTTATAAATCCAATAAACTTCCAAATCCAAGTTTGTACACATTTTACACAACTATTATGATTTCTCACAAACGTTGAATTTATTAAATGACCATTTATTATAATTTAATTCCCTTAATTGAATCAAATGCTTATTATTATATATATTCTTTTCATTCTACCATTCCTTCCCATTTTATATTCATTAACGTATTTACACATCTCTATCTTTCAAATATAAAATAACCAAACTGATTACAAACACTGTTTCTATCAATTTTCATAAGTTTGTTCAAAACTATACTTTTGTTTACATAAAATAAATTTTATGTTTCTATTAGTTTTCTTTTCCTTTCACTACAGGCATAAATTATTACTATCTACACTAATTACATCTTTGTATTAATGAACACCATTTAAGTTAATATTTATACTAACATTCACAAATTCAACATTTATTTGTTTCTTCAAAATTACTTTAAATCAAGTTGTGAAAATTTACATCATCCACATCTATTATCATAAAATTTTATAGTTACACTAAATTGCAACCACTATACCAAATTTCTACATTTATTCTTAACCAAATTAGAAATTATATTAATTCATTTTTTTAAATATCATAAATTTAACGGGTCGTTACAAATAGTATACACACATATACATTCATATTTTAAATGAAAAATCAAGTTTACAAAAATTACATGGAGCAAGACTCGAACCCGAGTCTCTAGTTTAGAAGGCAAGCACTCTAATCAAATGAGCTATGATACTTTTTGTTACAAGGTAACGTCTGAAATACTTCATTCAGACGTATGCATGCTGAAACCTGAATATTGTTTCACAATATTCAGATGTTTGAATGAAAATTTTTAGACGTCTGAATAAGACCATTTTTAGCCTATTTTCTTTCTGGTTTGATCCCATGCAAATTCAAAAGTCTGAATTTTTCAATTCAGAAGTCTGAATATCTATAGCGGCTATATTTTTCAAATAGACACTACCATTCATGAAGAGATGCATTCTTCATTTCAATAGATATGTCCATATCTCTTCATGATAACTCTTCACGAACAAATGCACTTATTTATAATCTATATAAACATATTAGAATCATGGTTTTTAACAACTTAATTCAATCTATTCTTACTCTACTCTCATATTCTTGATTCTAACACTCTTGTGCATTCAATTTCATACAGTTTCATTCTATTGCTTCCTTGTTCTTCACATATTCATATATATATATATATATATATATATATATATATATATATATCATAAATGAGAAGATTATAGGAAGGGTGTACTATAATTGACAAATTCGTGTTATTAAAGAACACATAGTGTCAAGAAAACTTTATTTGTATAAGTCTTGTTCTGCTGCTCAAGCGTGTGAACTCCCCTTCGGCTGTTGAGGCAAAATCCTGTTCTGGTGCTCAGGTCCCTTGTTCGGCTATTCAAGGGTTGTATAGACCCGTTCCTCCGGGTTAAGTGAGGGTTGTTGTGTTAGTTGAAATTCCAAAAGGAGTATGTGACTGGACGTAGGATAGTGGTCCGAACCAGTATAAATCTCTGGTGTCGCTTTTATTTATTGTTAATATTCTGCTATCAACACATTTCTTTTCATACGATCCTGCTGCAACATCTCTTTCAAACACACCATACATGGTATGCCAAAAAACACATAATTAGCATAACATACCACAGAATCACAAAATTTTAGCCATCAAGTCTTGCCTTGGGATGAGAAGAGATAAGCACTTGAACTAGTAATAATTCCGGTAAGCGGTTGCTTGTGATCACTTATAGCTGCAAAAGTAGGGCAAATACAAAACCTTGTGTGAGATTATGTAATAATACAAATGATGAAAAATATTGTAAAATCATATTTCAATATAGATAGATCAAATTGAAAGATTATTTCTGTATGCAGTTTTCTATGGAATCTCTAAATTTTCAAGCTGAGACCAAATAAGAATAATGATAATAACAAAGCCTTCAGTAGGAAACCTTTTCTCTTATTTATTTCTACTAGTAAAAATCATAGATTTGGTGCAGGCAAATAAACATTGAATTCATTACTTTGATTCAAGCCAAAAAGCAAAAAATGGATGAAGATGTTAGTTACTAGAAGTGAAAATTAGTTATCAATTGCCGAACTAGTGGAACGGTAGTTCCCAAATGACGTCTGATTAACAGAGCTAGCAATAGAAAGCATATTGCTTCTTTTTAGCCATTCAGCACCAAGAATACAAAAAGCTGAATTAAGAGGAAAACTACCAGAATTTAGCATCCACGTAAAACCACAATAAAATTTAGTTAAAATTTTGAGAAAACAAACAATATAACAACAAGCTTTTACCGAAATATCAATGCTTATGTACAAATGACAAATCAAATAGTGTTATAAGAACATATTATATGCCTTATTATCACTGGAAACAATCAAAGGACAAACATGTCACTTCTATTGGCAATTCCAAATCAGTATAATACCTAAGCCTATTAGTTAGGCTGCTTAAATAGGATATTTATACTAGTTTCTAAGAATGTCAAAAGCAAAGCCTAGCCAAACTCCCTTGAGTTATCACATACAAAATTTTTAGAAAATTGAATCAATTTTCCAACCAATCTTCCCATCATTGTTCAAGGGTTAGCTGAGCTTGTTAAGAAAGAAAATTTTATGTCATTAACCACTTTTAAACTTATATCTATCATAGATGGCTAGCAAAAGCTTTGTCTCGCATTCTTAATCTCCTCTAACTAACTATACTTTTCTATAGTTTGGAAATACATCTACTTTTCTAGTAAGTTTGCAGTAAGGTGTATTGCAAAACTTACATTTTTAAAGCTTGAATGTAAAATTTGCCCTTCAAGAAAAATAACTCACATTTTTAATATCTCCATGTCTCGATGTTGTTAAATTTTCTTTCTGAGATTTTACTTGCATCTTTCTCTCTACATTTGCTTCCTTAACAATCCTTCTTCCTGATATAAGAAAATCATGCTTTAATTTCAATAAGATCGTCTTAGAGACTAAGAATGTTAATTAATCAAGTACACAGAAAAACAAACTAACTTCGGTTCTCAGCCTGAATGGTTTCGGGTCTGTTGATCTCTTAACCTTTCCTTTAAGAGTAGCTTCTTTAATTTTCTTTACTGGAGCCATATTCTCCTAACAGATACGGTGAAGGGAAACATAATTATCCCACTGAAAGAAAATAATTTTTAATTTTTTAATTAAAACAGCAAAAAACAACCAATTCAGACATGTGCACCTTGTGTTGGCTACTCTCGCTACTTTCAGAATTTGTAGTGCTAATTTTTCTACATCTGCAAAAAATAAAACATGTACACATTTTGGATTGAGAATTAAAATGTTTGTAACATCACAATGCCGCACAACTTGAAACATACCTTGTGGTACACACATTTTCTTTATCCTTATCAAATTCAGCAGAATTATCCAATTTTGAGATTTGTGGAACAACTTCATTTACTTTTAGAAACTCTTCTGATATATCCGACTGATTGGCCACCTTTGAAATTGTTGGCACAATATCATCTACAATTTCATGCTCTGCTCCCACTTTACTTATTGCCTCCGCTTGAATTGAAACAACTTCTGCCTTCTTTTTCACACTCATGCATTTTTTGTTTTTCTTCATAGAATCAATGCTGAGCTTCTTCATACCATCACAAATACCATCATATTTATGTGTACTATTACTTATAAGCAAGGCATTAGCTGCATCATTATGCTTCATAGACTCCATCTTTCCATCACAAATCTTTGCACTTCTAGAGTGCTTTACTCCCACTTTGCTTATTACTTTACAAGCATCTCCTTGAGCTGAAACAGCTTCGATTTTCTTTTTCATAGCCATACTAGTTTTGTTTTGCTTAGTATAATCAATACTTAGCTTCTATTCGATTTCTTGCTAAATGTAATGAGATCACAAAAGAGATTTGATAATTTGCAGAATGTAACAGAAGAGAAAGGAAAAGCAAAGATGAAATGTATTAATATTTCTCAGATAGTTTACAACAGATTGATACAGGGCTATTTATATAGTGTACATTTTATAACTGGGCTAGAATGGTAAAGCCCAATTACAATATACATATTCGCTTTGCTCTAATGTATTAGTATATCCTTTTGAAGATAGCAAGTCATCAGATTCGATATTTCCAATATCCCCCCTCAAAGCGATTAGGGTTAGGTCACCAAAGTCTCTCCGCCGCCTCACAATTAAAAATGTTTGGATTGAGGTGAAAACTACGGATCAGTGCTTTGGTGACAAAGACAGAACATCATCTCGACTCATTGTTGAGATTGCTGTCCAGATCTTCTCTGGATTGATGTCCTTTTGTTTTGTGGTCAGATTGTGGCTTTCCTAAGACTCGTCAGGTTTGATGATACTTCTCCTGACCTTCAATTCTTCTCGAAATCGAAAAAAGCTCCTTGCGGTAAGTGGCTTAGTTAAGATATCTGCAATTTGGTAAGTGGCTGGTACGTGACTAATTTGAAGCTTTCCCTTTTGAATTTGTTCTCTTACAAAGTATAGATCTATTTCTATATGCTTCGTTCTTGAGTGAAGTACGAGATTTGCTGAAAGATACACCGTTCTTAAGTTGTCACACCAGACTGTTGGTTTGCTGTTTGTGTTTATCTATAGTTCATGCATAAGTGACTGTATCCACATGACTTCTGCTGTTGCACTGGCCACACTTCGATATTCTGCCTCAGTGCTAGATTTAGACATTGTATTTTGTTTCTTTGAGCGCCAGGAAACTGGATTTTCACCTATGTAGGTGCAGTAGCCTGTGGTGGATCTCCTGTCATCAGGATCTGTAGCCCAGTCGACATCTGCATAGCCAGTGATATTAAGGTGTTTGCCCTTCTTTAGTGAAATTCCATAGTCAAGTGTTCCTTTCAAATATCGTAGTATTCTTTTGACTGCTTTCCAGTGTTGATCCAATGGTCTCTGCATGAATTGACAAACTTTATTAACACTATATGACACATCTGGTCTAGTTATGGTGACATACTGTAATGCCCCAACTAGACTCCTATATTGCCTATCATTAAATAGGGTTTTCTCCTCTGTTTTTAGATAAGTGTTGACTGCCTATCATTGGAGTTAGCTGAGGGTTTGCATTTGTCATTTTTGTTTTCTGTAGTAATTCCTTGATATACTTAGTTTGACACAGTATGACTTCTGAATGTGATATTTGCTTAACCTCTATGCCCAGGAAGTAACTTAAATTTCCTAGATTCTTAATAGAGAACTCCTTGTCAAGATGCTGTGTGATTTTATTGATTTCTGCATCATTGTTACCTGTAACAATTAGATCATCAACATAAATAAGTATATAGATTGTAATAGTATTATCAATTCTTGTAAACAGTGAATTGTCTGATTTTGTGGATTGAAACCCCATATTATATAAGGTGGTTTTTAACTTGTCAAACCACACTCTTGGTGCTTGCTTGAGGCCGTATATGGCCTTGTTTAACCTGCACACTAGATTACTGCCCTGTTGATACCCTGGTGGCTTATGCATATATACTTCCTCTTTTAATTCTACATTGAGAAAGGAATTATTCACATCCAGTTGTCTAATTTGCCAATTATTATAGATAGCTATGGTGAGAATAATTCTTATAGTTGTTGGCTTTATTACTGGTGAAAAGGTTTCATTGAAGTCAAATCCATGTTCCTGTGTGAATCCTTTTGCCACCAGTCTTGCTTTGTGTCTGTCAATAGTGCCATCTGGTTTCTTCTTTAATTTGTATGTCCATTTGCATCCTATGACATTTTTGTCTTTGGGTAGAGCAACCAGATTCCATGTTTTGTTTTTGATGAGAGCATTATATTCGTCATTCATTGCTGTTTTCCAAATTTTGTTTTTGACTGCTTGATCGAATGTTTCTGCCTCCTCTGATATGATGGACGAATACACTTTGGGTTTAAAAATCCCACTCTTTGATCTGGTGATCATATGATGTCCAGTTGTAATTCTGTCTTCATTGTGTGATACTCAATTGTCTTAACTTGTGTGGTTTCCTGATCCACTATTCTGAGTGTTTGATTCAGATTGACTCATATTTTGTGTTGAATTTGACTCTTCTTCAGGTAAGTCAGTTAGCTCTGCCTGACCTGGTTGAACAGACATTGTGTGTTGTGGTGCAGAGCTTACTGGGTTATCTTCAATTGCTGTCTGAGTCCACTCTGATGGATGCACATGTATAGATGGTATTGATGCATTTGGATTATATACTTTCCCTGTTGTCTTGATACAGATGTCAGAGTAGGGATAAACATGCTCATTAAAAACTACATGTCTACTTATAAATATCTTGCCATTGCTATCAATACATTTGTAGCCCTTTTGATTTGATGCATATCCAAGAAACGTACATGGAGTGGATCTAAAATTTAACTTATGTGTGTTGTATGGTCTAGTGTAAGGAAAACACAAACACCCAAAGGTTTTTAGAAGTTGATAGTCTAGTTTTATACCGAATAATTTTTCCATTGGACTTTTATCATTTAGTACTTTGGTTGGTAGCCTGTTTATCAGGTGCACTGCAGTACTAAATGATTCAGGCCAGAATTTCACGGGTAGCTTTGCCTGAGCTAGTAATGTTAAACCAAACTCCACAATATGTCTGTGTTTTCTCTCTACTAGGCCATTTTGTTCAGAGGTATAGGGGCATGTTGTTCTATGAATTATCCCTTTTTTGCTAAAATAGTCATTGAGAGTTTTGAATTCTCCACCACCATCAGTTTGTATAATTTTAACCTGATGGTTGGTTTGTTTTTCAACTTGTGTAATAAAGTGTATGGTGATTTGGTGTGCTTCATTTTTGGTTTTCAAAAAATACACCCAAGTGTATCTTGTACATGCATCAACAAAGGATATATAGTATTTATATCCATAGTCAGAGTAGATTGGGGATGGGCCCCAGAGATCAGTAGCAACTAACATTAGTGGTCTATCATATTGAGTCATAGAATTTGAGAAAGATAATTTGTGACTCTTCCCCATTTGACAAAATGTACAAATATAAGGTAGAGTAATACCAACAGGAATTTTATTTTCTGATAACACATTTCTTACAATGTTTGCACTGGGATGACCTAGCTTATAGTGCCAGATATCAAAGTTGCTCGGTTTCTTTTCACTTTGAGCAAGTTCAGAAACATTACACATCTCAACACATTTGTCAGAAATTGTGTTTCTTGAATCAACAAGATTAAACCTATACAGACCCTTCACTCTTCACCCTGCAATAAAGTTTCTTTTGTTAGAATATCTTTAACTAGGAAGTACTTAGGGTAGAATTCAAAATATACATTGTTATCACTTGCAAACTGTGATACACTTAATAAATTTTTCTTTATCTGTGGAACCATTAAGAGACTATTGAGATATAGTTTTCTTTCACCTTTGATGCAAGCAGTACCGGTGTGTGTGATCTTTACTGCCTCACCATTACCCATGTGTATGGTTTTATTACCTTTGTACTTCTTGTTCCCTAGATTCAGATTCTCCAAATTGTTAGTGATGTGATTAGTTGCACCAGAGTCAGGGTACCAGCTTTCATCTAGCATTTGATCTGATCTGTTTGTGTCATTTTGAATGTTTGCCCTGTTACTGCTTGATTGATTACTTGTGTCTTGTTGTATTTAGGCTATGTTTGCACTCCCATTCCTTTGATTGCTTGAGTTTTGACCCGGTGTATTGTTCATGTTGAGTCTGAAGTAACACTTTGGGGCAGTGTGACCAATTTTCTCACATATTTGACACTTTGGCCTGTTGTTGTTGTATCTACCTCTGCCTCTACCTCTGGTAGATGGATTGACTTTATTATTATTTCTATATTGATTCTTGTTCCTTTGTCCCAATGCATAATTGATTGTCATGTCAGTATCTGTAGGTTTCTTGAATTCGAGCCTACCTTCGTGGGCAAGAAGTATAGCATGTACATCCTCTAGAGTTGGTGTTGTTCTTTGTGAGGAAATAACAGCAACAATAGATTCATAATTCTCACTTAAACCGCTTAGTATGATTAGTACTTGTTCAGTTGATGATACTTTATGACCTGCTGCCTCAAGAAGATCACATGTTGTTTTGATTTTTGCAAGATATTCACCCATTGTGATATGTTTTCTTTCCTAATACTATGAAGTTGTCTTTTATAATGCATTACTTTAGCAGCTGACTGTGAATTGAAGATTCTCTCAACTGTTGTCCATACACCATTTGCTGTTTTGCTGCCAATCACCTGTGGCAGTAGTTTTATACTTATGGATGAAAGTAACAAAGAACAGATTAAACTATCTTGTCTTTGATATTTTACAAATTCTGGGTTATTAACTGTTGTGTTTTCTGAACTAGTGATGAATCTTGGTGGAATCCTGATAGTCCCATTGAGAAAATCTTCAAGCCCATACCCTCTGACAGCAGTCTCAACCTGGGCTTTCCATAGAAGATAGTTATCTTCTTCCAGATGAACTGTGACTAGTTGGCTCTGCGGGCTAACTATAGTCTTGATGAGATTTTTTGTAGCAGCTTGATCGAATTCAGAAGTAGATGATGTTGCTGAGCTATTGGCCATGATGCAAGAAACAGGAGATAGAAAGAGAGAGTTTAATGCAGTCGTGGATCAAGAACTGCTACCTGTGGGCTTAACTGTGTAGGAAAAGAAGGAAAAATACAAGAATTGCTCTGAAAATCCTCAAAATATCAGGTAAGTTCAACTGCTGACCCAAATGATTGATTCTGATGATGGGTTTCTCGGATATGGTGCGATTCCTTGATGGTTTGATGGATTTTGTGATGATTTCTTTTCTTGTAATGAATTCAAGGCTTTTCTTGATGGATTTTGTGATGCAGCCAGTATCTATGCTAGGCATGACATCTTTTTTGTTTTCTTGAGTTAAAGCTTTGAGTTCCCTTAATCTCAGACGATGATAGAATATTCTGAAGAGATCCTTGAAACTGATTTCACCAAAGGATGATCCCTGATGATCTCTGATGGTGTTTATGCTTCAAGATTGCCGTTAGGCTATGAATTGCTCTGATACCATATTTGATTTCTTGCTAAATGTAATGAGATCACAAAAGAGATTTGATAATTTGCAGAATGTAACAGAAGAGAAAGGAAAAGCAAAGATGAAATGTATTGATATTTCTCAGATAGTTTACAACAGATTGATACAGGGCTATTTATATAAGTGTACATTTTATAACTGGGCTAGAATGGTAAAGCCCAATTACAATATACATATTCGCTTTGCTCTGATGTATTAGTATATCCTTCTGAAGATAGCAATTCATCAGTTCGATATTTCCAATAGCTTCTTCATACCATCACAACTATTGCCATGTTTAGTTATACTGCTGCTTCTACGCGATGCCTCAGCTACATCATTATGATTCAATAACTTCCCATTTCCAATCTTTGCACTTTCAGGTGGCACATATTTAGTTGGTAGCCCTTTTGGCCTTGGAGTCATTGACGCCTTCTTTTCACTTATCGGAGATTTTATCACATATTTAGTTGGCAGCCCTTTTGACCTTGGAGTCATTGATGCCTTCTTTTCACTTATCGGAGATTTTATCTTTTCTTCTCTAGTACTTGGAGTTGATTTCAGATTAGATACTGGATGAGTTTTAAGCCTGGAATTTGAATAATTTGGTATAGAACTGATAGAATTTGTTCCAACTGTTCCGCCCTTAACTGATTTTGCAGGTGCTGTATGTGGGCATTTCCTAATTGATCTGAATGTGATTTGATAGTCAAGTTCAAAAATATAACTAGTAGAAATTGCAGGAAATTCAAGGAGGAAATAGAATTTTATGTTACCCCGGGGATCGATGATGTTTGTTTAAGGACCTCTGAAGCTTCACATTTGGACTTCTTGCAGCCATGACCTAAGGAAAAATATTTTCAGTATAGTACCAAGGTTAATTTGTCTTAAATGTGAAATTCATGAACAATTTTAAGGATTAATATGAACCCGAAGCGTGAAATCTCTGTGAAGAGCTTCAAGATCGAGTTCAAATTCCTCATGCTGCCGATCACAACCTGAAATTATACACAGAAAGTTTTCTCAATTCATTTAGAATTCAAACTCCAGAGATATTTAAAGTAAAGTTAAACTTTCAAAAAATAATAACTATTCAAAGCGAACATGAAAACAGTTACAGGGATGACGTTACCAAATCGAAGGCAAAGCCATGATCTATCATCGATCGGATAACTATCGGGAGCACTCAAATCCACAAATTTTGGCGCGTCGAAATGTTCGTAAAATTCATTATCATCTTCCTCAATTATAGGAAGATCTTCGTTTAGATCAGAGAAAGTAATATCCATACCAAATGTGAAGTATAATTGTAAAGAAAACAGAAGGAGATTTGTTGGAATAAAATAGAATGGAAAGGAAATGAAGAGACCTGTGTTGAGTGGAAGAGGGAGGCGTTTGAGGTTAAGTGGAATTTATCCTAGTTTGAAGCTGCTTAGAAGGTATTTCAACTCCCTCCATCAACTGCTTCAACCCATCAGCTGTTACAGAACCCAAGTTGCGACACCAACCCAATCACCAACAAACCACCAAACTACACTAGAATTCAAATAGCTAAACCACCCAACATCCTCATTTAAATTTCATGTTGCTACGTACAACTGCTCAGCCAACAAAAAATCAATTTTTATGTAAAACGCCTCATCCAAATTAAGGATTTTGCAATTACCTCGATTTGTTAATTTACGGTTTATGAACAAATCTCAAGGAAGTAAATGGGAGCAGATTGAAAGAAGAGTGGATCGACCATATGGAGAGGAGAAGATTGAAGTAGAGAAGTAGAGCCAAATGGAGCAGACGTGGCAGCAGAAGCAAGAGGAGTTTTTTTCGAATGAAGGTAGAAACGTAACAATGTATTAGGTAGGAAATGGGAAAACATGATGTTTTTGGTATTGGACAGGAAAGGCTGCAAAATTTGGCGGAGTTGAAAAAAAAACGCGGAGAAAAGAAACTACAAAGACAATATTAGCTGCATTCAGACTACAAACGCTAAAATTCAACCAAACATAGGCTTTCTTATAGTACCTATAGCTTCTATACTAGTATAACCGCACAACGGTGGAGAAACCGACCTTTCGATTGTATAACTTTGATAAGAAATATACATTTAAAATTTTTGTTAATATTACTTAAACATTAAGTGATGATATGTTGAAAAAGAATAAATTGAGATTTGAATCTGAAAATATAAATTTCAAATTTAAATATTAATCAAAACATTCAAAATTGTCGATTTTGAAAATTTTAAAATTTTAAAATCATAATAGATTTAAATTTGAAATCTTTGATGCGCAAAATAAAAGGAGAAAGTTTAGGGAAACCGTGATGAGACAAGATACACGTTTTTAGAGAAACCGCAATGAGACAAGACCCAATTTTTTTTGCTTCAGGAAAATTTATTTTGGCTAGTAGAAGTAAGCAAACATCCCTACCGTCGGTTTGATAACCCATTCCCTCACCTTTCTATTTTTGGTGGACCTCCTTCCTATTAATTTCTTTGGGTTTTATTTATTTTATGCCTATGGTTATCGTCTCTTCTTTTTTTTTTATAGAGAAAGAGGTTTTCATTTTTCTGTTATATTTATTATTACGTTATTCATGCAATTTACATTTTTCCTCTCACTGTTCACGTGCCATGCAAATATCAGGTGTAGTCTAACTTGTACAGCTAATACCTATAGTACATTTTTCTAAACAATGTGTACTATTCATTTATTATTTATTGCAAGCACGTATTATACTATTTTTTATCCTAGACACATATTTCAGTTTTTTTTTTGTGAATACTTATTTAAATATAACACATTTTAATCAAAAACGCGTCAAATGTCCAAACGTAGTTTACCCTTTCCCAAGCCCCGTTAAGATGAAAGCCCAAACATGGTAGATCGGGTTACATGTCGAAGACGGCCGTCTAGAGCTGTCGGTTTTCTATCGACAGTCGTCAGATGCTTAAGACGGAGGATATTGGAAGCCATCGGAAAAGCTGTGCGGCGATGGAAAAAATTGTGGCAGTTTTTCACGTTGGTTTCCAACGGATACCGACGGTCACCGGCGGTTTTCAATCGTCGAAAATAGTATGTTTTCTTGCAGTGGGAGTTGTAAGCATCGTATCTATGTAAGCCAGTAAAACTCATGCATTAGGAAATAAGTAGAGTTGTTATAATGTCATAGATGGGTATGAAAGCCAATTAAAAAAACAACTTGGTTATTCTTTCTGCTATAAATATTCCATATTTGTTCCGACATTTTATCCGGATCCAGTAATATAGTAGTTACAAAATTTGCTACTATAATTGTGAAACATACGTAATCCAGGCTTTCAAATATAGTAATTATGATCGTAGAAGTTATTAACATAATCAAGATTTACCCGCATAGAAATATTATTTCCTACAGATATGCCAATTGCTTTACTCCTGAATTTACATAAAACTTATCGTAGAAAATTAAATTGATTCACAACTAAAAAATTTCATTCTCACTTTATTTGTTCCCTTAATTAGTTCCAAGGCTAATGATTTTTCTATTACAAAATGTAATCCTTTCTAGATGGAAAAGGAAATATGCAACGTCGTGTATCATATGGCATATGCGGGTAGTTCCTACTACTCATTACAAAAGGAAACATTTTTGATAAAGGAAAGACTATAGTACATATGATGTGAATCCTTAAATAGCATTTAATTTTCTTGCATTCGCTAAATTTTGTTCTAGCCGATGCTATGTGTCTATTAGCACGTGATATAAACGACATTTTTTATAATATGTCGACCAAAATAGATTACCTTCATTGTGACATGATTTATTGAACTATAATTATAAATATATAACTAATTAGTATATAGCTAATTTTTAACAACAAAATGACAGTTTATTTTTTTTCAAATATAAAATTTACGTAAATCATATAATAATATTACATAGTTAGACTAATAATAGGTTGAATTTGTAACTTATTTATCTCAACAAAATTACCATGCATTGTATGATAAATTAGGTTATTGTTTGAAAATATTACTAAAAATAGATTTTCATAACATATTGTGTGCAATGCACAAGTTACATGCTAGCTTAACTAATATTATGGCTGTTATGATTATGGTAAATTCTCCATTATCCAATAGTTACAAGTAAATCAGTTATCATTTGGTGTGCGGAACCCCAAAGACATTTGCTGGACATTTGCTTGCAAGCTGTGATACAGATTTGGGGCAAACGATTCCTTATGGGCTAAGTTCCTGCATGCCAAGTACCAAAGGCTGGCATCCGCAGGCTTTTGCGGATCTCCCTGTTTCGCTAGTGAGACTTGGAAGCACATGCAATCGATCAAATCTTTCTCTGACTCTCATGGAGGCCATTCCGGTTGGGATGGTGGTTTGTTTTCTATTTTCAAAGCTTGGAGCTCAGCTCACACTCCGGCTCCAGTTCTCCCTCTTTTCTCTTTCATATGGGACGCTAGAATTTCTTCTAAAGTGTCTTTGTTCATATGGCGAACCCTTCATAAGGGGTTGTCAGTTGATGATAACCTTTAGCGGATTGGCATTCCATATGTATCCCGGTGCAGGTGCTGCGGCAGCGGGGTGTCGGAATCTTCGGATCATTTACTCTTCTCTGGTAACACTGCAAGAGCCCGTTGGAATTATTTCGGTAACCTTATTGGCAACCGAGGAAGATACGGCTCGCCTGGTGATTTACAAAGAACCTGGTGGAACGGAATCTCGGGTAAATCCTTGCGCTCTGTCGTCTTTCGCTTGATTCCTTATCTGATCTGCTGGCACCTTTGGTGCGCGTGAAATAAGGCTATTTTTGAGGAATCTCCAATGGTTCCCTCTTCCATTATTCGTCGGGTTAGAAATGATGTTTTTTTGGCTTTTCGTGGTAGACCTTTCAAGAGATCGGTTAGCTCTCGTTCTGGCCAACTTGTGCCCCTGCTTTCCATTTCCTGTTCTCAGTCTTCCACTAGAGCGAGAATTGGATGAAGACCGGTTGCGAGGCAGGTGGTTCTGGCATTTCCTTTCCCGTTACCCCCCCCCCCCCTCTCTCCTTTTTTTCTCTTATTTCGTTGTTTTTGGTTTCAGGACCTGGATTTTTAGGTTTGACCGGGCTGGCATTCCTTCTCTTTTTCTGGATCTTGGGCGAAGGATTGCTCGGATCGCTCTTCTTCCGATCTCTTTTTCGTTTGTCGTTCTTGAGGATCAACCGGTTTTTGCATTTCTCGCTAGATGGCGTCTTTTGCTGTTCTCGCTGTTATTGTGGTTTCCTGTTTTTTATTTTCTTATACTGTTAGTCCGGATTTTTTGATTTTTTTCTGTTGGTTACTTGTCAGGCATGTTGACGGCTTTTGTGGAATTACTAATAAAATTCTATTTTGTATCAAATTTTTTTTTAAAAAAAATATAGAATCTAACCATTTACCAAATATAAACAAAAAAAGACGCCTTCACTAGGTCTTAATGCCATATATTATGTGAGATGATACTCACCAATATTCTTTCCTCACTTGATCCTATTCTTCTTTGCTCCTCCATTCCGGCCTCTTGCTTTCCTTAAAACCTCCAGTTACTCTACACTACAGCCTCTATATATTTTTATTTTATAGTATAAAATGCAATAGCCTGCCTAGGACTTACCTTCATTGATTTTTATGGTGCATATTAGGGTTTCTAAGCTAAGAAATGTCAATTCTACCCTGACTACACTTAACTATACCTTCTATATAACCCATTCCCTCACCTTTCTATTTTTGGTGGTCCTCCTTCCTATTAATTTCTTTGGGTTTTATTTATTTTATGCCTATGGTTATCGTCCCTTCTTTTTTATAGAGAACGAGGTTTTCATTTTTCTGTTATTTTTATTATTACGTTATTCATGCAATTTACATTTTTCCTCTCACTGTTCACGTGCCATGCAAATATCAGGTGCAGTCTAACTTGTACAGCTAATACCTATAGTACATTTTTCTAAACACTGTGTACTATTCATTTATTGCAAGCACGTATTATACTATTTCTTATCCTAGACACATATTTCGGTTTTTTTTTGAATATTTATTTAAATATAACACATTTTAATCAAAAACTTATCATAATAATTAGGGTTATCACCGTTCGCATGCATTTCTTTCCCCGTTTGCGTTTATGACATACCTTACGCGTCAAACGCCCAAACGTAGTTTACCCTTTCCTAAGTCCCGTTGAGATGAAAGCCCAAACATGGTAGGTTCGCATGTTTAATAATGTTAGTATCTATTGATCGGTTACATTTCTTTGACGGTCGTCTAGAGCCGTCGGGTTTTCCATCGGCAGTCGTCGGATGCTTAAGATGGAGGATATTGGAAGCCATCGGAAAAACTGTGCGGCGATGGAAAAAACTGCGACAGTTTTTCGCGTTGGTTTCCAACGGATACCGACGGCCACTGGCGGTTTTCAATCATCGAAAATCATATGCTTTCTTGTAGTGAGAGTTGTAAACATCGTATATATGTTTGTAATAAAACTCATAGTGCATTAGGAAATAAGTAGATTTGTTATAATGTTATAGATGGGTTTGAAAGCCAATTAAAAAAACAATTTAATATAGTGGAAATTAGGTTGAAGGGCTTCTATTTGCAGGGTAATAAGTTTTAAGAACATCACTTCTGAATAATTGGTTTTAAGGACAATTTACAGCATAATGATAAATTCATTTATCTTTCTAAGCTATACAGGAAAATGATAAATCCTTTCATCATTATTTCTGTATAGTTGAAAATGATAAATTCTTTTATCTTTTTTCTGTAAAATGTTCTTAAAACTAATTTTTCAGAAGTGCTGTTCTTAAAACTTATAACCCTGCACAAATAAGCCCTTGAAGTGAAAATCCACATTTATATATTCTTTCTGCTATAAATATTCCATATTTGTTTCGACATTTTATCCGGATCCAGTAATATAGTAGTTACAAAATTTGCTACTATAATTGTGAAACATACATAATCCAGGCTTTCAAATATAGTAATTATGATCATAGAAGTTATTAACATAATCAAGATTTACCCGCATAGAAATATTATTTCCTACAGATATGCCAATTACTTTACTTCTAAATTTACATAAAACTTACCGTAGAAAATTAAATTGATTCACGACTAAAAAATTTCAATCTCACTTTATTTGTTCCCTAATTAGTTCCAAGGCTAATGATTTTTCTATTATAAAATGTAATCCTTCCTAGATGGAAAAGGAAATATGCAACGTAGTGTATCATATGGCATATGAGTGTAGTTCCTACTACTCATTACAAAAGGAAACATTTTTGATATAGGAAAGACTATAGTACGTATGATGAGAATCCTTAAATAGCATTTATGTTTCCTGCATTCGCTAAAATTTGTTGTAGCCGATGTTATGTGTCTATTAGCATGTGATATAAACGACATTTTTTATCAGTCGGGTTAGAAATGATGTTTTTTGGCTTTTCGTGGTAGACCTTTCAAGGGATCGGTTAGCTTCCGTTTTGGTCCCCTTGTGTCCCTGCTTTTCATTTTCTATTCTCAGTCTTCCATTAGAGCGGGAATTGGATGAAGACCGGTTGCGAGCCAGGTGGTTCTGGCATTTCCTTTGCCGTTCCCCTCCACCCCCCCCTTCACCCCCCTTCTTTTTTTCTCTTATTTCGTTGCTTTTGGTTTTAGGACCTGGATTTATAGGTTTGGCCGGGGCTGGCATTACTTCTCTTTTTCTGGATCTTGGGCGAAGGATTGCTCGGATCGCTCTTCTTCCGATCTCTTTTTCGTTTGTCGTTTCCTGGGGATCGATCGGTTTTTGCATTTCTCTCTGGATGGCGTCTTTTGCTGTTCCCGCTGTTATTGTGGTTTCCTTTTTTTTTTTCTTATACTGAGAGTCCGGATTTTTTGGTTTTTTTCTGTTGGTTACCTGTCAGGCATGTTGACGGCTTTTGCGAATTACTAATAAAATTCTATTTTGTTTCAAAAAAAAAAAAAAAAGAGAAGACGACATTTTTTATAGTATGTCAATCAAAATAGATTACCTCCATTGTGACATGATTTATTAAACTAAAATTATAAATATATAACTAATTAGTATATAGCTAATTTTTAACAACAAAATGACAGTTTATTTTTTTTCAAATATAAAATTTACATAAATCATATAATAATATTACATAGTTAGACTGATAATAGGTTGAATTTGCAACTTATTTATCTCAACAAAATTACCATGTATTGTATGATAAATTAGGTTATTGTTTGAAAATATTACTAAAAATAGATTTTTATAACATACCGTGTGCAATGCACAAGTATTAATATTATGGCTGTTATGATTATGGATAATTCCCCATTATCCAATAGTTACAAGCAAATCAGTTATTATTTTTTCATAACATCGATATACCATTTTAATCGGCATAGTAATAAATAAATTATCAGTTCCTGCGGTAGCTTTTTCGCAAAACCAGCTCAAGTCCACTCCCAACTGTTGTTGCCATCGGCTCACAAGTTCAACCAACTATCGGGTATGGTCATAGAAAAAATGGGTTGTACCCAGATAGGACAGAGGCTAATTGTAAAACTTCCATGCACACATTAATCCAGTTACAGTATGAATATAGTCCACTATTTATTACTTCAAATTCCAATAACGCTTACATTGAGTTATCACTTATGACAGTAACTTCCGAAACACACTTAGTGGACGTACTAGATTTCGGTAATAGGATTTTATTTACATAGGACCACGCAAAATCTATAAAAGGAAGTACCTAGAAATTCAAAATTATAATTTACAATAATATGAAATTATCTGTTTAAATTTATTATTCTCTACAAATCCAAAATTATAAATACATGGACGCAGAGAAAAAAAATTTCTCACTTGATCCTTTGATCATAGAATACATCACATTATTAATGATATACCATAGCAAACATAATCACTTCTTAATGCTTGAATGGTAATGACCTATTCCTTCTAAGAGGTTCTTCTAGGCAACTATATTTTAGTTTACGCTTTCACGCCTTTAATTCTTCAGTCTCGATCATGATGTCATTGAGCTCTCTGTCTGGATAGTTAGAAAACTAATGAAAATTATTGCTTTGAAGGTAAGCATTAGCAATGAAATTAGGGATGCTGCTACCATATTTTTTTGAATACGCCGTTTTCAACATTTAGCATACATATTATGATTACTACTATGTAAGAAGCTCCATAAAATGTAATCATATATTTACATGAAACATTTGAATACCTATTACATAAAGGCAATAATACAAACTTAATTTTAGCAATTGAAAAAACTTTTCATGTAACATTACACGCCTTATAAGCTTTATGAATCAAGTGTAACATTGAATATTTTGAATAACCAAAAATATAAGGCATCGCAAAAATGTTTTTATCGAAATTATTTTCATATTCGTCGTAATGTCTATGCAAAATTTGAATATGATGAGTTCAACAAGAGAAACAGTAGCACCTATTGAAGATTAGTCTCATGTTGGACAGTTTTGATATGCTCATTGATCTTTGCAGTTTGGGCTCTATTATGAGTCATAATGTATGATCAACAGGGGATGGAATTGGTCAGCAAGAAGGTGTAACAGTGGCTTTTAGGTGGTGGAATTTTTCAAATGCGGTAGAGTGGAAATATGAGGAAGTGGTGATGTAATGCTGAAATACAATAACGATCCGGATTTTTCGTCCATTGATTTTGAATATTTAATGGCTTTAAATATTGAATTTAGAATTATAATTTAGTTAATAATATTTTAAAATTGAAATTCAAATGATTTCGTAAATAATGGAAATCATTGATTTAATCGACACGTTAAGATAGCAATTCAGGGCACGGTCTCGGAATTCAACGAAACCAGTTTTATTAGATTTGTAATAGTATATTATTATCGGATTTCAAATTTCATAGCCTTTGGATTATCGTTTGGTCGTACGATCTAGAAATGCCTAGAAATAATTTAATCGGATTGAATTTAGATAGTCAATTTAAAAAACTATCTTCTCCATACGATCGAATTAGGGCAAGAAACTTGCTCCTTTGCGTCTAGAATAGCGTATAACATTAGATATGCCAGGTGACATACCTTAATAGGGGTTCGTAATTTTGAGTTAAGCAAAGCGGTATATTTTGAATATATATAAAATAAAATAAAATCAGCAGTCAACTTTCTAGCACACCTAACCCCTCGAGCCACCCTAACATCTGAACGTAACCGCCCTCTCTCTCTGTTTAAATCGTGCATCCTCTTTATTCTTCTTCTCAGTAATTAAATCGAAGTCACCTCGCATAAAGAATTAAAAGATAATTTCATTGCAACCTTCGAATTTAAGCTCGCACGAGATCGAAGCAAGTCGGGAATGGTGTTGACGAGAGTGGTGGTACATGGTGTCAACTATGGCATGGGAAGAGGTGCAATTTGATGGGTGTTGCAAGGGGATTGTCAGAGTTCGACGAACATGATCTCGAGAAAGAGCCTGGTTGCAGAGATAGTGGAGTTACTACCTATGCTTGATTTGACTCTAGATGTCTTTGGCAAATCTAAAGGTGGAATTGCTCGAGAATAGATGTCGCACCATTGGGGGTTGGTGAGTCGCGACGCATATATAGGGTGATGTTAGGATGGGATAGCAAGGGGTTGAACGTGTGATGTCAGTCCTTCGATCGAAGGATTTTGGAGAAAAAAGGTATGGATGATCGAATCAACAAATGGTGGAGCAAGATTGGAAGTAGCGTTTGTGCGAGCAGTTATGGTAAAGGTTTGTTCAGGCTTGAAGTCATTTAGAGGTTTAACTGATAGTTACGTAATTTCTTTTAAATTAATGATGTGTAGAGGCTAAGTAATTTATTTATTAATCTGAAAATCTTATTGAAAATATTATAGATGTAATATTTAATTCATACGAGGTCCAAAATGAATAAATCTGTGGTGTGTAATTCATAGCTGGAAATTTTTCGGGATAGAAGTAAAATAGGAATGGACTGCATATAAAATCAAGGTGAGTAGATCTCACTCTTTTCGGATTACTGGATTTAATTGATAATAATTAAAATTAATTATTGGATGTTGTTTGAATTTATAAATTATTATCAGTTTGGATGCTATATATATATGTATGTATGTATATATATAATATATATTAGTAGTTGGATATATTTCCCGTCGATTGGAGAAGACAAGACACTATGTGCCCCGCATAATAGCAAATTACCGTTTATTACCACGATATATCGCCTTGAAGCGGGATTGATATTTTATGTTATCTAACATCTGTGGATGTAGGGAAACATGTTGGAGGGATCCAATTGGATTCCTCAAATTGTCGATTTAATTTCCATATATATAGTGATATATGATATGTTGGATAATCTGTTATAGATTATGATGTGATTTGATTGTTTGGATGCTATAGTAGAATTAGCTAAAATTTTGGTATTTTAATACCATAAATATTATTTTCGAATTTTAAGGAATTAAAAAGAAGATATGAAATGTTTATATCGACATTGAATTATTTTTAAAGAAATTGAATTGGATAAAACAATAATTCGTTTTGGGTTTTACTTAGCTATTTAAAAAATATTCTAAAATAGCGGTTTTAAAATGATTTACATAGAGCATTTTTTACCAACGGGTTTTAAAACGATATTTTTGGAAAATATGGAAAAGAAGTTAAAATCAATATTTAAAGTAGATTTGAAAAATAAATGGAATCTACAAAGAAATGGATTTATAAAGTGGAATTTTTTAAACGCGATTATATTTGAAGACAAATAAAACCCAAATGAGTTTATAAATTTATAAACGAAGTTTATAAATAAGGGAAAGTGATATTGGTGGATAAATTGGGAATATAATTTCACAGTGTGTATTTATATCGAAATATAGAAATCGATTTTGGGAAAAATAGCGGATTCCAATTTTGTTGAAATGTGAGGATGGTTAGGGAATAGGAATGAAATCAATATGCTATTATTAGAGAGGGATTTATGAAGTGAAATTGGTTTTTGGGATTTTTAAAAATAATTTTTTATCGAGAAGGTAAGTTTGTTTTAAGAGAAAATTTTCATTTATATGAACTACGAAAATTAAAGCTGTTTTAGTATTGAAATACTTCGAAAAGTCGATTTTCAATATTTAATATTAATTGGAATAAATTTTAATTTAATAATCAGCTTTGAAATTTGATTCATTTTATTTAAAAATGAGTTGGAAATGGGTTACTGATGTCTTACTTAATGTGTATTAATATTTTTAAATAATTACATAAACATATTTTAAAAATAATTTTTTTAATGCTTAATGTATATATAGTTTTAAAAAGATTGAAATTCATTTATAAATCCTCTTGAGGTTTGTAAATGGGGTTTATCTAACAAAGATGTTTTTTATAAGAGAAATCTTATAGTGAAATTCTGGGAACTTATGAAAATCTCCAAAGTATGAAAATTAGAAACTTTGGAAATGAACTAAAAATTCATAAAAATGAAGTTAGAAATGGGCAGTTGAGATTATAGACGAGTATAATCAATTTTGGAAACTTTAAAGAGGATTAGTTAGTGAATTCCAAAAACTTATCGAATCCGTTACAAATGGGTAAAGGAAATTTCAAGTGGGTTATATGAATTTTGAGAAGCATGAAATAAAGGGAATGTTTCCTAAGTATTGGAACTAAAGTGATTTTAGGAAAATATACTTATAAATATTTTCTAAGTATTAAAATGGGAGGATTTGAAATATTTAACTACAAGATTATTACATTAGAAATACTTCTCAAAATGTTGAATTATAAATGGAATTGAAAGAAATATTCTAGGTGTTGATATGGATTTAAATATCTTATTATGCATATAAGAATTAAATTTGTTTTCAATTATTGAAATACTGGAAGAGATTCGAACATATATCTTTGAAAAGATATTTGGAATGAATGTTTTGAAAATTTATAAAATGAGGCCTAGTGATTGCTTATGAATGTTTTTTGATAGTTAAATAACTGGTTGTCAAATATTGTCCAAATTTGTTGATCGTTTCAAAGAGACCGGGATTAGATTTAATTATCTGTTAATCACTTCGATCTGATTTGGGCGTTACGAACGGATAGCGTGAAGATAGCGAAGACGATGATTTGGTTTGTCCATACCCAGGACAACTTGTATGGATGAATGCTACTATTGCATCGTTGCTTGGAAGACTGCGTTGCACTCCATGAATGAATGCTATTCTAAAAGGTAAATGTTAGCCTCAAGCCTCATCAACCAGGAATGACTAAGACATGGGAGATGCAGTAAGGCTAAGTGGGTCGCAACCAATTATGGTATGTTATCATCTTTCTAGTTACCCTCAGATATATTCTAAATTATGGATATGGTTATGCATGGAAAAAGAAGAGCGCTCAATTAAGGGTGGGAACACCCGGACTAATAACATATTCAGTGCTATCTAGGTTGGGGGTAGGCCGGTCATATGTTGGCAGGGGATCCTGGCGAGGTCCTCTGTACATTTTCTAGAGGTGTATTGTGACTGATGGTACCTAGTAACCCAGTCATTGCATGGAATCCATTCTCAACTACGAGCCTTTACGGTTTTGATTGTAAAGCCTAGTGAAAGGGAGTGCGGATTAAGGATCTTAAGGATAATCTAACACTAAAGGGGGTGAATAGTGTTTAATGGATTCTAAGACTTATATAAACTAACTTAAAATTATGATACAAACAAATGAAAAACTTAATCACAGAACAATTACAGAATCAAATACAGATGTAGAAAGTAAATAAAAAACAGTAAAGGGAAAGAACACACCGGATTTTATACTGGTTTGGAGTTACCCTACATCTAGTCATGTACCCAGGGAAAACCACCTCATATAGATTTTTATTATACCAACGTCGAGATTACATTCCTCAATTTCTAAAGGTCTTGAGGTACCCTTATGTCCTGTCTCATGAGTCCAGGGCGAACTCTCTTGATTTACGGGCCACAAGATTACCCAATTGATTTTCAGGCACAACCATACCTTATAGAGAGATTTGATAAACTTTTGATTACGAATTGATCCTATAACTCTGAATAGCACTTTGATCTTCGAGAGAGGACACAGAATCAAACAAGAATGAGATTCTAATTTGATTCACTAGAGAATTCAATAGAATTTCGACACGAACTTAAAAATATGAAAATTATAGAATATGGATTTGTGGAGAAGAAGAAGTGAAGAAAATATGAAAATAGACGATTGAAATATTCGTTTATGAAGCCTATTTAAAAATCACCAACGGTTATAACCATTCGTGAAGAGATTTAAACGAATAGACACTTATTTTGAAAATTGAAACTTTTGAATTCAATGGCCACCATGTCCACATAGGGTATCCCACAATGTCGGCTTCCTATGTAAAAAACAATGTATAATTTTATTTTGAAAATGAAGTTTAAAACAAGAGTTTATTTTAAAACAAAAACAAATAATAATTTAAGTCTAAAACATCTTTTTGAAAAATATTTTTAAAAGATAATTTTAAGGCTAAAATACTTTGAAAAGCAGTTTGAAAATCATTTTTGAAAAACCATTTTGAAGTTGTTTTGCAAGCTTCTTCCTGCAAAATATCTCATCACATCAGGACTCGAGAGCTTGTACAAAACCAGAATGTTCATGGGTTTGTAAGCCACTTGTCATAGGTTTGTAAGCTACTTGTCATGGGTTTGTAAGCCACTAAGAAGTTAAAAATGGGTTCCATCCCAAATAAAATTTGGAATGAAGATTTCCATGCTATTACGATGTTTTAACAAAAAAACTAGACACGTATCTAGAAATCTTGATCTTGAAAATCATGTGTCTTCAAACTTGATTTCTTCATTCTTGATCTTGATACTGTACAGTCTTCAATCATCAGTACCTACCTTATATATATCCCGTATAATAATATTCATATATATCTAGACAATAGTGTTAGTATATAAGTTATAATAAAATAAGTTACAAAGGTCGCAAGAATCCATGAATCATCCGATGATGCTTCCTTTGGATTTTTAAGTTTAATAGTTGATATAAAAGCTACATTACTCATACTATTTAGTTGATTTCTTTTTTTAACTATAGATTCAATATTTCCTAGTACATTTTCTATAGGATGGTCTTTTAATAGCCTAATTCTTTTATTAGGTTAAATGATTTCACAAATTAGTTTCATTATTTCAAGTTACAAAATCTTCTTCATCTTCTATTTGTACAGTATCTTTAAAATTTTCATCAAAAGATACATGCGGTATTTCTTCAATAATGTAGTACTTAAATTATGAACTCTAAATGCTTCACGTCTAGTAGAATATCCGATAAAGATACCTTTGTCGGATTTAGGTTCAAATTTATCTAAATCATCTTTTGTATTAAGAATAAAACACTTACTACCAAAAACTTTAAAATAAGATACTATGGGTTTCTTATTGTAAAGTAATTCATATGGTGTTTTATTAGTTAATGGTCTAATTAAAATCCTATTTAATATATAACATGCTGTAGCGACTGCTTCAGCCCAAAAGTTGTTTGGTAAGCTACTATCAGAAAGCATTGTTCTAGCACACCCTTGAATCGTTCTATTTTTACGTTCTACCACTCTGTTTTGCTGTGGAGTTATTAGAAAAGAGAAATTATGAATAATTTCATTTTGATTAAAGTAACCCATGAAATTTTCATTTTCAAATTCTCCTCCGTGATCACTACAAATAGTTTTTTATAAAGAAAGTTGATTTTAAATTCTTTTAGCAAAATTTTTAAATAAAAAGCATCACATTTAAGTTTAAGAAAAATTGTCCAAGTATATCTAGAATAATCATCAACAGCTACAAAAACATATTTATTGTGATCAATTGGTTGAACATGAGATGGATCAAATAAATCTAAATGAAGTAATTTTAGAGGTTTAGAAGTAGAAAACATATCTTTTAATTTAAATGAACTTTTCTTAATTTTTCCTAATTGGCAAGCATCACATATACTATCTACTTTAAAATTGAACTTGGGAAGACCTCTAACTATGTCAATTTCTGATAACCTAGATAACAATTTGAAATTTAAATGACCAAATCTTTTATGCTAAATCCAAAGGTCACTTGTATTTTCCAAAAGGCATAAGTTATCATTTGAAACTTTCGTACTGAGAATGTAAATGTTTTTCTTCCTAATTCGTTCAAAGATAATATTTGACTTATTATCTTCAATGTGACACTTATCTTTTCCAAATTTAATATTAAATCCTTTACCACATAGTTGACTTATACTAAGCAGATTATGTTTTAAATTCCTAACTAGCAAAATATTAGAAATAAGAGGAGTTTTAGAATTACCGACATTGCCGATGCAAATCACATATCCTTTTGAGTTATCTCCAAAGTTGGCCAATCTACCATCTTGATATATAATGTCATTGAGTATCTCGGGACTTCCAGTCATATGCCTTGAACAGCCACTATCAAGTAACTATTTATCTTTCTCAATTTGCACAGTTTGTCCATTGGTTGTCGATTCTTCAAAAGCCATGTAACATGTGTGTTCCTGCAAGACAAACCAATTTGGTAAATAACTTGATATTTCATAAAAACTATATGCAGACTTATGATACTTTGATGAAATGCATAAATTCAAACTAGTATTAACGAAATTTCCTAAAATGCCGTTTTTAACTTTTCAAATTTCAGATTACGAAAACTATGAAAGCCTACGCTCCAATACAAATTGAAAGAGAGTGCGGATTGAGGATCTTAAGGCTAATTTAACACTAATGAGGGAGTGAATTGCGTTTAATGGATTCTAAGACTTATATGAACTAACTTAAAATTATGACACAAACAACTGCAAAAATTAATAACAGAACAATTACAGAATCAAACACAGATGCAGAAAGTAAATAAAAAACAATAAAGGGAAAGAACACACCAGATTTTATACTTGTTCAGAGCTACCCTACATCCAGTCCTGTACTAAAGCAAACCACTTCATACAGATTCTTATTATACCAATGTCGAGATTACATTCCTCAATTTGTAAAGGCCTTGAGGTACCCTCCTGTCCTATCTCATGAGTCCGGAGCAAACTTTCTTGATTTACGGGCCACAAGATTACCTAATTGATTTCTCGGCACAACCACACCTAAAGGAGAGACTCGATAAACTTTTGATTACAAATTGATCCTATAACTCTGAATAGCACTTTGATCTTCGAGAAAGGACAAAGAATCAAACAAGAATGAGATTCTAATTTGATTCACTTGAGAATTTGGTAGAATTTTAGCACGATCTTAAAAATATGAATATTATAAAATATGGATTTGTGGAGAAGAAGAAGTGAAGAAAATATGAAAATAGATGATTAAAAATTTGTTTGTGAAGCCTAATTATAAAGAACCAACGGTCATAACCATTCGCGAAGTGATTTAAACGAATAGACACTTCTTTTGAATATTGAAAATTTTTAATTCAACGGCCACATGTCGATATAGGGTATCCCATGATGTCGACATACCTATGTAAAAAACAATGTAAAATTTATTTTTGAAAATGAAGTTTAAAACAAGAGTTTATTTTAAAACCAAAACAAATAATATTTTAAGGCTAAAACAACTTTTTTAAAAATCTTTGAAAAGATAATTTTAAGGCTAAAATATTTTAAAAAGCAGTTTTGAAAATCATTTTTGAAAAACCATTTTGAAGTAGTTTTGCGAGCTTCTTCCTACAGAATATCTCATCACATCAGAATTCAAGAACTTGTACAAAACCAGGATATTCGTGGGTCTGTAAGCCACTTGTCGTAGGTTTGTAAGCTACTTATCGTGGGTTTCTAAGCCACTAAGAAGGTAGAAATGGGTTCCATCCCAAATGAAATTCGAAATAAAGATTTCCATGCTTTTATGAAGTTTTAACAAAAAACTAGATGCATATCTTGAAATCTTGATCTGGATACTCATGAGTCTTCAAACTTGATTTCTTCATTCTTGATCTTGATACTATACAGTCTTCAATAATCAGTACATGCTTATATATATATATATCATGTATAATAATATTCATATATCTAGACAATAGTGTAAGTATATAAGTTATAATAAAATAAGTTACAAAGGTTGTTGTCATCAAAACTACTATCTCCAATTCCTAACACCTAGTATGTTGGAATTTAATTAATGTAACAATTTCAGCTATTTGAATAAGTATTTGTAGTTAGACAGTTTTATAATATCAATGGATTATCTATAAAACATTTGGTTACCGTAAGGGAAAAACCCATCGTGTTTATGTGTGAAGCGGTCTTACGAGATACCTTTGTTTTTTAAAGGATTTGATAACCTTAATAATTCAAGTTGAGTGTGTCTTCTCAGACTGGTTTTCCAGACCGACTCGGGTGTTATTTTATAATAATGCTTTGGTCAGACCGAGTATTGTAGATTCAAGCTAGGATACCATGGAGCTCAAGAGACCAACTGGATGATAGAGACGTATAATCGTACTTGATTTATGTTCTACTGTTTGTGTTAAAATGAATGTTCAGTATTGTAAGGACAAGTTATTATAACCATCCAGATTGATCGTTGTATTCTGATGACTGTATATATATTAACAGCTATAGATTCTTTTGCATAAAAATTATCATATATTATATTTTATTCCGCTGTAATTGTGAGATTTTGTGTTATTGGTTTACATTCTCCTATCTTTATCTCCTTCACCCCTAAAAATTCGTATTTCCATTCAATTTGAGTTGAACCGACGTGAACTATTGTCAACTCAAAGGGTACGGATTTGCATGGATTTACAAATAGTGTGGTGCTTAGCAGACTGAATGAGGAAGTAAATATGGATTCAAATTACTGAATGAGTTGAATACAAGAAAGAGGTTAAAAAAGGGCAACAGCAAATAAAAGAATGCACGGTTGGGAAAATACTGTTAGTTTATTTATATTCTTTTTACATACATCTATTTACATAGCCTTACTCATATATTTATATTATTGATCAGGTAGACCAAATCAAACTAGCCATTACATGGTAATTTAACTAATACACCTGATTAACTTTTAAATTACATAGCCACTTAGAATGCAAAAGAAAATAAGTTCTGCATGTGTACACGTGCACAACGTACACAGTCTTCAAACTGGCTTTCCGTTTGTAATCTCATGCTTCCATTGATTTTATCTTGCATTTTCTTCTCTTTTAATTTTCCAGTTAGCCAAGGTGGATAGGGAAGCCTCATTTTCAAAAGTTTTTGTTAAAATATCGCTTCAGCCGAATGCCTATCAGGTGTTTGACTAATTGTGTGAGCATAAAAACTGCCCTCCCATTTACATAGAGACCTTGTCTCAAGGTCTAATGTTGGAAATCTTTTAATTAAGTCCCAATAATCTTCCCAAGTAGCATCAATGAATGGTTTGTTCTTCCATTTGATTAACACATGTACCACTACTTTGTTGTCTCTCGGAATCATTCTTCTACCAATAATAAGTTCTGGTTCATCCACTATTGCATCTGCGAAAGATGGTGTTGCTTGTTGTATGATAATGTTTGGGCCTATTATCTTATTCAACTGAGAGATGTGGAAAACATGAAGTATCTTTGTAGATTCAGGAAGTTCTAATTTGTATGTAACTTCACCTATTTTTCGCAAAACTTTGAAGGGACCATAGTATTTAGGAGAGAGTTTTGTAGTATTCTTGGAACTTACTGAAAACTGTCTATATGGTTGAAGTTTTAAATATACCCAATCATCTATTTCTAAGTGTCTTTCTATTCTATGAGTATCAGCATATTTTTTCATCCTTTGTTGTGCAAGTTGAAGATTATCTTTTAAGAATTGCAATATGATGTCTCTTGAAAATAATTGCACTTTTACCTACTAGACTTTTCTAGTATTAGGTACATATGACAATAGCGTAGGATGTAGGGGAGAATTTACACAAATAATTGCAAAATAACCTTAATACATGTTGAAGCAATTAGATCGTGTTGTAGTGCGACAAAACAAATAGAACTTGAGTATTAAACGAGAAATCAGAAAATCACACAAGAAAGAAAATAGAGAGTTCACATATGGATTTATAATGGTTCCACAATTGCAAGATAGTGTACGTCCACTAGGGGAGGGGAGATTTAATGGAGACTAAGAAAAATATGAAGAAATACAAAAGAGAAGATAATTCGTCTCTGATGATTCTATTCATCCTAATCCCTACCTTTATATAAGGATTATTACTTGAGGTTGAAGTAATCAATTTATGGTCATAAATCAATACCTAATCAATTCTCTAAATCACACATGAAACAATTACCAATTTATTTTTTCAGTTTCCCATAATTTGTATGTGTCTGATAAGATTCCTTCTTTAATCATCTAATTAGAGAATTAATTAATTACTTCACTCTTTTTCAAATATTTCTTCCTCTTATTTAGCTAATATATTGCCCTCTTTAATGCATATAAAGGAGGTAAATATATTTGAGCAAGTATCTTAAATATCTTTCAAATCTTCTTAAGTATGGAAATATCATATCAAATCTAACAATCTCTACCATGATACTATATTTTCCCACAAGCCTACCAACTCCACCTACATTCTTTTACTCCAAGCAGCTCTCGAACAAGGCATCACGGATACTTTCCCAATGAGCTTCGGCATGGCCATCACCCATTCCACTTTCTCAACGAACTCCGGCAAGGCCACCGCCCACCAACAAAGTGTTGAAAGTACCCCCTCCATGTAGAACCCATCGATCTCTAAAATGAACATCTCCATATACTAACTCACTCTCCACATGTGCCACTATGGCACCTAACACTTTAGCAGGCGAATTAAGTTCAATCAATGCTCGAACATTGCAACAAGTCTAGCCGTGTATCTTCCATCGTCCTTCACCTTATATACCCACTTGCATCCTTTGTCTTGCATTTCTTGAGGGGGTGGAACCAATTCCCAAATGAGATTCTTCTTTAACGAATCTATCTCCTCTGCCATAGTATGCATCCATTTCGGGCTGGCACTCGAATTCATAGCTTCATCACGGTCGAAAGGCTAGGCATGCACTATGTGCAATGCACAATCAAAAATGATCCTCAAGGCTAAGGTTTTCTTAACTCCAATTTCCATACCTATTTAGTGGCCTTCTAATTCTAGAGCTAGCCCGGATTGTTGTAAGTTGACTAAAAAACTTGTCAACTCCATCTTGAGCTGAATCATCTCTAACTTTAGGACCATTACTATCATTGGAAGAGAAATTTTATGACCTTCATGTGATGTATCAATAAGTACAATTACTATATCTTCTTTTAGATCTCTGACTCTACTACGAGGTTGATATGTGGTAATAATATCCATCTCCTTAGGCTTTTCATCTTCTGAATCTACTGAACAAGGTAGATTCTCCTTAGGCTTGAACCTAGCGGACTCATCAAATTTGACATGTCTTGGTGCACTACCTTCCTATCAACAGGGTTCCAAATACGATACCCTTTGATACCATCCATATAGCCTAAAAATATGCCTAGATTGGCTTTAGCCTCCAACTTGTCATTTCCTGTATGGTGAACATATACGAGGCTACTAAATATACAAAAATAAATGATATGTATAGATGTACTTTTCCATATTTCCTCAGGAATCCTCCCATCAACGGCTGAGCATGGAATTCGATTAATAATATATGCCGCAGTTGATAAAGTTTCAGCCTGAAAGCCTCTAAACAAGTCTGCAGGCAATCTTAAGCATTACGCCTTCTCCAATAGAGTTCAGTTCATCCTTTCAGCAACTCCTTTTAATTGTGGATCACCGGGTGTAGTAAAATATCTCCGAATTCAATGCCGTCTATAGAAATTTAGGAACTCGTTAGAACCAAAATCACCGCCCTATCAGATCTTAGCACCTTCAACTTCCTTCCTACTTCATTCTCTACCAGTGCTTTCCAAGTTTTAAACTTTTCAAATGACTCCGACTTAGCTTTCATCATATACACCCAAACCATCCCAGAGTATTCATCGATAAAAGAGATAATATACTTAGCTCCTCCAAAAGAAGTTATAGCTACTTGTCCCCCAATATCCATATGGACATACTCTGGTAATCCTTTGGACTCATGTCTACCAACATCAAAAGAAACTTTTATTTGCTTCCCTAACACACACTCCTGATTGAATTCTAAATGATTGAATCTTTCACCCTTGCTCATCTTCCTTCTTTGAAGCAGGTCTAAACTGTTAGAAATTGGGGTGGCTACAACACAATGTCAGATCTTAAGGCTATTCAGACACTAGAAGTGGTGAAATGTGTATAACTACGTACTTATGAATATAAAAATGTATTTACTCAAATGGAAACTAAAAGAAATAATCAGATAATAAGTAAGTAACAAAGTAATATGCATTAATGTAAATAACATTCGGATTTTTATACTGGTTCGTATTAACCAATCCGACATCCAGTCCTGCACTCTATCGTCCAGAATTCCACTATAATCGCTTGCTTTCCACAGGTGGCAAGAACACCTTTACAATCTTGGTTTAATGGGCTACAAGACACACCCTCTTGATTTTACAGGCTACAAGAACACCTTCTACTTATCACCAACAACAAACTATGGCAAGTATCCGTATCTTCAATACAAATTCTTGCAGATTCGGTACAATGATCCTAAAGACCTTCAATGGCAATATATCTTTTAATTCTTTGAGGAATAGGATGAAATCAGAGAGAGAATAATGCAAATTAAAGTACAACTTTCTGATATTGTGTGTTTTGCAAATCAGTGAAGAATTGGAGTGAAACAGTATTGATTTGCAAGGTAAAAGAGTATGCAATGGATTTTTTTGCAAATGTTTGGAGAAGAAGGAGTAATAGAAAGTAATAATTCTTGATGTTAAAATTCGTTTTCAGATGCCTTTATATAGAGTTTGGAGAGACGTATCTTTCGGTGAAGAGGTGGAGGGAAATGTCTCTTCATTTAAAATTTGAAATTCTGAAAAACGGCTAGCATGTCGACAACCCCTTACCCCCTTGTCGACAAGGTTGTGTTACAAAATGAACAACAACACTAATAAGTGATGCGAATTTTCAGCATTTCAAATTACCTTATATTTATGGATTTTTGAGATTCTGTTGAGGTCAATGGTTGATGATCTTCAAGTATAATTGCCATGATATCTTTAATAAGATATTCTATGGTTCAACTAACTCCTCATCACTTCAAACAACTTTATCCTTCAGCATTCTTCTCTAATTGGGTTTTGTTCTTCAATTGTTCTGATTACCTTCTTCTATAATTCATCTGCTTCCATTGTATTCTTGTTAATCTCTGTAAATGTCTCCATAATATATTTGATATGACTGCATAACTCGAAGATACGTTAGTAATAATATTTGTGTGGTTGTTGTCATCAAAATAAACTCCAAGGGTATTAATAATCTCCCCTTTTTTGATGATGAAAACCATATAAATATTTGAGAGATAAAATATAATACTCATTATTTGACTCCTCCCAACTCTATGCATTCCCCCTATCATTTTGCCTAGTATATTTATACCTTTTCTCCCCCTTTGTCATCAACAAAAAGGGCAAAGAAAGAGTCACTTAAATCATTGATAAACAATATGTAGAGTTTTTATATAAAGATAAATGCTTATAAATAAAACACATGATGTGAAACCAAATCAATTCAAAACATTAAATAAACTTATCTAATAATAAGATGAGTTTTAGACCAACCGACTTTGCCGATGCCAATAACAAATCCTTTTCATATTTATCCAACTTTCAATAGATTTCTTGTCATATGCTTTGAACATCTGCTATCTGATATACATTGTTTGGTATCTGAAAAATTATAAAATGTGCACACTGGTACCCTTTTTATTCTGGGATCTATGAGGTTATGTTTTGGGATGCCAAACCCAAGTAGAGTTTGAATGTCCTTTCAAAATATAATCATTAGATGGATGAACCTTATTAATAAAATTATCAATATATTTTTCTCTTTCAACATCATCCAACCTTTTTGGAACCTATAAATTAATGAGTCTATTTGGAGGTTTTAACTTTAATTTCCTAGGTTTTGGTTCGAACTTGGCAGTCTTAATAAACTTAGTATTTTGAATATTATTTTTCTTTGATTTAGCCATAGGGGTGCATCGAAGTCCATGTTTATTCCTAGTGTGTTTAGATGCAGATAATAATTTTTCTAGATTATCCTACCCTTTGTTAAATTTATCAATATCATTTTTAATTATTTCAAAATCCTTATTATGGTTAACAATAACATTGTCTAGAGATGTTATTTTGTCATTCAGATCAGTGATCAGTGACTTCATTGAAAATTTTCTTATTTTAAGGATTCATTTTCACTTTTTAGTTTTTCAAAACTTCCAGGTGTCAAATCCTTTTCATCATTATACCCATTAAGTCTTTCAATTTCATCTTTTAGACATTGTTTTTCTTTAGTTAACCTTTCAATAAATATTTTTAATCTATTTATCTCTACCAAATTATTATTGTACTCTTTTCTATGTACTTTATATCCCTGATACATATCATTCAAAATATTAGTAATTTCTTTATTAAAATTCCATACCTGGTCATCCTTTGCCATGAAGCATATGTTGGCTTTTTCTGTTTTTGAATCACTATCACTTGATGATTTCTCTGAATCATCCCATTTTGTACTGAATGCTTGTTTCCTCTCCTTGTTGAGAGTGTTTGACTTCTATTTCTTCAGTTTGGGACAGTCTCTTTTCAAATGACCGGGTTTATCACATTCCAAACACTTAACATAATTTTTATTTCTAGAATTATTGTTGTTAGTTTTTTGAACTTTATTTGTTATCCAATACTTCAAGAATTTCTTGAACTTCTTGGTCAAAACTCGATATCATCATCAATAGCATCATCATCTGGTTCATCTTTGTCGATCATAGCATTGAGTGCTAGTGATTTTTTCTCATTTGCTCCATTCTCTTTTCTAATCTGCAACTTTACTTCATAAGACATTAGGTTACCAATTAAATCTTCTATTTTCATAGTACAAATATCATTGGCATCTTCAATTGCCAGAGTCTTCTGATCTCATTCACAATGAATTGAATTCAAGATCTTTCTGACTTGGTCTTCTTGGTAATTTTCTTTCCAAATGATTAAGGCATGTACTATATCTTGAAATCTGGAGTATATATCAGAAATAGACTCATTTGGTTTCATTTGAAAGAGTTGAAACTGGTTAGTTAGCATAGATATCTTTGTTTGTTTTACTTTATTGGTGCCTTCATGTGTGACTTGCAGAGTTCTCCAAATTTCATATGCAGAATTACAAATAAACACTCTATTAAATTCATTTCTATCTAAGGAGCAAAATAAAATGTTCATAGCCTTAGAGTTATTAAGTTCTATGTCTTTAGGTCTAGTGTCCATTTTGAATATTCAGTTTGAGGCTCTATGTATTCTATTTGGGCAATGTTCCAAATATCCTAACCATTAGACTGCAAAATAACATTTTACCTTACAAGCCCAATATGCATAACTACTGCCATCAAATAGAGGGTGTCTAGTGGTAGATTTCCTTTTTACAAAAGTGTTAAAAAATGTGTTACTAGTTCCATTAGCCATTTATACTTTTCAAAAACCAAGTCATAAATTTTTGAAAACCAATGTTCTGATACCAAATGTTCGAAACTAGGGTGGCTACAACATAATGTTGGATCTTAAGGCTATTCAGACACTAGAAATGGCGAAATGTTTATTGAATTTTTGAAAACCAATGCTCCGATACCAAATGTTGGAAACTGAGGTAGCTATAACACAATGTTGGATCATAAGGCTATTCAGACACTAGAAGTGGTGAAATGTGTATTAACTACTTACTTATGAATTGTTATCCCGCTTTTTGGCAAAGCCGTGATATCAAAAGATTGGTCGAAAACGGGAAACAGTCCGTCTTAGAGATTGGTTATACATCACTTAGCTATGGATATCGATGAATTTTGTCCGAGTCCGGATCAGGCCACGATTGATAGGACACGACAAGAAAGGTTGTAGGAGCCATCATTTCAAGTTTCAAGTCAATCCGAGTTCGTATGCTCAAGATATGATGGGTTCAGTGTGAAGAGAAGTATTCGTTGTCTGGTTCGAAACCATGAAGTTCGAACCCATCCTATTCGAAACCATCCGTTCCCTTGCCTTCGAACCCATGGTGTTCGAACCCATCAGCTAGTACCCAGCCTCGAAACCCTCCGCTTCGCACCCATCTGGTTCGAAACCGTCCTAAAGCCTTCCTTCGAACCCAGGCGATGTTCGAACCCATCTACTTCGAACCCGTGGCTTTGAAACCATCCATTTCGAACCCACCCATTGCTTCGAACACATCACCCCCTGCTATGTTCGAACCCATCGGCCACAGTTAACTTCGAACTGATTGCGTTCGAATCCATCAGTCCATTATTAGGTTGCATCTTCGTATCGATGAGCGTCGAAACATCCACGCCGGTGCTTAGTTCGAACCGATGAACCTTCGAATCCATCGCGGAGCTTCATTTCGTATCCAGTATCGATACGAAGGAAGCTCCCTCCCCTCGGTTCGAACTAGACACACGAAAGCCATGTAGTTGGTTGATTCAAGCACACAACGGTCATCGATACGAAGTCAGCGAAATCCATGGATTCGAAGCGGTCAACTCGGAGATAAATCTGGATCGACGCGTGGAGTGCGCGCCACGTCACTGCAGAAACACGTGCGTACATGGGTTCGAGCCCCTGGTTTCGAAATGATCGGTTCGAAACACACAGCTAACCAAGAAATCTCCATTTCGAACCGATCATATCTCCTAAACCACAAATCCAAATGCAACCAAATTTTCACAGTAGCTTCCATATGAGGTAAAGATTGTTCCTGCCAAGTTTCAGCTCGATTGGACCATTTGTTGATGGGTTCGAAATCACTTCGAACCGATGTCAGATCGAGACGAAACTTGGTGGGGTCGGTCGCGTGGGCCCACTCACGTGCCAGAAGGAGTCTCACGAAGTTTCAGCAAGATCTGGGCCTCCAACGCCTATAAATAGCACCCTGAAGCCTTAAGAAAAGGGGATTTTTTCCGCCATTGAACGCCAAGACTCTGCCGGATTCAAGTTTAACTATCAGAATCGCTGTTGTATTCAGATTTCAAAGCAATTGTCAGCTGTAATCCATTGTAATCGATTTAATCAAGCAAAGCAATAAAGAGAAAACCTTCAAAGTGGACGTACGCACGAACGCCGAACCACTATAAATCCTGTGTTTGTGATTGTTGTTCGTGAATTACTGTGATTTGTTGATTAGAGCTGAATTATATATTGATTGTTGCTGAGTTCTGTGTTAATCATTATTGATTTGAGTACGTAAACGGGTGCTTTCACGACTTCGGGTGTTTGTGACCAATTTTGGCGCAAACATTTTGGTGCTTTCACTGAGAAGCTAATTCAGGAAGAAGTTGAATTTGAAATTTCAGGAGTTCAGATCTAGGAATTATGGCAAGACAATCGAGTAGGAGGCCAAGGACTGAGAGAAGTGAGCCACAAGGAAGCCAAGAGGCTTCCTCAGGAGCGAATCAACCATCGATATACATCACTAGGGATGAGATGGAAACTATGATGAAGAGGCAAGAGGAAATAATCCAGAGTTTATTCCAACAGATAGGACAGCTTGGAGCACAAAATAGGGAAGCCAATGGAGTCCAGAACGGAGCAGGACCATCCGGAGTAGCACCTGGATTAGGGGGCACACCCTTGGAGAACGTTGATCCAGTTTCGGAGAGAGAAAGGGGAGCATCTGCGCAACCCGGTAGTAGTAGAGATGCAAACGCTCAGTCAAGGGGGCAGATCCCGGAGTTACCTCGTGAACTCGGAGGGCAGGTTGGAAGTAGTGAACAAGGATTACATCTCGGAGACAATGACCGATTAGCAGAGATAGTTAGGAGAGCTTTGAGAGGCGGTATGGTGAACAAAGATTTGGAAGATGTTAATAGAAGCCCTTTTACTTCAGCAATCAGGCAAGCTAGGAACCCGCCTGATTTCAAACTACCATCATTGGATATGTATGACGAGAGAACGGACCCCACAGTCCATCTGACAAAATATATGAGGCATATGGAAGTACTGGGGGCATCGGAGGAGGTTATGGCCCGATGTTTTCCATTGTACTTGACAGATATTGCTGCACTATGGTTTAGACAGCTGGAGAACGGATCCATCGGAACATGGAATGGTTTAGTGGAGAGATTTATGAGGCAATTCAGGGTCCATATTACGAGACCCAAGAACGTGATGACTCTGGCAACCCTAAAGCAAAAAGCCGGAGAGACCTTGAGAAGTTATTTAGCACGATTTAATGCAGCAGCAGCTTCAGTGGATAGAGCGGATCCGTCCATGGTGGTAATGGCAGCTGTGTCCGGAATAGCTGACGGCACAGAGTTCAAGAATTCATTGACTAAAGATCCACCCATTGATCTGGAGGAATTCTATCATGAAGCAGAAAAGTTTTTACGATTAGAAGATGCGAATGCCGAGAGAGAAGAAAGAGATGGGATAGAAAATTTTGCATTTAGAGACGAAAAGCCTCTTAAAAAGGATTCGGACAAGGATAGAGGTAAAAGAAAGATTGAGAATGACAGAGACAGATCGAAGCGGCAACGAAGGGAGCCGCGATTCACCACCTACGCTGAGTTGAACGAGAGCCTGGAACGAATTTATCAGGATACCAAAGAACAGATTCCGTATCGTAGGCCAATGCGAAGGGATCCTACTTCTGACGAAAGGAAATCAGATAAGTTCTGTGTATTCCATGAATTAAATGGTCATAACACTAATGATTGTAGGCACCTGAAGGACGAGGTGGAAGGGCATATCAGGAACGGTATGCTCCTTCAATATGTAAGGAGACGAGCTCCTGTGGCGGAACCAGAACGACCACCGTCCACATCAGCTAGGGGCGACCCCGAATCAAAGCACCGTATGGTTATCAATTGAGTAAGATGACGATGAACAAGTTGTAAGCTTCCACTAACGCAATTAAATCATTTACACATATGCGGGATCGCGAACGATCTCCAGACATGCTCTGAATGATCGTTGACCGTTTTGTAGTGGGAACTTACACTTTGACATCCATGCTTTACTTTCATTTCGCTTTAATTTGGACATTTAGACTCTGTTTGTTTGGACAATTGTTTTTGAAACTCATCCGTGTAATAGATATTTGATTCTGATAACTCTGGAATGGCTAAGCTACTTACACATATACGGGATCGCGAACGATCCTTAGGCGTGCTCTGAGATGGCGATGAACCGCCCTGACAAACGATCCAGGATCTCACCCGAACGTGACCCTGGCATCGATAACATCAAGCCCTCCCGGGCACACACACAATCCGCCTCGAACGACACCCGACTTCGAACAGTCATAACTCACCTTACCTCAGTGGCTTGATCGCGAACGGTCGTCACTTGAGGTCCGACATCCGACCACGAACGGTCACGAATTCGCCTCGAACGGCACACGATCGCGAACGATCACTTTCTGCCTTGAACGGCATAGACCGCGAACGGTCACCGATTTGCCTCGAACGGCACACGATCGCGAACGATCACTTCCTGCCTCGAACGCCATCGATCGCGAACGGTCATGGCTCACTGATTATGAAATCCGACCTCGAACGGTCACCACTCGCCTTGAACGGCACTTGGTCGCGAACGATCATCATTTGCCACGAACGGCAGTCGACCGCGAACGGTCCCATCTCATCATTCGCCGCGAACGGCATCGCCCGCGAACGGTCCTATTCCATCTTATGCCACGAACGGCACGGACCGCGAACGGTCCCGATACACTTCAAGCAGTATACGATCCCGAACGATCGAAGCATGAATTTATACGCTCGACCGCGCACGGTCGCACTTCCCCTCGAATGACTCGATCACGAACGATCGTCATTTGAAGTTGAGCGCTTGACCATGAACGGCCGCACTTCATCCCGAATGGCTCGATCCCGAACGATCGTCATTTGAGGACATATGAAACTATTGAGTTCTTTGCAGGTTGATGATCGGATACGAACATCCAACTCAAGCCATTACAAAACACACCTTCCTACAGCAAGGTATGTTTTGGGGGGCAAAGTGTTATCCCGCTTTTTGGCAAAGCCGTGATATCAAAAGATTGGTCGAAAACGGGAAACAGTCCGTCTTAGAGATTGGTTATACATCACTTAGCTATGGATATCGATGAATTTTGTCCGAGTCCGGATCAGGCCACGATTGATAGGACACGACAAGAAAGGTTGTACGAGCCATCATTTCAAGTTTCAAGTCAATCCGAGTTCGTATGCTCAAGATATGATGGGTTCAGTGTGAAGAGAAGTATTCGTTGTCTGGTTCGAAACCATGAAGTTCGAACCCATCCTATTCGAAACCATCCGTTCCCTTGCCTTCGAACCCATGGTGTTCGAACCCATCAGCTAGTACCCAGCCTCGAAACCCTCCGCTTCGCACCCATCTGGTTCGAAACCGTCCTAAAGCCTTCCTTCGAACCCAGGCGATGTTCGAACCCATCTACTTCGAACCCGTGGCTTTGAAACCATCCATTTCGAACCCACCCATTGCTTCGAACACATCACCCCCTGCTATGTTCGAACCCATCGGCCACAGTTAACTTCGAACTGATTGCGTTCGAATCCATCAGTCCATTATTAGGTTGCATCTTCGTATCGATGAGCGTCGAAACATCCACGCCGGTGCTTAGTTCGAACCGATGAACCTTCGAATCCATCGCGGAGCTTCATTTCGTATCCAGTATCGATACGAAGGAAGCTCCCTCCCCTCGGTTCGAACTAGACACACGAAAGCCATGTAGTTGGTTGATTCAAGCACACAACGGTCATCGATACGAAGTCAGCGAAATCCATGGATTCGAAGCGGTCAACTCGGAGATAAATCTGGATCGACGCGTGGAGTGCGCGCCACGTCACTGCAGAAACACGTGCGTACATGGGTTCGAGCCCCTGGTTTCGAAATGATCGGTTCGAAACACACAGCTAACCAAGAAATCTCCATTTCGAACCGATCATATCTCCTAAACCACAAATCCAAATGCAACCAAATTTTCACAGTAGCTTCCATATGAGGTAAAGATTGTTCCTGCCAAGTTTCAGCTCGATTGGACCATTTGTTGATGGGTTCGAAATCACTTCGAACCGATGTCAGATCGAGACGAAACTTGGTGGGGTCGGTCGCGTGGGCCCACTCACGTGCCAGAAGGAGTCTCACGAAGTTTCAGCAAGATCTGGGCCTCCAACGCCTATAAATAGCACCCTGAAGCCTTAAGAAAAGGGGATTTTTTCCGCCATTGAACGCCAAGACTCTGCCGGATTCAAGTTTAACTATCAGAATCGCTGTTGTATTCAGATTTCAAAGCAATTGTCAGCTGTAATCCATTGTAATCGATTTAATCAAGCAAAGCAATAAAGAGAAAACCTTCAAAGTGGACGTAGGCGCGAACGCCGAACCACTATAAATCCTGTGTTTGTGATTGTTGTTCGTGAATTACTGTGATTTGTTGATTAGAGCTGAATTATATATTGATTGTTGCTGAGTTCTGTGTTAATCATTATTGATTTGAGTACGTAAACGGGTGCTTTCACGACTTCGGGTGTTTGTGACCAATTTTGGCGCAAACATGAATATAAAACCGCATTTACTCAAATTGCCAACAATAAAAAGTAATGAGAGAATATGTAAGTAACAAAGTAATATGCAGTAATGTAAATAACACCTGGATTTTTATACTGGTTCGGATTAACCAATCCTACATCCAGTCCTACACTTTATCGTGCAGAATTCCACTATAATCGCTTGCTTTCCACGGGTGGCAAGAACACCTTTACAATCTTGGTTTCACGGGCTACAAGGCACACCCTCTTGATTTTATAGGCTATAAGAACATCGTCTCCTTATCACCAACTACAAATTATGACAAGTCGTCGTATCTTCAATACAGATTCTTGCAGATTCAGTACAATGATCCTAAAGACCTCCAATGGCAATATATCTTTGAATTCTTTGAGGAATAAGATGAAATTAGAGAGAGAATGATGTGGATTAAAGTACAACTTTCTGATATTGTGTGGTTTGCAAATTAGTAAAGAATTGGAGTGAAATAGTATTGATTTGCAAGGAGATTGAAAGAGTATGCAATGGATTTCTTTCGCAAATGTTTGGAGAAGAAGGAGTAAGAGAAAATAAGAATTCTTGATGTTAAAATTCGTTTTCATATGCCTTTATATAAAGTTTGAAGAGACGTGTCTTTTGGTGAAGAGGTGGAGGGAAATGTCTCTTTATTTAAAATTTGAAATTCTGAAAAACGGTTAGCATTTCGACAACCCCCTACCCCTATTGTCGACAAGGGTGTGTTGCGAAATGAACAGAAACACTAATAAGTGTTGCGAATTTTCAACATTTCAATTTACCATATATTTATGGATTTTTGTGATTCGGTTGAGGGCAATGGTTGATGATCTTCATGTATAATTTCCATGATACCTTTAACAAGATATTCTAAGGTTCAACCAACTCCTTATCACTTCAAATACCTTTATCCTTCAGCATTGTTCTAGGGTTTTGTTCTTCAATTGCTCAGATTAACCTTCTTCTATAATTCATCTGCTTCCACTGTATTCTTGTTAATATTTGTAAATGTCTCCATAATATATCTGATATGGCTGCATAACTTGAAGATACGTTAGTAGTAATATTTATGTGGTTGTTGCCATCAAAATCAATACCTAGGTTATTAACACAAACAATTCTCTAAAATATGTACAAATTTGAGATGCCAAAGTCTGGTGGCATTTAAAGCTCAAGAACTATCAACTTAAACACTTCTCTCTAAGAACTGTAGAACCTTTCAGCAGATAAAGACTCTGGGCCATCATTCCTTTCATAAACCGGAAACATAGCGAACTCCTGCAATAGTACACACCACACCATCGTGCATGCAAATACGCACTGATATTTCTCCCAACGACTTGCAAGTAGCATCATTCTCCATTAATATGACACTTCCCTCCTTGTCTTCATAAGAACAGAAATCCTCCTTCCTAGGCATCATATGGAAAGATGTCCCTGAATCTAGCATCCCAAGGTGTAATACATCGAAAACAGCTGCAGTCGACACATCATTAGAAATAACCTTCTCCACCGCAATAGATGAAAAACCATATGCTTCATTTATCTTCCTCAAATCTCGATAATCTTTCTTCCAGTAGCCATATTTCTTATAATGATGACACCTGTTGTCTCTAGTCTTGCCTCTCCAATAACTTCCGGGCTTCCTTGACTCAGAACGCCCTTTAAAATTATTCTTCTTCTTTTATTTTCTTGCTCTCTCCACAAAAAGCCCCTGACTACCACTAGCTTCTCCACTTTCGCTCATATTCTTCATCTGATCCCTCATTTCTTAACATAGAAATTCCGTCTTCACATTTTCTAATGACAGCGTGCTTCTACCTTAAATCAACTGTTAGCGAAAACCGTGTATTACTCAGGAAGAGAACACAATACCACCATAGCCTTTTGATCCTTGTCCACACTCAAATCAACAACTTTCATCTTCATCACCAAATCACCGAAGAAGTTCAGATGTGCTTTCAATGACATACCTTCCCACATCTTATATGTGAAAATTGTCTTCAATAGAATCAGCCTATTCGTGAACGACTGCTTCATGTAGAGATCCTCCAATTTCTTCCATAAGCCATTAGTTGTAGTTTCACCACTAATCTTTAGAATGACATTCTCACCCATGGCCAATTGGAGGGTAGTAAAGGCCCATTTTTTTCATCTTCTTTCTTTCCAATTATAAGATATCAACTACCAACGATTCTATGTCAAATGAAACCCGATGAAAACGATTTCTTCTCTACACCATCTTTATCTTCCACTGCCACTTCTCAAAATCATTATCGCCATTCCACTTCTCTATAGTCAACTGCGAACCTGATACTGCATATGAACACCTAATGTAGGGTGCATATTCCTAGGTAGGTCAAACCTCCTCATTTCCTAGTCCTATCATTTTATCGATCACCTTCTAGCCCTAGGCTTCGACAAAAACCGTTAAAGCTCTAATACCAAACTTTAGGAGTGAATTTACACAAATGATTTCAAATGAACACTAATACATGTGGAAGAAATAAGATCGTGTTCCAGTGTGACAAAACAAATAGAACTTGAGAATGAAACAGCAAATCGAAAAAATCATAGAAGAAAATAAATAGGGAATTCACACACACAGATTTATAATGGTTCCACCATCGTAAGATAGTGTACATCCACTTGGGAAGAGAATATTTTATTACTTTTAGAAGAATTACATGATCGATATTGGAGACTAAGAAGAATATGAAGAAATACAAAAGAGAAGATAATTCATTTCCGATGTTCTATTCATCCTAATCCCTACCTTTATATAGTGATTATTACCTGACGTTGAAGTAATTGATCTATGGTCATAAATCATTACCTAATCAATTCTCTAAATCATATGGGAAATTTACTATTTTATTTTTTCATCTTTCCACAATTTGTTCGCGTCTGATAAGATTCCTTCTTTAATTATCTAATTAGAGAATTAATTAATTACTTCACTCTTTTGCAAATATTTCATCCTCTCGTGTAGCTAATCCATTTCCCTTTTTAATGCATATAAAAGAGGCAATATATTTGAGCAGTTATCTCAAATATCTTCCCAATCTTCTTAAGTATGGAAATATTGTATCAAATCAAACATAGGAGGTTGTCTTCCATAAACAATTTCATACGATGTTAATTTTGTAGATTCTTTTCAAGAAGTATTGTACCAAAATTCAGCTAGAGTTTGCCAATTACTCCTGTCATTAGATTTGTAGAAAATGAAGCATCGTAAATAGTTTTCCACAATCGTTTTGGTGATTTCAATTTGGCTATCAGTTTTTGGATGATAAACCGAGCTATATGTAAATGTGTAGCCATGTGGAGTGAAAAATTCCTTCCAACAATTACCAAGGAATATCGAGTCTCTATTGCAATGATTGTTGTAGGCATACCATATAGTTTGAAAATTCCATCAAAGAATACTTGAGCAACTTGCTTGGCTGTAAAAGGATGTTTCAAAGCAAAAAAAATTGAGCATATTTTGAGAGTTTATAACCACCACCTATATAATTGTAGCTTTGTTGCTTTTAGGTAAATGTGTGATGAAATCCATGGATACGTGAATCCATACATGGTTTGGAGCAGGTAGTGGTTGAAGAAGACCTGGATAATGTACATTTTCTAATTTTGCTCTTTGACATTCATCACATTGTTTGATGTAATTTTCTATTGTCGATTTCATATGTTTCCAGTAGAATGCCTTCCTATCTTTTTTATTGTTTTTTTAACACCTGCATGGCATCTAAGTGAGGTACGGCTGTGATCAAAAGTACTTTTCCTTTGTAAAAAATTAAGTCATCAACAACTTTGTATTTGTCAGCATTCAATTCACCATGTAGTATTTTTTTCTTTCTCGAGTTCATGAATGGGCTTTGTTTAACTTCATTTCTCAACTTCGTAACACAATCTTCCTATATTATTGAGGTAGCATGTATTTCTCAATGTTCATGTATTCTTGATATGCTATCTACCACTATGTCTTCTTTCCTAGTATGATATTCTACTTGATAATCTTAGCCATGAAGTTTAGCCTACCACCTTGCCTGGATTCCTATAGTTAATTTTTGTGAGAGTAGATGTTGTAAGCTCCGGTGATCAATTATAGCAATAATTTTCATCCAATCAAGTATTATGACCATTTTTTGTTGCTAAAAGTATTGCCAATGACTCTTTTTCATTAGTAGATAATTGTAAGATTTTTCCATGTAAGGCTTGGCTGATAAGCAATTGGTTTATTGTCTTGAAGTAGCATAGCTCCTACCTGAACCACTAGCATCACATTGAAATATAAATTCTTTATTGAAGTTTTGCATGGCTAGGATAGGTGGGGTGATAAGGCAGGTTTTCAATTTATAAAATGCCTTAATTGCTTCTTTAGTCCAGAAGAAAGAATTTTCTTTAACATTGATGTTAATGGCATTGTAGTCATGCCATATAATCAAATAAATTTCCTATAATATCCAAATAGCCCTAAAATTCCTCTCAGAGCTTTAATATTTTGTGGTTGGGGTCAATTCAAAACTGCATTTATTTTTTCTTTGTCAACTGCAATTCCATTTTCTGAGATGACATGGCCCAAAGCTTTTGCTCAGCAAATGAACATTTAAAGAGTTTGATGACTAGATTGTTGTCTTATAGGACTTGCAGTGCAATTCTTAAGTGTTTAAGGTGATCATCCCATGATCCACTGTAAGCCAAAATGTCATAAAAAAACTAAAATGAATTGCCTTAAAAAATATTTAGAGATAGAATTCATGAGAGCTTGGAATGTTGAAGAGGCATTAGATAATCCAAAAGGTATGACAAGAAATTCATAAAGCCCCTTATGATTTTTAAATGTTGTTTTGTGAATGTCATTCTAATGCATTCTAACTTAATGACATCCTGATTTGAGATCAAGTTTTGTAAAAAACTTTGAACCATAAAGCACATCTAAAAGACCATAAATTGGAGGAATAGGAATGAAACACCCCCACACCCCTTAATATGCCCAAAAGGACACATTAAAAGGCATGGTGCATTGTACGTAAAATTGAAACTAACAGAGATTAAGATTCACAAGATAAATGTGGATAAAAACAGCAGAAACTTAAAGTAATAACTTAATTAAAACAAAGCTTCATAATTGCTTCATAAATAAGTCAAACACCAAATAACACATACAAGTCTAAAAGTCCAATATGTCTCATGAAAAAAAAACTCATAGTCCCAAAATCAGAGTACATAATTCCCCACAAAATAAGCCAGAACATAGAAAGAAAAAAAACCTAAAATCAAAAAATGCATATAATAAATCTCCTCCAAGAAAACTCTAAGCTGTAGCAATATACTGACTTCTTCCTTGATTTCCTAGGGGGAAAGGGGAAAATAGAGGAGTGGGTTAGACTAAATGTCTGGTGAATGATAGTAATTACTAGAGTCTTTAAATAAGATAAAGTTATAGACTCTGCAAGAGTTCTAGCACAAATAAGGATAATAAAGGAAATAGGAAAGAGATAAATTGGAAATAAGTACGATTGAATATTGCTCAATTTATAAGATATGTTAACTTTGATTGCTTGCACTTGTCATCGATTTCTATTTTAATTAGGCTGAATTCCTAATCACGTAACAAGAATGTGACCCTGATTCTACCCTTTTTAATCGGCCTACTACTCCACGAACCTTACTGCAGATCAGCTGCTATATAACTCCCTACACAACAACCAATGGTATATACAAAAGATGCACAGTGCAACTACTGTGGATCCGGACGACATATATAGCTTCCTATATAGAAGGAAATGATGTCTTTGAAAGACATTCATACTAAGCGCTTGGAACTCATAGCTATTACTAAGCACCTGAATGGAAGTTGCATGCGTAACTGCCACCATGCACATGCTACCTTTTGCCTACCTATTGGGTCTTCTTATTACCTCAACATCCAGCATAAGCATGCCTCTCATCCCACTTCAGGCTAACATGGGATCATCATGTGTCCATAGAATCTACAAGGGAAATGCTATTAGTACAGGCCCTGCATCCAAACAATATCTATTTGCGCTCCTTATCCAAATCCTCCATGATTTGGACTTCCATTTGACCAATTACTACCATTCTTAGCATAAACGTGTCCTAGGGAATGCTATTTGGTTCAGGTCCTACTTTCATCTTTGCTTATCAACTTAGATAGATTATTTTAAATAAGCCATTATAATTTATCCCTACTACCTCTACTTATTAATTTGTCCTAAGTCTTAAAATAAGCCTTATTATGTTCCATTTCTTATTATATTATACGTTATAATTATGCTTATTACTTAACCCCAAGGTCTAAGTGTGAAAATAAGCTTCTTTCATCTTTTACTTCATTATTTATAATTCTAAGTTATAACTAAGCCAATTATATTTAACTAGCCCAAGTAATGTATAATTAGGCGTAATTTCAGTCCAATTCCATTTATATTACTTTCATTGAAATTTACACCTTATATTCCATCATTTCATTTTTCTTACAATTTAATCCGTATTCGCGTTAATCCTATTCTAATCCATATGCGAAGAGGGAGGAATAAAAGAAAACTGAAAATAGAAGAAAATTCAAAACGTAAAAAGAAGATGTAAATAACATATAAATAATAGTAAATAAATTAAAATATTTTAAATAACTATAAATAAACGCAAAATTTATAATTTATAGAAATAAACTAAAATTACTGAAATAATAGTTGGAAGAAAAAAGACTGAAAATAATTCTAAAAACTGTAAATAAACTACTAAGAAGGCTATTCCAAAAATCGTAGTAAAACTACAACTATTGGAAACCCTATTGTTTTAAATTACATAAATAGATCTTAAAATAATTACAATCGCTCATCTCCAGTCCTAAACTTTTCCTTTTGTCTTCCCAGATCCACTTGGAGTTGTAAAATAATTTAGTTTATAACGATTTTCTCCTTTGGAAAAATTATTCCGTTTAGGGTCCTTCCTAGAAAGGTGAACCCAATTGGAGAAAAGCTAGAATGAGAAAAAGTGTTGGGCTAGGGGTCTATTTATGGGTGCAGAATTAGATTTTAGACCACTGGATTTGGAGATTGAATAATATGCAACCAAGTCATGGGCTGAAAAGGGCCATTAGATGTAGAAATGGAGGGATTAGATCTGTTTAAACTATGCAAAACACGTGTTTACTCGTCACCGAATCATTCGAACGAATGAACGTTCGTTCCCTTGCCAATAGGCAAGGCTAGTCGATTGGTTAGTGGACCACCCCCATGCCCAGGTCGATCGGTCGGTCGACCTGCATATATATACATATATACATACATACATACATATATAAACACATTTTTTTTCATTTTTTTTCGCTTATTTAGTTTATTTTATAACTTGGTCATATTAGCTTGGTTTCTAACATTCTATATACGAAAATTGACCAGAAAATTACCACGGGCAATGGTGCAACTTCTGTAACTTGATTATGATAATTCACAAAGTTATTTTATTATTTAATTAATTAATCAAATTAACTATTACAGTTTAAATTTCGGGTTGTTATGTTTTTACCTCCTTAAGGGATTTCGTCCCCAAAATCTCTAAGGATAAAAGAATGTACTAAATGTTTTCATCCATGTCTACTGTCAATTACTCAATCATTAACCATTCATCCATTGTCCTTAAGTCTTCCTTATGCAATTTATCATACTTATGAAATTAGTGTAGTGTAAATGTTCCTAGCTAATGCAAAAAATTAGGCGGTCCACTGATTCAGTTGACCTCCTTTTATGTAGTCATGTCCATGCCATGTATCCAAATGAATTGAAAATATTTGTTAACGATAACTGATAGTTCTATATGCATGCTCTAAACATCACTCAAATGCAACAGTAAAGTGATAAACATCCATTTATAGCAACCATGAAAATAAAATAAAAATGCGCACACATCCATATGCAAATGCTCTAGTGTCCTTGTTCGGCCGCTACCTATATGCATCTATTAGCATCCACTAGTAAACGCTTGCAACCACTAGCATACATCATTAATAACATGTTCTATTAACATGTTTACATCAAATTCTACCATCCATATGTTAAATCCTAAGTTCTACGCTCCCTCCAAAAGATAACAAAGGAAAGAACCTATTCAAATCTAAAGATGGAAAAAGGAATTCTAAAACTTACTATCAAAAAGATGTGGATAGGAAGTATGAATCTTCTCTTCTGCTTCCTAAGTGGCATCTACAACATCATCTCCCCATTACACCTTCACCAGTGGAACCTCCTTATTCTTTAGTTGCTTGATGTCTCTTCTAACAATCTTCTTGGGGATATGTCGAACAGACGCTTCCCTTTCAACCTCCACCTCCTACAACTGACTAGGCTCCACAACCTCCGCAAGTCGTGTAAGCACTTCCGCAAGTGCAAAACATTGAAAACATTTTGCACTCCTGTGAGTCTATCATGTAGCCTTACTCGTTACTCCATCTTCCCAAATGGTCCAACAAATCTAGGGGATAACTTTCCATTTGCTCAAATCTTACCATCTTCTTAAGTGGGGATACTTTGATAAAAACCGTCTCCAACCTCAAATTCTAAGTCTGTGCTCTGCTTATCTGTAGATGATTTATGTCTTTCTTGAGCTGTCTTCATCCTTTGCTGAATCAAATCCAACTTCTTAGATGTCTCCCTAACCATATGGGGTCTAAGTAATAACTTTTCCGTAGACTCTACCTAATATATTGGGGACTTGCAAGGTCTCCCATATAAAGCCTCAAATGGTGCCTTTCCTATACCTGTTTAGTAACTATTATTGTACGTGAACTCAACCAATGGAAGATGCTCCTCTTAAGTACCTCCAAAGTCCAAAATGCACATCCATAGCAAATCCTCAAGCACCCTATTTACCCTCTCAGTTTGGCCATCGGTCTGGGGTTCATAGGCTGTACTCAACCTAAGTTGAATCCCTAGCACCTCCTGTAAGCTTCTCCAAAACTAACTAGTGAAAATTGGATCTCTATCACTAACCATGCTTGAAGGAACTCCGTGTAGACGGTCTATCTCTTGAATATACAAGGATGCCAAATATGGAGCCATACGTTTACTTTTATTTGGGATGAAGTGAGCACTCTTGGTTAATCTATCAACATCCACCCAAATGCTAGTGTTCCCTTTCCTAGAATAGGGTAAACCATCAATGAACTCTATATAAATACTGTCCCACTTCCACTTCGGCACGTCTAAGGGATAAACTAATCCACCGGGCTTCTGTTACTTTGCTTTTACCCTTTGGCATATGAGACGCTTAGCTCCAAATTGTGCCACATCCTTCTTTATGCCACCCTAATAGAACATCCTCTTCATATCCCGATACATTTTGTCACCACCTAGAAGAATTGTCACACGGAAATGGTGACCCTCTTCCTAATTTGATCTCAACAAGTCAGTGGTGCATGGAACACAAAGCCTTCCATCTCTCTTGAGACACCCTCTACTATCAATGGAATAGTGTTGGAGAAGTCTCGAGACCTCTCCTAGGCTAATCCTGTCCATAATGTCCATGAGCTTTGAATCTGCCCACTGCCTCGAGCCAATCCTATCCACAAGGATAGGCCTTACTTCTAATGTCGCCAACAATCCGGGAGTAATGACCGTAGAGGGCATAAAATCAAAGGTACAAATAAACTCCAAGTTCCTTAAGTCTACGAACAATGAACTAAGGGTTGCTTTCTTTCTACTTAATGCATCTGCAACCAAATTACCCTTGCAAGGGGTATAAGCTATCTTAAAATCATACGAGGCTTAAAACTCCATCCACCTCTATTGCCTTAAGTTCAAGTCCTTTTACAAGAATAGATACTTCAAAGACTCATGGTCGGTAAAAAGCTCAAACCTCTCTCCAAGCAAATAGTGCCTCCGAGCCTTAAGTGCTATAACTATGGAAGCCAACTCCAAATCATGGGTAGGGTAGTTCTTCTCATGCGTCCTCGACTGCCTACTACCATAACACACTATCCTCCCTTCTTGAATCAACACCTCTCCCAGACCCGTTCCACATGCATCAGCGTATACAGTGAAAGGCTTAGCTCCGATGGGTAAAACTAACACTGGTACACTAGTAAGGGCTCTCTTAAGCTTTGTGAAGGAATCCTCGTAATCCACGTCCCACAAGAAAGCTTTATTCTTCTTAGTAAAGCACGCGAGTGGTGCAGAAATCTTAGCAAAGTCTCTAATGGACATCCCATAGTAGCCTGCTAATCCTAGGAAGCTCCTAAACTTGGTAAAGTTCTTAGGGGCCTACTAATCTTGAACTGCAATAAACTTGGCGGGGTCAACAGCCAAATCTTCCTTCGAGACCACATGCCCCAAGAAATGAACTTCCTCTCTCCAAAAATGACACTTCGAAAACTTATATCTCAAATAATGACTATGAAATGTGTGAAGGACTTCTCCTAAATGAATAGCATACTCCTCCATATTCTTGGAAAATACCAAGATAATATTCATGAACACCACCACAAACTTATTTAGGACATCCCTAAGACGCGGCTCATTAAATCAACAAAATAGACTGGGGTATTGATTAGCCCGAAAGGCATAACCAATCACTCGAAGAATCTGTTTGGTGTCCTAAAGGCAGTCTTATCTATATGTCATCGGTGATTCTAAGCTAATGGAATCCTGTGGCCAAATCAAGCTGAGAGAAAACCGAAGAACCTACCGATTGGTCAAAAAGATCATCAATCCTAGGGAGTGGATATCGGTTCTTCTTGATGGGCTTATTTAATTCCCTATAGTCCACACAAAGTCAAAAAGAATCATCCACCTTATTGCCAAAGATGACTGGCGCTGCCCACTCCGATATGCTCCTTCTTATGAATTCCTTCTCCTAAAGTTCATGAATCTTCTTGCTTAATTCTTTCCTCTCCCTAGGCTCCACATGCCTCACATGTAATGCTATTTGGCTTAGCAATCTCAGTCAAATAAATCCTAAAGTTAACATCTCTCTTAGGGGGTAGTCCCATAACCTCCCCAAAGACATCCGCAAAATCTCCGATGACGGGAACCGAATGCAACTCTGATGACGATAAATAAAGGGATAGAGAAAATCAACATGACTGGCCCTTGTGGGTCGCGAGATACCTCTAGAGTCCTGCCACTGCAAGTCTCAAGTCTAAGGACTCTCCTCTCGCAGTCTTAGATAGCTCCGTATGTGGATAGCCAATCTATCCCTAAGATCAACCCGTACCCTGAGAATCATAAGACATAGGCGTCGCAGTCAAACTCTACACCTAAGATAAAGATTTTTAAACCCCTAAAAACCATAGATAAGTGCGCTGGTCCACCTATGGGGCTTGAAATAATAATGGGGTTTACTACTAATGATATGTATAAGTGCAAACATTCTACTAGAGAGCTAGAGATAAATGAGTATAATGCTCGAGAATCAAATAAAGCCCGAATAGTAAAATTAGATATAGAAATCAAACCTTCAACGGTGACTTTCCGACCTCTATTTAGAATGCTACCAGAAGCTATTATGTCTAATGCTTGAATCTGCGCCGCTGTTGCACTCGCTCCTTGGGGACAACTCCTACTTATATGACCGGCTGCCTGCAAGTATAGCGCTTACTCTTTATCTTCTCCTTCCAGCAATCCTTGACCATTTGTCCAACCTTCCTACAACCACGTCACTTTATTCCTTTCTTAATCTGCTATTGAGGACCGTCACCTTTCTTCTTCTTCTTATTCTTTTCCCACCACTTCTTTTTTGGACCTTCTGACTTAACCTTCTCTTTAGACTCTTCCTCCATGACCGTATCCGACATAAGCGCCATCTTGAGTAAAGACTAATAAGTGGCTCCAATCGGTACATGAGTCATCAGTAATCCCTAAAGGGGCTAATTCAATCCCTTCGTAAACTTCATAGCTTTCTTATGTTGTGTATGTTGACCAAATCCATACCAAACCGTGATAGCTCATTGATTTAATTAATGTATTCTTTAACAGACAAACACCCCGCTTCAAATTGATAAACCTCTCCAATTAAAAACTTTCTTCTACTTAAGACCTATCGAATCGATCCCTAAATTCATCCCTAGTTGTATTCCTTCCCTTCAACTCGATTACCTCCCACCAATAAGATGCCTCCTCCTTCATCTGCCAAGCGATCAGCTAAACTCGCGGCCATCCCTCCAATCCTAAAAAAATAAAAAATCTTCTCTGTGTCCCTAAGCCATGCCCTTTCCTCTACAAAAGTCTCCTTTCCAAAAAAATTCTTCCCACCTAAAATAGCAAAATCTTTACAAAGCTTAGAGAAATTGATGGGGGTAAGTGGGTTGATGGGATTCCCATCCGCTGGTGCAGGATTGGGCATAGGTTCGTGCACCTCTAGAGCCGTAGCTTGTAAGTATCTACGATACCAGGCTGGGAATGGAATGCCCTCAGGAAGGTTCAGGGCATCAATCATTCTACGAAAATAAAAAGGTAGTTTAGGAAAGAGTCAAAGGAAAATTGAACTGGACTTATGAGGGGATTTTTATAAAAATTCTTTTATACTTAAAAATCATTCCTAAAAGTTTTTTCTGAATGATACCTTTAAAACAAGTTATTTGAAGAAAATACTTTACTTTTGGAATCCTGTAACCCTAGGCTTTGACACCAAGTGAAACATCACACACCCTATAATATGCCCAAAAAGACACATTAAAAGGCGTGGTGCACTGTAGGTACAACTGAAACTAACAAAGATTAAGATTCACAAGTCAAATATAGATAAAAATAACGGAAAATTAAAGTAATAACTTAATTGAAACAAAGCTTTATAATTGCTTCATAAATAATTCAAATACCAAATACCACATACAAGTCTAAAAATTGATTATGTCACATGAAACAAAAACTCCTAGTCTCAAAATCAAAGTACATAATACCCCATAAAATAAGCCAGTACATAGAAAGAACAAAAGCTGAAACAAAAGAAATACATAGGAGAAATCTCCTCCAAGAAAACTCCAAGCTGCAACAATCAACTAACTTCTCCCTTGATTTCCTAGGGGAAAGGGGAAAATAGAGAAGTGGGTCAGAATAAAAGTCTGGTGAATGATGGTAATTACTAGAGTATATAAGTAAGATAAAGTAATGGACTCTACAACAGTTCTAGCATAAATAAGGATAATAAAGGAAACATGAAAGAGAAAAATTAGAAATAAGTACGATTAAGTATTGCTCGATTTATAAGATAGGTTAACTTTGATTGCTTCCACTTTTCCTTGATTTCTACTTTAATTATGCTGAATTCCTAATCTTGTAATTAGGATGTGACCCTAATTCTACCCTTTTTGATCGGTTTGCAACTCCATAGACCATATTGCGGACCAGCCACTATATAACTCCCTACACATCAGCCAATGGTATCTAAGAAAGATAGAGAAACTACTGTGAATCCAAAAAAAGACATATATTGCTCCCTACATAGAAGGCAATGATGTCTTAGAAAGACACTCATACTAAGCGCTTGGAACTCAAAGCTATTACCGAGCGTGCGAATGGAATTCGCACGCGTAACTGCCACCATGCCTATGCTACCTTTGGCTTCACCTATTGGGTCTTCCTATTACCTTAACATCCAGCATAAGATTGCTCCTCATCCCACTTCAAGGTAACGTGAGATCACCGTGTGTCCATAGAATCAATAGGGTAAATGTTGTTGGTACTGGCCCTTCATCCAAACATTATCTAGTTGTGCCCCTTATCCAAATCCCCCATGATTTGGACTTTTATTTGACCAATTACTACTATTCATTGCATAAGCGTTCCCAAGGGAATGCTATTTGGTATAGGTCCTACTTTCATCTTTGCTTATTAATTTTTGATAAATTATTTTAAAAAAGCTTTTACAATTTATCCCTACCATCTATGCTTATTAATTTAACCTAAGTCCTAAAATAAGCCACATTATGTTCCATTTATTATCGTAACCTACGTTATAATCTTTCTTATTACTTATCCCACGGTCTAAGTGTGAAAATAAGCTTCCTTCATCTTTTACTCTATTTAGTAATAATTCTAAGTTATAACTATGCCAATTATCTTTAGTTATTCCAATTAACGTCATAAATAGGCGTAATTTCAGTCCAATTTCATTTATATTACAGTCTTTTAAATTTACATCTTATATTCCATTATTTTAGTTTTCTTTCAATTTAATCCGTATTTACGTTAATCATATTCTAATCCATAAACGAAGAAGAAGAAGGAATAAAAGAAAACTGAAAACAGCAGAAAATCCAAAATGTAAAATGAAGATGTAAATAACGTATCAACAACAGTAAATAAACTAAAATACTGTAAGTAACTGCAAATAAATGGAAAAGCTATAATTTGCAGAAATGTACTAAAATTACTGAAAGAATAGCTGAAAGGAAATAGACTGAAATTTTTTTCTAAAAACTATAAATAAACTACTAAGAAGGCTATTTCAAAAATTGTAGTAAAACTACAAATATTTGAAACCCTATAGATTTAAATTACTTAATGAAATCTTAAAATAATTACAATCACTCATCTCTGATCCTAAGCTTTTCCTTTGGTCTTCCCAAATCCACTTGGAGTTGTAAATAAATTAGTTTATAACGATTTTCTTCTTTGGAAAAATTATTCCCTTTAGGGTCCTTCCTAGAAAGGTGAACCCAATTAGAGAAAACGTAGAATGAGAAAAAGTGTTAGGTCTATCAGTCTTTTATAGGTGCAGAAGTGGATCTCGGACCATTTGATTTGGAGATTGAATATGATGCAACCACGTCATGGGCTGAACAGGGGCCATCGGATGCACAAACGTAGGGACCAGATTGGTTTAAGCTATGCAAAACACATGTTTACTCGTCAATGAATCGTTTGAACGAACGAACGTTTATTCGCTTGTCAATAGGCAAGGTAGGTCGACCGGGTGATCGACCACCTCCTTACCCAGGTCGACTGGTCGGTCTACCTATATACGTATGTATGTATGTGTGTATATATCTTTTTTTTCATCTTATATAGTTTGTTTTATAACTTGATCATATTAGCTCGGTTTCCAACATTCTATATATAGAAATTGACCAGAAAATAACCATGTACACAATGGTGCAACTTTCGTGGCTTGATTCGGATAATTTGACAAATTTATTTTTTATTTAATTAATTAATCAATTTAATTATTACGGGTTAAATTTTCGAGTTATACAAGGAAATTTATCTTTAATGATTATTTTGTTTAATCCTCTATAATCTATACAAAGTCGCCATGAGTCATCTTTCTTTTTAACCATAACTATAGGAGCATAAAATGAACAGTTGTTTCTTCTAATTATACCAAATCTAACATTTCTTATATTGAATCTTCAAGCTCATTTTTAATATGATATGGGTGCCTATATGGTTTAAGACATATTGGCTGTGGAACATGCAACAATGGTATTTTATGGTCATAATTTCTTTTAGGTGGTAAGAAATGTGATGATGTAGTTGCAGTTGGAAAATTAGTAAATAAATTTTGAATGTCTGGATGTATTTTCTATTCATTTGAAACAGATATAGATGATGTCAGAAGCATGAATTTTAAACTAACACTATTTATTTCTATTGAAATATTTTTTTTAGTGAGATGTTTAACACTAAAGTTAATAAACCTTGCCACTTGTATTCCCTGCCATTATAAGAAAATCTCACTTGAAGTTTTTTGAGTTAAAACAAATTTCATTAAGTTCTCTAATCCACTATGTACCTAATTATATCACAATCTTCCATTGGTAATATCAGTAAATCTATAGGTATCTTACAACCTTGACAAAAAAAATAAAATTTGAGAACATAATCCATTATCTGAGAGTTTTTTACCATTTTCCACATGCACCTCAAACACATCTGTTTGATGTCTTGTAGATTCAATTTCTGTGCTAATTTATTATTAATAAAGCTATGTATTGACCCATAATTAATCAGCAAAATAACATATTTGTTATTAATTTTGCTTTCTATTTTAATAGTGTGTAGTGTAGGGATTCCTAATAAAGCATTAATGGAAATTGAAAATAATGCTTTAACTAATTCTTAGACAACCTTTGAATCAGGTGGTTGTAGATTATCATAGGATGATTCTTCTTCAGTATAAGAATTATATCTTAAATGTATAATTCCATCATAGTATGAATTGGTTAGTTTTTCATTTGTGGACAATAGGATATTTTCCATTACACCCATAACATATGTTATTCGTTTTCTTTTCCAATAATTCTTGAGGTGATTTTTTTTAATTTAGATAATTTATCTGAAATATTAAAGCCGTGTTTTTGAGGAAAAGATTGAGCAATATCTGAAAAAGTTTAAAAGAGAATTTCCTTCTATTTTTCTTTTTTTGGAAGCCATCCCGCTTCAAATGTTTTTGCTAAATAAACTGCTGCATCAAAATCTATGTGGTCTACAACAATAACGTCGAATTTAATTTCTTCTTTTCGTAATGGCAAGATTTTTCGTCATTTGATTTTTAATATTTAAATGGTTTAAATATTGTGTTATAATTTTAATTTAGTTAATAATTTTTTAACACTAAAATTTCAAGTTATTTCGGTATTTTCGAAATCATCGATTCAATCGACGTGTTAAAATAACAATCTGGGCATAGTCTCGAAATTCAATGAAACTAGTTCCATTAGTTCCGCAATAGAGTATTAATAATTGATTTCAAATTTCATAACGTTAGATATACAGTTTGGTCGTACGATCTGAAAATGCCTAGAAATAATTTAATTAAATTTAACTTAACAAGTTAATTTAAAAGGCTATCTTCTCCATATTATCGAATTAGACCTTGAGACTTGTTTCATTGGGTTTGGAATAGGGTATAACATTAGGAAAACCAGGCGACATGCTTTCATAGGTGTTCGAAATTTCTCGGTATGTAATTCGAGACATTTTAAAAGTCAAGTTAAGTAAAAATAAAATCAAATGTCAGTCACCAACCACCCTATACTTGAGTCGAGTTCGAACTAATGAGCCACCTTACCTATATTTGACGATATCCCTTCCTTTTAAATTTAATCTTCCCCCCTCTCTTGCTTATCAAATTTTAACAGAACGAAAGAAAAGAAGAAAAAGAAAATCTCATGGCTTTGAGAAAAAAGGGATTCATGAAGTCAAAATCTTGTTATACCTTCATTCTTCTTCTTTAAATCAATGAAAAAAGTAAGTTCATATATGGGGAAAAAATTACAAAATCGCGATCGCCATGGGAGGCGAAGCTTGCTCGCGTGGGTTAGAGTCGCGATCTATCTTGATGAAAGGGTAGGGTCACGGTGGCTCCAAGCGGGAGGTTCGGCGTTTGTGCGCGCACGATGGTCGATGGGTTTTATGGTTTGTGGCAGTGTCGATCGAGCATGGGGGAATCTGAAGAGTGAAGTAGAGGCTCGTATGGGATGTAGACGAGGGCAGTAGATGCTCCCGTGATGGCTTCGAGGGAGAGGCAAGGGACGGGGTTTGGCGAGGTGGTGAGGGCTCTGGCTTCGGTCATGGAAGGAAGGCGCGGCGATCAAGGGAACGATGATGGCAGAAGCTTTGGTGAAGCTCGGGTTTGGGGTCTAGCTTGGAGGAAGGTAATTTGATGAAAAAAACCAATTTTAATTTTAATTTTAATTATCCATTAATTTATGTGGAATTTCACTAATTAATACCAAAATTTATACGAGTTCCACAAATCATAGGACAAGTCATGTTTGGATCGTATCTAGAAAATCTCTGCATAGGAATTACTTTGGGATTTTTCGGAGGTAGTTTGAATTATTGAATAATCTAAAATCAGGTGGTTTAGAAAAATAGAAATAAATCAAGGTAAGAAATTCTCACTCATTTGGATTACCGAATCTAATTTTTAAATAGTTGAAATTAATTTTTGAATGCCGGTTGAATTTATAAATTATTTTCTATTGAATGTTATATAGTATATATTAGTGTGTATATTAGTAGTTGAACATATACCAGACGGTTGGAGCATATGAGACCCTATGATCCCCACATAATAGTGGATGACCCTATATTATCGCGATATTCCCCTCAAAGTGGGATTGGTATTTTGTGTTAACTAACATCTGTGGATGCAGAGAAATAGATTGTAGTGATCCAACTCGATTCCATAAAAATGTTAATTTTAATTTCATATATAGTGATAAATGATTTGTGTGTAAAATCGGGCCGTTCGAAAAAATAAAAAAATCAAGATGAGAATTTCTCACTCATTTACCGAATTTAATATTTAAATAGTTGAAATTAATTTTTGAATACTGGTTGAATTTATAAATTATTATCTGTTAAATTTTATATAATATATATACTAATATGTATATTAGTACTTGGATATGTACCCACCAGTTGGAGCGGATGAGACTTTATGCACCTCATATAATCGCGAATAACCCTATATTACCACGATATCCCCCTTGAAGTGGGATTGATTTTTTTTGCTGACTAACATCAGTGGATGTAGGGAAACAGGTTGGAGGGATTCAATGTATTCCTCAAAAATGTTAATTTTAATTTTATATATAGTGATATATGATTTTGTATGTAAAATCTATGATAGATTATGTAGGGATTTGAGTTATCGGACGCTATAGTTGCACCGGCCTTAGATTTCGGTATCTTAAATACCATAAATATTATTTTTGAACATTTAATGAATTAAAAGGAGATTTTGAGTATAAAAATATTTGTGTCGGAATTTGGATTATTTTAAGAAGTTCATTTATTGGATAAAACAATAAATTGATTTTCATTGTGCTTAATAAATTCGTAAATTGTTTAAATGGTGATTTTTAAAATATTTTATGTAGGGAATTTTTAAACAATATCCTAAAAAAAATTGGGAAGGAGTTGGAATCGATATTTTACATAGATCTGCAAAATAATTGGAATTTATAAGGAAATGGATTTACGAAATGGAATTGTAAATAAGATTATGTTTTATGAACGAGTAAAACCAAGGGAGTTGTAAATTTATAAATGATGTTTATAAATAAGGGAAATGATATCGGTGATAAATTGGGAACATAAATTTCACAGTGTGAATTTATATAAAGATATGAAAATAGTTTTTGAGAAAAATATTAGAGTCTATTTTTGAAAGGTGAAATGCCTAGGGAATTGGAAAGGAAATCGATGTGTTGTAAATCGAGAGGAATTAATAAATTAAAATTGGTTATTGAGATTCTAAAAATATATTTTTATTTAGAAGTTCAGATTGTTTTTTAAAGGGAAATTTATTTATTAAACTATGAAATTTTAAACTAGTTAGTATTGGAATATTTCAGAAAGTGGGTTATTCAAATATAAATTTTTATTGAAATAAATTCTAGTTTCTATAGCAAGCTTGGTAAATCGATTAGTTTTAATTAAAGATGGGTTAGAAATGAGTTATTAATCTTTTATCAAAAAGCGTTTAACATTTCAAATAACTACTTGAACATGTTTTAAAAATAAATTATTATTCTTTGAATAATTATTTTATATATGTATATAGAGTTTTGTAACGATAATTATTTATAAATCATCTCGAGGTTTGGAAACCGGGTTTATTTAGCAGATGGGGTTTGTAAGAGAAATACTCAACATGGAATTTAGGAGAATGTAAGAAAAATTTCCAAAGTATTTAAATAAAAGTGAACTTCAAAAAATGACTTCGGATTCATAAAAGAATTTAAAAATGGATATTTGGAATTATAAACAAGTATTTTTATTTTGGAAATATTATAGGAAATCAATTAAGGAACCTCAAAACTTACAGAATTCGTTGTAAATGAGTTAAGGAATTTATAATGTAAATTATGAAGGATTTTGAGAAAAGAGAAACAAATGGAACTTTCTTAAGTGTTGAGAAGTAAGGGATTTTAGAAAAATATATTTTTAAATATTTCTCTAAGTGTTAAAATAAGAGATGGTTTAAAATATCGTGATATGGATATAAGTATTTGAGTTCTCATAAACATTGAAAATTTAGAAAGGATTTGAATATATATCTTATAAAGATATTTGAAAATAGGATTTTGAAAATTTATAATAAGGCTTAATGATTGCTTATGGATGTTATATTGATAGTTAAATAATAGACTATCAAATATTGGCCTCGTTAATCGTTTCGAAGGGACTGAGATCGGATTTAATTATTCGAAAAACAACTTCGATCCAATTTAAGCATCACGAATGGATATCGTGAAGATAGTGAAGATGATGATTTGGTTTGTCCAGACCCAAGAAAACTTGTATGGATGAATGCTATCAGAACATCGTCATTGGAAGATGATCAGCACTCTATGTGGAATTGTTCTTAAAGGGTAAACGTAGCCTCAAGCCTCATCAACCGAAAATGACTGAAACAGGAGAGATGCAACAAGGCTAAGTGGATCGCACCCAATTAGGGTATGTAATCACCTTTCTAGATACCCTTGGAAATATATTATAAATTATGGATATGGTTGTGCATTGAAAAGTAAGCACTCGTTTAAGGGTAGGAACACCTAGGGTGATAATGTATTCGGTACTATCCAAGTTAGGGGTAGGCCAATTCTGTCTTGGCAAGGGATCCCCGCGAGGTCCTCAGTACATTTTTGTAAAGGTGTACTATGATGATTGGTACCCCAGTAGCCCAGTCATTGTATGTAGTCCATTCTCTAATAAGCACCGTATGGTTTTGATTGTGCTCAACTATGTTGAAACGTGAGGTGCAATCATTTCAGCCATTTTCTAATTTACTTTCTATAGACACTATTATAATATCAAATAATTTTGATATTAAATGTTTGGTTATCCTAAGGTAAAAACCCACCGTATTTGTGTCTGGCGTGGTCTTACGAGATACCTTTGATTTTCAAAGGATTTTGATAACTCTAATAGTTCAAATTGAGTGTGCTTTCTCATGCTGGCTTTCCAGACTGAGTCGGGTGTTATTTTATTATAATGCTTAGGTTAGACCAAGTATTACAGATATAGGATAAATACTATGAAGCTCGAGTGACGAGCTAGAGGATTTCAGATGTATTTCATGTACTCGATTATTTCCGCTCTATGAGTTATGTACATGAGGACAAGTTGTATAACTTTCCAGATTGGTTGTTGACTATTGTACCCTGATAATGGTACGTATATTAACTGATATAGTTTCTTTTGTATAAAGATCTATTATTATATATTATATTTTTTTCTACTACGATTATGAGATTCTGTGTTGTTAATCTATTTTCTTCTACCCTTTTCTTCTTCACCCCTAGCAATCGGTATTTCCAGCACTTGAATATTTGGCATGTTATACATGAACGTATTTATATTGATTTTCAAGGGTCGAAAATCTCGGTTATTTACAGTTGGTATTGTTGTTGAAGGTTGGGTTTTGGTGGGGCTTACTCATTAGAGATAGGGACAGTAGTTCCCTAGAATGAGTTTGAGTGCATTAGTAGATATGAGCATGAATTCGTTGGTGAATATCTATTTTTTTATTTTGTGTCGGTTTATATGTTGAGTGGCTTATAAATTCTAGTTAAATAGTGGGACGCCATTAAATTGATTGGAGTTTCTAAACACTTGAACCAGGTTAACTGACACACCATGGTTTTGAAGTTGGTAAATGAAATGATTTTGCCCAAAATTATATTTGGATATAAAAGAAATAGTTTTCTGAAATTATTATAGTATATTGGTGTGTTTGGTTGACATTTTTATAATTAAGACAAGATTACAAAATTGGAAACGGTTTATAAAAAAAAAATTGTATGAGACTGAATTATAAAAATGAGTTAAAACTAAAAATTGATTCAAACCGAAAATTGGAAATTTAAACTCCGAAGATTTTTGGAAATATTTTCCAAAGTATTTTCAAATGAATACTTTGAATAGATTTTTTTTTAAATGGATTTTGAAAGCCATAAAGCACTCAACTCACTTCAGTCGCAGGAAAATAATCCTGGTGATGACTACCATGTCATCAGTATTCATTTTCGAGTTTCTTGGTGACGGATTACTATCGTAGTAAATTAATATGTAGATTTTAGGTGATAACAAGTGCTGTATTAGAAATTCCGAAGGGGATTTGTTTTAGATAAAAACCAGATTTGGTTTAAATGCAAAAGGTGGGATTTTGTGTGTGTATATATATGTATGTATGTATGTATATGTGTATATATGATTTCAATGTGATTTGAAATAAATATTGGTTGTTTAAAAACTCTGAAATCCTTATTTAAATGTTTTAGGAAATTTCAGAAAATAAGTTGTGAACTTATAAATGGTGAATGATTTTAAAGAAAAAATATGGAAATTCAATTTTGGAAATAGATTTTAATTTGAGTAAGTTAAAATGAACGAAGTTTTACTTGAGCTAATTTAGATAAAATTGGGTTCGAAATGGTATCAATTGGGATTGAGAAGTAAAATTAAATGGAATTAAACTTAAGTTAAGTTGAATGAATTAAATTTTAAAATTTTAATTGATCTGTAACAACCCCCATATTTATCGGGTTTATATTTGAATATTTTATTTAAATATTATATCGTTAATCGGATTTTGGTCCGAAAAGCTACTTTTTGCAAACGGTCAAATTAGGACTCGAGACCACTTCCATTGAGTTCGAAATGCCGTTTACAACTTTTTTAAGTATAAACATTGATAGGTTTGGAGTTAGTGGAATTTCACTTACTTTTCCCGCTTTGGACTTTGGGTTAGATTAGCCAATATAACTCAAACCCACTTCTCTCTTTCTCCTCACTCTTCATAAATTTCCTAACAACCAAGCTTAAGCATTAATGGTGAGTGGAAAGAGAAATTAAAATTCCAAGCTCAAATTCTCTTGCAAATCCAACATTCAATTCCAAATTCAAGAAGAAGACATTGGATTCAAGCTTGTGATTACTTCTCCATTGCTTTCAAGCTTTTCTTCATAAATTTGGTGAAATTGTGAGATCTTTTATCTCACAAATCTAGTCTATAACTATATTGGACTGTTGGGAATGATTCCCTATCACTTTTGCATGCACATTTGCATTTGGTTTGGATTGGATTGGCGAAAAATTCCAATTTTTAGCGTTTTTGTGAATTTTCTGCATTTAGGTCGTTCTGGCCATTTTCATGAGTTCGGAGTTTGGTCGCTCGCGAGCTAACTCTTAAGTCGCTCGCGTGTTATCGCGCTAGGTCGCACTGCACGTATTGTCATCTCGGAATTAGGTCGTTTGGCTTTAGGTCGTAGGTCGTTTGGCCTATAGGTCGTTAGGTCGCTAACACTTAGGTCGTTTCTGGCCTTAAACCCCCCTCTGCAGTGTTAGGTCGCTCGGTTTCCCCCAATCCACTAGGTCGTTAGCTCGTTATCGAGCTTAGGTCGTAGGTCGCTCGACCTTCATTCCTTAGGTCGTCCAACGTGCAACTCGGCCTCCATTCCTTAAGTTGCTACAGGATAGCTCGTGCGCCTAGGAGCTAAGTCGTTTTTCCCTAGGTTGCTGGACCATTGGGTCGTTTAACCTTTAAGTCGCTCGCGTGTTAAAACTCTTAGGTCGCTCGCGTGTGAGACTTGTTAGGTCTCGGGATCATTAGGTCGTTCGGCCCCAAATTACTAGGTCGCTCGCTTAAGTCACTCATCCCACTAGGTCGCATGACCATTAGGTCGCGTCCTCCTAGGTCGCACGCTAACCTCATTAGGTCGCTTGGCCATTTCAGTTAGGTCGCATGACCACAGGGTTGCTTCAGTTAGGTCGCATGACCACAGGGTTGCTCCAGTTAGGTCACTTGACTCGTTAGACCCCTAGGTCGCAACCATTAGGTTGCTCGACCCTATCCCCTTTAGGTCGTTAGGCCTCATTTTGTCTTCACTAGGTCGAACCCCGTAGCGTTGGCGTTGTCCCCGCACCCCACCTTGGGGGGTTGCCACCCCCCTGGACCCCCCCTCCGTAGGGGATCTTAGATGAAAGGTGCATTTTGAGCTGATTTCCTTGGATTTCATTCACGTCTTTGAACGTGAAGTTTTTGTGATTTGTCACTTTAATAAAATAAAGGTTTCAATACTAGTAGTAAATATCAAAACTCTTTCATCAAAACAATTTTAACTCTATGATCAATACCAAAGCTCTTTTCTTAACCCGTTTTCCAATCTACTAGTATATACAAATCTTTACCTCACTCGGATGAGAAATCTAATTAAACGGCTTAGTAAAACAAGTGGTATGAAACGCTTGCGTTTGCTTCGTCGGTTAATTCTTGGACTTGTTCGATTGAACCTCTTGTGACAATTTTCTAGTGAAGATTTACAGTTTGTTCGTAAATATTTAAGTTAAGCAAGTGGTTATGGGACATAAAGCTAAACTTTTATATTTACTAGCTTAGTGTAATTGACACTTCTCGTTGATCATGACGATCATTCTTATGATTTAGACTAGAAATTGTGCGATGTCTCTTGTTTGCTTGGTTAGACTAGACACCACTTGTGTGATTTCATTCACACATACCTTTTTACCTTCTTGGTTAGTCTAGACACCACTTGTGTGATTTCACTCACACATACGTTTTTGTTTGCGAGGTTAGACTAGACACCACTTGTGTGATTTCACTCACACATACCTTTTTGATTTTTGGTTAGTCTAGACCTCATCTGTGTGATTTCGACTCACACATATGGGGTAGCTCCCCATGGTCTTCGGACCGTCATGTGATAGGCCTCTTTCTTTTTCATGATTTTCTGGATTTCTTGTGTTGATTTCTGGATTTATGTCATTGACCTCTTATGAGTACAAGTTTTGGGTATGATACCCTTTTGGATCTTTGAGAAGATTATTGTGATATTGATTAATCTCTTGTTGATTATCATTTACATACTTATAGTAGTATGATGTTACGGATATTATTCGCATATGCCATTTCTCTTATTTTATATCATGTCGTCTGATATTTATAGCTAGACTGATCCATTTATTATTTTCTTATAAATAATACTCGGGTCAGACCGAGATGTTACAGGTGCTTCTGCTTGACTTCTCCCCCAGTGATTCGCTACACAGACTTTTGGCTACTTATTTAGATTAGCAGTTTTTGTTGTATACACTTGAGATATAGACTCATAGTTGTATTCTTTTGTATAGCACGTGTTGCTATTCTTTTGTATTATTGTGGATCTTTTTGACCACTACTCTGATGTACACTTTCATGTGTTAGTTATATATTCATATCTTCTTCCGCCTTTGTGATATGGATGTCTCTAACTGATTTGTGTTATGCTTATTTCTATGTTTGTTTCTGAAGATTATTTATAGCCACCGTGTGATAAGCAATTACATGGATGGTCGCTGCTCAACAGCCTTATTCTCCGCGGTAGTTGACAGCACTACACCGTAGTGTTCTTGGCTAGCGTGGGTATAGAGGTGGGGGGTCACATGATCATGGTTTGAATGGACTTAGTGAAATGGTGAGTTAAATTAAGCAAAGTTAAATTAAGCAAAGTTAAATGGAATGAACTAGTAAAGTGAACTAATTAAATGAATTGAATTGAAAATAATTGGATGTGTATAAATGTAGCAAATTAGTAATGTGAATTGAAATAGATATTAATGGTTTATTGAATTGAATATAATGGAAGATATTGAATACAAAGTTTGAGTTATGAAATGGATATTTAACTAGAATTTATAAAATTTGAAATGGAATCAAATCAAATAAAGAATTTTTCAAAATGTGGAAAATAAATTGTATGAATCAGAATTTAACTTAAGTTAAATTAAATTTGAATTGGAACTAGATATGTTATCGAATTGAATTGAATATAGAGTTTGAATTATAAAGCGATTGTATGACCACAAGTTATAAAATTTGAATGAGCAAATAAGTTAAATAGCTTACAAAATTGGAATTATTGGAATAGAACAGCCAAAATAAAAACGGTATGATACATTAATGTGAAGTAATAAAATCCAAATTTGAATTATAAAATAAATTTAAACTTAAGTTAACTAAGTGGAGTGATTTTTGAAATTAAAATTAGATGTTGAATACAAAAATGGAACTTAACTTGGTTAAATAAAATGGATTGCTGAATAAAAGTAAATATTGGACTTAGAACGTGAGTTATAAATGAAATTCAACATAAATAAGCGAATTAAATATATCTTGAAATGTTGTCGAATAAATAGAAATGGTGATAAATTAAGTTATAAATAAATTCAACTTAAGTGTAAATAAATTGAATATAGCCTTGGATATCAATTGAATTAATTCGATATGAAATTGAGTATGGAATTAAAATTGAAGTGGAAATGTATATAAGTGATGTATAAAATGTTATACACTACACCAAAACAGGCAAATTCTAACATTTATAAGTGTTACAAATAATTTCAGTAACACTTTTTAAGTGTTACAAATGGACTGTGAGGAATGGAGTGGCCAAATTTGTAACACTTATAAGTGTTACAAACATACGTATTACTAACACTTATAAGTGTTGGTACCTAAATATACGGTAACGCATATAAGTGTTGGTAACGAAATATACGGTAACACTTATAAATGTTGGTACAGAATACGGTAACGCTTATAAGTGTTGGTAATGAAATATACGGTAACACTTATAAGTGTTGGTACAGAAATATACGACAACGCTTATAAGTGTTGGTAACGAAATATACGGTAACGCTTATAAGTGCTGGTAGTGAAATATACGGTAACACTTATAAGTGTTGGAACAGAAATATACGGTAACGCTTATAAGTGTTGGAAAATGATTATTTAATTACACACATAAATACACACACACCAAAACTTAAACGCAAAGTTTAAATATAAACGCTCTGCAAATAATGGTTTCCATATCACAAATAATTCAACGTACATATTCAATGCAAAGTTTAAACGCTCTGCAAATGTAGTATAATATATCATAAACAATTATTTACATATCTAAAATAACACAATGTGGTATATTCATATATTATTACAACATAAGCTTCAAATTTTTTTTCAAAATACACTTAAAGTTTAACATGCGTTGTTTGGTAAAATAAATACAAGGTGCTAACTCCTTCCTTGTAGATATATCGAAATTCCAACCTTAACATCGCAACCACAATCATCTAAGGACCTAAAAGAAGGTTTATATCTTGAACACAACTTCCAGCCAATATTATTGTTTACCCTAACAATCGCATATAAACTTATTATTTCTCCTTCTTCCTTCTTCTCATCATATATCAAGATCAGTTTTCCCATCAAAGTATGAATTTTTCCTTTGTTGTCCCACTCCTTTTCCAAATCCATTCCTTTCAGCATATTTGGAAGTTTAATACTATACTTCAGTTCCCACCGACTTCTATGTAAATCGCATAAGACATATATTTTGAGTTCATAATATTTTACATATGCAACAACTACCATTCCTGCAAACTCAACAAAACTAAACATCGACACATGAATCCCTTCTGTAACAGCTGGTGCATCTTCAATTTCTCCCACATTTTCAATTTCAACATTAAAACAAACCATATGAAGTTGCTGGGTTGGAGGGCTTTAAATTTAAATGGTACATTACCCAGTGAGGTATTTTGGAGCTTAGTAATTCTTTCACAAATAGATAAAGATATTCCTTATACTGAGCGATGTAAACAGCAACATTAAGATATGAGTTTGTTTTAGTCGCAAGAGAGAAAAAATCAGCAGCATTGACAAGTCGATATCGTGTGGGAAAGCACCTTGTCTTCCAACATTCTCTTGAAAGGCAGCAGAAGCTGCTCTTCTACAATTGACCTGGAAGGAGGATGAAATAAACAGTCGTTCCCATCAAAATCAACAACATTTTTCTAGTAAATAGTCTTTTGATACACACCACTTAATTTTTGTTGATTTCAGTACAAATCTCTTGGATATCAATAGTATTTTTCAGGTAATTTAAGCCTATGAATTTAGCTTGAAATCTGAACCAGAAAAAGTTGATGTACTTGGTCATTTTTTGTCAATGTAAACTTGATGTGTAAGTTTATAATTCATATATGAATTAGTTTTGAAGGAATCAGGATGAATAGTGGAATTCAATGAGCTACTAGTGAAATAGGTGAAATTTAACGGACTGGAACAATTATAAAGAAAAAATTAAAGAAAAACCGACCTCTCTGTCATAGCAATCTACTGTTAGGAGATGTGGAGTAAGTTTTTCCAGGATACCTCTCATATCCGAAACAGAATAATCCCGCCCGAATGTCCAATATACATATGCAGCTGCACCACGAAAATGGGATCCAATGCTATGTGGACCTCTCCGTACATACATATGTAGGGTAACCAGCATCCTCAAAGAGAAAAGTGTGGCCTAGGTTCGCGGTGTTTACAAGATGATCCACTATTACAAAATACAGACATATTAAGTAGCTATGTTATTGATATAAACTTGATATAAACTTGTAAGACATCGATGATCATAAGATTTTACTACGAACAAAATAAGTTACAGTATCACCGATGAATCTTCAACACTCTTCTTCATGAACAACATCAGCAGCCATGGTAAGCACATGACCAGCACCCAACAGTCGACAGTTTTCTCTTATGCCTCTCAATCTATTCTCTATTCTTGCCACCAACACCAAATTCGCCCTCTTTCTAGCATACTTATATGCAATTTGCTGCATTAATCCATAATATCCATATTAAGTGCTTTCTTTAATGCTTGTTTTTATAGTATAAAAATTAGTAACTAATGGAATATTATGTAACTTATCTTACTTACCTACTTTTACATTAAAAAGAAAATTAATATGAATAATGCAAAGAAAGCATAAACCTCTCCGATAACCGAAGAAGCACCAGTAATAACAACAACTTTACCCTGTATATTCTCTTTGAAAAAACTATGAAAAACCCTTTCAACACCATGTATAAATGTACTAACATAAAATAAATCCTCTCTAAAAAGTAAACATAGGTGAAGGACATACATATGATTTAGAACCTTAGAAGCAAGTATGATGTCAGGTCAACATCCTAATTAATAAGATCCACAGCTTCATTCATGATTTTGATTTATCTCTGCTCAAACTGCAAAACGAATGGTAAAGCTATCACAATATTAACATATAGTTAGCTTGGCTAAATGAAAGTCGGTTCAAACTAGCTATAATACTCTGAAGAAGATCATAATTGAGTCTAATAAGCATATTCCATTGATACAGATGAAAAAAGAATGGGAAAAGTTCAAAGTTGTTATTTTCACATGCAACTAAAGTATAAGATGGTAAAGAGTTAAAAAAGTCTAGTTTACTCATCTTTTTTATTTTAGGTAATGGTCTTTGGATGATAAAATGTTGCTGCAAGTCTAAACTGATAGTAATTAAGATTATCTTCACATGGGAATATTTTCCTACTTGCTTCCTATCTTCGTCATTGTATTTTACATTTATCTATTGATACAAACAATTAAAAACAATGAACATAAATTCCATTTGACAATCTGTTCACTTTGTGGCTTTCTGAAAAGGGCTGTCACTATCTAAGCTATAATTTAAAATGGCATACTGTAAAACAAGATTAATGTAGTCCAAGATTGATAGCATAAACAAGGGATACAACATTGTTCATAAATCTTTTAACACAAACAAAACTTGAACCAACCTTGAAGATTTAAAGCATGCTAAAATTTAACAGAGGAAGTTATATATAACATGAGAATATATACTACATTAAGCTATATAACAATTTCAATTCTAGCATGTTTAATAATCATATAATATGGTTATACCGTATTGCGTAGTAAAAGAATATCCTTAAGATTCTATTCAGAGCATTCTTCTAATTGTTTTGGCCTTCAACCAAGGTGGTAGATTTTTATCAAACCATAGCATATGTTTTCAAGCTTACCAGCTCAAAAAAGTGTTTGTTTAAATAATAAAATCTATTGTATACACTAAGTGGAATATAATTATGCAGTATAAGTGAAAATGATTGAATTGCAAGTGTTAATGAAAATAATTATGCATCTCTGAACATAAAGTGAAATAATGAAATAAAAACACCAAAAAATATAAGTGTTAATATACTTGAGATATGTAATTTAATGTTCCAATAAATTTGGATCTATTATCATAAATAACTCCACTACATTAAATTTTGATCCTCTTAGTGAAAATGATTTGGAAAATAATATACATTTTAAGAAAATAAAAGGAAAAAACGGACAGTAATAAAGGCATGTAACCTAGGTTAATTCAAGACAAAAAAATTCCTTATTTTCCACTTGTACACCCTTAGACGCAACAAAACATGTAATAATTCTTAAACTAGCATCACCTGCTTTTGTAACTCAACTTTTTACCATAAAGCAAATGGTAAAAAAATTGATAGTTTTGATTTAGTAACATAACACACTACATACACTTTCTTTCAAATGGTTAAAAAAATTAGAAATAAAACAGCTATTTCACTAGCATATAAAAGCATTATACTTGATAATAATAACAACATCAATGACATTAGCATTACCTCCAATTTTTTTGCGCTTCAGCTATTACATGAAGAGCTAGTGTTGCTTTCCATGAAGACTCTGGACTAAATATCTCCACAGCACGTCCCTGACAAAAGCAAAAACATGAAATTATAAAGATGCTTGTTAGAGTCGACCTCTTAATTTACCAAAGATGCATAATGAATACACCAAATATTTTCAAATTCTGATTTAAAACTCAAAAAAGCATTTAGAAAATTCATCCAATCCATATTGAAATAAAAATATAAAGATGCTTGTAAAAATCTACAATTCATGAATTTATTATCTCCATAACAAAGTAAAATGGAACAAAATAGAAAAATATATGAACGAATTAACACTATGGACCTGGCCAGCTAGTTGCTCCTATATGTAAAACCACACCCTGCCTCCTAGCCATTTCTTCTACATGCAGTACAAATTCATCATCCACTAGTTCAAATCTTGTTAGCGCAGATTGGTTCTGCAAGTATAGTCTACACCTAAATACATACGAAAAATTGTTACCCAATCAAAGAAAAAAAATTCTTATTTAATTTTAAGATAGCTCAGTTAGTTGGGAATCATTTATCTATTTCTTTTAGAAACCTATCATAAGCAGGAAAGCGAAGTTTGTTTGAAGTAGGTGCCGTGAGAGTTTCAAATGTTAATTTAGTTAATACAATAACTTTAAATTTAATTTAGTTAACTTTAAAATTTGACTTTAATTTAGTTAATTCAAACTTAAATTTAACTTTAAATTTAATTTACTTTAAAATAGTTATTTATAACTTTAACTTTAAATTTAAAAACATTTTTTTACAATTGATTTCTATATTAAAGTTTCGTACCTTGAAACAACAAAATCTCAGATATAAACTGTATAATATTTTCTTATTTGAATAGTACTATAGAGTTCACTTTATTATTATTAATACTACTAATATTTTACTGGAAGAAAGTCGAGTTCTTCATAAAAGAATATAAAACGCAAGTGGTTCTAGAGAAAAAATCAAATACCTTGTATAACTAAACACATCAATCACAAACAAAGAACCAGATCACAAAAGCTATAGGAAACAATAATTAAAATAGAACAGCCCATGATTCCTGTCAACCATCTCACACATCCCTAAACCCATCAAGTGTATCAGCAAATATACGAACCCAAAGATATAACACATTAGCAACTAAAACATAAAAACAAGCACATATTATTATACAAGTTCACATGAATTCATTCAATCTATCTGAACACACTCAATCTAATATATAACAGCTCCCACTTTTGTATATGCATAGATGTACGCATTGAAAGTGTAGTTGAGGTTGATATTATGTGAAACGTGGTAATGCCAAATCCCCTTTTCAAACATTAGCAAGCACTAAACTGGAGAAACTTATATATTAGATGCAGACACACACACAGATAAATGCTTGCAATATAAACACATGCATCAACCCATCACTCTCAGAACACACGCATAAATTCATGCACATGCACTACTGCTCGCATTTATATAATAAAAGTTGCACACACTATCTACATACACACACGAATTCATAGAAACACACACACTGCACACACGTACATTAAAACAAGCACAACTACTCACCCAAGAAAAACACACACAGATATATATATATATATATATATATATATATATATATATATATATATATATATATATAAAATTCAACATACTTGTTATTGACTGAGTTCCATCCTAAATCAATTAGTTGACACTAAGAGTTGTTGTTTAATTTAAATCTGGATGTTGGTTTAGCCAAGGGTTTGGTGGCATATGTATATTTGTAGTGATACCTGATTCATAAAAAATTACAATGTGTGCCTAATTCATAAAAAATTGCAGTGTATACATTCTAGATAACTATTTGGTGCCATATGTATATTTTGATGAAGTGTTCCATGTTTTTTTTAACTTAAATTATGTATATTTGTAGTGATACCTGATTCATAAAAAATTACAATGTGTGCCCAATTCATAAAAAATTGCAGCGTATACATTCTAGATAACTATTTGGTGCCACATGTATATTTTGATGAAGTGTTCCATGTTTTTTTAACTTAAATAAATGTGCCACATGAATGGAATTTAGGCAATGACCAAAGATAAACATCTTGAAAAGTAATATCAGTACAGGCAAATAAGCACCATAAGCTTAAATATATGTACGCATATAAACATACATATATACATATTGCACAGAACTAAACAACTAGGAGGCAGTAACATCCAATTAAAGTCATAGTTTGAGAATCACCATTATACCTTTCAGCGTAAATAAAAAAGAATTCACAAGCAGGTATGATAGATTGACATATCTATTACATTAAACTTCTCTAAAATTTTAAGGGTATAAAACGTATTAGAAAATTTGTTAAGGCGAAAATCAAACATCAAATGTGTTAAAACTACAAAGAAACCAAGAAAGCAAATAAATATGTAAACATATGCATATGTAATTGAGGCATACAATGCATAATAAATGAAAGCACAACATATTTGATTTTTTATTGGAACTGACTTTTCTTTGAAAAACACAAATACCTTTTAATCGGATTGCTTATGGACCAGAGTTTCTCCTCTACTTCTTTGATCATCATAGGGTTTTTTCTTCAGTACCAAGCCAAGTGAACACTGTAGGAAGGAGCTAAATGAGCTAAACAACTGCTACAAATAATAATGCAAGGACTGAATACAAATAGCACTACTTACCATTTGATTCTTACGTACGTGAAAAACTCTACATCTATAGCAAAAATCTTGAAACCACACCATGTATCACGAATTCCTAGACCAGTAGCAAATGGAACAACAAGATGGAACCTTTGTAACGATCCCGAATTCTAATTTATCTTAAATTGATAACTAATTTAATGTTTGATATAAAATTGTGAAATTAATTGGTTAATCGACTTGATTTTTTCCAAATTCAAATAAAATATGTTATTTATTAACATAGAAATGGTTTCTTTTATAAATCATTTTACTTCAATAAGGAATTTTATTTTTATTTTTTTACAAGGTTATTAAGGTAATATCTTTACAAATTTGATTTTTATATAAATAGAAATTGTTACAAATGGTTTGGAATAATAATAAGTATTAACATAAGTATGAACACTAACACAAGTGAAAAAGCAACATGGAAAAAAAAATGAACAAAACAAAGTAAAAATATAAACATCTTTTGTACAACTAAGATAAGTATGTAAGTTAAACATAATATTTAAGTAAGAAATACATTCACATATAAACATAAACAAAGCAAAGGAAATATCATCAGCCTCCACAATCATAAACCTGCATAATAAAATAAATAAGATACAAAATAATCAAAACCATACCTTCACATACTTCTGTAGCTGAAATAAAGGAGGGAAGTGTATATATATTGTACAAGTAATTAATGCAAGACATCTCAGCCCAAATATAAGATCACTTCAGCCATGTCCTTAGTACAAACCATATCACCTTATTGTACATTCTTTTATATATATAAACATGCACTGTTTTTTTCTCTTTTATCAAATTCTGTGTTCAGTTCATCCTAAATAAAATAAAACTGAGTGAAAGAAAAAAAAATCAAAATAATCTCTCTTAACATAAACAAGCTTCACACTTAAAACATTTCTCAAGCAATCAAAGCCTGACAGTTTTGAAGCAAAGTAAAGCTTCAGACAACCCAGACTTTAACTTGTAAACTCCTGGAGTCAACATGATCTGGAAGGTGAGTAACTTCTTTTTTTTTAATACTTAAGTAATCTTGTTGCTTGTGAAAATTCTGGTGATAGTTGATGCTTGCATGTTAATAATTATGTGATATTCTGTATGAAATTTAAAGGTATATGCTGTGATATAAGTCTGCTTGTCTGAACATGTTATTCTTCTCTGTTTTTGGATACAGGGTGTTTAAATTTGAAAACCAAATTCCAAATTCTTTTTGCCTAGCCATATTTAATTTTGAACTTCAAACAAAATATGTTTGGTTGAGTATAAAGTAGATTTTAAAATTTAATTCATGCTAAATAAAGTTGATCTGCTCTGGGAAAACCTCAAGAACAGTACAAGGTTAGTACAAGTGACATTTTCAAACATTTTGAATTATCGATTCGAGTTTACAAACTGATTTCTAAATCAAAATTAGGATTTTTAAAACTCAAATCACATTTTTTAGTAATGGGATGAGTTGGCAGGCTGGGTTGATCATATGGGGAAGTTTGGGTTACCTCGGGCAATACGCTTGATCGGGTGGTTGGGGTTTGATCGGGAGGAAGATGGGTGATCGGAGAGGCCAGGAAAAATGGACGATGGTGATGGAATTGATCGAGGAGGTTGCCGTAGTGGTTTTCTGTTTAGAACCCTAGTTTTTAGCTATGATGGAAATTTGATCACCTCGGCCTTAATGATGGATCGAGTGTTTTGATACTTCAGGTGGTAGAAGTTTGGGCGATGTCGAAGTTGAGGCCGAAGGTTGAAGCTCGCAGATGGTCGGCACGGCGTGGACGAGGTGCTGTTGACAGGTTAGAGAGGGGAGGAGTTGTTATGTTTCCAGTTTTGGGTTTGAAATGCTCGAATTCGATTTTCATGGAAGTTCGAAGTTGTGATGACCGAAAACTGACGTGGGGAGTTTCGTCGACTTGCCACGATGACCTGCAAGGGACCGGAGGCGAAGGCGACACGGTGTACGTGCACCGTGCATGTTTGAAGGACTGGAGGGTTTTTTTTGGGATGTGCAGTTTTTTTTTCTTTTCTCGAGTTTCACTCGGGGCTTTGGGGTGTTTGGCTCGGAGCAAGAGGAGGGGAAACTCGAAGTAAATGGTGGGCATAGGGTTGCTTTTGCATTGCTACAGGTTTTGATGAAAACCTGCCAATGTTTGGTGGGTTGGCTTTTCTAAGGGAAGGCTTGGGTCAGACGCGAGTTTGACTCGAAGCAGGGGGAGTTTTTTTTCCGAAGCCAGTATGGGTTGGTTCGGGACAATAAAGCATTCAGGTTTGCTAAGCCTGATTATTTCAGGTTTTAAAAGTTTAGTTCAAATTTTTAAGGCAGGATGTAAACAATGTTTTGAAATTTAAGTTCAAAATTTTGAACTAGTTTTAAACAGCATTTGAATTTAAAGTTTTAAAATGAAATTTGGAGTTTAAATTTGTTTTAAACCTGAATGTGTTTTAAACAAGTTTAAATTAGAATAGCTTTTTAAAAAGTAAATTTGTTTCCAAACAAATATTTAAACTTGATTTTTGATAAAGTTCTGTTATAAAAGAATTTTAAATGGAAGGTTAAATGTTTTGTTTTAAACTTGAAATTTCAAGTTAAAATGTAATGTGATTTAAAAACTTAAAATTTAAGCAAATAAATTCAAAGGCTTTCCTTATATAAGTTTCCTATGTAAATAAGAAATATTCTTTACCTTTATTTAAGGTTTATAAATTGATATTTAAATTGGTTAATGTTTAAATATATGTTCATTTTGAATCCTAAATTCAAAATGGAATTTAAATTTAAATTTAAAAGTGTAATGTTTAAATTACACTTAAATGATTAATGAAATCAATAATAAAGAATTTATTATCTTAGAAATAATTAAGGTAATTAAAATAATTTAATTAATATGGTAATGAAAGAATGATTTATTTGATTTTAAATTTATAATTTAGATTAATTTATAATTAGGGATGATTAATAATAATTAAACTAAGATAATTTCTTAAGAAAGTAATTAAGGAAATGTTATTAGTTAATATAGATAAATTAACTAGAGATTATTAAGTAACTAAATTAATGTGATAAATTTTGATAATTAATTAGATTACTTAGTTTAGATAATCAATTATAAATTATTTTAAATGTAATTACTTAATAAGAGTAATTAAGGATTAATCACTTATTGTAATTAATTTTGGATATTTTGATTTATTAAAGTTAATTAATTATGTAATTGGGTTAAAAGGTTGATTTAATTAATATGATTAATTAAGAATAACTTAATTTATTAAAGTGTTTGAGAAATAAATTTATATCAAAAGATTTGTAATTAATAAATTGTTATTAGATAATTAATTCATAATTAATAAATTTACTTGGAAATAAATTGAATGATTAGGATTAAACGATTAATTAATCCTACTTATAAATGACTATTAAATACTTGACCTTACTTATGAATGATTGTATTGTATGAGATGCCTTGAATTGATTATCCTATCTAATCTGTGATATGTTATTCTGTAAATTATGGTATGTATAATTTATTCATTTATTGATGATACATCTGTATATTATCTGCGAATCTTTGAATGACGATAAGCGTTATAGTTTATATCGCTTATCAACTATATTCTGTGTTTTGATCTATGATGATTGAATGATGTTGCACTATTGTGTTAAACCCCTGGACCACACCATACACACACAAATATGGATTTCACAAGGAAATCGATTAGGTCACAGATTTTTGAAAATAGTTTGGAATTTGAATTTTTAAATTCAAATGGTTTGAAATGGATTGGGCTTAGAGTGAAAAGATTTTGAAAAAGCAGTTTCTAAGATGAAATTTATTTTGAATAACTTGATAAAGGTTGAAATTTAAATAATTTGATTTAAATTTAAATTCAAAATGCGAAACTGATTCTATAATTTGAAACTAGGGATTAAAGATGTTATACCAGTTATATATGGGTTAAACTATTTTAAAATGTATTAATTTGGGAATATGAATATAAATTAAGAACTTTAACTCGTATAAATATAATTGGTTTTTTCTGAAACGAAAACTGTTTGTCTTCCAACAATAAAAACTTTCACATAAGTAATGAACTTCGAATTTGTGTTAAAAAGATTTCTAGTTTAAAATGAAAATGATTCCCAAGTTATCGAAACGGTTTGAAAGCTATAAGTTAAATCTTTGATTTAAAGATATAACAAGTTAATCCAATTGAAATGAAAATTTGTTTTGAAATCCGTAAATGGAATTTTGTGAAATTAATCTTTTTGTTTAAAAGATTGGAAATGGTAATTTGTTTAAACCAATTGAAGAAAAGTTTTGGGTAATAAGTTTTGACTTAATTGAAATCCCAATATCCATATATTTCTTGTAAATATTGCGCTCACTATTCGGTTTAGCCGGGGAAGGACCTTTGTGTCATATAGCCCATTCCGAATATGTGATACGTCGTATATGGATAACATTTGAAGACCGGTGGTGAAGACCAGATATTTTCGAAAATGAAAGGATTACTCGTCGAATGTCTTTGCATCGACTGGTCCCCGATATAGAGACTCCATATGTGATGGGAAGTCCGGACGTGATTAGGGATTATCCGGATTTGCAAGGGCTTCTTCGGAAGTGCCTTCGGTTCTGTTCGAACCCACAACAGACTTGTATGGATTGTATGTCTGACATTGCAAATAGAGATATAAAGCAGATTTCTTTCAAATACATTTCTGTTGGTGGCAGAGAATTTTTTCTTTTAGCTTAACACCCTTCTCTGAGACGTACGAGCTCAGAGATTATGTAGTTGATGGTTATCAACGATATATTCCCAATTTGGTAATGTGACATGCTAAGTGTTGCTGTGTAATGATCATTGTTTGATCATTTGTGATATGATCATTTGTTTGATAATTTATCTTTGTGACCATTACTTTGATCATTTGTTGACCCAAAGCATGGCTTTGTACTAAAGCGTGGCTTTGTGGGCGAAACTTCGTCGAACCTCACACCCCGAAATGGTCGAAACAGGAAAGATGCAGCAAGGTTATTGGGGGTAGCACCCTTTAGGGTATGTGAATTTCCTTCTGGATAGAGGTGGTATCATGGTATGGAGCCCAGATATTTAACCTATGTGGTTACTGCGAATTTATTACTTTGTGGTTGTTGGTTATCGGGATCCTGAGAAAAGGTCGTTTACGATCGGGGGATGGCATACTCCTGTCAGTAGTTACCCAGTTAGGGGTAACCCGGCCTTGTGTTGGCAGAGATCCGGTTAGGTTCTCGGGGACGTCCTTCTAGAGGCGTTCTCATGTGGCAGTGGGAAGTTCCTTGGCCTGACCATTTGTTGGAAATCCAAAGAAACAATACGAGCCTTGTACGGTATTAGTTGTAGAACCTGCCATCTAATATGGTAGCTATAGCGGGCATAATATAATGGTACCTATGCTGGCTAAGATTTATATTCTACTTTCGAAATGTTTTCTACACTATGCACTAATAATAATAATCAAATGATTTGATTTTGCGCAGTAAGCATCTTTGACTAACATAAGAAGAAATCTCCTCTAAGTCTGCGTTTGCATTGTGTGTATGGCGGGAGGTCTTATGGTGGTTACATTTTCAAAAAGCATTGCGAATTGACTTTAAAATCTTTTGTTAATTGTTTTAAAAGATAAACTATTTTTGTTGCTCACACCAGTCACACGACTGATCCAGAGTTTATTGTTTCTTTCCTAAACTCTGGGTGCTCATTATTTTCTACACGAGCAGTCTAGAGTTGGGTTTTTCAGATAGTCAGATGTAGTGGATTATTTGGAGTTAGTTCAGACTTTGGATCACACCAGTTTTGCTTATCTTGGTGAATCGTTATTGAGAGTTCGAGCTATTGTTGGATTGGTTCTTGGAAATGGAGTTGAAGTTTTTTTTGGAGTTCTTCCTTGAAGACTATCTTAGAGTTATAGTGTTCCGCTGCTAGATGTTATCTATTTTTCTTTTCCGCTGCTATTTCTTGTATCATATCTCTGATGTATATTGAAATCTATTGGATCATCTGTTATATCAGATAATGTATCAAAGTTGTATATCAATGTATTTTTTTTATTCCGCTGTGTTGTTTACTTAATATTGTTATAAGCTCCGGCGACTCGAATTTGAACGGTCGAATCTACGGCATTTGAGTACGATGTAAAGTATGGATGTCGATTTTCGAGCGTGAAAAATCCGTATCGTTGCATTTGGTATCAGAGCTAAGGTTGAACTTTAGCTCAGGAGTATAACACATTAAGTAGCTCATTAGAGATAGGGTAAAGTATCCCTAGAATGAGAAATCCCTAAGATATCCATTTGAATGTCTCGGTAAATTCTCTTACTATCTACTAATAGTGAGTGTGAGTGAAAGAAGAGAACGAGATAGGGGACAGGGATATACGATGATAAATGTTCAATACCTTGCGACAGTGGAAACAAAATCTTCTCTATCAATCTCCTTTGATTCGTTTCTAAATTCTTTTGATTGCTTCGTAACAGCTCCAGAAAGAAGTTCGGTGTGATGAGGGCCCTACGAATCGTTGTAGAATTTTTTTTCACTTCGTATTTCATCGGCTTCTTATCAATTTTTGATTTAAACCTTAATGAATATGAATTTGAAAAATTGAAATTGGAAATTTTAAATGAATTAGAAATTTTAAATTGAGTTAAAATTGATTAATAGAATATAAGGATAGATTTGAATTGTATCGATAAAACGATTTCGTTTAAAACCCAATTTTAGATTTCTGTTATAACTTCAGGGTAGAATAAAAATCTAAAATATAAACTTTGTTGTATTTCTTAACCTATAAAATTCTAAAACCATTAGGATCTTAATATTTAGATTTTGATTTTAATTGTAGAGAACAAATAGCATCAGCCGAGGTGGAAAGGCCAGAAGGGTTGGTGATTCTGGTTCATCTAGTAGGATTCGGGATGATTTGGGTGAACCATCAATACGTGAGGAGGTGCCAGAAGAACCTGTGGTGCAGCCACAACCTCAAGTTGAAAAACCGAAGGAAGAGTCCGGAAATGAAGAAGAATTCGAGGAAGAATTCGAAGAAGAATTCGAGGAAGAATTTGAAGAAGAGTTCGAAGAAGAATTTGAGGAAGAGTTTGAGGTGGAAGAAGAACCTGAAATGGAGGTAGAGCCCGAAGGTGATGAAGCAATTTATTGGGATTTAAATGATGCTATAGAGGATGGCGACGCCATAGAGGACGAGGAGCTAGATGGTGGAGATTTTATTCTGGTAGAGTCTGACCCAGAGGAAGCTTTTGAGACAGACGATGAGGCTGAAGTTATAGAACTGTCAGAGCCTGAGAGAGGAAGCTCTGACAGTGAAGATCTGTAGTTGGTTGAATTGACTTCTTTTGGTTAGGGTATGTTTATGTAAATGTTTTGAAATTAGAATTGTAGTGAAGGTTGGATGTTAGTAGAGTTATGTACGACTATTACTTGTGTACTAATATTATGAGTAGCATTTAATATGAGATATATTATGAATTACCCGAAAGAACCCATTGTGTTTACTAGTACAGTTGAATTGGCATTAGTCTTTCCTGTGTGTGTATAATTCATGAAAAGAACTGTGCAATTTCGAGGACGAAATTCTTTTAAGGGGGGAAGTCTGTAACGATCCCGAATTCTAATTTATCTTAAATTGATAATTAATTTAATGTTTGATTTAAAATTGTGAAATTAATTGGTTAATCGACTTGAGTTTTTCCAAATTCAAATAAAATATGTTATTTATTAACATAGAAATGCTTTCTTTTATAAATCATTTTACTTCAATAAGGAATTTTTTATTTTATTTTTTTTCTTTTTTTTACAATGTTATTAAGGTAATATCTTTACAAATTTGATTTTTATATAAATAGAAATTGTTACAAATGGTTTGGAATATTAATAAGTATTAACATAAGTATGAACACTAACACAAGTAAAAAAACAACATGGAAAAAAAATGAACAAAACAAAGTAAAAATATAAACATCTTTTGTACAACTAAGATAAGTATGTAAGTTAAAGATAAAATTTAAGTAAGAAATACATTCACATATAAACATAAACAAAGCAAAGGAAATATCATCAGCCTCCACAATCATAAACCTACATAATAAAATAAATAAGATACAAAATAATCAAAACCATACCTTCACATACTTCTGTAGCTGAAATAAAGGAGGGAAGTGTATATATATTGTACAAGTAATTAATGCAAGACATCTCAGCCCAAATATAAGATCACTTCAGCCACGTCCTTAGTACAAACCATATCACCTTATTGTACATTCTTTTATATATATAAACATGCACTGTTTTTTTCTCTTTTATCAAATTCTGTATTCAGTTCATCCTAAATAAAATAAAACCGAGTGAAAGAAAAAAAATAAACCAAAACAATCTCACTTAACATAAACAAGCTTCACACTTAAAACATTTCTCAAGCAATCAAAGCCTGACAGTTTTGAAGCAAAGTAAAGCTTCAGACAACCCAGACTTTAACTTGTAAACTCCTGGAGTCAACATGATCTGGAAGGTGAGTAACTTTTTTTTTTTTAATACTTAAGTAATCTTGTTGCTTGTGAAAATTCTGGTGATAGTTGATGCTTGCATGTTAATAATTATGTGATATTCTGTATGAAATTTAAAGGTATATGCTGTGATATAAGTCTGCTTGTCTGAACATGTTATTCTTCTCTGTTTTTGGATACAGGGTGTTTAAATTTGAAAACCGAATTCCAAATTCTTTTTACCTGACCATATTTAATTTTGAACTTCAAACAAAATATGTTTGGTTGAGTATAAAGTAGATTTTAAAATTTAATTCATGCTAAATAAAGTTGATCTGCTCTGGGAAAACCTCAAGAACAGTACAAGGTTAGTACAAGTGACATTTTCAAACATCTTGAATTATCGATTCGAGTTTACAAACTGATTTCTAAATCAAAATTAGGATTTTTAAAACTCAAATCACATTTTTTAGTAGTGGGATGAGTTGGCATGGCTGGGATGATCATATGGGGAAGTTTGGGTTACCTCGGGCAATATGCTTGATCGGGGTGGTTGGGGTTCGATCGGGAGGAAGATGGGTGATCGGAGAGGCCAGGAAAAATGGACGATGGTGATGGAATTGATCGAGGAGGTTGCCGTAGTGGTTTTTTGTTTAGAACCCTATTTTTTAGCTATGATGGAAATTTGATCACCTCGGCCTCAATGATGGATCGAGTGTTTTGATACTTCAGGTGGTAGAAGTTTGGGTGATGTCGAAGTCGAGGCCGAAGGTGGAAGCTCGCAGATGGTCGGCACGGCGTGGACGAGGTGCTGTTGACAGGTTAGAGAGGGGAGGAGTTGTTATGTTTCCAGTTTTGGGTTCGAAATGCTTGAATTCGATTTTCGTGGAAGTTTGAAGTTTTGATGACCGGAAACTCACGTGAGGAGTTTCGTCGACTTGCCACGATGACCGGCAAGGGATCGGAGGCGAAGGCGGTACGGTGTACGTGCACCGTGCATGTTTGAAGGACTGGAGGGTTTTTTTGGGATGTGCAGTTTTTTTTTTCTTTTCTTGGGTTTCACTCAGGGCTTTGGGGTGTTTGGCTCGGAGCAAGGGGAGGGCAAACTCGAAGTAAATGATGGGCATGGGGTTGCTTTTGCAATGCTACAGGTTTTGATGAAAACCTGTCAATGTTTGGTGGGTTGGCTTTTCTAAGGGCAGGCTTGGGTCAGACGCGAGTTTGACTCGAAGCAGGGGGAGTTTTTTTTTTCGAAGCCAGTATGGGTTGGTTCGAGACAGTAAAGCATTCAGGTTTGCTAATCCTGATTGTTTCAGGTTTTATAAGTTTAGTTCAAATTTTTAGGCAGGATGTAAAGAATGTTTTGAAATTTAAGTTCAAAATTTTGAACCAGTTTTAAACAGCATTTGAATTTAAAGTTTTAAAATGAAATTTGGAGTTTAAATTTGTTTTAAACCTGAATTTGTTTTAAACAAGTTTAAATTAGAATAGCTTTTTAAAAAGTAAATTTGTTTCCAAACAAATATTTAAACTTGATTTTTGATAAAGTTCTGTTATAAAAGAATTTTAAATGGAAGTTTAAATGTTTAGTTTTAAACTTGAAATTTCAAGTTAAAATGTAATGTGATTTAAAAACTTAAAATTTAAGTAAATAAATTCAAAGGCTTTCCTTATATAAGTTTCCTATGTAAATAAGAAATATTCTTTACCTTTATTTAAGGTTTATAAATTGATATTTAAATTGGTTAATGTTTAAATATATGTTCATTTTGAATCCTAAATTCAAAATGGAATTTAAATTTAAATTTAAAAGTGCAATGTTTAAATTACACTTAAATGATTAATGAAACCAATAATAAAGAATTTATTATCTTAGAAATAATTAAGGTAATTAAAATAATTTAATTAATATGGTAATGAAAGAATGATTTATTTGATTTTAAATTTATAATTTAGATTAATTTATAATTAGGGATGATTAATAATAATTAATCTAAGATAATTTCTTAAGAAAGTAATTAAGGAAATGTTATTAGTTAATATAGATAAATTAACTAGAGATTATTAAGTAACTAAATTAATGTGATAAATTTTGATAATTAATTTGATTAATTAATTTAGATAATCAATTATAAATTGTTTTAAATGTAATTACTTAATAAGAGTAATTAAGGATTAATCACTTATTGTAATTAATTTTGGATATTTTGAATTATTAAAGTTAATTAATTATGTAATTGGGTTAAAAGGTTGATTTAATTAATATGATTAATTAAGAATAATTTAATTTATTAAAGTGTTTGAGAAATAAATTTATATCAAAAGATTTGTAATTTATAAATCATTATTAGATAATTAATTCATAATTAATAAATTTACTTGGATATAAATTGAATGATTAGGATTAAACGATTAATTAATCCTACTTATAAATTACTATTGAATACTTGACCTTACTTATGAATGATTATATTGTATGAGATGCCTTGAATTGATTGTCCTATCTAATCTTTGATATGTTATTCTGTAAATTGTGGTATGTATAATTTATTCATTTATTGACGATACATCTGTATATTATCTGTGAATCTTTGAATGACGATAAGCGTTATAGTTTATATCGCTTATCAACTATATTCTGTGTTTTGATCTATGATGATTGAATGATGTTGCACTATTGTGTTAAACCCCTGGACCACGCCATACACACACAAATATGGATTTCACAAGGAAATCGATTAGGTCACAGATTTTTGAAAATAATTTTGAATTTGAATTTTTAAATTCAAATGGTTTGAAATGGATTGGGTTTAGAGTGAAAAGCTTTTGAAAAAGAAATTTCTAAGATGAAATTTATTTTGAATAACTTGATAAAGTTTGAAATTTAAATAATTTGATTTAAATTTAAATTCAAAATGTGAAACTGATTCTATAATTTGAAACTAGGGATTAAAGATGTTATACCAGTTATATATGGGATAAACTATTTTAAAATGTATTAATTTGGGAATATGAATATAAATTAAGAACTTTAACTCGTATAACTATAATTGGATTTTTCTGAAACGAAAACTGTTTGTTTTCAAATAATAAAAACTTTCACATAAGTAATGAACTTCCAATTTGTGTTAAAAAGATTTCTAGCTTAAAATGAAAATGATTCCCAAGTTATAGAAATGGTTTGAAAGCTATAAGTTAAATCTTTGATTTAAAGATATAACAAGTTAATCCAATTGAAATGAAAATTTGTTTTGAAATCCGTAAATGGAATTTTGTGAAATTAATCTTTTTGTTTTAAAGATTGGAAATGGTAATTTGTTTAAACCATTTGAAGAAAAGTTTTGGGTAATAAGTTGTGACTTAATTGAAATCCAAATATCCATATATTTATTGTAAATATTGCGCTCACTTTTCGGTTTAGCCGGGGAAGGACCTTTGTGTCATATAGCCCATTCCGAATATGTGATACGTCGTATATGGATAGCATTTGAAGACCGGTGGTGAAGACCGGATATTTTCGAAAACGAAAGGACAACTCGTCGAATGTCTTTGCATCGACTGGTCCCCGATATATAGACTGCATATGTGATGGTCCAGACGTGATTAGGGATTATCCGGATTTGCAAGGGCTCCTTCGGAAGTGCCTTCGGTTCTGTTCGAACCCAGAACAGACTTGTATGGATTGTATGTCTGACATTGCAAATTGAGATATAAAGCAGATTTCTTTCAAATACATTTCTATTGGTGGCAGAGAATTTATTCTTTTAGCTTAACACCCTTCTCTGAGACGTACGAGCTCAGAGGTTATGTAGTTGATGGTTATCAGCGATATATTCCCAATTTGGTAATGTGACATGCTAAGTGTTGCTATGTAATGATCGTTGTTTGATCATTTGTGATATGATCATTTGTTTGATCATTTATCTTTGTGATCATTACTTTGATCATTTGTTGACCCAAAGCATGGCTTTGTACTAAAGCGTGGCTTTGTGGACGAGACTTCGTCGAACCTCACACCCCAAAATGGTCGAAACAGGAAAGATGCAGCAAGGTTATTGGGGGTAGCACCCTTTAGGGTATGTGCATTTCCTTCTGAATAGAGGTGGTATCATGGTATGAAGCCCAGATATTTAACCTATGTGGTTACTGCGAATTTATTACTTTGTGGTTGTTGGTTATCGGGATCCCGAGAAAAGGTCGTTTACGATCGGGGGATGGCATACTCGTGTCAGTAGTTACCCAATTAGGGGTAACCCGGCCTTGTGTTGGTAGAGATCCGGTTAGGTTCTCGGGGACGTCCTTCCAGAGGCGTTCTCATGTGGCAATGGGAAGTTCCTTGGCCTGACCATTTGTTGGAAATCCAAAGAAACAATACGAGCCTTGTACGGTATTAGTTGTAGAACCTGCCATCTAATATGGTAGCTATAGCGGGCATAATATAATGGTACCTATGCTGGCTAAGATTTATATTCTACTTTCGAAATGTTTTCTACACTATGCACTAATAATAATAATCAAATGATTTGACTTTGCATAGTAAGCATCTTTGACTAACATAAGAAGAAATCTCCTCCTAGTCTGCGTTTGCATTGTGTATGTGGCGGGAGGTCTTATGGTGGTTACATTTTCAAAAAGCATTGCGAATTGGCTTTAAAATCTTTTGTTGATTGTTTTAAAAGATAAACTGTTTTTGTTGCTCACGCCAGTCCCACGATTGATCCGAAGTTTATTGTTTCTTTCGTAAACTCTGGGTGCTCATTATTTTCTACACGGGCAGTCTAGAGTTGGGTTTTTCAGATAGTCAGATGTAGTGGATTATTTGGAGTTAGTTCAGTCTTTGGATCACACCAGTCTTGCTTATCTTGGTGCATCGTTATTGAGAGTTCGAGCTATTGTTGGATTGGTTCTTGGAAATGGAGTTGCAGTTTTTTTTTGGAGTTCTTCCTTGAAGACTATCTTAGAGTTATGGTGTTCCGCTGCTAGATGTTATCTATTTTTCTTTTCCGCTGCTATTTCTTGTATCATGTCTCTGATGTATATTGATATCTATTGGATCATCTGTTATATCAGATAATGTATTAAAGTTGTATATTAATGTATTTTTTTATTCCGCTGTGTTGTTTACTTAATATTGTTATAAGCTTCGGTGACTCGAATTTGGACGGTCGAATCTACGGCATTCGAGTACGATGTAAAGTCTGGATGTCGATTTTCGAGCGCGAAAAATCTGTATCGTTAGAACCTTTCATTAGAAAATTTTGAGACCACTCCCTCGTTGCTATAGCCTGCTTCTAGAGACGAGATTGCAAATAAAATGCAACAATTGTCGATCCAACCACCTCAAGAACAGCGGCCGCGAGATACCAATCTAACCCAATCAACCGATTCATTCAAGCTACCAATCGCGGTGAGATGTAGTCGATGTTGAAGCTGGCGTCAGCGATCTATTAAAGTGATGTCGGCAAGCTGTTGAAGTCGGCATGATTTTGTGAGCAGAGAAAACCCTAAATTAAATTAAAATTCGATGGCCAAAAAAATGGGGTAAGTGTTAGTAAAGAGAGCGTATGGATAATTACACAAGACTCCACTTATTAACGGGTAATTTACGGGTTTGCCAATTGTAGTGACACTTATTTGTGTTGGAAACGGTAATTAATATGTTGAAAAGTTTATACAAACGAATATTTATTTTTTCTAACATTTTTCAGGTTTGCTAAAACCTTTTTATAGTTGGAAGTTTGTAACATTTATAAATGTTAGAAATTGAGAACTATAAAATGTCACAAAATCACTAATTATACACCTAAATATTAATTTTATGAAAAGGTTCATAAATAAAATGGACATGGATTGGTTTGTTGTTTGATATAAAATTAAGCAAGCAGGATTTTATAAATAAATTTAATATGAACTGGATAATTGATTTAAAATCAATTGAAAATGGTTTATAAACAAAAGTGGTTATTTTATTAAATAAATGGCACCAAATTTACATGGAAAATATTGTCGTTTGACGTAAATGGAAGTAAACAAAATTTTGAGAATCGATAGGAAGTGAAAAAATTGATTTTGAATCAATTTGGAATGGTTATGAATTTGTTAGGCATAAACGTAAATTTGATGTAAGTAAAGTTGGTTGTAAATCATTCAAGTTAAATGAAATGGTATATGAATTGATGTAAAGTAATTAAACAAGTATTGGAACCTTTTGATTGCTTATAAATACTAGTTTAACATGCTTAGTTATGCAAAGTCTATGTTTAACTATTTATATAAATTAAATGTTATTGAATTTTATATTTTTGGTATTTAAGTATATACAATTGATTAAGTACAGGCACAGGAAGACCATTTGGCTAGATTTGGGTTGCGCAATTGCATATTAAAAATGCCGCTTACTTAAAAATGCTAATATAAGTTACGTTTATGGATTAGATACAACAAAGATACAAATATTGATATATATTCTGTTTTTCGACCGTGTGGGTCGACGTATATATTTTTATCACTTTTGTCATATTGCAAAAGGCTCTCCATACAAAGGAGAGTTTGCCAAAAATTTTCAAAATTTTAGGGTGTTAGAAAAATTTTGAAATTTTTTGGAAAATATTTGTAAAATAAAAAGTTGATTTTTGAATTGAATTTGGAATAAGGGATTTTGGGTTAGAAAGGGAAACTAAATGTTTGGATGAAACTAAAAGGTTTTGAAAGTGAAGTATCGGGTCATAACTAAGTGGGTTGAAAGAACTAATGGGTTTGGAGCATTTTTTCTACTTTAGCAATTTTGGGGACGAAATTCTTTTAAGATGGAAGGAATGTAACGACCTAGATATTTCATCATTTGATTTTTAATATTTAAATAGTTTAAATATTGGATTTTGAATATAATTTAGTTAATAAGTTTTTAAAACTAAAATTTCAAGTGATTTGGAATTTTCGAAATTATCTATTTAATCGACATTTTAAAATAACGATACGGGACATAGTCTCGGAATTCGACGAAATTAATTCCATTGGATCCGTAATAGTGTATTATTATCGGATTTCGAATTTTATAACGTTTGGACGAACCGTTTGGTCATACGATATAAAAACGCCTAGAAATAATTTAATTTAATTCAACTAGTCGATTAAAAATGCTATCTTCTACATACGATCGAATTAGACTTCGAGATTTGTTCCATTTGGTTCGAAATAGGGGTATAACATTAGGAATGCCCGATGATGCGCTTTGATAGGAGTTTAAAATTTCTCGGCATGTAATTCGAGACATTTTAAAAATAAAATTAAATAAAAGTAAAACCAAATATCAATCACCAGCCACCCTATACTTGGGCTGACCTAGCACTAATGAGCCACTCTACCTCTATTTTACGGTACCCCTTCCTTATAAATTTCGTCTTTCTCCCCCTTTCTTTCTTATCAAATTCGAAAAGAATATTGAAAAAAGAAGAAAATGAAAAATCTATTCGGCTTTGAAGAAAAGGGAGTCATGAAATCAAAAATGCATTATACCTTCATTCTTCTTCTTTAAATCAACGAACAAAGTAAGTTCGTATACGAGAAAAAAAATACACAATCGCGATCGTCATGAGAGGCAAAGCTCGCTTGCAAGGGTTAGAGTCGCAATTGATCGCGATGAAAGGGTAGTGTAACGACCCAGGATTTTGAACAATTTAAATTTGGAAATATTTAATTTATTTTAAATATTTGAATAATGGTTTGAATTGAATTTTTAATATAACTTTGAATTTGGCGATTAAATTATAAAATTTAATCTATTGAAAGTGAATAAAAATTTGAATCTTCAGTTTTAAGCTGATTAAAAATATTTCAAAGGCTTGTAAAATTTATATTGATAATATTGAAGATAATAGAAGCTTCAGATTTGAAATTAATAGTGAATTGTTCAGTTTTGAATTTATATCGTTTAAATCGTTATTTAAAAATAGCCTTCCGAGGCACAGTCTCGGAATTCGAAGAAACCAGTTCCATTGAGTCTGGAATATTGAATTATTGTCGGGTTTCAAATTTCGTAGCGTTTGGAGTTTATATGTGGACACACGTTGAGTAAACGCATTTAAATTTGAATCAAATTTAATTTGAATTTAAATATATAAATTGTCAACATCAGCCACCCTACTTTCTTTAAGAAGACCTATTTCCTGAACTACCACGTTCTCTTGTCTCCCTCGTACCCTATCTCCTTCCATTTTTAAATAACCATCTCCCTCAGTTCAAAATCAAATGGCCGATAGAAGAAAATTTAATTCTCCTTTTTTGTTCAAATACCATGGCCGCTCCTTCCTAATTTCTTCATCCCCAAATCAAAATCATGGTCGATGTCTTTATCCTCTTCTCCCTCTTCTGTTAAAAAAAAGAGGGAAAAAAATAAATGGCCGCAGCCCTCCTTTATAAAAATCAAACGATTTTCGTTCGATTGAAGCTATGCTCGAGCTGATGATAGGGGTATGGCATCGCGACTGGGCGACTCACATAGGGGCGATTGGGCTAGGGCTTGGTCGAGACAGTGCGGCAGTGGATCGCGATTCGCGATGGTTGTGGAGGTAGCGGCGCTCAACGGCGCGCGTGAATGTGGCAGCGGCGACGCGACACGAGAGGGCGAGGGCGACTTCAACTCGCGGCATCGTCAAGGTAGCGGCGGAGGCTTCAAGCAGCGACAATAGAGAATCGATGGTGTTAACGCTAAAATTTGAGCGCTAACACCCCGGTATGTAAAGTGTAGTTGTGAAAGCACCACCCGATGATTCGGGAACAGAGTATAAGCAGAAAACTGCAGAAAAAAACAGTGAACAACAGCAGTTTTATAGTGGTTCGGCTTATGATCAAGCCTACGTCCACTTCAATCCTTTTTATTGCTGACTGGATTACAACTTATTACAATCTCTTTCAATTACAATCCAACTCAATTCAAAAAGACAAGTAGTTAGAGAAGACTTCGTCATGACAGAGTTCTTTGAATCCATGATTGGATATGTCGAATCTTTGTGCGAAGTATGGTCTAGAAATCTTGCGTGAGTTTGAAGTGATGGAGTTAAGATTGTCTTGAAGATAGTAGAGCCTTGATGTCACTAGGAGAATGATCCAAAGTCCCTTGAACGTTGGAGGTGGTTGCGTATTTATAGGTGCGATCCTGGGCAGTAATTTTTCTTTCAAGTCATGAGTCGTGCACGACTCATGTAGAGTCGTAAGTCGCGCTTGACTCAAGGTCCAAGAGTCAGCAGGCAGTGGAGTAAGTGGTGTGGTTCTGAGCTTTTCTTTGTTCATTTGAAGTCCTAACTCGTTCGCGAGTTAAGAGGTCACGGTTTAAAGTGAGGCAGTGCTAAAATCTTGGCTCTGCGGTTTTAGGTCGTGTACGACTTAAACTAGGTCGTAAGTCATCGACGAGTCATCTTACTGCAGCATGGTATTGAACTTGTCCTTTAAGTCTTAGGTCGTAACGTCTTTAAGTCGTGGACTTTCTTAAGTCGTAACATGACCTAAGTCGCTTAGGTCTTAATTCTGTTAGGTCGTTAGTTCTTAACTCGCGAGCTTTTAACTCGCAGGCTCTTTAACTCGTGCACTTCCCTTAAGACATGACATATCTTAAGTCGCAGAGGCTTTAAGTCGTAGACTTCTTGGTCCGTTGAGTTGCTGTTTCCCTTGAGTCGTAGAAACCTTAAGTCGTGGATGCCATAGGTTGGTAAGTCGTCAGTCCCTTAAGTCGTCCATCCTCTTAAACTGTTAAGTCGTGGACTCTTTAAGTCGTTAAGTCGCTCTATACCTTAACTCGCTAAGTCGTTGTACTTTTAGGTTGTTAACTCGTGTTATCTCTTAGGTCGTTAGCAAAGCGGAGTTAACATTTGCCCCTCGAAGTATACACCTAGGTCGTAGGTTGTGTACTTCGACTTAATTCTACAAGGTCGTGAGCGACCTAAGGGATAGGCTAACTCGTGCATCCATTCACTTTCCTCTTCTTCCTCTATATAGCCTATTAACCCGTTTCCTCCTTCTTTACTGCTTCAATATCCTTTTCCGCCATTAGTGACTTTTCAAGTTTTCGAAGGCAAATCCAAGATAATCGATCAACAGTTCATCTTTTCCATTACATTTCCATTATATTGTAAGTGAACTTGATCCCTAAACCAACTGCGACTATTGCTTAAACACCAATCTTTTACCCCCTGACCCCAAATCATCTTCGTACGCCCTGCCTGTTTTTGAGTCAAGTTGCGATCGATTACAATCACCGTTAGCTACGTTTCCATCGCGATTCATAAGATTACATCACCTCACTAGACTTATGGCGGCTTCATGATGATTTGGATCGATGTTTGATGAGTTGATGGGGTGAATGGATAACAGGCTTAGTTGAGGGGATGATGATTTGATGTTATTTAGGCGATAATGGGTATCGGGTTGGAGAGGGGTTAGTTGGTTGAGGGGATAACTTGAAATTCTTACGACTTAGCTTGCTTTCGAATCGACCGACTTATGTTATACACGACTCAACTTTTAGGTCGTGTTAATTTCCTGACGACTTAGGACTTAGCCGGATTCATACTATCTTGATTTGAAGCTTTGCGACTTTAACCTTTAGGTCGTGGACGACTTATCCTTTAGGCCGTGGACGACTCAGCACATGGACAATCTTTTACTGCCGAATGGTTTCCTAAGCAAATCATCCCTCTGTTAGGTTGTGAACGACTTAGGGCTTAAAGGATTTTTGGACTGTGACTAAATGGCTTGAACAAAAATTTGTAAACTTCAAGATGTCGACAAAACTTGATTGTACTTCCAATTTGAATTGCCAGAATATACTGCTTGAACTTTGTTGCGTTTCTTTACAGATTATTCTAACTTTAACGCTATCAACCTGTTAAACACAACACTTGCAGAAAAATGGGACAAATATACTGCCATCGACTGCCCACGTCAAATGACAGATTAGTTAATAACAGATAATTAACTCAAATAAATTGTGTGAATGAAGTGCTTTCATCAATTTCAAGTAAAATATTATAGCAATACTGAAATAGTCAATTGAAACTGACCAGCCTGCACTAATATTATGCTTGAACTTTATATTAACAAGTTCTGAAATTTTGTAATCGACCAATCATCGACTAGTTTAATTCCAGTTATATTTACTTGCTATTTTTATTAGTTTTGCACGACACTTCACACTTTTTAGGAAACGTGCACCTTCACATTTTAATATACAGTTGCTTGTGTAGAATGACTTCTCAGGAAGAAGATACAACGGTTCAGACTGGAGAGGCAACTGTAATTCCAGCTCCTCTGGTCAATCCTCCCGAAAGAGCATCTTCTACATTATCGTACAGAGTTTTCCGCCAATTGTGCGCTCAGTTCGGCATTGCTGAATCAGATGCCATTTTCCCCGAGAGAAGTAACACTGCTAACATAGCACCCCTGGCTTTGTAACGGTCAATCGACAAATGTGCCTGAGTGGGGGCGTTCCTCCTTTCAATGACTTTTTTCAACAACTTCTTTGTTAATTGGCCATCGCCCCGTCCCAATTACACCCCAATGGTTATGCCATTTTAATGGGGTTGTGTGTACTGTTTAGGAGGACGCTTGATCGACTCCCAAGCTTTTACGAGATTTGCTTCCTATGCTCTTTCACCAGGACTAAAGATCACCCCTCTATTACTGCCGTGAGAAGTGCTCGAAATCGTAAATTGATCATCAGTCTTCCTGATAGTGCTCATGGGTTTTTGACTCAATTTTTCTATGTCCGTTTCCCCCCGGGGTTTTATGCTGTGTGGAGAGAAGGAAGTAAGATCATTTACCTTTACCTCCTTTATATTCTGAGTCTTTTGAAGTTCAAATTGCCATGTGTTAACTTCGTCATCACTTCTTTTCTTTTATTTCAGTGCTTCCCCCTCCTTGTAGAGATCCCAGTCACAAGCCAACCCTGGAGAGGCTTGTAGCAGTACCGGTTGAAGAACGGGATATGAAATTTTTGCTGAACGACGAATTCCTTCATCAGTTCAGACTTCTTCACCCTTCTCGCTCCACACACCCCTACGAGGTTCCAGACTCCCCACCTAAAGCATCAGATGCTCTGGTTTCTATAGACACATCCATACCAAAAGGACCTGCTCCCGAGGCTTCGCTAGTGAAGTGCTCCACTTCTGTTGATGTTGCGGGGCCATCTGTCGAACTTGCCCCGGTTATTGAGGAAGAAGAGCCCCAGGGATCTCCCTGACTGTCATAGAAATCTGGCGAAGAAGCCGAAAAAACTAGCCTTGCCAAGCAGAGCAGGGACGATACTTTCGAAGGGTTGAGCGACCTCTTTGCCACCTCGTAAGAGATCTTTAAAGATGATCCTATCACTACCGGGGTTTCTTCTTCGGTAGTTGAAGCGACTTCTGTCCTGCAACAGACTCCGTCGACTCAAGAGTTGACGCTAACTATTACACCCACAACCACTCCACAATTAAAGAGTGGTTGGTATTTTGATGCGCGTAGTTTGCACGCCACACACACTTAGAATTTTTTGGAACTTTTATGCTTCTGACTTTTTGTACTTTGAAGAATTCTAAATTCGAGCTCTTTTTATTTCAGATTCTCCGATGGGGCGCAGCGGGTCCTACTATGATGATTTCCAGCGCTACGGGAGGCGTAGCCAATATGATTACAGGCGTTACCTTCCCTCTTACAGAGAATCTGATGAAGAAAGAGCCGCTCGAAAGGCTCAAGAGAAGAAGGCTCAAGAGGAGCGTTACGAGAGAAGAGAGAGGGAGGAGCGCCACGACTCTTCGCTGAGAGGCGACGATTCCCATAAAAGAAAATCCCATGATGACAGAGGAAAAAGTCATATGGTTGAAGATTCGAGCAAGCGAGCCCGACATGGTGAGAAGCACACCTTTACAACTCCTGAAAAGGTTACTGCTCCTGCCTCGCTCGACATTCCTTCCGGCTCTCCTACTCTCGGGAAGGCAGACATCCAAACAATAATTAGTAGGCCCAAATTCCAAGTCGGACCGGGTCCAGCCACTTTGCAGAGTCGGTTTCCACAGTGGTGTCTGAAGGGAGTAAGGTTTGACCTTGACTTGGTCCCCATTGACAAGTCTGCTATGTTACGAAACCTCGATGCCGTCAAGCTTGATATCGAGAGGATGTCGAACTGGCAAAAACTTGTTGACAAGCTCCAAAGGGTTAATCGTGCGAACATAGAGGGCATGCTCACTATGGAAAACGATAAAGCCGAGTGGCAAAAAGTACTTGAGCAACACGACACTGAGATGAGGAGCATTGCTTCTTATAATGAAGAGCTTGAAGCAAAAGTTGAAGAATTGAAACAAGAGCTTGCTGCTTCCTCTACTTCCTATTCTCAAAAAGAAGAAGTGCTCCTAAAACAAGTAAGAGATGCTCATTCCAGCCAAAGGGATGCCGAAGACAGGCTTGAAGTGCAGAATAGAATTAGTGAGGGCTATGTCGCTGATATTGAAGAGCTTCGGAAGAAGAACAGCTCCCAAGAGGCGGAGATTCAAATGCTTAAGCTTCAACTTTCTAAAGCCGAAACGGAGCGTGATGAGGCCGTTGCCGACAAAATTGCAGCTGAAGAATCTCACGAGGCAACGAGGGCCAACATCAGCTCAACATTATTTGATTTCTATCTGTATAGCATCTTGGGGCGCGGTAGCCTCGCCTTTCTAGGCCCCAAGTATGAAATTACACAGGCTGAAGTTTGGGAGGCCGCACTCGATATGCTCGGTGGTAGCGGCGCTGGCTATGCTGAGTCAGCTCTTGAGGAGCACTATCTTGATGATGATGCTCGTGCCTCTCTCGCTAGGGGGAGAGAACAGCTTGCAAAATTAAGGGCCGAAACAACGGCAGGAGAATATTCAGGAAAAATCATCTCAACTGCTCCAATTCAACCTTCTCCTTCAGCCGAAATTGACATTATCGGTTCTAGTTCTCATTCCCCATCTCCTACTAAAGTTACCACTGATATCACAAGCATACAAGGTGGAGATGAAGGCGGCGAGAGTGCCGAGGCATAGCCTTGTGAAGTTGACGTCAGGGAACTGACTTCTGCAGGTAACCCTACTGACAATCTTGCCCAAGTAGACTGCTCATTTGTTTCTTACGAACTTGATGAGCTTTTTGACTACTTCTTGAATCTTAGCGAGCCATTGTCTCCTCTTTTTACTGACTTAAACTTTTTTCCTTCTGCAGAGAAAACGTCGGGCACAATTCAGGCTTCTCCTCCTCCAATTATTCCTTCCCCGCCTCTTAAGGTCACTCCTCCTTCTGCCTCGCAACCCGGGTCACAAGAGGAGCAAATAGAAGCTCTTCACGGCTTAGATGATCCCGTTGCTTCTCAAGATCCGAAAGGAGAAGAAACTGAAGGAAGCGAGAGGACTCCAGAACCAACTGGCTCCGACGCTGAACCGTTATCCAAACTTCTTTCTCCAGGGAGTGGGTCTTCCTCCAAGAAGAGAGGAAAGCAGGGAGTTTCCAAGAAGAAGAAGAAGAAGGGATCTTTAACTGGCGAAGAAGAGACGGAAGAAAGTCCGATCGAGCCCCTTTCTCCTTCATCCCCTACCCTCACAAGCCGGCCTAAAAAGCTGGTCATTCGGCCAGGTGCGGGCTCAAAAGGTGGGCGGAAGAAGAAATGATGGCTCTGGTTCTGTGGCTTTCATATCGCTTTTTGCCTTTTTTGCATGTACTGACCGGAAATTGTGCGGGTACCGGCCCCCCCGCTTTTCTTTTGTTTTTTACTTTTGGAACCTGTACCTGTATATAAAATAGTGTTGAATAAAATGATTCTTTTTCTTTGTACAAACTTCTGTCTGTATCTGAGAATTCATTTACTATTCATTTTTGTACAAGTTTCTTTGTACGATATTGCAGTGAGCTTGTGGTATATATTGTTCGAGCGCAATTTTACCGATGTAGTTATGCCATGCTGCCCCTGTACCATAAGCCCATTGTAATATTTTATTTTATGAGGAACTTGTGCTTTTATTTTTTAGAGAATAATTATTCCACATTTGGAGGAATATGATTTCATTAAATAATAGAGCACAAATAAGTTTCTACGCTTCAACCTTCGAAGATATCACTTTTTATTTTGTGCATATACATATTTTATTGAATGAAATCTTCTACGTGGTAAAGCGGGTATTTGTAAGGTACTTCAACTTCTTTTTGAGGAAGAGAATTTTCTAGAACAAGTAATTCATTCTTCCTTTGAAAGTTAAAGTGTGCTTTTAATGAGGATTTTTTTTTACTTGCCACGGTAAAGGGCTTCTTGAATTTTTTTTTTGAAAAGTTGCACCTCTGAGGAAGACTTTTTCACGTTTCAACACCTGGAAGTTTTATTTCAATCTTGGTGAAACGTGTGCCTCCGAAGAGGTCTTTCTGCTTGATTGTGCCTCCGGGAGGAGGTCTTTTCATTTCTGCCTCTGGGAAGAGGTCTTTCTGTCTTATTGTGCCTCTGGGAAGAGGTCTTTATGTTTCTGCCCCTTGGGAGAGGCTCTCTTTTTTTTTTGCATTTCATCTCTGGTGAAGTGAAACTCCGAAGAGCGGCTGTTGCACTTCAACTCCTGGCGAAATGGGCCTCCGAAGAGGGCTTTTATTTTGTTTTACATTTCAACTCCGGTGACGTGAAAATCCGAAGAGCGGATGTCACACTTCAACTCTTGGTGAAATGTGCCTCCGAGGAGGGCTTTTATTTTGTTTTACATTTCAACTCTGGTGAAGTGAAACTCCAAAGAGCGGCTGTCACACTTCCACTCCTGGTGAAATGTGCCTCCGAGGAGGGCTTTTATTTTGTTTTACATTTCAACTCTGGTGAAGTGAAACTCCGAAGAGCGGCTGTCACACTTCCACTCCTGGTGAAATGTGCCTCCGAGGATTGCCTGGAAGTTACCCTCTCATGGTTGGAGGGTCATGACTCCTCCAATTTTTTTGGTTGAGTAGAGAACTTTCTTTTTTGCGGCATATGCCTCGTTAGAGGTCTTTATCCTCCGAAGAGTTGTGCCTTTGAAGAGGACTTGTGCCTCCGAAGAGGGCTTTAGTTGTTCCTTCTCCACTTGCTTATGCCTTTTTAGCGATCCTCTATTTTTTCTTTTCAAGCTCGCACTCCCTTCTCATACAAGTAGTTTGTTTAATCCAAAGAAGTGTACTTCATTGCTAGGCCAGTTCGCGAGAACGGGCATAAGCTTCTTAATTGGATGTTTGTTTGTTCAAACTTCTCAATTTATTAGCTAGTGCCCGTTTTCGGCGAAATCATTGACCGTTCAATTGAAGCACTTCTTATCTAGGATTTAAGTTCGGCAATTTTATGACATGAAATTTGTTTGTTGAATGATAAGAAGAATCACTTGGTCTTGTAATGTGCAAGTTTTATTTTCGTTGCCTGCAAAAATTTAAATCGACATTTCAGCAATACATTCAATGTACTTTTCATATCGAAAATAAAGCAAACATGTAATAATAATAAGGAACACAAGATTTATAGTGGTTCGGCCAAGAATTTGGGCCTACATCCACTTTATAGTCTTTCATTATTCACTTGCATCGGTTTTACAATCGCTTTCAGTTACAGGAATCATACATTCATAATTCTTTTTACAATATTTCAACAAAGCTATCAAGTAAAGTATGGGCGCAAGTGATTGCTGTTCCAGGCTCTTGGAATTTGATCTCCTTCGATAGTAGTGAGTTTGAATGTACCGTCAAGAAGCTTCTGACTTATGACATATGGTCCTTCCCAATTTGGCCCAAACACACCTGTCGCTGTCATAATTCTCTTTAGGACTAGATCTCCAATCTCAAAGCTGCGTTGGCGAACTTTGGAATTGAAATGTCTGGCTATCCTTTGCTGATGAGATGCGATTCTGAGCTCAGCCTCTTCTCTTTTTTCATCAAGGAGATCTAGTTCCTCAAGCTGTAGTTTTTCATTCTCCGCTTGATTGAAATGGATTCTTCTATGTGAAGGGACCTCTGTTTCTACCGGAATAATTGCCTCTGATCCGTATGCCAATGAAAACGGAGTATGCCCAGTCACAGTCTTGTGGGTAGTTCTGTACGCCCATAGTGCTAGCGGTAGCTTATCGACCCAACCACCTTTTGCTCTTTCAAGTTGCTTCTTGATGGTTGACTTGATAATTTTATTTACTGCTTCCACCTGCCCGTTTGCCTGCGGATGAGCTACTGCTGAGAAGCTTTTTCGGATTTTGAATCATTTGCAAAAATCTTGGAATTCTTCACTTTCGAACTGAGTACCATTGTCTTTAATTATCTTTTGAGGCACACCATACCTGCAAATGATATTTTTAGTCACAAAACTTATCATCTTTTTAGAGGTGATAGTAGCCAGTGGTTCAGCTTCTGCCCATTTAGTAAAATAATCTACAGCCACAATGGCATATTTAATTCCAGATTTGGCAGTTGGTAACGGTCCTACAAGGTCTATCCCCCATATTGCAAACGGCCATGGACTGACCATCTGTGTGAGTTCAGTGGAAGGTGCTCTAGGAATTTTTGCGAATCTTTGGCATCTGTCACATTTTCGGGAATAGTCTGCTGCATCTCAATTAATTTCTGGCCAAAAATATCCGTATCGGAGAATCTTCTTTGCTAAAGTTTGACCACCTAAATGATCACCACATTCTCCCCCATGCACCTCAGCTAGGATTGTTTTGGACTCTTCCCTGGATACACATCGAAGTAACGGCATTGAGAATCCCTGTTTGTATAATTGGCCATCCTGGACTATATAGCGAGAGGCTTTCCTCAGTAGCTTCTTTCGTTCTTTTGAATTTTCCGGTAAAGAGCCATTGAGCATATATTATGTTATTGGACTCATCCATGAGTCTTTCTCTTGAGACACGCTCATGATCCAATCAATATTCATCTCATCAATGCTTGGAGCCGACAGGACCTCCACTGGAGTCAACCCCAGAAATTGAGCTTCGCCTGTGCTAGAGTACTTTGCGAGAGAATCTGCTTTCGTGTTTTCTTCCCGAGGAATACGACTTATCATGTAATGGTCGACATCACCCAGGAGTTCCCAAGCCTTTAACAAGTAGGCAGGCAGATTTCCCCTTTCGCTTGTAATTCCTTCTTGACGTGGCATACAATAAGCTGAGAATCACTGAAGATCTGTAATGCTCGGATGTTTAGTTCTTTAGCAATTCTTAGGCCAGCGATAAGAGCTTCGTATTCTGCTTCATTGTTCGTTGAAGGAAATTCCAATCTTAGTGCATAGCATAATGACCGACCTTCAGGGGTCTCAAGTACAACTCCGGCTCCAGAACAGTAGTCATTTCTCGCGCCATCAACATATAACTTCCATTGGATTGGGGAATCATCGATCGTTTCCTCCTCACTGTTACCCTTATCTGTGAATTCTGCGATGAAATCCGCTAAAGCTTGTCCTTTGATTGCTTTTCGGGGATGATAAGTGATGTCATATTGACTGAGTTCAATATTCCACTTTAGAAGATGACCCGAAGTCTCAGGGCGAAACAGGACTTGCTTTAAAGGTTGATCGGTGAGGACTCTGATAGGATGAGCTTGGAAATATTGCCTCAACTTCCTTTATGCAATCAGTAGGCAATAGGCGAGTTTTTCCAACTTGGAGTAATTCATCTCCGCCCCAGTGAGTCTTTTGCTGATATAGTAAACTGGATGTTGAATCCTCTTGTCTTCTCGTATCAGCGCTGCACTTAAAGCATGAGATGATACTGCCAAGTATATAAGGAGATCCTCACCATCGCCAGGCCTAGAAAGTATTGGCGGCGTTTCCATGTGGCGAATCAATTCATCAAAGGCTTTTTGGCATTCGGGAGTCCAATCAAAGTTTTTCTTTCCTTTCTTTAAGGCGTCAAAGAATGGGATGCATTTATCAGTGGCTTTGGAAATGAACCGACTCAAGGCGGCGACTTTTCCATTGAGACTCTGCAATTCCTTCTTCGTTCTAGGAGATTTAACTTCCTTTAAGGCGGTAATTTGAGCTAGACTAGCCACAATGCCCCTAGCGCTCACGATGAAACCTAAGAACTTTCTGGATTCCACTCCAAATGAACATTTTAAAGGGTTAAGCTTCATTCCGTATTTTCGAAGGACTGCGAACATGTCTGCTAAGTGTTCTATGTGATCCACTGCTTTCTTAGACTTTACTAACATGTCATCGACGTAGACTTCCATAGTCTTGCCCAATTGCGGTTTGAACATAGCATTAACAAGTCTTTGGTAGGTTGCCCCCGCATTCTTCAGCCCGAAGGGCATAACTCTTTAGCAGTAAAGACCAACATCGGTGATAAAGCTCGTGTCCTCCTGATCTGGCTCATGCATCATGATCTGGTTATATCCGGAGTAGGCATCCATAAAAGATAACAATTCATGTCCCGCTGTTCCGTCTACCGGTTGATCGATCCTGGGTAACGGGAAGCAGTCTTTGGGGCAGGCCTTGTTTAGATCTGAAAAATCGATGCACACTCTCCATTTTCCGTTGGCTTTCTTGACCAGCACTGGATTTGAAACCCAATTCGGATAGGTAGATTCTTTGATAAAGTTATTCTCCATGAGCCGATCAACTTCTTCTTTTAATGCTGCTGACCTTTCTGGACCTTGAGTCCTCCTTTTCTGTTTCACAGGTGTAAATTTTGGATTAATATTCAGAGTGTGTACTGCAACTTCTGGGGATATTCCGCACATATCGGCATGAGTCCAAGCAAAAACATCCAAATTTGCCTTTAAAAAAGATATTAAGATATTCTGAATTGGCACATTAAGTTGTGAACCCACATTCAACACCTTGTTTGGGTCCTTTTGGTCAACAGGTACTGGTATTGTCGTTTCCACTGGTACCACTCTATTTTCCCCTGCACTGGCTTTTCTAGGATCCATCTCTTTCCGTGCTCCGCTGTGCTCGCCAGTGCGCGGTCCGCCCTGTAATTGCTACAAGGCTGGTTCTTTGATGCGGACCGGGGTTGCCGCATCCTTTCCCATTTCTTTTTTCCTTGTTTCTCGTAGCTCTGTCAGATAACACTCACGCCCAGCATTTTGATCCTCTTTTATAACTCCCACTTCATTATCCGTGGGAAATTTAATGGTGAGGCACCATGGGGCCAGAACAGCTTTGAATGTTGCGAGAGTTGGACGGCCAAGGAAAGCATTATAAGCAGAAAATTCGTCGACAATCACAAAAGTTTTCTTGCGGACCACTTTTCTTTCTCCCTCTCCAAGTTCTACAAGTAAATCAACGGTTCCTATCGGCTGTTTTGGCTCCCCAGTGAAGCCAGCGATTTTCTGCGATGAGGCTTGCACATCAGCCATAGGGATCTTCATTTGGTCGAATGTTTTCTTGAAGAGGGTATTGCAGGATGCGCCACAATCAATGAGAACTCTTCTGACAATAGCTGGCCCGATACCAGCCGAGATGACTAAGGGATCCAAGATAGGAGCTTCAATACCTGTGGAATCCCTCGCTCTGAACACAATATCATCAATGAAAGTTCTTTGTTGCTTCAGGGGCGTAGCACCTTCCAAAACAAAGACATCTTCCTCGGCCGGTACATACTTCAAAGCTCGGGTATACCTTTCCATCTCACCCCAGCTCCTGCCTGCTGGGTGAGGTCCTCCCGTAATGACATTGATAACAGGCCTTCCGGATTCATGCCCTGCAGTCTTCTCACTTGTCCTGGGTTGATGAGCAGGAGCTCGTTGCCCATGACTAGGCGAAGCGGGATTGCTGCTATTCTTTTCCGCAAATTGCTGTAGCTTGTTTTCCCTTATCAATTCTTCAATCAAAATTTTCAATTGGCGGCATTCATCGGTATCATGACCGGGTTGATTATGGAAGCGGCAAAACTTCCCGCTTTGTACAGCTTTTTTCCCGGTTCTCAAAACGGGAGGTTTAGGATAATCGACAGAATCTTTAGTGGCAAGGTAAATGCGCTCTGGCATATCTGATAAAGGGGTATATTCTGATGACTTGAAGGAACGAGGCTTCTTCAGATTTTTCTGTTTCTTCCCATCGTTATTTTCCCTTTTCTGTCGTACAGATTCATTCTTGAGTGGAGCAGCAATGTTATCTTCATCTTTTTCCAATACTGCCTTTACCGGTACAGGACGGCTTTCCATGCGTATGAACTCATCTGCTTTCTTGTAGAATTTTTCAAGGGAATTTGGTTCCTTCATGTTAAGCCATTTTCCAAATTCGCTCGTCTTGTCGATGGCCCTCATCAGATAGGTCAAGATCATTCGTGGTTCTGCATTGTCTACCTCGGCCAGCGCTATATTAAAGCGATTCAAGAAAGATCTGATAGTTTCCACTGGATTATGTTCTAAACTTGACAACGACATGATATCTTTGGCTTTTGAAGCATATAGTCTGAACTGCTCCTTGAATTTCCGGGTTAGGTCAGAAAACTGATCTATAGACCGAATTGGTAGCTTGGTGAACCAAAGTAGAGCTACACCTTCCAAATATACAGGAAAATATCGACACTTTATTTCATCAGAGGCTCTGGCACCTGTCATGTGCCAATCATACTTATACAAGAATTCGTTCAGATCACTTGTTCCCTTGTAAGCTGGAATAGTTGGAGGGACGAACTTCCTTGGGAATTCAGCCTTTAAGATCCTTTCGGTAAACGGGGTTTTACTTGGAGCGAAACCCCATTCCTTCTCGTCTTCATTCCTTTGCATGCTTTCTTTCATGATTTATCGAACCATTTCAGAAAGATACCCCTCAACATTTTGAGCTTTAGATCCACCAACTTCAGGAAATGTCCGCTCAAAGGGGCTGGCAGCCCTCTCAGGAATGTTTCTTTCTTCAGCTTCATGAATGTTGCCAGCAAAGTTCCTTTCATTACCCGTTGGTTGACGGTTTACCCCAAGCAAATCGTTCAACTTATTCAAAATTAGGGCATTTTGGGCATTCTGAGCCTCCAATTGTGCACTTTGGGCATTTATCTGCTGGTTCAGCCATAAGATTACAGCATCCAACTCCGCTTTTGTAACCCCAACAGGTGGAGTGGCTTGATTAGGTACTGGGGAAACGGAGGTTCCCTCTTGAACATTTCCAGATCTAACAGATCTACTCCTTCTCCCCGTAGCCATGATTTCAGATAAACTTCTAGTCTTCAGAGAGACTACTTCAACAAACTTTTGTGGAGCAATGATGGTAATTCGCCTGAGTTCGCTTCTCAGTGAAAGCACCAAAAATGTTAACGCTAAAATTTGAGCTCTAACACCCCGGTATGTAAAGTGTTGTTGTGAAAGCACCACCCGATTATTCGAGAACAGAGTATAAGCAGAAAACTGCAGAAAAAAAACAGTAAACAATAGCAGTTTTATAGTGGTTCGGCTTATGATCAAGCCTACGTCCACTTCAATCCTTTTTATTGCTGACTGGGTTACAACTTATTACAATCTCTTTCAATTACAATCCAACTCAATTCAAAAAGACAAGTAGTTAGAGAAGACTTCGTCATGACAGAGTTCTTTGAATCCATGATTGGATATGTCGAATCTTTGTGCGAAGTACGGTCTAGAAATCTTGCGTGAGTTTGAAGTGATGGAGTTTAGATTGTCTTGAAGATAGTAGAGCCTTGATGTCACTAGGAGAATGATCCAAAGTCCCTTGAACGTTGGAGGTGGTTGCGTATTTATAGGTGCGATCCTAGGCAGTAATTTTTCTTTCAAGTCATGAGTCGTGCACGACTCATGTAGAGTCGTAAGTCGCGCTCGACTCAAGGTCCAAGAGTCAGCAGGCAGTGGAGTAAGTGGTGTGGTTCTGAGCTTTTCTTTGTTCATTTGAAGTCCTAACTCGTTCGCGAGTTAAGAGGTCACGGTTTAAAGTGAGGCAGTGCTAAAATCTTGGCTCTACGGGTTTAGGTCGTGTACGACTTAAACTAGGTCGTAAGTCATCGACGAGTCATCTTACTGCAGCATGGTATTGAACTTGTCCTTTAAGTCTTAGGTCGTAACGTCTTTAAGTCGTGGACTTTCTTAAGTCGTAACATGACCTAAGTCGCTTAGGTCTTAATTCTATTAGGTCGTTAGTTCTTAACTCGCGAGCTTTTAACTCGCAGGCTCTTTAACTCGTGCACTTCCCTTAAGACATGACATATCTTAAGTCGCAGAGGCTTTAAGTCGTAGACTTCTTGGTCCTTTGAGTTGCTGTTTCCCTTGAGTCGTAGAAACCTTAAGTCGTGGATGCCTTAGGTTGGTAAGTCGTCAGTCCCTTAAGTCGTCCATCCTCTTAAACTGTTAAGTCGTGGACTCTTTAAGTCGTTAAGTCGCTCAATACCTTAACTCGCTAAGTCATTGTACTTTTAGGTTGTTAACTCGTGTTATCTCTTAGGTTGTTAGCAAAGCGGAGTTAACAGATGGGATTCGCGATGCTGGGCAAAGGTACGAGCTCTTGGTGCTTGCATGGGGAAGTTCTGGGATCGCGCGCAGGAGCGAGGGCGGCAACGGCGGCGGTCTAGGGCTTCGCGAGATGTGTGGTGGTCGGAGCCTGGGTTTTTGTTAAGGCTGTTAGGTCAAAACTACAAAGGAAGCGAGCTGAAATGGAAAATGGATTGCAAATAAAAGCTAAGGTGAGAACTTCTCACTCAAAAGGGTTTGTTATATTTTAAATAGTTATATTTAAAAATTTGTTTATTGATTGATTGTTTGCCTGATTGTGATAGTATATATAGTAGGATATATCTATATATAGCAATATATATATATATATATATATATATATTGGCATATGTATATATTGCAGTTGATTGATTTCCCGCCTTGTATAGCGGATGAGACCCTATTGCGCCGCCTATTAAGCGGATAATATTTTATAAATCCCATATACCGCGATATTCCACCTCGAAGTGGAATGGGAATTGTGCTAACATCTGTGGATGCAGGGAAAACAGGTTGGAGGGATCCAACTGGATTCCTCACAAATATTTATATGATTATAGATATTGTGTGATTATTGATTATCATATTGATATATGATATTTGTGCCATGATTGACTATTGGATGCTGTTGCATCATCGGATCCTTTTTTTTTAAAAGTATTTTTAACGATTTTGAATTATAAAGGATTTGAAATTGATTTTTCCAAAGTATATGTTTTTATTGAAATTTTGAGTTGATTTATTTTTAATTGAATTAAAATTTTAATTTTTAAAGTTATAGAATTTAATTTTTTTGTGAAATAGAACCAAAGGTAGTTTTTAAAAATAAATAGATTTATATAATAATTTAAATTGGATTTCTGAATTATTATAAGGAATGAACATAAAAGATTTTATAAATTGATATTTATAAATAAAAATATTGAAAGTATAAACGAGTTTATTATGTGTTAAAATGAAGTATGAAATGGATCATTGAAAATTATAGATTTATAAATTGTGAAAGTTATCAAATGAATAGATGTTGAAAATAAAAGTTTTATAGGAAATTAACTTATAAACTGGCTTTTGGGCATTTAAATGGATACTGATACAAACAGTTAATAAAAGAAATTTTTATAAGTTGAAATTGAAAAAATATATATAAAGAAATCTTATAAGTAATAAGATTTAAAAATTTGTGAAGTTCAAAGGAACGATTTGGTAAATAAATAATATTATAAGTATTCAACTTATAATATAGATTTTGGTTTATAATTGGGTTATATAAAATTGAATTGGATTTAATAAAAGAGATTAGTAAATTGAAGTTTATAAATAGAGATGGAATTTATAAACATTGCTATAAATTCGAAAATAAATGGAATTTGATAAATTGAATATAGAATTTGTTAAAGGAGTTATATTCACGTTTTTGAACAGTGAGTATATCGTTAAATAAAAGGGATATCTTTTGGGAAAAGGATGTTTTAAATAGAATTTAAAACGATTTAAAGATGTTTTAAAATGCATCAAGTATCGAAAACATAGATTTCAACATTCATTGTTGAAATAGACGTTTTCGAGAAAATAAGGAAATGATGGACTATAACACTGTTGTTATAGTAAATGGTTTCCGAAAGGAAATATTTTTGTATAGTATTGGGATTTATATATCTATTTAATTTCGAATCCCTATACTAGTGATTTTGGATTGTCGTAACGATGTTTTACGCAACATTCGTTTTGACCCAAATAAAAGTGAATAAAAGAACGTTTCCTTAAAGAATGAAATATATACTTAACTATGGGTTAAGTATATTGAATATTTTCAAACTGTTGAAAATAAATAAGATTTTGTGAATTACTTATTAAATAAGTATGGAAATGCTTTTCCAATATGAAATGGAATGTTTTTAAGAATTTATCTTTTTGAAGATAAATTGGAATTGAATATTTGAAATCTATTGAAAACTGTAGATCAATAGATAATTTGAAATATAAATTCACCATGGAATTTATAAATGAAAAAGGAAATTGGTTTTTAAAATAAACGTTGTTTATTTTTGAAGTGTGGAAAAATTTATATCTTGTAAAGATATTTTCGAAAAATAAATAATTTGGGAAATTATTTGGAATCTGATGATGTTGCGCATCTTTATTGATAGTTAAATAACCGACTATCAATATTTATCTTTAAATAGGTATTTGTTGTGATTGCTTGAATTGGATGCCACACTTATTTTTAAAATAAGCGCTCACTATTCGGATTAACTGGTAAAGGACCATGGGGTCGTATAACCCATTCCGAATAGTGATACGTCGTTATGAATTGCATTTGAAGACCGGTTTTGAAGACTGGATAATTGTGAAAACGGAAGGATTACCGTCGAGTTACTCTGCATCGGCTGATCTCCGGTACAGAGGTTTTATCACCCTTAGTGACGGGAAGTCCGGACGTGATTAATGAATATCCGGATTGCAAGGACTTCTTTGTAAGTGCCTTCGGTTCTGTTCGAGCCCGGAAAAGACTTGTATGGATTGTATGACTGACATTACAAATTGAGATATAAAGCTGATTTCTTTCAAATATATTTCTGTTGGTGGCGGAGAATTTATTCTCTTAGCTTAACACCCTTCTTTGAGACGTACGAGCTCAGAGGTTATATAGTTGAAGGTTATTAGTGATATACTCCCAATTTAGTAGTGTGGCATGCTGAGTGATGCTGTGAAATGATCATTGTATTGATCATTTGTGATAGGATCATTTGTTTGATCGTCTATCTTGATGATCATTGCTTTGATCATTTGTGGACCCAAAGCACGACTTTTGTTTAAAAGCATGGCTTTGTGGACGAGACTTCATCGAGCCTCACACCCCGGAAATGGTCAAAACAGGAAAGATGCAGCAAGGTTATTAGGGGGTAGCGCCCCTTTAGTGTATGTCATTCCTTCTGGATAGAGGTGGTATCATGGTATGGAGCCCAGATACTTAACCTATGTGGTTACTGCAAATTTATTACTTTGTGGTTGTTGGAAATCGGGGATCCTCGGATATAGATCAGTTACGATCGGGGAATGACATATTCGTGTCAGTTGTTACCCAGTTAGGGGTAACCCGGCCTTGTGTTGGCAGAGATCCGGTTAGGTTCTCGGGACGTCATTCCAGAGGCGTTTCCATGTGGAAATGGGAAGTTCCTTGGCCTGACCATTTGTTGGAAATCCAAAGAAACAATACGAGCCTTGTACGGTTTTAGTTGTATTACCTGCTATGGAATGTGGCGGTAACCTGCTATTGAACATAGTAGCTATAGTAGGCATACGATAATGGTCGTATGTTGGCTAAGATTTATATTCTACTTTCGAAATGATTTTTCTACACTATGCACTAGCAATAATATCAAATGATTCTTTTTAATGCGTATCAAGCATCTTTGACTATCATAAGGAGAAATCTCCTCCGATTCTGCGTTTGCATTGTGTGTGTGTGCAGGAGGCCTTATGGTAGTCTCATTTTCTAAAAAGCATTGCGAATTTATTTAAAAATTATCCTATTCTTTGTTTTAAAGATAAATAACTGTTTTAGTTCTCACACCAGTCACATGACTGACCTGGAGTTTATTGTTCCCTTCCTAAACTCTGAGTGCCCACAAATTTACACACGGCAGTCTAGAGTTAGGTTATCAGGTCTTTCTGGATTCGGGAGTTTCTGTAGAGATCTGGAGGCGAGCTGGATGGCGTAGCATATTATCTGTTGTATATAGTATTTCTTTTCCGCTGTTTGTTGTTGTACACTCTGATGATGAAATGTAATGTAATGCGATGTAATGTAATAACTGATATAGTTCTTTGTTTAAAAAGATTATTCATTTATCTATTATATGTTGTTCCGCTGCGACTGTGAGATTCTGATATTGTTCTGTGTTCTTTTTTGTTGTTGTTTCTTTCTTCTTCTATCTTTTTCTCTCTTCTTCTACCTCTTTCTTCTTCTTTAAACCCTAACATTTTGGTTTTTCGGCAACGAAAAATCGCAAACGTTACAGGTAGGGTCATGACGACTACAAATAGAGGATGGGAGAGTCAGCGTTCATGTGTGCACGATGGTCGATGGGTTTTAGAGTTTTTGGTAGTGTCGATCGAGCATGGGGGAAAATCTGGAGCACGAATTAGAGGCGCGCATAGGCTGTAGACAAGGGTAATGGATGCTCGTGTGATAGCTTGAGCGCAAGCCAGGGGAAGGGGTTTGGCGTGGTGGCGAGGGTCCTAGCTCCAACCAAGGAACGAGGGCGTGGCGATCAGGGGAACGATGATGGCAGAAGCTTCAGCGAAGCTAGGGCTTTAGGTGAGCTTGGAGGAAGGTAATTTGGTGAAAAAGACCAATTTTAAATTTAATTATCAACCGATTTATCTAGAATTTCACTAATTAATATTATATTTATACGAGGTCAAAAAATCATAGAACAAGTCATGTTTGGATCGTATCTGGAAAATCTATGCATAGGAATTAGTTTGGGATTTTTCGGAGGCAGTTGGAATTTTTGAATAATCGAAAATCGGGTTGGTCGAAAAAATAAAAATAAATCAAGGTAATAAATTTTAACTCATTTGGATTACAGAATCTAATTCTTAAGTAGTTAAAATTAAATTTTGAATGCTGGTTGAATTTATAAATTATTATCTGCTGAATGTTATATAATATAAATTAGTATGTGTATTAGAAGTTGGACATATACCCGTCGGTTGGAGCGGATGAGACCCTATGTGCCTCGTATAATAGCCGATGACCCTATATTGCAGCGATATTCCCCTCGAAGTGGGATTGGTATTTTATGTTAACTAACATTTGCGGATGCAGGGAAGTGTATTGGAGGGATCCAACTAGATTCCTTAAAAATGTTAATTTTAATTTCATATAAAGTGATAGATGATTTGTGTGTAAAATCCATGATAATTTATATGGGGATTTTAATTGCCGGATGCTATAGTAACACAAGCCTTAGATTTTGGTATTTTAAGTACCATAAGAATTATTTTTGAGTATAAAAATATTTATATCGGAATTTGTATTATATTAAAAAGGAAATTTATTGGATAAAATGATAAATTGATTTTGGTTATGCTTAATAAATTCGTAAATTGTTCAAATGGAGATTTTGAGAATTATTTATATAGGGAATTTTTAAATGATATCCAAAAAAATATGGAAAGGAGTTGGAATCGATATTTTAAACAGATCTGCAAAATAAATGGAACTGATAAGGAAATGGAGTAATGAAATGGAATTTCTTAAACAAGATTAATTTTTTAAACAAGTAAAACCAAGGGAGCTATAAACTTATAAATGATGTTTATAAATAAGTGAAATGATATCAGTGGTAAATTGGGAATATAAATTTCACGGCGTGGATTTATATCAAGATGTGAAAATAGTTTTCAGGAAAAATAGTAGAGTCTATTTTGGAAAAGTGAAATGGATAGGGAATTGGAAAGGAAATTTATGTGTTGTGAATTAAGAGGGATTTATAAATAGAAATTGGTTATTAAGATTTTAATAATATATTTTTGTTTAGGAGTTAAGTTTGTTTTTTAAAGTTTAAACTCTGAAATATTAAACTAGTTAGTACTGGAATATTTCAAAAAGTGGGTTATTCAAATATAAATTATTATTTTTATAACAAGCTTTGTAAATCGATTAGTTCTAATTACAGATGGATTGGAAATGAGTTATTAATGTTTTATTAAAAAGTGTTTGATATTTCAAATAATTACATGAACACATTTTAAAAGTAAATTTTTATTTTATAAAATTTTATTTTATATATAGGAAAATAGGCACAAGGAAAAAGTTACAAAAAAATTTAGTCTCAAGGATGGTAAGTTTGTTTTTTAGTCTGAAAGACACTTTATAGCGTAAACAGAAAATGATAGCTAAATCTATCATTCTGTGATTTACACTACAAAGTGTCCTTCAGACCAAAAAACAAACTTGTTGTCCCTGTGACTGATTTTTTTTGCAACTTCTTCCCTGTGTCTTAAAACCCCTTTTATATATGTGTATAGAGTTTTGTAATGATTTAAATTTATTTATAAATATTCTCGTGGTTTGGAAATGGGGATTATTCAGTAGATAAGTTTTATAAGAGATATAATCAACAGGGAATTTGGTAAAATGTAAGTAAATTTTCTGAAGTACTTTAATAAAAGTGAACTTCGAAAAATAAATTAGGATTCATAAAAGAAGTTGGAAATGGATACTTGGAATTATAAACAAGTGTTTTGACTTTGGAAATATTAAGGGAAATTAATTAAGGAACCCCAGAACCTATAGAATTCGTTGTAAACGAGTTAACGAATTTACAATGTAAATTGTGAAGGATTTGGATAAAAGAGAAATAAATGGAACTTTCTTAAGTGTTGAGAAGTAAGGGGTTTTTGAAATATATTTCTAAATATTTTCTAAGTGTTGAAATAAGAGATGGTCTAAAACATCCTGATATGGATATAAGTATTTGAATTGTCTCGAATTTTGAAAATTTGGAAGTGATTTGAATATATATCTTATAAAGATATTCGGAAATAAGTTTTGGAAAAGTTATAATAAGGCTTGCTGAATGCTTATGGATGTTATATTGGTAGTTAAATAATCGACTATCAAATATAGGCCAAATTTTTTGATCGTTTCGAAGAGCCCGGGATCGGATTGTATTATCCAAAAACCATTTTGATCTGATTTAAGCATTATGAATGGATATTGCGATGATAGCGAAGATGGTAATTTGGTTTGTCTGGACCCAGGACAACTTGTATGGACGAATGCTATCAGAAGAATGTCATTGGAGGACGATGAGCATTCTAAGTGGAATTGTTCCTAAGAGGTAAGCGTAGCCTCAAGCATCATCAATCGAGAATGACTAAAATAGGGGATATGAAGCAAGGCTAAATGGGTCGCACCCAATAAGAGTATGTTATCACCTTTCTAGATACACTTGGAAATATATTATAGATTATGGATATGGTTGTGCATGGAAAAGTGAGCGCTCGATTAATGTAATGATCCCAATTTTGAATTAAATTTAAATTAATAATTAATGTAAATTTTGGAATTTATTTTGGGATTAGTTTGAATTTTTCAAAATAAATAAATAAAATAAGTGTTGATTTGTATAGATATAAATAAGATTGTAAATTTCATTTGAGTTTAAGAATTCATAGTAATAAATGTTTTAGAATTATTTTAATTTAAATATATATGAGTAGATTTGGATTTGACTTTATATTTGAATTTGAGTTTGAATTTAAAATTTAAATCAATGACTTAGTAAAATGATTTGGATTTTAAAATATTATTTATGCAAATTATTTAATGTATAGTAGTTTTAAAAGCATTTCTTTTAAATAGTATATATATTAGTATAAGGAAAATGTCTTTATAAAAGAAATATAATATAAAAATTTATTTAAATCATATAATTACGAAAATGGACAAATGTTAAGCTTTTAACACATCAATTAAACAAGTGTAGTGATCTTATCAATATAATTAACAAGTGTCATTATCTTGTTTTTATTTTTTTTAAAAATTAATTAAAATGAGAAGCAAGCTATAAAAATACAACATCTTCCTCGTTTGCATTCTTTTATTTTCGTTTGCAAAGTCCAGTAAAACAAATCAACTTCTCAAACCATAGAAATCATCAAAACAAGTTATAAAAAAACAAAACAAATATTCAAACTCAAGTAAGTAAACAAAAGCTCAAGCCTGTAAAACAAAGCAAAGACTCAATTCAACAAATTAAAGAATAGTTACAAAATCAAGCCCAGATCAAAAGGTCAGCAATCAAACTTGTCCCAGTTTATCAGATTCTAAGATCAAGATTGGAAATTCAGCAATCAAAATCTTTTTCTTCCCAGTCTTCAAAACTGTCAATACCAATTCCTCTCTGTTTTCAAAGTGAACAGGTGAGTAAACCTTCATTTAAAACCAGATTTTATATGTTGTTTGGAAATCATGCCTGAGATGAATTAGAAAACTGCTTGCATGTTAAATCTGTATATATATAGATGTGCTGGTGCATGTCTCTATATTTAAGAATATGCTCTGTTACAGGTACCAAAACCTGTAAAAATTTAAACACTTCTTCTCCAATCCCTTATACGCTTTAGAATCCATATGAAACATGTTTGCATAATCATGTCTGAGGTTTAAAAATGTGTTTTAGCATAATTAGTTTAAATATTACTGGGAAATTAAGAAAGACAGTAAAGATCTTTAAAATTGATAAAAATCAAGCATTTTATTTTGTAAATTCAAGCATGCATCTTGAATCAACTTGGGGAAATACGATTTTTAAAAGCAAAATCAAAATTTTTAAGAACATATCCACTGAGAAATTGAAAACCGAACGTGAGTTGGGTTTTATTGAAATTCTCATGATCGGAGACGAAGTTTATCTCGCGATCACGGCAAAGGCTAGCAGGGCGTTCGGGGATCATCACAGAATTATTGAACGAAATTGTAAATCATCGTGGTGGCCGGTAATTTCTAAACTAGGGTTTAAGCTCTGCATTTAGATAGTTGAGGTCGCGAGTTAACTGCGTCCCTGGCATAGTGTTTCAAGTGATCGGACTTGGGGAATTTGAATCTTTGGGTATCAGGGAGGCTTCGAGCACGATGGCACAATCGCCGATGGCCGTAGGAGGTAGTTCGAAGCGGTTTTAGGTGACTCAGTTGTTGTCCAGTCGAACCCATAGCCTCGATTTCGTTATGAATGCTTGAATCTAGGTGCTTCGGGTGTTTGAGTGGGTTGATGTCGTCTGGTCGGAGGTGGAGTTGACGGCCAGAACATCGTCCATTAGTTGTGCACGTATACGTGATACGTCGCTTGTCAGTTTTCTAGTCTTTAGGGAAGAAAGGTTCGAGTCGAAGCAAGGATCAGGGTGAATGTGTGGTATCTCGAGTTTTAACTCGAGTAGAATGTTGGTGCGAGGGTAAAGGTACTTAGAAAATTTTTAAATTGAAAATTTAGAGCGCTCGGGTTGATTTATGACAAAACTCGAAGGAGACATGCGATATTCTCGGGTGTGACTCGAAGCGGGTCTCGAGTTTAGTATGTAAAACAGTATTACTTTAAAAAATTTCAAACTTTCCAATATTTTTAAAACCCATGTTTTCAAAATGATGATTTGATTACAGTTTGAATCAATTAAAGGTTTAAGCAAGATATTTTTCAAAGAAATTAAAATTTATTTAATTTTGATACAATATTTTATAAAGTTATTTATATTAAATAAGTAATAGTAAAAGGGTATGTAAGATAAAAAGTTATTTAAACTATCTTAACCTTTTAAAGAAACTAATGTATGAGAATGATGATTAAACAAGATTTGTAAAATATCCAAAGCAATTAATAAAGATAAAAAGATTTATCTTTTAAGTTTATCAAATAATTAATGGTTTGTTAATATAATTACTTAAAAGGTAATTACTTAAATTAATTACTTAATATTAAAGATTTAATTAATCATGGTAAATTAATGTGAAATTAATTATTAATTAATTAAGAAGTAATTAATTAATAAAAGTAATTAAGAGCTAATTAATTAACGATTACGGGTAAATAAATTTATATAATTAATTAAGAAATTATTAATTAATGAAGGCGATTAAGACTTAATCAATTGTAGTAAATGATAGTTAATCATTGATTAAAGATTACCAATGAAAGTAATTATGTGGGTAATAAATTTAAAACCACACGATTTATTCATCTTAACTAAAGATGTTTGATTGCTTTGAATGCTGTGTATTGGATTGATACCTCTATTATGTGGTTGTGATGCTATGTAATGTGAATTGCTTTGTGCTGAGCTGTGATATCTGTGATGAACATACTGCTGTGTGAATGTGAAAACCCTTTGGGTCCGTAAAACGGCGTTTGAATTTCGATGCGATAGGGAGTCGGATTCCAGTGGTTATCCGAAACCCACATCGAATCGTAATGATGAATCTTTGTGATTGATAAATTTACTGTATCTGTGAATCTGTGAATGAAGATAAGCATTATGGATTATACCGCTTATCGATATTGATATGATTGAATCTGTGATGATTGAATGATATTGCACTATGGTGTTAAACCCTTGGACCACACCATACACACACAAATATGGATTTCATGAGGAAATCGTTTAAGTCATAGATATTTGAATTTAATATTATGAAATGGTTTTAAAAATAGAATTTTGAATCCAAATGTTTTTGGAAATGGGATTGGATTAAATATGGAAAGTTTTGGAAAGGAGTTTTTAAGATAAAAGTTATTTTGAATAACTTGATTAAGTTTTGAAAAGTTAAATAGTTTGATTTGAAATTAAATTCAAGATTTGAAATTGTATTCTATTGGTTTGGGAATTTGAATTAACCAAAGTTTTATATTTGAAAGGCTTTAACTCGTGCAAATGTAATCGGATTTTTCCAAAACGAAAACTATTTGTTTTCTAATAATAAAAGTTTTCATATAAGAAAAGAATTTCCAATTTGTGTTGAAGGGATTTCAAGTTTGAAATGAAAATGGTTTTCCAAGTTATGAATGAATCTTTGGAGATGGTTTTGAAAGCTATGAATTAAATCTTGATTTAAAGATAGAATGAGTTAATCCAATTTGAAAGGGAAATTGTTTTGAAAGAATATGAATGAATCTTTGTTAAAGATTGGTATACTTTGTTTTCAAATTTAAAAGGGATCTTAAAAGTGTATCCTTTCTATAAAAGATTTGAGATGGAAATTGGTTTGAAATCAGTGAATGAATCTTTGGGAAAATTGGGTGAACTTTGTGAAATGAATCTTTTTGTTAAAAGATTTGAAAATGGTAATTTGTTTAAACCATTTGAATGAAAAGTTTTGGGTTTTAAAGTTGTGGATTAACTGAAATCTTATATTCATATGTTTTTAAATATTACGCTCATTATTCGGCTTAGCCGGGAGAGGACCTTGTGTCTTATAACCCATTTCGAATAGTGATACAACGATATGAATAGCATTTGAAGATCGGTGGTGAAAACCGAGTATTTGCGAGAATGATGGGATAACCTATCGATTGTCTCTACACTGAGTAGCTACGGTATAGAGATTCCCAAAGTGATGGGAAGTCCGATTGGGATTGTGAATACCAGGATTGCAAGGGCTTCTTTTGAAGTGCTTTCGGTTCTGTTCGAACCCAGAACAGACTTGTATGGATGTGTGTTTGACGTTACACTTTGAGATGTAAAGCTGGTTTCTATGAAATACATTTCTGTTTGGTGGCGGAGATTTATTCTCTTAGCTTAACACCCTTCTCTGAGACGTACGAGCTCAGAGGTTATGTAGTTGATGGTTACCAGTGATACATTCCCAATTTGGTAATGTGGCATACGAAGTGCTGCTGATCATTTGTTGATCGAAGCATGGCTTTATGAAAAAGCGTAGCTTTGTGGACGAGACTTCGTCGAGCCTCACAACCCGGAAATGGTCGAAACAGGAATGTTGCGGCAAGGTTTTTAGGGGTCGCGTGGGTCGACGCCCCACCTCTATATCCACACCAGCCAAGGACACTACGGAGTAATGCCGTCGATTAACACGGAGAATAAGGCTATTGAGGAGCGACCATTTGTATAATTGCTTTGTGCGAGTACCGATATGCCGGATAAAAATATAACTTTTCATCTCAAGAGGAAATCCGACATACCGACACAAACTCAAAGCTACTACACAGTGGCTATAAAGCTCTTCGGAAACAAATATAGAAATAAACATAACACAAATCAGTCACAGATAATTCATATCACAAAGGCGGAAGAAGATATGAATATATAACTAATACATGAAAGTGTATCTCACAGTAGTGGTCAAAAAGATCCATAATAATACAAAAGAATAGCAACATGTGCTATACAAAAGAATACAACTATGAGTACATATCTCAAGTGTATACAACAAAATAAACTACCAATCTAAGTAGTTAGCCAAATGTCAGAGAGATCAATCCCAAGTGAGAAGTCAAGCTGAAACACCTGTAACATCTCGGTCTGACCCGAGTATTATTTGATAAGAAAATAATAAACGGATCAGTCTAAATATAAATATCAGATGAAACGATATTGAATAAGAGATATGACTAAACACATAATAATCACAATGCCAAGATGTGATATATATAAGTAATTGAAAATCAACAAGAGATTAATCAATATCACAAAAATCTACACAAGAATCAAAAGAATATCATACTCCTTATTTGGTTCACCAAACCATAAATATTGACGGATATCAATGTCAATCACAAAAGTCAATGACACACAAATTCACCAATGCACAAATATTGATAAAACTTATCAATGAAAATCACGAAAATTGGTGAAACACAAATTCTAGAAATCATCTAAAGAAATCCAGAAATCACAAAAAGTCAATGACACACAAATTCACCAATGCACAAATATTGATAAAACTTATCAATGAAAATCACGAAAATTGGTGAAACACAAATTCTAGAAATCATCAATAGAAATCCAGAAATCACAAAAAGGGGGAAGGCCTATCACAAACAGGAGCATAAAGCTCACCAACACGTGTATCACAAACGGAAGGCTAATTCCATGGTTGCTAACCATCACAAATTGAGCCGAAGCTCCACAAACGGCGCAAAGACCATGCGTTGCTACCCTACCAATTTGATTCGAAACTCCACAAAATGGGGTTTTGGTCTCCCTCGCAGACAAAGAGACATCGCACATTTCTAGTCTAAATCAGAAAGATGATCGTCATGATCAGCAAGAAGTGTCAACTACACTAAGCTAGCAAATATATGAGTTTAGCTTCATGTCCCATAACCACTTGCTTAACTTAAATATTTACGAACAAATTGTAGATCTCTACTAGAAAATTGTCACAAGAGTTTCAATCGAACAAGTCCAAGAATTAATCGGCGAAGTAAACGCAAGCGTTTCATACCACTTGTTTTACTAAGCCGCTTAATTAGATTTCTCATACGAGTGAGGTAAAAGTTTGTATATACTAATAGATTGGAAAACGGTTTAAGAAACGAGCTTTGTAATAAAATAAACGTTGAAATCGTTTTGATGAAAGAATTTTGATATTTACTACTAGTACAGAAAACCTTTATATTTTTAAAGTGACAAATCACAAAGAAGATTGTAGGAACAATCGATCACTAAAATTCACATACGAAGATGTGAATAAAATCCAAAGAAATCGATACCGAATCCATCAAAATGGATATTCCCAAAAATCACGATGAAAATGTCATCAAAGTTCATAATAAATGATAACAACAAAAAGGGAATCAACACGAATCGATTAAAGTTGGAAATATACTCAAAAATAGCCAAGATAGGCAAATTAAACAGTTCCAGATGTCTAGAGGTCCAATCCAGGCGTCTGAAAACTAATCAGACGTCTGGTTTAGAATCCAGACGTCTGGATTTGTTCTCTGGGAATAATCCAGAGAACACCCAGACGTCTGAAACTTCAAGTCAGACGTCTAAGACCTATCTAGACGTCTGATCCTAAATTTCAGACGTATGGAATTAGTCTCTGCCTTTTTTATATATTCTGCGTGGTTATATTTTTCTCTCCAGGTCCAAACCAGACGTCTGGACTTAGTCACCAGACGTCTGGTCACCTGGTCTGGGCAACAATTTCCTAGGCCAAAGTGGCCAAAACGTATCGGGAGCGATCGGACGAGCAACGACGACTAAGGATTTATGCCAAGCGACAACCCAGCCTTAAAAGCTCTTCGATACACCCTGAATATCAATGTCCAAATGTCCATAAAAGGATTTTCATAAAATTGGACCAAAGCATACAAATTTGGAAAATTCACCAAATCCATTCAAATTGAAAGCAAATGAATGTGCACATATGTTAGGAATTCATACCTAACAACCAAAGATAGATATAGAAAAAGATGTGAGATAAAAATCTCACCTTTATGCACAAGAACAAGGAGGAAGAAGCTATAGAACAATGACAATGACAATCACTCTTCAATTCCAACTCAACAAGCTTGAATCTATGCTAAAAAGAGAAACATCCTAAATTAGGTTGGAATTTCTGAATTTGATAAGAGAATGAGTTGGAGAAGAAGAAGAGAAGCTTACCAATGGGTTCTTCTATTAGTTTGGAGCTAGAGCTTGATTTGCAACAGAAAACTAGGGTTTTGGAGTTTTAATTTCCCATCTCTCCCACCATTGATGCTTTAGAACTGAAAAGAGAAGAAAGTGAGAGTGAATGGGGAGAAGTGGTTCAGTTTTGAGTATAAGTTAAACATAGGGATGAACCCTAACCCAAACCCAAGTGAAAAGTAGCAAAATTCTACTATCTCCAAACATATCGAAGTTTATACTCAAAAAGGTCGCAAACGTCATTTTGAACTCAATGGGAGTTGTCCCGAGTCCTAATTCGACCGTATGCAAAAAGTAGCTTCTCGGACTAAATTCTGAGTATCGATAAAATATTTAAATATAAAATCGACAAATATGCGGGTTGTTACAGACTCCCCTCCTTAAAGAAATTGCGTCCTCGCAATATTTAAGAAGAAGATATATAGTAACAACCATAAAAGCATATTCAACACAAAAGAAGTTTGAAATAAGAATTTCACCTCAAAGAGCACGGAAAAGTAAGTCTGGATGTGATCGCTCGATGAACTCTCTAGACTCCTAAGAACAATCCTTAGGATTTGAAGACCACTGAACTTTCACAAGCGGAACATCCTTATTTCGAAGTCGTTTGACTTCCGAAGCAATAATACGAACAGGATGCTGCTCATAAGTTAAATTAGGCGAGACTTCAATCTCTTCCACAACACCGGGCTCAAGAATAGAATCGAAATCTCGAAGACATTTCCGAAGTTGAGAAACGTGAAACACGTCATGGATAGCAGAAAGTTGAGCCGGTAATAAAAGGCGATAAGCTACGGAACCAATACGTTCGGTGATAGGAAACGACCTAATATATCGAGGCGCTAATTTTCCCAATCGACTGAAACGTACAACACCTTTCATGGGTGAAACACGAACGAACACAAGATCTCCCACAGAAAATTCTAATCTCCTTCTTCGATTATCGGCATAGGATTTTTGTCTACTCTGGGATTCTTTCATCCTATGATGAATAAGATCAATCTTTTCCATGGAACCACGAATAAAATCTGGACCTAAAACCAGCTTCTCACCGTCCTCAAGCCAACAAGAAGGAGATCGGCATGGCCTTCCATAGAGTGCCTCAAAAGGTGTCATACCAATACTAGATTGGAAGCTATTATTATAGGAAAATTCAACAAGGGAAATATGATCTTCCCAACCTCCACCGAAATCAAGCACACAAGAACGAAGAAGATCTTCAAGAGTTTGATTCACACGCTCAGTTTGTCCATCGGACAAGGGATGATAAGCGGTGCTAAAATTAAGCTTCGTTCCTAAAGCTTTTTGAAGACTCTTCCAAAATCCACTAGTAAACAATGGATCGCGATCACTAACAATAGAAGTAGGAACTCCATGTAATTTAACAATCTCTTTAATAAAGAGTTTGGCCAAAAGAGGAAAAGTTCGATTAGATCGAACGGGAATAAAATAAGCGGATTTAGTAAGCCTATCAATGATCACCCATAAGCTATCATGACCCGAACGAGAACGGGGAAGGCCATCGATAAAATCCATGGAAATTTGGTCCCACTTCCAAATTGGAATTTCTAAAGGTTGCAATAACCCACCGGGCCTTTGATGCTCGGCCTTAACGAGTTGGCAAGTCATGCAACGCTTAACGAAGTTAGCGATGTCAGGTTTCATTCCCTCCCAATAATAAAGTCGCTTCATATCCGCGTACATTTTATTGCTACCGGGATGAATGGTAAATTTAGAACGATGAGAATCTTCTAAAATATCTTTTCGAAGATCACTAATATTTGGTACGATAAGTCTACCAAATCTCCGAATGCCGCCACGAGAATCGATATCAATGTCTTTTAAACCTTCAATATCAATTTTATCCTTAAAATTTTGGCCAAGAAGAGCTAATTCAGGATCTAGCCCTTGAGCTTCAAGAATGCGGTCTAAAAGAGAAGGATGAGCCTCAAGGCTACATAAAATAAATGATGAGCATAAATCGGATACGCGGTCTCGAATCTCACAAATGGATAAGATCTCGAGATCGTTCCATTCGGATATCATCATAGAAACAACAGCTTGTTGTTTACGGCTAAGAGCATCGGCGATACGATTACCCTTACCGGGGGTATAAAGAATATCAAGATCATAAGGAGCAAGGAACTCGAGCCAATGCTGTTGACGCAAATTAAGTTCCTTTTGAGAGAATAAATACTTCAAAGATTTTTGATCGGTATAAAGAATAAATTTCGCTCCCAAAAGATAATGACGCCAAATTCGAAGAGCGAAAACAATAGCTGCGAGTTCTAAATCATGTGTGGCATATCTAGTCTCGGCCGACTTTAATTGCCTAGAAGCATAAGCAATAACACGTTCTCTTTGCATAAGAACGACACCCAAACCAACGCGACTGGCATCGGTATAAACAACGAAATCTTGATTCCCCTCGGGGAAAACAAGAATAGGAGCATCAGAAAGGAGTTCTTTTAATTTATGAAAAGAAGTTTCACATTTGACCGACCAAATGTATTTAACACCTTTCTTCGTTAAGCTAGTGAGAGGCATGACAATCTTAGAAAAGTCTTTGATAAAACGGCGGTAATAACCCGCCAATCCAAGAAAACTATGAATCTCCGTCACACTCTCCGGTCTCTTCCAATCTTGAATCGCTTCAATCTTTGAAGGATCCATGGAAATTCCGGATTCAGAAATAATATGACCTAGAAACCTCACAAGAGATTGCCAAAAGTGGCATTTAGAAAACTTTGCTTTTAAATGATTACTCTTAAGAGTTTCCAACACAATCCGAAGATGCTTCTCATGTTCCTCCTCGGTTTTAGAATACACAAGAATATCATCAATAAAGATGAGAACAAATCGATCGAGTAAGTCTTTGAAAACTTGATTCATTAGGTCAACGAAATAAGCTTTGGCGTTCGTCAACCCAAATGGCATAACAAGCCATTCATAAGATCCATAACGGGTACGGAACGATGTCAAAGGAATACTATCCTCTGCAATACGAAGCTGGTGAAAACCAGTAGCTAAGTCTAATTGTGAAAAGACTCTAGCACCACTAAGATGATCGAATAGATCATCAATCCGAGGTAAAGGATATTTATTTTTGATAGTAAGATCATTAAGCTTGCGGCAGTCAACGCAAAGCCTAAGCATACCATCGGATTTCTTCACAAAAATAGCTGAAGCTCACCAAGGCGAGGAACTAGAGCGAATAAATTGCTTCATCTCCAATTCGGATAATTGTTTACGCATCTCCTCGTTTTCTTTATTGGACATACGATAAGGAGGACGAGTGATAGGTTGAGCTCCTGGAATGAGATTAATTCTGAACTCAATTGCTCGCTTAGGTGGTAATCCTAAAACGGGCTCAAATATGTCGGAAAATTCACGGACAACGTGAATAAGAGAAATAATATCTTCCTCATCATCATTATCGTCATCATGAGGATTTAAAGAGTATAACGATGCAACCAAGCTGGAATCCGAATCTTTAAGATTAATAGAAACCTGCTTAACAGATTGAGGATGTCGAAGATGAATAGTCCGCTCAGGACATAGGATATGAGCTTCATAACGGTTAAGCCAACCCATTCCCAAAATCATTCCAAAGCCTAAATAACGCATGACATGTAAATCGGCTAGGAAAGGAAAATCACACAAAATAATCTTCACATCTTTACAAAGCAAACAAAGAGTTGCGGATCCACCAACCAGATTCGCAATTCTCAAAGAAGTCATCAAAGCAACAACACTTAAAGAAAAAGTATCAACAAGTTCTTTTGATATAAAAGAATGGGATGCACCCGTATCAAAAAGAACACGAATAGGATGATCACGAAATATAATAATAACAATAAGGATGGAATGAGAAATACCTTGGCCACGAGATGTGTTGCCAGGGGCTTGAGCAACATTTAACTTTCCCTCCTTCCTGCCCTGAAGCTTGGGGCATGAAGATATAACATGACCGGGACCTTTGCAGTAGCGACAAGAGAGAGACTTTGGACACTTGTTCGCGTAATGCTCCTTCGAACCACAATTATAGCATTCCCCACGACCAAAGGAAGAAGTCTTTGCCACTGGGGTTGCCTGCTTCCCTTTCTTATTGGGATAAGGGCCTTTGAATTTACTGGGCCTTTTCTTGTTGTTGTTGAAGCCTGGTTTGGAACCCACCACTTCAACATCATTTTCCCTATCCGCCTCTTCAAGACGAAGAGCGATATCAATGAGTTGGTCGAAAGAAACTTCTAATTTTAGAAGTAATGGCTTCTTGAGATTTTTGTTTAAGCCATAGACAAATCTTTGGTTCTTCTTCAATGGGGTGTTGATGTATTCAACCCCATATTTGGAGAGAGATTCAAAAGACGTGACATAATCTGCCTCGGAAGATTCACCTTGAACAAGGTCTATAAAACGACGAGCCAAAGTCACCTTCTCAGCTTCTGGTACGAATTTTAACTCGAAGCGCTCTCGGAATTTCTCCCAGGTGAGATCCGCTTCATTAATCTCAGAAATAAGAAGTTCATACCAGTCCAACGCTCTTTCTTGGAGCATACTAGAAGCCACCTGAACTCGGTGAAGATCAATGAGGTTCATGCGAGAAAAGATTCGATCGCATGTCCTTAACCAAGCATGGACTTCAATAATAGTTTCGGAACCTTTAAATGGCTTCCCGCCCAGGTTGGTTTAATCAATGCACAAACGTGCAAACCCAGATTTAGGGTGAGTAGGTTCCGGATTAGAACCAGCTGTTTGAGCATTCGTGACAAGGTCAAGAAGTTGTTGGGTAGTCATAAAAACTCCATCTTGGAGTGGAGCACTAGATTGACCGGCGCTGGGACGACCAGGTCTGACCATTTCTCTTCCCTTAGAAAGAAATAAAGAAGAAGAAAAAGGTTATTCACAAAAGGAATATCAAGCAATCTTGCTAGATAAAACAAGGAATCATAAAGAAAATAGGATGAATCGGTACGAAGACTCGAATTAAATCCTAAAGCACGACTCCTAAGAAAGACTTAGGACGATGATCCTTGTTATAATATTCCATATTGTTTCGAAGTTTGGCTCTGATACCAAGCTGTGACGGCCCACCTCTATACCCACGCTAGCCAAGGACACTACGGAGTAATGCCGTCGACTAACACGAAGAATAAGGCTGTTGAGGAGCGACCATCTGTATAATTGCTTTGTGCGAGTACCGATATGCCGGATTAAAATATAACTTTTCATCTCAAGAGGAAATTCGACATACCGACACAAACCCAATGCTACTACACAGTGGCTATAAAGGTCTTCGGAAACAAATATAGAAATAAACATAACACAAATCAGTCACAGATAATTCATATCACAAAGGCGGAAGAAGATATGAATATATAACTAACACATGAAAGTGTATATCAGAGTAGTGGTCAAAAAGATCCACAATAATACAAAAGAATAGCAACATGTGCCATACAAAAGAATACAACTATGAGTCCATATCTCAACTGTATACAACAAAATAAACTACTAATCTAAGTAGTTAGCCAAAAGTCAAAGAGATCAATCCCGAGTGAGAAGTCAAGCTGAAGCACCTGTAACATCTCGGTCTGACCCGAGTATTATTTAATAAGAAAATAATAAACGGATCAGTCTAACTATAAATATCAGATGAAACGATATTGAATAAGAGATATGACTAAACACATAATAATCACAATGCCAAGCTGTGATATATATAAGTAATTGAAAAACAACAAGAGATTAATCAATATCACAAAAATCTACACAAGAATCAAAAGAATGTCATACTCCTTATTTCGTTCACCAAACCATAAATATTGACGATTATATCAATGTCAATCACAAAAATCAATGACACACAAATTCACCAATGCACAAATATTGATAAAACTTATCAATGAAAATCACGAAATTTGGTGAAACACAAATTCTAGAAATCATCTCAAGAAATCCAGAAATCACAAAAAGTCAATGACACACAAATTCACCAATGCACAAATATTGATAAAACTTATCAATGAAAATCACGAAAATTGGTGAAACACAAATTCTAGAAATCATCAATAGAAATCCAGAAATCACAAAAAGGGGGAAGGCCTATCACAAATGAGAGCATAAAGCTCACCAACACGTGTATCACAAACGGAACGCTAATTCCATGGTTGCTAACCATCACAAATTGAGCCGAAGCACCACAAACGGCCCGAAGACCATGGGTTGCTACCCCACCAATTTGAGTCGAAACTCCACAAAACGGGGTTTAGTCTCCCTCGCAGACAAAGAGACATCACACATTGCTAGTCTAAATCACAAAGATGATCGTCATGATCAGCAAGAAGTGTCAATTACACTAAGCTGGTAAATATATGAGTTTAGCTTCATGTCCCATAACCACTTGCTTAACTTAAATATTTACGAACAAATTGTAGATCTCCACTAGAAAATTGTCACAAGAGTTTCAATCGAACAAGTCCAAAAATTAACCGACGAAGTAAACGCAAGCTTTTCATGCCACTTGTTTTACTAGTCCGTTTAATTAGATTTCTCATACGAGTGAGGTAAAGGTTTGTATATACTAATAGATTGGAAAACGTTTTAAGAAACGAGCTTTGTAATAAAATAAACGTTGAAATCGTTTTGATGAAAGAATTTTGATATTTACTACTAGTATAGAAAACCTTTATATTTTTAAAGTGACAAATCACAAAGAAGATTGTAGGAACAATCAATCACTAAAATTCACATACGAAGATGTGAATAAAATCGAAAGAAATCGATACCGAATCCATCAAAATGGATATTCCCAAAAATCACGATGAAAATGTCATCAAAGTTCATAATAAATGATAACAACAAAAAGGGAATCAACACGAATCGATTAAAGTTGGAAATATACTCAAAAATAGCCAAGATAGGCAAATTAAACAGTTCCAGACGTCTGGAGGTCCAATCCAGGCGTCTGAAAACTAATCAGACGTCTGATTTAAAATCCAGACGTCTGGATTTGTTCTCTGGGAATAATCCAAAGAACCCCCAGATGTCTGAAACTTCAAGTCAGACGTCTGAGACCTATCCAGACGTCTGATCCTAAATTTCAGACGTATGGAATTAGTCTCTGCCTTTTTTATATATTCTGAGTGGTTATATTTTTCTCTCCAGGTCCAAACCAGACGTCTAGACTTAGTCACCAGACGTCTGGTCACCTGGTCTGGGCAATAATTTGCCTAGGCCAAAGTGGCCAAAACCTATCGGGAGCGATCGGACGAGCAACGACGACTAAGGACTTATGCCAAGCGATAACCCAGCCTTAAAAGCTCTTCGATACACCCTGAATATCAATGTCCAAATGTCCATAAAAGGATTTTCATAAAATTGGACCAAAGCACACAAATTTGGAAACTTCACCAAATCCATTCAAATTGAAAGCAAATGAATATGCACATATGTTAGGAATTCATACCTAACAACCAAAGATAGATATAGAAAAAGATGTGAGATAAAAATCAGACCTTTATGCACAAGAACAAGGAGGAAGAAGCTATAGAACAATGACAATGACAATCACTCTTCAATTCCAACTCAACAAGCTTGAATCTAAGCTAAAAAGAGAAATATCCTAAATTAGGTTTAGGAATTTCTGAATTTGATAAGAGAATGAGTTGGAGAAGAAGAAGAGTATCTTACTAATGGGTTCTTCTATTAGTTTGGAGCTAGAGCTTGATTTGCAAAAGAAAACTAGGGTTTTGGAGTTTTAATTTCCCATCTCTCCCACAATTGATGCCTTAGAACTGAAAAGAGAAGAATGTGAGTGTGAATGGGGAGAAGTGGTTCAGTTTTGAGTATAAGTTAAACATAGGGCTGAACCCTAACCCAAACCCAAGTGAAAAGTTGCAAAATTCTACTCTCTCCAAACATATCGAAGTTTATACTCAAAAAGGTCGTAAACGTCATTTTGAACTCAATGGGAGTGGTCCCGAGTCCTAATTCGACCGTATGCAAAAAAGTAGCTTCTCGGACTAAATTCCGAGTATCAATAAAATATTTAAATATAAAATCGACAAATATGCGGGTTGTTACATCGCGCCCCTAGGGTATGTCCATTTTTTCTGGATAAGAGGTGGTATCATGGTATGGAGCCCAGATATTTAACCTATGTGGTTACTGCAATCTCATTACTGTGTGGTTATTGCTTTGTTGGTTGAGAGCTCTTGGATAAAGGTCGGTCACGACCGGGGATGGCATATTTTTGTGGTAGTTACCTAGTTACAGCTGTTTTATAGCGCGAGGTAGCGTCGGACTTATTTGGCAGAGATCCGGTTAGGTTCTTGGGGGCATCCTTCCAGAGGCATTCCATTCGGTAAGGAAGTTCCTTTGCCTGACCATTGTTGGAAATCCAAAGAAACAATACGCGCCCAGTACGGTTTTAGTTGTATAACCTGCCGTGGAATGTGGTGGTAACCTGCTATTGAATATGGCAGCTATAGTAGGCATACGACGAAATGAGCTATGCTGGCTAAGGTTAATATCATACTTTCAAAAAGTTTTCTACACTATGCACTAATAATAATATTAAATGGTTTTCGCGTATCAAGCATTTTTGACCGGCATAAGGAGAAATCTCCTCCAAGTGTGTCTGGCAGAAGGCCTTACGGCAGTTTCATTTTCCAAAAGCATGAACGGATTTCTTCTATAAATTGTTTTTGTACAAACAACTGTTTTTGTTTGCTCATACCAATCCCATGACTGAACTGAAGTTTATTATTACCTTCCTAAACTCTGGGTGCCCATAATTTCCACACGGGCAGCCTAGAAATAGGGTATCAGTATTTTGAAGCTAGCTTAGATTTAGAAGTCTTTTGGAAGCTTTCGGATTTTGGAATGCTTTGGTTTGGAGAAGTTTTGGAAGCTTGAAGTTTGGTTTTGAGGGTGCTTATGTAATAATCTCGCTATCGCTCTTTCTCTTTTGAGGACTCTCTTAAAGTTATGATAACTCTGTTGTTCCGCTGTAGAGTTATTGTTTTGTCGTTGTATCATGTATATACATTCTGATGTTGTTGGGCTGTTGTAAGCAAATGATGTATATGATATTGTATCAGTGTTGTATCTATGTTATGATCAATGTAATTCATTTTGTTTCTGCTGTTGTTGTTTATCATCTAATGTTGTTATAAGCTACGGCGATACGGATTTCGATGTCGATTTGCGAGCATCGAGTTTGGGTCGTCACAAGTGGTATCAAAGCTAAAGGTTGAGTAAGAACTTTAGCTATGGAGTATAACACATTAGATGGCTCATTAGAGATAGGGTGAAGTATACCTTAGAATGAGTACAGCCGAGAAACTGAAACCCAAAATTATTTAGTCTGCTTCCTTTAACTGTTATTATTCCCTAAGATATCTTGTTCGAATGCCTAAATCAAGTTGTCTTACTATATGCAGATAGTAAGAATGAGCGAAAGAAGAGGACAGGTAGGGGTCGGGGAAATACCACTAAAGCCGATCAAGTCCCTGCAACAGCAGAAGCAGCTATACCTACTCAATCTCAGCCTAATTTGGTTGATCTATATAGAAGTTTTACCAGACTTGGTGGTAAGTCGTTCATTGGCAAGAATCAACTATCGAAGCACAAGCCTGGATTCGGTCATGTGAAATAATCTTTAGAGGTTGAAGTTAGAAGATGATCAAATGTGATTGATAGCTTCTTGGCAACTCCAAGAAGAAGCATTAGCTTGGTGAGAGACAGTTACTGTGGATGAGTCAGAAGATGAGTTTACTTGGGAGCGATTTAAGGAAGTGTTTGAGAAACGATATATGCCATCTGCTTGCATCTCAAGAATGTACCAGGAATTTATGGATTTGAAGCAGGGAAGTTTGTCATTTGAGGAATATTTGAACAAATTCAATGAGTTGTCTTGATTCGGTCCGGAGCTGGTGAATACACCCTTAAAGAAAAATGAATGGTTTATCCGGGGAATGAACAAGAAATTCCATGAAAGAATGACAGCCCATGTTAAAGAATCTTTTTCTGGATTGATCGATATGGGTTATACATACGTTGCTCTTGATAAGAAGGAAGTTTCTGAGGAGAAAGGAAGTGCAAATAATCCGAATTGGAAGAAAAGAAAATTCGGAGGGAAGAAACTGGATCAAGGCAATGAGATGAAAAATAATCGGGAGAACCCGGTGAGGGACATTACTTGTTACAAATGTCAGGAGAAGGGCCATTATTCAAACAATTGCAAGAACCCAAAGAAACAAGTAAAGAAAGATCAACCTGTGAAGACAAGTTATGGAACCAAGGAATGCTAGTACTGTCACAAGCCAGGTCATGAAGTTAAAGATTGCCTGAAAAGGAAGCAAGCACAAGTGGCGAAAGTGTATGCGACAAAGGATGAACCCTCAACTTCAAGGGCAGATAAAGGAAAAGGAGTTATAGAAGGTAACCTTTCTATTTTATGATAGAGTTGTTTGAATTTAGTTCGACACAGGAACTACACATAGTTTTATTTCTTAGTAAATCATAAATGAGTAAAATCTTGAATCTGAGATCGTAGTCGAACCTATTTTTGTCTGTTTCATCGGGGTTCAGATATATTCTACGAATGGTTAGTTATCCCTTCGAACTATCAGGTGCTCCTGCATATTTCGTAGATCAGGCGACCCGAGTACTTCGTGAAATATTGTATGAGTTTGTTCTCATATCGTTGATGATATACTGATTTGGTAAGCCAAATGCAGAATAGATATTTCAGTTTGATCCGGTGAAATATTCTTCATGTGTTCTTTGTTGTCTTTCCATCTAGCGAATTTCGAGGACGAAATTTTCTTAAGGAGGGGAATCTGTAACGATCCCAATTTTGAATTAAATTTAAATTAATAATTAATGTAAATTTTGGAATTTATTTTGGGATTAATTTGAATTTTTCAAAATAAATAAATAAATAAAGTGTAGATTTGCATAGATATAAATAAGATTATAAATTTCATTTGAGTTTAAGAATTCAAAGTAACAAATGTTATAGAATTATTTGAATTTAAATATATATTAGTAGATTTGGATTTGACTTTATATTTGAATTTGAGTTTGAATTTAAAATTTAAATAAATGACCTAGTAAAATGATTTGGATTTTAAAATATTATTTATGCAAATTATTTAATGTATAGTAGTTTTGAAAGCATATCTTTTAAATAGTATATATATATATATATATATTAGTATAAGGAAATGTCTTTATAAAAGAAATATAATATAAATTTTTATTTAAATCATATAATTATGAAAAGGGACAAGTGTTAAGCTTTTAACACATCAATTAAACAAGTGTAGTGATCTTATCAATATAATTAACAAGTGTCAATATCTTGTTTTTTTTTAAAAATTAATTAAAATGAGAAGCAAGATATAATAATACAACACCTTCCTCCTTTCCATTCTTTTTTCTTCATTTGCAAAGTCCTGTAAAACAAATCAACTTCTCAAACCACAGAAATCATCAAAGCAAGTTTTTTAAAAAACAAAACAAATATTCAAACTCAAGTCAGTAAACAAAAGCTCAGGCATGTAAAACAAAGCAAAGACACAATTCAACAAATTAAAGAATAGTTACCAAATCAAGCCTAGATCGAAAAGCAGCAATCAAACTTGTCCCGGTTTATCATTTTCCAAGATCAAGATTGGAAGTTCAGCAATCAAAATCTTTTTCTTTTGAGTCATCAAAATTGTGAATACCAATTCCTCTCTGTTTTCAAAGTGAACAGGCGAGAAAACCTTCATTTAAAACCAGATTTTTTTTATCCATTGTTTGGAAATCATGCCTGAGATGAATTGGAAAACTGCTTGCATGTTAAATCTGTATATATATGTATACATATATATAGATGTGCTGGTGCATTTCTGTATATTTAAGAATATGCTTTGTTCCAGGTTTCAAAACCTGTAAAACTTTAAACACTCCTTCTCCAATCCCTTATAGGCTTTTAAATCCATGTGAAACATGTTTGCATAATCAAGTTTGAGGTTTTAAAAATGATTTTTAGCATAATTAGTTTAAATATTACTGGGAAATTAAGAAAGACAGTAAAGATCTTTAAAATTGATAAAAATCAAACATTTTATTTTGTAAATTCAAGCATGCAACTTGAATCAACATGGGGAAATACGATTTTTAAAAGAAAAATCTGAATTTTTAATAAGATATCCGCTGGGAAATTGAAAAATGAACGTTAGTTGGGTTTTATTGAAATTCTCATGATCGGAGACGAAGTTTGTCTCGCGATCACGGCAGAGGCTAGCAGGGTGTTCGGGGATCATCAAAAAATTGTTGAATGAAATTGTAAATCACCGTGGTGGTCGGTAATTGCTAAACTAGGGTTTAAGCCCTGCATTTAGATGGTTGAGGTCGCGAGTTAACTGCTTCGTCGACACGGTGTTTCAAGCGATCGTCTTGGGGAATTTGAATCTTTGGGTATCAGGGAGGCTTCGAGCACGATAACACGATCGCTGATGGCCGGAGGAGGTAGTTCGAAGCGGTTTTAGGCGACCCAGTTTTTGTCCAGTCGAACCCATAAGCTCGATTCTCGATTTCCTGATGAATGCTTGGTTCTGGGTGCTTGGGGTGTATGAGTGGGTTGACTTTGTCTTGTCGGAGGTGGAGTCGATGGCCAGAACATCGTCCATTAGTTGTGCACGTATACGTGATACGTCGCCTATAAATTTTTTAGTGTTTGGAGAAGAAAGGTTTGACTCGAAGCAAGAATCGGGGTGAACGTGTGGTAGCTCGAGTTTTAACTCGAGTAGAATGTCGGTGCGAGGGTAAAAGTACTTAGAAAATTTTTAAGTTGAAAATTTGGGGCGCTCGAGTTGATTTTTGACAAAACTCGAAGGAGACAGGCGATATTCTCGGGTGTGACTCGAAGTTGGTCTCGAGTTTAGTGTGTAAAACAGTTTTACTTTAAAAATTCAAACTTTCCAACATTTTTAAAACCCGTGTTTCCAAAAAGATGATTTGATTACAGTTTGAATCAATTAAAAGTTTAAGTAAGATACTTTTCAAAGAAATTAAATTTTATTTTATTTTGATACATTATGTTATAAATTTATTTATATTAAATAAATAATATTAAAAGGGTAAGCAAGATAAAAAATTATTTAAACTATCTTAACCTTTAAAGCAACTAATGTATGAGAATGATGATTAAACAAGATTTGTAAAATATCCAAAGTGGTTAATAAAGATAAAAAGATTTATCTTTTAAGTTTATCAAACAATTAATGGTTTGTTAATATAATTACTTAAAAGGTAATTACTTAAATTAATTACTTAATATTAAAGATTTAATTAATCAAGGTAAATTAATGTGAAATTAATTAATTAAGAAGTAATTAATTAATAAAAGTAATTAAGAGTTAATTAATTAACAATTAAGGATAAATTAATTTAGATAATTACTTAAAAAATGATTAATTAATGAAGGTGAATAAGACTTAATACATTGTAGTTGATGATAATTAATCATTGATTAAAGATTACTAATGAAAGTAATTATGTGGGTAATAAATTTATAACCACATTATTTATTTATCTTAATTAAAGATGCTTGATTGCTATTGAATGTTGTGTATTGGATTGATACCTCTATTATGTCATTGTGATGCTATGTAATGTGAATTGCTTTGTGCCGAGCTGTGATATCTGTGATGAACATACTGCTGTGTGAATGTGAAAACCCTTTGGGCCCGTAAAATGGTGTTTGAATTTCGATGCGACAAGGTGTCGGATTCCAGTTAGTTATCCAAAACCCACATCGAATCGTAATGATGAATCTTTATGATTGATAGATTTACTTTATCTGTGAATGATGATAAGCGCTATGGATTATACAGCTTATCGATATTGATATGATTGAATCTGTGATGATTGAATGATGTTGCACTATGGTGTTAAACCCCTAGACCACACCATACACACACAAATATGGATTTCACGAGGAAATCGGTTAAGTCATAGATATTTGAATTTAATATTATGAAATGGTTTTAAATATAGAATTCTGAATCCAAATGGTTTTGGAAATGGGATTGGATTAAATATGGAAAGTTTTGGAAAGGAGTTTTTAAGATAAAAGTTATTTTGAATAACTTGATTAAGTTTTGAAAAGTTATATAGTTTGATTTGAAATTAAATTCAAGATTTGAAATTAAATTCTATTGGTTTAGGAATTTGAATTTAACCAAAGTTTTATATTTGAAAGGCTTTAACTCGTGCAAATGTAATCGGATTTTTTCGAAACGAAAACTATTTGTTTTCAAATAATAAAAGCTTTCATATAAGAAAAGAATTTCCAATTTTTGTTGAAGGGATTTCAAGTTTGAAATGAAAATGGTTTTACAAGTTATGAATGAATCTTTGAAAATGGTTTTGAAAGCTATGAATTAAATCTTGCTTTAAAGATTGGATGAGTTAATCCAATTTGAAAGGGAAATTGTTTTGAAAGAATATGAATGGATCTTTGTTAAAGATTGGTATACTTTGTTTTCAAATTTAAGGGATCCTAAAAGTGTATCTTTTCTATAAAAGATTTGAAATGGAAATTGGTTTGAAATCTACGAATGAATCTTTATGAAAATTGGGTGAACTTTGTGAAATGAATCTTTTTGTTAAAAGATTTGAAAATGGTCATTTGTTTAAACTATTTGAATGAAAAGTTTTGGGTTTTAAATTTGTGACTTAACTGAAATCCTATATCCATATGTTTTTAAATATTACGCTCTTTATTCGGTTTAGCCAGGAGAGGACCTTGTGTCATATAACCCATTCCGAATAGTGATATGACGATATGGATAACATTTGAAGACCGGTGGTGAAGACAGGGTATTTGCGAGTACGTAGGGTAACCTATCGATTGTCTCTGCATTGAGTTGCTACGGTGTGGAGATTCCCTAAGTGATGGTCGATCGGGATTGTGAATACCCAGATTGCAAGGGCTTCTTTTGAAGTGGCTTCAGTTCTGTTCGAACCCAGAACAGACTTGTATGGATGTGTGTCTGAGGTTACACTTTGAGATGTAAAGCTGCTTTCTATCAAATACATTTCTATTTGGTGGCGAGATTTATTCTCTTAGCTTAACACCCTTCTCTAAGACGTATGAGTTTAGAGGATATATAGTTGATGGTTACTAGTGATACATTTCCAATTTGGTAATGTGGCATACAAAGTACCGTTGTTCATTTGTTGATCGAAGCATGGCTTTGTGAAAAAGCGTAGCTTTGTGGACGAGACTTCGTCGAGCCTCACAACCCGGAAATGGTCGAAACAGGAATGTGGCGGTAAGGTTTTTAGGGGTTGCGCCCCTAGGGTATGTCCATTTTCTTCTGGATAAGAGGTGGTATCATGGTATGGATCCCAGATATTTAACCTATGTGGTTACTGTAATCTCATTACAGTGTGGTTGTTGCTTTGTTGGTTGAGAGCTCTCGGATAAAGGTCGGTAACGACTGGGGATGGCATACTTGTGTTGTAGTTACCTAGTTACAGCTGTATTAAAGCGTGAAGTAGCGTCGGCCTTGTTTGGCAGAGATCCGTTAGGTTCTCGGGGGCGTCCTTCCAGAGGCGTTCCATTCGGTATGGAAGTTCCTTTGCTTGACCATTGCTGGAAATCCAAAGAAACAATACGCGCCCAGTACGGTTTTAGTTGTATAACCTGCCATGGAATGTGGTGGTAACCTGCTATTGAATATGGAAGCTATGGTAAGCATACAACGAAATGTGGTATGCTGGCTAAGATTAATATTATACTTTCGAAAAGTTTTCTACACTATGCACTAATAATAATATCAAATGGTTTTCACGTATCAAGCATTTTTTACCGTCATAAGGAGAAATCTCCTCCAAGTGTGTGCTTGCATTGTGTGCATGGCGGGAGGCCTTATGGCAGTTTCATTTTCCAAAAGCATGAACGAATTTCTTCTATAATTTTTTTTTGTACAAACAACTGTTTTGTTTACTCATGTCAGTCCCATGACTGACCTAGAGTTTATTGTTCCCTTCCTAAACTCTGGGTGCCCACAATTTCCACACGGGCAGCCTAGAAACAGGGTATCAGTATTTTGAAGCTAGCTTGGATTTAGAAGTCTTTTGGAAGCTGTCGGATTTTGGAAAGCTTTGGTTTGGAGAAGTTTTGGAAGCTTGAAGTTTGGTTTTGAGGGTGCTTATATAGGAATCTTGCTATTGCTCTTTCTCTTTTGAAGACTCTCTTAAAGTTACGATAACTCTATTGTTCCGCTATGGAGTTATTGTTTTGTCGTTGTATCATGTATATACACGCTGGTGTTGTTGGGTTGTTGTAATCAAATGATGTATATGATATTGTATCAGTGTTGTATCTGTGTTGTGATCAATATAATTCATTTTTTTCCACTGTTGTCATTTATCATCTAATGTTGTTATAAGCTCCGGCGATACGGATTTCGATGTCGATTTGCGGGCATCAAGTTTGGGTAGTCACAATTAAGGTTGGGAACACCCAAGAGATAATATATTCGATACTATCCAGATTAGGGGTTGGCTGGTCTTATGTTGGCAGGGGATCCCGGCGAGGCCCCTGGTACATTTTTTTAGAGGTGCACTTTGATGAGCGGTACCCCAATAGCCCAGTCATTTTATGGAATCCGTTCTCCAATAAGCGCCGTATAGTTTTGATTGTGTCCTACTATGTTGAAATGTGGGATGCAAGCATTTCATTTATTTTCTAATCTACTTTCTACAGACACTATTATAAGATCAAATGATTTTGATATTAAATATGGTTATCATAAGGCAAAAACCCGTTGTGATATGTGTGGCTTAGTCTTACGAGATACCTTTGATTTTCAAAGGATTTTGATAGATCTAATAATTCTAATTAAGTGTGATTTCTCACGCTGGTTTTTCAAACTAACTTGGGTATAATATTATTATAATGCTCGGGTCAGACCAAGTATTACAAATTCAGGATAACATGTAATGGTGCTCAGGAAAGGAGCTGGAGAATTTCAAACGTATTTCACGTACTTATTTTTTTCCGCAGCGTGAATTATGTATACTAGGACAAGTTGTATAACTATCCAGATTTGTTGTTGATTGTTGTACTTTGATAATGGTATGTATATTAACTGATACTGTTTCTTTTGTATAAAGATCTGTTATTATATATATATATATATTATATTTTGTTCTTCTACGATTGTGAGATTCTAGGTTGTTGTTCTATTTTCTTCTGCCATTTTCTTCACCCCTAGCACTCGGTATTTCCAGCACTTGAATATTCGGCATGTTATACCGCAAATGTACTAATGTCGATTTTCAAGGTTCAAAAATATTGGTTCGCTACACTTCTAAACCTCCTTAGAAATTCTGTAAAAGACGTGTAATGACCCGACTTTTCCATCGTTTGATTTCGAACATATAAAATGTTGGATGTGGAACAAAAAATGATTTTTGAATATGAAGATTTTGGTTGAGGTTATAGAAAAAATTTTAATTTCAAATATAGCGATTTATCGTAACACGAAAATTCTGAATAATTGAAATTTGAGTTGAATATGAACCGAAATGATTTCTAATATTGATACAAATTCAATTTGAATTAAAATTGAGTCAGTTTTTAAGATGGAAATTTCAAGTGATTTCGTCAACTTTTGAAATCGACATTTTTATCGACGCGTTAAAATATCCTTCTAGGGCACAGCTTGGAATTCGACAAAAGTAGTTCCATTTGATCTGTAATTTTGTCTTACTATAGGGTTTAAAACTTCATAGCAATTATATGCCCCATTTGGTCATACGAGATAGAAATGCATTGAAATTAGTATCAAAAATTTAATACAATGACTAGGTCCGAAATGCTATCTTCTGCATTAGATCGAATTAGGTCTCGAGAGTTGTTCCATTACGTTCGGAATAAAGGTATAACAAAAACACTAGGGGGCACGCCTCAATAGGAGTTTGGGATTTTAAATTACTATAAATGAGATATTTTAAAATTTAATAATATTATAAATTTTAGAAGTCAAACCATGTACACCAGCCACCCTAAATGTCGCCCTACCATCTGAAAGGTGCCACTCTCATCAGGTTAAAAGTAAGATATCTCTTATTCCTCTTCTTTCAAAAAAAGGGAAACCAATTCAAAAAGAAAAAAAAATCATTTCTCAAATTCTACTTGATAAATATATATGAAGCAAATTTCAAAATTCTTGTTTAAGCGAGGGCTTCGATCTAATATAAGTGTAGGAGGGTGCGACATTGCTTCTTCAGCTCATCAATTATGGGTATGGGAACTAGGGTTCGAGTTTGTGGAGGATGAAGGCTTCGATTCATATTTTGGATGTCGTTTTTGGATTTGGAGGAACGAATAGCATATCAGTGCAAATTTTTGGCTGGTTCGATTATGAGTAGGGGGTCGCAACTTTCTCTCAATAGTAGTTCATGGGTGATGTCTCATTTTTAGGGAAGGCTCCGACCATCGATTTTTGGGTTCCAATGGGTGGAGATTTCAACTAGGAGATCATCGATGCAATCAGATTTGGATTCCTTCTAGTGGTTTGCCGTATCATTGGTTATGCATGCACGGTTAAGGGAGTGAAGTGTCAGCATGCATTTGGGAAGAAGAAGAAAGGTTAGGGTGGAGTTTATGAGAGTAATTAATCATTAAATATTGTAATTAAGGGAAATGAAATTTATTATTATTTCAAATGTTTTTAAACGTATAAGTAGGAATTGAATGCGATCAGTTGCATTGGACTCATATCAGCGAGCTCTACGTTATGAAAATGAATTAGATAAATTTATAGCTTGCAAAATTTTAAGCGAATTTAGTCGGAATCAGAACGCGAAAGTGACAACAGAAACAAATGTGAGTCAATCTCACTCATTTGGATTGCGGGCTTTAATATAAAATGTTAAAAATCATTTATTGGTTTATTTGATGAATTGATAAATTATCATCAGTTGGATGTTATATTATATATAGTAGTGAGTGTGTGTGTTTGTATGTATTACTTATTGGGTACATTCCCGCCGTTGGAGTGGATGAGATGCTATGCGCCCCACATAATAACAGATGACCCTATATTATTGTGATATCCCACCTCAAAGCGGGATTTTTTTTTTATGTTATATAACATTTTTGGTTATAACAAAACGGATCAGAGGGATCCAACTCGATTCCTCGAGATCGTTGTTTTTAATTTCATCTATAGTGATATATGATGTATGTGGATAATCTTTAAAGTTTATGTTATGATTTTATTTATTAGATGCTATGGTAGCACCGGCCTTAATTTTGCTATTTTAAATACCATAAATATTATTTTTGAATTTGAAGGAATTGAAAAAAGATTTTGGGTATAAAAATATTTATATCAAAATTTGGATTATTTTAAAGGAAATTGATTTGGATAAATTAATGATTTGACTTTAGATTTGTACTCAACTGTTCATAAAATGTTTTAATTAGAGATTTAAAATAATTTATATAAGTGATTTTTAACAAATGGACTTTTAAGTAATATTTCGTGATTTATGGAAAAGGATTTGAAATCGATATTAAATTAGATTTGAAAAAAAAATGGGATTTATAAAGGAATGGATTCATTAATGAAATGTTAAAAATGACATTGTTTTTATAAACAAGTGAAACCTAAATGAGTTTATAAACATATAAACAATGTTTATAAATAAAAGGAAAAAATTATCAGTTGATAAATTGGAATTATAAATTCACAGTGTGAACTGATATCAAGATATGGAAAATATTTTTGGGAAAAATAGTGGATTCCATTTTTGAAATGTGAGAATGTTATGGAATTGAAACAAAATCGATGTGATATGAATCGAGAGGGATTTATAGATTAAAATTGGTTATATTTGATTTTAAAATAGATTTTTTTCGATCAATTAAGTTTGATTTAAAATGGGAATTTCATTTATTAAAATATATAATAAAAGCTGTTTTATTATTGAAATTTATTGGAAAGTGGATTTTTTAAATATTTAATATTTATTGAAATGAATTCAAATTTTTATAATAAGCTTTGTAAATCGACTGGTTTTATTTACGAATGAATTGGAAATGAGTTATCGATGTTTATTTAATGTGTTTTGATATTTTAAATAATTACTTAAACGAGTTTTAAAAATAAATTATTATTATTTAAAAATACTTATCATATATATAGGGTTTTGAAATGATAGAAACTTATTTATGAATCCTCTCGAGATTTATATATGGGGTTTATTTAATGGATATGATTTTGATAAGAGGAATCCTACAAGGGATTTTTGGAGAAAATGGAATTCCAAAATGCTGAAATATTGGAACTACGAAAATGAATCTGAATTCATAAAAGAAGTTATAAATTGTTAGTTGGGATTATAAATAAATATAATTGGTTTTTGGAAACTGTAAAAAGGAATTTATTAATAATTCTGGAGAGTTATAAGACAAGTTATGGAATATTTCCTAAGTTTGATATTAAATTGACTTTGGGGAATATGTTTATAAATATTTTCCTATGTAATGAAAAGGTGGTTTTGGAAATACTTTAAAGTGGGAAATAAATGGTATGGAAATATTTTTTCTAAAGGTTATAATTGAATTCGAAAATATTTCTAAGTTTTGATATGGTTTAAAGATATCCTTTTATGGATAAGTATTTGAAATTGTTTTCAAATGTTGGAATGCTGGGAGAGAGTTGTATATATATCTTTGTAAAGATACTTCAAAATGAATGTTTTGAAAGATTTATTAAATTGGGACTGGTGATTGTTTATGTGTGTAATTTGATAGATAATTAACCGATTGTTTGAATTAGGCCAATTTTGCTAATCGTTTCAAAGTGACCGGGATCAAATTTAATTATTTGAAAACCACTTCGATCCGATTTTCGCATTACAAATTGTGATATCGTGAAGATAACGAAGATGTCGTTCTTGGAGATTTAGTTTGTCCAGACTCAGGATAACTTGTATGGATGAATGCAATCATTGCGCTATTTCCTAGAAGGCAATGTTTGCATTCCAAGTATGATTGTTATTCTTAATGTAACACGCAGCCTTAAGCCGCATCACTAAGAATGACTAAAACAGGGAAGATGCAGCAAAGTTACGTGGGTCACTCCCATTAGGGTATGATCATCACTCGTCTAAAGTGGACATTTATCATCATCATCACTATCTACCATTTGTTGTGTTTTGGAGGGCCTATTGGTGGTGATCATATTCGATACTATCTAGTAAGTAGTAGGCCGGTCTTATGTTGGCAGGGATCGATAGGTTCGATCTCGGTACATTTTTCTAAAGATGTACTATGGCGAGCGGTACCCAATAGCCTATCATTGTATGGAATCCAATATCCACTACGAGCCCGTACAATTTTAGATGCGCCCAACTGAGTTGAAACGTGAGATGCAAGCATTTCAACTATTTTATAGATTATTTTCTATAGACACTATTATCATATCGAATGGTCTTGATATAAATTGGTTATCATACTGTAAAAACCCATCTTGTTTATGTGTGACATGGTCTTATGAGATACCTTTGTTTCCAATAGATTTGACAATAGTAATAATTCAAATTGAGTGTGTTTTCTCACATTAGTTTTCTAGACTGACACGGGTGTTATTTTATTATAGTGCCTAGGTCAGACCATGTAACGACCCGCTATTTCGAATCATTCAAATCGACAATAATCCATACATACCAGACTTGAATTGCTCCAGATACAAGATTGCTAATTTATAATCGACAAAACTTAGCATATGAAGTAAATAAATCAATTATAGAATCACAAACACAGGATTTTACAACAATAAGCAGTGGAATAAAATAACTAGTAGCTCATGAAGCTACTACGGAAATAACACAGTCCAAATAGAGTACATCAGAAATCCCAATACACAGAAGTCTCTAACGCAAAAGCAAATGACAAGTCTAAAACTTAAATAACAGAAATAAACTAAAAGCTGAAATAGATAAGATAGGTCTTCCAAGCAAACTCCATGCCCCAAAAGATGAGTTTCCAAAGCTATGACACTCAGGCTGACCCAAGCGTAAAGCAAAAGAAAACACTCGAGTCAGGATTAACATTCTGATACAAGTAAATCAGTCTCAAGTGAAATATCAAGTGAAATGCAATGTAACTTAAAGGATGTTGGGGTTCCATGCTTTAAGGATCCGATAAACTATCTACAAACATAGTACGATATGCTACATATATAATGCCTACAGCCAAGTAAAATATCAAAATAGCGTTAAGGCACTACCTATATCCCCTTGACACATTTTATATATATTCCCGTGGCCTATACAGATACGGTAAGCCCCGCCAAGTTGATGGGATACTGAGGGAGCAATCTATAGGTATGGTACAAAACAAACACGTAGAGAGCGCGATAAGGCATGTGACAAGGCACGCGAGGCAATGTCCAAGGTAGGATGCTACCATGTTGCGGATCCGAACTGGTGGTAACGCATAGTAGCTACTACCGCCCACATCAAGACACACTCCCAACCAAAGTTTGCATAAAAATCAAATCAAAAAAGCAATATATATGGTTTCGAAGAAATGAGCGCGATAGGGGGAGCGACCCCACTTTGCCTTGCGTGGCTCCTGTTTTATTCACATCAAACTGACTTGCGGGAGTCAAGCTGCATTCATACCTCATACAGACATCGTCAAACCATCCTACCTCATTCCGAAATCACCACCATGTGCACGGTTGTTAAAGGGGATTTCGGTATTGGCGGAGAGTATGACAATATCTGACCCCGGTCTCTTTAACAACCAAACGCTTAATTTACACCTTGGTCGCTTTAAGATCAATTTATAAATTTCTAAAAAATAATCTCAAATCTTCAATTTAAATCAAAATTAAGTATTCAATTTTTATTTTATTTAAATTTGAAATTTATTCGTTTGATCATCTTTAAATCAAATCAAGTTATAAAACATATCTTAAATTTTCAAAATCATTAAATTCCAAATAAATCCTTAATTAAATCAATAAATAACCTATTTAAATTACAAATCAATTTCAATCAAGCTTTCCACCATTAATTGATAGAAGTTATAAAATCTATTTTAAATATTAATATAATTTTTGAATAATATATGTATATATATATATATATATATATATTTATATATATATATTAATTGTAATAGATTTTTATAAAAATTAAATTAAATTAAACCTTTTGTTTTAAATTAATTTTAAATCTTATTTTATGTATTTATAGTAATAAATTTATAAGTAAATTTTTTTTATTACATTTAAATTAAACTTATAATTCTAAAATTTCCAAAACCTATAAATTTAAAATTCTAAATTTTCACGTATTAAAATAAAATATTTATTATGTTTCAAAATCAAAACTCATATATTTCCTTTCAAACCTCGGAAATCATTTTCAAAATAGACCAACGATGTCCGTATATGAATTTTCTATCCTATGGTCAAGTGATACAGACATTTATCATTTCAATAAGCAATAGTTTTAAATTTATGAGTTTATATCATTTAAACCCACAATCACACAATTTCAAAATCAAATGAAAATCACTTGGGATTATCATTTCATTCATAACAATTTTCCTTTAATCGAAAGTTAATTGGGGTATGTATCATTTCAACCCATAGTGATTCCTAAAACTAAGGGACCTTACAGAGTGAAAACAATAGAATGAAACATCATAACATCATAATCACCAGCATATACGATCAATAATAAATTAAATATAATCGTCAGTCAACATGTTATGGTGTCAATTATGTAACTGATCAATTAAAAATATCATCTATCATATTTAATAGTTAATTATGAATAATTTTAACTTAATAGCATTTTTAAATTGTCAATTCATACGAAATCAATTTACTAAGCATAAGGAAACTAATCGTGCATGATTTCTCACCTTTCGTGGCTAGAAAACAGTGGAAATTAAGAAGCGACTGAAATAGATAGGGACACGGAATAACACTTCAAATTGCTGCGACAGACCAAAAAATAAGTATAGCATGAAAATTAGACAAGAACAAATACATATATACATGCGATATGTATACATTTTTTTATCGATATTAGAATGAACAATTATATGTACAACACATATAATTCCTATCGACATGATCAAAAGCGAAAAATACAACTTTTGTCGTGAATATGTATATGTGTTATATGCATAACATATAAAGGTACAGATTCAAAGCATAAACACTTCTGCCAATATATATGTGTGCCACATATATAAGCATTTTTGTCGAATTACACGTGCATGCAATATATATACTCTATCAAAATGCAAACTGTCATATATATATATATATGTGTGTGTGTGTATTGTTGCATATCGGTAACATATTGGCAATATTCACATGAACAAGCAATATATATATATATGCGGCCTCTATATATATGTATATATATGTATATATAACTGCATATATATGTCCTATATAAACAATAGGAACTGCTTGGGCCAGATAAGCGATATGCACGTGCTATGGTCAAGAAAACGAAGGAATAGCTTGGGACGGTTGGGCTTGGGTTAATAGGTTCACTTGGTTGACGTTTTTGAGGTGAGCTGCACGCATACGATTATGGAGGGGTGGGGCCGAGTCCGCAGGGAGGGGATTAAGGCATGGAGATGAATCTGGGGTCTTTGCTGTAGGAAGGTGATGAAGATGGCGGTGGTCGTGGCCTGTCAGGGTTGCTTGGATCAGATATTGAACTGCTTCGGTCGGGATGGGGAAAACATGGGCCGACTATGGGTTCTGGACGATGGTGACTCGGATATGGCTGTGCTCGGTGTCGGAGGGGCAATTGCTTTGGGCTTCGACTCGGGTCAGGTGTGGGGATGAACAACAAGGCAAAGGGAAATGGAAGGAGAAAATGCCATGATTGGGTTTGCTTCAAGTGAAAGAGGGAAGGAACTCGACACATGTAGATAACAGAATGATATATAATCAAATAAAATAAAAAAAAGTTTCTCAGAGCAAAATGAAAAGCACCTGGAGATAGCCGAAAGTGTTCTCGGAGCAAGAGGAAGATGGCATGCTCTATTTATTTTTTCTTTTTCAGAATGAACGAAGAAGAACACTGAAAGGACATCTAAAATATATAGAATTAGTAGGAATGGCAAGAGCCAACGATTGATTCAGAAATTTATTAAAGTAACGACTGATTGGATTTAAATGGCTGGAAATTGAAAAGGCATTGGAAAGCAAAATGACACACATGCGGCACCGATTCGACGAACCGCTGTGCTAATTTCTCTACGTATCGAACGTCAAAATACCGGAATGAATATACTAGGAGATCGACATGACGAGACAAACAGAACGGTGCACAGATATTGACGGTTTGATCAAATTATAAAAACTTGACTTTTCGCTATTGAAAATGCTGCTAAAACGTCGGAAATAAGATAAATAGAGTTACAATAGTTCAAATTTGGCGAAAATAATTACGACGTCTCACTCAAAAAATGATTTACAATTTTTATTATATAAAAATATTTAGATTTCAAAAATATTTATTTTCAACAATTTAACTGATTTAAATCTTGAATTTTGGAGTTTTCACAAATGGACTAACTTTCAAAATTTCAGATAAAAGTTTACCATTTGCTATGTTTGAATAAATGTATTTCAAATGTCAAATTTTTATTTCAAAATTTTATTGTTTAAATTTCAAGAAAAAATTAGTTAATTACGTTATAATATCATTAAAATTATCAAGTCGTTAAACTCTCTCCTACTCAAAACTTTTCGTCCTCGAAAAGAAACGAAACAGGAGAACAAAATAAAAAAGAATGGTAAGATAAATCAAATGAAATGTAATCGAGTCAAATAATTCAAGATCTGAAGCATACATGGACTTCTCAGTTTCCTAGGTGCAATCTGATCATGTGTACTCCAATGTACATTGACTAGGTTAATAGATTTCCTCTGAAGCTGCTTCATAGCTCTATAGACAATACGAAGTGTCTTCCTTTCGATAGCGAGATATAGATCGATGTCCAAATTCTCTAACAAAGCTGGCTGAACAATCAAGGATGGGTCATGGAGATACTTGTGAAGTTGAGATACGTGAAACACGTTGTGCACACTTGCCAGCTTTTTCGGCAAATCAACTTTGTAAGCTAAAGGACCAACTCTTTCTTAAATGTAAAACGACTAATGAACCTGGGTGCAAGCTTTCCTCTCCGACCAAAAGGAACCACATCCTTTAGCTGCGAGATGTTGAGAAAGACTAGATCACCAGCCGAAAATTCCAAATCCCTTCTACGCCTATCTGCATACTTTTTCTACCTATCCTCAACAATCCACATCTTCCTCCTAATCTCCTTGAACATCACCAATGTTTCTAGAACCATATCAGGTCCAAGAACAAGGTGATCATCGGACTCGATCCACCAAGATGGAGATTTACAAGATCAACCCTAAAGAACGACAAATGTAGACATCTCGATACTTGCCTAATTTCCAAAAGAATGGAATTATTAGATGGGTTGAGCTTAAGATGATAGAAAATTCAAAGATAGAGTTTTACCTTAGAAATGTTATTATAGGTGAATCCAATGAGATGGAGATGTTCTTTCCAAGATCCTCCATTATCAAGAACACATGCACGAATCAGATCATCCAAAATATGATTCACACTTTTCGTTTGACTTTCACTTTGGGGATGATAAGCCATACTAAGGTGCAAACGAGCACCTAAAGCTTCCGGAAAAGCCTTCCCAAATTTGTTGGTAAAGATAGGATCACGATCACAAATAATACAAGAAGAAATATCATGGAGATGGACAATCTCCCTTATCTAGATTTCAACTAAACTTGAGGCAGTTCGATTCGACTTGACCGGAATGAAATGGGCGTACTTGGTCAATCTATTGAAAACTAACCAAATGCCCACGTTACCTCTTCCAACCATCAGTAAATCATCGATAAAATCCATAGAAAACTGATCCCACTTCCAAATGGGAATCTCAAGGATTTGAAGCAATCCAGCAGTCTTCTGGTGATCCGCCTTACTCTGCTAATAATTGGCACATCTACTAACAAAGATAGAGATATCCCGCTTCATACCACTCCACCAATACAACTACTTCATATCCTGAAAGATCTTCAAGACACCTGGATGGATGGAGAGTCTGGACTGATGATTCTCCCTAAGAATATCCTGCCTCAGACCATCAACATTCGAAACACAAATCCGTCCATTAATCCTCAAAAATCCAATCTGATCAATCTGTGCTCGTAACTCATTCTAATCATCACCTTCCCTATTTTGAATGTTCTCCTTCAAAAGCCTAAGCATCACTTCATCCTACTTAGTTGTAATTCAATCAAAAAGAGATGGAGAAGCTACAATCTGACACAACAAAGGTTTCTTCCAACTTAAAGAATCGGCCACAACATTGGCTTTTCCAGGGGTATAGTTGATGTCGAGGTCATATGCTGCTAAGTACTCAAGCTAGCAAACCTGCCTTTGGTTCAAATCCTTTTAGGTGAAGATATACTCAAGAGAATGATGACCGGTGAAAAGCTCAATCTTGCTTCCCAAATGGTGGTGCCTCCACAACCTCAAAGAAAACACCACAGCAAGCAATTCTAGATCATGGGTGGCATAATTAGCTTCGTGGGGGCATCAACTGACGACTAGCATAAGCATACTCCTTCCCACTCTACATCAACATAGCACCCAAATCTTCACGACTACCATAGGTATAAACCAATAATTTTTCACTCCCGTTTGAAATGGTGAGAATAGGAGCAGAAGTAAGCTTCTGCTTCTACTCATTAAATGTAGCTTCACACTTATAACTCCAAACAAACTTGGCATTCTTACGAGTCAAAGTATTGAGAGGTGTAGCTATACGGTCAAAATTCTTAATAAACATCCGATAATAAACAACAAGGTCTAAAAAGCTATGAATATCAAACGAAGTCTTAGGTGTCTCCCAATCCTGGAAAAGGATAAGGTGGAAGAGTTCAAAGGAATATAAGGTAAATGAATTCAAAAGAGAAAAGGTGGATAGACTTACATTAATCGCAGCAACCTTAACCGGCTCAATCGAGACTCCATTTTCCAAAACAATGTGCCAAAGAAATCGGACTTCATCTTTGCAGAAATGGCATATAGAAAATTTGGCTTTCAACTGATGACTCCTATGGGTTTGGAGGACATAGCTCAATTGTGATTCATGCTCCTTCTCTGACATAGAAAAGAAAAGGATGTCATCAACGAAAACTGGAACAAGCATGTTGAGAACATCACTGAACATGTAATTCATATGATCAATAAAGAAGGCAGGGGAATTGGTTAGTCCAAAATGCATGACTAACCATTCATGCAAACCATTCTCTGCACGAAAAGTAGTCTTGGGAATGCCATCCTCAGCAACATGAAGCTGGTGAAAACCAGTAGCAAGATCAAGCTAAGAGAATACTCTAGTTCCGTAGAGCTGATCGAACATATCATTGATGCGAGGCATCAGATATCGATTCTGAGGGTAAACTTGTTCAGCTCTCTATAATCAATACACATCCTCAAAGAACCATTATATTTGGTGACAAAGACTACAACTGCACCAAATTCAGAAAAACTATTCCTAATCAAACCCTTAGAGAATAAATCCTCAATCTACTTCTTCAACTCGACTTTCCCTTTGGTGCCATCCATCAGGGAGGGAGAACAACAAGCGGAGCAGAGGGAATAAGATCAATATGGAATTCAATTTCTCGCTCAGATGGAAGAGAAGTGACCTCACCAAAAACATCGACAAAATCCTCGACAATAGGTGTGGAAACAATATCACTAGGCTGCACATCAAGAGAAAGGATAAAACTGCTTGCATAATCCTAAGGCATTCAACATTCAATAACCAAAGGCTCGCCTAGCTCATCGACTAAAGAAACAGTTCGGGCCTTACAATAAATGACAGCATCATAACGCTTTAACCAATCACCTCCAAGAAAAATATCAAATGCATTGAAACCCGAAACATAGAAATCTTTGGTGAATCGATGCTTCTTGTAAAAGAGTTTCACCCCTTTACAAATTATACTAAGATTGGCAGGACCGCCATTGGGATTAGTCACACATAATGATGAAGTCGCCACTTCAGGTTGCAAAAAATGCTCGAATTTATTACAGATATCAATGGATATAAAGCTATGGAATTAACCAGTGTTAAATAAAACTCGAACAGGAAAATCGTATGATGAAAATGAACTCTGAAAAGTACCTTGGTTATCACTAGCAGGAGGAGGAGTGGAAGAAGTCATGGCAAAGACTTTAGATGTCTTGCCTCTCTGCTGGGCGAGAGAGTTATTCTCGAAATGGCCAGGTTGGAGGCAAAGGTGGCAAAGGTTATTTCTGGTGGACTGAGGTAGAGGAATAGCAGCATAGGTAGGATATGGACAACTATTGGCATATTTACACCTTGGTTGCACTTGAAACAAAGGATGGTAGATAAATCAAGAGATCTCTTCTAAGGAACGGATCCAATACCATGAGCATTCTGCCAATTCTTCTGCTGCTGAAAATTGGGCCTCCTCTTCTTGGAGCCATTGGAAGTGCCCTGAGATGGAAAAACTGCCTGCTTACCCTTGGAAGTAGGATTGTCGAATCTAATGGCCATATCCATCAGAGAAGTAATGCTGCCATGAACATGACTAATCAAGCCGTCATAATACTATGGACGAAAACTATGAATAAATTTCTCGTTCTTCTTGAGCTGAGTGCCAATCAAACTAGGTACAAACTTAGATAGTTCATTGAACATCCTCTCATACTCAGCAAAAGTCATGTCTCCCTGCACAAGGTCCATGAATGCCCTATACAACTGAGATTTCCTGGCTTCAGGCATCCATTTTGCCACAAAAGCATCCCTGAAAAGAAGGGATCCAAGATAAGACGAAGATAAAGTTCAAAGAGATAAATTTCAAAGAAATAGATTTCAATAGAAATAAGCTAGGAAAGACAAATAAGAATCTCACCTGAACTGCTGCCAAATAATATTAGCCTCAACAGTTTGAGTGATAACAGATTCCTACCAATTCTGGGCGGACTCCTATAACTGCCAAGTAGCTAGATGGCGCATTTGAGCATCAGTGATCTCAGTGCCGGTGAACGATAATACTCTCGGCTTTATCGAACTTAGTACCCCCAAGCTGAGTGTACTCCTTACAAAGCTGAGTGAACCAAAAAGGCTGGACAGGTGGAACAGGTGCAATGTCCAGTGGTGCGGGGGCAATTTGTGGTGCAGGAGCATTCCCATGACCTCTACCATGGACTTTCCCTCAGTTACTCATCTAAAAACGATAAAATTTGCTTTTAGAACAAAACAAACTTCCAAAATTCCATAGAAAACCTAATTAAAAAGAATTCTAGCTTAGAATTTCAAGCACAAAAGAATATGATTCAGTAATCAATTCAACTCATTCTAGGGTATTGATACCCTATCTCTAATGAGTTTTTACTCCATATGTTAAGTTTTGCCTAAACCAAAGCACCGATACCAACTATAATAACCCGCTATTTTGAACCATTCAAATCGACAATAATCCACACATGTCGGACATGAATTGATCTAAATACCAGATTGTTAATTTATGATTGACAAAACTTAGCATATGCGGTAAATAAATCAATCACGGAATCACAGACACATGGTTTTACAACAATAATACAAAGAAGTACGTCTGAAACAAAGTACATCAGAAATCCCAATACACAGAAGTCACTAACACAAAAGTAAATGAAAAGTCCGAAACATACAAATGAAATAACAAAAATAAACAGAGAGCTAAAATAGATAAGATAGCCTTCCAAGCAAACTCATAGTTCCAAAATATGAGTTTCAAAAGCTATGACGCTCAGGCTGACCCGAGCGTAAAGTAAAAAAAATACTCGAGTCAGGATTAACAGTCTTATGAAAGTAAATGAGACTCAAGTGAAATATCAAGTGAAATGCAATATAACTTAAAGGATGTTGGGATTCCATCCTTTAAGGATAAGATACACTATCTACATACATAGTACAATACGCTACATACATAATGTCTACAATAAAGTAAAATATCAAAATAGCGTTAAGGTCTTAACACATTATATATATATATATATATTCCCATAGTCTATACAAATACTGTAAGCTCCACCAAACTGATGGGATACTCAAGTAGCACTCTATAGGTACGGTACAAAACAAACTCGTAGGTGGCGCGATAAGGCATGTGACATGGCATGCGAGATAATGACCATGTTAGGATACTACCGTGTGGTGGATCCGAACTAAGGGTAATGCATGGCAGCCAGTACCACCCACCTCGAGACATGCTCCCAATCAAAGGAGTGCACACCAAATCGAATCACAAAAGAAATATGTATGGTTTCGAAGGAACGTGCCCGATAGGGAAGCGAACTTGACCTGGGGTGGCTCCTGTTTTAGTCAAATTAAATAAACCCGCAGGAGTCAGGGCTGCGTTCATTACTCATACAAACGTCACCAAACCATCCTACTTCATTCTGGAATCTTCACCATGTTCACTGTTGTTAAAGTGGTTTTCGGAATTGGCAAAGATTATGACAATATCCGACCCTAGTCTCTTTAACAAACAAATGCTTATTTCACACCGTGGTAATTTTAAATCACTTTATAAATTTCTGAACAAAATCTCAAATCATTTAATTTAAATCAAAATTAAATATTCAAATTTTATTTTACTTAAATTTGAAATTTATTTGTTTAATCATCTTTAAATCAAATCAAGTTATGAAACGTACCTTAAATTTTCAAAACCATCAAATTCCAAATAAATCCTTATTTAATTCAATTATTAACCAATTTAGATTACAAATTTATTTCAATCTATCTTTCCACCTTTAATTAATTAAAGTTATAAAATCAATTTTAAATATTAATGTAATTTATTTTTTAAATAAACATTTACAAATATATATATATATATATATATATATATATATATATGTTAACTGAAATAATTTTTTATAAAGATTAAATTAAACCTTTTATTTTAAATCTTTTTCAAATATTATTTTATATATTTTAAATAATAAAATTATAAATAAAATTTACTTTTATTACATTTAAATTAAACTTATAATGTTAAAATTTCTAAAACCTATAAATTTAAAATTCTAAATTATCGTGTATTAAAATAAATATTTATTATGTACCAAAATCAAAACTCATATATTTCCTTTCAAACCTTGGAAATCATTTTCAAAATAGACCAGCCGTGTCCGTTTATAAATTTTCTATCCTATGGTCAAGTGGTACGAATATTTATCATTTCAATCCGTAATAGTTTAAAATTTACGGGTTTATATCATTTAAATCCACAATCCCAAAGTTTCAAAATCAGATGAAAATCACTTGGGTTTATCATTTCAACCTGTAACGATTTTCCCCTAGTTTAAAGTCCATTCGGGTATGTATCATTTCAACCCATAGTGATTCCTAAAACTAAGGGAACCTACAGAGTGAAGACAATGGAATGAAATAGCATAACATCATAATTACCAGCATATATGATCAATAAAGAATTAAATATAATAGTCAGGCAACATGTTATGGTGTAAATTATATAAGTGATCAATTTAAAATATCACCTATCATATTTAACAGTTAATAGCGAACTATTTTAATTTAACAGCATTTTTAAATTGTCAATTCATACAAAATCAATTTAATAAGCATAAGAAAATTAATCGTGACTGATTGCTCACCTTTCATGGCTAGAAAACAATGGAAATTGAAAAGCGACTGACACGGGTAAGGATATGAAGCAGCATTTCATATAGCTGTGAAAAACACAAAATAAATATAGCACGAAAATTATACAAGAACAAATACATACATAGATGCAATATATATACATTTGTGTTATAGATGTTAAAACGAACAATTATATATACAACACACATAATTCCTATCTACAAGTTCAAAATTGACAAATACAACTTTCGTAGTGAATATGCATATGTGTTATATATATAGCATATAAAGGTACAAATTCAAAGCACAAACACTTATGCCAATATACATGTGCGCGCCATATATATAGGCATTATGTTGAATTACACGTGCATGCAATATATATTACTTAATCAAAATGCAAACTGTCATTTATATGCGTGTGTATGCCTATATACATACATACATACATACATACATACATACATACATATATATATATATATATATATATATACATATGTATGTATGTATGTATATTGTTGCCTATCGGCAACATATTGGCAATATTCACACAAACAAGCAAATATATCTGTGGCCTATATATACATATATACATACACACACACACATATATATAACCGCATATATATGTCCCATATAAACAACAGGGACAGCTTCGGCCAGATATGTGATATGCATCTACAATGCTCAGGCAAATGAAGGAATAGCAAGAGACGGTTGATCTTGGGTTAATGGGGTTCACTCGACTATTGTTTTGTGGAGAACTGCACCAATACGGTTATGGAGGGGTGGTGCCGAGTCAGTAGGGAGGGGGAACAAGGCATGGAGATCAATCTGGGGTCTCGGTTGGAGGAAGGTGAGGAAGATGGCCGTTGTCACGGCCCGTCGGGGTCGCTTGGTTTGGATGTTGAACTGCTTTGATCAGGAAGGGGAAAATTCGGGCCGACTCTAGGTTTTGGACAGTCATTTTGTGTTTGACTTGGGTCAGGAGAGGGGACACACAACAAGGCACATGGAAATGGAATGAGAAAATGGCATGACGGGGTTTGCTTCGAGTGAAAGAGGGAAGGAACTCGGGACATGTGAACAACAGAAAGATATATAAACTTATAAAATAAAATAAAATCTTAGAGCAAAACGAAAAGCACCTGGAGGTAGCCAAAAGTGTTCTCAAAAAAGAGGAAGATGCCATGCTCTATATGTTTTTTCTTTTTCAAAATGAACGAAGAGGAATAGTGAAAGGACATCTAAAATATATATAGAAATAGTTGGAATAGCAAGAGCCAACAGTGGATTCAGAAATTTATTAAAGGAACGATTGATTGGATTTACATGGCTGGAAATTAAAAAGGCAGCGGAAAACAAAAAGGCACACATACGATACCAATTTGACGAACCGTTATGCCAATTTCGCTGCATATCGAACGTCAAAATACAGGAAAAAACTGTACTATGGAGATCGACACGACGAGACGAACAAAACTTTACATAGGTATCAGCAATTTAATCAAGTCAATTTAATCAAGTTATAAAAACTCGACTTTTCGCTGCTGAAAATGCTGTTGAAACGCCTAAAATAAGATAAACGGAGTTATAGCAGTCCAAATTTGACAATATGAATTACGAAGCCTTACTCAAAAATGATTTACAATTTTCATTACATAAAAATAATTATACTTGAAAAATATTTAATTTTCAACAATTGTAAAACCGATTTAAAGGCTCGAATTTTGGAGTTTTCATGAATAGGCTAAATTTCAAATTTTCAGATAAAAGTTTACCCTTTGCTATGTTTAAATAAACGTATTTCAAATATCTAATTTTTATTTCAAAATTTATACTTTAAATTTCAAGAAAAATTTAGTTAATTACGTTATAATATCTTAAAATTCTCAAGTCGTTACAGACCGAGTATTACCGATTCAAGTTAGGATGCTATGAGCACAGGAGATGTGCTAGTGGAGTCACAGGCGTGTTCCATATACTTGAATATATTTCGCTGTGTGTGTGAAACTGTATGATCAGTACTCGTGAGGACAAGTTATTATAACTATCCCGATTTGATTTGTCGATTATTGCACTTTGATGATTGTATATATATTACAGTTATATTTTCTTTGTATAAAAATCGGTTATTATATATTATATTTTGATCCGTTGTGATTGTGATATTTTATAATTGTTTTTTCAGTTTCTTCTACTATCCTCTTCTTTCTCATAGTTATTCACCTTTTCATACAATTTGTGTTGGGCAAGTGTGATTTATTGTCGCTCAAAGGGTACAGAACAGCGGGTCGCTATACGTGGTAACAGAGCTTAAGTTGAGCGAACACCTAGGCTTTGGTGGGGATTACCCATTAGATATAGGGTCAGTAGTACCCAACAATGAGTCTGAGTGTATTATTGATATGAGAGCGTATTTGTTAGTGAATGTAAATTGTTTTATATTGTGTTAACTTACCGGTTGAATGCTTATGAATAATAGCCAGTACGGTCTGGACAACTGCATCGATAGAGGTTTCTAAATTCTAAACAAGTTAAATCGAAATAGTATTGTTTTAAAGTGGGTTAATGAAATAATTTTTTAGAAATTATATTTGAATATAAAAGAAATAATTTTATGAAATTATTATAGTAGATTGATATGGTGGACGTTATTATTATAATCAATTATAAATTGGAATGGTTATATATGACCAAATTAAAAGGTATAAGTATGAGTTATATAAATGAGTTAAAACTTACATATGATTCAAACAAGATTTGGAAATTTAAATCTCGAAAATTTCGAAAATGTTTTCCAAGTGTTTTGGAATAAATATTGGTTGTATTATTGTGGAAATGTATTTGAATAGAAATGTTTTTAAATGGATTTTGAAAATGATAAGGCACTGTACTCACTACAATCGTTGGAAAATAATTTCGATGATGATTGCGACATCAATAGTGTTCATTTTCGAGTTTCCAAGTGACGAAATGTTACCGTACTAATTTGATATAAGGATTTTTGTTCGGAAAAAGGTTGTTTTAGGAATTCCGAAGGGAAATTGTTTTGGATAAAAACTAGGTTTGGTTTAAATTTAAAATGTGTGGTTTGGTGTATGTGTGTGTGTGTGTATATAAGGTTTCAAAATGATTTGAAATGAAACTGTATGTTTGAATTCAGGAATCCTTATTTAAATATTTTAGGAAATTATCAAGAAATAAACTTTTGAACTTGTAAATTGAGAATGATATTCGTAGGGAAAGAAACGTGAAAAAGGGAATTTCAAAATTGAATTTTAACTTAAGTAAGTTAAAATGAAGTGTGTGAATTGGAATTTAACTTAGGCTAAGTTAAATAAAAGTGGATTGGACTAGAAATGAAAATGAATGGAACCGAGTATAAAATTTGAGGTCTAAAATGATCATATAACAGTAAGCTATTAATTTTAAATGGAATCAATTCAAGCATAGAATTATTCAAAATGTGAAAAATAAGTTTTGTAACCTGTAAATTGGAAAAGTGGAATAGAATAATTAAAATAGAGATGGTTTGATATTTTTGACAAGAAATGGAAATTTAGCTTGAAGTAGAAAATAAAGTTGAGCTCAAGTCATACCTAATGAATTAAAAATTGAATTGCGAGGTGGAAAATGGAAGTAACTAATTCGATGAATTAGTTAGTAAATTGAATATTGGAAATGGAACTTGAGATATAAATGGAATTCGACTTACATATAAGCGTATTAGATATTTTGAATGTTGTCGAATAAATGGAAATGAATTGGAATAGCAATGACTTAAGTTAAAAGGGAGCTAGATATAAGTGTATATAAATTTAATACGGTTTTGAGATGTTATGTAAATGAAATTGAGTATGGAATTAATTTTTAAAGTGGAAATGAATATAAGTGATGTATAAATGGTTATAATACACTGTAATATTAATTTTATGAAGTGGTTCATAAATAAATTGGCATGAATGGGCTTGTTGTTGAATATAATATTAGGAAAACACAATTTTGTAAATAAATTGAATGTGGATTAATAAAAATTTGATAAATTGATTTGGAATCAACTTAAAATAGCTACAAACTAGAATGGTTATTTTATTAAATGAATACACCGAATTTGCAAGGAAAATTTTGTCGTTTGAAGTAAACCAGAGAAAACAAAATTTTATGATTCAATGGAAAGTGGATAAATTGGTTTAGAATCCGTTTGGAATGGATATGAATATATTGTGTGTAATTATGAATTGGATGCAAGGTGATATGCTATATTAATCGATTGATAGTAAATAAGTTACTGTTGGAACCCTATAATTGATTTAAATACATGTAGAACATGTTTGTTCATGCAAATATTTTGTTTAACTAGGGAAGTTCTTGAAATGTTACTAAATTTCATATTTTTGGGACTTACATGTTTAAACTGATTAAGCATAGGTACAAAAGACCATTTGCCTATGTTATGGTCACGCGATTGCATATAAATTGAGCGAGCTAGCTTAATAATGCTAAAATAAGGTACGATTGCAAAATTAGCGTGTGGAAAATAAAAGTATTGTTATATATTTCATTTTCTGACCATGAGAGTCGATGTATATCTTGTTATCATATTTGTCATATTGCAAAAGGCTCTCCATACAAGAGACACTCTACCAAATTTTTTTTGAAAATTTAGTGTTAGAAAAGTTTTGAAAATAATTTTGCTAACAAAAAAAAGGTTTGAAATTACAAATGGAAAGTAACGGGTTTTTTTGAATGTTTGGAAACTCGTTAGTGATGCAGGTCTAAAGATTTAGAAAAGTGAAATATCGAGTATTGAATAAGTGGGTTTTAACAAGTTAATGGCTTGTTGCATTTTTCCCACTTAGCAATTTCGAGGACGAAATTCTTCTTAGGGAGAGGAATGTAACAACACGAATTTTCCATCATTTGATTTTGGACATTTAAATGGTTTTAAATATTGGATTTGGAATATGAATTGGTTTTTGAATATGAAGATTTTGGTTGAAATTATAGAATGAATTTAAATTTCAAATATAGCGATTTATCGTAATATGGAAATGGTAAATAATTGATATTTGTGTTGAATATTAATTGAAATACAGAATTGGTGAATAAATGAATTTAAATTACAAATAAAGCGATTTATCATATTCGGTATTATCCGGTAAGGAGTAGGCCGGTTTTGTGCTGCTAGGTATCGAGAGGTTCGATCTTGGTAAATTTTTCTAGAGGTAATCTATGGCGAGCGATACCCTAGTAGCATTGTCGTTGTATGGAATCCAATATCCATTGCGAGCCCATACAGTTTTAGATGTGTCCAACTATGTTGAAACGTGAGATGCAAGCATTTCAACAACTCTATAGTTTATTTTCCATGGACGCTATTATAATATCAGATGATGTTGATGTAAATGCTTTGGTTATCGTAAGGTAAAAACCCATCGTGTTTATGTGTGACGTGGTCTTATGAGATACCTTTGCTTCCAAAGGATTTGATAAGTGTTACCTGGAGACTTGACTAGGCAACTAAGTGCTCGGCATTCAGGGTGTTCGGCATTCAAGATGTTCGACTTTGCTTTGTTCGGCATGATTCCATACTGCTCGGCATTCGGGGTGTTCGACATTCAGGGTGTTCGGCATTCAGGATGTTCGGCTTCGCTTTGTTCGGCATGATTCCATACTGCTCGGCATTCAGGGTGTTCGGCATTCAGGGTGTTCGGCTGTCACTTTGTTCGGCATGATTCCATACTTCCCGGCATTCAGGGTGTTCGGCATTCAGGGTGTTTGGCATTCAGGATGTTCGGCTTGGCTTTATTCGTCATGATTCCATACTGCTCGGCATTCAGGGTGTTCGGCATTCAAGGTGTTCGGCATTCAGGATGTTCGACTTCGCTTTGTTCGGCATGATTCCATACTGCTCGGCATTCAGGGTGTTCGGCGTTCAAGGTATTCGGCATTCAAGGTGTTTGGCACCACTTCATTCGGCATGAGAATGTTGTTCGGCATTCAAGGTTTTCGGCATCACTTCGTTCGGCATGAGTGTCATTCGGCATTCAGGGTGTTCGGCATCACTTCGTTCGGCATGAGAATATCGTTCGGCATCCATGCCTTGCTCGACATTTTTGTCGTTCGGCCTCTCTGGATCGGCACATAGAGATCACTCTATTTGGGCCAAGCTACTTAGCTACCTGGCCCACCAGGGAAGTCCAACCCATTCTTGCCTATAAATAGAGAGGCAGAGGCACAGTGAAATGGACCTTTCTTCGAGAACACCGGGGAGACTATGCCGCATTCAAGATTCATTCAAGACTTATCTTTTTTGCTAGGGATTTGTATTCAATATGATTGGGATACAGATTGTATCTGTAATCGATTATCGAGAAAAGCAATAAATATTAACCTCAAAGTGGACGTAGGCAATTACGCCGAACCACTATAAATCTGGTGTTCGTATTTTCTGCATTTACATCTGCATATTATCCTCTGTTTAACTTACTTTCTTCATTAATCTCTCTACATAAACTCTCTTAAGGGTGTTAGTGGCCCATTTTGGTGCTAACATTTTGGTGCTTTCACTGAGAACCGAATTCTCAAGACGATAGGATCTATTTTGTAGCTACTGGATTGAAAAATCCCCCGAAGGAGATCCAAATCATTCAAAAGACATCTATTGATTCTACTCAGAGTTACAACAAAAAACTCTACTATGGGGAGACCACGAACTAGATCGGCCTCTCACAACGCAGGTGTCCACGAAACTGCTAATATACAACAGATAGGACCTAGCAACCAACCAGCAATTCAAGGCACAGGAACCTCCACCCAGAACCAAGCGGAGGTCGTTTCCCAAACAGAGTTCAACGACTTGATAAGAGAGCTCAGGGAAAGTAGAAGGCAACTTGCAGAGCAGATCCAAGCCAATACTAATCTCAGGACTCAGCTTGCCCAGCAGCAGCAGCAACAGCAGAATGCTGGAAGTAGTCCTTCTCCTTATTCTGAATTTGATAGTTTGACCTTGGCTGACGAACCTCCTAGGCATAGACGCCGCAAGGATGAAGCTGCACAAGCAGGAGTCGCTGATCGATCTGCCAAGGATCAGGCGTGTGGTGAGACCAGACACCCGGACCACCAAGACCCAAATCAAGCGGGACATCAACCAGCACGGTCCCGTGGAACGGAACCCAACCTCCCACCCTCCATACAAACTCCAGATTTATCGGCCATGTTCAGTCAGTTGATGAGAGAGAACCAAGGCCTGACCAACGAGGATTGAGGTGTGTCCAAAAGCCATACTCCCTTCACAGATGTTAACCTACAGGCTGAGTATCCCAAGAAATTCAATATGCCGATTATCCCAGCCTGCGAAGGGAAGACTGACCCTAGGCAACACGTGATGAGGTACGAATGGATGATGGATTCGACAAGAGCAAACGACCCAACTATGTGTAGGTGTTTCCCAATCACTCAGTCCGGGATCGCCATTATGTGGTTTACTCGTCTTCCTCCACGATCTATATCCAGCTTCGACGAGTTAGCGATGGAATTTGTTGAACAATTAAGGATACATGCTACCCGTCCAAAGGACGTAATGTCTTTATCAAGCGTAATCCAGGCTCCGGGAGAGTCTTTGAAAGCATACTTACAGAGGTTTCATGTTATCGCAACTGAAGTTAGTAATCCTAACGACCACGCAATGGCGGTAATGCAAGGTGTAGATCCAGACTCGGAGTTTGGAGATTGGTTGGTGGGAAAGCCCCCGGCTACATTAGAATGATTCTATTCCAAAGCCCATCAGTTCATACGGAGGGAAGAGGTTCGATGGACGAGACGAGATAAGGCACCAGGGCCTGTTCAGGAGACTGTGAAAAGTAACATCGCCGTGAAGTAGTCCGGCGATAGTTCGGGAAAAGTTCAAGTCAACATCCAGAACAAGCCTGATAGTCTAAAGGATCCAGAAGTGGGAGTCCCTGAAAGAAAAGAGAAGCAGGGAAATGGAAATCAAGGATTCCGACCTATAATGAATACTCCCCACTGAATACATCTCTTGAAAACATTTATCTATCTACATGTAACACCTTTGAATACAGAAAGTCATGCCCAAAGGAGTCCACTAAAGAATAGAAATGGACAGGGAAGTACTGTCGCTTCCATAAGACCCATGGGCACAATACTTAGGAGTGTAGACATCTCCATGACGCCATAGAGAAGTTGATCAGATAGAAAAAACTATAGGAGTTTGTCAAAAACCCACAAGATGGAAGGCAAGGAATGGCAGACCTCGGGCGCGGGCCGACTCCATGCCAACCAGAACAACCTGCTCATACTGTGGGTAGATTGATCATAAACACTATTGTCGGAGGACCTCATCCTGCAGACAAGAGTTGGCAGGAGATGGAACGATATGCTACCTCCTTGAGGCATTCGGATTGTGAATGTTGTTCGAATGTGGAAGATGGAACCCCTTCAAAGCAACAATGCATGATGACTGACAATATAGTGTTTAGGACTCGAGAGGCGGACAAGGTGGAGGCTCCTACTATCGACCCGATGGTTATATCTTCAAGAAGGCTTATGACTAAATGAAGTTGGAAATGAAAGATTTAAAACCATGTAAAGCCTGTATCCACGGCTTTAACGGTGCTGCAAACGACGCGATGGGGTATATAGAGCTACCAGTTGAACTGGGAGAAGGTGGGCGTAGGAGAGTGCGAGTCCTACCGTTTATAGTAATGGATGTTGACTCTCCATAAAATGTGTTTTTGGGTCATTCGGCCTTGGCAGAATTTAGGGCTGCTTTGGCCCCATGGTGTTTGACATTAAAATTTTCGACATACAAAGGAATCGGTGTTGTACATAGCGATCAGGCAACCAATCGCGCATGTTACATGGCAGAACTGAGAGAAGATCAGCGGAGAGAGAAGAGAAAAGTTGCGAACAGCTCCGTTCGCGTCGTAAAGATTGATGATTTACAAGTAATGCTCGATCCCTTGCTCGGGCAGCATTCATGGATCCTTAGAGACATAGATCCGAGAGATGGTGATGGGGAACCCAAGGAAACAAACGCAGCACCAGCTGAGCCGACGGTCGACATTCTAGTCACCCGGGATGACCCATCACGAGTTCTTAAGATTGGATCACAACTCAATCCCTGAGTGCCCGAGGATCTTACCGATTTCCTCCGGGAAAATCTGGACGTTTTCGCTTGGAAACACTCTGATATTTGCAGGATTTCTCCAGCAATTGCGAGTCATATGTTGAATATAGACCCGAAACACGTTCCCGTAAAACAGAAAAGGAGTGGTATGGACCCGGAGAGGTCTGTGGCTCTCAAAGAGGAGGTGGACAAACTCAAAGCCAATGGGTTCGTCTGCGACGCCCTCTACCCTGAATGGGTATCTAACCCAGTGCTAGTGAAGAAAGAAAATTGAAAGTGGGGAAATTGTGTTGATTACTCCGATCTGAATAAAGCATGCCCGAAGGATAGTTTCCCTTTGCTTAGAATCGACCAGCTCGTCGACTCTACCGCCGGACACGAATTATTATCATTTATGGATGCGTATTCCGGATACAATCAGATCCCGATGCATATTCCAGACCAAGAGTACACTAGTTTTGTCACGAATATGGGGCTATATTGCTATGTAGTAATGCCCTTTAGATTGAAAAATGCGGGAGCAACTTATCAGCGTCTGGTGAATCGAATGTTTAAAGACCAGATCGGTAAGACGATGGAAGTCTATGTGGATGACATGCTCGTGAAGTCACGACAGTCAAACGACCACATTCGAGACTTAGCAGAAATGTTTGATATACTCAGACATTATGGTATGAAGATCAACCCCTTGAAGTGCTCTTTTGATGTGGCATCAGGAAAGTTCTTAGTTTTCATTGTGAATGCACGTGGAATAAAAGCTAACCTGGAAAGGATTCAGGCTATTCGGGATATACAAGTGCTCAGAATATAAAGCAAGTATAAAGCTTGAACAAAAAGGTGGCAGCACTGAGCCGATTCATATCCAAAGCCACGGATAAGTGTTTCTTTCTTTAATGTGATAAAGAAGGGAAAAAGGAATTTCGATTGGATATCTGACTACGAGGAAGCATTCCGAGCTTTGGTAAGGCATTTAGAGAGCCCCCCGGTGCTATCGAAACCAGCAAACCATGAAACGTTGTATGTGTACTTGACAGTATCCCAACATGCTATCAGTACGGCTTTGGTCCGTGAAGAGGACCGAGTTCAAAAGCCAGTTTACTATGTTAGTAAACGTCTGACGGGGGAAGAAAGAAACTATCCCAAGATCGAGAAATTATCCTATTGCTGGGTGATTGCATCATGCAAGCTTCGCCCATATATTCAGGCACACCCAGTCACTGTTTACACTGATCAACCATTGCGTTAGGTACTTCAACGACCAAAAACTTCTGTAAGAATGTTAAAATGGAATATCGAGTTGAGTCAGTTCGATATTACTTACCTACCACGAAAGGCTATTCAGGGACATGCGCTAGCGGATTTCATCGCTGAATTCACCATGACAGACGAATCAAATGGCCGCAATTTCATACCTTCTGTCCGATGGAAGATGTACACCGATGGGGCGTCTAACGACCGTTGTTCAGGGGTTGGCATATTTCTTGTAACTCCAGAAAACCGATCAGTTTGCTACGCTTTGAAGCTCGAATTCACAGCAACAAATAACGAAGCCTAGTATAAACCATTGATTGTCGGCTTAAGATTCGTCAAAGAACTGGGAATAAGATCGGTTGAAATCTTTTGCGAGTCACAAATGGTGGTGTATCAAGTGCGTGGAGACTACTAAGCAAGGGGGCAGAGACTTGCCCCATATTTAGCCTAAGTTTAGGAGCTGCTAGCGAATCTCAAATATTATGATATTTCACATGTTCCGCGTGAACAGAACAGGGCAGCTGATTCATTGGCAAAATTTACAAGCATTGGCGATGCATAGCAGATGAAATTGTTTCCCGTTGAAACCTTACATGTTCCAAGCATAAATATGATGGAGGTAGAATCCATGTTAGAAACAGAAATCGAGAAGGAGTCATGGATGACCCCATTCAAGTAGTACTTGTTAAACGGAGCCATGCCCGAAAGAAGGAGCGAAAGACGACAAGTCATTTGTAAGGCTTCTCGTTATGTAATGCAGGATGGAATAATGTATCGTAGGGGATTCTCGACCCCATTACTCCGGTGCATTGCCTATGATGAGATAAAACAAGTCCAGAAGGAAGTCCATAAAGGTGAATGCGGCAACCATACCGGGGGGAATACGTTAGCAAAAAAAATCCTCCGCTGTGGATACTATTGGCCAACTGTAAATCGGGATGCAGCAGACTACGTAAGAAGATGTGACAAATGCCAAAAGTATGCGAAAATCCCAAGAGCTCCGGCGACGGAACTCACACAAATGGTTAGTCCTTGGCCATTTGCAATGTGGGGGATCAATATAGTCGGTTCCTTACCCCTATCCAAAGGTGGTGAAAAATATGCGATTGTTGTGGTTGATTACTTTACTAAGTAAGCAGAAGCAGAGCCTTTGGCCACTATCACCACCAAGAAAGTCATTAATTTCATGGTACGAAATATCATATGCCGCTTTGGCCTGCCACGAACCATCGTTACAGACAGTGGAACTCAGTTTGAAAGCAAAGAGTTTAGGGAATTTTTACAAAAATACGGTATTGAGAAAAAGTTTGCAGCGGTTGCTCATCCGAAATCAAATGGACAAGTGGAGGTTGTAAACAAGATAATCAAATCCATATTGAAAAAACATTTGTAAAAGGCTAGAGGCAAGTGGGTGGATAAGCTTCCAATAGCACTTTGGGCTTACAGAACCACCCACAAGTCCGCGACTGGCCATACTCCGTTCGCATTAGCATATGGAATAGAAGCTGTCATACCCATGGAACTTGAAGTCCCATCACATCGGGTAACTTATTTCGACCTTGAGTCAAACTAAGATCTCTTGCTAGTATCTTTGGACTTCGTTGATGAAAAAGGCGAAGAAGCTAATTTAAGAGCGGCCGCGTATAGGCACCGAGTTGCTCGATATTATAATGAAAAAGTCCGTCCGAGAATCTTTGGAGTAGGTGATCTCGTTTTGAAACGAGTTTTCTCAGTTCCGTCACACATGAGCCCCGCATGGGAAGGTCCATACGTCATTGAACGGAAGATTGGAGAAGGAACTTTCAAGCTAGCGACCATTGTTAGTGCGACACTTCCCCAACCATGGAATAATGAACATTTGCGGCACTATTACACTTGCTTCATTTCTATCATATTTTAGTTGCATTAATTTCCAGAAAGTTTTTATTCTTAGTTTACGGCATGTAAAATGACAATTTAGCATATTTGTACTAATAAAGGCTTGAAGCCATTTCCTTTTCCCATGAAATGTCGATGTTCTGTGTATGATAACGCTGTAACAAATGACTAAGAGATACATTACTCTGTCTGACGTACGAACGAGCATAAATGACTCAAAACCTCCAAGTCCCCGGAGTGCGGACTGGAGTACTCTAAGTCCCTAGAGTGCGCAATCGAGTATAAATGACTCAAAACCTCCAAGTCCCCGGAGTGCGGACTGGAGTACTCTAAGTCCCCAGAGTGCGGACTCGAGTATAAAGGACTCAAAACCTCCAAGTCCTCGGAGTGCGGACTGGAGTACTCTAAGCCCCCAGAGCGCGGACTCAAGTATAAACGACTCAAAACCTCCAAGTCCTCGGAGTGCGGACTGGTGTACTCTAAGTCTCTAGAGCGCGGACTCGAGTATAAACGACTCAGAGCCTCCAAGTCCCCGGAGTGCGAACTGGAGTACTCTAAGTCCCCAGAGCACGGACTCGAGTATAAACGACTCAAAATCTGGACGGACTCGAGTATAAACGACTCAAAACCTCCAAGTCCCCGGAGTGCGGACTGGAGTACTCTAAGTCCCCAGAGCGCGGACTCGAGTATAAACGATTTAATTGACCAAGTCCCCTGAAAGTGGACTGGACTTAAAATGACTCGAAGTCATCAAGCCCTTGGCATACGGACTAGAAAATATTCTAAGTACCCAGAGCGTGGAATAAAGAATGTGTAATGCCAAAAGATTATCAACTTATTTTAAAATGAATCGAGAAGCTGATGTGACTCGCAATAGCTTCGGTTCCGACCATGATTATACAGAAAACCGGACAACAGAAATCTTCCGAAAGGCAAAAAGAACTAAGTTTTATTCATCAAAAATAAGTTTCTACAACAACTCCTCCGAAGCTCGGAGTCAAAAGTTCATTTATGTAAACTACGAAAACAAAAATAATTACATAATCTATACTAGCACTTGTTGAACGAGAGCGAAGACTACTTCTTTGACTTCTTTGACTTTTTGCCCGATGACTCCTCTCCGGTACGTTTACCCATGATAGCTTTCTTTGACGAGGGAGTGACAGCCGAAGAAGTATGAGGAACATCCATGGGTTTGGACCCGTCTAAGAGAATGACCTTCAACGGCTTGTTCAAAGTATCATACATGTCCACAGCTTGAGGTTCAACCTTGATCTTGATCGTCTTTTCCTTCTCTTTATCAAACTGCACCTTCATGCTCAGTTCGGACGTGTGCTCGAAGACGCCTGTAATTTCAACTTCATAACTGCCATCGATGGGGAGGAAGTCTCAGATTTGTCCTCGTCAAGCGCTCCGATCACCTGAGCATCGGGACCGGGAGCCTCTCCTGCATGAGCGGCTTCACTCATTTTTCCCCTAAATTCCTTGGCGACATCGCTCCACGGAGTGGGCTCAAGATCAGAATGGCCTACATAAAATCACGAATAGCAAGTATTAGAGTGAGATAGCTTCTGGTGGAAAGCGAAAACTCTTGGAATGTTAAAGCGAAAGAGTTGCCTACCAGGTTCCGGCTGGCTCTCAACCGTCAGGGCTGTCTCACCCTCTGGAATAGGCGACAAAACATGAACAGCAAAGCCGGGTTTCTCCGGGTCATAGCCGATGTGCTATTCAAAGGATGGAGTATCTTCAAAAGGATGGAGTATCGGCCGACTGGTCGGCTGGGTAGGCACACGAGCTGGAGACTCAATCCCGGATGGACCGGCGATAACTTCTTTCCTTTTTGTTGAAGGGAAGCCTTTGCAATAAATAGCGTTAGCCGCTGACAGGTTCGACGGCTCATTTCCCTTAAGGAATTCTTTTATCTAGGCCGCCTCATCAACCTCCTCGATACCGTGTTCGGCCTTCTTGATTTCAATTAAAGTCTCCCATGCCTCGGCCAAAGATTCAAGATAGTCCTTACCCAGAAAAGTTAAGTCACGGTGCATGAGAACGCGGGCATTGAATTCGGCAATAAGCGGGTCGAACATGGTTTTGATTTCTTCTCTACCTTCTTCCTTGGCCGCCTCGAGCCGGGAGTCGATTTCCGCAATGGCTATCTTTTTGCCCTCTTCGCGGGCTTTATTCTTTAGCGCCTCAACTTTAGAAAGCTCGCCCTCAAGTTTTGCTTTTAGGAGTCGCGTTGCAACAATCTCGTCGCAATACCGTTGCTACTCTTTTTGGGAAGCAACCTTCTCCTCTTGTTCTTTGTGGAGTCGCTCCGCAAGTTCTTTAACCCGGAGACATAATGCTTCCCTCTCTATTTTCACCGAGTCTTTTTCCAAAGCCAAAGCCCCACAGCGTTGTACTGCCTCGTCGAGTTCTTTTTTGTGAGTCGATTCCAGACGAGTTACGGCTTCGGCGGTATCACTGGTGCTCTGCTGGGCGGCCTCAAGTTCAGATTTGTAAGTCGCAATCTCTTCGTCCTAAGCCCTAATGATACCTTTGTCGTGGATAGCCTCAAGCTTTAGGCGATCGATCTTATTTTGGCGCTCCATGGAGACTTCTGAAAGTTTTTCGGCCAAATGAACAAACGCATCATGTTGAACATAGACGTAGTTGGTGCAGGCAATGGCGCTCTGTTTAACATCTCCAAGTATATGGTGGATCGCCGGGAGGAACTTCAGACCATCAAAGCAGATCTTTAGAAATTTAGCTTTAAGCTCAGCCAGTCTCTCCGATACTGTAACGCCCCGAAAATTTTCGACTTTCGAAAATTCAACATCGATACTCACTTTATCGACTGCCGAGAAATCGAAGGCCAAAAACCCGAAATGTTATGGTTTAAGAAAAATAATTTAAGAAAAGAAAAAGAGATAAGAAGAGATAAGAGGATAGAAAAAGATAGGGAAAAGAAAACAGAAAATAGAGAAGAGATAGAAAGAAAAGAAAATGGAAAATAGAAAGTAGAACGGAACAGAAAACAACAGAACAACAACAGAATCTCACAATTCGCAGCGGAACAACATATAATAATAAATGAATAATCTTTAAACAAAGAACTATATCAGTTATTACATTTTATACATTACATTACATCATATCATTAGAGGGTACAACAACATACAACATCAAACAGTGCAGCGGAAAAAGAAATACTATATAAACTAGTAATACACCATGCCATCTAGCTTGCTTCCAGCAACTCCAGAATATCCAGTTTATCCTGATAAACCTTAACTCTTAACTGCCCGTGTGAAAATTGGTGGGCACCCAGAGTTTAGGAAGGAAAACAATAAACTCCGAGTCAGTCATGTGACTGGTGTGAGAACTCAAAACAGTTTATTTATCTTTAAAAACAAAAATAGAGAAATATTTTTAAAGTCAATTCGCAATGCTTTTAAAAATGAGACTACCATAAGGCCTCCCGCACACACACACATGCAAACGCAGAATCGGAGGAGATTTCTCCTTATGATAGTCAAAGATGCTTGATACGCATTTAAAAGAACATTTCATATTATTACTAGTGCATAGTGTAGGAAAAATTTAGTTCGAAAGTAGAATATAAATCTTAGCCAACATAGACATTCCGAACTATGCCTACTATAGCTAACTATGTTCAATAGCAGGTTACCGCCACATTCCATAGCAGGTTATACAACTAAAACCGTACGAGTTTCGTATTGTTTCTTTGGATTTCCAACGAATGATCAGGCCAAGGAACTTCCCATTGCCACATGAGAATGCCTCTGGATGGACATCCCTGAGAACCAAACCGGATCTCTACCAACACAAGGCCGGGTTACCCCTAACTGAGTAACAACTGACCGAATATGCCATCCCCCGGTCCTTTGGGACCTTTTCACCGAGCACTCGCAATCAATTTACACAATCATAACAAAGTGTTTTCAACATGAGTAAGTATCTGGGCTCCATACCATGATACCACCCTTTTCCAGAAGGAAATGCACACATCCTAAAGGGCGCTACCCCTCATAACCTTGCCGCATCTTTCCTGTTTTGACCATTCACGGGGTGTGAGGCTCGAAGAAGTCACGTCCACAAAAACATACTTTATACAAAAGCCATGCTTTGGGTCACAAATGATCATAGAGATGATCACAAAGATAGACGATCAAATAAACGATCCTATCACAAATAATCAACACAATGATCATTTCAGCATCACTCAGCATGTCACATTACCAAATTGGGAATATATCGCTGATAACCTTCAACTACATAACCTCTGGGCTCGTACGTCTCAGATAAGGGTGTTAAGCTAAAAGAATAAATTCTCCGCCACCAACAGAAATGTATTTGAAAGAAATCGTCTTTATATCTCAACTTGTAATGTCAGACATACAATCCATACAAGTCTGTTCCGGGCTCGAACAAAACCGAAGGCACTTACAAAGAAGTCCTTGCAATCCGGATATTCACAATCCTGATCGGATTTCCCATCACTTAGGGAGTCTCTATACCGTTGCAACTCAGTGCAGAGACAATCGACAGGTCATCCTATCGCTTTCGCAAATACCGGGTCTTCAACACCGATCTTCAATGCAATTCATAACGACGTATCACATATTCGGAATGGGTTATACGACCCCATGGTCCTTTCCCGGTTAACCCGAATAGTGAGCGCTTATTCAAAAATAAGTGTGGCATTCACATTCAAACAAATCACATCAATTACCCATTCAAAGGAAAATATTGATAGTCGGTTACTGAACTATCAATGAATATGCGCACATCACCAGATTCCAAATAATTTTCCAAATTATTTATTTTCCAAAATATCCTTACAAGATATATTATTTTCAATACTTCAAAAATAAATCAATATTTATTTTTAAACCAATTCTCCTTTTCATTTATAAATTCCATAATGAATTTATATTTCAAAATATTCATGCATATATGATTTCAATTATTCATTTCAATTTATCTTTAAAAAGATAAATTCTCTAAACGTTTCATTCCACATTGGAAAAACATTTCCATACTTATTTAATAAGTAATTCACAAATTTTATTTATTTTCAACACTTAGAAAATATTCAATATACTTAAATCGAGATTAAGTACATATTTCATTCTTTAAGGAAATCATTCTCTTAAACATATTTATTTGGGCAAAAACGAATGTTGCGTAAAACATCGTTACGACAACCCAAAATCACTAGTATAGGGATTCGAAAATAAAATAGATATATAAATCCCAATACTATACAAAACATTTCCTTTCGGAAATCATTTACTATAACAACAGTGTTATAGTCCACTATTTCCTTTTCATTTCTCGAAAACGTCTATTTCAACAATAAATGTTGAAATCTATGGTTTCGAATCTCAACGCATTTTAAAACATCGTTAGATCGTTTTAATTCTGTTTAAAACATCACATTCTAAACATTTCTTTAACATATTATTCACTATTCAAAAACGTGAATATACTACGTTAACAATTTCATCCTTTTATTCATTTTATTTCAAAGGATTATTCACAGTCAAAAACGTGAATATAACTCCATTAATAGGTTTCAACAATTTACTTATCAAAATAAATCGTTTACGAATTTATGAAACAACGTTTATAAACTCCATTTCTATTTATTTTATAACTACTCCTTTTATAAATTCCTTTATTAACCTATTCGATTTTATAACTCAATTAAAAACTAAAGATTCATATTATAAGTCAAATACTTATAAACGATTATTTTACAAAATCGTTTCTTTGAACTCCATAATTATAAATCTTATAACTTATAAGATTCAATTATTCATCCAAATATATTCTTTAATAATTTCACAAAATTTATAAATCTTACTATTTATAAATTTCACTTATAACTTCACCATTTATAATTCTATAAATTTCATTCTTTAATGAAATTCATTTTCACTTCATTCAAACACTTATAAAAACTCGTTTTATAATTCCAATATTTCAATTTATAAATACCCATTTATAAATCTCTTAATATAAATCAATTTATATTATTCTTTAAAACGTCTTTAATCTCCTTTATTATTTCACCATTTTGATTCATAAAATAATTAAATTTTATAAATCCTACATTTAAACTTTTTATAAATAAATTCAGAAATCCAATTTAAACTATTTTATAAAATCATTAGCATCATATTCTCAAAAATCAGTTTTTTTAACTATATTTCTCAAAAATCATAATTTTTATAACTTTAAAAATTATAACGTTTATTTATTTTAAAATGAATCAATTCCAAAAATATAGTATATTTTCAAAAATCACTTTTAAAAATCATTTTTAAAATTCCAAATTCGGTCCAATGATGCTACATACCAAATAGTCAATCACGACAACAACGATATCACATATCGTATATGATAATCAACGAATATCAAAATATACATAATCAAATAAATACTGTTGAGTAATCCAGTTGGATCCCTCCAACCTGTTTTCCTACATCCAAAAACATTAGCACAATACCAATTTCGCTCCAGTACGAAATTATCGCGGTATATGAGATTTAAAATATTATCCGCTTAATAGACGGCGCAATAGGGTCTCATCCGCTAAACAAAAAATGCGGGAAATCAATAACTCCAATATATACATATGCCAATATATATATATTGCTATTATATATAATACCAATTTCACTGTTTATGAAATATTCGCGGTATATGTTTTTAATAAATAACATCCGCTTACTAACGGCGCATAATGTCTATTTTAACAATCAATAGATATTAATCATCATTCAAACATGCATTCAAATATTTTAAATCTAACTATTTAAAATAAAATCGAAACTGATTCGATTGAGTGAGAAGTTCTCACCTTGATTTTATTTTGTTTTAGCGATTTATTTCGAATAAAATTAAACGGACGTTTAATTTTACCCAAAATTCTCACTAACTCCAAACGACTCCAATCCAATTTCATCGCGTAGTGCTCGTCTATACGATTCCAACGCAACTGAGTTTGCATTTTTTTGACCTCGTATGAAAAAGTTATTGATTTTACAGTTTTACACAAATTTATATAAACAATTCAACATAAACTTTTAAACCTAAACAAATTATCACCGTTAGATCTAGCTCCTTTGAATCTCTGCCGTCCACCCCTTCTTCCCACTCACGCATATGCTCCAGGTAATAAGAAAACACGGCCGAACCCATTAGCATGATTAGGGTTTAATATTGCAACTTCCATGCTTGACTAAAACTCGATCTGGGAGTTCCAATTCGTAGCTCAAGGCCACGTCTACCCACGCCATGAACAACTCCGAGCTCGGCACCCCCCTGCATGGAAAACCGTGCGCAAGCATGGCCGAACGCAGGCAATTTGAGGCCACCTTGATCCACTAAATACGATCTCGACCGTATGAAATCGAAGTACTCGCTACACTCAACACATCTCTAGTTGGAAGTTTTCACGATCGCTTGATGGATTGAGAGATTTGAGGAGATGAACGAGATTGAATTCTGGCCATTGGTTTGTAAAGAGGCGGCTAGGGTTTTGGATTAGGTTTTTTTTTTTAAATTATGAAGGGGTAGGGGCCTATTTATAGAAGAAAATCGAACACTATTCATCCGGAAATTCCGAACTCCGATTTACGCGCCGTAACCAGCGTTTCTAGGGTTTACCCCGCGTTCCGGACACAATGGAACAGGTTTCGAAAGCTAATTCGGACATCTGTGCGAGTTATGGCTGTAAACGCTCAATTTAAATTAAACCGATTTAAATCGATTTCTAGGCGTTTTAATTTGTACCGGACAAACGGTAAATCCAATTGACTTGAAATTTGAAAACTTACAACAATATCACATTACGGATCCGATGAAACTGGTTTCGTCGAAATCCGAGACTTTTTGAAAAATGGCTATTTTAACTCGCCAAATTAAAAATAAAAACAATTCGATGCGTTTCGAGCTGCCACGATCAAACGATAGCTCCGATTGACACGAAAATTGAAATCCGGTAATAACTAACTATTACGGATCCAATGGAACTAGTTTCGTTCAATTCTGAGACTGTTCAAAAATTGACTATTTTCACTAGTCGATTTAAATATTAAAATATTCAATTTTCACAATTAAACTTTTAATTTGATTTTTAAAAGTTCTAAAATATCTTTCTAACTCCCATATGATAAAATAAAATTTTACAAATCATTTTCAATCATATTTAACTCAATTTTCAATTATTTCCATAATTTAACATATTAAATTATCGATTTAATTATCCAATTAAATCCAAAAATTCAAATAAAAATTTATTTGACTTATAAATTCACTTATTAATATTTAAAATTAATTAAATATTCAAATTTAAATTAATAAAAATTCTGGGTCGTTACAATCTTCCCTACTTAAAAGAATTTCGTCCTCGAAATTATCAAGTAAGAAAAGTTACAGAATCTATCAACTTTCCAAAATTCATAATTAAACTTCTTGCAAAACTTTACTAAGTTTTCAAATCATACTTAGTTATCTTTTCAAAAACAATTACTATTGTTTAACTTTCAATTCTAAATCAAAGTTAAAGTTTTCAAAACTTTCCAATTTTTCTCAAATTTTTTCTAACGCCTTAAATTTTCGGAAAAATTCGCCATAGTCTCCTTTGCGCGGCTCGATCCGAAAAAAAAATGACAGTATATATATCACAAATATACATCTCATCAAGTAATGAGGCATCCCGCAGGGAAAAATTTGTAAAAGTACGATATTTAATCCGAGATATGTACCTTATATTTTATTAGCAAGCATATACGGCTAATATAGCGCGAAAGCGAGCTCCAAATGCGAAGCAAACGCGATCCGCACCTACTAAACACTCAACAAACAAAATGAGAACATGCATATATGAAAATAATCTCAATATACAGCATATATCTCCATAACAACTATATATGTCACATAGCAAATGCAACTAAACAACAAATGCAATATATATTCAACCATCAACCAACTAACATCCATAACCAATAAATATTCATTCATATGCTTATTAATATTCAATGAATTGGGTTTTCAATTTAATCATATTTGATTCATTAACAGTGGATGTTTCTAACATTCATTTTTCAATTAGTTTATATTCACTAATTCATATTCAAGTTGGTTCACTTTCAAATCAAATTCACTTCTATTCAAAATTTACTTAACTTCAAATTGGATTTCCAATTACTTTAGCTTCCAATTTCATTGACTCAATTTCATTAACACTTAATGAATTATATACAATCAATCAACTAACAATCATATAACAACAAAATCACTTTGCATATATTCATTCAATTTGGTTTTAACACCATCACTTTCAATTGGTTCAATTAAATTGATTTTCATTCAACTTATTCAACTTCTAATAACATTAGATTTTTAATGAATTAACACTTACATTCATTATTCCATATCAATTTAATTCACATTCAATTGATTAATATTCAATCCATTCATTCAATCCAATTTCTAAAGTTGAATTTCATTTCATATAACTCAAGTTCACATTTATCACTTAACTTTATTATTTTACTTTGATCTAATATCAACTTCATTCAACATCTCTTAAGTTATATTCCATTTAACTTTAAATTCATTTTTATTTACAACTCATATTCATAGATATATTCATATAGTTTCACTTCTTATATATATAAGTTTATTTCAGAATTGTAAATCACCTTAATTAAAATTTAATTCTTATAATTCATTTGCTTATATAATAATTCTTTTATTTAGATTATTCAACCAACTAAACAATCAACTTATATACACTTTAATAATTCTGAAAAATTATTCTTTTATATATAAAATATAATCAAGGTAAAATTATTTCATTTACCCAATTTAAAAACAATATTGTGCCGAATTGTTCTATTCAAGTGTTTAGAAACCCCTTCGGCATAGTTGTCGAGACCACGCTGATGAAGGTTCATATACCACTCAACAAACCAATCATCACAACATAAAACAATTTTATATATTCACTAACATATACGCGCTCATATCTATTATTACACTCAAACTCAATCTAGAGCACTCCTGACTCTATCTCTAATGAGTAATACCCAACAGAACCATGGTTGTCGCTTAACCATAAGCTCTGATACCAAATGTAACGCCCCGAAAATTTTCGACTTTCGAAAATTCAACATCGATACTCACTTTATCGACTGCCGAGAAATCGAAGGCCAAAAACCCGAAATGTTATGGTTTAAGAAAAAGAATTTAAGAAAAGAAAAAGAGATAAGAAGAGATAAGAGGATAGAAAAAGATAGGGAAAAGAAAACAGAAAATAGAGAAGAGATAGAAAGAAAAGAAAATGGAAAATAGAAAATAGAACGGAACAGAAAACAACAGAACAACAACATAATCTCACAATTCGCAGCGGAACAACATATAATAATAAATGAACAATCTTTAAACAAAGAACTATATCAGTTATTACATTTTATACATTACATTACATCATATCATCAGAGTGTACAACAACATACAACATCAAACAGTGCAGCGGAAAAAGAAATACTATATAAACTAGTAATACGCCATGCCATCCAGCTTGCTTCCAGCAACTCCAGAATATTCAGTTTATCCTGATAAACCTTAACTCTTAACTGCCCGTGTGAAAATTGGTGGGCACCCAGAGTTTAGGAAGGAAAACAATAAACTTCGAGTCAGTCATGTGACTGGTGTGAGAACTCAAAACAGTTTATTTATCTTTAAAAACAAAAATAGAGAAATATTTTTAAAGTCAATTCGCAATGCTTTTAAAAATGAGACTACCATAAGGCCTCCCGCACACACACACATGCAAACGCAGAATCGGAGGAGATTTCTCCTTATGATAGTCAAAGATGCTTGATACGCATTTAAAAGAACATTTCATATTATTACTAGTGCATAGTGTAGGAAAAATTTAGTTCGAAAGTAGAATATAAATCTTAGCCAACATAGACATTCCGAACTATGCCTACTATAGCTAACTATGTTCAATAGCAGGTTACCGCCACATTCCATAGCAGGTTATACAACTAAAACCGTACAAGTTTCGTATTGTTTCTTTGGATTTCCAACGAATGATCAGGCCAAGGAACTTCCCATTGCCACATGAGAATGCCTCTGGATGGACATCCCCGAGAACCAAACCGGATCTCTACCAACACAAGGCCGGGTTACCCCTAACTGAGTAACAACTGACCGAATATGCCATCCCCCGGTCCTTTGGGACCTTTTCACTGAGCGCTCGCAATCAATTCACACAATCATAACAAAGTGTTTTCAACATGAGTAAGTATCTGGGCTCCATACCATGATACCACCCTTTTCCAGAAGGAAATGCACACATCCTAAAGGGCGCTACCCCTCATAACCTTGCCGCATCTTTCCTGTTTTGACCATTCACGGGGTGTGAGGCTCGACGAAGTCACGTCCACAAAAACATACTTTATACAAAAGCCATGCTTTGGGTCACAAATGATCATAGAGATGATCACAAAGATAGACGATCAAATAAACGATCCTATCACAAATAATCAACACAATGATCATTTCAGCATCACTCAGCATGTCACATTACCAAATTGGGAATATATCGCTGATAACCTTCAACTACATAACCTCTGGGCTCGTACGTCTCAGATAAGGGTGTTAAGCTAAAAGAATAAATTCTCCGCCACCAACAGAAATGTATTTGAAAGAAATCGTCTTTATATCTCAACTTGTAATGTCAGACATACAATCCATACAAGTCTGTTCCGGGCTCGAACAAAACCGAAGGCACTTACAAAGAAGTCCTTGCAATCCGGATATTCACAATCCTGATCGGATTTCCCATCACTTAGGGAGTCTCTATACCGTTGCAACTCAGTGCAGAGACAATCGACAGGTCATCCTATCGCTTTCGCAAATACCGGGTCTTCAACACCGATCTTCAATGCAATTCATAACGATGTATCACATATTCGGAATGGGTTATACGACCCCATGGTCCTTTCCCGGTTAACCCGAATAGTGAGCGCTTATTCAAAAATAAGTGTGGCATTCACATTCAAACAAATCACATCAATTACCCATTCAAAGGAAAATATTGATAGTCGGTTACTGAACTATCAATGAATATGCGCACATCACCAGATTCCAAATAATTTTCCAAATTATTTATTTTCCAAAATATCCTTACAAGATATATTATTTTCAATACTTCAAAAATAAATCAATATTTATTTTTAAACCAATTCTCCTTTTCATTTATAAATTCCATAATGAATTTATATTTCAAAATATTCATGCATATATGATTTCAATTATTCATTTCAATTTATCTTCAAAAAGATAAATTCTCTAAACGTTTCATTCCACATTGGAAAAACATTTCCATACTTATTTAATAAGTAATTCACAAATTTTATTTATTTTCAACACTTAGAAAATATTCAATATACTTAAATCAAGATTAAGTACATATTTCATTCTTTAAGGAAATCATTCTCTTAAACATATTTATTTGGGCAAAAACGAATGTTGCGTAAAACATCGTTACGACAACCCAAAATCACTAGTATAGGGATTCGAAATTAAAATAGATATATAAATCCCAATACTATACAAAACATTTCCTTTCGGAAATCATTTACTATAACAACAGTGTTATAGTCCACTATTTCCTTTTCATTTCTCGAAAACGTCTATTTCAACAATAAATGTTGAAATCTATGGTTTCGAATCTCAACGCATTTTAAAACATCGTTAGATCGTTTTAATTCTGTTTAAAACATCACATTCTAAACATTTCTTTAACATATTATTCACTATTCAAAAACGTGAATATACTACGTTAACAATTTCATCCTTTTATTCATTTTATTTCAAAGGATTATTCACAGTCAAAAACATGAATATAACTCCATTAATAGGTTTCAACAATTTACTTATCAAAATAAATCGTTTACGAATTTATGAAACAACGTTTATAAACTCCATTTCTATTTATTTTATAACTACTCCTTTTATAAATTCCTTTATTAACCTATTCGATTTTATAACTCAATTAAAAACTAAAGATTCATATTATAAGTCAAATACTTATAAACGATTATTTTACAAAATCGTTTCTTTGAACTCCATAATTATAAATCTTATAACTTATAAGATTCAATTATTCATCCAAATATATTCTTTAATAATTTCACAAAATTTATAAATCTTACTATTTATAAATTTCACTTATAACTTCACCATTTATAATTCTATAAATTTCATTCTTTAATGAAATTCATTTTCACTTCATTCAAACACTTATAAAAACTCGTTTTATAATTCCAATATTTCAATTTATAAATATCCATTTATAAATCTCTTAATATAAATCAATTTATATTATTCTTTAAAACGTCTTTAATCTCCTTTATTATTTCACCATTTTGATTCATAAAATAATTAAATTTTATAAATCCTACATTTAAACTTTTTATAAATAAATTCAGAAATCCAATTTAAACTATTTTATAAAATCATTAGCATCATATTCTCAAAAATCAGTTTTTTTAACTATATTTCTCAAAAATCATAATTTTTATAACTTTAAAAATTATAACGTTTATTTATTTTAAAATGAATCAATTCCAAAAATATAGTATATTTTCAAAAATCACTTTTAAAAATCATTTTTAAAATTCCAAATTCGGTCCAATGATGCTACATACCAAATAGTCAATCACGACAACAACGATATCACATATCGTATATGATAATCAACGAATATCAAAATATCCATAATCAAATAAATACTGTTGAGTAATCCAGTTGGATCCCTCCAACCTGTTTTCCTACATCCAAAAACATTAGCACAATACCAATTTCGCTCCAGTACGAAATTATCGCGGTATATGGGATTTAAAATATTATCCGCTTAATAGACGGCGCAATAGGGTCTCATCCGCTAAACAAAAAATGCGGGAAATCAATAACTCCAATATATACATATGCCAATATATATATATATATATTGCTATTATATATAATACCAATTTCACTGTTTATGAAATATTCGCGGTATATGTTTTTAATAAATAACATCCGCTTACTAACGGCGCATAATGTCTATTTTAACAATCAATAGATATTAATCATCATTCAAATATGCATTCAAATATTTTAAATCTAACTATCTAAAATAAAATCGAAATTGATTCGATTTAGTGAGAAGTTCTCACCTTGATTTTATTTTGTTTTAGCGATTTATTTCGAATAAAATTAAACGGACGTTTAATTTTACCCAAAATTCTCACTAACTCCAAACGACTCCAATCCAGTTTCATCGCGTAGTGCTCGTCCATACGATTCCAACGCAACTGAGTTTGCATTTTTTCGACCTCGTATGAAAAAGTTATTGATTTTACAGTTTTACACAAATTTATATAAACAATTCAACATAAACTTTTAAACCTAAACAAATTATCACCGTTAGATCTAGCTCCTTTGAATCTCTGCCGTCCACCCCTTCTTCCCACTCACGCATATGCTCCAGGTAATAAGAAAACACGGCCGAACCCATTAGCATGATTAGGGTTTAATATTGCAACTCCATGCTTGACTAAAACTCGATCAGGGAGTTCCAATTCGTAGCTCAAGGCCACGTCTACCCACGCCATGAACAACTCCGAGCTCGGCACCCCCCTGCATGGAAAACCGTGCGCAAGCATGGCCGAACGCAGGCAATTTGAGGCCACCTTGATCCACTAAATACGATCTCGACCGTATGAAATCGAAGTACTCGCTACACTCAACACATCTCTAGTTGGAAGTTTTCACGATCGCTTGATGGATTGAGAGATTTGAGGAGATGAACGAGATTGAATTCTGGCCATTGGTTTGTAAAGAGGCGGCTAGTGTTTTGGATTAGGTTTTTTTTTTTTTTAAATTATGAAGGGGTAGGGGCCTATTTATAGAAGAAAATCGAACACTATTCATCCGGAAATTCCGAACTCCGATTTACGCGCCGTAACCAGCGTTTCTAGGGTTTACCCCGCGTTCCGGACACAATCGAACAGGTTTCGAAAGCTAATTCGGACATCTGTGCGAGTTATGGCTGTAAACGCTCAATTTAAATTAAACCGATTTAAATCGATTTCTAGGCGTTTTAATTTGTACCGGACAAACGGTAAATCCAATTGACTTGAAATTTGAAACCTTACAATAATATCACATTACGGATCCGATGAAACCGGTTTCATCGAAATCCGAGACTTTTTGAAAAATGGCTATTTTAACTCGCCAAATTAAAATAAAAAACAATTCGATGCGTTTCGAGCTGCCACGATCAAACGATAGCTCCGATTGACACGAAAATTGAAATCCGGTAATAACTATCTATTACGGATCCAATGGAACTGGTTTCGTTCAATTCTGAGACTGTTCAAAAATTGACTATTTTCACTAGTCGATTTAAATATTAAAATATTCAATTTTCACAATTAAACTTTTAATTCGATTTTTAAAAGTTCTAAAATATCTTTCTAACTCCCATATGATAAAATAAAATTTTACAAATCATTTTCAATCATATTTAACTCAATTTTCAATTATTTCCATAATTTAACATATTAAATTATCGATTTAATTATCCAATTAAATCCAAAAATTCAAATAAAAATTTATTTGACTTATAAATTCACTTATTAATATTTAAAATTAATTAAATATTCAAATTTAAATTAATAAAAATTCTGGGTCGTTACAGATACTGTTGGATCTGTTGCGGGAACAGGAGGAGACGGCTTTGAAACTTCAGCTCTCCTATGAGGATTCCGGGATTGTCGTGTGGAAGAGGAATCAGAGTGTTGGTCTCAGGGACATTGGATTCTTATAGCCGTGCTTATGTTTTCTTTGTTTCGAGTGAGAAGAGGGATGTCCGTGGTACTTGGGCTGATAATATGTTTTCTTCCAAGATGATGAGTCCCGGGAATGATAATCCCTATCGCCATCACCGTCTCTGTCCCGACGCCTCCCGGAACCTGAGTCACGTCCAGAGTGAGGGAAGACAGATGACCCGCGGAGGCGATCAATTCCGTGTGTACGCCCCTTGTCACCTGCATAGAATTTAAATAATAACAAATTAGCAAAGAGTAGTGTGACGATGAAAATTTAAGTGCGAGACAAAGTGCACGTGTTTTTGTATGTCATATTGTTTCCCCCTAACGGACCAGTTTCTTTACTAATAGGAGTTTTTTCTTCCAAAGTTTGGGCTTGAACGCTTGCATCGCCTCTGATGGGCGAGTGAAGTTTAAGTGCCTCCGGATCATCGAAATCATAATTAAGTAGATCGTCAGGTATCGAGAGGTTCGAGAGGCCCTTTAAAGAACTTTCTAAATGTTGTGAGGAGGCCTCTTGCTCTGTCGGAATAAGAGTAACTTTAGAGGTTGCACCAACATTTTCCCTCCTTATCTTGTACGTCAGTTTCTTTTTCCTCTTCAAAGGGGAGGATGACGTTTCGATGTCATGAACTTCAACTAATGGGTCCTGAGTAGGCCCAACGTTCTCATCTTGTGCTTCGGGAGTTTCATTTTCTTTGATTTCTCCTTCTTCTAGTGCGCCAGCAGCGTTGCGTGCTGAACACTCAGCTTGTTTTTTTTCCCTTTACCAGAGGCGGGCCTGGGTATGGAAACGCCCTGAGGAAGGCTTATCCGACAGTCTTCTTCTAACTGTCCAAACCTCGAAAGTGACTCATTTAAAATGAGAGTTCGGATGTCATGTTCGTCAGCAGGAAGGGCTCTAATGGCTTCGACGGCTTCAGAATACTTGCGGCCGTTAGGACGTAGATTGATACCTGAAAAGATGGAAAAAAGAGTTAGAAGAGGCATGGCTTTGACCAAGCATGAATATCGACCCAGAGAAAAGACTTACTTCCTTCCACCAATCTCCTTGCGAAACCAGGAGGGCAACGCACATAAAACCATTCATGTTTGTACAGGGCGAACTTGTTGCATGCCCCAGTTAAGATTTGGCATTCGGCTCGATAAACATGAAAGGGGGGCTATCTCTCCGCTTTTTGATCATATATATATATATATATAAGATGTCACCGGGGTTGGAGGTCTAGAGAGGACAGTCATGAAGAGGATGTAGGTACTGTAGATGAAGGCATGACCGTTCGGGTGCAATTGTGATGGGGCAATGTCGATGTATTGCAGCACGTCCTGAAGAAATAAGTTGAACGGTGGCACACTGCCGACCCAGCACATAAACTTATTACAAGCTGTATATCCAACTAGGGGTAGGTGTGGACGATCGTGCCCCGATGGAATTAATACGTCGACGAAGGGGATTCCGTGGACGGAGCATATCCGATGGATTGATCTTTCATTGATCTTCGAAGCCTGTGAATCGACCGGGTTGTCTAAGAAAATTGATGCCTCCAGGGCGTCGGGAGCTAAGTTATGAGCAGGGGAAGTCGACGGGTTCGAAGTATCTGCGACTCCTTGTTTAGAAGACAGCCCAGGTCTGTTCGAGATCATGGCGGAGTAGATTTCTTAAACATCTTCGATAGAAATTGAAACTAGTAGAATACCTGTTTGAACTATACTTGAAAAGCAATCGACGTTAGACTTAACAACACAAGTATTCCCCCCGTGCGGTGTGTGGATAGTGTGATAATTCAAGAAAAAGCGCTGAGAAATTGAAAGTCACGGAGTTAATGGTATAATGTTGAGCTTGAATCGTCGCCTTCGAAGACCGTCATCGCTGACCGTCTCCAAAAACCTACCCTATGGTGTTTACAATTTCGGACTCAAACATTGGCGCTAAATGTTAGAGGAAATTATCTATTTTTGTCAATTTTGGTTTAGGCTTGTGACTACTGAAACTAGGAAGTTATTAGTCCAGATTAGTTCGATATGCTAGTTTACTTAGGCCTTGTCCTTGTTTTTTTATAAGATTAGGCAAAGTAAATGTTGATCGGCCTAAGTATCGTTCGACCAAACTATTGGTCGGCCTAACCATCGTTCGGCATTCATGACAGTTCAGCCTATGCCCTGTTCGGCTGAAATACCGTTCGGCATCCTATCCAACTCGTACTTCCTCCCTAATTTTCCACTCCACTGCTCGACATGTGGTGAATCATGCCGAGCCGAGGTTACGCCGAGCCCCAACACTCGGCACTTCGCACTTAACAACTGTTTTATCTTTCTCCTCTATCCATACCGAACGACGTGGTCAAGTCGTTCGGCAAATCATGTCGGCCAAGTTGTTAGGCGTTCTAGCCAATTTTTGTTCCTCCTCTACTCTTTCCTCCAATCTCGTTTGGCATGAGAGAACCATACCGAACCATAATACATCTTCCATCAACACCTTCATGAACTTGCCTCTGACCACTTCCCCTTTTCTCTACGTCATCTAGCCCTAGAACATTCCCTAATCGCAGTTCGATCCTTTCATCCACGAAATACCTATTGGCCACGGTTCTAAGTTACGATTTTAAGCCTCGTATTAAAACTTTTAGTCAGGGAAAGCAGTTAAATAGAAGGGGTCGATACCTAGCAAATAGATTGAAGCTCAAAAGAATTCTAGAATTAAGGGCACGGCTTTGATTAATTCTGAGTGACTCGGGAAAACGGTGATGCAGGGTATGAAGTTCGAGGAGAGAAGGGTAGTAAAATTCTTGGAGTTTGACGAGATTCGTGAATACGGGATAACGGAGGTAGAAAGTGAAAAGAGAAGAAAAAGGAAAATGCTGACTTTTATAGGAGAAGAGGGGAAGTCGAAGAGACTACAACAGTAGAACATTTAGAGGTGCATCGTTCGGCATCGGCACACAAAGCCGTTAGGCATGCATGGAGCATTCGGCTTCGGCTATACTGTTCGGCACACATCACTTCATCTGGCAATCAAGGGAAGCCACCATTGAGGAAACTAAACGATGGCTCGGAACAAAGCACAGTGCTTACGTGATTCAAAGCGCACCATGTTCGACCACGTAATGCACTTTGGGGGGCAAGTGTTACCTGGAGATTTGACCAGGCAACTAAGTGCTCGGCATTCAGTGTGTTCAGAATTCTGGGTGTTCGACATTCAGGATGTTCGGCTTTGCTTTGTTCGGCATGATTCCATACTGCTCGGCATTCAGCGTGTTCGGCATTCGGGGTGTTCGGCATTCAGGATGTTCGGCTTCGCTTTGTTCGGCATGATTCCATACTGCTCGGCATTCAGGGTATTCGGCTTTGCTTTGTTCGGCATGATTCCATACTGCTCGACATTCAGGGTGTTCGGAATTCAGGGTGTTCGGCATTCAGGATGTTCGGTGTGATTCCATACTGCTCGGCATTCAGGGTGTTTGGAATTCAGGGTGTTCGGCATTCAAGATGTTTGGCTTCGCTTTGTTCGGCATGATTCCATACTGCTCGGTGTTTAGGGTGTTCAGCATTGAGGGTGCTCGGCATTCAGGATGTTCGACTTCACTTTGTTCGGCATGATTCCATACTGCCCGGCATTCAGGGTGTCTGGCATTCAAGGTGTTCGGCATTAAAGGTGTTCATAACCACTTCGCTCGGCATGAGAATGTCGTTCGGCATTTAGGGTGTTCGGCATCACTTCGGTCGGCATGAGAATGTCTTTCGGCATTCAGGGTGTTCGGCATCACTTTGTTTGGCATGAGAATATCGTTCGGCATCCATGACTTGCTCGGCATTTTTGTCGTTTGCCTCTCTAGATCGACACATAGAGATCGCTCTATTTGGGCCAGGCTACTTAGCTGCCTGGCCCACTAGGGAAGTCCAACCCATTCTCGCCTGTAAATAGAGAGGCAATGGCACAGTGAAATGGACCTTTTGTCGAGAACACCGGGGAGACTCTACCGCATTCAAGATTCATTCAAGACTTATCTTTTTTACTTGGCAATTGTATTCAATATAATTGGGATACGGATTGTATCTATAATCGATTATCAAGAAAAGGAATAAAGATTAACCTCAAAGTGGACGAAGGCAATTACGCAGAACCACTATAAATATGGTGTTCGTATTTTCTGCATTTAGATCTGCATATTATCCTCTATTTAACTTACTTTCTTCATTAATCTCTCTACAGAAACTCTCTTAAGGGTGTTAGTGACCCACTTTGTTGCTAACAATAAGAGTAATGATTCAAATTGAGTGTGTTTTCTCACACTAGTTTTCCTGACTGGCTCGGGTGTTATTTTATTATAATGCTCGATTCAAATAGAGTATTACTGGTTCAGGTTAGGATGCTATGGAGCACAGGAGACGTGTTGGACGAGTCTCGGGCGTATTCCACGTACTTGACTATATTCTGTTGTGTGTGTGAAAGTGTATGTTCAGTGCTTGTGAGGACAAGTTATTATAACTATCCAGATTTGATTTGTTGACTTTTGTACTCTGATGATTATACATATATTACAGTTATAGTTCCATTGTATAAAATTTGTTATTATATATTATATTTTATCCCTTTGTGTTTGTGAGGTAATGTATTATTGTTTCAGTTTCTTCTATTGTCCTCTTCTTTCTCATAGTTATTCATCTTTTTGTACAATTTGTGTTAGTCAAATATGATTTAATGTCAAATCAAAGGGTATGGAATGGCAGATCGCCACACGTGATATCAGAGCTTAGGTTGAGCGAACACGTAGGCTTTAGTGGGGATTACTCATTAGAGATAGGACCAGTAGTACCGTACAATGAGTCTGAGTGTATTATTGATAAGAGCGTGTATTTGTTAATGAATATAAATTGTTTTATATTGTGTTGACTTATCGGTTGAATGTTTATGAATTCTAATCGGTACGGTTTGACAACTGTGTTGATAGGGTTTTCTAAACTCTAAACAAATTAAATCGACATAGTGGTGTTTTAAAGAGGGTAAATGAAATAATTTTCCCTAAATTATATTTGGATATAAAAGAAATTATTATCATACATCGATGTGGTTATATGGTATTATTATAATTAGAACAAGATTATGAATTAGAATGCTCGTATTTGACCAAATTAAAAGGTATAAGTATGAATTATACAAATGAGTTAAAACTAAAATTTGGTTCAAATAAGAATTTGGAAATTTAAATCCCGAAAAAATCGGAAATGTTTTCCAAATGTTTTGAAATAAATAATGGTAATAATATTGTGGAAATGTATTTGAATAGAAAATGTTTTTAAATTGATTCTGAAAGTGATAAGGCACTGAACTCACTATAGTTGCTGGAAAATAATTTCGATGATGATCGCAACATCATCGGTGTTCGTTTTTGAATTTTCAAGTGACAGATTGCTACCGTAATAATTTGATATGAGGATTTTTATTTGGAAACAAAGATTGTTTTGGGAATTCCAAAAGGAATTTGTTTTGGATAAAAAATAGGTTTGGTTTAAATTTAAAATGTGTGATTTGGTGTGTTTATAGTTTTATATATATATATATATGTATGTATGTATGTATGTATTTATGCTTTCAAAATGATTTGAAATGAAACCGAGTTTTTGAATTCGAGAATCCTTATTTAGATGTTTTAGGAAAATATCGAGAAATAAATTTTTGAACTTATAAGTTGGGAATTATATTAGTAAAGAAAGAAATGTGAAAATTGAAATTTTGGAATTGAATTTTAAATTAAATGAGTTAAAATGAACTATATGTATTGGAATTTAACATAAGCTAAGTTAAACAAAATTGGATTGGATTGGGAATAAAATTGAATGGAATTGAATATAAAATTTTAGGGTAAAGTGATTATATAAATGTAAGTTATAAATTTTGAATGGAATCAACCCAAGTATAAATTGATGAAATGTGAAAAATAAGTTGTGTAACTTGTAACTTGTAAAAGTGGAATTGAAAAACCTAAATAGAGATGGTCTGATATTTTTGTAAAGAAATGGAAATTCAACTTGATGTAGAAAATAAAGTTGAGCTCAAGTTATACCAACTGAAGTGATTTTTGAAATAAAAATTGAATTGTGAAGTCGAAAATGGAATTAACTCATTAGATGAATTAGTTAGTAAATTGAATATTGGAGATGGAACTTGAGATATAAATGGAATTCGAATTAAATGTATGTGAATTAGATATATTTTGAATGTTGTTGAATAAATGAAAATGGTTGGAATAGACTTAGGTTAAAAATGGGCTTGATGTAATTGTAAATAAATTGAATATGGTTTTGAGATGTTAATTAAATGAAATTTAGTATGGAATAAAATTTTGAAGTGGAAATGAATATAAGTGATATAAAGGGTTATAATGGACCTTAACATTAATTTTATGAAGTAATTCATAATAAATTGGCATGAAATGGTTTGTTATGAATATAAAATTGAGAAAATATGATTTTGTGAATAAATAGAATGGGGATTAATAAAAAGTTGATAAATGAATTTGGAATCAATTTAAAATAGCTATAAACTGGAATGGTTAAATGAATATCACCGAATTTGCATTAAAAATTTGGCGTTTGAAGTAAACGGGAGAAAACAATTTTTTTTATTTAATGGAAGGTGAATAAATTGGTTTAGAATCCATTTGGAATGGATATGAATATATTGTGTATAAATATGAATTGGATGCAAGGAGATAAGGCTGTGAATCATTCGAATTGAATGAAATGGTATACAAATCGAGTGATAGTAACTAAATTAATGTTGGAACCCTGTAATTTCTTTAAAATACATGTCAAACATGTTGGTTTATGCAACTATTGTGATTAACTAAGGAAATGCCTGAAATGTTGCTAAATTTCATATTTTTGGGACTTACATGTTTAAACTGAGTAAGTATAAGCACAAGAAGGCTGTTTGGCTATATTTTGGCTGTGCGATTGCATATAAATTGAGCGAGCTAGCTCAATAATGCTAAAAATAAGGTACGCTGACGAACTTAGCATGTGGGAAATAAAATTATTTTTATATATTGCATTTTTTGACCATGATAGTCGATGTTTGGAAACTAAGTTCCGCCGAAAAATTTCGAAAATTTATGGTGTTAGAAAAATTTTCAAAATTTATGAAAATAATTTTGCTAACATAAACTTGCTTTGAAATTACAAATGGAAGATAAAGGTTTTTTTGAATGTTTGGAAACAAGTTGGTGAATGTAGGTCTAAAGATTTAGAAAGGTGAAATATCGAATTTTGAATAAGTAGATTTTAACAAGTTAATGGCTTATTGCAGTTTTCCTACTTAGCAATTTCGGGGATGAAATTCTTTTAAGGGGGAGGAATGTAATGGCCCGAATTTTCTATCGTTTGATTTTTAACATTTAAATGGTTTTAAATCATGGATTTGCAATATAAATTAATTTTTGAATATGAAGATTTTGGTTGAAATTATAGAATGAATTTAAATTTCAAATATAGCATTTTATCGTAATACGAAAATGGTGAATAATCGAAACTTAAGTTGAATATGAATTGAAATGATTAGTAATGTTGATATAAATTTTATTAGAATTCGGTAAATGAGTTTTTAAATCGAAAAATTCAAGTGATTCCGTCAACTTTTGAAATCGTCATTTTCATCAACGCAATAAAATAGCCTTACGGGGCACAGTCTTGGAATTGGCACATATAGTTCCATTGGATCCATAATAATGTATTATTTTAGGATTTCAAATTTTGTAACGATTAAATTCACCGTTTGGTCATATGGGATAGAAATGCGCTGATATTAATATCGGAAATTTAATATAATAAATAGGTCCAAACAACTATCTTCTATAAATGATCGAATTAGGTCTCGAGACATGTTCCATTTGTTCAGAATAGGGGTACAACATTAAAAATGCTGGGCGGCACACTTCGATAAGAGTCATGATTCTAAGTTACTATAAACGAGATATTTTGAAATTTAGTAATATTATAAATTTTCAAAAGTCAAACCCTATACACTAGCCTCACTAAGTGTTGCTTTACCACCTGAAATGCGCCGCTCTCATCAGGTTAAAAGTCGTGTATCTCTTCTTCCTCTACTTTCAAAAAAATGAAATAATTCGAAACGGAAAAAAATCATTTCTCAAATTCTACTTGATAAAAATACATAAAACAAATTTTAAAAATCTTCTTTAAGCGAGGGCTTCAACTTGAGATACATGTAGGAGGGTGCGACATTGCTTCTTCAGCTCGTTAGTTATGGGTATGGTGTGACGCCCCATCTCTATACCCACGCTAGCCAAGAACACTACGCTGTAATGCTGTCAACTAGCACGGAGAATAAGGCTGTTGAGGAGCGACCATCCGTGTAATTGCTTTGCGCGAGCACCGATATGCCGGATAGTATAACATGGATTTTATTTCAAGAGGAAATCCGACATACCGATACAAACACAAAGCTACTACACAGTGGCTATAATAATCTTCGGAAACAAATATAGAAATAAGCATAACACAAATCAGTCACAGATAATTCATATCACGAAGGTGGAAATAGATATGAATATATATAACACATAAAAGTGTTCATCACAGTAGTAGTCAAGAAGATCCACAATAATACAAAAGAATAGCAACACGTGCTATACAAAAGAATACAACTATGAGTCCATATCCTAAGTGTGTACAACAAAATAAACTACTAATCTAAGTAGTTAGCCATAAGTTGGAGAAATCAATCCCAAGTGAGAAGTCAAGCTGAAGCACCTGTAACATCTCGGTCTGACCTGAGTATTATTTAATAAGAAAATAATAAACGGATCAGTCTAACTATAAAATCAGATGAAGCGATATAGAATAAGAGGTACGACTAAACACATAATAATCACAATGTCAAGCTCTGATATATATAAGTAATTGAAAATCAACAAGAGATTAATCAATATCACAAAAATCTACTCAAGGATCAAAAAGAATGTCATACTCTTTATTTCACTCACCAAACCATAAATATTGATGATTATATCAATATCAATCACAAAAGTCAATGACACACAAATTCACCAATGCACAAATACTGATAAAACTTATCAATGAAAATCACGAAAATTGGTGAAGCACAAATTCTAGAAATCATCTCAAGAAATCCAGAAATCACAAAAGGGGGAATGGCCTATCACAAACAGGAGCATAAAGCTCACCAACACGTGTATCACAAACGGAACGCTAATTCCGTTGTTGCTAACCATCACAAATTGAGCCGAAGCTCCACAAACGGCCCAAAGACCATGGGTTGCTATCCCACCAATTTGAGTCGAAACTCCACAAAACGGGGTTTAGTCTCCCTCGTAGACAAAGAGACATCGCACATTGCCAGTCTAAATCACAAAAATGATCGTCACGATCATCAAGAAGTGTCAATTACAGTAAGCTAGTAAATATATAAATTTAGCTTCGTGTCCCATAACCACTAGCTTAACTTAAATATTTACGAATAAATTGTAGATCTCCTTTAGAAAATTGTCACAAGAGATTCAATCGAACAAGTCCAAGAATTAACCAACGAAGTAAACGCAAGCGTTTCATACCACTCGTTTTACGAAGCCGTTTAATTAGATTTCTCATATGAGTGAGGTAAAGGTTTGTATATACTAATAGATTGGAAAACGGTTTAAGAAACGAGCTTTGTAATAAAATAGTGTTGAAATCGTTTTGATGAAAGAATTTTGATATTTACTACTAGTATTCAAAACCTTTATATTTTGAAGTGACAAATCACAAATATTGATTGTAGGAACAATCAATCACTAAAATTCACATTCGAAGACGTGAATGAAATCTAAAGAAATCGATACCGAATCCATCAAAATGGATATTCCAAAAATTCCCGAGGAAAAGAAGTCATCAAAGTCAACAACAAATGATAACAACAAATAGGGAAATAACACGAATCAATTAAATTTGGAAACCACGCAAAATAGGCGAAATAGGCAAAACAGCAACAGGTCGGTCGGCCGGCTACGGAGCTCGGTCGACCGGACCCTGTTCTGAAAAAATTCTCGGGAAGCAGGTCGGTCGACTGAGCTCTGTAGTTGGTCGACCGGAGCTGCGACAGAGAAGTGGTATGCACTTTTAGTAGCAGGTCGGTCGATCGGTTACAGGGCTCGGTCAGCCGAACTGCAAATTTCTGCAGTTCCTGCCATTTTTCAATGAAGTGAAAATTTCTCCAAAACGCGACCGTTCGAGCAATGAACCTAAGGAGCCTTAGCCAATTGATACCCCAACTCCATTAGCTCTCCGATCCGCCACCAAAAACATGTTCATACATCAAAGATATGATTTTTTTAAAGAATTGAACCCAAAACACCAAAAATTGGAATATTCACTAAATCAATCCAAACCAAAAGCAATTGCACAAAAATAGGTGTTAGGAATTCATACCTAACAATCGAAGATAGTTATAGACTAAGATGTGAGATAAAAATCTCACCTTTGAACCCAAACAAATGAAGATGAAGCTTGAAAGCAAAGGAGAATCAACCACTCTTCAAATCCAACTCAAGAAGCTTGATTCTAAGCTTAAAAGAAGAACATTTCCCAAATTAGGTTTAGGAATTTCTGAAATTGATTAAGAGAATGAGTTGGAGAAGATGAAGAGAAACTTACCAATGGGTTCTCTTGAATTTGGAGCTAGAAGTTGGATTTGCTAATGAAGACTAGGGTTTTGGAGTTTTAATTTCTTATCTCTCCCACCATTGATGCTTTAGAACTGAAAAGAGGAGGAAGTGAGAGTGAATGGGGAGGAGTGGTTCAGATTTGAGTACAAGTTAAACATAGGGCTGAACCCAAACCCAAACCCAAAGTGAAAATGATCAAATTTTTGACTAGCTCCAAACATATCAATGTTTATACTCAAAAAGGTTGCAAACGACATTTTGAACTCAATGGGAGGGGTCTCAAATCCCAATTCGACTGTTTTCAAAAAGTGACTTTTTGGACTAAAATCCGATGAGTGATAAAATATTTAAATAAAATATTTAAATATAAAAATCGACAAATATGCGGGTTGTTACAGACTCCCCTCCTTAAAAAAATTGCATCCATGCAATCCTAAGGAATAAATGAACTAATAGTAACAACCATAGAAGCATATCAACACAAAAGAAGAAATTCAAAATAAGAAATTCACCACAAAGAGCACGGGAAAGTAAGTCCGGATGTGTTCGCTCGATGAACTCTCTAGTCTCCCAAGAACAATCCTTAGGATTTGAAGACCATTGAACTTTAACAAGCGGAACATCTTTATTTCGAAGGTGCTTGACATCCGAAGCAATAATACAAATAGGATGTTGCTCATAAGTTAAATTAGGTGAAACTTCAATTTCTTCCACAACACCGGGATCAAGAATAGAATCGGAATCTCGAAGGCATTTCCGTAATTGAGAAACATGAAACACGTCATGCGTGGCAGAAACTGAGCTGGTAATAAAAGGCGATAAGCCACGGAACCAATACGTTCGGTGATAGGAAATGGCCCAATATATCGAGGCGCTAACTTTCCCGATCGACTGAAACGTACAACACCTTTCATAGGTGAAACACGAATAAACACAAGATCTCCCACAGAAAATTCTAATTTCCTTCTTCGGTTATCGGCATAGGATCTTTGTCTACTTTGGGCTTCTTTCATCCTACGACGAATTAGATCAATCTTTTCTGTGGAATCACGAATAAAATCTGGACCTAAAACCAGCTTCTCACCGGCCTCAAGCCAACAAGAAGGAGATCGGCATGGCCTTGCATATAGTGCCTCGAAAGGTGCCATACCAATACTAGATTGGAAGCTATTATTATAGGAAAATTCAACCAGAGGAATATGATCTTCCCAGCTTCCACCGAAATCAAGCACACAAGCACGAAGAAGATTTTCAAGGGTTTGATTCACACGCTCGGTTTTTCCATCGGACTGGGGTGATAAGCGGTGCTAAAATTAAGCTTCATTCCCAAAGCCTTTTGAAGACTCTTCCAAAATCCACTAGTAAACAATGGATCACGATCACTAACAATAGAAGTAGGAACTCCATGCAATTTAACAATTTCTTTAATAAAAAGTTTGGCCAAAAGAGGTACGGTCCGATTGGACCGAATGTGAATAAAATGGGCAGATTTAGTAAGCCTATCAACTATAACCCATAAGCTATCATGACCCGAACGGGAACGGGGAAGGCCGTCTATAAAATCCATGGAAATTTGATCCCACTTCCAAATTGGAATTTCTAAAGGTTGCAATAACCCACAGGGCCTTTGATGTTCGGCCTTAATGAGTTGGCAAGTCATGCAACACTTAACAAAGTTAACAATATCAGATTTCATTCCTTCCCAATAATAAAGCCGCTTCATATCCGCGTACATTTTACTACTACCGGGATGAATGGTAAATTTAGAACGATGTGAATCTTCTTAAAATCTTTACGAAGATCACTAATATTTGGCACGATAAGTCTACCAAATTTCCGAATGCCGCCACGAGAATCGATATCAAAGTCTTTCAAACCTTCAATATCAATTTTATCCTTAATATTTTGGCCAAGAAGAGCCAATTCAGGATCTAGCCCTTGAGCTTCAAGAATGCGGTCTAAAAGAGAAGGATGAGCCTCAAGGCTACATAAAACAAGAGATGAACATAAATCGGAAACACGGTCTTGAATTTCGCAAGTGGATAAAATCTCGAGATCGTTCCATTCAGATATCATCATAGAAACAACCGCTTGTTGCTTTCGACTAAGTGCATCCGCAACGCGGTTTCCCTTTCCGGGAGTATAAAGGATATCAAGATCATATGGTGCAAGAAATTTGAGCCAACGCTGTGGACGCAAATTAAGTTCCTTTTGAGAGAATAAATACTTCAAGGACTTATGATCGGTATAAAGAACAAATTTCTCTCCTAAAAGATAATGATGCCAAATACGAAGGGCGAAAACAATAGCCGCGAGCTCTAAATCATGAGTGGCATATTTAGTCTCAGCAGGCTTCAATTGCCTAGAAGCATAAGCAATAACACGTTCTCTTTGCATAAGAACGGCACCCAAACCAACGCGACTAGCATCGGTATAAACAACAAGATCTTGATTCCCTTCAGGAATAACAAGAATAGGAGCATCTGAAAGAAGTTCCTTTAGTTTCTGAAAAGAAGTTTCACATTTATCCGACCAAATGTATTTAACACCTTTCTTCCTTAAGCTAGTGAGAGGCACGGCAATCTTAGAAAAGTATTTGATAAAACGGCGGTAATAACCCGCCAATCCAAGAAAACTACGAATCTCCGTCACACTCTCCAGTCTCTTCCAATCTTGAATCGCTTCAATCTTTGAAGGATCCACGGAAATTCCGGATTCGGAAATAATATGACCGAGGAACTTCACATGAGATTGCCAAAAGTGGCATTTAGAAAATTTCGCCTTTAATTGATTACTCCTAAGAGTTTCCAATACAATCCGAAGATGCTTTTCATTCTCCTCCTCGGTTTTTGAATACACAAGAATATCATCAATAAAGATGAGAACAAATCAATCGAGAAAACCTTTGAAAACTCGATTCATAAGGTCAACGAAATAAGCTGGAGCATTCGTTAGACCAAATGGCATAACAAGCCATTTATAAGATCCATAACGAGTACGGAACGATGTCAACGGAATGCTATCCTATGCAATGCGAAGCTGATGAAATCCAGTAGCTAAGTCTAATTGTGAAAAGACTCTAGCACCACTAAGTTGATCGAATAGATCATCAATCCGAGGTAAAGGATATTTATTTTTGATAGTAAGATCATTAAGCTTGTGGTAGTCAACGCAAAGCCTAAGTGTACCATCGGATTTCTTCACAAAAATAGCCGAAGCTCCCCAAGGCGAGGAACTTGAGCGAATAAAATGCTTCGTTTCCAAATCGGATAATTGTATGCACATCTCCTCATTTTCTTTATTGGACATGCGATAAGGAGGACGAGTAACAGGTTGAGCTCCAGGGATAAGATTAATTCTGAACTCAATTGCTCGCTTAGGCAGTAATCCTAAAACAGGCTCAAATATGTCAGAAAATTCACGAACAATGTGAATAAGAGAAATTATATCTTCCTCATCATCATTATCGTCATCACGAGGATTTAAAGAGTATAAAGATGCAACCAAGCTGGAATCTGAATCTTTAAGATTAATGGAAACCTGCTTAACAGATTGAGGATGTCGAAGATGAATGGTCCGCTCAGGACATAGGATATGAGCTTCATAATGGTTAATCCAATCCATTCCCAAAATCATTCCAAAGCCTAAATAACGCATGACATGCAAATCGGCTAGGAAAGAAAAATCACACAAAATAATCTCGACATCTTTACAAAGCAAACTAAGAGTTGCAAATCCACCCACTGGATTCGAAATTCTCAAAGAAGTCATTAAAGCAACAATACTTAAAGAAAAAATATCAACAAGTTCTTTTGATACAAAAGAATGGGATGCACCCGTATCAAAAAGAATTCGAAAGGGTTGATCACAAAATATAATGGTGCCATCAAGGATAGAATGAGACATACCTTGACCACGAGATGTGTTTCCAGGGGCTTGAGCAACATTTAACTTTCCCTCCTTCCTGCCCTGAAGCTTGTGGCATGAAGATATAACATGACCGGGACCTTTGCAGTAGCGACAAGAGTGAGAGTTTGGACACTTGTTCGTGTAATGGTCCTTCGAACGACAATTATAGCATTCCCCACGACCAAAGAAAGAAGTCTTTGCCACAGAGGTTACTAGCTTCCCTTTCTTATTGGGATAAGGACCTTTGAATTTATTAGGCCTTTTCTTGTTGTTGTTGAAGTTTGGTTTGAAACCCACCACTTCAACATCATTTTCCCTATCCGCCTCTTCAAGACGAAGAGCGGTATCAATGAGTTGGTCGAAAGAAACTTCTAATTTTAGAAAAAATGGCTTCTTGGGATTTTTGTTTAATCCATAAACAAATCTTTGATTTTTCTTCAATGGGGTGTTAATATATTCAACCCCGTATTTAGAGAGAGATTCAAAAGACGCGACATAATCTGCCATGGAAGATTCACCTTGAACAAGGTCAATAAAACGGCGAGCCAAAGTCACCTTCTCAGCTTCTGGCACGAATTTTAACTCGAAGCGCTCTCGGAATTTCTCCCAAGTGAGATCCGCTTCATTTATTTCAGAAATCAGAAGCTCGTACCAGTCTAATGCTCTTTCTTGGAGCATACTAGAAGCCACCTGAACTCGATGAAGATCATTGAGGTTCATGCTAGAAAAGATTCGATCGCATGTCCTTAACCAAGCCTGGACTTCAATAATAGTTTCAGAACCTTTAAATGGCTTCCCATCCAGGTTGGTGTAATCATTGCACAAACGTGCAAACCCAGATTTAGGGTGAGTAGGTTCCGGATTAGAACCAGCTACTAGAGCATTCGTGACAAGGTCAAGAAGTTGCTGGGTAGTCATAAAAACTCCATCTTGGGGAGTAGCACTAGATTGACCGGCGTTGGGACGGCCAGGTCTAACCATTTCTCTTCCTTTAGAAAGAAAGAAAGAAGAAGAAAAAGGTTATTCGCCAAATTGAATACCAAGTGGTCTTGATGGATAAACAAGGAATCATAAAGAAAATAGGGTGAATCGGTACGAAGACTCGAATTAAATCCTAAAGCACGACTCCTAAGATGGACTTAGGACGATGATCCTTGTTATAATATTCCATATTGTTCCGAAGTTTGGCTCTGATACCATGCTGTGACGCCCCACCTCTATACCCACGCTGGCCAAGAACACTACGGTGTAATGCTGTCAACTAGCACGGAGAATAAGGCTGTTGAGGAGCGACCATCCGTGTAATTGCTTTGCGCGAGCACCGATATGTCAGATAGTATAACATGCATTTTGTTTCAAGAGGAAATCCGACATACCGATACAAATACAAAGCTACTACACAGTGGCTATAATAATCTTCGGAAACAAATATAGAAATAAGCATAACACAAATCAGTCACAGATAATTCATATCACGAAGGCGGAAATAGATATGAATATATATAACACATAAAAGTGTTCATCAGAGTAGTAGTCAAGAAGATCCACAATAATACAAAAGAATAGCAACACGTGCTATACAAAAGAATACAACTATGAGTCCATATCTCAAGTGTATACAACAAAATAAACTACTAATCTAAGTAGTTAGCCATAAGTCAGAGAAATCAATCCCAAGTGAGAAGTCAAGCTGAAGCACCTTTAACATCTCGGTCTGACCCGAGTATTATTTAATAAGAAAATAATAAACGGATCAATCTAACTATAAATATCAGATGAAGCGATATAGAATAAGAGGTACGACTAAACACATAATAATCACAATGCCAAGCTGTGATATATATAAGTAATTGAAAATCAACAAGAGATTAATTAATATCACAAAAATCTACTCAAGGATCAAAAGGAATGTCATACTCTTCATTTCGTTCACCAAACCATAAATATTGACGATTATGTCAATATCAATCACAAAAGTCAATGACACACAAATTCACCAATGCACAAATATTGATAAAACTTATCAATAAAAATCACGAAAATTGGTGAAGCGCAAATTCTAGAAATCATCACAAGAAATCCAGAAATCACAAAAGGGGGAAAGGCCTATCACAAACGGGAGCATAAAGCTCACCAACACGTGTATCACAAACGAAACACTAATTCCGCGGTTGCTAACCATCACAAATTGAGCCGAAGCTCCACAAACGGCCCGAAGACCATGGGTTGCTATCCCAACAATTTCAGTCGAAACTCCACAAAACGGTGTTTAGGCTCCCTCGCAGACAATGAGACATCGCACATTGCTAGTCTAAATCACAAAAATGATCGTCATGATCATCAAGAAGTGTCAATTACAGTAAGCTAGTAAATATATAAATTTAGCTTCATGTCCCATAACCACTAGCTTAACTTAAATATTTACGAACAAATTGTAGATCTCCACTAGAAAATTGTCACAAGAGATTCAATCGAACAAGTCCAAGAATTAACCAATGAAGTAAACGCAAGCGTTTCATACCACTCATTTTACTAAGCCGTTTAATTAGAATTTCTCATACGAGTGAGGTAAAGGTTTGTATATACTAACAGATTGGAAAACGGTTTAAGAAACGAGCTTTGTAATAAAATAGTATTGAAATCGTTTTGATGAAAGAATTTTGATATTTACTACTAGTATTCAAAACCTTTATATTTTGAAGTGACAAATCACAAAAATTGATTGTAGGAACAATCAATCACTAAAATTCACATTGGAAGACGTGAATGAAATCTAAAGAAATCGATACCGAATCCATCAAAATGGATATTCCAAAAATTCCCGAGGAAAAGAAGTCATCAAAGTCAACAACATATGATAACAACAAATAGGGAAATAACACGAATCGATTAAATTTGGAAACCACGCAAAATAGGCGAAATAGGCAAAACAACAATAGGTCAGTCGGCCGGCTACGGAGCTCGGTCGACCGGACCCTGTTCTGAAAAAATTCTCGGGAAGCAGGTCGGTCGACTGAGCTCTGTAGTTGGTCGACCAGACCTGAGACAGAGAAGTGCTATGCACTTTTAGTAGCAGGTCGGTCGACCGGCTACATGGCTCGGTCGGCCGAACTGCAAATCTCTGCAGTTCCTGCCCTTTTTCAATGAAGTGCAAATTACTCCAAAACGCGACCGTTCGAGAAATGGACCTAAGGAACCTTAGCCAATTGATACCCCAGCTCCATTAGCTCTCCGATCCGCCACCAAAAACATGTTCAGACATCAAAGATATGATTTTTTTAAAGATTTGAACCCAAAATACCAAAAATTGGAATATTCACCAAATCAATCCAAACCAAAAGCAATTGCACAAAAATAAGTGTTAGGAATTAATACCTAACAATCGAAGATAGTTATAGACTAAGATGTGAGATAAAAATCTCACCTTTGAACCCAAACAAATGAAGATGAAGCTTGAAAGCAAAGGAGAATCAACCACTCTTCAAATCCAACTCAAGAAGCTTGATTCTAAGCTTAAAAAGAACATACCCAAAATTAGGTTTAGGAATTTCTGAAACTGATTAAGAGACTGAGTTGGAGACGATGAAGAGAAACTTACCAATGGGTTCTCTTGAATTTGGAGCTAGAAGTTGGACTTGCTAATGAAGACTAGGGTTTTGGAGTTTTAATTTCTCATCTCTCCCACCATTGATGCTTTAGAACTGAAAAGAGGAGGAAGTGAGAGTGAATGGGGAGGAGTGGTTCAGATTTGAGTATAAATTAAACATAGGGCTGAACCCAAACCCAAACCCAAAGTGAAAATGATCAAATTTTTGACTAACTCCAAACATATCAATGTTTATAGTCAAAAAGGTTGCAAACGACATTTTGAACTCAATGGGAGGGGTCTCGAATCCCCATTTGACAGTTTGCAAAAAGTGACTTTTTAGACTAAAATCCGATGAATGATAAAATATTTAAATAAAATATTTAAATATAAAAATCGACAAATATGCGGGTTTTTACATATGGGAACTACGATTGATTTAATAGAGGATGGAGGATGGAGGCTTCAATTCTTATTTCAGATGTCATTTTTGGGTTCAAAGGAAAGACTAGCATCTCGGTGCAAATTTATGGGTGGTTCAATCACGAGTGGGGGGCCACAACTTTTGCTCAACAATTGGTCACGAGTGATGTCATGTTTTTAGAGGAGGTTCGACCATCGATTTTTGGGTTCTAATGGGTGGAGATTTCAATGAGGAGATCATCGATGCAATCAGATTTGTATTCCGTCAAGTGTTTTGTCATATCATTGGTTATGCGTGCACGGTTAGGGGAAGGAAGTGTCGGTGTGCATTTGGGAGGAAGAAGAAAGTTTGGGTAGGTGTTTATGTGGGTAATTAATGATTATTTACTACAATAAGGGAAATTTTATTATTATTTCAAATGTTTTTAAATATATAACTCGCTTATCAAAGGCCGGAATTGAACGCGATCAGTTGCGGTGGACTCACATCAGCGAGCTCTACGCGATGAAACTGAATTGAGAATTTAGAGCTAAATTCGAACCTATTTGAATTTAGTCGGTATCAGAAAACGGAAGCGACAACATAAGTAAATGTGAGTAAATCTCACTCATTTGGATTACTGGTTTTAATATAAAATGTTAAAAATTATCTACTGGTTGATTTGATGAATTGATAAATTATTATCAGTTGGATGTTATACTATATATAGTGTATATATATTAGTAGTTGGTTATATTCCCATCGTTGGAGCGAATGAGAAACCATGCGCCTCACATAATAGCGGACGACCATATATTATTGCGATATCTTGCCTTAAAGCGGGATTATTACTGTTTTATGTTATATAACATCTGTGGTTGTACGAAAACAAGTTGAAGGGACCCAACTGGATTCCTTAAGATTGTTATTTTTAATTTCATACACAGTGATATATGATGTGTGTGGATAATCTTTTATAGTTTAGTTTATTTTATGATTTGATTTATTGGATGCTATAGTAGCACTGGCCTTAATTTTTGTATTTTAAATACCATAAATATTATTTTTGAATTTGAAAGAATTAAAATGAGATTTTTGATATAAAAAAATTTACATAGAAATTTGAATTATTTTAAAGGAAATTGATTTGGATAAAACAATAATTTGATTTTGGATTTGTACTCAATTGTTCGTAAAATGTTTTAATTAAAGATTTAAAATAATTTATATAAGGGATTTATAATAATGTATATTTAATTGATATTTCTGGATTTATGGAAAAGGAGTTGAAATCGATATTTAAAATAGATTTGAAAAATAAATGAGATTTATAAAGGAATGGATTCATAAATGAAATTTTATAAATGAGATTATTTTTATAAATAAGTGAAAACCAAATGAGTTTATAAACTTATAAACGATGTTTATAAAGAAAGGGAAAAGATTATTAGTTGATAGATGTGAATTACGAATTCATAATGTGAATTTATATCGAGATATGGAAATCGGTTTTTGGGAAAAATAGTGTATTCCATTTTTGAAATATGAGAATGGTTTTGGAATTGAAACGAAATCGATGTGATATGAATCAAGAGGGATTTATAAAGTGAAATTGGTAATATAGGATTATAATGTAGATTTTTGGTGAGAAATTAAGTTTGATTTAAAATAGGATTTTTATTTATTAATTTATATAGTTAAAGCTGTTTTAGTATTGAAATGTTTTAGAAAGTGGATTATTCAAATATTTAATATTTACTGAAATGAATTCAAATTCTTATAATAAGTTTGTAAATCGATTAGTTTTATTTAAGAATGATTTGGAAAAGAGTTATCGATGATTGTTTAAATTGTTTTGATATTCTAAATAATTACTTAAATGTGTTTTAAAAATAAATTATTATTCTTTAAAAACACTTATCATGTGTATAAAGTTTTAAAATTGTTGAGGTTTATTTATATCCTCTTGAGATTTGTAAACGGGTTTACTTAACGCATATGATTTTGATAAGAGGAATCTTATAAAGAATTTTGGGAGAAAATGGAATCCCGAATTATTGAAATATGAAAACTTCGTAAATGAATCTGAATTCATAAAAGAAGTTATAAATTGTTAGTTGGGATTATAAATATGTATAACTAGTTTTTTGAAATTGTAAAAAGGAATTTATTAATAATTTCGGGGATTTAGGAGATAAGTTATGAAATATTTCCTAATTTGATATTAAAATGACTTTGGGAATATGTTTATAAATATTTTCCTAAGTATTGAAAAGTGGGTTTTGGAAATATTTTAAATAGGAAATGAATGGTGTAGATATATTTTTCTAAGGGTTATAAATTGAATCCGAAAATATTTCTAAGTGTTGATATGGTTTAAAATATCCTATTATGGATAAGTGTTTGAAATTATTTTCAAATGTTAGTATGCTGGGAGAGTTGTATGCATATCTTTGTAAATATATTTTCAAACGAATGTTTTGAATGATTTATTAAATTGGGCCTAGTGACTGCTTATGGGTGTTATTTGATAGTAAAATAACCGACTATCAAATCTTGAAAATTTCGTTAATCATTTCGAAGAGACCGTGATTGGGTTTAATTATCCAAAACCACTTCGATCTGATTTGTGCGTTATTAATTACTATTTCGTAAAGATAACAAAGACAGAGTTCTTCGAGATTCGGTTTGTCCAGACCCATGACAACTTGTATGGATGAATGCTATCATTGCATTGTGGCTTAGAAGGTAGTTTTAGCATTCCAAGTATGAATGTTATTCTTAAGGTAATACGTAACCTCAAGTCTCATCAACCGTGAATGACTAAAATAGGGGAGATGCAGCAAGGCTATGTGGGTCGCTCCAATTAGGGTATGACCTTCCCTCATTTGGAGTGGACATTTATTATCATCACTATCTTTCATTTGTTGTGTTTCAAGGGGCTCATTGGTGGTGATCATATTTGGTACTATCCAGTAAAGCATAGGTCGGTCTTATGTTGGCAGGGATTGATAAGTTCGATCTCAGTACATTTTTCTAGAAGTGTACTATGGCGAGCGGTACCCTATTATCCCTGTCATTATATGGAATCCAATATCCACTATGAGCCCTATGGTATTAGATGTGCCCAACTATGTTGAAACATGAGATGCAAGCATTTCAGCTATTTTATAGTTTATTTTCTATAGACACTATTATAATATCAGATGATTTTGATATAAAATGTTTTGGTTATCGAAAGGTAAAAACCCATCGTGTTTACGAGTGACGTGGTCATACGAGATACCTTTGTTTCTTACGGATTTGATAATAGTAATAATTCAAATTTAGCGTGTTTTGTCACATTGGTTTTCCAGACTGACTCATATGTTATTTTATTATAATGCTCGGGTCTGACCGAGTATTACAGATTATGGTTAGGATGCTATGGAGCATAGGAGATGTGCTGGAGGAGTCTCAGTATTATTCCTCGTACTTGATTATATTCCGCTATGTGTGCTAAACTGTATGTTCAATACTTGTATGGACAAGTTATCATAACTGCCAAGATGTATTTGTTAACTGTTTTACTTTGATGATTATATATATATTACAGTTATAGTTTCTTTGTATAAAAATCTGTTATTATATATTATATTCTGTTTCGCTGCGATTGTGAGATTCTATATTGTTGTCTCAGTTTCTTTTTCTATCCTCTTCTTCCTCATAGTTATTCGTCTTTTCGTGCAATTTTTGTTGGACAAATGTGGTTTAATGTCAGCTCCAAGGGTATGGAATGGTGGGTCGCTACAAGACATGTGGGTGTAATGTGTTCTATTAAACCTTCAAGCTGTTCAAATTGATTAACATAGTGCATAACTTTGGTGGTTTGTTTTAGGGATGAAAAGGTATCATATGGCCTATCAAGAACATCCCCAAAACGTACCTGAATAGCTTTATAGAAAACAGCCCATTGATCATAATCTGTAACAGCATGTGAGTGCTTATAGAACCATTGTAATGCCATCTTTTTAAGATGGTATGAACAAATATGGACTCGTTCTTGAATATCGGTTTTGTTGTACTGAAAGAACTGCTCTACTTGTTGAATCCAGTCAATTACTCTGTCTTTACTTGTGCATTTTGGGAAATCCATCTTTATTTTGATTCTTGTAGTGTTTGCAAGGTGACTGGTATGATGAGCAAAAAGTTTTGATGGGAAATTGTCAAAAATTGAAGGTATCTTGTCTTGACAGAATTGGTGGTCTATTGTTTGGTTGTACATAAACATTAGATTTGTATTGTTGAGCATAAGTTTATGGTAAGGATGTAGATCTATTGATGTCTTATAATATCCCGGAATTTCCAAGAGTTTAAAATGTTAATAATAATTTAAAAATTATTTGGATTGATAAATTGTTATTTTCAAAGATAAATAACCAAGTAATAATAATATAATGTTTTAATTATGGTTATAAATTGGTTTCATAATAAGATTAATTATTTTATGGTATAAATAAATTCTCAATTGGCATATTGTTTTCATAATTAATAAGTGTGTTTAAATATATTTATATCCGTGTATTTTAAATTGATTTTAAAATAGGATATATTATTTGTAAATAATAATGTGTTTATTTAAAATTTGATATTTATTTATTTAAATTGATTTTTAGATTTGATTTTAAATTGACTTTGAATTGAATATAAATTTGAATTCAAAGAAATACATAAATATTACTAATATAGTTTGAGTTTAAATTATATAGATAATATTTTAATTAAAAATAAAATTTGTTTTATTTCTTTTTATAGAAATTTATCTATAGAAATTTGATTTGTATTTATTTAATAAAAACAAATGCAAGGCTTGGAAATAACATTTTAAATAAGTATTGAAATATTGTATATAATTTATTTAAATTTTAATTGATTTTTATTTTATGTTCTTTTTAAAGATTGTATTTTATATAAATTTAGCATACATTTATAAATGTATAAGTGTATTTGTTTATTAGAATTTTAATTAGAAAGTATTTTTAAAATTTAGAAAACATGTTTGTTCAATAGGAAATAATTTAAAAGCCTTTTAAATTTCTTTTAAAATTAAACAACAAACACAATTTTGACAAATGTTTAATTCTAAAACACTTTGATAACAAGTGTTACAACATTAATATAATTAGGGACAAGTGTCCATGTTCTTTTTAATGTTCTTTTTAATTTATAAAATCTGAAAATTATCCTATATAAACACTCTTTCTCATTTTCTTTAATTCTTTGTTCATTTCTAAAAAGAAAACTAAAATCATCATGCAAACTTTTACTCACCCAAAACCAGAAAATATTCATACAAAACCTTCAAAATAAAATCTGAAACTTCCTCAAACCATTGCTCAACATCCAAAACCTGCATTTACTCCTCAAAACTCAAGTTCAGATGCCTGAAACTTTTTTCCAAATCAAAACTGCATATCTGCAGTTTATTCTCAAAACAAAAGCAAGTGCAACAAATTCTGCATCATGATTTCAAGAGTCTGATGCAAGCTTTCAATCCATGTATGCCTTAAACTTCAAATACATGCAAGTTATCAATATTAGATCTGCAATTTTCACTGTCTACATTAACTTCCATGTGCATGCAAATGGGTCAAGGCAATCTGAAGCAAATTTGTTGAAGCAATTTCAATTGAGCCTCCCTGTTCTTTTTCAAACCATTGCATTTCTTAATAAAGGTGAGTAAACATTTTACTATAAAATCTAAAGCATTAAATATCCGATTCCATATAAGTTGTGATGATGTTAATTATATATATATATATATACAAGTTATATCTGTGTAGACAAATCTGCAAGTTTTGTTGTGAGGCTTGAATCTGTGCATGTTGATTTCATTTGTTTTTCTTCTCTCTGTATTTTTTTTTGGTAGGATCTGAGACAAAGATTAAATCTTCAAACAATATGCAAAATTTGTTGAGTCATAGTTTTAAACTAAAACAAGTTAGTTCCAGTGTAAACTAAAAAAGAAAAAGAAAATATAGAACTAAGTCTCTAGTTCTTGAAATATACCTGGGAATTTAACTATGCAGTAGCAAACTTATCATCAATGTCTGAAACCAAGGATTAGATTGGATTTAAATGATTATATAAACTTAAGTGTCATTGAAGTTATGAATTTTGAAAAGAGATTCACAATTTTTAAAACTGTATTGAGTATGTAATTGGGTATTTACTGAAATTTGGGTTTATGCAAATTTCTGTTGATCTGTGAATCTGGAATGCTTGAGATGGTTGATGGAGCTAGGTGAAGTATCAGAGAGTGTTGCAAAAATCGTTGAAGAATTTTTAAATCACTGAGGAGTTTGATTTGCTCAAATTTGATTTTTAAACCTAGTTTTGGGTTCTACTGTAAAACAAACTACTGCACTTTCTTCTCTGCATCGAGTTGGGTGAAATCTTGGATGAATGAAGCATGGTGGGTCAGTGATCTTTGGTCGGGGTTGTGGTGCTTAACGTTGATCGGAGGTGATGAATTTGGGGATTTGCTGATGTTGGTTTTTAGGTTCAGATCAACCTGGGTACTCGATTTCGAATTGAGGTAGGAGATGACGATCTGTTGGTCGTGGACGCTTGTAGGATGGAGGAGTGAGGTGTCGGTGAAGTCGACAGTGGCCGGAGGAGGTTCTAGCACCGGTGCAGGTGCATGATGGGCTTGGTGTCAGTGGTTGTAGTTGTTTGGGTGTTTAGTTTTAGCTTGAGTAGTAAGGGAGGAGACTCGGGGGAAGCTCGAGTATTTTTGGTTGTGGCTCGGGGTAATTCTCTCGTGGTCACTAGGGTTTAGAGTTGCAGGGATAAACTCTTATATTAACAGTTTTAAGTTTTAAATTTAAACACTTTTAAAATTTTAAAGAGAGGTTGTTTTAAAAAAAAGTACTTTTACTTAAATTCAAGTATATATGGGTTGAACCCAAATTAATGTTCAACCTGATTTCTAGTTTAAAATATAAAATAAGTTTGAACTTTAAAAAGTTCAAGTTAAATTGAAATTCTTGTTTTTTTGAAATTGAATTGTTTTTATAAATAAACTTGTATGATGTTTTAAATGTCTTAAGTTAAAATCTTAATATTATTTCAAAACTTATTTTGAAATATAAAAGAGAATTTTAAGTAAATGTTTTATTTAAATTAATTAGTGCAAAATGACTTAAAATTAACAATTAAAGATTAAGATAATTTATTAACTTGAAATTAGAATTTTTAATTAATAATTAAGGAATGTAATTAATTATTTCTTTATAATTTAATTTAATTAATGAATTAAGTTAAGTAAAGATTTCAAGATTTATTTAAGATAATGTTTTATCTTAAATAATAATTAAGTATTAATAATTTGTAAATTGTTAGTTAATTAAGGAATTTTATGATAATTTATTTATTTAATTATTAATTTAAAGGAAGTTAGTTAATTAATTAATTAAGTATAATTATTTATTTAATTGACTATTAATTAAGATGATGATTTAATTAATGTTTAATGATTAATTAAATTGTAATTACCTATTACTTAAGTAATTAAGGGTTAATTAAAATAGTAATTAATTAATAAAGGTTTTATTAAGTTTTAATTGGGTTTCTTAATTGATAATAAAAGGTTATTAATCTAAAATGCAAGTTAATTAAGGATTAATTTACTATTTTTATTTAAGGTTAATTAATTTTAATTAAGGATTAATTAATTATATTTATGGATTAATTAATTTGTAATTAAGATTGTTAATTAATAATTAAGTTTATTAATTAATGATTAAGAGTTGATTAATTAGTTAATTAAGTTTAATTAATTAATTATAAAGGTAATTAGTGATTAATTACTTTGTATTAAAGGATTAATTAATAATTAAGGTTTATTAATTAATAGTTGAAGATAATTAATCTGTTAATTAAAGATTAATTTGGTTAAGAGTAATTAAGGGATGAATTACTCAATTATAATTAATGAGATAAGTATGATCAAGTAAGTTAAGTAATTATTAATTAATTAAATATAGTCACTTGATAAATGATTAAGTATGTTACTTAATGAGTTTTGGTAAAGCAAATTACTTAAGATAAGTAATTGATAAATTACAGAGGTAATTAAGTTAGGTAAATTACTGATTGGGAAGTAACTTTAAATGAATAATTACTTGTTAAAGTAATCAAAGGTTTATTACTTGGTGTAATAAATCAATGAATTTATGAAGTAATTAAGAATTAATTAAAAATAATTAATTAATGTTTATATTTGATTTATTGAAAGTAATTAATTTAAGCATGATTAATTAATGTAATTAATTAAGAAATAATGTAATTAATTAAAGTAAATTAATTAATGGAAGTAATTAATTAAGGTTCATTAATTGATATGATTAATGAAAATAATTAAGGATTAATTACTTTATTAAGAGTTAATTAATCAAGGTTGATTAATTAGGATGAAGATTAATTAATTTGTTTAATTGAAGAATAGATAAGCAAGATTTATTGTGATGAAGATAATTAATTTAATTAATTTTAAATTAATTAAGAGATTAGGTAATTAATTTAATTCACTTTAAATTAATTAGAGATAGAGATAGTTAATTTAATTCATTTTAAATTAATTATATTGGGGTATGAGTAAATCATTGGTTATGTATGAATGGATAACATTTATTGTCTTGAAGGCTTTGTGATCTCAGTAATGAGATAAGTATGGTTGTATGATACGAATACTTGGTTGCATTGTGATGATTACATAGATTATCAATTGGGATGTTGATATATGGATTATCTATTATGATATTGATAATGTGGATTACCTGTTATTTGATAATGTTGATTATCAATTGTGATTTGCGAGTTATCTATCTATGTGTATATAGATACTGTATTGAATTGTTTAAAAACCTTTAAAACAACTTGGACTTAAAAGACACGCTTTGGATTTCGATGAGATCGGGATCGGGTTTCGATATTTGGATATCCGAAAACCACATCGATCCAAATTAACGTTAGGTCGTGAATCAAAATGGAGCTTTGTGAAGACTCGAGGTGTAAAGACTATTCGTCAATATAACTCTGTGGGTGATTCCGTAATGAGTTGACGGAACTAGTTCTTATAGGTTCGAGATGGTGATTTAGAGTGCAAGGGTTATTGTCGTTTACTCTGAGGGTGATTCCAAAATGAGTGTAACGAGATAATGCCTTCGATTTCATTCGAATCCGGAACGAACTTGTATGGATTGAATGTTTTCAAAAAATCGTCAGGTGGACGATGAGCATTCTAAGTGATGTGTTCACTAAAGGTAATCGTAGCCTCAAGCCTCATCAACCGAGAATGGCTAAAACAGGGGAGGTGCAACAAAGCTTCGTGGGTAGCCCCCACTTGAGAGTAATATCTACCCCTGTCTAGAGGTCCCTTTATTTCGGTTGTGCGGGCGGTTGAATTGCTACATCCGCCGGGGTTGTCTTATTTGGAACTGTTCAGTAAGTAATAGGTCCGGCTTTGTGTTGCAGGGAAGCGGGCTTACTCCTCGGTACGGTGATCTAGGCCACGTACTGTGACGGGCGGTACCCCAGTAGCCCTGCCATTGTATGGAATCCAAAATCCAATAAGTGCCGACAGTTTTGATTGTATTAGCCACTTTTGTGGCTAGTAGCTGGAATTTAATCATGTAACAATTTCGGCTATTTCATATTTATTTGAAAACCCTAGACACTATTATAATATCATCGGATTTCCTATCAAATGTTTCGGTTAGCCTAAGGTAAAAACTTTTCCATGTTTATGTGTGGGAAGTCTTACGTGATACCTTTTCTTTCAAAAGGTTTTTAAAGTTAAACAACTTTAACCGTTTACTCACACCAGACCCATGTCTGACCCGAGTTTATTCTGTTTTTCTTAAACTCTTGGGTACTCAAATTTTTATGAGTAGCCAAGGGATTCAGGTTAGGATTTTAGGTTGGCTGGACGAATTCTGGAGGAGCATTGGAGCAGGAGGCTTCTGCGTATAGCTCTAGAGTATTCCGCTGTGTGTTCTCTGAGTTGTTTGTCTTTGTGTTGTATGGAGTTGTATAACTAGACAGGTGTTTATAACTGTCTAGTATGTGTTGTTTTAGCTCTGTATCTCTGATGCATATGATACTAAGTAATGTATTATGTGAGTAATATAATTTATTTATTCCGCTGTTTAGATTCTGATGTTGTTTCTTTCTTCTTTTCTATCTTTTCTCTTTTCTATCCCTTTCTTTCTTAAAGATGATGTGATTTTCTATGGTAAGGAAGTCGGGTCGTCACATTTGGTATCAGAGCATTAGGTTGAGTGAATACCTAGGCTCTGTAGTGGTGTCTTTCTTGAGATAGCGTATTTGTAATTTTTAATATATAACTATATATATATATACACATACATATATATTTCTACCTATCTGTTGGGTTACCTGTTCGGGTTTTCCAACATAAGTTATAAAGGTAGATGAGGTAGTGGTGTGTGTAGCACGACCACTAATGGTTGGAGTTTAAATGTTTGAGGTTGGAAGTGTATTTGTCGATACTGTAGACCTAGTACCGTCTCGAGTAATCTTTGCAGTTTGGTGTAAGGATTTCATTTGATCTCTGAAGGAAACCTGTTAAGGTTCGGAGTTCATCTTTGGAGTGTAAGTTTGATTGCGCTCGTGTGAGAGGATTTTTGAGATTTGGATCTGTCGGTTAGGCAGAAGTAAGTGGTGGTATCTTGGCAACCTCAGGAAGTAGTAGCTGTGTGATGAGATGCAGTGACTATGGATTGTCTCCTAAAATGTTTTCTTTCGGAGCAAGTTTAACGAAGTGTGTCTGCTTCAGGGTTGTAACTAAGTTCTGCAGGATGTTGTGTTCAGTTGGAAGTCCGAGTTTCTCGAAGAAGTTTGGATAAGAAGTCTTTGGCATCTGTGTTAGCGGTGCAGCTCGGGAGTGTTCTATGTTTCAGCAGGAAGATCTCTTTGGCTTGGCAATTCCTAGAGGTTGAATTCAGAAGCAGCAGTGAGGACTTGTTTCTTCGATGGATTAGTTGGTCAAGGATGAACTGTCTGATTAGTGGAGAGCGAACAGTATCTTGGATATTGGATTGGTTGATCACAAAAGTGACTTGCGATGGTTTGGTGATTCTCTGAGATAATCTTTTGCTTGGATTTGTGGCATTTCTAGAAGATGTAGAAGTTATGTTATTGTAAAAGATTTTCTGGATATATCTTCTGGAAAGTTATAGATTTGCCCACATTAGAGTTTGAGTTCTGAATTGACTTGATGTCAGGAGTTATACCGGTGACTCAGCTCGGTAGAAGGCTATTTCCTAGGTTGATTGTTTGGTGAAGCAGCTCTATATTTCTTGGAATTTCTGTTGAACCTTATTTCCAAGATGTGATGTTTAGTTTGTGCCTGTGTTCATTCTATGGTATTTTCATCTGCTCCAGATCAGAGTTGTGCAGCGGAAGCAAGATGGCTGTTGTTCTTGAGTAGAAGCAACTGGGAATTTCAGTATTTTGGATTAGAGAATTTCTACTGAATTTATTTTTCAGAATCTGAGGCAAGTTGGTGAGTGATTCTGTTCTGTCTTTTCTGGATGAGAGAAGTTGTTTTCTTCTGTTGATAGTAAAGTTTGGTTTTGATTTTTGGATTGATCTTGTGAGGATCAGTTTGTGAGTTGTTGTGATCCAGTTTGTTTGTAGAAGAATCAGTGAAGGATGAGCTGATCGGGAAGGATCTATAGGCAGCCCGGATCATCCGGAAAGGTTTGAGGTTAAGTAACGGAAGAATTTGGAATTCGAAGTTGGAGGCTTCGATGTTGTTGAAGTTTTCTCTGGTAAAGGAAGCAATAAGTTTTGGTAAGCTTCGAGGCATATTGGATTCTTCTGAGTTTTAGTAGAGATCAGTGCTTTGGTTTGAAGAGTTAAATTGCCAGTTTGGAAGACTGGAATTCAAATTATTTCACGTGTCTCAGAGGGGGTACGTATTTGGTCATCACTGGTTTCAAGACCAGTAGTTCTGTGAAGGTTTTAGTTGTTGATCAGACTTGTCTGTGGTCTAGCATTTTGTGTAGATCTTAGATCTAGCTGAATAGGAACTCAGTAGGTTATAAGTATAGCTAGTTTGGGTTTAGTATAGCAAGTATCCCTATGTCCGTACTGGAGAAACTCGAGATAATTTTAGGAAATTTATCCGGATCCGTGTCCGGATAGCTGGTGTTATTTATTTGAATTGGTTGTTTGGATGAAATTATTTGTTTGATTGATAGTGTATGGCTGTTATGAATGCTTGAATTGGTTGAAATAAAATAAAATTGTGGATTATCTTTGTTTTAAATTTCGAGGACGAAATTCTGTTAAGGGGGAAGGATTGTAATATCCCGGAATTTCCAGGAGTTTAAAATGTTGATAATCTCTTAATTTAAAAATTATTTGGATTGATAAATTGTTATTTTCAAAGATAAATAACCAAGTAATAATAATATAATGTTTTAATTATGGTTATAAATTGGTTTTGTAATAAGATTAATTATTTTATGGTATAAATAAATTCTAAATTGGCATATTGTTTTCATAATTAATAAGTGTGTTTAAATATATTTATATCTGTGTATTTTAAATTGATTTTAAAATAGGACATATTATTTGTAAATAATAATGTGTTTATTTAAAATTTGAGATTTATTTATTTAAACTGATTTTTAGATTTGATTTTAAATTGACTTTGAATTGAATATAAATTTGAATTCAAAGAAATACATACATATTACTAATATAGTTTGAGTTTAAATTATATAGATAATATTTTAATTAAAAATAAAATTTGTTTTATTTCTTTTTGTAGAAATTTATCTATAGAAATTTTATTTGTACTTATTTAATAAAACAAATGCAAGGCTTGGAAATAACATTTTAAATAAGTATTGAAATATTGTATATAACTTTATTTAAATTATAATTGATTTTTATTTTATGTTCTTTTTAAAGATTGTATTTTATATAAATTTAGCATACATTTATAAATTTATAAGTGTATTTGTTTATTAGAATTTTAATTAGAAAGTATTTTTAAAATTTAGAAAACATGTTTGTTCATTAGGAAATAATTTAAAAGCCTTTTAAATTTCTTTTAAAATTAAAACAAACTCAGTTTTGACAAATGTTTAATTCTAAAACACTTTGATAACAAGTGTTATAACATTAATGTAATTAGGGACAAGTGTCCATGTTTATTTTAATGTTCTTTTTAATTTATAAAATCTGAAAATTATCCTATATAAACACTCTTTCTCATTTTCTTTAATTCTTTGTTCATTTCTAAAAAGAAAACTAAAATCATCATGCAAACTTTTACTCACCCAAAACCAGAAAATATTCAAACAAAACCTTCAAAATAAAATCTGAAACTTCCTCAAACCTTTGCTCAACATCGAAAACCTGCACTTACTCCTCAAAACTCAAGTTCAGATGCCTGAAACTTTTTTTCCAAATCAAAACTGCATATCTGCAGTTTATTCTCAAAACAAAAGCAAGTGCAACAAATTCTGCATCATGATTTCAAGAGTCTGATGCAAGCTTTCAATCCATGTCTGCCTCAAACTTCAAATGCATGCAAGTTATCAATATTAGATCTGCAATTTTCCCTGTCTACATTAACTTCCATGTGCATGCAAATGGGTCAAGGCAATATGAAGCAAATTTGTTGAAGCAATTTCAGTTGAGCCTCCCTGTTCTTTTTCAAACCACTGCATTTCTTAATAAAGGCGAGTAAACATTTTACTATAAAATCTAAAGCAGTAAATATCTGATTCCATATAAGTTGTGATGATTTTAATTATATATATATATATATACACAAGTTTATATCTGTGTAGACAAATCTGCAAGTTTTGTTGTGAGGCTTGAATCTGTGCATGTTGATTTCCTTTTTTTTCCCTTCTCTCTTTATTTTTTTTTGTAGGATCTGAGACAAAGATTAAATCTTCAAACAATATGCAAAAATTGTTGATTCATAGTTTTAAACTAAAACAAGTTAGTTCCAGTATAAACTAAAAAAAAGAAAAAAAGAAAAAATAGGACTAAGTCTCTGGTTTTTGAAATATACTTGGGAATTTAACTATGCAGTAGCAAACTTATCATCAATGTCTGAAACCAAGGATTAAATTGGGTTTAAATGATTATATAAACTTAAGTGTCATTGAAGTTATGAATTTTGAAAAGAGATTCACAAATTTTAAAACTGTATTGAGTATGTAATTGGGTATTTACTGAAATTTGGGTTTATGCAAATTTCTGTTGATCTGTGAATCTGGAATGCTTAATATGGTTGATGGAGCTAGGTGAAGTATCAGAGGGTGGTGCAAAAATCATTGAAGAATTTTTAAATCACCGAGGAGTTTGATTTGCTCAAATTTGATTTTTAAACATAGTTTTGGGTTCTACTGTAAAACAAACTACTGCACTTTCTTCTCTGCATCGAGTTGGGTGAAATCTTGGATGAAGGAAGCATAGTGGGTCAGTGATCTTTGGTCGGGGTTGTGGTGCTTAACGTTGATCGGAGGTGATGAATTTGGGGATTTACTGATGTTGGTTTTTGGGATCAGATCAACCTGGGTACTCGATTTCGAATCGAGGTACGAGATGACGATCTGTTGGTCATGGACGCTTGTAGGATGGAGGAGTGAGATGTCGGTGAAGTCGATAGTGGCCGGAGGTGGTTCTGGCACCTGTGCAGGTGCACGATGGGCTTGGTGTCAGTGGTTGTGGTTGTTTGGGTGTTTAGCTTTAGCTCGGGTAGTAAGGGAGGAGACTCGGGGGAAGCTCGAGTATTTTTGGTTGTGGCTCAGGGTAATTCTCGCATGGTCTCTGGGGTTTAGAGTTGAACGGATAAACTGTTATATTGACAGTTTTAAGTTTTAAATTAAAACAATTTTAAAATTTTAAAGACAGGTTGTTTTAAAAATAATGTACTTTTACTTAAATTCAAGTATATATGGATTGAACCCAAATTAATGTTCAACCTGATTTTTAGTTTAAAATATAAAATAAGTTTAAACTTTAAAAAGTTTAAGTTAAATTAAAATTCTTGTTTTTTTGAAATTGAATTGTTTTTATAAATACACTTGTGTGATGTTTTAAATGTCTTAAGTTAAAATCTCAATATTATTTCAAAACTTATTTTGAAATATAAAAGAGAATTTTAAGTAAATGTTTTATTTAAATTAATTAGTGTAAAATGATTTAAAATTAAAAATTAAAGATTAAGATAATTTATTAACTTGAAATAGAATTGTTAATTAATAATTAAGCAAAGTAATTAATGATTTCTTTATAATTTAATTTAATTAATGAATTAAGTTAAGTAAAAATTTCAAGATTTATTTAAGATAATGTTTTATCTTAAATAATAATTAAGTATTAATAATTTGTAATCAGTTAGTTAATTAAGGAATTTTAAGATAATTAATTTATTTAATTATTAATTTAAAGGAAGTTAATTAATTAATTAATTAAGTATAATTATTTATTTAATTAACTATTAATTAAGATGATGATTTAATTAATGTCTAATGATTAATTAAATTGTAATTACTAATTAATTAAGTAATTAAGGGTTAATTAAAATAGTAATTAATTAATAAAGGTTTTATTAAGTTTTAATTGGGTTTCATAATTAATAATAAAAGGTTATTAATCTAAAATGCAAGTTAATTAAGGATTAATTTACTATTATTTAAGGTTAATTAATTTTAATTAAGGATTAATTAATTATATTTATGGATTAATTAATTTGTAATTAAGATTGTTAATTAATAATTAAGTTTATTAATTAATGACTAAGAGTTGATTAATTAGTTAATTAAGTTTAATTAATTAATTATAAAGGTAATTATTGATTAATTACTTTGTACTAAAGGATTGATTAATAATTAAGGTTTATTAATTAATAGTTGAAGATAATTAATCTGTTAATTGAAGATTAATTTTGTTAAGAGTAATTAAGGGATGAATTACCCAATTATAATTAATGAGATAAGTATGATCAAGTAAGTTAATTAATTGTTTATTAATTAAATATAGTCACTTGATAAAAGATTAAGTATGTTACTTAATAAGTTTTGGTAAAGAAAATTACTTAAGATAAGTAATTGATAAATTACAGAGGTAATTGAGTTAGGTAAATTACTGATTGTGAAGTAACTTTAAATGAATAATTACTTGTCAAAGTAATCAAAGGTTTATTGCTTGGTGTAATAAATCAATGAATTTATGAAGTAACTAAGAAGTAATTAAAAATAATTAGTTAATGTTTATATTTGATTTATTGAAAGTAATTAATTTAAGCATGATTAATTAATGTAATTAATTAAGAAATAATGTAATTTGTTAAAGTTAATTAATTAATGGAAGTAATTAATTAAGGTTCATTAATTGATATGATTAATGAAAATAATTAAGGATTAATTACTTTATTAAGAGTTAATTAATCAAGGTTGATTAATTAGGATGAAGATTAATTAATTTGTTTAATTGAAGAATAGATAAGCAAGATTTATTGTGATGAAGATAATTAATTTAATTAATTTTAAATTAATTAAGAGATTAGGTAATTAATTTAATTCACTTTAAATTAATTAGAGATAGAGATAGTTAATTTAATTCATTTTAAATTAATTATTTTGGGGTATGAGTAAATCATTGATTATGTATGAATGGATAACATTGTTGTCTTGAATGCTTTGTGATCTCAGTAATGAGATAAGTATGGTTGTATGATATGAATACTTGGTTCCATTGTGATGATTACATAGATTATCAATTGGGATGTTGATATATGGATTATCTATTATGATATTGATAATGCGGATTACCTGTTATTTAATAATGTTGATTATCAATTATGATTTGTGAGTTATCTATCTATGTGTATATAGATACTGTATTGAATTGTTTTAAAACCTTTAAAACAACTTGGACTTAAAAGACACGCTTTGGATTTCGATGAGACCGGGATCGGGTTTCCATATTTGGATATCCGAAAACCACATCGATCCAAATTAACGTTAGGCCGTGAATCAAAATGGAGCTTTGTGAAGACTCGAGGTGTAAGGACTATAAGTCAATATAACTCTGTGGGTGATTCCGTAATGAGTTGACGGAACTAGTTCTTATAGGTTCGAGATGGTGATTTAGAGTGCAAGGGTTATTATCGTTAACTCTGAGGGTGATTCCAAAATGAGTGTAACGAGATAATGCCTTCGGTTTCGTTCGAACCTGGAACGAACTTGTATGGATTGAATGTTTTCAAAACATCGTCAGGTGGACGATGAGCATTCTAAGTGATGTGTTCACTAAAGGTAATCGTAGCCTCAAGCCTCATCAACCGGGAATGGCTAAAACAGGGGAGGTGCAGCAAAGCTTCGTGGGTAGCCCCCACTTGAGAGTAAGATTTACCCCTGTCTAGAGGTCCCTTTATTTCGGCTGTGTGGGCGGTTGAATAGCTACATCCGCCGGGGTTGTCTTATTTGGAACTGTTCAGTAAGCAATGGGTCCGGCTTTGTGTTGCAGGGGAGCGGGCGTACTCCTCGGTACGGTGATCTAGGCCACGTACTGTGACGGGCGGTACCCAAGTAGCCCTGCCATTGTATGGAATCCAAAATCCAGTAAGTGCCGACGGTTTTGATTGTATTAGCCACTATTGTGGCTAGTAGCTGGAATTTAATCATGTAATAATTTCGGCTATTTCTTATTTATTTGAAAACCCTAGACACTATTATAATATCATCGAATTTCCTATCAAATGTTTTGGTTAGCGTAAGGTAAAAACTTTTCCATGTTTATGTGTGGGAAATCTTACGTGATACCTTTTCTTTCAAAAGGTTTTTAAAGTTAAACAACTTTAACCGTTTACTCACACCAGACCCATGTCTGGCCCGGAGTTTATTCTGTTTTTCTTAAACTCTTGGGTACTCAAATTTTTAGGAGTAGCCAAGGGATTCAGGCTGGGATTTTAGGTTGGCTGGATGAATTTTGGAGGAGCATTGGAACAGGAGGCCTCTGCGTATAGCTATAAAGTATTCTGCTGTGTGTTCTCTGAGTTGTTTGTCTTTGTGTTGTATGGAGTTGTATAACTAGACAGGTGTTTATAACTGTCTAGTATGTGTTGTTTTAACTCTGTATCTCTGATGCATATGATACTATGTAATGTATTATGTGAGTAATATAATTTATTCATTCCACTGTTTAGATTCTGATGTTGTTTCTTTCTTCTTTTCTATCTTTTCTCTTTTCTATCCCTTTCTTTCTTAAAGATGATGCGATTTTCTATGGTAAGGAAGTCGGGTCGTCACATGTCTGCTCTTGAATTGCCTTCATAATGTTTTTGAGATTTTAGTTCCTTCATTTGAGAAAAAAATACCAACATTTTCTGATGGTCTTGAATGCCTTTGGTGTTTCTTGATAACCCAACTATAGTTCTTGAGAAGTTTTCTCTAGTCTTTTAAGTGATAGTACAGTTCTATTATTTATAAGATCTTGCTTCTACCATTTTTCTTGTTGTGGTAGTTCGTCATGATTGATAGAATTAGTTAGTGGTAAGGCATCTCCACTGTCGTCAGAGTTGTCATATGGTGATGAGTTTCTATGGTTAGGGTCGGTATTATGCTCACCAGGTAGCTCTGATACCAAATTGGTATATTCTCCTTGTTCTTGGCAATTTTGGCTCTGGCATGAGTCATGATGGATGATCAACAGGGGATGGGATTGGTCAGGAAGAAGGTGTAATAGAGGCTTTCAGGTGGTGTAATTATTCGAATGCAGCAGACTAGAAGTATGAAGATGAAGTGGTGATGTAATGTTGAAATACTGTGGTGATTAGCATATTGAACGAGGAAGTGAAATTGGATTCAAATTACTGAATGAGTTGAATATAAGAAAGAGGTGAAATAAGAGCAGTCGCAAATAGAAGAATGCATAGTTGAGAAAAAATGCATGATTATTTATAATCTTTTTATATACATCTATTTACATAGCCTTGCCCATATATTTATCGTATTGATCTAGTAGACCAAATCAAACTATCTGTTACATGGTAATTTAACTAATTCACCTTACGAACTTTTAAATTACATAGCCATTTAGATTGCAAAAGAAACAAGTTCTGCATGTATGCACGTGCACAATATGCACGGTCTTCAAATTGGCTTTCCTGTTGCAACCTCATGCTTAAGTTGATTTTATCTTGCATTTGCATCTCTTCCAATCTTCAAGATCATCCTCCTTAATTTGAGTTAGCCGCGGCGGCTGGCAAAGCCTCATTCTCAAAAGTGTTCGTTGAAATGTCCCTTCAGGCGAATGCCTATCAGGTGTATAATGAATTGTGTGAGCATAACAAATTCACAAAATATATCTTTCGCGCATACTAAAACAAAAATTCGCAAATTGTTAATTGATGTGTCTTTTTTACCTTTTTTGGACTTCATATGGTGGGTTTTATGAAGTGAAAACAATTACTGACATTTATATGTCTATTAAGTGGATGTAGAATATACTACAGTAGCTCAACGAAAGTGTCGGTGAATTTTGAATTGGTATTTGGAGTAACGGATAATGTATCATAGCCATATTGGAATTAGATTCATGCGAATATGGAATTTTTAATCTCACATCAAATATTGATCTATGAGTTTGACATGCAATCACATGTAACTTTGTTTCCGCTACTTGCACCCATAACTCCATCAAGTACTTCATTTACTTAAGGGTCGATTCGAACTTGTCAAGGCATATTATTCACCGCATTGTTAGTGGACTTCAAATGGATTCCAAAACTGGATAAAGGAATCATTTTGTAATTATTTGGAAAATTGTTAGGTGGTATAAACATAATTTTCCCTCCATTGATTAAAAAATAATAAATGTTTTTTGGTGACCAATCACCATCTTTCCATCTTTTTTAACAAGAACCTGCTAATCTAATTTTCGTTGGACCGTTATCAATTTTTTTTCGACGAGTAGTTATAAAATTTCGCTTCGCGCAAGTTATAAAATGTAAGTTTTTATTAGGGAGGAGTAGCATAACATTTTTTTAGGTGGAGTCCCCTAAAATTTTCTTCTGTTTATCCAAAAATAAAGTCCCTTTGGTAATGTTCTTGTTCACATATAAATTGAATGAAGAAACTCAAGTTTGACCAAGATGTATTTCTCATAGATTAATTACATGGATAAGAAAAGCTTGATGACTTAGAGATATCATTCATAAATACATCAACTTTAAAAATATAGGGGTTGAAATCCTTAGATTAATGGGAGGAACCAAAAACAAGTAATTAACTAGTCGATGCAATCAAGCTCGCTATCCATATTTTAAGAGACCTTGGACAACAGATCATATTTTTAATCAAGACATAAAAAATATCCTTCTTTGATAATTTATGTAAATTAGGTCCTTATCCATAGACATCTTTTATTAGTAACCGTTATTATAATATCCATTTAAGTACTACACACCTAAATAAATTTAAAATATTCATTAAGCATTAACATGTTAAGAAAACATTAGATTGAGAAACCATTTTCATCATTAAAGAACAAATTTATGATCTTTTAAGTGATATGTGTTATGCATATGCAAATATCTAATTTAATTATATATTTTTGTATAAATAACATATTTATACATGTGTCGTTCAAATGCAACTATAATTGCATCGTTCAATTTAATACATTCAAAATTAATAAATATGAAGTTTAAAGTCAATTTCATATATGGTATGTAGTTAAAATTATTACTTGATTTCTTTTAATGCACTTAAATTATAACTTCATCAAGATTGAATAAACTTATCGAAGGAAGCCAAAATTTGTATTGGATCACATAAATTACAGTTAAAATTTTCAAATGCTATAGCTACATAATTCAAAAAATACAGTCGTATAATAAAATCACTTGCTTAAATTAATTAACTATAGTTCGTTAAGTTTGGATAAATCATCGTATACAACCAAAATCATTATTGCATCACATCAATGAAGTTGGAACATTCAAATGCAATCATGCAAAATTCAAAATTGACGTTAAGTTACTACTTCATTTTTTAATATAGTTAAATTTTAGCTGCATTAAGATTGAATAAAACTATGAAATATTGCTAAAAATTTTAGATAACTGATAAATGTTGTTAGAAATTTCAAATGCAATTAAATTAATCCTAAACATGCTGCTAAGCTATAATTGTATTTTCTTAATGTAGTTAACTTGTAACAACATTAAATAAAATTAAATGTAGCCAAATTTATTACACCACATAAATACAATTAAAAAATCAAACATACTTAAATTAATTGAAAATTTTCTCTTAAATTATAACAGCATTTTCTTATTACGGTTAAAATATAACTTAATTAAATTTGAATTAGTTATCAAATACTGCATTACATAAATGAAGTTACAATATCCAAATGCAATCATAAATGCATAATTCAAAACAAATTCTTTCAATTCTGTTAAAATATAATAACCGCATTATCATAACGTAGTTAAAAATGCTATATAAAATTTATGATTATCCATAATAATGCAGTTACAAAATGCAGTTATATGATTTGGTGACATAAAGTAACTTCATTACATAAATAGTTCAAACTGCTACAAAATTGTAATTTTCAAAAATTTCAACAATGGATATTATTGGAAGCTTAATGAATTTATGATTAACGATGAAAATGATTCTTAAAACCGATTAGTGTACCAAATTTATGACATTTTAAAGATTTGAATTAAGCGTGCTAGAGTATGTTAATTTTGATCGGTTGCAATGTTAAAGTAGTAGAGATCTAATTTACAAAAAAATCGATCTAGACCCATTTTACATTTAAAACAAAAAATTGGACCCGAAGTTAATATTCGATATTTGTTTAAAGAGCTACCACTTAGAATGAAAAATAGGTAGGCGAGCTTGTAAAAAATGATTAGTTTTAGATAACATGTCCTTATTATGTTGCTTAGTGCTTGTAGTGATGAGCTACATAATATTTCTTTTATGATTTTTCCTATGTGACTTATATTTTGTAAGTTGAAGTACATGAGTTTTAGTAGCTCACTACCATCTATGTAATGACCCAAATTTTGGACAATTTAAATTGAAAATATTTAATTAATTTTAAATATTTGAATGATGGTTTGAATTGAATTCCAAATATAACTATGAATTTGGCGATTAAATTATAAAATTTAATCTATTGAAAGTTGAATAAAAATTTGAATCTTCAATTTTAAGGTGATTAAAAATATTTCAAAGGCTTGTAAAATTCGTATTTATAATACTGAAGGTAGTAGAACTTTAAAAATTGAATTTAATAATTTTTTGTTCAGATTTAAAAATATGCTGTTTAAATTGAATTTAAAAATAGCCGTCTGAGGCACAGTCTTGGACTTCAATGAAACTAGTTCCATTGGGTCTGTAATATTGAATTATTATCAGATTTCAAATTTCATAGTGATTGGAGTTGTTTTGTGACCGTACGTTAAGTAAACGCATTGAAATTTAAATTGACTTCAATTTAAATTTAAATTTGAAATTGGTCAACATCAGTACTCTGCCTTCCCCATCACAAACATTGTAGAGGTAATGCAAGCACGACTATTCTCTGCAAAATCACGTACTCCTGTCACCCTCCATCTCTTTTTAAATAATCATGTAACTTCATTTCGTAATTCCTCAGTTAGAAATAAAAATCAAAAGAAGGAAAAAATGGCCGCTCTCTCCCCCCTTTTTCTTCTGTTCCTCCCCCGTTTATTCCTCTTCAAATCAAAACCCATGGTCGCATTCATTCCATAATCAAAAGAAAATGGCAGCTCGAATTCGAACGCATTGGAAGAAAAAAACGAATTCGATTAACGAATTCGATTTGAATTCGTTCGCGTCCAAGGAGGGTTTTCTCATTGCGATCTCGTGAATGCTTCGACAGCAAAGCCAGGGTTGCGATGGCAAAGAGGAGGGCGACGTCGAAGGGGTCGCGAGCTATGGTGATTCGCTGGTGGACCATGGCTCGTCGATTGATGAAGGCATGTAAAGTAGGGGCGGCCGCGTTCAATTGCAATTCTAAGCCTACGGTTTGTGATGGTGAAGGAGGCCATCGACGCAATGGAGTTGAGCGACGAATCTCGTGTTAGAACATAAGCTCGATGCTTGTGGTTCCCTCGTTCAAATAGGGTACGTGATCCTTAACTTTTTTAATTTGAAAAGCTACTTAATTTTAGCAACTGGAAAACGAAATCTGTGGATTTTTTTGTGAATTTGGGAATGTATTAAACAGGAAAAGAGAGTTTCAATTTTAAATTTAACTTTTAATTAAATAAATTTGTTAAAAAGGGATTTGTTTATAAATTAAAAGTATTGGTTTAAAATTAATATTAATTTCCTTAAGATTTTTAAATGGGTATTCGATTGGATTAAATGGATTGGTGAAAGAAAATTTGTTAGAAATTCAAACTATTCGATAAAATGATTTATTAAAGGAAATGTAGTTTAAAATTTAATCTTGAATAAATTTATAAACGAGAATTATTTATATAGATAAAACAGGGAAAAGAAAGAAAATAAATAATAATAGGAATTTTAAAACTTGAAGAAAATTTAGTTTAAAATCAAAATACTAGTTTAAATTAAATAAATCTATTCAATGGTAATTAATTATTTAATTCAGTTTAAATATTAATAAATCTTACAATGCTTATACATGGTCAATATTATTGAGAAAATAAATCAAAATGGAAAATCTTAAGTAAAGTAATTCTTTAAAGAATTGGGAGTTTGAAAAGAAATTAGTTTAAACCAAGATTATTAGTTTAAAATATAATTTTTGGTTAATTAAATTTATTAAAAAGGATAAATTTAATCATTAGTTAGATAAATTTATTAAAGCAGAAAATTGGTTTAAAAAGAATTATCAGCTAATCGTAAACTATTAAACGGAAATTAATTGTTCGGTTGATATGAATATTAATGAATTGTGTAAATAATTAAATAGGTATAAAACAAGGAAATCGAGTCAAGATGGAAATGGACTGCAAATTAAAAGCAAAGGTGAGATCTTCTCACTCAAAAGGGTTTTGTTTAAAATTTAAATAGTTAGATTTAAAATTGTTGATTGTGTTGATTGTATGCTTGGATGATAAATTATTATCTATTATATTGAAATAGACCCTATACGCTGCCTATTAAGCGGATGTTATTTATTAAACCCATATACCGCGATATTCCACCTTGAAGTGGAATTGGTATTATATACGTACTTGGAGTTGATTTCCCATATCATATAGCGGATGAGACCCTATTGCGCCGCATAATAGCGGATAATATTTTATAAATCCTATATACCGTGATATCCCGTCTTGAAACGGGATTGGTATTGTGCTAACATCTGTGGATGCAGGGAAACAGGTTGGAGAGATCCAACTCGATTCCTCAAATAGATTGAATTTGTTTCGATGTTGTGTGTTTATAATCAGTGTGTGATTATCTTTATGATTGAAATCATTGAAGGCTAAAATTTAGCCGAATAAAATTATGGTATCGTTAGATACTGGAAATAAATAAAATTTGATTTTTTGAAAATTCAGGTTTAAAGTTATACTTAAAATTATGATATTTGAGGAATAAAATTTAAATGTAAATTTTGAAATATGGAGTTAACTATTTTATAGAATAAAGTTAAATAGAGGTTTTTGAATTATATTAATGGGTTTATGTAAGAGATTTATAAAAATCAATATTTTATAAATCAAGATAATTAAATTTTAGACAAGTTCTATAAAAGTTAAAATGAAGTTACAAAAGGAGGTTATAAGTGAACGAGATTTAAAATTGTGAAGTTTTAAAATAAATGATTTAAATGAATTATAATATTTAACTTATAATTTGGCTTTTGGGTATATAATCGTGTTATAAACAGAATTGGTTAATAAAAAGAATTAAATATATATATATATATAGTAGTTTTTATAAAGTGAAAAATGGAATTTATAAACATTGTTTTATATATCCGTAATCAAATAAATTTGATAAGTAAATATAGAAATTACTGATGGAATTATATCCACGATTTTGGATAAAGGATAAATCCTTTAATTAAATATGTAGAAGTGTTGAATTTGGATTAGAGATTATATTCACGATTTTGGACAATGAATATATTATTAAATAAAATGGGGATATTTTAGAAAAGTGATATTATAAAATGAAGTTAATTGTTTTAAAGATGTTTTAAAATATATTAAATATCGAAACCATAGACTTCAACATTCATTGTTGAAATAGACGTTTTCGAGAAATAAGGAAATGGTGGACTATAACACTGTTGTTATAGTAAATGATTTCCGAAAGGAAATGTTTTATATAGTATTGGGCTTTATATATCTATCTTAATTTCGAATCCCTATACTACTGATTTTGGGTTGTCGTAACGATGTTTTACGTAACATTCATTTAGACCCAAATAAATGTATTTAAGAGAATGTTTTCTTAAGGAATGAAATATATACTTAACGGTGATTTAAGTATATTGAATATTTCCGAATGTTGAAAATAAATAGATTTATGAAATACTTATTATTAAATTAGTATGGAAATGTTTTTCCATTATGAAATGAACGTTTTAAGAATTATCTTTCTAAAGATAAATTGAAAATGAATATCAGAAAACGATTTGAAAATCGTATACAGTAGATATTTTGAAATATAAGTTCACTATAGAATTTATGAAGGAAAGGGAAATTTGATTAAAAATAAATATTGATTTATTTTTGAAGTGTGGAAAAATATCTAGTAAAGATATTTTGGAAAATAAATAATTTGGAAAATTATTTGGAATCTGGTGATGTTGTGCATGCCAATTGATAGTTAAATAACCGACTATCAATATTTACCTTTAAGTAGGTATTTGTTGTGATTTGCTTAAATTTGAATGCTACACTTATTTTTTTAAATAAGCACTTATTATTCGGGTTAGCCGAGAAAGGACCTCTGAGTCGTATAACCCATTCCGAATAGTGATACGTCGTAAGGGATATCATTTGATGACCGGTGTTAAAGACCGGATATTTGTGAAAATGGAAGGATTAATGTCGAATGTTTCTGCATTGGCTGATCCCCGATATAGAAATTTATTACCCTTTGTGACGGGAAGCCCGGTCGTGATTAGTGAATATCCGAATTGCAAGGACTTCTTTGGAAGTGCCTTCGGTCCTGTTCGAACCCGGAACAGACTTGTATGGATTGTATGTCTGACATTACAAATTGAGATATAAAGCTGATTTCCTTCAACTACATATCTGTTGGTTGCGGACAATTTATTCTCTTAGCTTAACACCCTTCTATGAGACATACGAGCTCAGAGGTTATGTAGTTGAAGGTTATTAGTGATATACTCCCAATTTGGTAGTGTGATATGCTAAGTGCTGTTGAGCATTTGTTGAATCAAAGCACAACTTTTGTATAAAGTGTAGCTTTGTGGACGAGACTTCGTCGGACCTCACACCCCGGAAATGGCAAAACTGGAAGGATTTAGCAAGGTTATTAGGGGGTAGCGCCCCTTTAGTGCATGTCATTCCTTCTGGATGGAGGTGGTATCATGGTATGGAGCCCAGATACTTAACCTATTGCTGCAAATTTATTACTTTGTGGTTGTTGGAATCGAGGATCCTCGGATATAGATCGGTTACGATCGGGGAATGACATATTCGTGTCATTAGTTACCCAGTTTGAAGGGTAACCCGGTCTTGTGTTGGCAGAGATCTGGTTAGGTTCTCGGGTCGTCTTTTTAGAGGTGTACCCATGTGGCAATGAGAAGTTCCTTGGCCTGACCATTTGTTGGAAATCCAAAGAAACAATACGATCTTGTATGGTTTTAGTTGTAGAACCTACCATTTACTTATGGTGGTCACCACTATTTAGATGGTGGCTATAGTAGGCATAAGTGTGGAATACCTATGCTGGCTAAGATTTATATCTTTATTTTCAAAAAAATTTATGCACTATGCACTAGTAATAATATCAACTGTTTCTTTTTAATGCGTATCAAGCATCTTTGACTATCATAAGGAGAAATCTCCTCCGATTCTGCGTTTGCATTGTGTGTGTGCTAGTGGCCTTATGGTAGTCTCATTTTTCAAAAAGCATTGCGAATCTATTTTAATTATCCCTTGGTTTGTTTTTAAAAAATAAACTGTTTTAAGTTCTCACACCAGTCCCATGACTGACCTGGAGTTTACTGTTCTCTTTTTAAACTCTGGGTGCCCACCAATTTCCACATGGGCAGTCTAGAGTCAAGTTATCAGGTCATTCTGGAATTCGGGAGTTGCTATAGAGATTGGAGGCAAGCTAGAGAGTATGGCGTATCAAACTAGTATATAGTACTTCTTTTCCGCTGTTTGTTGTTGTAAACTGTGATAATGTGATGTAATGTAATAACTGATATAGTTCTTTGTTTAAAGATTATTCATTTATCTATTATATGTTGTTCCGCTGCGATTGTGAGATTCTGATATTGTTTTCTGTTTCTTCTTCTTTCTTCTTCTTCTACCCTTTTCTTCTTCTTTAACCATAACAGTTCGGTTTTCCAGAATTCGATTGCTCGGCAGTTGATACAGTGGACGTATTGATGTCGACCTTCGAGGACGAAAAATCGCATTCGTTACATTTGGTATCAGAGCATGTGGTTAAGCGACAACCATGGCTCTATTGGGTGTTACTCATTAGAGATAGAGCAGCAGTACTCTAGAATGTGTTTGAGTGTAATAATAGATACAAGCGCGTATTTGTTAGTGAATATGAAATTGTTTTGTATTGTGTTGACTTATCGGTTGATCGTCTATTGATTCTGGTCGGTGCAGTCTAGCTAACTGTGTCGATAGGAGTTTCTAAACTCTTAAACAAGATAAACCGACACAGTATTGTTTTTGAAATTGGGTAAATGAAATAATTTTACCCAAAGCTATTTTTGTATACAAAGGAAATGATTTTCTGTTAATTATTATAGTATATGGTTGCTTGGTTGCTAGGAGATGCTAATATTAAAAGTATCGTTAGTTGTTGAATAAGAAATTGAAATCAAAAACAAAAAAACTAAGAAATAAAAAATTCATATACCAATTAGATTTTGATTTGGATCAAATTGAATAAAAAAATAAAATTCCAAACTTGAGAAAAATAAATAAAATGGATTGAATCCAAGTAAATTAATATGATAATTCATTAATTCAGAATAAGAAAGTTGAATTAGTTAATTTAAAACTTGAATTGTTAGTTAAATTTACAGATAAATTCAAGTAAGTAGAAACAAATGGAAATAAATGGAAAATTTCCTTGTTATTGATAAAATGAATTCAAGGTAAATTGAGAATGGAGATTTGGAATTAAATGGATAAGCGAATAAAACTAATTGAATTAAACTAGTTGATGAAATGGATTTGATAAATGAAAAACCAAACCGAGAATTTAAATTTGGAAGTGTTACAAGGAAAATAAATTTGAGTTTTGAATTGGAATAACTTGAAGACATTAAATAAAATCAAATTAACTTAAGCAAAGTTAATGATAATGAATTGGATTGAGAATTCAGTGAGTTATAGAGAATATTGAATAAAATTGAGTTCAAGTGATTTTTGAAAATAAAATCAAACACTGAATTAAAAGTGAGAAATAAACTAAAAATTGGAATAAATTAGTTAACAAACTATGGAAATCGAAATTGTTAATTTAAAGTTGAATTGTGAATAAATAATAGAGTTTGGAAATGAAGCTTGAGTTATAAATAGAAATTCAACTTGGAATTGTAAGTAATTAAATATGAATTATACGGAATCAATTGGAAATGAAATAGAATAAAGAGTAAATTGAGTTGATATCAATTTAAATTAGTTATAAACTAAATTGGATATTCTATTAAGTGAATATCGTCGAATTTGCATAGAAATGGTTGTCGTTTGACGCAAACGTGATTGGATAAAATTCTATGAGTTAATGAAAGCCAATAAAATTGATTTTTGAATTAATTGAAATGAATACGAGTTCGTTTCATAAAAATAAAATAAAATGAATTGAATGGAAGGAAGTGAATTGTAAATCACTTGAATTGAATGGAATGGTATGTAAGTTGGTTGCAGACAAATTAAAACTAGTGTTGAAACCTTGAATATGTGCTTATGAATGTATATCACATGCATTGCTTTTAGCTTTGTGTTTTCTATTGAAATGAGTGAATTGTAAATGAATTTCCTATATATGTTACTTATGTGTTTAAATTGAGTAAGTATAGGTACATGAGGGCCGTTTGGCTGGATTTGGTCGCGCTAAAATGCTAATAATAAGCCGCTTTTCTTAAAAATGCTAAATAAGGTACGCCTACGCAATAAAAATAGGAAATATGAACTGTTTTTGTTTTTTCCGACCATGTGGGTCGATGTATATATATTTATATCTTTTGTCAAATTGCAAAAGCTCCTCCGTACAAAGGAGATTCTGCCAAAATTTTCCGAAAATTTTGAGAGTTAGAATTTTTTTTAAAAATTGTTGAAAGATTTTTTTTGTTAGCAACAAACGATTTCAAAATTGCAAATTGAAGTAAATTAGTGGACGAAACTAATTTAAAATAGTAATATGAATCAGTTATAATTGAATGATAAAATTCAATATTCAAAATAGAAGATAAACTGAATTCAAGTAGAATTGAAATCATGAATTGAATTCAAATGAAATTGAAATGCAAAATTGAATGAAAATGGATATGTAACTTCAATAGTGAAGTAAAAATGTATAAGAAGTAAGTTTCGAGATTTTGTAATGCAATTGGCAAAATGGTTTGAATATTGTAACTGGATACTACTGCTAGCAGGATATACAGGTGTATTAAAAGAAATGGAATTGGGATTTTGATTTCAAAGATAAAATTGAATTGCTCGACAAAAAGGTACGTATTTCAATTTCAGTATGAAATTTGATGGTTTCCTTGTCCATCCGCTTGGCTTTTCGTTTTCTTTTGGGATTTGAGGACCTGTGGTGCCATTTTGTAGTCGTGCCAAGCTAGCCACGCAATGGAGACGTTCGCGAAATTTTTCGAAAATTTTGAGTGTTAGAAAAATTTTGAGAAAATTTTGAAGTTTTGAAATTTGAATTTCGATTTAAATTTGAATTGCGAAGTAAACAATGTTGTTTGAAACTTATAATTGAAGTTGGAAAGTGTTTGCACAAAAAATGGGCAAACGCCTCCAAGTCGTATGATTTAGTTGATTTTAAGTTCTTCTTAGTGATTTGGATGATTTATGCAAATATATGAAATAGATGGACTAAACTGTAAAAGACACACAGATTTATAGTGGTTCGGCCAGAACGTGCCTACGTCCACTTTATGTGTTATTCTCCTTTTCTCTTTAAATTACAATTACAAAGCTTTGATTACAAGTAATTGAAAGTTGTTTGAAAGTTCTATCCGTGCTTGAGCTCTCAAACTTGTCTGCCATTGTTGTACCCTTGCCCCTCTATTTATAGAGTGAGGCTGGGGGCAGGGGTCTTAGATGTATACGGCTGCTGGTGGGCCTAGGCTGGCACAATCTGGCCTGGAAGAGTTGGTCCGGCATTCCCTGGTCCGGTGGAACTTGGTTCGGCAATGGGTGGAGTAGGTTGGTTCGGTAGGAGGTGGTATGTTGTTTGGACCGGTAGTAGGTTGGGGATGAGCTGGTTCGGTTGTCGTGGGATGTTGATTCGGTGGAACCAGTCCGGTGAGATGTTGGACCGGTGGGACTTGGTGGAGAAGTGGTCCGGTAGGAGCTAGGGAGTGGTTGGTTCGGTATGAGCTTGGAGGTGGGTTTGGACCGGCAGGTATTTGAGAAGCGTTGGTTCGGTGGTGTCCCCTTGCTCGTTGGTTCGGTGGTGGAAATGCACACAACACTTTCCCCCCAAAGCAGCGCATGTGCATGCACATGGCGTGCTTTGTTTTAACTTGGGTGTTTTCACCCGGTCATATGTGCCGAACCACCCGGTCCGGTCGTCCTGCATTCGTCTATAAGTAGGGGTGTTAGGCCTCCTTTATTCCCTACCCAGTGAAATAGCCGAATCGAATTCCTAACTGCCGAACCGAGTAATGCCGATCCTTTTCTGACTTCCGAATCGAGTAGTGCCGAACCATTTCTGACTGCCGAATCAACTGCATACCGAATTAACTTATCTCCCGAACCAGGTAAGCTTTCTTCTGCCGAACTATTTTTTAATGTCGACCTTCCGAATGAACTTAATGTCTTTGATTCACCGAATGGACCCGAGGGGTTTTAAGTACCGAATGACCCTTTGACACATTGAATTTCCGAATGAGACTTCGTGCTCGAACCACCGAATGAGAACGGGGAACGCCGAATGAACTCATTCATGAATCACTGGATGAACCCTGAGACTTCGAATACCGAATGAAATTTTACATTTGCTTTACTGAATGGCACTGGGAGTTTGAGCGTTTTGATTTATGAGTGAAATTTCAGACTATATGCACATGCTTGTTTATATCCTCTGTTCTAACAATATGTTTTTCCGGTGTTGCAGATAATGTCTCGCAAAGTGGAAACTCGATCAGAAAAGAGAAAATCATCGGATATAAGAGAGTCCCCCGTTGTGCCCCCAGCCCAGCCAGGACCGGGACGACAGGGACCTGCCCCGAGGTCATTAGTGGACAGATATGGCCCTCATGAGCTTCTGAACTCTCCTCCTGATTGCTTTCCGATCTCCCTTAAAGAGGGACAACTTGATGTCATCGCTCGTTCCTTTGGGATTGACAGAGCGAGTATGCTGTTGCCGGAAGATGGTGTGATGCCGTATGACCCTCCTGAAGGATATTTCGCCTATAGCCGATACCATTGCATGTGCGGGGCCATTCCTCCGATCAATACCTGGATAGTCAGCATCCTTACTTACTTGAAGGTGGCTCCATTCCAGCTTCAGCCCAACTCCTATGCTATCCTGGTGTGTTTGTTCATCATTTTCCAGAGGAAGTACGGGCGCCCCCTTCCAACCGGGAGATTCGGTATCTATATAATTTGAGAGGTTATAAGAAGGGGTCCCCATACATCAGTTTGGAATCGGCCGTGTCCTTCAAGCCAGTCTTGGACTTATACTCGAAGTTCACCATGTTTAAGAAGGAATGGTTCTTCGTCAAGGACGACTCTGTTTCTTTTCGCCTTTTCACTTCTGGCTGTAAGTTGAATTTCATTTGTAATTTCTCTGTCCCGACTGCAATGCTTCTGTTTCTTGCTAGTGACAGGTGGCTTTGCGGTCGTGGAGAATGATCGCCTGTTACAGATGGCTGCGGAAATAAAGGCCATCTCAGGGAGGGATAGGTCAGCTTCTTACCTGATCAGGAATGCCACTCTCCTGCAACACAACTTGATTTTGCCACGTCAATCTTTGGTTAAGCAGAGAGATACAACCGAGGAGAGGGCTGCCAAAGCTAAAGGCGGGGCCATGACGAAGAGCAGCAAGAGGAGACCCTTCTCGGTACCTCTAGTCGTCGAGGGGAAGAAGCTCAAGAAATCTGATGGGCCCTCTCCCAGCACATGCCCAGATGTTCCGAAGGAGGAAAGTGGAGAGGAAGAAAGAGGAGAGGAGGAGAGCGGAGGTGATGGAGAAGGTGATGGTGGTAACGGTGGAGAAGGGCAGAGTGCTAGTGGCGTTGGTGCCTTGACTTCTGGGCAAGCGGGTGAGATTCAAGCGTGGACGGATGATGCCTTCCGTCAAGCCTTTGAGGGGTTGGGGGAAGGGCCGGCCTTGGTGGAGGTCTGACAAGGCCGGGACGGGTGCCAGTCTATCTTCTGAGAGTATTTCAGCTAAAGCAACTCTGACGGTCCAAGGTGAATTCTTAACTTCCGCAGACTCCCTTTATGATAAGGACTTAGTAATATTTTATGGCCAGCTCCCGTCCTGGAATGAGATTCAGGACTTATTGCAGTATCCCACTCCTCCTCAGGGTTTGCAAAATAAACGTGTTTTCCTACTCCTTTTAACTTAACATATTTCTCGGATCATAGTTTCATGCATGCTTGTAACACTTGGTTTTTATTACAGGAACGGGTAAGGTGGCCAAGACATCAGATATTCGGCACCGCCTTGAACAGTACAAGCTACTCAAAGCTTCCGCCAAACCGAAGCCGTCAACTAGCTGTCTCGGAGATGTGGTTGGCTATCGCCCTCTTCTCGGAGTTATTGAAGAAGGTATGCAAAAGAGGAAGAGGGGCCGATCTTTGTTTGATCCTTCACCTGGCCCTCAACCCCCAGTCCAGCCCATCCATGATATTACTGAGGAAGATACTGAGTTTATGCCTTCCCCACATCCGTCCGAAAATCCAACCGTCACACCGATAGACCACCCTGGTTTGGTTCGCAACCCATTTGTCGGCCACCCGGATCTGGACCCGAGTTTTCAGGACATTTCTTTTAACGAGGCCACGGGTGAGCATCTTCTTCCCCGCAATCCCATGGTACGGGTTCTTGATGAGGCTAAGTCCTTAGACCACGATTTGCTTACTACTCGGATTGTGACCATGGGGGATGAGGCCAAGGCAAACATCGATCGGGTGGCTGAAGAGACCAATAGGCTAATGGAGCATCACGCTCAACTGGCGAAGGCTGGAGAGGAAATCGGAAGTGCTAACATTCGGTTGCGGCTAAAGGTTTCTGATCAGGCCAAACAGCTTGCCGATCAGGCTATCCAAATATCCCAGCAGGAGGCGGCCTCCAGATGACTAAAGAAAACCATGGAAGAGGCTAGGAAGGCTGAGTTGCGAAAAATGGAGGTTGTTTGCAAAGAAAGAATTGACATGGCCATCGCAACGGTGGATGAGGTTCGGAGAGCGGATCTTGAGAAGGTAGAGGAGTTATCTGGGAGACTTGAGGCCACAGAGCTTGCTCAGGCCAAGTTGAAGGAGGAGATGGAAGTGATGCGGAAATCCCTTCAGGCTGACTGCTCGAGGTACCGATTGGAGAGAGATGCTGCAGTCGCACAGCTGTCGGCTTCTGAGGCCCGGATGAAAGATTTTGAGGAGAACGAGGGGATGATGGATGAGATGCTCCAGGACATGTATTTCCGAACTTGGAAGCAGGGAAACCTGTTCTGGATGGACGACTATCCCCGGGTCATGACTAGGATATATCTTCGGGCTTTGGAGGAGGATAAGGCCGATGCAGATAAGGAAGGTGGTGCGGCTTTCAGGATGGGTGTGGTTACGGCCCAATTTACTAAGGTAGAGAAGGTAGCGGTTAAGGAGGGCATGCGGCTGCTCGTTGCGGATGAGGTAGGCATGCAGCTAGATGATGATGATCAAGGAGCAGATGCTGGTAAGTCTTCCCTCTGAATCTTTCCTTAACTTGATTGCGTATAATTTATCTGATGGATTCTTTTCCCGAATCGGACAGGTGGGACCCCTGGCCAGCATGTTGGGAGTTCTGACCCTGCGGTCAAGTAGATCCCGGAGGGCGAGCATGATAGAGGCGGAACCCTGCTGCAGCTGATTATTTTTTGGCCTACTTGGCATTCCTTTATATACTAGTCCCAAAACATTAATGTACTTTTGGGTTGTAATTATATCATTTGTAATGAACGGCTTTATTTTTGACATGTAATTTCATAACATTAACTGATTTTGCTACATTTGAATGCTTTTGTTACTTTGATGTGTTGCATAAGAAATATAGCTGTGCATGTGCTAGTGATTCAATTTTGTTTAACGCTAAGTTCTTGCTTAAACAATAACTTATGTTTGGTAACGTTAGTGTGATGTGCGTATAAATTATAGCTACGTATTTATATACAAGAGAAGAAAGTACCGCCCTTCAAGTTTTAGCTGTATATGGTAGCTTTGAATGTCTTGTGTAGCTGAGTATGGAATGCAGCCGAGTGTCATGTCATCTAGTTGTGAGCTCCTATTTCCATTGGCGGGCATCTCCTATTCTGTGTCCTGTACTTTAAGGATCATTATAGAGGATAGGAGGAAAGTTTTTATAAATAAAATGGAAATATAAGAAACAGTAAACTTCCAATCATGGAAGGCCGCCGATATGCTTAAGTTCGTGGCAAACGGGTTTTGTAGTCACTTTCCCTAGCTGTGGGTCTTGGAGACATTTGTCACCCATCTTACGCCTCCGCGGGAGGTTTATCTTTTTTACCACAACCGCACTTAAGACATATCGGAGCCGAGATCGCGCACAGTAACTACCCGAGCCATTATGGCCCGTAATTGTGGGTATTATTCGATTTACTATGGCCGGCTAGCGTGGGTGCCGATCGTCAACCGTGAACTACCCATGGCTGGCCACTCCTTATGTTGGGGCTTAAAGTAGGTTCATAGTTGCCAGCGAACCGAACACCGTAATGAGCTGCCATCGGCTATAGTCGGCCTTCTTGACGGCTTATAATCGGCTCATTATAGTTGGCTTTGAGGGCAGTCGCGAGCAATGAGTTAACCCGCAGCATAGGGATGCTGGAGCAAATGTGTCTCATTGGCGAGTGCATAGATTCGCAGAGTACCTGTTGGGTCTTGTCTAGGTGAGGTTGTGCCGTGAAGTGTCCAGAATGGAAATGTCGTTATGCATGATTTTGTTCAACATAAAAGGATAAAGCTTAACAAGCAGCCAAGATATAAAGGAACAAGTTAAAAAGAGACAAGATTTTTAAAGTGGCTCGGAATGAAAATGCCTACGTCCACTGATTCTCTTTGTTAATTCACTTCAATACAAGTTAAGAAAATTATCGACGGAGGTGTTGGATGTTCCATGCCCTCTGGAACACCTCTCCGTCCACTGTTGACAAAATACAAGCTCCGTTGTGGAGATCTTTATGAATTACATAGGGTCCGTCCCAGATTGGATCTAATGCTCCGGGGCGCGGGAAGATCCGCTTGAGGATAAGATCTCCTTCTTGTAAGCTGCAGTGCTTGACTTTGGAGTTGTATTGTGCTGCTACTTTTTGCTTGTGAGCTGCTGCTTTGAGTGCTGCATCATTTCTTCTCTCCTCAATTATATCCAAAGACATGTGGAGGAGTTCTTCGTTCTCTTCTGGGTTGTAGTGGATCCTACGGTGGGAAGGCCCTAGAATTTCAACTGGGAGCATGGCCTCCGATCCGTATGCCAAAGAGAAAGGAGTATGCCCTGTTGATGTTCTGTAAGATGTGCGGTAGGCCCAAAGTGTCGTAGGAAGTTCATCCACCCGAGCGCCTTTTGACTTTTCAAGTTTCTTCTTGATTAGAGTTTTGAGGATTTTGTTGACAGCTTCGACTTGTCCGTTTGCCGGGGGATAAGCCACAGATGGGAAGCTTTTGTGAATTCCGTGCTCTTGGCACCAGTTCGTGAATTCCTCGCTGTCAAATTGAAGTCCATTGTCTGATATGATTTTGAGGGGAACCTCGTACATGCATAAAACATTTTTGATCAAGAAGTTAATAACTTTTGTCGAAGATATTTTATTTAGAGGCTCCGCTTCCACCCATTTGGTGAAATAGTCAACTGCCACTATGGCATATTTGGCTCCGCCTCGGCCCACTGGCAATTCGCCAATCAAGTCAATTCCCCATATTGCAAAGGGCCAAGGGCTGGTCATTTGAGTAATCTCATTTGTGGGTAGTCGAGGAATCTTAGCAAATTTCTGACATCTGTCGTATTTTTTGACAAAGTCCAAGGCGTCTTTGTTTAAAGTGGGCCAGTAATACCCGTATCTGAGTATTTTCTTTGCTAGAGTCTGCCCTCCGGTGTGATATCCGCAACTTCCTTGATGGATGTTGGACAAGACTTCCCTGGCTTCCCATCCAGCGATACACCTTAATAAGGGACTAGAGAAGCCGCGCCGATAGAGGATGCCTTCTTGTAATGTGTAGTGGGAAGCTCTCCTTAAGATTTTCTTAGCTTCGTTACGCTCGTCGGGCAGTGTGCCATCTTGTAAATATTTCTAGATAGGAGTCATCCAAGTTTCCTCTTCGATTGCAGCTATCATATTCATTGTCTCGTAACTCGGGGCTAGTTGCTGTGAGATGGTTATTGTTCGGGAAGCGGTGCCGTCCTTCATGCTAGCTTGCTTTGCCAGTTCGTCGGCCTCCTGATTCTTTTCTCGAGGAATGTGTTTGATTAAATAGTGATCCAACTGATTGAGCAGCAGCTTGGTCTTCTTTAGATATGCTGTGAGTCGATCTCCTCGAGTTTGGAATTCTCCTAGTATCTGATTTACAATAAGTTGAGAATCACTATGGAGACATAAAGAACCGACTCCAATCTCCAGGGAAAATTCTAATCCGGCTATCACCGCTTCGTATTCTGCATCATTGTTAGTGGCAGCGAACTCCAACCTTAGGGCGTAGTGCAGTTTCCTTCCCCTGGGGGTGATTATCACAACACCTGCCCCCGAGCCTTGTTCATTTGAGGCTCCATCAACGAAGAGATTCCACTTGATATTTTCTGCTACTTCAGATTGCTCCTTACCTTCGTTAGTAGTGAATTCGGCAATGAAATCAGCTATGGCTTACCCCTTGATAGCGGTGCGAGGATGGTAGGTAATATCATATTGACTCAGTTCAATGCACCACTTAAGTAGTCGCCCAGAAGTGTCGGGGCGATGGAGTACCTGCCTTAGCGGTTGATCGGTTAAAACTCTGATGGAATGAGATTGGAAATAGTGTCGCAGTTTCCGTGACGTGATTAGTAAACAGTATGCTAGCTTTTCAAGTTTAGGGTATCTGGCCTCTGCCCCTGTAAATCTCTTGCTTACAAAGTATACGGGCCGCTGCGCGCGGTTGTCTTCTCTCACCAAAGTGGCGCTTAAAGCATGGGACGATACAGCAAGGTATAGGTATAGTTCCTCGCCTTCATTTGGAGTTTAGAGTACTGGTGGTCTCTGGAGGTGTTCGATTAAGTTAAGGAAGGCTGTCGAGCATTCGTCAGTCCATTCGAACTTTCCTTTGTCTTTCTTTTGAGCTTCAAAGAAAGCGATGCATTTGTCGGTTGCTTTAGAGATGAACCTGCTTAGGGCGACCACTTTCCCGTTTAGGCTTTGCATCTCTCTTCGAATGGATGGTATCTTGATATCTTGCAAAGCCCGAATTTGTTCGGGGTTTGCTTCAATCCACCTGGCATGGACGATGAATCCCAAGAACTTTCCCGACGATACTCCGAAGGAGCACTTTAGGGGGCTCAGCTTCATTCCATATTGGCGAAGTACTTGAAACATTTCTTCTAGGTGATTTATATGATCGTTGGCTTTCCTCGATTTTACCAGCATGTCATCCACATAAACTTCCATAGTTCGTCCTATTAGTCTCGCAAACATCTTGTTGATGAGGTGCTGATAAGTAGCTTCGATGATTTTAAGTCCAAACGGCATTACTCTGTAGCAGTACAATCCCCGGTCAGTGATGAAACTAGTGTGGTCTTGATCGGGGGCGTGCATAGGGATCTGGTTATATCCTAAGTATGCGTCCATAAAGGATAAGAGTTCGTGTACGGCTGTGCTGTCCACGAGCTGATCGATTCGGGGGAGTGGGAAACAGTTCTTTGGACAAGCGTCATTTAAGTTGGAGAAGTCGATGCATGTTCGCCACTTCCCATTAGCCTTCTTTACCAGTACCGGGTTAGCGATCCATTCTGGATAGATGGCTTCTCGTATGAAGTCATTGGCAAGTAAGTTCTTTACTTCTTCCTCGAGGGCTGCTGATCGTTCTGCCCACATGCTTCTCTTTTTCTATTTTACTGGCACCTTGGTGGGATCGATGTTCAACACGTGGCATGCTATGTTTGGGGAGATTCCAGTCAGGTCGGCGTGTGTCCATGCAAATACATCCATGTTGTGGCGAAGGAAATCGACGAGTTGATCCTTCAATTCCGCTCTTAACTGAGACCCGACTCTTAGCAGTCTACTTGGGTCGTGTTTGTCTACAGATACAAATTCCATAGCCTCTGCAGGCTCGGCGGTGGCCTCCTCCTCTTTGTCCCTGGGGTCTAATTCATTGAAAGGATCACTGGTATATCGAAGAGGAGGGGCTTTCTTTAGTTGTTATGCTTCCAAGCTTTTTATGCAGAGAGTACTCTCTGCATTTTTCCCTTTATCTTTTCTGCGGTTATTGCGAAGTTCAATCACATAGCAATCTCGAGCGGCATCTTGATCCCTCTCTACTTTCCCTATTCCGTTGTCTGTTGGAAATTTCATCCTCAGACACCATGGGGCTAGGACAATTTGGAAGTTAGACAAGGTTGGTCTTCCCAAAATGGCGTTGTAGGACGAGTGGTTCTCTATTAGCACAATTGTTTGTTTTCGCACAACGGAGCGGGGATGACTTCCTATTTCGACAAAGAGGTCCAGTTGCCCGAGGGGCATCTCCGCATCCCCAGTGAAACCATGTAGCGGTTTGTTGCAGGGAGACACATCCTTCATTAACAGCTTCATTTTGTCGAAAGCATGCCTAAATAGTATATTTACTGAGCTTCCAGTGTCCACTAGAATTCGGAAAACCTTGGCTGGACCGAACCAGGCAGAGATGACCATGGGATCCATGTGAGGGTACTGCCTTCCCGCTAGATCACGCCTACTGAATGTGATGTCATCATTCTCCTTCCGTTTCGGGTGGCGTTCTTCCGTAACAGAATTGACGTAGCCTTCATTGTTTCTAAGTGACTTACCATATCTCTCCATCTCTGCCCAGCTTTTGTCGGCGATGTGTGGTCCTCCTGGTATGGTAAGGACCACTATCTTCTCTTGACTGGAGCCGCTGGTGTTGTGATTTCCTCCGCCTACTTTCGGGAGGGGCAGCCCTGGGTTTTCAATGACAGGAGTTGAAGTCCTGTTCTGACCTTTCACCTAGCGCTCTAGTCTCTTCCTTCTGATGTGTTCTTCAATCAAGTCTCGAAAATGATGGCATTCATTGGTGTCATGCCCATGAGATTCGTGGAATCGGCAGAACTTTCCAGAATTAATTGCATTATCTGATTCCTTCTTGTGCGGGGGGCGCTTGCATCTAACTTCGTCTTGGGTTGCTAGGAAGATGTTTTCGATTGTTTCATTCAAAGGAGTGTAAGAGTCAAATCTTGGTCCTGGTCGATATAAACGCTTTTCTCCCTTCTTGCTACCAGCATTGTCTCTGGAGTCATTTCTTCGAACGTCCTTTGCTACTGCGGATGTGTTGCCATGAGCTGCCTTGGTTTGTTGCCCTGTATGGCTTTCAATGGCAGCGTCGTCGAGTCTCATATATTTCCCGGCTTCGAGGAAGAAATCGGGTAAGGTAACTGGCTTTTCTTTTGTTAGTCTCCTAGCAAACTTAGTATCCGGATGCACACCACTGCAGAGGGCCATTAGGATAAGTTTCTCGTCAGCATCTTGGACTGCGGTTGCTGCGGCGTTGAATTGGGTTAGATATTGTTGCACTGTCTCCCCAGGCTTCTGTTTGATATTAGATAGGGAATAAGTGTCCTTGGGTTGTTCCACATGAATGCGGAACTGGCTGATGAACTTTTCTTTCAACATTTCCCATAAGCTGATGGATCCTTGGGGCAGATGGCAGAACCAGGAGGTAGCTAAATCTGCCAAGAATAGTGGAAAGCATTTACACAACACTCCCTCTGTTGCTCCGCTCATTAGCATATGTTGTGTGTATCTCCGCAAGTGTACAACGGGGTCAGAGGTTCCCTTGTAAGGTTCCATTATTGGCATTTTCCATTCCCGGAGGGTGATGGCAGTTTCGATATTGCGGGTGAAGGGGCTGGTTACCCTAGCACCGATCCCCCAATCCCTTTGTTCCCGTTGGACGCACTCTCTGAATAATCATGCTATCCTTTCATCAGAACTTGGAGCGGATAGAAATGAGTTTGGTTCTTCCCTGCAGGATTGATTCCGTCCAGACGACCTGTAGGGATGGTATCGTCTGTCACTCCTAACATTCTCCAATGTCTGTCTCTGGTCTTCCGGGGGCATGCTGGGGTCAGCCACAGTTGGCTGTTGCCTTGATCTTCCCCTGCTGGGTTCTGTTCTCAGCACTTCCTCGGGTCCAATTTCGGGCTGTACTCCAGCTCGGCCCCGTCTATTGGTGTTTCCATGGTTAGGTAGCATGACAGGCTCAGCTACATCCGACCCCCGCCTGGCATCTCCCACATTGGGTTCGGTTCCAAGTGTTTCCTCGGGTCAGAATTCGAGCTGAGTCCGGGCTCGGCTCCTACCATTGCTGTTTCTGTTGTTAACCTCTTCGAAGAAGAAAGACCTTTGTCGTCTCGCATATCCTCCAGACCCGGATTCACCCCATGACTCAGTATTGCGGTTGGATTCTTTAGCATCCCTTAAGTGTGACATGAGTTGGTCCACCAAGGCTTCTTGTTGAGATGCGAAGCGGTTAGTTACTTCAGGCACAACCCTGTCCAGATCCGTCCTTGTAATTGGTTGTTCCGTAGCAGTGGCTGTCGGATCTACCTGATTTCCATTTGCTGTAGGAATAGGACGATTGTCTTGATTTCTGATTACTGGATCTGGGATACTGCTAGTTGCAATGTTCTTTCCTTTGTTAGCATCTTTTGTCCGTCCGGGAGGCATGTTTTCCAAGCAATGAACAATGTTGATAGGAAAAGGGTTGAGTGGGAGAAGCTGAAGCTTCGAGCTCCTGCTCTCAGTGAAAGCACCAAAAATGTTTGCACAAAAAATGGGCAAATGCCTCCAAGTCGTATGATTTAGTTGATTTTAAGTTCTTCTTAGCGATTTGAATGATTTATGCAAATATATGAAATAGATGGACTAAACTGTAAAAGACACACAGATTTATAGTGGTTTGGCCAGAACGTGCCTACGTCCACTTTATATGTTATTCTCCTTTTCTCTTCAAATTACAAGTACAAAGCTTTGACTACAAGCAATTGAAAGTTGTTTGAAAGTTCTATCCGTGCTTGAGCTCTCAAACTTGTATGCCATTGTTGTACCCCTACCCCTCTATTTATAGAGTGAGGCTGGGGGCAGGGGTCTTAGATGTATACGGCTGCTGGTGGGCCTGGGCTGGCACAATCTGGCCTGGAAGAGTTGGTCCGGCATGCCCTGGTCCGGTGGAACTTGGTTCGGCAACGGGTGGAGTAGGTTGGTTCGGTAGGAGGTGGTATGTTATTTGGACCGGTAGTAGGTTGGGGATGAGCTGGTTCGGTTGTCGTGGGATGTTGATTCGGTGGAACCGGTCCTGTGAGATGTTGGACCGGTGGGACTTGGTGGAGAAGTGGTCCGGTAGGAGCTAGGGAGTGGTTGGTTCGGTATGAGCTTGGAGGTGGGTTTGGACCGGCAGGTATTGGAGAAGCGTTGGTTCGGTGGTGTCCCCTTGCTCGTTGGTGGAAATGCACACAACAGAAAGCTAGTTGAAATGATAATGGATCTTTAATAAAAATATTTGTTTTGGAAAATTGATAAAACAGATTAGTTTTGGAAAGATAGCGAACGGGTGAGAATCATTTTTCCTAACTTGTAATTTCGGGACGAAATTCTTTTAAGGGGGGAAGATTGTAACGACCCAAAATTTTGGACAATTTAAATTGAAAATATTTAATTAATTTTAAATATTTGAATGATGGTTTGACTTGAATTCGTAATATAACTATGAATTTGGCTATTAAATTATAAAATTTAATCTATTGAAAGTTGAATAAAAATTTGAATCTTCAATTTTAAGCTGATTAAAAATATTTCAAAGGCTTGTAAAATTCGTATTTATAATACTGAAGGTAATAGAACTTTAAAAATTGAATTTAATAGTGTTTTGTTCAGTTTAAAAAATATACCGTTTAAATTGAATTTAAAAATAGCCGTCCGAGGCACAGTCTCGGAATTCAACGAAACAAGTTCCATTGGGTCCGTAATATTGAATTATTATCATATTTCAAATTTCATAGTGATTGGAGTTGTTGTGTGACAGTGCGTTAAGTAAACGCGTTGAAATTTAGATTGAATTCAATTTAAATTTAAATTTGAAATTGGTCAACATCAGTACTCTGCCTTCCCCATCGCAAACATTGCAGAGGTAATGTAACCAGGACTATTCTCTGCAAAATCATGTACTCCTGTCACCCACCATCTCTTTTTAAATAATCAAGCAACTTCATTTCGTAATTCCTCAGTTAGAAATAAAAATCAAAGGAAGGAAAAAATGGTCGCTCTCTCCCCTCGTTTTCTTCTGTTCCTCCCTCGTTTATTCCTCTTCAAATCAAAACCCATGGCCGAGTTCATTCCATAATCAAAAGAGAATGGAAGCTCGAATTCGAACGCACAGGAAAAAAAACACGAATTCGATTCGAATTCGTTCGCGCCCAAGGGAGGGTTTTCTCATTGCGATCTCGTGAATGCTTCGACAGCAAAGCCAGGATTGCGATTGCACAGAGGAAGGCGGCATCGAAGGGGTCGCAAGCTATGGTGATTCGCCGGTGGACCATGGCTCGTCGATTGATGAAGGCATGTGAAGTAGGTGCGGCCGCGTTCAATTGTAGTTCGAAGCCTAGGGTTTGTGCTGGTGAAGGAGGTCGTCGACGCAGTGGAGTAGAGCGACGAATCTCGTGTTAGAACAGAAGCTCGATGCTTATGGTTCCCTCATTCGAATAGGGTACACGATCCTTAACTTTTTTAATTTAAAAAGCTACTTAAGTTTAGCAACTGGAATACAAAATCTGTGGATTTGTTTGTGAATTTGGGAATGTATTAAACAGGAAAAGAGAGTTTCAGTTTTAAATTTAACTTTTAATTAAATAAATTTGTTAAAAAGGGATTTGTTTAGAAATTAAAAGTATTGGTTTAAAATTAATATTAATTTCCTTAAGATTTTTAAATGGGTATTCTATTTGATAAATGGATTGGTGAAAGAAAATTTGTTAGAAATTCAAATTATTCGATAAAATGATTTATTAAAGGAAATGTGGTTTAAAATTTAATCTTAAATAAATTTATAAACGAGAATTATTTATACAGATAAAACTGCGAGAAGAAAGAAAATGAATAATAATATGAATTTTAAAACTTGAAGAAAATTTAGTTTGAAATCAAAATATTAGTTTAAATTAAATAAATCTATTCAATGGTAATTAATTATTCAATTCATTTTAAATATTAATAAATCTTACAATGCTTATATAAGGTCAATATTGTGGAGAAAATAAATCGAAATGGAAAATCTTACGTAAAGTAATTCTTTAAAGAATTGGGAGTTTGAAAAGAATTTAGTTTAAACCAAGATTATTAGTTTAAAATATAATTTTTGGTTAATTAAATTTATTAAAAAGGAGAAATTTAATCATTAGTTAGATAAATTTATTAAAAGATAAAATTGGTTTAAAAAGAATTATCAGCTATCAAAAACTATTAAACGGAAATTAACTGTTCAGTTGATTTGAATATTAATGAATTGTGTAAATAATTAAATAGGTATAAAACAAGGAAATCGAGTCAAGATGGAAATGGACTGCAAATTAAAAGCAAAGGTGAGATCTTCTCACTCAAAAGGGTTTTGTTTAAAATTTTAAATAGTTAGATTTAGAATTGTTGATTGTGTTGATTGTATGCTTGGATGATAAATTATTATCTATTATATTGAAATAGACCCTATACGCCGCCTATTAAGTGGTTGTTATTTATTAAACCCATATACCGCGATATTCCACCTTGAAGTGGAATTGGTATTATATATGTACTTGGAGTTGATTTCCCGCATTATATAGCGGATGAGACCCTATTGCGCCGCATAATAGCGGATAATATTTTATAAATCCCATATACCGCGATATCCCATTTTGAAACGGGATTGGTATTGTTCTAACATCTGTGGATGCTGGGAAACAGGTTGGAGGGATCCAACTGGATTCCTCAAATAGATTGAATTTGTTTCGATGTTGTGTGTTTATAATCCCTGTGTGATTATCTTTATGATTGAAATAATAGATACCAGAAATAAATAAAATTTGATTTTTTGAAAATTCAAGTTGAACGTTATACTTAAAATTATGATATTTGAGGAATAAAATTTAAATGTAAATTTTGAAATATGGAGTTAACTATATTATAGAATAAAGTTAAATAGAGGTTTTTGAATTATATTAAAGGGTTTATGTAAGAGATTTATAAAAATCAATATTTTATAAATCAAGATAATTAAATTTTAGACAAGTTCTACAAAACTTAAAATGAAGTTATAAAAGGCGGTTATAAGTGAACGAGATTTAAAATTGTGAAGTTTTAAAATAAATGATTTAAATGAATTATAAGTTATTAACTTATAATTTGGATTTTAGGTATATAATCGTGTTATAAACGGAATTGGTTAATAAAAAGGATTTATATATATAGTAGTTTTTATAAAGTGAAAAATGGAATTTATAAACATTGATTTATATATCCGTAATCAAATAAATTTGATAAGTAAATATAGAAATTACTAATGGAATTATATCCATGGTTTTGGATGAAGGATAAATCCTTTAATTAAATATGTAGAAGTGTTTTATTTGGATTAGAGATTATAGTCACGATTTTGGACAGTGGATATATTATTAAATAAAATTGGGATATTTTGGGAAAGTGATATTATAAAATGAAGTTAATTGTTTTAAAGATGTTTTAAAATATATTAAATATCGAAACCATAGATTTCAACATTCATTGTTGAAATAGACATTTTCGAGAAATAAGGAAATGGTGGACTATAACACTGTTGTTATAGTAAATGATTTCCGAAAGGAAATGTTTTATATAGTATTGGGGCTTATATATCTATCTTAATTTCGAATCCCTATACTAGTGATTTTGGGTTGTCGTAATGATGTTTTACGTAACATTCGTTTAGACCCAAATAAATGTATTTAAGAGAATGTTTTCTTAAGGAATGAAATATATACTTAACGGTGATTTAAGTATATTGAATATTTCCGAATGTTGAAAATAAATAGATTTATCAAATATTTATTATTAAATAAGTATGGAAATGTTTTTCCAATATGAAATGAACATTTTGAGAATTATCTTTCTAAAGATAAATTGAAAATGAATATTGGAAAACGATTTGAAAATCGTATATCAGTAGATATTTTGAAATATAAGTTCACTATAGAATTTATGAAGGAAAGGGGAATTTGTTTAAAAATAAATATTGATTTATTTTTGAGGTGTGGAAAAATATATCTATTAAAGATATTTTGGAAAATAAATAATTTGGAAAATTATTGGGAATCTGGTGATGTTGTGCATGCCTATTGATAGTTATATAACCGACTATCAATATTTACCTTTAAGTGGGTATTTGTTGTGATTTGCTTGAATTTGAATGCTACACTTATTTTTTTAAACAAGCGCTCATTATTCGGGTTAGCTGGGAAAGAACCTCTGAGTCGTATAGCCCATTCCGAATAGTGATATGTCGTAAGGGATAACATTTGATGACCGGTGTTGAACACCGGATATTTGTGAAAACGGAAGGATTACCGTCGAATGTTTCTGCATCAGCTGATCCCCGATATAGAAATTTATTACCCTTTGTGACTGGAAGTCCGGTCGTGATTAGTGAATATCCGGATGCTAAGGACTTCTTTGGAAGTGCCTTCGGTTCTGTTCGAACCCGGAACAGAGTTGTATGGATTGTATGTCTGACATTACAAATTGAGATATAAAGCTGATTTCTTTCAAATACATATCTGTTGGTGGTGGAGAATTTATTCTCTTAGTTTAACACCCTTCTCTAAGACGTACGAGCTCAGAGGTTATGTAGTTGAAGGTTATTAGTGATATACTCCCAATTTGGTAGTGTGATAGGCTAAGTGTTGTTGAGCATTTGTTGAATCAAAGCACAGCTTTTGTATAAAGCGTAGCTTTGTGGACGAGACTTCGTCGGACCTCACACCCTGGAAATGGTCAAAACAGGAAGGATGCAGCAAGGTTATTCGGGGGTAGTGCCCCTTTAGTGTATGTCATTCCTTCTGGATAGAGGTGGTATCATGGTATGGAGCCCAAATACTTAACCTATGTTGTTGCTGCAAATTTATTACTTTGTAGTTGTTGGAATCGAGGATCCTCGGATATAGATCGGTTACGATCGGGGAATGACATATTCGTGTCAGTAGTTACCCAGTTTGAAGGGTAACCCGGCCTTGTGTTGGCAGAGATCCGGTTAGGTTCTCGGGTCGTCTTTCCAGAGGCGTACCCATGTGGCAATGGGAATTTCCTTGGCCTGACCATTTTTTGGAAATCCAAAGAAGCAATACGATCTTGTACGGTTTTAGTTATAGAACCTACCATTTACTTATGGTGGTCACCACTGTTTAGATGGTAGCTATAGTAGGCATAAGTGCGGAATGCCTATGCTGGCTAAGATTTATATCTTTACTTTAAAAAAAATTATGCACCATGCACTAGTAATAATATCAACTGTTTCTTTTTAATGCGTATCAAGCATCTTTGACTACCATAAGGAGAAATCTCCTCCGATTATGCGTTTGCATTGTGCGTGTGCGGGCGGCCTTATGGTAGTCTCCTTTTCCAAAAAGCATTGCGAATCTATTTTAAAATATCCCTTGGTTTGCTTTTAAAAGATAAACTGTTTTAAGTTCTCACACCAGTCCCATGACTGACCTGGAGTTTATTATTCTCTTCCTAAACTCTGGGTGCCCACCAATTTCCACACGGGTAGTCTAGAGTCGGGTTATCAGGTCATTCTGGAATTCTGGAGTTGCTGTAGAGATTGGAGGCAAGGTGGAGAGCATGGCGTATCAAACTAGTATATAGTACTTCTTTTCCGCTGTTTGTTGTTGTAAACTCTGATAATGTGATGTAATGTGATGAAATGTAATAACTGATATAGTTCTTTGTTTAAAGATTATTCATGTATCAATTATATGTTGTTCCGCTGCGATTGTGAGAGTCTGATATTGTTTTCTGTTTTTTCTTCTTTCATCTTCTTCTACCCTTTTCTTCTTCTTTAACCATAATAGTTCGGTTTTCCGGCATTCGATTGCTCGGCAGTTGATACAGTGGACGTATTGATGTCGACCTTCGGGGACGGAAAATCGCATTCGTTACATCTAACTCACCACTATGTTGTTTCTATTTTTCAAAATATGACCATGGACCATTCAACACGTGCATTTACTATGCATAAAAATGACAATCATAAAATAATTCAAATTTCGTAGGCATACTGTAGCATCACATATTTTAGTGTTAGACAAACATGAGAATATTATCATTAGTAAATTAGTTTGTCAATTAATTATATAATTAATTTAATTTTAAAATATAGAATCTATTAGTCAATTGATAATTTAATTAAAATTATGAACGTTGTATACACACATATCAAATTTAAATGTTAGGTAATTAATTAAGATGAGACAGTGATATAAAGTAGTACAAAAATAAAATAAATTTTTATTTAAGCATTTTAAAATAAAACAAAGTAGACTGAATTTAGATCCAACAAGAAATTAATAAATTAATAGGTTAGGCAACAAGTTCTAATCCAAACCATTAACTCTTATACCCTTAATATATATATATATATATACACACGTATGTATGTATGTATGTATGTATGTATGTGTGTGTGTGTGTGTGTGTGTGTGTATGTCTTCCCCTTTAAGGGCAATTATATTCATCAAATTCAACTATTAGTTAAAAGAATAAAATGGAATGTTTTGATTAATTGATTTTGTATTAAGGGAAATAATTAACAAGATTAGACAATGAGAGATATTAGTCAAATAACTCTTACCCTTAATATAAATAACTACCCTTGGATGTGAATAACGAAATAAGGAAATGTACAAACGTATCCCTATTCTCATTCAAGGGTAATTATATTCATCAATTTCGGCTAATAATTGAATGATTATAACATGGAATTTTTTAAGGAAGGGATTTTATAATAAGGGAAAGCAACTAATACGATTAGGTAAGGGGATATTAGCCCAAGCCCAAATTAGTAGATCTTATACCCCTTGAATATGTATATATCCTTCTTCTCATCCATTTAATTCCACCAAAGCAACAAAAAATGGGTGCTATTTCTAAGGAGAAGAAGAGGGAAAACAAACCAACAAATATTCAAGCTCTGTTTATAAAGAGAAGAAGAGATTTCTAACTAGGCTATTAACGTAGGTGTGTAATTCTTGCCTTATTTTATATCCAAATCCATTTTGTTTTCAATTTTGATATGTGTTTATGTTTCAAATGATGATAACCATGTTTGCTTGATGAAAAAATTAATCCACACATGCTTAGTTATGCATGAATGGAAAATTCTATTTCAGCATAGATAATTACTTAGTAGCCCCCCTAAAATAAATAAAATTTTAAGACTGAAATACCCTTAGAAAGTTACATACTTTCTTTCTTCTCAATTCCATTACCTTCATGCGTCAGTTTCTTACTGTTTAAACCATCGCTTCTTCAAAACCCTAGTTTCTAAATCAGTTAATAAAAAATTCAATTTTTCACTACTAGCTGATGGATTTGAAGAGGAGAATGAATTATTAATGTAATCACAATAGGCAATTCAAAAAAACTTGAAAAGTATTTAACGTTTTGCAAATACAATTATAGGCTGTCGATCACAGGAATTGGTGATAATTCACGCAGAGGGTATCTAGGCTTCTGGCTTAATCATGCAAATAATTGCATGAATTTTTACACATCATCGCATAAAGCCTACGTGGTATTGACAGAAACCATGGTGTCACATTGCGTGGTAGTTCATTTTGCTTTTTTTCTGTTTGAACTTTTCAGCGTTTGAGGGAAGGGTGGTTTTGAAAATGGTAGGGGGCTACTAATTTATTTTTTGGTTAAAAGACTTTTTTAATTTTTTTTTTTGGGGGGGGGTTACTAAGTAAATACTTGGGTTGAAATATAATTTGCCTACATGAATTAACCTTCTCCAAATTCTTTGAATTTTAATATATTGTTGCCTAATTCTATTAACATATCATTTTCTTCCTTTGCCACCCTAACATTTCAAAACAATAGCATGCACATTACTTTTTCCTTTTCGCTCCTAGTCTGTTCCAAAAATACCCTTAGACTATTTTGTCTCCCTATTTTTAAATTCAATTTTATTTTATAGTAAAAGCATCGGCCAATTTTCAAAGAGGTATCCACTTCAATGGAGAGAGAGGTAAGATCTAAACATAAACAAGATTTCCACTTCAATTTTGTTTTTTCGCTTCATTTCCTTTAATTATTTTCCAACTATTTCAATTGTACCGCATTTGGATTGTTTTTGTATTAAAAAACACTAATTTAGTTATAGAAGTCATCCACTTTTACATTAAATGTCAAGGGGAAGAAAAGTAGAGAATATGAAAAGATAAAAATCATATCAGCCTAAATAATTACCGAAGTATATTAGTTAATTACTTTAAAATATTTTTAGTGGGATAAAAAAGGAAGAAAATGCTATGTTAATAATATTAGCCTACAATGGTTATAACATTGAAATAAAAGTTAATTTTAATTTTAATATGAATTTTATAAAATTGAAATTATCTAAATATTTGCGTGAAGTGATCAAATATTAAATAGTTTGATGTGCTTGATAGACATTTCCTATATGCAAAATGACAAATGAAAGGATATGCTGTATAACTTCCAATACCCTTATAGAAGGCAATGAAAGAATCACCTTATTAATTATCCAAAGTTCACTGATATGTTTGTACAAATATAAATATTCATTAGATGACACATCTTTTAATTTTCTTGTTCTAAAGATAAATAATAATGAAATGTGAGACCACAACCAGTGGACGAAACAATATTTATGTTATGTAAGGAAAAATGCATGGCAATATATAATGGTAGAATGCAATGTCGTAGTTGAGCATCAGCTTTATAGTTTTTGTAGTGTGACAATGATTTGGGAACACGTAGATTTTTTACACATCACGATGCTACAAAAGTTATGCAGCTATAATTTATGAATGTTTTGAAGTATTATTAGTGCATTAAAATTATCCACAATCTTGTTTCCTTTTCCAAGTAAAAATTATGTTTACAAAATTAATAAGAATAATGTTTTTGGGTTGGACTATGGTGATCATAAATAGGGATAATTTTAGATTTTTGAACAAATTGATAATTCTTACATACCATTGTCGTATTTTGTAAGTAGAGCTTTTGTTGTGTTTGGAAGACAACCATTTCCTTAAGTTATAACTAGATTAAATTTTCCTTACAAAAATTTGTTTTCCATTAAAAAATGGTGATGTCTTATGTATAATATTTTTCGCTAGTTAAACGTGAATATTAATTCATATAAACATGAAAACAAAAACATTTAGTTTATTTAATGACAAGACAAAAGTATCTACTCATATGCCGAAAAAATAGTAGAAGTTGTCATTTAATGTAAATTAAGAAATATGGTTGGTAGAATACTCTGGAAAAAAGTAGAATTGTGATGAGTAGAATTATGATCGGCAGAAATCATTGGAATTAGATGAAACTCAAAGGAGGGGCTCTAGAGCATGAGGGAAGCCAATGTTTCAAGTCGCATCAAAATGTGGTCGGTAAAATACTCTAGCAACAAGTAGAATTAAGTATTCTTAAATCTCCATAAAATACTTTAAAAAAATTTAAATAATTAACATTTAATTATTATATGGAATGATAATCAATTATCTTTAAAACATTATTAATAATTAATAATATCCTTTAAAATCTTATTACCAATTAATAATCATTCTCTAAAAAAGCTTTATTAGACTATTAACTTTTCAAATTAGAAGAGGCTTAGCTATTTCATGGGTACTTAATCATTAATTCCCTTATTATCCAAGTTATAATATGGTGTTTATGTAACATCGCATATGTAAATTAAACTCATAATTAACAGTTGATTATTAATACGACATTATCTAATAATGATCAATTGGATTGTAATTAAGAGTCAACACTAGTGTAATAGCAGAACGGGTTAATTTCTACTAAACAGATGTCCAAATATAACCTACCTAGTTAATAGTAGAATAATTGTAATTTATTCTACTAAATTGTTGTCCATTTATTTTAATTAACGGAACGATATTTTAATTTCTCTAATCAAATGTGTAATTACCATATTTAGTCCAACCCAATTCGATGGTATTTTATTTTGCCAATTAATTATCAAAATAAAGGTATATATATTCATAGCGACTTTATTAATTAAAATAACTTAATTTAAGTCTTGTCAGTTTGCATATGTCATAAATTCATACTTATCCAGGGTTATGAATAAATTACACTAAAACGTTGTGCTCATCAATACAAACCCAATGCAAAAATTTAGGTAAATTGGATTTTAAATGACCGAGATATGAATTTTTAAATTTAGATTTAATCCGAAATTAAACAAATAGAACTAAAATTTCCTACCACAATTTCCTTCAGGCCGAAGTTCAAAATAATCCAACCCACACCAGTCTAAATTGTGTCTTCTTCCCTAAAAGTGCCTCCTCAATTTATCCTCCAGTGCATGACATGCACATGCACACTCGACTAAGGACAACATTGCAGAAACCAGGACAAATGGCATGTCTCCCTTTGAATGCCCACCATGATGGACCCCTACGCATCACATGCACGCCTCCCTCATCCAAACGACCCTCCATGCCGATCATGAAAATTACGTGTAGCAAAAAAATCGCATCACTTGTTTGCCTCGTTTTTCATCAAAAAATTACCCATCAAGCGCCTCTCAACCCTTAACACATTTTCGAGCTCCAAGTCATTCGTCGCTGACCAAATCGATATTAAACCAAACCTTTGGTTACGGTGATCGTCAATCATCAACATGGAATCGCACCGAAATTTCATCGAAAATTATACACTTCGATACGAACTCAATGATGCTAGTGGCATAGAACTATTCGACCTGGATCAAGAGAAGTTAATTTTTGAACAATATTTCTCCTTTACGGTAATTCGACGATTTGTCCCCCACAGCTGACAAAAACACATTCAATCAATTTCTAAAAATACTAACGGTTGATATAAATAACTTTCATTTAGGTCGCTCAGATTAAAACTCAATGGTCCGGGATGCACTGATTTTTGAATGTTCATGATTGAAACTTTATACACATAACAGAGGAAGTTTAATCGAAGTTTCACATACGTCGGTAAAAACATAAATCCTCACCTTTCTGATTTCAAGTTGAACTCCACTTTTTCCTAATCAAGTTAGGTTTTCAAAATTCCATTTTTTGTTTGAAATGAACGACTCAATCACTTCAATTGAAGGACGGAAGAAATGGAAGCTGAGGATTTTCAAGAGAAATGTACAGGTAGTATTCCCTTACCTCTCCCTGTACCATCTACGAAACAGGGTATGGCCTCAGTATGGTTATATAAATATTTCATTTTCACTTTTTTTATTTTTTATGCATACATAAATAAATATATTGTATTCATTTCTTTATTTACTTATTTTATATATATGTATATGTACATATATTCGTTTCTTTATTTACTTATTTTATTTGTGTGTGCATATATCTTCATTTCTTTGTTAACTTATTTTTTATGTTCTCCGTCAAAAAATAAATAAATAAAGTGTTAAAAGCCGAAATTTTGATTTAACATTTATATCAAAGTGGTTTAAATTTGTGGTCTGTTAAAGTCTTCCCCTCTTAAGAGAATTTCAAACCTAAAATTCATAATTTATCCTACCCAAAAAACTAATAATTTGGAATATTCTATCTTTCAATAACCAACTCAAAAAAGCATTAGGAATAACATTACACTCGCATACCGTAATATATCAAGTCATACGTACTAAAGATATTTAAACAATGAATGTCTAATCTGATACTTCATCCACTAGAGTTCCCATACATACCATATAAACATCCAACTACCCATATGCATTACCATAAGCAATACTTACCCCATAGAAAAGGTATTCTATTCTAATATTAGCCTTCTTTCGAAGGTCTATTCAGACTTATAACTCCCATTCATCATTTGAAATCCATATGATTTCAGGATTTGGTTCGTTGGGAATCAGCAACAGTGCCATAAACCAATCATCGTACAATCCCTCCACCGGCCATGGACCGGCAATAACCACCCCCTCATCCCAAATCATTCCCCTATCACCATATTCCTCAAATTCCCCTGTGGGAATAACCTCTATAGTGGAGGAAGGAGAGCCTAGGGAAGAAGAAGGGAAGGTGGAGGAACTTATTCCCATAGGGAAATTGAAGGAAAATTGTGATGGGGGAATGAACTGGGATAAGGGGGAGGTAATTGACAATCCATGGCTGTAGGAGGTCATGTACGATGATTGGTTCAAGGCAACTGATGCACATTCCCAAGGATTCGAATCTTGAAATCATATGGATTTTAGATGATAAAAGGGACTTATAAATTTGGATGGACCTTCAGAAGAAGGCTTATATTAGAATAGTATACATTTTCTATGGGGTTACTATTGCTTATGGAATCGTATATGGATGGTTGGATGTTTATATGGTATATATGTGAACTCTAGTGGATGGAGTATCTGATTAGGCATTCATTGTTTAATATCTTTAGTATGTATTACTTGATTTATTATGGTATGCGAGTTGATGTTATTTCTAATGCTTGTTTGAATTGGTTGTCGAATGATAGAGAATTCCAAATAATTAGTTTTATAAGTAGGATAAGATATGGATTTTTGTTTTGAAATTATCCTAAAACGGGAAGAGTGTAATGGACTAGAAATTTAGACCGCTTGTTATAGATGTTAAATCAAAATTCTGGCTTTTAACTCTTGATTAATTTATTTTATCATATAGGATATAGATAACAAGTAAATGAAGAAATGAACATGAATATATATACATACTTAAAAATATATAAGGAAATAAATAAATGAATATGTATATATATGCATAGATACACAAATAAAATAAGTAAAAAAAGAAATGAATACACACACACAAAAATAAAATAAGTAAATAAAGAAATGAATGTGTGTGTGTGTGTGTGTATAAAAAGTGTGTAAAATGAAATACTTAAACTGCCATAGTGAGGCCATTTCCTTTTTCTTAGATCATATAGGGAGAGGTAAGGGAAGAGGTAAAGGGAATACTACTTGCACACTTCCCTTGAAAAGGCTCGACTCCCATTTCTACCATTCTTCAATTGCAGTATTTGAAATATTCATTTCAAATAAAAAAAGAAGGACTTCTGAAAGGTTAACTTTCTTAGGAAGAAAAGTGGAGTTTAACTTGGCATCAAAATGGTGAGGGTATATGTTTTACTGACTTATGTGAAACTTGGATTTTAAACTTCCCCTGTTATATGTATAAAGTCCTTCTTTATACTACTTGTACATTTTGAAATGAATATCTCAAATACTACTTGTACATTTTCCTTGAAAAGAATCGACTCCCATTTCTACCATTCTTCAATTGCAGTATTTGAGATATTCATTTCAAATATAAAAAGAAGGACTTCTGAAAGGTTAACTTTCTTAGGAACAAAAGTGGAGTTTAACTTGACATCAAAATGGTGAGGGTATATGTTTTATTGACTTATGTTAAACTTGGATTTTAAACTTCCCTTGTTATATGTATAAAGTTTCAATCATGAACATTCAAAAATATATGCATTCCAAACCATTGAGTTTTAACCCAAAAAACCTAGATGAAAGATATTCATAATTACCAATAGTATTTTTGATTGCACTTGTTTTCGTCAATCAACATTGTGTAAAGGGAGGAGAGGCGCTAGATTTTCATTGTCGTCATGGAGGGTCGGTCAGAGGTAGGGAGGCACGCACATGATGCGGAGGTGCCCACCATGGTGGGCATTCAAGGGAGACATGCCAGTGGTCTTCATTTCGAAGCTAGTGTCCTCGGTCAAGTGTGTATGTGCACATCGTGTGTTGGGGGATAAATTGAGGGGGTAGTTTTAGAGAAGAAGATACTATTTAGATTGGTGTGGGTTGGATTATTTGGACTTTGGCCTGAAGGAAACTGGGGTGGGAAATTTTTTTTTTTTTTTTAATTTAAGTTTGAATACTAAACTTAAAAATTCATATCTTCGTTGTTTGAAATTCGATTTACCCATATTTTTTTACGTTGGATTCGTATTGATGGGCACAACATTTTAGTGTAACTTATTCATAGCCTTGGATTAGTATAAATTTATGACATATGCAAACAGACAGGATTTAAATTATGTTACTTTAGTTAATAACATCGCTATGAATTTATTACCTTCATTTTGATATCTAACTGGCAAAATAAAATACTGTCAATTTGGGTTGGATTGAATATGGAAATTGGATATTGGATTAGCAGAATTAAAACATTGTTACGTTAAATAAAATAATTGGACATTTAGAAGAATAAATCACCGTTCTGCTATTATTAACTGAGTAGGTTATATTTGGGCATTGTTCAGCAGAAATCTCTTCTGATATTGCACTTGTGTGGACCCTTAATTACAATCTAATTGATTATTATTAGATAAGTGTCGTATTCATAATCAGTTGTTAATTATGATTTTAATTTAGATATGTGATCTTATGTAAATACCAGATTGTAACTTGGATGATAAGGGAACTAATGATTAAGTACCCGTGAAATGGCTAAGCCTCTTCAAATTTGAAACGTTAATTATCTAATAAAGTTAATTTGGAGAATAATTATTAATTAGTAATAAGGTTTTAAAGGAAATTATTAAATATTAATAATTTTCAATAAAGTCCAATCATTACTCGCAAACTAAGTTTTTTTTCATGAACAAGGATTGATATAGTTATATTCAACCGCTTATAATATGAAATTAAAGATTTACTTCAAAATAATAGACAACTTAACTTGTACAATTCATTTGGATTTAAGTATGTAAATGTTATATAATTATATAAAAAACGCATTCAAAATGTAACGACCCGGATTTTTGTTCTTTGATTTTGAAAATTTAATTTATTTTAAATGTTGAGTTTTAAGATGTGAATAGAATTTTAATATGGAATTTAATGATCAAATAGGTGAAATAAATTTAAATTCCAAATATAGCGATTTATTGAATAAATTTAATCGTTGGATTTATAAGTGAAAATCGTTATAATTGGAAATTCGAGTTGTTTATGAATCGAAAAGATTTCTAATTATGGTAAAAGTTCTATTTGAATTAGAAGTTAGTTAGTAAGATTTTAAAATTGAAATTTTGTGCGATTTCGTAAATTTTAATATGAAATCCATATGGTTTCAGGATTCGGTTCCTTGGAATCAGCAACAGTGCCATAAACCAATCATCGTACAATCCCTCCACCGGCCATGGACCGTCAATAACCACCCCCTCATCCCAAATCATTCCCCCCTCACCATTTTCCTCAAATTCCCCTGTGGAAATAACCTCCATAGTGGAGGAAGGAGGGCCTAGGGAAGAAGAAGGGATGGTGGAGGAACTTTTTCCCATAGGGAAATTTAAGGAAAATTGTGATGGGGGAATGAATTGGGAAAAGGGGGAGGTAATTGACAATCCATAGCTGGAGGAGGTCATGTACGATGATTGGTTCAAGGCAACTGATGCTGATTCGCAAGGATTCGAATCTTGAAATCATATGGATTTTAGATGATAAAGGGGACTTATAAATTTGGATGGACCTTCAGAAGAAGGCTTATATTTGAATAGTATACTTTTCTATAGGGTTACTATTGCTTATGGAATTGTATATGGATAGTTGGATGTTTATATTGTATGTATGGGAACTCTAGTGGATGGAGTATCTGATTAGGCATTCATTGTTTAAATATCTTTAGTACGTATTACTTGATTTATTATGGTATGCGAGTTGATGTTATTCCTAATGCTTGTTTGAATTGGTTGTCGAATGATAGAGTATTCCAAATAATTAGTTTTATAGGTAGGATAAGATATGAATTTCGGGTTTGAAATTATCTTAAAACGGGAAGAGTGTAATGGACTAGAAATTTAGACCGCTTGTTATAGATGTTAAATCAAAATTCTGGCTTTTAACTCTTGATTAATTTATTTTATCATATAGGATATAGATAACAAGTAAATGAAGAAATGAACATGTACATATATACACACATACAAATAAAATAAGTAAATAAATAAATGAATATATATATATATATATATGCATAGATACACAAATAAAATAAGTAAAAAAAAGAAATGAATATACACACATACACACAAATAAAATAAGTAAATAAAGAAATGAATGTGTGTGTGTGTATATATGTATATAAAAAGTGTGTAAAATGAAATACTTAAATTACCATAGTGAGGCCATTTCCTATTTCTTAGATCAAATAGGGAGAGGTAAGGGAAGAGGTAAGGGGAATACTACCTGTACGTTTCCCTTAAAAAGGCTCGACTCCTATTTCTACCATTCTTCAATTGCAGTATTTGAGATATTCATTTCAAATAAAAAAAAGGATTTCTGAAAGGTTAACTTTCTTAGGAACAAAAGTGGAGTTTAACTTGACATCAAAAAGGTGAGGGTATATGTTCTACTGACTTATGTGAAACTTGGATTTTAAACTTCCCTTGTTATATGCATAAAGTTTCAATCATGAACATTCAAAAATCTATGCATTCCAAACCGTTGAGTTTTAACCCAAAAAACCTAAATGAAAGTTATTCATATTTACCAATAGTATTTTTGATTGCACTTGTTTTCGTCAATCAACATTGTGTTAAGGGAGGATAGGCGCTAGATTTTCATTGTCGTCATAGAGGGTCGGTCAGAGGTAGGGAGGCACGCACATGATGCGAAGGTGCCCACCATGGTGGGCATTCAAGGGAGACATGCCAGTGGTCTTGGTTTCGAAGCTAGTGTCCTCGGTCAAGTGTGTATATGCACATCGTGCACCGGGGGATAAATTGAGGGGGTAGTTTTAGAGAAGAAGATTGGTGTGGGTTGGATCATTTGGACTTCGGCCTGATGGAAACTGGGGTAGGAAATTTTAATTTCTGTAACAACCCTAGATTTTTATGTATATTTTAATTTTTACTTTATTTCATTTCGAATTTTTTTAAACTCGTTTCATTTCAAACATTTCATTTTTAAATATAAACTTTGATTATTATGTGAATTATAATTCCAAATGGTATAAATTGAATATTTTCCTGAAATGTTGACTTTGGTCAATTTGGGTCAAACTTTGATTTTTAAATTTAAAATTTACATATTTAAATTCTTAAATTTTATCTTTTATTATGAAATTATATTAAAATTTAAGAATACTACTTTTCGTTTCGTTGAAATTCGATTTATATTGCGAAACTTATGTTTTTTACAATATTGTACGTAAATTGATTTATTTAATTAAAAATTGTCTATTTTAATTTATATAAAAAATATTTTAATTTTTATATATATGTGTAATATGTTATATTATATATTTTTTATCTTTTAAATATTTTTGAAGTGATGTTTGAATTTTTCCAAAAATTTATTGAATTTGTTTTCTATTTTTAAAGGCTAGTTTTCATTTTTCTGCTATTTTCTTCATTAAATTATATTTAATTAAAATTTATTTATTCATTTTTATGTATGCATTTTATTTTTATGTTCTTACCTTTATTTATAAATATTTTCAAGTACATAGAAATTTTCCGAAGTTTGTTACATTTATTTTCATATTTCCAAGACTAGTTTGTATTTTTAAGCTATTTTCTTAATCTAATTATATTTAATCAGTATTTATTTATTTATTTTGTTTATTTACTAAATTTTCATGTTTTTATCTGTATTTATAGATATATTTCAGTTATAAAAAATTCCAAAAGAAACAAGAGAAATCTGAAGAGTTGTGCCATTGATTTGCTTATGTCCTTGTGTATTCACATCTTTTCACATTTCTACCATCACTTTTCATTCAATTGGCTGCCTTAACTCATTCTCTTCATCTGACCACTACCATAACATTTCACGTGAATGTTTTCTCCTCAAATCTGAAAAAAAATTCGGGCATTCTCTTTGGGAAAAAGTTTGGTAAATTTTATTTCCTTTTCCATTGTTTTTCTGCTTGTTTATGTTGATTTTGTGCACTTGCCTTCACCTATTTTGCTCATCCCTTGCTCCTCCTTCACCATGGCCACCTCCACCACCACCACATCAGGCTTCCACCACCTCTATCCCATTGCCCATCCATGGCCATGCACCACTAGTTGATCAAACTCCACCAAAATTGCAATATCCACCTTGAAAATGTGCATAGCCTAGCTTCTTTGCCTTCACCCCCCTCAAACTCCTCCTTGGCCGACCCATACACCACCACCACCTGCCATAGTTGACCCATATACCTCTTCCACACCTGTAGCTAACCCTACCAGACCTAGCCATGCCCATATTTGCTTGTGGTCGTGACTTATGTTGCCTTGAATCCACTTGTGTTGCCTTGTAGTTGTAGTTTCATGCACACATACCTTTTGCATCATCTTTTCCTATGTATGGCCGACTTATTGAACCCAAAACCTGATCCAAACCTGATCCAAAACCATCCTAGTATAGTGCTTTTGCAGCCCATTACTGAAGCATATGAGGTTGAAGGCAAGTGCAATTGGTTTGGATTTGATTTGTGCTTGTATATATAAGTTATTTAAATATATGTGAAGTGTTTATTCATGTATATTGTATTGTTTTGTTTAAATGTTCCAAGGGGTTATAGATTTGACTCTCCACTCTCAAAATTGTAGTAGTGTTGTCGTGCCTTCGTAGTGTCAGTATTGTTGCTTTGGTAGCGATCTCCAGCTTTGAACAGGTGAGTAAATCTCACCAGACTAATATGTACTTATGTAGTGATAAACTGACATCGCCTGAATCTGTAAATCCATATCATCCTGTTATAACTGCTATATTATATTCATATGATGTTCACACCTATATTTACACCTGTTATATCATAAGTTACTGTTATTTCATGCTATTCTGTTACTTTCATCAGCTTATCACACTACAAGTTCCCTGTAGACTAGAATCACTATGGGTTGAAATGATACATGCCCGAACGGACTTTAGAATAGGAGAAAATCGTTATGGGCTCAAATGATAGGCCTGAATGATTTTCAATTATTTTCTTTTACTTGGGATTGCGGGTTTGAAATCATCAAACCCGGGTTTTCTTTGTAAATTACGGGTTGAAATGATATATTACCCGTATCACTTTACCTAGGCTAGAAAATGAAATACAAACCCGTTGTTAAAATATGTTTTTCTAAAAAGTTTTAAAATATTTTAGAAATGTAAATATTATAATATTTTGGTTATATTTGATTAAAAATGATTTTTGTAAAGCATTATTGATTTTCTGAAAATTTATAAGTGAAATAAATAAAGGGTAAAGTTAGAAATCTGAAATGTAAGTTATTTTGAAAATTATAATTTGGTGATAAATGGAATTTAAATTAAATATGAAAATATTATAAATTTATGATATTTTGAATCAAATGAATTTAAAATTATTTTGTAATACATTAATGATTTTTGAATAAAGTTAAATGTGAAATGAATGAATATTTATGTTGAAATTTTGAAATATAACTAAAATTGGAAATTTGTGAATTTGGCTTAAAAGTGAATTTTAAGTTAAGTAAATAAAAATGAAATTAAGTTATATTTGAAAATTTTAAACCTAAGTGTTAAGTTAAATTTAATTTAATGAATTTGAAATTTTATGTTGGAATTTAATAAGTGAATTATTATTAAATTTTGATTTTTGAATGCAGATTTAACTTTATAAAATCATGAATATAAGGGTATGTGAACGATTGTTTTAAAAGTGAAATTATATGATTTTATAATTTAAAAATGATTTAAATAAAAATATAATTATTTGTGAAATTATACTGAATATTTGAAGTTAATTAACTGCATTTCAGAAATGCTATTAATTCTAATGTAAATGATAACACAGCATTTGTAAATGCTGTAGTTGATAATAATGAACCAAATGGCTAAGTTTAATTAAGAGCTATCATAGCATTTTTGTAAATGTTATAATTGTTGAATTTAACTAAGTTTTATTTGAAACTAATGTAACCCCATCACAACATTTTTTTATGCTATCTTTTGTTAAATTGAACTGTTTTGAATGTAACTTTCTGTAGCAATTTCTAAATCCTGCGAAAGTTGAATTTTCATCTGTTTTAATAAATTAAGTGGATAAATGAATTTTGAAAGACTAAAATTTTGCAAATTTAATAATTTAATTATTAAATATAATAACTTCATTTTATGATTTAAAATGAAGTAATTTGTTTTGAAATATAAACTATTTTGAAATGTGTTTTGTAATGGTATTTAAATCAAATAAAAATGAATGTGGTTTGGAAGATATTATATTTTTGATATTTTGAAATGGATTTTGAATGATGTTGAATTTTGAAATGATATTTTATTTTGAAGTATAAAATACCATTTTGAAATTTTAACCACGGGATGTATTTAATTTATATTTTAACCGATTCTTAAAGGATGGGCGATCCCTAGCATCCTTTAAGTTATTGTGTATTTCTACTACAGTTCACTTGAGTTTGTTTACATTATATAAGTATATATTATCCTGACTCGAGTGTTTTGTGTTTTACTTTATGCTCGGGTCAGCCTGAGTATTCACAGCTTTGGATTCTCTTTCTGGAGCTGGTCTTTGCTGGAGTTTCTGCTTATCTACATTTATATCTACTCTCTGTTTCAGCTGTTCTAGTTTATCTCATGTATTAGTGAACTTCTATGTATTTGGGATTTCTATTATGTTGTTTTCAGACTGTATTATGTATTTGGTTTGAGACTCTGCCGTAGTAGCTTCATGAACTACTATGTATTTTATATTCCGTTGCGAGGTATTCTGCTTGTTCTATGTCTGTGATTTTGTAATTGTATTTCATTTGCTCCAAATTTATTTACAATGCGGTATTTCGAGCAATTCAAGTCCGACATGTGCGGCTGTGAATGGCTGAAAATATCGGGTTGTTACATTTGGTATCAGAGCCAGGTTTTAGGCAAACCATAGCCTGCGGAGCAAAAACTCATTAGAGATAGGGAGAAATACCCTAGAATGAGTGAAATCAATCTCAGAATCCTTTCTTTGTGAGAGAACGTATTTTCGAAATATAAAATGATTTCGAAATGATTTTTAAAGGATTTTCAAAGATTATTTTGTTATAAAAATTTTCTTATTTTGAAATCAAGATTTGCTAAACTTCATTTCTTCGATATCCATCTTATAGTAATCTCTTCATTTAGGATTTACTTAGATTTGGAAACTCTATCTTGTCGATCCTTATTTTTTTCCCTTGATTTGAATCTATTGTAGTAATGGCAAGATCGAAAGAGCAGAAAGCAGCTCATCGAGCTCGAAGAGCACTAGCCCGTAAGGAACGGAAGGAAGCAATGGAGAAGTGGGAAAGGTTATGGAGGAAAAGGGCAGGACCTGGTCCTTATGACCATGTCATTTGTTATCGGTGCCAGGAGAAGGGACATTATGTAGCCATGTGTGGGAAGAGAGATGAAGGAAAGAAGAAGCAGGACAAGCGTTTTCGATCCCAGATCTTCTGTTTTAAATGTCGTAGTATGGGGCACTTTCCCAGTCGCTGCCAGAAGGTGAAGAAAGAAAAATCTGCACCCACTGCATCAGTCGACCAATCAACCATTTGCTATCACTGCAGGATGCCCGGACAAATAGCCAGGAATTGTCCTGTGAGGAAGTTCGGAAGGAAGGCTACATTTCCGCAGTTCGTTAGGGCGGATGGGAGTGTTGTGCATTTATGCAAGAAATGCATAAGTTGAAGCCATATTGAAGGGGGGTGTTCTGGACCCGTTGAAGTACCACCCGGTAGAATTAATACCAATGCTGTAACGACCCACAAATCCGTACCCCTTGAGTCAACACTTTTCTACAACAACCAACTCAAGTTGCACAGAAATACGAACCATTAGGGTTTAAAGAAGAAGAGGTAGAAGAAGAAAAATAGAAATCAACAGCAGAATCTAACCATCGCAGCGGAATAAAATATAATAGATAATAAATGATCTTTACTCAAAACAAATCAGATATACATGTTTATAAATTACATCATCAGAGTACATCACTCAGCACAACAACAACATACACTTGGATACACAGTAACTCAATCACAGCGGAATATATATATAAATACAAGTACGAAAGTACGTCTCGTCATCCAGCTCGTCTCTAGAGCTCCACAGCATCATCCTGTATCCTATAATACTCGGGCTGACCCGAGCATTACAGTTAAATAACACCCGAGTCAGTCTGGTTTACCAGCGTGAGAAAATCACACCCAATTGATTATTAAAGTTTCAAAAATCCTTTGAAAACAAAAGCATCTCGCAAGACCACGCCACAAATAAACATGTCGGGTTTTTACCTTACGATAGTTAAACAACTTTTATAGAAATCCTCTGATATTATAATAGTGTCTGTAGAAAGTAAATAGAATCTAGCTGAAATGCTTGCATCTCACGTTTCAGCAATAGTTGGGCACAATCAACACCGTACGGGCGCGTATGGAAAATGGATTCCAACTAATGGCTAGGCACTTGGGTACCACCTGTCACAGTACCTGGTCTAGATCAGCGTACCGAGGAGCCACCCTAACTCCCCTGAAACACTAGACCGGAACCATCCCTTACTAGACGGTCCCGAGCAAGATCACCCCGCGGTTGGGATCAGCAACCGCCCACTAAGCCGAAATAAAAGGGACATCTAGACAGGGATGATCTCACCCTCCAGTGGGGGCTACCCACGAAGCCTTGCTGCATATCCCCTGATTTTCAGCCATTCCCATTTGATGAGGCTTGAGGCTAAGCGTTACCTTTTTAGAATATATTCCTTAGAATGCCCATCGTCCACCTGACGATGTTTCGCGAGCATTCATCCATACAAGTCCGTCCCGGGTTCGAACGGAACCGAATGCACTATTCCTACTACATCCATTTTGGAAATATCCTCAGGATTAGTAGCGACTAGCCCTTGCACTTCACTGCTCCATCTTCGAATCCAAAATCGTTTACACGAAACGTACAAACCGGATCAAAGTGGTTTTTGAGAGATTAATCTCGATCCCGGACTCTTCGAAACGATCAACGCATTGTCCAATATTGACAGTCGGTTATTTAACTATCAATTTCTATTCACAACCATCCATCAAACAATAATTTTCCAAATTATTTATTAATCCCAAGAATATCTTCACAAGATATATTCCTATTTTCAATCCTTTGAAAATAGTTTCAAAACCATCCTTCTTTTCGGAATAAACTTCCCAAATATTTTCTATCTCCTTTGAAATCACCAAGCACAAAACTAAATTTTAAAATAATTTAAAACACCCTACTTGGACATATATACTTTTAAAACGTTTAAATTAAAACTACTCTAATAATTTGTTAAAAGTACATCTTATATGAATATTTGAAATTAAGGTTACTTAATAAAATATAAAACTATCTTTTCACTTTTGAAACAAAATACTAAGTCACTTTTTAAAATAATTACTACTATAATAGATTTGGGAAAATACTTACTTCAGAATTTAAATATTAGAAATAATATATTTGTCATAACATACCTTTTAAAACAAGTTTAAAACTATTAACTTAGATTTAAAAATTTACTTGAAATGTACTTCGTTATCCAGGGAGAATTCCAATTTCAATCACTTAAATCAATTTTCCAAATTGATTCCCAATTTACCCCATTGAATTAAGTTTCTTTAATTACTCAATTCATTTCAAATTTCATTAATTATACACTTAGTTATTGTTGTTATTATTTTCCATTTGATTTTAAATCTTTTAACTGAAATATACAAATTTCAGCTCATCCCAACTTCTTCTTTATTTTATATTTTTTTCTTTCTCAAAAATTTAAATCTTAAACTTTAAATAAATGTTTTATTCTTTTAATTAATATCATTGAAGATTAAAATTCATTAAGTTCCTGTTTATTCAAATTTTCCTTCTATACCAGGATCTATTTAGTAGAATTTTAAAGTCACTTTATTTCTTTCCAATTCATTTAAAAATTTATTCCAATTTCTATAATTATTTCACTTACAATTTCACTCCTTTTATTATCTTACCAAAATCCAATTTATATATTTTTGGTAATTCATCATACCCAATGATATCCAATCTAGCCATGGCATTCAATATTCTAATAAAGATCATCATAGGATATCAAATAAATTACAACAGAGGGTTTTTAAATAATTTAAATAAATATTGAGGGATCCAGTTGGATCCCTCCAACCTGTTTTTCCCTGCATCCACAATCGTTAGCACAATATAATGCATAAATTCCCAAATATAGCATACAATAGCACATCAAACAATTCAACCATTCAAACAATTATTTAAATTTAATCATTTAAATTTAAATTTAACTGAGTGAGATTAACTCACCTTATTCCATTTGCAATCCATTTCCGAATCCGCTCGTTTCGTCACAATTCTTCACAGTTTACCTTGTATAAACATTTTACATTTTATTAATATTTTGAACTTGCTGAACAATTATTTCCCTTTGATAATTTTATCTAGCCAATTATTTATTTTAAATTACTCTCCTTTGTATAAAATATTCTTTGGTAACTAAAATATTCTTCAAGTCACAGTAAACCTCAACAACAAGCGTTTACTTTACTGTTCCACTATATTTTATTTATTTTTCTTATTTTTCTTTTTCTGAAACTATTTATATATATTAATATGTACTTATAAAAGTAATCTGGATAGGTTTAAAATTGATATTTACATAAACATTCGATCGATATAAATTTGAATTAGGGATGAAATCGTTACCTCTCTGAGAAAATACCCTCTGCAAACATCAACATAGAAGTTCACACCTGCACTCGACTTCCCCCTCCCCCCATTTCCCCACGAACCAGAGCGCAATGAGAACCACCGCAATCCACACCACGCACTACGAGTTCGACGTCGCACAGCACATCGCGACACCACTCAAGCTCGCGACGCTACTCGCCGTGCCACAACCCCACGACTCGAACAGTGCTCGCGCGATACACGGCGGCTTCCACCAGAAATTTCGAAACCCTCCTCCTCCTTCGCGACCTTGATTCGATGAGGACGTGATAGCTTCATCTAGGGTTTCGAACGAATTAAGTATGGAGTTTAAAATCGACCTCGATTTCAATACGAATGCTCGGCCCTTCTTGATTTCACGATTTCAATCGCTCATTTATCTTTTTTATCTTTTTTTTTGAATGATTTTCAATCTATGAACTGGAAGAAGAAAAAGGGGAGCCGGCAAACTAATAATTTAGAGAGGGTGCAGCGTGATTTTCGTTTACAATAGTTCGGCCATTATTATTTTATTTCTCTGCGATTTGAATTGAAGAAAAAGGGGATTGGAAAGTAAGAATTTTAAAGAGAAAGTGGGAAAGAAGATGGCTTCTGCAAGAAGACGATCTGTATTTGATTTTAAGTTAAGTGAGGAGGCGTACACAAGAAGGCTCATCAATTTAAATTTTTTTTAGCGCATTTATAAATCGTATACTCACACACTGACTCCGATAAATACGAAATTTGAAATCCAATAATAATTCAATATTACGGACCCAATGGAGCGGGTTTCGTCGAATTCCGAGACTATACCTCGGAAGGCTATTTTAAATTCAATTTAAACTTTAAAATTTCAAAACTGAACAGATTACTGTTAAATTAAATTTTAAAACTTCTATTATCCTCAGTATTATCAATATAATTTTTTATAAGCCTTCAAATTATTTTTAGTAGGCTTAAAATTATAGATTCAAGATTTCATCCAATTTTAAATTATTAAATTTAATAATTCAATTACCAAATAAATTATGATATTCGTTATTCAATTGAAAATTATACTATTGAATATTTAAAAACGATTAAATATTCCGATTTAAATTGCTTAAAAATTCTGGGTCGTCACATTCCTCCCCCCTTAAAAGAATTTCGTCCCCGAAATTACTAGTTAGGAAGAATGATCCAATACCCGTTTACTATTTTACCTAAAACCAAACAGTTCAACATTTAACCAACCATCCTTTTTATAAAAGACCCATTGTCATCCCTATTAACTTCTCAACTCTCTCATAGTTTCGATAGGCGTATGTCAAGTCAAAGCCGAAGCCAGCTACTATACTATTTGATTAACTTTTCAAGTTTCAATTTAAAACCAAACCTTGAATTATCAAAATTTTCTAACTCCCTAAATTTCCAAAAATTTTTGCCGGCGTCTCCTTTGCGCGGCTGACTCGGTACAACTACAAAATGGCTCTACGGCCTCCCAAATCCAAAAAGAAAAAAAAGGCCAAGTGGCTCAATCCAAATCCCAATCAAATTTCATACCAAATTTAAATACATACCTTTTTGTCGAGCATTTCAAATTTATCTCTTGAAATCAAATCCACATTTCTTTTCCCTTTTATAATACCTGCATATTCTGCTCAGCACTAGTATCCCATCACAATATTCTCAAACCATCATATCAACTTCCTTACAAACTGCCAATATCTATTTATTCCAATATTGACTTGAATTATATTAGTAGTATCAATTTTCATTTAAGAATTCACCATTCCCTCTTAAGTTATTATAAGCATTCTATATACTTCTTTATTTGTTTTCACTTTACCATTTTAGTTAATATCTATTTCTATTCAGATTGATTTCCCCATTACATATGAATTTCATTTATTTTCAACTTTGAACTTTAAATTTTATCTTTCATTTATAACTAATTTATGTCATTACTTCAATTAGTTTCATTTACTAACTTATGTCAATTTCCAATTTGAAATCATTTTGTCGTTAACAAAAATTCTCCAAAATTTTCAAAAATTTTCTAACTTCCAAAATTTCGGAAATTTTTTGGCAGAGTCCCATTTGTACGGAGGAGCTTTCACAATTTGACAAAAGAGATAAATATATATACATCGACCCACACGGTCGGAAAAACCAAAAACAGTTCATATTTCCTATTTTTATTGCGTAGGCGTACCTTATTTAGCATTTTAAGCAAGCGACTTATTATTTTTAGCAAATAGCACAACCAAATCCAGCCACACGGCTCCCAGATACCTGTACTTACTCAATTTACACATGTAAGTGCCAAATATATGCAGTTTAACTATATTTCACTTATTAGCAATAGTTAAAACATATGAATACTAAAAGAAATGCACATCAAATATTTTCCGTAAGAAATTTTTATAGTTTCCATGCTAATTCAACTGTTTCAATGAATTTATAACCATTTTCATTCAATTCTGAATGGTTTTCAATCCACTCGTATACAACTTCACCAATTTTAATGGTTTAAAACTCAATCGCTTAAATTAAAATTACTCTTAAGCAAACTGAACTCATATTTAATTCAATTGCTTTCAAAACCAATTTATTTCACTCCTATTAATTCATAGAATTTTAATTACCTCCATTTACATCCAATGATATTTATTCTATGCAAAATTAACAAGATCTATGTGAACAAACAAATATTTATGTTTTATAACCAATTTAAACGGATTTCAACTCGATTTATACTTAATTCTATTTCATTTTCAAATGTATTCACAATCTATATATTCTCATTTCATTTTTATTAACCAAACTAGTTCATTCAAACTATTTACAACCTTGGTTCATCTTAATTGCCAATTAAATTTTCCTTTTATTTTAATCCATTCACAACCATTTATTTAGCTCGACACACTCCATTTAAATTTCATTTACAATCCATTTATTTACATTTTATTCCATATTTGTTTATTCCAAACTATTTAGCACGAAAACAGTCCAAGCTATTGCATTACATAACCATTTTCCAACTTATATAAACCATACTTAATTTTGATTCTTATTTATTCTATCCATTTATTTATTCAACATAATTAGTTTATCCGATCAATCCATTTCTAAATTTCCACTTTCTTAAATATTATTACAACCCACCAAGTTCTATTTCAATCCATATTTATTTTTACTTGATTCAAATTTAATCCAATATCATTAAACTTGGTTTAAGTTGAATTAAATTCAACTCTCTTCGATTTATTCAGCTCAAGTCAATTTACTTCAATTTATTCAATTATACTTAAGCTCATTTTCATTTTACAAGTAAATTTTCTCTTCCATTCAATTCAATTCTATTTCAGTTAAATTTCATTTTAAAATTTACAACTTCATTTGATTTGTTATTATCAAATTTAACCTTCCAGATTCAGTTCATCCAATTTATTACATGGCCATTTCCAATTTATTTCCACTTAGTTGAATTTTACTTTCAATCTAAACCATCACTAATTTAATCTACTCTCATTTTTATTCTATACATTTCCAATTATACTTAATTTATTACCGCTTCAAGTTAAATTTCAAATTAATAACTCAAGTTCTAATTCTACCATTCACTTTTAAAATTAGCATTCAATTTTATTAACTTACATTGCAATTTCATTCACAAATCATTTAATTAATTACAAGGCCACTTTCAATTATATTTTCTTCACTAATGATTCAAGTCGAATTTGATTTATAACTTGAATTTTATTTCCAAACTTCATCATAAACTCACAATTCAGTTTCTATTAAACTATATTACGTTCCAATTTACAAATTTTATTAACTAATTTATTATCAATTAGTTCTTCCCTTATTTATAATCCATCACTTGAATTTTATTTCCAAATATCACTCCATTTAATTCTTTTTTTAGTCCAATTTAGTTTATAATTCAAGTTTGGATTTTCATTTTATTTTCCAATACATCAAACAATATTTATTTTGGATTTTGCATTCCATTTCAATTTTATAAGTCTCCACTTATAATTTACACAATTCCATTCATCATAGGCTTAAATTATCCCAAACATGTTTTATTTCATGCATTATAATTCTTTTACACGTTATTCTTATGTATTTATTCCAATTCCAATCCTTATCCAATTTATTTTCCATTTGTTCAGGTAAGACCCCAATTCCATTCAATAACTCAACTAAAATTTATTCCAATTTCATTTTTATTCTAACTCGGATTTATTTATCTCAATTCGATTTCAACTTAATTCGAAAATCAGCTGGATATTATTTTCAGCTTATACAATTTATTTTAATCCAGTTAAATTTTATTCTCCAATCCAAGTTAATTTCATTTTTAACTTTTCTCTTTACAAAAATTCCAACATTCAAAGCTTATATTTCCTTCCCGATTTAAAAGTCATCCCAATTTATAAGCTTACAACCTATCTCATCAGAATTTTTTTTAAACACCCGGCTTTAGTTTCAAATTATTTTGAAATCTCCAACATCTCAACTCACATTTCTCAAAAGTTAAACCAATCCTAGTTTTATTTCCAACAAATTTCCTTTGACATTTTCAAAAACAACTCGTTTTTCCTGAACAAATAAATTTGGCCGCAATCCATCACTTAGAAACTCGAAAATGAACATCGATGATGCTGCAGTCATCACCGAAGTTATTTTCCAGTGACTAAAGTGAATTCAATGCTATCTCCTTTCCAAAATCCATTTTAAACAAATTTCCTTTCAGAAATAACCAAAAACAACAATGCTATTATTTATTTTCAAAATACTTTCAAATCTCCAGGATTTAAATTTCCAAACCATGCTTAAATCAATTTTAACAATAATTCAGTTGTAGAGCTTGTGCATATACAAATACTCATTTGATTGTATTTCAATTGATAAATTACATTCATAATTTATATTTATAAATTTCATTTTACAATTCATATTTATGAATTTTATTTTATAATGAATTTATCTCCTTAACCTTTAGTTATATTTTAATTTCTAATTAAATTTTCACTTAACAATGATAATACTTTAATATTATCATTTCTAACATCCAAGCAACTATATATTAGCTAAATAGTTTTCAAAAACTATTCTTTATATCAAAATATATTTTTGGGTAAAATTATTTCATTTACCCATATTTAAAGCAATACCGTGTCGATTGTTCTATTCAAGTGTTTAGAAACCCCTTCGATACAGTTGCGTAGACTGTGCCGACGAAGGTTCATATGCCGCACAATAAACTAATCAACATAATATTAAAACAATTTTTATTCACCAACAAATACGCGCTCATATCTATCAATACACTCAAACTCATTGTAGAGTACTACAGACTCTATTTTAAATGAGTAATTCCCACCAGAGCCAAGGTTATCACCAACCTAAGCTCTGATACCAAGTGTAACGACCCGCAAATCTGTACCCCTTGAGTCAACACTATTCTACAACAACCAACTCAAGTTGAACAGAAATACGAACCATTAGGGTTTAAAAAAGAAGAGGTAGAAGAAGCAAAATAGAAATCAACAGCAGAATCTAACCATCGCAGCGGAATAAAATATAATAGATAATAAATGATCTTTACTCAAAACAAATCAGATATACATGTTTATAAATTACATCATCAGAGTACATCACTCAGCACAACAACAACATACCAATGGATACACAGTAACTCAATCACAACGGAATATATATATAAATACAAGTACGAAAGTTCGTCTCATCATCCAGCTCGTCTTCTGAGCTCCACAGCATCATCTTGTATCCTATAATACTCGGTCTTACCCGAGCATTACAGTTAAATAACACCCGAGTCAGTCTGGATTACCGGCGTGAGAAAATCACACCCAATTGATTATTAAAGTTTTAAAAATCCTTTGAAAACAAAAGCATCTCGTAAGACCACGCCACAAATAAACATGTCGGGTTTTTACCTTACGATACCTAAACAACTTTTATAGAAATCCTCTGATATTATAATAGTGTCTATAGAAAGTAAATAGAATCTAGCTGAAATGCTTGCATCTCACGTTTCAGCAATAGTTGGGCACAATCAAAACCGTACGGGCGCGTATGGAAAATGGATTCCAACTAATGGCTAGGCACTGGGGTACCACCTGTCACAGTACCTGGTCTAGATCAGCGTACCGAGGAGCCACCCTTAGTCCCCTGCAACACAAGACCGGAACCATCCCTTACTGGACGGTCCCGAGCAAGATCACCCCGCGGTTGGGATCAGCAACCTCCCTCTAAGCCGAAATAAAAGGGACATCTAGACAGGGATGATCTCACCCTCCAGTGGGGGCTACCCATGAAGCCTTGCTGCATATCCCCTGATTTTCAGCCATTCCCATTTGATGAGGCTTGAGGCTAAGCGTTACCTTTTTAGAATATATTCCTTAGAATGCCCATTGTCCACCTGACGATGTTTTGCAAGCATTCATCCATACAAGTCCGTCCCGGGTTCGAACGGAACCGAAGCACTATTCCTACTACATCCATTTTGGAAATATCCTCCGGATTAGTAGCGACTGGCCCTTGCACTTCACCGCTCCATCTTCGAATCCAAAATCGTTTACACGAAACGTACAAACCGGATCGAAGTGGTTTTCGAGAGATTAATCTCGATCCCAGACTCTTCGAAACGATCAACGCATTGTCCAATATTGACAGTCGGTTATTTAACTATCAATTTCTATTCACAACCATCCATCAAACAATAATTTTCCAAATTATTTATTAATACCAAGAATATCTTCACAAGATATATTCCTATTTTCAATCCTTTGAAAACAGTTTCAAAACCATCCTTCTTTTCAGAATAAACTTCCCAAATATTTTCTATCTCCTCTGAAATCACCAAGCACAAAACTAAATTTTAAAATAATTTAAAACATCCTAATTTGTCATATATACTTTTAAAACATTTAAATTAAAACTACTCTAATAATTTGTTAAAAGTACATCTTATATGAATATTTGAAATTAAAGTTACTTAATAAAATATAAAACTAGCTTTTCACTTTTGAAACAAAATACTAAGTCACTTTTTAAAATAATTACTACTATAATAGATTTGAGAAAATACTTACTTCAGAATTTAAATATTAGAAATAATATATTTGTCATAACATACCTTTTAAAACAAGTTTAAAACTATTAACTTAGATTTAAAAATTTACATGAAACGTACTTAGTTATCCAGGGAGAATTCCAATTTCAATCACTTAAATCAATTTTCCAAATTGATTCCCAATTTATTCCATTGAATTAAGTTTCTTTAATTACTCAATTCATTTCAAATTTCATTAATTATACACTTAGTTATTATTGTTATTATTTTCCATTTGATTTTAAATCTTTTAAATGAAATATACAAATTTCAGCTCTTCCCAACTTCTTCTTTATTTTATATTTTTTTCTTTCTCAAAAATTTAAATCTTAAACTTTAAATAAATGTTTTATTCTTTTAATTAATATCATTGAAGATTAAAATTCATTAACTTCCTGTTTAGTCAAATTTTCCTTCTATACCAGGATCTATTTAGTAGAATTTTAAAGTCACTTTATTTCTTTCCGATTCATTTAAAAATTTATTCCAATTTCTATAATTATTTCACTTACAGTTTCACTCCTTTTATCATCTTACCAAAATCCAATTTATATATTTTTGGTAATTCATCATACCCAATGATATCCAATCTAACCATGGCATTCAATATTCCAATAAAGATCATCATAGGGTATCAAATAAATTACAACAGAGGGTTTTTAAATAATTTAAATAAATATTGAGGGATCCAGTTGGATCCCTCCAACCTGTTTTTCCCTGCATCCACAATCGTTAGCACAATATAATGCATAAATTCCCAAATATAGCATACAATAGCACATCAAACAATTCAACCATTCAAACAATTATTTAAATTTAATCATTTAAATTTAAATTTAACTGAGTGAGATTAACTCACCTTATTCCATTTGCAATCCATTTCCGAATCCGCTCGTTTCGTCACAATTCTTCACAGTTTACCTTGTATAAACATTTTACATTTTATTAATATTTTGAACTTGCTGAACAATTATTTCCCTTTGATAATTTCATCTAGCCAATTATTTATTTTAAATTACTCTCCTTTGTATAAAATATTCTTTGGTAACTAAACTATTCTTCAAGTCACAGTAAACCTCAACAACAAGCGTTTACTTTACTGTTCCACTATATTTTATTTATTTTTCTTATTTTTATTTTTCTGAAACTATTTATATATATTAATATGTACTTATAAAAGTAATCTGGATAGGTTTGAAATTGATATTTACATAAACATTCGATCGATATAAATTTGAATTAGGGATGAAATCGTTACCTCTCTGAGAAAATACCCTCTGCAAACATCAACATAGAAGTTCACACCTGCACTCGACTTCCCCCTCCCCCCATTTCCCCACGAACCAGAGCGCGATGAGAACCACCACAATCCACACCACGCACTACGAGTTCGACGTCGCACGGCACATCGCGACACCCCTCAAGCTCGCGACGCCACTCGCCGTGCCACAACCCCACGACTCGAACAGTGCTCACGCGATACACGGCGGCTTCCACCAGAAATTTCGAAACCCTCCTCCTCCTTCGCGACCTCGACTCGATGAGGACGTAATAGCTTCATCTAGGGTTTCGAATGAATTAAGTATGGAGTTTAAAATCGACCTCGATTTCGATACGAATGCTCGGCCCTTCTTGATTTCGTGATTTCAATCGCTCATTTATCTTTTTTTTTCGAACGATATTCAATCTATGAACTGGAAGAAGAAAAAGGGGAGCCGGCAAACTAATAATTTAGAGAGGGTGCAGTGTGATTTTCGTTTACAATAGTTCGGCCATTCTTAATTTATTTCTCTGCAATTTGAATTGAAGAAAAAGGGGATTGGAAATTAAGAATTTTAAAGAGAAAGTGGGAAAGAAGATGGCTTCTGCAAGAAGACGATCTGCATTTGATTTTAAGTTAATTGAGGAGGCGTACACAAGAAGGCTCATCAATTTAAATTAAAATTTTTTTAGCGCGTTTATAAATCGTATACTCACACACTGACTCCGATAAATACGAAATTTGAAATCCGATAATAATTCAATATTACGGACCCAATGGAGCGGGTTTCGTCGAATTCCGAGACTGTGCCTCGGAAGGCTATTTTAAATTCAATTTAAACTTTAAAATTTCAAATCTGAACAGATTACTGTTAAATTAAATTTTAAAACTTCTATTATCCTCAGTATTATCAATATAAATTTTTATAAGCCTTCAAATTATTTTTAATAGGCTTAAAATTATAGATTCAACATTTCATCCAATTTGAAATTATTAAATTTAATAATTCAATTACCAAATAAATTGTGATATTCGTAATTCAATTGAAAATTATACCATTGAATATTAAAAAAAGATTAAATATTCCGATTTAAATTGCTTAAAAATTCCGGGTCGTCACAAATGCTTTGTTTATGTAGGGTGGTATTCCGTGGATCTGTTTGTTTTCAGTAGTTGTTAGGTTGCATTCGATGAACTCTATTGTATGTTTTGTTTAGCTGAAGTTCTCAAACTAAGACATTCATTTTCTTGTTTTCGTATGATATGAAATTTGAATCTCTGTTTGTTTTGAAATCTATCCTTGAATCATTCTTTGGAAATTTGTGTTTGGTTGTGTTTTGAAATTCTACATACATCGAAATTATTAATTTGATAAGGATGGCTGTATTTTGTATATAAAAGTGAAATGTTTTCTATAAGGATTATATACCTTTTAAAATGAAAATTTGAATTTCGAAGAGATTTGAAATTTTGAATTTTTTTTTACTTATATAAAAATGATTTATAACTGAAGGGCTTTGAATTTGAATTTCGAGGAATTGAACTCCGGTGTTGTGAAAATTGGTTTTGGGATTTTGGAAAATATATAATAATATTATGATTTAAAGATATTTTATGAATAAGAAATGTTTCGAATGTATTCGAATGAATTCCAGAGATTTCGAAGAGATTTCAAATAAGTTTTCAAGAAAATAAAAGTCCAGAACACACTTATGTCCTTGGAAAATAATTTCGGTGATGAATGCATGCATCATCGACATTGATTTTCGAGTTTCTGAGTGGGGAGAGGCCACTCTAGTAGCTTTGCTATGCGAGTGATTTTGTGAAACCAATTTTGATTTCGGATTTTGAAATATGGTTTGATATTCGAAAGATATATGTATGTGTATATATATATTTGAAATGATTTAAAGTAAGTCGGTGTTCAGTCCTCGAGATTCAGATTTGTTTTGTTATAACCTTATCTATTAGAATTGATTTACTGATTTGTTAGTGATTTCCCACTCTTGGATTTGAAAATATGATTTCTTCGACTATTTTGAAGGTTCGAGCACTTCCAAATCAACTTTAACTTTTCAAAGCTAAGAAATTTTGAAAGGTATAAGGTATTTGATAAAGAATATAAGTTTAGTTTGTATGTTTCAAGTATGAAATAATATGATTTGTATAAGTTGAAACTGTTTTGTTAAGTAAATAAATAAGACTATTTTGAATTATACTAATACAAAATTTAGTTTTGAAATGTTTTGGATAAAAAAAAATTAGTCTTCAAATGTTTGAGAAAATTTTGGTTTTTAATGTTTTAACTTAGTAACATCTTTATAAAACTATTTATTTAACAAGTTGGAATAGATACATAAGTTGTACGTATGTTGTTTTATTCGCATAATCAATTTGATCCAAGTTTGAGTACACAAGTTCGAGGTGAATTACACCATTTCATGTTAGGATTTTTCATTTGATTCTTGATGGCGAATATTTGATATGGATTTTGGGCTTGATTCTATAATTCTCTATCATAGTATATAGCTATGCAAGGTGACTCATGGCTTCTAGTCAAGAAACCATATCGAAGTCCGCATTAGGGAAGTCGAATGGAAAATACTAGTTCGAAAGCGAACTTGTGTGATCGAGCGAGCGATCGAATGTAATGTTGCGAAATGATGACATATGTACATCTTTTATCCTAATATCATTGGTATACTTGACGCTGAAATTGAAAGTTGTTGGGTTGGATATCTTTGTAATTTAATTGGAATTTTTCCTTTATGAAAAACCAATATCAAATTTAAAACCATTTTTTAAAACTATTTTTCTTTTTCTTAAACTAACTGTTTTATTCTATTTTTCATAAAAATTATTTTATATACAAAACTATTCTTAATTAAAAAAATTTTAGTAAGCAAAGATGTTCAATCCCGTATGGCTTTTCATGCAGCGAAATTTATTTTTTTGAAAATTTGGATCCTTATATAAGATAAACTTTACGTAAGTATAAAATGATTTTGAAAACCATTGATTTTGATAAATCAATAATTGAAGCTTGTATTAGTATGAAAGGATATTTGGTTTACCTGTAATTTGAGTTTATTTAAAAATAATGGGTTTATGAAATAAATATTTCTACACTAAGTAATAATGAAGTAAAATTTGAGATATATGAAATAATGAAATTTAGTTTTGAAATATGGTATATTTAAGCCTTGAAACATATTTAAGATTTAATAGTTTATTTTGTAAATCAAATCTATATTTGAAATTGATAATATTTGAAATCGTTTTGTTGGAAAACTAAATTGAAACTGATGGTTTGAATTGAATTAAAATTGGAAATTTTAGATTTTGGTTTAATTGAAAAAAAAATTGAAATGTAAAGAATTAAGGGCATGTTTTATGATTTCAAATGTATGATTTCAAAATGTTATGATTTTCAAAGTGAAATGATTTGAAGTATTTGGTTTCGAAAGATTTATAACTTTGAAAGTATTATGATTTTTGAAGTGAATACATGTTTGAAATGGAAATGAGTTTATTTTACCTAAATTATGTTGATTTGGAAATTTGGATTATTTTCTAAATCTATTGTTTGAGAAACTTTGAAACTAAATTTATGTAATTTGGAAGAAATGATTTGGTGAAATCATATATGATTTTGAAGCTGAATTGATATTGAAATGGTTTGAAATTGAGAACCTTGTTTATTTAAATACTTTGATTTGGGAGTTATCGAACTTATATAAAAATTGATTTGTGTAAGTATGTAGTTGATTTGAAAACTATTTGATTTGAGAACTGTTGATTTGAAAAGGTACTCAATTTTGAAAAATGAAATCTTATATAATCGAAATTTATATAAGTGTGATTTGATATACTATTATTTTGGAAAGTATTTGATTTGAAATGAAATCTTATATATAATGGACTTTATATAAGTATGATATTTGAAAGTGATTTTGAAAGGTACTATATGATGCATATTTTCGAAGTAAAGATATGAAAGTGCCTTTTGCTTGATATCCGCTTTGTGGCCACACTGTGGATTCATTCTATCGATATTATCCTCTATCTTTGATTTGGGTTTTTCGGATATGTTACTCGAGTGTCCATCGAATTCCACAGCGATCCCCGTGGTTTTATGATCGCGACTACATAGCGCAACTGCCTGGCTGAGCTGGCCTGGGGGTACAGATTGTTTCCTGGGGGATCCAGGCGTAACCATTGTGTATCCCGCACTCTATGTAGGTCGAATTAGTAGCGCAAATGCCTGGCTGAGCTGGCTTGGGGGTACAGATTGTTTCCTGGAGGATCCAGGCGTAACCATTGTGTATCATGCATTCTACTCGTCATTATGGCGTAACTTGCAGGGCTGAGAAAGCTTATGGATACAGATTGTTTCCTAGGGGATCCAGGCGTAGCCATTGTGTATCTGCGATCCATGGTTAGACAATCGTTTTGGTTTGGTTGATTTGTTTGGATTGTTGTGACGACCCGGAATTTTTAAGCCTTTAAATCGGAATATTTAATTGATTTTGAATATTCAATAGAGTAATTTTAACTTAAATTTTAAATATCACAATTTATTTGATGATTAAATTATTAAATTAAATAATTTGGAATTGGGTGAAATATGAAATTTGAAGTTTTAAGCCTGTTGAAAATAATTTGAAGGCTTGTAAAGTTTATATTGATAGTACAGAGGATAATAGAGGTTGTAAAATTGAATTTAACAGTGGTTGATTCAGTTTTAAAAATATATCTTTTAAATTGAAATTCAAAAATAGCCTTCCGAGGTATAGTCTCGGAATTCGATGAAATCAGTTCCATTGGATCCGTCATATTGTATTATTGACGGATTTCAAATTTCGTTTTGATCGGAATTAGTGTGTGAGTATACGAAATATTAACGTGCTAGGGATTTAATTGATAATAACCTAATAAAATTTAATTTAATAAATTAGGCTTCCTCTATACGCCATCCTTATCCATTCCTCAGCACGCTTCTTTTATCTTCCAGCATACACCATCGTTCATCACTTTTTATCAAAACCCTTCTTCCTTAAAAAAAAAAAACAAGATAGTCCATTCACTAATTAATGGCCGAAGCCCAGACTTCTCAATTAAAAATCGAGATAGCCGCACTTCCCTCCCTCCTCTCGTTCATTTCCTCTTCTAATCGATTTTTTTTTTAAAAAAAGGGGGTTGAGCGAATCAAATTGTTCGATGGGATAAGGGGGAAACTCGACTTCGAATCGCAGTTTTAGGACTTGGATGTCGCGAGTCAACTCGCGATAGAGGCTCGGTGTGACGTCTTCAGGGTTGGCGTTCGTTTCAGGTGGGGTTTGGCAAGCGTCGGCGTTAGGGCTGGTCGCAATTAGGGTTTTGGAGACCCCGAGTTCGCAATTTGGGGTAGTTGCGTATGCGAAAGCTTCGGGAAGGAAGTAGCAGCATTCGTGAATCGTTGTGCGTCGAGTGATGGTGGGAATCAGCGGCATCGCGAGGCAAGGAGGGTCGGCGACGAGTTGCGCGAGGAAGACAGCATCGCGACTCGAAGTCACGATCGTTTTGAGGCAAGGTTCTTGCGATGTCAGAAGGGTTATTCTCGAGCTCGCGATTTGGAGGGTATGGGCTCTGTTTTTTTTTATTTATCTCTAGGAACTAAATTTAATAGTATTTTAATTAAATGCTTCTTAAGTTTAAATCCCTTTATATAATTTGTGGATTTTTACCTCTTTAATCTGAAAGTTAACAGTAAAAAAAAAAAATTAAAGTCTATATATCCTGTTTTTTTAGGTAGACAGTACAAATATATTTAGACAGAATTGTTTTTGTTTAAAGGAGAATTTGTTTAATTTAAATTATTAGTTTAAAAATAAATAATAATAATAATAATAATATAAATATATATAGTACGCCTACTGTTTAAACTCTATGATATATACTAAGGTAATTAACTTGTTTACTTAGCTGCTTATTTAATTATTAGTTAAGACTAGAAATTCTAGTTAGTAAATTATTGGGTTAAAACCAAATTATTAACTTAAAGTAAATAAATAGTAATTAATTGAACAATCAATTCAAATATTAACAAACCTTATAATGTTGACTCAAGGTCAAAATTAATGAAGAACAAGCTGGTGTGGATGGATTGCAAATTAAAAAGGACAAAGGTGAGTTAATCTCACTCAGTTTAAAATTAAATTTAAAATGATTAAATTTAAACAATTGTTTGAATGGTTGAATGAATTGATGATATTTTGGAATTGGTATATTATATTGTGCTGACGTTTGTGGATGCAGGAAAAACAGGTTGGAGGGATCCAACTGGGTCCCTCATCTATATATATTTTTTATTTATTCTCTGTTATGCTTTGTGGATATTCTGTGATGAATTATTATGAAATATTGAATGCTATAGTTTCTTGGATATATTCTAGACTCTGAGTTATCAAATTATATAGCATTGGATTTTTGGGAAAGTAATAATAACAAAAAAGGTAAATTTTTAAGAAAATAATTATAAAGGATGTGAATAAACTAAAATGAATTGGATAAGAATATTAGTGTTTTCAAAACGCTAATTAATAAATTATGTGTATGGAAAGAAATTTATGAATAAACAGAAAGTTAAGAAAGACTAAAACTTCAATGTTACTGTTTAAAAGAATAAAATAATTGTTTTTAAATTTAAGATTTAAATTATTTAAGAAAAAAAAGAAGGAATTGGGAATAACCTGAAATTTGTGTATTTCAGCTAAAGGATGTAAAAACAAACTGAAATAATAATAAAGTCCATAATTAATTGAATTTTGAAATGAACTGATATGCAAAGAAATTTATTTCAAAGGAAATAAATTGGGAATCAATTTGGAAAATTGATTTAAGTGGTTGAAGTTGGAATTCTCCCTGGATAACTAAGTGCATCTTCGAGCAAATTTTTAAATACAAGTTAATAGTTTTAAAATTTGTTTTAAAAGGTATGTTTTGAGAATCTATTATTTCTAATATTTAAATTCTAAAGTAAGTATTTCCTCAAATCTATTATAGTAGTAATTATTTTAAGAAGTGACTTGGTATTTTGTTTTCAAAAGTGGAAATCTAGTTTTAATTTTTATCAAGTAACTTTATTTTCAAATATATATATAGCATGTAGTTTTAACAAATTATCAAAGTAGTTTTAACTTAAATGTTTTAAAGTATATATATATTTCAAAGTAAAGTGATTTAAATTATTTTGAAAATCTAGTTTTGTGCTTGGTGATTTCAGATGAGATAGAAAATATTTGGGAAAGTTGATTCTGAAAGAATGAGGATTTTGAAACCGATTTCAAAGGTTTGGAAATAGAAATATATCTTGCGAAGATATTTTTAAGGTAATAAATAAATGGAAAATTATTTATTGGTTGATGGTTGTTTGTGAATATTAATTGATAGTTAAATCACCGACTATCAATATTGGACAAATGCGCCGATCGTTTCGAAGAGATCAGGATCGAGATTTATTTCTCGAAAACCACTTCGATCCGTTTTGTACGATTCGTGTAAACGATTTTGGAATCGAAGATGGAGCAGTGAAGTGCAAGGGCTAGTCGCTACTAATCCTGAGGATATTTCCAAAATGGATGTAGTAGGAGTAGTGCCTTCGGTTCCGTTCGAACCCGGGACGGACTTGTATGGATGAATGCTTGCGAAACATCATCAGGTGGGCGATGGGCATTCTAAGTGAAACGTTCTGAAGGTAACGCTTAGCCTCAAGCCTCATCAACCGGGAATGACTGAAAATCAGGGGATATGCAGCAAGGTTAGGTGGGTCATGCCTAAGCAGGACAAGATATTTCCCATGTCTAGATGTCCCTTTTTATATATTTCGGCTTAGTGGGTGGTTGGTCGCGCCAACCACGGGGTTTATCTTGTTCGGGACTGTCCAGTAAGGGATGGTTCCGGCCTTGTGTTGCAGGGGATGAAGGGAGTAATCCTCGGTACGGTGATCTAGGCCCCGTACTGTGACAGGTGGTACCCCAGTGCCTAGTCATTAGTTGGAAATCCATTCTCCCTACGAGCCTTGTACGAGTTTTGTTTGTATTACCCACTTTGTGGCTAGTAGCTGGAACTTAATAATGTAACAATTTTGGCTATTTTATAAGTATTTGTATATAGACCCTATTATAATATCAGAGGATTTCTATATAAATCGTTTTAGCTATCGTAAGGTAAAAACCCGACATGTTTATTTGTGGCGTGGTCTTACGAGATGCTTTTGTTTTCAATGGATTTTTGAAACTTTAATAATGAAATTGGGTGTGATTTTCTCACGCTGGTATTCCAGATTGACTCGGGTATTATTTAACTGTAATGCTCGGGTCAGACCGAGTATTATAGGATACAGGATGTGATGCTGTGAAGCTCAGGAGACGAGCTGGATGACGATACGTATATTCGTACTTGTTTATATATATATTCCGCTGTTTTGAGTTATTGTGTATCCATTTGTATGATATCGATGTTGAGCTGTGATTGATGTACTCTGAGAATGTAATATATAAACAGAGATATATTTGATTGAGTAAAGATTATTTATTATCTATTATATTTTATTCCGCTGCGATGGTTAGATTCTGATGTTGATTTTGTTTTCTCTTCTTCTACCACTTCTTCTTAAACCCAAATGGTTCGTATTTCTGTACAACTTGAGTTGATTGTTAAAGTATAGTGTTGACTCAAGGGGTACGGATTTGTGGGTCGTTGCATTTGGTATCAGAGCTTAGGTTGGAGATAAACTTGGCTCCTGTGGGAATTACTCATAAAATAGAGTCTATATTACTCTAGAATGAGTTTGAGCGTATTAATAAATATGAGCGCGTATTTGTTAGTGAATATAAATTGTTTTAATATTGTGTTGATCGGTTTATTGAGTGGCATATGAACCTTCGTCGGCACAGTCTGGACAACAGTATCGAAAGGGTTTCTAAACACTTGAATAGAACAATCGACACGGTATTGTTTTAAATGTGGGTGAATGAAATAATTTTGCCCAAAAATATATTTTTGATATAAAGAAAGTTTTTGGTAAACTATATAGCTATTATATGGTTGCTTGGATGTTAGAAATGATAATATTAAAGTATTATCATTGTTAAGTGAAATATTTAATTAGAAATTGTAAATATAATCAAAGATGGAGAAGATAAATCCAATTATGAAATGAAATTTATAAATATGAATCATAAATGTGCATTATAAAATTGAAATATAACCAAATAAGAATTTGTATGAGCATAAGCTATGCAAATAAAATTATAGTAAAATTGATTTAGAGCAGGATTTGGAAATTTAAATCCCGGAGATTTTGGGAATATTTTGAAGATAAATAGTAATATTGTTGTTTTTGGGGTATTTCTGAAAGGAAATTGTTTCAAATAAATTTTGGGAAGTGAGGTAGCATTGAATCCACTTCAGTCACTAGAAAATAAATTCATGATGACTGCAGCATCATCGATGTTCATTTTCGTGTTTCTAAGTGATGGATTGCTGCCAAATTGATTTGTTCATAAAGGTTAGTTGTTTTTGGAAATCTCAAAGGAAATTTGTTGGGAATAAAACCAGGATTGGTTTAATTTGTGAGAAATATGATTTGAAATATGATTTGAGATGTTGGAGATTTCAAAACAATTTGAAACCAAAACGGGGTTTTAAAAAAAAAATCTGGATAAGATAAGCATATAAATGGAAATGGTTTGTAAATAAGGAAGAAATTTAAGCTTTGGATAATGGAATATAAATCTAAAGTGAAAAGTTAAAATGAAATTAACTTGGATTGGAAAATAAAATTTAACTGGATTAAAATAAATTGAATAAGCTGAAAATAATATCTAGTTGTATTCGAATTTAGTTGCAATCAAATTGAATTAAATGAAACTGAGTTAAAATAAAATTGAATTGGAATAAGGATTCAATTAAGTTATTAAATAAAATTAGATTTTTACCTGGATAACTGGGAAATAAGTTGTATAAGAATTAGATTGAGTTAAATAAATCAGAATGATTTGTAAAAGAATTAAAAAAATCCATGAAATAAAAATATGCTTGGGTTATAAATAAGCATAAGGCTTGGGTTAAAAATAAAAGATGAATATATTCAAGCCTAGAATGAGTGTGATTGTATGAAATATAAGTTGTGACTTGTTAAATTTGAAGGTGAGATAGAAAACCCAAAAATAAATATCTTTGGTGAATTGGAAAATAAAAAGAAAAGCCAAACTTGAATTATAAAATAATGTGAACTAAGAAAATTAAATGAAGTGATATTTGGAAATAAAATCAAGTATTGTACTATAAATAGGAGAGAACTAATCTGTTAATAAATTAGTTAATGAAATTGAATTGTGAGTTTATGATGAGGTTTGCAAATAAAACTCAAGTCATAATTAAATTTGACTTACATTGTCGATGAAGAAAATATAATTAAAAGTGGCCTTGAAATTAATTAATTGATTTGTGAATGAAATTGCAATGTAAGTTCCTAAAAGTGAATGGTAATTTGAAAATGAATAATGGATCCAGAACTTGAGTTATAGATTAAAATTTAACTTGGAGTGTTAACAGATTAAATATAATTGGGAATATATTGAATAAAAATGTGATTTGATTAAAATAGCAATGATTTGAATGTGCAAATAAATTCCATAAGTGAAGATAACTTGGAAATGGCCATGTAATAAATTGGATGAGTTGAATCTAGGAAGTTAAAGTGTATAATAACTAATTAAATAAATTTGTGGTTTGAAATGAGATTGGATTAAAATAGAATCAAGTTAAATTGAAAAGAGAACTTTGTTTGCAAAATGAAAATGAGCTTAAGTGTAAAATTTGAATAAATTGAAGTAAATTGACTTAAGCTGAATAAATCGAAGAGAATTGAATTTAATTCAACTTAAACCAAGTTTAATGATATTGGATTAAATTTGAATCAAGTAAAAATAAATATGGATTGAAATAAAACTTGGTGGGTGGTAATAATATTTAAGAAAATGGAAAATTCGTAATGGATTGAGTGGATAAGTTAATTATACTGAATAAATGAATGGTTGGGATAAATAAGAACCAAAGGAAGTATGGTTTAAATAAGTTAGTAAATGGAGCTAATTAAAATAATGATGTGAATTAGTTATAAATGAAAAATAAAATTTAAAGTTAGAATTGAAAATAAATTGAATTCGTATGGAAATGAAAGAATTAATGTGAATAAAAATGGGTATAAACTAAGTGATAGGATGGAAATAAATATAAGAAACACATAAATGCTTATACTAGCTTAAGTAAGGAATGAGACTTTCTCAATTGAAAATTGATATTTCAAATATAATCTAAGCAAGTATTTGAGTTAATGGATATTGACATCTGTAAGTGAGTCGATAAAATGTTTTGGGATATTGTGATTGGATATTAGTATTAAGCAGGATATGCGGGTAATCTAAAGGAAAAATAGAATTGGATGGATTTCAAGAGACAAATTTGAAATACTCGACAAAAAGGTATGTATTTACATTTGGTATGGAATTTGATTGGGATTTGGATTTGGATTTGGATTGAGCCACTTGGCTTTTTGTTTTCTTTTTGCATTTGGGAGGCCGTAGAGCCATTTTGTAGTTGTACCGAGCTAGCCGCGCAAAGGAGACGCTGGCGAAATTTTTCGGGAATTTAGGGACTTAGAAAATTTTTGAGAAATTTTGATAATCCAAAATTGGTTTTAAGATTAAAACTAGAATGGTTGAGCAAATAGGATCGTTTGCAAACTAGAGAAAGGTTTGGAAAGTTAATAAGAATAATAATGGGTCTTTTATAAAAAAAAATATAGTTGGATAGGTGTTGAACTATTTGGTTTTGGGAAAAGTAAACGGGTATTGGACCATTCTTCCTAATTAGTAATTTCGGGGACGAAATTCTTTTAAGGGGGAGGAATGTGACGACCCGGAATTTTTAAGCCTTTAAATCGGAATATTTAATTGATTTTGAATATTCAATAGAGTAATTTTAACTTAAATTTTAAATATCATAATTTATTTGATGATGAAATTATTAAATTAACTAATTTGGAATTGGGTGAAATATGAAATTTGAAGTTTTAAGCCTGTTGAAAATAATTTGAAGGCTTGTAAAGTTTATATTGATAGTACAGAGGATAATAGAGGTTGTAAAATTGAATTTAACAGTGGTTGGTTCAGTTTTAAAAATATATCGTTTAAATTGAAATTCAAAAATAGCCTTCCGAGGCATAGTCACGGAATTCGATGAAATCAGTTCCATTGGATCCGTCATATTGTATTATTAGCGGATTTCAAATTTCGTTTTGGTCGGAATTAGTGTGTGAGTACACAAAATATTAACGTGCTAGGGATTTAATTGATAATAACCTAATAAAATTTAATTTAATAAATTAGGCTTCCTCTATACGCCATCCTTATCCATTCCTCAGCATGCTTCTTTTATCTTCCAGCATACACCATCGTTCATCACTTTTTATCAAAACCCTTCTTCCTTAAAAAAAAAAAACAAGATAGTCCGTTCATTAATTAATGGCTGAAGCCCAGACTTCTCAATTAAAAATCGAGGTAGCCGCACTTCCCTCCCTCCTCTCGTTCATTTCCTTTTCTAATCGATTTTTTTTAAAAAAAAAGGGGGTTGAGCGAATCAAATTGTTCGATGGGATAAGGGGGAAACTCGACTTCGAATCGCGGTTTTAGGACTTGGATGTCGCGAGTCAACTCGCGATGGAGGCTCGGTGTGACGTGTTCAGGGTTGGCGTTCGTTTCAGGTGGGGTTTGGCAAGCGTCGGCGTTAGGGCTGGTCGCAATTAGGGTTTTGGAGACCCCGAGTTTGCAATTTGGGGTAGTTGCGTACGCGAAAGCTTCGGGAAGGAAGTAGCAGCATTCGTGAATCGTTGTGCGTCGAGTGATGGTGGGAATCAGCGGCATCGCGAGGCAAGGAGGGTCGGCGACGAGTTGCGTGAGGAAGACAACATCGCGACTCGAAGTCACGATCGTTTTGAGGCAAGGTTCTTGCGATGTCAGAAGGGTTATTCTCGAGCTCGTGATTTGGAGGGTATGGGCTCTGTTTTTTTTATTTATCTCTAGGAACTAAATTTCATAGTATTTTAATTAAATGCTTCTTAAGTTTAAATCCCTTTATATAATTTGTGGATTTTTACCTCTTTAATCTGAAAGTTAACAGTAAAAAAAAAAAAAATTTAAAGTCTATATATCCTGTTTTTTTTAGGCAGACAATACAAATATATTTAGACAGAATTGTTTTTGTTTAAAGGAGAATTTGTTTAATTTAAATTATTAGTTTAAAAATAAATAAATAATAATAATAATAATATAAATATATATATTAAGCCTACTGTTTAAACTCTATGATATATACTAAGGTAATTAACTTGTTTAATTAGCTGCTTATTTAATTATTAGTTAAGACTAGAAATTCTAGTTAGTAAATTATTGGGTTAAAACAAAATTATTAACCTAAAGTAAATAAATAGTAATTAATTGAGCAATCAATTCAAATATTAACAAACCTTATAATGTTGACTCAAGGTCAAAATTAATGAAGAATAAGCTGGTGTGGATGGATTGCAACTTAAAAAGGACAAAGGTGAGTTAATCTCACTCAGTTTAAAATTAAATTTAAAATGATTAAATTTAAACAATTGTTTGAATGGTTGAATGAATTGATGATATTTTGGAATTGCTATATTATATTGTGCTGACGTTTGTGGATGCAGGGAAAAACAGGTTGGAGGGATCCAACTGGGTCCCTCATCATATATATATATTGTTTATTTATTCTCTGTTATGCTTTGTGGATATTCTATGATGAATTATTTTCAAATATTGAATGCTATAGTTTCTTGGATATATTTTGGACTCTGAGTTATCAAATTATATAGCATTGGATTTTTGGGAAAGTAATAATAAAAAAAAAGGTAAATTTTTAAGAAAACAATTATAAAGGATGTGAATAAACTAAAATGAATTGGATAAGAATATTAGTGTTTTCAAAACGCTAATTAATAAATTATGTGTATGGAAAGAAATTTATGAATAAACAGAAAGTTAAGAAAGACTAAAACTTCAATGTTACTGTTTAAAAGAATAAAATAATTATTTTTAAATTTAAGATTTAAATTATTTAAGAAAAATAAAGAAGGAATTGGGAATAACCTGAAATTTGTATATTTCAGCTAAAGGATGTAAAAACAAACTGAAATAATAATAAAGTCCATAATTAATTGAATTTTGAAATGAACTGATAAGCAAAGAAATTTATTTCAAAGGAAATAAATTGGGAATCAATTTGGAAAATTGATTTAAGTGGTTGAAGTTGGAATTCTCCCTGGATAACTAAGTGCATCTTCAAGTAAATTTGTAAATACAAGTTAATAGTTTTAAAATTTGTTTTAAAAGGTATGTTTTGAGAATCTATTATTTCTAATATTTAAATTCTAAAGTAACTATTTCCTCAAATCTATTATAGTAGTAATTATTTTAAGAAGTGACTTGGTATTTTGTTTTCAAAAGTGGAAATCTAGTTTTAATTTTTATCAAGTAACTTTATTTTCAAATATATATATAGCATGCAGTTTTAACAAATTATCAAAGTAGTTTTAACTTAAATGTTTTAAAGTATATATATATTTCAAAGTAAAGTGATTTAAATTATTTTGAAAATCTAGTTTTGTGCTTGGTGATTTCAGATGAGATAGAAAATATTTGGGAAAGTTGATTCTGAAAGAATGAGGATTTTGAAACCGATTTCAAAGGTTTGGAAATAGAAATATATCTTGTGAAGATATTTTTAAGGTAATAAATAAATGGAAAATTATTTATTGGTTGATGGTTGTTTGTGAATATTAATTGATAGTTAAATCACCGACTATCAATATTGGACAAATGCGCCGATCGTTTCCAAGAGACCAGGATCGAGATTTATTTCTCGAAAACCACTTCGATCCGGTTTGTACGATTCGTGTAAACGATTTTGGAATCGAAGATGGAGCAGTGAAGTGCAAGGGCTAGTCGCTACTAATCCTGACGATATTTCCAAAATGGATGTAGTAGGAGTAGTGCCTTCGGTTCCGTTCGAACCCGGGACGGACTTGTATGGATGAATGCTTGCGAAACATCATCAGGTGGGCGATGGGCATTCTAAGTGAAACGTTCTAAAGGTAACGCTTAGCCTCAAGCCTCATCAACCGGGAATGACTGAAAATCAGGGGAAATGCAGCAAGGTTAGGTGGTCATGCCCAACCAGGACAAGATATTTCCCCTGTCTAGATGTCCCTTTTTATATATTTCGGCTTAGTGGGTGGTTGGTCGCGCCAACCACGGGGTTTATCTTGTTCGGGACTGTCCAATAAGGGATGGTTCCGGCCTTGTGTTGCAGGGGATGAAGGGAGTAATCCTCGGTACGGTGATCTAGGCCCCGTACTGTGACAGGTGGTACCCCAGTGCCTAGTCATTAGTTGGAAATCCATTCTCTCTACGAGCCTTGTACGAGTTTTGTTTGTATTACCCACTTTGTGGCTAGTAGCTGGAATTTAATAATGTAACAATTTCGGCTATTTTATAAGTATTTGTATATAGACCCTATTATAATATCAGAGGATTTCTATAAAAATCGTTTTAGCTATCGTAAGGTAAAAACCCGACATGTTTATTTGTGGCGTGGTCTTACGAGATGCTTTTGTTTTCAATGGATTTTTGAAACTTTAATAATGAAATTGGGTGTGATTTTCTCACGCTGGTATTCCAGACTGATTCGGGTATTATTTAACTGTAATGCTCGGGTCAGACGGAGTATTATAGGATACAGGATGTGATGCTGTGAAGCTCAGTAGACGAGCTGGATGACGATACGTATATTCGTACTTGTTTATATATATATTCCGCTGTTTTGAGTTATTGTGTATCCATTTGTATGATATCGATGTTGAGCTGTGATTGATGTACTCTGAGAATGTAATATATAAACAGAGATATATTTGATTGAGTAAAGATTATTTATATTCTATTATATTTTATTCCGCTGCGATGGTTAGATTCTGATGTTGATTTTGTTTTCTCTTCTTCTACCTCTTCTTCTTAAACCCAAATGGTTCGTATTTCTGTACAACTTGAGTTGATTGTTGAAGTATAGTGTTGACTTAAGGGGTACGGATTTGCGGGTCGTTGCAATTGTACTTTCCATATCTGTTTTTTTAAAAGAGTTTTCTAGTATTTTCACTGGGTGTTGAAACAAGTCTACTAAGTACCTGGAGAAGTCTAGCTTTGCGCCTGATCAACGCACTGCCAGAATCTACAGAAACGAGGATAAACTTGTTAAGGCATTGAGTTATAAAAGTATTTTGATAAAATATTATATAAAGAATATTATGATCAGTTATTTTCCCTTCTAAAAATTTAAAATGTTTTAAATATTGTTTACTTTGAACCATCAGATTTGAATCAAATGACTATTCATCATACTAAAAAAATTAAATTGAAATGTATAATGGTTCATCCTTGTCTTTCAACCAGCTTTACCTCCTAGCTATCTTTTTTTCCCTACCTTCTTTCAGGGATGTATTCCAACCTATTGCTCTTTCTTGTTGTTTCTCCGCTTCCTTCCTTTTCGAGGACGAAAAGATTTGAGTGGGGGAGAGTGTAACAACCCTAGATTTTTATGTATATTTAATTTTGACTTTATTTCATTTTGAATTTTTTTAAACTTTTTTCATTTCAAACATTTCATTTTAAATATAAACTTTGATTATTATGTGAATTATATTCCAAATGGTATAAATTGAATATTTTCCTGAAATGTTGACTTTGGTCAATTTGGGTCAAACTTTGATTTTTAAATTTCAAATTTAAATATTTAAATTCTTAAATTTTATCTTCTATTATGAAATTATATTAAAATTTAAGAATACTACTTTTCGTTTCGTTGAAATCCGATTTATATTGTGAAAGTTATGCTTTTTACAATATTGTACGTAAATTGATTTATTTAAGAAAAAATTGTCTATTTTAATTTATACAAAAAATATTTTAATTTTTATATATATGTGTAATATGTTATATTATATATTTTTTGTCTTTTAAATATTTTTAAAGTGATGTTTGAATTTTCCCAAAAATTTATTGAATTTGTTTTTTATTTTTAAAGGCTAGTTTTCATTTTTCTGCTATTTTCTTCATTAAATTATATTTAATTAAAATTTATTTATTCATTTTTAGGTATGCATTTTATTTTTACGTTCTTACCTTTATTTATAAATATTTTCAAGTACATAGAAATTTTCCGAAGTTTGTTCCATTTATTTTCATATTTCCAAGACTAATTTGTATTTTTAAGCTATTTTCTTAATCTAATTATATTTAATTAATATTTATTTATTTATTTTTACTTATTTACTAAATTTTCATGTTTTTAGCTGTATTTATAAATATATTTCAGTTATAAAAAATTCCAAAAGAAATAAGAGAAATCTGAAGGGTTGTGACCATTGATTTGCTTATGTCCTTTTGTATTCACACCTTTTCACATTTCTACCATCACTTTTCATTCAATTGGCTGCCTTAACTCATTCTCTTCAGCTGACCACTCCCACAACATTTCACGTGAATGTTTTCTCCTCAAAGATAAAAAAAATTCGGCCATTCTCTTTGGGAAAAAGTTTGGTAAATTTTATTTCCTTTTCCATTGTTTTTCTGCTTGTTTATGTTGATTTTGTGCACTTGCCTTCACCTATTTTGCTCAGCCCTTGCTCCTCCTTCACCATGGCAACCTCCACCACCACCACATCAGGCTTCCACCACCTCCAACCCACTGCCCATCCGTGGCCATGCACCACTAGTTGATCAAACTCCACCAAAATTGCAATATCCACCTTGAAAATGTGCATAGCCTAGCATCTTTGCCTTCACCCCCCTCAAACTCCTCCTTGGCCGACCCATACACCACCACCACCTACCATAGTTGACCCATACACCTCTGCCACACCAGTAGCTGACCCTACAAGACCTAGCCATGCCCATATTTTCTTGTGGTCGTGACTTATGTAGCCTTGAATCCACTTGTGTTGCCTTGTAGTTGTAGTTTCATGCACACATACCTTTTGCATCATCTTTTCCTATGTATGGCCGACTTGTTGAACCCAAAACCTGATCCAAAACTGATCCAAAACCATCATGTTATAGTGCTTTTGCAGCCCATTGCTGAAGCATATGAGGTTGAAGGCAAGTGCAATTGGTTTGGATTTGATTTGTGCTTGTATATATAAGTTATTTAAATATATGTGAAGTGTTTATTCATGTATACTGTATTGTTTTGTTTAAATGTTTCAAGGGGTATAGCTTTGACTCTCCACTCTCAAAATTGTAGTAGTGTTGTCGTGCCTTCGTAGTGTCAGTATTGTTGCTTTGGTAGCGATCTCCAGCTTTGAACAGGTGAGTAAATCTCACCAGACTAATATGTACTTATGTAGTGATAAACTGACATCACCTGAATCTGTAAATGCATATCATCCAGTTATAACTGCTATATTGTATTCATTTGATGTTCACACCTATATTTACACCTGTTATATCATATGTTACTGTTATTTCATGCTATTCTGTTACTTTCATCAGTTTATCACACTACAAGTTCCCTGTAGACTAGAATCACTATGGGTTGAAATGATACATACCCGAACGGACTTTAGAATAGGAGAAAATCGTTATGGGCTGAAATGATAGGCCTGAATGATTTTCAATTATTTTCTTTTACTTGGGATTGCGGGTTTGAAATCGTCAAACCCGGGTTTTCTTTGTAAATTATGGGTTGAAATGATATATTACCCGTATCACTTTACCTAGGCTAGAAAATGAAATACATACCCGTTGTTAAAATATGTTTTTCTAAAAAGTTTTAAAATATTTTAGAAATGTAAATATTATAATATTTTGATTATATTTGATTAAAAATGATTTTTGTAAAGCATTATTGATTTTCTGAAAATTTATAAGTGAAATAAATAAAGGGTAAAGTTAGAAATCTGAAATGTAAGTTATTTTGGAAATTATAATTTGGTGATAAATGGAATTTAAATTAAATATGAAAATATTATAAATTTATGATATTTTGAATCAAATGAATTTAAAATTATTTTGTAATACATTAATGATTTTTGAATAAAGTTAAATGTGAAATGAATGAATATTTATGTTGAAATTTTGAAATATAACTAAAATTGGAAATTTGTGAATTTGGCTTAAAAGTGAATTTTAAGTTAAGTAAATAAAAATGAAATTAAGTTATATTTGAAAATTTTAAACCTAAGTGTTAAGTTAAATTTAATTTAATGAATTTGAAATTTTATGTTGGAATTTAATAAGTGAATTATTATTAAATTTTGATTTTTGAATGCAGATTTAACTTTATAAAATCATGAATATAAGGGTATGTGAACGATTGTTTTAAAAGTGAAATTATATGATTTTATAAGTTAAAAATGATTTAAATAAAAATATAATTATTTGTGAAATTATACTGAATATTTGAAGTTAATTAACTGCATTTCAGAAATGCTATTAATTCTAATGTAAATGATAACACAGCATTTGTAAATGCTGTAGTTGATAATAATGAACCAAATGGCTAAGTTTAATTAAGAGCTATCATAGCATTTTTGTAAATGTTATAATTGTTGAATTTAACTAAGTTTTATTTGAAACTAATGTAACCCCATCAAAGCATTTTTTTATGCTATCTTTTGTTAAATTGAACTGTTTTGAATGTAACTTTCTGTAGCAATTTCTAAATCCTGCGAAAGTTGAATTTTCATCTGTTTTAATAAATTAAGTGGATAAATGAATTTTGAAAGACTAAAATTTTGTAAATTTAATAATTTAATTATTAAATATAATAACTTCATTTTATGATTTAAAATGAAGTAATTTGTTTTGAAATATAAACTATTTTGAAATGTGTTTTGTAATGGTATTTAAATTAAATAAAAATGAATGTGGTTTGGAAGATATTATATTTTTGATATTTTGAAATGGATTTTGGATGGTGTTGAATTTTGAAATGATATTTGATTTTGAAGTATAAAATACCATTTTGAAATTTTAACCACGGGATGTATTTAATTTATATTTTAACTGATTCTTAAAGGATGGGCGATCCCTAGCATCCTTTAAGTTATTGTGTATTTCTACTACAGTTCACTTGAGTTGGTTTACATTATATAAGTATATATTATCCTGACTCGAGTGTTTTTTGTTTTACTTTACGCTCGGGTCAGCCTGAGTATTCACAGCTTTGGATTCTCTTTCTAGAGCTGGTCTTTGCTCGAGTTTCTGCTTATCTACATTTATATCTACTCTCTATTTCAGTTGTTCTAGTTTATCTCATGTATTAGTGAACTTCTATGTATTTGGGATTTCTATTATGTTGTTCTCAAACTGTATTATGTATTTGGTTTGAGACTCTGCCGTAGTAGCTTCATGAACTACTATGTATTTTATATTCCGCTGCGAGGTATTCTGCTAGTTCTATGTCTGTGATTCTGTGATTGTATTTCATTTGCTCCAAATTTATTTACAATGCGGTATTTCGAGCAATTAAAGTCCGACATGTGCGGCTGTGAATGGCTGAAAATATCGGGTTGTTACATTTGGTATCAGAGCCAGGTTTTAGGCAAACCATAGCCTACGGGGCAAAAACTCATTAGAGATAGGGAGAAATACCCTATAATGAGTGAAATCAATCTCAGAATCCTTTCTTTGTGAGAGAACGTATTTTCGAAATATAAAATGATTTCGAAATGATTTTTAAAGGAATTTCAAAGATTATTTTGTTATAAAAATTTTCTTATTTTGAAATCAAGATTTGCTAAACTTCATTCCTTCGATATCCATCTTATAGTAATCTCTTCGGTTAGGATTTACTTAGATTTGGAAATTCTACCTTGTGGATCCTTATTTTTTTCCCTTGATTTGAATCTATTGTAATTATGGCAAGATCGGAAGAGCAGAAAGCAGCTCGAAGAGCACTAGCCCGTAAGGAACGGGAGGAAGCAATGGAGAAGTGGGAAAGGTTATGGAGGAAAAGGGCAGGATCTGGTCCTTATGAATATGTCATTTGTTATCCGTGCCAGGAGAAGGGACATTATTTAGCCATGTGTGGGAAGAGAGATGAAGGAAAGAAGAAGCAGGACAAGCGTTTTCGATCCAAGATCTTTTGTTTTAAATGTCGTAGTATGGGGCACTTTCCCAGTCGCTGCCAGAAGGTGAAGAAAGAAAAATCTGCACCCACTGCATCAGTCGACCAATCAACCATTTGCTATCACTGCAGGACGCCTGGACAAATAGCCAGGAATTGTCCTGTGAGGAAGTTCGGAAGGAAGGCTACGTTTCCGCAGTTCGTTAGGGCGGATGGGAGTGTTGTGCATTTATGCAAGAAATGCAGAAGTTGAGGCCATATTGAAGGGGGGTGTTCTGGACCCGTTGAAGTACCACCCGGTAGAATTAATACCAATGCTGTAACGACCCACAAATCCGTACCCCTTGAGTCAACACTATTCTACAACAACCAAATCAAGTTGCACAGAAATACGAACCATTAGGGTTTAAAGAAGAAGAGGTAGAAGAAGAAAAATAGAAATCAACAGCAGAATCTAACCATCGCAGCGGAATAAAATATAATAGATAATAAATGATCTTTACTCAAAACAATTCAGATATACATGTTTATAAATTACATCATCAGAGTACATCACTCAGCACAACAACAACATACGAATGGATACACAGTAACTCAATCACAGCGGAATATATATAAATACAAGTACGAAAGTACGTCTCGTCATCCAGCTCGTCTCTTGAGCTCCACAGCATCATCCTGTATCCTATAATACTCGGTCTGACCCGAGCATTACAGTTAAATAACACCCGAGTCAGTCTGGATTACCAGCGTGAGAAAATCACACCCAATTGATTATTAAAGTTTCAAAAATCCTTTGAAAACAAAAGCATCTCTTAAGACCACGCCACAAATAAACATGTCCGGTTTTTACCTTACGATAGCTAAACAACTTTTATAGAAATCCTCTGATATTATAATAGTGTCTATAGAAAGTAAATAGAATCTAGCTGAAATGCTTGCATCTCACGTTTCAGCAATAGTTGGGCACAATCAAAATAGTACGGGCATGTATGGAAAATGGATTCCAACTAATGGCTAGGCACTGGGGTACCACCTGTCACAGTACCTGGTCTAGATCAGCGTACCGAGGAGCCACCCTAACTCCCCTGCAACACAAGACCGGAACCATCCCTTACTGGACGGTCCCGAGCAAGATCACCCCGCGGTTGGGATCAGCAACCGCCCACTAAGCCGAAATAAAGGGGACATCTAGACAGGGATGACCTCACCCTCCAGTGGGGGCTACCACGAAGCCTTGCTGCATATCCCCTGATTTTCAGCCATTCCCATTTGATGAGGCTTGAGGCTAAGCGTTACCTTTTTAGAATATATTCCTTAGAATGCCCATCGTCCACATGACGATGTTTCGCAAGCATTCATCCATACAAGTCCGTCCTGGGTTCGAACGGAACCGCAGGCACTATTCCTACTACATCCATTTTGGAAATATCCTCAGGATTAGTAGCGACTAGCCCTTGCACTTCACCGCTCCATCTTCGAATCCAAAATCGTTTACACGAAACGTACAAACCGGATCAAAGTGGTTTTCGAGAGATTAATCTCGATCCTGGACTCTTCGAAACGATCAACGCATTGTCCAATATTGACAGACGGTTATTTAACTATCAATTTCTATTCACAACCATCCATCAAACAATAATTTTCCAAATTATTTATTAATCCCAAGAATATCTTCACAAGATATATTCCTATTTTCAATCCTTTGAAAACAGTTTCAAAACCATCCTTCTTTTCAGAATAAACTTCCCAAATATTTTCTATCTCCTCTGAAATCACCAAGCACAAAACTAAATTTTAAAATAATTTAAAACACCCTACTTTGACATATATACTTTTAAAACGTTTAAATTAAAACTACTCTAATAATTTGTTAAAATTACATCTTATACGAATATTTGAAATTAAGGTTACTTAATAAAATATAAAACTAGCTTTTCACTTTTGAAACAAAATACTAAGTCACTTTTTAAAATAATTACTACTATAATAGATTTGAGAAAATACTTACTTCAGAATTTAAATATTAGAAATAATATATCTGTCATAACATACCTTTTAAAACAAGTTTAAAACTATTAACTTAGATTTAAAAATTTACTTGAAACGTACTTAGTTATCCAGGGAGAATTCCAATTTCAATCACTTAAATCAATTTTCCAAATTGATTCCCAATTTATTCCATTGAATTAAGTTTCTTTAATTACTCAATTCATTTCAAATTTCATTAACTATACACTTAGTTATTATTGTTATTATTTTCCATTTGATTTTAAATCTTTTAACTGAAATATACAAATTTCAGCTCTTCCCAACTTCTTCTTTATTTTATATTTTTTTCTTTCTCAAAAATTTAAATCTTAAACTTTAAATAAATTTTTTATTCTTTTAATTAATATCATTGAAGATTAAAATTCATTAACTTCCTGTTTAGTCAAATTTTCCTTCTATACCAGGATCTATTTAGTAGAATTTTAAAGTCACTTTATTTCTTTCCAATTCATTTAAAAATTTATTCCAATTTCTATAATTATTTCACTTACATTTTCACTCCTTTTATTATCTTACCAAAATCCAATTTATATATTTTTGGCAATTCATCATACCCAATGATATCCAATCTAACCATGGCATTCAATATTCTAATAAAGATCATCATAGGATATCAAATAAATTACAACAGAGGGTTTTTAAATAATTTAAATAAATATTGAGGGATCCAGTTGGATCCCTCCAACCTGTTTTTCCCTGCATCCACAATCGTTAGCACAATATAATGCATAAATTCCCAAATATAGCATACAATAGCACATCAAACAATTCAACCATTCAAACAATTATTTAAATTTAATCATTTAAATTTAAATTTAACTGAGTGAGATTAACTCACCTTATTCCATTTGCAATCCATTTCCGAATCCGCTCGTTTCGTCACAATTCTTCACAGTTTACCTTGTATAAACATTTTACATTTTATTAATATTTTGAACTTGCTGAACAATTATTTCCCTTTGATAATTTTATCTAGCCAATTATTTATTTTAAATTACTCTCCTTTGTATAAAATATTCTTTGGTAACTAAACTATTCTTCAAGTCACAGTAAACCTCAACAACAAGCGTTTACTTTACTATTCCACTATATTTTATTTATTTTTCTTTTTCTGAAACTATTTATATATATTAAGATGTACTTATAAAAGTAATCTGGATAGGTTTAAAATAGATATTTACAAAAACGTTCGATCGATATAAATTTGAATTAGGGATGAAATCGTTACCTCTCTGAGAAAATACCCTCTGCAAACATCAACATAGAAGTTCACACCTGCACTCGACTTCCCCCTCCCCCCATTTCCCCACGAACCAGAGCGCGATGAGAACCACCACAATCCACACCACGCATTACGAGTTCGACGTCGCACAGCACATCGCGACACCACTCAAGCTCGCGACGCCACTCGCCGTGCCACAACCCCACGACTCGAACAGTACTCGCGCGATACACGGCGGCTTCCACCAGAAATTTCGAAACCCTCCTCCTCCTTCGCGACCTTGACTCGATGAGGACGTGATAGCTTCATCTAGGGTTTCGAACGAATTAAGTATGGAGTTTAAAATCGACCTCGATTTCGATACGAATGCTCGGCCCTTCTTGATTTCGCGATTTCAATCGCTCATTTATCTTTTTTTTCTTTTTTTCGAATGATTTTCAATCTATGAACTGGAAGAAGAAAAAGGGGAGCCGGCAAACTAATAATTTAGAGAGGGTGCAGCGTGATTTTCGTTTACAATAGTTCGGCCATTATTATTTTATTTCTCTGCGATTTGAATTGAAGAAAAAAGGGATTGGAAAGTAAGAATTTTAAAGAGAAAGTGGGAAAGAAGATGGCTTCTGCAAGAAGACGATCTGTATTTGATTTTAAGTTAAGTGAGGAGGCGTACACAAGAAGGCTCATCAATTTAATTTTTTTTAGCGCGTTTATAAATCGTGTACTCACACACTGACTCCGATAAATACGAAATTAGAAATCCAATAATAATTCAATATTACGGACCCAATGGAGCGGGTTTCGTCGAATTCCGAGACTATGCCTCGGAAGGCTATTTTAAATTCAATTTAAACTTTAAAATTTCAAAACTGAACAGATTACTGTTAAATTAAATTTTAAAACTTCTATTATCCTCAGTATTATCAATATAAATTTTTATAAGCCTTCAAATTATTTTTAATAGGCTTAAAATTATAGATTCAACATTTCATCCAATTTTAAATTATTAAATTTAATAATTCAATTACCAAATAAATTGTGATATTCGTAATTCAATTGAAAATTATACTATTGAATATTTAAAAACGATTAAATATTCCGATTTAAATTGCTTAAAAATTCCGGGTCGTCACATTCCTCCCCCCTTAAAAGAATTTTGTCCCCGAAATTACTAGTTAGGAAGAATGATCCAATACCTGTTTACTATTTTACCTAAAACCAAACAGTTCAACATTTAACCAACCATCCTTTTTATAAAAGACTCATTATCATCCCTATTAACTTCTCAACTCTCTCATAGTTTCGATAGGCGTATGTCAAGTCAAAGCCGAAGCCAGCTACTATACTATTTGATTAACTATTCAAGTTTCAATTTAAAACCAAATCTTGAATTATCAAAAATTTGTCAAAATTTTTCTAACTCCCTAAATTTCCAAAAAAATTTGCCAGCGTCTCCTTTGCGCGGCTGACTCGGTACAACTACAAAATGGCTCTACGGCCTCCCAAATCCAAAAAGAAAACAAAAGGCCAAGTGGCTCAATCCAAATCCCAATCAAATTTCATACCAAATTTAAATACATACCTTTTTGTCGAGCATTTCAAATTTATCTCTTGAAATCAAATCCACATTTCTTTTCCCTTTTATAATACCTGCATATTCTGCTCAGCACTAGTATCCAATCACAATATTCTCAAACCATCATATCAACTTCCTTACAAACTGCCAATATCTATTTATTCCAATATTGACTTGAATTATATTAGTAGTATCAATTTTCATTTAAGAATTCACCATTCCCTCTTAAGTTAGTATAAGCATTCTATATACTTCTTTATTTGTTTTCACTTTACCATTTTAGTTAATATCTATTTCTATTCAGATTGATTTCCCCATTACATATGAATTTCATTTATTTTCAACTTTGAACTTTAAATTTTATCTTTCATTTATAACTAATTTATGTCATTACTTCAATTAGTTTCATTTACTAACTTATGTCAATTTCCAATTTGAAATCATTTTGTCGTTAACAAAAATTCTCCAAAATTTTCAAAAATTTTCTAACTCCCAAAATTTCAGAATTTTTTTGGCAAAGTCCCATTTGTACGGAGGAGCTTTTGCAATTTGACAAAAGAGATAAATATATATACATCGATCCACACGGTCGGAAAAACCAAAAACAGTTCATATTTCCTATTTTTATTGCGTAGGCGTACCTTATTTAGCATTTTAAGCAAGCGGCTTATTATTTTTAGCAAATAGCACAACCAAATCCAGCCACACGGCTCCCAGATACCTGTACTTACTCAATTTACACATGTAAGTGCCAAATATATGCAGTTTAACTATATTTCACTTATTAGCAATAGTTAAAACATATGAATACTAAAAGAAATGCACATCAAATTTTTTCCGTAAGAAATTTTTATAGTTTCCATACTAATTCAACTGTTTCAATGAATTTATAACCATTTTCATTCAATTCTGAATGGTTTTCAATCCTCTCGTATACAACTTCACCAATTTTAATGGTTTAAAAACAATCGCTTACATTAAACTTATTCTTAAGCAAACTGAACTCATATTTAATTCAATTGCTTTCAAAACCAATTTATTTCACTCCTATTAATTCATAGAATTTTAATTACCTCCATTTACATCCAATGATATTTATTCTATGCAAAATTAACAAGATCTATGTGAACAAACAAATATTTATGTTTTATAACCAATTTAAACGGATTTCAACTCGATTTATACTTAATTCTATTTCATTTTCAAATGTATTCACAATCTATGTATTCTCATTTCATTTTTATTAACCAAACTAGTTCATTCAAACCATTTACAACCTTGGTTCATCTTAATTGCCAACTAAAATTTCCTTTTATTTTAATCCATTCACAACCATTTATTTAGCTCGACACACTCCATTTAAATTTCATTTACAATCCATTTATTTACATTTTATTCCATATTTGTTTATTCCAAACTATTTAGCATGAAAACAGTCCAAGCTATTGCATTCCATAACCATTTTCCAACTTATTTAAACCATACTTCATTTTGATTCTTATTTATTCTATCCATTTATTTATTCAACATAATTAGTTTATCCGATCAATCCATTTCGAAATTTCCACTTTCTTAAATATTATTACAACCCACCAAGTTCTATTTCAATCCATATTTATTTTTACTTGATTCAAATTTAATCCAATATCATTAAACTTGGTTTAAGTTGAATTAAATTCAACTCTCTTCGATTTATTCAGCTCAAGTCAATTTACTTCAATTTATTCAATTATACTTAAGCTCATTTTCATTTTACAAGTAAATTTTCTCTTCCATTCAATTCAATTCTATTTCAGTTAAATTTCATTTTAAAATTTACAACTTCATTTGATTTGTTATTATCAAATTTAACCTTCCAGATTCAGTTCATCCAATTTATTACATGGCCATTTTCAATTTATTTCCACTTAGTTGAATTTTACTTTCAATCTAAACCATCACTATTTTAATCTACTCTCATTTTTATTCTATACATTTCCAATTATACTTAATTTATTACTGCTTCAAGTTAAATTTCAAATTAATAACTCAAGTTCTAATTCTACCATTCACTTTTAAAATTAGCATTCAATTTTATTAACTTACAATGCAATTTCATTCACAAATCATTTAATTAATTGCAAGGCCACTTTCAATTATATTTTCTTCACTAATGATTCATGTCGAATTTGATTTATAACTTGAATTTTATTTCCAAACTTCATCATAAACTCACAATTCAGTTTCTATTAAACTATATTACGTTCCAATTTACACATTTTATTAACTAATTTATTATCAATTAGTTCTTCCCTTATTTAGAATCCATCACTTGAATTTTAATTCCAAATATCACTCCATTTAATTCTTTTTTTAGTCCAATTTAGTTTATAATTCAAGTTTGGATTTTCATTTTATTTTCCAATACATCAAACAATATTTATTTTGGATTTTGCATTCCATTTCAATTTTATAAGTCTTCACTTATAATTTACACAATTCCATTCATCATAGGCTTAAATATATCCCAAACATGTTTTATTTCTTGCATTATAATTCTTTTACACGTTATTCTTATGTATTTATTCCAATTCCAATCCTTATCCAATTTATTTTCCATTTGTACAGGCAAGAACCTAATTCCATTCAATAACTCAACTAAAATTTATTCCAATTTCATTTTTATTCTAACTCGGATTTATTTATCTCAAGTCGATTTCAACTTAATTCGAAAATCAGCTGGATATTATTTTCAGCTTATACAATTTATTTTAATCCAGTTAAATTTTATTCTCCAATCCAAGTTAATTTCATTTTTAACTTTTCTCTTTAAAAACATTCCAACATTCAAAGCTTATATTTCCTTCCCGATTTAAAGTCATCCCAATTTATAAGCTTACAACCTATCTCATCAGAATTTTTTTAAACACTCGGCTTTAGTTTCAAATTATTTTGAAATCTCCAACATCTCAAATCACATTTCTCAAAAGTTAAACCAATCCTAGTTTTATTTCCAACAAATTTCCTTTGAAATTTTCAAAAACAACTCGTTTTTCCTGAACAAATAAATTTGGCAGTAATCCATCACTTAGAAACTCGAAAATGAACATCGATGATGCTGCAGTCATCACCGAAGTTATTTTCCAGTGACTAAAGTGAATTCAATGCTATCTCCTGTCCAAAATCCATTTTAAACAAATTTCCTTTCATAAATAACCAAAAACAACAATGCTATTATTTATTTTCAAAATACTTTCAAATCTCCAGGATTTAAATTTCCAAACCCTGCTTAAATCAGTTTTAACAATAATTCAGTTGTAGAGCTTGTGCATATACAAATACTCATTTGATTGTATTTCAATTGATAAATTACATTCATAATTTATATTTATAAATTTCTTTTTACAATTCATATTTATGAATTTTATTTTATAATGAATTTATCTCCTTAACCTTTAGTTATATTTTAATTTCTAGTTAAATTTTCACTTAACAATGATAATACTTTAATATTATCATTTCTAACATCCAAGCAACCATATATTAGCTAAATAGTTTTAAAAAACTATTCTTTATATCAAAATATATTTTTGGGTAAAATTATTTCATTTACCCATATTTAAAACAATACCGTGTCGATTGTTCTATTCAAGTGTTTAGAAACCCCTTCGATACAGTTGCGCAGACTGTGCCGACGAACGTTCATATGCCGCACAATAAACCAATCAACATAATATTAAAACAATTTTTATTCACTAACAAATACGCGCTCATATCTATCAATACGCTCAAACTCATTGTAGAGTACTACAGACTCTATTTTAAATGAGTAATTTCCACCAGAGCCAAGGTTATCACCAACCTAAGCTCTGATACCAAGTGTGACGACCCGCAAATCCGTTCCCCTTGAGTCAACACTATTCTACAACAACCAACTCAAGTTGCACAGAAATACGAACCATTAGGGTTTAAAAAAGAAGAGGTAGAAGAAGAAAAATAGAAATCAACAGCAGAATCTAACCATCGCAGCGGAATAAAATATAATAGATAATAAATGATCTTTACTCAAAACAAATCAGATATACATGTTTATAAATTACATCACCAGAGTACATCACTCAGCACAACAACATACCAATGGATACACAGTAACTCAATCACAATGGAACATATATATAAATACAAGTACGAAAGTACGTCTCGTCATCCAGCTCGTCTCCTGAGCTCCACAGCATCATCCTGTATCCTATAATACTCGGTCTGACCCGAGCATTACAGTTAAATAACACCCGAATCAGTCTGGATTACCAGCGTGAGAAAATCACACCCAATTGATTATTAAAGTTTCAAAAATCCTTTGAAAACAAAAGCATCTCGTAAGACCACGCCACAAATAAACATGTCGGGTTTTTACCTTACGATAGCTAAACAACTTTTACAGAAATCCTCTGATATTATAATAGTGTCTATAGAAAGTAAATAGAATCTAGCTGAAATGCTTGCATCTCACGTTTCACCAATAGTTGGGCACAATCAAAACCGTACGGGCGCGTATGGAAAATGGATTCCAACTAATGGCTAGGCACTGGGGTACCACCTGTCACAGTACCTGGTATAGATCACCGTACCGAGGAGCCACCCAAACTCCCCTGCAACACAAGACCGAAACCATCCCTTACTGGACGGTCCCGAGCAAGATCACCCCGCGGTTGGGATCAGCAACCGCCCACTAAGCCGAAATAAAAGGGACATCTAGACAGGGATGACCTCACCCTCCAGTAGGGCCTACCCATGAAGCCTTGCTGCATATCCCCTGATTTTCAGCCATTCCCATTTGATGAGGCTTGAGGCTAAGCGTTACCTTTTTAGAATATTTCCTTAGAATGCCCATCGTCCACCTGACGATGTTTCGCAAGCATTCATCCATACAAGTCCGTCCCGGGTTCGAACGGAACCGAAGGCACTATTCCTACTACATCCATTTTGGAAATATCCTGAGGATTAGTAGCGACTGGCCCTTGCACTTCACCGCTCCATCTTCGAATCCAAAATCGTTTACACGAAAAGTACAAACCGGATCGAAGTGGATTTCGAGAGATTAACCTCGATCCCGGACTCTTCGGAACGATCAATGCATTGTCCAATACTGACAAACGGTTATTTAACTATCAATTTCTATTCACAACCATCCATCAAACAATAATTTTCCAAATTATTTATTAATCCCAAGAATATCTTCACAAGATATATTCCTATTTTCAATCCTTTGAAAACAGTTTCAAAACCATCCTTCTTTTCAGAATAACTTCCCAAATATTTTCTATCTCCTCTGAAATCACCAAGCACAAAACTAAATTTTAAAATAATTTAAAACACCCTACTTTGACATATATACTTTTAAAACATTTAAATTAAAACTACTCTAATAATTTGTTAAAATTACATCTTATACGAACATTTGAAATTAAGGTTACTTAATAAAATATAAAACTAGCTTTTCACTTTTGAAACAAAATACTAAGTCACTTTTTAAAATAATTACTACTATAATAGATTTGAGGAAATACTTACTTCAGAATTTAAATATTAGTAATAATATATTTGTCATAATATACCTTTTAAAACAAGTTTAAAACTATTAACTTAGATTTAAAAATTTACTTGAAACGTACTTAGTTATCCAGGGAGAATTCCAATTTCAATCACTTAAATCAATTTTCCAAATTGATTCCCAATTTATTCCATTGAATTAAGTTTCTTTAATTACTCAATTCATTTCAAATTTCATTAATTATATACTTAGTTATTATTGTTATTATTTTCCATTTGATTTTAAATCTTTTAACTGAAATATACAAATTTCAGCTCTTCCCAACTTCTTCTTTATTTTTTTTTTCTTTCTCAAAAATTTAAATCTTAAACTTTAAATAAATGTTTTATTCTTTTAATAAATATCATTGAAGATTAAAATTCATTAACTTCCTGTTTAGTCAAATTTTCCTTCTATACCAAGATCTATTTAGTAGAATTTTAAAGTCACTTTATTTCTTTCCGATTCATTTAAAAATTTATTCCAATTTCTATAATTATTTCACTTGCAATTTCACTCCTTTTATTATCTTACCAAAATCCAATTTATATATTTTTGGTAATTCATCATACCCAATGATATCTAATCTAACCATGGCATTCAATATTCCAATAAAGATCATCATAGGATATCAAATAAATTACAACAGAGGGTTTTAAATAATTTAAATAAATATTGAGGGATCCATTTGGATCCCTCCAACCTGTTTTTCCCTACATCCACAATCGTTAGCACAATATAATGCATAAATTCCCAAATATAGCATACAATAGCACATCAAACAATTCAACCATTCAAACAATTATTTAAATTTAATCATTTAAATTTAAATTTAACTGAGTGAGATTAACTCACCTTATTCCATTTGCAATCCATTTCTGAATCCGCTCATTTCGTCACAATTCTTCACAGTTTACCTTGTATAAACATTTTACATTTTATTAATATTTTGAACTTGCTGAACAATTATTTCCCTTTGATAATTTTATCTAGCCAATTATTTATTTTAAATTACTCTCCTTTGTATAAAATATTCTTTGGTAAGTAAATTATTCTTCAAGTCACAGAAAACCTCAACAACAAGCATTTACTTTACCGTTCCACTATATTTTATTTATTTTTCTTATTTTTCTTTTTCTGAAACTATTTATATATGTTAATATGTACTTATAAAAGTAATCTGGATAGGTTTAAAATTTATATTTACATAAACATTCGATCAATATAAATTTGAATTAGGGATGAATTCGTTACCTCCCTGAGAAAATACCCTCTGCAAACATCAACATAGAAGTTCACACTTGCACTCGACTTCCCCCTTCCCTCATTTCCCCACGAACCAGAGCGCGACGAGAACTCCACAATCCACACCACGCACTACGAGTTCGACGTCGCACAGCACATCGCGACACCACTCAAGCTCGCGACGCCACTCGCCGCGCCACAAACCCACGACTCGAACAGTGCTCGCGTGATACACGGCGGCTTCCACCAGAAATTTCGAAACCCTCCTCCTCCTTCGCGACCTCGACTCGATGAGGACGTGATAGCTTCATCTAGGGTTTCGAACGAATTAAGTATGGAGTTTAAAATCGACCTCGATTTCGATACGAATGCTCGGCCCTTCTTGATTTCGCGATTTCAATCGCTCATTTATCTTTTTTTTTCGAACGATTTTCAATCTATGAACTGGAAGAAGAAAAAGGGGAGCCGACAAACTAATAATTTAGAGAGGGTGCAGCGTGATTTTCGTTTACAATAGTTCGGCCATTATTATTTTATTTCTCTGCGATTTGAATTGAAGAAAAAGGGGATTGGAAAGTAAGAATTTTAAAGAGAAAGTGGGAAAGAAGATGGCTTCTGCAAGAAGACGATCTGTATTTGATTTTAAGTTAAGTGAGGAGGCGTACACAAGAAGGCTCATCAATTTAAATTAAATTTTTTTTAGCGCATTTATAAATCGTATACGCACACACTGACTCCGATAAATACGAAATTTGAAATCCGATAATAATTCAATATTACGGACCCAATGGAACGGGTTTCGTCGAATTCCGAGACTGTGCCTCGGATGGCTATTTTAAATTCAATTTAAACTTTAAAATTTCAAAACTGAACAGATTACTGTTAAATTAAATTTTAAAACTTCTATTATCCTCAGTATTATCAATATAAATTTTTATAAGCCTTCAAATTATTTTTAATAGGCTTAAAATTATAGATTCAACATTTCATCCAATTTTAAATTATTAAATTTAATAATTCAATTACCAAATAAATTGTGATATTCGTAATTCAATTGAAAATTATACTATTGAATATTTAAAAACGATTAAATATTCCGATTTAAATTGCTTAAAAATTCCGGGTCGTTACAAATGCTTTGTTTATGTAGGGTGGTATTCCATGGATCTGTTTGTTTTCAGTAGTTGTTAGGTTGCATTCAATGAACTCTATTGTATCTTTTGTTTAGCTGAAGTTCTCAAACTAGGACATTCATGTTCCTGTTTTCGTATGATATGAAATTTGAATCTCTGTTTGTTTTGAAATCTATCCTTGAATCATTTTATAGAAATTTGTGTTTGGTTGTGTTTTGAAATTCTACATACATCGAAATTATTATTTTGATAAGGATGGCCATATTTTGTATATAGAAGTGAAATGTTTTCGATAAGGATTATATACCTTTTAAAATGAAAATTTGAATTTCGAAGAGATTTGAAATTTTGAATTTTTTTTTGACTTATATAAAAATGATTTATAACTGAAGGGCTTTGAATTTGAATTTCGAGGAATCGAACTCCGGTGTTGTGAAAATCGGTTTTGGGATTTTGGAAAATATATAATAATATTATGATTTAAAGTTATTTTCTGAATAAGAAATGTTTCGAATGTATTCGAATGAATTCCAAAGATTTCGAAGAGATTTCAAAGAAGTTTTCAAGAAAATAAAAGTCCAGAACACACTTATGTCGCTGGAAAATAATTACGGTGATGAATGCATGCATCATCGGCATTTATTTTCGAGTTTCTGAGTAGGGAGAGGCCACTCTAGTAGCTTTGCTATGCGAGTGATTTTGTGAAACCAATTTTGATTTCGGATTTTGAAATATGGTTTGATATTCGAAAGATATATGTATGTGTATATATATATTTGAAATGATTTAAAGTAAGTCGGTGTTCAGTCCTCGAGATTCAGATTTGTTTTGTTATAACCTTATCTATTAGAATTGATTTACTGATTTGTTAGTGATTTCCCACTCTTGGATTTGAAAATATGATTTCTTCGACTATTTTGAAGGTTCGAGCACTTCCAAATCAACTTTAACTTTTCAAAGCTAAGAAATTTTGAAAGGTATAAGGTATTTGATAAAGAATATAAGTTTAGTTTGTACGTTTCAAGTATGAAATAATATGATTTGTATAAGTTGAAATTGTTTTGGTAAGTAAATAAATAAGACTATTTTGAATTATACTAATACGAAATTTAGTTTTGAAATGTTTTGGATAAAAAAAATTAGTCTTCAAATGTTTGAGAAAATTTTGGTTTTTAATGTTTTAACTTAGTAACATCTTTATAAAACTATTTACTTAATAAGTTGGAATAGATACATAAGTTGTACGTATGTTGTTTTATTCGCATAATCAATTTGATCCAAGTTTGAGTACACAAGTTCGAGGTGAATTACACCATTTCGTGTTAGGATTTTTCATTTGATTCTTGATGGCGAATATTTGATATGGATTTTGGGCTTGATTCTATAATTCTCTATCATAGTATATAGCTATGCAAGGTGACTGATGGCTTCTAGTCAAGAAACCATATCGAAGTCCGCATTAGGGAAGTCGAATGGAAAATACTAGTTCGAAAGCGAACTTGTGTGATCGAGCGAGCGATCGAATGTAATGTTGCGAAATGATGACATATGTACATCTTTTATCCTAATATCATTGGTATACTTGACACTGAAATTGAAAGTTGTTGGGTTGGATATCTTTGTAATTTAATTGGAATTTTTCCTTTATGAAAAACCACTATCAAATTTAAAACCATTTTTCAAAACTATTTTTCTTTTTCTTAAACTAACTATTTATTCTACTTTTCATAAAAACTATTTTATATACAAAACTATTCTTAATTAAAAATCTTTTAGTAAGCAAAGATGTTCAATCCCATATGGCTTTTCATGCAGCGAAATTTATTTTTTTGAAAATTTGGATCCTTATATAAGATAAACTTTACGTAAGTATAAAATGATTTTGAAAACCATTGATTTTGATAAATCAATAATTGAAGCTTGTATTAGTATGAAAGGTTATTTGGTTTACCTGTAATTTGAGTTTATTTAAAAATAATGGATTTATGAAATAAATATTTCTACACTAAGTAATAATGAAGTAAAATTTGAGATATATGAAATTATGAAATTTAGTTTTGAAATATGGTATATTTAAGCCTTGAAACATATTTAAGATTTAATAATTTATTTTGTAAATCAAATCTATATTTGAAATTGATAATATTTGAAATGGTTTTGTTGGAAAACTAAATTGAAACTGATGGTTTGAATTGAATTAAAATTGGAAATTTTAGATTTTGGTTTAATTGAAAAAAAAATTGAAATGTAAAGAATTACGGGCATGTTCAATGATTTCAAATGTATGATTTCAAAATGTTATGATTTTCAAAGTGAAATGATTTGAAGTATTTGGTTTTGAAAGATTTATAACTTTGAAAGTATTATGATTTTTGAAGTGAATACATGTTTGAAATGGAAATGAGTTTATTTTACCTAAATTTTGTTGATTTGGAAATTTGGATTATTTTCCAAATCTATTGTTTAAGAAACTTTAAAACTAAATTTATGTAATTTGGAAGAAATGATTTGGTGAAATCATATATGATTTTGAAGCTGAATTGATATTGAAATGGTTTGAAATTGAGAACCTTGTTTATTTAAATACTTTGATTTGGGAGTTATCTAACTTATATAAAAATTGATTTGTGTAACTATGCAGTTGATTTGAAAACTATTTGATTTGAGAACTGTTGATTTGAAAAGGTACTCAATTTTGAAAAATGAAATCTTATATAATCAAAATTTATATAAGTGTGATTTGATATACTATTATTTTGGAAAGTATTTGATTTGAAATGAAATCTTATATATAATGGACTTTATTTAAGTATGATATTTGAAAGTGATTTTAAAAGGTACCATATGATACATATTTTCAAAGTAAAGATATGAAAGTGCCTTTTGCTTGATATCCGCTTTGTGGCCACACTGTGGATTCATTCTATCGATATTATCCTCTATCTTTGATTTGGGTTTTTCGGATATGTTACTCGAGTGTCCATCGAATTCCACAGCGATCCCCGTGGTCTTATGATCGCGACTACATAGCGCAACTGCCTGGCTGAGCTGGCCTGGGGGTACAGATTGTTTCCTGGGGGATCCACGCGTAACCATTGTGTATCCCGCACTCTATGTAGGTCGCATTAGTAGCGTAAATGCCTGGCTGAGCTGGCCTGGGGGTACGGATTGTTTCCTGGAGGATCCAGGCGTAACCATTGTGTATCCTGCATTCTACTTGTCATTATGGCGTAACTCGCAGGGCTGAGAAAGCTTATGGATACAGATTGTTTCCTAGGGGATCCAGGCGTAGCCATTGTGTATCTGCGATCCATGGTTAGACAATTGTTTTGGTTTGGTTGATTTGTTTGGATTGTTGTGACGACCCGGAATTTTTAAGCCTTTAAATCGGAATATTTAATTGATTTTGAATATTCAATAGAGTAATTTTAACTTAAATTTTAAATATCATAATTTATTTGATGATTAAATTATTAAATTAAATAATTTGGAATTGGGTGAAATATGAAATTTGAAGTTTTAAGCCTGTTGAAAATAATTTGAAGGCTTGTAAAGTTTATATTGATAGTACAGAGGATAATAGAGGTTGTAAAATTGAATTTAACAGTGGTTGGTTCAGTTTTAAAAATATATCGTTTAAATTGAAATTCAAAAATAGCCTTCCGAGGCATAGTCTCGGAATTCGATGAAATCAGTTCCATTGGATCCATCATATTGTATTATTGGCGGATTTCAAAATATTAACGTGCTAGGGATTTAATTGATAATAACCTAATAAAATTTAGTTTAATAAATTAGGCTTCCTCTATACGCCATCCTTATCCATTCCTCAGCACGCTTCTTTTATCTTCCAGCATACACCATCGTTCATCACTTTTTATCAAAACCCTTCTTCCTTAAAAAAAAAAAACAAGATAGTCCGTTCATTAATTAATGGCCGAAGCCCAGACTTCTCAATTAAAAATCGAGGTAGCCGCACTTCCCTCCCTCCTCTCGTTCATTTCCTCTTCTAATCGATTTTTTTTTAAAAAAAAGGGGTTGAGCGAATCAAATTGTTCGATGGGATAAGGGGGAAACTCGACTTCGAATCGCGGTTTTAGGACTTGGATGTCGCGAGTCAACTCGCGATGGAGGCTCGGTGTGACGTCTTCAGGGTTGGCGTTCGTTTCAGGTGGGGTTTGGCAAGCGTCGGCGTTAGGGCTGGTCGCAATTAGGGTTTTGGATCCCCCGAGTTTGCAATTTGGGGTAGTTGCGTACGTGAAAGCTTCGGGAAGGAAGTAGCAGCATTCGTGAATCGTTGTGCGTCGAGTGATGGTGGGAATCAGCGGCATCGCGAGGCAAGGAGGGTCGGCGACGAGTTGCGTGAGGAAGACAGCATCGCGACTCGAAGTCACGATCGTTTTGAGGCAAGGTTCTTGCGATGTCAGAAGGGTTATTCTCGAGCTTGCGATTTGGAAGGTATGGGCTCTGTTTTTTTATTTATCTCTAGGAACTAAATGTAACATTCCTAAAAATTTATCTAAGTTTAAATTGGTAATTAAATTTATTTTTGGAAATAAATTTTGAATTAATTAGAAAATTCTTGGAATAGATAAATAATTTTGATTTTAAATAGAAATTTAAATTTAAAATTTAAGAATAAGTGATTTAGAAAACAAGTATTGAATTTAAAAAAATAAAATGTATTAAAAAGAAAATAGAAATTAAAAAAAAAAGAAAAAAAAAACTTTAAAAAGTTAATAATAGTTTGCTTTCTAAAATATTAAATATATTTGGAAGATATAATAAATTTTAAAAAGATTTATTTTTAGGATTTAATTCTCTTATATAAATAAATGTAACAATTGTTAATATGAAATCAAAGTGTTTGAATCCATTCTCTTCTTTTTATAAAGTTGTACAAAATAAAAAAAAAAATATGAATGTAAATTGTGTAAATATAAATTTTTAAATAAATGTATGAACCAAATTAAAGGTTGAGTGTGAAAATAATAAAAAGATTGTGATATATATGTTGATAAATGTTTACAAAAGTAAATATGATATAAAAAATAAAATTTAACATTCTTTTGTCTTTAAGAATTTAAATGTAAACATATGCATACATTCACATGGATTTGAAGTAAAGAGATGGAGTGTAGGAGTTAATAAAATCTAAAGGTTATAATGATTTCTTACAAATGGCATTCCATATCATTATTTTTATTAAATAATGAAATTTAAAATTTCAAGAAAACTCTCCATTTTCCCATATTCAAATCTAATAACATCTCAGCAAATCTGAGAATAAGATTTGCCTCCAAAATTCTCAATATCAAGGCTGTTCAAGAAAAAAAAAAACAAACAACTCAGTTCGAAATGCAAAAAAAAAAGGATTTGAATCTGAAGTGATAATCAGTAACAAAGAAAAGATTTAAAAACAATTGTATTTATCAGTTCAGGAGTAAAGAGAACCAAGAATTCAAAAAGCAAATCAAAATTCAGAATATGAGAAAAATCAAAAGCCTGTCTCTGTTCTTATCTCTGCTGCAACTCCAAGGTGAGCAATCCTTCACCCTCTTTTATCTGATGCATATATTAAACTCTGTTGTTAGTTGCTTCTCTGTTTCCATGCTTGTGAGCAAACCTTATTTTTTTTAAATAAAAAAAAAAACTGGGTTCTTTATTTCTTTTACCTATGAGCAACCCTTCTTCTAAAACCAGACTTCCTTATTTCTTTTACCTGTGAGTAACTGACTCATAATTTATTTAATAGGTAAAGTTGTTTATGTTTTTTTTAAAAAAATTTGATATGAACTTATATGAAATGGCCGTGAATTTTATACCTTTGATATATGCCTGTATACATGATGATGAAAGTTTCATATCTGTGCCTCAAAATTCCAAACTCATGTTTAATCTCTGAGTTCTTTCCTTTGACTTGTTTTTTTGTTGTTGTTATTACTTAGCTTTGAATAAATCATGATGTTCTAGAATAGCATAAGTTTACTAATAGAATCATTATGTAAATTCAAGGATTTTAAAACTAAAATTAAATTTTATAGTGATAAGAATAAAATGCAGTTTCATGTTAACTGTATTTTACATTTTTATCAAGATCAGTTGATCCTTGCATTTGATTTGAGTGGATTTGTTTTCTGGAGGTAGTCATCTATCATAGATCATAGGAAATTTACAGAATTGATTTGCATTTCAGTTTTGAGACTTTAATTTGGGATTTTAGTTGAGGAACCCTAGTTTATTTGGGATACTGTTTTGTGGTCGATTTTGTACTCCTCATTGCATCGAGTTCGAAGCTGTTTTGGGAAATGATGGATGGTGTAGTGATGAAGCTAACACCAGAGTTTGGGTGTTAATGATGGTCGAGAAGTGGAGGAATCGACGTTGTCAGGTTTTAGGTGGTATTGGGTATAGGCTGTTACAGGTTGTAGTTAAAAAACTTGAATTCAAATTCAAGATTGATCTCAGGGGATCTGGGGTTTTGAAGTTGTAGTGTGGTCTCCGATAGTTAGGAGATGGTCGGAGATGAAGATTAGAGGTGGCTGGAGATGGATGAAGGTTACACAGGGGTGTGTGCATGTTTGAGATGGTTGTGGGTTTGTGATGTTGTTGGTTGCAGGGATTTATGCCTCGGGTAGGTCTCGGGTTAATTGGGGAAAAACTCGAAGAAAGTGGGTTACTGACTCGAAGTAGAATATCGGCATCTCGGGTTTGTGTCATGTTCAGGTTTAACAAACAGACTTGTTCTGTTTTAAGAATTTTTAAAGTAAAGTTTAAATATAAATCTGGAAATTTAACTTAGGATTAAACTTGAATCTAAAAATGAATTCAAATTGTTTGAATTCTTATTTTGTAATAATTTAAATGCAGAATTCAAATTTGGTTTGAAAAAAAAAAAGAACAGGAAACTGTTTTAGTTTTATAAGATTTGAACTTAATGCAGACTAAAGCTTTAACTTAGGATGTTAAAACTGAATTTAAATATGAATTCAAATAAGTTTGAATTCTATTCTTTTGAAATTATTTAAATTCAGGAAAATTTTAAAGTCTGGGTTTTTTTATAAAAATGAAATTGGTTTATGTTTTTAAATGTAAAGATAAAGTTTGAATTGAAGGTGGAAATTTAAACTTAGTTTTTAATCTCAAATTTTAAAATGAATTCAAATTTTGATTGTCTGAAATTTGAAACCATTTATGTTTTTAAATTTAAATTTGATTTTAAACTCTCAAGTGTAAATGCATTGTTGTTTTGCATATTGAATTGGAAGGTTAAGTATTTAAATTAGAAATTCAAGTGAATTCAAATCTGAGTTTTTAAATCTATTTTTAAACTTCAGTTTTAAAATAAAGATTTAAATTTAAATTGCTTTCAAATGATTTTCATTTGAATTGAAGGTGTAAATTATAGAAAGAGTTTTAAAGAATTTAAAACTAAAATGAGAATGAAAGTTGCATTTCAATTTTGAAGTTTTAAAGTAATTTTTAAAATTGATTTGAATTTGATTTGAATTGAAATTTAAATCCTTTTCAACTTATTTATAAAGTATATGTTTCTTTTAAACATATAAGATTAAGTTGTGTATTGTTTTAAATTCTTATTTAAGACAAATTTGAGTCTTAAGTTTAAAGAAAATGTTAAATGGAATTTAAAGTAAAATAAAAAAAAACATTTTTGTTTTAAAAAAAATGCATAATTTAAATAAGGAATGTTTATCTAAAGATAAAGAAAAGTATAATGATTTGTAATTCATTTAATTATTAAGGTAGTACAAATGGATAATTAATATAATTAATTAATTAATGAAGTGGATAATTAGTTAAAGTAATTAAGGGTTTTAAATTGATTAATTAAAGTTTAAGATTTATTTTTCTTAGAATAATTAATTTGTAATTAAGGAATCATTAATTGAATGATATTAGATTTTAAATTAATAATTGAAGATTTATTAATTGAATAAATATGGATAGTTAATTAATTAGGACTAATAAATGAAAGTAATCATGTAGGTAATAAATTTAAAACCACCCAGTTTATTCATCTTAATTGTAGATGCTGATTGTTATTGAATGCATATGTGATGGATTGATATATTTGATATGTGATGTGATGCTATGCGATACTTTGTGCTGATCTGCTATATTCGTGATGAACATACTGTTGTATGAATATGAAACCCTTTGACCCGTAAAACGACATTTGAGTTTCGATGCGACAGGGAGTCGGATTCCAGCTGGTTATCCGAAACCCACATCGAATCATATTAGTGAATTTTTGTGATTGATAATTTACATTATCTATGAATCTGTGAATATAGATAAGCGCTATGGGTTATACCGCTTATCTTTATGATTGAATCTGTGATGATGATGTTGTGCACTATTGTGTTGAACCCCTAGACCACACTTATACACACACAAATATGGATTGCACGTGGAAATGGGTTAAGTCACAGATTTTGAAATTGTTTTAAAATTTGAATTTTTGAATCCAAAATAGTTTCGGAATTAGAATTGAAGTTTTTGGAAAAAATGAATTTCAAAAAAATAAAAGTTATGTGAATAACTTAATTGAGTTTTGAAATTTAAATAATTTGAGTTAAATTTGAATTCAATAATTGAATTGAATTCTATGATTTGGAAACTAGGGTTTTAAAAAGTTATTCAACTTATAAATGGATTTATATGGGGTTTTTAAACCATTTTAAAAAGTGATGTTTGGAATTTAAAATTAACCCAAGATTCCAACTTGTATAAATCGGACTTTTCTGAAACGAAAACTGTCGTTTTCAAATAATAGAAGTTTTCATATAAGAAATGGATTTCCAATGTATGTTAAAAGGAATTCAAGTTTTGAAATGAAAATGGTATTCCAAGTTATAAATAAATCTTTGGAACGGATTTTTGAAAGCTATAAATTAAATCTTTAATTTAAAGATTTATTGAGTTAATCCAATTGAAATGGAAGTTGTTTTGAAATCTATGAATAGATCTTTGTGAAACTAGGTGAAACTTTGTGAAATAAATCTTTTTGTTTAAAGATTTAAAATGGTAATTTGCTTAACCATTTGAAAGAAAAGTTTTGGATTTTATAAGTTGTGACTTAACTAAAATCCCATATCCATATGTTTTAAAATATGGCGCTCATTATTCGGTTTAGCCGGGAGAGGACCTAGTGTCATATAGCCTATTCCGAATAGTGATACGACGTTATGGATAGCAATTGAAGACCGGTGGTGAAGACCGGATATTTCCGAAAACAAAAGGATAACTCATCGATTGTCTCTGCACTGGCTGATCCCCGGTATAGAGATCTTCATATGTGATGGGAAGTCCGGACGTGATTAGGGATTATCCGGATTTGCAAGGGCTTCTTCGGAAGTGCCTTCGGTTCTGTTCGAACCCGGAACAGACTTGTATGGTTGTATGTCCGACATTACACTTTGAGATGTTAACTGATTTCTATCAAATACATTTCTGCCTGGTGGCGGAGAATTTATTCTCTCAGCTTAACACCCTTCTCTGAGACGTACGAGCTCAGAGGTTATGTAGTTGATACTTATCAGTGATATATTCCCAATTTGGTAATGTGGCATGCTGAGTGCTGCTGTGTGATGATCATTGGTTGATCATTTGTGATATGATCATTTGTTTGATCATTTATCTTTGTGATCATTGCTTTGGTCATCTGTTGACCCAAAGCATAGCTTTGTGCCAAAGCGTAGCTTTGTGGACGAGACTGCATCAGGACCTCACACCTCGGAAATGGTCGAAACAGGAAAGATACGGCAAGGTTATGAGGGTCGCTCCCTTTAGGGTGTGTCATTCCCTTCTGGTAAAGGGTGGTATCAGGTATGGAGCCCTGGTATTTAACCTATGTGGTTGCTCCAATCTCATTTACTGTGTGGTTGTTGCTTTGAGGCGCCTCGGATAAAGGTCCCAAAGGACCGGGGGATGGCATATTCGTGTAGTAGTTACCTAGTTACAGAGGTAACCCGGCCTTGTGTTGGCAGAGATCTAACCGTAACGTTAGTTTCTCGGGACGTCCCACCAAAGGCGATCCCATGTGGCAGTAGGAAGTTCCTTAGCCTGACCATTTGTTGGAAATCCATTCATCCAATACGTGCCTTGTACGGTTTTAGTTGTAGAACCTGCCATTTAACATGGCAGCTATAGTAGGCATAGTATCATGGTACCTATGCTGGCTAGGATTTATATTATACTTTCGAAAGATTTTCCACTATGCACTAGTAATAATATCAAAGGATTTTTCTCGTAGTAAGCATGTTTGACTATCATAAGGAGAAATCTCCCCCATGTGTGCGTTTGCATTGTGTGTGTGCCGGGAGGCCTTATGGTAGTTTCATTTTTCAAAAAGCATTGCGGATTTCAAATTTAAATTCTGTTGTTTGTTTTAAAAGACCAAATGTTTTTGTTTGCTCATACCAGTCCCATGACTGACCTGGTGTTTATTGTTCCTTTCCTAAACTCTGGGTGCCCACTATTTTCCCACACGGGCAGTCTAGAGTTGGGGTTTTCAGATAATCTATAGTAGGTGTAGATCCGATAGCTTTCAGCCTTAGGATTTGGCAATCGCATTTTGGATCGAGTTGCTCCTCTTCATCTTGATTTGGGAGTTCTCGCTATTTTCTGGATTGATGCCTTGGAGATGGAGTTACTGACACTGGAGTTCTTTCTTGAAGACCACATTGGAGATTTTGTTCCGCTGCTAGTGTTATCTTTTTATTTCCGCTGCTATTCTTTGTATCCCTGATAATGTTGATATCTATTGTACCATCCTGTTGTATCATTCATGTTGTATCAGTTATTGTATCAAATGCTGTATATGTAATATATTATTCATTTCTTCCGCTGTGTTATTTACTTAATGTGTTATAAGCTCCGGCGACTCGAATTTGAACGATCGAATCTGCGGCATTCGAGTACAATGTGAAGTATGGATGTCGATTTTCGAACGCGAAAAATTCGAATCGTTACATTTGGTATCAGAGCTGAAGGTTAAAACTTTAGCTCAGGAGTATAACACATTAAGTAACTCATTAGAGATAGGGTGAAGTAAACCCTAGAATGAGTATATTCCTGAGATATCCGTTCGAATGCCTCAGTAAATTCTCTTACTATCCACTGATAGTGAGTATGAGTGCGAGAAGAGAACGAGATAGGGGACAGGGGAGTACCACTACAAATGGTCAATACCCTGCAACAGTGGGAATATCTTTTCTCTATCAATCTCCTTTGATTCGATTTCGAATTCTTTTGATTGCTTCGTGACTGGTCCAGAAAGAAGTTTCGGTGTGATGATGGCCATACGTATTGTTGTAGGAAATTCTTACTTCGTATCATCATCGGTTTCTTATCAGCTTTTCGATCTAAACTCTAATGAATTTGAAATTGAAAATATTAAATAAATTGGAAATTTTAAATTAGTAAATTGGTTAACTAATATGAAGATTTGATCCATCCATCTGTTCTCTGGGATCCGATATATTCTACGAACGATTAGTTATCCCTTCAAACTAATCAATGCCCTTGCATATTCGTAGACAGGTGGACCCAAATATCTTGTGTAATAATTGTATGAGTTCGTTCTTATATTATTGATATTCTGATTTGGGTAGACCAAATGCAGAATAAATATCTCGATTCTGATCTGATCAATCATTTCTTTATCTATTATCTTTTCTTTCTCGTCTTCCTTGCAATTTCGAGGACGAAATTCTTTTAAGGGGGGAATCTGTAACATTCCTAAAAATTTATCTAAGTTTAAATTGGTAATTAAATTTATTTTTGGAAATAAATTTTGAATTAATTAGAAAATTCTTGGAATAGATAAATAATTTTGATTTTAAATAGAAATTTAAATTTAAAATTTAAGAATAAGTGATTTAGAAAACAAGTATTGAATTTAAAAAAATAAAATGTATTAAAAAGAAAATAGAAATTAAAAAAAAAAAACTTTAAAAAGTTAATAATAGTTTGCTTTCTAAAATATTAAATATATTTGGAAGATATAATAAATTTTAAAAAGATTTATTTTTAGGATTTAATTCTCTTATATAAATAAATGTAACAATTGTTAATATGAAATCAAAGTGTTTGAATCCATTCTCTTCTTTTTATAAAGTTGTACAAAATAAATAATAAAAAAAAATATGAATGTAAATTGTGTAAATATAATTTTTTAAATAAATGTATGAACCAAATTAAAGGTTGAGTGTGAAAATAATAAAAAGATTGTGATATATATGTTGATAAATGTTTACAAAAGTAAATATGATATAAAAAATAAAATTTAACATTCTTTTGTCTTTAAGAATTTAAATGTAAACATATGCATACATTCACATGGATTTGAAGTAAAGAGATGGAGTGTAGGAGTTAATAAAATCTAAAGGTTATAATGATTTCTTACAAATGGCATTCCATATCATTATTTTTATTAAATAATGAAATTTAAAATTTCAAGAAAACTCTCCATTTTCCCATATTCAAATCTAATAACATCTCAGCAAATCTGAGAATAAGATTTGCCTCCAAAATTCTCAATATCAAGGCTGTTCAAGAAAAAAAAAACAAACAACTCAGTTCGAAATGCAAAAAAAAAAAGGATTTGAATCTGAAGTGATAATCAGTAACAAAGAAAAGATTTAAAAACAATTGTATTTATCAGTTCAGGAGTAAAGAGAACCAAGAATTCAAAAAGCAAATCAAAATTCAGAATATGAGAAAAATCAAAAGCCTGTCTCTGTTCTTATCTCTGCTGCAACTCCAAGGTGAGCAATCCTTCACCCTCTTTTATCTGATGCATATATTAAACTCTGTTGTTAGTTGCTTCTCTGTTTCCATGCTTGTGAGCAAACCTTATTTTTTTTAAATAAAAAAAAAAACTGGGTTCTTTATTTCTTTTACCTATGAGCAACCCTTCTTCTAAAACCAGACTTCCTTATTTCTTTTACCTGTGAGTAACTCACTCATAATTTATTTAATAGGTAAAGTTGTTTATGTTTTTTTAAAAAAATTTGATATGAACTTATATGAAATGGCCGTGAATTTTATACCTTTGATATATGCATGTATACATGATGATGAAAGTTTCATATCTGTGCCTCAAAATTCCAAACTCATGTTTAATCTCTGAGTTCTTTCCTTTGACTTGTTTTTTTGTTGCTGTTATTACTTAGCTTTGAATTGATCATGATGTTCTAGAATAGCATAAGTTTACTAATAGAATCATTATGTAAATTCAAGGATTTTTAAACTAAAATTAAATTTTATAGTGATAAGAATAAAATGCAGTTTCATGTTAACTGTATTTTACATTTTTATCAAGATCAGTTGATCCTTGCATTTGATTTGAGTGGATTTGTTTTCTGGAGGTAGTCATCTATCATAGATCATAGGAAATTTACAGAATTGATTTGCATTTCAGTTTTGAGACTTTAATTTGGGATTTTAGTTGAGGAACCCTAGTTTATTTGGGATACTGTTTTGTGGTCGATTTTGTACTCCTCATTGCATCGAGTTCGAAGCTGTTTTGGGAAATGATGGATGGTGTAGTGATGAAGCTAACACCAGAGTTTGGGTGTTAATGATGGTCGAGAAGTGGAGGAATCGACGTTGCCAGGTTTTAGGTGGTATTGGGTATAGGCTATTACAGGTTGTAGTTAAAAAACTTGAATTCAAATTCAAGATTGATCTCAGGGGATCTGGGGTTTTGAAGTTGTAGTGTGGTCTCCGATAGTTAGGAGATGGTCGGAGATGAAGAATAGAGGTGGCTGGAGATGGATGAAGGTTACACAGGGGTGTGTGCTTGTTTGAGATGGTGGTGGGTTTGTGATGTTGTTGGTTGCAGGGATTTATGCCTCGGGTAGGTCTCGGGTTAATTGGGGAAAAACTCGAAGAAAGTGGGTTACTGACTCGAAGTAGAATATCGGCATCTCGGGTTTGTGTCATGTTCAGGTTTAACAAACAGACTTGTTCTGTTTTAAGAATTTTTAAAGTAAAGTTTAAATATAAATCTGGAAATTTAACTTAGGATTAAACTTGAATCTAAAAATGAATTCAAATTGTTTGAATTCTTATTTTGTAATAATTTAAATGCAGAATTCAAATTTGGTTTGAAAAAAAAAAAGAACAGGAAACTGTTTTAGTTTTATAAGATTTGAACTTAATGCAGACTAAAGCTTTAACTTAGGATGTTAAAACTGAAATTAAATATGAATTCAAATAAGTTTGAATTCTATTCTTTTGAAATTATTTAAATTCAGGAAAATTTTAAAGTCTGGGTTTTTTTATAAAACAGAAATTGGTTTATGTTTTTAAATGTAAAGATAAAGTTTGAATTGAAGGTGGAAATTTAAACTTAGTTTTTAATCTCAAATTTTAAAATGAATTCAAATTTTGATTGTCTGAAATTTGAAACCATTTATGTTTTTAAATTTAAATTTGATTTTAAACTCTCAAGTGTAAATGCATTGTTGTTTTGCATATTGAATTGGAAGGTTAAGTATTTAAATTAGAAATTCAAGTGAATTCAAATCTGAGTTTTTAAATCTATTTTTAAACTTCAGTTTTAAAATAAAGATTTAAATTTAAATTGCTTTCAAATGATTTTCATTTGAATTGAAGGTGTAAATTATAGAAAGAGTTTTAAAGAATTTAAAACTAAAATGAGAATGAAAGTTGCATTTCAATTTTGAAGTTTTAAAGTAATTTTTAAAATTGATTTGAATTTGATTTGAATTGAAATTTAAATCCTTTTCAACTTATTTATAAAGTATATGTTTCTTTTAAGCATATAAGATTAAGTTGTGTATTGTTTTAAATTCTTATTTAAGACAAATTTGAGTCTTAAGTTTAAAGAAAATGTTAAATGGAATTTAAAGTAAAATAAAAAAAAAACATTTTTGTTTTAAAAAAATGCATAATTTAAATAAGGAATGTTTATCTAAAGATAAAGAAAAGTATAATGATTTGTAATTCATTTAATTATTAAGGTAGTACAAATGGATAATTAATATAATTAATTAATTAATGAAGTGGATAATTAGTTAAAGTAATTAAGGGTTTTAAATTGATTAATTAAAGTTTAAGATTTATTTTTCTTAGAATAATTAATTTGTAATTAAGGAATCATTAATTGAATGATATTAGATTTTAAATTAATAATTGAAGATTTATTAATTGAACAAATATGGATAGTTAATTAATTAGGACTAATAAATGAAAGTAATCATGTAGGTAATAAATTTAAAACCACCCAGTTTATTCATCTTAATTGTAGATGCTGATTGTTATTGAATGCATATGTGATGGATTGATATATTTGATATGTGATGTGATGCTATGTGATACTTTGTGCTGATCTGCTATATTTGTGATGAACATACTGTTGTATGAATATGAAACCCTTTGACCCGTAAAACGACATTTGAGTTTCGATGCGACAGGGAGTCGGATTCCAGCTGGTTATCCGAAACCCACATCGAATCATATTAGTGAATTTTTGTGATTGATAATTTACATTATCTATGAATCTGTGAATATAGATAAGCGCTATGGGTTATACCGCTTATCTTTATGATTGAATCTGTGATGATGATGTTGTGCACTATTGTGTTGAACCCCTAGACCACACTTATACACACACAAATATGGATTGCACGTGGAAATGGGTTAAGTCACAGATTTTGAAATTGTTTTAAAATTTGAATTTTTGAATCCAAAATAGTTTCGGAATTAGAATTGAAGTTTTTGGAAAAAATGAATTTCAAAAAAATAAAAGTTATGTGAATAACTTAATTGAGTTTTGAAATTTAAATAATTTGAGTTAAATTTGAATTCAATAATTGAATTGAATTCTATGATTTGGAAACTAGGGTTTTAAAAAGTTATTCAACTTATAAATGGATTTATATGGGGTTTTTAAACCATTTTAAAAAGTGATGTTTGGAATTTAAAATTAACCCAAGATTCCAACTTGTATAAATCGGACTTTTCTGAAACGAAAACTGTCGTTTTCAAATAATAGAAGTTTTCATATAAGAAATGGATTTCCAATGTATGTTAAAAGGAATTCAAGTTTTGAAATGAAAATGGTATTCCAAGTTATAAATAAATCTTTGGAACGGATTTTTGAAAGCTATAAATTAAATCTTTAATTTAAAGATTTATTGAGTTAATCCAATTGAAATGGAAGTTGTTTTGAAATCTATGAATAGATCTTTGTGAAACTAGGTGAAACTTTGTGAAATAAATCTTTTTGTTTAAAGATTTAAAATGGTAATTTGCTTAACCATTTGAAAGAAAAGTTTTGGATTTTATAAGTTGTGACTTAACTAAAATCCCATATCCATATGTTTTAAAATATGGCGCTCATTATTCGGTTTAGCCGGGAGAGGACCTAGTGTCATATAGCCCATTCTGAATAGTGATACGACGTTATGTATAGCAATTGAAGACCGGTGGTGAAGACCGGATATTTTCGAAAACAAAAGGATAACTCATCGATTGTCTCTGCACTGGCTGATCCCCGGTATAGAGATCTTCATATGTGATGGGAAGTCCGGACGTGATTAGGGATTATCCGGATTTGCAAGGGCTTCTTCGGAAGTGCCTTCGGTTCTGTTCGAACCCAGAACAGACTTGTATGGTTGTATGTCCGACATTACACTTTGAGATGTTAACTGATTTCTGTCAAATACATTTCTGCCTGGTGGCGGAGAATTTATTCTCTCAGCTTAACACCCTTCTCTGAGACGTACGAGCTCAGAGGTTATGTAGTTGATACTTATCAGTGATATATTCCCAATTTGGTAATGTGGCATGCTGAGTGCTGTTGTGTGATGATCATTGGTTGATCATTTGTGATATGATCATTTGTTTGATCATTTATCTTTGTGATCATTGCTTTGGTCATCTGTTGACCCAAAGCATAGCTTTGTGCCAAAGCGTAGCTTTGTGGACGAGACTGCATCAGGACCTCACACCTCGGAAATGGTCGAAACAGGAAAGATGCGGCAAGGTTATGAGGGTCGCTCCCTTTAGGGTGTGTCATTCCCTTCTGGTAAAGGGTGGTATCAGGTATGGAGCCCTGGTATTTAACCTATGTGGTTGCTCCAATCTCATTTACTGTGTGGTTGTTGCTTTGAGGCGCCTCGGATAAAGGTCCCAAAGGACCGGGGGATGGCATATTCGTGTAGTAGTTACCTAGTTACAGAGGTAACCCGGCCTTGTGTTGGCAGAGATCTAACCGTAACGTTAGTTTCTCGGGACGTCCCACCAGAGGCGATCCCATGTGGCAGTAGGAAGTTCCTTAGCCTGACCATTTGTTGGAAATCCATTCATCCAATATGTGCCTTGTACGGTTTTAGTTGTAGAACCTGCCATTTAACATGGCAGCTATAGTAGGCATAGTATCATGGTACCTATGCTGGCTAGGATTTATATTATACTTTCGAAAGATTTTCCACTATGCACTAGTAATAATATCAAAGGATTTTTCTCGTAGTAAGCATGTTTGACTATCATAAGGAGAAATCTCCCCCATGTGTGCGTTTGCATTGTGTGTGTGTCGGGAGGCCTTATGGTAGTTTCATTTTTCAAAAAGCATTGCGGATTTCAAATTTAAATTCTGTTGTTTGTTTTAAAAGACCAAATGTTTTTGTTTGCTCATACCAGTCCCATGACTGACCTGGAGTTTATTGTTCCTTTCCTAAACTCTGGGTGCCCACTATTTTCCCACACGGGCAGTCTAGAGTTGGGGTTTTCAGATAATCTATAGTAGGTGTAGATCCGATAGCTTTCAGCCTTAGGATTTGGCAATCGCATTTTGGATCGAGTTGCTTCTCTTCATCTTGATTTGGGAGTTCTCGCTATTTTCTGGATTGATGCCTTGGAGATGGAGTTACTGACACTGGAGTTCTTTCTTGAAGACCACATTGGAGATTTTGTTCCGCTGCTAGTGTTATCTTTTTATTTCCGCTGCTATTCTTTGTATCTCTGATAATGTTGATATCTATTGTACCATCCTGTTGTATCATTCATGTTGTATCAGTTATTGTATCAAATGCTGTATATGTAATATATTATTCATTTCTTCCGCTGTGTTATTTACTTAATGTGTTATAAGCTCCGGCGACTCGAATTTGAACGATCGAATCTGCGGCATTCGAGTACAATGTGAAGTATGGATGTCGATTTTCGAACGCGAAAAATTCGAATCGTTACACTAAATTTCGTAGTACTTTAATTAAATGCTTCTTAAGTTTAAATCCCTTTATATAATTTGTGGAATTTTTCCCTCTTTAATCTGAAAGTTAACAGTAAAAAATAATAATTTAAAGTCTATATATCCTGTTTTTTTAGGCAGACAATACAAATATATTTAGACAGAATTGTTTTTGTTTAAAGGAGAATTTGTTTAATTTAAATTATTAGTTTAAAAATAAATAAAGAATAATAATAATAATAATATAAATATATATAGTAAGCCTACTGTTTAAACTCTGTGATATATACTAAGGTAATTAACTTGTTTAATTAGCTGCTTATTTAATTATTAGTTAAGACTAGAAATTCTAGTTTGTAAATTATTGGGTTAAAACCAAATTATTAACTTAAAGTAAATAAATAGTAATTAATTGAACAATCAATTCAAATATTAACAAACCTTATAATGTTGACTCAAGGTCAAAATTAATGAAGAACAAGCTGGTGTGGACGGATTGCAAATTAAAAAGGACAAAGGTGAGTTAATCTCCCTCAGTTTAAAATTAAATTTTAAATGATTAAATTTAAACAATTATTTGAATGGTTGAATGAATTGATGATATTTTGGAATTGGTATATTATATTGTGCTGACGTTTGTGGATGTAGGGAAAAACAGGTTGGAGGGATCCAACTGGGTCCCTCATCATATATATATATATATTGCTATTTATTCTCTGTTATGCTTTGTGGATATTCTGTGATGAATTATTTTGAAATATTGAATGCTATAGTTGCTTGGATATATTCTGGACTCTGAGTTATCAAATTATATAGCATTGGATTTTTGGGAAAGTAATAATAAAAAAAAGGTAAATTTTTAAGAAAATAATTATAAAGGATGTGAATAAACTAAAATGAATTGGATAAGAATATTAGTGTTTTCAAAACGCTAATTAATAAATTATGTGTATGGAAAGAAATTTATGAATAAACATAAAGTTAAGAAAGACTAAAACTTCAATGTTATTGTTTAAAAGAATAAAATAATTATTTTTAAATTTAAGATTTAAATTATTTAAGAAAAATAAAGAAGGAATTGGGAATAACCTGAAATTTGTATATTTCAGCTAAAGGATGTAAAAACAAACTGAAATAATAAAAAAGTCCATAATTAATTGAATTTTGAAATGAACTGATAAGAAAAGAAATTTATTTCAAAGGAAATAAATTGGGAATCAATTTGGAAAATTGATTTAAGTGGTTGAAGTTGGAATTCTCCCTGGATAACTAAGTGCATCTTCAAGTAAATTTTTAAATACAAGTTAATAGTTTTAAAATTTGTTTTAAAAGGTATGTTTTGAGAATTTATTATTTCTAATATTTAAATTCTAAAGTAAGTATTTCCTCAAATCTATTATAGTAGTAATTATTTTAAGAAGTAACTTGGTATTTTGTTTTCAAAAGTGGAAATCTAGTTTTAATTTTTATCAAGTAACTTTATTTTCAAATATTTATATAGCATGTAGTTTTAACAAATTATCAAAGTAGTTTTAACTTAAATGTTTTAAAGTATATATATATTTCAAAGTAAAGTGATTTAAATTATTTTGAAAATCTAGTTTTGTGCTTGGTGATTTCAGAGGAGATAGAAAATATTTGGGAAAGTTGATTCTGAAAGAATGAGGATTTTGAAACTGTTTTCAAAGGTTTGGAAATAGAAATATATCTTGTGGAGATATTTTTGAGGTAATAAATAAATGGAAAATTATTTATTGGTTGATGGTTGTTTGTGAATATTAATTGATAGTTAAATCACCGAATATCAATATTGGACAAATGCGCTGATCGTTTCGAAGAGACCGAGATCGAGATTTATTTCTCGAAAACCACTTCGATCCGGTTTGTACGATTCGTGTAAACGATTTTGGAATCGAAGATGGAGCAGTGAAGTGCAAGGGCTAGTCGCTACTAATCCTGAGGATATTTCCAAAATGGATGTAGTAGGAGTAGTGCCTTCGGTTCCGTTCGAACCCGGGACGGACTTGTATGGATGAATGCTTGCGAAACATCGTCAGGTGGGCGATGGGCATTCTAAGTGAAACGTTCTAAAGGTAATGCTTAGCCTCAAGCCTCATCAACCGGGAATGACTGAAAATCAGGGGATATGCAGCAAGGTTAGGTGGGTCATGCCCAAGCAGGACAAGATATTTCTCCTGTCTAGATGTCCCTTTGTATATATTTCGTCTTAGTGGGTGGTTGGTCGCGCCAACCACGGGGTTTATCTTGTTCGGAACTGTCCAGTAAGGGATGGTTCCGGCCTTGTGTTGCAGGGGATGAAGGGAGTAATCCTCGGTACGGTGATCTAGGCCCCAAACTGGGACAGGTGGTACCCCAGTGCCTAGTCATTAGTTGGAAATCCATTCTCCCTACGAGCCTTGTACGAGTTTTGTTTGTATTACCCACTTTGTGGCTAATAGCTAGAATTTAATAATGTAACAATTTCGGCTATTTTATAAGTATTTGTATATAGACCCTATTATAATATCAGAGGATTTCTATAAAAATCATTTTAGCTATCGTAAGGTAAAAACCCGACATGTTTATTTGTGGCGTGGTCTTACGAGATGCTTTTGTTTTCAATGGATTTTTGAAACTTTAATAATGAAATTGGGTGTGATTTTCTCAAGCTGGTATTCCAGACTGACTCGGGTATTATTTAACTGTAATGCTCGGGTCAGACCGGGTATTATAGGATACAGGATGTGATGCTGTAAAGCTCAGGAGACGAGCTGGATGACGATACGTATATTTGTACTTGTTTATATATATATTCCGCTGTGTTGAGTTATTGTGTATCCATTTGTATGATATCGATGTTGAGCTGTGATTGATGTACTCTGAGAATGTAATATATAAACAGAGATATATTTGATTGAGTAAAGATTATTTATTATCTATTATATTTTATTCCGCTACGATGGTTAGATTCTGATGTTGATTTTGTTTTCTCTTCTTCTACCTCTTCTTCTTAAACCCAAATGGTTCGTATTTCTGTACAACTTGAGTTGATTGTTGAAGTAGAGTGTTGACTCAAGGGGTACGGATTTGCAGGTCGTTACATTTGGTATCAGAGTTTAGGTTGGAGATAACCTTGGCTCTGGTGGGAATTACTCATAAAATAGAGTCTATAGTACTCTAGAATGAGTTTGGGCGTATTAATAAATAAGAGCGCGCATTTGTTAGTGAATATAAATTGTTTTAATATTGTGTTGATCGGTTTATTGAGTGGCATATGAACCTTCGTCGGCACAGTCTGGACAACTGTATCGAAAGGGTTTCTAAACACTTGAATAGAACAATCGACACGGTATTGTTTTAAATATGGGTGAATGAAATAATTTTGCCCAAAAATATATTTTTGATATAAAGAAAGTTTTTGGTAAACTATATAGCTATTATATGGTTGCTTGGATGTTATAAATGATAATATTAAAGTATTATCATTGTTAAGTGAAATATTTAATTAGAAATTGTAAATATAATCAAAGATGGAGAAGATAAATCCAATTATGAAATGAAATTTATAAATATGAATCATAAATGTGCATTATAAAATTAAAATATAACCAAATAAGAATTTGTATGAGCATAAGCTATGCAAATAAAATTATAGTCAAATTGATTTAGAGCAGGATTTGGAAATTTAAATCCCGGAGATTTTGGGAATATTTTGAAGATAAATAGTAATATTGTTGTTTTTGGGGTATTTCTGAAAGGAAATTATTTCAAATAAATTTTGGGAAGTGAGGTAGCATTGAATCCACTTCAGTCACTGGAAAATAACTTCGGTGATGACTGCAGCGTCGTCGATGTTCATTTTCGAGTTTCTAAGTGATGGATTGTTGCCAAATTGATTTGTTCAGAAAGGTTAGTTGTTTTTGGAAATCTCAAAGGAAATTTGTTGGGAATAAAACCAGGATTGGTTTAATTTGTGAGAAATATGATTTGAAATATGATTTGAGATGTTGGAGATTTCAAAACAATTTGAAACCAAAGCGGGGTTTTAAAAAAAAAAATCTGGATAAGATAAGCATATAAATGGAAATGGTTTGTAAATCAGGAAGAAATTTAAGCTTTGGATAATGGAATATAAATCTAAAGTGAAAAGTTAAAATGAAATTAACTTGGATTGGAGAATAAAATTTAACTGGATTAAAATAAATTGAATAAGCTGAAAATAATATCCAGTTGTATTCGAATTTAGTTGCAATCGAATTGAATTAAATGAAACTGAGTTAAAATAAAATTGAATTGGAATAAGGATTCAATTAAGTTATTAAATAAAATTAGATTTTTGCCTGGATAACTAGGAAATAAGTTGTATAAGAATTAGATTGAGTTAAATAAATCAGAATGATTTGTAAAAGAATTAAAAAAATCCATGAAATAAAAATATGTGTGGGTTATAAATAAGCATAAGGCTTGGGTTAAAAATAAAAGATGAATATATTCAAGCCTAGAATGAGTGTGATTGTATGAAAAATAAGTTGTGACTTGTTAAATTTGAAGGTGAGATAGAAAACCCAAAAATAAATATCTTTGGTGAATTGGAAAATAAAAAGAAAAGCCAAACTTGAATTATAAAATAATGAGAACTAAGAAAATTAAATGAAGTGATATTTGGAAATAAAATCAAGTATTGTACTATAAATAGGAGAGAACTAATCTGTTAATAAATTAGTTAATGAAATTGAATTGTGAGTTTATGATGAGGTTTGCAAATAAAACTCAAGTCATAATTAAATTCGACTTACATTGTCGATGAAGAAAATATAATTAAAAGTGGCCTTGAAATTAATAATTGATTTGTGAATGAAATTGCAATGTAAGTTCATAAAAGTGAATGGTAATTTGAAAATGAATAATGGATCCAGAACTTGAGTTATAGATTAAAATTTAACTTGGAGTGTTAACAGATTAAATATAATTGGGAATATATCGAATAAAAATGTGATTTGATTAAAATAGCAATGATTTGAATGTGCAAATAAATTCCATAAGTGAGGATAACTTGGAAATGGCCATGTAATAAATTGGATGAGTTGAATCTAGGAAGTTAAAGTGTATAATAACTAATTAAATAAATTTGTGGTTTGAAATGAGATTGGATTAAAATAGAATCAAGTTAAATTGAAAAGAGAACTTTGTTTGCAAAATGAAAATGAGCTTAAGTGTAAAATTTGAATAAATTGAAGTAAATTGACTTAAGCTGAATAAATCAAAGAGAATTGAATTTAATTCAACTTAAACCAAGTTTAATGATATTGGATTAAATTTGAATCAAGTAAAAATAAATATGGATTGAAATAAAACTTGGTGGGTGGTAATAATATTTAAGAAAATGGAAAATTCGTAATGGATTGAGTGGATAAGTTAATTATACTGAATAAGTGAATGGATGGGATAAATAAGAACCAAAGGAAGTATGGTTTAAATAAGTTAGTAAATGGAGCTAATTAAAATAATAACGTGAATTAGTTATAAATGAAAAATAAAATTTAAAGTTAGAATTGAAAATAAATTGAATTCGTATGGAAATGAAAGAATGAATGTGAATAAAAATGGGTATAAACTAAGTGATAGGATGGAAATAAATATAAGAAACACATAAATGCTTATACTAGCTTAAGTAAGGAATGAGACTTTCTCAATTGAAAATTGATATTTCAAATATAATCTAAGCAAGTATTTGAGTTAATGGATATTGACATCTGTAAGTCAGTCGATAAAATGTTTTGGGATATTGTGATTGGATATTAGTATTTTGTAGGATATGCAGGTAATCTAAAGGAAAAATAGAATTGGATGGATTTCAAGAGACAAATTTGAAATGCTCGACAAAAAGGTATGTATTTAAATTTGGTATGGAATTTGATTGCGATTTGGATTTGGATTTGGATTGAGCCACTTGGCTTTTTGTTTTTTTTGGATTTGGGAGGCCGTAGAGCCATTTTGTAGTTGTACCGAGCTAGCCGCGCAAAGGAGACGCTGGCGAAATTTTTTGGGAATTTAGGGAGTTAGAAAAATTTTGAGAAATTTGGATAATCCAAAATTGGTTTTAAGATTAAAACTGGAATGGTTGAGCAAATATGATCGTTTGCAAACTAGAGAAAGGTTTGGAAAGTTAATAAGAATAATAATGGGTCTTTTATAAAAAAAAATATATATAGTTGGATAGGTGTTGAACTATTTGGTTTTGGGAAAAGTAAACGTGTATTGGACCATTCTTCCTAATTAGTAATTTCGGGGACGAAATTCTTTTAAGGGGGGAGGAATGTGACGACCCGGAATTTTTAAGCCTTTAAATCGGAATATTTAATTGATTTTGAATATTCAATAGAGTAATTTTAACTTAAATTTTAAATATCACAATTTATTTGATGATTAAATTATTAAATTAAATGATTTAGAATTGGGTGAAATATGAAATTTGAAGTTTTAAGCCTGTTGAAAATAATTTGAAGGCTTGTAAAGTTTATATTGATAGTACAGAGGATAATAGAGGTTGTAAAATTGAATTTAACAGTGGTTGGTTCAGTTTTAAAAATATATCGTTTAAATTGAAATTCAAAAATAGCCTTCCGAGGCATAGTCTCGGAATTCGATGAAATCAGTTCCATTGGATCCGTCATATTGTATTATTGGCGGATTTCAAATTTCGTTTTGATCGGAATTAGTGTGTGAGTATACGAAATATTAAAGTGCTAGGGATTTAATTGATAATAACCTAATAAAATTTAATTTAATAAATTAGGCTTCCTCTATACGCCATCCTTATCCATTCCTCAGCACGCTTCTTTTATCTTCCAGCATACACCATCGTTCATCACCTTTTATCAAAACCCTTCTTCCTTTAAAAAAAAAAAACAAGATAGTCCGTTCATTAATTAAAGGACGAAGCCCAGACTTCTCGATTAAAAATCGAGATAGCCGCACTTCCCTCCCTCCTCTCGTTCATTTCCTCTTCTAATCGATATTTTTTAAAAAAAAAGGGGGTTGACCGAATCAAATTGTTCGATGGGATAAGGGGGAAACTCGACTTCGAATCGCGGTTTTAGGACTTGAATGTCGCAAGTCAACTCGCGATGGAGGCTCGGTGTGATGTCTTCAGGGTTGACGTTCGTTTCAGGTGGGGTTTGGCAAGCGTCGGCGTTAGGGCTGATCGCAATTAGTGTTTTGGAGACCCCGAGTTTGCAATTTGAGGTAGTTGCGTACGTGAAAGCTTCGGGAAGGAAGTAGCAGCATTCGTGAATCGTTGTGCGTCGAGTGATGGTGGGAATCAGCGGCATCGCGAGGCAAGGAGGGTCGGCGACGAGTTGCGTGAGGAAGACCGCATCGCGACTCGAAGTCACGATCGTTTTGAGGCAAGGTTCTTGCGATGTCAGAAGGGTTATTCTCGAGCTCGCGATTTGGAGGGTATGGGCTCTGTTTTTTTTATTTATCTCTAGGAACTAAATTTCATAGTATTTTAATTAAATGCTTCTTAATTTTAAATCCCTTTATATAATTTGTGGAATTTTGCCCTCTTTAATCTGAAAGTTAACAGTAAAAAAAAAAATTAAAGTCTATATATCCTGGCTTTTTTAGGCAGACAGTACAAATATATTTAGACAGAATTGTTTTTGTTTAAAGGAGAATTTGTTTAATTTAAATTATTAGTTTAAAAATAAATAAAGAATAATAATAATAATATAAATATATATAGTAAGCCTATTGTTTAAACTCTATGATATATACTAAGGTAATTAACTTGTTTAATTAGCTGCTTATTTAATTATTAGTTAAGACTAGAAATTCTAGTTAGTAAATTATTGGGTTAAAACCAAATTATTAACTTAAAGTAAATAAATGGTAATTAATTGAACAATCAATTCAAATATTAACAAACCTTATAATGTTGACTCAAGGTCAAAATTAATGAAGAACAAGCTGGTGTGAACGGATTGCAAATTAAAAAGGACAAAGGTGAGTTAATCTCACTCAGTTTAAAATTAAATTTTAAATGATTAAATTTAAACAATCGTTTGAATGGTTGAATGAGTTGATGATATTTTGGAATTGGTATATTATATTGTGCTGACGTTTGTGGATGCAGGGAAAAACAGGTTGGAAGGATCCAACTGGGTCCCTCATCATATATATATTGCTATTTATTCTCTGTTATGCTTTGTGGATATTCTGTGATGAATTATTTTGAAATATTGAATGCTATAGTTGCTTGGATATATTCTGGACTCCGAGTTATCAAATTATATAGCATTGGATTTTTGGGAAAGTAATAATAAAAAAAAGGTAAATTTTTAAGAAAATAATTATAAAGGATGTGAATAAACTAAAATGAATTGGATAAGAATATTAGTGTTTTCAAAACGCTAATTAATAAATTATGTGTATGGAAAGAAATTTATGAATAAACAGAAAGTTAAGAAAGACTAAAACTTCAATGTTACTGTTTAAAAGAATAAAATAATTATTTTTAAATTTAAGATTTAAATTATTTAAGAAAAATAAAGAAGGAATTGGGAATAACCTGAAATTTGTATATTTCAGCTAAAGGATGTAAAAACAAACTGAAATAATAATAAAGTCCATAATTAATTGAATTTTGAAATGAACTGATAAGCAAAGAAATTTATTTCAAATGAAATAAATTGGGAATCAATTTGGAAAATTGATTTAAGTGGTTGAAGTTGGAATTCTCCCTGGATAACTAAGTGCATCTTCAAGTAAATTTTTAAATACAAGTTAATAGTTTTAAAATTTGTTTTAAAAGGTATGTTTTGAGAATTTATTATTTCTAATATTTAAATTCTAAAGTAAGTATTTCCTCAAATCTATTATAGTAGTAATTATTTTAAGAAGTGACTTGGTATTTTGTTTTCAAAAGTGGAAATCTAGATTTAATTTTTATCAAGTAACTTTATTTTCAAATATTTATATAGCATGTAGTTTTAACAAATTATCAAAGTAGTTTTAACTTAAATGTTTTAAAGTATATATATATATTTCAAAGTAAAGTGATTTAAATTATTTTTAAAATCTAGTTTTGTGTTTGGTGATTTCAGAGGAGATAGAAAATATTTGGGAAAGTTGATTCTGAAAGAATGAGGATTTTGAAACTGTTTTCAAAGGTTTGGAAATAGAAATATATCTTGTGAAGATATTTTTGAGGTAATAAATAAATGGAAAATTATTTATTGGTTGATGGTTGTTTGTGAATATTAATTGATAGTTAAATCACCGACTATCAATATTGAACAAATGCACTGATCGTTTCGAAGAGACCGGGATCGAGATTTATTTCTCGAAAACCACTTCGATCCGGTTTGTACGATTCGTGTAAATGATTTTGGAATCGAAGATGGAGCAGTGAAGTGCAAGGGCTAGTCGCTACTAATCCTGAGGATATTTCCAAAATGGATGTAGAAGGAGTAGTGCCTTCGGTTTCGTTCGAACCCGGGACGAACTTGTATGGATGAATGCTTGCGAAACATCGTCAGGTGGGCGATGGGCATTCTAAGTGAAACGTTCTAAAGGTAACACTTAGCTCAAGCCTCATCAACCGGGAATGACTGAAAATCAGGGGATATGCAGCAAGGTTAGGTGGGTCATGCCCAAGTAGGACAAGATATTTCCCCTGTCTAGATGTCCCTTTTTTATATTTCGGCTTAGTGGGTGGTTGGTCGCGCCAACTGTTAACGCTAAAATTTGAACGCTAACACCCCGGTGTATGAAGTGAGATCGTGAAAGCACCACCCGATAGCTCGGGAACAGATTATAAGCAGATAGTATTGAAAAAACAGTAAACAACAGCAATTTTATAGTGGTTCGGCTTAAGAGATAGCCTACGTCCACTTTGAATATCTTTATTGATGATTTGATTACAAGTCAATGCAGTTACACTTTGATTACAACACACTTTGAGTTTCAAGTGACTTAGAACAAGTAGCCTAAACTTCAACGTCCATCCAAATCTTTGAACACATGTTTGACATGTTTGATTTCCTCGTGAAGTTCCTTGAAGGTGTTGAAGTAGTTCAGAATGCAGCAGAGTAACGGCGCTTGAAATGAATGAACCAAAAGTCCCTTGAATGTTGGGGGTGGCCATGTATTTATAGGCAAATCTGGATAGAAGTTTTTTGCCCAAGTCCTGAGTCGTGACCGACTCAGGCTAAGCCGTGGCCGAGTCAAGTTGAGTCGTGGCCGGCTTATCTGATTAAACATTTGGTCTTCTCACTAGCTCATTCTCTTGCTGGATTCTAAGTCAAGTCCTGAGTCGTTGGCGAGTCAATTCTCACTGGGTCATTCATTGTAGCAACGGAGTACGACTCAGTGGCTTTAAGTTGCGGACGAGTCATCCTGAGTTATGAGTCATCAAGTTATTTCTTAGGTCGTCAATTCTCTTGAGTCGTTTCTTATGATGAGTCATGGACCTGTTGAGTCGCTGGGGCAAAGCCTTTGATGAGTTGGTAATGCATTGAGTCGGTCCTGCCTTGTGAACCGTTAACCCCTTGAGTCGTAACACTTTAAGTCGCTTTGAGCTTTAGGTCATTAACTCCTTGAGTCGGTGACTCGATGAGTCGTGAGGCTTCCTGAGTCGTGAGGCTTCCTGACTCGTTAAACACCTTAAGTCGTGGCTCGTCCCAGACCTTAAGTCGTTGACTCCTTTAACTCGTAGGCTGGACGGGGTCAACATTTTCCCCTCGAAGCACACGCTTAAGTCGTAAGTCGTGTGCTTCGACTTATCATAACCCGGGCGTGCCGATTCGAGTTTCAGCTCTTCCAGATATAAAACGCCTGACTCGTTCCTCCTATCTCCCACTTCTTATCAGCGATCTTCTAAACCGCATCCGCCATTAACGCACCGCTAAGTTCTCACAGGCGATTCCAACTCGACTCTCCTCTGATCATCTTTGACACCACATTACGTAAGCAATCTTGCTTCCCTTCCGATTATCGATCATCTTTAACCTATGCGCTCTGTCCCTACCTTCATTTTACTCCCTCGAGTCTTGCGAGTTCGGTCATTCTAACCATCAATCGATGTAGAGTTGTTTGATCTGATGATTTTCGTCTTGAGGTGATTTAGCGGCGTGATAAGACCGGGGTTGTTTATTGAGAGTTTTATTGGGTTAATGGGTTAAAAGTTGGAAGATTAACGGGTTAGGAGTGAAATGGTTTATGGGTTAGAAGGCAACCTGGTTAGGAGTTAGGTGATTAGTTGGTCAGATTGATTCGAATACTGCTTTAGGTACGACTCGGTCATTTTTGTATGATCCAACAACCATGATCCGACCCAACATGCTCCACGGCCTAAGCCTTGAGTCGTGGCCGAGATACGACTTACGACTCACGACTCACGACTCACGACTCACGACTCACGACTCACGACTTACGACTTACGGCCTAGGCCTTGAGTTGAACCAGAGCTTCTCCCTTTTTATACGACTTACGACTTAGGGCACTGCCGACTCAAAATTTTTGAGCCGTTGACGAGTTAGGACTTGCGTGAATTCTGCTCGAACTTTGGACCATTGCATTAACTTTGAACTGTTGAATTTTATTGCATTCATTCACAGGGTATTTTGACTTGCAGGCTAACAATCTGTTCAATACAACATTCACAGAAAACTGGGACGAATATACTGTCATCGACTGCCCATATCAAATGACAGATTAGTTAATAATAGATAATTAACTTAAACAAATCGTGTGAACGAAGTGCTATCGATTTCAAGTAGAATATTAAAGCAACACTGAAATAGTCAATTGAAACTGACCAGCCTGCACTAATATTATGCTTGAACTTTAAATTAACAAGTTCTGAAATTACCATAGTCGATCAATCGTCAACCAGTTTAATTCCAGTTATATTTACTTGTTATTTTCATTAGTTCTGCACAACACTTCACACTTTTAGGAAACGTGCACCTTCGCATTTGAACACCCAGTTGCTTGTGTAGAATGACATCTCAACAAGAAGAACCGATGGGCCAGGCTGAAGATGTCTTCCCAGTAGCCAACTTGTTGGATAACCCTCCGGAGAGAACTCCCACAACTCTGAATCAGCGGGTGTTTAACCAATTGCTCATCCAGTTTGGCATTGCCGAAGCTGATGCCTTACTGCCGGGGCCAAATGATACTGCAGATAGGCCCCCTTCTGGCTTTATTGTTGTCAACCGCCAAATGTGCTTGAGCGGTGCCATACCACCTTTCAATGACTTCCTTCAGCAGTTCCTGCTTCGACTATCTATCTCTCCATTCCAATTGCACCCTAATGGTCATGCCATTCTGATGGGGTTATGTGTGCTATTTAGTAGAGTTTTGGGCCGATTACCGAGCTTTGAGGAAATCTGCTACTTCTGCTCATTCACAAAAATTAAAGATCATCCCTCTATCGTAGTTATAAGGAGTGCTCGAAACCGCAAGCTCATCACCGATCTTCCTGAAAGCGTTCATGGATTTCTAAATCAGTACTTCTTTGTCCGCTGTCCTCCAGGGTTTTATGCCATCTGGAGAGTAGGAAGTAAGATTTTCCTGCTTTTATTTTTCCGTTCTTGGGCTTTTCGAAATCTGGGTTGCTAAACGCTAACTTGGCTTCTTTTTTTTCCTGTTTTAGCACTTCCTCCTCCCTCTAGAGATCCATGCTATAAACAAATTTTTGAGAGATTGAGCGCCGTGGCGGCAGAAGAGAAGAGTATAAAGTTCTTGTTAAATGATGGATTTTTACATCAATATGGGCTTCTTCATTCCTCTCGCTTCACTCAGCTTCGTGAAGTCCCAACTGAAATTCCTGATTCTCCGACGGAAACTCCTGATGCCCCGGTCTCTACTAAAGAGCACACGCAGGGAGGAACCTCTATAGAAACTCCACTAGTGAAGTGTTCAATTCCGAAGGACGTTGCGGGGCCGTCCGACAAGTCCGCACTTGCCCCATTATCGAAGAGGAAGAAACTCCACGATCTTCCGGAAGATTTGCTGACGAAGGAGTTGAGAAAGCCAGTCCCAAAAAACATCATGGCGATGATGTTTTCGAGGGGTTGAGCGATTTAATTGTGACTTCTCAAGAACTTTTCAAAGATGATGTTTCCAAAACTATCTCTTCTGTAATTGAGGTGACATCCTCTCTACAACAAATGTCAACTCCTTCCACTTAAGTTATCACTACCTCTACTCCACAGAGTGGTCTGTAACTTGATGCGTGTAGTTTACACGTTACACAACACTTAGGATTTTTCAGCACTTCTACGCATTCATCTTCTTATACTTTAAAGATTTCTAAAGCTTATTATTTTTATTCCAGATTCTCCAATGGGGCGCAGTAGTTCATATTATGACGATTTCCAGCGCTACGGGAGGCGGAGTCAATATGATTATATGCGTCACCTCCCCTCTTACAGAGAATCGGATGAAGAGAGGGCCATCAGGAAAGCAGACGAGAGACGAGCATATGAAGAACGTCCCCGAAGAGAACAAGAAAGACATGACCCCCCCACAGAGATGATGATACCCAAAAAAGAAAGACTCACGATGAGAGAGGTAAAGGTCACATGGACGATTCTTCTAGCAAGCGGGCTAAACTTACTGAAGAAACAACGCCGACAGTTTCTCAAAATGTTCCTGCTCAATCTCCTGCCCCCGTTCGTTCCGACATTCAAACAATCATCAACCGGCCCGCATACCAAGTTGGGCAAGGTCCTCCCACTCTTCAAAGTCGATTCCCTCAGTGGTGCCTGAGAGGGGTTCAATTTGATCTCGACTTGGTTCCTCTTGACAAATCGGCTATGCTACGAAATCTTGACGCTGTCAGGACCGATATTGAAAGAATGTCGAACTGGCAAAAACTTGTCGACGAGCTTCAGAGGGTTAACCGAGCCAATCTCGAGGCTATGCTCACAATGGAGAACGATAAGGATGAGTGGCAAAAGACTCTCGAACAGCATGACGCCGAAATGAGAAGTATTGCTTCCTATAATGAAAAGCTGGAAGCGGAAGTAGAAAAGCTTAAGGAAGAGTTAGCTACTTCATCTACTTTCCATTCTCAAAAGGAGAGCATGCTTCAGCAACAAGTACGAGATGCGCATGCTAGTCAAAGGGCGGTCGAAGATAAGCTTACACACCAGGAGAAGGTCATAGAAGAATATCGCGCTGAAACTTTATAGCTGCGAGAACAGACCGGCTCTCAAAGCTTGGAGATAGAGATGTTAAAAGCCCAACTTGCTATGGCCGAAAAGGAGCGTGACGAGGCTGTTGCTGGTAAACTTGCGGCCGAAGAGGCCCATCAAGCAACCAAAGCTGCCATTAGCTCCACATTATTTGATTTTTATCTGCACAGCATTTTGGGGCATGGCAGCCTTGCCTTCCTAGGCCCTAAGTATGAAATTACACTAGCTGAAGTTTGGGAGGCAGCACTCGATATGCTAGGTGGTAAAGGTACTGGCTACGCTGAGACAGTACTTGAAGAGCATTATCTCGATGATGATGCTCGCGCCGCTCTTGCCAAGGGAAAAGAGCAACTCGCCAGAGTACGGGCCGGAATGGTGGAAGAGGAACGTTCTGAAAAAGAAGTACCACCTACCACTTCTGAACATCCTTTAGTTTCTTCCGAAGTTGACATTACAGGTTCCAGTGCTCATTCGCTGCCTCCTACAAGAACCGGGGTAATTACCCCTACTGATGATGAGACTTTGGAAGATATCGGGGCTCAAAATTATGAGATTGAACTAACAAAGCAAACATCTTCAGGTAATTTTGATATTGGTCCGATTCAGGTGGATTGCCTGCTTGCTCCTCAAAAGTTTGATGAGCTTCTCGATTACTTCTTGAATCTCGACGAACCCATATCTCCCTTCTTTTGGGGAGATACTAATATTTTTAATTTCTCTTCTTCTGCAGTTGAAACACCGAGTGCTGCGCAGATTTCACCTCCTCCGGCTCTTCAGGTGACTCCTCCTTCTGCTTCACAACCCGGGTCGCAAGAGGAGCAAATTGAGGCTCTTCATGGCTTGGATGACCCTATCGCTTCGCAAGAGCAGAAAGACGAGGGACTTGAAGGAGGCGAGATCTCTCCGGAGCGGACTCCTTCTGATGACGTAGTTTTATCCGCTCTTGTCACTCCAGGAAGTGAGTCTTCTTCGAAGAGAAGAAAGAAGCACAGAACATCGAAGAGGAGGGGGAAGAAAATCCTTGCTACTGAAGAAGAACCGGAAATTGCGCCGGTTGCACCTCCTTCTCCTTCTTCCCTTATGCCTGTAGGTAGACCTGAAAAGCTAATCATTCGGCCGGGCAAAGGGTCCAAAGGTGGTAAGAAGAAGTGAAGAGTCGGACTTCAGGCTTTTTGATTCCTTTTTTGTGTAATGGTCGGATGTTGTGCAGGCACCGACCCCTGCTTTTTTATTTTGAAACCTGTATCTGCAATTGAATAAAATGATCCTTTATTTGTACAGACTCTTGTTTGAATTTGAGAATGCATTTATTATTCATTTTTGCACAAGTTTATTTATATGATATTGCGGTGAACTTGCGGTATGTTGCTTGAGCGTATTTTACCGATATAGCTATACCATTTTGTATGTAACTATACCATGTTGCCCCCATACCATAAGCTTGCTGCAATATTTTATACCTTGAGGGGACTTGCACTCTTATTTTCTGAAGAGTAATTACTTCATTTTTGAAGAAATTTTTCATAGAGTACGACTTCCTTCACATAAATTTTTACGCTTTATCCTTCGAAGAAATCACTTCTTTTTTTTTTTTTTTACTTATGTATGCATTTTTCCAAGTGAATTCTTCTATGTGGTAAAGCGGGCCTCTGAAGGGTACTTTAACTTTCTTCCTCTTTTTTTTTTGAGGAAGGTTATTTTCTAGAATAGGTAAATTACTCTTCCTTTGAAAGTTAAAGTATGCCCTTGATGAGGATATATATATATATATATTTTTTGAAGTAGAAATTTGTACTTCTGAGGAGGGATTTTTCACGTTTCAACACTTGGAAGTTTTATTTCAATCTTGGTGAAACGTGTACCTCCAAGGAATTGCGCCTTCGAAGAAAGCCTTTTCACGTTTCAACACTTGAAAGTTTTATTTCAATCTCGGTGAAACGTGGGCTTCCGAAGAAGTCTTTCTTTTTGATTGTGTCCCCGGGTGGCGGTTGTACCTCTGAGGAGGGATTTTTTACGTTTCAACACTTGGAAGTTTTATTACAATCTCGGCGAAACGTGTACCTCCAAAGAGTTGTGCCTTTGAAGAAAGCCTTTTCACGTTTCAACACTTGGAAGTTTTATTTCAATCTCGGTGAAACGTGGGCTTCCGAAGAAGTCTTTCTTTTTTATTGTGTCCCCGGGAGGGGGTTGTACCTCTGAGGAGGGATTTTTCACGTTTCAACACTTGGAAGTTTTATTTCAATCTTGGCGAAACGTGTACCTCCAAAGAGTTGTGCCTTTGAAGAAAGCCTTTTCACGTTTCAACACTTGGAAGTTTTATTTCAATCTCGGTGAAACGTGGGCTTCCGAAGAAGTCTTTCTTTTTGATTGTGTCCCCGGGAGGGGGTTGTACCTCTGAGGAGGGATTTTTCACGTTTCAACACTTGGAAGTTTTATTTCAATCTTGGAGAAACGTGTACCTCCAAAGAGTTGTGCCTTTGAAGAAAGCCTTTTCACGTTTCAACACTTGGAAGTTTTATTTCAATCTCGGTGAAATGTGGGCTTTCGAAGAAGTCTTTCTTTTTTATTGTGTCCCCGGGAGGGGGTTGTACCTCTGAGGAGGGATTTTTCACGTTTCAACACTTGGAAGTTTTATTTCAATCTTGGCGAAACGTGTACCTCCAAAGAGTTGTGCCTTTGAAGAAAGCCTTTTCACGTTTCAACACTTGGAAGTTTTATTTCAATCTCGGTGAAACGTGGGCTTCCAAAAAGGTCTTTATTTTGTTTTGCATTTCAACTTTGGTGAAGTGAAATTCCGAAGAGCGGCTGTTACACTTCAACTCCTGGTGAAATGTGCCTCCGAAGAGGTCTTTATTTTGTTTACATTTCAACTCTGGTGAAGTGAAATTCCGAAGAGCGGTCGTAACACTTCAACTCCTGGTGAAATGGGCCTCCGAAGAGGGCTTTTATTTTGTTTACATTTCAACTCTGGTGAAGTGAAATTCCGAAGAGCGGTTGTTACACTTCAACTCCTGGTGAAATGTGCCTCAAAGAGGGTTTTCATCGCCTGGAAGTTACTCTCTCATGGTTGGAGGGTCATGACTCCTCCAATCTTTTTTGTTGAGTAGAGAACTTTCTTTTTTGTGGCGTATGACCCATTAGAGGTCTTTATCCTCCGAAGAGTTGTGCCTCCGAAGAGGATTTGTGCTGCCGATGATGGCTTTGCTTGTTCCCTTGTCCACTTGCTTATGCTTTTTCAGTGATCCTCTTTTTTTTTTTTTACAAGTGACTTGTTTAATCCAAGGAAATGTACTTCATTGCCAGGAAAGTTCGTGAGAACGAGCATCAGCTTCTTAATTGGATGTTTGTTTGTTCAAAAGATCTCAATTTATTAGCAAAGGCCCGTTTCTGTCAAAATCATAGGCCGTTCAATTGAAGTACTTCCTGTCTAGGATTTGAATTTGGAGCTTTTGTGACTTGAAATTTGGCGAGAATCACTGGGTCTTATTATGTGCAAGTTTCACTTCCATTGTCTGCAAAAATTTAAATCGACATTTCAGCAATACATTCTATGTTCTTTTTATATCGAAAATAAAGCAAACATGTAATAATAATAAGGAACACAAGATTTATAGTGGTTCGGCCAGGAAATTGGGCCTACATCCACTTTATATTTTTTCATTATTTACTTGCATCAGTTTTACAATTGCCTTCAATTACAAGAATCATACATTCATAACTCTTTTTACAATATTTCGACAAAATTTTCAAGTAAAGTATTGACGCAAATGATTGCTGTTCCATGCCCTTGGGATTTGATCTCCTTCAACGGTAGTGAGTTTGAATGTGCCGTCAAGAAGCTTCTGACCTATGACATAAGATCCTTCCCAATTTGGCCCAAACACACCTGTCGCTGTCATAATTCTTTTCAGGACTAGGTCTCCAATCTCAAAGTTGCGTTGGCGAACTTTGGAATTGAAATGTCTGGCTATCCTTTGCTGATGAGCTGCAGTTCTGAGATTAGCCTCATCTCTTTTTTCATCAAGGAGATCTAGCGCTTCAAGCTGTAGCTTTTCGTTTTCTGTTTGGTTGAAATGGATTCTTCTATGTGAAGGGACCTCTACTTCTACCGGAATCATTGCCTCCGACCCGTATGCTAATGAAAACGGGGTGTGCCAGTCGCAGTTTTGTGAGTGGTTCTGTATGCCCATAGTGCTAGTGGTAGCTTATCAACCCAACCACCTTTTGCTCTTTCAAGTTGCTTTTTGATGGTTGACTTAATAATTTTATTCACGGCTTCCACTTGCCCGTTTTTCTGCGGATGAGCCACTGCTGAGAAGCTTTTTCGGATTTTGAATCGCTTGCAAAAATCTTGGAATTCTTCACTTTCAAACTGAGTACCATTGTCTGTAATTATTTTTTGAGGCACACCGTATCTGGAAATGATGTTTTTAGTCACAAAACTTATCATCTTCTTTGAGGTGATAGTAGCCAGTGGTTCAGCTTCTGCCCACTTAGTAAAATAATCTACAGCAATAATGGCATATTTAATTCCAGATTTGGTAGTTGGTAACGGTCCTACAAGGTCTATCCCCCATATTGCAAACGGCCATGGACTGACCATCTGTGTGAGTTCAGTGGAAGGAGCTCTAGGAATTTTGGCGAATCTTTGGCATCTGTCACATTTTTGGGAATACTCTGCTGCATCTCGATTAATTTCTGGCCATAAATATCCGTATCGGAGAATTTTCTTTGCTAATGTTTGGCCACCTGAATGATCACCACACTCTCCTCCGTGTACCTCTGCTAGGATTGCTTTGGACTCTTCCCTGGATACACATCGAAGTAATGGCATTGAGAATCCTCGTCTGTATAATCGGCCATCCTGGATTATGTATCGAGAGGCTTTTCTTAGTAGCTTTTGTCGTTCTTTTGAGTTCCCTGGTAAGGATCCATTGAGCAGATATTTTGTTATCGGAGTCATCCATGATTCCTGCTCTTGAGACATGCTCATGATCCAATCAATGTCCATCTCATCAATGCTAGGAGTCGACAGGACCTCCACCGGAGTTAACCCCAGAAATTGAGCTTCGCCGGTGCTAGAATACTTTGCGAGAGAATCTGCTTTCACGTTTTCTTCTCGAGGAATGTGACTTATCATGTAATGATCGAAATCACCCAGGAGTTCCCAAGCCTTTGACAAGTAGGCGGGCAGATTCCCCCCTTTTGCTTGGAATTCCTTTTTGACTTGGCATACAATAAGCTGAGAATCACTGAATATCTGCAACGCTCGAATGTTTAATTCTTTAGCAATCCTTAAGCCAGCGATAAGGGCTTCGTATTCTGCTTCATTGTTTGTTGAAGGAAATTCCAATCTTAGTGCATAGCATAATGATCGGCCTTCAAGGGTCTCAAGTACAACTTCGGCTCCAGAACAGTATTCGTTTCTCGCACCATCGACATATAACTTCCATTGGATTGGGGAATCGTCGACCATTTTCTCCTCACTGTTACCCTTATCTGTGAATTCTGCGATGAAATCCGCTAAAGCTTGTCCATTGATTGCTTTTCGGGGGTGATAAGTGATGTCATACTGACTGAGTTCAATATTCCACTTTAGAAGACGACCCGAAGTCTCAGGGCGAAACAGGACTTGCTTTAAAGGTTGATCAGTGAGGACTCTGATAGGATGAGCTTGAAAATATGGCCTCAACTTTCTAGATGCAATTAGTAGGCAATAGGCGAGTTTTTCCAACTTAGAGTAATTCATCTCTGCCCCAGTGAGTCTTTTGCTGATATAGTAAACTGGATGTTGAATCCTTTTGTCTTCTCGTATCAGCGCTGCACTTAAAGCATGAGATGATACTGCCAAGTATATAAGAAGATCCTCGCCATCGCCAGGCCTAGAAAGTATTGGAGGCGTTTCCATATGGCGAATCAATTCATCAAAGGCTTTTTGGCATTCGGGAGTCCAATCGAAGTTTTTCTTTCCTTTCTTTAGGGCGTCAAAGAATGGGATGCATTTATCTGTGGCTTTGGAAATGAACCGACTCAAGGCGGCGACTTTTCCATTGAGACTTTGCAATTCCTTCTTTGTTCTAGGGGCTTTGACTTCTTTCAGTGCAGTAATTTGAGCTGGACTGGCCTCAATGCCCCTAGCGCTCACGATGAAACCTAAAAACTTGCCGGATTCCACTCCAAATGAACATTTCAAAGGATTGAGCTTCATTCCGTATTTTCGGAGGACTGCGAACATGTCCGCTAAGTGTTCTATGTGATCCACTGCTTTCTTAGACTTTACTAACATGTCATCGACGTAGACTTCCATAGTCTTGCCTAATTGCTGTTTGAACATAGCATTAACAAGTCTTTGGTATGTTGCCCCTGCATTCTTTAGCCCGAAGGGCATAACTCTGTAGCAGTAAAGACCAATGTCGGTGATAAAGCTCGTGTCCTCCTGATCTGGCTCATGCGTCATAATCTGGTTATATCCGGAGTAAGCATCCATAAAAGATAACAATTCGTGTCCCGCTGTTCCGTCTACCAGTTGATCGATTCTGGGTAATGGAAAGCAGTCTTTGGGGCAGGCCTTGTTTAGATCTGAAAAATCGATGCATACTCTCCATTTTCCGTTGGCTTTCTTAACCAGCACTGGATTTGAAACCCAATTCGGATAGGTAGATTCTTTGATAAAATTATTCTCCATGAGCCGATCAACTTCTTCTTTTAATGCCGCCGACCTTTCTGGACCTTGAGTTCTCCTCTTCTGTTTCACAGGTGTAAATTTTGGATCAATATTTAGAGCATGCACTGCAACTTCTGGGGATATTCCGCACATATCAGCATGAGTCCAAGCAAAAACATCCAGATTTGCCTTTAAAAAAGATATTAAGATATTCTGAATTGACACATTAAGTTGTGAACCCACATTCAACACCTTGTTTGGGTCCTTTGGGTCAACAGGTATTGGTATTGTCGTTTCCACTGGTACCACTCTATTTTCCCCTGCACTGACTTTTCTAGGGTCCATCTCTTTCCTTGCTCCGCTGTGCTCGCCAGTGCAGGGTCCGCCCTGTAATTGCTACAAGGCTGGTTCTTTGATGCGGACTGGGGCTGCCGCATTCTTTCCCATTTCTCTTTTTCTGGTTTCTCGTAGCTCTGTTAGATAACACTCTCGCCCAGCATTTTGATCCCCTTTTATAACTCCCACTCCATTGTCTGTAGGGAATTTAATAGTGAGGCACCACGGGGCAAGAACAACTTTGAACGCTGCCAGAGTTGGACGACCAAGGAAAGCATTGTAAGCAGAAAATTCGTCGACAATCACAAAAGTTTGCTTGCGGACCATTTTTCTCTCTCCTTCCCCAAGTTCCACAAACAAATCAATGGTTCCTACCGGCTGTTTTGGCTCCCCAGTGAAGCCAGCGATTTTCTGCGATGAAGCTTGCACATCAGCCATAGGGATCTTCATTTGGTCGAATGTTTTCTTGAAGAGGATATTGCAGGATGCGCCACAATCAATGAGAACACTTCTGACAATAGCTGGCCCGATACCAGCCGAGATGACTAAGGGGTCCAAGGTAGGAGCTTCAATACCTGCGGAATCCTTAGCTTTGAATACAATATCATCATCAAGAGTTCTTTGTTGCTTCAAGGGCGTAGCACCTTCCAAAACGAATACATCTTCCTCTGTCGGTACATACTTTAAAGCTCGGGTATACCTTTCCATCTCACCCCAGCTTCTGCCCGCTGGGTGAGGTCCTCCTGTAATGACATTGATAATGGGCCTTCCAGATTCATGCCCTGCAGCCTTCTCAGTCGTCCTAGGCTGATGAGTAGGAGCCTGTTGCCCCTGACTAGATGAAGCAGGATTGTTGCTATTCTTTTTCACAAATTGCTGCAGTTTGTTTTCCCTTAGCAACTCTTCAATCAGATTTTTCAACTGGCGGCATTCGTCGGTTTCGTGACCGGGTTGATTATGGAAGCGGCAGAACTTCCCACTCTGTATAGCCTTTTTCCTGGCCCTTAGAGGAGGAGGTTTAGGAAAGTCAATAGAATCTTTAGTGGCAAGGTAGATACGTTCCGACGTATCTGATAAAGGAGTATATTCTGATGGCTTGAAGGATCGGGGCATCTTCAGATTACTCTGCTTCTTCCCGTTGTTATTTTCCCTTTTTTGCCCTACAGATTCATTCTTGCGTGGAACAACAGTGTTATCTTCGGCTTTTTCCAACACTGCCTTTACCGGTACGGGATGGCTTTCTAAGCGTATGAATTCATCTGCTTTTTTATAGAACTTTTCAAGGGAATTTGGTTCCTTCATGTTTAGCCATTTCCCAAACTCGCTCGACTTGTCAATACCCTTCATCAGATACGTCAATATCATTCGCGGTTCTGCATTGTCCACCTCAGCTAGCGCTATATTAAAGCGGTTTTAGAAAGATCTGATAGTCTCCCCTGGATTCTGCTCCAAACTTGACAGTGACATGATATCCTTGGCTTTTGAGGCGTATAGTCTGAACTGCTCCTTGAACTTCCGGGTTAAGTCAGAAAACTGATCGATAGATCGGACTGGAAGTTTGGTGAACCAAAGCAGACTACACCTTCGAGATACACAGGAAAATATCGGCACTTTATTTCATCAGAGGTTCTGGCACCTGTCATGTGCCAATCATACTTGTATAAGAATTCGTTCGGATCACTTGTCCCCTTGTAAGCTGGAATGGTTGGAGGGACAAACTTCCTTGGGAATTCAGCCTTTAAGATTTTCTCAGTAAACGGAGTTTTACTTGGGGCGAAACCCCATTCTTTGTCGTCTTCAACCCTCTGCATACTCTCTTTCATAATTTGTCGGACCATTCCAGATAGATACTCCTCATCATGTCGAGCTCTAGATCCACCAACCTCTGGAAGTGTTTGTTCAAAGGGGCTAGCAGCCCTTTCAGGAGCATTTCTTTCTTCGGCATCACAAATGTTGCCGCAAAATTCCTTTCATTATCTGCCGGTTGACGGTTTGCCCCAAGCAAATCGTTCAACCTATTCAGAATTAGGGCATTCTGGGCATTCTGAGCCTCGAATTGTGCATTTTAGGCATTTATCTGTTGGTTCAGCCCTGAGATTGCAGCATCCAACTCTGCCTTTGTAACTCCGACAGCTGGAGTGGCTTGATTTGATATAGGGGAAGTGGAGGTTCCCTCTTGAATATTCCCAGATCTGACAGATCTACTTTTCCTTCCAGGAGCCATAATCTCGGACAGACTTCTGGTTTTCAAGGAAATTCTCTCTACAAACCTCTGTGAAGCAATGATGATAACTCTCCTGAGTTCAGTTCTCAGTGAAAGCACCAAAAATGTTAACGCTAAAATTTGAACGCTAACACCCCGGTGTATGAATTGAGATCGTGAAAGCACCACCCGATAGCTCGGGAACAGATTATAAGCAGATAGTAGTGAAAAAACAGTAAACAACAGCAATTTTATAGTGGTTCGGCTTAAGAGATAGCCTACGCCCACTTTGAATATCTTTATTGATGATTTGATTACAAGTCAATGCAGTTACACTTTGATTACAACACACTTTGAGTTTCAAGTGACTTAGAACAAGTAGCCTAAACTTCAACGTCGATCCAAATCTTTGAACACAGGTTTGACATGTTTGATTTCCTCGTGAAGTTCCTTGAAGGTGTTGAAGTAGTTCAGAATGCAGCAGAGTAACGGCGCTTGAAATGAATGAACCAAAAGTCCCTTGAATGTTGGGGGTGGCCATGTATTTATAGGCAAATCTGGATAGAAGTTTTTTGCCCAAGTCCTGAGTCATGACCGACTCAGGCTAAGCCGTGGCCGAGTCAAGTTGAGTCGTGGCCGGCTTATCTGATTAAACATTTGGTCTTCTCACTAGCTCATTCTCTTGCTGGATTCTAAGTCAAGTCCTGAGTCGTTGGCGAGTCAATTCTCACTGGGTCATGCATTGTAGCAACGGAGTACGACTCAGTGGCTTTAAGTTGCGGACGAGTCATCGTGAGTTATGAGTCATCAAGTTATTTCTTAGGTCGTCAATTCTCTTGAGTCGTTTCTTATGATGAGTCGTGGACCTCTTGAGTCGCTGGGGCAAAGCCTTTGATGAGTCGGTAATGCATTGAGTGGGTCCTGCCTTGTGAACCATTAACCCCTTGAGTCGTAACCCTTTAAGTGGCTTTGAGCTTTAGGTTATTAACTCCTTGAGTCGGTGACTCGATGAGTCGTGAGGCTTCCTGAGTCGTGAGGCTCCCTGAGTCGTTAAACACCTTAAGTCATGGCTCGTCCCAGACCTTAAGTCGTTGACTCCTTTAACTCGTAGGCTGGAACGGGGTTAACACCAACCACAGGGTTTATCTTGTTCGGGACTGTCCAGTAAGGGATGGTTCCGGCCTTGTGTTGCAGGGGATGAAGGGAGTAATCCTCGGTATGGTGATCTAGGCCCCGTACTGTGACAGGTGGTACCCCAGTGCCTAGTCATTAGTTGGAAATCCATTCTCCTTACGAGCCTTGTACGAGTTTTGTTTGTATTACCCACTTTGTGGCTAGTAGCTGGAATTTAATAATGTAACAATTTCGGCAATTTTATAAGTATTTGTATATAGACCCTATTATAATATCAGAGGATTTCTATAAAAATCGTTTTAGCTATCGTAAGGTAAAAACCCGACATGTTTATTTGTGGCGTGGTCTTACGAGATGCTTTTGTTTTCAAAGGATTTTTGAAACTTTAATAATGAAATTGGGTGTGATTTTCTCACGCTGGTATTCGAGACTGACTCGGGTATTATTTAACTGTAATGCTCGAGTCAGACCGAGTATTATAGGATAAAGGATGTGATGCTGTGAAGCTCAGGAGACGAGCTGGATGACGATACGTATATTCGTACTTGTTTATATATATATTCCGCTGTGTTGAGTTATTGTGTATCCATTTGTATGATATCGATGTTGAGCTGTGATTGATGTCTCTGAGAATGTAATATATAAACAGAGATATATTTGATTGAGTAAAGATTATTTATTATCTGTTATATTTTATTCCGCTGCGATGGTTAGATTCTGATGTTGATTTTGTTTTCTCTTCTTCTTAAACCCAAATGGTTCGTATTTCTATACAACTTGAGTTGATTGTTAAAGTATAGTGTTGACTCAAGGGGTACGGATTTGCGGGTCGTTACAATTGTACTTTCCATATCTGTTTTTTTAAAAAGAGTTTTCTAGTATTTTCACTGGGTGTTGAAACAAATCTACTAAGTACCTAGAGAAGTCTAGCTTTGCGCCTGATCAACGCACTGCCAGAATCTACAGGAACGCGGATAAACTTGTTAAGACATCGAGTTATATAAGTATTTTGATAAATTATTATATAAAGAATATTATGATCAGTTATTTTCCCTTCTAAAAATTTAAAATGTTTTAAATATTGTTTACTTTGAACCATCAGATTTGAATCAAATGACTATTCATCATACTAAAAAAATTAAATTGAAATGTATAATGGTTCAAATAATGGTTCATCCTTGTCTTTCAACTTGATTTACCTCCTAGCTATCTTTTTTTTCCTACCTTCTTTCAGGGATGTATTCCACCATATTGCTCTTTCTTGTTGTTTCTCCGCTTCCTTCCTTTTCGAGGACGAAAAGATTTGAGTGGGGGAGAGTGTAACAACCCTAGATTTTTATGTATATTTAATTTTGACTTTATTTCATTTTGAAATTTTTTAAACTTTTTTCATTTCAAACATTTCATTTTAAATATAAACTTTGATTATTATGTGAATTATAATTCCAAATGGTATAAATTGAATATTTTCCTGAAATGTTGACTTTGCTCAATTTGGGTCAAACTTTGATTTTTAAATTTCAAATTTAAATATTTAAATTCTTAAATTTTATCTTCTATTATGAAATTATATTAAAATTTAAGAATACTACTTTTCGTTTCGTTGAAATCCGATTTATATTGTGAAAGTTATGCTTTTTACAATATTGTATGTAAATTGATTTATTTAATAAAAAATTGTCTATTTTAATTTATACAAAAAATATTTTAATTTTTATATATATGTGTAATATGTTATATTATATATTTTTTGTCTTTTAAATATTTTTAAAGTGATGTTTGAATTTTTCCAAAAATTTATTGAATTTGTTTTCTATTTTTAAAGGCTGGTTTTCATTTTTCTGCTATTTTCTTCATTAAATTATATTTAATTAAAATTTATTTATTCATTTTTAGATATGCATTTTTATTTTTACGTTCTTACCTTTATTTATAAATATTTTCAAGTACATAGAAATTTTCTGAAGTTTGTTCCATTTATTTTCATATTTCCAAGAGTAATTTGTATTTTTAAGCTAATTTCTTAATCTAATTATATTTAATCAATATTTATTTATTTATTTTTGCTTATTTACTAAATTTTCGTTTTTTTATCTGTATTTATAAATATATTTCAGTTATAAAAAATTCCAAAAGAAATAAGAGAAATCTGAAGAGTTGTGACCATTGATTTGCTTATGTCCTTTTGTATTCACACCTTTTCACATTTCTACCATCACTTTTCATTCAATTGGCTTCCTTAACTCATTCTCTTCAGCTGACCACTCCCATAACATTTCACGTGAATGTTTTCTCCTCAAAGCTGAAAAAAAATTCATCCATTCTCTTTGGGAAAAAGTTTGGTAAATTTTATTTCCTTTTCCATTGTTTTTCTACTTGTTTATGTTGATTTTGTGCACTTGCCTTCACCTTTTTTGCTCAGCCCTTGCTCCTCCTTCACCATGGCCACCTCCACCACCACCACATTAGGCTTCCACCACCTCCAGCCCACTGCCCATCCACGGCCATGCACCACTAGTTAATCAAACTCCACCAAAATTGCAATATCCACCTTGAAAATGTGCATAGCCTAGCATCTTTGCCTTCACCCCCCTCAAACTCCTCCTTGGCCGACCCATACACCACCACCACCTACCATAGTTGACCCATACACCTCTGCCACACCAGTAGATGACCCTACCAGACCTAGCCATGCCCATATTTGCTTGTGGTCGTGACCTATGTTGCCTTGAATCCACTTGTGTTGCCTTGTAGTTGTAGTTTCATGCACACATACCTTTTGCATCATCTTTTCCTATGTATGGCCGACTTGTTGAACCCAAAACCTGATCCAAAACCATCATATTATAGTGCTTTTGCAGCCCATTGCTGAAGCATATGAGGTTGAAGGCAAGTGCAATTGGTTTGGATTTGATTTGTGCTTGTATATATAAGTTATTTAAATATATGTGAAGTGTTTATTCATGTATACTGTATTGTTTTGTTTAAATGTTTCAAGGGATATAGCTTTGACTCCCCACTCTCAAAATTGTAGTAGTGTTGTCGTGCCTTCGTAGTGTCAGTATTGTTGCTTTGGTAGCGATCTCTAGCTTTGAACAGGTGAGTAAATCTCACCAGACTAATATGTACTTATGTAGTGATAAACTGACATCACCTGAATCTGTAAATGCATATCATCCTATTATAACTGCTATGTTATATTCATATTATGTTCACACCTATATTTACACCTTTATATCATAGATTACTGTTATTTCATGCTATTCTGTTACTTTCATCAGTTTATCACACTGCAAGTTCCCTGTAGACTAGAATCACTATGGGTTGAAATGATACATACCCGAACGGACCTTAGAATAGGAGAAAATCGTTATGGGCTGAAATGATAGGCCTGAATGATTTTCAATTATTTTCTTTTACTTGGGATTGCGGGTTTGAAATCATCAAACCCTGGTTTTCTTTGTAAATTACGGGTTGAAATGATATATTACCCGTATCACTTTACCTAGGCTAGAAAATGAAATACAGACCCGTTGTTAAAATATGTTTTTCTAAATTTTTCTAAAATATTTTAGAAATGTAAATATTATAATATTTTGATTAGATTTGATTAAAAATGATTTTTGTAAAGCATTATTGATTTTCTGAAAATTTATAAGTGAAATAAATAAAGGGTAAAGTTAGAAATCTGAAATGTAAGTTATTTTGGAAATTATATTTTGGTGATAAATGGAATTTAAATTAAATATGAAAATATGATAAATTTATGATATTTTGAATCAAATGAATTTAAAATTATTTTGTAATACATTAATGATTTTTGAATAAAGTTAAATGTGAAATGAATGAATATTTATGTTGAAATTTTGAAATATAACTAAAATTGGAAATTTGTGAATTTGGCTTAAAAGTGAATTTTAAGTTAAGTAAATAAAAATGAAATTAAGTTATATTTGAAAATTTTAAACTTAAGTGTTAAGTCAAATTTAATTTAATGAATTTGAAATTTTATGTTGAAATTTAATAAGTGAATTATTATTAAATTTTGATTTTTGAATGGAGATTTAACTTTATAAAATCATGATTATAAGGGTATTTGAATGATTGTTTTAAAAATGAAATTATATGATTTTATAAGTTAAAATTGATTTAAATAAAAATATAATTATTTGTGAAATTATACTGAATATTTGAAGTTAATTAACTGCATTTCAGAAATGCTATTAATTCTAATGTAAATGATAACACAACATTTGTAAATGCTGTAGTTGATAATAATGAACCAAATGGCTAAGTTTAATTAAAGGCTATCATAGCATTTTTGTAAATGTTATAATGGTTGAATTTAACTAAGTTTTATTTGAAACTAATGTAACCCTGTCACCGCATTTTTTTATGATATCTTTTGTTAAATTGAACTGTTTTGAATGTAACTTTCTGTAGCAATTTCTACATGCTGCGAAAGTTGAATTTTCATCTGTTTTAATAAATTAAGTGGATAAATGAATTTTGAAAGACTAAAATTTTGTTAATTTAATAATTTAATTATTAATTATAATAACTTCATTTTATGATTTAAAATGAAGTAATTTGTTTTGAAATATAAACTATTTTGAAATGTGTTTTGTAATGGTATTTAAATTAAATAAAAATGAATGTGGTTTGGAAGATATTATATTTTGATATTTTGAAATGGATTTTGAATGATATTGAATTTTGAAATGATATTTCATTTTGAAGTATAAAATACCATTTTGAAATTTTGACCACGGGATGTATTTAATTTATAGTTTAACTGATTCTTAAAGGATGGGCGATCCCAAGCATCCTTTAAGTTATTGTGTATTTCTACTACAGTTCACTTGAGTTGGTTTACATTATATAAGTATATATTATCCTGACTCGAGTGTTTTGTGTTTTACTTTACTCTCGGGTCAGCCTGAGTATTCACAGCTTTGGATTCTTTTTCTGGAGCTGGTCTTTGCTGGAGTTTCTGCTTATCTACATTTATATCTACTCTCTATTTCAGCTGTTCTAGTTTATCTCATGTATTAGTGAACTTCTATGTATTTGGGATTTCTATTATGTTGTTTTCAGACTGTATTATGTATTTGGTTTGAGACTCTGTCGTAGTAGCTTCTTGAACTACTATGTATTTTATATTCCGCTGCGAGGTATTCTGTTTGTTCTATGTCTGTGATTCTGTGATTGTATTTCATTTGCTCCAAATTTATTTACAATGCGGTATTTCGAGCAATTCAAGTCCGACATGTGCGGCTGTGAATGGCTGAAAATATCGGGTTGTTACAATTTCTGTTTTTTATTTTAAGTTTGAATACTAAACTTAAAAATTCATATCTTCGTTGTTTGAAATTCAATTTACCCGTATTTTTCTACATTGGATTCGTATTGATGGGCACAACATTTTAGTGTAACTTATTCATGGCCTTGAATTAGTATAAATTTATGACATATGCAAACGGACAAGATTTATAATATGTTACTTTAGTTAATAACATCACTATGAATTTATTACCTTCATTTTGATATCTAACTGGCAAAATAAAATACTGTCAATTGGGGTTGTATTGAATATGGAAATTGGATATTGGATTAGCAGAATTAAAACATTATTCCGTTAAATAAAATAATTGGACATTAAGCAGAATAAATCACCGTTCTGCTATTATTAACTGCGTAGGTTATATTTGGGCATTGTTCAGTAGAAATCCCTTTCTGCTATTACACTTGTGTGGACCCTTAATTACTATCCAACTGATTATTATTAGATAAGTATCATATTCATAATCAGTTGTTAATTATGATTTTAATTTAGATATGTTATCTTATGTAAATACCAGATTGGAACTTGGATGATAAGGGAACTAATGATTAAGTACCTGTGAAACGGCTAAGCCTCTTCATATTTGAAAAGTTAATTATCTAATAAAGTTAAATTAGAGAATGATTATTAATTAGTAATAAGGTTTTAAAGGAAATTATTAAATATTAATAATTTTCAGTAAAGTCCACTCATTACTCGCAAACTAAGTTTTTTCTTCATGAACAAGGATTGATATAGTTATATTCAACCGCTTACAATATGAAATTAAAGATTTATTTCAAAATTATAGACAACTTAACTTTCACAATGCATTTGGATTTAAGTATGTAAATGTTATATAATTATATAAAAAGGGTACTCAAAATGTAACGACCCGGTTTTTTGGTCTTTGATTTTGAAAATTTAATTTATTTTAAATGTTGAGTTTTGAGATGTGAATAAAATTTTAATATGGAATTTAATGATCAAATAGGTGAAATGAATTTAAATTCCAAATATAGCGATTTATTGAATAAATTTAATCGTTGGATTTATAAGTGAAAATCGTTATAATTGGAAATTGGAGTTGTTTATGAATCGACAAGATCTCTAATTTTGGTAGAAGTTCTATATGAATTAGAAATTAGTTAGTAAGATTTTAAAACTGAAATTTTGTGCGATTTCGTAAATTTTAGAAATCGTCGATGTAATCGATGCGTTAAAATAGCAATCCGAGCCACACTCTCGAAATTCGACGAAACGAGTTCTATTAGATTCATTATAGTGTATTATTATCAAAATTAAAATTTCGTAGCGTTTGGAAATAACGTTTGGTCGTATAGGATACAAACATGTTGAATTTTATATCGAGAATTCAATATAATAATTGTGTCCAAAGAGCTATCTTCTCCATATGATCGAATCAGGAATCATCTCCATTGCGTTCAGAATGCAGATTTTGAGTTGCGTACAGTGAGATATTTTGATTTTAAAATAAAATGAAAAAGATCAAACCCTGTCTTTTCTCACAACCACCCTACGATTGAATCGTGTGAATTAAGCCACCCTCCAATTTAAGGGACACGACATTTCCCACTCATCTTAATCAGTTCGAATGAACAAATAATTTTTTTTGAATGAAATCAATTCATTCAGGAAAGAAATAAAAACGGGGAAGTTCGAAAAAAATTCTTTAATCGAAATTGAACAGGAGAAAAATATTTACTCCTCCTTCATTTTACAACCCCAAACCACCTCTTCCCGCTTTCCTCTTTCCTTTTCAAATCAGAAAACCAATCAAAAAAAAACAATGCTGCAATGGTGTGCGAGCGCCTATAGTCGAGGCAACTCGTGGTTTTTGAGGTTTGACGACACATGTAGGAGAAGAGATGAGTTCTCACTCGATGTTGGGATTTTTTTTCTCTGGAGTTGGGTTTCGTGTACGTTCGAGGGGAGGGGGTGTTGCACTCGATCGTGATGCTAGGACGATGACGCTGTGGGTTATAGGGTTAGCGTGTGTGATGAAGTCGTGAAGATGGTGGTATTTTGGTAAGCACTAAGTCACGGTGGTCATCGGGACCTGGTCGAGAGCGAGAGGGTTTGGGATGGAGGCATTAGGAATTGTGGTGGAAGGATGGGGTATTTTGGGCTGTGATAGAGGGAGTTGCGATGCGATGGTGAGGAGGAAAGTCGAAGTTGGAGGGATGGGTTGATGCTGTGGTTCGACGAAGGGGGTCAAGTGAGGCGAGATAGTCGAAGGGGAAGGATGATTTGCGAAGACGACGAGAAGAAGGTATAAAATAATTTATTTTGATTAATTTTAATTAAAAATAATTGGTTATTAACTATAATCAAAATTGGAAACAATAACTCATATAATTTATAATTTGCTTACGAGGTCTAAAAATCATGAAGAACGTGTGGAGCTTGGATCGAATTGCAAAATAAAAATCATGGTGAGAAATTCTTACTCATTTGGATTGCCAAATTTAAATTAAAATGTTTAAATTTAATTATTGGATGTTTGATTGGATTGATAAATTATAATTATATGTTGGATGATTATATTATATATAGTAGTATATATATATTAGTAGTTGGATTGATATTTCCTCATATTTTAGCGGATGAGACCATATGCACCCCGCATTATAACGGATGATCCTATATGTCGCTATATCCCCCTCGAAGTGGGATTGATAATTTTATGTTGTATTAACATTTGTGGATGCATTAAAAACAGGTTGGACGGATCCAACTAAATTATATTGATCGTTTTTCATACATAATTATATATGATGTGTTAGAAAAATCTATTATAGATTGTTGTTGTGATGTGGATTATTAGATTCTATAGTAGCACTGGCCTAACTTCGGGTATTATAAATGCCATAAATATTATTTTTGGAGTTTGAAGGAATTTAAAAGGAGATTTTGAATATAAAAATATTTGTATAGAAATTTCGATTATTTTTAAGAAATTGATTTGGATAAAAAAAATAATAGATTTTGGTGTGCATTTAACTATTCTAAAAATTATTTTGAATAGAGGTTTTAAAATAATTTATGTAAAGAAATTTTTTGACGACGGATATTAAAATGATATTTTCTGGAAATATGGAAGGAAGTTGGAACTGATATTAAAAATAGAAATATAGAATTTATAAGAGCATGGACTTTTAAAATGGAATTTTATGAATGAGATTATTTTTATAAAAAGTGAAACTCAAGGAGTTATAAAATTTATAAACGATGTTTATAAAAAAAGGAAACGATATCAGATGATAAATTGGAAATATGAATTTACAAGAAGAATTTATATTAGAATATGGGAATAGGATGAGAAAGAAATAGTGGATATTATTTTTGAAGTGGAACGGTTAAGTAGATCGAAATGGAAGCGATATGATGGAAATCAAGAGGAATTTATAAATTGAATTGGCTATTATGATTTTAAAAATATATTTTTAAAATGTAAAAGGTTAAGTTTTTTCGAAAAGGAAAATTTTATTTATTGAACAATGAGATTTTAAACTTGTTGGAATTGAAATAATTCGGTAAGTGTATTTTTTTAAATATTTAACATTTATTTAAATAAATCCTAAACTATAAATCAGCTTTGAGAAGTGATGTTATGAAAAGCATTTTGATATTTTAGATAATTACTTGAACATGTCTTAAAAATAAATTATTATTACTCTTTTAAATACTTATTAAATTTATAGAGATTTGTAATGTTTTAAATTTATTTATAAATCTTCTTGGAAATCTAGAAACGAGGTTATTCAGTATATGGGATTTATGAGAGAAGTCACAAAATGGAATTGGGAAAAAGTAAGAAAAATTCTGAAGTAGTTAAATAAAAGTGAACTTCGAAAAAATGAAATAAAATTCATAAAAGAAGTAAAAAGCGAAATTGGAATTATAAGTAAGTGTATTTGAATTTGGAAAGTATTAAAGGAAATTAATAAAGGAAAAACGCAGCTTATAGAATTCATTCTAAAACAAGTTCTGGAATTCGAATAAATTTGTAAATGATGATTGAGAAAATAGGAAATATATGGAATGTTTCTTAAGTGTTGGACGTAAAAATGGGGTTGGAAAAAACGTACTAATATTGGAAATGTTTGGGAATATTCAACTGAAAATACAAGGATTTGAAATTGTTTCAAACGTTGGAAATTTTAGAATGGATGTGAATATATATACACCTTATAAAGATATCTAGAAATAAATTTTTAAAAATTTATAATGAGGCATGATGTCTACTTATGGATATTTTATTGATAGTTAAATAACCGATAATCAAATTTGGCCAAATTCATTAACCGTTTCGAAAAGATCGGGATCAGATTTTCTTTATTACAACATGATAGGGGATTCTCGCTTCATGTTTGGTGGCGAGCAGGAGACTCTTACACCTACATGTCCCAGAGTGGTTGGTTGCAGTCAAGAGGCTGGCCATAAAAACAAATTCGAGGTACCAATGTATGCCACAGTGGAAAGTGGTACAGTTGGTATCAGAGCCGAAGGTTAAGCAATAACCTTGGCTCTAGGGGGGATTAATCATTAGAGATAGGGTCAGTAGTACCTTGGAATGAGTTTGAGTGTATTAATAGATATGAGTGTGTATTTTTAGTGAATATAAAATGTTTTATATTGTGTTAGTTGATTTATTGAGTGGCTTATGAAATCTGGTCGGCACGGTCCATACAACTGTATCGATAAGGGTTTCTAAACCCATGAATGGAGCAATTTGACACAGTATTGTTTTGGAATGGGGTAAATGAAATAATGTTACCCAAAGATATATTTGATATAAAAGAAATAATTTTCTGAAATTATTATATTTATTTGGAGTGTTCGGATGATAATATTATATTCTAACAAGATTATAAAATTGAAACTGGTGTATAAAACAAAATGAAAATTTGTATAAGTGTAAATTATACAAATGGGTTATAATTAAAATGGATTCAAACCGTAATTTGGAAATTTAAAATTTCGAAAGCTTTGAGAAATGTTTAAAATGAGTTTGAACTAAATATGTGGGAATTTTGAAATTTCGGTGATTTTTGAAAAAAAATTCCGAAGTGGTTGGAATAAGAAATGGTGATATTATGTGACGCCCCACCTCTATATCCACGCTAGCCAAGAACATTACTGTGAATGCTGTCAACTGGCACGGAGAATAAGGCTGTTTAGGAGCGACCATCTGTATAATTGCTTTGTGCGAGTACCAATATACCGGATAAAAATATAACTTTTCATCTCAAGAGGAAATCCGACATACCGACACAAACTCAAAGCTACTACACAGTGGCTATAAAGGTCTTCGGAAACAAATATAGAAATAAACATAACACAAATCAGTCACAGACAAGTCATATCACAAGGCGGAAATAGATATGAATATCACACTAGGAAGTGTACATCAGAGTAGTGGTCTAAAAAGATCCACAATATCACAAAAGAATAGTTACATGAACTACACAAAAGAATAAGTATACATTATGGAGTCTATATCTCAAATGTATACAACAAAAACTACTAATCTAAGTAGTTAACCAAAAGTCAGAGGAATCAATCCCAAGAGAGAAGTCAAGCAGAAGCACCTGTAACATCTCGGTCTGACCCGAGTATTATTTAATAAGAAAATAATAAACGGATCAATCTAGCTATAAATACCAGGTGAAACGATATAGAGTAAGAGATATGACTAAACACATAATAATCTCTATGGCAAGCTGGAAACTGAATCTTGAAGATTAATAGAAATCTGCTTAACAGATTGAGGATGTCGAAGATGAATAGTCCGCTCAGGACATAGGATATGAGCTTCATAACGGTTAAGCCAATCCATTCCCAAAATCATTCCAAAGCCTAAATAACGCATGACATGCAAATCGGCTAGGAAAGGAAAATCACACAAAATAATTTCGACATCTTTACACAATAAACTGATTGTTGCGGATCCACCAACCGTATTCGCAATTCTCAAAGAAGTCATCAAACACAAAACATCCAAAGAAAAAGCATCAACAAGTTCTTTTGATATAAAAGAATGGGACGCACCCGTATCAAAAAGAACTCGAATAGGATGATCACGGAATAAAATAATTCCATCCAGAATAGAATGAGAAATACCTTGGCCACGAGATGTGTTGCAGGGGCTTGAGCAACATTTAACTTTCCCTCCTTCCTGCCCTGAAGCTTGGGGCATGAAGATATAACATGTCCGGGAACTTTGCAGTAGCGACAAGAGAGAGACTTTGGGCACTTGTTCGCATAATGGTCCTTCGAACCACAATTATAGCATTCCCCACGGCCAAAGGAAGAAGTCTTTGCCACGGAGGTTGCTTGTTTCCCCTTTTTATTGGGATAAGGACCTATAAATTTGTTTGGCCTCTTCTTGTTATTGTTGAAGTTTGGTTTGGAACCCACCACTTCAACATCATTCTCTCTATCCGCCTCTTCCAGACGAAGAGCGATATCAACGAGTTGGTCGAAAGAAACTTCTAACTTTAGAAGTAATGGCTTCTTGAGATTTTTGTTTAAGCCATAGACGAACCTCTGGTTCTTCTTTAAAGGGGTGTTGATATATTCAACCCCATATTTGGAAAGCGACTCGAAAGAGGCGACGTAATCAGTCACGGAGGACTCACCTTGAACAAGGTCTATAAATCGTCGAGCCAATGTCACCTTCTCAGCTTCCGGCACGAATTTCAACTCGAAGCGTTCTTGGAATTTCTCCCAAGTGAGATCCGCTTCATTAGTTTCAGAAATAAGAAGCTCGTACCAGTCTAATGCTCTTTCTCGGAGCATACTTGAGGCCACCTGAACTCGGTGAAGGTCAATAAGATTCATGCGAGAAAAGATTCGATCGCATGACCTTAGCCAAGCCTGTACTTCAATAACAGTTTCGGAACCTTTGAACGGCTCCCCACCGAAATTAGTGTAATCGCTACACAAGCGTGCAAATCCCGACTTTGGGTGAGTAGGTTCCGGGTTAGCTCCAGCTGCTTGAGCATTTGTCACTAAATCAAGAAGCTATTGAGCAGTCATAAAAACTCCATCTTGGGGTGGAGTGCTAGATGGCACGGCTCTGGGGCGGCCTGGTCTAGACATTTCTCTTCCTTTAGAAAGAAAGAAGAAGAAGAAAAAGGTTATTCACCAAATTGAATATCAAGCAATCTTGATAGATAAACAAGGAATCATAAGGAAAATAGGATGAATCGGTACAAAGACTCGAATTAAATCCTAAAGCACGACTCTTAAGATGGACTTAGGACAATGATCCTTGTTATAATATTCCATATTGTTCCGAAGTTTGGCTCTGATGCCAAACCCAAAGTGAAAAGTAGCAAAAATCAACTTTCTCCAAACATATTGAAGCTTATACTCAAAAAGGTCGCAAACGGCATTTTAAACTCAATGGGAGTGGTCCCGAGTCCTAATTCGACCGTATGCAAAAAGTAGCTTTTCGGACTAAAATCCGACTAATGATGAAATATTTAAATAAAATATTTAAATATAAAATCGATAAATATGCGGGTTGTTACATATTATTTTTGGAAAATTTTCATATGGAAATTATTTTAAATGGATTTTGGAAATAATGAAGCACTGAACTCACTATAGCGTTGGAAAATAACTGTGGTGATGATGGCCATATCATCAGTGTTCGTTTTCGAGTCTCTAAGTGACGGATTACAATCAAAATAATTGATTTGGGTATTTTTGTTGGAAAACAAACATTGTTTTAAAACATCCAAGAGAATTTATGTTGGATAAAACCGAATTTGTGTTTAAAATTCCTAGGAATGGTTTGTTGAAAAAGAAGAGTTATATATAAGTATATATATTTGATTTCAAGTGGTTTGAAATAAGTGCCGGGTGATTAAAAATTTTGGAATTTGAATTTTTAAATTAAAATATAACGTGAGAAAGTTAGATGGGAACTTAACTTAAGTTGAAGGGATTAAATTTTAAAAATTTAATTGATTGTTGTTTGAATGGAGTTTATGAAATGGTGATTTAACTTAAGAAAAAGTTAATAAAATTAATAAATGTTGTGATTATAATAAATAAAATGAAATGAGTAGAATGTAATGAAGCTAACTAAATGTAAGTGCGTATGAATGTGTAACTGAATGAAACAAATAAAAATAAGTAAGGAAGTATGGAATATAAAGTGAGTTGAATTAAATATGTAAATGTGAATTATAAAGTGACCGGATAACTATAAATTATAAATTTGGATTGGATTGGAAATAATATCGAATTAAAGTAAATACAAATTTTAAGTTTTGGAATATTATATGACTATAAGTTATAAAATTTGAATGGCATAAAAAATTTAAGTTGAAATTTTGGAATTGTGAATAAATAAGTTTGAATAGCCTACAAAATTGGAGTTAATGGAATAAATATATATTAAGCTATAAAGAGAGGTGTAAGTTTGAGCAAATAATAAAATGGGTATAACTTAAGTATATAGTAGACGAATTTGAGAAAAATAAGTTGCAAAATTTATAATTGGAAAAATGGATTTTGAGGATCTATAGCACTGAACACACTACAGTCCCTGGGAAATAATCCAGGTGATGACTGTGCACATCATAATTATTCATTTTTGAGTCTCTAAGATGGATTGCTCTCGTAATTGATTTGTTCAGATTTGTTGAGCAAACAAGATTTTTTTTGGAAATTCTGAAGGAAATTTGTTTAGATAAAAGACCAGGTTTGGGTTAAATTTAAAAAAAAGCACGATTAGGGATTTTTGTGATTTAAAAATGATTTGAAATAAATATCGGGTGCTTAAAAATTTTGAAATCCTTATTTAAATAATTTAGAGATTATCAGGACATAAGTTATAAACTTATAAATGGTGAATGATTTTGAAGAAAATATGGAAATTCAATTTTGGGATTAAAATAAAAAGGGGGAAAGAAAAATGAAATTTAACTTAGATAAAGATTGAAGAAATTAAAATTTTGAAATTTAATTAAGTGTGATTTGAATAGAATAAATTAGTGAAGTAGACTAGTTAAATGGATTAAAATTGGATGTGAGTGAATTGAATTGAGAAATAAAATAAATCGAATGGGAATAAATAAATTTCGATAACTCATAAAAATTGATGTTCATGGAATAAAAATATGCTTGGGCTATAAATAAGTATAAATCTCGTGTTAAAATAAAATGTGGACATATTCGAGTATAAAATTGATGGAAAGTGGACAATAAGTTGGATGACTTATAAAATGTAAAAAATTGAAATAGAAAAACCCAAAAATAAAATTGTTTGACATTTTGGTGGAGGAAAATTTTAAATTCAAACGCAGCTGCAAATGAATCCAATTTGAATATAAATGAATTAAATATGGCCTTGATATTATTTTAATGAATTCGAGAATGAATTCGAATATGGGAATTAAAATTAAAATGGATGAAGTGAATGAATTAATAAAATTTATTATTAAATGGAATGGAATTTGATTGAATAAGAATCAAAATTTAAATGAAAAGGAAATAGTTGCAAAAAAATGAACTTAAGTTGTTAGGTAAGATGATTGAAATAAATAACCTAAGGGAAGCTTGGCTAAAATTTAATTGTGAAATGGTCATTTAATATAATGGCACGGAATGGTTCCGAGTTTAAATAAAATAGATTTGAATGTGATGAAGGTGAAAACGAACGGAACGTAATGGAATTGATTGAGAATAAATTTAAAATGGAATACAACTAAATATAAATTGACTTGGAATCAATTTAAAATAATTATAAACTAAAGTGGATATTCTTTAAATAAATAGAGCCAAATTTGCATAAAAGAAAATTTTTTTTCGACGTAAACGGAAGTAAATGAAATTCTATGAGTTAATAGAAGTGAAATGTATTGATTTTAAATCAATTTTGGAATAGATATTAGTTTGTTTGGTTTAAGAATTTATTGATTGCATATAAAGTGAGTTGTAAATCACTCAAATTGAATGGAACGATATGAAAATCGGGTGAAAGAAATCGAATTAGTATCAAAACCTTAAAGTTGCATATGGATAATTGTTTAGTATGCATTGCTTGTGGAATCCCTGTGTTAGCTATTTAAAATAAGTGAAATGTTATTAATTTTTGTTCGGTACTTATGTTTAAATTAACTAAGTACAGGTATCGGAAGATGTTGTGCTTGACTTTGATTCTCGTATTGCACAAAATAAATAAGCCGCTTGCTTAAAAATGCTAAAATGAGGTTCGTTTTCTGACTAAATACTACAAAATATAAAATATTGTTATATATTTTGTTTTTCGACCACGTGGGTCGATGTATATATATTTATCTCTCTTGTCATACTGCAAAAGGCCCTCCATACAAGGGAAACTTCGCTAAAAAAATCGGAAATTTAGGGTGTTAGAAAAATTTTGAAAATTTTTGGGAAATTTTTGTTAATGACAAATTGATTTCAAATTGAAATTGAAATAAAGGATTTTGGAATTAAAATTGGAAACTAACTGTTTTGGTTGGAACAAAAGGGATTTTAAAGGGGAATTTTGAGTTTAACTATGGAGGGTTTGGAAAAAAATTAATGGGTTTGGAGCATTCTTTTGCCCTAGAAATATCGGGGACGAAATTCTTTTAAGTGGGAAGGAATGTAATGACCCGGATTTTTTCACATTTGATTTAGAATATTTAAATGTTTTTAAATATTTAATTTGAATTATAGATTAATTTTGAGTATGAAAATTTGGTGTTCTTATTTGTATAATAAATTCAGAATTTAAAAATAGCGATTTATTTGATAATCTAATTATTGAATTTAATAATTAAATATTGATTAAATTATTGGTTAAATTATTGTATCTTGAGTTTTAAGCTCGATAAAAATAATTTAAAGGCTTGTAAAATTTATATTAATAATAATGCAGACAATAAAAGCTTTAAAATTGAATTTAGAAGTGATCTGTTCAATTTTTTTCAAAAAAAGTAGACTGAATTGACATTTAAAAATAGCGATCTGGGGCATAGTCTTGGAATTTGACAAAACAAGTTCCATTGGATCCATGATAGAGTATTTTTATCGGATTTCAAATTTCATAGCTTTTGGGGTTTTCATTTGGTTATATGGGATATAAACGCGTGGAAGTTAATATGGAAATTCAATATAATAGTTGAGTCCAAAAAGCTATCTTCTCCATATGATCGAATTAGGAATTGAAACCTTTTCCATTTGCGTTCGGAATATGAATATATCATTACAAACTCCTTGTGGAATGCCTCAATAGAATTCTGAGATTTCCCCTCTGTATGTATACAATACGAGATGCTATAATTACACTTATATATATATATATACACATATATGTATAGATATATATATCTTCGGAAGCAAAATCAAACCACGTCAGTTGTTATTCATGGTTAAATCACGTCCTACTTATTCCCTTCAATCAGTCCCAAATTGAAATCATTCTAAACATGCTACCCCGATTTTCCTTAAAACACGCTTCTCGTTCTTTTTAAATTTGCATGTCCCCCTTTTCCTTTTCCAGGTATGAAACCAAATCAAATAAAAATAAATAATGGCAGAGCCTAATTCACCTATTTTCCTTCTTCTTCTTGTTTGAAAATCGTATGTACTCGAGTCCTTTCCCCCTCATATTCAAAGCAGCAAAACGAGCCTCATTCTATAAATAAAAAAATAAAAAATCTTCATCAATCATGAGTGCCAATCAAGGTGACATTGAGCATGAAGGGTGGTGTTTTCGAGAAAGTGACGAAATGGACGCTTGGTGATGCCAAGATGATTAGGACGACGATGTGGGGGAAGGGGCCGAGTTCGGAAGAGGATCCTGGAGGAAGACATGGCGCATCAAGTGATGTGAGGTGCGATTTCTTTATGAGAAGCGCAATTTGTGATGCTTGGATGAGCATGCGATGTCGAGGTTGTTCGGTGAATTTCTGGTCGACAGTTTAGGACTTGGGCTCAACTATTAATAGAGAGGACGTGAGGTAGAAGGGGCTGTGAAGTATATGCAGTTTTGTTTTGTTTTAATTTAATTTAATAAATATATATGGACTAGAAAAAGAATATACATATTTTAAACTTACTGGTTAATTTTAAAATAGGTATTATGGTGATTAGGATATATTAATCATATTATAAATCAGATATTTACAAATCCATAAATTGTTTTATCGAGGTCAAAAATCTTGTAATCTAGTCGAAATTGAAGTTGATTGCAAACAAAAATATAGGTGAGTTAATCTCACTTAAATTTGGATTTCTGGTTGATTTTAAATAGTTAAAATAAATTATTGGTCGATTGATTAAAAGTTATAATTATTATCAGTCTAGATGTGTTATTTTATATAGTGTGTATATATATGGAGTGATTGATTCTCACATATTATAGTGGATGAGACCCTATGTGCCCCGCATAATAGCGGATGACCCTATATACCGTGAGATCCCCCTCGAAGTGGGATTGGTACTTTTATATTGAATTAACATCAATGGATGCAGGGAAATAGGTTTGAGGGATCCAACTGGATTCCTCGAATTTATTATTTATTTATCATATTTAGTGATATATGATTTGTGTAGAACAATCTACTAATAGATTATTGTAGTGATTAAAATTATTGGATGCTATCGTGGCACTGGCCTAGGTATTGCTGGATTTCAAAACTATAAATATATTTTATTTAAAAATTTATGGGATTGAAGGAAAATTAAAATATATATATATAAATATATATTGGAATTGGAGTAATTTATAGAAATTTAATTAGAAAAATATAATTGATTTATCTATACTTAACTATTGCGGATAAATTAAAATAGATTTTTAAAATGAATTATATAAAAGAATTTATAATCGATATTCTGGAAATTTAAAAAGGAGTTCAAATCAATATTTAAAATAGATTGGAAGTATTAATGGAATTTATAAGCAATTTTTTTTATATAATGGATTTTTATAAATAGATTTGTTTTTATGAACTGGTGAAAACCAAAGGGGTTTATAAAATTTATAAAACGATGCTTAAAATAAAGGAATTCGATATTAGGTAATTATTGGAATATAAATTCATAGGGTGAATTTATATTGGAATAAGAAAACAAGGTTGAGAAAAATAATAGATTCTATTTTCGAAATGGAAATGGTTAGGGAAGCGAAATATAAATCTAGAAGTTGTGAATCGAGAGGAAGTTATAAATTAAAATTGCTTACTGAGATTTTAAAAAAGTATATTTTAAATTTTAAGAAGTGAATTTGTTTAAAAGGAAAATTTTATTATTTTAAAACTATAGGATTTTAAATTAGTTGAGATTGAAATACTTGTAGGTCGATTTTTAAATATGAAGTATTTATTTTTATTAAATTCTAACTTTTGAAGTCAGCTTTGAAAATTTATTTATTTAACAAAAAATGAGTTACTGATGTTTATAAAAGTGTTTTCGATATTTTAAATAATTATTCGAACATGTGCTAAAAATAAAATATGTTTCTGTAAAATACTTATTTTATATATTGATTAGAATTTGAAGCGATTGAAATGGTTATTTTATTAATTCTCTCAAGATTCGAAAAGGGGTTTATAAAGAATATGTTGAGGAGAGAAAATTTAAATTGGAATTCCGAAGATTTTGTTTTAAGAATAAGTCACGGAATAATTCTCTTAAAACATTAATATTGAAAGGATTTGGAAAACAAGACTGGTAATAGTTTCCTAAGTATAGAAAATAGAAATTTTGATATATTTCTATGTGTTTAGATGTTGGAGGATCCTATTACGGATTTGAGTATTTGAAAATTTGTTTTCAAATGTTGAAAGGAATTTATATATCTTTTAAAGATATTTTAGAAGTAGATATCTTGGAAAAATTTATATTAAGGCCAGATGAATTCTTATGGACGTTAATTTGATAGTTAAATTACCGACTATCAATATTGGCCAATTTCGTTAATCATTTCGAAGAGATCGGGATCGGATTTAATTATCCAATAAACACTTCGATCCGGCTTGAGCATAAAGAATGAATAACGTTAAGTTGATGTAGACGGTGATTCGGTTTGTCCAGACCTAGGACAACTTGTATGGACGAATGCTATCAGAACATCGTCATTGGAGGACGATGAGCATTCTAAGTGAATGTGTTCTTCAAAAGGTAACGCTTAGCCTCGACCCACATAAACCGTGGAATGACTAAAACATGGGAGATGCAGCACGGCTAAGTGGGTAGCATCCAAGTAAGGTAATGTTACCCCTATCTAGAGTCCCTTTTATTTCGGTTGTGTGGCGGTTGCTGATTCCAACCGTGGGGTTATCTTATTCGGGGTATCTAGTTTAACGAGTAGTCCGGTCTTGTGTAGCAAGGGATTCTGGAGTAGTCCGCGGTACATTGTTCTAGAGGTATACTATGACGGACGGTCCAATAAGCGCTGTACGGTTTTGATTGTGCCCAATTATGATGGAACGTGAAATGCAAGCATTTCAGCTATATTCTATTTGCTTCCTTCAGACACTATTATGATATCAAACGGATTTGATAAAAATGTTTTGGTTATCATAAGGTAAAACCCACGTGTTTATTTGTGACGTGGTCTTACGAGATACCTTTGTTTTCAAAGGATTTTTGAAAAGCTAATAATTCAATTTGAGTGTGTTTCTCATGCTGATTTTCTAGACTGACTCTGGTGTTATTTAATTATAATGCCTGGGTCAGACCAAGCATTACAGGTCCATGATAGGATGCTACAGAGCTTAGGGAGCGAGCTGGATGGCAAGGTGTACTTCCATACTTGATTATTATTCCGCTGTGTAAGGACAAGTTATTAAACTATCCAGATTTGATGTATTGGATTGTTGTACTCTGATAATGGTATGAATATTAACAATACTGATCTTGTATTTAAAATCTGTTATTACATATTATATTTTGTTCCGCTGCGATTGTGAGACTTTGTGTTGTACTGTTTTCTTTTCTTCTACCTTTTTCTTCTTCACTCCTAATGAACTGGCATTTATAGCACTCGATTGCTCGACATTTTATACAGTGGAGTATTGATGTCCATTTTCGAGGGTCGAAAATCCCGTTTGTGACAGCAGAGAATAATGAAAAGTTATCGAAAATAATATGAGATTCAAAACAGATCAATTTTCCGTAAATATACATTAAAAAGAGATAATGAACGAACATAGATCTTAATCAAAACAATACAATAAATATGTTTTAATCAAAGTATCCATAAGCCAAATTCAATTTAAATATAGTAAAATGAATATTTAATCATGAGGTGAACCATAGAAAATCTAGTTATATCAATCACATAAATACATCGGTGGATTTAAATAAGAATGTACCTTGGGACATAGCCAATAAGTCATACAATGGACAATGAATCGAAGCTCCTTGATTTAGAAATCGGCCTTAGGATTTTGCAAGGATCAAGAGGGGTAAACCACTTTTAATGAAATAATTCAATTTATATTTGTTTTGGGATATTTTTAGCTATGGGAGCTTTTTCAATTTTTGGCCATTAGAAAGGTTGGATAGAATAAAAAATTTACAGAATGGAATGAATGCAAAAGGTTATGTAAATAATGAAATAAAGACCCCGAGACCCACATTAACAAAGAGTATTACCGGGTAATACTGTCCGCTAATGTGGAGAATAAGGCTAGTTAGTAGCAACCAACTATGGCTTTGTCTTAAACTTCTATTAAATACGTCGATTGAGTGCTCTAATTTTTTTCCTCCCTCAAGTGGATCAACATATTCAATAAATGCTAAAAACAAAATGAAGTGGCTAACAGATAACAAAATATAACAATAATATGTACAACACATCACCGAGTAGCAGTCAAACATATATATATATATATATATATATATATATACATGCATACACATATACACTGATACATCCCAGTACAATGCACAATGATACATCAGAAGTGGTGCAGGACCACACAATATACAACTAGTCAAAACAATAGTTACATATCAGAGTCATACAAAATGACTACAAAACTACACAAAAGGAGATAAGTAGAATATCCAAGGTGGAAGCAGCATAGCAAAGACCTATAGAAACCTGAAACAACTTGGTCTGACCCGAGTATATAAAAATACACGGGTCAGTCTAGCTTAAACAACTGATTAGTATGAGATAAGTAAGGTACAAGGATAAATGATAACAATTCTTCTCGAAAGAGAAGAAGAACCACAACATATATGACATAAGAGTTTCTCTAAAGAGTCATGATCAACAACAATATCAAATATATCCACAAATGTATTCCTCATATCATCGAAAATATCAACAACCAATAGATGGGGTTTTTTTATTATAATCTAATGGCGAAGCAATTGTTGTGATTTAGTTAATTTGTTTTCTAGTGTAGCATTTACTATCGGTTAGTAAACTGATAAGTGAGAACATATGGTATGGGACGTACTGTTATCACTTTTTAGGTTTCTATTTGAGAGTTTGTGACACATTCACGACGTTATTGCTAGTACATTGGCTGTTGGGCCAGTTATTGGACTGTTGGGTCCTATGTGTATATATATCTGTTGGGCTAAACATTGAATCTTGGGTCCTATTGAAATTGTTAAGTCTCTTATACACCGTATTTGGTAGGCTATTAGGCCACTTATTAGACTGTTGGGTTCTATTTTCATATAGCTATTGGGCTAATTTTTAGAATGTTGGATCATAATTTTCCATTGTTGTTTTTCTAGATTTCTTGTTGATCGATTTCTAGAATTTCGATGTTTTAAAAATGTTTTCAGTAATCAATGCTTGATTAAATAGAGACTTTTTGCTTCTTTATCTTACACTTTTGCCTTTATTAATTTTCCTAAAAATTATCCTCTCTTTGTCTTATGTGGCAGGCTAACCATGAATGCATCATGGGCCTCAATTAATCCTAAACCCATTTAATATATATTTCATTTGAATATAGTTTAAACAATCTATAAATATCATATATTGATACATGCGTTATAACTTTTTTTTATGAAACTTATTAAATGCTAATGGTATGTAAATGAATCAAATAAGTTATAATAATCAATATTTCAAAAGTAGTAATTAATTTAATTAATTGAAATTATTATAAATTAATTAAACGTGTGGTTTATTCGGAGTATTTATCATTAGGTTATGCGACTCAGAGGTGTAAATTCAAGCAGTGATTAATATCAATAAATTTGAATATTAACTTTCACATGTCATTTAGCCGTTGGTATGACATTTTGGCTAAATTCATCACTTGCATATCTATTTGGTAACATCTAATTCTACTTATTTAAGCGTTACCCAGTACTGGCAATCATTTACACCAATTCTCTTCGTCGAAACTATATCATTTTAGGCTTATGAAATTTGGTATCCATATTCAACTCTGTTGTCCAAACACAAAGTCCTTGGTTCAATAATAAAAATTATTAAACCGAACTGCTCTGGCTGAAGACTTTGACTTTGGATTGACTTCAGTTGATTGTGATAGTAACCCCGTATAACTAAGGATACGATTCCTCTATTTAACAGTATTTCACTTCCAATGCTTCTACTCGACCCAACCATAGTTGTTCGATGGACGCCATGCCATAATTTAACTATAATCAAAGTGAAGTTTCCATATTTAAGGTCAATGACATTTAGAAGTCAAGATAACTGTGTAATTTTATCATATTGTTATTTTCTATCTGACCATAGCTATGCTAACCAATAGAAAACTATCAAGTGAGTCATTCTATGGTTATCCAATAACTATAAGCATGTAACCCCTTCGTGCCTCCAGCAGTCATGAGTAATACATTGCATAATATCTGAAGAGCTTTACGCACTTTAGTCTTAACAGATGTATCGATATCTAGTCTCCTTACATCTTGACTAAGAATATTTAAAATAGCATGTTTAATTTTATTATGATAAATTGCCAGTGGTTACAACACATTGTACCTATTATCAAAATACAAACATTTATGGATTTTCTACAAGATATACTTTTAATTAAATTAATTAATTAATACAACTCATTATATCAAGTATATAATAGAACAAAAATACCTTTTATTCTGAACAAGATTGATTATCGAGTAAGATATATGTAACAAATTACATAATTTCCCCCAGGGCATACCCTTAATTCTATCAATCTCCCACTTGCACATGGGGTCTATTATGAAACGCATATCCTAACCCTTCAATCAGTTTGATGATAACTGATCGAGTTAGACCTTTCATGAATGGATTTGCTATGTTTGTTTAATTATCTATTTGTCAATCAACTCTTTGATGTTGACAAACTAGTTCTATCATGTGAAACTATTTTGAGAACGTTTCTCGACTTCTAGTGAGCTTTTATTGCTACATTGTCATTACATAACATTTAGTATTATCAATACGTAGAATCAACCCTATCTTAGATATTAATACATGCATTTACATAGCTTTTATTGTAGTGCTATTCAAGGTGATGTACATAACATTTTTGGTGAATTAGCTACAACGTTTCGTTTGCAACACTTCCAACTTAAAGCTTCTTAACTTAATTTTATTATTGATATTTCTACTCAATGTCCCTTATAAAATTTTATTTCTGCCATGAAGCAAAGTGTCACCAAATCAATTTTTGCTGACATAATTCTACTCATTATTAGAGCTTTCTACCAACTAGTTTATGCTACTTGAAATATAGGATCCACCTATGCTCCAAAGCCCCTCCTTCAAGTTTCATCCAATTTCGACGATTTCTACCAACTACAATTCCACTAGTCTTCAAAGCTTTCTACGGACTCGATTTTGGTGTGACTTGAAACATAAACTCCCCTTATGCTCCAAAGCTCCTCCTTTAAGTTTCATTCAATTCTTATAGTCTCCGCAGACAATGATTCTACTCGTCTTTAGAGCTTTCTACCGACCAGATTTTGATACGACTTGAAAAATATGCCCACCCTGTGTGCTAGAGCCCCAACTCCAAGTTTCAGCCAATTCGTGAAACGATCTCGGATTTTAACTAAGTTTAAATTGATAATTAATTTAATTTTTGAATAAAAATGGTGAAATTAATCGGTAATTAATATAAGATTCTAGTTAAATTATGAATTAATTGAGAATTAATTTGGATATTTGAAAATAAAATAAATTGAAAATAGAATTTGAAATTGAGATGTAAATTTAAATATCTTAGAAAATAAATTTGTATTTGGATTTTGGATATGATTAAATTAGATGTGCATATATGAGTGGATTTAAATTTTTATATATATTGAATTTGAATATAAATTTTAGGTAAATGTATAAAAATAATTTGAAATTATAAAAATATATCTATATTATTTATTTGATATGTATATTATGCAAAAACAAGACAAAATAATTACATAAAAACAAATAAAGTATAAATATGACAGGCTTGTATAAGAAGACATAAGAAAAAGGAAAAAAGACAAATATCATTAATGCTAGCCACAATATTATCTTCAGCCACTAAAACAAGATTATCAGCCACCAAAGTTAAGTGAGAAGATCTACTAGTTGAACAAACCAGCAAAGAAATATATGCTCAAATATAAAACAAGTAAACATATATATGAAGTGTTACAGAAAAAAAATCTAAGAATCTATGTACAAATAAATAAAACAAAAAAAGCATGAGCTGGTAAAATAAGACAACAACAATTAATGCAAAAATATCTTAGCACACCATATTTATCTATCAGCCGAAATCTTGCTTAGCCAAATGAAAAAAAAAAATCTCTGATCTTATATTTTACAAAACCATATATTTGTCACCCTATTGTACAAACAAGAATTATATCACCCTATAAACTTTTCCTATATATTAAAATTTCATTTCAGTTCGTTCCTTCAAAAAAACTGAGTAGCATCTGAAGTAAATGCTACTTAAAATTTAAACAAAAATTCAACTATAAACTTAAACAATCCATTCAATTCAACAAAAATAGAAAGAAAAAAAATTAAAGGAAGAAAGAAGAAAAACAACTGCAGTTTTCAACAAAGAAGCTCTGTTCATTCTGGAAAACAAGGTGAGTAACTTCACATTTAAAAATCTTAGAGTAAATTTAGATTGCATGCTATTCTCTGAAACAAATATGTTTATATGAATTCTGGCATTATCTATGTATATATGTAAGTGTGTATATACTGTGTGCTTCCTGTTTGTGTTCCCAAACTCAAGTTTTATTCAAAATTTATATTCCATTAATCTAGGTACTAATAGAACTTAGGTTATAAACAAATTATGTCTGTTTAAGCATAAAGTAAGGTTTAAAAATTTAATTAAGTTAAATAAATTTGTATATTGCTTTGGAAATCAAAAGAAATGATCAAAACCTTAAATTAGTCAAAATACAAATTTCTTAATTCACAAATTCAAGTATGTAAGTTGAATTTGTATACTAAAACATGATTTTTAAAGCTAAAATCATAATTTTTAGATCAAGGGTGGAAGAGCAGTTTGGGTTTGCCTGATTTTCTTTGATTTGGTGATCTCTGGTGATCCACTGTGTTGTAGAGGTCGGGATTTGGTCTGATGATGGAGGGATGAACGGCGGTTCAGGGAAAAATAGTGTGATAGTGTGCAGATGTTCGTGGTGCTGGCGGAGAACGTTTGAAGTCTGTAGCCCCAGTTTGGTCGAGGTTGAGTGTTTTGATTCATTTGTTTTCTGGAGACGATCGAGTGCGATGGGATTCTGGGAGATGGTAGAGGGAGTATGGACGAGTTGTTGGTTGGAATTTCAATTTTTCTGGTGGTCGGGGTGTTGAGAACGACGGCGTTCCAGGTTTCGAAGGAGTTCCAGTTGATGTTTCCAGGTTTGGATTTAAACTCGAATTCAATTTTGAGGGGATGATGGAGGTTCTGATGGTCGGGGAGTGGAGCATGGAAGGTTGTCGTCTTGCTCGACGATGCAGCGTCGACCGGCGATGACGGCAGCGACATGCACCGTGCACGAGTTTGGGGATCTGAAAATTGTGTTGTTGACTGGAAGCAGAGTGTACGCGTTTGTCTCGAGTAATTCGAGTAGTTTACTCGAACTTTTTAATTGTTGAACTCGAAGTAAAAACAGTGAGGCTCGGGTTGTTGTTTTGTTTTGCTACAGGTTTTAGCAAACCTGACCGTAAAAACTTGAATTCAAAGCAAATTTAAATAGAATTTAAATGGTGAGATAGATTTAAAAACAAGTTCAAATCTAGATGAAGTTAGATTCAATTTTGAAGTCTTAAAGTTTTAAATATTTAAAAGAGGGTTTTCAGGTTTTAAAAACAAACCTGACAGTTTTTCTAGATTTTAAAATTTAATTTATTATCTGAAACCAGAATTTAAACTGGGTTTAAATTCAATAGTTAAGTTTAATTTTAAATAAACTTTTGAATCTTAAGCTTTTAAAATGAATTGGGATTTTAATTCAATAATTTAAAATCAAAGTTTTGAATCAAAGTTTAAAGCCAAGTTTAATCAAATGTTTAGATATGGATTCCAGTTTCTTGAATTCAAATCTGTAATTTAAATCAGTTTTAAATCTGAATGTTTAAACAAGTTTAAATCAAATAGCTTTTTAAAGTAATTTGTTTTCAAATAAATATTTGAATTGGATTTTGATAAATTTCTTTTAAAAAAAAGGATTTTGAATGAAAAGTTAAATAATTTGTTTTGACTTGAATCTGCAAGTTAAAATGTAATGTAATTTAAAGCTTAAATTTTAAATAAAAATTTAAGTAATTTAGTAAAAACTTTTCTTGTATAGGTTTATAAGTTGATATTTAAAATTGGTTAATGTTTAAATATATAATCATTTTGAATCTTAAATTTGGAATGAAATTTGAACCTAAATTTAGAAGTATAATGTTTTAAATACAATTTAATATTAATGAAGTCATTAATAAAGAGATGGATTACCTTAGAGAAAATTAAGGTATTAAAATGATCTAATGAATAAGATAATTAAGGAATGACTTATTTATTTAATTTATAAATTAATGATTTGGATTAATTTATAATTTGAGATTAATTAGCTAAGTAATTAAAGAATTATCATTAGTTAATGAATGTCACTAACTAAGATTATTTAAATAATTAAGTTAATGTGATTAATTTTTAATAATTAATTGAGATTAATTAATTAATGATAATCACTTATGAAATTGTGTAAGTGTATGTCAAATATTGTGTACTGGATTGGGATTTCTGTTGTGATTGTGTTACTGTGTGATGTAAATTGCTTTGCACCAAGCTATGATTTGTGATTTGTTTCTATATGTATGCGAAAACCCTTTTTTCCCCGTAAATGGCATTTAAATTTTTATGCGACAGGGGGTCGGATTCCAGTTGGCTAACTGAAACCCACATCGAATCGTAATGGTAAATCTTTGTGATTGATTAATTTACTTTACCTGTAAATCTGTGATGATTGATGATGTTGCACTATTGTGTGAAACCCTTGGACTACACCATACACACAGAAATATGGATTGCACGTGGAAATTGGTTAAGTCGTAGACTTTTTAAAATTGTATTTAAAAATTGAATTTTTGAATCCAAATAGTTTTAGGAATGGATTGGGGTTAAAGTAAAAAGTTTTGAAAAGGAATTTCAAGATAAAATTTATTTTTGAATAACTTGATTACGCCTTGAAGTTTAAATAACTTGATTTAAATTTAAATTCAAAATTCGAAACTGAATCCTATGATTTGAAACTAGGGACTAGAGATGTTATACAAGTTATATATGGGTTAAACAATTTTAAGGGTATTGATTTGGGAATTTGAATTTAATTCAAGGGCTTTAACTCGTGCAAGTATCATTGAATTTTTCTGAAAAGAAAACTATTTGTTTCCAAATAATTAAAGTTTTCACATAAGAAAATGAACTTCCAATTCAAGTTAAAAGGATTTCAAGTCTAAAATGAAAATGATTTCCAAGTTATGGAAACGGTTTGAAAGCTATAAGTTAAATCTTTTATTTAAAGACTTAATGAGTTAATCCAATTGAATGGAAATTGTTTCCATAAATAGATCTTTGTGAAACTGGGTGAACTTTGTGGAATAAATCTTTTTGTTAAAAGATTTGAAATGGTAATTTGTTTAACCATTTGAAAGAAAAGCTTTGGATTTTATAAGTTGTGACTTAAATGAAATCCCATATCCATATATTTTTAAATTTGCGCACATTATTCGGTTTAGTCGAGAGAGGACCTTGTGTCATATAACCCATTCCGAATAATGATAAGTCATTATGGATAGCATTCAAAAACCGGTTGTGAAGACCGGGTATTTGTGAGAACGATAGGATAACCTGTCGATTGTCTCTGCACCGAGTAGCTATGGTATAGAGATTCCCTAAGTGATGGGAAGTCCGATCGGGATTGTGAATACCCGGATTGCAAGGGCTTCTTGCGAAGTGCCTTTGCTTCTATTCGAACCCGGGACAGACTTGTATGGTTGTATGTCTGACACTACACTTTGAGATATTAAGTAGATTTCTTTAAAATGCATATCTGTTGGTGGCGGAGAATTTATTCTCTTAGCTTAACACCCTTCTCTGAGATGTACGAGCTCAGATGTTATGTAGTTGAAGGTTATCTGTGATAAACTACCAATTTGGTAGTGGGCATGCTGAGTGCTGCTGTGTGTTGATGATCATTTGTTGATCATTTGTGATCAAAGCATGGCTTTTGTATAAAGCGTAGCATTGTGGATGAGACTTGCTTATCTGGGTGAAACGTGATGGGGGGTTCTCGCTTTTTGTTAGGTGGCGTGCAGGAGACTCTTACCCCTACATGTCCTCTTTAAGGGGTTAGTTAGGCGTAAGCTGTGACATTCGAAAGGCTGGCCGTAAAAGCAAGTTTCGGGTACCGTTGTGAGCCATGCCAGGGCTGGGATGGTTGAAAAGCCTACCAGTTGAGATTGGCCGCTGTCGATTGTTGAAAATCCACTAGTCGAGATTGGTCGTTGTCGATGGTTGAAAAGCCTAAACTATCACATTTGGTATCAGAGCTGAGGGTTAGGACTTTAGCTCAGGAGTATAACATATTAGGTAGCTCATTAGATATAGGGTGAAGCGTACCCTAGAATGAGTATATCCTTAAGATATCCGTTCGAATGCCTCAGTAAATTCTCTTATTATCCACTGATAGTGAGTATGAGTGCAAGTAGGGAACGAGATAGGGGACAGGGGAATACCACTACAAATGGTCAATACCCTGCAACAGTGGAAACAACTTTCTTCTCAAACTCCTTTGATTCGTCTTCCCAATTTCTTTTATATCTTCATGACAACTACAAGAAGAAGTTCAGTGTGATAGTGTCCCTACGAATCGTTATAGGAAATCCTTACTTCGTATGTTCATCAGTTTCTTATCAGCTTTTCGAACTAAACTTTAATGAATTTGGAATTTGAAATTGAAAATTTTAAATAAATTGGAAATTATAAATTGAGTTAAATTGATTAATAGAATATGAAGTCAAATTTGAATTGTATCAATAAAACGATTTCGTTTAAAACCAACTTTGAAATTCTATTATAATTTCTTGTGTAGATCGAAGACCGAGGAGGGACAAGTTGGTATATACTTTCGGGTGTTCCGACCCAAGTTGGAATCCATATCTTGTGTTTGAGAAATTGTAGAAGATTGAATCTAACTATCTATTCTTCTGTTGGGTCCAGATATATCCTACGAACGGTTAGTTATCCTTCGAACTAACCAGTGTCCCTGCATATTCGTAGATTTGGTGACTTGAGTATCTTGTAAAAATTTGATTGAGTTTGTTCTCATATTTTCGATATTCTGATTTGGTAAGCCAAATGAAGAATTGATATCCAGTTTGACCTGGAAAACTGTTTCTCTATCTTCGTGTATCTATCATTGTTGTTTTCGCGCTTGCAAATTTCGAGGACGAAATATCTTAAGGGGGGAATCTGTAATGATCCCGGATTTTAACTAAGTTTAAATTGATAATTAATTTAATTTTTGAATAAAAATGGTGAAATTAATCGGTAATTAATATAAGATTCTAGTTAAATTATGAATTAATTGACAATTAATTTGGATATTTGAAAATAAAATAGATTGAAAATAGAATTTGAAATTGAGATGTAAATTTAAATATCTTAGAAAATAAATTTGTATTTGGATTTTGGATATGATTAAATTAGATGTGCATACATGAGTGGATTTAAATATATATATATATATATATATATATATATCGAATTTGAATATAAATTTTAGGCAACTGTTTAAAAATAATAAATTATAAAAATATATCGATGTAATTTATTTGATATGTATATTATGCAAAAACAAGACAAAATAATTACATGCAAACAAACAAAGTAAAAATATGAAAGGCTTGTATAAGAAGACATAAGAAAAAAGACAAAGATCATTAATGCTAGCCACAATATTATCTATCAGCCACTAAAACAAGATTATCAACCACCAAAGTTAAGTGAGAAAATCTGCTAGTCAAACAAACTAGCAAAGAAATATATGCTCAAATATAAAACAAGTAAGCATATATATGAAGTATTACAAAACAAAAATCTAAGTATCTATGTACAAATAAATAAAAGAAGAAAAGCATGAGCTTGTAAAACAAGACAACAACAATTAATGCAAAAATATCTTAGCACACCATATTTATCTATCAGCCGAAATCTTGCTTATGAAAAAAAACAATCTCTGATCTTATATTTTACAAAACCATATATTTGTCACCCTATTGTACAAACAAGAATTATATCACCCTGTAAACTCATTTCCTATATATTAAACCTTCATTTCAGTCCGTTCCTTCAAAAAAACTAAGTAGCATCTGAAGTAAATGCTATTTAAAATTTAAACAAAAATTCAACTCTAAACTTAAACGGTCCATTCAATTCAACAAAAACAGAAAAAAAATTAAAGGAAGAAAAAAGAAAAACAACTGCAGTTTTCAACAAAGAAGCTCTTTTCATTCTGGAAAACAAGGTGAGTAACTTCACATTTAAAAATCTTAGGGTAAATCTGTATTGCATGCTATTCTCTGAAACAAATATGTTTATATGAATTCTGGCATTATCTATGTATATATGTAAGTGTGTATATACTGTGTGCTTCCTGTTTATGTTCCCAGACTAAAATTTTATTCAAAATTTATATTCTATTAATCTAGGTACTAATAGAACTTAGGTTTTAAACAAATTATGTTTGTTTAAGTATAGAGTAATGCTTAACAATTGAATCAAGTTAAATAAATTTGTATATTGCTCTGGAAATCAAAAGAACTGATCAAAACATTAAATTAATCAAAATAAAAATTTCTTAATTCACAAATTCAAGTATGTAAGTTGAATTCGTATACTTAAACATGATTTTTAAAGCTAAAACCATAAATTTTAGATCAAGGGTGGAAGAGCAGTTTGGGTTAGCCTGATTTTCTTTGATTTGGTGATCTCTGGTGATTCACTATGTTGTAGAGATCGGGATTTTGTCTAATGATGGAGGGATGAACGGCGGTTCAGGGAAAAATAGTGTGATAGTGTGCAGATGTTCGTGGTGCGGGCAGCGAACATTCGAAGTCCGTAGCCCTAGTTTGGTCGAGGTTAAGTGTTTTGAACCATTTGTTTTCTAGAGACGATTGAGTGCAATGGGATTCTGGGTGATGGTAGAGGGAGTATGGACGAATGGATGGCTGGAATTTCAATTTTTCTGGACGGCGGGGTGTTGAGAACGACGGCATTCCAGGTTTTGGAGGAGTTCCAGTTGATGTTTCCAAGTTTGACTTTAAACTCGAATTCAATTTTGAGGGAATGATGGAGGTTCTGATGGTCGGGGAGTGGAGCATGGAAGGTTGTCGACTTGCTCGATGATGCTGCGTCGACCGGAGGTGACGTCAGCAACGTGCACGAGTTTAGGGATCTGAAAATTGTGTTGTTGAGTGGAAGCAGAGTGTGCACATTTGTCTCGAGTAATTCGAGTAGTTTACCCGAAGTTTTTAATTGTTTAACTCGAAGTAAAAATAGTGAGGCTTGGGCTATTTTTTGTTTTGCTACAGGTTTTAGCACACCTGATAGTAAAAATTTGAATTTAAAGCAAATTTAAACAGAATTTAAATGGTGAGATAGATTTAAAAATAAGTTTAAATCTAGATGAAGTTAGATTCAAAATGGCTTTGAAGTCTTAAAGTTTTAAATATTTAAAAGAGGATTTTCAGGTTTTATAAACAAACCTAACAGTTTTTCTGGATTTTAAAATTTAATTTAAAATCTAAAGCCAAAATTTAAACCGGGTTTTCAAAAGTTAAGTTTAGTTTCAAATAAACTTTTGAATCTTAAGCTTTTAAGATGAATTAGGATTTTAAATCAAGAATTTAAAATCAAGTTTTTAAAGGCAATTTTAAATCAAAGTTTTGAATCAAAGTTTAAAGCCAGGTTTAAATCAAATGTTTAGATATGGATTCCAGTTTCTTGAATTCAAATCTGTAATCAAAATCAGTTTTAAATCTGAATGTTTAAAAAAGTTTAAATCAAATAGCTTTTTAAAGTAATTTGTTTTCAAATAAATGTTTGAATTGGATTTTGGTGAAGTTCTTTTAAAAAAAAGGATTATGAATGAAAAGTTAAATAATTTGTTTTAACTTGAATTTGCAAGTTAAAATGTAATGTAATTTAAAGCTTAATTTTAAATAAAAATTTAAGTAATTTAGTTAAACCTTTTCTTATATAAGTTTATAAGTTGACATTTAAACTTGGTTAATGTTTAAATATATAATCATTTTGAGTCTTAAATTCGAAATGAAATTTGAATCTAAATTTAGAAGTGTAATGTTTTAAATACACTTTAATATTAATGAAGTCATTAATAAAGAGATGGATTATCTTAGAGAAAATTAAGGTCTTAAATTGATTTAATGAATAAGATAATTAAGGAATGACTTATTTATTTAATTTATATATTGATGATTTAGATTAATTTATAATTTGAGATTAATTAGCAAAGTAATTAAAGAATTGTCATTAGTTAATGAAGGTCATTAACTAAGATTATTTAAATAATAAAGTTAATGTGATTAATTTTTAATAATTAATTGAGCTTAATTAATTAATGATAATCACTTATGAAATTGTGTAAGTGTAATTACTTTAGGAAAAATTAATAAATTAATTACTCATTGTAATTAGTTGAGTTTAATTTGATTAATTTAAGTTAACTGTCAAATATTGTGTACTCGATTGGCATTTGTGTTGTGATTGTGTTACTGTGTGATGTAAATTGCTTAGTGCCGAACTATGATTCGTGGTTTGTTTCTATGTGTATTTGAAAACCCTTTTTTTCCCGTAAACTGCATTTAAATTTCGATCCGACAGGGAGTCGGATTCTAGTTGGCTATCCGAAACCAACATCGAATCATAATGGTAAATCTTTGTGATTGATTAATTTACTTTATCTGTGAATCTGTGATGATTGATGATGTTGCACTATTGTGTGAAACCCCTGGACTACACCATACACACACAAATATGGATTGCACGTGGAAATTGGTTAAGTCGTAGATTTTTGAATTTTTTTTAAAAATTGAATTTTTGAATCCAAATAGTTTTGGGAATGGATTGGGACTAAAGTAAAATGTTTTGAAAAGGAATTTCAAGATAAAATTTATTTTTGAATAACCTGATTACGCCTTGAAGTTTAAATAACTTGATTTGGACAAAAACTAGGTTTGGTTTAAATTTAAAATGTGTGATTTGGTGTATGTGTGTGTGTGTGTGTGTATATATATATGATTTCAAAATGATTTGAAATGAAACCGTATGTTTGAATTCTGGAATCCTTATTTAAATATTTTAGGAAAATATCAAGAAATAAACTTTTGAACGTATAAATTGAGAATGATATTCGTAGGGAAAGAAACGTGTAAAAGGGAATTTCGGAATTGAATTTTAACTTAAGTAAGTTAAAATGAAGTGTATGAATTGAAATTTAACTTAGGCTAAGTTAAATAAAAGTGGACTGGACAAGAAATGAAAATGAATCGAACCGAGTATAAAATTTGAGTTCTAAAATGATCATATAACAATAGGATATTAATTTTGAATGGAATCAATTCAAGCATAGAATTATTCAAAATGTGAAAAATAAGTTGTGTAACCTGTAAATTAGAAAAGTAGACTAGAATAACTGAAATAGAGATGGTCTGATCTTTTTGTAAAGAAATGGAAATTTAGCTTGAAGTAGAAAATAAAGTTGAGCGCAAGTCATACCAAATGAATTGATTTTTGAAATAAAAATCGAATTGCGAGGTGGAAAATGGAAGTAACTAATTTGATGAATTAGTTAGTAAATTGAATATTGGAAATGGAACTTGAGATATAAATGGAATTCGACTTACATATAAAAGTATTAGATATTTTGAATGTTGTCGAATAAATGGAAATGGAGTGGAATAGTGATGACTTAAGTTAAAAGGGAGCTAGATAAAAGTGTATATAAATTTAATACAGTTTTGAGATGTTATGTAAATGAAATTGAGTATGGGATTAAAATTTAAAGTGGAAATGAATATAAGTGACGTATAAATGGTTATAATACACCCTAATATTAATTTTATGAAGTGATTCATAAATAAATTGGCATGAATGGGTTTGTTGTTGAATATAATATTAAGAAAACACGATTTTGTAAATAAATTCAACGTGGATTAATAAAAATTTGATAAATTGATTTGGAATCAACTTAAAATAGCTATAAACTGGAATGGTTATTTTATTAAATGAATCCATCGAATTTGCACGGAAGATTTTGTCGTTTGAAGTAAACCAGAGAAAACAAAATTTTATGATTCAATGGAAAGTGGATAATTGGTTTAGAATCCGTTTGGAATGGATATGAATACATTGTGTGTAATTATGAATTGGATGTAAAGAAATTTGGTAGTGAATCATTCAAATTGAATGATATGGTATACAAATCGATTGATAGTAAATAAATTACTGTTGGAACCCTATAATTGCTTTAAAATACATGTCGAACATATTTGTTCATGCAAATATTTTGTTTAACTAGGGAAGTTCTTGAAATGTTACTAAATTTCGTATTTTTGGGACTTACATGTTTAAAATGATTAAGCATAGGTACAAGAAGACCATTTGCCTATATTTTGGTCGCGCGATTGCATATAAATTGTGCGAGCTAGCTTATTAATGCTAAAATAAGGTACGCTTGCAAAATTAGCATGTGGAAAATAAAAGTATTGTTATATATTTCATTTTCCGACCATGAGAGTCGATGTATATTCTAACAATCCTGACTCGACCTTCAAAAATCGGCACCGAATACGTGTGTCGTATTCGGTGCCGATTTTTGAAGGCCGAGTCAGGATCGTTAGATATATCTTGTTATCATATTTGTCATATTGCGAAAGGCTCTCTATACAAGAGACACTCTGCCAAAAAAATTTGAAAATTTAGTGTGTTAGAAAAGTTTTGAAAATAATTTTGCTAACAAAAACAAAGTTCGAAATTACAAATGGAAAATAATGAGTTTTGTTGAATGTTTGGAAACTCGTTAGTGATGTAGGTCTAAAGATTTAGAAAAGTGAAATATCGAGTATTGATTAAGTGGGTTTAAACAAGTTAATGGCTTGTTGCATTATTCCCACTTAGCAATTTCGAGGACGAAATTCTTTTTAGGGAGAAGAATGTAAGAACACGAATTTTCCATCATTTGATTTTGGACATTTAAATGGTTTTAAATATTGGATTTGGAATATGAATTGGTTTTTGAATATGAAGATTTTGGTTGAAAATTATAGAATGAATTTAAATTTCAAATATAGCGATTTATCATAATATGGAAATGGTAAATAATTGATATTTATGTTGAATATGAATCGAAATACAGAATTAGTAAATAGATGAATTTAAATTAAAAATAAAGCAATTTATCATATTCTGTAATGACCCGTATTTTACGTGTCGATTAAATCGTAAAATTTGTTGCACTAGGTCGTTAATGTTGTTAAGTTGTTTAGAGTTGACTCAACCATAGCTTAGGTCGTGATGGAGTTAGGTCGGTAGAACAACCTAAGGTAGTTAGCGACCTAGGGTTACCTGGTTATGGGATTTACCGACTCATGAGATTAACGACCTAAGAAAATTAGGTCGTGGACGACCTAGCAGTAGCGACTTAGGTTGGGCCGGTAGCTAACAGGTTACGACTTAAGGTGATAAGTCGTTTGGGCGACTCAGTGCATAGCGTAGGTCGTTGGCTCGAGTTAGGAAGTGTAGCCGACTCATGGAAGTAGACGACCTATGGTCTTTGGCCGACTTATAGAATTGACCGACTTAGGAGTTAGCGGAGATAAGTCGCGTGTGCGACTCAGTGTTAAGTCGTTTGAACGACTTAGAGTTAGGTCGTTTAAGGGTTAGGTCGAGTGATTCTTCTAAGTCGTAAGTCATACCACAGCTGAGTCGTGTGTGTCTTAGGTCGTGTGCATGACCTAGGTTGTGTGTTGAGTCGGCAGGACTTGAGTCGTTAGCGACTTAGAGTTAGCTTGGATAGGAGTTAGGTCGGCCGTGTTCATAGGTCGTATGTCGTTAAGTCGTTGGGGAAATTAGGTCGTATGACCCTGTGTTGTGTTAGGTGAGTTGAGTCGGCATAGAGATAGGTCGGCAGCGACCTAAGTTAGGTCGGGGAAGATTTTAGGTCGGCACTAAGCTAAGCCGTGTGGGATGTTAAGGCGTTAGGTCGTGAAGGGGCTTAAGTCGCTATGCCGCGTGCTGTTAGGTCAGTAGGTCGCTAGGTTGTAGGGGCGGCTTGTTTTAGGTCGTAGGATGATGATGAGTCGTGAACGACTCATGGATAGGTCGTGACCGACCTATAGGGCGACGACCTAAGGGTGATTTCAGCCTATAAATAGAGGGGTTTGGCTCACTTTTTGGCACCGGTTTTTGAAGCGACGAAGTGCTGCCATTTTGGGAACTAGACTACAACATTTCTTCATCTTCTTTTCTCCATTCCAATCTAGTTCTAACATCCACCCAAGATCGAAGATCAAGATCGAAGATTCAAGGGCCAAAGTTGAAGATCTTCATCTGTTGAAGTGAGATTTCATCAATTGAAGCGAGATTTTGCCGGATCAAGCCTTGTTCTTCGCTGTCCAGATCTGGAGTTGATTGTTATTGAGGTGTTTAGGTGATTTGGTGAGTGGTAGTTATCTCTCACGCTGACCCAAAGGAGTATATTGGATTGGTGGTTTGTTGGAGTGTTGTAGATAGTGATTTTATGCATTTTTCCTTAGATCCAAGTGTAGATCCATTACTTATGAAGATGTTTACCTTTGCAATTTCATTCATCTAGTTGTAGAGACAAAACCCATGATTTATATTTGTTAGATCTATGCTAAAGACCCATGATTCATGTAAGTTAGATCTATGCTCATTTATTTACGAAATTGCCATTGTAATTATAAATGCCTATTTAGATCATGTTTGATTATTTGATTGTCTATTTAGATCTTGTTGAATGATTGATTGCTTGGATTAATGTTTGATTTGATTGATTAGTTGATCGATTACTTGACTTGGACAAGTATGGTTGATGGTGATTCAAAAGCCAAGTGGAAAGGCTCTTGAATAAGGAAAGCTGCCTGTGGCATATGAAGCGGATGTGGAAGCTCATATGGATGGATTCGAGGATGTGGGACCTTGCCATGATGCGAAAAGGCAAAGCATGATATTGAGATGGGACTTTGCTATGATGTGATGGGGCAAGGCATATGTTGAGATGGGACGGGTCATGATGACGTTCCAAGCACAGGTCATGACGACGTGCGAAGTTATAACTCGGTGATGCGGTCCTAGTTGGGATGGATAATGGTTAGCTTCTGAGGCGCTTGAGCTAGTATGGAAAGAGTCATCAAGGAGGATGACTAGGAGGCTAAGATCTCATCGTTGTTGAAGGTTCTAGCATACTCAAAGCAAGGGTACGTTGGAACGGGTCACGATGACGTTCCAAGCACGGGTCACGATGATGTGCTAGTACTCTGGGCTGATGCGTTCGGCTTAGGCACGGGTCATGATGACGTGCGGAGTTATGTCTAAAACCGGGGTTACCATTAGCCCTTGACGGATGGTCATTCAATTAACGGTGAAATCAAGGTAAGGATAACAGTGATAGCCAGAGTCATGGATGTTTGGATGTTTGGTTGTATCATCATTCGGTCTCAAGAGCGGTGTTTTCTGGGTGCTTATCTGATCTTGGTTTAGGCCTTGGGGGTTTGTATTTGGAGAACATCGACCTTGACTCGAGTGATTATTGCTTACCTTAATTGTTTGTTATGTTATGCTTGCTTCTCCTTAGTGTGTGTCTGGGGGCTATCACTGTAGAAAGAGGTGGAGTGGGATGGTTTGGTTCCTATTCCTTTTATCCCTTATGCTCTTTTGGTATGTTTGGTAGTTAATTTACTGCTCACTAAGACTTTGTCTGACTCAAGGTTTTATGTCTCCTCTTATTACCTTGGGCTGTTCATCCATGTTTGGGATGGGCAGACTAGGTAGCAGGTAACAGGTGCTGTTCTTGGAAATCTACGCTGATGATGACGAAGACGAGCAGGAGGCTTTGCATATTAGTTTCCTTACTATATGTACTGGATGTTCCGCTGTTGTATCTGATTGAGTGTTATGTAGCGAGGCTTTGATGTATGGATGATTCATATGTTTGTATAAAACTACTGTGATACTTATATGATGATTTTCTGTTACGGAGCTTCACTATATTTCTCTATTGTATTTTATCCATGCGCTGTGAGTTGTACGATAGAGTTTCTATTTTATTCTACCCTGACCAACGTCCATGGCTGCCTGGCACGCATTTCAGCGCACTATTTTCCTTGTTTTGGTGCGGAGTCATGGGCGGTCGTCACATTTGGTATCAGAGCTTTGGTTAATCGATTTTAGCCAACGCTCGCTGACGTAACTACGTATGAGAGACGTAATTGTATTTTGATGGATGATTACTATACATAATATAGTAGCTTAGAAGGATTTGAACTCCTTATGCAGTTGTTTCTTAAGGTGTTCTAATCATTCCTTTTTCTAGATACTAAAGATGAGTCGAAGAGGGAGACCAACTGCAAGGGAAGGCCGTGCTACTGAAGGAGCTGTTGATTATGGAACTATGTTCGAAGCGATGATGACTTCGATCATGAGAAGGATGCCAGCTTCAGGATCATCAGTGGATGTGGGAGTTCAAGTTCAAGCTCCAAGACCAGTGGATTTTGCTAAGCTTTGTAAGGATTATACTTCTCTTGGAGGAAAGATTTTCTTTGGAACGGAGTCGACCATTGAAGTGCAGAGATGGATTGATGCTTGTCGAAGGATTTTTGGTGATTTGGGAATTGAGGATGCAACTAAGAGGAAGCTTGCATCAAGGCAACTTCAAGGAAGAGCTGCGGATTGGTGGAATTCTATCACCATTGATACTCCAGAAGAAGAGATCACTTGGGAGCAATTCCAAGTCAGATTTGAAGCTAAGTTCATCTCTACGGCTCAGAAATCTGTATTGTTCAAGAGGTTTGTGGAGCTCAAGCAAGGTGGGAGACCAGTTCTTGAGTATATTTCTGAGTTTGAAGCTTTGTCTAAGTATGCCAGGTCGTATATTGATTCTCCCTATCAGAAGAATGAAAAGTTTGTGACTGGTTTGGACGCTTATCTGGGGAGGCAGTTAGTGGATCATTTGGATGATCCGTTTGAGAAGCTTGTGGAGAAAGCTCTAAGGCATGAGAGTTTGTTTCCTAGGAAAAGTTCTGTTGTTGCTGTGACCAAGGACCATAGTGGAAATAAGAAGAGGAAGCAGCAGCAGCAGAAGGGTAAGGATGGCCAGAAGAAGCCAAAGGGCGAAGTGACCTGCTACAACTGCCGACATAAGGGTCATCTCTCCCGGGATTGCAAGAATCCAAAGGTGCAGTTGAAGTGTCACAACTGTGATAAGCTCGGACATATAAAAAAGGACTGTCCAGAGCTGAGGAAAGATAAGCAGATTGTGCAAGCTTATGCTTTGGGAGCTGTGCCGTCGTCTTCAAAGGCTCCTACTGCTGAAGAGAAGGGGAAGAGTGTGGTGGTTCAAGGTATTCTTTCCATTTGTGGTGTTCCAGTTAGAGTGTTATTTGATACTGGAGCGTCGCACTCTTTTGTTTGTGATGATTTGGTAGGCCGGTTAGGTTTGAAACCGGATATTGTTGATAGGCCATTGGTTGTGACTAATCCAGTTGGGGGTTCGACTTGTTTGTGTATGTTATGTCGTGGTCTAGTTGTATTGAGTCATGATTGCTCGTTTGTTTGTGATTGCATTGTTCTGAACTTTGCGGGGTTCGGAATTATTTTGGGTATGGACTGGCTTAGGAAGTATGCGGCAAGGATTGACTGTGAAAGGCTGGAGGTGACAGTCGGGAATGTGGAAGGGCGAAAGGTTGTGATACGATGTAAGCATGAGGAAGGCGTCTTCATGAGCTTCATGTATTCGCTGGTTGTTCCACGGGATGGACTGTCATCGGTGCCTATTGTGAATGGATTTGAGGACGTCTTTGACGAAGTCAAAGGGTTACCGCCGCATAAGGAGATCGAGTTTCGTATCGATCTAGTTGAGGGAGCCAGACCTGTTGTGATGCCTCTTAGGCGGATGGCGCCTAGGGAGCAGCTAGAGTTGAAGGTGCAAGTTGATGACCTTTTGCAGAAAGGATTCATTCGGCGTAGTGTGTCCGAATGGGGTGCACCAGTTGTGTTCGCAACCAAAGTGGATGGATCGTTGAGGTTGTGTATCGATTATCGTGAACTGAATAAAGTGACTAAGAAGAACAAGTATCCATTGCCGAGAATAGATGACTTGTTTGATCAGCTTCACGAGGCTAAGGTGTTTTCTCAGATGGATTTGGCAACGGGATTTCACCAGTTGAGAGTGGCTAAGGATAGTGTGCCGAAGACTGCTTTTAGGACACCATTCGGTTTTTATGAGTGGCTGGTAATGCCGTTTGGATTGACCAATGCACCAGCATATTTTGTGGATCTTATGAATAGAGTGTTCAGAGATCAGTTGAATAAGTTTGTGCTTGTGTTCGTGGATGATATTCTGATTTATTCCAGAACTGAGGAGGAACACAAGACGCACTTGAGGATTGTTTTGGAAATCTTGTGAAAACATTAGCTGAAGGCTAAGTTTTCGAAGTGTCACTTCTGGAAGAGTGAAGTGAGGTTCTTAGGCCATGTTATCTCTGGAAATGGAATAGCGGTTGATCCCGCTAAGGTGGCAGCAATCCAGGATTGGGTTAGACCTAAGAATGCATCTGATATGAGAAGTTTTCTTGGATTAGCAGGATATTACCGTCGGTTTATCAAAGACTTTTCCAAGATAGCTGCACCGTTAACAGGATTGACGAAGAAGAACCAGGCGTTCAAATGGGATGCTAAGTGTGACCAAGCTTTTGAAATCCTGAAAGAGCGACTGACGAGTGCTCCTGTTTTGACTATTCCAAGTGGGAATGATGAGATGGTGGTTTACACCGATGCAAGTGGTACTGGACTTGGAGCGGTGCTAATGCAGAAGGATAGAGTTTTTGCGTATGCTAGTCGACAACTGAAGCCGCATGAAAGGAATTATCCAACTCATGATTTGGAGTTAGCGGCGATTGTGTTTGCTTTGAAGATGTGGAGACATTATCTATTGGGAGTTCGATTCGAGTTGTTTACGGATCATAAGTCGTTGAAGTATCTGTTCTCCCAAAAGGATTTGAATCTTCGACAGCAACAGTGGCTAGAGTTTCTAGCATCTTATGATTTTGGTATAGCCTATACTCCGGGAAAAGGTAACGCAGTGGCAGATGCGTTAAGTCGAAGACATGCAGGATTGGGAGCCATGTTTTCGGATGGGAAGAGTCTTGAGTATTTGGCTGGATTTGACTTCAGGCCTAGATGTGAATTGGAACCTGAGATGTTGGCAAACTTATCGATAAGACCTACTCTTGTGGAGAGAATTGGCGAGAGCCAAAAGCGAGATGATAAGCTTGTCAGGATTATCCGAGATTTGGAATTTGGATTGGAACCAGAAAAGGATAAAGGATTCGAGGTCGATCGAGAGGGTTGGCTTCGAAAGCAAGGACGACTAGTTGTTCCCGATGTAGATGGATTGAGAGATGAAGTTCTGAGGGAAAGTCATCACTCGAAGTTGACAATTCATCCAGGTGGAAATAAGATGTATCGGGATATGAAGAGAACTTACTACTGGGAAGGTATGAAGAAAGATGTTGGAAGTTTTATTTCCAAATGTATGAACTGCCAGTTGGTGAAAGCTGAGCAGAAGAAGCCCAGTGGATTGCTTCAACCATTAGAGGTTCCTACATGGAAGTGGGAGCAAGTATCGATGGATTTTATCGATGGCCTACCGAGAACCAGAGCAGGGAATGAAGGGATTTGGGTCATAGTAGATCGGTTGACCAAGAGTGCAAGGTTTATTCCTGTTCGATCAACTAGGACTGCATCGAAGTTGGCTGAGTTGTATGTTAAGTGGATAGTTCGATTCCATGGTATTCCGAAGAGTATAGTAAGCGATCGAGATCCATTGTTCACTAGTGGATTTTGGAAGAGCTTCCAGGAAGTTTTGGGAACCGAGTTATGTTTGAGTACAGCTTATCACCCTCAAACAGATGGTCAGACTGAGAGAGTCAACCGAGTTTTGGAAGATCTTCTTAGAGCATGTGTTTTGGACTTCGGAGGATCATGGGAAGATCACCTTCATTTGGTGGAATTTACGTATAATAACAGTTACCAGTCGAGTATTGGTATGGCACCATATGAGGCTTTATATGGAAGACCGTGTAACTCTCCGACATGTTGGTTGGAAACTGGAGAAAAGCTGATACTTGGGCCAGAGATGATTCGACAGACTTCAGATTGTATAGAGATCATTCGGCAACGAATGAAAGCAGCCCAAGATCGTCAGAAAAGTTATGCCGATAATCGTCGTAAGGATTTGGAGTTCGACGTAGGCGATATGGTTTTTGTAAAGATTTCTCCATTAAAGAATATTATAAGATTTGGGAAGAAAGGGAAGTTAACTCCGAGATTTGTTGGACCATTCCCGATTATCGAGCGAATTGGAAAGCTCGCGTATAGATTGGAGTTATCGGGGAAGATGGCGGGTGTGCACAATGTTTTTCACGTATCGTATCTACGGAAATGTGTGCATGACCCAAGTACTATGGTTTCTGCTGATAGCTGTGAAGATTTAGAGGTTGATCCAGTGGTTAGAAGACCTCGTAAGCCACTTCGTGTTGTTGAGACCGACACGAAACAGCTTAGGAGGAAGATGATTACGTTGCTCAAGGTACAATGGAGTGATGATGTTAACGACTGTACGTGGGAGGAGGAAGAGAGGATGAAGGCAGCTCATCCTGAACTCTTCAAGGTATGGCCCTAATGTGTCGTAACATCTCATGAATTTGCATCTTGATCTAATTTTAGAATTCTGCATGCTAGGCTAGAAATTGGATACATGGTCTGTTGATTGCTATGGATGGTAGGCATGCGGAATAGTTTTGATTGCTGTTGTTTGTTTGGAATTTCGGGGGCGAAATTCCTAAGGAGGAGAGAATGTAACGACCCGTATTTTACGTGTCGATTAAATCGTAAAATTTGTTGCACTAGGTCGTTAATGTTGTTAAGTTGTTTAGAGTTGACTCAACCATAGCTTAGGTCGTGATGGAGTTAGGTCAGTAGAACAACCTAAGGTAGTTAGCGACCTAGGGTTACCTGGTTATGGGATTTACCGACTCATGAGATTAACGACCTAAGAAAGTTAGGTCGTGGACGACCTAGCAGTAGCGACTTAGGTTGGGCCGGTAGCTAACAGGTTACGACTTAAGGTGATAAGTCGTTTGGGCGACTCAGTGCATAGCGTAGGTCGTTGGCTCGAGTTAGGAAGTGTAGCCGACTCATGGAAGTAGACGACCTATGGTCTTTGGCCGACTTATAGAATTGACCGACTTAGGAGTTAGCGGAGATAAGTCGCGTGTGCGACTCAGTGTTAAGTCGTTTGAACGACTTAGAGTTAGGTCGTTTAAGGGTTAGGTCGAGTGATTCTTCTAAGTCGTAAGTCATACCACAGCTGAGTCGTGTGTGTCTTAGGTCGTGTGCATGACCTAGGTTGTGTGTTGAGTCGGCAGGACTTGAGTCGTTAGCGACTTAGAGTTAGCTTGGATAGGAGTTAGGTAGGCCGTGTTCATAGGTCGTATGTCGTTAAGTCGTTGGGGAACTTAGGTCGTATGACCCTGTGTTGTGTTAGGTTGGCAGGGAGTTGAGTTGGCATAGAGATAGGTCGGCAGCGACCTAAGTTAGGTCGGGGAAGATTTTAGGTCGGCACTAAGCTAAGCCGTGTGGGATGTTAAGGCGTTAGGTCGTGAAGGGGCTTAAGTCGCTATGCCGCGTGCTGTTAGGTCAGTAGGTCGCTAGGTTGTAGGGGCGGCTTGTTTTAGGTCGTACGATGAGTCGTGAACGACTCATGGATAGGTCGTGACCGACCTATAGGGCGACGACCTAAGGGTGATTTCAGCCTATAAATAGAGGGGTTTGGCTCACTTTTTGGCACCGGTTTTTGAAGGGACGAAGTGCTGCCATTTTGGGAACTAGACTACAACATTTCTTCATCTTCTTTTCTCCATTCCAATCTAGTTCTAACATCCACCCAAGATCGAAGATCAAGATCGAAGATTCAAGGGTCAAAGTTGAAGATCTTCATCTGTTGAAGTGAGATTTCATCAATTGAAGCGAGATTTTGCCGGATCAAGCCTTGTTCTTCGCTGTCCAGATCTGGAGTTGATTGTTATTGAGGTGTTTAGGTGATTTGGTGAGTGGTAGTTATCTCTCACGCGGACCCAAAGGAGTATATTGGATTGGTGGTTTGTTGGAGTGTTGTAGATAGTGATTTTATGCATTTTTCCTTAGATCCAAGTGTAGATCCATTACTTATGAAGATGTTTACCTTTGCAATTTCATTCATCTAGTTGTAGAGACAAAACCCATGATTTATATTTGTTAGATCTATGCTAAAGACCCATGATTCATGTAAGTTAGATCTATGCTCATTTATTTACGAAATTGCCATTGTAATTATAAATGCCTATTTAGATCATGTTTGATTATTTGATTGTCTATTTAGATCTTGTTGAATGATTGATTGCTTGGATTAATGTTTGATTTGATTGATTAGTTGATCGATTACTTGACTTGGACAAGTATGGTTGATGGTGATTCAAAAGCCAAGTGGAAAGGCTCTTGAATAAGGAAAGCTGCCTGTGGCATATGAAGCGGATGTGGAAGCTCATATGGATGGATTCGAGGATGTGGGACCTTGCCATGATGCGAAAAGGCAAAGCATGATATTGAGATGGGACTTTGCTATGATGTGATGGGGCAAGGCATATGTTGAGATGGGACGGGTCATGATGACGTTCCAAGCACAGGTCATGACGACGTGCGAAGTTATAACTCGGTGATGCGGTCCGAGTTGGGATGGATAATGGTTAGCTTGAGAGGCGCTTGAGCTAGTATGGAAAGAGTCATCAAGGAGGATGACTAGGAGGCTAAGATCTCATCGTTGTTGAAGGTTCTAGCATACTCAAAGCAAGGGTACGTTGGAACGGGTCACGATGACGTTCCAAGCACGGGTCACGATGACGTGCTAGTACTCTGGGCTGATGCGTTCGGCTTAGGCACGGGTCATGATGACGTGCGGAGTTATGTCTAAAACCGGGGTTACCATTAGCCCTTGACGGATGGTCATTCAATTAACGGTGAAATCAAGGTAAGGATAACAGTGATAGCCAGAGTCATGGATGTTTGGATGTTTGGTTGTATCATCATTCGGTCTCAAGAGCGGTGTTTTCTGGGTGCTTATCTGATCTTGGTTTAGGCCTTGGGGGTTTGTATTTGGAGAACATCGACCTTGACTCGAGTGATTATTGCTTACCTTAATTGTTTGTTATGTTATGCTTGCTTCTCCTTAGTGTGTGTCTGGGGGCTATCACTGTAGAAAGAGGTGGAGTGGGATGGTTTGGTTCCTATTCCTTTTATCCCTTATGCTCTTTTGGTATGTTTGGTAGTTAATTTACTGCTCACTAAGACTTTGTCTGACTCAAGGTTTTATGTCTCCTCTTATTACCTTGGGCTGTTCATCCATGTTTGGGATGGGCAGACTAGGTAGCAGGTAACAGGTGCTGTTCTTGGAAATCTACGCTGATGATGACGAAGACGAGCAGGAGGCTTTGCATATTAGTTTCCTTACTATATGTACTGGATGTTCCGCTGTTGTATCTGATTGAGTGTTATGTAGCGAGGCTTTGATGTATGGATGATTCATATGTTTGTATAAAACTACTGTGATACTTATATGATGATTTTCTGTTACGGAGCTTCACTATATTTCTCTATTGTATTTTATCCATGCGCTGTGAGTTGTACGATAGAGTTTCTATTTTATTCTACCCTGACCATCGTCCATGGCTGCCTGGCACGCATTTCAGCGCACTATTTTCCTTGTTTTGGTGCGGAGTCATGGGCGGTCGTCACATATTCGGTACTATCCAGTAAGGGGTAGGCAGGTTTTGTGTTGCTAGGTATCGAGAGGTTCGATCTTGGTAAATTTCTCTAGAGGTGTACTATGGCGAGCAATACCCCAGTAGCATTGTCATTGTATGGAATCCAATATCCACTACAGGCCCATACAGTTTTAGATGTGTCCAACTATGTTGAAACGTGAGATGCAAACATTTCAGCTATTCTATAGTTTATTTTCCATGGACACTATTGTAATAGCAGAAGATGTTGATGTAAATGCTTTGGTTATCGCAAGGTAAAAACCCGTCGTGTTTATGTGTGACGCGGTTTTATGAGATACCATTGCTTCCAAAGGATTTGATAAGTGTTACCTGGAGATTTGACTAGGCACCTAAGTGCTCGGCATTAAGGGTGTTCAACATTTAGGGTGTTCGGCATTCAAGATGTTCGGCTTCGCTTTGTTTGGCATGATTCCATACTGCTCGGCATTCAGGGTATTCGGCATTCAGAGTGTTTGGCATTCAGGATGTTCGGCTTCGCTTTGTTCGACAAGATTCCATACTGCTCGGCATTCAGGGTGTTCGGCATTCAGGGTGTTCGACATTCAGGATGTTCGGCTTCGCTTTGTTCGGCATGATTCCATGATGCTCGGCATTCATGGTGTTCGGCGTTCAGGGTGTTCGGCATTCAGGGTGTTCGGCATTTGCTTTGTTCGGCATGATTCCATACTGCTCGGCATTCAGGGTGTTCGGCATTCATGATGTTCGGCTTTGCTTTGTTCGTCATGATTCCATACTGCTCGGAATTCAGGGTGTTCGGAATTCAGGGTGTTCGGCATTCAGGATGTTCGGCTTCGCTTTGTTCGGCATGATTCCATATTGCTCGACATTCAGGGTGTCCGGCATTCAAGGTGTCCAGCATTCAATGTGTTCGGCACCACTTTGTTTGACATGAGAATGTCGTTCGGCATTCAAGGTGTTCGGCATCACTTCGTTCGGCATGAGAATATCATTCGGCATCCGTACCTTGCTCGGCATTTTTGTCTTTCGGCCTCTCTGGATCGGCACACAGAGATCACTCTATTTCCATGCCTTGCCCACCAGGGAAGTCCGACCCATTCTTGCCAATAAATAGAGAGGCAGGGGCACAGTGAAATGGACCTTTTTCCGAGTACACCGGGGAGACTCTGCCGCATTCAAGATTCATTCAAGACTTATCTTTTTTGCATGGCATTTGTATTCAATATAATTGGGATATGGATTGTATTTGAAATCGATTATTGAGAAAAACAACAAATATTAACCTCAAAGTGGACGTAGGCGATTACGCCGAATCATTATAAATCTGGTGTTCATATTTTCTACATTTAGGTCTGCATATTATCCTTTATTTAACTTACTTTCTTCATTAATCTCTCTACATAAACTCTCTTAAGGGTGTTAGTGACCCATTTTGGTGCTAACATTTTGGTGCTTTCACTGAGAACCGAACTCTCAGGACGATAGGATCTACTTTGTGGCTACTGGATTGAAAAATTCCCCGAAGGAGATCCAAATCATTCAAAAGTCATCTGTTGATTCTACTCAGAGTTACAACCAACAACTCGACCATGGGGAGACCACGAACTAGATCGGCCTCTCACAACGCAGGTGTCCACGAAACTGCTAGTGTGCAACAGATAGGACCTAGCAACCAACCAGCAATTCAAGGCGCATGAACCTTCACCCAGAACCAAGCGGAGGTCGTTTCCCGAACAGAGTTCAACGACTTGATAAGAGAACTCAGCGAAAGTAGAAGGCAAATTGCAGAGCAGATCCAAGCCAATACTAATATCATGACTCAGCTTGCCTAGCAGAAACAGCAGAATGCTGGAAGTAGTCCTGCTCCTTGTTCTGAATTTGATAGTTCTACCCCGGCTGACGAACATCCTAGGCGTAGACGCTGTAAGGATGAAGCTGCACAAGCAGGAGTCACTGATCGATCTGCCAGGGATCAGGCGCGTGGTGAGACCAAACACCCGGATCACCAAGACCCAAATCAAGCGGGACATCAACCTGCACGGTCCCGTCGAATGGAACCCAACCTCCCACCCTCCATACAAACTCTGGATTTATCAGCCATGGTCAGGCAGTTGATGAGAGAGAACCAAGGCCTGACCTGCAAGGGTTGGGGAGTGTTCAAAAGTCATACTCCCTTTACAGATGTTATCCTATAGGCTGAGTATCCGAAGAAATTCAATATTCCGACTATCCCAGCCTACGAAGGGAAGACTGATCCTTGGCAACACGTGATGAGGTACGAATGGATGACGGATTTGACAAGGGCAAACGAGCCAACTAAGTGTAGGTGTTTCCCAATCACTCTGTATGGAATCGCCATTATGTGGTTTACTCGGCTTCCTCCGTGATCAATATCCAGCTTGGACGAGTTAGCAATGGAATTTGTTGAACAATTCAGGATACATGCTACCTATCCGAAGGACGTACTGTCTTTATCAAGCGTAATCCAGGCTCTGGGAGAGTCTTTGAAAGCATACTTACAGAGGTTTCATATTGTTGCCACTGAAGTTAGTAATCCTAACGACCACGTAATGGCGGTAATGCAAGGTGTAGATCCAGACTCTGAGTTGGTTGCGGGAAAGTCCCCGGCCACATTAGAACGATTCTATTCCAAAGCCCATCGGTTCATACGGAGGGAAGAGGCTCGATGGACGAGACGAGATAAGGAACCATGGCCTATTCAAGAGACTGTGAAAAGTAACATCGCCGTGAAGCAGTCCGGCGATAGTTCGGGAAAAGTTCAAGTCAACATCCAGAACAAGCCTGATCAGTCTAAAGGATCCAGTGGTGGGGATCCCGGAAAGAAAAGAGAAGCAGGGAAATGGAAATCAAGGATTCCAACCTACAATGAATACACCCCGCTGAATACTTCTCTTGAAAACATTTATCTATCTACCTGTAACACCTTTGAATACAAAAAGCCGTGCCCAAAGGAGTCAGCTGAAGAACAGAAACGGAAAGGGAAGTACTTTCATTTCCATAAGACCCATGGGCACAATACTAAGGAGTGTAAACATCTCCATGATGCCATAGAGAAGTTGATTAGACAGAAAAAACTACAGGAGTTTGTCAAAAACCCACAAGATGGAAGGCAAGGAACGTCAGACCCCGGGTGCGGGCCGGCTCCACGCCAACCAAAACAACCTGCTCGGACTGTGGGTAGATTGATCATAAACACTATTGTCGGAGGACCTCATCCTACAGACAAGAATTGGCAGGAGATGGAACAATATGCTACCTCCATGAGGCATGCACATTATGAATGTTTTTCGAATGTGGAAGATGGAACCCCTGCAAAGCAACAACACATGATGACTGACGATATAGTGTTTAGGAGTCGAGAGACTGACAAGGTGGAGGCTCCTACTATCGACCCGATGGTTATATCTTCAGGAAGGCTGATGACTAAATGAAGATTGAAATGAAAGATTTGAAACCATGCAAAGCCCATATCCATGGCTTTAATGGTGCTGCAACCGACGCGATGGGGTATATAGAGCTACCAGTTGAGCTGGGAGAAGGTGAGCGTAGGAGAGTGCGAGTCCTACTGTTCATAATAATGGATGTTGACTCTCCATACAATGTCTTTTTGGGTGGTCCGGCCTTGGCAGAATTTAGGGCCGCTTTGGACCTAAGGTGTTTGACATTAAAATTTCCGACAGACAAAGGAGTCGGTGTTGTACATGGCGATCAGGCAACCGGTCGCACATGCTACGTGGTGGAACTGAGAGAAGCTCAGCGGAGAGAGAAGAGAAAAGTTGCGGACAGCTCCGTCCGCATCCTAAAGATTGATGATTTACAAGTAATGCCCGAGCCTTGACTCGGGCAGCATTCTCGGATCCTTAGAGACGTAGATCCGAAAGATGATGATGGGCAACCCAGGGAAACAAATGTAGCACCGGCTGAGCTAACGGTCGACATTCTAGTCAGCCACGATGACCCATCATGAGTTCTTAAGATTTGATCACAACTCGGCCCCTCAGTGGCCGAGGATCTTGCCGATTTCCTCCGAGCGAATCTGGACGTTTTCGCTTGGACACACTCTAATATGTGCAGGATTTCTTCGGCAATTGCGAGTCATATGTTGAATATAGACCCGAAACACGTTCCCGTAAAACAGAAAAGGAGAGGTATGGACCTGGAGAGGTCTGCGGCTCTCAAAGAGGAGGTGGACAAACTCAAAGCCAATGGGTTCATCCGCAACACCCTCTACCCTGAATGGGTATCTAACCAGTGCTAGTGAAGAAAGAAAATGGAAAGTGGAGAACTTGTGTTGATTACTATGATCTGAATAAAGCATGCTCGAAGGTTAGTTTCCCTTTTCTTAGCATCGACCAGCTCGTCGACTCTACCACCGGACACGAATTATTATTGTTTATGGATGCATATTCCGAATACAATCAGATCCCGATGCATATTCCAGACCAAGGGCACACCAGTTTTGTCACGAATATGGGGCTATATTGCTATGTGGTAATGCCCTTTGGATGGGAAAACGCAGGAGCAACTTATAAGCGTCTGGTGAATCGAATGTTTAAAGACCAGATCGGTAAGACGATGGAAGTCTATGTGGATGACATGCTCGTGAAGTCACGGCAGTCAAACGACCACATTCGAGACTTAGCAGAAGTGTTTGATAAATTCAGACATTATGGTATGAAGATCAACCCCTTGAAGTGCTCTTTTGGTGTGGCATCAGGAAAGTTCTTGGGTTTCATTATGAATGCACGTGGAATTGAAGCTAACCCGAAAAAGATTCGGGCTATTCGGGACATACAAGTGCCCAGAACTATAAAGCAAGTACAAAGCTTGAACGGAAAGGTGGCAGCACTGAGCCGATTCATATCCAAAGCAACGGATAAGTGCATTCCTTTCTTTGATGTGATAAAGAAGGGTAAAAGGAATTTCGAGCGGACATCCGACTGCGAGGAAGCATTCCGAGCTCAGGTAAGGCATTTAGAGAGCCCTCCGGTGCTATCGAAACTAGTAGACCATGAAACGTTGTATGTGTACTTGACAGTATCCCAACATGCTATCAGTATGGCTTTGGTCCATGAAGAAGACCGAGTTCAAAAGCCAGTTTACTATGTTAGTAAACGTGTGACGGGGGCAGAAAGAAACTATCCCAAGATCGAGAAATTAGCCTATTGCTTGGTGATTGCATCACGCAAGCTTCGCCCATATTTCCAAGCACACCCAATCAATGTTTACATTGATCAACCTTTGCGTTAGGTACTTCAACGGTCGAAAACAGTTGAGTCAGTTCAATATTAATTACCTACCGCGAAAGGCCATTAAGGGACAAGCGCTAGCGGATTTCATTGCTGAATTCACCATGACAGACGAATCAAACGGCCGCAATTTCATACCTTCTGTCCAATGGAAGATGTACACTGATGGGGCGTCAAACGATCGATGTTCAGGGGTTGGTATAGTTCTTGTAACGCATGAAAACCGATCAATTTGCTACGCTTTGAAGCTCGAATTCACAGCAACAAATAACGAAGCCGAGTATGAAGCATTGATTGCCGGCTTAAGACTCGTCAAAGAACTGGGAATAAGATCGGTTGAAATCTTTTGTGATTCGCAACTGGTGGTGTGTCAAGTGCGTGGAGACTACCAAGCAAGGGGGAAGAGACTTGCCTCATATTTTGCCCAAGTTTAGGAGCTACTAGCGAATCTCGAATATTATGATATTTCAAATGTTCCGCGTGAACAGAACAGGACAGCTGATTCATTGGCAAAATTTACAAGCACTGGCGATGTGCAGCAGATGAGATTGTTTACCATTGAAACCTTACATGTTCCAAGCACAAATATGATGGAGGTAGAATCCATGTTAGAAACAGAAATTGAGAAGGAGTCATGGATGACCCAATTCAAGCAGTACTTGTTACACGGGGCCGTGCCCGAAAGAAGGAGCGAAAGACGACAAGTCATTCGTGAGGCTTCTTGTTATGTAATGCAGGATGGAATAATGTATCGTAGGGGATTCTCGACCCCATTACTTTGGTGCATTGCCCATGATGAGATAAAACAAGTCTTGACGGAAGTCCGTGAAGGTGAATGTGCGATCATACCGGGGGGCAGACGTTAGCAAAGAAAATCCTCCGCTATGGATACTATTGGCCAACTGTAAATCGAGATGTAGCAGACTACGTAAGAAGATGTGACAAATGCCATAAGTATGCGAAAATCCCAAGAGCTCCACCGACGGAACTCACATAAATGGTTAGACCTTGGCCGCTTGCAATGTGGGGGATCGATATAGTCGGTTCCTTAACCCTATCCAAAGGTGGTGCAAAATACGCGATTGTTGCGGTTGATTACTTTACCAAGTGGGCAGAAGCAGAGCCTTTGGCCACTATCACCACCAAGAAAGTCCTTAATTTCGTGGTACGAAATATCATATACCGCTTTGGCCTGCCATGAACCATCGTTACAGACAATGGAACTCAGTTTGAAAGCAAAGAGTTTAGGGAATTTTGCAAAAATATGGTATTGAGAAAAAGTTTGCAGTGGTTGCTCAACCGAAATCTAATGGACAAGTGGAGGCTGTAAACTAGATAATCAAATCCATATTGAAAAAACGTTTGGAAAAGGCTAGAGGCAAGTGGGTGGATGAGCTTCCAACCGTACTTTGGGCTTATAGAACCACGCACAAGTCCACGACTGGCCACACTCCGTTCGCATTAGCATATGGCATGGAAGCTGTCATACCCATGGAACTTGAAGTCCCATCACATCGGGTAACTTATTACAACCCTGAGTCAAACTAAGATCTCTTGCTGGAATCTTTGGACTTCATTGATGAAAAACGCGAAGAAGCTAATTTAAGAGCAGCCGCGTATAGGCACCGAGTTGCTTGATATAATAATGAAAAAGTCTGACCGAGAATCTTTGGAGTAGGTGATCTTGTTTTGAAACAAGTTTTCCCAGTTCCGTCACACATAAGCCCCGCATGATAAGGTCCATACGTCATTGAACGGAAGCTTGGAGAAGGAACTTTCAAGCTAGCAACCGTTGATAGTGCGACACTTCCCCAAGCATGGAATAGTGAACATTTGCGGCACTATTACACTTAGTTCATTTCTATCATATTTTAGTTGCATTAATTTCCAGCAAGTTTTTATTCTTAGTTTGCGGCGTGTAAAAAGACAATTTAGCGCATTTGTATTAATAAAGGCTTGTAGCCATTTCCTTTTCCCATGAAATGTTGATGTTTCTGTGTATGATAACGCTGTAACAAATGACTAAGAGATACATTACTCTATCTGACGTACGAATGAGTATAAATGACTCAAAACCTCTAAGTTCTCGGAGTGCGGACTGGAGTACTCTAAGTCTCTAGAGCGTGGACTCGAGTATAAATGACTCAAAACCTCTAAGTCCCCGAAGTGCGGACTAGAGTACTCTAAGTTCCCAGAGTGCGGACTCGAGTATAAAGGACTCAAAACCTCCAAGTCCCCGGAGTGCGGATAGGAGTACTCTAAGTCCCCAGAGGGCGGACTCCCCCTCCAAGTCCCCGGAGTGCGGACTGGAGTACTCTAAGTCCCCAGAGCGCGGACTCGAGTATAAATGACTCAAAACCTCCATGTCCTTGGAGTACTGACTGGAGTACTCTAAGTCTTCAGAGAGTGGACTCGAGTATAAACGACTCAAAACCTCCAAGTCCCCGGAGTGCGGACTAGAGTACGCTAAGCCCCTAGAGCACAGACTCGAGTATAAACGACTCAAAACCTCCAAGTCCCCAGAGTGTGGACTAGAGCACTCTAAGTCCCCAGAGCACGGACTCGAGTATAAACGACTCAAAACCTCCAAGTCCTCGGAGTGCGGAATGGAGTACTCTAAGTCCCTAGAGCGCGGACTCGAGTATAAACGATTTAAATGACCAAGTCCTTTGAAGGCGGACTGAACATAAAATGACTTGAGCTCATCAAGCCCTTGGCGTACGGACTGGAAAATATTCTAAGTACCCAGAGCATGGAATAAAGAATGTGTAATGCCAAAAGATTATCAACTTATTTGAAGATGAATCGAGAAGCTGATTTGACTCGCAATAGCTTCGGTTCCGACCATGATTATACAGAAAACCAGACAATAGAAATCTTCCAAAAGGCAAAACGAACTAAGTTTTGTTCATCAAAAATAAGTTTCTACACAACTCCTTCAAAGCTCGGAGTCAAAAGTTTATTTACGTAAACTACGAAAACAAAAATAATTACATAATCTAAACTAGCTCTTGTTGAACGAAAGCGAAGACTACTTCTTTGACTTCTTCGACTTTTTACCCAATGACTTATCCCCGGTACGTTTACCCTTGATAGCTTTCTTTGACGGAGGAGTGACAACCGAAGAAGTATGTGGAACATCCATGGGTTTGGACCCGCCTGGGAGAATGACTTTCAACGGCTTGTTCAAAGGATCGTCCGGGTCCACAGCTTGAGGTTCGACCTTGATCTTGATCGTCTTTTCCTTCTTTTTATCAAACTGCTCCTTCATGCTCAGTGCGAACGTGTGCTCGGAGATGCATGTAATTTCAACTTCATAACTGCCATCGATGGGGGATGAAGTCTCAGATTTGTCCTCGTCAAGCGCTCCGATCACCTGAGCATCGGGACCGGAAGCCTCTCCTGCATGAGTGGCTTCACTCATTTTTCCCCTAACCTCCTTGGCGACATCGCTCCTCGGAGTGGGCCCAAGATCAGAACGGCCTGCATAAAATCACGAAAAGCAAGTATTATAATGTGATAGCTTCTAGTGGAAAGTAAAAACTCTTGGAATGTTAAAGAGAAAGAGTTGCCTACCAGGTTCCGGCTGGCTCTCATCCGTCAGGGCGGTCTCACCCTCTGGAATAGGTGACAAAACAAGAACACCAAAGCCGGGGTCCTCCGGTTCATAGCCGATGTGCTGTTCAAAAGGATCGAGTATCGACCGACTGGTCGGCTGGGCAGGCACACGAGCTGGAGACTCAATCCCGGATGGACCGGTGATAACTTCTTTCCCTTTTGTTGAAGGGGAGCCTTTGCAATAAATAGCTTTAGCCGTTGACAGGTCCGAAGGCTTATTTCCCTCAAGGAATTCTTTTATCAAGGCCCCCTCATCAACCTCCTCGATACCATGTTCGGCCTTCTTGATTTCAATTAAAGTCTCCCATGCCTCGGACAATGATTCGAGATAGCCCTCGCCCAGAAAAGTTAAGTCCCGGTGCATGAGAACGCGGGCATTAAATTCGGCAATAAGCGGGTCGAACATGGTTTTGATTTCTTCTCTACCTTCTTCCTTGGCCGCCTCAAGACGGGATTCGATTTCCGCAATGGCTATCTTTTTTTCCTTTTCGCGGGCTTCGTTCTTCAGCGCCTCAACTTTCGAAAGCTCGCCCTCAAGTTTCTCCTTTAGGAGTCGCGTTGCAACAATCTCCTCGCAATACCGTTGTGACTCTTCTTGGGCAGCAACCTTCTCCTCTTGTTCTTTGCGGAGTCGCTCCTCAAGTTCTTTAACCCAAAGACAGAATACTTCCCTCTCTTTTTGCACCGAGTCTTTTTCCAAATCCAAAGCCCCACAGCATTGTACCGCCTCGTCGAGTTCTTTTTTGAGAATCGATTCCAGACGAGTTACGGCTTCGGCGGTATCATTGGTGTCCTGCTAGGCGACCTTAAGTTTAGATTTGCAAGTCACAATCTCTTCGTCCTGAGCTTTAATGATATGTTTGTCGTGGATAGCCTTAAGATTTAGGCGATCGATCTCATGTTGGCGCTTCATGGAGACTTCTGAAAGTTTTTCGGCCAAATAAACAAACGCATCACGTTGAACATAGACGTCGTTGGTGCAAACGATGGCGCTCTGTTTAATGTCTCCAGGTATATGGTGGATCGTCGGGAGGAACTTCAGACCATCAAAGAAGATCTTTGGAAATTTAGCTTTAAGCTCAGCCAGTCTCTTCGATACTGTTGGATCTGTTGCGGGAACAGGAGGAGACGGCTTTGAAAGTTTAGCTCTCCTATGAGGATCTTGGAATTATCATGTGGAAGAGGAATCGGAGTGTTGGTCTCGGGGGACATCGGATTGCGACCCTTTATAGCAGTTCTTATCTTTGCTTTGTTTCGAGTGAGAAGAGGGATGTTGGTGGTACGTGGAATGATAATATGTTTTCTTCCGAGATGATGAGTCCCGGGAATAATAATCCCTATCGCCATCACTGTCTCTGTCCCGACGTCTCCCGGAACCTGAGTCACGTCCAGAGTGATGGAAGACAGGTGACCCGCGGAGGCGATCAATTCCGTGTGTACGCCCCATGTCACCTGCATAGAATAAAAAATTAGCAAAGAGTAGTGTGACGACGAAAATTTAAGTGCGAGGCAAAGTGCACATGTTTGTGTGTGTCCTAGTGTTTCCCCCCAACGGACCAGTTTCCTTACTAATGGGAGTTTTTTCTCCCAGAGTTTGGGTTTGAACGCCTGCATCGCCTCTGATGGGCGAGTGAAGTTTAAGTACCTCCGGATCTTCGAAATCATAATTAAGTAGATCGTCCGGTATCGAGAGGTTCGAGAGGCCCTTTAAAGAACTTTCTAAACGTTGTGAGGAGGCCTCTTTCTCTGTCGAAATAAGAGTAACTTTAAAGGTTGCACCAACGTTTTTCCTTCTTATCTTGTATGTTAGTTTCTTTTTCCTCTTCGAAGGGGACGATGATGTTTTGAGGTCACGAACTTCAACTAGTGGGTCCTGAGTAGGCCCAACGTTCTCATATTGTGCTTCGAGTGTTTCATTTTCTTTGATTTCTCCTTCTTATAGTACGCCAGGAGCGTTGCGTGCTGAAGACTCAGCTTGTTTTTTCCCTTTACCGGAGGCGGGCCTAGGTAAGGAAACGCCCTGAGGAAGGATTATCCGACCGCCTTCTGCTAACAGTCCAAACCTCGAAAGTGACACATTTGAAATGAGAGTTCGGATGTCCCGTTCGTCAGCTGGAAGGGCTCTAATGGCTTCGACGACTTCAGAATACCTGCGACCGTTAGGACGTAGATTGATACCTGAAAAGATGGAAAAAAGAGTTAGAATACGCATGGTTATGACCAAGCATGAATATCGACCCAGAGAAAAGACTTACATCCTTCCACCCATCTCCTTGCGAAACCAGGAGGGCAGCGCTCATAAAACCATTCCTGTTTGTACAGGTCGAACTTCCTGCATGCCCCAGTTAAGATTTGGCATTTGTGGTGCGGCTCGAGAAACATGAAAGAGGGGCTATCTCTCCGCTTATTGATCATATATATATATATATATATATATATATATATATATATATATATATATATATATATATATATATCTGATGCCACCCTGGGTTGGAGGCCTAGAGAGGACAGTCATGAAGAGGATGTAGGCCCGTAGTTGAAGGCGTGACCGTTCGGGTGCAATTGTGACGGGGCAATGTCGATGTATTGCAGAACGTCCCAAATAAATAAGTTGAACGGTGGCAAACTGCCGACCCACCACATAAATTTATTACAGGCTGTATATCCAACTAGGGGCAGGTGTGGACGATCGTGCCTCGATGGAATTAATACGTCAACGAAGGGGATTCCGTGGACGTAGCATATCCGACGGAGTGCATTTTCATTGATCTTCGAAGCCTGTGAATCGATCGGGTTGTCTAAGAAACTTGATGCTTCCACGGCGTCGGGAGCTAAGTTATGAGCAAGGGAAGTCGACGGGTTTGAAGTATCTGCGACTCCTTGTTTAGAAGATAGCCCAGGTCTATCCAAGATAGTGGCGGAGCTAGATTTCTTAGACATCTTTGGTAGAAATTGAATCTAGTAGAATATGTGTTTGGACTATACTTGAAAAACAATCGACGTTAGACTTAACAACACAAGTATTCCTCCCGTGTGGTGTGTGGATAGCGTGGTAATTCAAGAAAAAGCGCTGAGAAATTGAGTTGATGGTATAAAGTTGAGCTTCAAATCGTCGCCTTCGAAGACCGTCATCGCTGACCGTCTCCAAAAACCTGCCCTATGGTGTTTACAATTTCGGACTCAAACATCGGCGCTAAATGTTAGAGGAAATTATCCATTTTTGTCGATTTTGGTTTAGGATTGTGACTACTGAAACTAGGAACTTATCCGTCCAGATTAGTTCGATATGCTAGTTTACTTAGGCCTTGTCCTTGTTTTTGTCGTAAGATTAGGAAAAGTAAATGTTGATCGGCCTAAGTATCGTTCGGCCAAACTATTGATCGGCCTAATTATCGTTCGGCCTAAACCTTAGTCGGCCTAATTATCGTTCGGCCTAAATCTTGATTGGCCAAAGCATCGTCCGGCCAAACTATTGGTCATCTTTACTATCATTCGACATTCATGACAGTTCGGCCTATGCGCTGTTCGGCTGAAATACCGTTCGACATCCTATCCAACTCGTACTTCCTCCCTATTTTTCACTCCACTGCTCGGCATGTGTCGAATCATGTCGAGCCGAGGTTACGCCGAGCCCCAACACTTGGCACTTCGCACTTAACAATGGTTTTATCTTTCTCCTTCATCCATACCGAACAGCGTGGTCAAGTCATTCGGCAAATCATGTCGGGCCAAGTTGTTCGTCATTCTAGCCAATTTCCGTTCCTCTTCTACTCTTTCCTCCAATCTCGTTCGACATGAGATAACCATACCGAACCACAATACATCTTCCATCAACACCCTCATGAACTTGCCTCTGACCACTTTCCCTTTTCTCTACGTCATCTAGCCATAGAACATGCCCTAATCGCAGTTCGATCCTTTCATCCACGAAATACCTATTGGCCATGGTTCTAAGTTACGAGTTTAAGCCTCGTATTAAAAATTTTAGTCAGGGAAAGCAGTTGAATAGAAGGGGTCGATACCTAGCAAATAGATTGAAGCTCAGAAGAATTATAGAATTAAGGGCACGGCTTTGATTAATTCTGAGTGACTCGAGAAAAGAGTGATGCAGGGTATGAAGTTCGAGGAAACAAGGGTAGTCAAATTCTTCGAGTTTGACGAGATTCGTGAATACAACATAACGGAGGTAGAAAGTGAAAAGAGAAGAAGAAGGAAAATGCTGACTTTTATAGGAGAAGAGGGGAAGTCGAAGAGACTATGACCGGTAGAACCGGTCAGAGCTGCATCGTTCAGCATCGGCATACAAAGCCGTTCGGTATACAGGGAGCATTCAGCTTCGGCTATACTGTTCGACACACATCACTTCATCTGGCAATCAAGGGAAGCCACCATTGAGGAAACTAAACGACCGCTCGGATAAAGCACAGTGCTTACGTGATTAAAAGCGCACCACGTTCGACCACGTGATGCACTTTGGGGGGCAAGTATTACATGGAGATTTGACCAGGCAACTAAGTGCTTGGCGTTCAGGGTGTTCGGCATTCAGGGTGTTCGGCATTTAGGGTGTTCGGCATTCAGGATGCTCGGCTTCTCTTTGTTCGGCATGATTCCATACTGCTCGGCATTCAGGGTGTTCGGCATTCAGGGTGTTCGGCATTCAGGATGTTCGGCTTCGCTTTGTTCGGCATGATTCCATACTGCTCGGCATTCAGGGTCTTCGGCATTCAGGGTGTTCGGCATTTAGGGTGTTCGGGTTCGCTTTGTTCGGCATGATTCCATAATTCTCCGCATTCAGGATGTTCGACGTTCAGGTTGTTCGGCATTCAGGATGTTCAGCTTCACTTTGTTCGGCATGATTCCATACTGTTCGGCATTCAGGGTGTTCGGCATTTAGGGTGCTCGGCATTCAGGATGTTCGGCATCGCTTTGTTCGGCATGATTCCATACTGCTCGGCATTCAGGGTGTTCGGCATTCAAGGTGTTCGTAACCACTTCGCTCGGTATGAGAACGTCGTTCGGCATTTAGGGTGTTCGGCATCACTTCGTACGGCATGAGAATGTCGTTCGACATTTAGGGTGTTCGGCATCACTTTGTTCGGCATGAGAATCTCGTTCGGCATCCATGCCTTGATCGGCATTTTTATCGTTTGGCCTCTCTGGATCGACACACAAAGATCATTCTATTTGGGCCAAGCTACTTAGCTACCTGGCCCATTAGGGAAGTCTAACCCATTCTCGCCTATAAATAGAGAGGCAGGGGCACAGTGAAATAGACCTTTTTTCGAGAACACCGGGGAGACTCTACTGCATTCAAGATTCATTCAAGCCTTATCTTTTTTACTTGGCAATTGTATTCAATATAATTGGGATGCAGATTGTATCTGTAATTGATTATCAAGAAAAGCAATAAAGATTAACCTCAAAGTGGACATAGGCAATTACGCCGAACCACTATAAATCCAGTGTTCGTATTTTCTGCATTTAGATCTGCATATTATCCTCTATTTAACTTACTTTCTTCATTAATCTCTCTACAAAAACTCTCTTAAGGGTGTTAGTGACCCATTTTGGTGCTAACAATAAGAGTAATGACTCAAATTGAGTGTGTTTTCTCACACTAGTTTTCTTGACTAGCTCGGGTGTTATTTTTTTATAATGCTCGGTTGAGACCGAGTATTACTGGTTCAGGTTAGGATGCTATGGAGCACAGGAGACGTGCTGGAGGAGTCTCGGGCGTATTCCACGTACTTGACTATATTCTGGTATGTGGGTGAAAGTGTATGTTCAGTGCTTGTGAGGACAAGTTATTATAACTATCCAGATTTGATTTGTTGACCGTTGTACTCTAATGATTATACATATATTACAGTTATAATTCCATTGTATAAAATTTCTTATTGTATATTTTATTTTGTCCCTTTGTGTTTGTGAGATAATGTATTATTGTTTCAGTTTCTTCTATTGTCCTCTTCTTTCTCATAGTTATTCATCTTTTTGCACAATTTGTGTTAGTCAAGTATGATTTAATGTCAAATCAAAGGGTATGGAATGGCGGATTGCCACATATGATATCAGAGCTTAGGTTGAGCGAACACGTAGGCTTTAGTGGGGATTACTCATTAGAGATAAGGTCAGTAGTACCGTACAATGAGTCTGAGTGTATTATTGATAAGAGCATGTATTTGTTAATGAATATAAGTTGTTTTATATTGTGTTGACTTATCGGTTGAATGTTTATGAATTCTAATCGGTACGGTTTGGACAACTGTGTCGATAGGGGTTTCTAAACTCTAAACAAATTAAATCGACATAGTAGTGCTTTAAAGAGGGTAAATGAAATAATTTTCCCTAAATTATATTTTTACATAAAAGAAATAATTTTATGAAATTATTATAGTACATCGATGTGGTTAGATAGTACTATTATAATTAGAACAAGATTATGAATTAGAATGCTCGTATATGACCAAACTAAAAGGTATAAGTATGAATTATACGAATGAGTTAAAACTAAAATTTGATTCAAATGAGAATTTGGAAATTTAAATCCTGAAAAATCGAAAATGTTATCCAAATGTTTTGAAATAAATAATGGTAATATTATTGTGGAAATGTATTTGAATAGAAAATGTTTTTAAATTGATTCTGAAGTGATAAGGCACTGAACTCACTATAGTTGCTGGAAAATAATTTTGATGATGATCGCAACATCATCGGTGTTCATTTTTGAGTTTTCAAGTGACAGATTGCTACCGTAATATTTTGATATGAGGATTTTTGTTTGGAAACAAAGATTGTTTTGGGAATTCCAAAGGGGATTTGTTTTGGATAAAAAATAGGTTTGGTTTAAATTTAAAATGTGTGATTTGGTGTGCGTTTATATATATATATATATATATGCTTTCAAAATGATTTGAAATGAAACTGAGTTTTTGAATTCTGGAATCCTTATTTAGATGTTTTAGGAAAATATCGAGAAATAAATTTTTGAACTGTTGGGAATTATATTAAAAAGGAAAGAAATGTGAAAATTGAAATTTTGGAATTGAATTTTAAATTAAATGAGTTAAAATAAACTATATGAATTGGAATTTAACATAAGCTAAGTTAAACAAAATTGGATTGGCTTGGGAATGAAATTGAGTGGAATTGAATATAAATTTCAGGGTAAAATGATTATATAAATGTAATTTATAAATTTTGAATGGAATCAACCCAAGTATAAATTGATGAAATGTGAAAAATAAGTTGTGTAACTTGTAAGTTGGAAAAATGGAATTGAAAAACCCAAATAGAGATGGTCTGATATTTTTATAAAGAAATGGAAATTTAACTTGATGTAGAAAATAAAGTTGAGCTCAAGTTATACATACTGAAGTGATTTTTGAAATAAAAATGTAATTGTGAAGTGAAAAATTGAAATAACTCATTAGATGAATTAGTTAGCAAATTGAATATTGGAGATGGAACTTGAGATATAAATGGAATTCAAATTAAATGTATGTGAATTAGATATATTTTGAATGTTGTCGAATAAATGAAAATGGATTGGAATAGACTTAAGTTAAAAATGGGCTTGATGTAAGTGTAAATAAATTGAATATGGTTTTGAGATGTTAATTAAATGAAATTGAGTATGGAATAAAATTTTGAAGTGGAAATGAATATAAGTGATATAAAAGGTTATAATAGACCTTAACATTAATTTTATGAAGTAACTCATAATAAATTGGCATGAAATGGTTTGTTATTGAATATAAAATTGAGAAAACATGATTTTGTGAATAAATAGAATGTGGATTAATAGAAAGATGATAAATTAATTTGGAATCAATTTAAAATAGCTATAAACTATAATGGTTAAATGAAAACCATCGAATTTGCATTAAAAATTTGGCGTTTGAAGTAAACGGGAGAAAACAAAATTTTATTATTTAATGGAAAGTGAATAAATTGGTTTAGAATACATTTGGAATGGATATGAATATATTGTGTATAAATATGAATTGGATGCAAGGAGATATGGCTGTGAATCGTTCGAATTGAATGAAATGGTATATAAATCGATTGGTAGTAACTAAATTAATGTTGGAACCCTGTAATTTCTTTAAAATACATGTCGAACACGTTGGTTTATGCAAATATTGTGATTAACTAAGGAAATGCCTAAAATGTTACTAAATTTCATATTTTTGGGACTTACATGTTTAAACTGTAAGTATAGGTACAAGAAGGTTGTTTGGCTATATTTTGGCTGTACGATTGCATATAAATTGAGCGAGCTAGCTCAATAATGATAAAGTAAGGTACGCCTACGAACTTAGCATGTGGAAAATAAAATTATTGTTATATATTACATTTTCCGACCATGAGAGTCGATGTTTGGAAACTTAGTTCTGTTGAAAAATTTCGGAAATTTATGGTGTTAGAAAATTTTTGAAAATTTATGAATATAATTTTGCTAACATAAACTTGCTTTGAAATTACAAATGGAATATAAAGGGTTTTTTTTGAATGTTTGTAAACTAGTTGGTGAATGTAGGTCTAAAGATTTAGAAAGGTGAACTATCGAATTTTGAATAAGTGTGTTTTAACAAGTAAATGGCTTATTGCATTTTTCCTACTTAGCAATTTCGGGGACGAAATTCTTTTAAAGGCGAGGAATGTAATGACCCGAATTTTCCATCATTTGATTTTTAACATTTAAATGGTTTTAAATCATGGATTTGCAATATAAATTGATTTGTGAATATGAAGATTTTGGTTGAAATTATAGAATGAATTTAAATTTCAAATATAGCGTTTTATCGTAATATGAAAATGGCGAATAATCAAAATTTAAGTTGAATATGAATTGAAATGATTAGTAATGTTGATATAAATTTTATTAGAATTGAGTTAGTGAGTTTTTAAATCGGAAAATTCAAGTGATTCCATCAACTTTTGAAATCATCATTTTCATCAACGCAATAAAATCGCCTTACGGGGCACGGTCTTGGAATTGACAAATATAGTTATATTGGATCTGTAATAATGTATTATTATAGGATTTCAAATTTTGTAACGATTAAATTCACCGTTTGGTCATATGGGAAGAAATGAGCTGAAATTAATATCGAAAATTTAATATAATAAATAGGTCCAAAAAACTATCTTCTATAAATGATCGAATTATGTCTCGAGACATGTTCCATTTGTTCAGAATAGGCGTATAACATTAAAAATGCTAGGCGGCACACTTCGATAGGTATCGTGATTTTAAGTTACTATAAACGACATATTTTAAAATTTAATAACATTATAAATTTTCAAAAGTCAAACCCTATACACTAGCCTCCCTAAGTGTTGCCTTACCATCTGAAACGCGCCGCTCTCATCAGGTTAAAAGTCGTGTATCTCTTCTTCCTCTACTTTCAAAAAAATGAAATAATTCAAAAAAGGGAAAAAAATCATTTCTCAAATTCTACTTGATAAAAAATATATGAAACAAAAATTAAAAATTTTCTTTAAGCGAGGGCTTCAACTTGAGATACATGTAGGAGGGTGCGACATCGCTTCTTCAGCTCGTTAGTTATGGGTATGGGAACTACGATTTGATTTAATAGAGGATGGAGGCTGGAGCCTTCGATTCGTATTTCAGATGTCATTTTTGGGTTCAAAGGAAAAAATAACATCTCGGTGCAAATTTATGGGTGGTTCAATCACGAGTTGGGGGCCATAACTTTTGCTTAACAATAGGTCACGAGTGATGTCATGTTTTTAGAGGAGGTTCGGCCATCGGTTTTTGGGTTCTAATGGGCAGAGATTTCAACGTGGAGATCATCGATGCAATCGGATTTGGATTCCGCCAAGTGTTTTGTCATATCATTGGTTATGCATGCACGGTTGGGGGAAGGAAGTGTCGGTGTGCATTTGGGAAGAAGAAGGAAGTTTGGGGAGTAGTTTATGTGGGTAATTAATGATTATTTACTATAATGAAGGGAATTTTTTTATTATTATTATTTCAAATGTTTTTAAATATATAACTCGCTTATCAAAGGTCAGAATTGAAAGCGATCAGTTGCCGTGGACTCACATCAGCGAGCTCTACGCGATGAAACTGGATTGAGAATTTTAAGCTAAATTCAAACCCATTTGAATTTAGACGGTATCAGAACACGGAAGCGACAACACTAGTAAATGTGAGTAATCTCACTCATTTGGATTACTAGTTTTAATATAAAATGTTAAAAAAAAATTACTGGTCGATTTGATGAATTGATAAATTATTATCAGTTGGATGTTGTACTATATATAGTGTATATATATTAGTAGCTGGTTATATTCCCATCGTTGGAGCGAATGAGAAACCATGCGCCCCACATAATAGCGGACTACCATTTATAATTGCGATATCTCGCCTCAAAGCTGGATTATTATTGTTTTACGTTATATAACATCTGTGGTTGTACGAAAATAAGTTGAAGGGAACCAACTGGATTCCTTAAGATTGTTATTTTTAATTTTATATACAGTGATATATGATGTGTGTGGATAATCTTTCATAGTTTATTTTATTTTATGATTTGATTTATTGAATGCTATAGTAGCACTGGCCTTAATTTTTATATTTTAAATACCATAAATATTATTTTTGAATTTGAAAGAATTAAAATGAGATTTTGTATATAAAAAAGTTTACATCGAAATTTGAATTATTTTAAAGGAAATTGATTTGGATAAAACAATAATTTGATTTTGGATTTGTACTCAATTGTCCGTAAAATGTTTTCATTAAAGATTTAAAATAATTTGTATAAAGGATTTATAATAATGGATTTTTAATTGATGTTTCTGGATTTATGGAAAAGGAGATGAAATCGATATTTAAAATAGATTTGAAAAAAAATGAGATTTATAAAGGAATGGATTCATAAATGAAATTTTATAAATGAGATTATTTTTATAAACAAGTGAAAACCAAATGAGTTTATAAACTTATAAACGATGTTTATAAAGGGCAAAGATTATTAGTTGATAGATGTGAATTATGAATTCATAGTGTGAATTTATATCGAGATATGGAAATCGGTTTTTAGGAAAAATAGTGTATTACATTTTTGAAATATGAGAATGGTTTTGGAATTGAAACGAAATCGATGTGATATGAATCAAGAGGGATTTATAAAGTGAAATTGGTAATATAGGATTTTAATGTAGATTTTTGGTGAGAAATTAAGTTTGATTTAAAATAGGAATTTTATTTATTAATCTATATAGTTAAAGCTGTTTTAGTATTGAAATGTTTTAGAAAGTGGATTATTCAGATTTTTAATATTTATTGAAATGAATTCAAATTCTTATAACAAGCTTTGTAAATCGATTAGTTTTATTTAAGAATGAATTTGAAAAGAGTTATCGATGATTGTTTAAAGTGTTTTGATAAATAATTACTTAAATGTGTTTCAAAAATAAATTATTATTCTTTAAAAACACTTATCATGTATATAGAGTTTTAAAATGTTTGAAGTTTATTTATATCCTCTTGAGATTTGTAAATGGGCTTACTTAACTCATATGATTTTGATAAGAGGAATCACATAAAGAATTTTGGGAGAAAATGGAATCCCGAATTGTTGAAATATGGAAACTTCGTAAATGAATCTGAATTCATAAAAGAAGTTATAAATTGTTAGTTTGGATTATAAATATGTATAACTAGTTTTTGGAAATTGTAAAAAGGAATTTATTAATAATTTCGGGGATTTATGAGATAAGTTGTGAAATATTTCCTAATTTGGTATTAAAATGACTTTGGGGAATATGTTTATAAATATTTTCCTAAGTATTGAAAAGTGGGTTTTGGAAATATTTTAAATAGGATATGAATGGTATAGAAATATTTCTAAGGGTTATAAATTGAATTCGAAAATATTTCTAAGTGTTGATATGGTTTAAATATCCTATTATGGATAAGTGTTTGAAATTATTTTCAAATGGTAGTATGCTGGGAGACTTGTATACATATCTTTGTAAAAATATTTTGAAACGAATGTTTTGAATGATTTATTAAATTGGGCCTAGTGACTGCTTATGGGTGTAATTTGATAGTAAAATAACCGACTATCAAATCTGGAAAATTTCATTAATCATTTCGATGAGACCGTGATTGGGTATAATTATCCAAAACCATTTCGATCCGATTTGTGCGTTATTAATTACTATATCGTAAAGATAATAAAGACAGAGTTCTTGGAGATTCGGTTTGTCCAGACCCAGGACAACTTGTATGGATGAATGCTATCATTGTATTGTGGCTTGGAAGGTAGTTTTCGCATTCCAAGTATGAATGTTATTCTTAAGGTAATACGTAACCTCAAGTCCCATCAACCGTGAATGACTAAAATAGGAGAGATGCAGCAAGGTTATGTGGATCGCTCCAATTAGGGTATGATCATCCCTCATTTGGAGTGGACATTTATCATCATCACTATCTTTCATTTTTTGTGTTTCGAGGGGCTCATTGGTGGTGATCATATTCGGTACTATCAAGTAAGGCATAGGTCGGTCTTGTGTTGGCAGGGATTGATAAGTTCGATCTCTGTATATTTTTCTAGAAGTGTACTATGGCGGGCGGTACCCCAGTAGTCCTGTCATTATATGGAATCCAATATCCACTATGAGCCCTATGGTTTTAGACGTGCCCAACTATGTTGAAACATGAGATGCAAGCATTTCAGCTATTTTATAGTTTATTTTCTATAGACACTATTATAATATCAGATGATTTTGATATAAAATGTTTTGGTTATCGAAAGGTAAAAACCCTTCGTGTTTATGGGTGGCGTGGTCTTACGAGATACCTTAGTTTCTTACGGATTTGATAATAGTAATAATTCAAATTTAGCGTGTTTTGTCTTATTGGTTTTCCAGACTGACTCATATGTTATTTTATTATAATGCTCGGGTCTGATTGAGTATTACTGATTATGGTTACGATGCTATGGAGCATAGGTGATGTGCTAGAGGAATCTCAGTCTTATTCCTCGTACTTGATTATATTCCTCTATGTGTGCTAAACTGCATGTTCAGTACTTGTATGGACAAGTTATTATAACTGTCCAGATTTATTTGTTAACTGTTGTACTTTGATGATTATATATATTACAGTTACAGTTTCTTTGTATAAAAATCTGTTATTATATATTATATTTTGTTTCGCTGCGATTGTGAGATTCTATATTGTTGTTTCAGCTTCTTTTTCTATCCTCTTCTTCCTCATAGTTATTTGTCTTTTCGTGCAATTTTTGTTAGACAAGTGTGGTTTAATGTCAGCTCCAAGGGTATGGAATGGTGGTTCACTACAAGACATGTGGGTGTAATGTGTTCTATTAAACCTTCAAGCTATTCAAATTGATTAACATAGTGCATAACATTGGTGGTCTGTTTTAGGGATGAAAAGGTATCATATGGCCTATCAAGATCATCCCCAAAACATACCTGAATAGCTTTGTAGAAGACAGCCCATTGATCATAATCTGCAACAGTATGTGAGTACCTATATAACCATTGTAATGCCATCTTTTTAAGAAGGTATGAACAAATATGGAATCATTTTTGAATATCTGTTTTGTTGTATTGACAGAACTGCTCTACTTGTTGAAGCCAGTCAATTACTCTGTCTTTACTTGTGCATTTTGGGAAATCCATCTTTATTTTGATTCTTGTAGTGTTTGTAGAGTCACTAGTATAATGAGCAAAAAAAATTGATGGGAAATTATCAAAAATTGAAGGTATATTGTCTTGACAGAATTGGTGGTCTATTGTTTGGTGGTACATAAACGTTAGATCTATATTGCTGAGCATAAGTTTATGGTGAGGATGTAGATCTATTGACGTCTGCTCTTGAATTGCCTTCATGAGGTTTTTGAGATTTTAGTTCCTTCAGTGAGAAAAAAAATACCAACATTTTCTGATGGTCTTGAATGCCTTGGGTGTTTCTTGATAACCCAACTGATACTTCTTGAGAAGTTTTCTCTAGTCTTTTAAGTGATAGTGTAGTTCTATTATTTATAAGATCTTGCTTCTACCAATTTTCTTTTTGTGGTAGTTCTTCAAGATTGATAGAACTAATTAGTGGTAAGGCATCTCCACTATCATCAGAGTTGTCATATGGTGATGAGTTTCTATGATGAGGGTCAGTATTATGCTCACCAGGTGGCTCTGATAACAAATTGGTATATTCTCCTTGTTCTTGGAAATTTTGGCTCTGGCATGAGTCATGGTGAATGATCAACAGGGAATGGGATTGGTCAGGAACAATGTGTAATAGAGGCTTTCAGGTGGTGGAATTATTCAAATGCAGCAGACTAGAAGTATGAAGATGAAGTGGTAATGTAATGTTGAAATACTGTGGTGATTAGCATATTGAACGAGGAAGTGAAAATGGATTCAAATTATTGAATGAGTTGAATATAAGAAAGAAGTGAAATAAGAGCAGTAGCAAATAGAAGAATGCATAGTTGAGAAAAAAATGCATGATTATTTATAATCTTTTTATATACATCTATTTACGTAGCCTTGCCCATATATTTATAGTATTGATCTAGTAGACCAAATCAAACTATCTGTTACATGGTAATTTAACTAATACACCTTACTAACTTTTAAATTACATAGCTATTTAGATTGCAAAAGAAAATAAGTTCTGCATGTGTGCACGTTCACAACATGCACGATCTTCAAACTGGCTTTCCCGTTGCAACCTCATGCTTAAGTTGATTTTATCTTGCATCTGCATCTCTTCCAATCTTCAACATCATCCTCCTTAATTTGAGTTAGCCGAGGTGGTTGGCAAAGCCTCATTCTCAAAAGTGTTCGTTGAAATGTCCCTTCAGGCGAATGCCTATCAGGTGTATAATGAATTGTGTGAGCATAACAAATTCACAAAATATATCACTCGCACATACTAAAATAAAAATTCGCAAATTGTTAATTGATGTGTCTTTTTTACCTTTTTTGGACTTCAGACGGTGGGTTTTATGAAGTAAAAACAATTATTGACATTTTATATGTCTATTAAGTGGATCTAGAATATACTACAGTAGCTCAATGAAAGTGTCGGTGAATTTGAATTGGTATTGGAGTAACGGATAATGTATCATAGCCATATTGGAATTAGATTCATGCGAGTATGGAATTTTTAATCTCACATCAAAATTTGATCTATGAGTTTGACATGCAATCACATGTAACTTTGTTTCCGCTACTTGCACCCATAACTCCATCAAGTACTTCATTCATTTAAGGGTCGATTCGAACTTGTCAAGGCATATTATTCACCGCATTGTTAGAGGACTTCAAATGGATTCCAAAACTGGATAAAGGAATCATTTTGTCATTATTTGGAAAATTGTTAGGTGGTATAAACATAATTTTCCCTCCATTGATTAAATAATAATAATTTTTAAATGCTATATGTTTTTCGGTGACCAATCACCATCTTTCCATCTTTTTTTAACAAGAACCTGCTAAACTAATTTTCGTTGGACCGTTATCAATTTTTTTTGACGAGTAGTTATAAAATTTCGCTTTGCGCAAGTTGTAAAATTATAAGTTTTTTATTAGGAAAGAGTAGCATAACATTTTTTTAGGTGGAGTCCCCTAAAATTTTCTTCTCTTTATCCAAAAATAAAGTCCCTTTGGTAAAATTCTTGTTCACATATAAATTGAATGGAGAAACTCAAGTTTGACTAAGATGTATTTCTCATAGATTAATTACATGGATAAGCAAAAGCTTGATGACTTAGAGATATCATTCGTAAATACATCAACTTTAAAAATATAGGGGTTGAAATGCTTAGATTAATGGGAGGGACCAAAAACAAGTCATTAATTAGTCGATGCAATCAAGCTCGCTATCCATTTTTTAAGAGACTTTGGACAACAGATCATATTTTTAATCAAGACATAAAAAATATCCTTCTTTGATAATTTATGTAAATTAGGTCCTTATCCATAGACATCTTTTATTAGTAACCGCTATTATTATATCCATTCAAGTACTACACACCTAAATAAATTTAAAATATTCATTAAGCATTAACATTTTATGAAAACATTAGATTGACAAACCATTTTCATCATTAAAGAACAAATTTATGATCTTTTAAGTGATATGTGTTATGCATATGCAAATATCTAATTTAATTATATATTTTTTGTATAAATAACGTATTTATACATGCGTCATTCAAATGCAACTATAATTACATCGTTCAATTTAATACATTCAAAATTAATAAATATGCAGTTTAAAGTCAATTTTGTTAGGGATGCGGATTAAGGATCTTAAGGCAGAAATAACGCTAGAGGGGGGGTGAATAGTGTTTTAAAGAATATATGAAACTATATGACTAAATTAAAACTTTCAATACAAATCTAAACAGAATTCTAACACAGAATGATCACAGAACATATAACAATTGCAAATAGTAAAGTAAAGCAAGTAAAAGGAAAGAACACACCGGATTTTATACTGGTTCGGAATCCTCCTACATCCAGTCCTGCACCAAGGCAATATCCTTGTACAGATTTTTATAAGCCAATATCCAAATTACAACCCTCAATTTCTAAGTCCTTGAGGAACCCTCCTATCTCCGAGTTTGGGGTAAACTCTCTTGATTTACGGGACACAAGATCACCCTAATACTTCTTAGTAACAATCCTTTTGAATGGATAGACTCTATGGACTTTTTGAATACAAATTAATCCTATAACTCTGAATAACACTTTGAACTTTAGTAGAATGTTGGAGAATCAAATAGAGAGAGTGTCTAAATGATTTCCTATTGAGAATTTGGCAGAATGATGGCACGATCTTGAAAATATGAAGTTTTATGGATATGGAATGGTGGAGAAGAAAGAGTGAAAAAAATAAGAAAGTAGTTGTTAAAAAAATTCGTTTTGTGAAGGCTTTATATAGATGCACAACAGTCATAACCATTGGCGAAAGATTTTCGAACGAATGGACACTTCTTTTTAAAACTGAATTTTGAATCCAACTGTCACCATGTCGACATGGGGTATCCCCTTATGTCGACATCCCTTAGTTCAAAATTATAGAGATGTTGTTTTGTAAAGACAATTGAATTTAAAACAAGTTGAAACTTCACTAAAGCAAAGTAAAGTGTTTAAACAATATTTTGAGATAGAGAATGAATATAAAACATTATTTTAAATATATATATATATATAATTGATATAGACCGTCAATTATATAAGTAGTATTTAAAATCAGAATAAGTTTTGATGATTCGAAAATAGAAGTTTTTAAAATCAGAATAGAGGAATATTTCAAGGCTAAAACAAAGTTTGAAAATATTTTTGAAAACATGATTTTGAAATCTAAAACATTTTGAAAACAGATTTAAAAACATTTTGAAAAATCTATTCAAACTGAAATTGCAAGAACCTTCCTACAGAGCTCCTCCATAGGACTTGAGAACTTGTACAAAGTAGTTTAAATGATTTTGATTTTCGTGGGTTTGTAAGCCACTTGTCGTAGGTTTGTAAGCTACTTGTCGTGGGTTTGTAAGCCACTGGTTTCGATAGAAATTGGGTTCCATCCCAAAAGAAAATTGAAAGAAAGATGAGAGTGCTATTATGAAGTTTTAACAAAATACTAGACACTTATCTTGAGATCTTGAAATCTTGATTCTCTAGAGTCTTGAATCTTGAATCTCTAATCTTCATCTTGATGCTTGAGTCTTTATACTGATCAGTCTTTGATGATACCTGCATATACGTCCTATATACATACATACATAAATATATATATATATATATATGGAAATGTTAGTGTATATTTTATAAAGTAAAGTATAATAACTATATAAGGTTGTTGTCATCAAAACATCATCAACTCAGTTCCTAACAATCTCCCCCTTTTTGATGATGACAACCTTTATTTATAAAATATTCTTACCATACCATAACTCCCCCCTACTCCGTGACTTCTTCTTAAAACTACAACTCTCCTTTATTCCATGACTCCCCCTTACACCAAGCACGTATATTTTTATAACTTTCTCCCCCTTTGACATCAGCAAAAAGGAATAAAAGATTTACCTATTCTAAGATAATCAATTATATATAGAATAAAAGTGTAAAGTGAACGTGTAAGTGATCAAGTGTGTGAGCATATATATAAGTGTAACTTGACAATCAAATCAATATCATACATAGAAAACCAATCATGTATAGTATATGAAGTTATATACAAACCAAATCCAAATCAAACTTAAGTAAACAATTCAATCAAATCCTAATCAAATCTAAGTCAAATCAAATCAAATAAAACAAACAAACAAACATACATAATGATCAGACATTCCTTGGGACTTCCACCCATCCATCTTCTCCAAAGATAGGATCAGTTTTGATAACATCCCAATTATCTTTGTCGAGAGTGACCGGTGGATTTGCTTCTGTTTCGTCTTTGCTAAGGCTTGAGATCATCCAACGAAGTGCGTCGAAGTGTCTCTCTTGCTCTTTGATCATTTGCATTTGGCTTAATTCTAAGTGCCTTTGATTTCTAAGTGTAAAAGAGAGAATATTCTTGAAAGAAGTAAGAGTTTCTTCAAGATTTTCACTTAAATTTTTAATTGGAGAAGCCATAATTTAAGAAATAAGTTGAAGTATGAGAGGAGATGAATAGAAATGGAGGTAGAGAAGTTTTTCTGGAAGAAATAGGTATTTATAGGAGTTATTGGCCGTTCAAAATGAATTGTCACTTGGTAATTACAAGAATTTGAAGCTAGAAATTGTAACTACTTTCTGACTGTTATATGTCGACATGGGGGGATGGGGCATGTCGACATGGTCTAGACAGAATGACCAAGTTGGGTTATTTTTGATTTCTAAGTTTATTTTTATACTAGTGGATCTATATAAACTTAAAATAAATAACTATCAGAGATATATAAAGCTGGAAAACAGAGAATAAGATAGCTTTACTTATATTAGTTAACATTACATAATATTAACCAAAAAAATAGAAAATACAAAGATAGATAAACGATAGCTAGAGAGATAATGGCTAAGATTAGTTTGATGAAGATGATGATGAGGACAAGCCAAATTTCCTGCCTATCTTCCCAAAGAACTTGTCGATCTTGGTAGAGATTTTATCCATTTTCTTGCTAATAGATCTCTTAAGAACCTTTTGGTTTTGAGCAAGTATCTTTTGGTTCTTGAGTATGGTTTTGTTGGACGGATTGGCGGGTGTATGTGGATACTCCATACTTTCCAAAGAGGTTTCTTCATCTTCCTCTTCTTCTTCAATTTCCATTCCTTCCCCATCTTTTTCCTCTTCTTCTCCCTCTTCTTCCATCTCTTCATGAGCAAGTCTCTCTTCCTTTTCGGTAAGTATTTCATACGGTTGAAACATAAGTGGAATTTTCATAAGGGAAATGTTCCCATGATTGAACACTTTCCTACTTACAAACTCTTCTCTTTTAACATCCACACCAAAATTATTGAAAATCCGAGTAAGATAAATTCCATGATAAAGAGTGTTTCCTCCCATAGTAAAATTTTTGGGTCTTAACTCATCCAAAATAGTTTGTGCCCAATTAATATCATATTTTCCAAATATAACAAAAAGAGCTTTACACACTTTTGAGGTGGGATTATTATAGTTTCCCGACCTAGGAATAACGGTGTGTTGAATAAGAAGGTTGACAATTCTTGCTTTTGGGCGGAAAAAGCGATTCTTAAAATCCATGTGGTCATCGCTTTCAAAAATGTGATGAAAAGTTTCTCGATCGGTTTCATTGATTTGAAATTGCGAGAGATTCATACTGGTAGATTTGCAACCCAAAATAGTACCCAAAATATCGGAATCGAAAACAATAAGTGTTCCTTTAACACTACTCCAAATTTGATCTTCATTTCCACTATAAAATTCACGGTTTAGGTTTGCATAAAACATTTTGACAAGGTTTGGATAACAAACGAAATCATTTTGCTTGTTATCAATCAAGCTACGAATGGAGTTTTCTTCAAAAAGTTGATCGATTTCATAAGAAGGAAATCATCAAAAATAGCAAATTTTCCTGTATTGACTTTACCATAGTTTACATAACTTATGTAAGCTTTGATAGCCTTCGGGTCATTAAAAAGATCATTTTTAATGGATTTGGTCAGCCTCATAGTTGATGGGGTACTTGAGGAAGCCATTGATGAGTGTTTGAGAGGAGTAGAAAATAATGAAGAAAGTTTGAATTATGATAATAAAGTGAAAAGAGATGATAAGAGAAATATATTAGATTCTCTAAAGTCATGTTCTCTGGTCAAGAGGTATCTTTTCAGAATTTTGAAGTAAGTGAAAAGGTGGAGGGAAATTCAAAAGTTTGAATTCAAATTTTGAAATCAAATTTCTGAGAGACATGTCGACATGGGGTATCCTGGCATGTCGACATGTGACTGTTGAATTTGAAAAGAGGTGTTTTTTTTACAATCTAAGAAATTCCTAAAATCTTAAGAAAACTAATCTATATTCTATATCTATATATAATTCCAGTAATAATATTAAATATAATAATATTAAAATATTTTAATATTTAAAATATTATTACAATAATATTATTTTGAATTTAAAAATTCAAATTTCAAAGGGTGATTTTGAATTTAAAAATTTAAGAAATTGCAAACAAAATCAAAATAAGCAAGTATCCAATAAAATCAAAATAAACGTGTACCTATTTTTAGATCCAAACTCCGATCGTCTTCCGATTCGAGAATAGCAGTGAAGCATAGATTTGAATTATCAGTTTTCTTCTCGTCATCACTGGATGAATCTGAATCGTCAAGAGTTGCTGCATATGCCTTCTTTCTTTTCCTTAGTTGCTCGTTATTTGGTTCAAATGTCTATTTGTCTGGATATGGACAATCTACCTTGTAGTGCCCTGTTTTGTTGCAGTTGTAGCATCTGTCACCATTGTTGTTGTTGTTGTGATTGTTGTTGTTCTTCGAAGTATTTCTAGAATTCCTTTGATCATTTCTTTTAAAGTTACTCATCTTTCTATACTTCAGAAACTTTCTGAAATTTCTGGTCATGAAAGCAATTTCTTCATCACTATCTTGTTCTGAATCTCCAGTTGTTGCTTTGAATGCGATCGATTTCTTTTCTGTTGCCTTAGATTCTTTTCTCCCTTGTAGTTGAACTTCATAAGATATTAGATTACCGATTAACTCTTCGATCTTCATTTGACTAACATCATTTGCCTCTTCAATAGTAAGTGTCTTTTGATCCCATTCTGGAGTGAGTGAATTGAGTACCATTCTGACTTCATCTTCTTCTGAGAAAACCTTTCCTAAAGCAATCAATGAATGTACAATATCTTGAAATCGACAATACATGTCGGAAATGGACTCATTTTCATGCATTTTAAACAATTGAAACTGGTTAGTTAATATGGAAATTTTAGTCTGTTTAACTTTGCTTGTTCCTTCATGAGTTACTTGCAAAGTTTTCCAGATTTGAAATGCAGACTCACAAATAGAAACTCTATTGAACTCATTCCTCTCTAGTGAACAAAATAGTATATTCATAGCCTTAGACTTCTTTTGTGCAACCGCCTTTTGCTCAGTAGTCCACTGGGTAAAATTAGTAGTTGGTTCAACATATTCAATTTGTGTCATATTCCAAGTATCTAAACTTATGGATTTTAAATAAATTTTCATCCTACATGCCCAATATGCATAATTACTGCCATTAGAAAGTGGTGGTCTGACAGTAGACTGACCTTCTACAAATGAACTAGTGTTAGTGCTTGTGTTGACAGAAGTAGTGGTGACAGGAGTGACATTATTAGTGTGTTGTGCCGTTAAAACTTTTCAAAATTTCAGATTATGAAAATAATGAAAACCAATGCTCTGATACCAATTGTTAGGGATGCAGATTAAGGATCTTAAGGCAGAAATAACACTAGAGGGGAGGTGAATAGTGTTTTAAAGAATATATGAACTATATGACTAAATTAAAACTTTCAACACAAATCTAAACAGAATTCTAACACAGAATGATCACAAAACATATAAAAAATGTAAATAGTAAAGTAAAGCAAGTAAAAGGAAAGAACACACCGGATTTTATACTGGTTCGGAATCCTCCTACATCCAGTCCTGCACCAAGGCAATATCCTTGTATAGATTTTTATAAGCCAATATCCAAATTACAACCCTCAATTTCTAAGGCCTTGAGGAACCCTCCTATCTCCGAGTCTAGGGTAAACTCTCTTGATTTACGGGACACAAGATCACCCTAATACTTCTTAATAACAATCCTTTTGAATGGATAGACTCTATGGACTTTTTGAATACAAATTAATCCTATAACTCTGAATAGCACTTTGATATTTAGTAGAATGATGGAGAATCAAATAGAGAGAGTATCTAAATGATTTCCTTTTGAGAATTTGGCAGAATGATGGCACGATCTTGAAAATATGAAGTTTTATGGATATGGAATGGTGGAGAAGAAAGAGTGAAAAAAAATAAGAAAGTAGTTGTTAAAAAAATTCATTGTGGAAGCCTTTATATAGATGCACAACAGTCATAACCATTGGCGAAAGGTTTTCGAACGAATGGACACTTCTTTTGAAAATTGAATTTTGAATCCAATTGTCACCATGTCGACATGGGGTATTCCCTTATGTCGACATCCCTTAGTTCAAAATTACAGAGATGCTGTTTTGTAAAGACAATTGAGTTTAAAACAAGTTGAAACTTCTCTGAAGCAAAGTAAAGTGTTTAAACAATATTTTAAGATAGAGAATGAATATAAAACATTATTTTAAATATATATATATATATATATATATATATATATATATATATATATAATTGATATAGACCGTCAATTATATAAGTAATATTTAAAATCAGAATAAGTTTTGATGTTTTGAAAATAGAAGTTTTTAAAATTAGAATAGAGGAATATTTCAAGGCTAAAACAAAGTTTGAAAATATTTTTGAAAATGTGGTTTTGAAAGCTAAAACTTTTGAAAACAAATTTAAAAACATTTTGAAAAATCTATTCAAACTGAAATTGCAAGAACCTTCCTACAGAGCTCCTCCATAGGACTCGATAACTTGTACAAAGTATTTTAAATGATTTTGATTTTTATTGGTTTGTAAGCCACTTGTCGTAGGTTTGTAAGCTACTTGTCGTGGGTTTGTAAGCCACTGGTTTCGATAGAAATTGGGTTCCATCCCAAAAGAAAATTGGAAGAAAGATGAGAGTGCTATTATGAAGTTTTAACAAAATACTTGACACTTATCTTGAGATCTTGAAATCTTGATTCTCTAGAGTCTTGAATCTTGAATCTCTAATCTTCATCATGATGCTTGAGTCTTTATACTGATCAGTCTTCGATGATACCTGCATATACGTCCTATATACATACATACATATATATATATATATGGAAGTGTTAGTATATATTTTATAAAGTAAAGTATAATAACTATATAAGGTTGTTGTCATCAAAACATCATCAACTCAGTTCCTAACAAATTTCATATATGGTATGTAGTTAAAATTATGACTAGGTTTCTTTTAATGCACTTAAATTATAACTTCATCAAGATTGAATAAACATATCGAAGGAAGCCAAAATTTGTATTGGATCACATAAATTACAGTTAAACTTTTCAAATGCCACAGTTACATAATTCAAAAAATACAGTCATATAATAAATGCCCTTGCTTAAATTAATTAAACTATAGTTGCGTTAAGTTTGGATAAATCATCGTATACAACCAAAATCATTATTGCATCACATAAATGCAGTTGGAACATTCAAATGCAATCATGAAAAATTCAAAATTGACGTTAAATTACTACTTCATTTTTTAATATAGTTAAATTTTAGCTGCATTAAGATTGAATAAAACTATCAAATATTGCTAAAATTTTTACATAACAGATAAATGTTGTTAGAAATTTCAAATGCAATTAAATTAATCCTAAACACGCTGCTAAGTTATAACTGTATTTTCTTAATGTAGTTAACTTATAACAACGTTAAATAAAATTAAATGTAGCCAAATTTATTACACCACATAAATACGGTTAAAAAATCAAACATACTTAGATTAATTGAAAATTTTCTTTTAAATTATAACAGCACTTTCTTATTACGGTTAAAATATAACTTAATTAAGTTTGAATTAGTTATCAGATCCTGCATTACATAAATGAAGTTACAATATTCAAATGCAATCATAAATGCATAATTCAAAACAAATTCCTTCAATTCTGTAAAAATATAATAACTGCATTATCGTAACGTAGTTAAAAATGCTATATAAATTTATGATTATCCATAATAATGCAGTTACAAAATGCAGTTATATGATTTGGTGACATAAAATAACTTCATTACATAAATAGTTCAAACTGATACAAAATTGTAATTTTCAAAAATTTCAACAATGGATATTATTGGAAGCTTAATGAATTTATGATTAATGATGAAAATGATTCTTAAAACCGATTAGTGTACGAAATTTATGACATTTTAAAGATTTGAATTAAGCGTGCTAGAGTGTGTTAATTTTGATCGGTTGTAATGTTAAAGTAGTAGAGATCTAATTTACAGAAAAAATAGATCTAGACCCATTTTACATTTAAAACAAAAAATTGGACCTGAAGTTAATATTCGATATTTGTTTAAAGAGCTACCACTCATAATGAAAAATAGGTAGGTGAGCTTGTAAAAAATGATCAGTTTTAGATGGCATGTCCTTATTATGTTGCTTAGTGCTTGTAGTGATGAGCTACACAATATTTCTTTTATGATTTGTCCTATGTGACTTATATTTTGTAAGTTGAAGTACACGGGTTTTAGTAGCTCATTACCATCTACCTCACTACTATGCTGTTTATATTTTTCAAAATATGACCATGGACCATTCAGCACGTGCATTTACTATGCATAAAAATGACAATCACAAAATAATTCAAATTTCATAGGCTATTGTAGCATCACATATTTTAGTGTTAGACAAACATGAGAATATTATCATTAGTAAATTAGTTTGTCAATTAATTCTATAATTAATTTAATTTTAAAATATAGAATCTATTAGTCAATTGATAATTTAATTAAATTTATGAACGCTGTATGCACACATATCAAATTTAAAAGTTGGGTAATCAATTAAGATGAGACAGTGATATAAAGTAGTACAAAAATAAAATAAAATTTTATTTAAGCATTTTAAAATAAAAAAAATAGACTGAATTTAGATCCAACAAGAAATTAATGAATTAATAGGCTAGGAAATGAGTTCTAATCCAAACCATTAACTCTTATACCCTTAATACACACACACACACACACACACACACACACGTATGTATGTACGTACATACATATGTATGTATGTATATCTTCCCCTTCATGGGCAATTATATTCATCAAATTCAACTATTAGTTAAAAGAATAAAATGAAATGTTTTGATTAATGGATTTTGTATTAAGGGAAATAATTAACAAGATTAGACTATGAGAGATATTAGTCAAATAACTCTTACCTTTAATATAAATAACTACCCTTGGATGTGAATAACGAAATAAGGAAATGTATAAACATTTCCCTATTCTCATTCAAGGGTAATTATTTTCATTAAATTCGGCTAATAATTGAATGAATAAAACATGGAATTTTTTAAGGAAGGGATTTTATATTAAGGGAAAGCAATTAATATGATTAGGCAGGAGGATATTAGCCCAAGCCCAAATTAGTAGATCTTATACCCCTTGAATATGTATATATCCTTCTTCTCATCCATTTAGTTCCACCAAAGCAACAAAAAAGGGGTGCTATTTCTAAGGAGAAGAAGAGGGAGAACAAACCAACAAATATTCAAGCTCTGGTTTTAAGGAGAAGAAGAGATATCTAACTAGGCTATTAACTTAGGTGTGTAATTCTTGCCTTATTTTATATCCAAATCCATTTTGTTTTGCATTTTGATATGTGTTTATGTTTCAAATGATGATAACCATGTTTGGTTCATGAAAAATTTAGTCCACACATGCTTAGTTATACATGAATGAAAAATTCTATTTCAGCACAGATAATTACTTAGTAGACCCCCTAAAATAAATAAAATTTTAAAGACTATTCCCCTTAGAAAGCTACGTACTTTCTTTCTTCTCAATTCTATTACCTTCTTGCGTTAGTTTCTTACTGTCTAAACCATCATTTCTTCAAAACCCTAGTTTCCAAATCAGTTAAGAAAAAATTCAAATTTTCACTACTAGCTGATGGATTTGAAGAGGAGAATGAATTATTAATGTAATCACAATAGGAAATTCAAAAAAAAACTTGAAAAGTATTTAATGTTTTGCAAATACAATTATAGGCTGTCGATCACAGGAATTGGTGATAATTCACGCAGAGGGTATACTAGGCTTCTGGCTTAATCGTGCAAATAATTGCATGAATTTTTACACATCATCGCAGAAAGCCTACGTGGAATTGATAGAAACCATAGTGTCACCTTGCATGGTAGTTCATTTTGCTTTCTTTCTGTTTGAATTTTTCAGCATTTGAAGGAAGGGTGGTTTTGAAAATGGTAGGGGGCTACTAATTTATTTTTTGGTTAAAAGACTTTTTTAATTTTTGGAGGGGAGGGTACTAAGTAAATACTTGGATTGAAATATAATTTGCCTACATGAACTAACCTTCTCCAAATTCTTTGAATTTTAATATATTGTTGCCTAATTCTATTAACATATCATTTTCTTCCTTTTCCACCCTAACATTTCAAAAAAATAACATGCACGTTACTTTTTCCTTTTCACTCCTAGTCTGTTCCAAACATACCCTTAGACTATTTTGTCTCCCTATTTTTATATTAAATTTTCTTCTATAGTAAAAGCATCGGCCAATTCTCAAAGAGGTATCCACTTCAATGGAGAGAGAGGTAAGATCAAAACACAAACAAGGTTTCCACTTCAATTTTGTTTTTTCGATTCGTTTATTTTAATTATTTTCCAACTATTTCAATTGTACCGAATTTGGATTGTTTTTGTATTAAAAAATACTAGTTTAGTTATAAAAGTCATCCACTTTTACAGTCAAGGGGAAGAAAAGTAGAGAATATGAAAAGATAAATATCATATCAGCCTAAATAATTACAGAAGTATATTAGTTAATTACTTTAAAATCTTTTTAGTGGGGTAAAAAAGGAAGAAAATGCTATGTTAGTAATATTAGCCTACAATGGGTATAACATTGAAATAAAATTTAATATTAATTTTAATATGAATTTTATAAAATTGAAATTATCTAAATGCATGCATGAAGTGATCAAATATTAAATAGTTTGATGTGCTAGATAGACATTTCTTATATGCAAAATGACAAATGAAAGGATATGCAGTATAACTTCCAATACCCTTATAGAAGGAAATGAAAGAATCGCCTTATTAATTATCCAAAGTTCACGGATATGTTTGTACAAATATAAATATTCATTAGATGACACATCTTTTAATTTTCTTGCTCCAAAGATAAATAATAATGAAATGTGAGACCATAACCAGTAGACGAAACAATATTTATGTTATGTAAGGAAGAATGCATGGCAATACATGATGGTAGAATGCAATGTCGTAATTGAGCATCAGCTTTATAGTTTTTGTAGCGTGACAATGATTTGGGGACACGTAGATTTTTTACACATCATGATGCTACAAAAGTTATGCTGCTATAATTTAGCAATGTTTTGAAGTATTATTAGTGCATTAAAATTATCCAAAATCTTGTTTCCTTTTGCAAGTAAAAATTGTGTTTACAAAATTAATAAGAATAATGTTTTTGGGTTGGACTATGGTGATCATAAATAAAGATAATTTTACATTTTTAAACAAATTGATAATTCTTACATACCATTGTCATATTTGTAAGTAGAGCTTTTGTTGTGTTTGGAAGACAACCACTTCCTTAGGTTATAACTAGATTAAATTTTCCTTACAAAATTTTGTTTTACATTAAAAATTGGTGATGTCTTATGTATAATATTTTTTTCCAGTTAAACATAAATATTAATTCATATAAACATGAAAACAAGAACATTTAGTTTATTTAATGACAAGAAAAAAGTATCTTCTCATATGTTGAAAAAATAGTAGAAGTTGTCATTTAATGTAAATTAAGAAATATGGTTGGTAGAATACTCTAGCAAAAAGTAGAATTGTGATGTGTAGAATTATGATTGGCAGAAATCATTGGAATTAGACGAAACTCACAGGAGGGGCTCTAGAGCATAAGGGAAGCCAATGTTTCAAGTCGCATCAAAATGTGGTCGGTAGAATACTCTAGCAACAAGTAGAATTAAGTGTTCTTAAATCTCCATAAAATGCTTTAAAAAAATTTAAAATAATTAACATTTAATTATTATATGGAATGATAATCAATTATCTTTAAAACATTATTAATAATTAATAATATCCCTTAAAACCTTATTACCAATTAATAATCATTCTCTAAAAAAGCTTTATTAGACTATTAACTTTTCAAATTAGAAGAGGCTTAGCTATTTCAAGGGTACTTAATCATTAATTCCCTTATTATCCGAGTTATAATCTGGTGTTTATGTAACATCACATATGTAAATTAAACTCATAATTAACAGTAGATTATTAATACGACATTATCTAATAATAATCAATTGGATTGTAATTAAGAGTCAACGCTAGTGTAATAGCAGAACGAGTTAATTTCTACTAAACAGATGTCCAAATATAACCTACCCAGTTAATAGTAGCATAATTGTAATTTATTCTACTAAATTGGTGTCCAACTATTTTAATTAACGGAATGATGTTTTAATTTCTCTAATCAAATATGCAATTACCATATTCAGTCCAACCCAATTCGATAGTATTTTATTTTGCAATTAATCATCAAAATAAAGGTATATATATTCATAGCGACCTTATTAATTAAAATAACTTAATTTAAGTCCTGTCCGTTTGCATATGTCATAAATTCATGCTTATCTAGGGCTATGAATAAATTACACTAAAACGTTGTGCTCGCCAATACAAATCCAACGTAAAAAATTGGGTAAATTGGATTTTAAATGACCGAGATATGAATTTTTAAATTTAGATATAAACCTAAATTAAACAAATAGAACTAAAATTTTCTACCACAATTTCCTTCAGGCCGAAGTCCAAAATAATCCAACCCGCACCAATCTAAATTGTATCTTCTTCCTTAAATGTGCCTCCTCAATTTATCCCCCAGTGCATGATGTGCACATGCACACTCGACCGAGGACAACATCCAAGAAACCAGGACAAATGGAATGTCTCCCTTTGAATGCCCACCATGAAGGACCCCTCCGCATCACGTGCATGCCTCCCTCATCAAAATGACCCTCCATGCCGATCATGAAAATCACGTGTAGGAAAAAAAAATCGCATCACTTATTTGGCTCGTTTTTCATCAAAAAATTACCCATCAAGCACCTCTCAACCCTTAACACAATGTCGAGCTCCAAGTCATTCATCGCTGACCAAATCGGCAGTTAACCCAAACCTTTGGTTACGGTGATCGTCAATCATCAACATGGAATCGCACTGAAATTTCATCGAAAATTATACACTTCGATACGAACTCAATGATGCTAGTGGCATAGAACTATTCGACCTGGATCAAGAGAAGTTAATTTTTAAATATTTTGAACAATATTTCTCCTTTACAGTAATTCGACGATTTGTCCCCTACAGTTGACAAAAACACATTCAATCAATTTCTAAAAATACTAACGGTTGATATAAATAACTTTCATTTAGGTCACTTAGATTAAAACTCAATGGTCTGGGATGCACTGATTTTTGAATGTTCATGATTGAAACTTTATACACATAACAGAGGAAGTTTAAAATCGAAGATTCACATACGCCAGTAAAAACATAAACCCTCACCTTTCTGATTTCAAGTTGAACTCCACATTTTTCCTAATCAAGTTAGGTTATCAAAAGTCCTTTTTTTGTTTGAAATGAATGACTCAATCACTTCAATTAAAGGACGGAAGAAATGGAAGCTGAGGCTTTTCAAGAGAAACGTACAGGTAGTATTCCCCTTACCTCTCCCTGTACCATCCAAGAAATAGGGTATGGCCTCACAATGGTTATATAAATATTTCATTTTCACTTTTTTTATTTTTTATACATACATAAATAAATATATTGTATTCATTTCTTTATTTACTTATTTTATATGTATGTATATGTACATATATTCGTTTCTTTATTTACTTATTTTATTTATGTGTGCATATATCTTCATTTCTTTGTTAACTTATTTTTCATGTTCTCCGTCAAAAAATAAATAAATAAAGTGTTAAAAGCCGGAATTTCGATTTAACATTTATATCAAAGTGGTTTAAATTTATGGTCTGTTAAAGTCTTCCCCTCTTAAGAGAATTTCAAACCTAAAATTCATAATTCATCCTACCCAAAAAACAAATTATTTGGAATACTCTATCTTTCAATAACCAACTCAAAAAAGCATTAGGAATAAAATTACACTCGCATACCGTAATAAATCAAGTCATACGTACTAAAGATATTTAAACAATGAATGTCTAATCTGATACTTCATCCACTAGAGTTCCCATACATACCATATAAACATCCAACTACCCATATGCATTACCATAAGCAATACTTACCCCATAGAAAAGGTATTCTATTCTAATATTAGCCTTCTTTCGAAGGTCTATTCAGACTTATAACTCCCATTCATCATTTGAAATCCATATGATTTCAGGATTTGGTTCGTTGGGAATCAGCAACAGTGCCATAAACCAATCATCGTACAATCCCTCCACCGGCCATGGACCGGCAATAACCACCCCCTCATCCCAAATCATTCCCCTATCACCATATTCCTCAAATTCCCCTGTGGGAATAACCTCTATAGTGGAGGAAGGAGAGCCTAGGGAAGAAGAAGGGAAGGTGGAGGAACTTATTCCCATAGGGAAATTGAAGGAAAATTGTGATGGGGGAATGAACTGGGATAAGGGGGAGGTAATTGACAATCCATGGCTGTAGGAGGTCATGTACGATGATTGGTTCAAGGCAACTGATGCACATTCCCAAGGATTCGAATCTTGAAATCATATGGATTTTAGATGATAAAAGGGACTTATAAATTTGGATGGACCTTCAGAAGAAGGCTTATATTAGAATAGTATACATTTTCTATGGGGTTACTATTGCTTATGGAATCGTATATGGATGGTTGGATGTTTATATGGTATATATGTGAACTCTAGTGGATGGAGTATCTGATTAGGCATTCATTGTTTAATATCTTTAGTATGTATTACTTGATTTATTATGGTATGCGAGTTGATGTTATTTCTAATGCTTGTTTGAATTGGTTGTCGAATGATAGAGAATTCCAAATAATTAGTTTTATAAGTAGGATAAGATATGGATTTTTGTTTTGAAATTATCCTAAAACGGGAAGAGTGTAATGGACTAGAAATTTAGACCGCTTGTTATAGATGTTAAATCAAAATTCTGGCTTTTAACTCTTGATTAATTTATTTTATCATATAGGATATAGATAACAAGTAAATGAAGAAATGAACATGAATATATATACATACTTAAAAATATATAAGGAAATAAATAAATGAATATGTATATATATGCATAGATACACAAATAAAATAAGTAAAAAAAGAAATGAATACACACACACAAAAATAAAATAAGTAAATAAAGAAATGAATGTGTGTGTGTGTGTGTGTATAAAAAGTGTGTAAAATGAAATACTTAAACTGCCATAGTGAGGCCATTTCCTTTTTCTTAGATCATATAGGGAGAGGTAAGGGAAGAGGTAAAGGGAATACTACTTGCACACTTCCCTTGAAAAGGCTCGACTCCCATTTCTACCATTCTTCAATTGCAGTATTTGAAATATTCATTTCAAATAAAAAAAGAAGGACTTCTGAAAGGTTAACTTTCTTAGGAAGAAAAGTGGAGTTTAACTTGGCATCAAAATGGTGAGGGTATATGTTTTACTGAATTATGTGAAACTTGGATTTTAAACTTCCCCTGTTATATGTATAAAGTCCTTCTTTATACTACTTGTACATTTTGAAATGAATATCTCAAATACTACTTGTACATTTTCCTTGAAAAGAATCGACTCCCATTTCTACCATTCTTCAATTGCAGTATTTGAGATATTCATTTCAAATATAAAAAGAAGGACTTCTGAAAGGTTAACTTTCTTAGGAACAAAAGTGGAGTTTAACTTGACATCAAAATGGTGAGGGTATATGTTTTATTGACTTATGTTAAACTTGGATTTTAAACTTCCCTTGTTATATGTATAAAGTTTCAATCATGAACATTCAAAAATATATGCATTCCAAACCGTTGAGTTTTAACCCAAAAAACCTAGATGAAAGATATTCATAATTACCAATAGTATTTTTGATTGCACTTGTTTTCGTCAATCAACATTGTGTAAAGGGAGGAGAGGCGCTAGATTTTCATTGTCGTCATGGAGGGTCGGTCAGAGGTAGGGAGGCACGCACATGATGCGGAGGTGCCCACCATGGTGGGCATTCAAGGGAGACATGCCAGTGGTCTTCGTTTCGAAGCTAGTGTCCTCGGTCAAGTGTGTATGTGCACATCGTGCGTTGGGGGATAAATTGAGGGGGTAGTTTTAGAGAAGAAGATACTATTTAGATTGGTGTGGGTTGGATTATTTGGACTTTGGCCTGAAGGAAACTGGGGTGGGAAATTTTAATTTTTTTTTTAATTTAAGTTTGAATACTAAACTTAAAAATTCATATCTTCGTTGTTTGAAATTCGATTTACCCATATTTTTTTACGTTGGATTCGTATTGATGGGCACAACATTTTAGTGTAACTTATTCATAGCCTTGGATTAGTATAAATTTATGACATATGCAAACAGACAGGATTTAAATTATGTTACTTTAGTTAATAACATCGCTATGAATTTATTACCTTCATTTTGATATCTAACTGGCAAAATAAAATACTGTCAATTTGGGTTGGATTGAATATGGAAATTGGATATTGGATTAGCAGAATTAAAACATTGTTACGTTAAATAAAATAATTGGACATTTAGAAGAATAAATCACCGTTCTGCTATTATTAACTGAGTAGGTTATATTTGGGCATTGTTCAGCAGAAATCTCTTCTGATATTGCACTTGTGTGGACCCTTAATTACAATCTAATTGATTATTATTAGATAAGTGTCGTATTCATAATCAGTTGTTAATTATGATTTTAATTTAGATATGTGATCTTATGTAAATACCAGATTGTAACTTGGATGATAAGGGAACTAATGATTAAGTACCTGTGAAATGGCTAAGCCTCTTCAAATTTGAAACGTTAATTATCTAATAAAGTTAATTTGGATAATAATTATTAATTAGTAATAAGGTTTTAAAGGAAATTATTAAATATTAATAATTTTCAATAAAGTCCAATCATTACTCGCAAACTAAGTTTTTTTTCATGAACAAGGATTGATATAGTTATATTCAACCGCTTATAATATGAAATTAAAGATTTACTTCAAAATAATAGACAACTTAACTTGTACAATTCATTTGGATTTAAGTATGTAAATGTTATATAATTATATAAAAAATGCATTCAAAATGTAACGACCCGGATTTTTGTTCTTTGATTTTGAAAATTTAATTTATTTTAAATGTTGAGTTTTAAGATGTGAATAGAATTTTAATATGGAATTTAATGATCAAATAGGTGAAATAAATTTAAATTCCAAATATAGCGATTTATTGAATAAATTTAATCGTTGGATTTATAAGTGAAAATCGTTATAATTGGAAATTCGAGTTGTTTATGAATCGAAAAGATTTCTAATTATGGTAAAAGTTCTATTTGAATTAGAAGTTAGTTAGTAAGATTTTAAAATTGAAATTTTGTGCGATTTCGTAAATTTTAGAAATCATTGATCTAATCGATGCGTTAAAATAGCAATCCGGGCCACACTCTTGAAATTCGACGAAACCAGTTCTATTGGATTCATTATAGTGTATTATTATCAAAATTAAAATTTCGTAGCGTTTGGAAATAAAGTTTGGTCGTACAGGATACAAACATGTTGAATTTTATATCGAGAATTCAATATAATAATTGTGTTCAAAGAGCTATCTTCTCCATACAATCGAATTAGGACTCGAAACCATCTTCATTGCATTCAGAATGGAGGTATAACATTATAAACGTCTGGCTGCATGCCTCAATAGGGGTTCTAGATTTTGAGTTGCGTACAGCGAGATATTTTGATTTTAAAATAAAATGAAAAAGATCAAACCCTGACTTTTCTCACAGCCACCCTACGTTTGAATCGTGTGAATCAAGCCACCATTCAATTTAAGGGACACGACATTTCCCACTCATCTTAATCAGTTCGAACGAACAAATAAAAAATTTGAATGAAATCAATTCGTTTAGGAAAGAAATAAAAACGGGGAAGTTCGGAAAAAATTCTTTAATCGAAATTGAATAGTAGAAAAATATTTACTCCTTCTCCTTCGTTTTACAACCCCGAACCACCTCTTCCCGCTTTCCTCTTTCCTTTTCAAATCATAAAACCAATCAAAAAGAATCAATGCCGCAATGGAACACGAGCGCCTATAGCGGAGGCAACGCGTGGTTTTTGAGGTTTGACGACATATGTAGGAGAAGAGATGAGTTCTCGTTCGATGTTGGGATTTTTTTCTCTGGAGTTGGGTTTCGTATACGTGCGAGGGAAGGGGTGGTGTTGCACTCGATCACGATGCTAGGACGATGATGTTGTGGGTTATGGGGTTAGCGTGTGTGATGAAGTCGTGAAGATGGCGGTATTTTGGTAAGCACAAAGTCGTGGTGGTCATCGCGACCTCTCGAGAGCCGAGAGGGTTTGGGATGGAGGCATTAGGCATTGAGGTGGAAGGATGGGGTATTTTAGGTTGTGATAGGCGGAGTTGCGATGCGATGGTGAGGAGGAAAGTCGAAGTTGGAGGGATGGGTTGATGCTGTGGTTCGATGAAGGGGGTCAGATGAGGCGAGATAGTTGAAGAGGAAGGATGATTTGCGGAGACGACGAGAAGAAGGTATAAAATAATTTATTTTGATTAATTTTAATTAAAGAATAATTGGTTATTAACTGTAATCAAAATTGGAAATAATAACTCATATAATTCATAATTTGCCCACGAGGTCTAAAAATCTTGAAGAAACGTGTCGAGTTTGGATCGAATTACAAAATAAAAATCAAGGTGAGAAATTCTTACTCATTTGGCCTGCCAAATTTAAATTCAAATGTTTAAATTTAATTATTAGACGTTTGATTGGATTGATAAATTATAATTATAAGTTGGATGATTATATTATATATAGTAGCATATATATTAGTAGTTGATTGATATTTCCTCATATTTTAGCGGATGAGACCATATGTGCCCCGCATAATAACGGATGATCCTATATGCCGCGATATCCCCCTCGAAGTGGGATTGATATTTTTATGTTGTATTAACATTTATGGATGCAATAAAAACAGGTTGGAGGGATCCAACTGGTTTCCTCAAAAATTATAATGATCGGTTTTTCATACATAATTACATATGATGTGTTAGAAAAATCTATTATAGATTGTTGTTGTGATGTGGAATATTAGATTCTATAGTAGCACTGGCCTAACTTCGGGTATTTTAAATGTCATAAATGTTATTTTTCGAGTTTAAAGGAATTTAAAAGGAGATTTTGAATATAAAAATATTTGTATAGAAATTTCGATTATTTTTAAGAAATTGATTTGGATAAAAATAATAATTGATTTTAGTGTGCATTTAACTATTCGAAAAATTATTTTGAATAGTTTTAAAATAATTTATGTAAAGAAGTTTTTTAACGACAGATATTAAAACGATATTTTCTAGAAATATGGAAAGAAGTTGGAACTGATATTAAAAATAGAAATATAGAATTTATAAGAGAATGGACTTATAAAATGGAATTTTATGAATGAGATTATTTTTATAAAAAGTGAAACTTAAGGAGTTATAAAATTTATATAAGATGTTTATAAATAAAGGAAATCGATATCAGATGAAAAATCGGAAATATAAATTTACAAGAGGAATTTATATTAGAATATGGGAATATGATGAGAAAGAAATAGGGGATATTATTTTTGAAGTGGAACGGGTTAAGTAGATCGAAATGGAAGCGATATTATGGAAATCAAGAGGAATTTATAAATTGAATTGGCTATTATGATTTTAAAAATATATTTTTAAAATGTAAAAGGTTAAGTTTGTTTGAAAAGGAAAATTTTATTTATTGAACAATGAGATTTTAAACTTGTTGGGATTGAAATAATTAGGTAAGTGTATTTTTTTAAATATGTAACATTTATTTAAATAAATCCTAAACTTTAAAATCAGCTTTGAAAAGTGAGGTTATAAAAAGCATTTTGATATTTTAGATAATTACTTGAACATGTCATAAAAATAAATTATTATTACTCTTTAAATACTTATTATATATAGAGTTTTGTAATGTTTTAAATTTATTTATAAATCTTCTTGGAAATCTAGAAATGGGGTTATTCAGTATATGGGATTTATAAGAGAAATCACAAAATGGAATTGGGAAAAAGTAAGAAAAATTCTGAAGTAGTTAAATAAAAGTGAACTTCGAAAAAATGAAATAAAATTCATAAAAGAAGTAAAAAAGTGAAATTGGAATTATAAGTAAGTATATTCGAATTTGGAAAGTATTAAAGGAAATTAATAAAGGAAAAACAGAACTTATAGAATTCGTTCTAACACAAGTTCTGGAATTTACAATAAATCTGTAAATGATTTTTGAGAAAATAGGAAATATATGGAATGTTTCCTAAGTGTTGAACGTAAAAATGGGGTTGGAAAAAAATGTACTAGTATTGAAAAAGTTTGGGAATATTCAATTGAAAATACAAGGAATTGAAATTATTTCAAACGTTGGAAATTTTAGAAGGGATGTCAATATATATATACAACTTATAAAGATATCTGGAAATAATTTTTAAAAATTTATAATAAGGCATGATGTCTACTTATAGATTTTTTATTGATAGTTAAATAACCAACAATCAATTTTGGCCAAATTTGTTGACCGTTTCGAAAAGATCGGGATCAGATTTGCTTTATTACAACATGATAGGGGATTTTCGCTTCATGTTTGGTGGCGAGCAGGAGACTCTTACCCCTACATGTCCCAGAGTGGTTGGTTGCAGTCAAGAGGTTGGCCATAAAAACAAATTCGAGGTACCAATGTATGCCACAGTGGAAAGTGGTACAGTTGGTATTAGTGCTGAAGGTTAAGCAATAACCTTGGCTTTAGGGGGGACTAATCATTAGAGATAGGGTCAGTAGTACCTTGGAATGAGTATGAGTGTATTAATAGATATGAGTGTGTATTTTTAGTTAATATAAGATGTTTTATATTGTGTTGGTTGATTTATTGAGTGGCTTACGAAATCTGGTCAGCACGGTCCATACAACTGTATCGATAAGGATTTCTAAACACATGAATAGAGCAATTTGACACAGTATTGTATTGGAATGGGTAAATGAAATAATGTTACCCAAAGATATATTTTGATATAAAAGAAATAATTTTCTGAAATTATTTTATTTATTTGGAGTGTTCGGATGATAATATATAATCTAACAAGATTATGAAATTGAAAATGGTTTATATAACCAAATGAAAATTTGTATAAGTGTAAATTATACAAATAGGTTATAAGTAAAATGGATTCAAACCGGAATTTGGATATTTAAAATTTTGAAAGCTTTGAGAAATGTTTAAAATGAGTTTGAACTAAATATGTGGGAATTTTGAAATTTCGGTGATTTTTGAAAAAAATTCCGAAGTGGTTGGAAAGAGAAATGGTGATATTATTTTTGGAATATTTTCAAATGGAAATTATTTTAAATGGATTTTGGAATTAATGATGGACCAAACTCACTATAGCATAGGAACATAACTGTGATGATGACGGCCATATCATCAGTGTTCATTTTCGAGTCTCTAAGTGACGAATTACTGTAAAAATAATTGATTTGGGTATTTTTGTTGGAAAACAAACATTGTTTTAAAACTTCCAAGAGAATTTATGTTGGATAAAACCGAATTTGTGTTTAAAATTCCAAGGAATGGTTTGTTGAAAAAAATAGTTATATATAGTATTTATCTTTGATTTCAAGTGGTTTGAAACAAGTGCCGGGTGCTCAAAAATTTTGGAATTTGAATTTTTAAATTAAAATATAAAGTGAGAAAGTTAGAAGGGAATTTAACGTAAGTTGAAGGGATTAAATTTTAAAAATTTAATTGATTGTTGTTTGAATGGAATTTATGAAATGGGGATTTAACTTAAGCAAAAGTTAATAAAATTAAATAAATGATTTGATTATAATAAATAAAATGAAATGAGTAGAATAAAATGAAGCTAACTAAATATAAGTGCCTATGAATGTGTAACTGAATGAAACAAATGAAAATAAGTAAGGAAGTATGGAATATAAAGTGAGTTGAATTAAAAATGTAAATGTGAATTATAAAGTGACTGGCTAACTATAAGTTATAAATTTGGGTTGGATTAGAAATAATATCGAATTAAAGTAAATATAAATTTTAAGTTTTGGAATATTATATGACTATAAGTTATGAAATTTGAATGGCATAAAAAATTTAAGTTGAAATTTTGGAATTGTGAATAAATAAGTTTGAATAGCCTACAAAATTGGAGTTGATGGAATAAATATATATTAAGCTATAAAGAGAGGTGTAAGTTTGAGGAAATAATAAAATGGGTATAACTCGAGTATATAGTAGATGAATTTGAGCAAAATAAGTTGCAAAATTTATGATTGGAAAAATGGATTTTGAGCATCTATGGCACAGAACTCACTACAGTCCCTGGGAAATAATCCAGGTGATGACTGCGCACATCATAATTATTCATTTTTGAGTCTCTAAGATGGATTGCTACCGTAATTGATTTGTTCAGATTTGTTGAGCAAACAAGATTTCTTTTAGAAATTCTGAAGGAAATTTGTTTAGATTAAAGACCAGGTTTGGTTTAAATCTAAAAAAAAGCACGATTAGGGATATTTGTGATTTAAAAATGATTTGAAATAAATATCGGGTGCTTAAAAATTCTGAAATCCTTATTTAAATAATTTAGAGATTATCAGAAGATAAGTTATAAACTTATAAATGGTGAATGATTTTGAAGAAAATATGGAAATTCAATTTTGGGATTAAAAAAAAAAGTGGGAAAGAAAAATGAAATTTAACTTAATAAAGATTGAAGAAATTAAATTTTTGAAATTTAATTGAGTGTGATTTGAATGGAATAAATTAGCGAAGTAGACTAGTTAAATGGATTAAAATGGGATGTGAATGAATTGAATTGAGAAATAAAAAAAATCGAATGGGAATAAATAAATTTCGAAAACTCATAAAAATTGATGTTTATGGAATGAAAATATGCTTGGGAAATAAATAAGTATAAATTTCGTCTTAAAATAAAATATGGATATATTCGAGTACAAAATTGATGGAAAGTGGAAAATAAGTTGGATGACTTATAAAAAGTAAAAAATTGAAATAGAAAAACCCAAAAATAAAATTGTTTGACATTTTGGTGAAAGAAAAATTTAAATTCAAACGCGAGTTGTAAATGAACCCAATTTGAATATAAATAAATTAAATATGGCCTTGATATTATTTTAATGAATTTGAAAATGAATTCGAATATGGGAATTAAAATTAAAATGGATGAAGTGAATGAATTAATAAAATTTATTATTAAATGGAATGGAATTTGATTGAATAAGAATCAAAATTTAAATGAAAAGGAAATAGTTGCAAAAAAATGAACTTAAGTTGTTGGGTAAGATGATTGAAATAAATAACCTAAGGGAAGCTTGGCTAAAATTTAATTGTGAAATAGTTATTTAATATAATGGCACGGAATGGTTCCGAGTTTAAATAAAATAGATTTGAGTGTGATGAAGGTGAAAACAAATGGAACATAATGGAATTGTTTGAGAATAAATTTAAAATGAAATAGAACTAAATATAAATTGATTTGGAATCAATTTAAAATAATTATAAACTAAAGTGGATATTCCATTAAATAAATATAGCCAAATTTGCATAAAAGAATTTGTTTCGACGTACACGGAAGTAAATGAAATTCTATGAGTTAATAGAAGTGAAATGAATTGATTTTAAATCAATTTAGAATAGATATTAGTTTGTTTGGTTTAAGAATTTATTGATTGCATATAAAGTGAGTTGTAAATCACTCAAATTGAATGGAACGATATGAAAATCGGGTGAAAGAAATCGAATTAGTATCAAAACCTTAAAGTTGCTTACGGATAATTGTTTAGTATGCATTTCTTGTGGAATCCCTGTGTTAGCTATTTAAAATAAGTGAAATGTTATTAATTTTCATATGTTTGGTATTTATGTTTAAATTAACTAAGTATAGGTATCGGAAGATGTTGTGCTTGACTTTGATTCTTGTTTGCACAAAATAAATAAGCCGCTTGCTTAAAAATGATAAAATAAGGTACGTTTTCTGATTAAATACTACAAAATATAAAATATTGTTATATATTTTGTTTTCCGCCCACGTGGGTCGATGTATATATATTTATCTCTCTTGTCGTACTGCAAAAGGAACTCCATACAAAGGAAACTCCGCTAAAATAGTTCGGAAATTTAGGGTGTTAGAGAAATTTTGAAAATTTTTGGGAAATTTTTGTTAACGACAAATTGATTTCAAATTGAAATTGAAATAAAGGATTTTGGAATTAAAATTGGAAACTAATTGTTTTGATTGGAACAAAAGGGAGGGAATTTTGAGTTTAACTAAGGAGGGTTTGGAGAAAAATCAATGCGTTTGGAGCATTCTTTTGCCCTAGCAATATCGAGGACGAAATTATTTTAAGTGGGGAGGAATGTAATGACCCGGATTTTTTGACATTTGATTTAGAATATTTAAGTGGTTTTAAATATTTAATTTGAATTATAGATTGATTTTGAATATGAAAATTTAGTGTTCTTATTTATATAATAAATTCAGAATTTAAAAATAGCAATTTATTTGATAATTTAATAATTAAATATTGGTTAAATTATTGGTTAAATTACTGTATATTGAGTTTTAAGCTTGATAAAAATAATTTAAAGCCTTGTAAAATTTATATTAATAATAATGCAGGCAATAAAAGCTTTAAAATTGAATTTAGAAGTGATCTGTTCAATTTAAAACAATAGTTGATTGAATTGACATTTAAAAATAGCAATCCAGGGCATAGTCTTGGAATTTGACGAAACAAGTTCCATTGGATCCATAATAGAGTTTTTTTATCGGATTTCAAATTTCATAGCTTTTGGGGTTATCATTTGGTTATACAGGTTATAAACGCATGGAAGTTAATATCGAAATTCAATATAATAGTTGAGTCCAAAAAGCTATCTTCTCCATACGATCGAATTAGGAATTGAAACCTTTTCCATTTGCGTTCGGAATAGGGTTATAACATTATAAACGCCTGATGGAATGCCTCAATAGAATTCTAAGATTTCCCCTGTGTATGTATACAATACGAGATGCTATAATTACACTTATATATATATATATATATATATATATATATATATATATATATATATATATATATATATATATATATATATATATATATATATATATATATATATCTTCGGAAGAAAAATCAAACCACGTCAGTTGTTATTCATGGTTAAATCACGTCCTACTTATTCCCTTCAATCAGTCCCAAATTAAAATCATTTTGAACGTGCTACCTCCATTTTCCTGAAAATACGCTTCTCGTTCTTTTTAAATTTGCATGTCCTCCTTTTCCTTTTCCAGGTATGAAACCAAATCGAATAAAAAAATAGCCGAGCCTAATTCACCTATTTTCCTTCTTCTTCTTATTTGAAAATCGTACGTACTCGAGTCCTTTCCTCCTCATTTTCTAAGCAGCAAAACGAGCCTCATACTGTAAATAAAAAAATAAAAAATCATGATCAATTGTGAGTGTCGATCAAGGTCATATTGAGCATGAAGGGTGGTGTTTTCGAGAAAGCGACGAAATGGATGCTTGGTGATGTCAAGATGATTAGGATGACGATGTGGGGGAAGGGGCCGAGTTCGGAAGAGGATCTTGGAGGAAGACGAGGCGTATCAAGTGATGTGAGGTGCGATTTCTTTGTGAGAAGCGCAAGTCGCGAGGCTTGGATGAGCATGCGATGTCGAGGTTGTTCGATGAATTTTTGGTCGGCAGTTTAGGACTTGGGCTCAAACTATTAATAGAGAGGACGCGAGGGTAGAAGGGGCAGTGAGGTGTATGCGGTTTTGTTTTGTTTTAATTTAATTTAATAAATATATATGGACTATAAAAAGAATATACATATTTTAAACTTACTCGTTGTAACGACCCAGAATTTTAATTAATTAAAATTCGTAGATTTAATTTATTTTAAATATTAATAAATGAAATTTATAAGTCGAATAAATTTTATTTTGAATAATTAGATTTAATTGGATAATTAAATCGATAATTAAATAGTTGGAAATACAGAAATAATTTAAATTTGAGTTAAATATGATTGAAAATGATTTGTAAAATTTTATTTTATCATATTGAAGTTAGAATGATGTTTTAGAACTTTTAAAATCGAATTAAGAGTTAATTTGTGAAAATTGAATATTTTAATATTTAATTATCGATTGTAAAATAGCCATTTTTCGAACTGTCTCAGAATTGGACGAAACTAGTTCCATTGGATCCGTAATAGTTTGTTATTATCGGATTACAATTTTTGTAGCAATTGGAGTTTTCGTTTGACCGTGGCAACTCAAAACGCATCGAAATTGTTTTAATATTAATTTGGCGAGTTAAAATAGTCATTTTTCAAAAAGTCTCGGATTTCGACCAAACAAGTTTCATCAGATCAGTAATGTGATATTATTGTATGTTTTAAAATTTCGTGTCAATCGGATTTACCGTTTGTCCGGTGCAAGTTAAAACGCCTAGAAATTCGTTTAATCGGCTTAATTTAAAATCGAACGTTTATTGCCATAACTCGCACAGATGACCGAATTAGCCCCCGAAACATGTTCCATTGTGTTTGGAACGCGGGGTAAACCTTAGGAACGCCAACCGGCATGCTTCGTTTGGAGTTCGAAAAATCCGGGATGAATAGTGTACGTCGATTTTTTTATAAAAGCCCTCAATATCTCCATTTTTGCAAATTCTAAAAAAAAACCTAACCCTAAAAACAAGCCAGCCGCCTCCCCCTACTATCAATGGCCGAAACACCATTATCTTCCCCTCCAATTTTCTTCAAATCCATGCTTTAATTCGTAAAACTTTCTGAAGCAAACTTGTAGAGCGTCTCGAGCTTTACGTATTCAACGGTTAAGATCGTGAAAGGAGCAGTGTGGTGGTCGAAATCGTCGCTCAAAAGCCTGCCATTCGTGCACGTATTGCGAGGAGGAGGGTGAACCGAGCTCGACATGGCTCATGCCAAAGGTATGTGGGGTCATGGCCGTTCGATTGGAAGCTTCTGATCGTCTCCAGAAGCATCGTGGTGGGGTGCGAAATTCATGAAGGGGAGACGGCTTTGGGTTCGTTTACCTGTAGCCGAACATGAGTTTGGGGGAGATGGTGATAGGCGGCCTGGATTCAAAGAAGCAGGATCTAACGGCCAGTATTGATTAGGGTTAGAAAAATAAAAAAATTAAGTTGTAAATTATTATTTTATAATTCGTGTAAACTTGTAAACTTCATATCTTTTTCATACGAGGTCGAAAACACACGAAAATAGTTGCATTGGAATCGTATGGACGAGCACTACGCTATGGAATTGGATTGGAGTCATTTGGAGTTAGTGAGAATTTCGGGTAAAATTAAACTTCCGTTTAATTTTATTAGAAATAAATGGCTAAAACGAAATTGAAATCAAGGTGAGAACTTCTCACCCAATCGAATTGGTTTTGATTTTAAATTTTAAATAGTTAGATTTAAAATTCTTGAATGTATGTTTGAATGATGATTGTTATCTATTGATTGTTAAAATATACATTATGCGCCGTTAGTAAGCGGATGTTATTTATTAAAAACATATACCGCGAATATTTCATAAACAGTGAAATTGGTATTATTTATGTACTTGGAATTGATTTTCCCGCAGTATATAGCGGATGAGACCCTATTGCGCCTTCTATTAAACGGATAATATTTTAAATCCCATATACCGCGATAATTTCGTACTGGAACGGAATTGGTATTGTGCTAACATCTTTGGATGCAGGAAAACAGGTTGGAGGGATCCAACTGGATTCCTCAACAGTATTTATTTGATTTCAGATATTTTGATATTTGATGGATTATCATATCGATATATGATGTCGTTGTTGTCGTGATTGACTATTTGGTGTGTAGCATCATTGGGCCAAATTTTGGAATTTTAAAAGGATTTTTGAAAGTATACGTTTATAAAATATTTTTGGAATCGATTCATTTTAAATAAATAAACGTATAAATTTTAATGTTATAAAATTATAATTTTTGAGAAATATAGCTAAAAGTTGATTTTTGAAAATATGGGTTAATGATTTTATGAAATAGCTTAAATTGGGATTTCTGAATTTATTATAAAAGTTTAAAAATAAGATTTATGAAATTTGATTATTTTATAAATCAAAGAAAATGATGAAATTATAAAGGAGTTTAAAGACGTTTTTAAAATAATAATACAAATTGATTTGTATAAAAGAATTATAAGATGGATATTTATAAACTAAAATATTTGAATTATAAAACGAGTTTTTATAAGTGTTAGAATGAATTGTAAATGAATTTCATAAATGAATGAAATTTATAGGATTATAAACGGGGAAGTTATAAATGGAATTTTATAAGCAGTAGGTTTATAAAATTTGTAGAGTTATTTGAAGAATAGATTTGGGTAAATAAATGAATCTTATAAGTTATAAGATTTATAATTTGAGAAGCCTTAAAAAGAACGATTTTGTAAAATAGTCGTTTTATAAGCATTTAACTTATAATATGAACCTTTGGTTTATAATTGAGTTATAAATTGAATAGGTTAATAAAGAAGATTTATAAAGGAAGTAGTTATAAAATAAATAGAAATAGAATTTATAAACATTGTTTTATAAATCCGCAAACGGCTTATTTTGATAAGTAAATTGTTGTAACTTATTTATGAAGTTATATTCACATTTTAGACAGTGAATAATCCTTTAAAATAAAATGAATAGAAACGATGAAATTGGTTAACGAAGTATATTCACGTTTTTGAATAGTGAATAATGTGTTAAAGAAATGTTTTGGATGTGATGTTTTAAATAAAATTAAAACGATCTAACGATGTTTTTAAAAAAATGTGTTAAGATTCGAAACCATAGATTTCAACATTCATTGTTGAAATAGACGTTTTCGAGAAATAGAAGGAAATGGTGGACTATGACACTGTTGTTTTAATAAATGATTTCTGAAAGGAACTATTTTGTTTAGTATTGGGATTTATATATCTATTTTAATTTCGAATCCCTATACTAGTGATTTTGGGTTGTCGTAACGATGTTTTACGCAACATTCGTTTTGGCCCAAATAAATATGTTTAAGAGAATGATTTTCTTAAAGAATGAAATATATACTTAATTTCGATTTAAGTATATTGAATATTTTCCAAATGTTGAAAATAAATAGATTTGTGAATTACTTATTAATAAATAAGTATGGAAATGTTTTCCAATGTAAAATGAAACGTTTTGAGAATTTATCTTTTTGAAGATAAATTGAAAATGAATAATTGAAATCGTGTATTCATAAATATTTTGGAATATAAATTCACTATGGAATTTACACAGGAAAAGGGGAATTTGTTTGAAAATAAATATTGATTTATTTTTAAAGTATGGGAATAAATTCACAGATTTGGAACGTAAATATAAAGTAAATCGTTAAGGATTTATTTAATTGGTTTAAATGAACCATGTTGAAATGAAAGTATTTTCGCATAAGGAAATGTTTGAAATTTGTTTTCAAAAGTGGTAAAGGTGAAAAGTAATTTTGAAAATTGTATTCAAAATGGTTGAAGCGTGAAAATTATATATCTTGTAAAGATATTTTTGGGAAATAAATAATTTGGAAAATTATTTGGAATCTAGTGATGTTGTGCGTATCCATTGATAGTTCAATAACCGACTATCAATATTTACCTTTGAATAGGTATTTGTTGTGATTTGCTGAATTTGAATGCCACGCTTATTTTTAAATTATTGCGCTCGTTATTCGGATTACCCATTCCGAATAGTGATACGACGTAATGGATAGCATTGATGACCGGTATTGAAGACCGGATATTTTTGAAAGCGAAAGGACAACTCATCGAATGTCTTTGCATCGACTGGTCCCCGGTATAGAGACTCCATATGTGATGGGAAGTCCGGTCGTGATTAGTGAACATCCGGATTGCAAGGACTTCTTTGTAAGTGCCTTCGGTTCTGTTCGATCCCGAAACAAACTTGTATGGATAGTATGTCTGACATTACAAATTGAGATATAAAGCAGATTTCTTTCAAATATATTTTTGTTGGTGGCGGAGAATTTATTCTTTTAGCTTAACACCCTTCTCTGAGACGTACGAGCTCAGAGGTTATGTAGTTGAAGGTTATCAGCGATATTTTCCCAATTTGGTAATGTGACATGCTGAGTGTTGCTGTGAAATGATCATTGTTTGATCATTTGTGATATGATCATTTGTTTGATCGTTTATCTTTGTGATCATTTCTATGATCATTTGTTGACCCAAAGCACAGCTTTTGTATAAAGCGTGGCTTTGTGGACGAGACTTCGTCGAGCCTCACACCCCAGAATGGTCAAAACAGGAAAGATGCAGCAAGATTATGAAGGGTAGCTCCCTTTAGGGTATGTGCATTTCCTTCTGGAAAAGGATGGTATCATGGTATGGAGCCCAGATGCTTACTCATGTTGAAACACTTTATTTATGATTGTGTGATGTTGATTACGAGGGCTCGGTTAAAGGTCCCAAAGGACCGGGGGATGGCATACTCGTGTCAGTAGTTACCCAGTTAGGGGTAACCCGGCCTTGTGTTGGCAGAGATCCGGTTTGGTTCTCAGGGACGTCCTTCCAGAGGCGTTCTCATGTGGCAATGGAAAGTTCCTTGGCCTGACCATTTGTTGGAAATCCAAAGAAACAATACAAGACCTGTACGGTTTTAGTTGTATAACCTGCTATGGAATGTGGCGGTAACCTGCTATTGAACATAGTAGCTATAGTAGGCATACGATAATGGTCGTATGTTGGCTAAGATTTATATTCTGCTTTCGAAATTGTTTTATACACTATGCACTAGTAATAATATCAAATGTTTCTTTTTAATGCGCATCAAGCATCTTTGACTATCATAAGGAGAAATCTCCTCCGATTCTGCGTTTGCATTGTGTGTGTGTGTGCGGGAGGCCTTATGGTAGTCTCATTTTTAAAAGTATTGCGAATTGACTTGAAAAATATTCCTCTATTTTAATTTTAAAGATAAATAAATTGTTTTGAGTTCTCACACCAGTCACATGACTGACTCGGAGTTTATTGTTTTCCTTCCTAAACTCTGGGTGCCCACCAATTTCCACACGGGCAGTCAAGAGACAGGTTTATCAGGATATTCTGGAATTCAGGAGTTGCTGGAGGCAAGCTCGATGGCATGGTGTATTACTAGTATATAATATTTCTTTTTCCGATGTTTGTTGTTGTTTGTTGTACACTCTGATGATGTAATGTAATGTATAAAATGTAATAAATGATATAGTTCTTTGTTTAAAGATTATTCATTTATTATTATATGTTGTTCCGTTGCGAATTGTGAGATTCTGATATTGTTCTGTTGTTTTCTTTCTGTTCAGTTCTATCTTCTACCTCTTCTTCTACCTCTTTCTTTTTCTTAAAACCCTAAGTGTTCGGTTTTCTGGCATTCGATTGCTCGGTAGTTGACACAGTGGACGTATTGATGTCAGTTTTCGAAAGTCCAAGAATCGGGTCCTTACAATGTGGTATCAGAGCATATGGTTAAGCGACAACCATGGCTCTGTTGGGTATTACTCATTAGAGATAGAGTCAGTAGTACTCTAGAATGAGTTTGAGTGTAATAATAGCTATGAGTGCGTATTTGTTAGTGAATATAAAATTGTTTTGTATTATGTTGACTTATCGGTTGATTGTTTATAGATTCCGGTCGATGTAGTCTTGCTAACTATTGTAGATAGGGGTTTCTAAACTCTTAAACAAGATAAACCGACACGATATTGTTTAAATTGGGTAAATGAAATAATTTTACCTTGAGTATATTTTTATATATAAAGGAATAATTTTTCAGAATTATTAAAGTGTATATAAGTTGATTGTTTAGTTGTTTGAATAATCTAAATAGAATAATTGTATAAGCAAAAGAATTATGAGAATTGAATTATAATTAAAGTGATTTACAATTGTGAAATAAACTTATATATATATATATATATATAAGAAATGAAACTATATGAATATATTTATGAATATGAGTTGTAAATAAAAATGAATTTGAAGTTAAATGGAAATTTACTTTAGAATTGGAATCTGAAATTGATTTATAAGTGGGAATTTAAGTTAAGTAAAACCAAGTGATGTTTATAAAATGAAGTATAACTTAAGAGTTGTTGAATGAAGTTGATTTTGATATCAAAGTAAATTAATAAAGTTAAGTGATAGATATGAACTTGAGTTATATAATTGAAATTCAACTTTAGTAATTGAATTGAATGAATGGATTAAATGTTAATCAATTGAATGTAAATTAAGTTGATATGAAATAATGAATATAAGCAAAGGAATTTGGTTGTAATAATATACATTGGTTGTTAGTTGATTGTATATAATTCATTAAGTATTAATGAAATTGAATTAGCGAAATTGAAAGCTAAAATAATTGGAATTCAATTGTAAGTTAAGTGAATCTTAAATAGAATTGAATTTGATTTGGAAGTGAACCAACTTGAATATGGATTAGTGAATATAAACTAATTGAAAATGAATGTTAGTAAGAACATCCACTGTTAATGAATCAAATGTGATTAAATTGAAAACCCATTTCATTGAATATTAATGAGAATATGAATGAATATTTGTTGGTTATGGATGTTAGTTGAATGCTTGTTGGATGATAGTTGGTTGATGGTTGAATATATTGCTTTTACTACATTTGCTATGTTGGCATATATAGTTATTATGTTGCTATATATTGTATATCGATACTATTGTCTATATACATGTTCTCATTGTTTGTTGAGTGTTTAGTAGGTGCGGATCGCGTTTGCTTCGCATTTGGAGCTCACTTTCGCGCTATATTAGCCGTATATGCTCGCTAATAAAATATAAGGTACATAGCTCGGATTACATACCGTACTTTTACATTTTTTTCCCTGCGGGATGCCTCATCACTTGATGAGATGTATATTTGTGATATATATACTGTCATTTTATTTTCGGATCGAGCCGCGCAAAGGAGACCATGGCGAATTTTTTCGAAAATTTAAGGCGTTAGAATATTTTTGAGAAAAACTGAAAAATTGTGAAAAACTATAATTTTGATTTAGAATTGAAAGTTAAACAATAGTAGTTTTTTTTGAAAAGATAACTAAGTATGATTTGAAAACTTAGTGAAGATTTTGTAAGAAGTTTAACTATGGATTTTGGAAAGTTAATAGATTCTGTAACTTTTCTTACATGATAATTTCGAGCACGAAATTCTTTTAAGGGGGAAGTATGTAACGACCCAGAATTTTAATTAATTAAAATTCGTAGATTTAATGGATTTTAAATATTAATAAGTGAAATTTATAAATCGAATAAATTTTATTTTGAATAATTGGATTTAATTGGATAATTAAATCGATAATTAAATAGTTGGAAATACAGAAATAATTGAAATTTGAGTTAAATATGATTGAAAATGATTTGTAAAATTTTATTTTATCATATTGAAGTTAGAATGATGTTTTAGAGCTTTTAAAATCGAATTAAGAGTTAATTTGTGAAAATTGAATATTTTAATATTTAATTATCGACTGTAAAATAGCCATTTTTCGAACAGTCTCAGAATTGGATGAAACTAGTTCCATTGGATCCGTAATAGTTTGTTATTATCGGACTTCAATTTTCGTAGCAACTGCAGTTTTCGTTTGACCGTGGCAGCTCGAAACGCATCGAAATTGTTTTAATATTAATTTGGCGAGTTAAAATAGTCATTTTTCAAAAAGTCTCGGATTTCGACGAAACTAGTTTCATCAGATTCGTAATGTGATATTATTGTATGGTTTAAAATTTCGTGTCAACCGGATTTACGGTTTGTCCGGTGCAAGTTAAAATGCCTAGAAAATCGTTTAATCGGTTTAATTTAAAATCGAACGTTTATTGCCATAATTCGCACAGATGACCGAATTAGCCCCCGAAACATGTTCCATTGTGTTCGGAACGCGGGGTAAACCTTAGGAACGCCAACCGGCACGCTTCGTTTGGAGTTCGGAAAATCCGGGATGAATAATGTACGTCGATTTTTCTATAAAAGCCCTCAATATCTCCATTTTTGCAAATTCTAAAAAAACCCTAACCCAAAAAACAAGCCAGCCGCCTCCCCCTACTATCAATGGCCGAAACACCATTATCTTCCCCTCCAATTTTCTTCAAATCCATGCTTTAATTCGTAAAACTTTCTGAAGCAAACTTGTAGAGCGTCTCGAGCTCTACGTATTCAACGGTTAAGATCGTGAAAGGAGCAGTGTGGTGGTCGAAATCGTGGTTCAAAGGCCTGCCGTTCGTGCACGTATTGTGAGGAGGAGGGTGAACCGAGCTCGACATGGCTCATGCCGAAGGTGTGTGGGGTCATGGCCGTTCGATTGGAAGCTTTTGATCGTCTCCAGAAGCATCGTGGTGGGGTGCGAAATTCATGAAGGGCAGGCGGCTTTGGGTTCGTTTACCTGTAGCCGAACATGAGTTTGGGGGAGATGGTGATAGGCGGCCTGGATTCAAAGAAGCAGGATCTAACGGCCAGTATTGATTAGGGTTAGAAAAATAAAAAATTAAGTTGTAAATTATTATTTTATAATTCGTGTATACTTGTAAAATTCATATCTTTTTCATACGAGGTCGAAAACGTGCGAAACCAGTTGCGTTGGAATCGTATGGACGAGCACTACGCTGTGGAACTGGATTGGAGACGTTTGGAGTTAGTGAAAATTTTGTGTAAAATTAAACGTCCGTTTAATTTTATTCGAAATAAATCGCTAAAACGAAATTGAAATCAAGGTGAGAACTTCTCACTCAGTCGAATTGGTTTCGATTTTAAATTTTAAATAGTTAGATTTAAAATTCTTGAATGTATGTTTGAATGATGATTGTTATCTATTGATTGTTAAAATAGATATTATGCGCCGTTAGTAAGCGGATGTTATTTATTAAAAACATATACCGCGAATATTTCATAAACAGTGAAATTGGTATTATTTATGTACTTGGAATTGATTTTCCCGCAGTATATTGCGGATGAGACCCTATTGTGCCGTCTATTAAGCGGATAATATTTTAAATCCCATATACCACGATAATTTCGTACTGGAACGGAATTGGTATTGTGCTACCATCTTTGGATGCAGGAAAACAGGTTAGAGGGATCCAACTGGATTCCTCAACAGTATTTACTTGATTTCAGATATTTTGATATTTGATGGATTATCATATCGATATATGATGTCGTTGTTGTCGTGATTGACTATTTGGTGTGTAGCATCATTGGGCCAAATTTTGGAATTTTAAAAGTATTTTCGAAAGTATACGTTTATAAAATATTTTTTGAATCATTCATTTTGAATAAATAAACGTATAAATTTTAATGTTATAAAATTACAATTTTTGAGAAATATAGCTAAAAGTTGATTTTTGAAAATATGGGTTAATGATTTTATAAAATAGCTTAAATTGGGATCTCTGAATTTAATATAAAAAGTTTAAAAATAAGATTTATGAAATTTGATTATTTTATAAATCAAAGAAAATGATGAAATTATAAAGGAGTTTAAAGACGTTTTTAAAATAATAACACAAATTGATTTGTATAAAAGAAATATAAGATGGATATTTATGAACTAAAATATTTGAATTATAAAACGAGTTTTTATAAGTGTTAGAATGAATTATAAATGAATTTCATAAATGAATGAAATTTATAGGATTATAAATCGGAAAGTTATAAATGGAATTTTATAAGCAGTAGGTTTATAAATTTTGTAAAGTTATTTGAAGAATAGATTTGGGTAAATAAATGAATCTTATAAGTTATAAGATTTATAATTTTAGAAGCCGTAAAAAGAACGATTTTGTAAAATAACCGTTTTATAAGCATTTAACTTATAATATGAACCTTTGGTTTATAATGGAGTTATAAATTGAATAGGTTAATAAAGGAGATTTATAAAGGAAGTAGTTATAAAATAAATAGAAATAGAATTTATAAACATTGTTTTATAAATCCGCAAACTGCTTATTTTGATAAGTAAATTGTTGTAACTTATTTATGGAGTTATATACACGTTTTAGACAGTGAATAATCCTTTAAAATAAAATGAATAGAAATGATGAAATTGGTTAACGAAGTATATTCACGTTTTCGAATAGTGAATAATGTGTTAAAGAAATGTTTTGGATGTGATGTTTTAAATAAAATTAAAACGATCTAATGATGTTTTTAAAAAAAATGTGTTAAGATTCGAAACCATAGATTTCAACATTCATTGTTGAAATAGACGTTTTCGAGAAATAGAAGGAAATGGTGGACTATGACACTGTTGTTATAGTAAATGATTTCCGAAAGGAACTGTTTTGTTTAGTATTGGGATTTATATATCTATTTTAATTTCGAATCCCTATACTAGTGATTTTGGGTTGTCGAACGATGTTTTACGCAACATTCGTTTTGGCCCAAATAAATATGTTTAAGAGAATGATTTCCTTAAAGAATGAAATATATGCTTAATTTCGATTTAAGCATATTGAATATTTTCCAAAGGTTGAAAATAAATAGATTTGTGAATTACTTATTAATAAATAAGTATGGAAATGTTTTCCAATGTAAAATGAAACGTTTTGAGAATTTATCTTTTTGAAGATAAATTGAAAATGAATAATTGAAATCGTGTATTCATAAATATTTTGGAATATAAATTCACTATGGAATTTACAAAGGAAAAGGGGAATTTGTTTAAAAATAAATATTGATTTATTTTTGAAGTATGGGAATAAATTCACAGATTTGGAACGTAAATATAAAGTAAATCGTTAAGGATTTATTTAATTGGTTTAAATGAACCATGTTGAAATGAAAGTATTTTCGCATAAGGAAATGTTTGAAATTTGTTTTCAAAAGTGGTAAAGGTGAAAAGTAATTTTGAAAATTGTATTCAAAATGGTTGAAGTGTGAAAATTATATATCTTGTAAAGATATTTTTGGGAAATAAATAATTTGGAAAATTATGTGGAATCTAGTGATGTTGTGCATATCCATTGATAGTTCAATAACCGACTATCAATATTTACCTTTGAATAGGTATTTGTTGTGATTTGCTGAATTTGAATGCCACACTTATTTTTAAATTATTGCGCTCGTTGTTCGGATTACCCATTCCGAATAGTGATACGACGTAATGGATAACATTGATGACCGGTGTTGAAGACCGGATATTTTTGAAAGCGAAAGGACAACTCGTCGAATGTCTTTGCATCGACTGGTCCTCGGTATAGAGACTCCATATGTGATGGGAAGTCCGGTCGTGATTAGTGAATATCCGGATTGCAAGGACTTCTTTGTAAGTGCCTTCGGTTCTGTTCGATCCCGGAACAGACTTGTATGGATAGTATGTCTGACCTTACAAATTGAGATATAAAGCAGATTTCTTTCAAATATATTTCTGTTGGTGGCGGAGAATTTATTCTTTTAGCTTAACACCCTTCTCTGAGACGTACGAGCTCAGAGGTTATGTAGTTGAAGGTTATCAGCGATATTTTCCCAATTTGGTAATGTGACATGCTGAGTGTTGCTGTGAAATGATCATTTTTTGATCATTTGTGATATGATCATTTTTGATCATTTGTGATATGATCATTTGTTTGATCGTTTATCTTTGTGATCATTTCTACGATCATTTGTTGACCCAAAGCACAGCTTTTGTATAAAGCGTGGCTTTGTGGACGAGACTTCGTCGAGCCTCACACCCCGAAATGGTCAAAACAGGAAAGATGCAGCAAGGTTATGAGGGGTAGCTCCCTTTAGGGTATGTGCATTTCCTTCTGGAAAAGGGTGGTATCATGGTATGGAGCCCAGATGCCATGTTGAAACACTTTATTTATGATTGTGTGATGTTGATTACGAGCGCTCGGTTAAAGGTCCCAAAGGACCGGGGGATGGCATACTCGTGTCAGTAGTAACCCAGTTAGGGGTAACCCGACCTTATGTTGGCAGAGATCCGGTTTGGTTCTCAGGGACGTCCTTCCAGAGGCGTTCTCATGTGGCAATGGAAAGTTCCTTGGCCTGACCATTTGTTGGAAATCCAAAGAAACAATACGAGACTTGTACGGTTTTAGTTGTATAACCTGCTATGGAATGTGGCGGTAACCTGCTATTGAACATAATAGCTATAGTAGGCATACGATAATGGCGTATGTTGGCTAAGATTTATATTCTACTTTCGAAATTTTTTTATACACTATGCATTAGTAATAATATCAAATGTTTCTTTTTAATGCGTATCAAGCATCTTCGACTATCATAAGGAGAAATCTCCTCCGATTCTACGTTTGCATTGTGTGTGTGCGCGGGAGGCCTTATGGTAGTCTCATTTTAAAAAGCATTGTGAATTGACTTTAAAAATATTCCTCTATTTTGATTTTAAAGATAAATAAACTGTTTTGAGTTCTCACACCAGTCACATGACTGACTCGGAGTTTATTGTTTTCCTTCCTAAACACTGGGTGCCCACCAATTTCCACACGGGCAGTCAAGAGACAGGTTTGTCAGGATATTCTGGAATTCAGGAGTTGCTGGAGGCAAGCTGGATGGCATGGCGTATTACTAGTATATAATATTTCTTTTTCCGCTATTTGTTGTTGTTTGTTGTACACTCTGATGATGTAATGTAATGTATAAAATGTAATAACTGATATAGTTCTTTGTTTAAAGATTATTCATTTATTATTATATGTTGTTCCGCTGCGAATTGTGAGATTCTGATATTGTTCTGTTGTTTTCTTTCTGTTCTGTTCTATCTTCTACCTCTTCTTCTACCTCTTTCTTTTTATTAAAACCCTAAGTGTTCGGTTTTCCGGCATTCGATTGCTCGGTAGTTGATACAGTGGACGTATTGATATCAGTTTTCGAAAGTCGAAGAATCGGGTCCTTACAATGGTTAATTTTAAAATAGGTATTATGGTGATTAGGATATATAAATCATATTATAAATCGGATATTTACAAATCCATGAATTGTTTATGCGAGGTCAAAAATCTTAAAAATCAAGTCGAAATTGAAGTGGATTGCAAACAAAAATATAGGTGAGTTTTTTCTTTTAATCTCACTTTAATTTGGATTTCTGGTTAATTTTAAATAGTTAAAATAAATTATTGGTCGATCGATTAAAAGTTATAAATATTATCAGTCTAGATGTGTTATTTTATGTAGTGTATATATATGGAGTGATTGATTCTAACATATTATAGCGGATGAGACCCTATGCGCCCCGCATAATAGCGGATGACCATATATACCGTGCGATCCCCCTCGAAGTAGGATTGGTACTTTTATATTGAATTAACATCAGTGAATGCAGGGAAATAGGTTTGAGGGATCCAACTGGATTCCTCGAATTTATTGTTTATTTATCATATTTAGTGATATATGATTTGCGTAGAATAATCTATTAATAGATTATTGTAGTGATTAAAATTATTGGATGCTATCTTGGCACAGGCCTATGTATTGATGGATTTTAAAACTATAAATATATTTTCTTTAAAATTTATGGGATTGAAGGAAAATTAAATATATATATATATATATATATATTGGAATTGGAGTAATTTATAGAAATTTAATTAGAAAAATATAATTGATTTATCTATACTTAACTATTGCCGATAAATAAAAATAGATTTTTAAAATGAATTATATAAAAGAATTTATAATCGATATTCTGTAAATTTAAAAAGGAGTTCAAATCAATATTGAAAATAGATTGGAAGTATTAATGGAATTTATAAGAATTTTTTTGTATATAATGGATTTTTATAAACATATTTTTTTTATGAACAGGTGAAAACTAAAGGGGTTTATAAAATTTATAAAACGATGTTTAAAATAAAGGAATTAGATATTAGGTGACTATTGGAATATAAATTCATAGGGTGAATTTATATTGGAATATGAAAACAGGGTTGAGAAAAATTATAGATTCGATTTTCGAAATGGAAATGGTTAGGGAAGCGAAATATAAATCTAGAAGTTGTGAATCGAGAGGAAGTTATAAATTAAAATTGCTTACTGAGATTTTACAAAAGTATATTTTAAATTTTAAGAAGTGAATTTGTTTAAAAGGAAAATTTTATTATTTTAAAACTGTAGGATTTTAAATTAGTTGAGATTGAAATACTTGTAAGTCGATTTTTAAATATGAAGTTTTTATTTTTAGTAAAATCCAACTTTTGAAGTCAACTTTGAAAATTTATTTATTTAACTAAAATTGAGTTACTGATCTTTATAGAAGTGTTTTCGATATTTTAAATAATTGTTCGAACATGTGTTAAAAATAAATTATGTTTCTTTAAAATACTTATTTTATATATAGATTAGAATTTGAAGCGATTGAAATGTTATTTTATTAATTATCTCAACATTCGAAAAGGGGTTTATAATGAATATGTTGAGGATAGAAAATTTAAATTAGAATTCCGAAGATTATGATTTAAGAATAAGTCACAGAATAATTCTCTTAAAACATTAATATTGAAAGGATTTGGAAAACAAGACTGGTAATAGTTTCTTAAGTATAGAAAATAGAAATTTGGAAATATTTCTATGTGTTTAGATGTTGGAGGATCCTATTACGGATTTGAGTATTTGAAAATTTGTTTTCAAAAGTTGTGAGGAATTTATATATCTTTTAAAGATATTTTAGAAGTAGATATCTGGAAAAATTTATATTAAGGCCAGATGAATTATTATGGACGTTAATTTGATAGTTAAATAACCGACTATCAATATTGACCAATTTCGTTAATCATCTCGAAGAGATCGGGATCGGATTTAATTATCCGAAAAACACTTCGATCTGGCTTGAACATAAAGAATGAATAACGTGAAGTTGATGTAGATGGTAATTCAGTTTGCCTAGACTTAGGACAACTTGTATGGACCAGTGCTATCAGAACATTGTCATTGGAGGACGATGAGCATTCTAAGTGAATGTGTTTTTAAAAAGGTAACACTTAGCCTCGACTCACATAAATCGCGGAATGACTAAAACATGGAAGATGTAGCAAAGCTAAGTGGGTAGCATCCAAGTAAGGTAAGGTTACCCCTATCTAGAGTCCCTTTTATTTCGGTTGTGTGGCGGTTGCTGATTCAAACCGTGGGGTTATCTTATTCAAGGTATCTAGTTTAAGGAGTAGTCCGGTCTTGTGTAGCAGAGGATCCTGGAGTAGTCCGCGTTACATTGTTGTAGAGGTATACTATGACTGACGGTCCAATAAGCGCTGTACGGTTTTGATTGTGTCCAATTATGCTGGAACGTGAAATGCAAGCATTTCAGCCATATTCTATTTTCTTTCTTCAGACACTATTATAATATCAAACGGATTTGATAAAAATGTTTTGGTTATCATAAGGTAAAACCTACGTGTTTATTTGTGACGTGATTTTACGAGATACCTTTGTTTTTAAAGGATTTTTGAAAAGCTAATAATTCAATTTGAGTGTGTTTCTCATTCTGATTTTCTAGACTGACTCTGGTGTTATTTTATTATAATGCCTTGGTCAGACCAAGCATTACAGGTTCATGATAGGATGCTACGGAGCTTAGGGAGCGAGCTGGATGACAAGGCGTACTTCCATACTTGATTATTATTCCACTGTGTAAGGACAAGTTATTAGACTATACAGATTTGATGAATTAGATTGTTGTACTCTGATAATGGTATGAATATTAACAATACAGATCTTGTATTTAAAATCTATTACTACATATTATATTTTGTTCCGCTGCGATTAAGAGACTCTGCGTTGTGTTGTTTTCTTTTCTTCTACCTTTTTCTTCTTCTCTCCTAACGAACTGGCATTTATAGCACTCGACTGCTCGGCATTTTATACAGTGGAGTATTGATGTCGATTTTTGAGGGTCGAAAATCCCGTTTGTGACAGTAGGGAATAATGAAAAGTTATCGAAAATAATATGAGATTCAAAACAGATCAATTTTCCATAAATATACATTAAAAAGAGATGATGAACAAACATAGATCTTAATCAAAACAATACAATAAATATGTTTTAATCAAAGTATCCATAAGCCAGATTCAATTTAAATATATTAAAATGAATATTTAATCATGAGGTGAACCATAGAAAATCTAATTATATCAATCGTATAAATACATCGGTGGATTTAAATAAGAATGTACCTTGGGGCATAGCCAATAAATCATACAGTGGACAATGAATCGAAGCTCCCAGATTTAGAAATCAGCCTTAGGATTTTGCAAGGATCAAGAGGGGTAAACCACTTTTAATGAAATAATTCGATTTATATTTATTTTGGGATATTTTTAGCTATGGGAGCTTTTTAAATTTTTGGCCATTAGAAAGGTTGAACAGAATAAATTTTTTTACAGAATGGAATGAATACAAAAGGTTATGTAAATAATGAAATAAAGACCCCAAGACCCATATTAACAAAGAGTATTACTGGGTAATACAATCCGCTAATGTGGAGAATAAGGCTAGTTAGTAGCAACCAACTATGGCTTTGTCTTAAACTTCTATTAAATAAGTCGATTTAGTGCTCTAATTTTTTTACTCCCTCATGTGGATCAACATATTCAATAAATGCTAAAAACAAAATGCAGTGGCCAACGGTTCTATCCGAACAAAATACAACAACAATATGTACAACACATCACCGAATAGCAGTCAAACGTATATATATATATATACACACACGCACACATGCATACACATATACATTGATACATCCTAGTATAATACACAATGATACATCAGAAGTGGTGCAGGACCACACAATATACAACGAGTCAAAACAATAGTTACATATCAGAGTCATACAAAATGACTACAAAACTACACAAAAGGAGATAAGTAGAATATCCAAGGTGGAAGCAGCATAGCAAAGTCCTATAGCAACCTGAAACAACTTGGTCAGACCCGAGTATATAAATATACACGGGTCAGTCTAGCTTAAACAACTAATTAGTATGAGATAATTAAGGTACAAGGATAAATGATAACAATTCTTCTCGAAAGAGAAGAAGAATCACAAAATATATGACATAAGAGTTTCTCTAAAGAGTCATGATCAACAACAATATCAAATATATCCACAAATGTATGCCTCATATCATCGAAAATATCAACAACCAATAGATTGGTTTTTTCATTATAATCTAATGGCGAAGCAATTGTTGTGATTTAGATGATTTGTTTTCCAGTCACTACAAGAAAATATAATATTAATAACACTATTTAATAACGCACTATCCTAAAGCGTTATTGTATACGTTTAAACATTTTGTTTTTTTACCCAATTTGTTTTGTGTGTACGTATGCAACGCTTTGGCCCTAAATTTTCATCTTCCTCCTAAAAATACAACCAGTTTTGTCTTCCTTCTAAAATTACACTCAGCCATTTTCGTTTCCCTCCTTAAAAATAACACTAATTGAAGTTCGACTCCATCTCCATCTCCAATCTTCAAAATTTAGCCATTGTACTCCACCTTCGATCTTCCACGGTTTGCTCTCAACAGTTACGAAGTCGATGGCGTCAGGAGCCTTGATCTCTAGTCTTCTTTGATTTTTCTCTTCATCAATATCTGCCCATTTCATCTCGCTTCCTAAATATTAACTTCATTTTGGCAATTTCACCCCATAAAACTGCTCTAAAATAAGTTGAAGTGCTAATTTTATGGGTGAAATTGGCAGCCCAAAAAATTAATTTTGATGTCATGAGGAAACCCCTTTATGGCTGCTGCCTCCGCAACATCCGGTGGAGCAATAACGCTGTAGGCTCCTAAAACGTCAGTTTCATCCTCAAGCAAACATATTCAAAAGGAAATGGCCGATCTGAACACTGATCCTCCTTCCGACTGCTCTGTTGGCCCCAAAAACGATAGTCTTTATAATTAGATTTCCACGATTATCGGTCCTCGAGGTCACTTCCATCTCTGCTTTAATTAAAGTTTCTTTCTTTTTTATAAATTTCCTGTCGATCATATATTATTTGATATTTTAGGAACTTTTCAAACTGTTGTTTTCTATGAATGATTCCTTTGAATACATCTCAAATGTACTTCATTTTCCTTTCTGTCAATTTAAATTTTAAGTTATGGTGGAACTGGAAATGTTACACTGGAAGATAGTTAATGAGGGATATTTGCATTTTGGGAACGACTTCAGAAATGACTTTCAGTGCTACTTTCAACATTTTGTAACAGAAATAATGTATTTGTTTTGCATTAAATACTTTCTTATTCTGGTTCCTAAACACTTATTTGGAGAAGTAATTTACAATCTATAAGCAGCTAGTTAAGTTTTTTATTGCTCAAATAGGTAACTTAAATGTAACTTGGTTTAAGTTTTAAATTCTAACTTATAAGCCAGAAGCGACAAATAAACTAAAAATAAGGTTGTAGAGAGAATATGATTCTTTCTTTTAAGCATTATTGTAAAAAATCATCTAATAACTTAAATGTTGCATTGGAAGATATTTTATGTGCTAAATGAACAACATATTTTAATTTGGCCTTAGAACACATCATCAGTGATAAGTGTTTGATAGGGTTGTATTAGATAGTTTTGTATAGAGGGGAAGCTACAATGTGAGTATATTACACAAGTAGAACGTGCATGCAAAGTACGTGACGGAATCATTGCATTTAAGATTACTTGTTTTCATGTCTTTTGGTTGATGTATTGATTCCCCATGATGGTTGAGCATATATATCGTTTACTGGTCAACAATAACTATTTTTCTTGAGTTAAGTGCATACTAAGGAAATTTTAATCATTTAAGCAACCACATGTGGAATATTTGGATGTCACTTTATATTTTGAATTACTTAATTTCAAACTTAGTACTTAGTAGATCTTGCACCTATGTATTGATGTAATCATGTTGTTTGAGTAAATTAGGCGACAGTGAGCAGATTATGAAGTTGCGAGTAACTAAGTCGTGCTGGCATACTTCTTGATGGTTAATTTGGTCTAGTGTTCTTGGGGATGAATATGTTGATACAGACATAGGCTGTCACTTCACCAAAAAAATTGCATTTTGGTGGACCAAATATTTTTGAAGCAATTTCATTGAATTCTTATGAGTAGGTTCCATGTACAGGAAGACTTGTAGAATAGATATCATAATGGCTGATAGCTATGCTTTGTAATTTTCACTTGCTTTAAGTAAACAAAATCATTACTACTAAAACATGTGATCTATACTATTTTTTTACAGACAACTTATCTAGATAGGTAAATAAAAAAATTAAGTCATATATTGAAATATCATGTTGCTGACCACTTTATTTAAGGTTGATTCACTGTATGGCATTATCTTCCTGTATAGGTTGTGGTTTTGCAGATAGTTCACAAGCTTCACGGCTATCGGGTTTTGACTATTGCTCAACGGATGGACCATCCTCATGGCTACAGTAAGAAGTTTGTTTTGGGATCCACTTTGGTTTAGAGACGTTATTTTTTTGGCATGTCAAAAGCTCTTACATTGAGAGCATTTTTTAGGGACGTTGTCATATGTAATATAAAATACTTTGAACAATCCATTGTATATTTGAACTTGAATTTTTTTTGGCAAACTAGACTATAAATCAATTTATACCAGATTTTTGCAAATTTTATGATTTGTTTTTCTGCTGTAATTTCATCTAGTTTAAGTGGCTTGCCAATATAACTAGCTAATCTTGATAATGCATCAGTTGCATATAACTTTTCATGTTAGTTTTGTGTATTTTTACCCAAATATCAACAGAATCAATAGTTTTGTTATCAAAGGAATTATCAGGTGTCCAGTCATTGACAATAAGTAATTTTCTAGAATATGCGTAATTTTTGCATATCTATACTCTCTGGAAGTCTACAATTACAGTAAATTAAACAACATACCCGTTTCTTTAGTATGAATTTGGAAACAGTGCGTTGGTTTCATTACATTCGAATGTAAGATCTGAGTTGAAAGTTATTTAGTTTAAAACCTAATGAGTTGCCAAACCAAAGACTACCCTTACATGAAATTAGCTCCATGCACATTACTGCATCTCCTAATGTATAACATAATAGATTTTGATGTTTACTATTCTATTAAGGAGCTGGATTGCTTGGTTTCAATTCACATATTGAAACTGCTATTACCTTTGAAACTTGGCTTGCTTAGAAAGAGCATGCTACAATCATTTTTCTATTATTAGGAATATAAATGTGTAATGTGCAGTTATTGTCCCTAAATTGAATGCTTAAATTAGATTGAAATGAATACACGAATTTAAAAATTATGATGCATTTAATTAATCATAGAATTGTGAAATGAATGGAATTATGTGTTACTTTTTGCTTCCATTGATAATCTTTTTTAATTTTGCAGAAAATGCTACTCTGTGATTCGATTAGAAGATTCTTTACAAGTCATTGTTTTACATAGGAGATGGATGTTGATTTGCGGCAATTAGAAATGATCAATCATGCAAACACCATGATGTTTCATTTTAGTCCTTGTGCAGTAGAGTTTAGTATGGATCTACAGTATTCGATTCAAACACTTCAGGACTTTAGAGGTAGAGTGTGTTAGATTTGTTATTTCGCACTTACCATTTTACTATCATCGATTTTTGCCATTTTGACTATGGAACTTTGTATTTACTGTTGGTTTTTTGCTAAGTGTTGTAACAACCCGCATATTTATCGATTTTATATTTAAATATTTTATTTAAATATTTTATCGTTAGTCGGATTTTAGTCCGAAAAGCTACTTTTTGCATACGGTCGAATTAGGACTCGGGACCACTCCCATTGAGTTTAAAATGCCGTTTGCGACCTTTTTGAGTATAAGCTTCGACATGTTTGGAGAAAGTTGATTTTTGCTACTTTTCACTTTGGGTTTGGTATTGGGCTCAGCCCTATGTTAACTTATGCTCAAATCTGAGCCACTCTTCCCCCACTCACCCTCATTCTCTTCTCTTTTCAGTTCTTTAACATTAATGGTGGGAGAGATTGGAAATTAAAAACTCCAAATCCCTAGTTTCTCTTGCAAATCAAATTCCTAGCTCCAAACTCAAGGAGAACCCATTGGTAAGCTTCTCTTCTTCTTCTCCAACTTATTCTCTTACCAATTTCAGAAATTCCTAAACCTAATTTTGGGAATGTTCTTCTTTTTTAGCTTAGATTCAAGCTCATTTGGGTTGTGTTGAAGAGAGGTTGATTCTCCATTTGCTTTCAAGCTTCTTCTTGTTTGATTTTGTGAAAAAGTGAGATTTTTATCTCACATCTATGTCTATATCCATCTTTGTGGTTAGGTATGAATTCGTAACATTTGTGCATATTCATTTGCTTTTGATTTGGATCGAATGGGTGAATATTCCAATTTTTGTGAAAATCCTTTTATGGATGTTTGATTACGATATTTGCGGTGTATCGAAGAGCCTATAAGGCCGGGCTGTCATTTGACGTAAATCCTTAGTCGTCGTTGCTCGCTCGATCGCTCCCTACATCGTTTGGGCCATATGGCCTAGGCAAATTGTTGCCCTTACCAGGTTTTCAGACGTCTGGAGACCAATGCCAGACGTCTGGTTTTGCAACCTGGAGAAAAATAAAATGCGGCAGAAGAATAAATAAGGCAGTGGCTAATTTCAGACGTCTGAATTATTGTTTCAGACGTCTGGAATAGGGTTAGACGTCTGATTTGCGTTTTCAGACGTCTGTTTGGTTTTCTGGAATATTTCCAGAAACCAAAACTAGACGTCTGGACTTTCCTCCAGACGTGTGAATGTCTTTCAGATGTCTGATTTTAGGTTTCAGACGTCTGGATGGTTTTCTGGGAAATTTCCAGAAACCAAATCCAGACGTCTGGACAACCCCTCAGAGGTCTGGAAATCCCTAGTTTTGCCTATTTGCCAAATTTTGAGTATATTTCCAACTTTAATCGATTCGTGTTGTTATCATTTGTTATTAACTTTGATGACATTTTCTTCGTGATTTTTGGGAATATCCATTTCTATGGATTTGGTATCGATTTCTTTGGATTTTATTCACGTCTTTGAATGTGAATTTTGGTGATTGATTGTCTTACAATCATTTTTGTGATTTGTCACATTAAAAATATAAAGGTTTCAATACTAGTATTAAATATCAAAACCTCTTCATCAAAACGATTTCAACTATATTTTCAATATCAAACTCATTTATAAAACCGTTTTCCAATCTACTAGTATACACAAACCTTTACCTCACTCGTATGAGAAATCTAATTAAACGGCTCAGTAAAACAAGTGGTATGAAACGCTTGCGTTTACTTGTTCGGTTAATTCTTGGACTTGTTCGATTGAATCTCTTGTGACAATTTTCTAGTGGAAACTTACAATTTGTTCGTAAATATTTAAGTTAAGCTAGTGGTTATGGGACATGATGCTAAACTCATATATTTACTAGCTTAGTGTAATTGACACTTCTTGATGATCATGACGATCATCTTTGTGATTTAGACTAGCAATGTGCGATGTCTCTTTGTCTGCGAGGGAGACTAAACCCCTTTTTGTGGAGTTTCGACTCGATTTGGTGGGGTAGCAACCCATGGTCTTCGGGCCGTTTATGGAGCTTCGGCTCAATTTGTGATGGTTAGCGACCATGGAATTAGCATCCGTTTGTGATACACGTGTTGGTGGGCTTTATTCTTCCGTTTGTGATAGGCCTCCCCCCTCCTTTGTGATTTCTGGATTTCTTGAGATGATTTCTAGAATTTGTGTTTCACCAATTTTCGTGATTTCCATTGATAAGTTTTATCAATATTTGTGCATTGGTGAATTTGTGTGTCATTGACTTTTGTGATTGACACTGATATTATTATCAATATTTGTGCATTGGTGAATTTGTGTGTCATTGACTTTTGTGATTGACATTGATATTATTGTCAATATTTGTGCATTGGTGAATTTGTGTGTCATTGACTTTTGTGATTGACGTTGAAATTATCGTCAATATTTTTGGTTTGGTGAAAGAAATAAGGAGTATGACATTTCTTTGATTCTTGTGTAGATTTGGTGATATTAATTAATCTCTTGTTGATTTTCAATTACTTATATATATCACAGCTTGGCATAGTGATTATTATGTATTTAGTCATATCTCTTATTCTATATCGTTTCACCTGATATTTATAGCTAGACTGATCCATTTATTATTTTCTTATTAAATAATACTCGGGTCAGACCGAGATGTTACAGGTGCTTCTGCTTGACTTCTCATTTGGGATTGATTCCTCTGACTTTTGGTTAACTACTTAGATTAGTAGTTTTTGCTGTATACATTTGAGATATAGACTCCATAATGTATACTTATTCTTTTGTGTAGTTCATGTAACTATTCTTTTGTGATATTGTGGATCTTTTTAGACCACTACTCTGATATACACTTTCATGTGTAATATTCATATCTATTTCCGCCTTTGTGATATGAATTGTCTATGACTAATTTGTGTTATGTTTATTTCTATATTTGTTTCCGAAGACCTTTATAGCCACTATGTAGTAGCTTTGAGTTTGTGTCGGTATGTCGGATTTCCTCTTGAGATGAAAAGTTATATTTTTATCCGGTATATCGGTACTCGCACAAAGCAATTATACAGAGGGTCGCTCCTCAACAGCCTTATTCTCAGTGCTAGTTGACAGCATTCACAGTAATGTTCTTGTCTAGCGTGGGTATAGAGGTGGGGCGTCACAGCTTGGTATTAGAGCCAAACTTCGGAAGAATATGGAATATTATAACAAGGATCATTGTCCTAAGTCCATCTTAGGAGTCGTGCTTTAGGATTTTATTCGGGTCTACGTACCATCTTATCCTATTTTCTTTTATGATTCCTTGTTTTGTCTATCAAGATTGCTTGATATTCAATTTGGTGAATAACCTTCTTCTTCCTCTTCTTTCTTTCTAAAGGAAGAGAAATGTCTATTCCTGGCCGCCCCAGAGCCGTGCCATCTAGCACTCCACCCCAGGATGGAGTTTTTATGACTGCTCAACAGCTTCTTGATTTGGTAACTAATGCTCAAGCAGCTGGAGCTAACCCGTAACCTACTCACCTAAAGTCGGGATTTGCACGCTTGTGCAGCGATTACACCCATTTGGGTGGGGAGCCATTCAAAGGTTCCGAAACTGTTATTGAAGTCCAAGCTTGGCTTAGAACATGCGATCGCATCTTTTCGCGCATGAATCTTATTGACCTTCACCGAGTTCAGGTGGCCTCTAGTATGCTCCGAGAAAGAGCACTGGACTGGTATGAGCTTCTTATTTCTGAGATTAATGAAGCGGATCTCACCTGGGAGCAATTCCGGGAACGCTTCGAATTAAAATTCATGCCAGAAGCTGAGAAAGTGATATTGGCTCGATGATTTATAGACCTTGTTCAAGGCGAGTCCTCCGTGACTGATTACGTCGCCTCCTTCGAGTCGCTTTCCAAATATGGGGTTGAATACGTCAACACCCCTCTGAAGAAGAATCAGAGATTTGTTTATGGCTTAAACAAAAGTCTCAAGAAGCCATTACTTCTAAAATTAGAAGTTTCTTTCGACCAACTCGTTGATATCGCTCTTCGTCTTGAAGAGGCGGATAGAGAGAATGATGTTGAAGTGGTGGGTTCCAAACCAAACTTCAACAATAACAAGAAGAGGACAAACAAATTTAAAGGTCCTTATCCCAATAAAAAGGGGAAACAAGCAACCTCCGTGGCAAAGACTTCTTCCTTTGGCCGTGGGGAATGCTATAATTGTGGTTCGAAGGACCATTATGCGAACAAGTGCCCAAAGTCTCTCTCTTGTCGCTACTGCAAAGTTCCCTGTCATGTTATATCTTCATGCCCCAAGCTTCGGGGCAAGAAGGAGGGAAAGTTAAATGTTGCTCAAGCCCCTGGCAACACATCTCGTGGTCAAGGTATGCCTCATTCTATCCTTGATGGAATTATTTTATTTCGTGATCATCCTATTCGAGTTCTTTTTGATACGGGTGCGTCCCATTCTTTTATATCAAGAGAACTTGTTGATGATTTTTCTTTGGATGTTTTGTGTTTGATGACTTCTTTGAGAATTGCGAATCCGGTTGGTGGATCCGCAACAATCAGTTTATTGTGTAAAGATGTCGAAATTATTTTGTGTGATTTTCCTTTCCTAGCCGATTTGCATGGCATGCGTTATTTAGGCTTTGGAATGATTTTGGGAATGGATTGGCTTAACCGTTATGAAGCTCATATCCTATGTCCTGAGCGGACTATTCATCTTCGACATCCTCAATCTGTTAAGCAGATTTCTATTAATCTTAAAGATTCAGATTCCAGCTTGGTTGCATCTTTATATTCTTTAAATCCTCGTGATGATGATGATGATGATGAGGGTGATATTATTTTTCTTATTCACGTCGTTCGTGAATTTTCCGACATATTCGAGCCCGTTTTAGGATTACCACCTAAGCGAGCAATTGAGTTCAGAATTAATCTTATTCCTGGAGCTCAACCTATCGCTCGTCCTCCGTATCGTATGTCCAATAAAGAAAACGAGGAGATGCGTAAACAATTATCCAAATTAGAGACGAAGCAATTTATTCGCTCTAGTTCCTCGCCTTGGGGAGCTTCGGCTATTTTTGTGAAGAAATCCGATGGGACACTTAGGCTTTGCGTTGACTACCGCAAGCTTAATGATCTTACTATCAAAAATAAATACCCTTTACCTCGGATTGATGATCTATTCGATCAGCTTAGTGGTGCTAAGGTCTTTTTACAATTAGACTTAGCTACTGGATTTCATCAGCTTCGTATTTCAGAGGATAGCATTCCTTTGACATCGTTCCGTACTCGTTATGGATCTTATGAATGGCTTGTCATGCCATTTGGTTTGACGAATGCCCCGGCTTATTTCGTTGACCTTATGAATCGAGTCTTCAAAGATTTTCTTGATCGATTTGTTCTCATCTTTATTGATGATATTCTTGTGTATTCAAAAACCGAAGAGGAGCATGAAAAACATCTTCGGCTTGTGTTGGAAACTCTTAGGAGTAATCAATTAAAGGAAAAATTTTCTAAATGCCACTTTTGGAAATCTCGTGTGAAATTTCTCGGTCATATTATTTCCGAATCCGGAATTTCCCTGGATCCTTCAAAGATTGAAGCGATTCAAGATTGGAAGAGACCGGAGAGTGTGATAGAGATTCGTAGTTTTCTTGGATTGGCGGGCTATTACCGTCGTTTTATCAAAGACTTTTCTAAGATTGTCGTGCCTCTCACTAGTTTGACGAGGAAAGGAGTTAAATACATTTGGTCGGACAAATGTGAAGTTTCTTTTCAGAAATTAAAATAACTTCTTTCTAATGCTCCTATTCTCGTTATTCCCGAGGGGAATCAAGATTTCGTTGTCTATACTGATGCTAGTCGCGTTGGTTTGGGTGGCGTTCTCATGCAAAGAGAACGTGTTATTGCTTATGCTTCTAGGCAATTGAAGCCTGCTGAGACTAGATATGCCACTCATGATTTAGAGCTCGCGGCTATTGTTTTCGCCCTTCGTATTTGGCGTCATTATCTTTTAGGAGAGAAATTTGTTCTTTATACCGATCATAAGTCCTTGAAGTATTTATTCTCCCAAAAGGAACTTAATTTGCATCAACAGCATTGGCTCGAGTTCCTTGCTCCTTATGATCTTGATATTCTTTATACCCCCGGTAAGGGTAATCGTGTCGTCGATGCTCTTAGCCGTAAACAACAAGCCGTTGTTTCTATGATGATATCCGAATGGAACGATCTCGAGATCTTAACCACTTGTGAGATTCGAGAGCGTGTTCCCGATTTATGTTCATCTCTTGTTTTATGTAGCCTTGAGGCTCATCCGTCTCTTTTAGACCGCATTCTTGAAGCTCAAAGGCTAGGTCCCGAATTGGCCCTTCTTAGCCAAAATATTAAGGATAAGATTGATATTGAAGGATTGAAAGACTTTGATATCGATTCTCATGGCGGCGTTCGGAGATTTGGTAGACTCATCGTGCCAAATATTAGTGATCTTCGTAAAGATATTTTAGAAGATTCACATCGTTCTAAATTCACCATTCATCCCGGTAGTAGTAAAATGTACGCGGATATGAAGCGACTTTATTATTGGGAGGGAATGAAACTTGACATCGCTAACTTCGTTAAGCGTTGCATGACTTGCCAACTCGTTAAAGCCGAACATCAAAGGCCCGGTGGGTTATTGCAACCTTTAGAAATTCCTATTTGGAAGTGGGATCAGATTTCCATGGATTTTATTGACGGCCTTCCCCATTCTCGTTCGGGTCATAATAGCTTATGGGTGATCGTTGATAGACTTACTAAATCCGCCTATTTTATTCCCGTTCGATCTAATCGAACCGTTCCTCTTTTGGCCAAAATCTTTATCAAAGAAATTGTTAAATTGCATGGAGTTCCTACTTCTATTGTTAGCGATCGTGATCCATTATTTACTAGTGGATTTTGGAAGAGTCTTCAAAAAGCTTTAGGAACGAAGATTAATTTTAGCACCGCTTATCACCCCCAGTCCGATGGACAAACCGAGCGTGTGAATCAAACTCTTGAAGATCTTCTTCGTGCTTGTGTTCTTGATTTTGGTGGACGTTGGGAAGATCATATTTCACTTGTTGAATTTTTCTATAATAATAGCTTCCAATCTAGTATTGGTATGGCACCTTTTGAGGCACACTATGGAAGGCCATGCCGATCTCCTTCTTGTTGGCTTGAGGCCGGTGAGAAGCCGGTTTTAGGTCCAGATTTTATTCGTGATTCCACAGAAAAGATTGATCTTATTCGTCATAGGATGAAAGAAGCCCAGAGTAGACAAAAATCCTATGCCGATAACCGGAGAAGGAAGTTAGAATTTTCTGAGGGAGATCTTGTGTTCATTCGTGTTTCACCTATGAAAGGTGTTGTACGTTTCAGTCGATCGGGAAAATTGGCGCCTCGATATATTGGGAAATTTCCTATCACCAAACGTATTGGTTCCATGGCTTATCGCCTTTTGTTACCGGCTCAATTTTCTGCTATCCATGACGTGTTTCACGTTTCTCAACTTCGGAAATGTCTTCGAGATTCCGATTATGTTCTTGAGCCCGGTGTTGTGGAAGAGATTGAAGTTTCGCTTAATTTAACTTATGAGCAACATCCTATTCGTATCATTGCTTCGGAGGTCAAACGACTTCGAAATAAAGATGTTCCGCTTGTTAAAGTTCAATGGTCTTCAAATCCTAAGGATTGTTCTTGGGAATCTAGAGAGTACATCGAGCGAACACATCCGGACTTACTTTCTCGTGCTCTTTGAGGTGAACTTCTTATTTCAAGTTTCTTTTGTGATTGAATATGCTTTTATGGTTGTTACTTTATGTTCTCTTCTTAAATATTGCGAGGACGCAATTTCTTTAAGGAGGGGAGTCTGTAAGAACCCGCATATTTATCGATTTATATTTAAATATTTTATTTAAATATTTTATCGTTAGTCGGATTTTAGTCCGAAAAGCTACTTTTTGCATACGGTCGAATTAGGACTCGGGACCACTCCCATTGAGTTTAAAATGCCGTTTGCGACCTTTTTGAGTATAAGCTTTGATATATTTGGAGAAAGTTGATTTTTGCTACTTTCACTTTGGGTTTGGTATTGGGCTCAGCCCTATGTTAACTTATGCTCAAATCTGAGCCACTCTTCCCCCACTCACCCTCATTCTCTTCTCTTTTCAGTTTTTTAACATTAATGGTGGGAGAGATTGGAAATTAAAAACTCCAAAACCCTAGTTTCTCTTGCAAATCAAATTCCTAGCTCCAAACTCAAGAAGAACCCATTGGTAAGCTTCTCTTCTTCTTCTCCAACTTATTCTCTTACCAATTTCAGAAATTCCTAAACCTAATTTTGGGAATGTTCTTGTTTTTGAGCTTAGATTCAAGCTCATTTGGGTTGTGTTGAAGAGAGGTTGAATCTCCATTTTCTTTCAAGCTTCTTCTTGTTTGATTTTGTGAAAAGGTGAGATTTTTATCTCACATCTATGTCTATATCCATCTTTGTGGTTAGGTATGAATTCGTAACATTTGTGCATATTCATTTGCTTTTGATTTGGATCGAATGGGTGAATATTCCAACTTTTGTGAAAATCCTTTTATGGATGTTTCATTACGATATTTAGGGTGTATCGAAGAGCCTATAAGGCCGGGCTGTCATTTGACGTAAATCCTTAGTCGTCGTTGCTTGCTCGATCGCTCCCTACATCGTTTGGGCCATATGGCCTAGGTGAATTGTTGCCCTTACCAGGTTTTCAGACGTCTGGAGACCAATGCCAGACGTCTGGAGACCAATGCCAGACGTCTGGTTTTGCAACCTGGAGAAAAATAAAATGCGGCAGAAGAATAAATAAGGCAATGGCTAATTTCAGACGTCTGAATTATTGTTTCAGACGTCTGGAATAGGGTTAGACGTCTGATTTGTGTTTTCAGACGTCTGGTTGGTTTTCTGGAATATTTCCAGAAACCAAAACCAGACGTCTGGACTTTCCTCCAGACGTCTGAATGTCTTTCAGACGTCTGATTTTAGGTTTCAGACGTCTGGATGGGTTTCTGGGAAATTTCCAGAAACCAAATCCAGACGTCTGGACAACCCCTCAGACGTCTGGAAATCCCTAGTTTTGCCTATTTGCCAAATTTTGAGTACATTTCCAACTTTAATCGATTCGTGTTGTTGTCATTTGTTATTAACTTTGATGACATTTTCTTCGTGATTTTTGGGAATATCCATTTCTATGGATTTGGTATCGATTTCTTTGGATTTTATTCACTTCTTTGAATGTGAATTTTGTTGATTGATTGTCCTACAATCATTTTTGTGATTTGTCACTTTAAAAATATAAAGGTTTCAATACTAGTATTAAATATCAAAACCTCTTCATCAAAACGATTTCAACTATATTTTCAATATCAAACTCGTTTATAAAACCGTTTTCCAATCTACTAGTATACACAAACCTTTACCTCACTCGTATGAGAAATCTAATTAAACGGCTTAGTAAAACAAGTGGTATGAAACGCTTGCATTTACTTGTTCGGTTAATTCTTAGACTTGTTCGATTGAATCTCTTGTGACAATTTTCTAGTGGAAACTTACAATTTGTTCGTAAATATTTAAGTTAAGCTAGTGGTTATGGGACATGATGCTAAACTCATATATTTACTAGCTTAGTGTAATTGACACTTCTTGATGATCATGACGATCATCTTTGTGATTTAGACTAGCAGTGTGCGATGTCTCTTTGTCTGCGAGGGAGACTAAACCCCGTTTTGTGGAGTTTCGACTCAATTTGGTAGGGTAGCAACCCATGGTCTTCGGGCCGTTTGTGGAGCTTCGGCTCAATTTGTGATGGTTAGCGACCATAGAATTAGCATTCCGTTTGTGATACACGTGTTGGTGGGCTTTATGCTCCCGTTTGTGATAGGCCGCCCCCCTTTGTGATTTCTGGATTTCTTGAGATGATTTCTAGAATTTGTGTTTCACCAATTTTCGTGATTTCCATTGATAAGTTTTATCAATATTTGTGCATTGGTGAATTTGTGTGTCATTGACTTTTGTGATTGACATTGATATTATTATCAATATTTGTGCGTTGGTGAATTTGTGTGTCATTGACTTTTTTGATTGACATTGATATTATTGTCAATATTTGTGCTTTGGTGAATTTGTGTGTCATTGACTTTTGTGATTGACGTTGAAATTATCGTCAATATTTGTGGTTTGGTGAAAGAAATAAGGAGTATGACATTTCTTTGATTCTTGTGTAGATTTGGTGATATTGATTAATCTCTTGTTGATTTTCAATTACTTATATATATCACAGCTTGGCATAGTGATTATTATGTTTTTAGTCATATCTCTTATTCTATATCGTTTCACCTGATATTTATAGCTAGACTGATCCGTTTATTATTTTCTTATTAAATAATACTCGGGTCAGACCGAGATGTTACAGGTGCTTCTGCTTGACTTCTCTCTTGGGATTGATTCCTCTGACTTTTGCTTAACTACTTAGATTAGTAGTTTTTGTTGTATACATTTGAGATATAGACTCCATAATGTATACTTATTCTTTTGTGTAGTTCATGTAACTATTCTTTTGTGATATTATGGATCTTTTTAGACCACTACTCTGATATACACTTTCATGTGTAATATTCATATCTATTTCCGCCTTTGTGATATGAATTGTCTGTGACTGATTTGTGTTATGTTTATTTCTATATTTGTTTCCGAAGACCTTTATAGCCACTGTGTAGTAGCTTTGAGTTTGTGTCGGTATGTCGGATTTCCTCTTGAGATGAAAAGTTATATTTTTATCCGGTATATCGGTACTCGCACAAAGCAATTATATAGAGGGTCGCTCCTCAACAGCCTTATTCTCCGTGCTAGTTGATAGCATTCACAGTAATGTTCTTGTCTAGCGTGGGTATAGAGGTGGGGCGTCACAAGTGTGATTTCCCCGTTTATTTTTGAAGAAATAATGGGTATCCTTTGGATTTTAACAAGAATGACTATATTAAACAAAGCTTTAGTATGTATCTAAGATACTTATATGCTAAGTTCCTTTTGCAGCGAATCAAGTGACTCAGAAGATGAAGAATCAGATTGTTGCTCCTGCGCTATAATGTAAAGAACTTAGAGACCATCTATTGTTCACAATGTGCATAAAAATATAGTTTAAGAAGAGGCCAGTTACTGAAGAAAAGACTATATATAGGCAAACCATTTTCTCATTTGCAATGAAATAACTTCACTGCCTTTTCATTACAGATATCTTTTCTACAATCGAGTTTATTAGGCATTGGCTAATTTTATAATTTCCTCTCTTTTCATTTCATTTTGTACTGCTCTGGTGCAATGTTTATTTTATGTACTGTTACAATTTTACTGCTCTTTGGCTAGCAAGGTTAGTATTAGAATTAAGTATATAGTGCTATAAAACCAGAAAGATTTTAAGGTATCAAAACAAGTTCCTTAAACGGAAATTAGGTCATCAGTGCATTCAGGATTAAACTAAATTAGCATATGGCAGGTGGGCGATGAGCTTACCATTTCTCTTGTATTTGGTGATAAACTCTTGAAGCAATATGTTGTTGACCTTGAAAGTAAGGTATATTCTTCGTCACTATATTCTAGTTGTGCACATTTTTGCAATTAAAGTGCATACATTGCTTATTATCGAGTAATTCCTATGAGTGAAGGACTTTTATTGTGCTAATGCACGAGGAGGTGGTTGATGGATCGCTTGAATTCTTCATTCTTACAAGTAATGATTTATAGGATGTGGCATCAAATGAGGTATTGTTATTTTTTACTTTCTACGAGCTGCCTAGTATAATCAGTTGCTACTATTAAAATGAATTTGATTAAGGAAGCTGTTACTCTCCTTGTTTGTTAGGTAAGATTTACAAAAATGAAATAAAGCTTTAATAATAATAAAACATTAACAAATTTTATGAAAATTAACTACATTTATAATAATAAGAAATAATAAATTATCAACCAAGTTAACTAATTTTATAAAACTTAACCAAATTCAAACAAATAACAACAATAATAAATTAATATAAGTTTATAAAAACTAAGTGTATTATAATAATAATAATAATAATAATTTACAAAATACTAACTAAGTTAGCTAGGTTTTATAAAAATTAATTAAATTTATGTAAAATAGCAATAATATAAATTAACTAAGATCAAAAAATTAACTTCGTTAACTAACTTATTTATTAACTAAATTAACTAAGTTTTATAAGATATAACTAAATTTATTTGTAACGACCCGATATTTTCGACCATTCGCATCCATTATAAGTGTATAGGTAGACACTCATGCCAGAATTGAATTGCTCAAAATACCACGTTGTAAATAAAAATTTGGCAAATCTCAGAATATACAGTAAATAATAATCACAGTTCACAGACACAGAGTATATAATAATGCAGCGGAAGTAAAAAGAGATAGTAGTTCATGAAGCTACTATATAAAAATAAGATACATCAGAGTTAAATAAGATACAACAGAAGAGTAACAAGATACATCAGGTACAAATCAGAATACATCACTGAAACACTGGATACTGGAAAAAAATAGATGGATGGATCTTTAAGGAAAGCTCCAACTCCGAAGGTGAATCTTGAATGCTAACTCAATCAATCTGACTCGAGCGTAAAGCAAAATACAAAACACTCGAGTCAGGACATATATACTTATGAACTGTAAATAAACTCAAGTAAACGGTAACAAAATGCATCATTAACTTAAAGGATGCTTGGGATCGCCCATCCTTTAAGGATCTGTTAAACTATTTACTATGTAGTATATTGCGCTACTATAATAATGTCTACAGTAAAATAAACATACTTTTAAATAGCGTTAAGCTTTACATTTTCCACCTTAACACAATTAATGCCAATAGTCTATACAGTACCTGCATATCTCCTGATCGGGAGACTATGAGAAGATACTACATAGTTACGACACAAATAGAAACTCGTAGTAAAGGCTCGGTATGGTAGGTGACACGGCACACAAGGCAATGCCAGGGTAGATATACCAATTACGCACACGGGCTGGTGGTAACGCAGCAGCCACATACGCCCACCTCAGAACACACTCCCAATCAAAATCGGAGGATGACCATCTAATCAATCACCAGTAAGAGTATAGTATCGAAGGAATGTGTCCGACCAGAGGTGCTACCTCCTTTGGCTCGAGATCGCTCCTGTTTTAGCCACCTTATGCCAACTCACGGGAGTTGGGTCCACGTAATATACCTCAAGAATGTCGCCACCATCCTACTTCATTCTGGAATCTCCACCACGTACACGGTTGTTAAAGTGGTTTTTCGGAGTTGGCAGAGAGTATGACAACTTCCGATCCCGGTCTCTTTAACAACCAAACGTTATTATAACGCCGTGGTCATTTCAAAATAGTTTATACTTCAAAAGGATCAAATCATTTCATTTCAAAACTATATTCCTTTCAAAATAGTTTACACTTCGAAACCAAAACCATTTTTATTTCAAAACTATATTCAAATCAAATAGTTTATCATTTCCATTTCAAACATATATTCACCTTTAAAAAAATTCATAATACTTTCAAAGTATAACTTTTTCGAAACCAAAATACTTGAAATCATTACACTTTGAAAATCATAACAGTCAGAAATCATTCATTTCAAATCAATCTTTTAATTCTTTACAATTTACAAATTTATTCCATGAAACCAAAATTTTCAATTTACAACTTAATTCAATTCAAACCATCAGTTTCAATTAAATTTGCCAATAACTATTTCAAATCATTTCAATTTCAAATATAGATTTGATACATAAATTAGACTATTCAATTTTTAATATATTTCAAAGCTTTCATATCCCGCATTTCAAAAACTAATTTTTTTTATAATTTCATATATCTCAAATCTAGTTTCATTATTACTTAGTTTTGAAATATTCATTTCATAAATCCAATATTATTTAAATAAACTTACACTACAATTAAACCAAATATCTTTTCATAATAATATAAACTTCAATATTCCTTTATCAAATAAATCAAAATCAAATATCATTCCACATTCACATTCTTTGCTAAAATAAAGATCAAATCATTTCCTATCATTTCAAAATCATTCAAATATTGCATCCTTTCAAATCTTCATAATCAAATCATTATTTGAATTCAAATCCAAATATTAAAATTTAAATGTCATTTAAAAATCAAATATTTCATTCATTTATTATTTCAAACATCATTACAAAATACATTTCAAAATTCCATTCAAAAATTCATTTATCTCATTACATCTCATTCCGTTTAACACATAACCAAGTAAACTTTATTTAAAATTCAAATTCAAATTTAAATTCATTAAAAATTGAAATTTAAATATTAAAATATATTCAAACTTCTTAAATTTCACAATTAATCAATTTCCAAAAGTTAAATCATTTAATACTTTAAAATATAACTCAAACAGTGTTAAAATCTATAACATTTCAAACATTGTCAAATTATAGCAATGACAGCATTTATAAAGTGCTATTGTAGCTTATAGCTTCCAAAAATGGTTTAGATCAAGAATAACGACATTTATAAAATGTCGTAATGGATATTTAGTTATTTCAAACATTGTTAGATTCAAAACAATAGCATTTAAAAATGCTGTCAAAAGACTACAACATTTTGAAAATGCTATAAAATTCCAGATTTCATTTTAGCTTTTCAAAAATAAAAATATAACTCCAAATTTTTATTATAACTTAAAAATCATATTTCTAGACTTCAAAATTTCACATTTAAAATCATTTTAACATATGATTTAACACAACAAAATTTTTAGATCAAATATTCAATTTAAAAACTCCATTCATTTATTAAGTCAAAATTAACTGCTTATTAACATATAAATTAAATAAAACTTAAAATTTTACTTCAAATACAATTTCAAAACTTTAAATTTAATTTCCATTATTTATTTACATTTTAAAATAAAATTTAAAGTCTAAATCACATTTACTCCAAATTTACATACTTGAATTCACTTAAATTCACAATTTCAAGATTTAATATTTAACTTTCTTAAAACCATAATATATATATTTTTAAATAAAAATTTCATACTTTTGAAAATGCATATTTTTAATAAAAATCATTTAAAAATATACCATGGGGTCAATATATAATTTTCTAACCTAGGTTAAGTGATACAGATATATATCATTTCAATCCGTAGTTTACAAAGAAAACCCGGGTTCTATCATTTCAAACCCGCAATCCCAAGTCAAATAAAATACAATAAAAATCGTTCAGGCCTATCATTTCAGCCCATAACGATTTTTCCCTATTCTAAAGTCCGTCCGGATATGTATCATTTCAGCCCATAGTGATTCTATTCTAACAGGGAACTTGCAGTGTGAATATATGCATAAACAATATAAACAATGTCAATGTCACAATATAATGTCATATATCAGATGTCAGGTGATAATTAACAGTTTTAACATGGTAATAACATGGTATAGCATATCATATGATCAACATTAACTTTCATAACATTTTATATTACTAAACACTTGTCATCAATTCACTATTTCATAAGTATAAATGTCAGAGTGAGAAAGACTCACTTTTTCAAGCTGAAGACCACTACGACACACAAAACGATTCCAAAGGCTTGACAAACACGATACAGCACGACTAGTGATTCAAATGAGTGGAGAGAGCCATACATCATCTTGTAAACAACCAAAAACAAGAAAATATAACATATGAATATTCAACACAAAATTATATAGAAACAAGTTGAAATACAAGGCAATAAAGACAAGACCTTGTCTTTACCATTCAAATGCTCGACCAAGGTGGATCATGAGCTCAGCCAATGATGTGTTAAGCTCAGGTTTGGTATCATATAGGTCAAGTTTGTGTCAAGTATGGCATCCAAAACAAGTGGAGATGAAGGTGTAGTGGTGATAACATGAAGCATACCAAAGACAATGCAAAAGAGGCAAGTTGTTCAACTTTTTGGCTCGGCATGGGTCAATTGGAGCTCGAGCATAGGGGGTTTCTGATCTGGTCAGTGGGTAGGTGGATAGTCAGAGGTGGTATCGTGGAGGTGGTGGAGCAATAGGAGGTGGCCAAGGTAAGATATGAAGGAGATAGTGAAGTTTATGGCTAGGCTACGCAATTTCAAGGGGTTTGGTGCAAAGTTTGTGGTGCTAGCTTCAAGTAGTGGTCAAGGCCAGATCTGGACAGAGGGGAGAAGAGTGGTTGCTGCCATGTATGGTGGTGGTGGTGGTCGGTGGAGATGAGGGTGGTAGAGGCTAGGCCGAGCAAGACTAGAGAGTAAGAAGCAAATCAATGAAAATTGAAGAGGAGAAGAGATAAAGGAGGCCATTGCTCTTTTTTTTTCTCAAATAAAATAGCCATGAATGGTGATGAGATGGGAAGGTTTTTCACGTGAATCAACAGGAAATACGCGGCCAATGCAAAAGAAATTAACGGCTAAGTCAAAATGAAAAGTCAACAGAAGGTGTAAAGCCAAAGGTAGGTGAAAAGTCACATGCAAATGAAAGGTTTAAGTCTTTTTGTATTTCCATTTCTTTTTAAAATTTAAATACATGTAAAATATGTATAAATACAGATAAAACATGAAAATATAGTAAATGAACAAAAATAAATAAATAAATATTAATTAAATATAATTAAATTAAGAAATTAACAAAGAAAATGTAAATTAGGCTTGAAAATTTGAAAATAAATGAAATGAACTTTGGGAGAATTGTATGTACATGAAAAATATTTATAAATAAAGATAAAAAAATTAAAATAAAATGCATACATAAAAATGAATAAATAAATTTTAATTAAATATAATTTAAATGAATAAAATATCAGAAAATGGAAGCATACCTTTAAAAATAGAAAATAAATTCAATGAGCTTTAGAAAAATTCAAACATCACTTTAAAAATATTTAAAAGGTAAAAATATATGTAACATAGCATATAATACAATTTAGAATAAGATATGACAATTAAAAAGATTATTTATATAATTTAAAATAAACATTTTGTTAAATACAGCAAATTTCACACAATAGTTAAAAAGGCATGACTTTCACATTATAAATCAGATTTCAATGAAATGAAAAGCAGTGTTCTTAAAATTTTATTTACTTTCATAATAAAATATAAAATTCAAATTTTCAAACGTTCAAATTTTAAATTTAAAGGTCAAAGTTTGACCATTTTGACCAAAATTCACTTTTCTAGAAATATTCAATTTATGCATGATTGAAATTCTAATCCACATCAAAATCAACATTTATATTTCAATTAACAAAATATATTAATTTTAATAATAAAATAAATTTTTAAATTAGGAATTTAAATTAAAATAATTAAAATATACAATTACAATAATCAGAAAATACAGGGTTGTTACACTCTCCCCCACTCAAAACTTTTCGTCCCCGAAAAGGAATGAGGTACGGGAAAGCACAGAAAAAGATAGAATGAAATAGTATTAAGACAAGATGACAAGAAGATTAAAATTATACCTGATAACTGTTGCTATAGCTAAGTTTAACAATGTGGAGATGATCTTTCCAAGATCTTCCAGAATTCAAGAACACAAGCATGGAAAAAAATCTTTTAGAATCTGATTCACCCTTCCCGTTTGACCGACGGTCTGTGGATGGCAAGCAGTGCTTAGATTCAAAGATGAGTACCAAAGATTATTAAAGATTATAGAAAGATTTCTAAACAGACTGGTATATGCAATAGCCTCCCATTCTGTAACAAGATAAGGGAAATTGGACAACCAAAAGATAGTTTGAAAAACAAAACAAAATAATAAATTTGAAACCATAAAATTTCAACTTAAACTGAAAATTAATTTTACATAAGTCAAATAAATCTTAAGCATCTCTAATTTCATTATTTATCATCCAATTATCTTAAATTAACAAATCCCTAAAATCATGTATTTGAAAAATCTTTTATTATACTCAAAATGTACCAAATAAAATTTAATTCTTCTTCGTTTCTAATTAATATTAAGTTTATTTCTCTCAATATATCTTATCACCCATGTTAAATATATTTATACTAATTATAACTGCTTTAATTTATTCTCAATTTCTTTAACATCATTTTATATTGTAAATTATTCCATTACCCTTTTCTTTATTTACCTTTGTTAATCCCTTTTATAACTAAAATTTAAGTATATAACATTTATTGTAACCACTCAAATTTTATTTATAAAATCTATTTTTTATATTGTATATTATCCAATTACATATTCAACTTCTAAAAATTAAGGTAAGTTATATTGGAATGAAATTGTGTATTATACAAATAAAACTTTCTAATTAAATTATTTCAAGCTTGAATATTTATCCAAATCTTGAAATTATACTTAGAAATTATCTTTGAAGATAAAATTTAGGAATTAAATTTCCGATAAATTCCAAACTATTTAGAGATAAATAAATGCTCATATACTATATATATATATATATCCATTCAAATTTAAATCATATATCAGCATATGTTATAAATCCATTCTTATTTTAGAAATTAAATCAATTGAATTTTCCAAAAACAAAACTGTAGCAAGACTACATAATGGTCTCTTCACTTCGAAACTCGAAAATGAATGTCGATGATGCTGCAGTCATCACCGAAATTATTTTCCAGCGACAAAGAGAAGAGCACTAAATTTAAATTTAAAATTCTTTGGAAACAAATTTCTATTCGAAAATACTTTAAATAATATATCCTTTAAAACTTTAAACACAAAGTTTGAAATCCATCGGAAATTAAATTCTCAAATTCTTGTTTTACATTCATTTTAAATTTTCAAATAAATTTATAACCATGTTTTATAGTTCAATTAGATATATGAAACAATAGAAAATGATATATAAAATCAAATATTATTTCTTAACAACCAATTCAAATAAAATCCAGGTAAAGATTTATAATATAGTTAAAAAATTTATTTCACAAAATTTATTTTATTACTAAATTTTAAAAACATATTATGTCAGTTTGCTCTGTTCAAGTGTTTTGGAAATCTTATCGATAGCGTTGATCAGACGAATCGACTAGAAACCCAAATCAACGTCAACAATTCAAACACACAATATATAAAACATTTTAAATATTAGTTTACAAATACACTTCAAGAATAATTTGAAGATAAGTTGGAAACAAAGATGAGATGATTAAATAACAGAATAGGGAGATGGATAAGCTTATATAAATCGCGGGCAACCTTAACCGGGTCAACCGTGACTTAAAGTATAAGTTCGATGTGGATTTCTGGGTAAATCTACATTCGACCTTAAGAGATAGAGTTTATGATAATAAGAGATACTAGCATCTAAACCGAGGATATAAAATCTTCGGTGAATCGATGCTGTTGTAAAGGAGTTTCACCGCTTTACAAATCAATTTGAGATTGGCGAGACCGCCGACTCATTATAAAGATCCTTTTGAAGTGGAGGTATGGGATACTCCAAAATCAAATGAAGATGAATAGTTAGGGACACGAATGGATTTTGGACCCGCAGGGAATGTTCCAAAAATTCAAATTAATCGAGTCAAAAGGAAGAGATTTAAACTCGAATGGAAGTGATTCTACAATTTCATTTACCCTATATACTGAGTTTTTCCTAGAGCAACCTGGCTCTGATACCAACTGTAACGACCCGATATTTTCGACCATTCGCATCCATTATAAGTGTATAGGTAGACACTCATGCCGGAATTGAATTGCTCAAAATACCACGTTGTAAATAAAAATTTGGCAAATCTCAGAATATACAGTAAATAATAATCACAGATCACAGACACAGAGTATATAATAATGCAGCGAAAGTAAAAAGAGATAGTAGTTCATGAAGCTACTATATAAAAATAAGATACATCAGAGTTAAATAAGATACAACAGAAGAGTAACAAGATACATCAGGTACAAATCAGAATACATCACTGAAACACTGGATACTGAAACAAAATAGATGGCTGGATCTTCAAGGAAAGCTCCAACTCCGAAGGTGAATCTTGAATGCTAACTCAATCAATCTGACTCGAGCGTAAAGCAAAATACAAAACACTCGAGTCAGGACATATATACTTATGAACTGTAAATAAACTCAAGTGAACAGTAACAAAATGCATCAGTAACTTAAAGGATGCTTGGGATTGCCCATCCTTTAAGGATCCGTGAAACTATTTACTATGTAGTAATATTGCGCTACTATAATAATGTCTACAGTAAAATAAACATACTTTTAAATAGAGTTAAGGCTTTACATTTTCCACCTTAACACAATTAATGCCAATAGTCTATACAGTACCTGCATATCTCCTGATCAGGAGACTACGAGAAGATACTGCATAGGTACGACACAAATAGAAACTCGTAGTAAAGGCTCGGTATGGTAGGTGATACGGCACACAAGGCAATGCCAGGGTAGATATACCAATTACGCACACGGGCTGGTGGTAACGCAGCAGCCACATATGCCCACCTCGTAACACACTCCCAATCAAAATCGGAGGATGGCCATCTAATCAATCACCAGTAAGAGTATAGTATCGAAGGAATGTGTCCGACCAGAGGTGCTACCTCCTTTGGCCCGAGATCGCTCCTGTTTTAGCCACCTTATGCCAACTCACGGGAGTTGGGTCCACGTAATATACCTCAAGAACGTCGCCACCATCCTACTTCATTCTGGAATCTCCACCACGTACACGGTTGTTAAATGGTTGTTGGAGTTGGCAAAGAGTATGACAACTTCCGATCCCGGTCTCTTTAACAACCAAACGTTATTATAACGCAGTGGTCATTTCAAAATAGTTTATACTTCAAAAGGATCAAATCATTTCATTTCAAAACTATATTCCTTTCAAAATAGTTTACACTTCGAAACCAAAACCATTTTTATTTCAAAACTATATTCAAATCAAATAGTTTATCATTTCCATTTCAAACATCTATTCACCTTTAAAAATTCATAATACTTTCAAAGTATAACTTTTCCGAAACCAAAATACTTGAAATCATTACACTTTGAAAATCATAACATTCCAAAATCATTCATTTGAAATCAATCTTTTAATTCTTTACATTTTACAAATTTATTCCATGAAACCAAAATTTTCAATTTCCAACTTAATTCAATTCAAACCATCAGTTTCAATTAAATTTGCCAATAACTATTTCAAATCACATCAATTTCAAATATAGATTTGATCCATAAATTAAACTATTCAATTTTTAATATATTTTAAAGCTTTCATATCCCGCATTTCAAAAACTAATTTTTTTTATAATTTCATATATCTCAAATCTAGTTTCATTATTACTTAGTTTTGAAATATTCATTTCATAAATCCAACATTATTTAAATAAACTTACATTACAATTAAACCAAATATCTTTTCATACAAATATAAACTTCAATATTCCTTTATCAAATAAATCAAAATCAAATATCATTCCACATTCACATTCTTTGCTAAAATAAAGATCAAATCATTTCCAATCATTTCAAAATCATTCAAATATTACATCCTTTCAAAACTTCATTATCAAATCATTATTTCAATGCAAATCCAAATATTCAAATTTAAATATCATTTAAAAATCAAATATTTCATTCATTTATTATTTCAAACATCATTACAAAATACATTTCAAAATTCCATTCAAAAATTCATTTATCTCATTACATCTCATTCTTTTTAACACGTAACCAAGTAAACTTTATTTAAAATTCAAATTCAAATTTAAATTCCTTAAATATTCAAATTTAAATATTAAAATATATTCAAAACTTCTTAAATTTTCACAATCAATCAATTTCCAAAAGTTAAATCATCTAACACTTTAAAATATAACTCAAACAGTGTTAAAATCTATAACATTTCAAACATTGTCAAATTATAGCAATGACAGCATTTATAAAGTGCCATCGTAGCTTATAGCTTCCAAAAATGGTTTAGATCAAGAATAACGGAATTTATAAAATGTCTTAATAGATATTTAGTTATTCCAAACATTGTTAGATTCAAAACAATAGCATTTAAAAATGCTGTCAAAAGACTACAACATTTTGAAAATGCTATAAAATTCCAGATTTCATTTTAGCTTTTCAAAATTAAAAATAAAACTCCAAATTTTTATTATAACTTAAAAATCATATTTCTAGACTTCAAAATTTCACATTTAAAATCATTTTAACATATGATTTAACACAACAAAATTTTTATATCAAATATTCAATTTAAAAACTCCATTAATTAATTAAGTCAAAATTCACTGTTTATTAACATATAAATTAAATAAAACTTAAAATTTTACTTGGAATACAATTTCAAAACTTTAAATTTAATTTACATTATTTATTTACATTTTAAAATAAAATTTAAAGTCTAAAATCACATTTACTCCAAATTTACATACCTGAATTCACTTAAATTCACAATTTCAAGATTTAATATTTAACTTTCTTAAAACCATAATATATATATTTTTAAATCAAAATTTCATACTTTTGAAAATACATATTTTTAATAAAAATCATTTAAAAATATACCACGGGGTCTGTATATAATTTTCTAACCTAGGTTAAGTGATACAGATATATATCATTTCAACCCGCAGTTTACAAAGAAAACCCGTGTTCTATCATTTCAAACCCGCAATCCCTAGTCAAATAAAATACAATAAAAATCGCTCAGGCCTATCATTTCAGCCCATAACGATTTTTCCCTATTCTAAAGTCCGTCCGGGTATGTATCATTTCAGGCCATAGTGATTCTATTCTAACAGGGAACTTGCAGTGTGAATATATGCATAAACAATATAAACAATGTCAATGTCACAATATAATGTCATATATCAGATGTCAGGTGATAATTAACAGTTTTAACATGGTAATAACATGGTATAGCATATCATATGATCAACATTAACTTTCATAACTTTTATATTACTAAACACTTGTCATCAATTCACTATTTCATAAGTATAAATGTCAGAGTGAGAAAGACTCACTTTTTCAATCTGAAGACCACTACGACACACAAAACGATTCCAAAGGCTTGACAAGCACGATACAACACGACTAGTGATTCAAATGAGTTGAGAGAGCCATACATCATCTTGTAAACAACCAAAAACAAGACAATATAACATATGAATATTCAACACAAAATTATATAGAAACAAGTTGAAATACAAGGCAATAAAGACAAGACCTTGTCTTTACCATTCAAATGCTCGACCAAGGTGGATCATGAGCTCAGCCAATGATGTGTGAAGCTCAGGTTTGGTATCATATATGTAACATCCCGCCTTTTCGCATACTTTAAACCGACACACGTGCCAATTAAAAGCACACGCAAGGGCGGATTGTTATGGGGTAAATAAGAAAAACAGAGAAGAAATAAAACAAAGTAGAATCTCACAGCGGAAGGATAAAATATAATAATAAATATACAGTTCATAAACGGTTACAAAACAGTTAATTTTTCTTTATACAATAAATATCAGAGTTACACATACCAATACAAACAATCCAGCGGAATAGAAAGAGTGTGGTGCATACTATAAATAATAATAATATGGATTCTTCGTCTTCGTCCTCCAAAGCTAAAGTCTCCGATCCTGAAACGCTCGGACTGACCCGAGCGAATTTGAAAAGACAAAAACACTCGAGTCAGAACTAAAAGATCTTATGTGAGTTAAATTAACAGAAATAAATATGAGTACAGTAACTCAAGAGATGCTCGGGATTTACATCTCCTAAGGATCCGTTAAACTATTTACTATGTAGTATATTGCGCTATTATAATAGTGTCTAATTGTAAAATAAACTTACTTTTAAATAGCGTTAAGGCTTTACATTTTCCACCTTAACACGTAAAATGCCAATAGTCTATACAGTACCGTAATACCTCCTGATCGGGAGGCTACCAGAGGATACTCCATAGGTACGAGACAAATAGAAACTCGTAGTAAAGGCTCGGTATGGTAGGTGACACGGCACAACTAGGCAATGCCAGGGTAGATATACCAATTGCTATCCAGGCTGGTGGAAACGCGTAGCCGCAGTTACCGCCCACCTCGGACTAACTCCCCAAAATCAAAATATAGAAGTGGCCACTGAATCAATCCAAAATCAAAGTATAATATCGAAGAGGAGGGTCCGATCAGAGGAATGACCTCATTGGCCTGAGAATCGCTCCTGTTTTAGCCACCTTATGCCAACTCACGGGAGTCGGGTCCATGTATTTACCTTACAGGAAACGTCGCCACCACCTACTTCATTCTGGAATCTCCACCGCGTACACGGTTAGTCAAAGTGGTTTTCGGTATCGATAGAGAGTATGTCCATATCAGATCCCGGTCTCTTTGCCCACCCATCGTTATTATAACACCGCGGTCATTTAAAAATCGGTTATACTTTAAAAATCAGAATAAACATTCCATTTCATAACCATGAATACGATATCATTTCAAACCCAAAGCCATATTTTATCACTTATCCCAAATATAATTCTTTTCCAAAATCATAATGCTTTAACTTCATAACGTCTGAAAATCAAATATTTCAAAGCATAATATTTTGAAAATCATAATTTAAAACCATAACTTCTAAAACTTGAATGGTTTGGACATTCAACGTTATATGAATTAAATGGTTTAACTTAAATGTTACTTTGTAAAGAAAATAGTTCTCATGGCTTTACAAATACATTTCTTTATTAAAGTCTAAACCAAAATTTATATTATCTCTCTCAAGTTCCAAAACCACTTAAATTTATTTATATATACGTATATCCATTTTGAGTATCAATATTTCAAACTAAAGTTGGATTTTATTCTTTCAACAAATCAATTGTTCTATTAATTAGTCTTGAATATTCATATAAAATCCATAAATAATAAGACTTCAATTTCTGGTAATAAAATATATATATTTTTCCCAATTCAAATTATACTAGAATATTCATTTCAATTTATTTTGGGAAAAATCCAATTATAAATATCATATCTTAAAATTTCCAAACTTAACATTTAAACATATGATATAAATTATTAAACTCCATTTTCTTAATTTTCTTCCATTTTTAATAAAGATTTTTATACACCTTTTTTTTTCAAAATTTTCAACTTCATATGTATATATATGGAAGAATAATATTTATACAATATAAAATTTAAGATTATTATAAACCGTATTCCATCCAAACCATAGAAATCACATTAAAATAGTTATATATAGACCGCGGTGCCTGTATATAATTTTCTATCCTATGGTCAAGTGATACGGATATTTATCATTTCAATCCGCAATTTAAAAGATATAAAGTTTTGCGGTTGTATATCATTTCAAACCACAATCCCGAATGAAAGGAAATATGCATGATAATTTGCAGTTTAATGATATATAATAAAACATCCATCAACATCACCCATCATCTAATCACAATCATCAAGCAATATCAATCAATAACAATTTATATTTGATAATATATAACAGGTAATAACTGGCAATTTTATTCAGATTAAATTTAACAACTATTAATCTAACAGTTTATATTCAGTAATAATCTATATAACTGTTAACTAGCAGTTTATAGGCAAACAAATAAATTCTAACTATCAATTAATAAGCAATAAATAAATTAAATTAACAATTAAATTTAATAAATGCAATTCAACAAATATGAGTGAAATAAACATGCCAAATACTCATAAATAAATTTCTATTCATTTAAAAATTAATTTAACAAACATAAAAGCTTCTAGTAGTTGTGAGTGGGTTTAAACACTCGCCTTTTGAATTTAAACCGAATTTAAATTCGATTTAAACCCAAAAATTCGCCCGTCTCGGAATTCGTCCAAACCAGCGTCATCAGATCCGGAATTTAATAACGATCCTAACGGAAAAAATTTCGCGTGAAAATGAGTTCGTATGAGAAAGTTATGGCGAAAAATGATGATTGAATTCAAAATTGAAAATAAATAAAACGACACACATTCATCACTTACAAATATATGTGCCACGTCACTCCTTCTATTCCTAGAAACGCACGCGGCCCCCTTCCAGAAACCCTAATCGAAGATCTACGACGATCTAACCGTTGAATCGACACAAAAACCATATAGATGCGATCCCCATCGTCCACTCTACAAAACCTAGAAAAGGTTTGACGATCCGACGAAGTTTGCGACGACGATGATGAATGGTCACGGACTGTTTGAATTAATTCTGGTCAAACGAATGTTCAAAACAGAAAACGAATTGCACCAGTAGATTACGTGCCTCGAGAACATTAACATATATTTTTTGAGGAATTTTTCTGAAGTGTTTGCATTTTCATTGAAATTTGGATTGAAGTAGATCTGGGTTTTGCAACCATTTGAGGAGGAGAAGGAGATGAAGAAATGAATATACAGCAAATGACAATAGGATGGAGCTAGGGTTTATAACTGTATATATATATTAAATTTCCAAAATTTAATTAAATTTACTTTCCATTATTTATTGTCAATTAGATTGATTTATCATTGGATTCATATTTCAATATGTAAATATCCCCAATTTCATCTGCACTTATATTTACATAGTTTCTAAATATTAAATTTCAAATATTATTTCATTTAACGTTACGTATTTATTATTTATTACTTGCTGCAGTTGATTATCAATTATACTTAATATACTAAATAGATGGTAAATTTTGAATACTTGTTATCATTAACGTTTTATTTCCACTTACAAAATAAATGAAATTATTACATAAACTCCCTTAATTAAGTCAACCATTATCTTATATAACTTAACTGGTAATATATATACCCAATTGCCCTAATTGGTTTATAGTTATCAGCTAAATACATACTAACTTGTAAATAAATTCGTTTAATTCAAATGGATCTGATCAAATTTAATAGATTGAATAGATGGGTAAGCAAATAATAAATTTTCCTTTTTGTCAAATTCAAACCCATTCCTACTTAATTATCAATTACAATTTATTACGAAACATTGATTTTATGCAGTTACCTTTTATTTGCGTAGTATTACATCAATTCCTATAACCTTGGATTCATTCCCAATTCACCAAATTCAATTAATTACACTTTACAAATGTGTTTCCAATATATAGGTATTGCCCAAGTTAAATTTATTAGCTAACTCTTATTAATAAACAAATGACTTATATGAATGATTAAAATTTTCAATTATCTCACTTTACTCCTAAACTTCTGTTATTTAATAATTATTGCTTAGAACCTGATTTTAATCTTCCCATTATCTATTTAATTCCTTCTAGAATCACAGCTAATATTTGTCATCCCTTCATTACCCAAATGTTCTTATCCCATCAAATTTTAAGTTATCGAAATATTAAATGTCAATTTCTTTTAATTGCACTAAATTTATCTATTAAAGGTTGCACTTAACCCAAATACATAAAACTTGCCCAATTTCTCCTTAAATCAATAACCTTCATATACAAATATGTTTATAATAAATTTTATCTACTCTTCCTTTTTAGGTAATGTCCTATATATTAGATTTCCATGTAATTTGCAATAAATCATACTCGTAGTTATATCACATTAAATGAATAAATAAGTGTTGACTCTATTCTTTTGATTCAACATTGGTTTACGTTATATTTCATAAATATTTCTACATACATCAGGATTTTTAAAAATGGTTGTAACGTGAAATCTCGTCTACTTCCCATTTTATATTTAAGGCTTCTAAAACCGATTCATATCATTTCTCTAGTCCAAATTATATTAATATAACCTTAAATTAAATTTATTCCTATCGATGTAATGGTTAAACACAAATTTCACTTATTTGCAATAAATCCACAAATTGGATTTCAAATTTACAAATAAATAAATAAATTTTAGTTTATCACTTCTTAAATACCCAAACGTCAATGCCTTAATTTAAACTGCATTTATTACATTTTATAAAAATCCTACATCTTAAGTGACAAATCAAAACTACCCTAACTACACAAATCCGTATTATAAAGATATTTACACTATCCTCCATTTATTACCTTAATTTATTTAAGGTGACCTTAAATTAATATCTATTGCAATGATTTCAAATTATTATTCCCCCATTCCTTTTTAATTTCAATAACGCCAAATTTAACCGTTATATTCTCTTTATTTATGCGATAAATGCAATTATTGAATCTAATACTCCATTTAATTAGTAGATCTTGCTTCCTAGAATCTATATCAACAATAGGTCAAATATATACATAGAATTAGCCTTAACTTCACCTAAAAGAATTAGCTATTTCAACTACCGCACAAAACTACGCTACTGCACTATTTAATCAAATAAATTAATTGAACTTAAATCAGCATAAAGGTTATAAATGTAATCTTAATAAATTCATTTATTGATTTAGACTCTTTCTATACAGTAATTAACCTATTTGTGGGTATAAATAACTTTGGAATTATATTACATCTCATTAGTACGCGTTTTACTTCCTATAACTTCTCCTTATTTAACTATACCCATTAACAACAAAAAAAAATTAAATTAGCTTTATTTCAATCTATTTCCCCTCTTAACTAAATAAAATAAATGGTTAACCTAAACACTTGTTATCCTTTGATATATTCAAATTCACTTCCAACATTTATTAACAAAATGTTGCCATAGGTTTAGATTTACATAAATAAATTATATGAATAGGTAGAAAAATTGGTAATCCGCAAATGCCCAATATACACGCATTAATTACTACCTATTGTTAGAATCCATTTATTAATTTACTAGTTAATAACGGTCTTTTTATTTCTATTTGCTACCAAACTCTCTATTTTATTATAGTTCCAATATATTAATACTTAGGCACATCAAGTGCTAGCCCTTTTGTTATTTATATTAAATTGGGTATGCACAAATAAGTTGTTAATTAACTATTTCTACAAAAATTATATTCATACATTCAGTTCCATATCTTATAGGGTTAAATTCTAATTACTTACGCTTAATCTATCAATTTAATACTCTATTCAAACATGCATTTAAATTCTTTTTATTCTAAATAAATTTTATTAAGTGTTGACATCCACTAATAGCATTCACCTTTATTACAACCAAAGGTGACATCTTCACTACTGATTTTATATTAATGAATCTCATTTTAGTTAATATTTTTTATTAATATTCTCAATTCAACATTTATTGATTTCTTAAAATTTACTTTTAACAAAAAGTGACAAATTACATTATCCAAATCTATTGCCATAAAATTTTATTGTTACACTAGGTTACAACTACTATACCAAATTTCTACATTTTCTCAAATAAAATCTTAAGACCTTTATTTTATTCTAAATTAGATTAGAAACATATTAATTTAATTCATTTAACATTATCAAATTCAACGGGTCGTTACAATATAGGTCAGGTTTGTGTCAAGTATGGCATCCAAAACAAGTGGAGATGAAGGTGTAGTGGTGATAACATGAAGCATACCAAAGACAATGCAAAAGAGGCAAGTTGTTAAACTTTTTGGCTCGGCATGGGTCAATTGGAGCTCGAGCATAGGGGATTTCAGATCTGGTCAGTGGGTAGGTGGATAGTCAAAGGTGGTATCGTGGAGGTGGTGGAGCAATAGGAGGTGGCCAAGGCAAGATATGAAGGAGATAGTGAAGTTTATGGCTAGGCTACGCAATTTCCGGGGGTTTGGTGCAAAGTTTGTGGTGCTAGCTTCAAGTATTGATCAAGGCCAGATCTGGACAAAGGGGAGAGGAGTGGTTGCTGCCATGTATGGTGGTGGTGGTGGTCGGTTGAGATGAGGGTGGTAGAGGCTAGGTCGAGCAAGACTAGAGAGGAAGAAGCAAATCAATGAAAATTGAAGAGGAGAAGAGATAAAGGAGGCCATTGCTCTTTTTTTTCCTCAAATGAAATAGCCATGAATGGTGATGAGATGGGAATGGTTTTCACGTGAATCAACAGGAAATACACGGCCAATGCAAAAGAAATGAACGGCTAAGTCAAAATGAAAAGTCAACAGAAGGTGTAAAGCCAAAGGTAGGTGAAAAGTCACATGCAAATGAAAGGTTTAAGTCTTTTTGTATTTCCATTTCTTTTTAAAATTTAAATACATGTAAAATATGTATAAATACAGATAAAACACGAAAATATAGTAAATGAACAAAAATAAATAAATAAATATTAATTAAATATAATTAAATTAAGAAAATAACAAAGAAAATGTAAATTAGGCTTGAAAATTTGAAAATAAATGAAATGAACTTTGGGAGAATTGTATGTACATGAAAAATATTTATAAATAAAGATAAAAAAATAAAAATAAAATTCATACATAAAAATGAACAAATAAATTTTAATTAAATATAATTTAAATGAAGAAAATATCAGAAAAATGGAAACAAACCATTAAAAATAGAAAATAAATTCAATGAGCTTTAGAAAAATTCAAACATCACTTTAAAAATATTTAAAAGGTAAAAATATATGTAACATAGCATATAATATAATTTATAATAAGTTATGACAATTAAAAAGATTATTTATATAATTTAAAATAAACAATTTTGTTAAATACAACAAATTTCACACAATAGTTAAAAAGGCATGACTTTCACATTATAAATCAGATTTCAACGAAAGAAAAAGCAGTGTTCTTAAAATTTTATTTACTTTCATAATAAAATATAAAATTCAAATTTTCAAACTTTCAAATTTTTAATTTAAAATTCAAAGTTTGACCATTTTGACCAAAGTTCACTTTTCTGGAAATATTCAATTTATGCATGATTGAAATTCTAATCCACGTCAAAATCAACATTAATATTTCAATTAACAAAATATATTCATTTTAATAAATAAAATAAAGTTTTTAAATTAGGAATTTAAATTAAAATAATTAAAATATACAATTACAATAATCAGAAAATACAAGTTTGTTACATTATTTATATAATAATAAAAATAATAGATTAACTTATTATTATGGTTTTTGGGTGTCAATGTGAGTAGAGAACCATGATAAAATAATGAAAATGTATTAGAGTTGCCGGTAATTGAATAAAATATTAAGTTATTTTTATGTTTGTATTTTTATTTTATTGACAGTTCAATTTTTGTTTTTAATTCGCCAAATATGTGGATAAAATCATAATACGCGGTACAACTATGGATATTTACACATAAAGTTCATCATTTGATTATACTATTTTTGTTTTTAATTTCCTTATATAATTTTCTCTTTAAGGATCGGATCCAATCGTTGTCCCATGATCATTTTTCTTACCTTTATAACTTATTACTATAGTTAATAAATATAGTTATGCTCATGGATATCCACAATTGGGCATATATATACTACCTTTTATTTTAATGCAGTATGACATATAACTCATTGTTCCTTCTATTTATAATTAATAGAAAGACGAAGATGCCAAAGTTACAATGTGTATTAATCTTTTTTATATCACTGTGCAAAACTAAATTGTTCATCATTTCTTTTTTAGGCAGAAAAACTAAATTTTAAAGATATAAATAATTGCCGTATTTGTTACTAAATATCGCTAAAATCTAATACTACTTACTACTAATTCTTTTGTACAATAATTCTGTAAGTATACTAATACCATTATTATCAATTTGGAGTATAAAAATATATACTATTTTACTCTAAACTTTTGTCCAACCATGGACTATTTATACCCTCGGTATGATTAATAATTGATATCTTAAATGTGGTGGTTGGTTCTGGTGCGTTGATTGAAGGGTTGCAGATTGTTCGATTGAGGTTGGCAAGTGGGAGTAAGATGTGGACTGATTGTCCAAGTTGCTTGGTTTTGTGGTCTTGGTGGTTAACTGTGTAGTAGAGTTGTCAAGCAAGTGTGTAGTTGTGCCAGAAGGGAATGAAGTTGATGTGGAAATAAGTTGTGATGCTGGAGATGATAGAGCACTATGTTGATGGATGACAGTGAAGTGGTAGTTATGGGTGCTCGCAGTAGCAGGGTAATTGTGAAGAGTGTGATGTAGTCTGATAGTTTGTTATGTGTGCAGAGAAAATTGATGGTGCTGAATTTGAAGTTGAACTGTGATGTAGATGGTGGTAGCAGAGGGGCTTGGTTGATGAATATGTCTGGTCGATGAAAGCAGGAAGTCGATGGTTGCAGCTGAGTGTTTGAACGAATCAGGAGTGTTCAGGAGTGTATGTCGTTCTTGAAGTTTGGGCTAGAGGAAGTTGATGGTTGTTTATTTAACGTGCAGTAGTGTGCAGGTTGCTGTGATTAGTGGTGTTAAGGAATCGATAATGGTGAGAGAATAAAGGAAGGGGGTGTGTGTGCTGTTGGTCAGAGAGGAAGGCTTAGGTGAATGAGTGAAAGGGTGAGGTGGTCTGGGTATGTGGTGTGAGTTGTTGCAAAAGTGGCAAATGTGATAGTGTAGCATTTTGATAGCAAATGTCAAATGTGTGGCATGTTAAATGGTGGAATGTGCAGAGTTGTTATATGTGGCTTATAGGTGGAAACATGGAAGTATTCAGAGATGAATGGATGGGCGACAGATTTGAGAAATGTGTGCCGAGCTGTAGAATGTTGAAATTTGATGATATACACAGGATTGCTTTGATGTTTGTACTCTGTAATGTTTGTACACTTATTAAATTGACATTATTTTCAGTTTCTCTGTGTTAACTTGGCTGCAGGCTTATGTTTTATTCAATGGTTATGCACTTGCTTTAATGTTTGTACACTGTAATGTAAAATATATCACATTTCTTTCTGAGCATGCTCTTGTGTTATATTTGTTGATTATAATCTTTATTCATTATAAAGATTTAGTTTGATTGTCTATGTTAAAAAGATTTCCAATTCCGTTGAGATTTAGCTGTATTATAGCGGCTACAATGAGCTATTGAATAAATATTTTATAGCGGCAAAATGGTGTTATAGAGATTTCCAATTCCGTTGAGATTTAGATGTATTATAGCGGCTATAATGAGCTATTGAATTAATGTACCATAGTGGCGAATTTGCGTTATAAAACTAAGCTCAACCATAGCGGCATATTTTGTGTTATAAATATTCAACAGTTGTTTATAATATGTCGATATACAACGCTTATCAAACCGCTACGGTTGTGATTAATAGCGGTATATGCCGCTATAAAAGACACTTTTTGTTGTAGTGAGTGTGGCATTTACTATCGGTTAGTAAACAGGTAGGTGAGAACATGTGGTATGGGACGTACTGTTATCACTTTTCAGGTTTCTATTTGAAAGTTTGTGACACATTCACGATGTTATTGCTTGTACATTGGCTGTTGGGCCACTTATTGGACTGTTGGGTCCTATGTGTATATATAGCTGTTGGGCTAATCATTGAATGTTGGGTCCTATTGAAATTGTTAAGTCTCTTATACACTATATTTGGTTGGCTATTAGGCCACTTGTTAGACTGTTGGGTTCTTTTTTCATATAGCTATTGGGCTAATTTTTAGAATGTTGGATCATAATTTTCCATTGTTGTTTTTCTAGATTTCTTATTGATCGATTTCTAGAATTTCAATGTTTTAAAAATGTTTTCAGTAATCAATGCTTAATTAAATAGAGACTTTTTGCTTCTTTATCTTATACTTTTGCCTTTATTAATTTTTTTTTAAATTATCCTCTCTTTGTCTTATGTGGCAGGCTAAACATGAAGGCATCATGGGCCTCAAATAATCCCAAACCCATTTAGTATATATTTCATTTGAATATAGTTTAAACAATCTATAAATATCATACATTGGTACATGCGTTATAACTTTTTTTTATGAAACTTATTAAATGCTAATGGTATGTAAATGAATCAAATAAATTATAATAATCAATATTTCAAAAGTAGTAATTAATTTAATTAATTGGCAATGATTATAAATTAATTAAACGTGTGGTTTATTTGGAGTACTCATCATTAGGTTATGCGACTCAGAGGTGTAAACTCAAGCAGTGATTAATATCAAAAAAATTGAATATTAACTTTCACATGTCGTTTAGCTATTAGTATGACATTTTGGCTAAATTCATTGCTAGCATATCTATTTGGTAACATCTAATTCTACTTATTTAAGCGTTGCCCAGTACTGGCAATTATTTACACCAATTCTCTTCGTCGAAACTATATCACTTTGGACTTATGAAATTTGGTATCCATATTCAACTCTTTTGTCCAAACACAAAGTCCTTGGTTCAATAATAAAAATTATTAAACCGAACTGCTCTGGCTGAAGACTTTGACTTTGGGTTGACTTCAGTTGACTGTGATAGTAACCTCATATAACCAAGGATACAATTCCTCTATTGAACAGTATTTCACTTCCAATGCTTCTACTCGACCCAACCATAGTTGTTCGATGGACGCCATGCCACAATTTAACTATAATCAAAGTGGAGTTTCCATATTGAAGGTCAATGACATTAAGAAAGTCAAGATAACTGCATAATTTTATCATATTGTTATTTTCTATTTGACCTTAGCTATACTAATCAATAGAAAAGTATCAAGTGAGCCTTTTAATGTTATCCAATAACTATAAGCATGTAACCCCTTGGTGCCTCCAGCAGTAATGAGTAATACATTGCATAACATTTGAAGAGCTTCACGCACTTTAGTCTTAACAGATGTATCGATATCCAGTCTCCTTACATCTTGACTAAGAATATTTAAAATAACATGTTTAATTTTATTATGATAAATTACCGGTGGTTACACCACATTGTAACTATTATCAAAATACAAAACATTTATGGATTTTCTACAAGATATACTTTTAATTAAATTAATTAATTAATATAACTCATTATATCAAGTATATAATAGAACAAAAATACCTTTTATTCTGAACAAGATTGATTATCGAGTAAGATATATGTAACAAATTATATAGTTTCCCCTAGGGCATACCCTTAATTCTATCAATCTCTCACTTGCACATGTAGTCTATTTTGAAATGCACATCCTATCCCTTCAATCAGTTTGATGACAACTGATCGAGTTAGACCTTTCATGAATGGATTTGCTCTGTTTGTTTAATTATCTATTTGTCAATCAACTCTTTGATGCTGACAAACTAGTTCTCTCATATGAAACTATTTTGAGAACGTTTCTCGACTTCTAGTGAGCTTTTATTATTACATTGTCATTACATAACGTTTAGTATTATCAATACGTAGAATCAACCTTATCTTAGATGTTAATACATGCATTTACATAGCTTTTATTGTAGTGCTATTCAAGGCGATGTACATAGCATTTTCGGTGAATTAGCTACAACGTTTCGTTTGGAACAATTCCAACTTGAAGCTTCTTAACTTAATTTTATTATTGATATTTCTACTCAATATCACTTATAAAATTTTATTTCTGCCACGAAGCAAAGTGTCACCAAATCAATTTCTGCCGACATAATTCTACTCATCATTAGAGCTTTCTACCAACTTGTTTATGCTACTTGAAATATAGGCTCCACCTATGCTCCAAAGCCCTCCTTCAAGTTTCATCCAATTTCGACAATTTCTACCAACTACAATTCCACTAGTCTTCAAAGCTTTCTACGGACTCGATTTTGGTGTGACTTGAAACATAAACTCCCTTTATGCTCCAAAGCCCCTCCTTTAAGTTTCATTCAATTCCAATAGTCTCTGCAAACAACGATTCTACTCGTCTTCAGAGCTTTCTACCGACCAGATTTTGATACGACTAGAAAAATATGCCCACCCTATGTACTAGAGCCCCAACTCCAAGTTTCATTCAATTGGTGAAACGATCTCGGATTTTAACTAAGTTTAAATTGATAATTAATTTAATTTTTAAACAAAAATGGTGAAATTAATCGGTAATTAATATAAGATTCTAGTTCAATTATGAATTAATTGAGAATTAATTAAGATATTTGAAAATAAAATAAATTGAAAATAGAATTTGAAATTGAGATGTAAAGTTAAATATCTTAGAAAATAAATTTGTATTTGGATTTTGGATATGATTAAATTAGATGTGCATATATGAGTGGATTTAAATTTATATATATATTGAATTTGAATATGAATTTTTGGCAAATGTTTAAAAATAATTTGAAATTATAAAAATATATCTATGTAATTTATTTGATATGTATATTATGCAAAAACAAGACAAAATAATTACATACAAACAAATAAAGTATAAATATGAAAGGCTTGTATGAGAAGACATAAGAAAAAAGAAAGAAGACAAAGATCATTAATGCTAGCCACAATATTATCTATCAGCCACTAAAACAAGATTATCAGCCACCAAAGTTAAGTGAGAAGATCTGCTAGTTAAACAAGCCAGCAAAGAAATATATGCTCAAATATAAAACAAGTAAACATATATATGAAGTATTACAAAACAAAATTCTAAGTACGTAACGACCCGCATATCCGTACCCCTTGAATCAACACTATTCTACCTCTGTTAACTCAAGTGGCACAGAATTACGAAAAATTTGGGGTTAAAGAAGAAAAAAATAGAAGAAAGAAGGAACTAAACAATATCAGAATCACACAGTCGCAGCGGAATAAAATATAATAGTAAATAATAGATTTTACACAAAATGAAATATATAACTATTTTATACATCATATCATCAGAGTGTCTCATACATCAAGAATTACCACTCAGACATACCATACAATCATAGCAACGGATATATATAAATACGGATAATACGTCTCGGACTCCAGCTCCTCTCCTGCTCCATAGCATCCTGTCCTGAACATATAATACTAGGTCTGACCCAAGCATTATAATGAAATTACACCCGAGTTAGTCTGGAATACCAGCTGATAATAATGCATCCAAATTGATTATTAAAGTTTCAAAAATCCTTTGAAAACAAAAGCATCTCGTAAGACCACGCCACAAATAAACATGTCGGGTTTTTACCTTACGATAGCTAAAACACTTTTTATAGAAATCCTCTGATATTATAATTGGGTCTATTTACAAATAATTATAAAATAGCCGAAATTGTTACATCAATTAAATTCCAGCTACTGGCCACAAAAGTGGGTAATACAAACAAAACTCGTACAAGGCTCGTAGAGAGAATGGATTTCCAACAATGACTAGGCACTGGGGTACCACCTGTCACAGTGCGGGGCCTAGATCACCGTACCAAGGACCACGCCCGATCCCCTGCAACACAAGGCCGGACCCATCCCTTACTGGACAGTTTCGAATAAGATCACCCCGCGGTTGGGATCAGCAACCGCACCACTAAGTCGAAATAAAAAGGGACATCTAGAGAGGGATGACCTTACTCTCCAGTGGGGGCTACCCACGAAGCCTTGCTGCATATCCCCTGATTTTCAGTCATTCCCATTTGATGAGGCTTGAGGCTAAGCGTTACCTTCAGAACGTTTCACTTAGAATGCCCATCGTCCACCTGACGATGTTCCGAAAGCATTCGTCCATACAAGTCTGTCCCGGGTTCGAACGGAACCGAAGGCACTACTCCTACTACATCCATTTTGGAAATATCCTCAGGATTAGTAGCGACTAGCCCTTGCACTTCACAGCTCCATCTTCGTCTCTGAACACGTTTTTCTAACGAAACATACAAACCGTATCGAAGTGGTTTTCGAGAAATAAATCTCGATCCCAGTCTCTTCGAAACGATCAACGCATTTGTCCAATATTGATAGTCGGTGATTTAACTATCAATTAACATTCTCAAAACATCCATCACACAATAAATAATTCCCGCATTATCTATTTGACTCAAATATCTCTTACAAGATATATTTTCAAAATTTCAAAGCTCATTTGAAAACAATTTCCCAAAATTCTTCCTTTTCACGGTAAATCCCATTACCATTTATTCCCATTGGAAAGACCAAGCTTAAACATTTTGCTTTAAAAACAGTTAAAACACTTTATACTGAAATAGAATTTAAAATATGAAAATTTCTTTTGTTTGCTCAAAATATAATTTCAAAATAATTTTTTTAAATAGCATTATTTAATAAGATATAAACTGGATTTAAATAAGGGTTTGGTTTACTAAATTTAAAAATGGAGTTTAAAAGAATAATACTAGCCTTTACCAATAACTTAAAACAAATGGTTATAAAACAAAGTTTATTTATTTCTTCTTTAAAATAACCATTTCTAAAAAAATATACTCTTTAAACAATTTAAACTTTAACTTTTAATTAAATAAATCTTTTAAAACACTAACTTGGTTTTTTACTGGGAAAACACTTTTCCGTTCAAACATCCCAAATAATATCCTTCATATAAATCCAACCGATTTATTTCAATTCAATTTATGTTTACAACATAAATTCCCAATTCCATACTTAATCTATATCTTCATCTGAAGTTAAATCTCAATTTCCCATATTTGGAAATTCATTTTTGAAACATAGGTGTTAAATCATTTTTAAATAAAATAAATTTGAAGAATTTTTTGTCAATGAAAAACCATATTTAAATTTTATTTAAATAAAATCCCAATGAAAAACGGCATTTCAAAATATTCTATTTACATTTAAAACTGTTAATTTAAAGTCAGAAGCTTCATCTTAACATATTTTAATTTTCCGGGATAACACTATTCATTATTAAAATAACTCATCGTTATTCTAAACCAAATTGTAATTTCCATAGGATTTATTTCCATAAATCTACACTTCACATTTGTCAATTGGTAAATTTCCACTGTATTTCAAATCCCAATTTTACTAATTTTACCAATTTTACATTTTTCCATCCAATTCAGATTTCACATTTTATTCTTTGAAATTCTATTATTAACAATTCACCTTATTTCGTAAAAACCCAACTTAATTGATTCATAATTAAATTCTGTAATTATAATTTATACAACAATTTCATAGTACAATTAAATTTCAAATTTGTCAATCACAACACATAATTAGGCATCATTATCGATTATAAAATAATTGTTACATTGTGAGGAATCCAGTTGGATCCCTCCAACCTGTTTTCCCTGCATCCACAAATATTAGCACATCACATATATAAATATCCATCCAGACTGACAGCAACAATTATATTCAACCAATAACACAGATATTCAAATATTAACTATTTAAATTAGCTAGCATCCAGATGTGAGTGAGAATAACTCACCTTGAGTTTCGGCGAGCGTTCGAAATTTAAATTAAACCGAACCCGACGTTCGCTTTAACTCAAATTTCTACTTGCCCGGAATGATTCCCAAACTGCACTACTGCGTAGCACGCATCTCTGCGATTCTGGAGCCGCAAATTTCGTCGAAATCTGATATCGCACGAACAAGTTATTAATTTTTAAAGTTCTATATATAAATTTAAAACAAATATCTTTTTTTTTTAAAACAACGTTGGCCGCTACCTTTCCCCTTCTTCACGCGCGATCTACAGAAGGTCACGAACCCATTGTCGCACAAACTAGGGTTTCGAAACGTGACTCCATCAACGCTCGTGAACTCGATCAGGCTCCGCTACCTCGAAGAGCGCGGCGCCTCACACCTCCGGCTCGAATGCGCGTCCACTCGGCCTCCCATGTTTCTAGAAAATCACGCTTGAACGGCGACTGTCTCGACTTCAATTCTGGTCACAACGATGAATTCCGTGCTACTCCACCATACAGAAGGGTAGATCTCGATGAGTACTACAACTTTGTAGTTAGAGATCTTGCGTAAAAATTGATGGATGAAGAGATACAACAAGAAGAAGATGGAGATCTACCGGCCATTGAAAGAAAAAGAAACGGCGGCCGGTTATTTATGTTAGGGTTTAGGATAAAATGTTAACATATATATATAATATTATTTAATATTAATTTAATCTCGTTCCTCAATTTTTTTTACAACTTATGCAAACGAACTCCAAAACACACGTACCAATAGGCGTTCCGAGGGTTTTTCCGCGTTCCAGACACAATGGAACAGGTTTCGGAAGCTAATTCGGTCATACGTGTGAGTTATGGAATTAAACGATCAATTTAAAATTAAATCGATTAAAACGATTTCTAAGCGTTTCGAGCTGCCACGGACAAACGATAACTCCGAACGCTACGAAAATTGAAATCCGATAATAACTAACTATTACGGATCCAATGGAACTAGTTTCGTCGAATTCCAAGACAGTGCGCCGGAAGGCTATTTCATTCGTCGATTAAATCGTGCGATTTTCAAAATTGTCAAAAACGCTTAAAATTTCACTTTTAAAATTTTAGTACCTTAATAATAAATCATATAAAATATATAATCACATTACAAATCATTCTGGCTCATTCCGGACCAAAATCTGATTAAATTGCACTTTAATAATATTAAATTCATTGTTAAATTAATATAAAATCCCAAATATTAATTTATTAACTTTAAAATTCCTCTAAAATTCCCACCACGCTATTTACACTCAAATAACTCAAAAATAAATTTTTAAAACTATTTTTATCACTATTTACATCCAGATTTACTTTTATTTCAATTCCGAATATTTAAATTATTATTTTTCCATTATTCAAATTCAACTGGAATTACTATAATTAAAAATTATAGCTTATTTCATTGATTGAACCCGAATCCATTTATTGCAAAATCAATTAAGAATCCACATTAAACATTTAAATTGAGTTAAATGTTCAAATTCAATGGCTTAAAAATATGGGATGTTACATTCCTCCCCCTTATAAAAATTTCATCCCCGAAATTTGCTAAGGTAGTAACTATGCTCAAACTCACTTACTCATCCAATTTGCTTAGTTAAAAACTTATATTCACTTCCCTAAACCCCTTAGCTCAAATCCAAACTCATTTGCTTCATTTACTCTAAATCTTTATTTTTTACCATTTTCATTAAAAATTCAATTTCTTAGCAAAACAAAATCTCAAAAATTTTCTAACTCCCAAAATTTCAGAAAATTTTTGGCAGAGTCTCCCCTGCATGGAGGAGCTTTCGCGATATCGCGATACAGATAAATATATATACATCGACCCACACGGTCGGAAACCAAAATATATAACAACAAAAATATCATTTCCCAATTATATTTGCATAAGCGTACATTTTTAGCAAATTTTAATAGCAAGTGGCTCATATAATGTATATACGCGCTCCAACTCTCTCGAACGCCCCCCGTACCTGTACTTACTCAACAAACTCATCAGTTTTCAAAGATATGAACATTTTATCAACATTTCCAATATAAATGTAAGCCAAACATATCCATATCATAATCAAATCAACAATTTGCATGGTTTCATAAGTAAACCATATTTTATAACATGCATAAAGTTTCCTTTCCTAATGCCAAATCCCACTTTATTTCACACAAAGGATTTACATACAAGTTTCGCTATTTCAATTCATACTCTACCCAATTTTCGAATTGATTCACCAAGCAAATTTCATTTCAATTTGTTACATTTGCATTTCTATTATATCTCACTTACATTTATACTCAAATTCATTTATTAAGATTTTACCCCATTCTACTTTCATCCAAACCAACTTCATTATATTTCACTTGAATGATTTACATTCAAGTTTACTATATACCATTCATATTTATTACAACCAATTCATTTATATTTCAATATGATTAACATATGCCTTACTTGCATTTCTTTATTTTAACTTACATTCCCAATTTGATTTACAATCATATTTTATTTTAAACTTGAAACATTTGCATTTTTTTATGATCCATTTCCATCCATATGCAAAATCACTTATTTAAATTGCATTTATCTAATTAATTTAAAACCATCTTTATTTGCTTCTTCAAGTCAATTCACTTGCATCCATATACAAACTCTTTGAATTTTATTCCAATCCATATCAATTTATTCAAAAATCAATTTCAATTGCTTGTTAAACAACTCAATTCCGAATAGATGCAATTTTCATGTTATTCGAGCAAAATAACCACCACTGAAGCTTATAACCATGAAAATTAATTCTACTTAGATTTATATTAATTTTATTCAATTTTGCCTAGTTCACAAGCCAAGTATTTATATTCCAATGCAATTGTTAAATTAAGTTTTCCTTACATTTTTATTTCAATAACCAATTCAGGTTTATATTAATTTCATTCCATCCTGGATTATTTACGACCCAGACATCCTCAATTTTATCACAATAATTAATTAATACCATTTCACTTGCAATTCAATTTGATTATCTAACAAATTTCATTCAAGAGTACCTAATAAAGCTTATTCACAATCATTTTGTTTTTCTCTTTCAAGTTGCTTGAGTTCTTTCAATTTCCACAATATTCTCATTATCTTCTTATAACAATTTTATTTTATTTTCATTTGATTCTCGTCCAAATCAATTCCAATCCCTTTTACAAACTTTAATGCACTTTGCTTATTCAGTTAGTCCATTTCAGATTTATTTTATTAGCAAAGAAACCACTTTAAATTATTTCATTCCCTTGAATTTATTCACAATTCAAACTATCACCATTATAATCTGATTCCATCTTTCATTCACACTTCAATATTTTACCACAAATTTAAATCCCATGCCACAATTGGATTTTTATTTACTTTCTAAATTTTGGCCAAACTGTCCAAAATTTTATTCATGCCAATACAAATTCCATTTAATTTAGCTTACACAAAATTCATTTCTAAACAATCATTTTGAATGTAGTTGAGTGAGCATTTACTTCATTCAACATTATGTCAACCAAATAAAATTTCCATTCAATTTGATTCTTATCCAAATTTATTTCAAGCTTACTTGAAATTTGCTTAGCCAAATTAAATTCATTCCACTTCTTTACCACTTAAATAAGGATTGAATTTCATTCAATATGCCTATAATGCAACTGAATTTTGTATTTCATTTCATTTCAATTTTATTCCTCCATAAATAAATTCAAAACTTATTTTCTATTGTAAGTTCATTCACATTTTTTTTATCTCTCACTCTACCTTATTTCAATTTACATTTCATTTGAGATTGAGTTTGAATTTACCATACCATTCAACTATCTCCCATTTGTAATTATCATTCCATTTCTCTATTTATAAGTTCACCAACTTATCTACTTAAAAGCTTATATTGCTCATTTGAGTTACTTTCGTCATATAATCACAATTCTAATTTCCAATATATATGTATCACTGAATTCTTAAAGATGCAAATTTTCTTTCATTTAACTTCTTGCACAATTTAAATCCACATTTCCAGATTATAAGTATAATATTTAAAAGCTCATGGGTATAATTCATTTCACAAAGAACCACAATTACATAGTCATCTTACATCTCAGTTTAATTCAAATCAATTTGATTCTAGGTCCAATTTATTTAACTTATCCCAAGTTAAATTCAAATTATCTATTCACTTCAATATATTTCATTCATTTCCATATACTCAAGTTAAATTTTCAATTTCAGGATTAAAATTTTCATTTCTTCCTTATTAATATCAACCTCACCAAATAAATACAATACTTGATTCAAATTTGACTTCACAATTTTACTTTTAAATAGAATTTCCAGAATTCAATTACCCAGGTTTTATTTCAAAACCATTTTGAAAAAATAAATAACTCATACTCCCCTAGTATATCAAATCAAATCTCCAGATTTTCCAAAACAACTAGTTTATACCAAACAAATCCAAACAATATCATAACCAACCATTTCGGTAGCAATCCATCACTTTAGAAACTCGAAAATGAATTCTAATGATGTGGCCAGCATCACCAGGATTATTTTCCAGCGACTGAAGTGGGTTCAATGCTTTCTTTCTATCCTAAATTCATTTCAAAACAGTTTCCATTCAAACATATTACTCCAAAATAATATTCCAATATTGCCTTCAAACACCTTAGCAAACATTTCAAACTTTCCAAGGATTTTAAATTTCCAAACTTTGTTTTCAATATATTTAAAATCCTTTCCAAAACTTCCAAGATTTAAATTCTGGTTCAATTTAAATTTAGTTATTCTTCCTTTATATAATTTATACCTAGAGAATTTTTTTGATTACAACCATTTCTAATTTAAGATTAAATTTTGGATTCTTATTTAATTAAGACATTAACAACCAATCATCCAAAAATAGATAATAATTTCAGAAAAGTTATTCCCTTTTATATCAAAATATAATTTTGGGTAAAATTATTTCATTTACCCCTTTAAAAACAATACTATGTCGGTTTATCTTTTTTAAGAGTTTAGAAACCCCTATCGATACGGTTGTACTTCCCATACCGATCAGAATTCATAAACACTCAACCGATAAATCAACACAGTATAAAAACAATTTTATATTCACTAACAAGTACGCCCTCATATCTATTAATACACTCAACTCATTATAGAGTTCCATTGACTCTGTTTAATGAGTAATTTCCCCACCAAAGCCTAGGTTGTCGCCAACCTAAGCTCTGATACCAAGTGTAACGACCCGCATATCCGTACCCCTTGAATCAACACTATTCTACCTCTGTTAACTCAAGTGGCACAGAATTACGAACCATTTGGGGTTAAAGAAGAAAAAAATAAAAGAAAGAAGGAACTAAACAATATAAGAATCTCACAGTCGCAGCGGAATAAAATATAATAGTAAATAATAGATTTTACGCAAAATGAAATATATAACTATTTTATACATCATATCATTAGAGTGTCTCATACATCAACAATTACCACTCAGACATACCATACAATCATAGCAGCGGATATATATAAATATGGATAATACGTCTCGGACTCCAACTCCTCTCCTGCTCCATAGCATCCTGTCCTAAACATATAATACTCGGTCTGACCAGAGCACTATAATGAAATAACACACGAGTCAGTCTAGAATACCAGCTGATAATAATGCATCCAAATTGATTACTAAAGTTTCAAAAATCCTTTGAAAACAAAAGCATCTCGTAAGACCACGCCACAAATAAACATGTTGGGTTTTTACCTTACGATAGCTAAAACACTTTTTATAGAAATCCTCTGATATTATAATAGAGTCTATTTACAAATACTTATAAAATAGCCGAAATTGTTGCATCTATTAAATTCCAGCTACTAGCCACAAAAGTGGGTAATACAAACAAAACTCGTACAAGGCTCGTAGGGAGAATGGATTTCCAACAATGACTAGGCACTGGGGTACCACCTGTCACAGTACGGGGCCTAGATCACCATACCGAGGACCACGTCCGATCCCCTGCAATACAAGGCCGGACCCATCCCTTACTGGACAGTTCCGAATAAGATCACCCCGCGGTTGGAATCAGCAACCGCACCACTAAGCCGAAATAAAAAGGGACATCTAGACAGGGATGACCTTACTCTCCAGTGGGGGCTACCCATGAAGCCTTCTGCATATCCCTTAATTTTCAGTCATTCCCATTTGATGAGGCTTGAGGCTAAGCGTTACCTTTAGAATGTTTCACTTAGAATGCCCATCGTCCACCTGACGATGTTCCGAAAGCATTCGTCCATACAAGTCCGTCCCGGGTTCGAACGGAACCGAAGGCACTACTCCTACTACATCCATTTTGGAAATATCCTCAGGATTAGTAGCGACTAGCCCTTGCACTTCACAGCTCCATCTTCGTCTCCGAACACGCTTTTCTAATGAAACGTACAAACCGTATCGAAGTGGTTTTCGAGAAATAAATCTCGATCACGGTCTCTTCGAAACGATCAACGCGTTTGTCCAATATTGATAGTTGGTGATTTAACTATCAATTAACATTCTCAAAACATCCATCACACAATAAATAATTCCCGCATTATCTATTTGACTCAAATATCTCTTATAAGATATATTTTCAAAATTTCAAAGCTCATTTGAAAACAATTTCCCAAAATTCTTCCTTTTCACGGTAAATCCCATTACCATTTATTCCCATTGGAAAGACCAAGCTTAAACATTTGGCTTTAAAAATAGTTAAAACACTTTATACTGAAATATAATTTAAAATATGAAAATTTCTTCTGCTTGTTTACTCAAAATATAATTTCAAAACAATTTTTTTAAATAGCATTATTTAGTAAGATATAAACTGGATTTAAATAAGGGTTTGGTTTACTAAATTTAAAAATGGAGTTTAAAAGAATAATACTAGCCTTTACCAATAACTTAAAACAAATGGTTATAAAACAAAGTTTATTTATTTCTTCTTTAAATTAAACATTTCTAAAAAAATATACTCTTTAAACAATTTAAACTTTAACTTTTAATTAAATAAATCTTTTAAAACACTAACTTGGTTTTTTACTAGGAAAACACTTTTCCGTTCAAACATCCTAAACAATATCCTTCATATAAATACAACCGATTTATTTCAATTCAATTTATGTTTACAACATAAATTCCCAATTCCATACTTAATCTATATCTTCATCTGAAGTTAAATCTCAATTTCCCATATCCGGAAATTCATTTTTGAAACATAGGTGTTAAATCATTTTTAAACAAAATAAATTTGAATTTCAATGAAAAACCATATTTAAATTTTATTTAAATAAAATCCCAATGAAAAACGGCATTTCAAAATATTCTATTTACATTTAAAACTGTTAATTTAAAGTCGGAAGCTTCATCTTAACATATTTTAATTTTCTCGGATAACACTATTCATTATTAAAATAACTCATCGTTATTCTAAACCAAATTGTAATTTCCATAGGATTTATTTCCATAAATCTACACTTCACATTTGTCAATTGGTAAATTTCCATTGTATTTCAAATCCCAATTTTACCAATTTTACCAATTTTACATTTTTCCATCCAAATCAGATTTCACATTTTATTCTTTGAAATTCTATTATTAACAATTCACCTTATTTCGTAAAAACCCAATTTAATCCATTCATAATTAAATTCTGTAATTATAATTTATACAACAATTTCACAGTACAATTAAATTTCAGATTTGTCAATCACAACACATAATCAGGCATCCTTATCGATTATAAAATAATTGTTACATTATGAGGAATTCAGTTGGATCCCTCCAACCTATTTTCCCTGCATCCACAAATATTAGCACATCACATATATAAATATCCATCCAGACTGACAGCAACAATTATATTCAACCCATCACACAGATATTCAAATATTAACTATTTAACTTAGCTAGCATCCATATGTGAGTGAGAATAACTCACCTTGAGTTTCGGCGAGCGTTCAAAATTTAAAGTAAACCGAACGACGTTCGATTTAACTCAAATTTCTACTTGCCCGGAATGATTCCCGAACTGCACTACTGCGTAGTACGCATCTCTGCGATTCCGGAGCCGCAAATTTCGTCGAAATCTGATATCGCACGAACAAGTTATTAAATTTTAAAGTTCTGTATATAAATTTAAAACAAATATCTTTTTTTTAAACAAACGTTGGCCGCTACCTTTCCCCTTCTTCACGCGCGATCTACAGAAGGTCACGAACCCATTGTCGCACAAACTAGGGTTTCGAAACGCGACTCCATCAACGCTCGTGAACTCGATCAGGCTCTGCTACCTCGAAGAGCGCGGCGCCTCACACCTCCGGCTCGAATGCGCGTCCACTCGGCCTCCCATGTTTCTAGAAAATCGCGCATGAACGGCGACTGTCTCGACTTCAATTCTGGTCACAACAATGAATTCCGTGCTACTCCACCGTACGGATGGGTAGATCTCAATGAGTACTACAACTTTGTAGTTAGAGATCTTGCGTAAAAATTGATGGATGAAGAGATACAACAAGAAGAAGATGGAGATCTACTGGCCATTGAAAGAGAAAGAAACGGCGGCCGGTTATTTATGTTAGGGTTTAGGATAAAATGTTAACATATATATATAATATTATTTAATATTAATTTAATCTCGTTCCTCAAATTTTTTTACAACTTATGCAAACGAACTCCAAAACACACGTACCAATAGGCGTTCCTAGGGTTTTTCCGCATTTCGAACACAATGGAACAGGTTACGGAAGCTAGTTCGGTCATACGTGCGAGTTACGAAATTAAACGATCAATTTAAAATTAAATCGATTAAAACGATTTCTAAGCGTTTCGAGATGCCACGGTCAAACGATAACTCCGAACGCTATGAAAATTGAAATCCTTTAACAACTAACTATTACGGATCCAACGGAACTAGTTTCGTCGAATTCCGAGACTGTGCCTCGGAAGGCTATTTTCACTCGTCGATTAAATCGAGCGATTTTCAAAATTGTCAAAAATGCTTAAAATTTCACTTTTAAAATTTTAGTACCTTAATAATAAATCATACAAAATATATAATCACATTACAAATCATTCTGGCTCATTCCGGACCAAAACTGATTAAATTGCATTTTAATAATATTAAATTCATTTTTAAATTAATATAAAATCCCAAATATTAATTTATCAACTTTAAAATTCCTCTAAAATTCCCACCATGCTATTTACACTCAAATAACTCAAAAATAAATTTTTAAAACCATTTTTATCACCATTTACATCCAGATTTACTTTTATTTCAATTCCGAATATTTAAATTATTATTTTCCCATTATTCAAATTCAACTGGAATTACTATAATTAAAAATTATAGCTTATTTCATTGATTGAACGAATCCATTCATTGCAAAATCAATTAAGAATCCACATTAAACATTTAAAACGAGTTAAATGTTCAAATTCAATGGCTTAAAAATACGGGATGTTACAAAGTATCTATGTACAAATAAATAAAAGAAGAAAAGCATAAGCTTGTAAAATAAGACAACAACAATTAATGCAAAAATATCTTAGCACACCCTATTTATCTATCAGCCGAAATCTTGCTTTGCCAAATGAAAAAAAATATATCTCTGATCTTATATTTTACAAAACTATATATTTGTCACCTTATTGTACAAACAAGAATTATATCACCTTGTAAACTCATTTCCTATATCTTAAACTTTCATTTCAGTTCGTTCCGTCAGAAAAACCGAGTAGCATCTGAAGTAAATGCTATTTAAAATTTAAACAAAAATTCAACTCTAAACTTAAACAATCCATTCAATTCAACAAAAACAAAAAGAAAAAAAATTAAAGGAAGAAAGAAGAAAAACAACTGCAGTTTTCAACAAAGAAGCTCTGTTCATTCTGGAAAACAAGGTGAGTAACTTCACATTTAAAAATCTTAGAGTAAATCTAGATTGCATTCTATTCACTGAAACAAGTATGTTTATATGAATTCTGGCATTATCTATGTATATATGTAAGTGTGTATATATTGTGTGCTTCCTGTTTGTGCTCCCAGACTCAAGTTTTATTCAAAATTTATATTCCATTAATCTAGGTACTAATAGAACTTAGGTTTTAAACAAATTATATCTATGTAAGCATAAAGTAAGGTTTAAAAATTTAATTAAGTTAAATAAATTTGTATATTGCTCTGGAAATCAAAAGAACTGATCAAAACCTTAAATTAGTCAAAATACAAATTTCTTAATTCGCAAATTCAAGTATGTAAGTTGAATTCGTATGCTTAAACATGATTTTTAAACCTAAAATCATACTTTTTAGATCAAGGGTGGAAGATAAGTTTGGGTTTGCCTGATTTTCTTTGATTTGGTGATCTCTGGTGATCCGCTGTGTTGTAGAGGTCGGGATTTTGTCTGATGATAGAGGGATGAACGGCGGTTCAGGGAAAAATAGTATGATAGTGTGCAGATGTTCATGGTGCGGGTGGCGAACGTTTGAAGTCTGTAGCCCTAGTTTAGTCGAGGTTGAGTGTTTTGATTCGTTTGTTTGCTGGAGACGATCGAGTGCGATGGCATTCTGGGAGATGGTAGAGGGAGTATGGACGAGTGGTTGGCTGGAATTTCAATTTTTCTGGTGGTCGGGGTGTTGAGAACGACGGAGTTCCAGGTTTTGGAGGAGTTCCAGTTGATGTTTCCAGGTTTGGCTTTAAACTCGAATTCAATTATGAGGGGATGATGGAGGTTCTGATGGTCGGAGAGTGGAGCATGGAAGGTTGTCGACTTGCTCGATGATGCTGCGTCGACTGGAGGTGACGGCAGTGACATGCACCGTGCACGAGTTTGGGGATCTGAAAATTGTGCTGTTGAATGGAAGCAGAGTGTACGCGTTTATCTCAAGTAATTCGAGTAGTTTACTCGAAGTTTGTAAGTGTTGAACTCGAAGTAAAAATAGTGAGGCTCGGGTTGTTTTTCTGTTTTGCTACAGGTTTTAGCATACCTGACAGTAAAAATTTGAATTCAAAGCAAATTTAAACAGAATTTAAATGGTGAGATAGATTTAAAAACAAGTTTAAATCTAGATGAAGTTAGATTCAAAATGGCTTTGAAGTCTTAAAGTTTTAAATATTTAAAGGAGGGTTTCAGGTTTTAAGAACAACCTTACAGTTTTTCTAAATTTAAAATTTTAATTTAAAATCTAAAACCAAAATTTAAACTGGGTTTAAAATCAAAAGTTAAGTTTAGTTTCAAATACACTTTTGAATCTTAAGCTTTTAAAATGAACTGGGATTTTAAATCAAGAATTTAAAATCAAAGTTTGGAATCAAAGTTTAAAGCCAAGTTTAAATCAAATGTTTAGATATGGATTCCAGTTTCTTGAATTCAAATCTGTAATTTAAATCAGTTTTAAATCTGAATGTTTAAACAAGTTTAAATCAAATAGCTTTTTAAAGTAATTTGTTTTCAAATAAATGTTTGAATTGGATTTTGATAAAGTTCTTTTTTAAAAAAAGGATTTTGAATGAAAAGTAAATAATTTGTTTTAACTTGAATTTGCAAGTTAAAATGTAATGTAATTTAAATCTTAAATTTTAAATAAAAATTTAAGTAATTTAGTAAAAAAAATTCTTATATAGGTTTATAAGTTGATATTTAAACTTGGTTAATGTTTAAATATATAATCATTTTGAATCTTATATTCGAAATGAAATTTGAATCTAAATTTAGAAGTATAATGTTTTAAATACACTTTAATATTAATGAAGTCATTAATAAAGAGATGGATTACCTTAGAGAAAATTAAGGTATTAAAATGATTTAATGAATAAGATAATTAAGGAATGACTTATTTATTTAATTTATAAATTAATGATTTAGATTAACTTATAATTTGAGATTAATTAGCAAAGTAATTAAAGAATTATCATTAGTTAATGAAGGTCATTAACTAAGATTATTTAAATAATTAAGTTAATGTGATTAATTTTAAATAATTAATTGAGATTAATTAATTAACGATAATCACTTATGAAATTGTGTAAGTGTAATTACTTTAGGAAAGTAATTAAGAAATTAATTGCTCATTGTAATTAACTGAGTTTAATTTGATTAATTTAAGTTAATTGTCAAATATTGTGTACTGGATTGGGATTTCTGTTGTGATTGTGTTACTGTGTGATGTAAATTGCTTTGTGCCAAACTATGATTTGTGATTCGTTTCTATGTGTATGTGAAAACCCTTTTTTGCCCGTAAATGGCATTTAAATTTCGACGCGACACGGTATCGGATTCCAGTTGGCTATCCAAAACCCACATCGAATCATAATGGTAAATCTTTGTGATTGATTAATTTACTTTATCTATGAATCTATGATGATTGATGATGTTGCACTATTGTGTGAAACCCCTGGACTACACCATACACACACGAATATGGATTGCACGTGGAAATTGGTTAAGTCGTAGATTTTTGAAATTGTATTTAAAAGTTGAATTTTTGAATCCAAATAGTTTTGGGAATGGATTGGGATTAAAGTAAAAAGTTTTGGAAAGGTATTTCAAGATAAAATTTATTTTTGAACAACTTGATTACGCCTTGAAGTTTAAATAACTTGATTTAAATTTAAATTCAAAATTTGAAAATGAATCCTATGATTTGAAAGTAGGGACTAGAGATTTTATATAAGTTATATATGGGTTAAACAATTTTAAGGGTATTGATTTGGGAATTTGAATTTAATTCAAGGGCTTTAACTCGTGCAAATATAATTGGATTTTTCTGAAACGAAAACAATTTGTTTTCAAATAATAAAAGTTTTCACATAAGGAAATGAACTTCCAATTCAAGTTAAAAGGATTTCAAGTCTAATATGAAAATGATTTCCAAGTTATGGAAACGGTTTGAAAGCTATAGGTTAAATCTTTGATTTAAAGATTTAATGAGTTAATCCAATTGAAATGGAAATTGTTTTCCGTAAATAGATCTTTGTGAAACTGGGTGAACTTTGTGGAATAAATCTTTTTCTTAAAAGATTTAAAATGGTAATTTGTTTAACCATTTGAAAGAGAAGCTTTGGATTTTATAAGTTGTGACTTAACTGAAATCCCATATCCATATATTTTTATATTTGCGCTCATTGTTCGGTTTAGCCGGGAGAGGACCTTGCGTCATATAACCCATTCCGAATAATGATACGTCATTATGGATAGCATTTTAAGACCGATGGTGAAGACGGGGTATTTGTGAGAACGATAGGATAACCTATCGATTGTCTCTGCACCGAGTAGCTATGGTATAGAGATTCCCTAAGTGATGGCAAGTATGATCGGGATTGTGAATACCCGGACTGCAAGGGCTTCTTATGAAGTGCCTTTGCTTCTGTTCGAACCCGGGATAGACTTGTATGGTTGTATGTCTAACACTACACTTTGAGATATTAAGTAGATTTCTTTCAAATACATATCTGTTGGTGGCGGAGAATTTATTCTCTTAGCTTAGCACCCTTCTCTGAGACGTACAAGCTCAGAGGTTATGTAGTTGAAGGTTATTTGTGATATACTCCCAATTTGGTAGTGTGGCATGTTGAGTGCTGCTGTGTGTTGATGATCATTTGTTGATCATTTGTGATCAAAGCATGGCTTTTGTATAAAGCGAGCTTTGTGTATGAGACTTGCTTGTCTAGGTGAAACGTTATGGGGGTTCTCGCTTTTTGTTAGGTGGCGTGAAGTAGACTCTTACCCCTACATGTCCTCTTTAAGGTGTTTATTAGGCGTAAGCTGTGACAGTCGAAAGGCTGGCCGTAAAAGCAAGTTTCGGGTACCGTTGTGAGCAACGGCGGGGCTGTGATGGTTGAAAAGCCTACCAGTCGAGATTGGTCGCTGTCGATGGTTGAAAAGCCACCAGTCGAGATTGGCCACTGTCGATGGTTGAAAAGCCTAGACGATCACATTTCGTATCAGAGCTGAGGGTTAAACTTTAGCTCGGGAGTATAACACATTAGGTAGCACATTAGAGATAGGGTGAAGCATACCCTAGAATGAGTATATCCCTAAGATATCTGTTTGAATGCCTCATTAAATTCTATTATTATCCACTGATAGTGAGTATAAGCGCAAGAAGGGAACGAGATAGGGGACAGGGGAATACCACTACAAATGGTCAATACCCTGCAACAGTGGAAACAACTATCTTCTCAAACTCCTTTGATTCGTCTTCCCAATTTCTTTGATATCTTCATGACAGCTACAAGAAGAAATTCAGTGTGATAATGCCCCTGCGAATCGTTGTAGGAAATCCTTACTTCGTATCTTCATGGTTTCTTATCAGCTTTTCGATCTAAACTTTAATGAATTTGGAATTTGAAATTGAAAATTTTAAATAAATTGGAAATTATAAATTGAGTTAAATTGATTAATAGAATATGAAGTCAAATTTGAATTGTATCAATAAACCGATTTCGTTTAAAACCAACTTTGAAATTCTATTGTAATTTCTTGTGTAGATTGAAGTCCGAAGAGGAACAAGTTGGTATATACTTTAGGGTGTTCCGACCCAAGTTGTAATCCATATCTTGTGTTTTAGGAATTGTAGAAGATTGAATTTATCTATCTATTCTTCTGTTGGGTCCAGATATATCCTACGAACGGTTAGTTATCCTTCGAACTTACCAGTGTCCCTGCATATTCGTAGATTTGGTGACCGGAGTATCTTGTAAAAATTTGAATGGGTTTGTTCTCATATTTTCGATATTCTGATGTGGTAATCCAAATGAAGAATTGATATCCAGTTTGACCTGGAAAACTGTTTCTCTATCTTCGTGTATCTATCTTTGTTGTTTTCGTGCCTGCAAATTTCGAGGATGAAATTTCTTAAAGGGGGAATCTGTCCCGGATTTTAACTAAGTTTAAATTGATAATTAATTTAGTTTTTGGATAAAAATGGCGAAATTAATCGGTAATTAATATAAGATTCTAGTTAAATTATGAATTAATTGAGAATTAATTTGGATATTTGAAAATAAAATAAATTGAAAATAGAATTTGAAATTGAGATGTAAATTTAAATATCTTAGAAAATAAATTTGTATTTGGATTTTGGATATGATTAAATTAGATGTGCATATATGAGTGGATTTAAATATATATATATATATATATATATTGAATTTGAATATAAATTTTAGGCAAATGTTTAAAAATAATTTGAAATTATTAAAATATGTGACGACCCGTCTTTTCGGACAGTTTAAACCGACGATCGAATACACATGCCGATTCCAAACCATTCAAAAGGGCAGATGGTTATTGGGGTAAATAAGAAAAGAAGAGGAAAGAGAAATAAAAGAAAGGAAACCACACAGAATCTTGCAGCGGAACAATAAAATATAATAATCAAATAAACAGTTCATGAAGTTGTTTACTATACTTTGATCATTATTTATACAACATTTATCAGAGTTATACATATTCAACAGAACAAATAAAATAATGTAGCAGATAGCATGATGCAAGGGTAATAATAGTAATAGTATACCAAATCTTCGTCTTCATCCTCCAGAATAGATCTTCAAAAATCTGAAAAACTCAGGACTGACCCGAGCGTAATGAAAAGACAAAACACTCGAGTCAGGACTAAAATATCCTTATGAAAGTTAAATCAATCGTAAATAAATATGAGTGTAACGGCGTCAGAGATGTTTACGGGGTTTGACATCTCATATCAAGTGTCAACGTGCGTGCAATAACTCAAGAGATGTTACGGGATTTTCCATCTCTTAAGGATCCGTTAAACTATCTACTATGTAGTACAATACGCTAAGTAGATAATGCCTATCAGTAATATAAAGTATCAAAATAGCGTTAAGGCGTTACCATAATCCCCCTTAACACATTTTTATAATGCCATAGTCTATACAGCACCGTAAGCCCCACCGTAAACTGGTGGTTATCAGAGGGTACCCCATATGTATAACACAAAACATAACGTAGTGGTCGTGAATAGGATAATAAGTATGACAAGGTACATGAGGCGATACCAACTAGGATACTAGTAGTTGCGTGATCCGGACTGATGTTGAGCATAGCCAGCAGCTACCCCAACACCGTGAAACAAAACTCCCAAATCAAGGGGTGCACCCAAATCGAATCACATATGTAATAGATATGGTATCGAAGAAGTGTGTCCGCTAGAGATGGCGAACCTCAATGGCCCGGCGCAGCTCCTATTTTAGTCATGTCAGGGGTCATCCAATATCGTTCTCTTTCTTCAGTCAACGCGTTCACCAAACCATCCACTTCATTCTGGATCGACACTCCGCGTATAATAGTTATTAAAGTGGTTTTCGGTATCGACAGAGAGTATGTCCATATCCGATCCCGGTCTCTTTAATAACTACGTATTATTATACCAGTGGCTCTTTTACATTTCAAATCGATTCATAATTGATATTAAAATATCGTATTTGCTTCAAAAAAACCAAATCCATTTCAAATATCATCATATCTATTCAAATGTAAGATTCCGTTTCAAAAATCATTTTCCGCATCAATATCTCGTTTCGATTTCAAAATCATTTCGAATTTCAATTTAGGTTGCAACTTCATTTAAACCAATTCGTATCTAAATTCAAGATTTAAATATAAACATTTCACCTTATTGACCAGCTTAGAATTTTAGAAAATAGTTTTAAGTGGTTTAAAAGTAGTTTTAAATAATTAAAGTAGTTAAAAATACTTAAAATCTTAAAATGGATTTGAAATAGATAAATTAGTTTAAAATAATTTAAATTGGGTTAAGTAGATTTAAAACAGATTAAAATAGTTTAAGTATTCAAAATGGTTTATATAACAAAGTAAATTGGAAAACAAAATAAAACAGCTTCAAAACCAATCCATTTCAATTATAACTTCCTAATTCAAATCAATTTCAATTTCCATTCTACCGATTCAATTTCGATTTCACTTCAAATCAATGTCAACTTTGACTTCAAATTTATTTCAATTTTACATTCACCTTTAATTTATTCAATTTCAATTTATATCGATTTGGAGCTTGATGTTCAAAATTCCAATTTATAACACTTAACAAAATTATCCTTCAATATTCAAATTTAAATCCAAATTTCAAATATGATTCAATTTCAAGCTCGATTTCAAAATATCATTTTTATATCACTTTTACTTAGTAATATTCAAAGCTCGAATTAAGGTTAAATCTTTAAACAAATCACTTTTCGAAATTCAACCATATCCCGATTTTAAATTCCAAAGTCTCCACTTTAATTATTTAACAATTTCCTTTAACCATAATTTATTTCAACATTCCAAACTCAATTTTTCGATAAATTCGATTTCTATAAATTGATTTCTATTTATAACTTTTAAATCAAAACATTTAAATAAATTTCAAATCGAGGATTTTAAAAATTATTAATTTAGCCAATTCGGTGTCCGTATATAATTTTCTATCTTATGGCCAAGTAATTTTTTTATTTCAATTAAACGTCAGGGATGAATATATATCACTTAAATCAAATCAAGTTTCATATGTACGCATAACAAGATATATATAAGCAAATAAACATCCAAACATTTAAATATCAACCAATAGCATCCATCGAAATACATCATCCAATAGGCAATACAATTCATGGCAATTTCATAGTTATCAATGTCAGGTAATTTAATCGCAATTCAATTTTAATTTCAATTTAACTGTCAATTTAAATTTCAACGGTTAATTCAAATGACGATCTATATGACAATTAAATTTTTATCAAAAAACGACAAGTAAAATCATAACACTTCATAATGTCAAATTTAACTCGCATAAAGATATTCAATACGTTGTGAGCGTTATAAAACACTCACCTTGATTTTCCGTTGTCGCCGAGACGTTCCGGTTTGGAACTAAACCGGACGACTTCCAATTTTAGCCCAAATTTCAACTATCTCCAAATTTGTCCAAACTAGTTTCATTGCGAAGCTCTCGTCATCACGATCGCAACACAAAATGTTTTGTTCCAATTGGACCTCGTATGTAGGAGTTATGCATTTTATAAGTCATCGATATTTAAATTTATTAAACAAGTTAATTTCCTTTTTAAAAAATATTCATTACCCAGAAGGCCCGGCCCACAAAACTTCATCCCTCCCAAACTCCTGAAGCCAAATGCCTGCACACGAAACAGAGAAGAACCCATTCACACGCGTGCACAATCCCAGTGGTATGGAGCTCCGGTACTCCGTTCGACATGCCGTCTTCGCCAAACTACCTCTCTTCGAAGCCTCCATCACCTCGACCACAAAGCTTCGAGCTCGGCCACACCCAGGAAATCGCGACTCGCATTCCCATCTCGACCTCGTTCAGGTCGCACTACCCTATACGTGGCCGCACGTTCCCAAATTCGACTCCTAGGTGTCGTTTTCATCCCCAAACGCAAATACGAACTCTGTTTGACGAATCGATGGTTGAATGGATAAAGATCTCAAACCCTAGCTATCCATGCTCACGTTCTTCCTCTCTGCCATTTTTCCAAATCATAGCCGCACCCTCCAACGACCATACCAAGTCGAAGAGAAGGAGGAAATTCGAATTTAGGAAATGGTTTGAGGATTTTTAGATCAGTAATTTGTGAGATATAAAATTTCAAAGCTCCCATTTTTATTTTTCAAAGCTTCATTATCATCTCCCTCTGTACTCGGCTGTTATGAATAGAAGGAAGCGTGTTTAAAAAGGAAGTGGTACAGTGATTGGTCAGGTGGCTGAGAAAAGAAAGAAAAGAGACAGATGTGATGGGTACAGTCAAGTCAAGATATTAATTATTATTATTTTAAATTCAAATATCAAGATATTTATTTCAAACTCCTATCAAGACATGCCGTTAGGCATTTCTAAGGTTTACCCCGTGTTCTGAACACAATGAACGTGTTTCGGGGGCTAATTCGATCATATGTGCGAGTTACGGAAATAAACGATCAAATTTAAATTAAACCGACTAAACAAATTTCTATGCGTTTTGGCTTGCCTGGACAAACGGTAAATCCAATTGACATGAAATTTGAATTCTTACAATAATATCACATTACGGATCCGATGAAACTGGTTTCGTCAAAATCCGAGATTGTTTTAAAAATGCCTATTTCAACTCGTCAATTAAATATTAAAATATTCAATTTTCACAAATTTACTTTTAATTTGATTTTAAAAGTTCTACAACATCATTCTAACTTTAATATGATAAAATAAAATTTTAAAAATCATTTTTAATCATATTAAACCCATTATTTAATTATCCAATAAATTCCAATTTTATAATCTTATTAACTCTAATATAATCCCAATATAACTTACATTCACTTTGAAAACCAATTTGAATCATATTAAATCAAATTTTAATTATTCACTCTATTTCCATATATTAAATTTCAAATTCGGAATTTAATTATTCAAACATTTGTAATATTAAATTTAAACAAATTTGATTATTCTTAAATCATTATCCTTTGAAATATATCTTTTGAAATATTCAAAACGAACTTATAAAATTTAACCTTTAAAACCAATTCACATCTTAGAACCCTATTTTCATTTTATAGTAATTCAATTATTCAATAAGTTTTAAATATTTAATTTAAACAATTTACCTGTTCAATATTCAATATTTAGTTTTAAATAGATCTTTCTTATCAATCAATTACTCTATTATACCCAATGAATTCAACATTTATTATCCTATTCAACTATTGATTTCACAGGCATTCACTAAGTAGCATTTATTTTTCAATACTTACTACTATTCAAATCTTCGAAACCAATCTATAAAAGTTTGTATTACTACCTAAATAATTCAAAATTCTTATTCACTTATTTACATTTGTTTTTCCATATATTCCCTTATAACCAAGTTATAACATTTGAGTCAATTCAATTAGATTGGAACTCCATTCAATCTATAAATAATTACTTGGATAATTATTGTTGCTATTCATTCCAGTTATTATTATTCCAAACGAATTACAAATTTTTTTCTAACATTAAATCACGAAATCTTATCAAAATAGCTATTTTAATTATCGAAAATTTACAGGTCGTTACAAAATATATCAATGTAATTTATTTGATTTGTATATTATGCAAAAACAAGACAAAATAATTACATACAAACAAATAAATTATAAATATGGAAGGCTTGTATAAGAAGACATAAGAAAAAAGAAAGAAGACAAAGATCATTAATGCTGGCCACAATATTATCTATCGCCACTAAAATAAGATTATCAGCCACCAAAGTTAAGTGAGAAAATCTGCTAGTCAAACAAACCAGCAAAGAAATATATGCTCAAATATAAAACAAGTAAACATATATATGAAGTATTACAAAACAAATATCTAAGTATCTATGTACAAATAAATAAAAGAAGAAAAGCATGAGCTTGTAAAACAAGACAACAACAATTAATGCAAAAATATCTTAGCACGCCATGTTTATCTATCAGCCGAAATCTTGCTTATGAAAAAAAAAAAATCTCTGATCTTATATTTTACAAAACCATATATTTGTCACCCTATTGTACAAACAAGAATTATATCACCATGTAAACTCATTTCCTATATATTAAACCTTCATTTCAGTTCGTTCCTTCAAAAAAACTGAGTAGCATCTGAAGTAAATGTTATTTAAAATTTAAACAAAAATTCAACTCTAAACTTAAACAGTCCATTCAATTCAACGAAACAGAAAAAAAATTAAAGGAAGAAAGAAGAAAAACAACTGCAGTTTTCAACAAAGAAGCTATGTTCATTCTGGAAAACTAGGTGAGTAACTTCACATTAAAAATCTTAGGGTAAATCTGGATTGCATGCTATTCTCTGAAACAAATATGTTTATATGAATTCTGGCATTATCTATGTATATATGTAAGTGTGTATAAACTATGCTTCCCATTTGTGTTCCCAGACTCAAGTTTTATTCAAAATTTATATTTTATTAATCTAGGTACTAATAGAACTTAGGTTTTAAACAAATTATGTTTTTTTAAGTATAAAATAATGTTTAAAAATTTAATCAAGAAATTTGCATATTGCTCTGGAAATCAAAAGAACTGATCAAAACCTTAAATTAATCAAAATACAAATTTCTTAATTCACAAATTCAAGTATGTAAGTTGAATTCGTATACTTAAACATGATTTTTAAAGCTAAAATCATAATTTTTAGATCAAGGGTGGAAGATCAGTTTGGGTTTGCCTGATTTTCTTTGATTTGGTGATCTCTGGTGATTCACTGTGTTATAGAGGTCGGGATTTTGTCTGATGATGGAGGGATGAACGGAGGTTCAGGGAAAAATAGTGTGATAGTGTGCAGATGTTCGTGGTGCGAGCGGCAAACGTTCGAAGTCCGTAGCCCAAGTTTGTTCGAGGTTAAGTGTTTTGATTCGTTTGTTTTCTGGAGACGATCGAGTGCGATGGGATTCTGGGAGATGGTAACGGGAGTATGGACGAATGGTTGGCTGGAATTTTAATCTTTCTGGTGGGCGGGGTGTTGGAAACGACGGCGTTCCAGGTTTTGGAGGAGTTCCAGTTGTCCAGGTTTGGCTTTAAACTCGAATTCAATTTTGAGGGAATGATGGAGGTTCTGATGGTCGGGGAGTGGAGCATGGAAGGTTGTCGACTTGCTCGACGATGGCGCATCGACCGGAGGTGACGGCAGCGACGTGCACCGTGCACGAGTTTGGGGATCTGAAAATTATGCTGTTGAGTGGAAGCAGAGTGTACGCGTTTGTCTAGAGTAATTCGAGTAGTTTACTCGAAGTTTTTCAATGTTGAACTCGAAGAAAAAATAGTGAGGCTTGGGTTGTTTTTTTGTTTCGCTACAGGTTTTAGCACACCTGACAGTAAAAATTTGAATTACAGCAAATTTAAACAAAATTTAAATGGTGAGATAGATTTAAAAACTAGTTTAAATCTAGATGAAGTTAGATTCAAAATGGCTTTAAAGTCATAAAGTTTTAAATATTTAAAAAGGGTTTTCAGGTTTTAAAAACAAACCTGACAGTATTTTTAGATTTTAAAATTGAATTTAAAATCCGAAACCAAAATTTAACTGGGTTTAAATTTAAAAGTTAAGTTTTGTTTCAAATAAACTTTTGAATCTTAAGCTTTTAAAATGAATTAGTATTTTAAAACAAGAATTTAAAATCAAAGTTTTAAAAGAAAGTTTTAATCAAAGTTTTGAATCAAAGTTTAAAGCCAAGTTTAAATCAAATGTTTAGATATGGATTCGAGTTACTTGAATTCAAATATGTATCTTAAATCAGTTTTTAAATCTGAATGTTTAAACAAGTTTAAATCAAATAGCTTTTTAAAGTAATTTGTTTTCAAATAAATGTTTGAATTGGATTTTGATAAAGTTCTTTTAAAAAAACGGATTTTGAATGAAAAATTAAATAATTTGTTTTAGCTTGAATTTGCAAGTTAAAATGTAATGTAATTTAAAGCTTAAATTTTAAATAAAAATTTAAGTAATTTAGTTAAATCTTTTCTTATATAGGTTTATAATTTGATATTTAAACTTGGTTTATGTTTAAATATATAATCAATTTGAATCTTAAATTCGAAATGAAATTTGAATCTAAATTTAGAAGTGTAATGTTCTAAATACACTTTAATATTATCGTGGTCATTAATAAAGAGATGGATTACCTTAGAGAAAATTAAGGTATTAAAATGATTTAATGAATAAGATAATTAAGGAATGACTTATTTATTTAATTTATAAATTAATGATTTAGATTAATTTATAATTTGAGATTAATTAGCGAAGTAATTAAAGAATTATCATTAGTTAATGAAGGTAATTAACTAAAATTATTTAAATAATTAAGTTAATGTGATTAATTTTTAATAATTAATTAAGGTTAATTAATTAATGATAATCACTTATGAAATTGTGTAAGTGTAATTACTTTAGGAAAGTAATTAATAAATTAATTACTCGTTGTAATTCATTGAGTTTAATTTGATTAATTTAAGTTAATTGTCAAATATTGTGTACTGGATTGGCATTTCTGTTGTGATTGTGTTACTGTGTGATGAAAATTGCTTTGTGCCAAACTATGATTTGTGATTTGTTTCTATGTGTATGTGAAAACCCTTTTTTGCCCGTAAATGGCATTTAAATTTAGATCCGACAGGGAGTCGGATTCCAGTTGGCTATCCGAAACCCAAATCGAATCGTAATGATAAATCATTGTCATTGATTAATTTACTTTCTGTGAATCTGTGATGATTGATGATGTTGCACTATTGTGTGAAACCCTTGAACTACACCATACACATACAAATATGGATTGCACGTGGAAATTGGTTAAGTCGCAGATTTTTGAAATTGTTTTAAAAATTGAATTTTTGAATCCAAATAGTTTTGGGAATGGATTGGGATTAAAGTAAAAAGTTTTGAAAAGGAATTACACGATAAAATTTATTTTTGAATAACTTGATTACGCCTTGAAGTTTAAATACTTGATTTAAATTTAAAAAAATTTGAAACTGAATCCTATGATTTGAAACTAGGGATTAGAGATGTTATACAAGTTATATATGGGTTAAACCATTTTGAGGGTATTGATTTGGGAATTTGAATTTAATTCAAGGGCTTTAACTCGTGCAAATATAATTGGATTTTTTTGAATGAAAACTATTTGTTTTCAAATAATAAAAGTTTTCATATAAGAAAATGAACTTCCAATTCGAGTTAAAAGGATTTCAAGTCTAAAATGAAAATGATTTCGAAGTTATGGAAACGGTTTGAAAGCTATAAGTTAAATATTTGATTTAAAGATTTAATGAGTTAATCCATTTGAAGTGGAAATTGTTTTCCGTAAATAGATCTTTGTGAAACTGCGTGAACTTTGTGGAATAAATCTTTTTGTCAAAAGATTTGAAATGGCAATTTGTTTAACCATTTGAAAGAAAAGCTTTGGATTTTATAAGTTGTGACTTAACTGAAATCCCATATCCATATATTTTTAAATATTGCGCTCATTATTCGATTTAGCCGGGAGAGGACCTTGTGTCATATAACCCATTCTGAATAATGATACGTCGTTATGGATAGCATTTGAAGACCGATGGTGAAGACCGGGTATTCGTGAGAACGATGGGATAACCTATCGATTGTCTCTGCACCGAGTGGCTACGGTATAAAGATTCCCTAAGTGATGGGAAGTCCGATCGGGATTGTGAATACCCGGATTGCAAGGGATTCTTACGAAGTGCCTTCGGTTCTGTTTGAACTCGGGACAGACTTGTATGGTTGTATGCCTGACACTACACTTTGAAATATTAAGCAGATTTCTTTCAAATACATATCTGTTGGTGGCATTGAATTTATTCTCTTAGCTTAACACTCTTCTCTGAGACGTACGATCTCAGAGGTTATGTAGTTGAAGGTTATCTGTGATATACTCCCAATTTGGTAGTGTGGCATGCTGAGTGCTGCTGTGTGTTGATGATCATTTGTTGATCATTTGTAAACAAAGCATGGCTTGTGTATAATGCATAGCTTTGTGGACGAGACTGCATCAGGACCCTACACCCCGGAAATGGTGAAACAGGGAAGATGCGGCAAGGTTATAATGGTCGTGACCTTTAGGGTGTGTCATTCCCTTCAGTTAAAGGGTGGTATCATGGTATGGAGCCTAGATATTAACCTATGTGGTGGATTCAATCTCTTTTACTGTGTGTTTGTTGCTTTGTAGTTTAGAGGTGCCTCGGATATAGGTCCCAAAGGACCGGTGGATGGCATGCTCGAGTAGTAGTTACATAGTTACAGAGGTAGCCCGGCCTTGTGTTGGCAGAGAGCTGGTTAAGTTCTCGGGATGTCGCGCCAGAGGCGTACTCATGTGGCAGTGGGAAGTTCCTTAGCCTCACCATTTGTTGGAAATCCAAACAAAACAATGCGTGCCCTTTACGATTGCAGTTGTAAAACCTGCATCCTCAGGAGGTAGTTATAGCAGGCATAATATAATGGTACCTATGCTGGCTAAGATTAATATTATACTTTCGAAATGTTTTCTACTATGCACTAATAATAATATAAAAGAAGAATTTTGCGTAGTAGCATGTTTGACTTTCGTAAGGAGAAATCTCCCCCATGTGTGCGATTGCATTGTGTGTGTGCCAGGAGGCCTTATGGTAGTTTCATTTTCTAAAAAGCATTGCGGATTTCAATCTAAATTCTCTTGTTGTCTGTTTTAAAGATAAACTGTTTTCGTTACTCACACTAGTCCCGTGACTGACTCGGAGTTTATTGTTCCTTTCCTAAACTCTGGGTGCCCACAATTTTTCCACACGGGCAGTCTAGAGTTGGGTTTTTCAAATAGTCAGGTTTAGTAGATTATCTGGAGTTAGTTCAGTCTTTGGATCATGAGTGCACTTGCTTATCTTTGTGCGTCGTTATTGGGAGTTCGAGCTATTTTTGGATTGGTGCTTTGTAGATAGAGATTACCGATATTGGAGTTCTTTCTTGAAGACTATCTTTGAGATATTGTTCCGCTGCTGGTGTTATCTGTTTCTTTCCGCTGCTATTATCTTGTATCATATCTCTGATATATATTGATATTCATTGTATCATTCAGTTGTATCTGGATATTGTATCTGTCATTGTATCAATGTTATATATATATATATATATATATTGATATTCTTTTCTTCCGCTGTGTTGTACTTAATGGTGTTATAAGCTCTGGCGAACCAGATTCGACATTTAGATCTACGGCATTTGAATATGAGTGTCGTATTCGGTGCCGATTTTCGAAGGTCGAGTCAGGGCCGTCACAAATTCCAACCACTGTTGCCCTCGATTTGTCCAATTCGACCATCTCTTTCATAACAACCTAAAAGCTCTAGCAAACCATATCAAAGAAAAAACATCTAAACAACAATATTGTCCATAGACATACATTAAACACTTCAAGCACACCCACACATGATTATCATTCTAATCTTATTCTAGATCAAACAGTCACACTAGCATGTCAATATGATCAAATGGGGCTGCAAAACCATATGAAAACCTTTAGATTTCAGCCATATATGTATTAAAAAAATTGATTGAAGTTCAAAAACATTATAAGATCAAAATCATGTTTTAAACATCAATTTATACTATATAAACATATACAAGATAGTGAGAGGTCAAGAACCATTCACCGGTCACCCTTCTAGTGATGATTTGACTAATCTTAGTGAGAAAAACAGAAGATTTTGAAAGGAATTCAGGTTAGTCGATGCCTAGAACTATTTTAAGTAAGATGGAAATGACTTAAAATGATCTGATCAGTCCCCCTTTGGCTCTATTCTAGAAATGGGTCAATGGGCATGAGTATGGATTGGTCTAATTGCCTAATAATGCAGGAGGGCAACAACAGCCAAAACTAAATAAAACCACAACTTTAAATTTCTATGTCCGTTTTTCTACTATGACCACTCTACAAAACATGAAACCATCATCCTCAAGCCATGGAATTAGTTTGAGACCCTAATTCAGCTCTTATCAAAAGTTAAATCAATACGAGATTTTCATATTGAAATGGTCAAATAAAATTGGACAAAAATAATAGATGTGGAAGCGTCTTTAAGAGTCATTTTTCAAAATTTATCAACTGTTACGTTCTTTGATGTTTCCTTCCATTTGGATTTAATTTCTTCATCACAACACTCGTTTGAGATTGGTGATCATCCAATGACTTAGCATATTTGAAAGCGTATATATTGCGGTTTGCTGAGTGTATCGATTTTGAATCTTTAGCTTTGAATTTATTTCCCTACTACCCTTTGGTCTCTCCTTAACATTAACATATTTAGGCTTAACTAATGTGGTTATAGTAGGCATTACAATTACTTTCATCTCCGTCAAAATTATTCTACTTTCATCCTGAGCTCCATTATCATACAACTTCTTCAATGCACTATACTACAGTATGTATAACAATTCATCAGGTTCTTCGACATAAACAAGAGTATCCAATTTATATCATGCTCATCAATCATGTTAAGTGGTATATGACATTCCTCGGTATGTAAAATATACAATTCATGACGATAAGGTAGTCCGTATATAGCTTGTTTCAAATGATCACATTCAAAATTGAACATATTCCCCACTTCTTTTGAAATTCAATCCAACGGAAATAAATATATTTGATAATGAGGATAAATGAATAAGGAATATGACAATTATGTTTATCATTTCCAAACTCTTTTCAAATGATGCTTTAAGTTCTGTATGTTATAATAGTAATACATTGTCCATTTTTTCAAAATTTTGGCTAAAGATGCTTGTGATGTGCCTATGTTAATTTACAACTAGGCATGAGCAGCTTATGCTCTATTAGATGTTATATTATTACAGTGCGCACTTTATTGGTCCAAGGAAAAGGAAAAGTTTCTTTAAGTGGTACCTAATTATCCAATATATAGTTAACTTGTTCAGGATATTCTTTCCAATCTTCTACAAAAATATTCAAAAATTCATTAAATTCCTTTATTGAAGACGAATGAACAATGTAACGAGCCAGAATTTCTGTTAATTAAAATTTGTATATTTAATTGATTTTAAATATTAATAAGTGAAATTTATAAGTCGAGTAATTTATTTTTGGAATATCTGGATTTAACCGGATAATTAAATCGATAATTTAATATGTTAAATTACTGAAATAATTGAAAATTGGGTTTAATGTGATTAAAAATGATTTACAAAATTTTATTTAATCATATTGGAGTTAGAATGATGTTATAGAACTTTTAAAATTGAATTTAAAGCTGCTTTGTGAAAATTGAATATTTTAATATTTAATTGACGAGTTAAAATATGTTTCCCGCAGCTGAGATATGTTTCCCTTCAGGCCTTGAGCGGTCTATCCTCAACAAAGCCGAAAATGGTAGAGGATTAATGCTCTTGGCTGGGCTGGCTTAATGGTGGGTCAGTGTGGCAGACAACTGTATCCCCTAGCTCTATTCTCCAGAGTAGGGTTTTAAAAAAAATAGCCATTTTTCAAACAGTCTCGGATTTCGACGAAACACGTTTCATCGGATCCGTAATGTTAAATTATTGTAAGGTTTCAAATTTCGTGTCAATCGGATTTATCGTTCGTCCTTGGCAAGCCAAAACGCATAAAAATTGGTTTAAATCGATTTAATTTAAAATCGATCGTTTATTATCGTAACTCGCAAAGATGATCGAATTAGCCTCCGAAACACATTCCATTGTGTCCGAAACGCGGGGTAAACCTTAGAAACGCCAGCCGGCACGCTTCGTTTGGAGTCCGGAAAATTTTGGATGAATAGTGTTCGTTGAATTTTATATAAAAGCCCCTTTATATTTCATTTTTGCAAAGGAAATAAAATCCTAGGGTTTCTAAGGCCAGCCGCCACTAACATTTTCGATGGCCAGAAACTCACGATTTTCTTCCCTTATTATCTTCCAATCTATCAACTTTCACAAGAATTTATCAATTGCAAAGACAAAGAGGATGGTGAGTTCTATCGATCCATACGGCGACGATCGCCTGGATCGTGACGTGGTGGCTAGAAATCGAGCATGAAGTCGTCGCATTCGGCCTCGTTTTGCACGCATGGGGTGCAACCGAGTGGCACGTCCTTCTGGGCATTGGTGAGGGGAAGCAAGGCTAGTCGAATGATGGTTGTTGATCGGCTTCAATACGATTGTGTTTGTTGCGAAAATCTAGGGTTTGGGCGTGCTATGGGTCGGCTGCGTTCGGCCTTGAACTGGGAAGAAGAAGCTTCCAGCAACGGCCTAGATTTCTGGGCTTGGAACGAACGGTGATGATTAGGTTGAGGTTTAAAAATATTAAGAGGAATGTAAATTTATATTATATAAATTGTGTAAACTTCTAAAATGCATATCTCTTTCATACGATGTCCGTTTTTGGACGAAACGAATTGCATTGGCTTCATTTTGACGAGCACTACGCAATTGAATTGGATTGGAGTCGGTTGGGGCTAGTGAAAATTTCGAGTAAGATTAAACGCACGTTTAATTTTATTCGAAATAAAACGCTGAAACCGAAATTGGAATCAAGGTGAGAACTTCTCACTCAATCGAATTGTTTCGATTTAAATTTTAAATAGTTATATTTAAAATTTCTTGATTGTATGTTTGAATGATGATTGTTATCTATTGATTATTAAAATAGACATTATACGCCGTTAGTAAGCGGAGGTTATTTATTAAAAACATATACCGCGAATATTTCACTGCAAAGTGAAATTGATATTATTTATGTACTTGGAGTTGATTTCCCGCATTATATAGCGGATGAGACCCTATTGCGCCGCATAATAGCAGATAATATTTTATAAATCCCATATACCGCGATATTCCGTATTGGAACGGAATTGATATTGTGCTAACATCTATGAATGCAGGGAAATAGGTTGGAGGGATCCAACTGGATTCCTCACCAGTATTTATTTGATTACGGATATTGTGATATTTGTTGATTATCATATACTGATATATGATGTCTTTGTTGTCGTAATTGACTACTTGGTGCTGTTGCATCATCGGATCCATTTTTGATGTTTTAAAATAATGATTTTTTATTTTCAAATGAATTTTAAAGTGATTTTTGAAAGTATACGTTTTATTAAATTTTGAATTGTTAAAATAAATAAACATTAAAATTTTATTGTTATAAAAGTTATATTTTTGGAAAATAGTACTTAAGTATTATTTTGGAGTTATATAAGTTTTAAATAACGTTTTGTAAATTATTAAAAGGATTGGTTTATTTAAATTGAGATTTTTGAATTATTATAAATGGTTTATATAAAAGATTTCTAAAATTAATATTTATAAATTAAAAATATAGGAATTGTGAAACGAGTTTTATTAAGTGTTAAAATGAAATAAAAATGGATTTAATTAGTAAATGAAATTTATAGATTTATAAATTGTGAAGTTATGAAATGAATAGATTTTGTAAAATAAAAGATTTATAAATAATTAACTTATAAATCAGATTTTGGGTAAAGTTGAGTTATAAATTTAATTGATTTAAAAAAGGCATTTTATAATTGAAGTTTTTATAAATAGAAATGGAAATTATAAACATTTTTTATAAATCCGAAATCAATTAAATTTGATAAATTAATATAGAAGGTTATTAAAGGAGATATATTCGCGATTTCGGATAGCGAATTATCCTTGAAATAAAATGTGTAGAAAATATTGAATTTGGTTAGTGAAGTATATTCACGATTTTGGACAGCGAATATATTATTAAATAAAATGGATATGTTTTGGGAACATGAATATTATCAAATGAAGTTAATTGTTTTAACGATGTATTAAATTGTGTTAAACATCGAAACCATATATTTCAACATTTATTGTTGAAATAGACGTTTTCGGGAAATAAAAGGAAATATTGGACTATAACACTGCTGTTATAGTAAATGATTTCCGAAAGGAAATGTTTTATATAGTTTTGTGATTTATATATCTATTTTAAGTTCGAATCCCTATACTAGTAATTTTGGGTCGTCGTAACGATGTTTTACGTAACATTCGTTTTGACTCAAATAAATGTGTTTGAAAGAACGTTTTCTTTAAAGAATGAAATATATACTTAATTTCGATTTAAGTATACTGAATAATTTCCAAGTGTCGAAAATAAATGGATTTGTGAATTACTTATTATTAAATAAGTATGGAAATGTTTTCCAATATGAAGTGAATGTTTTGAGATTTTATATTTTAAAGATAAATTGAAAATGAATATTAGAAATCGATTTGGAAATCGTATATTCATAGATATTTTGGAATTGTAAATTCACTATGGAATTTAAAAAAGAAAGGGAAATTTGTTTAAAAATAAACGTTGATTTATTTTTGAAGTGTGGGAATAAATTTACGGATTTGGAACGTAAATATAAAGTAAATCAGTAAGGGTTTATTTAATTGGTTTAACTGAACCATTTTGAAATGAAAGTATTTCCGCGTAAGGAAAATGATTAGAATTTGTTTTCAAAGATTGAAAGGTGAAAAGTGATTTGAAATTTGTTTTCAAATGACTGAAATGTGGAAATTATATATCTAGTAAAGATATTTTGGAAATTAAATAATTTGAAAAATTATTTGGAATCTGGTGATGTTTTGCATACCTATTGATAGTTAAATAACCGACTATCAATATTTACCTTTAAATAGGTATTTGTCGTTATTTACTTGAATTTGAATGTCACACTTATTTTCAAAGTAAGCGCTCACTAATCGGGTTAGCCGGGAAAGGACCTTGGGGTCGTATAACCCATTTCGAATATGTGATACGTCGTTATCTTGATTGCATTTGATGACCGGTGTTGAAGACCGGATATTTGTGAAAACGGAAGGATTACCGTCGAATGACTCTACATCGGCTGATCTCCGATATAGAGGTTTTATCACCCTTAATGACGGGAAGTCCAGACGCAATTAGTGAATATCCGGATTGCAAGGTCTTCTTTGGAAGTGCCTTCGCTTCTGTTCGAGCCCGGAACAGACTTGTATGGATTGTATGTCTGACATTACAAATTGAGATATAAAGCTGATTTCTTTCAAATATATTTATGTTGGTGGTGGAGAATTTATTCTCTTAGCTTAACACCCTTCTCTGAGACGTACGAGCCAGAGGTTATGTAGTTGAAGGTTATTAGTAATATACTCCCAATTTGGTAGTTTGATATGCTAAGTGCTATTGAGCATTTGTTGAACAAAGCATAGCTTTTGTATAAAGCGTGGCTTTGTGGACGAGACTTCGTCGGACCTCACACCTCGGAAATTGTCAAAACAAGAAGGATGCAGTAAGGTTAACAACCCGCATATTTAACGATTTTATATTTAAATATTTTATTTAAATATAGCGTCGTTAGTCGGGTTTTTGGGTCCGAAATGTTACTTTTTGCAAATGGCCGAGTTGGGGCTCGATACCACTTCCACTGAGTTCAAAACGTCGTTTGCGATTTTTTGAGTATAAGCTTTGATATGTTTGGAGTAAGTTGAATTTTGCAACTTTTTCTAGTTGGGCTTTGGGTTGGGTTCAGCCCACTAACTAACTAATTAACCCTAACTCAGTCCCTCTCCTCTCCACTCACTTATTTCATTTCATAAAACTTAAGCTAAAAACTGAAAATGGGGTAGAGAATGGGAAATAGAAATTCCAAGCCCTAGTTTCCTCTTGCAACTTGAAATCTTGCTCCAAAATCAAAGTGAAGCTATTGGTAAGCCTCCTCTTCTTCTTATCCAACTCTTCTCCTCTTCAATTTCTAAAAGTTTCCTAAACCTAACTTTGGGAAATATGTGTTTTATTCTTAGATTGAAGCTAGTAGAGTTGACGTGAAGAGTAGTTTGTCTCCTTCTTGTGTTTGAGCTTCTTCTTCTTTGTTTTGGGATAAAAGGTGAGTTTTGAACTCACATCTACTTCTCTTGATTATTGATGTAGGGTGAGATTTTTATCTCACATTTATGTTTACAACTATATTGGATTGTTAGGTATGAGTTCCTAACACTTATTCATGTGCATTTGCCTTTGGTTTGAATTGAATTGGTGAACATTTCACTTTTTGGTGTTTCGGAGTCAATGGTGTTGGGTTATCGATTGGCAAAAGCCCCTTTAAGTCCATTGCTCAACAGGTTGCAAATGGGGTGAGTTTTCTCCTCCATTTGCTAGGCTGGAAAACATTTCCAGCTACAGCCAGTAGACTGACCCCCTGCAGTCAGTCGACTGACTACAGAGTTTAAAAACTCTCGGGTCACGGTTCAATCGACTGACTGCAGTAGGCCAGTTGACTGACCTGCTTCATTTTGTCCAATGTGCCTATTTGTTTGTGATTTCCACTTTTATCAATTTAAATTGATTCCAATTAGTTGTTTATGCATATGTGACCTTGATTATTTATTTGTGACTTCATTCACGGGTTTTATAAATAATCCCTCTAAATCGTATTAAAGTTTCCTTCTCAAATTCTTAAATTCTATTTAAAGCGCGCACATACAATTTCGCACTTCGATCGGAGTGGAAGGGAGATTAAATGGTTAGGTAAAACACGGACCATGAATCCATGCGTTTGTCTTGCCGATTAATCCCCGACCTATTGGATTGATCGTTTTGACCTTTTGGTCTGGTTTACCGATGAGATGAGGTGAACTTTTTACTGCTTTGAGTGTGAAATTAACTAACGGATAGTAAACCGTTTAGTGCGAACGAGTGGTTATGGGACTCACATTACCACTTTTCGAATTCCTTTGTGAGAGTTATGACACATTCCGCCAATTAGTGGTGTCCAGTACGGGGACTTCGACCTTCGCCACTACGGTTTGTTGCCTTCGGGTATGTTGCCTACGGGTTTGTGCCTTCGGGTTTGTGCCTTCGAGTTTGTTGCCCTTTAGTATCGCTTTCGATGTTGGTCGTTATGAGCCGCATGGATGATATTGGGTTTCCCTTTAGTATCGCTTCCGATGTTGGTCGTTATGCGCAGCATGGGTGATATTGGGTTTGGAGTCTTCGGGCTCATGGATCCTTGTTTATGCAGTACTGAGCACGTGCAAATTTTATGATGTTTCATTCATATGTATATTCCCTAGGTATCGCCCTTCGGTGTTGGTCTTTTTGAGCCGCACGATGTATAGCGATCGCCTTGTGTAACTTGTGTTACCTTCATTGGTATTTGTTATTTGCACTTTTGGCTTGATTTGGGACATGTGTATCCTTTGTTTCTCTATGTTGCCTATGATATGAGGCTTGTTTTGTTATCATATGATTCATCGTTTGTTAGATGATTGTGATATCTCCTTTAGAGATATTTGTTATACTTTGTAACCTTGTAGGTTTATTGTTGTTCAGTTTGTCTAACTGATTTGTTTAGCTAGACTGACCCGTGTATTTTATACTCGGGTCAGACCGAGATGTTTCATGTTAGGTGCTTTTGGACTTAGCCTATTTTGCTTCCGCATGGACTATTCAACTTGTTCCTTTTTGTTAAATCTTTTTGTGTAGTCCTTTTTGTTGTAACTCTGATGTGTATTCTTTTGATTCGTCTGTATATTGTGGTTTGCTATACCACTTGACGTGTATTAGTTTGTATACTTTGGTATGTATCTGTATATGTGTATATGATGATATTCTGTTCTGTGATGTATATTACATTTGAGTTGTTATATTCTGTTCTGATAGATCCTTCAACCACCTATGGTTTTGTTTGAAGTATTCATTGGATATGTCGATCTGTTTGGTGTGATTATTGTCGATGTATTCAATAGATAGTTAGAGCAAGGCTATAGATGGTCGCTCCTAACCAGGCTTATTCTCCGTGTTAGTTGACGGCATTACCCTGTAGTGTCATCGGCTAGCGTGGGTGTAGAGTTGGGGTGTCACAGCGTGGTATCAGAGCTGAGGTTCAGAACAGAATATGATAAACACAGAATAGATGCACATATTCTGGTACATCAAAGTGTATAAGTGATACAAAATTTTTGAATCATCGTGTCTCTCTATTCCTTCTACCATCAAGGGTTAGATAGAATGTGGGAATACGTCTAGGAATGCATTTAAATTCCGTAGTATTCCATATTGAATTATCTACCTTGTGAATAATCTTGTTTTCTCTTACTTTCAGTGTATAGCTGGAAGAGGCAGGGGACGACGTTCGGATGCTGGGCAATCAAGTGGCTCACATCCGGATGGCGTATATATGTCTGCTGATCAGTTTTTGGAATTGTTTAGGAGCACTCATCCTCCAGTTCCTCCTCGAGTATCTCCACCTCGCTAGTCTGCCTTTGCACATCAGTGCAGTGATTTTTCTCATCTTGGGGGAAAGTCGTTTAAGGGCTCCGAGTCTGTTCTTGCAGTCCAAGCTTGGTTTCGCACGTGCGAGCGTATCTTCTCTTGTATGGATCTTTCTGACCATGATAGAGTTCTTGTAACTTCTAGCTTATTGCGAGAGCGTTCTCTTGATTGGTATGAGCTTCTTATTGCTGAAATTGATGAGTCTACTCTTTCTTGGACCCAGTTTCGGGAGCGATTTGAACTCAAGTTCGTTCCTGAATCTGAAAAAGTTTTATTGACCCGTCGCTTCCTTGAGTTGAAGCAAGGGAAATCTTCTATTTCTGAGTATGTTGCATCATTCGAGGCTTTATCTAAGTATGGTCCTGAATTCCTTAGCACTTTTTATAAGAAGAATTTGAAGTTTGTCTCTGGTCTTAAGAAATATCTTAAGAAGTATTTGTTGCTCCAGCTTAAGCTTTCTTTTGAGGAGTTGGTTGATTCTGCGCTTCATCTCGAGACCGTCGAGAAGGAGTGTGATAGTTATGTTGATGTTGAGGTTTCCAAGAACCCCAACAAGAAGCCGTTTCCATTTCAGAAATCCAGGCCTTTTCCTTCTAAGAAGAAGAAGACTGGTAGTTCTAGTTCTCAGCCTCAGTCTGTTGGAACACCTTTCGTTCGGAAGTGTTTCAATTGTGGTTCTCCTGATCATATTATTCGAGCTTATCCTAAGCCTCTCTTCTGCCGTTTTTGCAAGAAGGAAGGTCATCATGTTTCAGCTTGCCCTACTGTTCCGGCTGGTGCCAAGTCTAGCAGGCTTTATGCTGCCAAGGCTTCTGAAGGTCCTTCTCAGCCCAAAGGTATATCTCCATCTATTTTGGAAGGTTCTATTTTATTTCATGATCATAGTATACGAGTTCTTTTCGATACGGGTGCTTCACATTCCTTCGTATCGAAGAAGCTCGTTGATGATTTATCCTTGGATGTTTCTTGCTTGGTTGCTTCTTTAAGGATTGCGAATCCTATTGGGGGATCCGCGACCCTTAGCTTGCTTTGTGATGATGTTGAGATTGTTTTATGTGGCTTTTCTTTTCGTGTGAATCTGCATGTTATTTCTTGTCTAGGATTTTATATGATTTTGGGTATGGACTGGCTAGTGAGATATAATGCCAGGATAATTTGTTCGGAGAGAATTTTGTATCTTCGACATCCGGATTCGCCTACTCAGCTATCTCTTATTCTTCGGGATGTGGATAATTCTGAAATGGATTTATATTCTCTTGAATCGCGAGATGGTGATGATATATCTCGTATTCCTATTGCTTGTGACTTTTTCGATGTTTTTGAGCCTGTCTCGGGTTTGCCACCTAAGCGGGAAATTGAGTTCCGCGTTGATCTCATTCTAGGCGCACAGCTAGTTAGTCGCCCTCCCACGAGGATGTCTACAAGGGAAAATAAGGAACTCAAGAAGCAGCTTTTAGAGCTTGAGTCCAAGCAGTTGATTCAGTCCAGTTTTTCTCTGTGGGGATCCGCGGTCGTCTTCGTGAAGAAGTCTGATGGAACTCTTAGGCTTTGCGTTGACTATCACAAGCTTAACGAGTTAACCATCAGGAATAGGTATCCATTGCCTAGGATCGATGATATGTTCGATCTATTGAGTGGTGCTAAGGTCTTTCCTCGGCTTGACCTTGCCATGGGTTTTCATCAGTTACAAGTCGCGGAGGATAGCATACTTCTTACCGCTTTCTGCACTCTGTATGGTTCTTTTGAGTGGCTCGTTATGCCATTTGGTTTGACGAACGCTCCTGCTTTCTTTGTTGATCTCATGAATTGGGTATTCCGAGAATATCTTGACAAGTTCGTCCTTGTCTTCATTGATGATATCCTTATTTATTCTAAATCTGAAGCCGAGCATGCTATTCACTTGAGAATTGCCTTGAGTACTCTCCGTCATCATCAGCTTAAAGCCAAATTCTCCAAGTGCCACTTTTAGGAGAATAAGGTTAAGTTCTTAGGCCATGTTGTATCTTCCAATTGCATTTCTGTCGATCCCTCAAAGATCGAAGCCATCCAGAATTGGAAGATGCCTGAGAATGTGCATGAGATTCGTAGTTTCCTTGGATTGGCGGGTTATTACCGTCAGTTCATTAAGGATTTTTCCCGTGTTGTGCTTCCTCTCACCAGCCTTACTCGGAAAAGCATTCGTTTTATTTGGTCCGACAAGTGTGAAGCTACCTTTCAAACATTGAAGGAACTTCTCACTAATGCTCCTATTCTTGTGGCTCCCGAGGGGAATAATGATCTTGTTGTCTACACCGATGCTTGTGGTAGTGGTCTCGGTGCTGTTCTCATGCAGAAGGATTGGGTAGTTGCTTATGCTTCTAGACAACTGCGTCCGAATGAAGTTCGCTATGCCACTCATGATCTTGAGTTAGCCGCCATTGTCTTTGTCTTGAAGATTTGGTGACACTATTTATTGGGCGAGCGCTTCATTCTTTATACCGATCATAAATCTTTGAAGTATTTGTTCACTCAGAAGGAACTCAATATGAGACAACAGCGTTGGCTCGAGTTTCGTGCCTCCTATGACTTTGATATCCAGTATACCCCTGGAAAGGGTAATTGTGTTGCAGATGCGCTTAGTCGCAAACATTCGGTTGTTGTTTCTATGATGCTTGCCGAATGGGATATTCTTGAGATTCTATCTTTTTGTGAAATTCGTGATCGAGGTTCATCTTCTGATTCTCCTATTCTATTATTTAGTTTGGGAGCTCGACCTATTTTATTGGATCGTATTGCCGATGCCCAGCGGCGTGATCCTGATTTGTTGCATCTTATTCAGCTTTGTGAGTCTAGATCCTGTGATGAGACGTTGCGGGATTTCAGCATTGATTCTCATGGGTGTCTTGGCAAGAAGAACCGTCTTTTTGTGCCTTCTGATTTTGCACTTAGGCATGGCATTCTTGATGACTGTCGTCGTTCTAGGTATACCATTCATCCTGGTAGTAGTAAGATGTATGTCGATATGCATCATCTTTATTATTGGGAAGGCATGAAGCGCGATGTGGCGGGCTATGTGATTAATTAAATAACTTGTCAGCGTGTTAAGGCCAAAAATCAGCGTCCTTCCGGTCTTCTTCAGCCTCTAGAGATTCCATTGTGGAAATGGGATCATATTTCTATGGATTTCATTGACGGCCTACCTCGTTCGAGATCGGGCCATTCTAGCATTTGGGTTATTGTTGATCGCCTCACTAAGTCTGCTCATTTTGTCCCTATTAAGTCTAATAGGACTGCTTTGCATTTGGCTAAGTTATATGTCAAGAAAATCGCGAGACTTCACGGTGTTCCTAGTTCTATTATAAGTGATCGTGATCCTTTATTCATGAGTCATTTTTGGAAGAGTCTTCAGCAAGCTTTGGGGACAAAGCTTAATTTTAGTATAGCTTATCATCCGCAGTCTGACGGACAGGCTGAACGGATGAATCGTATCTTGGAAGATCTTCTCCATATTTGTATTTTTGATTTCGGTGGTAGTTGGGAGGATCATCCACCTCTTGTAGAGTTCTCCTACAATAATAGTTTTCAGTCTAGTATCGGTATGGCTCCTTTCGAAGCTTTATACGGAAGGCCATGTCGATCTCCTTCATGTTGGTTGGAATCTGGGGAGAAGCTTATTCTTGTTCCAGATTTTTTTTGTGATTCTTCCGAGAAGATTGATCTTATTCGATTGAGAATGAAAGAGGCACAGAGCCGCCAGAAATCCTACGCAAAAAACCGTAGGAAGCCTCTTGAATTCTCGATTGGCGATCTTGTCTTTATTCGTGTTTCTCCTTTGAAGGGGGTTATGCATTTCAATACGACTGGGAAATTGGCTCCTCGCTTTATAGGACCATTTTCTATTACTGAACGTATTGGCCCTGTGGCTTATAGAGTTTCACTTCCAGCTCATTTATCTGGCATTCATGACGTGTTTCGCATCTCTCAACTTCGAAAGTGTCTTCGGGAGTCAGATTCTGTTATTACTTCTCCTGATTTGCTAGAGCTTGAGGTCTCACCGGACTTATCTATTGTACAGCAGCCTATTCGCGTACTTGACGCGGAGGTGCGACACCTTCGGAACAAGGACGTGCCGCTCGTTAAAATTCAATGGTCCGCTAGTCCCAATGACTGTACTTGGGAAACCAGAGAGTATATCGAGCGATCTTATCCGAGTTTTCTATCTTCGCTTGGCAACGGTGATAATATCTTTTCGTCTCAAGCTTATTTCCTTTCCTTTTGAATGTTGTATGTACGTACTTGTTACAAATATCGTCCCTAGGAATTGCGGGGACGCAGTTTTGTAAGGAGGGTAGGAATTGCGGGGACGCAGTTTTGTAAGGAGGGTAGATCTGTAACAACCCGCATATTTAACGATTTTATATTTAAATATTTTATTCAAATATAGCGTCCTTAGTAGGATTTTTGGGTCCGAAATGTTACTTTTTTCAAATGGCCGAGTTGGGGCTCGATACCACTTCCATTGAGTTCAAAACGCCGTTTGCGATCTTTTTGAGTATAAGCTTTGATATGTTTGGAGTAAGTTGAATTTTGCAACTTTTTCTAGTTGGGCTTTGGGTTGGGTTCAGCCCACTAACTAACTAATTAACCCTAACTCCGTCCCTCTCCTCTCCACTCACTTATTTCATTTCATAAAACTAAAGCTAAAAACTGAAAATGGGGGAAGAGAATGGGAATTAGAAATTCCAAGCCCTAGTTTCCTCTTGCAACATGAAATCTTGCTCCAAAATCAAAGTGAAGCGATTGGTAAGCCTCCTCCTCTTCTTCTCCAACTCTTCTCCTCTTCAATTTCTGAAAGTTTCCGAAACCTAACTTTGGGAAATATGTGTTTTATTCTTAGATTGAAGCTAGTAGAGTTGAAGTGAAGAGTAGTTTGTCTCCTTCTTGTGTTTGAGCTTCTTCTTCTTTGTTTTGGGATAAAAGGTGAGTTTTGAACTCACATCTACTTCTCTTGATTATTGATGTAGGGTGAGTTTTTATCTCACATTTATGTTTACAACTATGTTGGATTGTTAGTATGAGTTCCTAACACTTATTCATGTGCATTTACCTTTGGTTTGAATTGAATTGGTGAACATTTCACTTTTTGGTGTTTCGGAGTCAATGGTGTTGGATTATCGATTGGCAAAAGCCCCTTTAAGTCCATTGCTCGACAGGTTGCAAATGGGGTGAGTTTGCTCCTCCATTTTCTAGGCTGGAAAATATTTCCAGCTACAGCCAGTCAACTGACCCCCTACAGTCAGTGGACTGACTGCAGAGTTTAAAAACTCTCGGTCATGGTTCAGTCGACAGACTGCAGTAGGCCAGTCGACTGACCTGCTTCATTTTGTCCAATGTGCCTATTTGTTTGTGATTTCCACTTTTATCGATTTAAATTGATTCCAATTAGTTGTTTATGCATATGTGACCTTGATGATTTATTTGTGACTTCATTCATGGGTTTTATAAATAATCCCTCTAAATCGTATTAAAGTTTCCTTCTCAAATTCTCAAATTCTATTTAAAGCGCACACACACAATTTCGTACTTCGAGCGGTGTGGAAGGGAGATTAAATGGTTAGGTAAAACACGGACCACGAATCCATGCGTTTGTCTTGCCGATTAATCCCCGACCTATTCGATTGATCATTTTGACCTTTTGGTCTGGTTTAACGATGAGATGAGGTGAACTTTGTACTGCTTTGAGTGTGAAATTAACTAACGGATAGTAAACCGTTTAGTGCGAACGAGTGGTTATGGGACTCACGTTACCACTTTTCGGATTCCTTTTCGAGAGTTATGACACATTCCGCCAGTTAGTGGTGTCCAGTACTGGGTCTTCGACCTTCGCCACTACGGTTTGTTGCCTTCGGGTATGTTGCCTTCGGGTTTGTGCCTTCGGGTTTGTTGCCCTTTAGTATCGCTTCCGATGTTGGTCGTTATGAGCAGCATGGGTGATATTGGGTTTGGAGTCTTCGGGCTTATGGATCCTTGTTTATACAGTACTGAGCACGTGCAAATTTTATGATGTTTCATTCATATGTATATTCCCTAGGTATCGCCCTTCGGTGTTGGTCTTTTTAAGCCGCACGATGTGTAGCGATCACCTTGTGGAACTTGTGTTACCTTCATTGGTATTTGTTATTTGCCTTTTTGGCTTGATTTGGGACATGTGTATCCTTTGTTTCTCTATGTTGCATATGATATGAGGCTTGTTTTGTTATCATATGGTTCATCGTTTGTTAGATGATTGTGATATCTCCTTTATAGATATTTGTTATACTTTGTAACCTTGCAGGTTTATTGTTGTTCAGTTTATCTAACTGATTTGTTTAGCTAGACTGACCCGTGTATTTTATACTCGGGTCAGACCGAGATGTTTCAGGTTAGGTGCTTTTGGACTTAGCCTATTTTGCTTCCGCATGGACTGTTCGGGTTGTTCCTTTTTGTTAAAGCTTTTTGTGCAGTCCTTTTTGTTGTAACTCTGATGTGTATTCTTTTGATTCATCTGTATATTGTGGTTTGCTATACTACTTGACGTGTATCAGTTTGTATACTTTGGTATGTATCTGTAAATGTGTATATGATGATATTCTGTTCTTTGATGTATATTACATTTGAGTTGTTATATTCTGTTCTGATAGATCCTTCAACTACCTATGGTTTTGTTTTAAGTATTCATTGGATATGTAGATCTGTTTGGTGTGATTATTGTCGATGTATTCAATAAATAGTTAGAGCAAGGCTATAGATGGTCGCTCCTAACCAGGCTTATTCTCCGTGTTAGTTGACGACATTACCCTGTAGTGTCCTTGGCTAGCGTGGGTATAGAGGTGGGGCATCACAGTTATTAGGGGGTAGCTCCCATTTAGTGTATGTCATTCCTTCTAGATAGAGGTGGTATCATGGTATGGAGCCCAGATACTTAACCTATTTTGTTGCTGCAAATTTATTACTTTATGGTTGTTGGAATCGAGGATCCTCGGATATAGATCGGTTACGATCGGGGAATGACATATCGTGTCAGTAGTTACCCAGTTTGAAGGGTAACCCGACCTTGTGTTGGCAGAGATCCGGTTAGGTTCTCGGGTCATCTTTCCTGAGGCGTACCCATGTGGCAATGGGAAGTTCCTTGGCCTGACCATTTGTTGGAAATTCAAAGAAATAATACGAATCCTGTACGGTTTTAGTTGTATAACCTGCCATGGAATGTGGCAGTAACCTGCTATTGAACATGGTAGCTATAATAGGCATAAGTGCGAAATGCCTATGCTGGCTAAGATTTACATCTTTACTTTCGAAATGATTTTTCCTAAACTATGCACTGGTAATAATATTAAATGTTTCTTTTTAATGCGTATCAAGCATCTTTGACTATCATAAGGAGAAATCTCCTCCGATTCTGCGTTTGCATTGTGTGTGTGTGTGTGCGGGAGGCCTTATTGTAGTCTCATTTTCTAAAAAGCATTGCGAATCTATTTTTTAAAATTATCCTGTTCTTTGTTTTAAAGATAAACTGTTTTGAATTCTCACACCAGTCCCATGACTGACTCGGAGTTTATTGTTTTTCTTCCTAAACTCTGGATGCCCACCAATTTCCACATGGGCAGTCATGAGTCAGGTTATCAGGATATTCTGGAATTCAGGAGTTGCTGTAGAGAGCTGGATGGCATGGCGTATCAACTAGTATATAGTATTTCTTTTCCGCTGTTTGTTGTCGTAAACTCTGATAATGTAATGTAATGCGATGTGATGTAATTACTGATATATTTCTTTGTTTAAAGATTATTCATTGATCTATTATATGTTGTTCCGCTGTGATTGTGGGATTATGATATTGTTCTGTTATTTCTTTCTGTTCTATTCTATCTTTTTATTTCTTCTTCTATCTTCTGCCTCTTCTTTAACCCTAATGGTATGGTTTTCCGGCCTTCGATTGCTTGGCAGTTGATACAGTGGACGTATTGATGTTGGTTTTCGAGCGTTGAAAAATCGCAACGTTACATTTGGTATCAGAGCTTATGGTTAAGCGACAACCTTAGCTCTGTCGGGTATTACTCATTAGAGATAGAGTCAGTAGTACTCTAGAATGAGCATGAGTGTAATAATAGCTATGAGCGCGTATTTGTTAGTGAATATAAAATTGTTTTGTATTGTGTTTGCTTATCCGTTGAGCTGTTTGTGAATTTTGGTCGGTATGTGGGACGCCATATTATCGATAGGGATTTCTAAACACTTAAAAGAGGCATGTCGACATAGTATCATTTTAAATTGGGTAAATGAAATAATTTTACCCTGATTATATTATATATATAAAGGGATAATTTTTCATGATTATTAAAGTGTATATGAATTGATTGTTTGTTTGTTGAATAAGTTAGATAAAAACAACAGCTGTAAAAGAATGAATTGTATAAGCAAATGAATTATAAGTATGAAGTTATAATTAAAATGATTCACAATTGTGAAATAATCCTATATATAAGAAGTGAAATTATATAAGTAAAAGGTATGTAAATATGATTTATAATCTGAAAATAAAACTCCAGAGAAGTGTTTTGAAAGGATATGATATTTTGGAAATTTTTTTTTGGAGAGATGGAAGCTCTAAACTCTTTTCAGTCGCTGGAAAATAATTCCGATGATGATCGCGACATTATTGGTGTCTATTTTTGGATTTTCAAAAGAGGAATTGCTGCCAAATTATTTAAACGAAAGTTGTTTGGAAAATTTGGATTTGGTTTTGGAAAATGAAAGGGTAATTGAATTGGTTTCAAAAATGGTTTTGAATGGTTGAAAAGACTCTTGAATACTATTAAAATATTTATGGAATGATAAATGAGTTGATAACTTATACAATTTGAATTTTGATAGAATAAATTTAACTTAAAGGATGGAGTTAAATTAAAGAAAGTATAAGTGAATCAATAAAAATCCAAGTGGTAATTGTTGAATATAAGTTGTATAATATATGAAATGAGAAGATGAAAGTGAAACCAATTATTAAAATGGTTAAACAATTTTGTTAAGCAAAATAAATCTGAATTTGAATAAGTGATGAAAATTTGACTTTGGTAAAAGTTAAATGGAGTTGGAATCTGAATTGGATTTATAAGTGGAAATATAAGTTAAGTTAAACAAATGATGTTTGAAATGAAATATAACTTAAGTAAGTATAAATGAAGTTGATTTTGGTGTCGAAGTAAACTAATAAGTGAATTAATGAAATGAAGTCATTAAGAATTTGAATTTGAGCTATATAAATGAAATTCAACCTTATATTGTTAAAGGAATTAGCAATTGAATTAATAAATGGATGAAATATTAATCAATTGAATGTAAAAGAATTGATATAGGATAATGAATGTAAGTGTTAATTCATTAGAAGCTAATGAAGTTGAGAAATTGAATAATTGAATGGAAGTCGATTTAATATCAACCAATTGGAATTAAAAGCGTTAGACCAAATTGAATGTAAATTAAATAATTTGGTTATGTTGAATATACATTGGTTGTTATTTGATTGTTAATTGATTGTGTATATTTCATTAAGTGTTAATGAAGTTAAATTGATGAAATGGAAAGCTATAAATCATTGAAATTCAATTGGAAGTTAAGTGAATCTTAAATAGAATTGAATTTAATTTGGAAATGAACCAACCTGAATATGAATAAATGAATGTTAGTAAAAAACATCCAATGTTAAGGAATCAAATGTGATTAAAATGAAAAAAAACCAATCCAATGAATATTAATGAAAAGTGAATGTATATTGATTTGGTTTTGAATTGATTTGGATAGACATGGATTTGTTGGATGTTAGATTGGATGATAATTGTTTGATGGTTGCATTTGTTGATTGAATGCATTGCTATGTTGGCATATGTAGCTGTTGTAGTGATATAAGTTGTATATTGATATTACTTCCATATATGCAAGTTTCTCATGGTTTGTTGAGTGTTTAATAGGTGCGGATTGCGCTTGCTTTGCATTTGGAGCTCGCTTTCGCGCTATATTAGCCGTATATGCTCGCTAATAAAATATAAGGTACATATCTCGGATTAAATATCGTACTTTTAAACTTTTTCCCCGCGGGATGCCTCATCACTTGATGAGATGTATATTTGTGATATATATATTGTCAATTTTTTTTTCGGATCGAGCCGCGCAAAGGAGGCTATGGCGAATTTTTCCGAAAATTTAAGGCGTTAGAAATTTTTTGGGAATTTTTTGAAAACTAAGTTTGGATTTGAAAACTTAGCAAATTTGTTATAAGAAGTTTAACTATGGATTTTGAGAAAGTTAAACACTTAAGAGATTTGAAAAATCTAATTTGAATGGTTTGTTTTGGAAAATTAATGGATTATGTAACATTTTCTTACTTGGTAATTTCGAGGACGAAATTCTTTTAAGGGGGGAAGTTTGTTACGACCCAGAATTTATGTTAATTAAAATTTGTATATTTAATTGATTTTAAATATTAATAAGTGAAATTTATAAGTCGAATAATTTATTTTTCGAATATCTGGATTTAACTGGATAATTAAATCGATAATTTAATATGTTAAATTACTGAAATAATTGAAAATTGGGTTTAATGTGATTAAAAATGATTATAAAATTTTATTTAATCATATTGGAGTTAGAACGATGTTATAGAACTTTTAAAATTGAATTACAGTTGATTTGTGAAAATTGTATATTTTAATATTTAATTGACGAGTTAAAATAGCCATTTTTCAAACAGTCTCGGATTTCGACGAAACTAGTTTCATCGGATCCGTAATGTCAAATTATTGTAAGGTTTCAAATTTCGTGTCAATCGGATTTACCGTTTGTCCGGGGCAAGCCAAAACACATAGAAATTGGTTTAAATCGATTTAATTTAAAATCGATCGTTTATTGTTGTAACTCACACAGATGATCGAATTAGCCTCCGAAACATGTTTCATTGTGTCCAAAACGCGGAGTAAACCTTATAAACGCCAGCCGGCACGCTTCGTTTGGAGTTCGGAAAATTTCGGACGAATAGTGTTCGTTGAATTTTCTATAAAAGCCCCTTTATATTTCATTTTTGCAAAGGAAATAAAACCCTAGGGTTTCTGAGGCCAACCGCCACTAACATTTTCGATGGCCAGAAACTCACGATTTTCTTCCCTTATTATCTTCCAATCTATCAACTTTCACAAGAATTTATCAACTGCAAAGACAAAGAGGATGGCGAGTTATATCGATCCATACGGCGATGATCGCTTGGATCGTGACGTGGTGGCCAGAAATCGAGCATGAAGCCGTCGCATTCGGCCTTGTTTTGCGTGCAGGGGGTGCAACCGTGTGGCACGTCCTTCTGGGTAATGGTGAGGGGAAGCAAGGCGAGTCGAATGATGGTTGTTGATCGGCTTCAATACGATTGTGTTTGTTGCGAAAATCTAGGGTTTGGGCGTGCTATGGGCCGGCTGCGTTCGGCCTTGAACTGGGAAGAAGAAGCTTCCAGCAACGGCCGAGATTTCTGGGCTTGGAACGAACGGTGATGATTAGGTTGAGGTTTAAAAATATTAAGAGGAAAGTAAATTTATATTATATAAATTGTGTCAACTTCTAAAATGCATATCTCTTCCATACGAGGTCCGTTTTGGAAGAAACGAATTGTGTTCGCTTCGTTTTGACGAGCAATACGCAATGGAATTGGATTGGAGTCGATTGGAGCTAGTAAAAATTTCAGTTAAAATTAAACGCACATTTAATTTTATTCGAAATAAAACGCTGAAACCGAAATTGCAATCAAGGTGAGAACTTCTCACTTAATCGAATTGTTTCGATTTAAATTTTAAATAGTTATATTTAAAATTTCTTGATTGTATGTTTGAATGATGATTTTTATCTATTGATAGTTAAAATAGGCATTATATGCCATTAGTAAACGGGGGTTATTTATTATAAACATATAACGCGAATATTTCACTATAAAGTGAAATTGGTATTATTTATGTACTTGGAGTTGATTACCCGCATTATATAGCGGATGAGACCCTATTGCGCCACATAATAGCGGATGATATTTTATAAATCCCATATACTGCGATATTACATATTGGAACGGAATTGGTATTGTGCTAACATCTGTGGATGTAGGGAAACAGGTTGGAGGGATCCAACTGGATTCCTCACTATTATTTATTTGATTACGGATATTGTAATATTTGTTGATTATCATATACCGGTATATATGATGTCTTTGTTGTCGTGATTGACTATTTGGTGCTGTTGCATCATCGGATCCATTTTTGAAGTTTTAAAATAATGATTTTTGATTTTAAAAAGAATTTTAAAGTGATTTTTGAAAGTATACGTTTTATTAAATTTTGAATTGTTAAAATAAATAAACATTAAAATTTTATTGTTATAAAAGTTATATTTTTGGAAAATAGTACTTAAGTATGATTTTGGAGTTATATAAGTTTTAAATAACGTTTTGTAAGTAATTAAAAGGATTGGTTTATTTAAATTTAGATTTTTGAATTATTATAAACGGTTTATATAAAAGATTTCTAAGATTAATATTTATAAATTAAAAACATAGGAATTGTGAAACGAGCTTTATTAAGTGTTAAAATGAAATAAAAATGGATTTCATTAGTAAATGAAATTTATAGATTTATAAATTGTGAAGTTATGAAATGAATAGATTTTGTAAAATAAAAGATTTATAAATAATTAACTTATAAATCGGATTTTGGGTATAAAGTTGAGTTATAAATTGAATTGATTTAAAAAAGGGATTTTATAATTGAATTTTTTATAAATAGAAATGGAATTTATAAACATTGTTTATAAATCCGAAATCAATTAAATTTGATAAATTTAATATAGAAGGTTATTAAAGGAGATATATTCGCGATTTCGGATAGCGAATTATCCTTGAAATAAAATGTGTAGACAATATTGAATTTGGTTAGTGAAGTATATTCACGATTTTGGACAGCGAATATATTATTAAATAAAATGGATATGTTTTGGGAAAATGAATATCATCAAATGAAGTTAATTGTTTTAATGATGTATTAAATTGTGTTAAACATCGAAACCATAGATTTCAACATTTATTGTTGAAATAGACGTTTTCGAGAAATAGAAGGAAATAGTGGACTAAAACACTATTGTTATAGTAAATGATTTCCGAAAGGAAATGTTTTATGTAGTATTGGGATTTATATATCTATTTTAAGTTCGAATCCTATACTAGTGATTTTGGGTCGTCGTAACGATGTTTTACGTAACATTCGTTTTGACTCAAATAAATGTGTTTGAAAGAACGTTTTCTTTAAAGAATGAAATATATACTTAATTTCGATTTAAGTATATTTAATATTTTCCAAGTGTCGAAAATAAATGGATTTGTGAATTACTTATTATTAAATAAGTATGGAAATGTTTTCCAATATGAAGAATGTTTTGAGATTTTATCTTTTAAAGATAAATTGAAAATGAATATTAGAAATCGATTTGGAAATCGTATATTCATAGATATTTTGGAATTGTAAATTCACTATGGAATTTAAAAAAGAAAGGGAAATTTGTTTAAAAATAAACGTTGATTTATTTTTGAAGTGTGGGAATAAATTTACGGATTTGGAACGTAAATATAAAGTAAATCGGTAAGGATTTATTTACTTGGTTTAACTGAACCATTTTGAAATGAAAGTATTTCCGCATAAGGAAAATGATTAGAATTTGTTTTCAAAGATTGAAAGGTGAAAAGTGATTTGAAATTTGTTTTCAAATAGTTGAAGTGTGGAAATTATATATCTAGTAAAGATATTTTGAAAATTAAATAATTTGAAAAATTATTTGGAATCTAGTAATGTTGTGCATACCTATTGATAGTTAAATAATCGACTATCAATATTTACCTTTAAATAGGTATTTGTTGTGATTTGCTTGAATTTGAATGCCACACTTATTTTCAAAATAAGCGCTCACTAATCGGGTTAGCCAGGAAATGACCTTGGCGTCGTATAACCCATTCCGAATATGTGATACGTCGTTATCTTGATTGCATTTGATGACCAATGTTGAAGACCGGATATTTGTGAAAACGGAAGGATTACCGTCAAATGACTCTGCATCGGCTGATCTCCGATATAGAGGTTTTATCACCCTTAGTGACGGGAAGTCCGGACGTGATTAGTGAATATCCGGATTGCAAGGGCTTCTTTGGAAGTGCCTTCGGTTCTGTTCGATCCCGTAACAGACTTGTATGGATTGTATGTCTGACATTACAAATTGAGATATAAAGCCGATTTCTTTCAAATATTTTTCTGTTGGTGGCGGAGAATTTATTCTCTTAGCTTAACACCCTTCTCTGAGATGTACGAGCTCAGAAGTTATGTAGTTGAAGGTTATTAGTAATATACTCCCAATTTGGTAGTGTGATATGCTATGTGTTGTTGAGCATTTGTTGAATAAAGCACAGCTTTTGTATAAAGCGTGGCTTTGTGGACGAGACTTCGTCGGACCTCACACCTCGAAAATGGTCAAAACAGGAAGGATGCGGCAAGGTTATTTGGGGGTAGCGCCCCTTTATTGCATGTCATTCCTTCTGGATAGAGGTGGCATCATGGTATGGAGCCCATACTTAACCTATGTTGTTGCTGCAAATTTATTACTTTGTGGTTGTTGGAATCGAGGATCCTCGGATATAGATCGGTTACGATCGGGGAATGACATATTCGTGTCAGTAGTTACCCAGTTTGAAGGGTAACCCGGCCTTGTGTTGGCAGAGATCGGGTTAGGTTCTCGAGTCGTCTTTCCAGAGGCGTACCCATGTGGCAATGGGAAGTTCCTTGGCCTGACCATTTGTTGGAAATTCAAAGAAATAATACGAATCCTGTACGGTTTTAGTTGTATAACCTGCCATGGAATGTGGCAGTAACCTGCTATTGAACATGGTAGCTATAATAGGCATAAGTGCGAAATTCCTATGCTGGCTAAGATTTATATCTTTACTTTCGAAATGATTTTTCCTAAACTATGCACTGGTAATAATATTAAATGTTTCTTTTTAATGCGTATCAAGCATCTTTGACTATCATAAGGAGAAATCTCCTCCGATTCTGCATTTGCATTGTGTGTGTGTGCGGGAGGCCTTATTGTAGTCTCATTTTCTAAAAAGCATTGCGAATCTATTTTTAAAAATTATGTTGTTCTTTGTTTTAAAAATAAACTGTTTTGAATTCTCACACCAGCCCCTTGACTGACTCGGAGTTTATTGTTTTTCTTCCTAAACTCTGGGTGCCCACCAATTTCCACACGGGCGGTCAAGAGTCAGTTTATCAGGATATTCTGGAATTCAGGAGTTGCTGTAGAGAGCTGAATGGCATGGCGTATCAACTAGTATATAGTATTTATTTTCCACTGTTTGTTGTCGTAAACTCTGATAATGTGATGTGATGTAATTACTGATATAGTTCTTTGTTTAAAGATTATTCATTTATCTATTATATGTTGTTCCGCTGCGATTGTGGGATTCTGATATTGTTCTGTTATTTCTTTCTGTTCTATTCTATCTTTTTATTTCTTATTCTATCTTCTGCCTCTTCTTTAACCCTAACGGTACGGTTTTCGGCCTTCGATTGCTTGGCAGTTGATACAGTGGACGTATTGATGTCGGTTTTCGAGCGTTGAAAAATCGCAACGTTACATTTGGTATCAGAGCTTATGGTTAAGCGACAACCTTAGCTCTGTCGGGTATTACTCATTAGAGATAGAGTCAGTAGTATTCTAGAATGAACATGAGTGTAATAATAGCTATGAGCGTATATTTGTTAGTGAATATAAAAATGTTTTATATTGTGTTTGCTTATCCGTTGAGCTGTTTGTGAATTCTGGTCGGTATGTGGGACGCCATATTATCGATAGGGATTTCTAAACACTTAAAAGAGGCATGTCGACATAGTATCATTTTAAATTGGGTAAACGAAATAATTTTACCTTGATTATATTTTATATATAAAGGGATAATTTTTCATAATTATTAAAGTGTATATGAATTGATTGTTTGGTTGTTGAATAAGTTAGATAAAAACAACAGCTGTAAAAGAAAGAATTGTATAAGCAAATGAATTATAAGTATGAAGTTATAATTAAAATGATTCACAATTGTGAAATAATCCTATATATAAGAAGTGAAATTATATAAGTAAAAGGTATGTAAATGTGATTTATAATCTGAAAATAAAACTCCAGAGAAGTGTTTTGAAAGGATTTGATATTTTGAAAAATTGTTTTGGAGAGATGGAAGCTCTAAACTCTTTTCGGTCGCTGGAAAAAAATTCCGATGATGATCCGAAATTATTGGTGTTTATTTTTGGGTTTCCAAAAGAGGAATTGCTGCCAAATTATTTTAAATGAAAGTTGTTTGGAAAATTTGGATTTGGTTTTGAAAAATGAAAGGATAATTGAATTGGTTTCAAAAATGGTTTTGAAAGGTTTAAAAGACTCTGGAATCCTATTAAAATATTTATGGAATGATAAATGAGTTGATAACTTATACAATTTGAATTTTGATAGAATAAATTTAACTTAAAGGATGGAGTTAAATTAAAGGAAGTATAAGTGAATCAATAAAAATCCAAGTGGTAATTGTTGAATATAAGTTGTATAATTTATGAAATGAGAAGATGAAAGTGAAACCAATTATTAAAATGGTTAAACAATTTTGTTAAGCAAAATAAATCTGAATTCGAATAAGTGATGAAAATTTGACTTTGGTAAAAGTTAAATAGAATTGGAATCTGAATTGGATTTATAAGTGGAAATATAAGTTAAGTTAAACAAATGATGTTTGAAATGAAAGATAACTTAAGTAAGTATAAATGAAGTTGATTTTGGTGTCGAAGTAAACTAATAAGTGAATTAATGAAATGAAGTCATTAAGAATTTGAATTTGAGCTATATAAATGAAATTCAACCTTATATTGTTAAAGAAATTAGCAATTGAATTAATAAATGGATGAAATATTAATCAATTGAATGTAAAAGAATTGATATAGGATAATGAATGTAAGTGTTAATTCATTAGAATCTAATGAAGTTGAGAAATTGAATAATTGAATGGAAGTCGATTTAATATCAACCAATTGGAATTAAAAGCGTTAGACCAAATTGAATGTAAATTAAATAATTTGGTTATGTTGAATATACATTGGTTGTTATTTGATTGTTAATTGATTGTGTATATTTCATTAAGTGTTAATGAAGTTAAATTGATGAAATGGAAAGCTATAAATCATTGAAATTCAATTGGAAGTTAAGTGACTCTTAAATAGAATTGAATTTAATTTGGAAATGAACCAACTTGAATATGAATAAATGAATGTTAGTAAAAAACATCCAATGTTAACGAATCAAATGTGATTAAAATGAAAAAAAAACCAATCCAATGAATATTAATGAAAAGTGAATGTATATTGATTTGGTTTTGAATTGATTTGGATAGACATGGATTTGTTGGATGTTAGATTGGATGATAATTGTTTGGTGGTTGCATTTGTTGATTGAATGCATTGCTATGTTGGCATATGTAGTTGTTGTAGTGATATAAGTTGTATATTGATATTACTTCCATATATGCAAGTTTCTCATGGTTTGTTGAGTGTTTAATAGGTGCAGATTGCGCTTGCTTTGCATTTGGAGCTCGCTTTCGCGCTATATTAGCCGTATATGCTCGCTAATAAAATATAAGGTACATATCTCGGATTAAATATCGTACTTTTAAACTTTTTCCCTGTGGGATGCCTCATCACTTGATGAGATGTATATTTGTGATATATATTGTCAATTTTTTTTTCGGATCGAGCCGCGCAAAGGAGACTATGGCGAATTTTTCCAAAAATTTAAGGTGTTAGAAAATTTTGGGATGTTCCTTGGCCTGACCATTTGTTGGAAATCCAAAGAAACAATATGAAGCCTGTACGGTTTTAGTTGTATAACCTGCCATGGAATGTGGCGGTAACCTGCTATTGAACATGGTAGCTATAGTAGGCATAAGTGCGAAATGCCTATGCTGGCTAAGATTTATATCTTTACTTTCGAAATGATTTTTCCTACACTATGCACTAGTAATAATATCAAATGTTTCTTTTTAATGCGTATCAAGCATCTTTGACTATCATAAGGAGAAATCTCCTCCGATTCTGCGTTTGCATTGTGTGTGTGCACGGGAGGCCTTATGGTAGTCTCATTTTCTAAAAAGCATTGCGAATCTATTTTTTAAAATTATCTTGTTCTTTGTTTTAAAGATAAACTGTTTTGAATTCTCACACCAGTCCCATGACTGACTCGGAGTTTATTGTTTTTCTTCCTAAACTATGGGTGCCCACCAATTTCCACACGGGCAGTCAAGAGTCAGGTTATCAGGATATTCTGGAATTCAGGAGTTGCTGTAGAGAGCTGGATGGCATGGCGTATTAACTAGTATATAGTATTTCTTTTCCGTTGTTTGTTGTCGTAGTCTCTGATAATGTAATTTAATGTAATGTGGTGTAATGTAATAACTGATATAGTTTTTGTTTAAAGATTATTCATTTATCTATTATATGTTGTTCCGCTGCGATTGTGAGATTCTGATATTGTTCTTTTATTTCTTTCTGTTCTTTCTTTCTTTTTCTTTTTTCTTCTATATTCTACCTCTTCTTTAACCCTAACGGTACGGTTTTCCTGCCTTCGATTGCTCGGCAGTTGATACAGTGGACGTATTGATGTCGGTATTCGAGCGTCGAAAAATCGCAAACGTCACAAACAATATGCATCTAATCCGCCACAAAACATTCACTTATTTTATTGATTTGAAATTTTGGTTTTCAATCCGCCTTCACATTATGTTCGACGTTATAAACAAATAGTAATTGAGTAGCATTATCGAAAACTAAAGAGAATGCACTAATCATTGAGAGCTCCTTACCACTAATGATGACATCTGGAAAGAATTTCTGATCATACATCAATTTCAAATTCTGTACCGCCCACTCATAACTATCTTCATATTCTTGTTATAAAAAATAGTAAGCTATAGTAAATGTTCTGTTTGTAGAAGTCATTATAAGCATCTCCAACAACGGCAATTTGTAATGATTTTTTTACATGTACAATCGAGTAGTAAAACCGGAGGAAAGCATTTGCACAATATAGTCGACTTAGGACGAGACCACTTGAAATTCATTATTCTATCAACCGAGTCATCTTTTCTAACAAAATAAACATAATGATTCTCCATTAAAAATTTCCTAAAGTTGTTGAACCGCAGATCCACCTTTCGTCTCACATATAATTATCTAAGCCTTTGTATTATAAATTGTCTTCAAGATCGAAACATTGTCCAAAAAAGTTCTCTTTTTATTCACCGGTACCTTTCTAGACCTAACCCACACAACGCTCATATTTATCGTGATTTTTTCTCCTCTTTCATAATTTGTCCCGCATATGCATGACCAATTAAAGTTTTAGTGTGACTGTGCGTATCATTTACTACTTCGACTTACCAACTATCAAACCCATGATATACACCTTTAACGAGAAATAGACATTCACATTTTTTGGTCATACTTCATGGACGTTTCTTTTTCTTCTTCAAGTTATCTTCAATTTTTAGTTTAGAATTTTTATATTTACCTACTCTTTCATAGGATAACTGTGTTTTAGGTTTTCTTTATCCACCAAGATTATCGAATTTAGTTATGAGTAAAATAGTGTTTATCTTCCTTGCGTGTGATTGACACCAATGAATAAATGCATCCCACCAATTAAAGACCTATACGAAAGAAGAATGATCATTAAACCATAAATATCAAATACCATATGTTACAAATACACGTGCATAATTCAATATTGCATTCTTCACCGGTTATAAAATGATCTTTCACATCTACAAAATGAATTTGCAGATCATCTCTATCATTTTCATTGTCTCTTATGCTACCTTCAAAATTGGTTATAGTGACTTAATTTGAAGATTATCCTAGTGGAGCATACAAAATTATTTTTATAATCAATCGAAAACAAATAAATAATAAATAACAGAGACAAATATTAACATACCTCATTTGCCTTAATATCAATATATTTTCAATTTTAATATCACCATGAAAGCTGCTATAAACGATTAATTGTGAGATATTATTATTTTCCAACAATCGCTAAATTCAAAAAAACATTGCAGAAAACATATTATTAATTTGACGAATAATAAAAATATAATGAATTTTCCCCTAAGATTAAATGTTTAAAAACGAAAAATCAAAATAAATATAAATTAAAATCTTACCATGTTATTACTTCTACACCATGCCAAAACTAAATTTTAAAAGTAGAATTAAATGTCAGTGTTATACCTTAATAGTGGGCTGAATGACTCCGCATATTCCTTTGTATGCTCCTTTTCAAATTGGTTAGAATGGAGTAAAAAAATGCTGCACCTTTCCCTATTGCAGTCGGATGTCGACCACTGATCGGTAGTCGACCGCCGACCGAGACATGGTAATATGAAGCATGTACGTTTGTTTGTTTTTATTCCCTTAGGCAAAAGTCAGTCCATGCGCCACATATATTTCTCCGCTTACCACATTTCTTAATACTTCAGCAACGAAACTAGGGATGATGCTACCTCTTTTTTTCAACTTCATCGTTTTCGATGTTTAGCATGCATATTACTACCAGTACGTAAGAAGCTCCACAAAATGTAATCATATTTTTACCTGAAGCATTTGAATACCTATTACATAAAGACAATAATACAGACATAGGACAATAATACAGGCGTAGTTTCAACAATTGAAAATCCTTTTCAGGTGATCATACTCGCCTTAAAAGCTTTATGAATTAAGAGCGATACTAAAAACCATGTAAAATCGAGAAATAGTATAACTCTCAAATAATTTATTGTTAGGCCTGTGTCTTTAATCAAAAAAATTATGTTATAGAACTACAAATAATCAACTCTATTCTCAAAACAAGAAACAGGTCAAAAATTAAAAAGAATAGTATTTACGTTAAGAAAAATATGGCATAATTTATAATTGTATAGCATAGTTTCCTAATTAAAGAATTAGGCCAAACGATAAATAATTTAGGAGCTTTATTATTCTAGGATTTTGGATTTAGTTTGTTGATTTCACTAAGTATTGTTGCAGATGGTACCGCTGTAGATATCTTTGTTATTGCCATGTTGTTTTTGGGCATTCAACTTATTCTTTTTACAGGCATTCAACACTGCACCAAAGACATAAATCTTCTAAGCCAGTAATAATGACATGCAAAAGATCTTAATTATCAAATTCAAATTTATATTATCATTTTAATGTAATAGATTTTCCATTATTTTAAGTGACTATATGGTTACTTTTTATCGAACTTGTTATGGTCGTGATAATGTCTATGCAAAATTTGAAGATGATGACTTCAATAAGAGAAGCGGCAAGGAACTGTTGAAGATTAGTCAAGAAGCATTATTCACCACATTGTTAGTGGATTCCAACAATAATGTAGTCATTTTGTCATTATTTGGAAAATTGGTAAGAGGTAGAAAATAAAATTTGGGGGTTTGCACCGAAGGCCCATAATTTCGAAGTTGTTGTAAGAAAAGTTCATATGATAATAAGTATGTAAATTAAGTCCTTGTTTTTTGTAAATCACCCGCAAACTATCTTGCGCTTTTCTTATAAAAGTGCAAGTTAACTTGCGCTTTTCAAAATTTTGATTTTTTTTGAAAATTTCAAAATGTTAAGAAAAATTTCAAAATAAAAAAGCGCAAACTACCTTGCGCTTTTTTGATAAAAGTTGCAAGTTAGCTTGCATTTTCTGTTAGAAAAGTGCAAAGCACCTTGCGTTTTCTATTTTTTTAAAAATAGAAACTAAATTTACATACTTATATATAGAGGGACTTTCCTTATAACAACATCAAAAATTGGGCCCCGTGACTCATTTCTTGTAAAATTTGCCCCTCATTGAGTAAAAAATAATAGTTCATAAATCATGCTTGTTTTTCGTGAGCAATCAATGTTTTTTCTTCTTTTTTTGACTAGTAGCAGCTAAAATGGTTTTCGTTGAACCCTTGTACAGTTTTTCGATGAGTTTTTATCAAATTTCGTTTCGCACGAATTATAAAATTGTAAACTTTTTATTTGGAAGGAGTATGCATAACATTATTTTTAGGTGGAGTCCCCCTAAATTTTGCTCTCGTTTATCCAAAAATAAAGTTCCTTTGGCAATGTCCTTGTTCACATATAAATTGCATGGAGAAACGCATGTTTGATCAAGATTTATTCTTCATGGATGAATTACATAGATAGCACAAGCTTGATGACGTAGAGAAATCATGCATAAATACATCAACTATATAGATGCATGGGATGAAATCCTTATATTAATGGGATTGATCGAAAATAAATAGTTGACAAGTCAATCTGATCGATCCCACTACCCATATTTTATGGGACTTTGGACAATGGATCCTATTTAATTAAAATTGTGAACGACGTTCAGACACATGACAAATTTAATTGTTGATTAATCACTTATGATGAGGCAGCGATATAAAGTAGTATATATAGAAATAAAATAAAAATTACCTAAGCATTTAAGGCTACGCAGCTTTAATTAGTGGAATAGAGTGAATGTAGATCCAATAAGAAATTAATGAATTAATAGGTTAAGCAATGAGTTCTAACTCAAACCATTAACTCTTATACCCTTAATATACATATACATATACGTGCATATATACATACATAGATACCTATATACATATACATACACACACGCACACATATATATATATATATCTTCTCATTAAAGGTACTTACATTCATAATTAAAAGAATAAAATGAAATGTTTAATTAAGGGATTTTGTATTAAGGGAAAATAATTAATAAGATTAGATAATGAGAGATATTAGTCAAACAATAACTCTTACCCTTAATGTATGTAATTACCCTTGGACGTGAATAAGGAAATACCGAACTGCATATACATTTCCATATTCTCATTCAAGGGTAATTATGTTCATTAAATTCGACTATTAATGAAATGAATAAAACATGGAATATCTTAATGAAGGGATTTCATATTAAGGGAAAGAAATAAATAGGATTAGGCAAGGAGGATAATAGTCCAAGCCCAAATTAGCAGTTCTTATACCCCTAGAATATGTATATATACTTCATCCCATTCATTATGTTTGCATGCATGTGTGATGTATGTATGTATGTGTGTGTATATGTGTGAGTGTTATAGGTATAAGAGTTGATGGTTTGGGCTAGAACTCATTGCTTAACCTATTAATTCATTAGTTTCTTATCGCATTAAAATTCACTATATTTCAACAATTAAAGTAATATAGCAAAAACGCTTAAAAAAATTCATTTTATTTTAATATGTTTAATTGCACGACATTTAAATTTTTTTAACCATCAAAATGTCGTTTATTATTTTAATAAAGTTATTAATTGACTAACAAAATTTACATTTTAAAATTAAGTTAATTATTTAGTTAATTTGTAAACTATAATATTATCATATTTGCCCAACACCAAATTATGGGATGTTACAATACCTTAACAAAATTTAATTTTATTGACTTATCTTATGATTATTGTTTTTATGCATATTAAACACACTTGAATTGTCCACGGTCATATTTTTAAAATACAAAACAACACAGTGCTGAGCTTGATGTTCATGAGCAACTAGAACTCTTATTGTAAACTTACCGAATTTATGTCGCATAGGACACAACTCACAAGGGAAAAGTTGGACATCTCATCGCTATAAACACTAAGCAACAATAAGGATGTGTCATCTAAAACTACTCGTTTTTTACCATCTCACCAACATATTTTTTACTGCAGTTGGTAGCTCGTAAAAATATGAATAGCAGGACCGATCATATTGACTATATCCACCACTCATTTAACCTACTTTTGCAATCAATATTTTCAACCCATATATTTTTAGAGTTGATGCACTTGTGCATTATTTCTCCTGGTCCTCAGGCTTGAACTTGTCCATGTAATTCATCTATGAAAAATACATCTTGTTCAAACTTGAGTTTCCCCACGTAATTTTTCTATTAATATAATACTTGATGAGTTTGAATTGACCCTTGAATAAATGAAGCACATGATTGTGTTATGGGTGCACGCAAGGGAAAGTAATTGTGACTGCTTATGGAAATCATAGATCAAATTTTGATGGTGAGATTAAAACTTCCATACTCACATGAATTTAGTTCCAATATGGCTTTGACATGCAATCTGGAACTCCAATTTCCAATTCAAAATCCACTAACGCTGACATTGGACTACCATAGTAAATTCCAAATACATGTAATAGACATATCAAATGTCAGTAATTGTATTTTATTCATAGAAACCACCATGCAAAGTCCTAAGAAATGGAAAAATAACATACTAAAATATTCTAAACTATAGTTTGAAACAAATGCAAAATTATCCTTTGTGATTTACCAGTCGCTACAAATCCAGAATTACTATAATAAAGTGCATACCATGAAAAAAATTTCTTGCTGGATCTTTTGATCAAAGAGTGCATCACATTATTAAAGTCCTCTGTAAGGTAGTCTTGGATAACATATTCCCATTTAAACGCTTCATGTATTTCGATAATCATAACTGTAACTTCAATATATGACCTACTTCTTAGAAGGTCTCCTTCTGCAGCCATCTCTCTCATTCACACCTTCAATTCTTTAACTTTGATCCCAAGCTTGTTAATCTCTTTGTTTGATGTAGTTACAGATACAGAACTAGAGATGTTGCTACTACGTCTCTCATTGAATTTGTCATCTCCAAAATTCAGTAGAGGCATTACCACGACTCTACCAAGATATTCAATAACTTGTAACCATATAGTTACCTGAAATAACTGAATATATATTACATTAAAACAATGATATAAATTGAAATTCAATAATTTAGATAACCTTTTCCAAGTAATTCTTGCTCACTCTAGAAGCTTTATGGCTTAAGTGCAATTATATTGAATACCTTGTAACAGATTTTGTTTTTTGTTATCATTCCTTAATGATCCATAGTTTTGATTTTTGACGTTTGGACATAGATTAAGGCATTAAACCATAAATTCTAAAAAAGGTGGTTGTTGCATCACTACAGCAAAATAACCATATTACAACCTTTCATTTACAGCTAACAAAAGTTGGCAGTTGTTTTTGGTATTTTTTAGCAACTATTTTATTTCAGTAGTTGTAATAGGTATTTTGTAACAACTATTTTACTTCAGCAGTTGTAATAATGGCACTTATAACAAGCATATTTGTATAGCAGTTGTAATATTTACTTATAACAACTGTTTTTAACAGTTATAACAAATATTATATTTCTATCACATGTGGGGCTTTCAATTTCCCTCCATTCATTTCTTCGGCCATCCAAACCTGCAAAAACAATACATCGCTCGTTTTCTTCTTCTCAAGACCTAAACGCCGCAATAAATCTAAACCAGCAAAAAAAATTGTTTTCCCTCAACGTAATAATTTAGTCACAGATCCAAAAAGCCCTAAATCATCGCCGTCGTCGATCGCAAGCCGCCCTATCGCTCCTAGCTAGATTGCTCATGCTCGCCGCTTGTATGCGCTCGTGCTATCACTCGTAGGTTTGATCTCTTTCATTATTTTCTAATCTTTTGATTTTAATTTCATTTTTCTGGGTTGACTAACTTGATTAGTATTAATTTATTTCACTAAGATGAAACCGGTCTGCCTATAGTTGGTTATACAGTTGATTAATTTTATTTGTATGCTATTTTCAAATATCCTGAATCTAAGCTTAAAGATGTTTTAATATAATTAGTGTAAACTTCTCGGCTAAGGAGTCCTCCAAATTCAGGAAAGGTTTTCTTCTCTTTTTTTTGATTCAACGTATTGCATGTAATAGAGAAAATGGATTTTTTGGTTTTGGACATGATCAGTGATTTAATGAATTTTTTTATAGAATTTGAAGTAGTATATGCAAACAGAAGTGCTCTGAGAATGAGAGTGTGGTGGTGTTTGTGAAAATGGATTGTACAATATGTTTGCTTAGGTATTTATGGGAACAATGGAGCACGTTTTTTCGCTTTACTTTATTAAATGAAAAGATAGGAAGTGATAAAAGAAACACATTTTTTTAAGAGAGGGTGAGAAAGTCATATTAAAAGCAGCTAATATCAAGTTGTTGTCAAAACCAAAACAGCTTGATGCTGTTGAGCATGTCCTATTTAATATGTTTATGGCTCTTACTTAACTTTGACTGCAAAAACCAATCGTGTTTTGTACATGAATAACATATTTTTGCTGTTGAGATCTGATATTCATATATCGCTATATCTTATCCTTGATTCCAATGTTATGTCGACTACATTATTAAATTTTATTATGGAATATTGATTGTTTAATTGTACTTCAAATATGCATTGCAATGTAGCAATAACATTGGGCTCTTAATGCAAATATAAAAACTGTTATAAAATAAATAAATTGCACCAGCTTGAGTAAATCACAGAGCAAGTGTGTGGTTTGCCGCTTAAATTGCACCAGTTTGGATGACACACACATACATATACATCTATGTATGTATGTATGTCTATCTATGTGTAAATTATGTTATCTTTTTCATATGTCTAAAATATGTGGGACAAAGATGTTTTTCGTGAATGAGTTTTTAGTTGATGAAGGTTCTTAGTAACTTAGTTTATTAATAACTTATTACAAAGAGGTGATTTGAATCTCGTCAAAATAAACTGAAATGTTTGTCCGTCTATAAAGCTATTGTGCTTTAGTACACAACTTAGAATATATTTTTCTAGATTGTTAACATCCGCAAATTTACACGTATAATAGTAAATCGTAAATTCTACATAGAAGTGTAAAAATCCATCGATCTCAATTTACAAGAAAAAAAGTTGTACAAATCAAAATGTATCGAATTCTGGCCATTTATTGTCATAGTTGGTGCCGGAGTTGATCATAGAAGGAGTACATTGTGGAGTTGTCATGACTGGACTGATGATGAGGGCATATTAGCACTAGAATGTTAATACCAATATTGCTAGAGAATTCTCCTTTGCATCTACGTGGAACCCAGATGGAATCACATATGTAACAGGCAATCGAGACAAAACATGCTGGGTATGGGATATACATAACCTCTCCAAATCTTTAGTTGTATTAAGAGGAAATCTTGGGGCGATTCGGTCAGTTTGGTTTTCATTAGATGATCTGTTCTTGGCAATGGCCAAACCTGCATATTTTGTGCATATATATGACGTGGGCAGTGGATATCGAAGGTGTAAGGAGTTGGATTTCTTTGGTGAAATTTTTGATTTGACTTTTAGCCATGATACCGAGGCTATTTTTGTCGGTGTATAGGATTGGACTTATGGAAGCCTTTTACAGTACAATAGAAATAGGAACTCTTTATATTTGGACAGTTTGATTTGAATGAGTCTGAAATGTTGGTAAAATAAACTAAATTTATGTTTGAGAAGTGTGTTAGTGGACAATGCACTGATGAAGTGAAACTAAAGTCTAGACAAAACAGAAAAAAGAAAATTGAACTGTGTTGTGAGATTATAAATTAATGGTGGTAGTAAGCTATTATACATAATCGTTTCATATCAAAAAAGTCTTATAATTAGTACGATGTTCTAACTCTTTACATATTATGATATTTTTTTCAAGTTGATTACTTAATAAAAGAAGCTTGAACTTCTTGCAACCATGGGTAAAAATGAGCAACATCAAGCAGAGGTAAACATCTTCAACTTTGTATATTATGGCATTTTAATTATGTTAAGGACCATTGGTTGTTGTACCTAAAAGCTTACAAGGTTTGATTATTAGCATTGATGAATGAGAGCCATTGGTCTAATCCTTTTACAAAATTATTCTAATCATCTACATCTACCATGGAAACCTATATTTTATTTTAATATTATAGGGGTTAATGGCAATGCATAGGAGTTGACAGCTAAAGGTCTGTGGTCATAGATTATATTTTTCTACTAGGCATACATCTTTTGAGATAAATAAATGTTTCGGCAATCATTTTCTCCATCTGTAACACATCTAAAGTTACAAATGAAGTACTATATTTTTTTGAGTCACTTTTCTCCTTCCTTTCACTTTAAAATACAAAGTTACAAACACGGTCTAAGTTAAAATCAAACTAATTCACTTTATTTTAATAAACATTTTTTTTTCCAAATGACAGTCAATAATATTCCCTCAATTATGATCTTTTTTCCTTTTTATTTTATTTTATTTTTGTTTTAAAATAAAAACAAAACTTAGCATTTGTATTTGTTGAAGCCAAGTAATATGTCTTAAATCCGATTCATCAACTGTCCATGCAATCTTCATTAATAGTTCCCACAGTGTGACGCCCCACCTCTATACCCACGCTAGCCAAGAACATTACGGTGAATGCTGTCAACTAGCATGGAGAATAAGGCTGTTGAGGAGTGACCATCCGTGTAATTTCTTTGCGCGAGCACCGATATGTCAGATAGTATAACATGCAATGCTTTATCCAGAGGAAATCCGACATACCGACACAAACTCAAAGCTACTACACAGTGGCTACAAATATCTTCGGAAAAACAAATATAGGAATAAACATAACATAAATCAGTCACAGAAAAATTCATATCACAAAGGCGGAATAAGATATGAATACTACACATAAAAGTGTACATCAGAGTAGTGGTCAGAAAGATCCACAATATCACAAAAGAATAGTTACACGAACTACACAAAAGAATAAGTATACATTATGGAGTCTATATCTCTAATGTATACAACAAAAACTACTAATCTAAGTAGTCAACCAAAAGTCAGAGAAATCAATCCCAAGAGAGAAGTCAAGCTGAAGCACCTGTAACATCTCGGTCTGACCCGAGTATTATTTAATAAGAAAATAATAAATGGATCAGTCTAACTATAAATATCAGATGAAACGATATAGAATCAGAGTTATGACTAAACACATAATAATCACAAGGCCAAGCTGTGATATATAAGTAGTTGATAATCAACATGAGATTAATCAATATCACAAAATCTACACAAGAATCAAAGAAGTGTCATACTCTTTACTTCGTTCATCAAACCACAAATATTGATGATAATATCAATGTCAATCACAAAAGTCAATGACGCACAAATTCCAGAAGACTACACAAGAAATCCAGAAATCACTAAAGTCAATGACACACAAATTCACCAATGCACAAATATGGATAAGGCTTATCAATGGAAATCACGAAAAATTGGTGAAACACAAATTCTAGAAATCATCTCAAGAAATCCAGAAATCACAAAGGGGGGAGGCCTATCACAAACGGGAGCATAAAGCTCACCAACACGTGTATCACAAACGGAACGCTAATTCCATGGTCGCTAACCATCACAAATTGATCCGAAGCTCCACAAACGGCCCGAAGACCATGGGTTGCTGCCCCATCACAAATTGAGTCGAAACTCCACAAAACGGGGTTTAGTCTCCCTCGCAGACAAAGAGACATCGCACATTGCTAGTCTAAATCACAAAGATGATCGTCATGATCAACGAGAAGTGTCAATTACACTAAGCTAGTAAATATATCAGTTTAGCTTCATGTCCCATAACCACTTGCTTAACTTAAATATTTACGAACATACTGTAAATTTCCACTAGAAAATTGTCACAAGGGTTTCAATCGAACAAGTCCAAGAATTAACCAACAAAGTGAATGCAAGCGTTTCATACCACTTGTTTTACTAAGTCGTTTAATTAGATTTGTCATACGAGTGAAGTAAAGGTTTATATATACTAATAGATTGGAAAACGGTTTTATAAACGAATTTGGTATTAAAATAGTGTTGAAATCGTTTGAGGAAAGAGTTTTGATATTTACTACTAGTATAGAAAACCTTTATATTTTTAAAGTGACAAATCACAAAGAAGATTGTAGGAACAATCAATCACTAAGATTCACATTCGAAAACGTGAATAAAATCCAAAGAAATCGATATAAAATCCATCAAAGTGGATATATCTAAAATTCCCAAAGAAAAGGTCATCTAAGTCGATAATAAATGACGACCACAAAAGGAAGACTACACGAATCGATTAAAGTCGGATATTCAAACGGATAAGCAAAATAGGCTAATCTGGCAATTAACAGCAGGTTGGTCGACCGGACTCCCTGAGTCGGTCGACCGAGCCTTAAATAGAGGAGTGCTTATGCACTCGGCAGCAGGTCGGTCGGCTGACTCAGGGAGCTTGGTCGACCGGACCTATTGCCAGCCTCTTCCCAGCCCATAGTAATGAGCTCCAACCTAGTCCAAATTTCATTCTCTCGAGCAACGGCGCTAAGGGTTTATGCCAATCGACTACCAGGCCCTATATGCTCCTCGATGCATCACCAAAAGCATGTTCAAACATAGAAGTTAGGATTTTTAACGAATTGAACTCAAAACACCAAAAATTGGAATATACACCAATTCAATCCAAACCAAAAGCAAATGCACACGAATAAGTGTTAGGAATTCATACCTAACATTTGAAGATAATTCATAGACTTAGATGTGAGATTAAAAATCTCACCTTTTCACAAAATCAAACGAGAAGAAGCTTGAAAGCAAATGGAGAATCAACCTCTCTTCAACACAACCTAAATGAGCTTGAATCTATGCTCAAAACAAGAACATTCCCAAAATTAGGTTTAGGAATTTCTGAAATTGGTAAGAGGATAAGTTGGAGAAGAAGAAGAGAAGCTTACCAATGGGTTCTTCTTGAGTTTGGAGCTAGGAATTTGATTTGCAAGAGAAACTAGGATTTTAGAGTTTTAATTTCCAATCTCTCCCACCATTAATGCTAAGAAAACTGAAAAGAGAAGAGAATGAGGGTGAATGGGGAAGAGTGGCTCAGATTTGAGCATAAGTAAAACATAGGGCTGAGCCCAAAAACCAAACCCAAAGTGAAAATTAGCAAAAATCAACTTTCTCCAAACATATCGAAGCTTATACTCAAAAATTTCGCAAACGGCATTTTAAACTCAATGGGAGTGGTCCCGAGTCCTAATTCGACCGTATGCAAAAAGTAGCTTTCGGACTAAAATCCGACCAACGATAAAATATTTAAATAAAATATTTATATATAAAATCGATAAATATGCGGGTTGTTACAGACTCCCCTCCTTAAAGAAATTGCGTCCCCGCAATATTTAAGAAGAGAACATAAAGTAACAACCATAAAAGCATATTCAACACAAAAGAAATTTGAAATAAGAAGTTCACCTCAAAGAGCACGTGAAAGTAAGTCCGGATGTGTTCGCTCGATGTACTCTCTAGATTCCTAAGAACAATCCTTAGGATTTGAAGACCATTGAACTTTAACAAGCGGAACATCTTTATTTCGAAGTCGCTTGACCTCCGAAGCAATAATACGAATAGGATGTTGCTCATAAGTTAAATTAGGCGAAACTTCAATCTCTTCCACAACACCGGGCTCAAGAGCAGAATCGGAATCTCGAAGACATTTCGGAAGTTGAGAAACGTGAAACACGTCATGAATAGCAGAAAATTGAGCTGGCAATAAAAGGCGATAAGCCATGGAACCAATACGTTCAATGATAGGAAATGGCCCAATATATCGAGGCGCCAATTTTCCCGATCGACTGAAACGTACAACACCCTTCATAGGTGAAACACGAATGAACACAAGATCTCCCTCAGAAAATTCTAACTTCCTTCTCCGGTTATCGGCATAGGATTTTTGTCTACTCTGGGCTTCTTTCATTCTATGTCAAATAAGTTCAATTTTCTCTGTGGAATCACGAATAAAATCTGGACCTAACACCAGCTTCTCACCGGCCTCAAGCCAACAAGAAGGAGATCGGCATGGCCTTCCGAAGAGTGCCTCGAAAGGTGCCATACCAATACTAGATTGGAAGCTATTATTATAGGAAAATTCAACAAGTGAAATATGATCTTCCCAACTTCCACCGAAATCAAGCACACAAGCACGAAGAAGATCTTCAAGAGTTTGATTCACACGCTCGGTTTGTCCATCGGACTGGGGGTGATAAGCGGTGCTAAAATTAAGCTTCGTTTCTAAAGCTTTTTGAAGACTCTTCCAAAATCCACTAGTAAACAATGGATCACGATCGCTAACAATTGAAGTAGGAACACATGTAATTTAACAATCTCTTTAACAAAGAGTTTGGCCAAAAGAGGAACGGTTCGGTTAGACCGAACGGGAATAAAATGGGCGGATTTAGTAAGTCTATCAACAATTACCCATAAGCTACCATAACCCGATCGAGAACGGGGAAGGCCATCTATAAAATCCATGGAAATTTGATCCCACTTCCAAACTGGAATTTCTAAAGGTTGCAATAACCCACCGGGCCTTTGATGTTCGGCCTTAACGAGATGGCAAGTCATGCAACGCTTAACGAAGTTAGCGATGTCAAGTTTCATTCCCCCCCAATAATAAAGTCGCTTCATATCCGCGTACATTTTACTACTACCGGGATGAATGGTAAACTTAGAGTGATGAGAATCTTCTAAAATATCTTTACGAAGATCCCTAATATTTGGCACGATAATTCTACCAAATTTCCGAATGCCGCCACGAGAATCGATATCAAAGTCTTTCAAACCTTCGATATCAATTTTATCCTTAATATTTTGGCCAAGAAGAGCCAATTCAGGATCAAGCCATTGAGCTTCAAGAATGCGGTCTAAAAGAGATGGATGAGCCTTAAGGCTACATAAAACAAATGATGAGCGTAAATCGGAAACACGGTCTCGAATTTCGCAAGTGGATAAAATCTCGAGATCGTTCCATTCGGATATCATCATAGAAACAACCGCTTGTTGTTTACGGCTAAGAGCATCGGCGACACGATTACCCTTACCGGGTGTATAAAGAATATCAAGATCATAAGGAGCAAGAAATTCGAGCCAACGTTGTTGACGCAAATTAAGTTCCTTTTGAGAGAATAAATACTTCAAAGACTTATGATCGGTATAAAGAACAAATTTCTCTCCTAAAAGATAATGACGCCAAACCCGAAGAATGAAAACAATAGCCGCGAGCTCTAAATCATGAGTGGTATATCTAGTCTCAGCAGGCTTCAATTGCCTAGAAGCATAAGCAATAACACGTTCTCTTTGCATAAGAACGGCACCCAAACCAACGCGACTAGCATCGATATAAACAACGAAATCTTGATTCCCCTCGGGAATAACGAGAATAGGAGCATCAGAAAGAAGTTCCTTTAATTTCTGAAAAGAAGCTTCACATTTGTCCGACCAAATGTATTTAATATCTTTCTTCGTCAAGCTAGTGAGAGGCACGACAATCTTAGAAAAGTCTTTGATAAAACGGCGGTAATAACCTGCCAATCCAAGAAAACTACGAATCTCCGTCACACTCTCCGGTCTCTTCCAATCTTGAATCGCTTCAATCTTTGAAGGATCCACGGAAATTCCGGATTCGGAAATAATGTGACCGAGAAACTTCACACGAGATTGCCAAAAGTGGCATTTAGAAAATTTTGCCTTTAATTGATTACTCCTAAGAGTTTTTAACACAACCCGAAGATGGTTTTCATGCTCCTCCTCGGTTTTAGAATACACAAGAGTATCATCGATAAAGATGAGAACAAATCGGTCGAGGAAGTCTTTGAAAACTCTATTCATAAGGTCAATGAAATACGTCGGAGCATTCGTCAAACCAAATGGCATGACAAGCCATTCATAAGATCCATAACGAGTATGGAACGATGTCAAAGGAATACTATCCTCTGCAATACGAAGCTGATGAAATCCAGTAGTTAAGTCTAATTGCGAAAAGACTCTAGCACCACTAAGTTGATCGAATAGATCATCAATCTGAGGTAGAGGATATTTATTTTTGATAGTAAGATCATTAAGCTTGCGGTAGTCAACGCAAAGCCTAAGTGTACCATCGGATTTCTTGACAAAAATAGCCGAAGCTCCCCAAGGCGAGGAACTAGAGTGAATAAATTGCTTCATCTCCAATTCAGATAATTGTTTACGCATCTCCTCATTTTCTTTATTGGACATACGATACGGAGGACGAGTGATATGTTGAGCTCCAGGAATAAGATTAATTCTGAACTCAATTGGTCGCTTAGGTGGTAATCCTAAAACTTGCTTGAATAAGTCAGAAAATTCACGAACGACGTGAATACGAGAAATAATATCACCCTCATCATCATCATCATCATCACGAGGGTTTAAAGAATATAAAGATGCAACCAAGCTGTAATCTGAATCTTGAAGATTAATAGAAATCTGCTTAACAGATTGAGGGTGTCGAAGATGAATAGTCCTCTCAGGACATAGGATATGGGCTTCATAACGGTTAAGCCAATCCATTCCCAAAATCATTCCAAAGCCTAAATAACGCATGACATGCAAATCGGCTCAGAAAGAAAAATCACACAAAATAATCTCGACATCTTTACACAATAAACTGATAGTTGCGGATCCACCAACCGGATTCGCAATTCTCAAAGAAGTCATTAAACACAAAACATCCAAAGAAAAAGTATCAACAAGTTCTTTTGATATAAAAGAATGGGACGCACCCGTATCAAAAAGAACTCGAATAGGATGATCACGAAATAAAATAATTCCATCCAGAATGGAATGAGAAATACCTTGGCCACGAGATGTGTTGCCAGGGGCTTGAGCAACATTTAACTTTCCCTCCTTCTTGCCTTGAAGTTTGGGGCATGAAGATATAACATGACCGGGAACTTTGCAGTAGCGACAAGAGAGAGACTTTGGGCACTTGTTCACATAATGGTCCTTCGAACCACAATTATAGCATTCCCCACGATCAAAGGAAGAAGTCTTTGCCACAGAGGTTGCTTGCCTCCCTTTCTTATTGGGATAAGGGCCTTTGAATTTGTTTGGCCTATTCTTGTTGTTGAAGTCTGGTTTGGAACCCACCACTTCAACATCATTCTCCTTATTCGCCTCTTCAAGACGAAGAACGATATCAACGAGTTGGTCGAAAGAAACTTCTAATTTTAGAAGTAATGGCTTCTTGAGACTTTTGTTTAAGCCATAGACGAACCTCTGGTTCTTCTTTAAAGGGGTGTTGATGTATTCAACCCCATATTTGGAAAGTGACTCGAAGGAGGCGACGTAATCAGTCACGGAGGACTCACCTTGAACAAGGTCTATAAATCGTCGAGCCAATGTCACTTTTTCAGCTTCCGGTACGAATTTCAACTCGAAGCGTTCTCGGAATTTCTCCCAGGTGAGATCCGCTTCATTAGTTTCAGAAATAAGAAGCTCGTACCAGTCCAATGCTCTTTCTCGGAGCATACTTGAGGCCACCTGAACTCGGTGAAGGTCAATAAGATTCATGCGAGAAAAGATTCGATCGCATGACCTTAGCCAAGCCTGTACTTCAATAACAGTTTCGGAACCTTTGAATGGCTCCCCACCCAAATTAGTGTAATCGCTACACAAGCGTGCAAATCCCGACTTTGGGTGAGTAGGTTCCGGGTTAGCTCCAGCTGCTTGAGCATTTGTCACTAAATCAAGAAGCTGTTGAGCAGTCATAAAAACTCCATCCTGGGGCGGATTGCTAGATGGCAAGGCTCTGGGGCGGCCTGGTCTAGACATTTCTCTTTTTTTAGAAAGAAAGAAGAAGAAGAAAAAGGTTATTCACCAAATTGAATATCAAGCAATCTTGATAGATAAACAAGGAATCATAAGGACAATAGGATGAATCGGTACGAACACTCGAATTAAATCCTAAAGCACGACTCCTAAGATGGACTTAGGACGATGATCCTTGTTATAATATTCCATATTGTTCTGAAGTTTGGCTCTGATACCAAGCTGTGACGCCCCACCTCTATACCCATGCTAGCCAAGAACATTACGGTGAATGCTGTCAACTAGCATGGAGAACAAGGCTGTTGAGGAGCGACCATCCATGTAATTTCTTTGCGCGAGCACCGATATGTCAGATAGTATAACATGCAATGCTTTATCCAGAGGAAATCCGACATACCGACACAAACTCAAAGCTACTACACAGTGGCTATAAATATCTTCGAAAAAACAAATATAGGAATAAACATAACATAAATCAGTCACAGAAAAATTCATATCACAAAGGCGGAATAAGATATGAATACTACACATAAAAGTGTACATCAGAGTAGTGGTCAGAAAGATCCACAATATCACAAAAGAATAGTTACACGAACTACACAAAAGAATAAGTATACATTATGGAGTCTATATCTCTAATGTATACAACAAAAACTACTAATCTAAGTAGTCAACCAAAAGTCAGAGAAATCAATCCCAAGAGAGAAGTCAAGCTGAAGCACCTGTAACATCTCGGTCTGACCCGAGTATTATTTAATAAGAAAATAATAAACGGATCAGTCTAACTATAAATATCAGATGAAACGATATAGAATCAGAGTTATGACTAAACACATAATAATCACAAGGCCAAGCTGTGATATATAAGTAGTTGATAATCAACATGAGATTAATCAATATCACAAAATCTACACAAGAATCAAAGAAGTTTCATACTCTTTATTTCGTTCATCAAACCACAAATATTGACGATAATATCAATGTCAATCACAAAAGTCAATGACGCACAAATTCCAGAAGACTACACAAGAAATCCAGAAATCACTAAAGTCAATGACACACAAATTCACCAATGCACAAATATCGATAAGGCTTATCAATGGAAATCACGAAAAATTGGTGAAACACAAATTCTAGAAATCATCTCAAGAAATCCAGAAATCACAAAGGGGGGGGAGGCCTATCACAAACGGGAGCATAAAGCTCACCAACAAGTGTATCACAAACGGAACGCTAATTCCATGGTCGCTAACCATCACAAATTGAGTCGAAGCTCCACAAACGGCCCGAAGGCCATGGGTTGCTACCCCATCACAAATTGAGTCGAAACTCCACAAAACGGGGTTTAGTCTCCCTCGCAGACAAAGAGACATCGCACATTGCTAGTCTAAATCACAAAGATGATCGTCATGGTCAACGAGAAGTTTCAATTACACTAAGCTAGTAAATATATGAGTTTAGCTTCATGTCCCATAACCACTTGCTTAACTTAAATATTTACGAACAAACTGTTAATTTCCACTAGAAAATTGTCACAAGGGTTTCAATCGAACAAGTCCAAGAATTAGCCAACAAAGTGAACGCAAGCGTTTCATACCACTTGTTTTACTAAGTCTTTTAATTAGATTTCTCATACGAGTGAAGTAAAGGTTTATATATACTAATAGATTGGAAAACGGTTTTATAAACGAATTTGGTACTAAAATAGTGTTGAAATCGTTTGAGGAAAGAGTTTTGATATTTACTACTAGTATAGAAAACCTTTATATTTTTAAAGTGACAAATCACAAAGAAGATTGTAGGAACAATCAATCACTAAGATTCACATTCGAAAACATGAATAAAATCCAAAGAAATCGATATAAAATCCATCAAAGTGGATATATCTAAAATTCCCAAAGAAAAGGTCATCTAAGTCGATAATAAATGACAACAACAAAAGGGAGACTACACGAATCGATTAAAGTTGGATATTCAAACGGAATAGCAAAATAGGATAATCTGGCAATTAACAGCAGGTCGGTCGACCGGACTCCTTGAGTCGGTCGACCGAGCCTTAAACAGAGGAGTGCTTATGCACTCGGCAGTAGGTCGGTCGGCCGATTCAGGGAGCTCGGTCGACCGGACCTGTTGTCAGCCTCTTCCCAGCCCATAGTAATGAGCTCCAACCTCGTCCAAATTTCATTCTCTCGAGCAACGGCGCTAAGGGTTTATGCCAATCGACTACCCGGCCCTATATGCTCCTCGATGCATCACCAAAAACATGTTCAAACATAGAAGTTAGGATTTTTAACGAATTGAACTCAAAACACCAAAAATTGGAATATACACCAATTCAATCCAAACCAAAAGCAAATGCACACGAATAAGTGTTAGGAATTCATACCTAACATTCGAAGATAATTCATAGACTTAGATGTGAGATTAAAAATCTCACCTTTTCACAAAATCAAACGAGAAGAAGCTTGAAAGCAAATGGTGAATCAACCTCTCTTCAACACAACCCAAATGAGCTTGAATCTATGCTCAAAACAAGAACATTCCCAAAATTAGGTTTAGGAATTTCTGAAATTGGTAAGAGGATAAGTTGGAGAAGAAGAAGAGAAGCTTACCAATGGGTTCTTCTTGAGTTTGGAGCTAGGAATTTGATTTGCAAGAGAAACTAGGGTTTTGGAGTTTTAATTTCCAATCTCTCCCACCATTAATGCTAAGAAAACTGAAAGGAGAAGAGAATGAGGGTGAATAGGGAAGAGTGGCTTAGATTTGAGCATAAGTAAAACATAGGGCTGAGCCCAAAAACCAAACCCAAAGTGAAAAGTAGCAAAAATCAACTTTCTCCAAACATATCGAAGCTTATACTCAAAAAGGTCGCAAACGGCATTTTAAACTCAATGGGAGTGGTCCCGAGTCCTAATTCGACCGTATGCAAAAAGTAGCTTTTCGGACTAAAATCCGACTAACGATAAAATATTTAAATAAAATATTTAAATATAAAATCGATAAATATGCGGGTTGTTACACACAGTCTAGAGTAAATATGAAAAATATTTATTGTTCAAGACTTATATATATTCATTTTGTATATACATAGCCATCTTATCTTAACTGAAGGCTGAAATTTATTTTAGAGTTTTATAACTTTCATACTAAACTAATTTGCAAATGCCAAAGCTCAGCTTGTTGCCATGTATAAAATACTAAACTAATTTTGGCCTAACTTTCGTACTCATTTTTTAAGTCAAGGGGATTCTTGTCACCTAAAACACGCACGTACAACAATATATGCTGCGGATCACCATTCCAATTTTCCAAAATAAACCCTGCTAAACTTTTACAACTTCAAAAATTAAGAAAAAATTATAAAAATTATTATACATTCTCAAATTCAAGTATGTGGTTTACTGTGTCATTTAACGTTTTTAGCATAAATTAGGTTAGTAGCAGAGCTGCGGTGGGTAGCGTGCGTGTAGAAAAGTTGGAATGCAGAAAGGGTAACTCAGTTTTAGGTGAGTAAACACTAACATATTTATGTCTAAAAGTTATAATCCTTGAATTTTATATACTTGTGTTGTGATGTTGGTTTTTGAACTTGTTCTCCGTGCTACGTTTATGCCACCTTTAGCCTTGCGGCATAAGAAATCAAAGATGACAGCTACAATCTTTTTGCCTCATATTTAGCATGCCTCCGTCATTTGAAAGAAAAAATATTATGCCATCATCCTTATGCCAACTGACAAGTAGGATAGGCTATTAAATTCAATTTGCTGCTTTTATTCTATGTTACATGTGTGTGATAGTTTCAAGCAGTGTAGGTGATATATATACTCGTGTGTGTGCTGGTTGTTAATGACCACACTCTTCAACAAATTTAGATATGACTAATCCAACTCATCTCATAGTTGTAAGTACTGTTCCTATTAATTTTAATGATCCTTATATGTATGGTATTGTTTCTATCATTGTTCATGCTGATATTTCAACCTTAATATATAATAACTGTGCATGCATTGCATGTGTTGTGCTAGTACTACTTTAATAGTTTTCGATTTCTTGAACTCCTATTTACAGTTGCATATCTTTTGAAAATTCATTTTATGGTACTATTCAGTACATGATACCTTTAAGGTCCAAAATCAATGATGTTCTAATGTTTAGTGTTTGATTTAGATCGAATACAATTGATGATAAAGGAACTGTACGTTGTCATGCCTTGACATGAATATTATGGATGCACTATACCAAAACAGGCAAATTCTAACATTTATAAGTGTTACAAATAACTTCAGCAACACTTTTTAAATGTGACTAATAGACTGTGAGGAATGGAACAGTCAAATTTGTAACACTTATAAGTGTTACAAACGTACGTATTACTAACACTTATAAGTGTTGGTACCTAAATATACGGTAACGCTTATAAGTGTTGGTAATGAAATATATGGTAACACTTATAAGTGTTGGTAACGAAATATACGGTAACACTTATAAGTGTTGGTACAGAAATATACGGTAACGCTTATAAGTGTTGGTAACAATGTATACGGTAACGCTTATAAGTGTTGGAAAATGATTATTTAGTAACACATATATATACCAAAACTTAAACGCAAAGTTTAAATATAAATACTTTGCAAATAATGGTTTCCATATCACAAATAATTCATCATACATATTCAATGCAAAGTTTAAACGCTCTGCAAATGTAGTATAATATATCGTAAACGATTATTTACATATCTAAAATTCCACAATGTCATATATTCAAATATTATTACAACATAAGCTTCAAAAAAATTTCAAAATACACTTAAAAGTTTAACTTACGGTTAACCTAACCGTTCCTGATCATCCACTCCAAACTCTAATGGTTTTGAATATTCTTCAACGTCCAATACAACAATCCAAAGCGTCCTTCAAGTTCCTGCATTTAATATAAACACTCGATAAAAACTTATACCTTCAAAATCAAATGGTTAAAGACTGAGTTACAACTCAGATTTTAATTTTTTTTTCGTATTTATGAACTCGCAAACTTAGTATGCAAAATACATGTTAATCAAACTCAATTAGCATTTGCTGCAAACCCAATTTGCATCGATTTTGCTACAAGCTCAGTTTGTGGCCGACTCCATAACAATATCCGTCCGATATTTTCTGAAGGAAAAAAGTGCAAATTTACTAATGAATTTTGATAAGGAACTAACAAAAAGTTGAGTTCTATTTGGAATGCCAAGCCTATAAAATCTTACACATATTATCATGTCAAATGTTAATGGTCATGATAAGAAGGGAGGAGAACTTCAGGATAGATACTACTGTCACTCAATAAGTACGATTAGAGTCAAGTGCCAATTCTTTGCTACAAGTATTAATTACTTGTTGACAAGTTTATTAATCAACAATAAGAACATGTACAAAAAGTTTCTAGCAAAAATGGTACATAATTAACTAGCATAAACTACATACGAATCCATTTGCATTCAGACATGAAAATCTCATCAGAAGTTAAAAACAATCCATAAACACGGATAGTAAGTGGTAGATTCAATATGCAAACAGTAAAGTTACAAATTCAATACGTTACATTCTAAAAGTGTGAACACAGATAGGATAGTTAAAAATTAAATATGCAAACAAAGACAGTTGAAAGTATAAATGGCAAATATCTTACCTTTAACCTATTAATAACAAAGAAGGAAAATGTCGTTTAGCATCTTTATATGCCTTTGAGCCCCTGCTATCTTACATACCTATAATATTACAAATAAAATTGCCATATACATGTTTTGAAACGTCTTCAACATTTACAGCCCATGAATACTCAGATTCAACTTAAAATAACGCAATGAGAGTGAAATCTCATTAAGAGAAGTAAAAAACACGAAAAAAGATCATATTACTCCCTAAATTCCCGAAAATTTTTGGCAGTGTCTCCTTTGCGCGGCTAGCTCGGTACAACTACAAAATGGCCCTACGGCTTCCCAAAACCCAAAAGAAAACAAAAAAGCCAAGTGGCTCGATCAAAATCCCAATCAATTTTCATATAGAAATTTAAACACATACCTTTTTGTCGAGCATTTCAAATTTATCTTCTGAAATCAAAATCAATTCTCTTTCCCTTTATACTACCTGCATATCTTACACAGCAATATGTCCAATCACAATATTCAAAAACATTTTATTGACTTTCTTACAAATGTCAATATCTATTCATTCAAATATTATTTTAGATTATATTTGAAATATCAATTCCCAATTGAGAATGCATCATTTCTTAATTAAGTTAGTATAAGCATTTTATGTGTTTCTTATATTTATTTTCATCTTACCACTTTAGTTTATATCTCTTTCTATTCAAATTGATTCTTCCAATTCAATATGAATTCAATTTATCTTTAACTCTGAATATTTAAATTCTATTTTTCATTTATAACGAATTCATGTCATCATTTTAAATTAGTTTCATTCACTAATTTATTTCAGTTTCCAATTTGAAAATGTTTGTCGTTAACAAAATTTACAAAATTTTCAAAAATTTTCTAACTCCCAAAATTTTCGAATTTTTTTGGCAGAGTCCCATTTGTACGGAGGAGCTTTTGCAATTTGACAATAGATATAAATATATATACGTCGACCCACACGGTCGAATAAACCAAAAACAGTTCATATTTCCTAGTTTGTATTGTGTAGGCGTACCTTATTTAGTATTTTAGGCAAATGGCGAATTTATTTAAGCATTTGCGTACCCAAACTCTCGCTAAACTGTCTTCTGGTACCTGTACTTACTGAATTTAAACACATAAGTAACATATTTATGAAATTTATAACATTTCATTCATTTAAACAGCTACAACAATCAATAACATAAGCAATGCATTATAAATACTTCCATAAACCAATTTATTTAGTTTCCAAACTACTTCCATTTATTTCCAACCGATTCACATACTATTTGCATTCAACTTAAGTGATTAACAACTCATTTGCTTATCTTCAATTCATAATTATGTCCAAACAATTCATTTCAAAGTTAATTGATTTCAAAATCAATCCATGCTAATTCTATCAGTTAATAATCACAAGTTTATTTTTTATAAACAATATACACAACCAGTTTCCATAAGCAATTAATAAAGTCTCAATATTAACCCAATCGCTTTACTCGATTTCTATATTATCCTATCCAATTCGGAATGATTTTTAACATCATCTTCTTACATTCTATTCATTTTTAATCAAGCCTACACATATTAATTGCATTTGATTCACAAGTCAAATTTTTATTTACTTTATTATTCCATAGAATTTTTATTTAATTCCGTTTACGTCGAACGATTAATTTAAGCAATTCAACGATATTCATTCAAACAAACAATTCCTTTAGTTTCATAACCATTTAAAAATTGATTTCAACTCAATTATTTCTAATTTCATTCCACTTATTTACATACTACATATTTGCATTTTATTTCATCATTGGTTTCAGACAAACCATTTTATTAAGCTCAATATTCCATGCTTATAAATTAATAATCATTACCCAAATTAAATCCACCCAAGTTTAATTTAATGGGCTTTCACCCTTACTCGAAGCAAAGCTTCTATTATTATTAACTTAAGTCAATTTACTTATTCCAACTTCATAATCCAGTTCATTTCCATTTTAATTTGATTCTCATCTAATCAAATTCCATTAAATTCAATTAGCCATTCTCATAATCCATTTTAATTTCAAATTCCATACCTAGTTCATCTGAATTGTTTTACTAATAACAAAGTCATGTTTAACTTATTTATACCCAAACTGGATTTTATTTGCAAATGCAAACCATTTTTATTTCAATCCAATTCCACAACATTTCCACTTATATTTAATTCACCACCAATCCCAGTTGAATTTTATTTGTAACTCGAATTCATTCCCAACTCCATTATTATCTCATAATCCAACTTCTATTTAACCAATTTAAATCTCATTAACATATTCAATTAACCAATTTATTCCAAATTAGTTCATTTCCACTTCCAATTCCATATTGGGTTTTTATCTTTAAAATCATCTTATTATTTTACCTGAGTTCAATTTCATTTTATAATTCAAACTTGGATTTTTATTCCATTCTCCAAATACAAAACAATTTTATTTTGGCTTGCTATTTAACTTCTTCATATTTTTCTCATATAAGTCACACATTTATTTATATTCACATTTCCATCCAATCAATCTCATTCATCTTCTACTTTTAGTTCGGAATTATATATTTTTACTTAGTTAAGTATATATGTTTATTTCATTGCTCTAACCTTTATGGGCTATTTTCAATTCATTCACCCCATTACAATTTCTTATTCAACTTACTTTCACTTGTTAAAGTAAGATTTTAATTTCACTCAATATTATCTATAACTCAACTGAATTTTATTTCAATTTAATTTGTTTGACTTAATTTCAGTGAAATCTAGCATCATACTGAACTCTTTAATCCACCAATTCACTTGGATTTAATTAAATAAGAACATGATTTCATTTAATATCATCCATATATCCATTCATTTCCTTTCGATTTGATTCCAACTTAATTCAAATACAACTGAATTTTATTCTAGATTGATTCAACTTACCTCCATTTACTTAGCTTAAATTAATTTCAACCCAATTTGATTTTGTCTTCCAATTCACATTTAGTTTCTATTTTACCATTTCAATCACATTCAAAATTTATTAATTTATTTCTGTTAAATTTTCTCAATCCGATTCATCTATATTCTAAATTTTATTTACTTCACCAATTTACTTATATTATGATTTCCCATCATTAGTTAAATTTCAAAAGTTAAATTTTCAACTTAATCCAAGTTAAATCCTTATTTTTGACTTCATTTTAATTTTAACTCAAAAATTCAATCTCATATTTTCGTTGGTTATATAAGCCATTTTAAATCTTTATAATCTTATTTGTCTATCATACTATCATCCAAAACCTTTAATTATATATAATAATTTGCATAAAATTAATTCTTTTTATATCAAAATATATTTTGGGTAAAATTATTTCATTTACCCGCTTTCGAAAACAATATTGTGTCGAATTGTTCTATTCAAGTGTTTAGAAACCCCTTCGGCCCAGTTGTGCAGACTGCGCTGACGAAGGTTCATATGCCACTCAATAAATCAATCAACACAATATAAAATCATTTTATATTCACTAACAAATACGCTCTCATATCTATTAATACACTCAAGCTCATTCTAGAGTACTAATGACTCTATCTCTAATGAGTAATTTCCACCAGAGCCAAGGTTCTCGCTTAACCTTTCAGCTCTGATACCAAGTGTAAAGGCCCGCAAATCTGTACCCCTTTGAACTAACAAAATTCCACCACAGTTCTGTCCAAAATGGCACAAATGTACGAGTCTTCGGGTAAAAGAAGAAAGAGGTAGAAGAAGAAGAAAAGAAACAACATCAGAATCTCACATCGCAGCGGAATAAAATATAATATATAGAATACAAATTTAAATACAAGAAATCTGTACTATTATACATATATATACATACCATCATCAGAGTACAACAACCATCCATATCCATACACAGCGGAAATAATAGTCAAATACGGCAGTACGCTCTGTCATCCAGCTCGTCTCCTGAGCTCTTAGCTTTTAACCTGATCCTGTTTAACTCAGTCTGACCCGAGCATCATATAAAACAACACCCGAGTCAGTTTGGAAAACCAGCGTGAGAGAACACACTCAATTGGATTATTATATTTTCAAAAATCCTTTGAAAAACAAAAGCATCTCGTAAGACCACGCCACAAATAAACATGTTGGATTTTTACCTTACGATAACCAAAACATTTTTATTAAATTCGTCTGATATTATAATAGTGTCTATAGAAAGTAAAATAGAATCTAGTTGAAATACTTGCATCTCACGTTTCAGCAATAGTTGGGCACAATCAAAACCGTACAGGCGCTTATTAGAGATTGGATTCCATATAATGGCAGGGCTACTGGGGGTACCGCCCGTCACAGTACCTGGTCTAGATCAGAGTACCGAGGAGCCACCCTAACTCCCCTGCAACACAAGACCGGAACCATCCCTTACTGGACAGTCCCAAGCAAGATCACCCCGTGATTGGCGCGACCAACCACCCACTAAGTCGAAATAAAAAGGGACATCTAGACAGGGGAAACCTTACTCTCCAGTGGGGGCTACCCATGAAGCCTTCTGCACCTCCCCTGCTTTAGCCATTCCCGGTTGATGAGACTTGAGGCTAAGCGTTACCTTTTCAAGAACGCGTCCCACTTAGGATGCTTATAGTCCACCTGACGATGCTCTGAAAGCATTCAATCCATACAAGTTGCCCTGGGTCTGGACAAACCGAATCACCGTCTTCAACTCTTCACGGTCTTCATTCGTAATCGTTCAAACCGGATCGAAGTGGTTTTTGGATAATTAAATCTGATCCCGGACTCTTCGAAACGATGAGCGCATTGTCCAATATTGATAGTCGGTTATTTAACTATCAAATAATCATTCACAAGCAACAATCAAATAATTTCCTCAAATTATTTATTTCAAATATTATTCAAATATTATTTCCATTTTAACCCATTTGAAAAAAAAATTCAAAGTCCTTTTATTTCCATGAAATCATTTAACTGATTTCTTATACTCACTCACATTTTGATTTACCCTTTGAAAATATTCTTTATTTTTCCATTCCTTCCTCAAATCAATTTACACTTTCCTTATAATTTCTCAAACTCACTTTCTCCACTTAAAAAGATTTCTCTTAAATCTTATCTCATTTAATTAAATTTGCTTACCATCACAGGAGGGTTTTAATTGGATTTTAAAAACATTTAAAAACATCTATATTTATAAAATAAGAAGTATGGTTTTATAAAAATTATGGTTTAAAGTAATATTAAAGTTCATTTCCAATTAATGATAAAACTCAAAACTGGTGTTAGAAAATTAGAGTTTATTAATAAATATTTGCCAAGCGTTCAAAGTAACTAATTCAAAAAAAAAAATTTACATTCTTATAATAGTTTATACTTTTTTTTATATAGTATAGTAATTTAAAAATATTCCCTTTTAAAATAAATTTATAATTTTGGAAAACCCAATATCCATCTATAAATGCCTCCTGTCCCAATTCACACTTCTTACTTTTAGAAATATTCTACTATTTTCGTTTTAAACAAATTTATAACTCAATATAAGATTTCTCCTTGATTTATCTCTTCCCATATTTACTAGTTCCTTCCTTTCCATTTATAAACCCGTTTATAAATTTGATAAACTCCCCTGAGTTTCCATTTATTTATAAAATAATTTTGTTCAAAAATTTCATCTTTTACAATTTTATACCTCAATAGAATTTCATATGATTCCTTAGTAATTCATTCCTTAGAAAATTTCCTTTTTATTCCATAATAGAATTCCCTTTTTATCTCTTAATAAATTTTCATCTTATTCCCTTAAATAGAATTTCACTTTTATTCCTTAGATTTATTAATATATAAGTTAAATTGTCCAAAACTTAACTTTAACCAATTTTAAGTATAACCAATGTAATAAATATTCTTTTTTTATTTTACTTTATTATCCATAGAAGTAAATCCAAATCCTAAATAAATATTCTTTTAATTTAAGTTTCATTTAACTTCCTTTAGTTAAATTATTTATGGTATTTAAAAATTATCAAATTCCAATTTCCATGCTATTAACACTTAATAATTCAATTCGCATGCAATTCCATATTATTTCATCCAACCTGTCATATGAACGTATATATATAGTAAATAAATATCTTTAAGGAATCCTGTTGGATCCCTCCAACCTGTTTTCCCTGCATCCATAGATATTAGCAAAAAGTAAAATATCAATTCCACTTCAAAGTGGAATATTGCAGTATATGGGTCTATAATATCATCCAATGAATAAATTATTATAAATCAACCAAACACATCCAATGATTTAAATTTAACATTTTTTTTAACCATGGCATCCAAATGAGTGAGGAAATCTCACCTTTTCTTTTAAGTTGCAATCCTTTCCAATTTCGACTTGTTTTCCATACTTTTGACCTTGAATAACAATTGTATGAATTTCATAAATATATGGACAAATTGAATAATTATTTGTCGGTTAATAAATTTATTCTTTAACTATAATAATTTAGTTTTTAACTAATGATTTATTTTAACAATTAATTATATTTAAACTAATTCTTCTTTCTTTTTTTAAAATATTTTAGTAACTAAAATAATTTAAATAAGTTAACTAAACAAATTGTCCAACAATTTCATATCCTTTTAAAATGAAATAGTAATATTTAAAATGTAGAAATGTATATTTATTTTATTTTTATAACTTTCTCTTTGAAACTACTTATCCCAAATTGACATATATTGATTTTATTTTGAAACTACATATATATACTCATGAAAATAAGTAAATAGATTTCAAAAATCAAATTTTTATATAGACTTCAAATAGTTTAAAATTCATATTTACTCCAAAAAATCGTATATACACACACATACACTTTTAAATTAAACTCGAATAAATTTTAAGATCTAAAACTATTTAACAGTAAAAATATTCCTTTTTTTCAGAATCAAAACCCTAACTTACTGTAAATTTTATGTCTAAACCTCAAATTTAAAACTTAAATTAACTAACTAAATGTATAGCAATATATAATTATACCTCACCGAACAACGTGCGAAACCCTCATCAGCTTCGCTTCCGAGATGCCGTTCGAAACCACTTCGTCGCGAGCTTCCTGAGTCGTGCACGTCTCCACCAAGCCCCACGCGAAGCCGCACCACCCAAGCAACGACGCCAACGCAAACTACAGCTGTTACATCCTTGTCGCCGCCCTCCTCAACTCACGCTGCCACCACGAAAATGCGATCAGCAGCCACGACCAACACTTGCCCTAACCACGCCTATGTCGCCGCAGAACATCCACAAAATCACGACACGACCTAAACCACGAACGCGAATTGATTCGTGTACTTCCCACCCCATTCGATTTTTCTCGACAATTTTTTTATATGTGCCGATGAATTCGGACAATGGAAGAAAAGGGGGGAAACGAAGAGGGTTTCGAAAATAAAAATATGAGGGGTATGGTTTCGCGATTAAAAGAAAGGAAAGGCAGCCATTAATTTAAATTTAGTTTTATGATCGAAGAGAGAAACAAGAAGCATCGTGATTTTAAAGAAAAAGGGAAGCGTATAGGAGAAGACGAACAATAGTGTTCTGATGGGACGAAAGTGTGTTGAGGAAGCTTGATTAATTTATTTTAAACTTTAAATTTAAAATCTTCTCGAATTACGCAATTCAAAATCCTGACCTCCTATCGATACGTGCCGCTCGGCGTCTATAATGTTATACACCTATTCCGAAGGCAATGGAAAAGGTTTCGAGTCCTAATTCGATAGTATGGAGAAGATAGCCTTTTCGATCGACTATTAAAAATAATTCAATTAATTATTTTCTAGGCGTTTACATTTCGTACGATTACACGATAGCTCCGAAAACTATGAAATTTGAAATCCGATAATAATTCAATATTACGGATCCAACGGAACTGGTTTCGTCGAATTCCGAGACTATGCCTCGGATGGCTATTTTTAAATATTAATTTAAACGATATATTTTAAAATCGAACAAACCACTGCTAAATTCAAATTTTAACTCATCTATTATTTTCAGTATTATTAATATAAATTCTATAAGCCTTTAAAATATTTTAAACAAGCTTACTACCCCAGATTTAATATTTTACCCGATGTTCAATTACTATTTTAATAATTAATTAATTTAACAGGTCGTTATATTTAAATTTAGAATCCTTTCTATCATATAAAACCGAACTGTTTATATAAAAAATCAAATTAAAGTTCTAATTAAATATATAAATCCAATTTAAATATTGCAAATTAATCGTCAAAAAATCTGGGTCATTACACTATTATAATATCATATGATTTTGATATAAAATGTTTTGGTTATCGGAAGGTAAAAACCCATCGTGTTTATGGGTGACGTGGTCTAATGAGATACCTTTGTTTCTAACAGATTTGATTAGATTTGATAAAAGTAATAATTCAAATTTAGCATGTTTACTCATATTGGTTTTGCAGACTGACTCATGTGTTATTTTATTAGAATACTTGGGTCAAACCGAGTATTACAGATTCTGGTTAGGATGCCATGAAGCATAGGAGACGTGCTGGAGGAGTCTCAGTCTTATTCCTCGTACTTGATTATATTCCACTATGCGTGCTAAACTTTATGTTCAGTACTTGTATGGACAAATTATTATAACTATCCAGATTTATTTGTTGACTGTTGTACTTTGATGATTATTTATATATTACAGTTACAGTTTCTTTGTATAAAAATCTGTTATTATATATTATATTTTGTTTCGCTGCGATTGTGAAATTCTATATTGTTGTTTCGGTTTTTTTCTTTTCTCTTCTTCCTCATAGTTATTCGTCTTTTCGTGCAATTTTTGTTGGACAGGTGTGGTTTAATGTCGGCTCAGAGGGTATGGAATGGTGGGTCACTGCAAGACAAGTGGCTGTAATGTGTTCTATTAAACCTTCAAGCTGTTCAAATTGATTAACATAGTGCATAACATTGGTGGTTTGCTTTAGAGATGAAAAGGTATCATATGGCGTATCAGATCATCCCTAAAACATGCCTGAATAGCTTTATATAAAACAACCCATTGATCATAATCTGTAACAGTATGTGTGTACCTATAGAACCATTGTAGTGCCATCTTTTTCAGATGGTATGAACAAATATGGACTCATTCTTGAATATCTGCTTTGCTGTATTGAAAGAACTCTCTACTTGCCAAAGCCAATCAATTACTCTGTTTTTACTTGTGCATTATGGGAAATCCATTTGACGGTCTTTAATGCCTTGGATGTTTCTTTATAACCCGACTAATACTTCTTGAGAAGTTTTCTCTAGTCTTTTAAGTGATAATGCAGTTCTATTATTTATAAGATCTTTCTTCTACCATTTTTCTTATTGTGGTAGTTCTTTAAGATTGACAGAATTAATCAGTGGTAAGGTATCTCTATAATCATTAGAGTTGTCATACAGTAATGAGTTTCTATGGTGAGGGTTAGTATTATGCTCATCAGGTGGCTCTGGTATCAAATTGGTATACTCTCCTAGTTCTTGGCAATTTTGGCTCTGGTATGAGTCATGGTGAATGATCAATAAGGGATGGGATTGGTTAGGAAGAAGGTGTAACAGAGGCTTTCAGGTGGTGGAATTATTCAAATGCAGCAAACTAGAAATATGAAGAAGAAGTGGTGATGTAATGCTGAAATATTGTGGTAGTTAGTAGATTGAACGAGGAAGTGAAAATGGATTCAAATTACTGAATGAGTTGAATATAGGAAAGAGGTGAAATTAGAGCAGCAGAAAATAGAAGAATGCAGAGTTGAGAAAAAATGCATGATTATTTATAATCTTTTTATATACGTCTATTTACATAGCCTTACCCATATATTTATAGTATTGATCAGGTAAACCAAATCAAACTAGCCATTACATGGTAATTTATCTAATATACCTGACTAACTTTTAAATTATATAGCCACTTAGACTGCAATAGAAAATAAGTTGTGCATGTATGCACGTGCACAACATGGTCTTCAAACTGGCTTTCCCTTTGTAATCTCACGCTTAAGTTGATATTATCTTTCGTCTGCATCTCTTCCAATCTTCAACATCATCCTCCTTAATTCCAGTTAGCCGAGGTGGATGGCGAAGCCTCATTCTCAATTTTTTTATTGAAATGTCCCTTTAGGCGAATGCCTATCAGGTGTTTGATGAATTGTGTGAGCATAACAAATTCACAAAGTATATCTTTCGTACATACTAAAACAAAAATTCGCAAATTGTTAATTGATGTGTCTTTTTTACCTCTTTGGACTTCATATGGTGTGTTTTATGAAGTTAACACAATTACCGACATTTTATATGTCTATTAAGTGGATCTATAATATACAATGGTTGCTCAATGAAAGTGCCGGTGAACTTTGAATTGGTATTTGGAGTAATAGATAATGTATCATAGCCATATTGGAATTAGATTCATGCGAGTATGGAATTTTTAATCTTACATCAAAATTTGATCTATGAGTTTGATATGCAATCACATATAACTTTTTTTCCGCTACTTGCACCTATAACTCCATCAAGTACTTCATTTATTTAAGGGTAGATTCGAACTTCTCAAGGCATATTATTCACCGCATTTTTAGTGGACTTCAAATGGATTACAAAAATGGATAATGGAATCATTTTGTCATTATTTAGAAAATTGTTAGGTGGTATAAAACATAATTTTCCCTCCGTTGATTGAAAAATAATAATTTTAAACGCTATATGTTTGTCGGACCAATCACCATCTTTCCTTCTTTTTTTAACAAGTTTTTGCTAAACTAATTCTTGTTGGACCATTATCAATTTTTTTCGATGAGTAGTTATAAAATTTCGCTTTGCGCAAGTTATGAAATTGCAAGTTTTTATTAAGGAGGAGTATCATAACATTTTTCTAGGTGGAGTCCCCTTAAATTTTTCTTCTATTTATCCAAAAATAAAGTCCCTTTGGTAATGTTCTTATTCACATATAAACTGAATGGAGAAACTCAAGTTTGACCAAGATGTATTTCTCATTGATTAATTATATGGATAAGCACAAACTTGATGACTTAGAGAAATCATTCATAAATACATCAACTTTAAAAATATAGAGGTTGAAATCCTTAGATTAACGGGAGGAACCAAAAACAAGTAGTTAACTAGTCGATGCAATCAATCTCGCTATCCATAATTTAAGAGACTTTGGATAGCAGATCCTATTTTTAATAAAGACATAAAAAATATCCTTCTTTGATAAGTTATGTAAATTAGGTCCTTATCCATAGACATCTTTTATTAGTAACCGCTGTTATTATATCCATTTAAGTACTACACACCTAAATGAATTTAAAATATTCATTAAGCATTAACATTTTCTGAAAACATTAGATTGACAAACAATTTTCACCATTAAAGCACAAATTTGTGATCTTTTAAATGATATGTGTTATGCATATGCAAATATCTAATTTAATTATATCTTTTTTGTATAAATAACGTATTCATACATGTGCCGTTGAAATGCAACTATAATTTCCATGTTCAATTTAATAAATTCAAAATTAATAAATATTCAGTTTAAAGTTAATTTCAAATATGGTATGTAGTTAAAATTACGACTTGATTTCTTTTAATGCACTTAAATTATAACTTCATCAAGACTGAATAAACTTATCAAAGGAAGCCAAAATTTGTATTGGATCACATAAATTACAGTTTCAAGTGCCATAGTTACATAATTCAAAAAATACAATCAAATAATAAATGCACTTTCTTGAATTAATTAAACTATAGTTGCGTTAAGTTTGGATAAATCATCGAATACAACCAAAATCATTATTGCATCACATAAATATAGTTGAAACATTCAAATGCTGTGACGCCCCACTCCGAGAGCCTCGTTAACAAAGAGTATTACATAAATAATACTGTCGGCTAACGCGGACAATAGAGTATAATGGAAGCGACCATGTGTAATCTTACCTTAACTATTCACTAAATACGTCGAAAAGTAGAATCACATTAAAATTCGACCTATTCAATAAATATTTAAAGCAAAACTACAATGGCTATAGGATATATCAGAAGAAAACATGACAACTCAAATGTAAGTCACATCACAGAACAGTCGGTCATAATATACACATAAACAGATACACGACAGAGTATACAAAATAATACATGTCAAGTGGTACAGGAGACCACAATATACAGACGAGACGAAAAAAATATAATTATCAGAGTTACAACAGATAAGGACCACAAAAGACGCTATAACAAAATGAAGCTAGCGAATAGTCCATGCGGAAGCAAAATAGGCTATGTCGCAAAAGCACCTAACCTGAAACAACTCAGTCTGACCCGAGTATAAAATACACGGGTCAGTCTAGATAACAAATCAGTTAGATAAACTGAACAATAATAAATCTGCAAGGTCATACAGTATAACAAATATCTCTAGAGGAGATAACACAATCATCAACAAGAGATGGATCATATAGAACAAGCCTCATATCATCGGCAACATATAGAAACAAAGGATACAAATATCCCAAAACAAGCCAAAAGGCAAATAACAAATACCAATAAGGTATACAAGTTCCACAACGTAATCGTTATATATCATGCGACTCAAACAGACCAACACGATGGGCAATACCAAGGGAATATAATATCAGTGAAACATATGATTGCTCGAGCTCAGTACTGTACAACAAGGATCCATAAGCCCGAAGGCTCCAAACCCAAGTATCACCCATGCGGCACATAAGGCCAACATCAGAGCGAAACTATATAGGGCAACAAACCCGAAGGCGCACACCCGAAGGCAACATACCCGAAGGCAACAAACCTAGGGAGAATGTCCGAAGACACCATCCCAGAGGCAACAAACCATAGCGGTGAAGGTCGAAGACCCAGTACTGGACACCACTAACTTGAGGAATGTGTCACAACTCTCGAAAAGGAATCCGAAAAGTGTTAACGTATGTCCCATAACCACTCGTTCGCACTAAACGGTTTACTATCCGTCAGCCACTTTCACACTCAAAGCAGTTCAAATTTACCTCATATCATCGGTAAACTAAACCCGAAGGTCAAAACAATCAATCGAATAGGTCGGGGACTAATCGGAAAGATAAACGCACAGATTCATGGTCCGTGTTTTGCCCAACCATTTAATCACCCTTCCATTTCGCTCGACGTGCGAAAGTGTGTGTTTTAAATAGAATTTCTAAATAGGAGAAACGAGCTTTTAAATGCGATTCGAGAGATTATTTTATAAAAACCCATGGATGAAGTCAAGAGTAAGTTATCAAAGCCAAATATGCAATAACAACTACTAAAAAGCAACTTGAATCGATAAAATCCGGAAAACAAATCAAAATATACAAAAACAGGCAAAACAGGGCAAATAGAGCAGGTCGGTCGACCGGACTACAGGGCTCGGTCGGCGTGCCACTGTTCATAAAAACTCTCGGGAAGCAGGTCGGTCGACCGAAGCCTGCACTCGGTCGGCCGAAGGCTGTTTTCCAGCACTTCTTGCCCTATATCAATGAATTCCAAATTCTTTCTAAATCCAAAGCAATGGCACATGCATATTTGTTAGGAAATCATACCCAACATCAATGATAGCAAGAGGTAGATGTGAGTTAAAAACTCACCTTTTTACACAAAACAAAGAAGATGAAGAAGCACAAATGCAAGGAATCAACCAACTACACTCCACTTTAACACTACAAGCTTCAATCTAGAATCAAAGCAAGTATTTCCTAAGTTAGGGTTAGGAAATTACTGAAATTGAAGAGGAGAAGAGATGGAGAAGATGGAGATGAACTTACCAATGGATTCTCTTTGATTTTGGAGCAAGAATCAAGTTTACAAGAAGAACTAGGGCTTGCTAATTTCTATTTCCACTTCCTTTCCCCCATTTCAGTTTTTGCTTAAGCTTTGAAATGAAATGAAGAGAGATGAAGAGAAGGGGTTGAGTTAGAGGTTTAATTAAGCTAGTGGGCTGAACCCAAACCCAAAACCCAATAGAAAAAGGAGCCGAAATTTCACAAACTCCAAACATATCAAAGATTATACTCAAAAAGATCGCAAACGCCATTTTGGAACCAATGGAGGTAGTTTCGAGTTCCAATTCGGCCATTTGCAGAAAGTAACATTTCAGACCAAAATCTGACTAACGACGCTATATTTAAATTAAACATTTAAATATAAAATCGTTAAATATGCGGGTTGTTACAGATCTCCCCTCCTTACAAAATTACGTCCCCGCAATTCCCGGAGACGATCTTTGTAACAACTACATACATACAACATCAAAAGAAAAAGGAAATAAGCTTGAGATGAAAAAAAACATACTCACCGTTTCAAAGAAAGGAAAGAAAACCCGGATAAGATCGCTTAATAAATTCTCTGGTTTCCCAAGTATAGTCATTGGGATTAGCGAACCATTGAACTTTAACGAGCGGCACGTCCTTGTTCCGAAGGTGTCGCACCTCCATGTCAAGCACGCGAATAGGTTGCTGTATAATAGATAAGTCCGGTGAGATCTCAAGCTCTTGCAAATCAGGAGAAGTATTAACAGAATCCGACTCCCGAAGACACTTCCGAAGTTGCGAGACGTGAAACACGTCATGAATGCCAGATAAATGAGCTGGAAGTGAAACTCTAAAGCCACAGGGCCAATACGTTCAGTAATAGAAAACAGTCCTATATAACGAGGTGCCAATTTCCCAGTCGCATTGAAACGCATAGCCCCTTTCAAAGGAGAAACACGAATAAAAACAAGATCGCCGATCGAGAACTCGAGAGGCTTCCTACAGTTGTCCGCGTTGGATTTCTGGCGACTCTGTGCCTCTTTCATTCTCAACCGAATAAGATCAATCTTCTCGGAAGAATCACGAACAAAATCTAGACCAAGAATAAGCTTCTCACCCGATTCTAACCAACAAGAAGGTGATCGACATGGTCTTCCATATAAGGCTTCGAAAGCAGCCATACCAATACTAGATTGAAAACTATTGTTGTAGGAGAACTCTACAAGAGGTAGGTGATCCTCCCAACTACCACCGAAATCAAAAATACAAATACGGAGAAGATCTTCCAAGATACGATTCACCCGTTCAGTCTGTCCGTCAGACTGCGAATGATAAGCTGTAGAAAAATTAAGCTTTGTTCCCAAAGCTTGCTGAAGACTCTTCCAAAAATGACTCGTGAATAAAGGATCACGATCACTCACAATAGAACTAGGAACACCGTGAAGTCTCACGATTTCCTTGACATACGACTTAGCCAAATGCGAAGCAGTCCTATTAGACTTAATAGGGACAAAATGAGCAGACTTAGAAAGGCGATCAACAATAACCCAAATGCTAGAATGGCCAGATCTCGAACGAGGTAGGCCGTCAATGAAATCCATAGAGATTTGATCCCACTTCCACAATGGAATCTCAAGAGGCTGAAGAAGACCCGAAGGACGCTGATGCTCGGCTTTAAAACGCTGACAAGTTATGCAATTGCTCACATAACTCGCCACATCGCGCTTCATGCCTTCCCAATAGTAAAGGCGACGCATATCGGCATACATCTTACTACTACCGGGATGAATGGTATACCTAGAACGATGGCAATCATCAAGAATGTCATGCCTAAGTGCAAAGTCAGAAGGCACAAAAAGACGGTTCTTCTTACGAAGACACCCATGAGAATCAATGCTGAAATCTTGCAACGCCTCATCACAAGATCCAGACTCACAAAGCTAAATAAGATGCAACAAATCAGGATCACGCCGCTGAGCATCGGCAATACGATCCAATAAAATAGGTCGAGCTCCCAAACTAAATAATAGAATAGGAGAATCAGAAGATGAATCTCGATCACGAATTTCACAAAAAGATAGATTCTCAACAATATTCCATTCGGCAAACATCATAGAAATAACAGCCGAATGTCTGCGACTAAGCGCATCAGCAACACGATTACCCTTACCAGGGGTATACTGGATATCAAAGTCATAAGAGGCAAGAAACTCGAGCCAACGCTGTTGTCTCATATTGAGTTCCTTCTGAGTGAACAAATACTTCAAGGATTTATGATTGGTATAGAGAATGAAGCGCTTGCCCAATAAATAATGTCGCCAAATCTTCAAGGCAAAGACAATGGCGGCTAACTCAAGATCATGAGTGGCATAGCGAACTTCGTTCGGACGTAGTTGCCTAGAAGCATAAGCAACTACCCGATCCTTCTGCATAAGAACAACACCGAGACCACTACCACAAGCATCGGTGTAGACAACAAGATCATGATTCCCTTCGAGAACCACAAGGATAGGAGCATTAGTGAGAAGTTCCTTCAATGACAGAAAGGAAGCTTCACACTTGTCAGACCAATCAAAACAAATGCCTTTCCAAGTAAGGCAAGTGAGAGGAAGCACAACACGGGAAAAATCCTTAATGAACCGACGGTAATACCCCGCCAATCCAAGGAAACTACGAATCTCATGAACATTCTCAGGCCTCTTCCAATTCTGGATGGCTTCGATCTTTGAGGGATCGACAGAAATGCCATCGGAAGATACAACATGGCCTAAGAACTTAACCTTATTCTCCCAAAAGTGGCACTTGGAGAATTTGGCTCTAAGCTGATGACGACGGAGAGTACTCAAGACAATTCTCAAGTGATTAGCATGCTCGGCTTCAGACTTAGAATAAATAAGGATATCATCAATGAATACAAGGACAAACTTATCAAGATATTCCCGGAATTTTCGATTCATGAGATCAACAAAGAAAGCTGGAGTGTTCGTCAAACCGAACGGCATAACGAGCCACTCGAAGGAACCATAACGAGTGCGGAAAGCGGTAAGAGGTATGCTATCCACCGCGACTCGTAATTGATGAAAACCTGTGGCAAGATCAAGCTGAGAAAAGACCTTAGCACCACTCAATAGATCGAACATATCATCGATCCTAGGCAATGGATACCTATTCCTAATGGTTAACTCGTTAAGCTTGCAATAATCAATGCAAAGCCTAAGAGTTCCATCAGATTTCTTCACGAAGACGACCGCGGATCCCCACGGAGAAAAACTAGACTGAATCAATTGCTTGGATTCCAGCTCTAAAAGATGCTTCTTGAGTTCCTCGTTTTCCATTGTAGACATCCTCGTGGGAGGACGACTAACTGGCTGCGCGCCTGGAATGAGATCAATGCGGAACTCAATTGCCCGCTTGGGTGGCAAACCCGATACAGGCTCAAAAACATCAGAAAAGTCACAAGCAACCGGAATACGAGATATATCATCATCATCATCATCTCGCGAGTCAAGAGAATATAAAGCTATCTCGGTATTATCCACATCCCGAAGAACAAGAGATAACTGAGTAGGCGAATCCGGATGTCGAAGATACAAAATCCTCTCCGAACAAATAATCCTGGCATCATACCTCACTAGCCAGTCCATACCAAAAATCATATCAAAACCCAAATAAGAAACAACGTGCAGATTCGCACGGAAAGAAAAGCCACATAAAACAATCTCAATATTATCACAAAGCAAACTAAGGGTCGCGGATCCCCCAATAGGATTCGCAATCCTTAAAGAAGTAACCATACAAGAAACATCCAAAGATAAATCATCTAAAAGCTTCTTCGATACGAAAGAATGTGAAGCACCCGTATCGAAAAGAACTCGTATACTATGATCATGAAATAGAATTGGACCCTCCAAAATAGATGGAGACATACCTTTGGATTGAGATGAACCTCCAGAAGCATTAGCCACATTGAGGTTGCCAGATTTTGCATTAGCAGGAGCAGTAGGACAAGCTGAAACATGATGACCTTCCTTCTTGCAATGGCGACAGAAGAGAGGCTTTGGACAAGCTCGAATAATATGATCCGGAGAACCACAATTGAAACACTTTCGAATGAAAGGTGTTCCGGAAGACTGAGGCTGAGAGCTAGGACCACCAGTCTTCTTCTTCTTAGAAGGAAAAGGCTTCTTCTGAAACGGAAACTGCTTCTTGTTGGGGTTCTTGGAAACCTCAACATCCTCACCACTATCACACTCCTTCTCGACAGCTTCGAGATGAAGTGCCGAATCAACCAATTCCTCGAAAGAAAGTTTAAGATGGAGCAACAAGGACTTCTTAAGATATTTCTTAAGGCCAGAAACAAACTTCAAATTCTTCTTGTAAGAAGTGCTGATGAATTCAAGACCATACTGAGATAAAGCCTCGAACGATGCGACATACTATGAAACAGAAGATTTTCCTTGCTTCAACTCAAGCAAGCAACGGGTCAATAAAACTTTTTCAGATTCAGGAACGAACTTGAGTTCAAATCGTCCCCGAAACTGAGTCCAAGAAATGGTAGACTCATCAATCTCGGCTACAAGAAGCTCATACCAATCAAGAGCACGCTCTTATAACAAACTAGAAGTCACAAGAACTCTATCATGGTCAGAAAGATCCATGCGAGAGAAGATACGCTCGCACGTGCGAAGCCAAGCTTGGACTTGGAACCCTTAAACGGTTTTCCTCCAAGATGAGCAAAATCACTGCACTGATGTGCAAAAGCAGACTTGCGAGGCGGAGACACTCGAGGAGGAACGGGAGGCTGAGTGCTCCTAAACCACTCCATAAACTGATCGACAGACATATAAACGCCATCCGGATGTGAGCCACTAGATTGCCCAGCATCCGAACGTCGACCTCTGCCTCTTCCAGACATAAGCTGAAAGTCAAGATAAGGAAAAGATTATTCACAAGGTAGATATTTCAATATGGGATACTACGGAATAATCCTAGACGTATTCCCAAATACTATCTAGCCTTGATGGAATAAAGAGACACGATGATTCAAAGATTTGTATCACTTGTACACTTTGATGTACCATAATATGTGCATCTATTCTGTGTTTATCATATTTTGTTCTGAACTCAGCTATGATACCACGCAGTGACGCCCCACTCCGAGAGCCTCGTTAACAAAGAGTATTACATAAATAATACTGTCGGCTAACGCGGACAATAGTGTATAATGGAAGCGACCATGTGTAGTCTTACCTTAACTATTCACTAAATACGTCGAAAAGTAGAATCACATTAAAATTCGACCTATTCAATAAATATTTAAAGCAAAACTACAATGGCTATAGGATCTATCAGAAGAAAATATGACAACTCAAATGTAATTCACATCACAGAATAGTCGGTCATAATATACACATAAACAGATACGCGACAGAGTATACAAAGTAATACATGTCAAGTGGTACAGGAGACCACAATATACAGACGAGACGAAAAAAATATAATTATCAGAGTTACAACGGATAAGGACCACAAAAGACGCTATAACAAAATGAAGCTAGCGAATAGTCCATGCGGAAGCAAAATAGGCTAAGTCCCAAAAGCACCTAACCTGAAACAACTCGGTCTGACCCGAGTATAAAATACACGGGTCAGTCTAGATAACAAATCAGTTAGATAAATTGAACAATAATAAACCTGCAAGGTCATACAGTATAACAAATATCTCTAGAGGAGATAACACAATCATCAACAAGAGATGGATCATATAGAACAAGCCTCATATCATCGGCAACATATAGAAACAAAGGATACAAATATCCCAAAACAAGCCAAAAGGCAAATAACAAATACCAATAAGGTATACAAGTTCCACAAGGTAATCGTTATATATCATGCGACTCAAACAGACCAACACGATGGGCGATACCAAGGGAATATAATATCAATGAAACATATGATTGCTCGAGCTCAGTACTGTACAACAAGGATCCATAATCCCGAAGGCTCCAAACCCAAGTATCACCCATGCGGCACATAAGGCCAACATCAGAGCGAAACTATATAGGGCAACAAACCCGAAGGCACACACCCGAAGGCAACATACCCGAAGGCACACACTCGAAGGCAACATACCCGAAGGCAACAAACCTAGGGAGAAAGTCCGAAGACACCATCCCAGAGGCAACAAACCGTAGTGGTGAAGGTCGAAGACCCAGTACTGGACACCACTAACTGGCGGAATGTGTCACAACTCTCGAAAAGGAATCCGAAAAGAGTTAACGTATGTCCCATAACCACTTGTTCGCACTAAACGGTTTACAATCCGTCAGCCACTTTCACACTCAAAGCAGTACAAATTTACCTCATATCATCGGTAAACTAAACCCGAAGGTCAAAACAATCAATCGAATAGGTCGGGGACTAATCGGAAAGATAAACGCACAGATTCATGGTCCGTGTTTTGCCCAACCATTTAATCACCCTTCCACTTCGCTCGACGTGCGAAAGTGTGTGTTTTAAATAGAATTTATAAATAGGAGAAACGAGCTTTTAAATGCGATTCGAGAGATTATTTTATAAAAACCCATGGGTGAAGTCAAGAGTAAGTTATCAAAGCCAAATATGCAATAACAACCACTAAAAAGCAACTTGAATCGATAAAATCCGGAAAACAAATCAAAATATACAAAAACAGGCAAAACAGGGCAAATAGAGCAGGTCGGTCGACCGGACTACAGGGCTCGGCCGGCCGGCCACTGTTCATAAAAACTCTCGGGAAGCAGGTCGGTCGACCGAAGCCTGCACTCGGTCGGCCGAAGGCTGTTTTCCAGCACTTCTTGCCCTATATCAATGAATTCCAAATTCTTTCTAAATCCAAAGCAATGGCACATGCATATTTGTTAGGAAATCATACCCAACATCAATGATAGCAAGAGGTAGATGTGAGTTAAAAACTCACCTTTTTACACAAAACAAAGAAGATGAAGAAGCACAAATGCAAGGAATCAAACAACTACACTCCACTTCAACACTAAAAGCTTCAATCTAGAATCAAAGCAAGTTTTCCCAAGTTAGGGTTAGGAAATTACTGAAATTGAAGAGGAGAAGAGATGGAGAAGATGGAGATGAACTTACCAATGGATTCTCTTTGATTTTGGAGCAAGAATCAAGTTTACAAGAAGAACTAGGGCTTGCTAATTTCTATTTCCACTTCCTTTCCCCCATTTCAGTTTTTGCTTAAGCTTTGAAATGAAATGAAGAGAGATGAAGAGAAGGGTTTGAGTCAGAGGTTTAATTAAGCTAGTGGGCTGAACCCAAACCCAAAACCCAATAGAAAAAGTAGCCGAAATTTCACAAACTCCAAACATATCAAAGATTATACTCAAAAAGATCACAAACGCCATTTTGGAACCAATGGAGGTAGTTTCGAGTTCCAATTCGGCCATTTGTAGAAAGTAACATTTCACACCAAAATCCGACTAACGACGCTATATTTAAATTAAACATTTAAATATAAAATCGTTAAATATGCGGGTTGTTACAAATGCAATCATGCAAAATTAAAATTTTGTAGTGAATGATCGAATTGTTTGATATTCCCGATATATGATGCTTTATGATGTGAGTTATTCTGGTTTAAGCTGGGAACTGTAATGTAATTCATTAATTCTGTGGTGTTATTTATTTATCTGTGAATGTAATTTATTATCTATAATGAATTTATTTCCTATATATGTGAACTGTGAATAAAAGATAAGCGTTATAGTTTATATAGCTTATCAAATATATTTCTATGTCTGAATCTGCAATGATTAATGATGTTGTTGCACTATTATTGTGTGTAAAACCACTGGACCACATATACACACACAAATATGGACTGCACGAGTAAATTGGTTAAGTCACAGATATTTGAAATTAATATTTTTGAAACGGTTTTTAAATTTGAATTCAAATGGTTGTGGAAATGGATTTGGGTTAAATATGGAAAGCTTTTGAAAAGAAGTTTTGAAGATAAAATTTATTTGCGATAACTTAATTAAGTTTTGAAAATCTATATAATTTGATTGAATTTGTATTCAAGATTTGAAATTGAACTCTATGTTTTGAAATTATGGTTTTAAAAAGGTTATACAAGTTATAAATGTTTTTATATGGGTTTTAAAGCATTTTAAAAGTATTGTTTTGGGAATTTGAATTTTAACCCAAATTTTATACTTAAAGAGCTTTGACTCGTGCAATTGTAATTGGATTTTTCCAAAATGAAAACAATTTGTTTTTAATAATTATAACTTTCATTTGAAAGAAAGGGTTACCTAATTGTGTTGAAAGGATTTCAAGTTTGAAATAGGAATTGTTTTGAAAGCTATGAATTAAATCGTTGATTTAAAGATTGATTAAGTTAATCCAATTTGAAATGGAATTGTTTGAAAAGCCATAAATAAATCTTTTTGAAAGATGGGTGAACTTTGTGAAGTGAATCTTTTTGTTTAAAGATTTGAAAATGGTAACTTGTTTAAACCATTTGAAAGGAAAGTTTTGGGTTTTAAGTTTTGACTTAACTGAAATCTCAATATCCATATGTTTTTAAATATTGCGCTTATTATTCGGTTTAGCCAGGAGAGGACCATGTGTCATATAACCCATTCCGAATAATGATACGATGTATAGGATTGCATTTGAAGACCGATGTTGAAGACCGGTTATTTGTAGGAACGATAGGATAACCTATCGATTGTCTCTGCACCGAGTAGCTACACTATGAGATTCCCTAAGTGATGGGAAGTCCGATCGGGATTGTGAATACCCGAATTGCAAGGGCTTCTTTGGAAGTTCCTTCGATTCTGTTCGAACCAGGAACAGACTTGTATGGATGTATGTTTGATGTTACACTTTGAGATGTAAAGCTGGTTTCTATCAAATACATTTTTGTTTGGTGGCGGAGATTTATTCTCTTAGCTTAACACCCATCTCTGAGACATACGAGCTCAGAGGTTATGTAGTTGATGGTCACTAGTGATACATTCCCAATTTGGTAACATGGCATGCGAAGTGTTGCTGATCATTGGTTGATCAAAGCACGGCTTTGTGAAAAAGCGTAGCTTTGTGGATGAGACTGCATCACGATCTCACACCCCGAAAATGGTCGAAACAGGAAAGATGCAGCAAGGTTTCAGGGGTAGCGCCCCTAGGGTATGTCCATTCCTTCTGGAAAAGGGTGGTATCATGGTATGGAGCCCAGATACTTAACTCATGTGGACACCGTAAATCTATTACTGTGTGATGATTGTGGTTGAGAGCTCTCAGATAAAGGTCGCAAACTGGGAAGGGGGTACACCGGCCTTGTGTTGGCAGAGAACTGAGGGATGGTTCTCGGGGCGTCCCTCCAGAGGCGTGCCCATGTGGCCCAGGAAGTTCCTTTGCCCGACCATTCATTGGAAATCCAATCATCCAATACCAGCCCTTTACGATTGCATTTGTATTACCAGCCACCTCAGGTGGTAGCTATAGTAGGCATAGTATAATGGTACCTATGCTGGCTAAGATTAATATTATACTTTTGAAATGTTTTCTGCACTATGCACTAATAATAATATCAAATGGTTTTCGCATATCAAGCATTCTTGACTGTCATAAGGAGAAATCTCCTCCAAGTGTGCGCTTGCATTGTGTGTGTGGCGGGAGGCCTTATGGCGGTTTCATTTTCCAAAAAGCATTGCGGATTTCAACTTTTAAAACCTTTTGTTGTTTGGTTTAAAGATAAAACTATTTTTGTTTACTCATATCAATCCCATGACTGACCCGGAGTTTATTGTTCCTTTCATAAACTCTGGGTGCCCACAATTTTCCACACGGGGAGTCTAGAGTTGGGTTTTTCAGATAATCAAATAGTAGATATTGATTCAGTAGTCTTCAGCTTTCTTTTTATAATTCGTTGGAGTTTTCGAATTCATGACTGACCTGGATTGCTTAGCTTATGCAACGTGATGGGTGGTTCGAGCTTCTGGATTGAGTTATTTGGTTTAGAGCTTTGATGATGGAGTAGCTGTTGCTATTTGGAGTTATTGTTCCGCTGCTACTTGCTTTCGGTGTTGTATCTTATCTTTGACATTGTTGAGCATTATTGATACAATTGTTGTATATCATATTTTGGATATTGTATCATAGAGTTGTATGTGATATTGTTCTTTTCCTTCCGCTTTGTTGTTATACCTAATGTGTTATAAGCTCCGACGAATTGGATTTGAACGGTCGAATCTGCAGCATTCGAGTACGAGTGAAGTATGGATGTCGATTTTCGAATGCAAAAAATCCGGATTGTAACATTTGGTATCAGAGCTGAAGGTTAAAACTTTAGCTCAGGAGTGTAACACATTAGGTAACTCATTAGAGATAGGGTGAAGTATACCGTAGAATGAGTATATCTCTAAGATATCCGCTCAAATGCCTCAGTAAATTCTCTTACTATCCATTGGTAGTAAGTATGAGTGCAAGAAGAGGAGAGATAGGGGACAGGGAAATACCACTACAAATGGTCAATACCCTGAAAACGACAATGGAAATATCTTTCTCTATCAATCTCCTTTGATCCGATTTCAATTTCCCCCATTTCTTCGTGGCACCTCTAGAGAAGAAGATTTGGTGTAGTGGCATTGCAAATCATTGTAGAAAATCCTTACTTTGTATCCTCACCAGTTTCTTATCAATATTTCCGTTTTTAACCCAAATAAATTTGAAAATTTAATTCGAAATAAATTGATTAACAAATATGAAGTTAAATTTGAATTTTTATCGATAAAACGATTTCGATTAAAACCAAATTTGAAATTTTATCGTAATTTATTGTGAGTATCAAAGTCCGAAGAGGGACAAGTTGGTGTATACTTTGAGATATTCCAACCTGGATTGAGTATCTATTGTTTATTGTGTTGGGTCTAGATATAATCTACGAATGGTTAGTTATCCTTCGAACTAACCAATATCCTGTATATTTCGTAGACTTGATTACCCGAGTTTCCTGTGTAATATTGAATGAGTTCGTTCTCGTATCTATGGTTGATATTCTGATTTGGTAAGCCAAATACAGAATAGATAATCAGCTTGATTGATGAGTCGATTCTCTATCTTTGTGTATCCTTTCTTTATCGTCTCCCTAGCAAATTTCGAGGATGAAATTTTCTAGGGGGGAATCTGTAACGATACCGATTTTCGAGTTAAATTTAAATTGATAATTAATATAAATTTATGGATTTAAATTGTAAATTAATTAAAAAAATTTCCAAAACATGTAAGATATTTGTTTGTTAATATATATATGTATATTCATTATAAATTGAAATTTGTATTTGAAATTCAAATATAAATATATTTAATTTAAACCACTATCTTTTAATTTAATAAAAGTTGTTTTCTAAATATGTATGTATTATATATATATAAGTATAGATTGCGATAACAATTTTCAAAAGACTATTTAAAGGTTAAATTCTAATGTATATGTAATATATGCATTTATTAGTGTATAATGTAATTTTAAAATCATTTTTCTTCAAATTTTATATATGATGGTCTGTATATAAATGGATATAATACAAATGCAAATAGAAAACATTACATAAGAATATGTATATATAACTAATATAAAGTAATATGAAAATACATAAATACATTTGTAAGCTTTTGAGTAACATGTATTATACATGTATAAGTATTATAAAAAAAAATTACAAGTGTAAACCATATAATGTGAGATTAAACAAGTGTAAAACAAATAACAAGTAATTTAACAAGTGTTGGCTTAAGGTGAACAAGTGGCAAAGAGTAAATTTTTCTTTTAATTAAATTTTTTAAACTTGCATAAGAAAGAATTAAAATCAAATTTCTAAAGTTTTTTCGAAAACTGCAAAAATAAATTCAAAATCCTAAAAAACAAAATTTTCGAAACAAAGCAAATCAAAATCATTTTCAACCTGAAGCCAGATCTGAAACAAATGAAATCAGGAACAAAATCAAGTATTAGATCAAAATGAATCAAAGTCAGGATCAATCTGAGCTTCAGTTTCAAGTGTTGATCAAATTAGAAGTAAAACAAATAGTTTTCAAAAGATTTTCAAAACCTGTAAAAAATAAAATAAAGCAAAAGCTTCAGCCTGATCTATCTGAGCATAACTCAACAGTTTCAAATTGATTCCAAAACTCAAGCTAGCAATGCAAAGATTGACTTCAACGAGTAAGGATACAGATCAAAACCAAAACAAGTTTCCAGATTCGAGTTTAAAACCAATTCCAAGCTTTGCATTCCTGTTCTTCTCTGTTTCATCAAAGATCAGGTGAGCAAATTATCTATACCATAATATATTATAGTTGTTATATATATGATTAATGCTTGAGATGTGCCATGAAAATGCTTGCTTGCCTATATGTTTTGTGTGCATACAGGTATGTATATCTCTATTTATACATTACTGAGTTAAACAAAACCTGTTAAATTTTGATTTCTCTTTCCCTAATCATTGTTAGACTTTAAAATCTAAACAATAGTTGTTTGTTTAAACATGTTCTAGGATTTAAAAATAATTTTAAGCAAAAATAATTAAAAAAATTTTGGAAATTTAAAAGAACACAGGAAAACCCAATGTTTGTTAAAAAAATTCAAGTACCATGATATCTAGTTGTAATTACATCATGTAAAATGTTTTCGAAAATAATGATTTCTGAAAGTTAAATCTAAACTTTTAAGCAAGCATTCATTGAGTAATGCAAAGATGAACAGATCTGAGTTTTTTTTGTAACTTTTGGTGATCGGCAGCATAGTTCATCTCGAGATCTTGAATGAAGCTCGTTGGGAGGTAGGGTAGCTTGAGAAAAATGCTCAAAAAAATTTCTGATCATCGTGGAATGGGGCCGAGGTTAATTTAGGGTTCTTGCTCACGTTTTATTTAGGATCGAATTTTGAATCGCTGTTGTCTCGTCATCGCACCGTAACCGATCGCACTAGCGGCGATTGAACCGGGTGAGGTTGGCGAAGCTTTGACCAAAGTGGCGGCGTTGTTGGTGGCTTGTGGCGATCAGGCGAAGCAGTTTTTTCGATGGTTGGTTGTTATTCCAGTTTGGGTCTAATGGAGAAAATCCGAGTTTGTCGTTGTTACAATTTTTTGGGTTGTCTGAAGGCTTGAACAGATGATCGGTGATATGTTGAAGGTGGCTGGGTCGATCAAAGTTCATCAGAACTCTGGTGCACATACACAAGGTAGCATGTATATCAGTTGATTTATGGATTACGATGGTCTTGAGTTTTTCTTGGGGATGAGCTCGTAAATCATGACGTTCGACTCGAAGCTGAGAATTTGCGTGAATTTTTCGTGAGCTACTCGATAGTGATCTCGGGAATCACTAATGTGGGCTCGAATTTTTAATTATGAAAATTTGTTTATCAGATTTTTATAGGAAGCTTGAAAGAGTATTAATCATGCTTTAAAGTATAAAAGATAAATATTTTAACTGATGATAATTAAGTAATTAAGGATAAATGGTATCTTAAAAATGTTTTGATTAATTATTTACTTAAAGGTTTTTAAAATTCAATTAATGTCTTAATGATGATCTATTGCCAAGAGTCATTAACAAGGATTAAATGTTAATTGTTTTCAAATAATAATTTTGATTTAGGTTTGAATTAATTAAGTTTCAAAGTAAGATGTTTTAAAAGTAATTGAAATTAATTTATTTTTGTCTCATTTTTTGATCAGTTGATTAAACGAATAAAATAATTAAAAAAGATAATTAAGATAAAATGTTATTTAAAACCTTAATCTTTCAAATTAACTAATGTGATAATAGTGAATCATTAAACAAAGGTAAAAATCATGATAATTAAAGTAATTAATAAAGCTAAAAAGATTTATCTTTTAATTTGTTAAGTAATTAATGATTTGTTAATATAATTACCTAAAGAATAATTAGTTAATTAATTAATTAATTAGTCTCATAAATTAATGAAAGTGATTAAGGAATGATTATTAATTAAGGATTAATTTATTTATTTTGTAATTAATTAAGGATAATTAATCAAAGGATTAATTATTAATTAAAGGTTAATTAATGATTGATTAAAGGATAATTAATTAAGATTGTTTATGATTGATTAATAATAATTAACCAAAATTAGCAATTTATTTATAAATAATCAATCTGATTTAAATTAATCAGATAATTAGTTAATCTTACTTATGAATGTTTGGATTGCAGTGAATGGTCGAATTGTTTGATATTCCCGATATATGATGCTTTGTGATGTGAGTTATTCTGCTTTAAGCTGGGAACTGTAATGTAATTTATTCATTCTATGATGTAATTTATTTATCTGTGAATGTAGTTTATTATCTGTAATGAATTTATTTCCTTTATCTGTGATCTGTGAATAAAAGATAAGCGTTATAGTTCATACTGCTTATCAAACATATTTCTGTGTCGGAATTTGTAATGACTGATGATGTTCTTGCACTATTATTGCGTGTAAAATCCCTAGACCACATATACACACACAAATATGGATTGCACGAGGAAACTGGTTAAGTCGAAGATATTTGAAATTAATAATTTTGAAATGGTTTTTAAAGATGAATTTTGAATTCAAATGATTTTTGAAATGGATTTGGGTTAAATATGGAAAGCTTTTGAAAAGAAGTTTTGAAGATAAAAGTTATTTTGGATAACTTAATTAAATTTTGAAAATCTAAATAGTTTGATTGAATTTGAATTCAAGGTTTGAAATTGAAATTTATGTTTTGAAATTATGGTTTTTAAAGGGTTACACGAGTTATAAATGTGTTTACATGGGTTTTAAACCATTTTAAAAGTATTGTTATGGGAATTTGAATTTTAACCCAAATTTTATACTTGAAGGGCTTTGACTCGTGTAAATCTAATTGGATTTTTCCAAAATGAAAAATATTTGTTTTTAAATAGTTATAACTTTCATTTGAAAGAAAGGGTTCCCAAATTGTGTTGAAAGGATTTCAAGTTTGAAATAGGAATTGTTTTAAAAGCTATGAATTAAATCTTTGATTTAAAGATTGAATGAGTTAATCCAATTTGAAATGGAATTGTTTGAAAAGTCGTAAATAAATCTTTATGAAAGATGGGTGAACTTTATGAAGTATATCTTTTTGTTTAATGATTTGAAAATTATAATTTGTTTAAACCATTTGAAAGGAAAGTTTTGGGTTTTAAGTTGTGACTTAACTGAAATCCCAATATCCATATGTTTTTTAATATTGGGCTCATTATTTGGTTTAGTCGGGAGAGGACCTTGTGTTACATAATCCATTTCAAATAATGATATGACGTATTGGATTGCATTTGAAGACCGGTGTTGAAGACCGGGTATTTGCGAGAACGATAGGATAACCCATCGATTGTCTCTACACTGAGTAGCTACGGTATTGAGATTACCTAATTGATGGGAATTCCGACCGGGATTGTGAATACCCGGATTGCAGGGGCTTCTTTGGAAGTGGCTTTGGTTCTGTTCGAACCCGGAACAGACTTGTATGGATGTATGTCTGGCATTACACTTTGAGATGTAAAGCTGGTTTCTATCAAATACATTTCTGTTTGGTGGCGGAGATTTATTCTCCTAGCTTAACACCCATCTCTGTGACATACGAGCTCGAAGGTTATGTAAATGATGGTTACTAGTGGTACATTCCCAATTTAGTAATGTGGCATACGAAGTGTTGCTGATCATTTGTTGATTAAAGCATGGCTTTTTGAAAAAACGTAGCTTTGTAGACGAGACTGTATCAGGACCTCACACCTCGAAAATGGTCGAAACAGGAAAGATGGAGCAAGGTTACAGGTGTAACGCCCCTAGAGTATGTCCGTTCCTTCTGGAAAAGGGTGGTATCAAGGTATGGAGCCCAGATACTTAACTCATGTGGACCCCTTAAATCTATTACTGCGTGATGATTGTGGACGAGAGCTCTCGGATAAAGGTTGCAAATGACCGGGAATGGCATATCTTAGGTGTTACTCCCGAGAAGGGGGTACACCGGCCTTGTGTTGGCAGAACTGAGGGATGGTTCTTGTTGCGTCCCTCCATAGGCGTACCCATGTGGCCTAGGAAGTTCATTTGCCTGACCATTTGTTGGAAATCCAATCATCCAATACGAGCCCTTTACGATTGCAGTTGTATTACCTGCCACCTCAGGTGGTAGCTATAGTAGGCATAGTATAATGGTACCTATGCTGGCTAATATTAATATTATACTTTTGAAATGTTTTCTGCACTATGCACTAATAATAATATCAAATGGTTTTTGCGTATCAAGCATTTTTGACTGTCATAAGGAGAAATCCCCTCCAAGTGTGCGCTTGCAATGTGTGTGTGTGGCAGGAGGCCTTATGGCAGTTTCATTTTTCAAAAAGCATTGCGGATTTCAATTTTTAAAACCTTTTGTTGTTTGTTTTAAAAATAAAACTGTTTTTGTTTGCTCATACCAGTCCCATGACTGACCCGGAGTTTATTGTTCCCTTCCTAAACTCTGGATGCCCATAATTTTCCACACGGGCAGTCTAGAGTTGAGTTTTTCAGATAGTCAGATAGTAGATATCGATTGAGTAGTCTTCAGCTTTCTCTTTGGAATTATTTGGAGTTTTCGGATTCATGACTGACCTGGATTTCTTAGCTTTGTGCAACGTGATGGGTGGTTCGAGCTTCTGGATTGAGTTATTTGGTTTGGAGCTTTGATGATGGAGTAGCTATTGCTATTTGGAGTTATTGTTCCGCTGCTATTTGCTTCCGCTGTTGTATCTTATCTTTGATATTGTTGAGTATTATTGATACAATTGTTTATATCATATTTTGGATATTGTATCATTGGAGTTTGTATATGATATTGTTCTTTTCCTTCTGCTGTGTTGTTATACTTAATGTGTTATAAGCTTCGGCGAATTGGATTTGAACGGTCGAATCTGTGGCATTCGAGTACAAGTGAAGTACAGATGTCGATTTTCAAAAGAGAAAAATTCGGGTCGTCACACCTTTGCATCAAAAGGATTTGATAAGAGTAATAATTCAAATTGAGTGTGTTTTCTCACATTAGTTTTCCTGACTGACTCGGGTGTTATTTTATTATAATGCTCGATTCAGACCGAGTATTACTGGCTCAAGTTTGGATGCTATGGAGCACAAGAGACGTTCTAGAGGAGTCTCAGGCGTATTCCACGTACTTAGCTATATTCTACCGTGTGTGTGTGTGTCTATATATATATGTGTGTGTGTGTGTGTGTCTGTGTGTTTTCAAAATGATTTGAAATGAAACCGGGTGTTTGAATTCTGGAATCCTTATTTAGATGTTTTAGGAAAATATCAAGAAATAAACTTTTGAACTTATAAGTTGGGAATTATATTAATAAGGAAAGAAATGTGAAAGTTGAAATTTTGGAATTGAATTTTAAATTAAATGAGTTAAAATGAACTGTATGAATTGGAATTTTACATAAGATAAGTTAAATAAAATTGAATTGGATTGGAAATGAAATTGAGTGGAAATAAATTTAAAATTTCAGTTGTAAAATTATTATATAACTGTAAGTTATAAATTTTGAATGGAATCAACTTAAGTATAAAATTGATGAAACATGAAAAATAAGTTGTGTAACTTGTAAGTTGGAAAAGTGGAATTGAAAAACCAAAATAGAGATGGTCTGATATTTTTGTGAAGAAAAGGAAATTCCACTTGATGTAGAATATAAAGTTGAGCTCAAATTTGTGAGAAATGCAGATTACGGATCTTAAGGCTAAGATTAACACTAGAGGGAGGGTGAATAGTGTTAATAAAGGATTACAAAATCTTTTACAGTTTATGTTAATTTAGACAAAAAAAGTTTGCAATATACAGACACAGATATGATCACAGAAACAATCATAGATGCAGAAATAAAATAAAAGCAGTAAAGGAAAGAACACACCGGAATTTGTACTGGTTCAGAGTTATCCTATATCCAGTCCCACAACACAAGTACGGATTTCCTTTCAAAAGCAATTGTACAATTACACCCTCGGTTTCAAGGCTACGAGGGTACACCCTCCAGAATTTCGATCCTCTGGGTAGAGATACTTGATTTCTGGGCCACAAGTTTACCCAATCGATTTACCAAGGCTACAATCACACCTTTTCCCTTTTGATTGATTTCCAAGGCTACAGTCACACCTTTTCTCGCTTTATAGATTACAAAGAAGTCTATAGCTCTGAATAGCACTGAAAATCTTGTAGAGATAATAGAGAATAAACTAGAAGTAATCGAGTATGATTCGATGTTGATTTCGGTAGAGTAATGAAAAGTATATGTATTAAGAAATGAGGAAGAAGAAGAGGAGTGAAAACCAAAAAAAGAAATTAAAAATTTGTTAAAACTGACCCATATTTATAGAAGAACAACAGCCATGACCATTCATGAAGAGTTATGGCGAATAGACACTTCTTTTGAAATTTAAATTTTTGAATCAAACTATCACCATGTCGACACGGTACCCATAGGCATGTCGACATCCCAAAGCATTTTATGATGTTTTGAATTTCTTTGAAAATAACATTTATCTTATATAAAAACAAATTTAAACGTTATAAATATACTTGACTATAGTTGAAATTCATAAGTAAATATAAAGAATAACATATATAGAATTTAACCATAATTTTATATTTAAATCTAAATATAAATATATAAAAGTTAAATATATTATTAAAAAATAGTTTAAAATCAGGAGTAATTTGGCTTTGAAAATAAAGATGTTCTTGAGGATAAAATTATTTAAAATCAGGATCGAGGGTTTTGAATCTTTTAAAAGGAAAGTTTTGAAAACATTTTGAAAACAGGATATAATTTTGAAAAATCATATAGAATAAAAGTTAGCGGATACAAAACAATGTTCCACTATATTTTTCGTAGGTTCCATCCTACTTAGGGTTCCATCCCTTTAACGGGCTCGAAGTGGATTCCATTCCACGAATAAATTGGATTTTAAGATGCCAGTGCTTTTCTACGAGTTTTAACAAAAGTTCCTAATAATAATAAAAAATACTTATCTTTGAAATCTTGAACTCTTGATAGTCTCGATACTCATGAGTCTTCTATCTTGATATTTTATCTTGATATCTTGAATCTCTATACTGTATAGTCTTCATTCTTAGTACCTGCATGGCTAAATCCTGCATACACATATATATCTAAACTTATAATTTTAGTATTTATATTTTATAATCTATTCTAAGGTTGTTGTCATCAAAACCATCATCTCACGGACTAACAATCTCCCCATTTTTGATGATGACAACCTTTGTTTATAAAATATTATTTCTATTCCAATAACTCCCCCTAAAACTAACAACTCCCCCTTAATCTATACCTAACTACCCTATTTTATATTTCTCCCCCTTTGTCATCAGCAAAAACTTACTCCCCCTCATTCTTGGACTTCAGTACCTGCATTGATAAACTATATAACAGAATATAAAGAGTAGGAAATAATTATACGTGATAACAAATTTAAAAATTATATACATTTCAATGTGTGTGTACATATATATATGTTTTACACACCAATCTTCAAATCAATAAGAAATCAATCCACACAAAGTATCAATCCAAATCAATTCCAACAAATCAAACAAAGTAAATAAAAAATCAAATGTTACGTGGAACTTCCACCCATCCTTCTTCTCCAAAGATTGGGCCAGCCTTAATAGCATCCCAATTATCATTGTCATTGGTGAGAGAGACAGAAGGATGTGCTTCGTTATCATTCTTGTGCAGAGAGGAGATCATCCATCGTATCGCATCGAAGTGCCTTTCTTATTCCTTTATCATCTGCATTTGACTTAATTCTAAATGACGCTGGTTTCGTAGAATAAATGAGAGAATATTCTTTAACGAATTAAGAGTTTCTTCAAGATTTTCAGATAAATTGTGAATAAGATTAGCCATAGTTGAATTTGTGAAAGAAATGGAGGATATAAATGATAAGAAATAAATTTTAGTGAAGAATTCTGGAAGAAACAGGTATTATAGGTGTATAAATTCGTTTGAATTGAATAGACATGTGGTAGTTATTCAAATTTCAAAAATAGTTGACTAATTTGATTTTGTGAATAATTGTGTATATATATAATGTGCTAACATTTATTCTAGAGATAAGATAAGGTAGATAACAGAAAGGAAATTTCATTTCATTGCATACTACAATAATACAATGATTAAGCACACAACAAACTACATGAACATTCGAAATAAAGCAAACCAAAACAATACAACAAGATACGAAAAGATAAAACTAGTTAGAGGATGAAGATGATGAAGATAGTCTAAGTTTCTTGCTGACTTTTGAAAAGAACTTGTTCATCTTCGAAGAAATGTTATCCAACTTTTTACTAACGGATTGTTTTAGAATCTGTTGATTCTCCACAATTATCTTTTGGTTTTTGAAAAGGGTTTTGTTGGATCGATTGGAAGGATATTCAATGCTTTCCAAAGACATTTCACCTTCTTCTTCTTCTCCAATTTCCATTTCATCCCCTTCTTCTTCTTCAACTTCCTCTTCTTCCATTTCCTCATGCGCCAAACGCTCTTCCTTTTCGGTAAGTGTCTCATGAGGTTGAAAAACAAATGGAATTTTCAAAAGCGAAATGTTGGAATGATTGAAAACTTTTCTAGAAACAAATTCCTCGCCTTTGAAATCCACTCCAAAATAGTTAAAAATCCGAGTGAGATAAATTCCATGGTATAAAGTATTCTCACCCATTTTAAGATTTTTAGGACGAATTTCATCCAAAATAACTTGCGTCCAATTTATGTCATAGTTTTCAAAAATAGTAAAAAGAGCTTTGCAAACTTTTGCAGTAGGATTGTTAAAATTTCCCAATCTTGGGGTCAAAGCATGTTGCAAAAGAAGACAAACAATTCTTGCTTTTGGTCAAAAATTTCTATTTTTAAAATCAAAATCATCATCTCTTTCGAAAATGTGATGTAATGTCTCACGATCATGTTCACTGATTTTAAAGTTAGAAAGATTCACTCCCGAACCCTTGCTATTGAGAATGGTACCCAAAAGATCACAACTCAAAACAATTTGAGTGCCTTTGACACTACTTGTAACGACCCAGAAATTTTGTTAATTAAAATTCATATATTGAATTGATTTTAAATATTATTAAGTGAAATTTATAAGTCGAATAATTTATATTTCGAATAATTGGATTTAATTGGATAATTAAATCGATAATTTAATAGTTGAAAATACAGAAATAATTGAAAATTGGGTTTAATATGATTGAAAATGATTTGTAAAATTTTATTTAATCATATTGAAGTTATAGAGATGTTACAGAACTTTTAAAATTGAATTAAAAGTTTATTTGTGAAAATTGAATATTTTAATATTTAATTATCGACTGAAAAATAGCCAATTTTCGAACAGTCTCAGAATCGGACGAAACTAGTTCCATTGGATCCGTAATAGTTTGTTATTATTGGATTTAAATTTTCGTAGCAATCGGAGTTTTCCTTTGACGGTGGCAGCTCGAAACGCATCGAAATTGTTTTAATATTAATTTGGCGAGTTAAAATAGCCATTTTTCAAACAGTCTCGGATTTTGACGAAACATTTTTCATCGGATCCGTAATGTGATATTATTGTATGGTTTCAAATTTCATATCAATCGGATTTACCGTTTGTCCGGGGAAGCCAAAATGCCTAGAAATTAGTTCAAATCGATTTAATTTAAAATTGATCGTTTATTGCCATAACTCGCATAGATAAACGAATTAGCCTCCGAAACACATTCCATTGTGTTCGAAATGTGGGGTAAACCTTAGAAACGTCAGTCACCGCGCGAGATTTTGAGTTCGGAAAATCCGGGATGAATAGTGTTCGTTGAATTTCTATAAAAGCACCTCTATTCTCTCATTTTCAAACAAAGGCCAAAACCCTAGGGTTTCTGGTTGTAGCCGCCACTAACAAAAACCAAGGCCAGAAATTAGTTTCAATCTTCCCTCAAAATCTTCCAATCCGTAAGCAATCGTCAAAATCGTTCAACTGTAAAAATGAAGAGGACGATGGGAGCTTCGAATCAACACGATGAAAATGGGTTTTCGTGGACCAGAGGGGATGATAGGTGGACGCGTTCGGCAGTAGATCGTGCACGCGTTTCGAGGTGCAGAGGAGGCCGAGCTTTCCCATGTCCTGGCCGAGTGTAGCTTGCTTGAAGGCCTTCAATATGGCACTCTCTGATCGACGTCTGGTGGCTCGAGTAGGTGGTGATATTTCAAGATAAAGGGCGGCTCATGGGTTTGGTACGTGCATGCAAAAACTAGGGAGAAGAAGATGATGTATGCGGCCTAGATCTGAGGGTTGTAATGGACGGTCTAGATGGAGTTTAGGTGAAAATAAATAAAGAAAATGTAAATTAAATTGTAATTTAAATCATGTGATGTTTAAAATGTTGTAACTTGTTCATACGAAGTCGGAATTCGACGAAACTTTTTGCGTTGGGTTCGTATGGACGAAAACTACGCAATGCAGCTGGATTAGAGTTGTTTGGAGCTAGTTTGAATTTCGGGCAAAATTAAACGCGTGTTTAATTTTATTCGAAATAAAACGCTGAAACGGAATTGAAATCAAGGTGAGAACTTCTCACTCAATTGAATTAGTTTCGATTTTAATTTTAAATAGTTAGATTTAAAATTGTTGATTGTATGCCTGAATGATAAATTATTATCTGTTGATTGTTGAAATAGACATTATGCGCCATTAGTACGCGGATGTTATTTATTAAAAACATATACCGCGATAATTCCAACTTATATGTAATTGGTATTATATATGTACTTGGAGTTGATTTTCCACATTATATAGCAGATGAGACCCTATTGCGCCGCCTATTAAGCGGATAATATTTTTATAAATCCCATGTACCGCGATATTTCGTCTTGAAGCGAAATTGGTATTGTGCTAACATCTTTGGATGTTGGAAATAGGTTGGAGGGATCCAACTGGATTCCTCAAACATTTGAATTGGTTTCAATGTTGTGTGTTGATCTATTTGTTGATCTATTTATAATCTACGTGATTATCTTTGTGATTGAGATTGTTAAAGGCTAAATTTTAGCCGAATATATTTGGGTATCGTTAGATGCCGAAATTAAATAAAATTGGATTTTTGAAAACTTAAGTTGAGAATTCAGAATAAAAATTGATTTTGGAATTTATTCATTTTAAATAAATAAACGTTATAATTTTTATTATTATAAAAATGATATTTTTGGAAAATAATACTTAAGTATGATTTTGGAGTTATATAAGCTTTAATAACAATTTGTAAATTATTAAAAGGATTGGTTTATATAAATTGGGATTTTTGAATTATTATAAATGATTTATCTAAAATATTTATAAAATTGATATTTATAAATAAAAAATATTGGAATTATAAAACAAGTTTTTTATAAGCGTTAAAATGGAATATAAATGGATTTTATAAGTCAATGAAATCTATATATTTATAAATTGTGGAATTATAAAATGAATAGATTTTATAAAATAAAAGATTTGTAAGTACTTAATTGTTAATAAAGTGGAATTTGTTAATAAAGTGATTTTAAAAGTTGAAGTTGCGATAAAATATAAATGGAATTTATAAACGTTGTTTTATAAATCCGAAAACGACTTATTTTGATAAGTTAATAATTATAGCTTATTAAAGGAAATATATCCACGATTTTGAACAGTGGATAATCCTTTAAATAAAATATGTAGAAATGTTGAATTTGGATAAGGAAATATATCCACGATTTTGGACAGTGGATAATTCCCTAAATAAAATATGTAGAAATGTTGAATTTGGATAAGGAAATATATTCATGATTTCGGACGGTGAATAATATATTAAAGAAATATTTTGGAAAAGTGATATTTTAAATAGAATTAAAACGATTCAAAAACGTTTTAAATTGTGTTAAGTATCGAAATCATAGATTTCAACATTTATTGTTGAAATAGACGTTTTCGAGAAATAGAAGGAAATGGTGGACTATAACACTGTTGTTATAGTAAATGATTTCTGAAAGGAAATGTATTATATATAGTATTGGGATTTATATATCTATTTAAGCTCGAATCCCTATACTAGTGATTTTGGGTTGTCGTAACGATGTTTTACGTAACATTCGTCTTGACCCAAATAAATGTGTTTAAGAGAATGATTTCTTAAAGAATGAAATATATACTTGACTAGATTTAAGTATATTGAATATTTTCAAAATATTGAAAATAAATAGATTGGTGAATTACTTATTATTAAATAAGTATGGAAATGTTTTTCCAATATGAAGTGAATGTTTTGAGATTTTTATCCCTTAAAGATAAATTGAAAATGAATATTAGAAATCGATTTAAAAATCGTATACTCATAGATATTTTGGAATTGTAAATTCACGATGGAATATATAAAAGAAAGGGAAATTACTTAAAAATAAAAGTTGATTTATTTTGAAGTGTGGAAATTAATTTACGGATTTGGGACGTAAATTTAATAAATCGGTAAGGATTTATTTAATTGGCTTACGTAACAACCCGCATATTTATCGATTTTATAATTAAATATTTTATTTAAATATTTTATCGTTAGTCGGATTTTAGTCCGAAAAGCTACTTTTTGCATACGGTCGAATTAGGACTCGGGACCACTCCCATTGAGTTTAAAATGCCGTTTGCGACCTTTTTGAGTATAAGCTTCGATATGTTTGGAGAAAGTTGATTTTTGCTACTTTTCACTTTGGGTTTGATTTTTGGGCTCAGCCCTATGTTAACTTATACTCCAAAACTGAACCACCCTCCCCATTCTCCCTCACTTCTTTCTCTTTTCAGTTTTCTTAGCTTTAATGGTGGGAGAGATTGGAAACTAAAACTCCAAAACCCTAGTTTCTCTTGCAAATCAAATTCCAAGCACCAAACTCAAGAAGAACCCATTGGTAAGCTTCTCTTCTTCTTCTCCAACTTATCCTCTTACCAATTTCAGAAATTCCTAAACCTAATTTTGGGAATGTTCTTGTTTTGAGCATAGATTCAAGCTCATTTGGGTTGTGTTGAAGAGAGGTTGATTCTCTATTTGCTTTCAAGCTTCTTCTCGTTTGTTTTTGTGAAAAGGTGAGATTTTTAATCTCAAATCTAAGTCTATGAATTATCTTCGAATGTTAGGTATGAATTCCTAACACTTATTCATGTGCATTTGCTTTTGGTTTGGATTGAATTGGTGTATATTCCAATTTTCGGTGTTTTGAGTTCAATTCGTTAAAAATCCTAACTTCTATGTTTGAACATGTTTTTGGTGATGCATCGAGGAGCATATAGAGTCAGGTAGTCGATTGGCATAAACCCTTAGTGCCGTTGCTCGAGAGAATGAAATTTGGACGAGGTTGGAGCTCATTACTATGGGCTGGGAAGAGGCTGGCAACAGGTCCGGTCGACCGAGCTCCCTGAGTCGGTCGACCGACCTGCTGCCGAGTGCATAATCACTCCTCTGTTTAAGGCTCGGTCGACCGACTCAGGGAGTCCGGTCGACCGACTCAGGGAGTCCGGTCGACCGACCTGCTTTTAGTTGCCAGATTAGCCTATTTTGCTAATCCGTTTGAATATCCAACTTTAACCGATTCGTGTAGTCTCCCTTTTGTTGCTGTCATTTATTATCGACTAAGATGACCTTTTCTTTGGGAATTTTAGATATATCCACTTTGATGGATTTTATATCGATTTCTTTGGGATTTATTCACATTTTCGGATGTGAATCTTAGTGATTGATTGTTCCTACAATCTTCTTTGTGATTTGTCACTTTAAAAATATAAAGGTTTTCTATACTAGTAGTAAATATCAAAACTCTTTCCTCAAACGATTTCAACACTATTTTAATACCAAATTCGTTTATAAAACCGTTTTCCAATTTATTAGTATATATAAACCTTTACTTCACTCATATGAGAAATCGAATTAAAAGAATTAGTAAAACAAGTGGTATGAAACGCTTGCGTTCACTTTATTGGTTAATTCTTGGACTTGTTCGATTGAAACCCTTGTGACAATTTTCTAGTGGAAATTTACAGTTTGTTAGTAAATATTTAAGTTAAGCAAGTGGTTATGGGACATGAAGCTAAACTCATATATTTACTAGCTTAGTGTAATTGACACTTCTCGTTGATCATGACGATCATCTTTGTGATTTAGACTAGCAATGTGCGATGTCTCTTTGTCTGCGAGGGAGACTAAACCCCGTTTTGTGGAGTTTCGACTCAATTTGTGATGGGGTAGCAACCCATGGTCTTCGGGCCGTTTGTGGAGCTTCAGCACAATTTGTGATGGTTAGCGACCATGGAATTAGCGTTCCGTTTGTGATACACGTGTTGGTGAGCTTTATGCTCCCGTTTGTGATAGGTCTCCCCCCCTTTGTGATTTCTGGATTTCTTGTGTAGATTTCTAGAATTTGTGTTTCACCAATTTTTCGTGATTTCCATTGATAAGCCTTATCGATATTTGTGCATTGGTGAATTTGTGTGTCATTGACTTTAGTGATTTATGGATTTCTTGTGTAGTCTTCTGGAATTTGTGCGTCATTGACTTTTGTGATTGACATTGATATTATCGTCAATATTTGTGGTTTGATGAACGAAATAAAGAGTATGACACTTCTTTGATTCTTGTGTAGATTTTGTGATATTGATTAATCTCTTGTTGATTATCAACTACTTATATATCACAGCTTGGTCTTGTGATTATTATGTGTTTAGTCATAACTCTGATTCTATATCGTTTCATCTGATATTTATAGTTAGACTGATCCGTTTATTATTTTCTTATTAAATAATACTCGGGTCAGACCGAGATGTTACAGGTGCTTCAGCTTGACTTCTCTCTTGGGATTGATTTCTCTGACTTTTGGTTAACTACTTAGATTAGTAGTTATTTTGTTGTATACATTTGAGATATAGACTCCTTAATGTATACTTATTCTTTTGTGTAGTTCGTGTAACTATTCTTTTGTGATGTTGTGGATCTTTTCAAACCACTACTCTGATGTACACTTTTATGTGTAGTATTCATATCTTATTCCGACTTTGTGATATGAATTGTCTATGACTGATTTATGTTATACTTATTTCTATATTCGTTTCCGAAGATTATTATAGCCACTGTGTAGAAGCTTTGTGTTTGTATCGGTATGTCAGATTTCCTCTTGAAATAAAATGCATGTTATACTATCTGACATATCGGTGCTCGCACAAAGCAATTACATAGATGGTCGTCCTCAACAGCCTTATTCTCCGTGCTAGTTGACAGCATTCACCGTAATGTTCTTGGCTAGCGTGGGTATAGAGGTGGGGCGTCACATCTTGGTATCAAAGCCAAACTTGGAAACAATATGGAATATTATAACAAGGATCATCGTCCTAAGTCTTTCTTAGGAGTCATGCTTTAGGATTTAATTCGAGTCTTCGTACCGATTCGTCCTATTTTCCTTATGATTCCTTGTTTTGTCTATCAAGATTGCTTGATATTCAATTTGGTGAATAACCTTTTTCTTCTTCTTCTTTCTTTCTAAAGGAAGAGAAATATCTAGACCAGGCCATCCTAGAGCCGTACTGTCTAGCACTCCACCCCAAGATGGAGTTTTTATGACTGCTCAACAGCTTCTTGATTTAGTGACCAATGCTCAAGCAGCCGGAGCTACCCCGGAACCTACTCACCCAAAGTCGGGATTTGCACGCTTGTGTAGCGATTACACTAATTTGGGTGGGGAGCCATTCAAAGGTTCCGAAACTAATATTGAAGTACAGGCTTGGCTAAGGTCATGCGATCGAATCTTTTCTCGCATGAATCTTATTGACCTTCACCGAGTTCAGGTAGCCTCAAGTATGCTCCGAGAAGGAGCACTGGACTGGTACGAGCTTCTTATTTCTGAAACTAATGAAGCGGATCTCACCTGGGAGAAATTCTGAGAACGCTTCGAGTTGAAAATCGTACCGGAAGCTGAAAAAGTGACATTGGCTCGACGATTTATAGACCTTGTTCAAGGTGAGTCCTCCATGATTGATTACGTCGCCTCCTTCGAGTCGCTTTTTAAATACGGGGTTGAATACATCAACACCCCTTTAAAGAAGAACCAGAGATTCGTCTATGGCTTAAACAAAAGTCTCAAGAAGCCATTACTTCTAAAATTAGAAGTTTCTTTCGACCAACTCGTTGATATCGCTCTTCGTCTTGAAGAGGCGGTAGGGAGAATGATGTTGAAGTGGTGGGTTCCAAACCAAACTTCAACAACAAGAAGAGGCCAAACAAATTCAAAGGCCCTTATCCCAATAAGAAAGGGAAGCAAGCAACCTCCGTGGCAAAGACTTCTTCCTTTCGCCGTGATGAATGCTATAAGTGTGGTTCGAAGGACCATTATGCGAACAAGTGCCCAAATTCTCTCTCTTGTCGCTACTGCAATGTTCCCGGTCATGTTATATCTTCGTGCCCCAAACTTCAAGGCAAGAAAGAGGGAAAGCTTAATGTTGCTCAAGCCCCTGGCAACACATCTCGTGGCCAAGGTTTTTCTCATTCTATTCTGGATGGAATTATTTTATTTCGTGATCATCCTATTCGAGTTCTTTTTGATACGGGTGCGTCCCATTCTTTTATATCAAAAGAGCTTGTTGATACTTTTTCCTAGGATGTTTTGTGTTTAATGACTTCTTTGAGAATTGCGAATCCGGTTGGTGGATCCACAACAATCAGTTTATTGTGTAAAGATGTCGAGATTATTTTGTGTGATTTTTCTTTCCTTGCCGACTTGCATGTCATGCGTTATTTAGGCTTTGGAATGATTTTGGGAATGGATTGGCTTAACCGTTATGAAGCCCATATCCTATGTCCTGAGCGGACTATTCATCTTCGACATCCTCAATCTGTTAAGCAGATTTCTAGTAATCTTAAAGATTCAGATTTCAGCTTGGTTGCATCTTTGTATTCTTTAAATCCTCGCGATGACGATGATGATGATGAGGGTGATATTATTTCTCTTATTCATGTCGTTCGTGAATTTTCCGACTTATTCGAGCCCGTTTTAGGATTACCACCTAAGCGAGCAATTGAGTTCAGAATTAATCTCATTCCTGGAGCTCAACCTATCACTCGCCCTCCGTATCATATGTCCAATAAAGAAAACGAGGAGATGCGTAAACAATTATCTGAATTGGAAACGAAGCAATTTATTCGCTCTAGTTCCTCGCCTTGGGGAGCTTCAGCTATTTTTGTGAAGAAATCCGATGGTACACTTAGGCTTTGCGTTGACTACCGCAAGCTTAATGATCTTACTATCAAAAATAAATATCCTCTACCTCGGATTGATGATCTATTTGATCAACTTAGTGGTGCTAGAGTCTTTTCGCAATTATACTTAGCTACTGGATTTCATCAGCTTCGTGTTGCAGAGGATAGTATTCCTTTGACATCGTTCCGTACTCGATATGGATCTTATGAATGGCTAGTCATGCCATTTGGTCTAACAAATGCTCCGGCTTATTTCGTTGACCTTATGAATAGAGTTTTCAAAGACTTCCTCGACCGGTTTGTTCTCATCTTTATCGATGATATTCTTGTGTATTCTAAAACCGAGGAGGAGCATGAAAAACATCTTCGGATTGTGTTGAAAACTCTTAGGAGTAATCAATTAAAGGCAAAATTTTCTAAATGCCACTTTTGGCAATCTCGTGTGAAGTTTCTCGATCACATTATTTCCGAATCCGGAATTTCCGTGGATCCTTCAAAGATGGAAGCGATTCAAGATTGGAAGAGACCGGAGAGTGTGACAGAGATTCGTAGTTTTCTCGGATTGGCGGGCTATTACCGTCGTTTTATCAAAGACTTTTCTAAGATTGTCGTACATCTCACTAGCTTGACGAAGAAAGGTGTTAAATACATTTGGTCGGACAAATGTGAAGCTTCTTTTCAAAGATTAAAAGAACTTCTTTCTGATGCTCCTATTCTCGTTATTCCCGAGGGGAATCAGGATTTCGTTGTTTATACCGATGCTAGTCGCGTTGGTTTGGGTGCCGTTCTTATGCAAAAAGAACGTGTTATTGCTTATGCTTCTAGGCAATTGAAGCCAGCCGAGACTAGATATGCCACTCATGATTTAGAGATCGCGGCTATTGTTTTCGCCCTTCGTATTTGGCGTCATTATCTTTTAGGAGAGAAATTTGTTCTTTATACCGATCATAAATCCTTGAAGTATTTATTCTCTCAAAAGGAACTTAATTTGCTTCAACTGCGTTGGCTCGAATTTCTTGCACCATATGATCTTGATATTCTTTATACTCCCGGTAAGGGTAATCGTGTCGCCGATGCTCTTAGCCGTAAACAAAAAGCTGTTGTTTCTATGATGATATCCGAATGGAACGATCTCGAGATCTTATCCATTTGTGAGATTCGAGAGCGCATTTCTGATTTATGCTCATCATTTGTTTTATGTAGCCTTGAGGCTCATCCTTCTCTTTTAGACCGCATTCTTGAAGCTCAAGGGCTAGATCCCGACTTGGCTCTTCTTGGCCAAAATATTAGGGATAAAATTGATATTGAAGGTTTGAAAGATTTTGATATCGATTCTCGTGGCGGCATTCGGAAATTTGGTAGACTTGTCGTGCAAATATTGGTGATCTTCGTAAAGATATTTTAGAAGATTCACATCGTTCTAAATTTACCATTCATCCCGGTAGTAGTAAAATGTACGCGGATATGAAGCGGCTTTATTATTGGGAGGGAATGAAACTTGACATCGCTAACTTCGTTAAGCGTTGCATGACTTGCCAACTCGTTAAGGACGAACATCAAAGGCCCGGTCGGTTATTGCAACCTTTGGAAATTCCAATTTGGAAGTGGGACAGTATTTCCATGGACTTTATAGATGTCCTTCCCCGTTCTCGTTCGGGTCATGATAGCTTATGGGTAATTGTTGATAGACTTACTAAATCCGCCCATTTTATTCCCATTTGGTCTAACCGAACCGTTCCTCTTTTGGCCAAACTCTTTGTTAAAGAGATTGTTAAATTACATGGTGTTCCTACTTCAATTGTTAGCGATCGTGATCCATTGTTTACTAGTGGATTTTGGAAGAGTCTTCAAAAAGCTTTAGGAACGAAGCTTAATTTTAGCACCGCTTATCATCCCCAGTCCGATGGACAAACCGAGCGTGTGAATCAAACTCTTGAAGATCTTCTTCGTGCTTATGTGCTTGATTTTGGTGGAAGTTGGGAAGATCATATTTCACTTGTTGAATTTTCCTATAATAATAGCTTCCAATCTAGTATTGGTATGGCACCTTTCGAGGCACTCTACGGAAGGCCATGCCGATCTCCTTCTTGTTGGCTTGAGGCCGGTGAGAAGATGGTGTTAGGTCCAGACTTTATTCGTGATTCCACAGAGAAAATTGAACTTATTCGACATAGAATGAAAGAAGCCCAGAGTAGACAAAAATCCTATGCCGATAACCGGAGACGGAAGTTAGAATTTTCTGAGGGAGATCTTGTGTTCATTCGTGTTTCACCTATGAAAGGTGTTGTACGTTTCAGTCGATCGGGAAAATTGGCGCCTCGATATATTGGGCCATTTCCTATCATTGAACGTATTGGTTCCATGGCTTATCGCCTTTTATTGCCGGCTCAATTTTCTGCTATTCATGACGTGTTTCACGTTTCTCAACTTCGGAAATGTCTTCGAGATTCCGATTCTGCTCTTGAGCCCGGTGTTGTGGAAGAGATTGAAGTTTCGCCTAATTTAACTTATGAGCAACATCCTATTCGTATTATTGCTTCGGAGGTCAAGCGACTTCGAAATAAAGATGTTCTGCTTGTTAAAGTTCAATGGTCTTCAAATCCTAAGGATTGTTCTTGGGAATCTAGAGAGTACATCGAGCGTACACATCCGGACTTACTTTCTCGTGCTCTTTGAGGTGAACTTCTTATTTCAAACTTCTTTTGTGTTGAATATGCTTTTATGGTTGTTACTATATATATATCTTCTTCTTAAATATTGCGAGGATGCAATTTCTTTAAGGAGGTGAGTCTGTAACAACCCGCATATTTATCGATTTTATATTTAAATATTTTATTTAAATATTTTATCGTTAGTCGGATTTTAGTCCGAAAAGCTACTTTTTGCATACGGTCGAATTAGGACTCAGGACCACTCCCATTGAGTTTAAAATGCCGTTTGCGACCTTTTTGAGTATAAGCTTCGATATGTTTGGAGAAAGTTGATTTTTGCTACTTTTCACTTTGGGTTTGGTTTTTGGGCTCAGCCCTATGTTAACTTATACTCCAAAACTGAACCACTCTCCCCATTCTCCCTCACTTCTTTCTCTTTTCAATTTTCTTAGCTTTAATGGTGGGAGAGATTGGAAACTAAAACTCCAAAACCCTAGTTTCTCTTGCAAATCAAATTCCAGGCTCCAAACTCAAGAAGAACCCATTCGTAAGCTTCTCCTCTTCTTCTCCAACTTATCCTCTTACCAATTTCAGAAATTCCTAAACCTAATTTTGGGAATGTTCTTGTTTTGAGCATAGATTCAAGCTCATTTGGGTTGTGTTGAAGAGAGGTTGATTCTCCATTTGCTTTCAAGCTTCTTCTCGTTTGTTTTTGTGAAAAGGTGAGATTTTTAATCTCACATCTAAGTCTATGAATTATCTTCGAATGTTAGGTATGAATTCCTAACACTTATTCGTGTGCATTTGCTTTTGGTTTGGATTGAATTGGTGTATATTCCAATTTTTGGTGTTTTGAGTTCAATTCGTTAAAAATCCTAACTTCTATGTTTGAACATGTTTTTGGTGATGCATCGAGGAGCATATAGGGCCGGGTAGTCGATTGGCATAAACCCTTAGCGTCGTTGCTCGAGAGAATGAAATTTGGACGAGGTTGGAGCTCATTACTATGGGCTGGGAAGAGGCTGGCAACAGGTCCGGTCGACCGAGCTCCCTGAGTCGGCCGACCGACCTGCTGCCGAGTGCATAAGCACTCCTCTGTTTAAGGCTCGGTCGACCGACTCAGGGAGTCCGGTCGACCGACCTGCTTTTAATTGCCAGATTAGCCTATTTTGCTAATCCGTTTGAATATCCAACTTTAATCGATTCGTGTAGTCTCCCCTTTGTTGCTATCATTTATTATCGACTTAGATGACCTTTTCTTTGGGAATTTTAGATATATCCACTTTGATGGATTTTATATCGATTTCCTTGGATTTTATTCACGTTTTCGGATGTGAATCTTAGTGATTGATTGTTCCTACAATCTTCTTTGTGATTTGTCACTTTAAAAATATAAAGGTTTTCTATACTAGTAGTAAATATCAAAACTCTTTCCTCAAACGATTTCAACACTATTTTAATACCAAATTCGTTTATAAAACCGTTTTCCAATCTATTAGTATATATAAACCTTTACTTCACTCGTATGAGAAATCTAATTAAACGACTTAGTAAAACAAGTGGTATGAAACGCTTGCGTTCACTTTGTTGGTTAATTCTTGGACTTGTTCGATTAAACCCTTGTGATAATTTTCTAGTGGAAATTTACAGTTTTCTCGTAAATATTTAAGTTAAGCAAGTGGTTACGGGACATGAAGCTAAACTCGTATATTTACTAGCTTAGTGTAATTGACACTTCTCGTTGATCATGACGATCATCTTTGTGATTTAGACTAGCAATGTGCGATGTCTCTTTGTCTGCGATGGAGACTAAACCCCGTTTTGTGGAGTTTCGACTCAATTTGTGATGGGGTAGCAACCCATGGTCTTCGGGCCGTTCGTGGAGCTTCGGCTCAATTTGTGATGGTTAGCGACCATGGAATTAGCGTTCCGTTTGTGATACACGTGTTGGTGAGCTTTATGATCCCGTTTGTGATAGGCCTCCCCCCTTTGTGATTTCTGGATTTCTTGTGTAGATTTCTAGAATTTGTGTTTCACCAATTTTTCGTGATTTCCATTGATAAGCCTTATCGATATTTGTGCATTGGTGAATTTGTGTGTCATTGACTTTAGTGATTTATGGATTTCTTGTGTAGTCTTCTGGAATTTGTGCGTCATTGACTTTTGTGATTGACATTGATATTATCGTCAATATTTGTGGTTTGATGAACGAAATAAAGAGTATGACACTTCTTTGATTCTTGTGTAGATTTTGTGATATTGATTAATCTCTTGTTGATTATCAACTACTTATATATCACAGCTTGGTCTTGTGATTATTATGTGTTTAGTCATAACTCTGATTCTATATCGATTCATCTGATATTTATAGTTAGACTGATCCGTTTATTATTTTCTTATTAAATAATACTCGGGTCAGACCGAGACGTTACAGGTGCTTCAGCTTGACTTCTCTCTTGGGATTGATTTCTCTGACTTTTGGTTAACTACTTAGATTAGTAGTTATTTTGTTGTATACATTTGAGATATAGACTCCTTAATGTATACTTATTCTTTTGTGTAGTTCGCGTAACTATTCTTTTGTGATGTTGTGGATCTTTTCAGACCACTACTCTGATGTACACTTTTATGTGTAGTATTCATATCTTATTCCGCCTTTGTGATATGAATTGTCTGTGACTGATTTATGTTATGCTTATTTCTATATTCGTTTTCGAAGATTATTATAGCCACTGTGTAGTAGCTTTGTGTTTGTATCGGTATGTCGGATTTCCTCTTGAAATAAAATGCATGTTATACTATCTGACATATCGATGCTCGCACAAAGAAATTACATGGATGGTCGCTCCTCAACAGCCTTATTCTCCGTGCTAGTTGACAGCATTCACCGTAATGTTCTTGGCTAGCGTGGGTATAGAGGTGGGGCGTCACAGCTTAAATGAACCATTTCGAAATGAAAGTTGTAAGGGTGTAAATTTATTTGAAATTGGTTTTCAAGTGATTGAAGTGTAGGATATATATCTTATAAAGATATTTTTGAAAATAAATAATTTGGGAAATTATTTGAAATCGGGTGATGTTGTGAATACTGATTGATAGTTAAATAACCGACTATCAATATTGACCTTTAAATAGGTATTTTTGTGAATTGGTTGAAATTGAATGCTACATTTATTTTTAAAATAAACGCTCATTATTCGGGTTAGCCGGGAAAGGACTTTGGAGTTGTATAACCCATTCCGAATAATGATACATCGTAATGGATAGCATTTGAAGACCGGTGTTGAAGACGTAGAAGATCGGGTATTTGTGAAAACGATAGGATGACCTATCGATTGTCTCTGCACCGTTTGCTACGGTATGGAGATTTCCTTTGTGATGGGAAATTCGATCGGGATTGTGAATACCCGGATTGCAAGGGCTTCTTTTGAAGTGCCATCGGTTCTGTTCGAACCCAGAACAGACTTGTTTGGTTACGTGTCTGACATTACATTTTGAGATATAAAGCAGATTTCTTTCAAATATATTTCTGTTGGTGGCGGAGAATTTATTCTCTTAGCTTAACACCCTTAGAGGTTATGTAGTTGAAGATTATCAGCGTTATACTCCCAATTTGGTAATGTGGCATGCTGAGTGTTGTTGTGTGCTGATTATTTATTGATCATTTGTTGATCAAAGCGTGGCTTTGTGCCTAGCTTTGTGGACGAGACTTCGTCAGACCTCACTCCCCGGAAATGGTCAAAACAGGAATATGCGGCAAGATTTTAAGGGTCGCGCCCTTTAGGTATGTCATTTCCTTCTGGAAAGGGTGGTATTATGGTATGGAGCCCAGATACTTACTCATGTTGACACACTATATTTATTGTTGTGTGATGTTGGTTATCGAGTGCTCGGATAAAGGTCCAAAGGGACCGGGGGATGGCATAGCCGTGTAGTAGTTACCTAGTGACAATGGTAACCCAGCCTTGTGTTGGTAGAGAGCTGGTTAAGTTCTTGGGACATCCCGCCAAAGGCGATCCCATGTGGCAGTAGGAAGTTCCTTAGCCTGACCATTTGTTGGAAATCCAAAGAAACAATACGATCCTTGTACGGTTTTAGTTGTATAACCTGCCATGGAATGTGGCGGTAACCTGCTATTGAACATGGTAGCTATAGTAAGCATTAGTGCGAAATGTCTATGCTGGCTAAGATTTATATCTTTACTTTCGAAATGTTTTTCTACACTATGCACTAGTAATAATATCAAATGTTTCTTTTTAATGCATATCAAGCATCTTTGATTATCATAAGAAGAAATCTCCTCCAATTCTGCGTTTGCATTGTGTGTGTGGCGGGAGGTCTTATGGTAGTCTCATTTTCCATAAGCATTGCGAATTGACTTTAAAATTATCCTTTGCTTTGTTTTTAAAAGTTAAATTCCTGTTTTAGTTCTCACACCAGTCCCATGTCTGACTCGGAGTTTATTGTTTTCCTTCCTAAACTCTGGGTGCCTACCAATTTCCACACGGGCAGTCAAGAGTCAGGTTTATCAGGATATTCTGGAATTCAGGAGTTACTGGAGGCAAGCTGGATGACGTAGCATATTATCTATTGTATATAGTATTTCTTTTCCGCTGTTTATTGTTGTTTGTTGATGTACACTCTGATGATGTAATGAAACTTGATGTGATGTAATGTAATAACTGATATACTTGTTTGTTAAAGATGATTCATTTATCTATTATATGTTGTTCCGCTGCGACTGTGAGATTCTGATATTGTTTCTGTTCTGTTTTCTTATTTCTTATATCTTTTCGTCTACCACTTCTTCTTTAACCCTAACAATTCGGTTTTTCGGCATTCGATTATGCGGCATTTGATACAGTGGACGTATTGATGCCGATCTTCGAGCGATGAAAAATCGCAACGTTACAGCTGGTATCAGAGCATATGGTTAAGCGACAACCATGGCTTTGTTGGGTGTTACTCATTAGAGATAGAGTCAGTAGCACTCTAGAATGAGTGTGAGTGTAATAATAGATATGAGCGCATATTTGTTAGTGAATATAAAATTATTTTATATTATGATGATTGGTTTGTTGAGTGGTATATGGATTCTGGTCGGTATAGTCTGTATAACTCTATCGATAGGGATCTCTAAACACTTGTACAGAACAAATTCGACATGATATTGTTTTAAATTTGGTAAATGAAATAATTTTACCTTGATTATATTTTATATATAAAGCAATGATTTTTCAGAATTATTAAAGTGTATATGAATTGATTGTTTGGTTGTTAAATAATTTAAATAAAAACAACAGCTATAAAAGAATGAATTGTATGAGCAAATGAATTATATGTATGGAATTTTAATTAAAATGATTTACAATTGTGAAACAATCTTGTACAAGTAAAGAGAAAATAATGAAATTTTTTAAAGAAAGATTTATGAATGTAATTTATAAATAAAAGGAGATTTTTGAAAGAATTAAAAAGCACTGAATTCACTATTGTTGTTGGGAAATAATAAGGGTGATGACTGCAGCATCATCAATATCATTTTCGAGTTTCTGTGTGATGGATTTGCTACCATAGTAAATTGAAATTGAAGTTTTGCTGTGATAAACAAATTTGAAAATTTAGAAATCCAAGTTGAAATTGATGAATATAAGTGAAATGAATTGAACTTATAGTAAGAGATAATAAATTTAGCTTTGGATAAGTAAATGGATTTGGAAGTTTAAATATATAAGTTGTATAACTTAGAAAATGAGAAAATGTAAGTGAAGTTATAAAATGAAATATGAATTTGATAGTGATAAATTGAAACCTGAATTGGATTTGGAAATTTAAGTAAGTTAAACAAATGATGTTTAAAGGAAATATAGCTTAAGTAAAATTGAATAAAGTTGATTTTGGTATCAAAGTAAAATAATAAAAATAATTGAATGAATGTAAACTTGAGTTATATAACTGAAATTCAACTTTATATTGTTAAACGAATTGGCAATTAAATTAATAAATGGATTGAATGTTAATCAATCGAATGTAAAAAAGTCAATATGAAATAATGAATGAAGTGTTAATTCATTAAAAGCTAATGAAGTTAAGAAATTGAATAAGTTGAAGGAAAATCAATTAAATGTTAAACCAATTGAAATTAAAAGTGTTGAACCAAATTGAATGTTGAAAGTAAATTGAATGAATTTGGTTATGTTGAATATACATTGGTTGTTATTTTTTTATTAGTTGATTGTATATGAATTCATTAAGTGTTAATGAAACTAAATTAGTGAAATTGGAAGCTAAGTAATTGAATTCAAATTGAAATTGAAGTAAATGAATTTAAATAGAATTGAATTTGGTTTGATTTGGAAGTGAACTAAAATGAATGTAAATTAGCGAATGTATACTAATTGGAAATGAATAAATGAATATTTGTAAAGCCCAATGTAAACAAATCAAATGTGATTAAATTGAGAACCAATTCATTGAATGTTAATTAGAATATGAATGAATATTTATTTGGTTAGTTGGATGATAGTTGCTTGATGGTTGCATTTGTTGATTGAATGCATTGCTATGTTGGCACATGTAGTTGTTATGTTACTATATGTTGTATATTGATATTATTTTCATATATACATGTTTCTCATGGTTTGTTGAGTGTTTAGTAGGTGCGGATTGCGCTTGCTTTGCATTTGGAGCTCGCTTTCGCGCTATATTAACCGTATATGCTCGCTAATAAAAATATAAGGTACATATCTCGGATTAAATATCGTACTTTTACACTTTTTTCCCTGCAGGATGCCTCATCACTTAATGATATGTATATTTGTGATATATATACTATCATTTTTTTTTTGGATCGAACCGTTCAAAATTTTTCCGAAAATTTAAGGCTTTAGAATATTTTTGAGAAAATTGAAAATTTTGAAAACTAAGTTTGGATTTAGAAACTTAGTAAAGATTTTGTAAGAAGTTTAACTATGAATTTTGAGAAAGTTAAACACTTAAGAGATTTGAAAAATCTAAATTGAACGGTTTGTTTTGGAAAATTAATGGATCTTGTAACTTTTTCTTACTTGGTAATTTCGAGGACGAAATTCTTTTAAGGGGGTAAGTTTGTAACAACCCAGAAATTTTGTTAATTAAAATTCATATATTTAATTGATTTAAAATATTAATAAGTGAAATTTATAAGTCGAATAATTTATATTTCGAATAATTGGATTTAATTGGATAATTAAATCGATAGTTTAATACTTTAAAATACAAAAATAATTGAAAATTGGGTTTAATATGATTGAAAATGATTTGTAAAATTTTATTTAATCATATTGAAGTTATAGAGATGTTATTGAACTTTTAAAATTTAATTAAAAGTTTATTTGTGAAAATTGAATATTTTAATACTTAACTATCGACTGAAAAATAGCCAATTTTCGAACAGTCTCAGAATTCGATGAAACTAGTTCCATTGGATCAGTAATAGTTTGTTATTATCGGATTTCAATTTTCATAGCAATCGGAGTTTTCGTTTGACCGTGGCAGCTCGAAACGCATCGAAATTGTTTTAATATTAATTTGGCGAGTTAAAATAGCCATTTTTCAAAAAGTCTCGGATTTCGACGAAACCAGTTTCATCGGAACTGTAATGTGATATTATCGTATGGTTTCAAATTTCATCAACCGGATTTACCGTTTGTCCGAGGCAAGCCAAAATGCCTAGAAATTAGTTTAAATCGGTTTAGTTTAAAATTGATCGTTTATTGCCATAACTCGCACAGATAATCGAATTAGCCTCCGAAACACGTTCCATTGTGTTCGAAACGCGTGGTAAACCTTAGAAACACCAGTCACCACACGAGATTTGGAGTTCAGAAAATCCGGGATGAATAGTGTTCGTTGAATTTTCTATAAAAAGCACCTCTATTCTCTCATTTGCAAACAAAGGCAAAAACCCTAGGGTTTCTGGTTGTAACGGCCACTAACAAAAACAAAGGCCAGAAATTAGTTTCAATCTACCCTCAGAATCTTCCAATCCGTAAGCAATCGTCAAAATCGTTCAACTGCAAAAATGAAGAGGACGATGGGAGCTTCGAATCTACACGGTGAAGATGGGTTTTCGTCGACCAGAGGGGATGATAGGTGGCCACGTTGGCAGCAGTTCGTGCATGCGTTTCGCGGTGCAGAGGAGGCCGAGCTTTCCCATGTTCTGGCCGAGTGTAGCTTGCTTAAAGGCCTTCAATATGGCACTCTCTGATCGACGTCTGGTGGCTCGAGTAGGAGGTGACATTTCAAGATAAAGGGCGGCTCATGGGTTTGGTACGTGCGTGCAAAACCTGGGGAGAAGAAATGATGTTTGCGGCCGAGATCTGAGGGTTGTAATGGACGGTCCAGATGGAGTTTAGGTGAAAATAAATAAAGAAAATGTAAATTAAATTGTAATTTAAATCATGTGATATTTAAAATGTTGTAACTTGTTCATACGAGGTCGGAATTCGACGAAACTTTTTGCGTTGGGTTCGTATGGACGAACGCTACACAATGGAGCTGGATTGAAGTTGTTTGGACCTAGTTTGAAATTCGGGTAAAATTAAACGCGTGTTTAATTTTATTCGAAATAAAACGCTGAAACGGAATTGAAATCAAGGTGAGAACTTCTCACTCAATCGAATTAGTTTCGATTTTAATTTTAAATAGTTAGATTTGAAATTGTTGATTGTATGCCTGAATGATAAATTATTATCAGTTGATTGTTGAAATAAACATTATGCGCCGTTAGTAAGCGGATGTTATTTATAAAAAACATATACCGCGATAATTCCAACTTATATGGAATTGGTATTATATATGTACTTGGAGTTGATTTCCCGCATTATATAGCGGATGATACCCTAATGCGCCGCCTATTTAGCGGATAATATTTTTATAAATTCCATGTACCGCGATATTTCGTCTTGAAACGAAACTGGTGTTGTGCTAACATCTTTGGATGCAGGAAACAGGTTGGAGGGATCCAACTGGATTCCTCAAACATTTGAATTGGTTTCAATGTTGTGTGTTGATCTATTTGTTGATCTATTTATAATCTGCATGATTATCTTTGTGATTGAGATTGTTAAAGGCTAAATTTTAGCCGAATATATTTTGGTATCGTTAGATGCCGGAATTAAATAAAATTGGATTTTTGAAAACTTAAGTTGAGAATTCAGAATAAAAATTAATTTTGGAATTTATTCATTTTAAATGAATAAGCGTTATAATTTTTATAATTATAAAAATGATATTTTTGGAAAATAATACTTAAGTATGATTTTGGAGTTATATAAGCTTTAATAACGATATGTAAATTATTAAAAGGATTGGTTTATTTAAATTGGGATTTTTGAATTATTATAAATGATTTATCTAAAATATTTATAAAATTGATATTTAGAAATAAAAAATATTGGAATTATAAAACAAGTTTTTTATAAGCGTTAAAATGGAATATAAATGGATTTTCTAAGTGAATGAAATCTATATACTTATAAATTGTGGAATTATAAAATGAATAGATTTTATAAAATAAAATATTTATAAGTAATTAACTTCTAAATTGGATTTTTGCGTGTAAATGGAATATGGATAGAATTTGTTAATAAAGTTATTTTAAAAGTTGAAGTTGCCATAAAATATAAATGGAATTTATAAACGTTGTTTTATAAATCCGAAAACGACTTATTTTGATAAGTTTATTATTATAGCTTATTAAAGGAAATATATCCATGATTTTGGACAGTGGATAATCCTTTAAATAAAATATGTAGAAATGTTCAATTTGGATAAGGAAATATATCCACGATTTTGGACAGTGGATAATCCTTTAAATAAAATATGTAGAAATGTTGAATTTGGATAAGGAAATATATTCACGATTTCGGACGGTGAATAATATATTAAAGAAATATTTTGGAAAAGTCATATTTTAAATTAATCGGTAAGGATTTATTTTAAATGTTTAATTTGGATAGGGAAATTTATTTTGAAGTGTGGAAATTAATTTAAGGATTTGGAAAGTAAATTTAATAAATCGGTAAGGATTTATTTAATTGGTCTGAATGAACCATTTTGAAATGAAAGTTGTAAGTGTGTAAATTTATTTGAAATTGGTTTTCAAATGGTTGAAGTGTAGGACATATATCTTATAAAGATATTTTTGAAAATAAATAATTTTGGAAATTATTTGAAATCGGGTGATGTTGTGAATACTGATTGATAGTTAAATAACCGACTATCAATATTGACCTTTAAATAGGTATTTGTTGTGAATTGGTTGAAATTGAATGCTACACTTATTTTTAAAATAAGCGCTCGTTATTCGGGTTAGCCGGGAAAGGACTTTGGAGTCGTATAACCCATTACGAATAATGATACGTCGTAATGGATAGCATTTGAAGACCGGTGTTGAAGACCAGGTATTTGTGAAAACGATAGGATGTCCTATCGATTGTCTCTGCACCATTAGCTACGTATAGAGATTTCCTTTGTGATGGGAAATTCGATCGGGATTGTGAATACCCGGATTGCAAGGGCTTCTTTTGAAGTGCCTTCGGTTCTGTTCGAACCCGGAACAGACTTGTATGGTTACGTGTCTGACATTACATTTTGAAATATAAAGTAGATTTCTTTCAAATATATTTCCGTTGGTGGCGGAGAATTTATTCTCCTAGCTTAACACCCTTAAAGGTTATGTAGTTGAAGGTTATCAGCGATATACTCCCAATTTGGTAATGTGGCATGCTGAGTGTTGCTGTGTGATGATTATTTATTGATCATTTGTTGATCAAGCGTGGCTTTTTGACTAGCTTTGTGGACGAGACTTCGTCAGACCTCACTTCCCGAAAATGGTCAAAACAGGAATATGCGGCAAGGTTATGAGGGTCGCGCCCTTTAGGGTATGTCATTTCCTTGTGGAAAGGGTGGTATCATGGTATGGAGCCTAGATACTTACTCATGTTGACACACTATATTTATTATTGTGTGATGTTGGTTATCGAGCGCTCGGATAAAGGTCCAAAGGGACCGGGGGATGGCATAGTCGTGTTGTAGTTACCTAGTGACAAAGGTAACCCGGCCTTATGTTGGCAGAGAGCTGGTTAAGTTCTCGGGACGTCCCGCCAGAGGCGATCCCATGTGGCAGTAGGAAGTTCCTTAGCCTGACCACTTGTTGGAAATCCAAAGAAACAATACAATCCTTGTACGGTTTTAATTGTATAACCTGCCATGGAATATGGTGGTAACCCGCTATTGAACATGGTAGCTATAGTAGGCATAAGTGCGAAATGTCTATGCTGGCTAAGATTTATATCTTTACTTTCGAAATGTTTTTCTACACTATGCACTAGTAATAATAACAAATGTTTCTTTTTAATGCGTATCAAGCATCTTTGACTATCATAAGAAGAAATCTCCTCCAATTCTGCGTTTGCATTGTCTGTGTGGCGGGAGGCCTTATGGTAGTCTCATTTTCAAAAAGCATTGTGAATTGACATTAAAATTATTCTGTTCTTTGTTTTTAAAAGTTAAATAACTGTTTTAGTTCTCACACCAGTCTCATGATTGACTCGGAGTTTATTGTTTTCCTTCCTAAACACTGGGTGCCCACCAATTTCCACACGGGCAGTCAAGAGTCAGGTTTATCAAGATATTCTGAAATTCAGGAGTTGCTGGAGGCAAGCTGGATGGCATAGCATATTATCTATTGTATATAGTATTTCTTTTCCACTATTTATTATTGTTTGTTGATGTACACTCTGATGATGTAATGAAACTTGATGTAATGTAATAACTGATATAGTTCTTTGTTAAAGATTATTCATTTATATATTATATGTTGTTCCGCTGCAACTGTGAGATTCTGATATTGTTTCTGTTCTGTTTTCTTATTTCTTCTATCTTTTTCTTCTACCTCTTCTTCTTTAACCCTAACAATTCGGTTTTCCGGCATTCGATTATGCGGCATTTGATACAGTGGACGTATTGATGCCGACCTTCGAGCGATGAAAAATCGCAATGTTGCACTACTCCAAATTTCATCTTCATTTCCAACATAAAATCTACGATTTAAATTCGCATAGAAAATTTTGACAAGATTAGGATAGCAAACAAATTCATTTTGAGAAGCATCAATAAGGCTAAGAACACCATTGTTTGCAAAAAGGGAATCAATTTCATAAGAAGAAAAATCTTGAAAAATAGAAAAAAATTCGGGATGGACTTTGGCATAGTTAGCATAATTGATGTATGCTTTATTTGCCCCCGGATCATTGAATACTTGCTCTTTGATTTTTTGGAAATTCTCATGGTTAAGGGGTTGCTTGAAGAAGCCATTGGAGTGGAGAGTAGAGAGCTTGAAGTAATGAATAGAGAGTTTGAATTTGAAAATGAAAGTGAAAAGATATGAGAAAAGATAGTGAACAAATAGATTCTTAAAGGACATATTCTCTGGTCAAAAGGTATCTTTTCAGAGATTGGATGAAGTGAAAAGGTGGACAGAAATTCAAACATTTAAATTCAAACATTTAAATTCAAATTTTGAAATTCAAATTCAAGTAGCCATGTCGACATCATGGCAGGGACCATGTCGACATGAGCATTTGAATTTTCATGAATTGATTTTTCCTAAGATCTCTAATATATATATATATATATATATATATATATATATATTATTAATGTCTATTATATATTTCTGAAATATTATTATACATATAATATATTTCAGAAAGTATTAAAAATAATAAGAATAAAAATAAAAATAATAAAAAATAGAAAATAAATTTTAAAATTCAAACAACACACCAATTCGAAATCGATCAATCAAACAATCAAGCAACTAATCTTAAGCAAGCAATTTCAATCAATTGTATTGTAAACGTGTACTTTTTGCTGAGTTCGTTTCTCTGAATTCGTCGGAGTCGTGAACAGCTATGTAACACAAATTTGAATTATCCGTCTTCTGATCATTATCACTTGAGGATGAGTTTGAGTCATCTAGAGTAGCAGTAAATGCACACTTCCGTTTCTTTGCTGATTTATTATTCATAGGAAGATTCTGCCTTTCTGGATACGGACAGTCTCTTTTGAAGTGGCCTAGTTTATCACAGTTGTAACACTTGTCATTATTTGGCACTATATTCTGATTTCTAGAATTCTTATAGTTGTTTCTCTTGAGATTATGCATCTTTCTGTATTTCAGGAATCTCCTAGAATTTCAAGTCATAAAGGCTATCTCTTCATCATTATCGCTGTTTGAGTCAGATCCATCGGTCAATGCATTGAATGCCATTGATTTCTTTTCAGATGCTTTACTTTCTCTTCTCCCGATCACTTGAACTTCATACGACATTAGATTTCCAATTAATTCTTCTATCTTCAAAGTATTGATGTCATTTTCATCTTTGATCGCAAGTGTCTTTTGATCCCATTCTGGAGTTAGAGAATTTAAAATTTTTCAGACTTGATCTTCTTCAGAAAATTCCTTTCTCAAAGATATTAGAGAATGCACAATATCCTAAAATCTACTATACATATCTGAAATAGACTTATTAGCATTCATTTTAAATAATTGAAACTGATTTGTGAGCATGGAAATTTTGGTATGTTTAACTTTGCTTGTTCCTTCGTGAGTAACTTGCAAAGTTTTCAGATTTCACATGCAGACTTACAAACAGACACTCTATTGAATTCATTTCTATCTAGTGAACAAAATAGAATATTCATTGCCTTAGAATTATTTTGTGCAACAGTCTTTTGCTCAGTAGTCCACTGTGCAAAATCAATTGTGGGTTCAGAATATTTAGTTTGTGTGATATTCCAAGTGTCTAATCCTATAGATTGTAAATATATTTTCATCCTACATTCCCAATATGCATAGTTACTACCAGTAAAAAGTGCTGACAGTAGACTGGCCCTCTACAATATGAAACTTTTCAAAAATCAGATTATGAAACTTTGAAAACCTTGCTCTGATACCAATTGTGAGAAATGCGGATTACGGATTTTAAGGCTAAGATTAACACTAGAGGGGGGGGGGGTGAATAATGTTAATAAATAATTACTAAATCTTTTTCAATTTATGTTAATTTAGACACAAAAGTATGCAATATACAGACATAGATATGGTCACAGAAACAATCACAAATGCAGAAATAAAATAAAAGCAGTAAAGGAAAGAACACACCAGATTTTATACTGGTTCGGAGTTACCCTATATCCAGTCCCGCAACACAAGTATGGATTTCCTTTCAAAAGCAATTGTACAATTACACCCTCGGTTTCAAGGCTAAGAGGTACACCCTCCAGAATTTCGATCCTCTGGGTAGAGATACTTGATTTCCGGGCTATAAGTTTACCTAATTGATTTACCAAGGCTACAATCACACCTTTTCCCTTTTGATTGATTTCCAAGGCTACAATCACAGCTTTTCTCGCTTTATACATTACAAAGAAGACTATAACTGCGAACAGCACCGAGAATCTTGTAGAGATAGTGATAGAGAATCAAACTAGAAGTAATCGAGTATGATTTGATGTTGATTTCGACAGAGTAATGATAAGGACATGTGCTAAGAAATGAGGAAGAAGAAGAGGAGTGAAAACCAGAAAAAAGTAATTAAAAATTCGTTGAAACTGACCCCTATTTATAGAAGAACAACAGCCATGACCATTCATGAGGAGTTATGGCGAATAGACACTTCTTTTGGAATTTGAATTTTTGAATAAAAGTGTTACCATGTCGACATGGTACCCATAGGCATGTCGACATCCCAAAGCATTTTATGATGTTTTGAATTTCTTTGAAATCACCTTTATCTTATATAAAAACTAATTTAAACTTTATAAATATACTTGATTATAGTTGAAATTCATAAGTAAATATAAAGAATAATATATATAGAATTTAACAATAATTTTATATTTAAGTCTAGGTATAAATATCTAAAAGTTAAATATATTATTAAAAAAGATAGCTTAAAATGGGAGTAATTTGACTTTGAGAACAAAGATGTTTTTTAGGCTAAAATTATTTAAAATCAGGATCGTGGGTTTTGAATCTTTTAAAAGGAAAGTTTTGAAAACATTTTGAAATAGGATATAATTTTGAAAAATCATTTTGAATAAAAGTTAGCGGATACAAAACAATGTTCCACTAGATTTTTCGTAGGTTCCATCCTACTTAGGGTTCCATTCCTTTAACGGGCTCGAAGTGGATTCCACTCCACGAATAAATTGGATTTTAAGATGTCAGTGCTTTTCTACGAGTTTTAACAAAAATTCCTAATAATAATAAAAAATACTTATCCTTGGAATCTTGAACTCTTGATAGTCTCGATACTCATGAGTCTTCTATCTTGATATCTTGAATCTCTATATTGTATAGTCTTCATTCTTAGTACCTGCATGGTTAAATCCTGCATATACATACATACATACATACATATAAGTGTGTGTGTGTCTATATATATAAACTTATAATGTTAGTATTTATATTTTATAATCTATTCTAAGGTTGATTTCATCAAAACCATCATCCCACGGACTAACAAAGTTATACCAACTGAAGTGATTTTTGAAATAAAATCAAATTGTGATGTCGAAAATGGAAGTAACTCATTAGATGATTTAGTTAGTATTGAATATTGAGGACGGAACTTGGGATGTAAATGGAATTCAAATTAAATGTATGTGAATTAGATATATTTTGAATGTTGTCGAATAAATGAAAATGGATTTGAATAGCGATGAGTTAAGTAAAAAATAGGCTTGATGTAGTGCAAATAAATTGAATATGGTTTTGAGATGTTGATTAAATGAAATTGAGTATGGAATAAAATTTTGAAATGGAAACGAATGTAAGTTATATAAAAGGTTATAATAGACCTTAATATTAATTTTATGAAGTGATTCATAATAAATTGGCATGAATTGGTTTGTTATTGAATATAAAATTGAGAAAACATGATTTTGTGAATAAATTGAATGTGGATAATTAAAAAGTTGATAAATTAATTTTGAATCAATTTAAAATAACTATAAACTGGAACAGTTATTTTATTAAATGAATATCACCAAATTTGCATGCAAAAATTTAACGTTTGAAGTAAACGGAAGAATTTTTTTTATTTAATGGAAAGTGAATAAATTGGTTTAGAATCCATTCGGAATGGATAATATATTGTGTATAAATATGAATTTGATGCAAGGAGATATGGTTGTGAATCATTCGAATTGAACGAAATGGTATATAAATTGATTGATAATAACTAAACTAATGTTGGAACCCTGTAATTTCTTTAAAATACATGTCAAACATGTTGGTTTATGCAAATATTGTCATTAACTAAGGAAATGCTTAAAATGTTACTAAATTTCATATTTTTGGGACTTATGTGTTTAAACTGAGTAAGTATAGGTACAAGAAGGCTGTTTGGCAATATTTTGGCTGTGCAATTGCATATAAATTGAGCAAGCTAGCTTAATAATGCTAAAATATGGTACGCTTACGAACTTAGCATGTGGAAAATAAAAATATTGTTATATATTGCATTTTCCGACCATGAGAGTCGATGTTTGGAAACTTAGTTCTACCGAAAAATTTCAAAAAATTATGGTGTTAGAAAATTTTTGAAAATTTTTGAAAATAATTTGGCTAACAAAAACTTGCTTTGAAATTACAAATGGAAGATAAAGGGTTTTTTTGAATGTTTGGACACTAGTTGGTGAATGTAGGTCTAAAGATTTAGAAAAGTGAAATATCTAATTTTGAATATGGGTTTTAACAAGTTAATGTCTTCTTGCATTCTTCCTACTTAGCAATTTTGTGGACCAAATTCTTTTAAGGGGAAGGAATGTAACGATCCGAATTTTCCATCGTTTGGTTTTTAACATTTAAATGGTTTTAAATCATGGATTTGCAATGCAAATTGATTTTTGAAAATGAAGATTTGGTTTAAATTATAGAATGAATTTAAATTTCAAATATAGCGATTTATCATAATACAAAAATGTTGAACAATTGAAATTTGAGTTGAATGTGAATTGAAATGATTAGTAATGTTGATATAAATTCTATTAAAAATTGAGTTAGTGAGTTTTTAAATCAGAAAATGCAAGTCATTTCGTCAACTTTGAAATCGTCGTTTTTATCAATGCAATAAAATAGCCTCTCGGGGTATAGTCTCGGATTTCACGAAGTTAGTTCCATTGGATCCGTAATAATGTATTATTACAGGATTTCAAATTTCGTAACGGTTAAATTCACTGTTTGGTCGTACGGGATAGAAATAAATTGAAATTAATATCGGAAATTTAATATAATAACTAGGTACAAAAAGCTATCTTCTATATATGATTGAATTAGGTCTCGAGACATGTTCCACTTGTTTAGAATAGGGGTATAACATTAAAAATGCTAGGCGGCACACCTTGATAGGAGTTCGGGATTTTAATTTACTATAAATGAGATATTTTGAAATTTAATAATATTACAAATTTTCAAAAGTCAAACCCAATACACTAGCCTCCCTAAGTGTCTCCTTGCCATCTGAAACGCGCCGCTCTCATCAAGTTAAAAGTCGTGTATCTCTTCTTCCTCTTCTTTCAAAAAAATGAAATAATTCAAAAAAGGAAAAAAAATCATTTCTCAAATTCTACTCGATAAAAATATATGATTTTTTTTTTAAATCTTCTTAAGCGAGGGCTTCAACTTGAGATACATGTAGGAGGGTGCGACATCGCTTCTTCAGCTCGTTAGCTATGGGTATGGGAACCACGATTCGAGTTTATAGAGGATGGAGGCTTCGATTCATACTATGGATGTCATTTTTGGGTTCAGAGGAAAGAATAGCATCTCGGTGCAAATTTATGGGTGGTTCAATCATGAGTGGGGGGTCGCGACTTTTCCTCAACGGTGGGTCACGAGGGATGTCATGTTTTTAGGGGAGGTTCGGACATCGACTTTTGGGTTCTAAGGGGCGGAGATTTCAACGAGGAGATCATCAATGCAACCAGATTTGGATTCCATGAAGTGGTTTGTCGTATCATTGGTTATGCGTACATGTTTGAGGGAAGGAAGTGTCGGTGTGCATTTGGGAAGTAGAATAAAGTTTGGGAGGGGTTTATGAGGGTAATTGATGATTATTTACTATAATGAAGGGAAATAAATTTTATTATTATTTCAAATGTTTTTAAACATATAACTTGCTCATATAAGGTCGGAATTGAACATGATCCGTTGTGGTGGACTCACATCAGCGAGCTCACGCGATGAAACTGAATTGGATAAATTTATAGCTTGTAGAATTTTAAGCTAAATTCGAACCCATTTGAATTTAGTCGGTATCAGAATGCGGAAACGACAACATAAATAAATGTGAGTAAATCTCACTCATTTGGATTACTGGTTTTAATATAATATGTTAAAAAATATTTACTGGTTGATTTGATGAATTGATAAATTATTATCAGTTGGATGTTATACTATATATAGTTGTATATATATTAGTAGTTGGTTATATTCCCACCGTTGGAACGAATGAGAAAACATGTGCCCCACATAATAGCGGAAGACCCTATATTATTGCGATATCCTGCCTGGAAGCGGGATTATTATTGTTTTATGTTATATAACATTTGTGGTTGTAGGAAAACAAGTTGAAGGAACCCAACTGGATTCCTTAAGATTGTTATTTTTAATTTCATATACAGTGATATATGATGTGTGTGAATAATCTGTTATATATTATATTATGATTTGACTTATTGGATGATATAGTAGCACTGGCCTTAATTTTTGTATTTTAAATACCACAAATATTATTTTTGAATTTGAAGCAATTAAATGGAGATTTTGGATATAAAAAAATTTACATCGAAATTTAAATTATTTTAAAGGAAATTGATTTGGATAAAATAATAATTTCATTTTGGATTTGTACTCAACTGTCCGTAAAATGTTTTAATTAAAAGATTTAAAATAATTTATACAATGGAATTTTAATTGATATTTCTGGATTTATGGAAAAGGAGTTGAAATCGATATTTAAAATAGATTTGAAAAATAAATGAGATTTATAAATGAATGGATTTATAAATGAAATTTTGTAAATGAGATTATTTTTATAAACAAGTGAAAACCAAATGAGTTTATAAACTTATAAACGATGTTTATAAAGAAGGGGAAAAGATTATTAGTCGATAAATGTGAATTATAAATTCACAGTGTTAATTTATATCGAGATATGGAAATCGATTTTTGGGAAAAATAGTGTATTCCATTTTTGAATTATGAGAATGGTTATGGAATTGAAACAAAATCGATGTGATACGAATCAAGAGGGATTTATAAAGTGAAATTGGTAACATAGGATTTTAATGTATATTTTTGTCGAGAAATTATGTTTGATTTAAAATAGGATTTTTATTTATTAAACTATATAGTTAAAGCTGTTTTAGTATTGAAATGTTTTAGAAAGTGGATTATTCAAATATTTAATATTTATTGAAATGAATTAAAATTCTTATAATAAGCTTTGTAAATCGATTAGTTTTATTTGAAATGAATTGGAAATGAGTTATCGATGATTATTTAAAGTGTTTTGATATTTTAAATAATTACTTAAACGTGTTATAAAATAAATTATTATTCTTTAAAAATACTTATCATATATATAGAGTTTTGAAATGGTTGAAGTTTATTTATATATCCTCTTGAGATTTGTAAACGTGGTTTACTTAACGGATATGATTTTAATAAGAGGAATCTTATAAAGGATTTTGGGAGAAAATGGAATTCCAAAATGTTGAAATATGGAAACTTCTTAAATGAATCTGAATTCATAAAAGATGTTATAAATTGTTAGTTGGGATTATAAATACGTATAACTGGTTTTTGGAAATTGTAAAAAGGAATTTATTAATAATTTCGGAGATTTATGAGATAAGTAATGAAATATTTCCTAATTTGATATTAAAATGACTTTGGAGAATATGTTTATAAATATTTTCCTAAGTACTGAAAAGTGGGTTTTGGAAATATTTTAAATAGGAAATGAATGGTATAGAAATATTTTTCTAAGGGTTATAAATTGAATTCGAAAATATTTTTAGGTGTTGATATGGTTTAAAAATATTCTATTATGGATAAGTGTTTGAAATTATTTTCAAATGCTAGTATGCTGGGAGAGTTGTATAGATATCTTTGTACGAAACGAATGTTTCGAAAGATTTATTAAATTGGGCCCAGTGACTGCTTATGGGTGTAATTTGATAGCCAAATAACCGACTATCAAATTTGGAAAATTTCGTTTATCATTTCGAAGATACCAATATTGGTTTTAATTATCCAAAAACCACTTCGATCTGATTTGTGCTTTATGAATTACTATTTCGTAAAGATAATAAAGATAGAGTTCTTGGAGATTCGGTTTGTCAGAAACAAGACAACTTGTATGGATGAATGTTATCATTGCATTATGGCTTGGAAGGTAGCTTTAGCATTCCAAGTATGAATGCTACTCTTAAGGTAATACGTACCCTCAAGTCTCGTCAACCGTGAATGACTAAAATTGGGGAGATGCAGCATGGCTATATGGGTGCTCCAATTAGGGTATGATCATCACTCATCTAGAGTGGACATTTATCATCATCACTATCAACCATTTGTTGTGTCTCGAGCGGCTCATTGGTGGCGATCATATTCGATACCATCCAGTAAGGCGTAGGCCGGTCTTGTGTTGGCAGGGATCGATAGGTTCGATCTCAGTACATTTTTCTAGAAGTGTACTATGGCGAGCGGTACCCCAGTAGCCCTGTTATTATATGGAATCCAATATCCACTATGAGCCCGTACGGCTTTAGATATGCCTAAATATGCTGAAACGTGAGAGGCAAGCATTTCAGCTATTTTATAGTTTATTTTCTATAGACACTATTATAATATCAGATAATTCTGATATAAAATATTTTGGTTATCGAAAGGTAAAAACCCCTCGTGTTTATAGATGATGTGGTCTTATGATATACTTTTGTTTCTAATGGATTTGATTATAGTAATAATTCAAATTTAGCATGTTTTCTCACATTGGTTTTCCATACTGACTCATGTGTTATTTTATTATAATGCTCAGGTCAGACCTAGTATTACAGATTCTGGTTAGGATACTATGAAGCATAGGAGACGTTTTGGAGGAATCTCAGTCTTATTCCTCGTACTTGGTTATATTCCGCTATGTGTGCTAAACTATTTGTTCGGTACCTTTATGGACAAGTCATTATAACTGTCCATATTTAGTTGTTGACTGTTGTACTTTGATGATGATATATATTACTGCAGTTTCTTTGTATAAAAATATGTTGTTATATACTATATTTTGTTTCGCTGCGATTGTGAGATTCTATATTGTTGTTTCAGTTTCTTTTTCTATCCTCTTCTTCCTCATAGTTATTTGCCTTTTCACGCAATTTTTGTTGGACAGATGTGGTTTAATGTTAGCTCAAATGGTAAGGAATGGTGGGTCACTACAAGACAAGTGGGCGTAATGTGTTCTATTAATCCTTCAAGCTGTTCAAATGGATTAACATAGTGCATAACATTGGTGGTTTGTTTTAGAGATGAAAAGGTATCATATGGCCTATCAAGATCATCCCTAAAACGTACCTGAATAGCTTTATACAAAACATCCCATTGGTCATAATCTGTAACAGTATGTGAATACCTATAGAACCATTGTAATGCCATCTTTTTAAGATGGTATGAACAAATATGGACTCATTCTTGAATATTTGTTTTGTTGTATTGAAAGAACTGCTCTTCTTGACGAATCCAGTCAATTACTCTGTCTTTACTTGTGCATCATGGGAAATCCATCTTTATTTTGATTCCAGTAGTATATGCAGAGTGACTGGTATGATGGGAAAAAGTCGTTGATGGGGAATTATAAAAATTGAAGGTATCTGGTCTTGACAGAGTTGGTGGTCTATTGTTTGATGGTACATAAACATTAGATCTGCATTGCTGAGCATAAGTTTATGGTAAGGATGTAGATCTATTGATGTCTGCTCTTGAATTACCTTCATGATGTTTTTGAGATTTTAATTCCTTCATTTGAGAAAAATATTACCATCATTTTATGACGGTCTTGAATGCCTTGGGTGTTTCTTGATAATCCAACTGATACTTCTTGAGAAGTTTTCTCTAGTCTTTTAAGTGATAGTGCAGTTCTATTATTTATAAGATCTTTCTTCTACCATTTTCTTATTGTGGTAGTTCTTTAAGATTGATATAATTAATCAGTGGTAAGGCATCTCCACTATCATCAGAGTTGTCATACAGTGATGAGTTTCTATGGTGAGGGTCAGTATTATGCTCACCAGGTGGCTCTGATACCAAATTGGTATATTCCCCTTATTCTTGGCAATTTTGGCTCTGGTATGAGTCATGGTGAATGATCAACATGGGATGGGATTGGTCAAGAAGAAGGTGTAACAGAGGCTTTCGGGTGGTGGAATTATTCGAATGCAGCAGACTAGAAATATGAAGAAGAAGTGGTGATGTAATGCTAAAATAATGTGGTGGTTACCAGATTGAACGAGGAAGTGAAAATGGATTCAAATTACTGAATGAGTTGAATATAGGAAAGAGGTGAAATAAGAGCACTAGAAAATAGAAGAATGCATAGTTGAGAAAAAATGCATGATTGTTTATAATCTTTTTATATACATCTATTTACATAGCGTTACCCTTATATTTATAGTATTGATCAGGTAGACCAAATCAAACTAGTCGTTACATGGTAATTTAACTAATACACCTGACTAACTTTTAAGTTACATAGCCACTTAGACTGTAAAAGAAAATAAGTTGTGCATGTATGCACGTGCACAACATGCACAGTCTTCAAACTGGCTATCCCGTTGTAATCTCACGCTTAAGTTAATTTTATCTTGCGTCTGAATGTCTTCCAAACTTCAACATCATTCTCCTTAATTCCAGTTAGTTGAGGTGGATGGCGAAGCCTCATTCTCAAAAGTGTTTGTTGAAATGTCCCTTCCGGCGAATGCCTATCAGGTGTTTGATGAATTGTGTGAGCATAAAAAATTCACAAAATATATCTTCCATACATACTAAAACAAAAATTCTCAAATTGTTAATTGATGTGTCTTTTTTACTTTTTCTGGACTTCACATGGTGGGTTTTATGAAGTAAATACAATTACTGACATTTTATATGTCTATTACGTGGATCTAGAATATACCGTGGTTGCTCAATGAAAGTGCTGGTGAATTTTGAATTGCTATTTGGAGTAACGGATAATGTATCATAGCCATATTGGAATTAGATTCATGCGAGTATGGAATTTCTAATCTCACATCAAAATTTGATCTATGAGTTTGATATGCAATCACATGTAACTTTGTTTCCTCTACTTGCACCCATAACTCCATCAAGTACTTCATTTATTTAAGGTTCAATTCGAACTTGTCAAGGCATATTATTCACCGCATTGTTAGTGGACTTCAAATGGATTACAAAACTAGATAAGGGAATCATTTTGTCATTATTTGGAAAATTGTTAGGTGGTATAAAACATAATTTTCCCTCTATTAATTAAAAAATAATAATTTTTAAATGATATATGTTTTTCGGTGACCAATCACCATCTTTCCGTCTTTTTTAACAAGAATCTACTAAACTAATTTTCGTTGGACCGTTATCAAATTTTTTTCGACGAGTAGTTATAAAATTTCCCTTTGCGCAAATTATAAAATTGTAAGCTTTTATTAGGGAGGAATAGCATAACATTTTTTTAGGTGGAGTCCCCATAAATTTTTCTTCTGTTTATCCAAAAATAAAGTCCCTTTGGTAATGTTCTTGTTCAAATATAAACTGAATGGAGAAACTCAAGTTTGACCAAGATGTATTCCTTATAGATTAATTATATGGATTAGAACAAGCTTGATGACTTAGAGAAATCATTCATAAATACAACAACTTTAAAAATATAGGGGTTGAAATCGTTAGATTAACTGGAGGTACCAAAAACAAGTAGTTAACTAGTCGATGCAATCAATCTCGTTATCCATATTTTGAGAGACTTTGGACAACAAATCGTATTTTTAATCAAGGCATAAAAAATATCATTCTTTGGTCATTTATGTAAATTAGGTCCTTATCCACAGACATCTTTTATTAGTAACCCTATTATTATATCCATTTAAGTACTACACACCTAAATAAATTTAAAATATTCATTAAGCATTAACATTTTTCGAAAACATTAGATTGACAAACCATTTTCACCCTTAAAGAACAAATTTATGATCTTTTAAATGATATGTGTTATGCATATGCAAATATCTAATTTAAGTTTATCTTTTTTTTATAAATAACGTATTTATACATGCGTCTTTCAAATGCAACTATAATTGCCTCGTTCAATTTAATACATTCAAAATTAATGAACATGCAGTTTAAAGTCAATTTCATATATGGTATGTAGTTAAAATTATGACTAGATTTCTTTTAATGCACTTAAATTATAACTTGATCAAGGTTGAATAAACTTATCAAAGGAAGCCAAAATTTGTATTGGATCACATAAATTATAGTCAAAATTTTAAAATGCCATAGTTACATAATTCAAAAAATACAGTCAAATAATAAATGCACTTGCTTAAATTAATTAAATTATAGTTGCGTTTAGTTTGGATAAACCATCGAATACAACCAAAATCATTATTGCATCACATAAATGCAGTTGAAACATTCAAATGCAATCATGCAAAATTCAAAATTGGCGTTAAATTACTACTTCATTTTTTGATATAGTTAAATTTTAGCTGCATTAAGATTGAATAAAACTATCAAATATTGCTAGAAATATTACATTACAAATAAATGTTGTTAAAAAATTCAAATGTAATTAAATTAATCCTAAACATGCTGCCTAATCTTAATGTAGTTAATTTATAACAACATTAAATAAAATTAAGTGTAGCCAAAATTATTACACCACATAAATGCAGTTAAAAAAATCAAACACACTTAAATTAATTGAAAATTTTCTTTTAAATTATAACTGAATTTTCTTATTACGGTTAAATTAAAACTTAATTAAGTTTGAATTAGTTATCAAATACTACATTACATAAATGCAGTTTAAGTATTCAAATGCAATCATAAATGCATAATTCAAAACAAATTTCTTCAATTATGTTAAAAGATAATAACTACATTATCATAACATAGTTAAAAATGCTATATAAAATTTATGATCATCCATAATAACGCAGTTACAAAATGTAGTTATATGATTTGGTGGCATAAAATAACTTCATTACATAAATAGTTAAAACTGCTACAAAATTGTAATTTTCAAAAATTTTGTTTTTAGTTAGCAACAATGGATATTATCGGAAGCTTAACAAATTTATGATTAACAATGAAAATGATTCTTAAAACTGATTAGTGTACAAAATTTATGACATTTTAAAGATTTGAATTAAGCGTGTTGGAGTATGTTAATTTTGATCGGTTGTAATGTTAAAGTAGTAGAGATCTAATTTACAAAAGATATATATATCTACACCAATTTTACATTTAAAACAAAAAATAGGACCTAAAGTTAATATTCGATATTAGTTTAAAGAGCTACCACTCTGAATGAAAAATAGGTAGGAGAGCTGGTAAAAAAATGATTAGTTTTAGATGACATGTCCTTATTATGTTGCTTAGTGCTTGTATTGATGTGCTAAGTAATATTTCCTTTATGATTTGTCCTACGCGAGTTATAGTTTGAAAATTGAAGTACATGAGTTTTAATAGCTCATTAGCATCTGCCTCACCACTATGCTGTTTGTATTTTTCAAAATATGACCATGGACCATTCAGCACGTGCATTTACTATGCATAAAATGACAATCATAAAATAATTCAAATTTCAAAGGCGTATTGTAGCATCACATATTTTAGTGTTAGACAAACATGAGAATATTATCATTTCTAAATGTTCAATTAATTCTGTAATTAATATAATTTTAAAATATAGGATTTATTAGTCAATTGATAATTTAATTAAAATTATGAACGCCGTATACACACATATCAAATTTAAATGTTGGGTAATTAATTAAGATGAGACAGTGATACAAAGTAGTATAGAAATAAAATAAAATAAAATTTTATTTAAGCATTTTAAAATAAAATGAAATAAAATAAATTAGACTGAATTTAGATCCAACAAGAAATTAATGAATTAATAGGTTAGGCAATGAGTTCTAATCCAAACCATTAACTCTTATACCCTTAATATATATATATATATATATATATATATATATATATATATATATATATGTGTGTGTGTGTGTGTGTGTGTGTATGTATGTATGTATATCTTCCCTTTCAAGGGTAATTATATTCATCAAATTCAACTATTAGTTAAAGGAATAAAATGGAATGTTTTGATTAATGGATTTCGTATTAAGGGAAATAATTAATAAAATTAGACAATGAGAGATATTAGTCAAACCATTAACTCTTACCCTTAATATAAATAATTACCCTTTGATGTGAATAAGGAAATAAGGAAATGCATAAACATTTCCCTATTCTCATTCAAGGGTAATTATATTCATTAAATTCGGCTAATAATTGAATGAATAAAACATGGAATATTTTAATGAAGGGGTTTTATATTAAGGGAAAGCAATTAATAGGATTAGGCAAGGGATATTAGCCCAAGCCCAAATTAGTAGATCTTATACCCCTAGAATATGTATATATATATCCTTCTTCTCATCCATTTAATTCCATCAAAGCAACAAAAAAGGAGTGTCATTTCTAAGGAAAAGAAGAGGGAAAACAAACCAACAAATATTCAAGCTCCGTTTTTAAAAAGAAGAGGAGATTTCTAGCCAGGCTATTAACTTAGGTGTGTAATTCTTGCCTTATTTAATATCTAAATCCATTTTGGTTTGGATTTTTATATGTGTTTATGTTTCAAATGATGATAACCATGTTTGGTTGATGAAAAAATTAATCCACACGTTCAGTAATACATGAATGGAAAATTATACTTCGACACAGATAATTACTTAGCCCCTCTAAAATAAATAAAATTTTAAAGACTAAAATACCCTTAGAAAGCTGCTTACTTTCTTTCTTCTCAATTCCATTACCTTCTTACGTCAGTTTCTTACTGTTTAAGTCATCGCTTCTTGAAAACCCTAGTTTCCAAATCAGTTAAGAAAAAATTCAATTTTTCACTGCTAGCTGATGGATTTGAAGAGAAGAATGAATTATTAACGTAATCACAACAGGTAATTCAAAAAAAAAACTTGAAAAGTATTTAATGTTTTGCAAATACAATTGTAGGCTGTTGATCACGTGAATTAGTGATAATTTACGCATGGGGTATACTAGGTTTCTGGCTTAATCTTGCAAATAATTGCATGAATTTTTACACATCAACGCAGAAAGCCTACGTGGTATTGACACAAAACCATGGAATCACCTTGCGTGGCAGTTCATTTTGCTTTTTTTCCGTTTGAACTTTTCAGCATTTGATGGGGAGGGTAGTTTTGAAAATGGTAGGAGCCTAATATTTATTGTTTGGATTTAAAGACAATTTTAATTTTTGGGGGGCTACTAAGTAAATACTCGAGTTGAAATAGAATTTGCCTACATGAGTTAACCTTCTCCAAATTCTTTGAATTTTAATACATTTTTGCCTAATTCTATTAACATATCATTTTCTTCCTTTGCCACCTTGACATTTCAAAAAATAGCATGCACATTACTTTTTCCTTTTCACTCCTAGTCTATTCCAAAAATACCCTTAGACTATTTTGCCTCCCTATTTTTATATTCAATTTTCCTCTATAGTAAAAGCGTCGACCAATTCTCAAAGATGTATCCACTTCGATGGAGAGAGAGGTAAGATCTAAACACAAACAAGGTTTCCATTTTAATTTTGTTTTTTCGCTTCATTTCTTTTAATTATTTTCCAGCTATTTCAATTGTATCACATTTGGATTGTTTTTGTATTAAAAAACACTAATTTAGTTATAAAAGTCATCCACTTTTATAGTAAATGTCAAGGGGAAGAAGTGGAGAATATGAAAAGATAAAAACCGTATCAGCCTAAATAATTACAGAGGTATATTAGTTAATTACTTTAAAATCTTTTTAATGGGGTAAAAAAGGAAGAAAATGCTATGTTAATAATATTAGCCTATAATGGTTATAACATTAAAACAAAAGTTAATTTTAGTTTTAGAATGAATTTTATAAAATTGAAATTATCTACATCTTTGCATGAAGTGACAAATATTAAGTAGTTTGATGTGCTAGATAGACATTTCCTATATGCAAAATCACAAATGAAAGAATATGCAAGTATTAGCAATGTTTTGAATTATTATTAGTGCATTAAAATTATCCATAATCCTGTTTTCTTTTGCAAGTAAAATTTATGTTTACAAAAATTTATAAGAATAATGCTTCTAGGTTGGACTATGGTGATCATAAATAGAGATAACTTTAGATTTTGAACAAATTGATAATTCTTACAAACCATTATCATATTTTGTAAGTAAAGCATTTGTTGTGTTTGGAACACAACCACTTCCTTATATTATAATCAGACTAAATTTTCCTTACAAAATTTTGTTTTTCATTAAAAAATGGTGATGTCTTATGTATAATATTTTTTTGATGGTTAAATATAAATATAAATTCATATAAACATGAAAACAAAAACATTTATTTTTTCAATGATAAGATAAAAGTATCTAATCATATGCCGAAAAAATAGTAGAAGTTGTCATTTAATGTAAATTAATAAATTGTGTTGGTAGAATACTCGGGCAACAAGTAGAATTGTGACGAGTAGAATTCTGATCGACAGAAATCATTGGAATTAGATGAAACTCAAAGGTGGGGCTCTAGAGCATGAGGGGAGCCAATGTTTCAAGTCTCATCAAAATGTGGTCGGTAGAATACTCTAGTAATAAGTAGAATTAAGTATTCTTAAATCTCCATAAAATACTTTAAACTTTTTAAAATAATTAACATTTAATTATTATATGGAATAATAATCTATTATCTTTATAACATTATTAATAATTAATAATGTCCCTTAAAACCTGATTAACAATTAATAACCATTCTCTAAAAAAGCTTTATTAGACAATTAACCTTTCAAATTAGAAGAGGCTTAGCTATTTCAGTGGTACTTAATCATTAATTCCCTTATTATCCAAGTTATAACATGCGGTTTACGTAACATCACATATGTAAATTAAACTCATAATTAACAGTTGATTATTAATACGACATTATCTAATAATAATCAATTGGATTGTAATTAAGAGTCAACACTAGTGTAATAGCAGAACGGGTTAATTCTACTAAACAGATGTCCAAATATAACATACCCAATTAATAGCAGCATAATTGTAATTTATTCTACCAAATAGGTGTCCAACTATTTTAACTAACGAAACGGTGTCTTAATTTCGCTAATCAAATGTGCAATTACCATATTCAGTCCAACCCAATTCGATAGTATTTTATTTTTCCAATTAATCATCAAAATAAAGCTATATATATTCATAGCAACCTTATTAATTAAAATAACGTAATTTAAGTCCTGTTAGTTTTAATATGTCATAAATTCATACTTATCCAGGGTTATGAATAAATTACACTAAAACGTTGTGCTCGTCAATATGAATCCAATGCAAAAAATTGGGTAAATTGGATTTCAAATGACCAAGATATGAATTTTTAAATTTGGACTTAAACCTAAATTAAACTAATAGAACTAAAATTTACCACCATAATTTCCTTCAGGTCGAAGTCCAAAATAATCCAACCCGCACCAATCTAAATAGTATATTCTTCCCCAAAAGTACCTCCTCAATTTATCACCTAGTGCATGACATGCACATGCACACTCGACCGAGGACAACATCGCAGAAACCATGACAACAGGCATGTCTCCCTTTGAATTCCCATCATGATGGACCCCTCTGCATCATGTGCATGCCTCCCTCATCCGACCGACCCTCCATGTTGGCCATGAAAATCGCGTGCAGGAAAAAAATCGCATCACTTATTTTCCTCGTTTTTCATCAGAAAATTACCCATCGAGCGCCTCTCTACCCTTAACACATTGTCGAGCTCCAAGTCTGCATCGCTAACCAAATCAGTAGTTAACCCAAACCTTTGGTTACGGTGATCGTCAATCATCAACATGGAATCACATCGAAATTTCATCGAAAATTATGCACTTCGATACAAACTCAACGATGCTAGTGGAATCGAATGATTCGTCCTGGATCAAGATAACTTAATTTTTGAATATTCTGAACAATATTTCTCCTTTACTGTAATTCGACGATTTGTCCTCCTACACTTGACGAAAACACATTCAATCAATTTCTAAAAATACTTTGGTTGATATGAATAACTTTCATTTAGGTCACTTGGATTAAAACAAAATTGTTTGGAATGTATTGATTTTTACGTTCATCATTGAAACTTTATACATATAATAGAGGAAGTTTAAAATTGAAGTTTCACATACATCGGTAAAAACATAAACCTTTACCTTTCTGATTTCAAGTTGAACTCCACTTTTTTTCCTAATCAAGTTAGGCTATCAAAAGTCCTTTTTTCGTTTGAAATGAATGACACAATCATTTCAATTGAAGGACGAAAGAAATGGAAGTTGAGGCTTTTTAAGAGAAATTTACAGGTAGTATTCCCCTTACCTCTTACTCTACCATCTAAGAAATAGCGTATGACCTCACTATGTCTATTTAAATATTTCATTTTCATTTTTTTCTTTTATATACAAACATAAATAATATATTATATTCATTTCTTTATTTACTTATTTTATACGTGTGTATATGTACATATATTTGTTTTTTTATTTACTTATTTTATTTGTGTGTGTATATATATATTATTCATTTCTTTATTAACTTATTATTTATGTTCTCCGTCAATAAATAAATAAATTGATCATTAGTCAGAGTCTTGCAAGTCTTCATCAATGGGGACAAGGGTTTTTCTTCCCGCCACCCCTTCATTTTCAGTTCGTCCTCTTCTTTTATCTCCCTAAATTTTTCGCTCTGTTCTCCCTTAACCCCAGCTTTTCCTATTGCTGTTATTTGCAACCCTTTCCTTCCATTATCCCTTTTTTCTTTCTCAGTTACAATCGACCTGCTTTCCCTACCTCGCGTCTCCGTTTCGATTTCGACCTTCTTCTTGCTGTATTTCTTTGGTCCTAGTTTTAGATCTTCCCACCTTGCTTTCCCTCGGTTCATTTTGCCCTTGGCGACTGCCTGTAGCGGAAGTGGCGATTTATTTGTTCTTGGTAGGCGCTTTGGTTTCGCTCGTTTTCGCTCTGGATCTTATCCTCTTCTGGGCGGGGTTGTTGTCGGTTTTTTTGATGCTATGTATCGAATCGGTTTTGTATTGTTTTCTAGTTTTGGATTTTTGTGTTGATCAATCTGTCTTGGTGAATTTTTTCTGGTGCTACGTGGCTTCATGCGGTGCTTCTGCCGCTGTTGCTCTTCGTTTGCCTCACCTTTTTGGTCATTTTCTGGTTTAGGGTGGAGGGTTTCTGAGTCGCTTTTTCTGTCAGTTCTTGGATCCTTTGTTGGCGATTGGGTCTTGTTTTCATCCTCTTCCCTGGGCTCTTCTTCCATCTCCAACTCTTCCTCCTCCATTGGTTCTTCCTCCTCCTTAGGTTCATCCTCTTCCACGGGTTCTTCCTCTTCCTCAGCTTCCATGGGTAGTTGGAAGAGGAAGAACCTATGGAAGAGGTAGAGATCATGGAAGATGAAGAACTCAAGGAAGAGGAAGAACCTTAGGAGGAGGAATAGCTGATAGAGGAAGGAGAGCCTAGGGAAGAAAAAGGGATGGTGGAGGAACTTATTCCTATAGGGAAATTTAAGGAAAATTGTGATAGGGGAATGAATTGGGATGAGGGAGAGGTTATTGACGATCCATAGTTGGAGGAGGGCATGTACGATGATTGGTTCAAGGCAACTGATGCTGATTCCCAAGGGTTCGAATCTTGAAATCATATGGATTTTAGATGATTAAGGGGGACTTATATATTTGGATAGACCTTCAGAAGAAGGCTCATATTAGAATAGTATACCTTTTCTATAGGGTTACTATTTCTTATGGTATTGTATATGGGTAATTGGACGTTTATTTGGTATGTAAGGGAACTCTAGTGCATGGAGTATCTGATTAGGCATTTATTGTTTGAATATCTTTAGTACGTATGACTTGATTCATTATGGTATGCGAGTTTATGTTATTCCTAATGATTGTTTGAATTGGTTGTTGAATGATAGAGTATTCCAAATAATTAGCTTTCTAGGTAGGATAAGATACGAGTTTCGGGTTCAAAATTATCTTATGATGGGAAGAGTGTAATATACTTAAAATTTAGACGGTCTTGTTATAGATGTTAAATCAAAGTTCCGACTTTTAACTTTTGATTAATTTATTTTATCATAGAGGATATAGATAACAAGTAAATGAAGAAATGAACATGTATATATAGACACACAAAAAAAAAGTAAATAAATAAATGAATATATATGCGTAGATACAAAAATAAAATAAGTAAATAAATGAATGAATATATATATACACACACACACAAATAAAAGATGTAAATAAAGAAATGAATATATATATATATATATATATGTATATGTATATGTATATGTATATGTATATGTATATGTATGTAAAAAATGTGTAAAATGAAATACTTAAATTACCATAGTGAGGCCATATACTATTTCTTAGATCATACAGGGAGAGATGAGGAAAGAGGTAAGGGGAATACTACTTGTACATTTCCCTTGAAAAGGCTCAACTCCCATTTCTACCATTCTTCAATTGCAGTATTTGAGATATTCGTTACAAATTAAAAAGAAGGATTTCTGAAAGCTTAACTTTCTTAGGAACAAAAGTGGAGTTTAACTTGACATTAAGAAGGTAAGGGTATATGTTTTACTGACTTATGTGAAACTTGGATTTTAAACTTCCTTTGCTATATGTATAAAGTTTCAATCATGAACATTCAAAAATCAATGCATTCCAAATCGTTGAGTTTTAACCCAAGTAACCTAAATGAAAGTTATTCATATTAACCAAAAATATTTTTGATTGCACGTTTTTTCGTCAATAAGCATTGTGTTAAGGGAGGAGAGGCGCTAGATTTTCATTGTCGTCATGAAGGGTCGGTAAGAGGTAGGGAGGCGCGCACATGATGCGGAGGTGCACACCATGGAGGTCATTCAAGGGAGACATGCCAGTGGTCTTGGTTTCAGTGCTAGTGTCCTCGGTCAAGTGCATATGTGCACATCATGCGCCGGGGGATAAATTGAGGGGGTAGTTTTAGGGAAGAAGATACTATTTAGATTGGTGTGGGTTGGATTATTTTGGACTTCGTTACGAAGGAAACTGGTGTGGGAAATTTTAATTTCTGTTTTTAATTTAAGTTTGAATACTAAATTTAAAAATTCATATCTTGGTTGTTTGAAATTCGATTTACCTATATTTTTCTATGTTTGATTCGCATTGACGGGCATAACATTCTAGTGTAACTTATTCATAGACTTGGTTAGTATAAATTTATGACATATACAAACAGATAAGATTTATATTATGTTACTTTAGTTAATAACATCGCTATGAATTTATTACCTTCATTTTGATACCTAATTGGCAAAATAAAATACTGTCAATTTGGGTTGGAGTAGAATATGGAAATTGGGCATTTGATTAGCAGAATTAAAACTGAAATTTTGTGCGATTTCGTAAATTTTAGAGATCGTCAATGTAATCGATGCGTTAAAATAGCAATCCGAGCCACACTTCCCGAATTCAACGAAACTAGTTCTATTGGACTCATAATCGTGTATTATTATCATAGTTCAAATTTCGTAGCATTTGGAATTAACGTTTTGTCGTACAGGATACAAGTTGAATTTTATATCGAGAATTCAATATAATAATTGGGTCCAAAGAGTTATCTTCTTCATACGATCAAATTAGGACTCGAAACAAAGTCCATTGTATTCAGAATGGAGGTATAACATTATAAATGTCTGGCGGCATACCTCAAATAGTGGTTCTAGATTTTGAGTTGCGTAGAGCGAGATATTTTGATTTTGAAATAAAATGAAAAAGATCAAACCCTATCTTTTATCACAGCCACCCTACGTCTGAATCGTTTGAATCAAGCTACCGTTCAATTTATGGGGCGCGACATTTTCCTCTCATCTTAATTAGTTCGAACGAACAAATAAAAAAATTCCGAACGAAATCAATTCGTTTAGGAAAGAAATAAAAATGGGGAAGTTTATAAAAAATTCTTTAATTGAAATCGAATAGCAGAAAAATATTTACTCCTTCTCCTTCGTTTTACAACCCGAACCACCTCTTCATTCTTTCCTCTTTCCTCTTCAAATCAGAAAACCAACCAAAAAAATCAATGCCGCAATGGCGCACGAGCGCCTATAATCGAGGCAGCACATGGTTTTTGGGGTTTGACGGCACGTGTAGGAGAAGAGACGAGTTCTCGTTCGATGCTGGGGTTATTTCTCTGGAGTCTGATTACTCGTACGCGTGAGGTGAGGGGTGGTATTGCGCTCGATCATGATGCTGGGACAGCGATGCTATGGGTTATGGGGTTAGCATGTGTGATGAAGTCGTGAAGGTGGCGGTACTTCGGGAAGCATAAAGTCATGGTGGTCATTGCGACCTAGTCGAGAGCGAGAGGGTTTAGGATGGGGGCATTAGGTACTAAGGTGAAAAGATGGGGTATTTTGGGTTATGATAGGGTGAGTTGCGATGCGATGGTGAGGAATAAAGTCGGAGTTGGAGGAATGGGTTGATGATGTGGCTCGACGAAGGGGGTCAGGTGAGGCGAGATAGTTGAAAAGGAAGGATTATTTGCGGAGATGACAAGAAGTTATAAAATAATTTATTTTGACTAATTTTAATTAAAGAATAGTTGGTTTATTAATTATAACTGAAATTGGAATCAATAACTCATATAATTCATAATTTGCTTACGAGGTCTAAAAATCATGAAGAAACTTGTCGAGCTTGGATCGGATTGCAAAATAAAAATCAAGGTGAGAAATTCTTAATCATTTGGATTGCCAAATTTAAATACAAATGTTTAAATTTAATTATTGGATGTTTGATTGGATTGATAAATTATAATTATCTGTTGGATGATTATATTATATATAGTAGTGTACATATTAGTAATTGGATTGATATTTCCGCATATTTTAGCGTATAAGCCCATATGCACCCCGTAAAATAGCAGATGATCCTACATACCGCGTTATCCCCCTCGAAGTGGGATTGGTATTTTTATGTTGTATTAACATCGGTAAAGGCATTGAAAATAGATTGAAGGGATCCAACTGGATTCCTCAAAAATTATATTGATCGTTTTTCACACATAATAATTATGATGTGTTAGAAAAATCTATTATAGATTGTTGTTATGATGTGGATTATTAGATTCTACAGTAGCACTGGCCTAACTTTGGGTATTTTAAATACCATAAATATTATTTTTGGAGTTTGAAGGAATATAAAAGTAGATTTCGAATATAAAAAAATTTGTACAGAAATTTTGATTATTTTTAAGAAACTGACTTGGATAAAAACAATAATTGATTTTGGTGTGCATTCAACTATTCGTAGAAATATTATTAATAGAGATTTTAAAATAATTTATACAAAGAAAATTTTTAATGACGGATATTAAAATGATATTTTATGGAAATATGGAAAGAAGTTGGAACTAATATTAAAACTAGGAATATAGATTTTATAAGAGAATGGACTTATAAAATGGAATTTGATAAATGAGATTATTTTTATAAAAAATGAAACTCAAGGAGTTATAAAATTTATAAACGATGTTAATAAATAAAGGAAATTGATATCAGATGATAAATTGAGAATATGAATTTATAGGAAGAATTTATATTAGAATATGGGAATAGGATGAGAAAGAAATAGTGGATATTATTTTTGAAGTGGAAAGGGTTAGGTAGATCGAAATGGAAGCAATATGATGGAAATCGGGAGGAATTTATAAATTGAATTGGCTATTATGATTTTAAAAATATATTTTAAAATGTAAAAGGTTAAGTTTGTTTGAAAAGGAATATTTTATTATTGAACAGCGAGATTTTAAACTAGATGGGATTGAAATAATTTAGTAAGTGTAGTTTTTTTAACTATTTGACATTTATTTAAATAAATCCTAAACTTTAAAATCAGCTTTGAAAAGTGATGTTATAAAAAGCATTTCGATATTTTAGATAATTGCTTGAACATATCTTAGAAATAAATTATTATTACTCTTCTAAATACTTATTATATATATATATATATATATATATATAGAGTTTTGTGATGTTTTAAATTTATTTATAAATCTTCATGGAAATGGGGTTATTCACTGTATGGGATTTATCAGAGAAATCACAAAATGGAATTGGGGAAAAGTAAGAAAATTTCGGAAGTAGTTAAATAAAAGTAAACTTCAAAAAAATGAAATAAAATTCGTAAAAGATGTATAAAGGGAAATTGGAATTATAAGCAAGTATATTTGAATTTGGAAAGTATTAAAGGAAATTAATAAAGGAAAAACGGAGCTTATAGAATTCATTCTAAAACGAGTTATGGAATTTACAAATAAATTATTAAATGATTTTTGAGAAAATAGGAAATATTTGGAAAGTTTCCTAAGTGTTGAACATAAAAATGAAGTTGAAAAAAAAATGTTCTAAGTATTATATAAGTTTGGGAATATTCCATTGAAAATACAAGGATTTGAAATCGTTTCAAACGTTGGAAATTTTAGAAGGGATTTGAATATATATACACACACCTTATAAAGATATCTGGAAATAAATTTTTAAAAATTTATAATAAGGCATGATGTCTGTTTATGGATGTTTTATTGATGGTTAAATAACCGACTACCAATTTTGGCCAAATTCGTTGACCGTTTCGAAAAAACCGGGATCTGCTTTGCTTTATTACAACATGATAGGGGATTCTCGCTTCGTGTTTGGTGGCGAGTAGGAGACCCATACTCCTATAGTCCTGGATGGTTGGTTGCAGTCAAGAGGCTGGCAATAAAAGCAAATTCGAGGTACCAATGTATGCTATGGTGGAAAGCGGCACAGTTGGTATCAAAGCTGAAGGTTAAGAAATTACCTTGGCTCTAGGGGGATTACTCATTAGAGATAGGGTCAGTAGTACCTTGGAATGAGTTTGAGTGTATTAATAGGTATGAGCGTGTATTTTTAGTGAATATAAAATGTTTTATTGTATTTGTTGATTTATTAAGTGGCTTACAAAATCTGGTCGGCACAGTCCGTACGACTGTATCGATAGGGGTTTCTAAACTCTTGAATAGAATAATTCGACACAGTATTGTTTTGGAATGGGGTAAATGAAATAATGTTACCCAAAGATATATTTTGATATAAAATAAATAATTTTCTGAAATTATTATATTTATTCGGAGTGTTTGGATGATAATATTATAATCTAACAAGATTATAAAATTGAAAATGGTTTATATAACCAAATGAAAATTTGTATAAGTGTAAATTATACAAATGGGTTATAATTAAAATGGATTCAAACCAGAATTTGGAAATTTAAAATTTCAGAACCTTTGAGAAATGTTTAAAATGAGTTTGAAATAAGTATGTGGGAATTTGAATTGGTGATTTTTGAAAAAAAAATCCGAAGTGGTTGGAAAGAGAAAGGGTGATATTATTTTTGGAATATTTTTAGATGGAAATTGTTTTAAATGGATTTTAGAATTAATGAAGCATTGAACTCACTATAGGGCTGTAAAATAACTCTAGCGATGATGGCTGTATCATCAGTATTCATTTTCGAGTCTCTAAGTAACGGATTGCTACCAAAATAATTGATTTGGAGATTTTTGTTGGAAAACAAACATTGTTTTAAAACTTCCAAGATAAATTATTTTTGGATAAAACCGAATTTGAGATCAAAATTCCAAGGAATGGTTGGTTGAGAAAAAAGATTTATATATATGTATATAATTGATTTCAAGTGGTTTGAAATAAGTGCCGGGTACTCAAAAAATTTGGTATTAAAAATTTTAAACTAAAATAAAAAGTGAGAAAGTTAAAAGGGAAATTAACTTAAGTTGAAGGGATTAAATTTTAAAAATTTAATTGATTGTTGTTAGAATGGAATTTATGAAATGGTGATTTAACTTAAGCAAAAGTTAATTAAATTAAATTAAATGATTTGATTATAATAAATAAAATGAAATGAGTAGTATGTGATGAAGCTAACTAAATATACGTGCATATGAATGTGCAAGTGAATGATACAAATTAAAAAAAGTAAGGAAGTGTGGAAAAATTTGAAATTTGAATTAAATTCTTACTTGATTAAATTGAATAAATTAAAAATATATTTATTTGGAGAGAAATTTGATTTAAGTATGAATAACTCGAGTATGGTTTTGACAAGTTGGTTAAAGGGAATTGAAATTTTAAATAAATGAATTGGATTTGAATCATATTGAATTGAATTAAAAATTTAAATATGAATTATAAAATAACTATATAACTATAATTTATAAATTTGGATTAGATTAGAAATAATATCGAATTAAAGTAAATATAAATTTCGAGTTGTGAAATATTATATAACTATAAGTTATAAAATTTGAATGGCACAAAAAATTTAAGTGGAAATTTTGGAATTGTGAATAAATAATTTTGAATAGCCTACAAAAATGGAGTTAATGGAATATTATGTATTAAGCTATAAAGAGATGTGTATGTTTCAGCAAATAATAAAATAGGTATAACTCAATTATAGAGTAGATGAATTTGAGCAAAGTAAGTTGTGAACTTTATAATTGGAAAAATGGATTTTGAGGATATATAGCACTGAACTCACTACATACGCTGGGAAATAATCCTAGTGATGACTACGCAACATCATAAGTATTCATTTTTGAGTCTCTAAGATGGATTGCTACCATAATTGATTTGTTTAGATTTGTTGAGTAAACAAATTTTGTTTTGGAAATTTTGAAGGAATTTTGTTTAGATAAAAAAACCAGGCTTGGTTTAAATTAAAAAAGGCACGATTAGGGATATTTGTGATTTAAAAATGATTTGAAATATATACCAGATGTTTAAAAATTCTGAAATCCTTATTTAATAATTTAGAGATTATCAGGAGATAAGTTATAAACTTATAAATGGTGAATGATTTTGAAGAAAATATGGAAATTGAATTTTGGGATTAAAATAAAAAGCGGGAAAGAAAAATGAAATTTAACTTAGATTAAGATTGAAGAAATTAGATTTTTGAAATTTAATTGAGTGTGATTTGAATGGAATAAATTAGTGAAGTAGACTAGTTAAATGGATTAAATTGGAATGTGAATGAATTGAATTGAGAAATTAAAAAAATCGAATGGGAATAAATAAATTTCGATAGCTCATAAAAATTGAAGTTTATGGAGTAAAAATATGCTTGGGCTATAAATAAGTGTAAATCTCGTGTTAAAATAAAATGTGAATATATTCGAGTATAAAATTGATGCAAAAGTGGAAAATAAGTTCGGTGGCTTATAAAAAGTAAAGAATTGAAATAGAAAAACCGAAAAATAAAATTGTTTGATATTTTGGTAAAGGAAATAAAAATTCAAACGCGAGTTATAAAGTAAAATTGAACTCAAATAAATTAGTTGAGTGATTCTTGAAATAAGAATCTGGTATTGAATTTGAAGTGAAGTGATTAGATAATTAATTAGTTAATGGAATTTGGTAATGGAAACTAACTTGATTAAATATTGGATTGTTAGTTAAAAATGGAATTTGAAAATGAAACCCGAGTTTCTAAATAAAATTCAACTTGGATTGTAAGTGAATTAAATATAATTGGAAGCGTGTCGAATGAAATGGAACTGAATTGAAATAGAAATGGTTTGAGTTGCAAATAAACCCAATTTGAATATAAATAAATTAAATATGGCCTTGATATTATTTTAATGCATTAGAGAATGAATTCGAACATGGGAATTAAAATAAAAATGGATGAAGTGAATGAATTAATGAAGTTTATTAGTAAATGGAATGTAATTTGATTGAATAAGAATCAAAATTTGAATGAAAAGGAAATAGTTGCAAAAAATGAACTTAAGTTGTTGGGTAAGTTGATTGAAATAAATAACCTAAGGGAAGCTTGGCTAAAATGTATTTGTCAAATGGTTATTTAATATAATGGTATGGGATGGTTTCAAGTTTAAATAAAATAGATTTGAATGTGATGATGGTGAAAACGAATGGAATGTAATGGAATTGATTAAGAATAAATTTGAAATGGAATAGAACTAAATATAAATTGATTTGGAATCAATTTAAAATAATTATAAACTAAAGTAGATATTCTATTGAATAAATAGAGCCAAATTTGCATAAATGAATTTTTTTTCGACGTAAAAGGAAGTAAATGTAATTCTATAAGTTAATAGAAGTGAAATGAATTGATTTTAAATCAATTTAGAATAGATATTGGTTTGTTTGATTTAAGAATTTATTGAATGCATGTAAAGTGAGTTGTAAATCACTCAAATTGAATTGAACGATGTGAAAATCGGGTGAAAGCAAATCGAACTAGTATCAAAACCTTAAAGTTGCTTATGGATAATTGTTTAGTATGCATTGCTTGGAATCCCTGTGTCAGCTATTTAAAATAAGTGATGCGACGACCCGGAATTTTTAAGCATTTAAAATCGAAATATTTAAATTATTTGAAATATTTAAAAGTTAATTTTGAACTTGAATTTCAAATACAAATATTTATTGGATAATTAATTTTTGAATTTAATTATCAAAAATTGGGTAAATTATTGAATTTGGAGTTTTAAGCCTGTTAAAAATAATTTGAAGGCTTGGAAAATATACTTTGATAATATGGAAGGCAATAAAACTTTTAAAAATTGAATTTAAAGATGTTTTATTCAGGTTTTAAAATTTTATCATTTAAATAGAATTTAAAAATAGCCGTCCGAGGCACAGCCTCGGAATTCGACGAAACCAGTTCCATGGGATCCGTAATATTATATTATTATCGGATTTCGAATTTCATAACGTTTGGAGTTGTCCTGTGATCACACGGTAAGTAAACGCGGTGGTAAATTTTATCGAAAATTAAATATAATATAGGGTTTGACCGGTCAGTTGAAATAATTTCACGTCAAAACTTTTTTCTCTTCTTTACTATCACTATGGCTAACCTTCTCTAGTACGCATTCCCTCCTTTATATCACGTCTTCTTTCTTTTCATATTCACAAGCCTGAGAATTAAAAGCAAATTTTATGGAGCATCTCAAATTGATGGATGAAGTTTTATCCTCAATTTATTTCCTCTTCCTCCCTCTATTCGATTTCTATAAATCGAAATAGCCGCATTTCCCTCCCTCCTCTCGTTCGTTTCCTCTTCAAATCGATTCTCAAAAAAAAATTGCATGCGTTGTCTTTATTCTAATCAGAATCGAACGAATACGAAGGAGGGTAGAATCACGGTCCTTATCATTTGAAATCGAATACGATCTTGGATCGAAATCGACTCGATGTCGCGAGCTAGCAGGTGACAGAGGTCACGGTGGGCGATTTATGGTTCACAAAAATCTCGGCCTGATTTCTTGGTAAGGCTGATGATTTAATTTCTGAATTTTAGTTTTTTTTTAAAAAAAAAAGAGTAAAGTTAAACACAGAAGTTTTATTTAGTCAGGGGTTATTATTTACACATAAGATTTAGGAGAAAGGTTTGTAAATATTTAAAACTTTTATAAGATTTCAAATAAATTTTAATTTCCATGTTGTTTTAAAACTTTTGGAGTTGGTGAATAAGTGATAAATTAAATTATTGGTTATTTTGATTATGAAGATAATTTATTAATGGAATTTAGTTAAAATAAATTTATTAGTTTAAAACCAATTATTTAGTTTAAATTAAGTTGTTGGCCAATTTAATTTATTAAATAGTAAATCATTGTAGATTATCTCGACTATTGATAAAAATTATAAATGTTTATATAAGGTCGAAATAGGAAGGAAACAAGTCGAGATGAAATGGACTTGCAAACCAATACAAAGGTGAGTTAATCTCACTCAGTTAATTTAAATTTAAATTTAAATTTAAATGATGAAATTTAAGTAATTGTTTGAATGGTTAAATTGATGGATGTGCTATAGTATGGTATATTCTGGAATTGGCATATTATTTTGCGCTAACATCTGTGAATGCAAGGAGAGTAGGCTGGAGGGATCCAAATGGATTCCTCAAAATATTTAATTTTGTTTAAATATTCCGTGATATGATTTTTGATATCCTATGATGAACTATATGAATAATTGGATGTTATGGTTTGGTTGGACCTATCTGGATATGCTGAGTTATCAAAATCTCTTGAATGGAATTTATGAAAAGAAATAAAAGAGTAAATTTTTAAGTAAAATAATTCTAGTGAACTGGAATAAATTAATAATGAATTGAAAATAAAATAAAATAAAAGCGATTGCAAAATTCTAACAAATTTGGGATAAAAGGATTTTGAATTAAAAGGGGGTATAATAATTTGTGAAGCTTAAGTGATATTATTTGAAAGAATAAAGAATTTATTTTTAAATTTAAAGATTAAATTTAATTTAGTGATGAAGAAGGAATTTTGGAAATCTGAAATTGATATTCTCAGTTAAAAGGGTTTTTACTCAAAATAAGGAAATAAAATCTGAAAGTTAATGAAATTTGAATAAATAAAGAATGATAAGGAATTTATTTCAAAGTAAAGTTAAATTGGGAATCAATTACAAATTAATTAAGTGTTTGGGTTTTGAAATTTAAAAAGAAGTTTGGGAATTTATAAACTGGGTTTATAAAGTGAAATAAAATGTCGGTGGATATTTTAAATATATAAATTCAAGGTAAGAATTTATTAAAGGAATGAGAATTTGTTTAAAAATAAATGGTGGTTTATTTTTAAGAGATGTGAAAGAGAAGAGTATTTTCCTGGATAGCCAAGTATGGTTTTTAAAGAAGTTTTAAAAATAAATTAAAGGTTTTAATATAGTTTTAAAAAGAATGTTGTAACGACCCAGAATTTTTATTTATTAAAATTTGAATATTTAATTAATTTTAAATATAAATAAGTGAAATTTATAAGTCGAATAAATTTTTATTTGAATTTTTGGATTTAATTGGATAATTAAATCGATAATTTAATATGCTAAATTATGGAAATAATTGAAAATTGAGTTAAATATGATTGAAAATGATTTGTAAATTTTTATTTTATCATATTGAAGTTAGAACGATATTTTAGAACTTTTAAAATCGAATTAAAAGTTAATTTGTGAAAATTGAATATTTTAATATTTAATCGACTAGTGAAAATAGTCAATTTTTTAACAGTCTCAGAATTGAACGAAACCAGTTCCATTGGATCCATAATAGTTAGTTATTACCGGATTTCAATTTTCGTGTCAATCGGAGTTATCGTTTGATCGTAGCAGCTCGAAACGCATCGAATTATTTTTAATTTTAATTTGGCGAGTTAAAATAGCCATTTCTCAAAAAGTCTCGGATTTCGACGAAACCAGTTTCATCGGATCCGTAATGTGATATTATTGTAAGGTTTCAAATTTTGTGTCAATTGGATTTACCGTTTGTCCGTTACAAATTAAAACGCCTAGAAATCGATTTAAATCGGTTTAATTTAAATTGAACGTTTATAGCCATAACTCGCACAGATGTCCAAATTAGCTTTCGAAACCTGTTCCATTGTGTCCGGAACGCGGGGTAAACCCTAGAAACGCTGGTTACGGCGCATGAATCGGAGTTCGGAATTTCCGGGATGAATAGTGTTCGAAAATTCCTTATAAATAGCCCCTACCTTTCATAAATAAAAAATAAAAATAAAAACCTAATTTTCTAAACCCTAGCTGCCAGCACCCCATGAATGGCCGAAATCATCCCAACTTCCCCCTCCAATTTCTCAAAATCCATGCATCGATTCGTGAAAGTATCAACTACAATATCGTTAAGCACGATGAGAGCTTCGATGTGAACGGCTATGATGGGTTTTCGTTGAGTAGATGGACGGAAAAATGGGGTTGAAAGTCGCGAGTTCGGCCTCGAACTGCATGCAGAGGGGAGGCCGAGTGTGCCAAGGTTATGGCCGAGCATAGAGGGGGTTTAGAGCTTCGAAGTGGCGGTGGTATGATGGAGTATCGATGCTTGTGGGCGGAGTGAAGTCAAAACCTAATTTTGATGGATGGGTTTGTGTGTTACGGCCTGTACGTGAAAGAGAAGAGGAAGGAGAAGGGGGGAGGGGGGAGTGCGCACGGATCTGATGTGGGTGGGTTTGAGATGGAGGGCCATGATTTAAAGTTAGGTTTATAATATAAATTTTTTTGTTGTAATTGTTTATATAAAAATCGTGTAACTTCAAAAATTCATAACTTTTTCATACGAGGTCGAAAACGCGCGAAACCAGTTGCGTTGGAATCGTATGGACGAGCACTACGCGATGGAATTGGATTGGAGTCGTTTGGAGTTAGTGAGAATTTTGGTTAAAATTAAACGTCCGTTTCATTTTATTCGAAATAAATCGCTAAAACGAAAATGAAATCAAGGTGAGAACTTCTCACTCAATCGAATCAGTTTCGATTTTATTTTAAATAGTTAGATTTAAATATTTGAATGCATGTTTGAATGATGATTGATATCTATTGATTGATAAAATAGACATTATACGCCGTTGGTAAGCGGATGTTATTTATTAAAAACATATACCGCGAATATTTCATAAACAGTGAAATTGGTATTATATATAATAGCAATATATATATTGGCATATGTATATATTGGAGTGATTGATTTCCCGCATTTTTTTGTTTAGCGGATGAGACCCTATTGCGCCGTCTATTAAGCGGATAATATTATTAAATCCCATATACCGCGATAATTTCGTACTGGAGCGAAATTGGTATTGTGCTAATGTTTGTGGATGCAGGAAAACAGGTTGGAGGGATCCAACTGGATTCCTCAACAGTATTTATTTGATTTCAGATATTTTGATATTTGATGGATTTTCATATCGATATATGATATCGTTGTTGTCGTGATTGACTATTTGGTATGTAGCATCATTGGACCAAATTTTGAAACTTTAAAGTGATTTTTAAAGTGATTTTTGAAAAGTTTACGTTTTATAAAATAATTTTGGAATTGATCCATTTTAAATAAATAAACGTTATAATTTTTAAAGTTATAAAAAATTATGATTTTTGAGAAATATAGTTAAAAACTGATTTTTGAGAATATGATGCTAATGATTTTATAAAATAGTTTAATCGGGATTTTAGAATTTATTGTGAAAAGTTTAAATATAGGATTTATAAAATTTAATTATTTTATGAATCAAAATGGTGAAATAATAAAGGAGATTAAATACGTTTTAAAGAATAATATAAATTGATTTATATTAAGAGATTTATAAATGGATATTTATAAATTGAAATATTGACATTATAAAACGAGTTTTTTTATAAGTGTTTGAATGAAGTGAAAATGAATTTTGTAAATGAATGGAATTTATAAAATTATAAATGGTGAAGTTATAAATGAAATTTATAAATAGTAAGATTTATAAATTTTGTGAAATTATTTAAGAATATACTTGGATGAATAATTGAATCTTATAAGTTATAAGATTTATAATTATGAAGTTCAAAGAAACGATTTTGTAAAATAATCGTTTTATAAGCATTTAACTTATAATATGAATCTTTGGTTTATAATTGAGTTATAAAGTGAATAGGTTGATAAAGGAATTTATAAAAGGAGATGTTATAAAATAAATAGAAATGGAATTTATAAACGTTGTTTTATAAATTCGCAAACGACTTATTTTGATAAGTTAATTGTTGAAACCTATTAATGGAGTTATATTCACGTTTTTGAACTGTGAATAATCCTTTTAAATAAAATGTATAAAAGGATGAAATGTATTAACGTAGTATATTCACGTTTTTGAATAGTGAATAAGATGTTAAAGAAATTGTTTTGAATGTAATATTTGAAATAGAATTAAAACGATCTAACGATGTTTTAATTGTGTTGAGATTCGAAACCATAGATTTCAACATTTATTGTTGAAATAGACGTTTTCGAGAAATAGAAGGAAATAATGGACTATAACACTGTTGTTATAGTAAATGATTTCCGAAAGGAAATGTTTTGTATAGTATTGGGATTTTTATATCTATTTTAATTTCGAATCCCTATACTAGTGATTTTGGGTTGTCGTAACGATGTTTTACGCAACATTCGTTTTGGCCCAAATAAATTTATTTAAGGGAATGATTTCCTTAAAGAATGAAATATGTACTTAATTTCGATTTAAGTATATTGAATATTTTCCAAGTGTTGAAAATAAATAAAAATTTGTGAATTACTTATGAATAAATAAGTATGGAAATGTTTTCCAATATAAAGCGAATATTTTGAGAATTTATCTTTTTGAAGATAAATTGAAAAGGAATATTGAAATGAATAATTGGAATCGAATATTCATAGATATTTTGGATTATAAATTCACTAAGGAATTTATAAAGGAAAGGGGAATTTGTCTAAAAATAAATATTGATTTATTTTTGAAGTGTGAAAATAATATATCTTGTAAAGATATTTTGGAAAATAAATAATTTGGAAAATTATTTGGAATCTGGTGATGTGTGCATATCAATTGATAGTTCAATAACCGACTATCAATATTTCCCTTTGAATGGGTAATTGATGTGAATTGTTTGAATTTGAATGCCACACTTATTTTTGAATAAGCGCTCACTATTCGGGTTAACCGGGAAAGGACTATGGGGTCGTATAACCCATTCCGAATATGTGATACGTCGTTGTGAATTGCATTTGAAGATCGGTGTTGAAGACCGAGTATTTAGGAAAGCGATAGGATGACCTATCGATTGTCTCTGCACTGGGTAGCTCCTGGTATAGAGATCTCCTAAGTGATGGGAAATTCGATCGGGATTGTGAATACCCGGATTGCAAGGGCTTCATGAGAAGTGCCTTCGGTTTTGTTCGAGCCCGGAACAGACTTGTAAGGATTGTATGTTTGACGTTACAAATTGAGATATAAAGACGATTTCATTCAAATATATTTCTGTTGGTGGCGGAGAATTTATTCTTTTAGCTTAACACCTTTCTCTGAGACGTACGAGCTCAGAGGTTATATTGTTGAAGGTTATCAGCGATATATTCCCAATTTTGGTAATGTGACATGCTGAGTGTTGCTGTGAAATGATCATTGTGTTGATTATTTATGATAGGATCATTTATTTGATCGTCTATCTTGGTGATCATTTCTATGATCATTTGTTGACCCAAAGCATGGCTTTTGTATAAAGTATGTTTTTGTGGACGTGACTTCGTCGAGCCTCACACCCCGTGAATGGTCAAAATAGGAAAGAAGCAGCAAGGTTATGAGGGGTAGCGCCCTTTAGGATATGTGCATTTCCTTCTGGAAAAGGGTGGTATCATGGTATGGAGCCCAGATACTTACTCATGTTGAAACACTTTATTATTATGATTGTGTGAATTGATTAGAGAGATCTCGGATAAAGGTCCCAAAGGACCGGGGGATGGCATATTCGGTCAGTTGTTACTCAGTTAGGGGTAACCCGGCCTTGTGTTGGTAGAGATCCGGTTTGGTTCTCAGGGATGTCCATCCAGAGGCATTCTCATGTGGCAATGGGAAGTTCCTTGGCCTGATCATTCGTTGGAAATCCAAAGAAACAATACGTGACTTGTACGGTTTTAGTTGTAGAACCTGCTTCCTCAGGAAGTAGCTATAGTAGGCATAATATAATGGTACCTATGCTGGCTAAGATTTATATTCTACTTTCGAAATGAATTTCTTCTACACTATGCACTAATAATAATATCAAAATTTATTTGATTTTAATGCGTATCAAGCATCTTTGGCTATCATAAGGAGAAATCTTCTCCAAGTCTGCGTTTGCATTGTGTGTGTGGCAGGAGGTCTTATGGTAGTCTCATTTTTAAAAGCATTGCGAATTGAATTTAAAAATATTCCTCTATTTTGATTTTAAAGATAAATAAACTGTTTTGAGTTCCCACACCAGTCACATGACTGACTCGGAGTTTATTGTTTTCCTTCCTAAACTCTGGGTGCCCACTAATTTCCACACGGGCAGTCAAGAGTTAAGGTTTATCAGGATATTCTGGATATTCTGGAGTTGCTGGAGGCAAGCTGGATGGCATGGCGTATTACTAGTTTATATAGTATTTCTTTTTCCGTTGTTTGATGTTTGTTGTTGTTGTACACTCTGATGATATGATGTAATGAAATGTAATGTGTAAAATGTAATAATTGATATAGTTCTTTGTTTAAAGATTATTCATTTATTATTATATGTTGTTCTGCTGCGAATTGTGAGATTCTGATATTGTTGTGTTCCGTTCTATTTTCTATCTTCTTATCTTTTCTTCTTTCTTAAAACCCTCAGTGTTCGGTTTTCCGTCATTCGATTACTCGACAGTCGATAAAGTGAGTATCGATGTTGAATTTTCGGAAAAAGAAAAAATCGGGTCCTGACAAATGTTTTGGAAAGTTTATTATTTCTAAATGTTAATTTTTAGAGTAAGTATATTTTTCCCAAATCTATTATTGTAATAACCATATAAAGTAACTTGGTATTATGTTTAAAAGAGGAAATTAAGTTTATATTTTATAAAGTGTTTATATAAAATATTCTTAAAGTATATATATATATATATTAATAAAATATTTAAAGTGGTTTTAGTTTTAATGTTATAAAGTATATTTTATAAAAAATTCTTTTAAATTATTTAATCTTAAGTGTTTTGTACTTGTTGTTCCAGTGGAAATAATTAATTGGAATGTATTCTGTGAGAGGAAACTTGATTGAAACTGTTTTCAAAAGGGTTTGAAAAGTGGAAATTTAGCTTGTGAAGATATTTTTGGAATTAATAAATAATTTGGGAAATTGTTATTGGTTGATGGTTGTTTGTGAATATTAATTGATTGTTAAATAACCGACTATCAATATTGGCCAAATGCGCTGATCGTTTCGAAGAGACCGGGATCGAGATTAATTTCTCGAAAACCCCTTCGATCCGATTTGTACGTTTCGTGGGGAACGAGTTTGGATTCGAAGATGGAGCAGTAAAGTGCAAGGTCTAGTCGCTACTAATCTTGAGGATATTTCCAAAATGGATGTAGTAGGAATAGTGCCTTCGGTTCCGTTCGAACCCGGGACGGACTTGTATGGATGAATGCTTGCGAAACATCGTCAGGTGGACGATAGGCATTCTAAGGGATATGTTCTTAAAAAGGTAACGCTTATCCTCAAGCCTCATCAGACGGGAACGACTGAAAATCAGGGGTTATGCAGCAAGGCTAGGTGGGTAGCACCCAAGCAGGGTGAGGTCATTCCTGTCTAGATGTCCCTTTTTATTTCGGCTTAGTGGGCGGTTGCTGATCCCAACCGCGGGGTAATCTCACTCGGGATTATCCAGTAAGAGGTAGTCCCGGCCTTGTGTTGCAGGAGGGCGGGCGTACTCCTCGGTACGGTGATCTAGGCCCCGTACTGTGATAGGTGGCACCCCAGTGCCTAGTCATTAGTTGGAAATCCATTCTCCCTACGAGCCTTGTACGAGTTTTGTTTGTATTACCCACTTTGTGGCTAGTAGCTGGAATTTTATAATGTAACAATTTCGGCTATTTTATAAGTATTTGTGGATAGACCGTATTATAATATCAGAAGATTTCTATAAAAAAAATGTTTTAGCTATCATAAGGTAAAAACCCGACATGTTTATTTGTGGCGTGGTCTTACGAGATGCTTTTGTTTTTAAAGGATTTTTGAAACTTTACTAATCAATTGGGTGTGGTTTTCTCACGCTGGTATTCCAGACTGACTCGGGTGTTATTTAACTGTAATGCTCGAGTTAGACCGAGTATTATAGAATACAGGAAATGCTGGGGAACTCAGGAGACGAGCAGGATAACGATACGTACTCCCGTATTTGTTTATGTATATATTCCGCTGTGTTGAGTAGTTTTGTATCCAGTTGTATGATATTGTTGAGTTGTGATTGATGTACTCTGATGATGTAATATGTAAACAGATACATTTACTATTGAGTAAAGTTTATTTACTATCTATTATATTTTATTCCACTACGATGGTTAGATTCTAATGTTGTTTTTTTCTATTCTCTTCTTCTACCTCTTCTTCTTTAACCCAAATGGTTCGTATTTCTGTGCAACTTGAGTTGATTGTTGTAGAATAGTGTGGACACAAGGGGTACGGATTTGCGGGTCGTTACACTTGGTATCAGAGCTTAGGTTGATGATAACCTTGGCTCTGGTGGGAATTACTCATAAAATAGAGTCAATAGTACTCTAGAATGAGTTTGAGCGTATTAATAGATAGGAGCACGTATTTGTTAGTGAATATAAAATGATTTTATATTGTGTTGATTGGTTTATTGAGTAGTTTTTGGATTCTGGTCAATACGAGTAATTAACGTTATTGATAGGGATTTCTAAACACTTAAATAGAACAATTCGACACAGTATTGTTTTAAATTAGGGTAAATGAAATAATTTTACCCAGATTATTTTTGTATATAAAGAAAATAATTTTTGTAAATCATTGTAGTATTTGGATGCTTGATTGTTAAGGAATGATAATATTAAATTATTAACACTATTGTGTAGAAATTGAATGAGAAATTGAAAACTTATAACCAAAGTTGAAGAATAAATTTATATAACAAAATGGAATTTGAAATATAGATTATAAATGTAATTTATAAATTGAAGTAAACTTCATATACAAATGTGATTTATAATTGGGAATAGGATTCGAGAGAAATATTTGAAAATAAATTGGAATGGATTTCAAGTTTGGAATTTTGGGAAAGAATGAAATCCCTTGGGATTTGGAAGTGGTTTTCAAAAGTTTGGAGAAATAATAGTAGTATTATTTCGGGAATATTTTTGAATTGGAATTGAATATGGAGAGATTTGGAAATTAAAAATATTTGAAATGTTTTGAAAGAGATAAAAGCATTAAATTCTCCTTCGGTCACTGGAAAATAACTACGGTGATGACTGCAGCATCATCGATGTTCATTTTCTAGTTTCTAAGAGATTAATTGCTACTAAATTGTTTTCAATTGGAATTGTTTGCAAAGATTGGATTTGATTTTAGGATTGCGAAGGATTTTGGATGTAGTTGATTTCAAAGGTAATTTTGAAATCTGGGAAAGTGTTTAAACTGTGGACTCTTATGTAAAATGTTTATGGAATAATAGAAATATATATATATATACTTGGCTAAATAAAATGTATAATCTCGGATTAAAAGTAAACCGTGAATGGGATTGATTACAAATTGATAAAAGTATGGAGATAAATAAGTTTGTGACTTATAAAATTTAGAAGTGAAATAAATAAGCAAAAATAAAATTGATTTGAATATTGGGAAGTGAATGAAAAATTCAAAAAAAAAAACTTAAAATTATAAAATAAATTGACCTCCAGTAAAATAGTTAAAGTGGTTGAGATAAAAATAAGATATTAGGAATAAACCCTGAATAAACAAATTAATAATTAATTGGTAATGAAATATGGAGATGGAAATTGAATTGGTTAAACGAAGTCGAATACCAATTTAATGTGGCAAATGTTTAGTTTGTAAATTAGTTATGAAATGAGTATTCGATGTAACCAACATGAAATGTTCCAAGATAAATAAATGGATTCAAATAAAATGAATAAGAATATAGAATGCAAAATAAATTGAACAGAATCAATTAAAATGAAATCAATTAAGTATGGATTGAATTGGTATCAATTCAAATAAATTATAAACTGAAGTAAATATTCTTTTAAGTAAATATCACTGAAATTGCATAAAACTAATTATCGTTTGACGTAAACGAGATTATATAAATTCTATGGTTTAACAGAAGCCAATAAAATTTGTTTTTGAATCAATTGTAATAAATATGGCTTGTTTGGATGAAAAATAAATTGAATGTAAGCAATGAAGTGTAAATGAATTCAGCTTGGATTGTTGGTGAATTAAGTGTAATTGGAAGTGTAGTCGAATAAAATAGAATTGGATTATAACAATGATGGATTGAATTGGTGGATAAAAATCCAAGTTGTAACGATCCCAATTTTTAATTAAATTTAAAATTGATGATGAAATTAATTTTTTGGACAAAATTGTAAATTTCTTTGAATTTTTCAAATTAAATGGGATATTTGTTTATTTGAGTATTGATTTTAAAACTTAATTGAGGTTTTTAATTTCTATATTTAAAATCTTATAGATAAAAAATAACATCCCAAAGTTATCAATTTAAATAAATAATATGTTTTAAAAACTTTTGAATTTAATTTGAGAATAAATTGGAAGAAAAATCTAAAACAAATGAAAATAAGTGATAGTATTATATGAAATAAATCCCAATTTTATCTTGAGATTAAATTTTTTGAAATAATAAATGTTTATAAAAGTCATTTAAAATTTAAAATCCTATTTATATATATGTATATTACAAATGTGAGTAAATTGAATGCGTATTTAAAATTTAATTTAAATTTGTTCAGGGTGAGTGTGGATATAACAAATGGACATGAAAGTTTATATTTCAAGTTTAAAATTTAAAATTGAATTTAAATTTAAAATAAATGTTTTAAAAATTAGTAGCATGTAAATTCATTAAGATGTAACATATGTAATGTAAATTTGGTTAAACTTTTCTTTTAACATTGTACATATGTATGTATATATATACAAAAGAATAAAGATATGCATTTATTTTTAAAGTGTATAAGTTATAAATATAAAATTTATAAAATTCATTTGCTTTGTAAACATTAAAGGCTGCATATATATCAACATGTGAGGGTGGAGTAGAATAATTAACAAGATCTAAAGCTTATGATTATTTTTAACAAATGGCATGAAGGTATCATTGCTCAAAATAAAATATTCAAATAAAAAGTTCAAAAAACTTTTCACCTTCCAATTCATATTTTTAAATATCCTAAACATCTGAAGTTCAGTAATCAAAAGATTTTGCAATCTTTAAACTCCAACACTCAAGCAAGAAAAAATTCAGAAAAAAAAAGAAAGAAAACTGCCAATTTCTTCTTCAATTCAAACTAAAAACTGAAGTGATTTCTAAAGCCTCAAAACTGTAGTGTGCTCTCAGATTTGTGAAAAAACAGTGAAGTTTCAGGGTTTTGCTATAATGCTAGTTTCTGGGAATGAATTTAAAGGAAAAATCAAGATCCAAGATTAACTTACCTCTGGTTTTCAAGCTGCAGAAAAAAAAATAAAGAGGCTTCCTTATTATATACATACAACTATCTAAAACTTAAAAGGATTCAAAGTAGAAAAAAAAAGAAACTTGCGGGCCTTCACCCATCTCTGTTTTGAAATTGTCAGGAAGCATTCTTATTTTCTTAAAAAAAAGGTGAGTAAACCCCATGCCTTCTTCATTTTTTTTCTTGTGTTTAAATGCCTGCATGGATGTGAATAGTTTTGGCTTGTGAATGATTGCCATGCTTGAGTTTTCTTTCCCTGTAAATGTTGATTTTGTTCTTCTATTACCTGTAACACTCTGTGTTACAGTGTAAACCATGCCAGGTTTTGAATGATAACCTATGGTTTGGATATACTATGTGTTTTTAAGTAACTAATCAAAGTAAAACTATGTGTCATTGTTTTTCACTGGAAACTGAGTTGCATTTATTTTTCAAGTTTACAAAGTAAACCATATTAGAACCCAAATCTCTTTCTTCTCTCTTTATTTCTAAAATGAAAGTAAAACGTTAAGAAAAAAAAAAGTTGCTTAACCCTGTGCCAAACTTCAGTAATTAAAGCTGTGAGTAAATCCATACCTTGTTCAAATTTTGTGTGCGCTTGAATTCCTGCATGGATGCCATAACTTTGAATTGAATGAATAGTGTGCTTGTTTTGATTTTCCCTGGGAACACTGTTTTCCTTGTTTCTTTTTCCCTGTAACATTTAGTTACAATGAAGCTTATAAGTTACTCTCCCGTCTTCTGTTGAAAAGGAAAATTGGATTGTAAAGAAATAAAAAAAAGAAACAAAAAAAAAGAGAAAGGTGTTTCAAAATTTGCACTAGTGTTCCAGAAATAAAATCACAGCAGGTTATAGTTTTTGGGAAACTTTGAAAAGAAAAAAAAAAGCAGGATTAAACCACTGGTTAACAGAGTACACCATCTACAAAAAAAAAGATTTGACATCTTCTTCTTCTCTTTTTGCTTTTGGAAAAGATTTTAAACAAGTTGAAAATGTTGCTTAACATGTGCTTTAATTTAGCAATAAATCGAAGCAAAGGGACTGGGATTATCTTCACTGGAAAATGTTAAACTCAGTAATAACCCAATAAGCAATAAATTCGAATATCACCGATTTGTATTTCAGTAATATTACTTGAATCCCCTTGAAAAACAATTATTTTTGAAACCAAAATGTAGATTTTTCATTGAGCCTTCATCGAGAAATTTGAGTTGATCAGAAGATTCAACTTTTGCCAAGTCTTGACGATCCAAGTGATCGTAGTCCGCGTGATCTTCGTCACAGCTAGATTCAATGCTCGGCATCATCAGAAAAATACTAGAATAATTTTTAAATCTTTGAATTTTTGATTCGAATTTAAAATAGGGTTTAAGAACCCATTTTTGTTCGTGGTAGAAACGATGGGGCTGCGCTGTCGACAGGCGACCGGACTTCACAACACCGGAGCCATTAGAAGCGTGACGTGATGACGAAGCTAGGGTCAAAATCGCGTGGCTGATAACGGGCTGGGGAGGCGGCGCGAGGCGATTTACTGATGACGTTCCCTGATGGTTTTGGGTTGGAAGGTCGCGATTCACGTTTCAAACTTTTTTTCCAAATCTGGGTGGTCGTATCGTGTTGGGGAATAGTAGGAGACGTATTGGTGGCCTTGGCCCCGACCATCGGCGGCGGTTCCAGCAGTGCACGTGCACAAGTAGGAGTTGGATATCAGTGTGATGGTTCTAGGAGAATGAAGCAGGTGTCTCGAAGCAATGCACGAGAAAACTGGGAAGAAACTCGAGGTTGGGCCCGTGCGTTTTAGTAGTGTATCGGGTCGATATTTAAAACTTAATCAAATTTGTGAAATTTTTTTCTCACGGCTCGATTCGAGTGGAAACTCGCAGCAAGGAGGCTTTTACATTGGGGGGAACTCGGGGAAGGTCTCGGGTCATACTTAAAAACAGCAAAAATTTCGAAACATGATTTAAAATTGTTTTTAAAATAATTATCCGGGATAAATGAAGTATTTTAAAACTTAGATTTTTAAAAATAAAATTGTTTAAAAATTTGACTTGATAAAATACTTAGGAGTAAATCAAGTATTTAAATTTTTAACTTAAAGACAAAATTCTTTATAATGATTAAATAAAAAATTTAAACAATTATAATTTGTGATTACTTTATAATTAAAAGTTGATTTAACTGAAGGGTGATTAATTAATGAAAGTAATTAAGATTTAATTAATTATAAATTAAGGATTTATGAATTAAGATAATTAAATTAAGAAAAATTAATTGATAAAGTTAATCAAGATTGAATCAATTTATAGTTAAGAATAATTAATCACCGATTTAAATTTTATAAAATAAATTGTGTGGTTAACACACTTAATCATATACCCTAATTAGAGATGATTGACTGTCACCAATTGTTCTGTACTGGATTGATATTTCTATTGTGATACTGTGATTGCTTTATACCGTGATTGCTTTGTGATGGACTGTGATTTGTGATTTGTTCCTATATGTGTGTGAAACCCCTTTTGCCCGTAAAACGGCATTTGAGTTTCGATGCGACAAGGAGTCGGGTTCAAGTTGGTTATCCGAACCCACATCGAATCATATTAGTGAATCTTTGTGATTGATAAATTTACTTTATCTATGAATCTATTGATGAAGATAAGCGTTATGTGTTATACCGCTTATCGATATATCTGTGATGATTGATGTTGTGCACTATCATGTAATACCCCTGGACTACACTATACACACACAAATATGGATTGCACGTGGAAATCGGTTAAGTCATAGACTTTTGAAAATATTTAAAATTGAAATTTTAAATTCAAAAGGTTTTGGAAATGGATGGTGTTTAAAGTAAAAGTTTTGAGAAAGAATTTCAAAGATAAAAGTTATTTTTGAATAACTTAATTTAGTTTTGAAATCTGATTTAAATTTGAATTCAAAAATTTCAAATTGAATTCTATTTTGAGAATTTAAGATGTAAAAAGGTTATAGAAGCTTATATGGGTTTCAAAGCATTTTTAAAGTGTTGTTTGGGAAATTATATTTAACCCAAAGATTTTAACTTCTATAAATGAAATCGGATTTTTCCAAAATGAAAACTGTTTGTTTTCAAATGATAAAGGCTTTCATATAAGAAATGAATTTCCAATTTGTATAAAACTAATTTCAAGTTTGAATTGAAATGGTTTTCCAAGTTGTGAATGAATAATTGAAAACGGGTTTGGAAGCTATGAGTAAAATCTTGGATTTAAAGATTAAATGAATTAATCCAATTAAAATGGATATTGTTGTGGAAACCGTAAATGGATCTTTGTGAAACTCGTTAAATTTTGTGAAATAAATCTTTTGTTTAAAGATTTGAAATGGTAATTTGGTTTAAACCATTTAAAGGAAAGTTTTGGATAATAAGTTGTGACTTAACTAAAAATACCATGTCATATGTTTTTAAATATTGCGCTCGTTATTCGGTTTAGCCGGGAGAGGACCTTGTGTCACATAACCCATTCCGAATAATGATACGTCATTATGGATAGCATTTGAAGACCGGTGGTGAAGACAGTGTATTTGCGAGAATGATAGGACGACCTATCGATTGTCTCTGCACTGAGTAGCTACGGTATAGAGATTTCCTAAGTGATGGGAAGTCTGATCGGGATTGTGAATGCTTGGATTTGCAAGGGCTTCTTCGGAAGTGCCTTCGGCTCTGTTCGAACCCAGAACAGACTTGTATGGTTGTGTGTCTAACACTACACTTTGAGATGTAAAGCCGATTTCTTTCAAAAACATATCTGTTGGTGGCGGAGAATTTATTCTCTTAGCTTAACACCCTTCTCTGAGACGTATGAGCTCAGAGGTTATGTAGTTGAAGATTATCAGCGATATAATCCCAATTTGGTAGTATGGCACGCTAAGTGCTGCTGTATGTTGATGATCATTTGTTGATCAATTGTTGATCAAAGCATGGCTTTGTGAAAAAGCGTAGCTTTGTGGTCGAGACCCCATCGGGCCTCACAAACCGGTAATGGTCGAAACAGGAAAGATGCGGCAAGGTTTCAGGGGTAGCTCCCCTAGGGTATGACCATTCCTTCTGGAAAAGGGTGGTATCATGGTATGGAGCCCAGATACTTACTCATGTGGACACTAGTATATTTATTACTGTGTGATGTTGTTGTTGGAGGGCCCTCGGATAAAGGTCCCAAAGGACCAGGGGTGGCATATCTCAGGTTTTATTCCCCGGGAAGGGGGTAGCCGGCCTTGTTTGGCAGAGAGCTGGGTAGGTTCTCGGGGCGTCCCGCCAGAGGCGTTCCCATGTGGCAATAGGAAGTTCCTTAGCCTGACCATTTGTTGGAAATCCATTCATCCAATACGCGCCTTATACGGTTTTAGTTGTAGAACCTGCCATTTAACATGGCAGCTATAGTAGGCATAGTATAATGGTACCTATGCTGGCTAGGATTTATATTATACTTTCGAAGTGTTTTCCACTATGCACTAATAATAATATCGAAAAGAATTTTTGCGTAGTTAGCATGTTTGACTATCATAAGGAGAAATCTCCCCCATGTGTGCGTTTGCATTGTGTGTGTGCTGGGAGGCCTTATGGTAGTTTCATTTTCCAAATGCATTGCGGATTTAAACTTTAAAAGCTTTGTTGTTTGTTTTAAAAGATAAAACTGCTTTGTTTGCTCACACCAGTCCCACGACTGACTGGAGTTTATTGTTCCTTTCCTAAACTCTGGGTGCCCATTATTTTCCACACGGGCAGTCTAGAGTTGGGTTTTCAGATATTCCAGTAATAGGTATAGATTCATTAGCCTTCGAAGTCTTTGGATTGGTAGCTTTCAGTCTTTGGGATCTTCTCCAGTCTTGGACGACTGACCTTGCTTAGCTTGGTGCAATGTGATCTAGATTTCTCGCTAGCTTTGGAATGGAGATGGAGCTACTGGAGTTTGGCATTGAAGACACTGTCTTTCCACTGCTATCTTCTTGTATCTCTGTTAGTATTGATATCTGTTGTATCATTCGATTGTATTCTATTGTATCAGATATTGTATTAAATGTTCTATATCAATTGTATCATGCATATTTCTTCCGTTGTGTTGTACTTATTGTGTTATAAGCTCCGGCGAACCAGGTTCGACGTTTGGATTTACGGCATTTGAATACGAGTGTCGTATTCGGTGCCGATTTTCGAAGGTCGAGTCAGGGTCGTTATAATTGGTATCAGAGCTGAAGGTTAAAACTTTAGCTCAGGAGTATAACACATTAAGTAACTCATTAGAGATAGGGTGAAGTATACCTAGAATGAGTAATCCCTAAGATATCCGATCGAATGCATCAGTAAATTCTCTTACTATCCACTGATAGTGAGTGTGAGTGCAAGAAGAGAACAAGATAGGGGACAGGGAGATACCAGTACAAGTGGTCAATGCCCTACAACAACGGAAATGTCATTTTCTATCAATCTCCTTTGATTCGTATTTCCAATTCTTTTGGTTGCTTTGTAGCAGCTAAAGAAAGAAGCTTCGGTGTGATGGTGACCCTACGAATCGTAGATAAGTCTCAATTTCGTATTCTCTTGGTTAAATTTCTATCAGCTTATCGTTCTTAACCTTAGCAAAATTGGAATTTGATAAATTGATTAACTAAAATATAAAGTTAAATAATTTGTATCGATAAAATGATTTCGATTAAAACAAAATTTGAAATGCTGTTGTAATTCCTTATGTTGATTGAAGTCCGAAGAGGGACAAGTTGATGTATGCTTTGGGGTATTCCGACCTAAGTTGGAATCCATATCTTATGTTTGAGAAATTGTAGAAGATTGAACCCATCTATCTATTCTCTTAGATCCGATATATTCTACAAATGATTAGTTATCCTTCGAACTAATCAATGCCTTACATATTCGTAGACCGGATAAACCCGAGTATCTTGTGAAATAATCATATGAGTTTATTCTCATACTGTTGATATTCTGATTTGGTAAGCCAAATACAGAATTGTTATCCAGTTTGATTTGGAAAGATATTTCTCTATCTTTCATCTTTTCTTTGTCGTATTCCTTGCAAATTTCGAGGACGAATTTTTTTTAAGGGGGGAAATCTGTAACGATCCCAATTTTTAATTAAATTTAAAATTGATGATGAAATTAATTTTTTGGACAAAATTGTAAATTTCTTTGAATTTTTCAAATTAAATGGGATATTTGTTTATTTGAGTATTGATTTTAAAACTTAATTGAGGTTTTTAATTTCTATATTTAAAATCTTATAGATAAAAAATAACATCCCAAAGTTATCAATTTAAATAAATAATATGTTTTAAAAACTTTTGAATTTAATTTGAGAATAAATTGGAAGAAAAATCTAAAACAAATGAAAATAAGTGATAGTATTATATGAAATAAATCCCAATTTTATCTTGAGATTAAATTTTTTGAAATAATAAATGTTTATAAAAGTCATTTAAAATTTAAAATCCTATTTATATATACGTATATTACAAATGTGAGTAAATTGAATGCGTATTTAAAATTTAATTTAAATTTGTTCAGGGTGAGTGTGGATATAACAAATGGACATGAAAGTTTATATTTCAAGTTTAAAATTTAAAATTGAATTTAAATTTAAAATAAATGTTTTGAAAATTAGTAGCATGTAAATTCATTAAGATGTAACATATGTAATGTAAATTTGGTTAAACTTTTCTTTTAACATTGTACATATGTATGTATATATATACAAAAGAATAAAGATATGCATTTATTTTTAAAGTGTATAAGTTATAAATATAAAATTTATAAAATTCATTTGCTTTGTAAACATTAAAGGCTGCATATATATCAACATGTGAGGGTGGAGTAGAATAATTAACAAGATCTAAAGCTTATGATTATTTTTAACAAATGGCATGAAGGTATCATTGCTCAAAATAAAATATTCAAATAAAAAGTTCAAAAAACTTTTCACCTTCCAATTCATATTTTTAAATATCCTAAACATCTGAAGTTCAGTAATCAAAAGATTTTGCAATCTTTAAACTCCAACACTCAAGCAAGAAAAAATTCAGAAAAAAAAAGAAAGAAAACTGCCAATTTCTTCTTCAATTCAAACTAAAAACTGAAGTGATTTCTAAAGCCTCAAAACTGTAGTGTGCTCTCAGATTTGTGAAAAAACAGTGAAGTTTCAGGGTTTTGCTATAATGCTAGTTTCTGGGAATGAATTTAAAGGAAAAATCAAGATCCAAGATTAACTTACCTCTGGTTTTCAAGCTGCAGAAAAATAAATAAAGTGGTTTCCTTATTATATACATACAACTATCTAAAACGTAAAAGGATTCAAAGTAGAAAAAAAAAAGAAACTTGCAGGCCTTCACCCATCTCTGTTTTGAAATTGTCAGGAAGCATTCTTATTTTCTGGAAAAAAAGATGAGTAAACCCCATGCCTTCTTCATTTTTTTTCTTGTGTTTAAATGCCTGCATGGATGTGAATAGTTTTGGCTTGTGAAAGATTTCCATGCTTGAGTTTTCTTTCCCTGTAAATGTTGATTTTGTTCTTCTGTTACCTGTAACACTCTGTGTTACAGTGTAAACCATGCCAGGTTTTGAATGATAACCTATGGTTTGGATATACTATGTGTTTTTAAGTAACTAATCAAAGTAAAACTATGTGTCATTGTTTTTCACTGGAAACTGAGTTGCATTTATTTTTCAAGTTTACAAAGTAAACCATATTATAACCCAAATCCCTTTCTTCTCTCTTTATTTCTAAAATGAAAGTAAAAGTTAAGAAAAAAAAAAGTTCCTTAACCCTATGCCAAACTTCAGTAATTAAAGCTGTGAGTAAATCCATACCTTGTTCAAATTTTGTGTGTGCTTGAATTCCTGCATGGACACCATAACTTTAAATTGAATGAATAATGTGCTTGTGTTTTGATTTTCCCTGGGAACACTGTTTTCCTTGTTTCTTTTTCCCTGTAACATTTAGTTACAATAAAGCTTATAAGTTACTCTCCCGTCTTCTGTTGAAAAGGAAAATTGGATTGTAAAGAAATAAAAGAAAAGAAACAAAAAAAAGAGAAAGGTGTTTCAAAATTTGCACTAGTGTTCCAGAAATAAAATCGCAGCAGGTTATAGTTTTTGGGAAACTTTGAAAAGAAAAAAAAGCAGGATTAAACCATTGGTTTACAGAGTAAACCATCTACAAAAAAAAAAAGATTTGACATCTTCTTCTTCTCTTTTTGCTTTTGGAAAAGATTTTAAACAAGTTGAAAATGTTGCTTAACATGTACTTTAATTCATTAATAAATCAAAGCAAAGGGACTGGGATCATCATCACTGGAAAATGTTAAACTCAGTAACAGCCCAATAAGCAATAAATTCGAATATCACCGATTTGTATTTCAGTAATATTACTTGAATCCCCTTTAAAAACAATGATTTTTGAAACCAAAATGTAGATTTTTCATTGAGCCTTCATCGAGAAATTTAGGTTGATCAGAAAATTCAACTTTTGCCAAGTCCTGACGATCCAAGTGATCGTAGTCCGCGTGATCTTCGTCACAGCTAGATTCAATGCTCGGCATCACCAGAAAAATACTAGAATAATTTTTAAATCTTCGAATTTTTTATTCGAATTTAAAATAGGGTTTAAGAACCCATTTTCGTTCGTGGTAGAAACGATGGGGTTGCGCCGTCGACAGGCGACCGGACTTCACAGCATCGTAGCCCTTAGAAGCATGACGTGATGACGAAGCTAGGGTCAAAATCGCGTGGCCGATAACGGGCTGGGGAGGCGGCGCGAGGCGATTTACTGATGACGTTCCCTGATGGTTTTGGGTTGGAAGGTCGCGATTCACGTTTCAAACCTTTTTCCAAATCTGGGTGGTCGTATCGTGTGGGGGAATAGTAGGCGACTTATTGGTGGCCTTGGCTCCGACCATCGGCGGCGGTTCCAGCAGTGCACGTGCACAAGTAGGAGTTGGATATCAGTGTGATGGTTCTAGGAGAAGGAAGCAGATGTCTCGAACCAATGCACGAGAAAATTGGGAAGAAACCCGAGGTTGGGCCCGTGCGTTTTAGTAGTGTATCGGGTTGATATTTAAAACTTAATCAAATTTGTGAATTTTTTTTCTCACGGGTCGATTCGAGTGGAAACTCGAAGAAAGGAGGCTTTTACATCGGGGGGAACTCGGGGAAGGCCTCGGGTCATACTTAAAAATAGCAAAAATTTTGAAACATGATTTAAACTTGTTTTTAAAATAATTATCCGGGATAAATGAAGTATTTTAAAACTTAGATTTTTAAAAATAAAATTGTTTAAAAATTTGACTTGATAAAATACTTAGGAGTAAATCAAATATTTAAATTTTTAACTTAAGGACAAAATTCTTTATAATGATTAAATAAATTTTTTAAACAATTATAATTTGTGATTACTTTATAATTAAAAGTTGATTTAACTAAAGGGTGATTAATTAATGAAAGTAATTAAGATTTAATTAATTATAAATTAAGGATTTATAATTAAGATAATTAAATTAAGAAAAGTTAATTGATAAAGTTAATCAAGATCGAATCAATTTATAGTTAAGAATAATTAATCATTGATTTAAATTTTATAAAATAAATTCTGTGGTTAACACACTTAATCATATTCACCCTACTTAGAGATGATTGACTGTCACCAATTGTTCTGTACTGGATTGATATTTCTATTGTGATACTGTGATTGCTTTGTGATACCGTGATTGCTTTGTGATGGACTGTGATTTGTGATTTGTTCCTATATGTGTGTGAAACCCCTTTTGCCCGTAAAACGGCATTTGAATTTCGATGCGACAGGGAGTCGGGTTCAAGTTGGTTATCCGAACCCACATCGAATCATATTAGTGAATCTTTGTGATTGATAAATTTACTTTATCTATGAATCTATTGATGAAGATAAGCGTTATGTGTTGTACCGCTTATCGATATATCTGTGATGATTGATGTTGTACACTATCATGTAATACCCCTAGACTACACTATACACACACAAATATGGATTGCACGTGGAAATCGGTTAAGTCATAGACTTTTGAAAATATTTAAAATTGAAATTTTAAATTCAAAAGGTTTTGGAAATGGATGGGGTTTAAAGTAAAAGTTTTGAGAAAGAATTTCAAAGATAAAAGTTATTTTTGAATAACTTAATTTAGTTTCCAAATCTGATTTAAATTAGAATTCAAAATTTTGAAATTGAATTCTATTTTGAGAATTTAAGATGTAAAAAGGTTATAGAAGCTTACATGGGTTTCAAACCATTTTTAAAGTGTTGTTTGGGAAATTAAATTTAACCTAAAGATTTTAACTTCTATAAAGGAAATCGGATTTTTCCAAAATGAAAACAGTTTGTTTACAAATGATAAAAGCTTTCATATAAGAAATGAATTTCCAATTTGTATAAAAGGAATTTCAAGTTTGAATTGAAATGGTTTTCCAAGTTGTGAATGAATAATTGAAAATGGGTTTGGAAGCTATGAGTAAAATCTTGGATTTAAAGATTAAATGAATTAATCCAATTAAAATGGATATTGTTGTGGAAACCGTAAATGGATCTTTGTGAAACTCGTTAAACTTTGTGAAATAAATCTTTTGTTTAAAGATTTGAAGTGGTAATTTGGTTTAAACCATTTAAAGGAAAGTTTTGGATAATAAGTTGTGACTTAACTAAAAATCCCATGTCCATATGTTTTTAAATATTGCGCTCGTTATTCGGTTTAGCCGGGAGAGGACCTTCTGTCATATAACCCATTCCGAATAATGATACGTCATTTTGGATAGCATTTGAAGACCGGTGGTGAAGACCGGGTATTTGCAAGAATGATAGGACGACCTATCGATTGTCTCTGCATTGAGTAGCTACGGTATAGAGATTTCCTAAGTGATGGGAAGTCCGATCGAGATTGTGAATACCCGGATTTGCAAGGGCTTCTTCGGAAGTGCCTTCGGCTCTGTTCGAACCCAGAACAGTCTTGTATGGTTGTGTGTCTGACAGTATACTTTGCGATGTAAAGCCGATTTCTTTCAAATACATATCTGTTGGCGGCGGAGAATTTATTCTCTTAGCTTAACACCCTTCTATGAGACGTATGAGCTCAGAGGTTATGTAGTTGAAGGTTATCAGTGATATACTCCCAATTTGGAAGTGTGGCACGCTAAGTCCTGCTGTATGTTGATGATCATTTGTTGATCAATTGTTGATCAAAGCATGGCTTTGTGAAAAAGTGTAGCTTTGTGTTTGAGACCTCATCGAGCCTCACAAACCGGTAATGGTCGAAACAGGAAAGATGCGGCAAGGTTTCAGGGGTAGCTCCCCTAGGGTATGACCATTCCTTCTGGAAAAGGGTGGTATCATGGTATGGTGCCCAGATACTTATTCATGTGGACACTAGTATACTTATTAGTGTGTGATGTTGTTGTTGGAGGGCCCTCAGATAAAGGTCCCAAAGGACCGAGGGTGGCATATATCAGGTTTTTTCCCCGGGAAAGGGGTAGCCGGCCTTGTTTGGCAGAGAGCCGGGTAGGTTCTCGGGGCGTCCCGCTAGAGGCGTTCCCATGTGGCAATAGGAAGTTCCTTAGCCTGACCATTTGTTGGAAATCCATTCATCCAATATGCGCCTTATACGGTTTTAGTTGTAGAACCTGCCATTTAACATGGCAGCTATAGTAGGCATAGTATAATGGTACCTATGCTGGCTAGGATTTATATTATACTTTCGAAGTGTTTTCCACTATGCACTAATAATAATATCAAAAAGAATTTTTGCATAGTAAGCATGTTTGACTATCATAAGGAGAAATCTCCCCCATGTGTGCATTTGCATTGTGTGTGTGCCGGGAGGCCTTATGGTAGTTTCATTTTCCAAAAGCATTGCGGATTTAAACTTTAAAAGCTTTGTCGTTTGTTTTAAAAGATAAAACTGCTTTGTTTGCTCACACCAGTCCCACGACTGACCTGGAGTTTATTGTTCCTTTCCTAAACTCTGGGTGCCCATTATTTTCCACACGGGTAGTCTTGAGTGGGTTTTCAGATATTCCAGTAATAGGCATAGATTCATTAGCCTTCGAAGTCTTTGGATTGGTAGCTTTCAGTCTTTGGGATCTTCTCCAGTCTTGAACGACTGACATTGCTTAGCTTGGTGCAATGTGATCTAGATTTCTCGTTAGCTTTGGAATGGAGATGGAGCTATTGGAGTTTGGCATTGAAGACACTGTCTTTCCACTGCTATCTTCTTATATCTTTGTTAGTATTGATATCTGTTGTATCATTCGATTGTATTCTGTTGTATCAGATATTGTATTAAATGTTGTATATCAATTGTATCTTGCATATTTCTTCCGCTGTGTTGTACTTATTGTGTTATAAGCTCCGGCGAACCAGGTTCGACATTTGGATTTACGACATTTGAATACGAGTGTCGTATTCGGTGCCGATTTTCGAAGGTCGAGTCAGGGTCGTTAGACAAGTAGACATAAATTTAAAACCTTCCTTGTTATTGATAGAAATAAATTCAGAATGAATTAAGTATGGAAGTTTGGAGTTTAAAGAAATGTCTGAACAAACTAATTTAATTAAATTAGTAAATGAGATTGGTTTGATAATTGGAAATCAAATTAAGAATTTAAATTAGAGAGTTCTTATAAGTTTTGAAGCTGAAACTTCTTGAAGGAAACAAATAACTGAAGTAATATTTGGATAAAAGGCTTGACTGAAGTAAATTTGAGATATAGTGCTGCCGAGTTTTATGAAATGATTTGAAATAAAACTTGTTTGGCAAATGAAATTATTAATTGAGTTAATTAACTTAAGTTATATTAATGAGAATTTGACTTGGAATAAAATGGGAGTTAGATTGCTTTTGGGAAACAATTCAATTTAAATGAGTTTGCTTGGACTTAAAATGAATTTAAGTTAAGTAAGGGAGTTGTGAAATCATTTGAATTGAATAAGATGGTTTGAATATTGTTTGGAAGCATTCAAAATAAGGGTCTAAATATTTCATATGTGCTTATGGAAGTATATAATATGCACCGTTTATAGAATCCATGTTTTAGTTGTTTATAATAAAGTGAAATGTTAATAAACTTTGCATATTTGACACTGATATGTTTAAATTGAGTAAGTACAGGTACAGGAGAGCCGTATGGCTGGAATTGATCATGAAAAATGCTAAATAAATAACCGCTTTGCTTTAAAAGCTAAATAAGGTACGCCTACGCAATACAAATATGAAATATAAACTGTTTTTCTGTTTTTCGAATGTGTGGGTCGATGTATATATATTTTTATCTCTTGTCAAATTGCAAAAGCTCCTCCGTACAAAGGAGACTCTGCCAAAAAAATTCGAAAATTTTGGGAGTTAATTTTTTTTTGAATCTTTTGAAAATTTCCACCGACGACAAATGGTTTAAAATTGTTAAGCAAATAGAATTATAATTGAATGTTGAAACCTAATTTAAATTGTATAAGTAAAGTGTGATGAACTGAAGAATTGTTCAAAGAAACTAAAAGAGGAAAAAGTTTGCAAACTAACTTTTATTTGAGATATAAAAATAAATTAGTAAGTAAAACGAATAAGGGAAATGGTTAATTAAATATGGATTGAGATAGGGTGAATCAAAATTCAATATTCAAAGTTTGGAAATGAATTGAATTCAAGTAAAATTGGGAAGAAGTATTTATATTTGAAATTAATTAATAAGGTGAAGCAAATTGAAATTTTTATGGAATTGTAAAGGCAAATTGAATAAAATAGATATAAACTCCAATAATGAAGTGAAAACAAATTTATGAAAGAAGTGTATAAAATAATTATATTAAACATAAGAAATGAATGGTGAGATTCTTAAGTAAAATGGTATTGAGGAAAATTATTCCAAGTGAATAATTGAATGAAAATTTAACTGAAGTTGTGACAAGGGAAAGTGAGAATAAGTGAATAACAATCAAAATAAGTGTGAATAAAAAGGAAATTGATATAGTTGATAATTAATTGGGGCAAATACGTAGGATGTACGTATATTATTTTATTCGCATAGCTATTTGATCCAGATTTCGAGCACATAATTTCGAGATAGTTATATCGATCCGAGTTAGGATTTTTCACTCGATTTTTAACGACGAACCCGGATATGGGGTTTTGATTGATTTTATAAATTCTCTATCATAGTTATGACTATGCAAGGAGAATGACTGTTTCTAATCAGGAAACCAGATATGAGTCCACACTAGGAAGTCGGGTGGACGATACTAGTTCGGAAGTGAAATTGTGTGATCGAGTGAGTGATCGGATTCAGTATGGCTTACAAATGATATAGGTACATCGTACGGGCTTAAGTAAAAAAAATATTGGAAATGAATAAAAGAAGTCAATAAAATGTTTTTGAATGTTGTTAATGGATATTATTGCTAAAACAGGATATGCAAGTATGAAAAAGGGAAAAGAGAATTTGTTTTGATTTCAGATAACAAATTTGAATTGCTCGACAAAAAGGTACGTGTTTAAAACTCTATATGAAATTTGATTGGGTTTTTGGATCTAGCCACTTGGCTTTTTGTTTTCTTTTTGGATTTGGGAGGCCGTAGAGCCATTTTATAGTTGTACCGAGCTAGCCGCGCAAAGGAGACGCTGGCGAAATTTTTCGAAAATTTAGAGAGTTAGAATTTTTTTGAGAAAATGCTAATGGTTTTAAATTTGATTTAAAATTGAAATTTGAATGATTGAGTAAGTAGTATTGTTTGAAACTATGGGAAAGTTAGGAAAGATTAGTAAGAATGGCAATGGGTCTTTTATAAAAAGATAGTGGATAGGATGTTGAATAGTTTGGTTTTGGAAACTAGTAATGGGTATTGGATCATTCATCCTAACGGGTAATTTCGTGGACGAAATTCTTTTAAGGGGGGAGGAATGTGACGATCCGGAATTTTTAAGCATTTAAAATCGAAATATTTAAATTATTTGAAATATTTAAAAGTTAATTTTGAACTTGAATTTCAAATATAAATATTTATTGGATAATTAATTTTTGAATTTAATTATCGAAAATTGGGTAAATTATTGAATTTGGAGTTTTAAGCCTGTTAACAATAATTTCAAGGCTTGGAAAATCTACTTTGATAATATGGAAGGCGATAAAACTTTATAAATTGAATTTAAAGGTATTTTGTTCAGGTTTTAAAATTTTATCGTTTAAATTGAATTTAAAAATAGCCGTCCGAGGCACAGCCTCAGAATTCGACGAAACCAGTTCCATGGGATCCGTAATATTATTTTATTATAAGATTTCGAGTTTCGTAACGTTTGGAGTTGTCCTGTGATCGCACGGTAAGTAAACGCGGTGGTAAATTTTATCGAAAATTAAATATAATATAGGGTTTGACCAGTCAGTTGAAATAATTTAACGTCAAATTTTTTTCCCCTTCTTTGCTATCACTGTGGCTAACCTTCTCCAGTACGCATTCCCACCTTTATATCACGTCTTCTTTCTTTTCATATTCACAAGCCTGAGAATTAAAAGCAAATTTTATAAAGCCTCTCAAATTGATGGATGAAGTTTTATCGTCAATTTATTTCCTGTTCCTCACTCTATTTGATTTCTATAAATCGAAATAGCCGCACTTCCCTCCCTCCTCTCGTTCGTTTCCTCTTCAAATCGATTCTCAAAAAAAAATTGCCTGTGTTGTCTTCGTTCAAATCAGAATCGAATGAATACGAAGGATGGTAGAATCGCGGTCCTTATTATTTGAAATTGAATACGATCTTGGATCGAAATCGACTCGATGTCGAAGGGTATTCAAGCGACTCGTTCGTCAAGCCGAGATCTTCGCAGTGTCGTCCGGGTGTCGCGAGCTCGCAGGTGACTGAGGTCGCGTTGTCGTGTTTGGTGGTTGAAGTCAAGGGCTTGGTGATGGTCGTGGTAGCGGCCGATGTTGAAGGAGGTGCAACCGATGGCAACGTTCGCAATGATAGAGGGAGGGGTCCGCTATGTTAGTGGCGCTGTGGGTTAGAAGGGATGTCGCGGTGGGCGATTTATGGTTCACAAAAATCTCAGCCGATTTCTTGGTAAGGCTGGTGATTTAATTTCTGAATTTTAGTTTTTTTTTAAAAAGGAGTAAAGTTAAACACAGAAGTTTTATTTAGTCAGGGGTTATTATTTACACGTAAGATTTAGGAGAAAGGATTGTAAATATTTAAAACTTTTATAAGATTTCAAATAAATTTTAATTTCCATGTTGTTTTAAAACTTTTGGAGTTGGTGAATAAGTGATAAATTAATTTATTAGTTATTTTGATTACGAAGATAATTTATTAATGGAATTCAGTTAAAATAAATTTATTAGTTTGAAACCAAATATTTAGTTTAAATTAAGTTGTTGGCCAATTTAATTTATTAAATAGTAAATCATTGTAGATTATCTCGACTACTGATAAAAATTATAAATGTTTATACAAGGTCGAAATAGGAAGGAAACAAGTCGAGATGAAATGGACTTGCAAATCAATACAAAGGTGAGTTAATCTCACTCAGTTAATTTAAATTTAAATTTAAATGATGAAATTTAAGTAATTGTTTGAATGGTTAAATTGATGGATGTGCTATAGTATGGTATATTCTGGAATTGGCATATTATTTTTTGCTAACATCTGTGGATGCAGGGAGAGCAGGTTGGAGGGATCCAACTGGATTCCTCAAAATATTTAATTTTGTTTAATTAATCTGTAATATGATTTTTGATATCCTATGATGAACTATATGAATAATTGGATGTTATGGTTTGGTTGGACCTATTTGGATATGCTGAGTTATCAAAATCTCTAGAACGAAATTTATGAAAAGAAATAAAAGAGTAAATTTTTAAGTAAAATAATTCTAGTGAACTGGAATAAATTAATAATGAATTGAAAATAAAATAAAAGCGATTGCAAAATTCTAACAAATTTGGGATAAGAGGATTTTGAATTAATAGGGGGTATAATAATTTGTGAAGCGTAAGTGATATTATTTGAAAGAATAAAGAATTTATTTTTAAATTTAAGGATTAAATTTAATTTAGTGATGAAGAAGGAACTTTGGAAATCTGAAATTGATATTCTCAGTTAAAAGGGTTTTTACTCAAAATAAGGAAATAAAATCTAAAAGTTAATGAAATTTGAATAAATAAAGTAAGAGATGGAAATTATTTCAAAGTAAAGTAAAATTGGGAATCAATTGCAAATTAATTAAGTGTTTGGGTTTTGAAATTTAAAAAGAAGTGAGATTTTGGGAATTTATAAACTGGGTTTATAAAGTGAAATAAAATGTCGGTGGATATTTTAAATATATAAATTCAAGGTAAGGATTTATTAAAGGAATGAGAATTTGTTTAAAAATAAATGGTGGTTTATTTTTAAGAGATGGGAAAGAGAAGAGTATTTCCCTGGATAGCCAAGTATGGTTTTCAAAGAAGTTTTAAAAATAAATTAAAGGTTTTAATATTGTTTTAAAAAGGATGTTTTGGAAAGTTTATTATTTCTAAATGTTAATTTTTAAAGTAAGTATATTTTTCCCAAATCTATTATTGTAATAACCATATAAAGTAACTTGGTATTATGTTTAAAAGAGGAATTTAGTTTATATTTTATAAAGTGTTTTATATAAAATATTCTTAAAGTGTGTATATATATATATATTAATAAAATATTTAAAGTGGTTGTAATTTTAATGTTATGAAGCATATTTTATAAAAAAAATTCTTTTAAATTATTTTAATCTTAAGTGTTTTGTACTTGGTGTTCCAGTGGAAATAATTAATTTGGAATGTATTCTGTGAGAGGAAACTGGATTGAAACTATTTTCAAAAGGGTTTGAAAAGTGGAAATTTGTCTTGTGAAGATATTTTCGGGATTAATAAATAATTTGAGAAACTATTTATTGGTTGATGGTTGTTTGTGAATATTAATTGATAGTTAAATAACCGACTATCAATATTGGCCTAATGCGCTGATCGTTTCGAAGAGACCGGGATCGAGATTAATTTCCCAAAAACCCCTTCGATCCGATTTGTATGTTTCGTGGGGAAACAAGTTTGGATTCGAAGATGGAGCGGTGAAGTGCAAGGGCTAGTCGCTACTAATCCTAAGGATATTTCCAAAATGGATGTAGTAGGAATAGTGCCTTCGGTTCCGTTCGAACCCGGGACGGACTTGTATGGATGAATGCTTGCGAAACATCGTCAGGTGGACGATGGGCATTCTAATGGATATGTTCTTAAAAAGGTCGCTTAGCCTGAAGCCTCATCAAATTGGAATAACTGAAAATCAGGGGTTATGCAGCAAGGCTAGGTGGGTAGCACCCAAGCAGGGTGAGGTCATTCCTGTCTAGATGTCCCTTTTTATTTCGGCTTAGTGGGCGGTTGCTGATCCCAACCGCGGGGTGATCTCACTCGGGATTATCCAGTAAGGGGTAGTCCCGGTCTTGTGTTGCAGGGGAGCAGGCGTACTCCTCGGTACAGTGATCTAGGCCACGTACTGTGACAGGTGGTACCCCAGTGCCTAGTTATTAGTTGGAAATCCAATCTCCCTACGAGCCTTGTGCGAGTTTTGTTTGTATTACCCACTTTGTGGCTAGTAGCGGGAATTTTATAATGTAATAATTTCAGCTATTTTATAAGTATTTGTAGATAGACCCTCTATAAAAAAATGTTTTAGCTATCGTAAGGTAAAAACCCGACATGTTTATTTGTGGCGTGGTCTTACGAGATGCTTTTGTTTTTAAAGGATTTTTGAAACTTTCATAATCAATTGGGTGTGATTTTCTCATGCTGGTATTCCAGACTGACTCGGGTATTATTTAACTGTAATGCTCGGGTAAGACCGAGTATTATAGAATACAGGAAATGCTGTGGAACTCAGGAGACGAGCAGGATAACGATACGTACTCCCGTATTTATTTATGTATATACTCCGCTGTGTTGAGTAGTTGTGTATCCAGCTGTATGATATTGTTGAGTTGTGATTGATGTACTCTGATGATGTAATATGTAAACAGATACATTTACTTTTGAGTAAAGTTTATTTACTATCTATTATATTTTATTCCGCTCCGACGGTTAGATTCTAATGTTGTTTTTTTCTATTCTCTTCTTCTACCTCTTCTTCTTTAACCCAAATGGTTCGTATTTCTGTGCAACTTGAGTTAATTGTTGTAGAATAGTGTGGACTTAAGGGGTACGGATTCGCGGGTCGTTGCAAGTGAAATGTTATAAATTTCATATGTTTGGTACTAATGTTTAATTTAACTAAGTACAGGTACCGGAAGATGTATTGCTTGACTTTGATTGCTCATATTGCAAAAAAATAAATAACCCGCTTGCTTAAAAATGCTGAAATAAAGTACATTTTCGGATTAAATACTACAAAACATAAAATATTGTTATATATTTTGTTTTTCGACCAGGTGGGTCGATGTATATATATTTACGTCTCTTGTCATATTGCAAACGGTCCTCCGTACAAAGGAGACTCTGCCAAAAAAATTCGGAAATTTAGGGTGTTGGAATTTTTTTGAAATTTATTGGGAAATTCTTGTTAATGACAAATTGAAATTGAAAAAAAGGGTTTTAGAATTAGAATTGGAAACTAATTGTTTTGGTTAGAACAAATGGGATTTGAAAAGGGGAATGTTGAGTTTAACTAAGGAGGGTTTGGAAAATAAATTAATGGGTTTGGAGCATTCGTTTGCCCTAGCAATATTGGGGACGAAATTCTTTTAAGAGGGGAGGAATGTAATGACCCGTATTTTTCGACGATTGATTTCGAATATTTAAATGGTTTTAAATATTTAATTTTAATTAAAGATTTATTTTGAATATGAAAATTTGGTGTTCTTATTTATATAATAAATTCAGAATTTAAAAATAGCGATTTATTGGATAATTTAATTATTGAATTTAATAATTAAATATTGGTTAAATTATTGGTTAAATTATTGTATATTGAGTTTTAAGCTCGATAAAAATAATTGAAAGGCTTGTAAAATTTATAATAATAATAATGCAGACAATTAAAGCTTTAAAATTGAATTTAGAAGTGATCTATTGAATTTTAAAAAAAAACTGGTTGAATAAACTGACATTTAAAAATAGCGATCCGGGGCTTTGTTTTGGAATTTGACGAAAGAATTTCCATTGGATCCTAATAGAGTGTTATTATTCGATTTCAAATTTCATAGCTTTTGGGGTTATCATTTGGTTATACGGGCTACAAACACGTGGAAATTAATAACAAAATTCAGCATAATAGTTGAGTCCAAAAATCTATCTTCTCCACATGATCGTATTAGGAATTGAAACCTTTTCCATCTGCGTTCGGAATAAGGGTATAATTATGGCATGCCTTAATAGAAGTTCGAGATTTCCCCTATGTATGTATACAATACGAGATGCTTTAATTACACTTATATATATATATATATATATATATATATATATCTTTGGAATCAAAATCAAACCACGTCAGATGTTATTTACGGTTAAATCACATCCTACTTATTCCCTTCAATCAGTCCCAAATTGAATTCATTCTAAACATGCTACCCCCGTTTCTCCTTAAAACACGCTTCCCGTTCTTTTTAAATTTGCATGTCCCCTTTATCCTTTTCCAGGTACGAAACCAAATCGAAGAAAAAATAAAAATAACAACCGAGCCTAATTCGCCTATTTTCCTTCTTCTTCCTGTTCGAAAATCGTATGTACTCGTGTCCTTTCCTCCTCATATTCTAAGCAGCAAAACGAGCCTCATTCTTTAAATAAAAAATAAAAAATCATCATCAATTGTGAGTGCCGATCAAGGTGATTTTGAGCATGAAGGGTGGTGTTTTCGAGAAAGCGAAGAAATGGATGCATGGTGATGTAAGGATGACTGGGACGACGATGTTGAGGGAGGTGCCGAGTTTGGAAGAGGATCCTGGAGGAAGAAGAGGCGCATCAAGTGATGTAAGGTGCGGTTTCTTCGCGAGAAGTACAAGTCGCAAGGCATGGTTGAGCATGCGATGTCGATGTTGTTCGGTGCATTTCTGGTCGGCAATTTAGGGCTTGGGCTCAAACTATTAACAGAGGGAACACGAGGATAGAAGGGGAAACGAGGTATATGCAGTTTTGTTTTGTTATAATTTAATTTAATAAATATTATGGATTTGAAAAAAATATACATATTTTTAACTTATTGGTTAATTTTGAAATAGGTATTATGTGATTAGGATATATAAATCATATTATAAATTGAATATTTACAAATCCATAAATTGTTTATGCGAGGTCAAAAATCTAAAAAATAAAGTCGAAATTGATGTGGATTGCAAACAAAAATAAAGGTGAGTTAATCTCACTTAAATTTGGATTTCTGATTAATTTTAAATAGTTGAAATAAATTATTGATCGATCAATTAAATTGATAACTATTTTCAGTCTAAATGTGTTATTTTATATAGTGTGTGTGTGTTTATATATATATATATATATATATATATATATATATATATGGAGCGATTGATTCTCACACATATAGCGGATGAGACCGTATGTGCCCCGCAAAATATTGGATGACCCTATATACCGTGATATCCCCCTCGAAGTGGGATTGGTATTTTTATATTGAATTAACATCAGTGGATGCAGGGAAATAGGTTGGAGGGATCCACCTGGATTCGTCAAATTTATTGTTTATTTTTCATATTTAGTGATATATGATTTGTGTAGGACAATCTATTATAGAATATTGTAGTGATTGAAATTATTGGATGCTATCGTAGTACTGGCCTAGGTATTGATGGATTTTAAAACTATAAATATATTTTCTTTAAAATTTTATAGGATTGAAGGAAAATTGATAATAAAATATGTATATTGGAATTGGAGTAATTTTAAAGAAATTTAATTAGAAAAATATAATTGATTTGTCTATACTTAACTATTGTGGATAAATAAATAGAGATTTCTAAAATGAAGTATATAAAAGAATTTATAACCGATATTCTTGAAATTTAAAAAGGAGTTGGAATCAATATTGAAAATAAATTGGAGGTATTAATGGAATTTATAAGAAATTTTTTTATATAACAGATTTTTATAAACAGATTTGTTTTTATAAACAGGCGAAAACCAAAGGGTGTTATAAACTTTATAGAACGATGTTTAAAATAAAGGAATTCGATATCAGATGCTATTGGAATAAATTCATAGGGTAAATTTATATTGGAATATGGAAACAGGGTTGAGAAAAATAATAGATTCTATTTTCGAAATGGAAATGGTTAGGGAAGCAAAATATAAATCAAGATGTTGTGAATCGAGAGGAAGTTATAATTAAAATTGGTTACTGAGATTTCAAAAAAGTATGTTTTAAATTTTAAGAAGTGAATTTGTTTAAAAGGAAAATTTTATTATTTTAAAACTATAGGATTTTAAATTAGTCGAGATTGAAATACTTGTAAGTCGATTTTTAAATATGAAGTATTTATTTTTAGTAAATTCTAACTTCTGAAATCAGCTTTGAAAATTTATTTATTTAACTAAAAAAGAGTTACTTATGTTTATAAAAGTGTTTTCGATATTTTAAATAATTATTTGAACATGCGTTAAAATAAATTATTTTTCTTTAAAATACTTATTTTATATGTAAATTAGAATTTGAAGTGATTGAAATGATTATTTTATAAATTCTCTTGAGATTTGGAAAAGGGGTTTATAAAGAATATGTTGAGGAGAGAAAATTTAAATTGGAATTCCAAAGATTTTTTTTAAGAATAAGTCACGGAATAGTTCTCTGAAAATGTTAATATTGAAAGTATTTGGAAAACAAGACTAGTAATAGTTTCCTAAGTATAGAAATTTTGAAATATTTCTAGGTGTTTAGATGTTGGAAGGATCCTGTTACAGATTTGAGTATTTGAAAATTTGTTTTAAAATGTTGAGAGGAATTTATATATCTTTTAAAGATATTTTAGAAGTAGACATCTTGGAAAATTTTATATTAAGGCCAGATGATTGCTTATGGACGTTAATTTGATAGTTAAATAACCGACTATCAATATTGGCAAATTTCGTTAATCATTTCGAAGAGACAGGGATCGCATGTAATTATCCGAAAACCACTTCAATCCGGTTTGAACATAAAGAATGAATAACGTGAAGTTAATGTAGACGGTGATTCGGTTTGTCCAGACCCAGGACAACTTGTATGGATGAATGCTATCAGAACATCGTCATTGGAGAACTATGAGTATTCTAAGTGAATGTGTTCTTTAAAAGGTAACGCTTAGCCTCAAGCCTCATCAACTGCGGAATGACTAAAACATGGGATATGCATCAAGGCTATGTGGGTAGCATCCAAGTAGGGTAAGGTTACCCCTATCTAGAGTCCCTTTTATTTCGGTTGTGTGGCAGTTGCTGATCCCAAACGCAGGGTTATCTTATTCGGGCTATCTAGTTTAAGGAGTATTCCGGTCTTGTGTAGCAGGGGATCCTGGAGTAGTCCGCGGTACATTGTTCTAGAGGTGTACTGTGACGGGCGGTCCAATAAGCGCTGTACGGTTTTGATTGTGCCCAACAATGCTAGAACGTGAAATGCAAGCATTTCAGCTATATTATATTTACTTTCTTTAGACGCCATTATAATATCAAATAGATTTGATAAAAATGTTTTGGTTATCGTAAGGTAAAAACCCGTGTGTTTATTTGTGACATGGTCTTACGAGATACCTTTGTTTTCAAAGGATTTTTGAAAAGCTAATAATTCAATTTGAGTGTGTTTCTCACGCTGGTTTTCTACACTGACTCGGGTGTTATTTCATTATAATGCCCGGGTCAGACCAAGCATTACAGATTCAGGATAGGATGCTACGGAGCTCAAGGAGCAAGCTGGATGGTAAGGTGTACTTCCGTACTTGATTGTTATTCCTCTGTGTAAGGACAAGTTATTAAACCGTCCAGATTTGATGTATTGGATTGTTGTACTCTGATAATGGTATGTATATTAACAATGCAGATCTTGTATTTAACTCGACTGCTCGGCATTTTATATAGTGGAGTATTGATGTCAATTTTCGAGGGTCGAAAATCTCGTTTGTGACAACAGAGAATAATGAAAAGTTATCGAAAGTAATATGAGATTCAAAACACATCAATTTTCCATAAATATAAATTGAAAAGAGATAATCAACAAACATAGATCTAAATCAAAACAATACAATAAATATGTTTTAATCAAAGTAGCCATAAGCCATATTCAATTTAAATATAGTAAAATGAGTATTTAATCTTGAGGTGAACCATAGAAAATCTAATTAGATCAATCATATAAATACATCGGTGGATTTAAATAAGAATATACCTTGGGATATAGACAATAAATCATACCTTGAACAATGAATCGAAGCACCTAGATTTAGAAATCAGCCTTCGGATTTTGCAAGGATCTAGAGGGGTAAACCACTTTTAATGAAATAATATTATTTATATTTGTTTTGGGATATTTTTAGCTATGGGAGCTTTTTAAGTTTTTGGCCATTAGAAAGGTTGAATAGAATAAATTTTTTACAGAATGGAATGAATACAAAAGGTAATGCAAATAATGAAATAAAGACCCTGAGAACCACATTAACAATGAGTATTACTGGGTAATACTGTCCGCTAATGTGGAGAATAAGGCTAGTTAGTATTGACCAACTATAGCTTTGTCTTAAACATCTATTAAATACATCGATTTAGTGCTCTAATTTTTCTCCTTCCTCAAGTGGATTGACATATTCAATAAATGCTTAATAAAAAATACAGTGGCTAATGGATCTATCAAAACAAAATATAACAACAATATGTACAACACATCACAGACTAGCAGTCAAACATATATATGTACATGCATACACATATACACAGATACATCCCATTATAATATAAAATGATACATCAAAAGTAGTACAGGACCACACAATATACAACGAGTCAAAACAATAGTTATATATCAGAGTCATAAAAAATGACTACAAAACTACACAAAAGGAGATAAGTAGAATATCCAAGGTGGAAGCAGCATAGCAAAGTCCTATAGCAACCTGAAACAACTTAATCTGACCCGAGCATATAAAAATACACGGGTCAGTCAAGCTTAAACAACTGATTAGTATGAGATAAGCAAGGTACACGGATAAATGATAACAGTTCTTCTCAAAAGAGAAGAAGAACCATAATATGTATGACATAAGAGTATCTCTAATGACGCATGATCAAAAAAAATATCAAATATATCCACAAATTTATGCCTCATCTCATCGGAAATATCAACAACCAATAGATGTGATTTTTCACTATAATCCAATGGCGAGGCAATTGTTGTGATTTAGATGATTGGTTATCTAGTGTGGCATTTTCTATCAGTTAGTAAACTAATAAGTGAGAACATGTGGTATGGGATGTACCGTTATCACTTTTCAGGTTTCTATTTGAGAGTTTGTGACACATTCACGATGTTATTGCTAGTACTTTGGCTGTTGGGCCACTTATTGGACTGTTGTATCCTATGTGTATATATAGCTGTTGGGCTAATCATGGACTGTTGGGTCCAACTGAAACTGCTAAGTCTCTTATACACTATATTTGGTAGGCTGTTGGGCCACTTATTAGACTGTTGGTTTCTATTTTCATATAGCTGTTGGGCTAATTTTTAGAATGTTGGATCATAATTTTCCATTGTTGCTTTTCTAGATTTCTTATTGATTGATTTCTAGAATTTCGATGTTTTAAAAACGTTTTCAATAATCAATGCTTAATTAAATAGAGACTTTTTTGTAACGATCCTAAATTTTGAACAATTAAATTTGTAAATATTTAATTTAATTTAAATATTTAAATGATAATTTGACTTAAATTTCAAATTATTAGAATGAATTGGTGATTTAAAATTTAGAATTTAATCTATTTAACAGTTGAATAGAAATTTGAATTTTGACTTTGAAGTTAAAATTTAATATTGAACTTATATTTTAAATTTGAATTAATGATTTAGAAAAATAATTTGGATTTAAAATAAGAAAGAAAAATATAATCATGAAAATAAATAAAAATATATATATATATATATATATATATAATAAAATAAATAAAAAATATACTAGTTGAAAAATTTAACAAGATAATTTTAAAAACAAAACTAATTGAATTTAAATTAAAAAAATAAAAATAAAAAAAATAAAAAAAATAATAAGTAAACCTTACCTTACTTTGAGCATTCCTCCATACCTTCAACATACCGTGTTCCATACCCGTGTTCCACGCCATAACCCACGGAAAAAAAAATCACGTTCTCTTCTGTTTTATAACCCTACCCCTCTCTCCACTATCTTCATTCATTACGAAAGAAAAATAAAAAGAAAAAAATGGCGGCCTCCCCAATCCATCTTCGTTCGACTTCAGATTAGGGTTTCGGCTTCGATTCATTTCTTCGCCGACCTTCAGCAAGTTAGGGCTTTCCAAAAATCGAAAGCGACGGCTTCAAGTCGTCATCGATTCTTGCTTCAGCTTCGAATCTCTTGCGTGCCCCAATTCGTGATAAAGGTGAGTCTTTTGGCTCACGATTATCGGAACGCAAGTATTTAAATTTGTTATGGATTGATTGCTTGGTTTTATGCTACGAAGGCGTGTTGTTTTGCTTCCATCTGTCGGTTAATCTGCAAGTATAGGAATTGTGGGTTATTCATTATCATTTGCTTGGCTACTTCGAATTTTAAATTGATAGGAACAGATACTACACTTGATGTTGGTTGTTGGTTGTTGTTTGCTATGAATTGCTTTGTAAATTTGTTATTTAAACTGATGAGGACAAATACTACTAAATATAGTTTTTTTTTTTTTATTGATAGAAACAGATGCTATTAATTTTGACTTAAACTGATGAGAAACAGATGCTATTAATTGTGTTTAAACTGTTGGGAACAGATTCTACCCAATTTTTAATTTTTGAACTGTTAAGAGCAGATGCTTGTGACTTTAAAATTTTAAACTGATAAGAACAAATGCTACTTGATAAATTGTTCTTTTTAAATTGATAATAACAGATACTATTTGGGTTGTTTTAAAATAGACAAGAACAGATACTACTTGGTTCTGTTCTAATTCTAATAAGAACAGATACTATTTGATTTTTGTTTAAAATTGGTAAAACAGATTTTACCCAATGTTGTTTTAAACTGTAAGAACAGATGCTATGTTATCTTGTTATTAAATTGTAAGTGCAGATGCTACTAAAATGTTTGGTTTAACTAAGTAGTTGAGGTGCATAATTGTTTTTTTTGTAATAAAGATATGTCTTGAGTATTGCATGCTTACATTGAACTTGCATGCTTACATCTGCATGTTTTGTTTGTGGCATTCATGTCTGTTTAGTTGAGTTGCAGTCTTGTTCAAAAGTTTATGCATACTTGTTCTTCATTTAGTCCACTGTATTAAGTTTGGAACATGGTTATTTCATTATGTGTCTGCTATACATATGACTGTCCATCCATGTTGCATCCATGCTGTTGCACCTGGTCATTAGTGCACTGCTGTGTCATTTTGGGTTTTGCTTGTTGCACCTGGTCACTGTGTTGCACTATGCTATGCTGTGTCACTACTTTACTATTGTTTTGTTGACATCTCTGATTTTATTTTGGAAATTTTGATTTTTGAGATTTTTGGAGTAAGCAGAGTAATTTCTGATCTCTCAACAAAATTTGCCATCAACAATAAATGGTTGTCAGACAATCCTACTTGTTGAACCTGCTTTCGACACAATTTTTCTTTCCTTGTTCTTATTCCATTTTCTGCTCCTCTTCCATGTTTTTTTAAAAAAAAAATATATACTGAAAATGCAGAGACACAAAACTTGAAGTCCAAACCAAAAGGTCTTTGCTATCATGCATGAAGTAATTTTTGTTTCTACAGGCAAATCAGTGTTGCCTCATTTTTTTTATAAGACTTAACAAATAATTGAAAGTTGTAACACAATTTTAGTCAGAACCAATAGTGCAGGAGCACTGCTGCCTTGCCATATTAATTTTTATATGTTCATCTCCAATGATTTCATTTTGTGATTTAAGTGGCATTCCATCTGCTAAATTTTGATGTTTCATGACACTGTTAACTCAGCAGCGAAATTTCCAGTTTTTAATGCACGTAGTTGCATTTTGTTTTTTTTTTAAAAAAGCTGCAAATATTTGTTTTGTGGATATTTGCATTTATTTGCACCAAAAACTGCATATTTTCCGAAAATACTTCTAGATGTGTTTCTAGAAGCCACTTGTTGCCTCTGTTACCTCTGTTGTCTCTATTGCCTGTGTTGTCTCTGTGTTACCCCTGTGTTGCCTCGGCGTTGCCTTTGTGCTACTGTGTCGGCTACATTGTTTCACTGTACTTGTTGGTCTGCACTTTATGTTGCAGCTGGTCCTGCAGTTGTTATTGTTCATGCCTTCGGTTTTTGGGCATTTCTGAGCCTCTGTCTTGTTTCTTGCTTTGACATTGCTGTTTTGCTTTGTCTGATGTCTTCATGATTCCTTTGTCTATGCCTTGGCTTTGTTCGATCTGATAGCTGTGTGTTTTTGTTTGGTGAACGCGTGTCGGCGAGGCAGTGCACATGTGTGCAAAGTACACGTGTGTACTGCAGCCACACGAGATTGACAGATTTTAAAAGTTAAAGTTGTTAACATGAAAATCCATAATAGATTTTGAATTGATTCATGTGATCCATTTTATTCAGTTCATTACAAATTTATCTACTTGAGTTAAGATTAATCCTGACTCGAGTGTTTTTGTGTTTTGCAATTAATGCTCGGGTCAGACCGAGTATTTTTACAGCTTGAAGATTTTCAGGCCGCGAAGTTAGAGAGAGGGGGATTAAAGCACTCTACTAAAGTTTTCAGTAAAATTTTTCTTTGTACTCTAAAAAGATATATTCCGCTGTATAAAAAATTTAATGCATTGTGCAAACTCTGATATATGTATGTAAGAAAAAATTCATTTATGAATAATATTATGATTATTCTGTGATTCTGTGGCTGATTCTGTTTAAACTTTATAAACTGACTAACAATTCGTCATTTTGAACGTTTCTAGTTGGTTTAATTACCGACTAGAGACGGTCAGAGCGGCGGGTCGTTACAAAAGTGGTATCAGAGCTTTGGTTTACTCAAAGCTCAGTTTATGATGTTTAATATGAATAGTTACTAGAACCACTATAAAGAAAGTGCTTTTCAAATTTAAAGAAGTATAAAATTGTTTTCTTTAAAATAAAAGGTATTTTGAAAGTTAAAATTATTTTGAAATTCCCCTCTCTAAAATGTGAGTTTGTGATAGTTTATATTCGGTGAGGTCTCGTTAGATTTGAGTTTCGATCGTTCAGAAACTCGTTATCAAATTATAGAGATTTATGAAAAATGAAATATGAGTAAAGTGAACTAATAAATTAGTGAATTGGTTTAAATTGGTTTAAATCAAATAACTTGAATATTTCGAGTAAGAATTGTGAAATAAAATGACATATTAATTTGGTTATAATCAAGTGGATTATTGAACTATAATTTGGGAATTTGATTCTGAATTCTTTTGAGGAATTGTTTTCAAATGTGAAGAACGAATTGGTAAATGAATGGATTATAAGTATTTAACTTATAATATGAACTTTTGGATATATAACTGAGTTATATAAATGGAATTGAATTGAATTAATAGAAGATTTATAAATTGAAGTTTTATAAATAGAAAAAGAATTTATGAAGATTGTTTATAAATTCGAAAACAATTGAATTTGATAAGTAAATTGTTATAGCTTATTAAAGGAGATATATCCACGATTTTGGACAGTGGGTAATCCTTTAAAAATAAAAATAAGTTGTAGAAATGATGAAATTGGTTGACAAAGTATATTCACGATTTTGGACAGTGAATATATTATTGAATAAAACAGATATGTTTTAGGGAAAAAGATTGAATAATCCAACCTCTGCTAATAAAGGATTTCGAATATTGATAGGAAACTTCGAAAACACCTTGTTAATTATAATGGCGAAAACCGAAGCACACAAAGCAGTACGCCGTGAACGAAGAGCAATTGCTCGTAGAGAAGCAGAAGCGACCCGTGCGGAAATTGAAAGGAGATTCACTGAAAGGCAAGCACCTGGTCCATATGATGAGGTTATTTGCTATCGATGTCATAAAAAGGGACATTATGCCCGTCAGTGTCGAGAGAGAAGAAAGAAAAGGAATGTGGATGACCGGTTCGCTCGTCAGGAGATTGTGTGTTTTAAGTGTCAGGAGAGAGGGCATTTTCTTAGTCATTGCCCTAAAGTGAAAAGGAAAAAGTGCGTACTCAATTTACCCGTCGATAGATTGACAATCTGCTACCATTGTCGGCAGACTGGACATATAGCCAGAAACTGCACCGAATGACAACGGGGAGAGCAAGCTATAGCCCGACCAGCTAGAGCGAAAAGTGTTATGGTGATAGATAAAGATGGAAACATCTCATATTATTGCAATAACTGTAAGGAATGGGGACATGTGGATTTTGAATGTGTTAATTCTCCTTTAACACAATATGAAGTAGTGTCATCCGAAGATGAAAGTTTGGCAGGGATGCATACTATCGGACAATAAATCGTTAGTCCTTAATTATTCTGAATCTTAAACCAATCGATATATTTTGTAATACTATCTTTTGTAATCCACAATCTTCTGTGTACGTCTTTTAAAAGTATTAAGCTATGTAAAATTTCGTATGGAGAAAATATTTTAATCGAATAGCATTTTGAGAAGTGATATTATGAAATGAAATTTAATTGTTGATTTAACTGTATGAATCAAATTACTTTGATGAGAAGTTTATATTTCAAGTTTAGACTATTGTCTAAAATGGTTAACGTGGAAATATGAATTTAATGGAATTAACTTGATGAACAATTTACTAAAGAACTAGTTGACTATTTTTGAAATAGAAAGTAAATGCAAAGTTCAAATAGAATTTAAATTTTGAATTTGAAGTTGTCAACATGATAATCCATTATAGGTTCAAATAAATTCAGTGATGAATTTAAATTTAAACGGGTAGAGAATTAAATTAAGTGAAAAACTTAATGTTGAAAAGTTTGAAATCGGTTTAAAACTGATATTGTGAAAAGTATGAGGAATTCAAACTATGAATTAAGTGAAGTAGAAAAAGTTAATAGTTTTAAAGATGTTTTAAAATGCATTAACTATCGAATACATAGATTTCAACATTCAATTGTTGAAATAGACGTTTTCGAGAAAATTAAGGAAATGGTGGACTATAACACTATTGTTATAGTAAATGGTTTCCGGAAGGAAATATTGTTGATAGTATTGGGATTTATATATTTATCTTAAATCCAAATCCCTATACTAGTGATTTTGAGTCGTCGTAACGATGTTTTACGTAACATTCGTTTTAACTCAAATAAATGTGATTAAAAGAATGATTTCCTTAAAGAGTGAAATATATACTTAATTTTGATTCAAGTATATTGAATATTTTCAAAGTGTTGAAAATGAAAGAATTTGTGAATTACTTATTATTGAATAAGTATGGAAATATTTTCCAATGTGAAATGAAAGGTTTGAAATTTTATCTTTTAAAGATAAATTGAGAAATGAATATTTGAAATTAGTTTCAAATGATTAAGTGTGAAAATTATATATCTTGTAAAGATATTATTTTGAGAAATGTGAACGATTAGTTCAATTTGGAAATTTTTCAAAGAATTGAATTTTGAGTTAAATTGAGTTTAACTTTGACACCAAAAACAATATAAGTTCAGCTTTGAATTTTGGATAGTCGATTGGGATTGTATGTCTAATGTTGTGAATTGATGACATATCATTTGATCTCTATTAAATATATATCTGTGGTGGCGGAGAATTTATTCTTTTAGCTTAACACCCTTCTCTGAGACGTACGAGCTTAGAGGTTATATATCGATAGACATCAATTATGTGTTGAGAATTGACGATGTAACGTGAAATCCAAATCGAATGTGAAATCGATAATGAATTGGATTGTGAATGTGAATTTGGTTTGAGATAACCTTAAATTTTCAAATCGATTGAGAGGAAAATTTTAAACGTGATAGAAAATTTTGAATCCTCTATTTGTTGTGAATGTGAAATGAGTTTTCGTAACTTATATATGTGAATATAATCGAAAACTATCAGTTTAGAAAAATCATTATTATATAAATCCGGTGTAGGGTTACATAGATATGATAAGTACGAAATGTGAATGAAGTACTATATGTATATGACATATGTTTTCTAAAAACTGAGGATATGGAAATGTACCTTCCAAATTATTATGTGTGAAGGTGATTGGAACTCGGTGGAGTGTCCAGTGAAAATCGTAGCTACGTAGAATTCCCTTAGTGGAATGTCCAATGGGACTGATTTGATATCCCATTGTGTTGGGATTATCCCATTGTGTTGGGATTATGTGATTGATGCTGGCGTAATTCGAGGGGTGTGATACCTAAAGTTACAAGCGATTCCATTGAGATAGTGGCGCAACCGCCGAGTAAACTGCGATCTGGGAACCGAAGCGTAATTCGAGGGGCGTGATGCCTAAGGCTACGAGCGATTCTACTGAGATAGTAGCGTAACCGCCGTGTGGACCGCGATCTAAGGCGACAACCATGGCGAAATTCAGGAGTGATGAGAAATCTAAGTTACAAGCGATTCTACTGAGATAGTAGCGGAACCGCCGGGTGACTGTGATCCATGGGGGAACGGACTTTCCATATCCATTTTTAAAAGAATTTTTAAAAGAATTTTAAAAGTATTTTCACTGGGAGTTGAAGCAAGTATGTTTAGTACTTGGAGATTTTTAGTCTTGCGTCTGATCAGCGTATGCCTAAAGTCTGTGAGAACGACGATGGACTTGTTAAACTTTGAGTTATCAAGTATTTTCAAAATTTTGAATAGAAAATCAATAATCTGAAATTAGAATTACATAATTCTAACTTGATGAATTAAGGAAGAAGATCTTTTTAAATATCTTGAAAGTCCACAGTTTTGGATAAGATATATTATGCAAATATTTAGCATGAAAGATTTCAAGTTTAAAAATCTGAGTTTTGTAAGTCAAAAATTTAGAAAAAACTTTTGTGTCTTGATTATTGAAATCGATAAACAAAACTAGTAAAGTGAAATAAATGGAATAAATCCTATATTTATTTATGAGTTTGAAACTGAGTGAAATTATGTAGGATATAAATATCGGTGAGATTTTAGCAATCGTCTTTCCTAACTTATAATTTCGGGACGAAATTCTTTTAAGTAGGGGAGATTGTAACGATCCTAAATTTTGAACAATTAAATTTGTAAATATTTAATTTAATTTAAATATTTAAATGATAATTTGACTTAAATTTCAAATTATTAGAATGAATTGGTGATTTAAAATTTAGAATTTAATCTATTTAACAGTTGAATAGAAATTTGAATTTTGACTTTGAAGTTAAAATTTAATATTGAACTTATATTTTAAATTTGAATTAATGATTTAGAAAAATAATTTGGATTTAAAATAAGAAAGAAAAATATAATCATGAAAATAAATAAAAATATATATATATATATATAATAAAATAAATAAAAAATATACTAGTTGAAAAATTTAACAAGATAATTTTAAAAACAAAACTAATTGAATTTAAATTAAAAAAATAAAAATAAAAAAAATAAAAAAAATAATAAGTAAACCTTACCTTACTTTGAGCATTCCTCCATACCTTCAACATGCCGTGTTCCATACCCGTGTTCCACGCCATAACCCACGGAAAAAAAAATCACGTTCTCTTCTGTTTTATAACCCTACCCCTCTCTCCACTATCTTCATTCATTACGAAAGAAAAATAAAAAGAAAAAAATGGCGGCCTCCCCAATCCATCTTCGTTCGACTTCAGATTAGGGTTTCGGCTTCGATTCATTTCTTCGCCGACCTTCAGCAAGTTAGGGCTTTCCAAAAATCGAAAGCGACGGCTTCAAGTCGTCATCGATTCTTGCTTCAGCTTCGAATCTCTTGCGTGCCCCAATTCGTGATAAAGGTGAGTCTTTTGGCTCACGATTATCGGAACGCAAGTATTTAAATTTGTTATGGATTGATTGCTTGGTTTTATGCTACGAAGGCGTGTTGTTTTGCTTCCATCTGTCGGTTAATCTGCAAGTATAGGAATTGTGGGTTATTCATTATCATTTGCTTGGCTACTTCGAATTTTAAATTGATAGGAACAGATACTACACTTGATGTTGGTTGTTGGTTGTTGTTTGCTATGAATTGCTTTGTAAATTTGTTATTTAAACTGATGAGGACAAATACTACTAAATATAGTTTTTTTTTTTTATTGATAGAAACAGATGCTATTAATTTTGACTTAAACTGATGAGAAACAGATGCTATTAATTGTGTTTAAACTGTTGGGAACAGATTCTACCCAATTTTTAATTTTTGAACTGTTAAGAGCAGATGCTTGTGACTTTAAAATTTTAAACTGATAAGAACAAATGCTACTTGATAAATTGTTCTTTTTAAATTGATAATAACAGATACTATTTGGGTTGTTTTAAAATAGACAAGAACAGATACTACTTGGTTCTGTTCTAATTCTAATAAGAACAGATACTATTTGATTTTTGTTTAAAATTGGTAAAACAGATTTTACCCAATGTTGTTTTAAACTGTAAGAACAGATGCTATGTTATCTTGTTATTAAATTGTAAGTGCAGATGCTACTAAAATGTTTGGTTTAACTAAGTAGTTGAGGTGCATAATTGTTTTTTTTGTAATAAAGATATGTCTTGAGTATTGCATGCTTACATTGAACTTGCATGCTTACATCTGCATGTTTTGTTTGTGGCATTCATGTCTGTTTAGTTGAGTTGCAGTCTTGTTCAAAAGTTTATGCATACTTGTTCTTCATTTAGTCCACTGTATTAAGTTTGGAACATGGTTATTTCATTATGTGTCTGCTATACATATGACTGTCCATCCATGTTGCATCCATGCTGTTGCACCTGGTCATTAGTGCACTGCTGTGTCATTTTGGGTTTTGCTTGTTGCACCTGGTCACTGTGTTGCACTATGCTATGCTGTGTCACTACTTTACTATTGTTTTGTTGACATCTCTGATTTTATTTTGGAAATTTTGATTTTTGAGATTTTTGGAGTAAGCAGAGTAATTTCTGATCTCTCAACAAAATTTGCCATCAACAATAAATGGTTGTCAGACAATCCTACTTGTTGAACCTGCTTTCGACACAATTTTTCTTTCCTTGTTCTTATTCCATTTTCTGCTCCTCTTCCATGTTTTTTTAAAAAAAAAAATATATACTGAAAATGCAGAGACACAAAACTTGAAGTCCAAACCAAAAGGTCTTTGCTATCATGCATGAAGTAATTTTTGTTTCTACAGGCAAATCAGTGTTGCCTCATTTTTTTTATAAGACTTAACAAATAATTGAAAGTTGTAACACAATTTTAGTCAGAACCAATAGTGCAGGAGCACTGCTGCCTTGCCATATTAATTTTTATATGTTCATCTCCAATGATTTCATTTTGTGATTTAAGTGGCATTCCATCTGCTAAATTTTGATGTTTCATGACACTGTTAACTCAGCAGCGAAATTTCCAGTTTTTAATGCACGTAGTTGCATTTTGTTTTTTTTTTAAAAAAAGCTGCAAATATTTGTTTTGTGGATATTTGCATTTATTTGCACCAAAAACTGCATATTTTCCGAAAATACTTCTAGATGTGTTTCTAGAAGCCACTTGTTGCCTCTGTTACCTCTGTTGTCTCTATTGCCTGTGTTGTCTCTGTGTTACCCCTGTGTTGCCTCGGCGTTGCCTTTGTGCTACTGTGTCGGCTACATTGTTTCACTGTACTTGTTGGTCTGCACTTTATGTTGCAGCTGGTCCTGCAGTTGTTATTGTTCATGCCTTCGGTTTTTGGGCATTTCTGAGCCTCTGTCTTGTTTCTTGCTTTGACATTGCTGTTTTGCTTTGTCTGATGTCTTCATGATTCCTTTGTCTATGCCTTGGCTTTGTTCGATCTGATAGCTGTGTGTTTTTGTTTGGTGAACGCGTGTCGGCGAGGCAGTGCACATGTGTGCAAAGTACACGTGTGTACTGCAGCCACACGAGATTGACAGATTTTAAAAGTTAAAGTTGTTAACATGAAAATCCATAATAGATTTTGAATTGATTCATGTGATCCATTTTATTCAGTTCATTACAAATTTATCTACTTGAGTTAAGATTAATCCTGACTCGAGTGTTTTTGTGTTTTGCAATTAACGCTCGGGTCAGACCGAGTATTTTTACAGCTTGAAGATTTTCAGGCCGCGAAGTTAGAGAGAGGGGGATTAAAGCACTCTACTAAAGTTTTCAGTAAAATTTTTCTTTGTACTCTAAAAAGATATATTCCGCTGTATAAAAAATTTAATGCATTGTGCAAACTCTGATATATGTATGTAAGAAAAAATTCATTTATGAATAATATTATGATTATTCTGTGATTCTGTGGCTGATTCTGTTTAAACTTTATAAACTGACTAACAATTCGTCATTTTGAACGTTTCTAGTTGGTTTAATTACCGACTAGAGACGGTCAGAGCGGCGGGTCGTTACAATTTTTGCTTCTTTATCTTAAACTTTTGCCTTTAATAATTCTTTTTTAAAACTTATCCTCTCTTTATCTTATGCTGCTGGCTAAACATGAAGGCATCATGGGCCTTAAATAATCCCTCCATTTAGTATTTATTTCATTTAAATGTAATTTAAACAATCTATAAATATCATATATCGATACGTGCGTTTATCACCTTTTTTTATAAACTTAGTAAATGCTAATGGTATGTAAACAAATCAAATAAATTATAATAATCAATATTTCAAAAGTAGTAATTAATTTAATTAATTGACAATGACTATAAATTAATTAGATGTGTGGTTTATTCGAAGTATTTATCATTAGGTAGTGCGACTCAGAGGTGTAAATTCAAGGAGTGATTAATATCGATAAATTTGAGTATTAATGTTCACATGTCACCTTAGCTGTTGGTATGACATTTTGGCTAAATTCATCACTTGCACATCTTTTTGGTAACATCTAATTCTACTTATTTAAGCGTTACCTGGTACTGACAATCACTTACACCAATTCTCTTCGTCCAAATTATATCACTTTGGACTTATGTAATTTGGTATCCATATTCAACTCTATTATCCAAACACAAAGTCCTTGGTTCAGTAATAAAAATTATTAAACCAAACTGCTCTGGCTGAAGACTTTGACTTTGGGTTGACTTCAGTTGACTATGATAGTAACCTCATATAACTAAGGACGTGATTCCTCTATTGAATAGTATTTCACTTCCAAAGCTTCTACTCGACCCAACCAAAGTCGTATGATGGATGCCATGCTACAATCTAACTATAATCGAAGTGGAGTTTCCACATTAAAGGTCAATGGCATTCATAAGTCAAGAGAACTGTGCAATTTTGTCATATCGATATTTTCTATTTGACCTTAGCTATACTAACCAATAGAAAACTATCAAGTGAGTCATTCTATGGTTATCCAATAACTATAAGCATGTAACCCCTTGGTGCCTCCAGCAGTCATGAGTAATACATTACACAACATTTGAAGAGCGTTACACACTTTAGTCTCAACAGATGTATCGGTATCCAGTCTCGTTACACCTTGACTAAGAATATTTAAAATAACATGTTTAATTTTATTATGATAAATTACTTACAACACCTTGTAACTTTTATCAAATACAAAACATTTATGGATTTTCTACAAGATATACTTTTAATTAAATTAATTAATCAATATAACTCATTATATCAAGTATATAATTGAACAAAAATACTTTTTATTCTGAACAAGATTGAGTAAGATATATGTAACAAATTACATAATTTCCCCTAGAGCATACCCATAATTATATCAATCTCCCACTTGCACTTGCGATCTATTATGAAATGAACATCCTATCCCTTCAATCAGTTTGATGGCAACTGATCGAGTTAGACCTTTCATGAATGAATTAGCTATGTTTGTTTAATTATCTATTTGTCAATCAACTCTTTGATGCTGATAAAATAGTTCTATCATGTGAAACTATTTAGAGTACGTTTCTCGACTTCTAATGAGATTTTATTATTACATTGTCATTACATAACATTTAGTATTATCAATACTTAGAATCAACCCTATCTTAGATATTAATTCATGCATTTACATAGCTTTAATTGTAGTGCTATTCAAGGTGATGTACATAACATTTTCGGTGAATTAGCTACAACATTACTTTTGGAACACTTCCAACTTAAAGCTACTTAACTTAATTTTATTAATGATATTTCTTCTCAACATCACTTATAAAATTTTATTTTTTCCACGAAGCAAAGTGTCACCAAATCTATTTCTACTGACATAATTCTACTCATCATTAAAGCTTTCTACCAACTAGTTTATGCGACTTGAAATATAGGCTCCACCTTTGCTCCAAAGCCCCTCCTTCAAGTTTCATCCAATTTCGAAGATTTCTACCAGCTACAATTCCACTAGTCTTCAGAGATTTCTATGGACTCGGTTTTGGTATGACTTGAAACATAAACTCCCCCTATGCTCTAAAGCCCCTCCTTTAAGTTTCATTCAATTCCAACAGTCTCTACAGACAACGATTATATTCGTCTTCAGAGCTTTCTACCAACCAAATTTTGATACGACTTGAAAAATATGCTCTCCCTATGTACTAGAGCCCCAACTCCAAGTTTCAGCAATTCTACCACTTTTGCCCTCGATTTGTCCAATTCGACCATCTCTTTCCTAACAACTTAAAAGCACTAGCAAACCATATCAAAGAAAAAACATCTAAACAAAAATATTGTCCATAGACATACGTTAAACACTTCAAGCACACCCATACAAACATTCACACTACTATGTCAATATGATCAAAAGGGGTTGCAAAACCATTTGAAAACCTTCAGATTTCGGCCACATATATATGTGTGTGTGTATGTGTGTGTGTGTGTGTATTTGATTGAAGTTCAAAAACATTTTAAGATCAAAATCTTGTTTAAAACATCAATTTATACTATATAAACATATACAAGATAGTGAGAGGTCAACAACCATTCACCGGTCACCCTTCTAGTGATGATTTGACTAAGCTTAGTAAGAAAAGAGATGATTTTGTAAGGAATTAAGGTTAATTGATGCCTAGAACTATTTTAAGTAAGATGGAAATGACTTAAAATGATCCGATCAGCCCCCATTTGGCTCTATTCTAAAAATAGGTTAATGGGCATAGTATGGATTAGTCTAATTACCTAATAATGTAGGAGGCCAACAACATCCAAAACTAAATAAAACCACAACTTTAAAATTGTAGGTCCGTTTTTCTACTATGACCACTCTACGAAACAGGAAATCATCATCCTAAAGCAATGAAAGTAGTTTGAGATCCTAATTCAGCTCTTATCAAAAGTTATATCCATATGAGATTTTCATATTGAAATGGTCAAATAAAATTCGACAAAAATCATAAATGTGGAAGATGTCTTTAAGAGTCATTTTTCAAAATTTATCAACCGTTAAGTTCTTTGATGTTTCCTTCCAGTTTGGAGTCAATTTCTTCATCACAACACTCGTTTGAGATTGTTGATCGTCCAATGACTTAGCATATTTGAAAGCGGATATATTGCGCTTTGCTGAGTGTATCGATTTTGAATCTTTGGCTTTGAATTTTTTTCCTTACTGCCCTTTGGTCTCCCCTTCACATTAATATATTTAGGCTCAACAAATGTGGTTGTAGTAGGCATCCAAATTACTTTCATCTTCGTCAAAATTAGTCTTCATTCATCCTCAGCTCCATTATCATACAACTTCTTCAATGCACTATGCTATGATGTGTATAAAAATTCTTTAGGTTCTTCGACATCAACAGGAGTATCCTATTTATATCATGCTCATCAATCATGTTAATTGATATATGACATTCCTCGGTATGTAAAATATACAACTCATGACAATAAGGTAGCCCGTATATAGTTTGTTTCAAATGATCACATTCAAAATTGAACATATTCTCCACTTCTTTCGAAATTCAATCCGACGAAAATAAAGATATTTGATAATGAGGATAAATGAATAAGGGAACATGAAAATTATGTTTTACCATTCCCAAACTCTTTTCAAATGTTGCTTTAATTTATGTATGTTATAATAGTAATACATTGTCCATTTTTTCAAAATTTTGGCTAAAGATGCTTGTTATGTGCCTATGTAAATTTACAACTGGGCATGAGCAACTTATGCTCTATTAGATGTTGTATCGTTGCAGTGCTCACTTCATTGGTCCAAGGAAAAGGAAAATTTTCTTTAAGTGGTACCTAATTATCCAATGTATAGTTAACTTGTTCAGGATATTCTTTCCAATCTTCTACAAAAATATTCAAAAATTCTTTAAATTCATTTATTGAAGACGAATGAACAATATGCATCCAATCCGCTACAAAACATTCACTTATTTCATTGGTTTGAAATTTTGGTTTGCAATCGGCCTTCACATTATGTTCGACATGATAAAAACGTAGTAAGTGAGTAGCATTTTAGAAAACTAAAGACAATGCACTAGTCATTGAGAGCTCCTTACCACTAACGATAACATCTGGAAAGAATTTCGGATCGCACATCAATTTCAAATTCTGTATTGCCCACTCATAAATATCTTCATATTCTTGTGATAAAAAACAAAGCCATAGTAAATGTTCTATTAGTAGAAGTCATTATAACCATCTCGAACAATGACATTTTGTAATAATTCGTTTTATATGTATAATCGAGTAGTAAAACCGAAGGAAAGCATTTGCACAATATAGTCGACTTAGGATGAGACCACTTGAAATTGACTATTCTATCAATCGAGTTATCTTTTCTAACCCTATAAACATAATGATTTTTCATTAAAAAATTCTCAAAGTTGTTGAACTGCAGATCCACCTTTCATCTCACACATGACCATTTTAGCCTTTGTATTTTAAATTGTCTTCAAGATCGAAACATTGTCCAAAAAAGTTCTCTTTATATTCACCGGTACCTTTCTTGACCTAACCCATGCAACGCTCATATTTATCGTGATTTTTTCTCCTCTTTCATAAGTCATCCCGCATATGGATGACCAATTAAAGTTTTAGTATGACTGTGCGTATAATTTACTACTTCAACTTACCAACTATCAAACCCATGATATACACCTTTAATGAGAAATAGACATTCACATTTTTTTGTCGTACTTCATTGTCGTTTCTTAGTCTTCTTCAAATTATCTTCAATTTTTTGTTTAGAATTTTTATATTTAACTACTCTTTCATAGGATAACTGTGTTTTAGGTTTTCTTTATCCACTAAGATTATCGAATTTAGTTATGAGTAAAATAGTGTTTATCTTCCTTGCGTGTGATTGACACTAATGAATAAATGCATCCCACCAATTAAAGACCTGTACGAAAGAAGAATGATCATTAAAACCATAAATATCAAATACCTTATGATACAATTATACGTCCATAATTCAATATTGCATTCTTCACCTGTTATAAAATGATCTTTCACATCTACAAAATGAATTTGCAGATCATCTCTATCATTTTCATTGTCTCTTATGCTACCTTCAAAATGGGCTTACAGTGACTGAATTTGAAGAGTATCCTAGTGGAGCAAACAAAATTATTTTTATAATCAATCAAAAACAAATAAATAATAAATAACAGAGACAAATATTAACATACCTCATTTGCCTTAATATCAATATATTTTCAAGTTTAATATCACCATGAAAGCTACTGTAAACGATTAACTATGAGATATTATTATTTTCCAACAATCGCTAAATTCAAAAAAACATTGCAGAAAACATATTAGTAATTTGACGAATAATAAAAATATAATGAATTTTTCGCTAAGATTAAATATTCAAAAATAAATTAAATGTTTAAAAACGAAAAATCAAAATAAATAGAAATTAAAATCTTGCCATGTTATTACTTCTCCACCATGCCAAAACTCTAAATTTTCAAAGTATAATTAAATGTCAGTGTTATACCTTAATAGTGGGCTGAATGACTCCGCATATTCCTCTGTGTGCCTCCTTTTCAAATTGGTTAGAATAGAGTAAAAAAATGCTGCACCCTTCCCTGTTGTAGTCGGCTGCCGACGACCGATCGGTAGTTGATCGCCGACCGAAACATGGTAATAAGAAGCATGTACGTTTGTTTGTTTTTATTCCCTTAGGCAAAAGTCAGTCCATGCGCCACATATATTTCTCCGCTTACCACATTTCTTAATACTTCAGCAACGAAACTAGGGATGATGCTACCTCTTGTTTTTCGACTTCATCGTTTTGGATGCTTAGCATGCATATTACCACCAGTACGTAAGAAGCTCCACAAAATCTTATCATATTTTTACCTGAAACAGTTGAATACCTATTACATAAAGACAATAATACAGACATAGGAAAATAATACAGACATAGTTTCAACAATTGAAAATCCTTTTCAGGTGATCATACTCGCCTTAAAAGCTTGATGAATTAAGAGTGATACTAAAAACCATCCAAAATCGAGAAATAATAAAACTCCCGTATAATTTATTGTTAGGCCTGAACCTTTAATCAAAAAAATTGTGTTATAGAATTAGAAATAATCAACTCTATTATCAAAACAAGAAACAGGTCAAAAATTAAAAAGAATAAAATTTACGTTAAGATGGCATAATTTATAATTGTATAGCATAGTTTGCCTAATTAAGAATTAGGCCAAACAATAAATAATTTAGGAGCTTTATTATTCTAGGATTTTGGATTTCTTTTGTTAATTTCACTTAGTATTGTTGCAGATGGTACAGCTGTACAGATCTTTGTTATTGCCATGTTGTTTTTGGGCATTCAACTTATTCTTTTTACAAGGCATTCAACACTGCACCTAAAACATAAATCTTCTAAGCCAGTAATGATGACGGAAAAAAGACCCTAATTATCAAATTCAAATTTACGTTATCATTGTAATGTAATAGATGTTCAATTATTAGTGACTATATGGTTGCTATTTATCGAACTTATTGCTATAGTCGGGGTAACATCTATGCCAAATTTGAAGATGACGAGTTCAATAAGAGAAGCGGCAACAACTGTTGAAGACTAGTCAAGACGCATTATTCACCGCATTGTTAGTGGACTCCAAGACGAATATTGGAGTTATTTTGTCATTATTTGGATAATTGTTAAGAGGTATAAAATAAATTTTGCCCCTCATTGAGTAAAAAATAATAATTCATAAATCATGCTTGTTTTTCGTGACCAATCAATGTTTTTTCTTCTTTTTTTACTAATAGCAGCTAAAATGGTTTTCACTGAACCGTTGTACAGTTTTTTTGATGAGTTTTTATCAAGTTTCGCTTCGCACGAATTATAAAATTGTAAACCTTTTATTTGGAAGGAGTATGCATAACATTATTTTTCGGTGGAGTCCCGCTAAATTTTGCTCTCGTTTATCCAAAAATAAAGTTCCTTTAGCAATGTCCTTATTCACATATAAATTGCCTGGAGAAACGCAAGTTTGATCAAGATGTATTCTTCATAGATGAATTGCATAGATAGCACAAGCTTGATGACGTAAAGAAATCATGCATAAATACATCAACTATACAGAAACATGGGTTGAAATCCTTATATTAATGGGATTGATCGAAAATAAATAGTTGACAAGTCAATCCGATCGATCCCACTACCCAAATATTATGGGATTTTGGACAATGGATCGTATTTAATTAAAATTGTGAACGCCGTTCAGACACATAACAAATTTAAGTGTTGATTAATCAATTATGATGAGACGGCGATATAAAGTAGTATATATAGAAATACAATAAAACTTTATCTAAGTATTTACGGCTACGCAGCTTTAATTAGTGGAATTGAGTGAATATAGATCCAATAAGAAATTAATGAATTAATGGGTCAGGCAATGAGTTCTAACCCAAACCATTTACTCTTACACCCTTAATATACATATACATATACATGCACATATACAATCATAGATATGTATATACATATACATACATAGACACACAGTATATACATATATATATATATATATATATCTTCTCATTAAAGGAACTTACATTCATCAAAGTGGAAATTAGGTTAAAAGGCTTCTACTTGCAGGGTAATAAGTTTGACAACACTTTTGAATAATTAGTTTTAAGGACAATTTACAGCATAATGATAAATTCATTTATCTTTTTAAGTTATGCAGAAAAATGATAAATCATTTTATCATTATTTCTGTATAACTGAAAATGATAAATTCTTTTATCTTTTTCCTGTAAAATATCCTTAAAACTAATTTTTCAGAAGTAGTGTCCTTAAAACTTATTACCCTGCACAAATAAGCCCTTGAAGTGAAAATCCCCTTCATCGAATTCGACTATTAATTAAAAGAATAAAATGAAATGTTTAATTAAGGGATTTTGTATTAAGGGAAAATAATTAATAAGATTAGATAATGAGAGATATTAGTCAAACAATAACTCTTACCCGTAATGTAAGTAATTACCCTTGGACGTGAATAAGGAAATATGGAACTGCATATACATTTCCATATTCTCATTCAAGGGTAATTATGTTCATTAAATTCGACTATTAATGAAATGAATAAAACATGGAATATCTTATTGAAGGAATTTTATATTAAGGAAAAGAAATAAATAGGATTAGGCAAGGAGGATAATAGTCCAAGCCTAAACTAGCAGATCTTATACCCCTAGAATATGTATGCATCCTTCATCTCATCCATTATGTTTGCATGCATGTGTGATGTATGTATGTATGTGTGCGTTTATGTGTGAGTGTTATAGGTATAAGAGTTGATGGTTTGGGCTAGAACTCATTGCTTAACCTATTAAATCATTAGTTTCTTATTGCATTAAAATTCGCTATATTCCAACAACTAAAGTAACATAGCAAAAACGCTAAAATAAAATTTCATTTTATTTCAATATGTTTAATTGCCCGACATTTAAATTATGTTTAGCCATCAAAATGTCGTTTATTATTTTAATAAAGATATTAATTGACTAACAAATTTTACATTTTAGTCCCAATATAGCTTTGACCTGCTATCTGGAACTCCAATTTCCAATTCAAAATTCACTAACGCTAACATTGGCATAGCCGGCCCAGGGGAAAGCCCACTAAGTCCCTGGGCTGGGGCAACCCACCTAGGTGGGGGCAACATTTTTTTTTCTGACAAGCCCACAAAGAAAAATTACAAATATAAAATCACGTTTGTCAGGTTCACCAGCTTATTAATTCATCGAATCTAGGGCTTCCGTCCACAGTCCACCTCATTGCCACAAGTCTGCTGCTGTCGTCCGCCTTCGCTTGCCTACTGCCACCTCTGCCCGCCGCCTTCCTGTTGCTACCTCCACCTGCTTATTGTTGTCCAAAGACTAGAATCTAATATTGCTGAAAGCCTGAAGCTATTGCTTTTGCCTCTTCTTGTCATGTTAGGTGTTTTTGATTTTCTTTTGTTTAGTGAAACCCAATATTGATTTGCTGAAGTTATCATAATCTGTCTATAGGTCTAAGACTTTAACACAAGATTGAAATTGCACTGATTGTTTTCATATTGCTGAACAGTGAAACCCAATATTGTTGAAATCCAATTTAATGAATCACAATATTACCAAAACCCAATATTGTTGAAGCAATTGACTGTTTTCATTAATTTTATATTAGTGGCTGAAACATAACTGGATTTATTGCTAATGTTTTATCCAGTTCGTTGACTGGCAATGGCTTCATCAATGGTGGGCTCAATCCCTCAACTCTTTAATGTGAAAACCAAAAAAATCAATAAATTCTAGTTAATTTCTAAACTCTTTAAGATAAAAATTTTGGATTTTTACTAAATGCAAAGTTCACGCATATTAGCAAAGATGAGTTGGTGAAATATTGTATTTGCTTAGAAGGTTATTTAAAACACAACCAACAATGCATTATTTTTGGAAAAGATCTATTTCAAGATCTAAGAGCTTTGCAAGGTATGTTACCTAAGGAAATAACTAAGTCGGTTAGCATTCTTGAATTTATAAAATCTTATGTAGATAATGTTGGTTTTCAATGTGTATGAGTTGCTCATCTGATTTTACTATAATTTCGGTTACCGTTGCTTCGGCGGAGAGAAGTTTTTCTAAATTGAAATTAATTAAAAATTATCTTTGAAGACCATGTCGTAAGGACGATTGAATAGATTAGCAACGATTTCAATTGAAAGTAAGTTTTTGGAGAAACTAGATAGTTACAATTTGATTAAAGAATTCGCTACAAAAAATGCAAGACGAAGTATGTTTCTTTGAACAAGTTTTATATTTTGTATGGACTTTTGTATTTCTCCACTTTATGTAGTGGTTTTTGTATGAAAAGTTAATTTAACTTTATATAACTTCACTTGGTTTGCTGGTTTTTGTATAAAAAATTATTGTGTTGCACGTTGTATCTTTTTTATTTGACAGCATGCTTACTTTTAAACATAAAAAAATATAAAAAAATTATTTAGGGGCAATCAAAATAGTTTTGGACTAGGGCAACCCAATTTTAGGGCCGGCTCTGAACATTGGATCACCATAGTAAATTCCAAATACATGTAATAGACATATCAAATGTCAGTAATTGTATTTTATTCACAGAAACCCCCATGCAAAGTCATAAGAAATGGAAAAATAACATGCTAAAATATTCTAAACTATAGTTTGAAACAAATACAAAATTATTGTTTGTGATTTACCAGTCGCTACAAATCCAAAATTACTATAATAAAGCACATACCATGAAAAAAATTTCTTGCTGGATCTTTTGATCAAAGAATGCATCACATTATTAAAGTCCTCTGTAAGGTAGTCTTGCATAACATATTCCCATTTAAACGCTTCATGTATTTCGATAATCATAACTGTAACTTCAGTATATGACCTACTTCTTAGAAGGTCTCCTTCTGCAACCATCTCTCTCATTCACACCTTTAATTCTTTAACTTTGATCCCGAGCTTGTTAATCTCTTTGTTTGATGTAGTTACAGAACACTTGATTTTCGTCAACACAAAATCTAGAAATAAAACTAGAATGTTGCTACTACGTCTCTCACTGAATTTGTCATCTCCAAAATTCAGTAGCGGCATTACCACGACTCAACCAAGATATTCAATAAATTGTAACCATATAGTTACCTGAAATAACCGAATATATATTACATTAAAACAATGATATAAATTGAAATTCAATAATTAAGATGACCTTTTCCAAGTAATTCTTGCTTGCTCTAGAAGCATTATGGCTTAAGTGTAATTATATTGAATACCTTGTTGCATCACTGCAACAAAATAACCATATTACAACCTTTCATTTACAGCTAACAAAAGTTGGCAGTTGTTATTGGTATTTTTAGCAACTATTTTATTTCAGTAGTTGTAATAGGTATTTTGTAACAACTATTTTATTTCAGCAGTTGTAATAATGGCACTTATAACAACCATATTTGTATAGCAGTTGTAATATTTACTTATAACAACTATTTTCAACAGTTATAACAAATATTATATTTCTATCACATGTGGGGCTTTCAATTTCCCTCCATTCATTTCTTCGGCCGTCCAAACCTGCAAAAAAAACACATCGCTCGTTTTCTTCTTCTCAAGACCTAAACGCCGCAATAAATCTAAACCAGCAAAAAAAATTGTTTTCCCTCAACGTAATAATTTAGTCACAGATCCAAAAAGCCCTAAATCATCGTCGTCGTCGATCGCAAGCCACCCTATCGCTACTAGCTAGATTGCTCTTGCTCGCCGCTTGTACGCGCTCGTGCTATCACTCGTAGGTTTGATTTCTTTCATTATTTTCTAATCTGTTGATTTTAATTTCATTTTTCTTGGTTGATTAACTTGATTAGTATTAATTTATTTCACTAAGATGAAACCGGTCTGCCTACAGTTGGTTATACAGTTGATTAATTTTATTTGTATGCTATTTTCAAATATCCTGAATCTAGGCTTAAAGATGTTTTAATATAATTAGTTTATTATATAGCTTTTCAAACTAATTAGTGTAAACTTCTCGGCCAAGGAGTCCTCCAAATTCAGGAAAGGTTTTTTTTTTTTTTTTTTGATTCAACCTGTTGCATGTAATAGAGAAAATTGATTTTTTGGTTTTGGACATGATCAGTGATTTAATGAAATTTTTTATAGAATTTGAAGTAGTATATGCAAACAGAAGTGCTCTGAGAATGAGAATGTGGTGGTGTTTGTGAAAATGGATTGTACAATATGCTTGCTTAGGTATTTATGGGAACAATGGAGCACGTTTTTTTGCTTTACTTTATTAAATGAAAAAATAGGAAGTGATAAAAGAAACATGTTTTTTTAAGAGAGGGTGAGAAAGTCATATTAAAAGCAGCTAATATCAAGTTGTTGTCAAAACCAAAACAGCTTGATGCTGTTGAGCATGTCCTATTTAATATGTTTATGGCTCTCACTTAACTTTGACTGCAAAAACCAATCCTGTTTTGTACATGAATAACATATTTTTGCTGTTGAGATCTGATATTCATATATCGCTATATCTTATCCTTGATTCCAATGTTCTATTGACTACATTATTAAATTTTATTATGGAATATTGATTGTTTAATTGTACTTCAAATATGCATTGCAATGTAGCAATAACGTTGGGCTCTTATTGCAAATATAAAAACTGTTATTAAATAACTAAATTGCACCAGCTTGAGTAAATCACAGAGCAAGTGTGTGTTGCCGCTTAAATTGCACCAGTTTGGATGACACACACATACATATGCATCTATGTATGTATGTATGTCTATCTATGTGTAAATTCTGTTATCTTTTTCATATGTCTAAAATATGTGGGACAAAGATGTTTTTCGTGAAAGAGTTTTTAGTTGATAAAGGTTCTTAGTAACTTAGTTTATTAATAACTTATTACAATGAGGTGGTTTGAAACTCGTCAAAATAAAGTGAAATGTTTGTCCGTCTATAAAGCTATTGTGCTTTAGTACACAACTTAGAATATATTTTGCTAGATTGTTAACATCTGCAAATTTACATGTATAATAGTAAATCGTAAATTCTACATAGAAGTGTAAAAATCCATTGATCTCAATTTACAAGAAAAAAGTTGTACAAGTCAAAATGTATCGAATTCTGGCCATTTATTATCATAGTTGGTGCCAAAGTTGATCACAGAAGGAGCACATTGTGGAGTTGTCATGACTAGACTGATGATGAGGGCATATTAGCACTAAAATGTTAATACCAATATTGCTTGAGAATTCTCCTTTGCATCTACGTGGAACCTAGATGGAATCACATTTGTAACAGGCAATCGAGACAAAACATGCTGGGTATGGGATATACATAACCTCTCCAAATCTTTAGTTGTATTAAGAGGAAATCTTGGGGCGATTTGGTCGGTTTGGTTTTCAGCAGATGATCTGTTCTTGGCAATGGCCGAACCTGCAGATTTTGTGCACATATATGATGTGGGCAGTGGATATCGAAGGTGTAAGGAGTTGGATTTCTTTGGTGAAATTTCTGGTTTGACTTTTAGCCCTGATACCGAGGCTATTTTTGTCGGTGTATAAGATTGGACTTATGGAAGCCTTTTATAGTACAATAGAAAAAGGAACTCGTTATATTTGGACAGTTTGATTTGAATGAGTCTGAAATGTTGGTAAAATAAACTAAATTTATGTTTGAGAAATGTGTTAGTGGACAATGCACCGATGAAGTGAAACTAAAGTCTAAACAAAAAAGAAAAAAGAAAATTGAACTGTGTTGTGAGATTATAAATTAATGGTGGTAGTAAGCTATTATACATAATCGTTTCATATCAAAACAGTCTTATAATTAGTACGATGTTCTAACTCTTTACATATTATGATATTTTTTTCAGGTTGATTACTTAATAAAAGAAGCTTGAACTTGTTGCAACCATGGGTAAAAATGAGCAACAAAAAGCAGAGGTAAACATCTTCAACTTTGTATATTATGGCATTTTCATTATGTTAAGGACCATTGATTGTTGTACCTAAAAGCTTACAAGGTTTGATTATTAGTATTGATGAATGAGAGCCATTGGTTTAATCCTTTTGCAAAATTATTCTAATCATCTACATCTAGCATATAAACCTATATTTTGTTGTAATATTATGGGGGTTAATGGCAATGCATAGGAGTTGACAGCTAAAGGTTTGTGGTCATAGATTATATTTTTCTACTAGGCATACATCTTTTGAGATTAATAAATGTTTCGGCAATCATTTTCTCCATCTGTAACACATATAAATTTACAAATGAAGTATTATATTTTTTTTAATCACTTTTCTCCTTCCTTTCACTTTAAAATACAAAGTTACAAACACAGTCTAAGTTAAAATCAAACTAATTCACTTTATTTTAATAAACATTATTTTTTTTCCAAATGATAGTCAATAATATTCCCTAAATTATGATCTTTTTTCCCTTTTATTTTATTTTATTTTTGTTTTAAAATAAAAACAAAACTTAGCATTTGTATTTGTTGAAGCCAAGTAATATGTCTTAAATCTGATTCATCAACTGCCCATGCAATCTTCATTAATAGTTCCCACAGTCTAGATTAAATGTGAAAAATATTTATAGTTCAAGACTTATATATATTCATTTTGTATATACATAGCCATCTTATCTTAACTGAAGGCTGAAATTAATTTTAGAGTTTCATAACTTTCATACTAAACTAATTTGCAAATGCCAAAGCTCAGCTTGTTGCCATGTATAAAATTCTAATCTAATTTTGGCCTAACTTTTGTACTCATTTTTTAAGTCAAAGGGATTCTTATCACCAAAAACACGCACGTGCAACAATATATGCTGCAGATCACCATTTCGATTTTCCAAAATAAACCCTGCTAAACTTTTACAACTTCAAAAATTAAGATTTTTTTTTAAAGATTATTATACATTCTCAAATTCAAGTATGTGGTTTACTGTGTCATTTAACGTTTTTAGCATAAATTAGGTTAGTAGCAGAGCTGCGGTGGGTAGCGTGCATGTAGAAAAGTTGGAATGCAGAAAGGGCAAGTCAATTTTAGGTGATTAAACACTAACATATTTATGTCTAAAAGTTATAATCCTTGAATTTTATATGCTTGTGTTGTGATGTTGGTTTTTGAACTTGTTATCCGTGCTACGTTTATGCCATCTTTAGCCTTGCGGCATAAGAAATCAAAGATGACAGCTACAATCTTTTTGCCTCATATTTAGCATGCCTCCGTCATTTGAAAGAAAAAATATTCTGCCATCATCCTTATGCCAACTGACAAGTAGGATAGGCTATTAAATTCAATTTGCTGCTTTTATTCTATGTTACATGTGTGTGATAGTTTTAAGCAGTGCAGGTGATATATATACTCGTGTGTGCTGGTTGTTAATGACCACACTCTTCAACAAATTTAGATATGACTAATCCAACTCATCTCATAGTTGTAAGTACCGTTCCTATTAATTTTAATGATCCTTATATGTATGGTATTGTTTCTATCATTGTTCATGCTGATATTTCAACCTTAATATATAATAACTGTGCATGCATTGCATGTGTTGTGCTAGTACTACTTTAACAGTTTCCGATTTCTTGAACTCCTATTTGCAGTTGCATATCTTTTGAAAATTCATTTTATGGTACTATTCAGTACATGATACCTTTAAGGTCCAAAATCAATGATGTTCTAATGTTTAGTGTTTGATTTAGATCGAATACAATTGATGATAAAGGAACTGTACGTTGTCATGCCTTGACATGAATATTATGGATGCACTACACCAAAACAGGAAAATTCTAACATTTATAAGTGTTACAAATAACTTCGGCAACACTATTTAAGTGTTACTAATGGACTGTGAGAAATGAAACAGTCAAATTTGTAACACTTATAAGTGTTACAAACGTACGTATTACTAACACTTATAAGTGTTGGTACCTAAATATACGGTAACGCTTATAAGTGTTGGTAACGAAATATACGGTAACACTTATAAGTGTTGGTAACGAAATATACAGTAACACTTATAAGTGTTGGTACAGAAATTTACGGTAACGCTTATAAGTGTTGGTAACAAAATATATGGTAACGCTTATAAGTGTTGGAAAATGATTATTTAGTAACACATATATATATACCAAAACTTAAACGCAAAGTTTAAATATAAACACTTTGCAAATAATGGTTTCCATATCGCAAATAATTCATCATACATATTCAATGCAAACTTTAAACGCTCTGCAAATGTAGTATAATATATCATAAACGATTATTTACATATCTAAAATACCACAATGTCATATATTCAAATATTATTACAACATAAGCTTCAAAATTTTTTCAAAATACACTTAAAAGTTTAACTTACGGTTAACCTAACCGTTCCTGATCATCCACTCCAAACTCTAATGGTTTTGAATATTCTTCAACGTCCAATACAACAATCCAAAGCGTCCTTCGAGTTCCTGCATTTAATATAAACACTCGATAAAAACTTATACCTTCAAAATCAAAAGGATAAAGACTGAGTTACAACTCAGATTTTAATTTTTTTTTGTATTTATGAATTCGCAAACTTAGTATGCAAAATACATGTTAATCAAACTCAATTAGCATTTGTTGCAAACCCAATTTGCATCGATTTTGCTACATGCTCAGTTTGTGGCCGACTCGATAACAATATCCGTCCGATATTTTCTGAAGGAAAAAAGTGCAAATTTACTAATGAATTTTGATAAGGAACTAACAAAAAGTTGTGTTCTTTTTGGAATGCCAGCCTATAAAATCCTACACATATTATCATGTCAAATGTTAATTGTCATGATAAGAAGGGCAGAGAACTTCAGGATAGATACTACTGTCACTCAATATGTACGATTAGAGTCAAGTACCAATTCTTTGCTACAAGTATTAATTACTTGTTGACAAGTTTATTAATCAACAATAAGAACATGTACAAAAAGTTTCTAGCAAAAATGGTACATAATTAACTAGTATAAACTACATATGAATCCATTTTTCATTCAGACATGAAAATCTCATCAGAAGTTAAAAACAATACGTAAACACGGACAGTAAGTTGTAGACTCCATATGCAAACAGTAAAGTTATAAATTCAATACATTACATTCTAAAAGTGTGAACACAGATAGGATAGTTAAAAAATAAATATGCAAACAAAGACAGTTGAAAGTATAGATGGCAAATATCTTACCTTTAACCTATTAATAACAAAGAAGGAAAATATCATTTAGCATCTTTATATGCCTTTGAGCCCCTACTATCTTACATACCTATAATATTTCAAATAAAATTGCCATATACATGGTTAGAAACCTCTTCAACATTTACAGCCCACGAATACTCAGATCAACTTAAAATAATGCAATGAGAGTGAAAGCTCATTAAGAGAAGTAAAAAACACGAAAAAAGATCATAATATGGCATTAGTAAAATCAATCTTAGAACCTGAAATTGCCAAAGGAACTTCAAAGTTTTATGAATACTCTGGCTATCTTATCTTGGTATGCATTTGCAAATTAAGCTGCACCTGTATATAATATAACTGTACGTTGTCATTTCTCATCGGATATATAGGATGCATTAACAATCAGCTCAAATAACTACAATACACATACCATTATAAAAACATGAAAGTAGATATGAGGTAACAGCTCAAAACCGAATTATGTATACATACCAGGATGCATGTACCCTTAGCTGAAGCCGTGCATGCTCCTCTCATGCAGCGTGCATGCTCCCTCACACCCCTCACGGCAACACCTACTTCCAAATCGAGAGCCCGAGCTCTGCCTTAGTTCTACTATGCGCATTATACCTGTGTGCACGCCCCTTTTCTGTAGTGTGCACGTCTTCAATTCTTTCAATTATTCATGCTTTTTATTTCATTTAGCCATGGTAAAGTTAAACTATAATATATTACTATCTTGATTCCAAAAAGCACAACAACAAAACGTGATCAACTGAACTATCAGATTACGGAAATGTACCTTATTCAAAAATCCATCACAGGAAAGTTTGTAATTACTATCATTATGCGTCTTAGGCACAACCCTCTCATCAACCCAAAGCACGTGCCATTTCGCCCAATCAACGTCATTAACATACGGATTTTATAGCAATTTCCTACGTTAGTAGTTACGTCAAAAAATAACAAATTTTCTAAGAATAACAAAAATAATACAGAACTTGAATTAAATCGCTGTTACCTGAGGCAAGCTATGAGGTACCCACCGGATAAAACGACAGTAAAAGCCCCCCTCTCTTCTGCGTACTTCTTCGACAGATCTGCAACGTAAGAAGCTAATCTAGTTGCCACGTCGTCATCGTTGGGGTAGGTGAGCACGAGTTGGTCTCCAACTGTCGAATTCATTGGATTTTCTACGGATGCCATTGATTTTAAGATAGATTCTCATATAATCATGTGAGGAACTACAGAATCAACCTAATACGCTGATAATACATATCTAACAAGGGTTTAAAACATGAATAAACATACAATATATTATATAGGGGAACAAGTGCATACCAAATGCAACATGTAATGCGAATCAACATGACAATACAACAAAAGATGCAAACATCAAAGCTAAATACTCAAATTCCTACAAGAATCTAGCAATAAGTTTAAATCAGAATTCAAACATACTTGCAGAAGCAATGATGGGTTGATTCAGGAAAGGAAACTGCTACGGTTCTACCATCGGTTCAGGAATTTCAGGAATATCCATTTGCATCCCACTAAATGCTTCAATGAACTGAAGAACCGAAACCGAAGATCTAAGACTTCCAGCCAATTCATCAATTTGTGCCTTTAAAATCGTGTTTTGCCCATTCACTTTCAAATACCGCATCAGCCTTCTCCAGGTTAATCATAAGACTGTGTCGCAAAAAATATACAATTTATCATTTATTGCGGTACATGAGTAATATAGAAAACACATGTAATACATATATATTAGTTTCATTTTACCTTTCCAGTACATTTCTAGTAGGATTATTACATCTACCATAGTAAAAAGGACCTAGCTGAGTAGCTGATGGCTATGAACATGAGTGAAATTAATTAACACATGCACAACGTAAATTAACATAGAGATTTTGTGATATAGAGATAGGAATGGAAAATCTCAAATTTATATAATTAAACAATGATACTTTTGAAAGTAGAGACCGGAAGAAATGTGCATGTTTGATATAGAGGAGTACTGGTAGCGCCATATGGATCAAATGTGTTTCCAAAACTACTCAATATTATTGATGTACTTGGCTCCTTGTTCTCTGTTTGGACATCTACAGTACCTACAAAGAATAGAACTTGCTCAAAAATTACATGTATTTGTCCAATACTGGTTTGCATCCATTTAAATTACTCTTAACATTGCATTTTCTATGAGAAAATGTGTAATCTAAGATTAATAAATAACTAATAAACTCTGTAACACTGGAGACATGATCGTATTAATAGATAACTCTGTAACTATGAGAAAATGGAATAAACATTTGCACTAAAAGTTATTGCAATGGGATTAAACCTGATAAATATAATGAAGTTTTCAAGATAATTCTCTTTTCCAAAGCAATATAGACTGGTGCGTCTCAGTTTCAAACCGAGGCACGCATGGCATCAAACAAGTATATAAATATATTTTTAAACATGCACATGCTTTCCCGCTAAATAATAGCTCTTCCATCAAACCCCAACCTTTCATATTTCAATGTTGCATAGTTTGTTATAAAACTGCTCTTTGCAATTACCATTAATATTATCACTAATAGAGACATAATAAGTGCATTGTAATTGTATCAAAAAACAATCCAATTCATAATGTAAACCAACATGATATCACATAATAGATCTAAAACGCAACTATTTAAAAACTAGTCATCATCGATATCCGGTTATGTAAAACTTATTAGCTAAAGCTTCTCGGACCATGTGAATCAACTAATAATTAAGAAATCTGTCAAAAAGTTATACTATGTTGAATTTTATTATGATAAAATAACATTGAAATATTGTGATCAACTGGACTAGTATCAAATTTGGTGTCACTGCCGTTGATCTATAACAAAAATCTACCTTCCTGTAAAATGTATCAGAAATATTGTAAACATTACTATTAACAACAAGCGTACTACATTGTTTAATAATCCAAAGGTTGAAAACTATACATGTGCATCACGTTGAACAAACAAAGAAGGTTTCAACTAGTTTACTACGGTTCAGCTAGTAAATTCAAAAATAAAAAATATAACTTAATATAACGAAGATATGAAAACATAATAGAATATAGATTGTATGGCTTTCCACATTGATTGTAATTGACCATCAATAAAACCCAAGTGATCCAAGAAAAAAGGCCGTCAATTACTGGAAAATGTAAGAGTTTCAAATTCATCAACTGTAATGAAACATTGGACCAAAGAAATCATGGTATTTACTAGTAGTTATGTATTGCACAAGCGTTTAAATTGTCAAAATATAATATTTTGTGTATGCACAAACTCGTTAGCATGGACTATAATAGCAAGATGCTATTATAATCGTTAACCACTATAATTGATAAAGATACAAGTTAAAAACATTAAAATGCACAAAATCTACCTCGGGTGCATGGGACAAACCTGAAATAAAAATAATTTTTAATCGTAATTACAAAGTAATTGAATAAATAATGAAACAACATTAAAATCATTGAAAAGACTTGAGATCAAGCACATCAAAGAAAATGAGAATGTATAGCCTATGATAAGACCATAATTTGAAAGCTAACACTATTAAAAGAAAGAGGAGGATGAGAAAGTTACGTTCAACATCAATATAATATCACAAATATTGTAAAACAACATTACACCAAGCATTATGTGGGCATTCTCAATTCCTAAACCACAAGGTTAAACAACATGCATACTGTAGAAATTTCAACTTCGAATCTTTTAGTAAACAGAGTAGTTAGGAGGTATAATATATGGTCCAACTATGGAATAACTAACAGATTAACATCTGCTTTTGTTAAAAATCAAACAGAAGCTGTCTTTTTTCTAGAATAACTAACATAAAATTCCAGATTAATTGGTGAAATTCAATGATACATAAGTTAAAAAATTAACAAACTCAGTGCATAAACATCAAACCTTTTGCCTTTTGGTCCTGCACAATCCACAAAGTAGATGAAGATCGTCAAATGAAAATTGTTGTGCTGCAATGCAACCGCGGTCACGCATGCCCCTACCGAGATCAAATTTGAGCACAGAGCACATGTTGGCTGTCGCGTCCGATTGTCTTATCACTGTTCAAGAGATGCTAGTGTCGCATTAGGCCTACTTAAGTCTGGAGTTGCCGTCGCCGTACCGATTTATCGTCTCGCCGCCGATTGGAGTTCCGCTATTTTTTTCTTCCACGTGCATCTGCTGAGAGTGATAAGTCAGATTTCGCGTAGAAGAAGAAGCCTGAACTCTATATCGATTTCGTGTGGAAGCTTGAAACCCTAAAATGAAATTCATTTTTGTGCGGCCTAGAGATGATAAGCGTGAGAAATCATATGGGAAATGAAAAATTACCAACTACTCCCTATGTTAATGAATTATTTGCCGATATACCATCTATTATAACACTTATATGTGTTGTAAATAATAACCAATATTTTACAAGGTTTATACCAAAGCTTTTTTAATAACCGACACTTTTTGACTGTTGGTAGTTTATAACATTTATAAGTGTTGGTAGTTGATAAATATAAAATGTTGGACAATCAATATTTTGGTGTAGTGATGGTATTCTAATGTTTTGTGTTTGACTTAGAGTACAATTGATCAAACACGTTATAGCTAATAACACACCACTTAATAGAAGTTGAGGGAAACTGATGAAACTGAAAGTAATCAGCAAACTTTTGTTGGTACAGTGGCTTCAATATTATAGAGAAAAGTGGCAATTTAGAACTTAAAGAAGAACTTAAGCAATGAGTCATTTCTCAATAAATATAATTTTGTAGGCTATGCTACAACTTTGGAATATTGACTATATAGTTAAGACTATTAGTATAGATTCTCATGTTCAATTTAAATTAAATAGTACTATGCCAACAGCTTCTATATCTGTATTATGTCCTTTTTTATTAAGGAGTTTAATCCACAATATCACTGATACAATTTTTTGTTTTAAAATCGAATAGAAGGATTTACCATTTTAGGGATTTAAATCATTCATAAAACAAATGAAATCAGCATAATTCATTTCAAAAATAAAATAATATATTATTTTCATCACATTCAACATTAAAATAAAGGATTAATATAAAACGGTTCATATGTGTAGCTGCTGTTTATTTTAGCATGCTTGGATAATCAAATTGAATGAAGTCAGGAAATTTTGTATATCAATGCTCCACTTAATGGCATATTTTTTATAATTATAAATAAGCTAGTTGTAACGTTCGAGATTTTCGACTTTCGAAAATCGACATTAATACGTCCATTGTATCAACTGCCGAGCAATCGAAGGCCGAAAAAACCGTATTGTTAGATTAAAGAAGAGGTAGAAGATAGAAGAAGAAAGAAAGAAGAAGCAACAGAAAAAATATCAGAATCTCACAGTCGCAGCGGAACAACATATAATAGATAAATGAATATCTTTAAATCAGAAGAACTGTACATCTTATACATTACATCATCAGAATCAACTTACAACACAACTGGACAATTATATGAACTTGTCCTTACAAGTGGATACACAGCGGAAAAGATAATATCATATACAAGTGAGACGTTTCGCCATCCAGCTCCAATTCCTGATTCCACAGCAACTCCTGAATTCCAGAATATCCTGATAACCTGACTCTAGGTTGCCCGAGTGGAAAATGATGGGCACCCAGAGTTTAGGAAGGGAACAATAAACTCCAGGCCAGTCATGGGACTGGCGTGAGAACTTAAAACAGTTTATCTTAAAAAACAAAGAAATGTTTTAAAATAGATCAGCAATGCTTTTAGAAAATGTAACTACCATAAGGCCTCCCGCCACACACACAATGCAAACGCAGAATTGGAGAAGATTTCTCCTTATGATAGTTAAACATGCTTGATACGCAAATTTCTTTGATATTATTACCATAAGTGCAAAGTGTAGGAAAACATTTCGAAAGTATAATATAAATCTTAGCCAGCATAGATAGTCTGCACTTATGCCTATTATATCTACTATGTTCAATAGCAGGTTACCGCCACATTCCATGGCCGGTTATACAACTAAAACCGTACAGGGCTCGTATTGTTTCTTTGGATTTCCAACAAATGGTCAGGCCAAGGAACTTTCCATTGCCACATGAGTACGCCTCTAGAAGGACACCCGAGAACCTAACCGGATCTCTGCAAACACAAGACCGGGTTACCTCTGCAAAAGTAGGTAACTACTGACACGAGTATGCCATCCCCCGATCGCAAACAACCTTTATTCGAGGATCCTCAACCAACAACAATCACAAAGTCATATATATTTGCGATATCCAAATAAGTTAAGTATCTGGGCTCCATATCAGGATACCACTTCTATCCAGAAGGAAATGCACATACCCTAAGGGGCGCTACTTCGTATAACCTTGCTGCATCTTTCCTGTTTTGACCATTACCGGGTTGTATGGTCCGACGAAGTCTCGTCCACAAAGCTATGCTTTTCACAAAAGCTATGCTTTGATCAACAAATGATCAACAACACTTCGTATGCCACATTACCAAATTGGAAATTATCAGTAGTAACCACCAACTACATAACCTCTGAGCTCGTACGTCTCAGAGAAGGTGTTAAGCTAAGAGAATAAATTCTCCGCCACCAACATAAATGTGTTTGATAGAAACCAGCTTTATATCTCAAATTGTAACGTCAGACACACATCCATACAAGTCCGTTCCAGGATCGAACGAAACCGAAGGCACTTCCAAAGAATCCCTTGCAATCCGGATATTCACTAACCACGTCCGGACTTCCATCACAAAGGGTGATAAAATCTCTATATCGGAGATCAGCCGATGCAGAGACATTCGACGGTAATCCTTCCGTTTTCGAAAATATCCGGTCTTCAATACCGGTCTTCAAATGCTATCCATTACGACGTATCACTATTCGGTACGGGATTCATGACACAAAGGTCCTCTCCCAACTAAACCAAATAACGAGCGCTTATTTTTAAAATAAGTGTAGCATTCAAATTCAAGCAAATCACAACAAATACCCATTTAAAGGTAAATATTGATAGTCGGTTATTTAACTATCAATAGATATGCACAACATCACTATATTCCAAATAATTTCCCAAATTATTTATTTTCCCAAAATATCTTTACAAGATATTTTTTTCCAAACTTCAACTATTTGAAAACAAATTCAAATCACTTTTCACCTTTACAACTTTTGAAAACAAATTTCAAATCATTTTCCTTACGCGGAAATACTTCCAAATATTTATTCATTTTCACCGGAATTCTGCCGAGTTCAAATATTTTAAAATAATTTATCACACTTATCCAAAATATATCGGGAAAAAACTTTGAGATAAAACTATTTTTTTAACACTTTACTTAAAATATTAGTTATAAAAATATTATACCAATTGTTAACGCTTAAAATTGAACGCTAACACCCCGGTGTGTGAAGTGTGAATGTGAAAGCACCACCCGATGGTTCGGGAACAGAATATCAGCTAAAATAACAGAAAATACAGTAAGAGACAGCGATTTTATAGTGGCTCGGCTTAAGGAGTAGCCTACGTCCACTTTAAGTATCTTTATTACTGATCTTGTTACAAAACGATACAATGCTCTTCAAGTACAAATCTCTTTAGTTACAAAACACTTTGAACAAGTAGCTTAAGCTTCGATGTAGATGAAAGTCTTCGAATCCATGTCGGACATGTGAAAGTCTTTCAAAGTAGCTTGTAGTGTTCTTCGAAACTTCAAGTATAGAGTCGGTTTAGAAACTGGCAGAGTATCGACGCTTGAAGAGATTGTCCCCCCAATGTCCCCTGAAAGTTGGAGATGGTCATGTATTTGTAGAGAATTCTGGGCAGAAATTATTGCCAAGTCGTAAGTCGTGGCCGACTTAAGATAAGTCGTGGCCTACTTAGGAAAAGTCGTGGCCGACTTATCGAGCCAAGTCCATAGTTTAATAGAGATCAGCTTGTCTTACTGAATTCATGCCATAAGTCGTAGGTCGTGTACGAGTTATCTGGATGCGGCTTCTTATTTGTCTGCTTAAGTCTTGTACGACTCATCATAAGACGTAGGTCCTGACCGTCCTAAACTAAGTCTTGGCTTGCGGCTCAACTAGAGTAAGTTCGTTCACTTGGTCGTATCACAAGTCCTGAGTCGTCAACGAGTTATCGAATCACGGTGTGGTACTGAACTTGCCTCTGCAGTCTTAGGTCGTAAACGACCTAGCAGAAGTCATAAGTCGGTTGCGACTTAAGTGTAGTTGTCTTAACCTTTTTGTGCCTTGAGTCGTTACTCCCTTAGGTCGTTAGGTCGTAACATCTTTAAGTCGCATACCTTTTAAGTCGTAGACTTCCTTAAGTCGTAGACTTTCTTAAGTCGTAGACTGTTTGGATTGTTATAATTCTTGAGTCGTGTAGTTCTTAACTCATTAAGTCGTGGAGTGCTTTGAGCTGCTAGATCGTGGTGACCTTAAGTCGTAAGTCGTTCATGTCACAACTTGTTAAGTCGTCACACATCTTAAGTCGTGAGGTTTCCTTGACCCATTAAGTCGCGCACTCTGCTTGAGTCGCATACCTTGCTTGAGTCGTACAGTTATTAAGTCATAGAAAATGGAGGGTTAACATTTGCCCCTCGAAGTACACGCCTAAGTCGCAGGTAGTGTGCTTCGACTTATCTTAACTCATGTGTCGATTGAAGTTCCACTGCCCCAAGATATAAAAGGCTTAAGTCATTCATCTTACTTCCTTCTTCTCATTACTTAATCCTTAAGCTGCTTCTGCCATTAACGCTTCTCCAAGCTTTCAAAGGCGATTTCGACTCGATTTATCTCCGATCATCTCTAGCATCACACTGCGTAAGCGACTTTGCTCCTCCTACAATGGCCGATTATCATCAAATTATGCGCCCCATTTTTCGTCTCCAATTGGCTCCCCTGAGCCCTGCGAGTTTTGTTACACTGGACATCGATGGACTTAAGGCGGTTTCATCTGACTCACGATGATTCGTAATTTGTGGCGATCTAGCAGTGATAGAACTAAGGTTGATGATCGTGAGGTTATTGGGTTAACGGGTTAGGAGTTAGATGGTATGTTGGCCAAATAGAGTGGAATGTTGCCCCGAGTGCGACTTAGCAATCTTTACGACTTAAGCCGTGAGTCGTGGCCGAGTTAGGACTTGAGATTTTCCCATTGCTTTGAATTGGAGTTTCTTCTATCTTCCATGACTTAACATAACCTGTAGGAAAAATCTCTTAAGTCGTTGGTGAGTTAGCACCTAAGTCGTTGCCGAGTTAGCACTTGAGTTGTTTACGACTTAGCTCTTGAGTCGTCTACGACTTAGCACTAGAGTCGTCTACAACTTAGCAATTGCACTTTTAACTGCTGCTTGAACCTTGAACTGCTGCTTGAACCTTGAACTGCTGCTTGAACTTTGAACTGTTACTTGAACTTTGAACTGTTAAACTTTTCTGCATTCTTTCGCAGATCACTTTTGACTTGCAAGCTAACAATCTGTTCAATACATCATTTACAGAAAATTGGCACGAATATACTGCCACTGACTGCCCACATCAAATGGCAGATTAGTTAACAACAGATAATCAACTTAAATAGATTGTGTGAACGAAGTGCTCTTAAATCATCAAATTCAAGTAAAGTATTAAAGCAACATTGAAATAGTCAACTGAAACTGCCCAGTTTGCACTAATACTATACCTGAACTTTAAATTAACAAGTCCTGTAATTTGGTAATCGATTAATTGTCGACTAGTTTAATTCCAATTATATTTACTTGTTATTTTTATTAGTTCTGCACAACACTTCACACTTTTAGGAAACGTGCACCTTCACATTTGAATATCCAGTTTCTTGTGTAGAATGACTTCTCAACAAGAAGAGATAACAGCCCAGACTGGAGAAGCCACTTTTATTCCGGCTCCCCTAGTTAATCCTCCAGAGAGAGCCTCTACCACTTTATCATACAAAGTTTTTCGTCAGTTATGCACTCAATTTGGCAATGTTGAAGCAGATGCCATTCTTCCTAAGAAAACTAACAGTGCTGATGTGGCGCCTCCTGGCTTTGTAGCGGTCAATCGCCAAATGTGCCTGTGCGGTGCTATTCCTCCCTTCAATGACTTTCTTCAACAGTTTCTACTTCGATTGACCATCTCTCTGTTCCAACTGCACCCCAATAGTTATGCCATTCTGATGGGGTTGTGTGTTTTATTCATGAGAACTCTGGATCGACTACCGAGTTTTGAGGAAATTTGTTATTTATGTTCTTTCACAACGACTAAAGATCATCCCTCCATTGTTGTTATAAGAAGCGGTAGAAATCGCAAACTCATCACTGATCTTTCCGAAGCGTTCATGGCTTCTTAAATCAGTTTTTCTTTGTTCGCTGCCCCCCAGAGTTTTACGCCATCTGGAGAGTAGGAAGTAAGATTACCTGCTTCTATTTTCCATTCCTGAGCTTTTCAAGATCTGAGTCGCTAATTGCTAATTTCACTCTTTTCCTTTTTCAGCACTTCCTCCCCCCTCTAGAGATCCAGGTCGTAAGCAAGTTTTTGAAAGATTGAATGCTGTGACCGCTGAAGAGAGAAGTATAAAGTTTTTGTTGAGGGATGAACTTTTGCATCAGTATGGACTTTTACACACTTCTCGCTCTACACACCCCCATGAGGTCCCAGACTCCCCAGCTAAAGCATTAGATGCCCCAGTTTCTACTGACGCACCCACACCAAAAGAACCTGCTTCTGAGGCTTCTCTAATGAAGTGCTATACTTCTATTCATATTGCGGGATTATCTGGCAAATTTGCACTTGCCCCGGTCATTGAAGAAGAAGAGCCTCAGGGATCTCCCCAATATTCAAAGAAGTCTGGTGATGAAGAAGCCGGGAGAACAAGCCCTGTCAAGCAGAGCGCGGACGACACTTTTGAAGGATTGAGCGACCTGTTTGTCACTTCACAGGAGCTCTTTAAAGACGACCCTATTACTACTATGGTTTCTTCTTCAGTAGTTGAAGCGACTTCTACTTTGCAACAAGCTCCGTCGACTCAAGAGTTGACGTTAACTACTACCCCCACCATTCTTCCGCGATCGAAGAGTGGTTCGTAGTTTGACGCGCGTAGTTTGCACATCACACAAACTTAGAACTTTTCGGCGCTTTCATGCACTTAGCTCTTTGTACTTTGAAAATTCTAAAGTTACGCTTCTTTTTCATTTTCAGGTTCTCCAATGAGGTGAAGTGGTTCATATTACGACGACTTCGAGCAATACGGAAAGCGTGGTCAGTATGACTATAGGCGCTATCTTCCCACTTATAGGGAAACTGATGAAGAGAGGGCTGCTCGAAAGGCTCAGGAGAGATGTACTTATGAAGAACGCTATGGAAGAGGGGATGAGCGGTATGATTCTTCCCATAGAGAGGGCGATTCCCATAAACGTAAATCCCATGATGACAGAGGGAAGAGCCACATGGCTGATGACCCAAGCAAACGGGCTAAAGTTAGTGAGCAATCAATGCCTGCAATTTCTGAGAAGACCACTGCTCCCATTCCTTCTCAATCTCCTGCCCCTTCCCGTACCGATATCCAGACAATCATCAACAGGCCTTCATATCAAGTTGAGCTAGGTCCATCTACTCGCCAAAGCCGGTTTCCACAATGGTGCTTGAAGGGGGTTCGCTTTGATCTCGACTTAGTTCCAATTGACAATCCTGCCATGTTGCGAAATCTTGATACCGTCAGACTTGATATTGAGAGAATGTCGAGCTAGCAAAAACTTGTTGACGAACTCTAGAGAGTGAACCGTACGAACCTTGAAGCTATGTTGACCATTGAGAATGATAAATCTGAATGGCAAAAAATTCTCAATGAACATGACGCAGAGATGAGGAGCATCACTGACTATAACGAAAAGCTCGAAGCGGAAGTTGGAAAACTTAAAGAGGAGCTTGCTACTTCTTCTACTTCCTACTCCCAGAGGGAGAAAGTGCTTCAGGAACAAGTGTGGGACGCTCATGCTACTCAGAGGGATGCCGAAGATTGGCTCGAGATGCAAAACAGAATTAACGAGGGTCATACTGCCGATATTGCTGAGATTTGAAAGAAAACTAGCTCCCAGGAGATGGAGATCGAAATGTTAAAGATTCAACTCTCCAAGATTGAAAGAGAGCGTGATGAGGCAGTGGTCGAAAAAATTGCAGCTGATGAAGCTCATCAAGCCACTAAAGCCGATGTCAGTTCAACATTATTTGACTTCTATCTGCACAGCGTCCTGGGGCGCGGTAGTCTCACCTTTCTCGGCCCCAAATATGAAATTACTCTGGCTGAAGTGTGGGAGGCCGCACTTGACATGATTGGTGCTAAAGGTGCTGGCTACGGCGAATCTGCTCTTGAGGAGCATTACTTGGATGACGAAGCTCACGCCACTCTTGTCAGGGGAAAAGAACAACTTGCGAAATTAAGAGCCGAAATGGTAGAAGGGGAACATTTAGGTAAAACTACTTCAACTGATCCAGTTCAGCCTTCACCTTCGGCCGAAATCGACATTGTCGGCTCCATTTCTCGTTCTCCACCCCCTACCAAAGCTATCACAGAAGGTGCAACTGTCCATAACGGAGACGAAAGCCAAGAGAGCGGTGAAGCACTGGGTTTTGAGATTGACGTAGCAAAGCCTACTTCGCCAGATAATCCTAATGCTGATCTTGCTCAAATAGACTGCTCATTTGCTTCCTATGAGTTTGATGAGCTTCTTGACTACTTCCTAAATCTCAACGAGCCTTATCTCCTCTCTTTACTGACTTTAACTTCTTTTCTTCTGTAGAGAAAGTGTCGAGCATCGTTCAGACTCCCCCTCCTTCAGTTATTCCTCCCCCGCCTCTCCAGGTCACCCCTCCATCCGCCTCTCAACTCGGGTCGCAAGAGGAGCAAATAGAGGCTCTCCGAGACTTAGATGATCCTAATGCCTCACAGGAACACGGGGGAGAAGGAGTTGGAGAAGGCAATGAGTCCCCAGAGCGAACCATTTCCGATGATATAAAATTGTCTGCTCTTTTTACTATGGGAAGCGAATCTTCTTCGAAGAGGAGGAGGAAGAGTACTACTTCTAAGAAGAAAAGGAAAAGCATTTCCGTTACTGAAAAGGAAGCGGAGGTTGATCCGGCAGTAGCCCTCTCTCCTTCTTCCCCAACTCTCCTAAGCCGTCTTGAAAAACAACCTATTAGGTCAGGTGAAGGCTCCAAAGGTGGTGGTAAGAAAAAGAAGTGATGGGCCCTGCTTCCCCTTCCTTGTTTTTACTTTTTGCTTTTAGCTTTTTGTTTGTACTTACCGGACGTTGTGCGGGTACCGGCCCCCGCTTTTCTTTTATTTTGAAACCTGCATATGTACATAATTTTCATAACGTTGAATAAATGTACATAATTTTCGTAACGTTGAATAAATTGATTCTCTTGCTTGTACAAACTTCTATTTGTGTTTGAGAATGCATCTATTCTTTTTTTTATATATATATGTGCAAGTTTCTTTATATAATATTACAGTGAGCTTGTGGTATGTTGTTCGGGCGTTGCTTTTACCAATGCAGCCATACCGTATTGCCCCCATACCATAAGCTCATCGTAATATTTCCAATCTCAAGGGGACTTGTACTCCTATTTTTGGAATAGTTATTCCATATTTGTGGAAATATCATTTCGCCCTAAACAGAGTACACCTCGTTTCATATAAGTTTTTACGCTTCAACCTTCGGAGATATCACTTTTTCTTTTGTGCATATATACATTTTTACAAAGCGAATTCTCCTTTGTGGTAGAGCGGGCCTCTGAAGGGCACTTTAGTCTTTTGAGGAAGGGCCTTCTCAAAATAGATGAACCAATCTTCCTTTGATAGCTAAAGTGTACCTTTGAAGGGGACCTCGTTTTTTTTTACATTGACAAAGTTTCGGAGAACAATTCTTCTATTTCAAGAAGACTTGTACTCTTCCTTTTAGAGAATAACTCATCCGTTTGAAAGAAGTTTGCATTTATACTTTATAGGATAATATTTCCGTTTCAAGAAAGTATTTTTCAAGCTTAGTAAAATGCACTTCATATTGGAGGAGTCTTCTCTTTCTTTCTTCATCCCTTTTTTTTTATTGCAAAGTTTTTGCACTCCTCTTTTTCTTTTTTTGAGAAAAGTCACTTTTGCTTTGGCTAGTGAGTTTCACTTCATAGTGCAGCGGGCCTTTCGAAAAGAAAAAAGGGGTTTCAACTTACTTGAGCCTCTGATGAGAGTTTTTGATTATGCCTCTGGGAAGAGGTCTTTTTGTTTGATTGTGCCTCTGGGAAGAGGTCTTTTTCTTTCTGCCTCTTGGGAGAGGCTTTTATCTTTTCCCTGTTCGCTGGGAAGCGGGCCTCTGAAGAGGGCTTTTCACATTTCGACTCGTGTGAAGTTTTATTTCAGATCACGGTGAAATGTGTGCCTTTGAGTAGGGCTTTTGGCTGGAAGTTTGGAGCTTCTTTCTCTTAGTTGGATGGATTCACGGGGGTGTACCACCGATCAGTCCGCAACTTTATGTCGAGAAAGAACTCTCTTTTTCTGGCGAGGCCCGCTCGAGGTCTTTTAGCATTTCAACTATGGTGAAGTGGGCCTCCGAAGAGGGCTTTTTACATTCCAGCACTTGTGAAGTTTTATTTCAGATCTCGGTGGAATGCGTGCCTCCGAGTCTACCTGGAAGTTTATTCCTCATTGTTGGTTGGATTCACGGAGCGAGTGCAAGTTACTTGGACGTTTGTTTACGTAGATTGCCCCAACTAGTGAACGAGCGTCTTGCCTTCCACTTGGGAAGGTGCCTCCGGTCGTCTCATGGACTCATGGGGCGGACGCAAGTTACTTGGACGCTTGTCTACGCAAACTGTCTCAACTAGTAAACAAGCGCTTTGCCTTCCTGTTGGGAAGGTGCTTCCAATCATTCCATACCATGTTGAGAAAGTATTCTGGCATGCCCCGTTTGAGGTCTTTATCCTCCGAAGGGTTGTGCCTCCGAAGAGGTCATTTGCGGTTTGATGCTTGCTCGCTCATGTCTCTTTGCCACCTATTCATGTCGGCGATCCCCGTTATCTTTTCCAAATATCATCCCTTTTTAGTTGCCAATAATTTTCCTTATCCACAGAAATATACTTCATAGTTAAGCGGGTTGGTGGTGGTAGACACAGGCTATTTAACTAGATGCTCGTTTGTACAAACATTCGCAGTTAGTTAGAAATGGTCCACTTCCAACCACATCGCTAACTTTTGTTCGAAGCACTTCTTTCGTAGGATTTGAGTACGGAAATTTTGAATGGTTTAGCGTTTGCTTGCTGGGTGATGTCGGAGATCGCTTGGTCTTGCGATGGGTAAGCTTTGTTTTTATGGCCTGCATTTTTAAATCGACATTTTAGTAACACAATTAACGTATTTTATATGTCGAAATAAAACAAAGCAGTTTATAGTAGTAGAGAACACAAGATTTATAGTGCTTCGGCCAAAAGCTGGGCCTACATCCACTTTATAGCTTTTCATTATTCACTTGCTTTACAATTGCTTTCAATACTAGAATCATATATTCGTAATTCTTTTACAACATTTCAGCAAAGCTTTTAAGTAAAATGTTGACGCAAATGATTGCTGTTCCAAGCTCTTGGGATTGGTTCTCCTTCGACAGTTGTGAGTTTGAATGTGCCATCAAGAAGTTTCGTGCCTATGACATATGGCCCCTCCCAGTTTTGTCCAAACACACCTGTGGATGTCATAATTCTCTTCAGGACTAGGCCCCCAACTTCAAAGCTGCGCTGACGAACTTCGAAATTGAAGTGCTTGGCTACCCTTTACTGATGGGTTGCAATTCTAAGCTTAGCCTCTTCTCTTCTTTCATCAAGGAGGTCAAGCGCTTCCAATTGCAGTTTTTCATTCTCATCTTGATCAAAATGGATCCTTCTGTGTGAGGGAACTTCCGTTTCCACTGGAATCATTGCTTCTGATCCGTATGCCAATGAAAATGGAGTATGCCCAGCCGCAGTTTTGTGGGTAGTTCTGTATGCCCATAGTGCAAGTGATAACTTATCGACCCAACCACCTTTTGCGTTTTCTAGCTGCTTTTTGATGGTTGATTTGATGATTTTGTTTACTGCTTCCACTTGCCCGTTTGCCTGCGGATGAGCCACTGCTGAGAAGCTTTTTCGGATCTTGAATCGTTTGCAGAAATCTTGGAATTCCTCACTTTCGAGCTGCGTACCATTGTCTGTGATTATCTTCTAAGGCACACCATACCTGCAAATGATATTTTTAGTCACAAAACTTATCATTTTCTTAGAGGTAACGGTAGCCAATGGTTTAGCTTCAGCCCATTTAGTGAAATTGTCAACAGCAACGATAGCATATTTAATCCTCGATTTGGCAGTCGGCAAAGGCCCAATGAGATCTATTCCCCAGATGGCAAACGACCATGGACTGACCGTTTATGTTAGCTCAGTGGAAGGTGCTATAGGAATTTTGGCAAATCTCTGGCATTTATCACACTTTCGGGAATAGTCAGCAGCATCTCGATTAATCTCTGGCCAAAAATATCCATAACGAAGAATTTTCTTTGCTAAAGTTTGACCTCTTGTATGATCTCCACACTCCCCTCCGTGTTCTTCAGTTAGAATTGTCTTGGCTTCTTCTTTAATTACACAGCGGAGTAGTGGAATTGAAAATCGCCGTTTGTACAATCGGCCATCCTGGATCATATATCTAGAGGCTTTCCTTAACAGCTTCTGTCGTTCTTTTGAACTTTCTGGCAAAGAACCATTGAGAAAATATTCAAATATCGGAGTCATCCATGATTCTTGCTCTTGGGATACATTCATAATCCAATCAACATCCATTTCATCTGCGCTCGGAGCTGACAAGACTTCGACAGGAACTAATCCCAATAGTTGAGCTTCACCAGTACTTGAATACTTTGCGAGAGAATCCGCCTTCATGTTCTCTTCTCGGGGTATATGGCTTATTGAATAACGGTCAAAATCTTCAAGAAGCTCCCAGGCTTTTGATAAATAGACGGGTAGATTCCCTCCTTTAGCTTGAAATTCCTTCTTGACTTGGCAGACAATAAGCTAAGAATCACTGAAGATCTGCAATGCCATGATGTTTAGTTCTTTAGCGATCCTTAAACCAGCGATGAGAGCTTCATATTCTGCTTCATTATTTGTCGAAGGAAATTCTAGTCACAGTGCATAACATAGCGATCACCCTTCTGGGGTTTCAAGGACAACCCTTGCTCCAGAACAGTAATCATTCCTTGCGCCATAGACATACAATTTCCATTGGATTGGGATGTTATCAGTGGCTTCTTCCTCACTATCACCTTTATCCATACATTCTGCGATGAAATCTGCTAAAGCTTGTTCATTGATTGCTCTCCGGGGATGATAAGTGATGTCATATTAGCTGAGTTCAATATTCCATTTCAAAAGACGGCCCGAAGTCTCAGGACGGAATAGGACTTGCTTTAGAGGTTGATTAGTGAGGACTTTGATAAGATGAGCTTGGAAATGCGGCCTTAATTTTCCTGATGCGATCAACAAACAATAGGCGAGCTTTTCCAACCTTTAATAGTTCATCTCTGCCCCAGTGAATCTTTTGCTGATATAATATACCGGACGTTGAATCCTTGCGTCTTCCCGTACCAACGCTGCACTGAGAGCCTAAGATGAAATTGCCAAATATATGAAGAGATCTTCACCATTGTCAGGCTTTGAAAGTATCGGAGGCACTTCCATATGACGAACCAACTCATCAAATGCTTTTTGACATTCAGGAGTCCACTCAAAGTTTTTTCTTCCTCTCTTCAGAGCATCAATGAATGGAATGCATTTATCAGTAGCTTTTGAAATGAACCGACTCAAGGCAGCAAACTTTCCATTGAGACTTTGCAATTCCTTCTTCGTTCTAGGAGCTTTGACCTCTCTCAGGGCAGTGACCTGAGCAGGATTAGCTTCAATACCCCTAGCGCTCACAATGAAACCCAAAAACTTTTCGGACTCCACTCCAAATGAACATTTCAAGGGATTAAGCTTCATTCTGTACTTTCGGAGTACTGCGAACATCTCTGCCAAGTGATCCATGTGGTCCACTACTTTCTTAGACTTCACTAGCATATCATCAACATAAACTTCCGTTGTCTTGCCAATCTGCGGTTTAAACATGGCATTAACAAGCCTTTGGTAAGTTGCCCCTGCATTTTTGAGTCCGAAAGGCATGACCTTGTAACAGTAGAGTCCAACATCTATGATGAAGCTTGTGTCCTCTTGATATGGCTCATGCATCATAATCTGGTTATATCCGGAGTATGCATCCATAAAAGATAACAATTCATGCCCCGCCGTCCCATCCACCAACTGATCGATCCTGGGCAGTGGGAAGCAGTCTTTGGGGCAGGCTTTGTTCAAATCTGAAAAGTCAATGCATACTCTCCCTTTTCCATTAGCTTTTTTAACCAGCACTGGATTTGATACCCAATTTGGATAAGTAGATTCTCTGATGAAACCGTTCTCCATGAGCCGATCCACTTCTTCTTTCAATGCTGCTGATCTTTCTGGGCCCTGAGTTCTTCTTTTTTGTTTCACGGGTGTAAACTTTGGATCAATGTTCAGAGTGTGTACTGCAATCTCTGGGGATATTCCACACATGTCAGCATGAGTCCAAGCGAATACATCCAAATTTGCCTTCAAAAATGAAATCAGAACATTCTGAACTGTTGTGTTGAGTTGTGAACCCACATTCAGCACTTTGTTTCGGTCCTTTGGGTCAACGGGTACCGGCACTGTTACCTCTACCGGTACTACCCTATTCTCCCCTGCACCGGCTTTCCTTGGATCTATCTCTCTTCGTGCGCCACTATATTCACCAGTGCAGGGTCCACCCTGTAATTGCTACAAGGTTGGTTCTTTGATGCGGACTGGAGCCGCCGCACCTTTTCCCGTTTCTCTTTTCCTTGATTCACGCAGCTCTATAAGATAACATTCTCGCCCCGCATTTTGGTCTCCTTTAATCACACCAACTCCATTATCTATGGGGAATTTTATAGTCAGACACCATGGGGCAAGAACAGCTTTGAATGCAGCAAGAGTTGGTCGGCCTAAAAAGGCATTGTAGGCAGAGAATTCTTCAACAATTATAAAGGTTTACTTTCGAGCCACCTTCCTCATCCCTTTTCCAAGTTCTACAAACAAATCTATCATCCCAATCGGCTGTTTGGGTTCACCAGCAAACCCAGCAATCTTAAGTGATGAAGCTTGAACGTCAGCCATTGGAATTTTTATCTGATCAAAAGTCTTCTTGAAGAGAATGTTGCATGAAGCTCCACAATCAACTAGAACTCTTCTCATAGTAGCCGGCCCAATACCAGTGGATATGACCAAAGGATCTATGGTAGGAGCCTCGATACCCAAAGAATCTCTAGCACTGAATACAATATCATTAGTGGAAGTCTTTTGTTGCTTTAAAGGTGCATCATTTTCTAATACAAAAACATTCTCTTAAGCCGGTACATGCCTCAAGGCCCGGGCATTCCTTTCCATCTCGCCCCAGCTTTTGCCTGCTGGGTGAGGCCCTCCAGTTATTATATTGATGATAGGTCTTTCTGACTCATGTTCTACGGCCTTCACACTTGAGCCAGGACGGTGAGCGGGAACTTGTTGTCCTTGAGTCGACAAGGCTGGGGCATTTCTATTCCTTTTCACATATTGTTGGAGCTTGTTCTCTTTCAAGAGTTGTTCAATTACCTCTTTCAAATGACGACATTCGTTGGTGTCATGGCCGGGTTGGTTGTGGAACCGGCAGAACCTTCCACTTTTTTCCATCTTACTTCCCACTCTTAGTTTAGGTGGTGTCGGATAATTGACATCATCCTTGGTCGCAAAGAAGATGTTCTCAGGGGTATCAGTCAAGGGTGTAAAATTGAAAGGACGACCTTTCTTAGCGTCTCCCTGTTTCTTTCCACCATCATTTCCCCTTTTCTGAGTGTTAGGTTCTTTCTTGTTTGAAGCAGCACCATTGTTCCCGGCTTCTGCTGATACCACCTTAGCCGGTGTTTGGAGGCTCTCCAAGCGCATGAATTCATCCGCTTTCTTGTAGAACTTGTCAAGCGAGTTTGGTTCTTTCATTTTCAACCATTTTTCAAACTCGCTTGATTTGTCAATCGCCCTCATCAAGTATGTTAGGACCATGCATGGCTCAGCATTATCTACCTCAGCCAATGCTATGTTAAAACGATTCAAAAATGATCTGATGGATTCTCCCAGATTTTGCTCTAGACTTGATAGTGACATTATATCCTTTGCTTTTGAAGCATACAATCGAAATTACTCCTTGAATTTCCTGGTCAAATCGGAGAACTGATCAATGGACCTGACCGGCAGCTTTGTAAACCACAATAGAGCCACACCTTCCAGATATACCGGGAAATATCGACATTTGATTTCATCATACGCTCTGGCACCCGTCATATGCCAATCGTACTTATACAGAAACTCATTAGGATCACTCGTCCCTTTGTAAGCCGGAATAGTAGGGGGAACGAATTTCTTTGGGAACTCTGCCTTCAAGATCTTTTCAGTAAATGGAGTTTTGCTTGGAGCAAAACCCCATTCTTTCTCATCTTCATCTCTTCGCATGCTTTCCTTCATAATCTGACGAACCATGCCTGAGAAATACTCTTCATCATTTAGAGGCTCTGGAGGGCAAACATCAGCCATTCTTTCTGAATTCTATCATGACAACCGTTCACGGAGGGTCGGCTGTGGTCCTGATCCTCCAGCCTGGAGAGGTGTCTTTTCCACAGGGTCTGCGGCTCTTTGAGAAATGTTCCCTCCTTCAACATCTTGAACTCCCGCAGTAGGGTTTCCATCATTATTAACCGGTTGACGGTTAGCCCCAAGTAGATCATTCAACTTACTTAAGATCAGGGCGTTCTGGGCATTCTGAGCCTCCAACTGTGCATTCTGGGCATTCAATTGTTGATTCAACCCCAAAAATACAGCGTCCAATTCTGCTCGCGTAACTCCAACAGTTGGAGTTGCTTGACTTAAAGGAGAAGAGGTAGCGGTATTCTCTTGAACATTGTCGGATCTGACATAACTTTGTTTTCTCCCAGGAGCCATTATTTCCAATAAACTTCTGATTTTAAAAGAAATCCTTTCAACAACTTTTTGAGAAGCAATGGTGAGAACAGCCCTGAGTTCAATTCTCAGTGAAAGCACCAAAAAATGTTAACGCTTAAAATTGAACGCTAACACCCCGGTGTGTGAAGTGTGAATGTGAAAGCACCACCCGATGGTTCGGGAACAGAATATCAGCTAAAATAACAGAAAATACAGTAAGATACAGCGATTTTATAGTGGTTCGGCTTAAGGAGTAGCCTACGTCCACTTTAAGTATCTTTATTACTGATCTTGTTACAAAACGATACAATGCTCTTCAAGTACAAATCTCTTTAGTTACAAAACACTTTGAATAAGTAGCTTAAGCTTCGATGTAGATGAAAGTCTTCGAATCCATGTCGGACGTGTGAAAGTCTTTCAAAGTAGCTTGCAGTGTTCTTCGAAACTTCAAGTATAGAGTCGGTTTAGAAACTGGAAGAGTATCGGCGCTTGAAGAGATTGTCCCCCCAAAGTCCCCTGAAAGTTGGAGATGGTCATGTATTTATAGAGAATTCCGGGCAGAAATTATTGCCAAGTCTTAAGTCGTGGCCGACTTAGGATAAGTCGTGGCCGACGTAGGATAAGTCGTGGCCGACTTATCGAGCCAAGTCCATAGTTTAATAGAGATCAGCTTGTCTTCCTGAATTCATGCCATAAGTCCTAGGTCGTGTACGAGTTATCCGGATGCGGGTTCTTATTTGTTTGCTTAAGTCGTATACGACTCATCATAAGTTGTAGGTCGTGACCATCCTAAACTAAGTCTTGGCTTGCAGCTAAACTGGAGTAAGTTCGTTCACTTGGTCATATCACAAGTCCTGAGTCGTCAACGAGTTATCGAATCACGGCGTGGTACTGAACTTGCCTCTGTAGTCTTAGGTCGTAAACGACCTAGCAGAAGTCATAAGTCGGTTGCGACTTAAGTGTAGTTGTCTTAACCTTTTCGTGCCTTGAGTCGTTACTCCCTTAGGTCGTTAGGTCGTAACATCTTTAAGTCGCATACCTTTTAAGTCGTAGACTTCCTTAAGTCGTAGACTTCCTTAAGTCGTAGACTTCCTTAAGTCGTAGACATTCTGAAGTCGTAGACTGTTTGGACCGTTATAATTCTTGAGTCCTGTAGTTCTTAACTCATTAAGTCATGGAGTGCTTTGAGCTGCTAGATCGTGGTGACCTTAAGTCGTAAGTCGTTCATGTCTCAACTTGTTAAGTCGTCACACACCTTAAGTCGTGAGGTTTCCTTGACCCGTTAAGCCACGCACTCTGCTTGAGTCGCATACCTTGCTTGAGTCGTACAGTTCTTAAGTCATAGAAAATTGAGGGTTAACACCAATATTACATATAACTTAAGTCCACACTAATTTTCAAAAAAAAAAAATAGTGGATAGAGTACAACTATTTAAATAACTATTTTATAAAACAATTATTGATTAAATCTTAGAAATAATCATTTCTATATTAACTTAACAAATCTTTACTTAAAGGATTTAAAATAATTTAAGAAGTAAATTTCTCCAAAGTATCCTTTTCAAAGCCATTTCTAGAATTATATATATATATATATATATATATATATATATATATATGTCTTTCAAAGCTATTCAGAAATTTTATTCGGCTTTCTAGGGAGAATATACTTCCATTTCAAAATGGTTCATTTAAACCAATTTAATAAATCCTTACCAATTTACTTTAATTTTACGTTCCTAATCCGTAATTTATTTCCACGCTTCAAAAATAAATCAATGTTTATCTTAAACAAATTTCTCTTTTCTTTATAAATTCCATGTGAATTCGCATTTCCAAAATATCTATTGATATACGATTTTCAAATCGATTTCAAATATTCACTTTCAACAACAATTCAATTTTTTCAATTGGTTTCAATAAAAACCAAATCAAATTCTATATTGATTTTCCAAGAAATTAAACAACAAGTGGATTTCATTTTAATCTCAAATTGAAATCAATTTCTACTAAACCCAAATCAATTTTCAAATTGATTATAAATTCTTTTCAAAACACCAAATAAATTTCTAAATCGATTTTCAAAAGATTTACTTTTTAAAAATAAATTCCTTTTAAAGAAAACAAATTCTTTATTTTTCAAACTCTTTAAAATACGTATTTTGAATAAATTCTTCAACCTTTGAATAACATTACCCGAAATCCATTTGGTAAAGCTTTTCCCATATTTTGAAATTTTATTTAATAAGATTAAAAATAAAACTTTATTATTTTAGAATTCCTTCTTTTAAATTTACCCAATTCCCAAAAATAAATTTTAATATAGACTTTTAACCTAAATTTTCAAAAATCAGATTTTATTTATTTCCGGTATCTAACGATGCCAAAATTTTATTCGGCTAAATTTTAGCCTTCAACGATTTCAATCACAAAGATAATCACACAGAGATTATAAAAAAATCAACACACAACATTGAAACAGATTCGATTATTTGAGGAATCCAGTTGGATCCCCCCAACCTGTATCCCTACATCCATAGATGATAGCACAATACCAATCCCGTTTCAAGACGGGATATCGCGGTACATGGGTTTATATAAAATATTATCCGCTATTATGCGGCGCAATAGGGTCTCATCCGCTATATAATTCGGGAATTCAACTCCAAGTACATATATAATACCAATTCCACTTCGAGGTGGAATATAGCAGTATATCTGTTTAATATAATAACCTCTACTTAATATGCGGCGTATAAGGTCTATTTCAATACAACATATAGCAATTTATCATTCAAGCATACAATCAAGCAATTTTAAATCTAACCATTTCAAATTTAAATCGAAACAAATTCGATTGAGTGAGAAGTTCTCACCTTGCTTCCAATAACATATTCAGTGTTTCGTTCTGAATAAAATTAAATGAACGTTTAATTTTACCCAAAATTCACGCCGGCTCCAATCAACTCCATTGCGTAGTATTCGTCCATACGAACCCGACGCAACTTGTTTCGTGCGAAAGGACCTCGTATGAAAAAGTTATAGCATTACAAAGTTTATACGATTTATTAAAATAAAATTTCAACTTTTTTTTAAACCTAAGTTCATCTTGGTCGTTCATCTCAAGCTTGAAATCAAGGCCGCACACATCCTTCTTCTCCCCCCAGTAAATAAACGCGAACAAACCAACCCAAAACCGTTTGAAACCCTAGATTAGCACGCCCAACCCAATGATTGAGACGTCGATCATGCACCATCATTTGAATCGTCGAAGCAAGCTCCAACCTCGGCCCAAACGACGTGAAGCTCGGCAGCTCCCTCCTCTCGAAAAACGCGCACGAAGTCCGGCCTTTCAAACCCATATTCAAGTCAATCCACAGCCCTATTCTCGATCACAGCCGTCGGATAGAGGGCTCTTGATGCTCTCTACAACTTTGCAGAAGAAAGTTCTACGAATTGGTTGATGGATTTGAAGAAAATGAGGGAGGAAGAGGGGAAGATTTCGGCCATTGAAGAGTAGAGTGGCGGCCTGAAACCCTAGCTCGGTTTTAATGAAAATAGTGAAAAATAACGTCCTTATATAGAAAATTCCAAAACACTATTCATCCGAAAAAATTTCGAACTCCAAACGAAGCGTGCCGCCTAGCGTTTATAATGTTTTACCCTATTCCGAACGCAATGGAATATACAGAAGCCAATTTGATCATATTTGAAAGATAGGTTTTCAAATCGACTATTTTAAATTTAAAATTCACTTAAACCGATTTCTGTGCGTTTTATCTTGCCCCGGACAAACCGTACATCCGATTGACACAAAATTTGAAACCTTACAATAATATAACAATACGGATCCAATGAAACTAGTTTCATCGAAATCCGAGACTGTGAAAAATGACTATTTTTACTCGTCAATTAAATATTAAAATATTCAATTTCCGCAAATTAACTTTTAATTCAATTTTAAAAGTTCTATAACATCATTCTAACTCCAATATGATTTAATACAACTTTACAAATCAATTTTAATCATATTAAACCAAATTTCCAATTATTTCTGTAATTTCACATATTAAATTAGCGATTTAATTATCCAATTAATTCTAGATATTCGAAATATAATTAATTCGACTTACAAATTTTACTTGTTAATACTTAAAATCAATTAAATATACGAATTTCAAATGACAGAAATTCTGGGTCGTTATAAACTTCCCCCCTTAAAAGAATTTCGTCCTCGAAATTACCAAGTAAGAAAAAGTTACAAAATCCATTAACTTTTCAAAACCATTTGTTCAAATTAAATTTCAAATTCATTTAAACATTTTAACTTTTACAAAATCCATTGTTAAACTTCTTATAATAACTTTACTAAGTTTTCAAATCATACTTAGTTATCTTTTCAAAATTAACTATATCATTTAACTTTTCGCTCCAAAATCAAAGTTGTAGTTTTCAAAATCTTCCAATTTTCTCAAAAATATTCTAACGCCTTAAATTTTTGAAAAATTTCGCCAGCGTCTTCTTTGCGCGGCTAGCTCGGTACGACTATAAAAATGGCACCACGGCCCCCAAGTTTCAAAAAGAAAAGAAAAAGCCAAGTGGCTGGAAAAGAAAATCATCCAATTTCATACTGAAATTCAAATACGTACCTTTTGTCGAGCAATTCAATTTTTTTAGTCTTCGAAATCAAAATCCTAATTTCTTTAATCCACCTGTATATCCTGCTAACCATACATCCATTTTCATTCAATCTCACATTATCAATTTCATTTGAATTCAATTTACCTTCTGAATATTGAATTTTATCAATTATTTTTCATCCACAACTGATTCATCTTTCTATTTTAAATTAGTTTCTTTTACTAATTCATTACAAGTTCTAACTCATTTCATCTCGCATAATTCAAATTAGTTTTCGATATTCAGTTTTCAATTTCAGTTTTTATTCTTTTGTTCGTTCCCAAACACAATTCAGTTCACTATTTCGGTTTATAACCACTTATATTTAAACTGGATTTCAAATTCCATATGAATTTAATTGACCCTTCATTTATAAATGTTGAATTCAATTCATTTCAACCCATATTAAATTTGTCATTTCTTCAATTAGTTTTACTTACTAATTATATTTTAATACTTAGCTTCATTTGATCCAACTTGACAAATTTTCAATCTACTTGCAATTTCAAGATGAATTTCAACATTTAGTTTCTAATTTCATTAACTCGCAATTGTAAATTCATCCATTCACAAATTTATTTCCATAATTCGAACTCAATTTCAATTCATTTGTTTCTGCCCCAAATTTATTTTCAACTCAATAAATTTTATTCCATAACTATTTTTATCAGATTCTAGAGTCTTTCCACAATTTCAAAACCATTTTTGAAACCAATTCAAATTATCCTTTGAATTTCAAAACCCAAACCCAAATTTTCTGAACAACTTCCATTTAAAACAACTTGGCAGCAAGCCCTCTTTTGGAAACCCAAAAATGAACACCGACGATGCTGCAGTCATCACTGAAGTTATTTTCCAGCGACCGAAAAGAGTTTAGAGCTTTTATCCCTTCAAAATAATTTCCAAAACCTTTGAAATTCATTTTCAAATCAAAAAGGAATTCAATTTCTAAAATTTCCAAATTGCAAACCCTTTCAAAACATTTCCAAATATTCCTTTGGAATTTTACTTCAAATTACAAATCACATTTACAGTTTTTATTCTCCAATTCTATTTGTATGTAAATTTATTTCTTAACTTTGGAGTTACGATTTCAATTTCTTTTTCAACATTAATGATAATAATTTAATATCATCACTTTCTAGCAACCAAGAAATCATATATTATAATAATTCACAGAAAATTTTCTCTTTTATATACGAAAATAATTTAGGTAAAATTATTTCATTTACCCTATTTTAAAACGATATCGTGTCGAATTTGTTCTGTACAAGTGTTTAGAGATTCCTATCAATAACGTTAATTATTCATATTGACCAGAATCCATATACCACCAACAAACCAATCAACACAATATAAAAAAATTATATTCACTAACAAATACGCACTCATATCTATTATTACACTCACACTCATTCTAGAGTACTGCTGACTCTACCTCTAATGAGTAACACCCAATAGACCCAAGGTTGTCGCTTAATCAATTTCTCTGATACCACGATGTAACGTTTGCGATTTTCGACTTTCGAAAATCGACATTGATACGTCCAATGTATCAACTGCCGAGCAATCGAAGGCCGGAAAACCGTATTGTTAGGGTTAAAGAAGAGGTAGAAGATAGAAAAAGAAAGAAAGAAGAAGCAACAAAAACAATATCAGAATCTCACAGTCGCAGGGGAACAACATATAACAGATAAATGAATATCTTTAAATCAAAAGAACTGTACATTTTATACATTACATCATCAGAGTCAACTTACAACACAACACAACTGGACAATTATGTGAACTTGTCCTTACAAGTGGATACACAGCGGAAAAGATAATATCATAACAAGTGATACGTTTCCCCATCCAGCTCCAGCTCCTGATTCCACAGCAACTCCTGAATTCCAGAATATCCTGATAACCTGACTGTAGGCTGCCCGTGTGGAAAATGATGGGCACCCAGAGTTTAGGATGTGAACCATAAACTCCAGGTCAGTCATGGGAATGGTGTGAGAACTTAAAATAGTTAATCTTAAAAAAAAACAAAGAAATATTTTAAAATAGATCCGCAATGCTTTTAGAAAATGTAACTACCATAAGGCCTCCCGCCACACACAGAATGCAAACGAAGAAATGGAGAAGATTTCTCCTTATGATAGTCAAACATGCTTGATACGCAAACTTCTTTGATATTATTACTATAAGTGCAAAGTGTAGGAAAACATTTTGAAAGTATAATATAAATCTTAGCCAGCATAGACATTCCCCACTTATTCCTACTATAGCTGCCATGTTCAATAGCACGTTACAGCCACATTCCATGGCAGGTTATACAACTAAAACCGTACAGGGCTCGTATTGTTTCTTTGGATTTCCATCAAATGGTCAAGCCAAGGAACTTCCTATTGCCACATGAGTACGCCTCTGGAAGGATGCCCCGAAGACCTCACCGGATCTCTGCCAACGCAAGGCGGGATTACCTCTGCAAAAGTAGGTAACTACTGACACGGATATGCCATCCCCCGGTCGTAAACAACCTTTATCCGACGATCCTCAACCAACAACAATCAAAAAGTCATATATATTTGCGATATCCACATAAGTTAAGTATCTGGGCTTCATACCATGATATCACTTCTATCCAGAAGGAAATGCACATACTCTAAGGGGCGCTACTCCCTATAACCTTGCTGCTTCTTTCCTGTTTTGACCATTACCTGGTTGTGAGGTCTGACGAAGTCTCATCCACAAAGCTACGCTTTTCACAAAAGCTATGCTTTGATCAACAAATGATCAGCAGCACTTCGTATGCCACATTACCAAATTAGGAATGTATCACTAGTAACCATCAACTACATAACCTCTGAGCTCGTACATCTCAGAGAAGGGTGTTAAGCTAAGAGAATAAATTCTCCGCCATCAACAGAAATGTATTTGATAGAAACCAGCTTTACATCTCAAATTGTAACGTCAGACACACATCCATACAAGTCCGTTCCGGGATCGAACGAAACCGAAGGCACTTCCAAAGAAGCCCTTACAATCCGGATATTCACTAATCACGTCTGGACTTCCATCACAAAGTGTGATAAAATCCCTATATCGGAGATCAGCCGATGTAGAGACATTCGATGGTAATCCTTCCATTTTTGAAAATATACAGTCTTCAACACCGGTCTTCAAATGTTATCCATTACGACGTATCACTATTCGAAATGCGATTCATGACCCAAAGGTCCTCTCCCGGCTAAACTGAATAGCGCGCGCTTATTTTTAAAATAAGTTTAGCATTCAAATTCAAGAAAATCACAACAAATACCCATTTAAAGGTAAATATTGATAGTCGATTATTTAACTATCAATAGATATGCACAACATCACCAGATTCTGAATAATTTTCCAAATTATTTATTTTCCAAAAATATCTTTACAAAATATTTTTTTCCACACTTCAACTATTTGAAAACAAATTTCAAATCACTTTACAACTTTTGAAAACAAATTTCAAATCATTTTCCTTACGCGGAAACACTTCCAAATATTTATTCATTTTCACCGAAAATCTGCCGAGTTCAAATATTTTAAAATAATTTATAACACTTATCCAAAATATATCGGGAAAACACTTTAAATTAAAACTATTTTTCTTTAAACACTTTACTAAAAATATTAGTTATAAAAATATTATACCAATATTACATATGATTAAGTCCAAACTAATTTTCAAAATAAAATTAGTAAATAGAGTATAATTATTTAAATAACTATTTTCTAAAACAATTATTTATTAAATCTTAGAAATAATCATTTCTATATCAACTTATCAAATCTTTACTTAAAGGATTTAAAATAATTTAAGAAGTTAATTTCTCCAAAGTATCCTTTTCAAAGCCAATTCTAGAATTATATATATATATGTATGTATGTGTGTATGTATGTATGTATGTATGTATCTTGCGAAGCTATTCAGAAATTTTATTCGGCTTTCCAAGGAGAATGCACTTTCATTTCAAAATGGTTCATTTAAACCAATTAAATAAATCCTTTCGGATTTAGTTTAATTTAACGTTCCAAATCCGTAATTGATTTCCGCGCTTCAAAAATAAATCAATGTTTATTTTTAAACAAATTTTCCTTTTCTTTATAAATTCCATGTGAATTCACATTTCTAAAATATCTATTGATATATGATTTTCAAGTTGATTTCAAATATTCACTTTCAACAACAATTCAATTTTTTCAATTGATTTCAAAAACACCAAATCAAATTCCATATTGATTTTCCAAGAAATTAAACACCAAGTGGATTTCATTCTAATCTCAAATTGAAATCAATTTCTACTAAAGCCAAATTAATTTTCAAATTGATTCTAAATTCTTTTCAAAACACCAAATAAATTTCCAAATGGATTTTCAAAAGATTTACCTTTTAAAAATAAATTCCTTTTAAAGAAAACAATTTCTTTATTTTTCAAACTCTTTAAATCCGTATTTTGAATAAATTCTTCAACCTTTGAATAATATTACACGAAATCCATTTGTTAAAACTTATCCCATATTTTGAAATTTTATCCAATAAGACTAAAAATAAAAGTTTATAATTTTGGAATTTCTTCTTTTAAATTTACCCAATTCTCAAAAATAAATTTTAATATAAACTTTCAACCTGAATTTTCAAAAATCAAATTTTATTTATTTCCGGTATCTAACGATACTATAATTTTATTAGGCTAAACTTTAGCCTTCAACGATTTCAATCACAAAGATAATCACATAGAGATTATAAAAAATCAACGCACAACATTGAAACAAATTCGATTATTTGAGGAATCCAGTTGGATCCCTCCAACCTGTATCCCTGCATCAACAGATGTTAGCACAATACCAATCCCGTTTCAAGACGGGATATCACGGTACATGGGTTTATATAAAATATTACCCGCTATTATGCAGCGTAATAGGGTCTCATCCGCTATATAATGTGGGAAATCAAGTCCAAGTACATATATAATACCAATTCCACTTCGAGGTGGAATATCGCGGTATATGTGTTTAATATAATAACGTCCGCTTAATATGCGGCGCATAAGGTCTATTTCAATACATCAGATAGCAATTTATCATCTAAGCGTACAATCAAGCAATTTTAAATCTAACTATTTAAAATTTAAACCGAAACAAATTCGATTGAGTGAGAAGTTCTCACCTTGCTTCCAATAACAGTTGTAGTGTTTCGTTCCGAATAAAATTAAACGAACGTTTAATTTTACCCAAATTCACACCAACGTCAATCAACTCCAATCCAGCTCCATTATGTAGTATTCGTCCATACGAACCCGACGCAACTCGTTTTGTGCAAAACGGACCTCATATGAAAAAGTTATAGCATTACAAAGTTTATACGATTTGATAAAATAAAATTTCAACTTTTTATTTTTTTTTATTTTTAAAGCTAAGTTCATCTTGGCCGTTCATCTCAAGCTTGAAATCAAGGCCACACGCATCCTTCTTCTCCCCCCAGTAAATAAACGCGAACGAACCAACCCAAAGTTGTTCGAAACCCTAGATTAGCGTGCCCAATGATCGAGACTTCGATCGAGCACCATCATTTAACTCGTCGAAGCAAGCTCCAACCTCGGCCCAAACGACGTGAAGCTCGGCATCTCCCTCCTCTCGAAAAACGCGCACGTAGTTCGTCCATTCAAACCCATATTCACATCGATCCACAGCCCTGTTCTCAATCACAGCCGTTGGATAGAGAGATCTTGATGCTCTGTACCACTTTGCAGAAGAAAGTTTTACGAATTGGTCGATAGATTTGAAGAAAATGAGGGAGGAAGAGGGGAAGATTTCGGCCATTGAAGAGTAGAGTGGCGGCCTGAAACCCTAGCTTGATTTTAATGAAAATAGTGAAAAATAACGTCCTTATATAGAAAATTCCAAAACACTATTCATCCAAAAAATTTCCGAACTCCAAACGAAGCGTGTCGCCTGGCGTTTATAATGTTTTACACCTATTCTGAACGCAATGAATATATATCGGAAGCCATTTCGATCATATTTGAAAGATAGGTTTTCAAATCGACTATTTAAAATTCAAAATTCACTTAAACCGATTTCTATGCGTTTTAGCTTGCCCCGGACAAACCGTACATCCGATTGACATGAAATATGAAACCTTACAATAACATAACATTGCGGATCCAATGAAACTAGTTTCGTCGAAATCTGAGACTGTTTGAAAAATGAATATTTTTACTCGTCAATTAATTATTAAAATATTCAATTTCTGCAAATTAACTTTTAATTCAATTTTAAAAGTTCTATAACATCGTTCTAACTCCCGTATGATCCAATACAACTTTAAAAATCAATTTTAATCATATTAAACTAAATTTTCAATTATTTCTGTAATTTCAAATATTAAATTATCGATTTAATTATCCAATTAATTCTAGATATTCGAAATATAATTTATTCGACTTACAAATTTTACTTGTTAATATTTAAAATCAATTAAATATACGAATGTCAAATGACAGAAATTCTAGGTCGTTACACTAGTCATTCGAACATTGAAATGGTGATAACTTTAATATTTGCTTGACACAATTATTAATTAAACAATACAGCCATTTAAGTTTTCTCCTTGTATCAATTCACCTAGTTGTTTCATGATGACAGGGTTTGCAATATATGATGCCATGCAGTATATTCAGTCTCCACTCTCTATGTTGGCCATGTGAATTTTTGTTCCTATTTTTTTTAGATTTTGGAAAAGCTTTGAAAGGATTTACATTTAGACAAATAGGTGTACATGTTTTTGTTGATTGGTAAGTATAGTAATATTCTTGTTCAATGCAAGTTGCCCCTTTGACATCCTTTCGGCTTAATTATATGAATACTGCTATTATAATTAGCTCTTTATTATAATTCGGTCACAATCTGAGTATACATTGCAGGATTTTATGCTTGAAAAAACTCAACTATATTGCACTCATATGCTAATTCATATTGCATCTTACGTGTGTACTATTGGACTCAACTGGATTCTTAAGCACTCAACTAGATTGCACTCATATGCTAATTCATATTGCATCATATGTGTGTTCTATTGGACTCAACTGGATTCTTAAGCACTCAACTAGATTGCACTCAACTGGATTCTTAGGCTATTCCATATAGGCCTACTTCATACATCTGTACTATTGGACAAGTGGTTGGGAAGATTGTTCCTTAGCATAGGCAATTTATCTCTTTGATTAGCACGTGTCTATATTTATATTGACGTATGTTATGGATTTAGTTATGTTTTGTAACAAAATTATGAATTCAAAAATGGTGTAAAATTGAATTGTTTTAGCTTTTATTAAATGTGAATGGTTCATGTTGTTTCAAATAATGTTAACGATTGTAGTTATTATTAGTGAAATATCGGTTTTAATTATAATGTTGTGAAATTTATGGTTAATGGCAGTTGTCGGAAGACGAATTGCAATTGTTCGTAGCAGTTGTAAAAAGATTTATTGCAACTGTAAATAACAGCTGTAAATGAATCTATTACAACTGCCAAAAGTAGTTGCAAAAGTTATTGTTGCAACTGATATTAGCAGTTGCAAAAGAGGCCTGTTACAACTGTCAATGCAACAGTTGCGACAGACTTTACTAGAACTTTCAAAAGCAGTTGTAAAAAGCTTTTTACAACTGCTCCTACAACTGTCGGCAATAGTTGTAAAAATATTCAACTCTATTACAACTACGAATACTAAGATTGGCGGCCGTCTGTTGTAATAGACCTATTACAACTGTTTTTGGCAGTTGCGAAAAGGTGTTATTGTTGTAGTGGTAGGACCTGAAAGTAAAATGTCTTAAAACTTGATCGTCGAATAATCCGCTGGAGCCAATATTGGAGGTAGTGAAGGATTTACATGATCTCTACTAGATTTGGTGATAAAGCAGGAGTTAGAGAAGATGATGGCATTAAGAAATAATTGATGCGAGTTTTCAATTTATTAAAAAACAAAGTTTAGCTGCTAAATAAAAGATGAAAAATATGTTATTCATGTACAAAACAAGATTGGTTTTTGCAGTCAAAGTTAAGTGAGAACCATAAACATATTAAATAAGGCATGCTCAACAGCATCAAGATGTTTTGGTTTCGACGACAACTTGATATTAGCTGTTTTTAATATGAGTTTCTCACCCTCTCTTAAAAAAACATGTTTCTTTTGTCACTTCCTATTTTTTAATTTAATAAAGTAAAGAAAAAAACGTGCTCCATTGTTCCAATAAATACCCAAGCAAACATATTGTACAATCCATTTTCATAAACACCACCGTATTCTCATTCTCAGAGCACTTTTGTTTGCGTATACTACTTCAAATTCTATAAAATTACTCATTAAATCACTGATCATGTCCAAAACCAAGAAATCCATCTTCTCTACTACATGTGATAGGTTAAATCAATACATAAAAGAGAAGAGAACTTTTCCTGAATTTGGAGGACTCCTTAGCCGAGAAGTTACACTAATTAGTTTGAAAAGCTATATAATAAATTAATTATATTAAAACATCTTTAAGCCTAGATTCAGGATATTTGAAAATAGCATACAAATAAGATTAGTCAACTGTATAACCAATTGTAGGCAGACCGAGTTCATCTTAGTGAAATAAATTAATATTAATCAAGTTAATCAACCCAGAAAAATGAAATTAAAATTAGCAGATTAGAAAATAATGAAAGAGATCAAACCTACGAGTGATAGCACGAGCGCGTAAAAGTGGCGAGCATGAGCATCTAGCTAGGAGCGATAGGGTGGCTTGCGATCGACGACGACGATGATTTAGGGCTTTTTGGATCTGTGACTAAATTATTATAAAGAGGGAAAACAAATTTTTTTTTGCTAGTTTAGATTTGTTGCGGCGTTTAGGTCTTGAGAAAAAGGAAAGGAGCGATGTATTTTTTTCTTCAGGTTTGGACGGCTGAAGAAATGAATGGAGGGAGATTGAAAGCCCCACATTTGATAGAAATATAATATTTTTTATAACTGTTGAAAACAATTGTTATAAATAAATACTACAACTGCTATACAAATATGGTTGTTATAAGTGCCATTATTACAACTGTTGAAATAAAACAGTTGTTATAAAATACCTATTACAACAGCTGAAATAAAATAGTTGTTAAAAAATACCTATAACAACTGTCAACTTTTGTTAGTTGTAAATGAAAGGTTGTAATATGGTTATTTTGTTGTAGCGATATCGGTTTCACTAAGATATTAGAGCGGTGGTGCATTTTGATGCATATTATTAGTTGCTTTAGAATTAAGGGAGTTAAGTACATAATAAAAACAAATTTGAATGAAGTTGGATTGCATATTTCTTCTTTTATTTGATAGCTAAACTTTGATTGTTCTAATAAATTGAAAAATCATAGTATTTATTTCTCGCTCAGTTATTTTATCTTTGGATTAGAAATGTTAAAAATGCACATATTCTACTAGAAATATAATAAAAAAAATTAAATTATATACTTCTTATATTAATGTTAATCGAATAGTTTTCTGAACATTATTATCGTTCTGTATTTATGCAATTGAATTTTTTAATTTACATTTAATGACTACTTCTACCATTTTTTCGGCATATGATTAGACACTTTTATCTTATCATTAAAAAATCTAAATGTTTTATCTTTGGATTTGTGCTCAACTGTCCGTAAACTGTTTAATTAAAGAATTAAAATAATTTATATAAGTGATTATTAATAATGGATTTTTAATTGATATTTCTGGATTTATGGAAAAGGAGTTGAAATCGATATTTAAAATAGATTTGAAAAATAAATGAGATTTATAAATGAAATTTTATAAATGAGATTATTTTTATGAACAAGTGAAAACCAAATGGTTTTATAAACTAATAAACGATATTTATAAAGAAGCGGAAAAGATTATTAGTTGATAAATGTAAATTATCAATTCATAGTGTGAATTTATATCGAGATATGCAAATCGGTTTTAGGGAAAAAATAGTGTATTCCATTTTTGAAATATGAGAATGGTTATGGAATTGAAACGAAATCGATGTGATATGAATCAAGAGGGATTTATAAAGTGAAATTGGTAATATAGGATTTTATGTTGATTTTTGTCGGGAAATTATGTTTGATTTAAAATTGGAATTTTATTTATTAAACTACATAGTTAAAGCTATTTTAGTATTGAAATGTTTTAGAAAGTGGATTATTCAATTATTTAATATCTATTGAAATGAATTCCAATTCCTATAACAAGATTTGTAAATCGATTAGTTTATTTAAGAATGAATTGGAAATGAGTCATCGATGATTATTTAAAGTGTTTTGACATTTTAAATAATTACTTAAACGTGCTTTAAAAATAAATTATTATTCGTTAAAAATACTTATCGTGTATATAGAGTTTTGAAATGGTTGAAGTTTATTTATATGTCCTCATGAGATTTGTAAATGTGGTTTACTTAACGGATATGATTTTGATAAGAGGAATCTTATAAAGGATTTTGGGAGAAAATGGAATGCCAAAATGTTGAAATATGGAAACTTCGTAAATGAATCTGAATTCATAAAAGAAGTTAAAAATTGTTAGTTAGGATTATAAATAAGTATAACTTGTTTTTGCAAATTGTAAAAAGGAATTTATTAATAATTTCGGAGATTTATGAGATAAGTTATGAAATATTACCTAATTCGATATTAAATTATTTGGAAAATGTTTATAAACATTTTCCTAAGTATTGAAAAATGGGTTATGGAAATATTTTAAATAGGAAATGAATGGTATAGAAATATTTTTCTAAGGGTTATAAATTGAATTCGAAAATATTTCTAAGTGTTTATATGGTTTAAAAATATCCTATGATGGATGAGTGATTGAAATTATTTTCAAATGTTAGTATGTTGGGAGAGTTGTATATATATCTTTGTAATGATATTTTGAAACGAATGTTTTGAAAGATTTATTAAATTGGGAAGAGTGACTTCTTATGGGTGTAATTTGATAGTAAAATAACCAACTATCAAATCTAGAAAATTTCGTTAATCATTTCGAAGAGACCGATGATGGGTTTAATTATCCAAAACCCACTTCGATCTGATTTGTGTATTATGAATTCTATTTCGTAAAGATAGTAAAGATAGAGTTCTTGGAGATTCGGTTTGTCCAGACCCACGACAACTTGTATGAATGAATGCAATCATTGCATTGTGGCATGGAAGGTAGTTTTAGCATTCCAAGTATGAATTCTATTCTTAAAGTAATACGTACCCTCAAATCTCGTCAACTGTGAATGAATAAAACAGGGGAGATGCAGCAAGGCTATGTGGGTGCTCCAATTAGGGTATGATCATCCCTCATCTGGAGTGGACATTTATCATCATCACTATCTATCATTTGTTGCGTCTCGATGGGCTCATTAGTGGTGATCATATTCGGTACTATCCAGTAAGACATAGGCCAGTCTTGTGTTAACGGGAATCGATAGGTTCGATTTCAGTACATTTTTCTAGAAGCGTACTATGGCGAGCGGTACCCTAGCAGCCCTGTCATTATTTGGAATCTAGTATCTACAATGAGCCCGTACGGTTTTAGATGTGCCCAACTATGCTGAAACGTGAGATGCAAGCATTTCATCTATTTTATAGTTTATTTTCTATTGACACTATTTGTAAAGGCTCGCAAATCCGTACCCCTTTGAACTAACAAATTCCACCACAGTTCTGTCCAAAGTGGCACAAATGTACAAGTCTTCGGGTAAAAGAAGAAAGAGGTAGAAGAAGAAGAAAAGAAACAACATCAGAATCTCACATCGCAGCGAAATAAAATATAATATATAGAATACAGTTTTAAATACAAGAAATCTGTACTGTTATACATATATATACATATCATCATCAGAGTACAACAACCATCCATACAGAGACAACTTAATACATATCCATACACAGCGGAAATAATAATCAAATACGGGAGTACGCTCTGTCATCCAGCTAGTCTCCTGAGTTCTTAGCTTTTAACCTGATCCTGTTTAACTCGGTCTAACCCGAGCATCATATAAAACAACACCCGAGCCAGTTTGGAAAACCAGCGTGAGAGATCACACTCAATTAGATTATTATATTTTCAAAAATCCTTTGAAAAACAAAAGCATCTCGTAAGACCACGCCACAAATAAACATGTTGGGTTTCTACCTTACGATAGCCAAAACATTTTTATTAAATTCGTATGATATTATAATAGCGTCTATAGAAGTAAAATAGAATCTCGCTGAAATGCTTGCATCTCGCGTTCCATCAATAGTTGGGCACAATCAAAACCGTAGAGGCGCCTATTGGAGATTGGATTCCATACAATGGCAGGGCTACCGGTGTAACAACCCGCATATTTATCGAGTTTGTATTTAAATATTTTATTTAAATATTAACTCGTTAATCGGATTTTGGTCCGAAAAGCTACTTTTTGCAAACGGTCGAATTAGGACTCGAGACCACTTCCATTGAGTTCGAAATGTCGTTTACAACTTTTTTAAGTATAAACATCGATAGGTTTGGAGTTAGTGAAATTTCACTAACTTTTCCCGCTTTGGACTTTGGGTTAGTTTAGCCTATTAAGCCCAAGTTCCAACCCTCTTCTCCTCACTCTTCATAAATTTCCTAACTAATCAAGCTTTGGCATTAATGGTGGAGGGAATGGGAAATTAAAATTCCAAAACTCAAATTCAATTGCAATCCATCTTTCTACTCCAAATTCGAGAAGAAGACATTGGATTCAAGCTTCTTGTGCTTAGATAGAAGAAGGATTGATTCTTGCTTGCTTAAAACTTCATTTTCATTGATATTTGGTGCAAAGGTGAGATTTTTATCTCACAAATCTAGTCTATAACTATATTGGACTGTTGGGAATGATTCCCTATCACTTTTGCATGCACATTTGCATTTGGTTTGGATTGGATTGGCGAAAAACTCCAATTTTTAGCGTTTTGGTGAATTTTCTGCCCTTAGGTCGTTCTGGCCATTTTTAGGTCGTTCGGAGTTAAGTCGTTCGTCCCTAGGTCGTGAGTCATTCACGAGTTAACCCTAGGTCGTTCTGGCCATTTTTAGCTCGTTCGTAGTTAAGTCGTTCATCCATAGGTCGTTTACGAGTTATCCCGATAGGTCATTGGACCTTATCTCGTTAGGTCGCTCCTGGCCTAACCCTTAAGTCGTGCAACCCTTAAGTCGTGCAACTCTTAAGTCATGGAACTCTTAAGTCGTGCAACTCTTAAGTCGTGGAACCCTTAAGTCGTGCAACCCTTAAGTCGTGCAACTCTTAAGTCGTGCAACTCTTAAGTCGTGCAACGCTTAAGTCGTGGAACCCTTAAGTCGTGCAACCCTTAAGTCGTGCAACCCTTAAGTCGTGCAACCCTTAAGTCGTGCAACCCTTAAGTCGTGCAACTCTTAAGTCGTGCAACTCTTAAGTCGTGCAACTCTTAAGTCGTGTAACCCTTAAGTCGTGTAACCCTTAAGTCGTGCAACCCTTAAGTCGTGCAACTCTTAAGTCGTGCAACTCTTAAGTCGTGCAACCCTTAAGTCGTGTAACCCTTAAGTCGTGCAACCCTTAAGTCGTGCAACTCTTAAGTCGGTCACGAGTTATCCTGTTAGGTCGCGACCTCTGTTAAGTCGGCCATGTTGGGTCGTGAGTCATCGTTAGGTCGCGAACACCTCTAGGTCGCAACCACTAAGTCGCTTGACCCCTTAGACCCCTAGGTCGCAGCCGTTAGGTCGTATGACCCTTGAGTCGTTAGGTGCAGTAAGCGGTGGCGTTGCCCTCGCACCCCCACCTTGGGGGGTTGCCACCCCCCTGGACCCCCCCTCCGTAGGGGATCTTATCTGAAAAACATTGAGCTGATTTCCTTGGATTTTATTCACATCTCCGTATGCGATTTTTGTGACTGATTGTTTCTACAATTGCTTCTGTGTTTTGTCACTTTATAATATAAAGGTTTCAATATTAGTAGTAAATATCAAAACTCTTTTAACAAACAATTTCAACTCTATTTTTAATAACAAAGCTCTTTACTTAAACCGTTTTCCAATCTATTAGTATATACAAACCTTTACCTCACTCGGATGAGAAATCTAATTAAACGACTTAGTAAAACAAGTGGTATGAAACGCTTGTGTTCACTTCGTCGGTTAATTCTTGGACTTGTTCGATTGAACCTCTTGTGACAATTTTATTAGTGAAGATTTACAGTTTGCTCGTAAATATTTAAGTTAAGCAAGTGGTTATGGGACATGAGGCTAAACTTCTATATTTACTAGCTTAGTGTAATTGACACTTCTCGTTGATCATGACGATCATTCTGATGATTTAGACTAGCAACTGTACGATGTCTCTTGTTGCGAGGTTAGACTAGACACCACTTGTGTGATTCCACTCACACATACCTTTTTGCTTTTTGGTTAGTCTGGACCTTAATCTGTGTGATTCCATTCACACATGTGGGGTAGCTCCCCTTGGTCTTCGGACCGTCATGTGATAGGCCTCTTTCTCTTTTCTATGATTTCTGGACTTCTTGCATTGATTTCTAGAATTTATGTCATTGACTTGTTATGAGTACAAGTTTGGGGTATGATGCCCTTTTCGAATCTTTGAGAAGATTCTTGTGATATTGATTATCTCTTATTGATTGATCTTCTGTTGATCATTATTTACATACTTATAGTGGTATGTCATTATGGATGTTTATGTTTATGCCATATCTTTTATGTTATATCATGTCATCTGATATTTATAGCTAGACTGACCCGTTTATTATTTTCTTAAATAATACTCGGGTCAGACCGAGATGTTACAGGTGCTTCTGCTTGACTTCTTCCCAGGGATTCATCACTCTGACTTTTGGCTAACTGTTTAGATTAGCAGTTTTTGTTGTATACACTTGAGATATAGACTCATAGTTGTATTCTTTTGTATAGCACGTGTTGCTATTCTTTTGTATTATCGTGGAACTTACTGACCACTACTCTGATGTACACTTTCATGTGTTAGTTATATATTCATATCTTCTTCCGCCTTTGTGATATGGATGTCTGTGACTGATTTGTGATATGATTATTTCTATGTTTGTTTCCGAAGATTATTTATAGCCACCGTGTGATAAGCAATTACATGGATGGTCGCTCCTCAACAGCCTCATTCTCCGTGCTAGTTGACAGCACTACTCCGGAGTGTTCTTGGCTAGCGTGGGTATAGAGGTGGGGCGTCACAACCGGGGTACCGCCCGTCACAGTACCTGGTCTAGATCAGAGTATCGAGGAGCCACCCTAACTCCCTTACAACACAAGACCGGAACCATCCCTTACTGGATAGTCCCAAGCAAGATCACCCTGTGATTGGCACGACCAACCACCCACTAAGACGAAATAAAAAGGGACATCTAGACAGGGGAAACCTTACCCTCCAGTGGGGGATACCCACGAAGCCTTGCTGCACCTCCCACGTTTTAGCCATTTTCGGTTGATGAGGCTTGAGGCTAAGCGTTACCTTTTCAAGAACGAATCCCACTTAGAATGCTCAGCGTCCACCTGACGATGTTCTGAAAGCATTCAATCCATACAAGTTGCCCTGGGTCTGGACAAGCCGAATCACCGTCTTCAACTCTTCACGGTATTCATTCATAATCGTTCAAACTGGATCGAAGTGGTTTCGGATAATTAAATCCGATCCTGGACTCTTGGAAACGATTAGCGCATTGTCCAATATTGATAGTCGGTTATTTAACTATCAAACAATCATTCACAAGCAATAATCAAATAATTTCCTCAAATTATTTGTTTCAAATATTATTCAGATATTATTTCCATTTTAACCCATTTGAAACAAATTTTCAAAATCCTTTTATTTCAATCAAATCACTTAACTGATTTCTTATACTCACTCACATTTTGATTCACCCTTTGAAAATATTCTTTATTTTTCCATTCCTTCCTTAAAAATAAATTTACACTTTCCTTATAATTTCTCAAACTCACTTTCTCCACTTAAAAAGATTTCTCCTAAATCTTATCTCATTTAATTAAATTTGCTTACCATCACAAGAGGGTTTTAATTGGATTTTAAAAACATTTAAAACATCTATATTTATAAAATAAGAAGTATGGTTTTATACAAATTATGGTTTGAAAGTAATATTAAAGTTCATATCCAGTTAATGATAAAATTCAAAACTGGTGTTAGAAAATTAGAGTTTATTAATAAATATTTGCCAAGCCTTCAAAGTAACTAATTCAAAAAAAAATTACATTCAAATAATAGTTTATAATTTTTTTTATATAGTATAGTAATTTAAAAATATTCCCTTTTAAAATAAAGTTATAATTTTGGAAAACCCAATATCCATGTATAAATGCCTCTTGTCCCAATTCACACTTCTTACTTTCGGAAATATTCTACTATTTCCGTTTCAAACAAATTTATAACTCAATATAAGATTTCTTCTTGACTTATCTCTTCCCATATTTACTGGTTCCTTCCTTCCCATTTATAAACCCCGTTTATAAATTTGATAAACTCCCCATAGTTTCCATTTATTTATAAAATAATTTTATTCAAAAATTTCATCTTTTATAATTTTATACCTCAATAGAATTTCATATCATTCCTTAGTAATTCATTCCTTAGTAAAATTCCTTTTATTCCATAATAGAATTCCCATTTTATCCCTTAATAAATTTTCATCTTATTCCCTTAATTAGAATTTCACTTTTATTCCTTAGAGTTATTAATATATAAGTTAAATCGTCCAAAACTTAACTTTAACCAATTTTAAGTATAACCAATGTAATAAATATTCTTTTATTATTTTACTTTATCTCAATAGAAGTAAATCCAAATCCTAAATAAATATTCTTTTAATTTAAGTTTCATTTAACTTCCTTTAATTAAATTATTATGGTATTTAAAAATTATCAAATTTCAATTTCCATGCTATTTAACACTTAATAATTCAATTCGCATCCAATTCCATATTATTTCATCCAACCTGCCATATGAACATATATATATATATATAGTAAATAAATATCTTTGAGGAATCCTATTAGATCCCTCCAACCTGTTTTCCCTGCATCCACAGATATTAGCAAAAAGTAAAATATCAATTCCACTTCAAAGTGGAATATTGCAGTATATGGGTCTATAATACATCCAGTGAATAAATTATTATAAATCAACCAAACACGTCCAATGATTTAAATTTAACATTAATTTTTTTTTAACTATGGCATCCAAATGAGTGAGGAAATCTCACATTTGCTTTTAAGTTGCAATCCTTCCCAATCTCGACTTGTTTTCCATACTTTTGACCTTGAATAACAATTGTTTGAATTTTATTAATATGTGGACAAATTGAATAATTATTTGTCGTTTAATAAATTTATTCTTTAACTATACTAATTTAGTTTTTAACTAATGATTTATTTTAACAATTAATTATATTTAAACTAATTCTTTCTTTTTTAAAAAATCTTTTAGTAACTAAAATAATTTAAATAAGTTAACTAAACAAATTATCCACCAATTTCATATCCTTTTAAAATGAACTAGTAATATTTAAAATGTAGAGATGTATATTTATTTTATTTTTATTATTATATTTTTTCTTTGAAACTACTTATCCCAAATTGACGTATATTGATTTTATTTTGAAACTACATATACATACTCATGAAAATAAGTAAATAGATTTCAAAAATCATATTTTTATATAGACTTCAAATAGTTTAAAATTCATATTTACTCCTAAAAATCCTATATATATATATACACATATTTTTAAATTAAACTAGGATAAATTTTAAGATCTAAAACTATTTAACAGTAAAAATATTCTTTTTTTTTAAGAATCAAAACCATAACTTACCGTAAATTTAAATCTAAACCTCAAATTTTAAACTTAAATTAACTAACTAAATGTATAAAAATATATAATTATACCTCACTGAACCACGCGCAAAACCGTCATCAGCTTCGCCTCCGAAATGTCGTTCGAAACCACTTCGCCGCGTGCTTCCTGAGTCGCTCATGTCTCCACCAAGCCCCACGCGAAGCCGCCCCACCCAAGTAATGACACAAACACAAACTGCAGCCGTTACATCCTCGTCGCCGCCCTCCTCAACACACATCGCCGCCACGAAACTGCGATCAGCAGCCACGACCAACACTGCCTAACCACGACTATGTCGCCGCTGAACATCCACGAAATCACGACACGGCCTAAAGCACGAACGCGAATTGATTCGTGTGCTTCCCACCCCATTCGATTTCGCTCGATATTTTTTTTATATGTGCCGATGAATTCGACCAAAGGAAGAAAAGGGGGAAAACGAAGAGGGTTTCGAAAATAAAAATATGAGGGGTTTGATTTCGCGATTAAAAGAAAGGAAAGGCAGCCATTAATTTAATTTTAGTTTTCTGATCGAAGAGAGAAACAAGAAGCATCATGATTTTAAAAAAAAGGGAAGTGTATCGGAGAAGACGAACAATAGTGTTCTGATGGGACGAAAGTGCGTTGAGGAAGCTTGATTAATTTATTTTAAACTTTCAATTTAAAATCTTCTCGAATAACGCAATTCAAAATCCTGACCTCCTATCGATATGTGCCGCTCAGCGTCTATAATGCTATACACCTATTCTGAACACAATGTAAAAGTTTTCGAGTCCTAATTCGATCGTATGGCGAAGATAGCTTTTTGGATCGACTATTAAACTTAATTCAATTAATTATTTTCTAGGCGTTTACATTTCGTACGACTACACGATAGCTCCGAAAACTACGAAATTTGAAATCCAATAATAATTCAATATTACGGATCCAACGGAACTGGTTTCGTCGAATTCCGAGACTGTGCCTCGGATGGCTGTTTTTAAATATTAATTTAAGTGATATATTTTAAAATCAAACAAACCGCTGATAAATTCAAATTTTAACTCATCTATTATTTTCAGTATTATTAATATAAATTCTATAAGCCTTTAAAATATTTTAAACAAGCTTACTACCCCAGATTTAATATTTTACCCAATGTTCAATTACTATTTTAATAATTAATTAATTCAACAGGTCGTTATATTTAATTTCAGAATCCTTTCTATCATATAAAACCAAACTGTTCATATAAAAATCAAATTAAAGTTTTGATTAAATATTTAAATCCAATTTAAATATTGCAAATTAATCGTCAAAAAATCCGGGTCGTTACATTCCTCCCCCCTTAAAAGAATTTCGTCCCCGAAATTACTAGTTTGGAAGAATGGTCCAATACCCGTTACTATTTCTCCACAACCAACAATTCAACACCTACAACTATCTTTTTAATAAAAGACGCATTACCCTTCTTATTAACTTTCCAAACTTTTCCCTAGTTTCAAACTATAGTATTTGTTTAACCATTCAAGTTTCAATTTAAAACCAAATTTTGAATTATCAAAATTTTCTCAGAACTTTCTAACTCCCTAAATTCCCGAAAATTTTTGGCAGCGTCTCCTTTGCGCGGCTAGCTCGGTACAACTACAAAATGGCCCTACGGCTTCCCAAAACCCAAAAGAAAACAAAAAAGCCAAATGGCTCGATCAAAATCCCAATCAATTTTCATATAGAAATTTAAACACATACCTTTTTGTTGAGCATTTCAAATTTATCTTCTGAAATCAAAATCAATTCTCTTTCCATTTATACTACCTGCATATCTTACACAGCAATATGTCCAGTCACAATATTCAAAAACATTTTATCGACTTTCTTACAAATGTCAATATCTATTCATTCAAATATTATTTTAGATTATATTTGAAATATCAATTCCCAATTGAGAATGCATCATTTCTTACTTAAGTTAGTATAAGCATTTTATGTGCTTCTTATATTTATTTTCATCTTACCACTTTAGTTTATATCTATTTCTGTTCAAATTGATTTTTCCAATTCTATATGAATTCAATTTATATTTAACTCTGAATATTTAAATTCTATTTTTCATTTATAACAAATTCATGTCATCATTTTAAATTAGTTTCATTCACTAATTTATTTCAGTTTCCAATTTGAAAACGTTTGTCATTAACAAAATTTTCAAAATTTTCAAAAAATTTCTAACTTCCAAAATTTCCGAAATTTTTTGGCAGAGTCCCCTTTGTACGGAGGAGCTTTTGCAATTTGACAATAGATATAAATATATATACATCGACCCACACGGTGGAAAAACCCAAAAACAGTTCATATTTCCTAGTTTGTATTGCATAGGCGTACCTTATTTAGCATTTTAAGCAAGTGGCGAATTTATTTAAGCATTTGCGTACCCAAACTCTCGCTAAACTGTCTTCTGGTACCTGTAGTTACTCAATTTAAACACATAAGTAACATATTTATGAAATTTATAACATTTCATTCATTTAAATAGCTATAACAATCAATAACATAAGCAATGCATTATAAATACTTCCATAAACCAATTTATTTAGTTTCCAAACTACTTCCGTTTGTTTTCAACCGATTCACATACTATTTGCATTCAACTTAAGTGATTAACAACTCATTTGCTTATCTTCAATTCATAATTATGTCCAAACAATTCATTTCAAAGTTAATTGATTTCAAAATCAATCCATGCTACCTCTATCAGTTAATAATCACAAGTTTATTTTTTATAAACAATATACACAACCAGTTTCCATAAGCAATTAATAAAGTCTCGATATTAACCCAATCGCTTTACTCGATTTCTATATTATCCTATCCAATTCGGAATGATTTTTAACATCGTCTTCTTACATTCTATTCATTTTTAATCTAACCTACACATATTCATTGCATTCAAGTCAAATTTTTATTTACTTTATTATTCCATAGAATTTTTATTTAATTCGGTTTACCTCGAACGATTAATTTAAGCAATTCAATGATATTCATTCAAACAAACAATTCCTTTAGTTTCATAACCATTTTAAAATTGATTTCAACTCAATTATTTCTAATTTCATTCCATTTTATTTACATATTATATATTTGCATTTTATTTCATCATTGGTTCCAGGCAAACCATTTTATTAAGCTCGATATTCCATGCTTATAAATTAATAATCATTACCCAAATTAAATCCATCCAAGTTTAAATTAATGGGCCTTCACCCTTACTCGAAGCCAATCTTCTATTATTATTAACTTAAGTCAATTTACTTATTCCAACTTCATACTCAAGTTCATTTCCATTTTAATTTGATTCTCATCTAATCAAATTCCATTAAATTCAATTAGCTATTCTCATAATCCATTTTAATTTCAAATTCCATATCCAGTTCATCTGAATTTGTTTTATTAATAACAAAGTCATGTTTAGCTTATTTATACCCGAACTGGATTTTATTTGCAAATGCAAACCATTTTTATTTCAATCCAATTCCACAACATTTCCACTTACATTTAATTCACCACCAATCCCAGTTGAATTTTATTTGTAACTCGAATTCATTCCCAACTCCATTATTATCTCACAATCCAACTTCTATTTAACCAATTTAAATCTCTTTAACATATTCAATTAACCAATTTATTCCAAATTAGTTCATTTCCACTTCCAATTCCATATTGGGTTTTTATCTTTAAAATCATCTTATTATTTTACGTGGGTTCAATTTCATTTTATAATTCAAATTTGGATTTTTATTCCATTCTCCAAATACAAAACAATTTTATTTTGGCTTGCTATTTAACTTCTTCATATTTTTCTCATATAAGTCACACATTTATTTATATTCACATTTCCAACCATTGATAATCAATCCATTCATCTTCTACTTTTAGTTTGGAATTATATATTTTTACTTAGTCAAGTATATATTTTTATTTCAATGCTCTAACCTTTATGGGCTATTTTAAATTCATTCACCCCAATACAATTTCTTATTCAACTTACTTTCACTTGTTAAAGTAAGATTTTAATTCCACTCAATATTATCTATAACTCAACTGAATTTTATTTCAATTTAATTTGTTTGACTTAATTTCAGTAAAATCTAGCATCATATTATACTCTTTAATCCACCAATTCACTTGGATTTAATTAAATAATAACATAATTTCATTTAATATCAACCACATCTCCATTCATTTCCTTTCAATTTGATTCCAACTTAATTCAAATACAACTGAATTTTATTCTAGATTGATTCATCCATTTACTTAGCTTAAATTAATGTCAACCCAATTTGATTTTGTCTTCCAATTCACATTTAGTTTCTATTTTACCATTTCAATCACATTCAAAATTTATTAATTTATTTCTATTAAATTTTCTCAATCCGATTCATCTATATTCTAAATTTTATTTACTTCACCAATTTACTTATATTATTATTTCCCATCATTAGTTAAATTTCAAAAGTTAAATTTTCAACTTAATCCAAGTTAAATCCTTATTTTTGACTTCATTTTAATTTTAACTCAAAAATTCAATCTCATATTTTCCTTGGTTATATAAGCCATTTTAAGTCTTTATAATCTTAGTTGTCTATCATTCTATCATCCAAACACTTTAGTTAAATATAATAATTTGCAGAAAATTATTTCTTTTTATATCAAAATATATTTTGGGTAAAATTATTTCATTTACCCGCTTTCGAAAACAATATTGTTTCGAATTGTTCTATTTAAGTGTTTAGAAACCCCTTCGGCCCAGTTGTACAGACTGCGCTGACGAAGGTTCATATGCCACTCAATAAATCAATCAACACAATATAAAATCATTTTATACTCACTAACAAATACGCTCTCATATTTATTAATACATTCAAGCTCATTCTAGAGTACTAATGACTCAATCTCTAATGAGTAATTCCCACCAGAGCCAAGGTTCTCGCTTAACCTTTCAGCTCTGATACCAAGTGTAAAGGCCCGCAAATCTATACCCCTTTGAACTAACGAAATTCCACCACAGTTCTGTCCAAAGTGGCATAAATGTACGAGTCTTCGGGTAAAAGAAGAAAGAGGTAGAAGAAGAAAAGAAACAACATCAGAATCTCACATCGTAGCGGAATAAAATATAATATATAGAATACAGATTTAAATACAAGAAATCTGTACTGTTATACATATATACATATCATCATCAGAGTACAACAACCATCCATACAGAGACAACCTAATATGTAACAACTCGCATATTTATCGATTTTATATTTAAATATTTTATTTAAATATTTTGTCGTTAATTGGATATTGGTCCGAAAAGCTACTTTTTTTGCAAATGGTCAAATTAGGACTCGAGACCACTTCCATTGAGTTCGAAATGCCGTTTACAACTTTTTTAAGTATAAACATTGATAGGTTCGGAATTAGTGGAATTTCACTTACTTTTCCCGCTTTGGACTTCGGGTTGGATTAGGAATTATAACTCAAACCCACTTCTCTCCTTCTCCTCACTCTTCATAAATTTCCTAACAACCAAGCTTTAGCATTAATGGTGAGTGGAAGGGGAAATTAATATTCCAAGCCCAAATTCTCTTGCAAATCAAACATTCTATTCCAAATTCAAGAAGAATATATTGGATTCAAGCTTGTGATTACTTCTCCATTGCTTTCAAGCTTTTCTTCATAAATTTGGTACCAAGGTGAGATTTTTATCTCACAATTCTAGTCTATAACTATATTTGACTGTTGGGAATGATTTCCCATCACTTTAGCATGTACATTTGCATTTGGTTTGGATTGGATTGGCGAAAAAATTCCAATTTTTAGTGTTTTTGGTGAAAAACTGCACTTAGGTCATTCTGCCTATGTTAGGTCATTCGCGTTGAAAAGCCACTCAGAGAATAGCTCGTTTCTGGCCTTAAAACCGTTCGCACGTGTTAGGTCGTTCGCCATGGAATTAGGTCGTTGGGTTTTAAGTCGTAGGTCGCTCGGCCTTGTTATAGTGGTTAGATCGTTGGACGATAGGTTTCTCGCGTATTAAACCTCTTAAGCCGCTCGACCTTATAAACCGTTAACTCATTAGGTCGTTGGTCGCATCGGTATGTTAGGTCGCGTGACCTTAGGTCGTTCCCCTTTAGGTCGTATGACCTTGAGTCGCTCGCATGGTTCAAGCCTTTAAGTTGTTAGGTCGTAGGTCGCAAGGCAGTAGGTCGCGCAATCCCCTTAACTCGTTCGGCCTTGTCATTTTTAGGTCGCGAGTCCTGCTAGGTCGCCCCTTGTGTCATCTCGTTCGGCCTTTATCACGTTGGGTCGTTCCCATTTTAGGTCGCGTACCGCGTTAAGTCGCTCGGTCTTTGTTCCAGTAGGTCGCGTACCTCCTTAAGTCGCTCGATCCTATCCTCCCTTAGGTCTTCACTAGGTCATACCGTTTTGGTTGGGGCGCTGCCCCGCACCCTGCCGGGGGCGCTGCTCCCTTGACCCCCGCGACCTGACCGGGCAGGTCGAACCCCGTAGCAGGGGTGTTGCCCCCGCACCCCCACCTTGGGGGGTTGCCAGCCCTCTGGACCCCCCCTCCGTAGGGGATCTTATCTAAAAAAACGTTCAACAGAACTTGTTTTGTTGAGATGCTGAGTTGACCATTCTTCGAGACAAGCTATCTTGGGCTTCTCGGTCGATTGTATGGATTTTTGAATATCTATTTCGATGGATTCTTTATCGATTTCTTTGGAATTTATTCACGTCTTCATATGTGAATTTTGATGATCGATTGTTCTACAATCATCTTTGTGATTTGTGTAACGCTTGCGATTTTTTGTTGCCGAAAAATCGAATAGTTATGGGTTTAAGAAAAGAATTTAAGGAAAGAGAAGAGGAAAAGATAGAAATTAGGGAGGAGAGAAAAGAGAAAAGAAGATAGAACATTTTAAAATAGAAGAAAAAGAGAAAATAGAAAAGGGAGGGGAAAGAAAAATAGAACATAATTTTGAAATAGAACAAAAAGAGAATAGAGAACATAGAACAGGACAGAAAACAACAGAATCACATCAGAATCTCACAATTCGCAGCGAAACAACATATAATAATAAATGAATAATCTTTAAACAAAGAACTATCAGTTATTACATTACATCACATTTCATTACATCATATCATCAGAGTGTACAACAACAAATAGTGCAGCGGAAAAAGAAATACTATATAAGTAATACGCCATGCCATCCAGCTTGCCTCCAGCAACTCCAGAATATCCAGAATATCCTGATAAACCTTAACTCTTGACTGCCCGTGTGGAAATTGGTGGGCACCCAGAGTTTAGGAAGGAAAACAATAAACTCCAAGTCAGTCATGTGACTGGTGTGAGAACTCAAAACAGTTTATTTATCTTAAAAATCAAAATAGAGGAATATTTTTAAATTCAATTCGCAATGCTTTTAAAAATGAGACTACCATAAGGCCTCCCACACACACACACAATGCAAACGCAGAATCGGAGGAGATTTCTCCTTATGATAGTCAAAGATGCTTGATACGCATTTAAAATAACATTTGATATTATTACTAGTGCATAGTGTAGAAGAAATTCATTTCGAAAGTAGAATATAAATCTTAGCCAACATACGACCATTATCGTATACCTACTATAGCTACCATCCAAACAGTGGTGACCACCATAAGTGAATGGCAGGTTCTACAACTAATACCGTACAAGTTTCGTATTGGGAATTGGATTTCCAACAAATGGTCAGGCCAAGGAACTTCCCATTGCCACATGAGAATGCCTCTGGAAAGACATCCCCGAGAACCAAACCGGAACTCTGCCAACACAAGGCCGGGTTACCCCTAACTGGGTAACTACTGACACGAGCACGCCATTCCCCGATCGTAAACGACCTTTCTCACGGGATCCCGAAAACCAACAACCACAAAGTAATAAATTCGTAGTAACCACATAGGTTAAATATCTGGGCTCCATACCATGATACCACCTCTATCCAGAAGGAAATGTACATACCCTAAAGGGTGCTACCCCTCATAACCTTGCCGCATCTTTCCTGTTTTGACCATTTCCGGGGTGTGAGGTTCGACGAAGTCACGTCCACAAAAACATACTTTATACAAAAGCCATGCTTTGGGTCAACAAATGATCAACACAATGATCACCAAGATAGACGATCAAATAAACGATCCTATCACAATAATCAACACAATGATCATTTCAGCATCACTCAGCATATCACATTACCAAATTGGGAATATATTGCTGATAACATTCAACTACATAACCTCTGAGCTCGTACGTCTCAGAGAAGGGTGTTAAGCTAAAAGAATAAATTCTTCGCCACCAACAGAAATATATTTGAAAGAAATCGGCTTTATATCTCAACTTGTAATGTCAGACATACAATCCATACAAGTTTGTTCCGGGCTCGAACAAAACCGAAGGCACTTACAAAGAAGTCCTTGCAATCCGGATATTCACGATCCTGATCGGATTCACCATCACATATGGAGAACTCTATACCGGAGCAACTCGGTGCAGAGTAAATCGACAGGTCATCCTATCGCTCTCGCAAATACCGGGTCTTCAACACCGATCTTCAAATGCAATTCATAACGACGTATCACATATTCGGAATGGGTTATACGAGCCCATGGTCCTTTCCCGGTTAACCCGAATAGTGAGCGCTTATTCAAAAAAATAAGTGTAGCATTCACATTCAAACAAATCACCTCAATTACCCATTCAAAGGGAAATATTGATAGTCGGTTATTGAACTATCACTGGATATGCACAACATCACCAGATTCCAAATAATTTTCCAAATTATTTATTTTCCAAAATATCTTCACTAGATATGTAATTTCAATACTTCAATAATAAATCAATATTTATTTTTAAACTAATTTCACTTTCTTTTATAAATTCCTTAGTGAATTTACATTTCACAATATATATTGATATACGTTTTCAATTATCCATTTTCAATTTATCTTCAAAAAGATAAATTCTCAAAATATTCACTTTATATTGGAAAACATTTCCATACTTATTTATTCATAAGTAATCCACAAATTTTATTTATTTTCAACACTTAGAAAATATTCAATATACTTAAATCGAAATTAAGTATATATTTCATTCTTTAAGGAAATCATTCTCATAAACATATTTATTTGGGCCAAAACGAATGTTACGTAAAACATCGTTACGACAACCCAAAATCACTAGTATAGGGATTCGAAATTAAAATAGATACATAAATCCCAATACTATACAAAACATTTCCTTTCGGAAATCATTTACTATAACAATAGTGTTATAGTCCATTATTTCCTTCTATTTGTCGAAAACGTCTATTTCAACAATAAATGTTGAAATCTATGGTTTCAAATCTCAATACATTTTAAAACATCTTTAGATCGTTTTAATTCTATTTAAAAACATCACATCTAAAAAAAAAATTCTTTAACATAATATTCACTATTCAAAAACGTGAATATACTTTGTTAACAAATTTCATCCTTTTATTCATTTTAATTCAAAGGGTTATTCACTATTCAAAAATGTGAATATAACTCCATTTATAGGTTTCAACAAATTTTCTTGTCAAAATAAATCATTTGCAAATTTATAAAACAACGTTTATAAATTCCATTTCTATTTATTTATAAAAACTTCCTTTTTATAAACTCCTTTATTAATCTATTCCAGTTTATAACTCAATTATAACTAAAAGTTCATATTATAAGTTAAATACTTATAATCTATTCGTTTACAAAAATCGTTCCTTTGAACTTCATAATTATAAATCTTATAACTTATAAGATTCAATTATTCACCCAAATCTATTCCTCAATTAACTTCACCAATTTATAAATCTTACTATTTATAAATTTTATTTATAACTTCACAGTTTATAATTCTATAAATTCCATTCAATTATGAAATTCATTTTCACTTCATTCAAACACTTATAAAAACTCGTTTTATAATGTCAATAGTTCAATTTATAAATATCCATTTATAAATCTCTTAATATAAATCAATTTATATTATTCTTTTAAAACGTCTTTATTCTCCTTTATTATTTCACCATTTTGATTCATAAAATAATTAAATTTTATAAATCCTATATTTAAACTTTTCACAATGAATTCTAAAATCCCGATTAAACTATTTTATAAAATCATTAGCATCATATTCTCAAAAATTAGTTTTTTAACTATTTTTCTCAAAAATCATAATTTTTATAACATTAAAAATTATGACGTTTATTTATTTAAAATAGATCAAATTCAAAACATATAGTATATTTTCAAAAATCACTTTATAAATCATTTTAAATTTCCAAAACTTGGTCCAATGATGCTACATACCAAATAGTCAATCACGACTACAACGATATCATATATCAATATGAAAATCCATCAAATATCAAAATATCTGAAATCAAATAAATACTGTTGAGGAGTCCAGTTGGATCCCTCCAACCTGTTTCCTGCATTCACAAACATTAGCACAATACCAATTTCGTTCCAGTACGAAATTATCGCGGTATATGTTCTTATTAAATATTATCCGCTTAATAACGGCGCAATAGGGTCTCATCCGCTAAACAAAAAATGCGGGAAATCAATAACTCCAATATATACATATGCCAACATATATATATATTGCTATTATATATAATACCAATTTCACTGTTTATGAAACATTCGCGGTATATGTTTTTAATAAATAACATCCGCTTACTAACGGCGCATAATATCTATTTTAACAATCAATAGATATTAATCAACATTCAAACATGCATTCAAATATTTTAAATCTAACTATTTAAAATAAAATCGAAACTGATTCGATTGAGTGAGAAGTTCTCACCTTGGTTTCAATTTCGTTTTAGCGATTTATTTCGAATAAAATTAAACGGACGTTTAATTTTACCCAAAATTCTCACTAACTCCAAACGATTCCAAACCAATTCCATCGCGTAGTGCTCGTCCATACGATTCCAACGCAACTGGTTTCGCACGTTTTCGACCTCGTATGAAAAAGATATTGATTTTACAAGTTCGTATGAATTTTTATAAACAATTTCAACATATATTTAAATTTTATAACCTAAACTAAATCATCACCGTACGTTACAAACCCTAGATCCCAGCCGTTCCTCTGCATCTCCCCCAAAACATTATCGTGCAACCGAACCCAACACTCGCATAAAACCCTTCAAGCTCGCGACCTCCACGCTTGGCTAGGCGACGATCAGGCTACACCAACGCGAAGCTCATCACCCATGCTACACTCGGCTGGAAGTTGGCTAAGCTCGGTCGAGCCATTACCCTGAAAAACGCGCGTGAACAAGCCACGAACGTGGCCACGATTCTTGCTCCACGGTCGACGAAAGCCCATCTCCACCGTATGGATTTAAAGCTCTCGCAATGCTCTTCATTTTTGCAGTTGATGATTTCTGTTAAAAGTGAATGGATTTCGAGAAATTGGAGGAGAAATGAGGGATGATTTCGGCCTTAGAATCCAAAACTGGCGGCCGGCCATGGATCCAAAACCCTAGTTTTAATTTTTTTTTTCTATTTTGTGAATTTTTATGGCCTATTTATAGAAATTAAAACGAACACTATTCATTTTAAATTTTTCAACTCCGATTTACGCGCCGAAACTGACGTTCCTAAGGTTTATCCCGCGTTCCGGACACAATGGAATAGGTTTCGAAAGCTAATTCGGACATCTGTGCGAGTTATGGCTATAAACGTTCAATTTAAATTAAACCGATTTATATCGATTTCTAGGCGTTTTAATTTGTACCGGACAAACGGTAAATCCAATTGACTTGAAATTTGAAACCTTGCAATAATATCACATTACGGATCCGATGAAACTGGTTTCGTCGAAATCCGAGATTTTTTGAAAAATGGCTATTTTGACTCGCCAAATTTAAATTAAAAATAATTCGATGCGTTTCGAGCTGCCACGATCAAACGATAGCTCCGATTGACACGAAATTTGAAATCCGGTAATAACTAACTATTACGGATCCAATGAAACTAGTTTCGTTCAATTCTGAGACTGTTCAAAAATTGGCTATTTTCACTAGTCGATTTAAATATTAAAATATTCAATTTTCACAAATTAACTTTTAATTCGATTTTAAAAGTTCTAAAATATCATTCTAACTCCCATATTATAAAATTAAATTTTACAAATCATTTTCAATCATATTTAACTCAATTTTCAATTATTTCCATAATTTAACATATTAAATTATCGATTTAATTATTCAATTAAATCCAATAATTCAAATAAAAATTTATTCAACTTATAAATTCACTTATTAATATTTAAAATTAATTAAATATTCATATTTTAATCTCTAAAAATTCTGGGTCATTACAATCTTCCCCACTTAAAAGAATTTCGTCCTCGAAATTACAAGTAAGAAAAGTTATAGAATTTATTAATTTTCCATAATTCATAGTTAAACTTCTTACAATACTTTACTAAGTTTTCAAATCAAACTTAGTTATCTTTTCAAAAACAACTACTATTGTTTAACTTTCAATTCCAAAATCAAAGTTAAAGTTTTCAAAATTTTCCAATTTTCTCAAATTTTTTCTAACGCCTTAAATTTTCGGAAAAATTCGCCATAGTCTCCTTTGCGCGGCTCGATCCGGAAAAAAATGACAGTATATATATCACAAATATACATCTCATCAAGTAATGAGGCATCCCGCAGGGAAAAAAGTGTAAAAGTACGATATTTAATCCGAGATATGTATCTTATATTTTATTAGCAAGCATATACGGCTAATATAGCGCAAAAGCGAGCTCCAAATGCGAAGCAAACGTGATCCGCACCTACTAATCACTCAACAAACAAAATGAGAACATGCATATATGACAATAGTATCAATATACAACATATAGCAACATAATAACTATATATGTCAACATAGCAAATATAACTAAACAACAAATGCAAACATCAACCAACTAACATCCATAACCAATAAATATTTATTTATATTCTCATTAATATTCAATGAATTGGTTTTCAATCTAATCACATTTGATTCATTTACAGTGGATGTTCTTACTAACATTCATTTTCAACTAATTCATATTCAAGTTGGTTCACTTCCAAATCAAATTCGATTCTATTCAAGATTCACTTAACTTCCAATTGGATTTCAATTACTTTAGCTTCCAATTTTATTAAATCAATTTCATTAACACTTAATGAATTATATACAATCAACTAACAATCATATGACAATCAATGTATATTAAATACAACCAAATTCCTTTGCTTATCAATTGGTTTAAATTAAATTGATTTTCATTCTATTATTCAACTTTCTAATAACATTAGATTTTAATGAATTTCACTTACATTCATTATTCCATATCAACTATTTACATTTAATTGATCAACATTCAATCCATTCATTCAATTCTATTACAAAAGTTGAATTTCATTTCATAACTTAAGTTCACATTTATCAATCAATTCAGCTTCCAAATTCTAAAGTAACTTTTTATTTAACTTTAAATTCACTTTTATTCACAACTCATATTCATATAGTTTCACTTATTATATATAAGTTTATTTCTTAATTGTAAATCACTTTAATTATAATTTAACTCTTATAATTCTTTTTGCTTATACAATTCCTTTATTTAGATTATTCAAACAACTAAACAATCAACTTATATACACTTTATAATTCTGAAAAATTATTGCTTTATATATAAAATATACTCAAGTAAAATTATTTCATTTACCCAATTTTTAAAATAATATTGTGTCGAATTGTTCTATTCAAGTGTTTAGAAACCCCTTCGGCATAGTCTTGCGGACCACGCTGACGAAAGTTCATATACCACTCAACAAACCAATCATCACAATATAAAACAATTTTATATATTCACTAACAAATACGCTCTCATAGCTATTATTACACTCAAATTCATTCTAGAGTACTGCTGACTCTATCTCTAATGAGTAATACCCAACAGAACCATGGTTGTCGCTTAACTATAAGCTCTGATACCAACTGTAACGCTTGCGATTTTTCGTTGCCGAAAAACCGAATAGTTATGGGTTTAAGAAAAGAATTTAAGGAAAGAGAAGAGGAAAAGATAGAAATTAGGGAGGAGAGAAAAGAGAAAAGAAGATAGAACATTTTAAAATAGAAGAAAAAGAGAAAATAGAAAATGGAGGGGAAAGAAAAATAGAACATAATTTTGAAATAGAACAAAAAGAGAATAGAGAACATAGAACAGGACAGAAAACAACAGAATCACATCAGAATCTCACAATTCGCAGCGGAACAACATATAATAATAAATGAATAATCTTTAAACAAAGAACTATCAGTTATTACATTACATCACATTTCATTACATCATATCATCAGAGTGTACAACAACAAATAGTGCAGCGGAAAAAGAAATACTATATAAGTAATACGCCATGCCATCCAGCTTGCCTCCAGCAACTCCAGAATATCCAGAATATCCTGATAAACCTTAACTCTTGACTGCCCGTGTGGAAATTGGTGGGCACCCAGAGTTTAGGAAGGAAAACAATAAACTCCAAGTCAGACATGTGACTGGTGTGAGAACTCAAAACAGTTTATTTATCTTAAAAATCAAAATAGAGGAATATTTTTAAATTCAATTCGCAATGCTTTTAAAAATGAGACTACCATAAGGCCTCCCGCACACATACACAATGCAAACGCAGAATCGGAGGAGATTTCTCCTTATGATAGTCAAAGATGCTTGATACGCATTTAAAATAACATTTGATATTATTACTAGTGCATAGTGTAGAAGAAATTCATTTCGAAAGTAGAATATAAATCTTAGCCAACATACGACCATTATCGTATGCCTACTATAGCTACCATCCAAACAGTGGTGACCACCATAAGTGAATGGCAGGTTCTACAACTAATACCGTACAAGTTTCGTATTGGGAATTGGATTTCCAACAAATGGTCAGGCCAAGGAACTTCCCATTGCCACATGAGAATGCCTCTGGAAAGACATCCCCGAGAACCAAACCGGAACTCTGCCAACACAAGGCCGGGTTACCCCTAACTGGGTAACTACTGACACGAGCACGCCATTCCCCGATCGTAAACGACCTTTCTCACGGGATCCCGAAAACCAACAACCACAAAGTAATAAATTCGTAGTAACCACATAGGTTAAATATCTGGGCTCCATACCATGATACCACCTCTATCCAGAAGGAAACGTACATACCCTAAAGGGTGCTACCCCTCATAACCTTGCCGCATCTTTCCTGTTTTGACCATTTCCGGGGTGTGAGGTTCGACGAAGTCACGTCCACAAAAACATACTTTATACAAAAGCCATGCTTTGGGTCAACAAATGATCAACACAATGATCACCAAGATGGACGATCAAATAAACGATCCTATCACAATAATCAACACAATGATCATTTCAGCATCACTCAGCATATCACATTACCAAATTGGTAATATATCGCTGATAACATTCAACTACATAACCTCTGAGCTCGTACGTCTCAGAGAAGGGTGTTAAGCTAAAAGAATAAATTCTTCGCCACCAACAGAAATATATTTGAAAGAAATCGGCTTTATATCTCAACTTGTAATGTCAGACATACAATCCATACAAGTTTGTTCCGGGCTCGAACAAAACCGAAGGCACTTACAAAGAAGTCCTTGCAATCCGGATATTCACGATCCTGATCGGATTCACCATCACATATGGAGAACTCTATACCGGAGCAACTCGGTGCAGAGTAAATCGACAGGTCATCCTATCGCTCTCGCAAATACCGGGTCTTCAACACCGATCTTCAAATGCAATTCATAACGACGTATCACATATTCAGAATGGGTTATACGACCCCATGGTCCTTTCCCGGTTAACCCGAATAGTGAGCGCTTATTCAAAAAAATAAGTGTAGCATTCACATTCAAACAAATCACCTCAATTACCCATTCAAAGGGAAATATTGATAGTCGGTTATTGAACTATCACTGGATATGCACAACATCACCAGATTCCAAATAATTTTCCAAATTATTTATTTTCCAAAATATCTTCATTAGATATGTAATTTCAATACTTCAAAAATAAATCAATATTTATTTTTAAACTAATTTCACTTTCTTTTATAAATTCCTTAGTGAATTTACATTTCACAATATATATTGATATACGTTTTCAATTATCCATTTTCAATTTATCTTCAAAAAGATAAATTCTCAAAATATTCACTTTATATTGGAAAACATTTCCATACTTATTTATTCATAAGTAATCCACAAATTTTATTTATTTTCAACACTTAGAAAATATTCAATATACTTAAATCGAAATTAAGTATATATTTCATTCTTTAAGGAAATCATTCTCATAAACATATTTATTTGGGCCAAAACGAATGTTACGTAAAACATCGTTACGACAACCCAAAATCACTAGTATAGGGATTCGAAATTAAAATAGATACATAAATCCCAATACTATACAAAACATTTCCTTTCGGAAATCATTTACTATAACAATAGTGTTATAGTCCATTATTTCCTTCTATTTGTCGAAAACGTCTATTTCAACAATAAATGTTGAAATCTATGGTTTCAAATCTCAATACATTTTAAAACATCTTTAGATCGTTTTAATTCTATTTAAAAACATCACATCTAAAAAAAAATTTCTTTAACATAATATTCACTATTCAAAAACGTGAATATACTTTGTTAACAAATTTCATCCTTTTATTCATTTTAATTCAAAGGGTTATTCACTATTCAAAAATGTGAATATAACTCCATTTATAGGTTTCAACAAATTTTCTTGTCAAAATAAATCATTTGCAAATTTATAAAACAACGTTTATAAATTCCATTTCTATTTATTTATAAAAACTTCCTTTTTATAAACTCCTTTATTAATCTATTCCAGTTTATAACTCAATTATAACTAAAAGTTCATATTATAAGTTAAATACTTATAATCTATTCGTTTACAAAAATCGTTCCTTTGAACTTCATAATTATAAATCTTATAACTTATAAGATTCAATTATTCACCCAAATCTATTCCTCAATTAACTTCACCAATTTATAAATCTTACTATTTATAAATTTTATTTATAACTTCACAGTTTATAATTCTATAAATTCCATTCAATTATGAAATTCATTTTCACTTCATTCAAACACTTATAAAAACTCGTTTTATAATGTCAATAGTTCAATTTATAAATATCCATTTATAAATCTCTTAATATAAATCAATTTATATTATTCTTTTAAAACGTCTTTATTCTCCTTTATTATTTCACCATTTTGATTCATAAAATAATTAAATTTTATAAATCCTATATTTAAACTTTTCACAATGAATTCTAAAATCCCGATTAAACTATTTTATAAAATCATTAGCATCATATTCTCAAAAATTAGTTTTTTAACTATTTTTCTCAAAAATCATAATTTTTATAACATTAAAAATTATGACGTTTATTTATTTAAAATAGATCAAATTCAAAACATATAGTATATTTTCAAAAATCACTTTATAAATCATTTTAAAATTCCAAAACTTGGTCCAATGATGCTACATACCAAATAGTCAATCACGACTACAACGATATCATATATCAATATGAAAATCCATCAAATATCAAAATATCTGAAATCAAATAAATACTGTTAAGGAGTCCAGTTGGATCCCTCCAACCTGTTTCCTGCATTCACAAACATTAGCACAATACCAATTTCGTTCCAGTACGAAATTATCGCGGTATATGTTCTTATTAAATATTATACGCTTAATAACGGCGCAATAGGGTCTCATCCGCTAAACAAAAAATGCGGGAAATCAATAACTCCAATATATACATATGCCAACATATATATATATATTGCTATTATATATAATACCAATTTCACTGTTTATGAAACATTCGCGGTATATGTTTTTAATAAATAACATCCGCTTACTAACGGCGCATAATATCTATTTTAACAATCAATAGATATTAATCAACATTCAAACATGCATTCAAATATTTTAAATCTAACTATTTAAAATAAAATCGAAACTGATTCGATTGAGTGAGAAGTTCTCACTTTGGTTTCAATTTCGTTTTAGCGATTTATTTCGAATAAAATTAAGCGGACGTTTAATTTTACCCAAAATTCTCACTAACTCCAAACGACTCCAAACCAATTCCATCGCGTAGTGCTCATCCATACGATTCCAACGCAACTGGTTTCGCACGTTTTCGACCTCGTATGAAAAAGATATTGATTTTACAAGTTCGTATGAATTTTTATAAACAATTTCAACATATATTTAAATTTTATAACCTAAACTAAATCATCACCGTACGTTACAAACCCTAGATCCCAGCCGTTCCTCTGCATCTCCCCCAAAACATTATCGTGCAACCGAACCCAACACTCGCATAAAACCCTTCAAGCTCGCGACCTCCACGCTTGGCTAGGCGACGATCAGGCTACACCAACGCGAAGCTCATCACCCATGCTACACTCGGCTGGAAGTTGGCTAAGCTCGGTCGAGCCATTACCCTGAAAAACGCGCGTGAACAAGCCACGAACGTGGCCACGATTCTTGCTCCACGGTCGACGAAAGCCCATCTCCACCGTACGGATTTAAAGCTCTCGCAATGCTCTTCATTTTTGCAGTTGATGATTTCTGTTAAAAGTGAATGGATTTCGAGAAATTGGAGGAGAAATGAGGGATGATTTCGGCCTTAGAATCCAAAACTGGCGGCCGGCCATGGATCCAAAACCCTAGTTTTAATTTTTTTTTTCTATTTTGTGAATTTTTATGGCCTATTTATAGAAATTAAAACGAACACTATTCATTTAAAATTTTTCAACTCCGATTTACGCGCCGAAACTGACGTTCCTAAGGTTTATCCAGCGGGACCCAATGGAATAGGTTTCGGAAGCTAATTCGGACATCTGTGCGAGTTATGGCTATAAACGCTCAATTTAAATTAAACCGATTTAAATCGATTTCTAGGCGTTTTAATTTGTACCGGACAAACGGTAAATCCAATTGACTTGAAATTTGAAACCTTGCAATAATATCACATTACGGATCCGATGAAACAGGTTTCGTCGAAATCCGAGATTTTTTGAAAAATGGCTATTTTGACTCGCCAAATTTAAATTAAAAATAATTCGATGCGTTTCGAGCTGCCACGATCAAACGATAACTCCGATTGACACGAAATTTGAAATCCGGTAATAACTAACTATTACGGATCCAATGAAACTGGTTTCGTTCAATTCTGAGACTGTTCAAAAATTGGCTATTTTCACTAGTCGATTTAAATATTAAAATATTCAATTTTCACAAATTAACTTTTAATTCGATTTTAAAAGTTCTAAAATATCATTCTAACTCCCATATTATAAAATTAAATTTTACAAATCATTTTCAATCATATTTAACTCAATTTTCAATTATTTCCATAATTTAACATATTAAATTATCGATTTAATTATTCAATTAAATCCAATAATTCAAATAAAAATTTATTCAACTTATAAATTCACTTATTAATATTTAAAATTAATTAAATATTCACATTTTAATCTCTAAAAATTCTGGGTCGTTACAATCTTCCCCACTTAAAAGAATTTCGTCCTCGAAATTACAAGTAAGAAAAGTTATAGAATTTATTAATTTTCCATAATTCATAGTTAAACTTCTTACAATACTTTACTAAGTTTTCAAATCAAACTTAGTTATCTTTTCAAAAACAACTACTATTGTTTAACTTTCAATTCCAAAATCAAAGTTAAAGTTTTCAAAATTTTCCAATTTTCTCAAATTTTTTCTAACGCCTTAAATTTTCGGAAAAATTCGCCATAGTCTCCTTTGCGCGGCTCGATCCGGAAAAAAATGACAGTATATATATCACAAATATACATCTCATCAAGTAATGAGGCATCCCGCAGGGAAAAAAGTGTAAAAGTACGATATTTAATCCGAGATATCTATCTTATATTTTATTAGCAAGCATATACGGCTAATATAGCGCAAAAGCGAGCTCCAAATGCGAAGCAAACGTGATCCGCACCTACTAATCACTCAACAAACAAAATGAGAACATGCATATATGACAATAGTATCAATATACAACATATAGCAACATAATAACTATATATGTCAACATAGCAAATGTAACTAAACAACAAATGCAAACATCAACCAACTAACATCCATAACCAATAAATATTTATTTATATTCTCATTAATATTCAATGAATTGGTTTTCAATCTAATCACATTTGATTCATTTACAGTGGATGTTCTTACTAACATTCATTTTCAACTAATTCATATTCAAGTTGGTTCACTTCCAAATCAAATTCGATTCTATTCAAGATTCACTTAACTTCCAATTGGATTTCAATTACTTTAGCTTCCAATTTTATTAAATCAATTTCATTAACACTTAATGAATTATATACAATCAACTAACAATCATATGACAATCAATGTATATTAAATACAACCAAATTCCTTTGCTTATCAATTGGTTTAAATTAAATTGATTTTCATTCTATTATTCAACTTTCTAATAACATTAGATTTTAATGAATTTCACTTACATTCATTATTCCATATCAACTATTTACATTTAATTGATCAACATTCAATCCATTCATTCAATTCTATTACAAAAGTTGAATTTCATTTCATAACTTAAGTTCACATTTATCAATCAATTCAGCTTCCAAATTCTAAAGTAACTTTTTATTTAACTTTAAATTCACTTTTATTCACAACTCATATTCATATAGTTTCACTTATTATATATAAGTTTATTTCTTAATTGTAAATCACTTCAATTATAATTTAACTCTTATAATTCTTTTTGCTTATACAATTCCTTTATTTAGATTATTCAAACAACTAAACAATCAACTTATATACACTTTTATAATTCTGAAAAATTATTGCTTTATATATAAAATATACTCAAGTAAAATTATTTCATTTACCCAATTTTCAAAATAATATTGTGTCGAATTGTTCTATTCAAGTGTTTAGAAACCCCTTCGGCATAGTCTTGCGGACCACGCTGACGAAAGTTCATATACCACTCAACAAACCAATCATCACAATATAAAACAATTTTATATATTCACTAACAAATACGCTCTCATAGCTATTATTACACTCAAATTCATTCTAGAGTACTGCTGACTCTATCTCTAATGAGTAATACCCAACAGAACCATGGTTGTCGCTTAACTATAAGCTCTGATACCAACTGTAACGCTTGCGATTTTTCGTTGTCGAAAAACCGAATAGTTATGGGTTTAAGAAAAGAATTTAAGGAAAGAGAAGAGGAAAAGATAGAAATTAGGGAGGAGAGAAAAGAGAAAAGAAGATAGAACATTTTAAAATAGAAGAAAAAGAGAAAATAGAAAATGGAGGGGAAAGAAAAATAGAACATAATTTTGAAATAGAACAAAAAGAGAATAGAGAACATAGAACAGGACAGAAAACAACAGAATCACATCAGAATCTCACAATTCGCAGCGGAACAACATAAAATAATAAATGAATAATCTTTAAACAAAGAACTATCAGTTATTACATTACATCACATTTCATTACATCATATCATCAGAGTGTACAACAACAAATAGTGCAGCGGAAAAAGAAATACTATATAAGTAATACGCCATGCCATCCAGCTTGCCTCCAGCAACTCCAGAATATCCAGAATATCCTGATAAACCTTAACTCTTGACTACCCGTGTGGAAATTGGTGGGCACCCAGAGTTTAGAAAGGGAAACAATAAACTCCAAGTCAGACATGTGACTGGTGTGAGAACTCAAAATAGTTTATTTATCTTAAAAATCAAAATAGAGGAATATTTTTAAATTCAATTCGCAATGCTTTTAAAAATGAGACTACCATAAGGCCTCCCACACACACACACAATGCAAACGTAGAATCGGAGGAGATTTCTCCTTATGATAGTCAAAGATGCTTGATACGCATTTAAAATAACATTTGATATTATTACTAGTGCATAGTGTAGAAGAAATTCATTTCGAAAGTAGAATATAAATCTTAGCCAACATACGACCATTATCGTATGCCTACTATAGCTACCATCCAAACAGTGGTGACCACCATAAGTGAATGGCAGGTTCTACAACTAATACCGTACAAGTTTCGTATTGGGAATTGGATTTCCAACAAATGGTCAGGCCAAGGAACTTCCCATTGCCACATGAGAATGCCTCTGGAAAGACATCCCCGAGAACCAAACCGGAACTCTGCCAACACAAGGCCGGGTTACCCCTAACTGGGTAACTACTGACACGAGCACGCCATTCCCCGATCGTAAACGACCTTTCTCACGGGATCCCGAAAACCAACAACCACAAAGTAATAAATTCGTAGTAACCACATAGGTTAAATATCTGGGCTCCATACCATGATACCACCTCTATCCAGAAGGAAATGTACATACCCTAAAGGGTGCTACCCCTCATAACCTTGCCGCATCTTTCCTGTTTTGACCATTTCCGGGGTGTGAGGTTCGACGAAGTCACGTCCACAAAAACATACTTTATACAAAAGCCATGCTTTGGGTCAACAAATGATCAACACAATGATCACCAAGATAGACGATCAAATAAACGATCCTATCACAATAATCAACACAATGATCATTTCAGCATCACTCAGCATATCACATTACCAAATTGGGAATATATCGCTGATAACATTCAACTACATAACCTCTGAGCTCGTACGTCTCAGAGAAGGGTGTTAAGCTAAAAGAATAAATTCTTCGCCACCAACATAAATATATTTGAAAGAAATCGGCTTTATATCTCAACTTGTAATGTCAGACATACAATCCATACAAGTTTGTTCCGGGCTCGAACAAAACCGAAGGCACTTACAAAGAAGTCCTTGCAATCCGGATATTCACGACCCTGATCGGATTCACCATCACATATGGAGAACTCTATACCGGAGCAACTCGGTGCAGAGTAAATCGACAGGTCATCCTATCGCTCTCGCAAATACCGGGTCTTCAACACCGATCTTCAAATGCAATTCATAACGACGTATCACATATTCGGAATGGGTTATACGACCCCATGGTCCTTTCCCGGTTAACCCGAATAGTGAGCGCTTATCCAAAAAAATAAGTGTAGCATTCACATTCAAACAAATCACCTCAATTACCCATTCAAAGGGAAATATTGATAGTCGGTTATTGAACTATCACTGGATATGCACAACATCACCAGATTCCAAATAATTTTCCAAATTATTTATTTTCCAAAATATCTTCACTAGATATGTAATTTCAATACTTCAAAAATAAATCAATATTTATTTTTAAACTAATTTCACTTTCTTTTATAAATTCCTTAGTGAATTTACATTTCACAATATCTATTGATATACGTTTTCAATTATCCATTTTCAATTTATCTTCAAAAAGATAAATTCTCAAAATATTCACTTTATATTGGAAAACATTTCCATACTTATTTATTCATAAGTAATCCACAAATTTTATTTATTTTCAACACTTAGAAAATATTCAATATACTTAAATCGAAATTAAGTATATATTTCATTCTTTAAGGAAATCATTCTCATAAACATATTTATTTGGGCCAAAACGAATGTTACGTAAAACATCGTTACGACAACCCAAAATCACTAGTATAAGGATTCGAAATTAAAATAGATACATAAATCCCAATACTATACAAAACATTTCCTTTCGGAAATCATTTACTATAACAATAGTGTTATAGTCCATTATTTCCTTCTATTTGTCGAAAACGTCTATTTCAACAATAAATGTTGAAATCTATGGTTTCAAATCTCAATACATTTTAAAACATCTTTAGATCGTTTGAATTCTATTTAAAAACATCACATCTAAAAAAAAAATTTCTTTAACATAATATTCACTATTCAAAAACGTGAATATACTTTGTTAACAAATTTCATCCTTTTATTCATTTTAATTCAAAGGGTTATTCACTATTCAAAAATGTGAATATAACTCCATTTATAGGTTTCAACAAATTTTCTTGTCAAAATAAATCATTTGCAAATTTATAAAACAACGTTTATAAATTCCATTTCTATTTATTTATAAAAACTTCCTTTTTATAAACTCCTTTATTAATCTATTCCAGTTTATAACTCAATTATAACTAAAAGTTCATATTATAAGTTAAATACTTATAATCTATTCGTTTACAAAAATCGTTCCTTTGAACTTCATAATTATAAATCTTATAACTTATAAGATTCAATTATTCACCCAAATCTATTCCTCAATTAACTTCACCAATTTATAAATCTTACTATTTATAAATTTTATTTATAACTTCACAGTTTATAATTCTATAAATTCCATTCAATTATGAAATTCATTTTCACTTCATTCAAACACTTATAAAAACTCGTTTTATAATGTCAATAGTTCAATTTATAAATATCCATTTATAAATCTCTTAATATAAATCAATTTATATTATTCTTTTAAAACGTCTTTAATCTCCTTTATTATTTCACCATTTTGATTCATAAAATAATTAAATTTTATAAATCCTATATTTAAACTTTTCACAATGAATTCTAAAATCCCGATTAAACTATTTTATAAAATCATTAGCATCATATTCTCAAAAATCAGTTTTTTAACTATTTTTCTCAAAAATCATAATTTTTATAACATTAAAAATTATGACGTTTATTTATTTAAAATAGATCAAATTCAAAACATATAGTATATTTTCAAAAATCACTTTATAAATCATTTTAAAATTCCAAAACTTGGTCCAATGATGCTACATACCAAATAGTCAATCACGACTACAACGATATCATATATCAATATGAAAATCCATCAAATATCAAAATATCTGAAATCAAATAAATACTGTTGAGGAGTCCAGTTGGATCCCTCCAACCTGTTTCCTGCATTCACAAACATTAGCACAATACCAATTTCGTTCCAGTACGAAATTATCGCGGTATATGTTCTTATTAAATATTATCCGCTTAATAACGGCGCAATAGGGTCTCATCCGCTAAACAAAAAATGCGGGAAATCAATAACTCCAATATATACATATGCCAATATATATACATTGCTATTATATATAATACCAATTTCACTGTTTATGAAACATTCGCGGTATATGTTTTTAATAAATAACATCCGCTTACTAACGGCGCATAATTTCTATTTTAACAATCAATAGATATTAATCAACATTCAAATATGCATTCAAATATTTTAAATCTAACTATTTAAAGTAAAATCAAAACTGATTCGATTGAGTGAGAAGTTCTCACCTTGGTTTCAATTTCGTTTTAGGGATTTATTTCGAATAAAATTAAACGGACGTTTAATTTTACCCAAAATTCTCACTAACTCCAAACGACTCCAAACCAATTCCATTGCGTAGTGCTCGTCCATACGATTCCAACGCAACTGGTTTCGCGCGTTTTCGACCTCGTATGAAAAAGATATTGATTTTACAAGTTCGTATGAATTTTTATAAACAATTTCAACATATATTTAAATTTTATAACCTAAACTAAATCATCACCGTACGTTACAAACCCTAGATCCCAGCCGTTCCTCTGCATCTCCCCCAAAACATTATCATGCAACCGAACCCAACACTCGCATAAAACCCTTCAAGCTCGCGACCTCCACGCTTGGCTAGGCGACGATCAGGCTACACCAACGCGAAGCTCATCACCCATGCTACACTCGGCTGGAAGTTGGCTAAGCTCGGTCGAGCCATTACCCTGAAAAATGCGCGTGAACAAGCCACGAACGCGACCACGATTCTTGCTCCACGGTCGATGAAAGCCCATCTCCACCGTACGGATTTAAAGCTCTCGCAATGCTCTTCATTTTTGCAGTTGATGATTTCTGTTAAAAGTGAATGGATTTCGAGAAATTGGAGGAGAAATGAGGGATGATTTCGGCCTTAGAATCCAAAACTGGCGGCCGGCCATGGATCCAAAACCCTAGTTTTAATATTTTTTTTTTCTATTTTGTGAATTTTTATGGCCTATTTATAGAAATTAAAACGAACACTATTCATTTTAAATTTTTCAACTCCGATTTACGCGCCGAAACTGACATTCCTAGGGTTTATCCCGCGTTCCGGACACAATGGAACAGGTTTCGGAAGCTAATTCGGACATCTGTGCCAGTTATGGCTATAAACGCTCAATTTAAATTAAACCGATTTAAATCGATTTCTAGGCGTTTTAATTTGTACCGGACAAACGGTAAATCCAATTGACTTGAAATTTGAAACCTTGAAATAATATCACATTACGGATCCGATGAAACTGGTTTCGTCGAAATCCGAGATTTTTTGAAAAATGGCTATTTTGACTCGCCAAATTTAAATTAAAAATAATTCGATGCGTTTCGAGCTGCCACGATCAAACGATAGCTCCGATTGACACGAAATTTGAAATCCGATAATAACTAACTATTACGGATCCAATGAAACTGGTTTCGTTCAATTCTGAGACTGTTCAAAAATTGGCTATTTTCACTAGTCGATTTAAATATTAAAATATTCAATTTTCACAAATTAACTTTTAATTCGATTTTAAAAGTTCTAAAATATCATTCTAACTCCCATATGATAAAATAAAATTTTACAAATCATTTTCAATCACATTTAACTCAATTTTCAATTATTTCCATAATTTAACATATTAAATTATCGATTTAATTATTCAATTAAATCCAATAATTCAAATAAAAATTTATTCAACTTATAAATTCACTTATTAATATTTAAAATTAATTAAATATTCATATTTTAATTTCTAAAAATTCTGGGTCGTTACAATTTGTCACTTTAAAAAATACAAAGGTTTCAATACTAGTAATAAATATCAAAACTCTTTCAACAAAATGATTTCAACCCTATTTTCAATAACAAAGCTCTTTTCTTAAACCGTTTTCCAATGTACTAGAATATACACCTTTACCTCACTCGTATGAGAAATTGAATTAAACGGCTTTGTAAAACAAGTGGTATGAAACGCTTGCGTTTACTTTGTCGGTTAATTCTTGGACTTGTTCGATTGAATCTCTTGTGACAATTTTCTAGTGGAGATCTACAATTTGTTCGTAAATATTTAAGTTAAGCTAGTGGTTATGAGACATGAAGCTAAGCTCATATATTTACCAGCTTATTGTAATTGACACTTCTCGTTGATCATGACGATCATTTTATGATTTAGACTAGCAATTATGCGATGTCTCTTTGTTTGCATGGTTAGACTAGACCTCATAGGTGTGATTCCGACTCACACATATCTCTTTGTCCGCAAGGTTAGTCTAGACACCATTTGTGTGATTCCACTCACACATACCATTTTGTTGCGAGGTTAGGCTAGACACCATTTGTGTGATTCCACTCACACATACCTTTTTGCTTTTTGGTTAGCCTGGACCTCATCTGGGTGATTCCAACTCATCCATATGGGGTAGCTCCCCATGGTCTTCGGACCGTCATGTGATAGGCCTCTTTCCCTTTTTCTGTGATTCTGGATTTCTTGTGTTGATTTCTGGAATTTATGTCATTGACTTGTTATGAGTACAAGTTTAGGGCATGATGCCCTCTTTGGATCTTTGAGAAGATTCTTGTGATATCGATTTATCTCTTATTGATTGATCTTCTGTTGATCATCATTTGCATACTTATAGTAGTATGTCAGTATGGATATTTTATGTTTATGTCATATCTTTTATTTTATACCATGTCATCTGATATTTATAGCTAGACTGATCCATTTATTATTTTCTTAAATAATACTCGGGTCAGACCGAGATGTCACAGGAGCTTCTGCTTGACTTCTTCCGGGGGATTTGCTACTCTGACTTTTGGCTAACTATTTAGATTAGCAGTTTTTGTTGTATACACTTGAGACATAGACTCATAGTTGTATTCTTTTGTATAACACGTGTTGTTATTCTTTTGTATTATTGTGGATCTTTTTGACCACTACTTTGATGTACACTTTCATGTGTTATTTATATATTCATATCTTCTTCCGCCTTTGTGATATGGATGTCTGTGACTGATTTGTGTTATGCTTATTTCTATGTTTGTTTCTGAAGATTATTTATAGCCACCGTGTGATAAGCAATCACATGGATGGTCGCTCCTCAACAGCCTTATTCTCCGTGCGGTTGACAGCACTACACCATAGTGTTCTTGGCTAGCGTGGGTATAGAGGTGGGACGTCACAGCTTGGTATCATAGCCAAACTATGGAACAACGTAGAATAACTTGACAAGGATCATCGTCCTAAGTCCACCTTAGGATTTATGTCTTAGGATTAATTCGAGTCGTCGTACCGATTCATCCTATATCCTTTATGATTCCTTGTTTTATCTAGCAAGATTGCTTGATATTCATTAGTGAATAATCTTCTTCTTTCTCTTTTTTCTTTCTTAAGGAAGAGAAATGGTTAGACCTGGTCGTCCCAGAGCTGGACCATCTAGTGCTCTACCCCAAGATGGAGTATTTATGACTACCCAGCAACTTCTTGATCTTGTCACGAATGCTCAAGCAGCTGGTTCTAATTCGCAACCTACTCACCCTAAATCTGGGTTTGCACGTTTGTGCAATGATTACACCAACTTGGGTGGGAAGCCATTTAAAGGTTCTGAAACTATCGTCGAGGTCCAGGCTTGGCTGAGAACCTGCGATCGAATCTTCATTCGCATGAATCTCGTCGATCTTCACCGTGTTCAGGTGGCTTCCAGTATGCTCCAAGAGAGGGCATTGGACTGGTATGAACTTCTTATTTCTGAAGTCAACGAAGCAGACCTTACCTGGGAGAAATTCCGGACACGCTTCGAGTTAAAATTTATACCAGAAGCAGAGAAGGTAACTCTGGCTCGACGCTTTATAGACCTTGTTCTAAGTGAGTCCTCTGTGACTGATTACGTCGCAGCCTTTGAGTCGCTTTCCAAATATGGGGTTGAATACATCAACACCCCATTGAAGAAGAACCAGAGGTTCGTTTATGGCTTAAACAAAAGCCTTAAGAAGCCATTACTTCTAAAGTTAGAAGTTCCTTTCGACCAACTTATAGATATCGCTCTTCGTTTGGAAGAGGCTGATAAAGAAAGTGATGTTGAAGTAGTAGCTTCCAAACCCAACTTCAACAACAAAAAGAGGCCCAGTAAATTCAAAGGCCCTTATCCCAACAAAAAGGGTAAGCATGCAACCCCTGCGGCAAAGTCTCCTTCTCCTAGTGGTGCGAGATGCTTCAACTGTGGATCTGGGGGTCATTTTGCGATTAAGTGCTCTAAGCCCAAATCTTATCGCTATTGTAAGAGCCCAGTTCATTACATACATCAATGCCTCAAACGTGAAGGTAAGAAGGAAGGAAAGTTGAATGTGGCTCAAGCCCCTGGAAACACATCTCGTGGCCAAGGTATTTCTCACTCCATTTATGATGGTATTATTTTATTTCATGATCAACCTATTAGAGATCTCTTTGATACCGGTGCATCCCATTCTTTTATATCAAAGGAACTGGTAGGCACTTTTTCCTTAAGTGTTACTGCATTAATGACTTCTTTAAAACTTGCGAATCCTGTTGGTGGATCCGCAACTCTTAGTTTGCTTTGTAAAGATGTGGAGATTATTTTATGCGATTTTTCTTTCCTAGCCGATTTGCATGATATGCGTTACTTAGGCTTTGGAATGATATTGGGTATGGACTGGCTTAATCGTTATGAAGCTCATATTATGTCCTGAGCGAACTATTTATCTCCGACATCCGCGATCTGTAAATCAGATTTCTATTATTCTTAAAGATTTGGATTCTTCTTTGACTGCATCTTTATATTCTTTAAATCCTCGAGACTATGATGATGATGATAAGGAAGACGTCATTTCTCGAATTCACATTGTCCGTGAATTTTCCAATATATTCGAGCCCGTTTTAGGTTTACCACCTAAGCGAGCAATTGAGTTCAGAATTAATCTTACCTCTGAAGCTCAACCTATTACTCGTCCTCCTTATCGCATGTCCAATAAGGAAAATGAAGAGATGCGCAAACAATTATCCGAATTGGAGACGAAGCAATTTATTCGCTCTAGTTCCTCGCCTTGGGGAGCTTCGGCTATTTTCGTAAAGAAATCCGATGGTACCCTTAGGCTCCGCATTGATTATCGCAAGCTTAACAATCTTACTATTAAAAATAAATATCATTTACCTCGGATTGATGATCTATTCGATCAGCTTAGTGGTGCTAAGGTCTTTTCACAATTGGACTTGGCTACCGGTTTCCATCAGCTTCGTATCACAGAGGATAACATTCCTTTGACATCATTCCGTACTCGATATGGATCTTATGAATGACTTGTTATGCCATTTGGGTTAACGAATGCTCCAGCTTATTTCGCTGACCTCATGAATCGAGTTTTCAAAGATTTCCTCGATCGGTTTGTTCTCATCTTCATTGATGATATCCTTGTGTATTCTAAAACCGAGAAGGAGCATGAAAAGCATCTTCGGATTGTATTGGAAACTCTTAGGAGTAATCAATTAAAGGCGAAATTTTCTAAATGCCACTTTTGGCAATCCCGTGTGAAGTTACTTGGTCATATTATTTCCGAATTCGAAATTTCCATGGATCCTTCAAAGATTGAAGCGATTCAAGATTGGAAGAGACTGGAGAGTGTGATAGAGATTCGTAGTTTTCTCGAATTGGCGGGTTATTACTGTCGTTTCATTAAAGACTTTTCTAAGATTGACGTGCCTCTTACTGGCTTGACTAAGAAGGGAGTTAAATACATTTGGTCGGAAAAATGTGAAGCCTCATTTCAGAAATTGAAAGAACTCCTTTCCGATGCTCCTATTCTTGTTATTCCCGAAGGGAATCAAGATTTTGTTGTTTATACTGATGCTAGTCACGTTGGTTTGGGTACCGTTCTTATGAAAAAAGAATGTGTTATTGCTTATGCTTCTAGGCAATTGAAGCCGGCCGAGACTAGATATGCCACAAATGATTTAGAGCTCGCGGCTATTGTTTTCACCCTTTGAATTTGGCGTCATTATCTATTGGGAGAGAAATTTATTCTTTACATGGATCATAAGTCTTTGAAATATTTATTTTGTCAAAAAGAACTTAATTTACGTCAATAGTGTTAGCTCGAGTTCCTTGCACCTTATGATCTTGATATCCTTTATACCCCCGGTAAGGGTAATCGTGTCGCCGATGCTCTTAGCCGTAAACAACAAGCGGTTGTTTCTATGATGATAACCGAATGGAATGATCTCGATATTTTATCCACTTGTGAGATTCGAGAGCGCGTATCCGATTTATGCTCATCACTTGTTTTATGTAGCTTTGAGGCCCATCCTTCTCTTTTAGACCGCATTCTTGAAGCTCAAGGGCTAGATCCTAAAATGGCTCTTCTTGGCCAAAATGTTAAGGATAAAATTGATATTGAAGGTATGAAAGACTTTGATATTGATTCTCGTGGCGGCATTCGAAAATTTGTTAGACTTATCGTACCAAATATTGGTGATCTTCGTAAAGATATTTTAGAAGATTCCCATCGTTCTTAATTCACCATTCATCCCGGTAGTAGTAAAATGTACGCTGATATGAAGCGACTTTATTATTGGGAGGGAATGAAATCTGATATTGCTAACTTTGTTAAGTGTTGCATGACTTGCCAACTTGTCAGGGCCGAACATCAAAGGCCTGGTGGGTTATTGCAACCTTTAGAAATTCCAATTTTGAAGTGGGACCAAATTTCCATGGATTTTATAGATGGCCTTCCCCGTTCTCGTTCGGGTCATGATGGCTTATGGGTGATCGTTGATAGACTTACTAAATCCGCCCATTTTATTCCCGTTCGGTCTAACCGAACCGTTCCGCTTTTGGCAAACTCTTTATCAAAGAAATTGTTAAATTGCATGGAGTTCCTACTTCTATTGTTAGCGATCGAGATCCATTGTTTACTTGTGGATTTTGGAAGAGTCTTCAAAAAGCTTTAGGAACGAAGCTTAACTTTAGCACTGCTTATCACCCCCAGTCCGATGGACAAACCGGGTGTGTAAATCAAACTCTTGAAGATCTTCTTCGTGCTTCTGTGCTCGATTTTGGTGGAAGTTGGGAAGATCGTATTTCACTTGTTGAATTTTCCTATAATAATAGCTTCCAATCTAGTATTGGTATGTCACCTTTCGAGGCACTCTATGGAAGGCCATGCCGATCTCCTTCTTGTTGGCTTGAGGCCGGTGAGAAGCTGGTTTTAGGTCCAGACTTTATTCGTGATTCCACAGAGAAGATTGAACTTATTCGACATAGGATGAAAGAAGCCCAGTGTAGACAAAAATCCTATGCCGATAATCGAAGAAGGAAGTTAGAATTTTCTGTGGGAGATTCTGTTTTTATTCGTGTTTCACCTATGAAAGGTGTTGTACGTTTCAGTCGATCGGGAAAGTTAGCACCCTGATATATTGGGCCATTTCCTATCACTGAACGTATTGGTTCTGTAGCTTATCGCCTTGTATTACCGGATCAGTTTTCTACTATGCATGGCGTGTTTCATGTTTCTCAATTACGGAAATGCCTTCGAGATTCTGATTCTATTCTTAAGCCTGGTGTTGTGGAAGAAATTGAAGTTTCGCCGAATTTAACTTGCAAGGAGCATCCTATTCAAATTATTGCTTCGGAGGTCAAACGACTCCGAAATAAAGATGTTCCGCTTGTGAAGGTTCAGTGGACCTCAAATCCTAAGGATTGCTCTTGGGAATCCAGAGAATTCATCGAGCGAGCACATCCGGACTTGCTAACTCCTGCTCTTTAAGGTGAACTTCCTATTTCAAATTTCTTTTGTGTTAATATGCTTTTATGGTTGTTACATTTTATTTCCATCTTATATTGCGAGGACGCAATTTCTTTAAGGAGGGGAGTCTGTAACAACCCGCATATTTATCGATTTTATACTTAAATATTTTATTTAAATATTTTGTCGTTAATCGGATATAGGTCCGAAAAGCTTTTTTTTTTGCAAATGGTCAAATTAGGACTCGAGACCACTTCCATTGAGTTCGAAACGCCGTTTACAACTTTTTTAAGTATAAACATTGATAGGTTTGGAGTTAGTGGAATTTCACTTACTTATCCCGCTTTGGACTTTGGGTTAGATTAGCCATTATAACTCAAACCCACTTCTCTCTTTCTCCTCACTCTTCATAAATTTCCTAACAACCAAGCTTTAGCATTAATGGTGAGTGGAAAGGGAAATTAATATTCCAAGCTCAAATTCTCTTGCAAAACCAACATTCAATTCCAAATTCAAGAAGAAGATATTGGATTCAAGCTTGTGATTACTTCTCCATTGCTTTCAAGCTTTTCTTCATAAATTTGGTACAAAGGTGAGATTTTTATCTCACAATTCTAGTCTATAACTATATTGGACTGTTGGGAATGATTCTCCATCACTTTAGCATGTACATTTGCATTTGGTTTGGATTGGATTGGCGAAAAAACACCAATTTTTAGTGTTTTTGGTGAAAAACTGCACTTAGGTCGTTCTGCCTATGTTAGGTCGTTCGCGTTGAAAAGTCACTCAGAGAGTAGCTCGTTTCTGGCCTTAAAACCGTTCGCACGTGTTAGGTCGTTCGCCTCGGAATTAGGTCGTTGGGTTTTAAGTCTTAGGTCGCTCGGCCTTGTTATAGTGGTTAGGTCGTTGGACGATAGGTTGCTCGCTTGTTAAACCTCTTAAGTCGCTCGACCTTATAAACCGTTAACTCATTAGGTCATAGGTCGCATCGGTACGTTAGGTCGCGTGACCTTAGGTCGTTCCCCTTCTTCTCATATGACCTTGAGTCGTTCGCATGGTTTAAGCCTTTAAGTCGTTAGGTCGCAGGTCGCAAGGCAGTAGGTCGTGCAATCCCCTTAACTCGTTCGGCCTTGTCATTTTTAGGTCGCCAGTCTTGCTTGGTCGCCCCTTGTGTCATCTCATTCGGCCTTTATCACGTTGGGTCGCTCCCATTTTAGGTCGTGTACCCCGTTAAGTCGCTCGGTCTTTGTTCCATTAGGTCGTGTACCCCATTAAGTCGCTCGATCCTATCCTCCCTTAGGTCTTCACTAGGTCGTACCGTTTTGGTCGAGGCGCTGCCCCCTGGACCCCCGCGACCTGACTGGGCAGGTCGAACCCCGTAGCAGGGGCGTTGCCCCCGCACACCCACCTTGGGGGGTTGCCACCCCCTAGACCCCCCCCTCCTTAGGGGATCTTATTTGAAAAAACGTTCAACAGAACTTGATTTGTTGAGGTGCTGAGTTGACCATTCTTCGAGACAAGCTATCTTGGACTTCTCGGTCGATTGTATGGATTTTTGAATATCTATTTCGATGGATTCTTTAACGATTTCTTTGGAATTTATTCACGTCTTCGTATGTGAATTTTGATGATCGATTGTTCTACAATCATCTTTGTGATTTGTCACTTTAAAATATACAAAGGTTTCTATACTAGTAGTAAATATCAAAACTCTTTCAGCAAAATGATTTCAACCCTATTTTCAACAACAAAGCTCTTTTCTTAAACCGTTTTCCAATCTACTAGTATATACAAACCTTTACCTCACTTGTATGAGAAATTGAATTAAACGACTTAGTAAAACAAGTGGTACGAAACGCTTGCGTTTACTTTGTCGGTTAATTCTTGGACTTGTTCGATTGAATCTCTTTTGACAATTTTCTAGTGGAGATCTACAATTTGTTCGTAAATATTTAAGTTAAGCTAGTGGTTATGGGACATGAAGCTAAGCTCATATATTTACCAGCTTACTGTAATTGACGCTTCTCGTTGATCATGACGATCATTTTATGATTTAGACTAGCAATTTTGCGATGTCTCTGTGTTTGCAAGGTTAGACTAGACCTCACAGGTGTGATTCCGACTCACACATATCTCTTTGTTCGCAAGGTTAGTCTAGACACCATTTGTGTGATTCCACTCACACATACCTTTTTGTTGCGAGGTTAGGCTAGACACCATTTGTGTGATTCCACTCACACATACCTTTTTGCTTTTTAGTTAGCCTGGACCACATCTGGGTGATTTCGACTCACCCATATGGGGTAGCTCTCCATGGTCTTCGGACCGTCATATGATTGGCCTCTTTCCCTTTTTCTGTGATTTCTGGATTTCTTGTGTTGATTTCTGGAATTTATGTCATTGACTTGTTATGAGTACAAGTTTAGGGTATCATGCCCTCTTTGGAACTTTGAGAAGATTCTTGTGATATCAATTTATCTCTTACTGATTGATCTTCTGTTGATCATCATTTGCATACTTATAGTATTATGTCAGTATGGATATTTTATGTTTATGTCAGTTCTTTTATTTTATACCATGTCATCTGATATTTATGGCTAGACTGATCCGTTTATTATTTTCTTAAATAATACTCGGGTCAGACCGAGATGTTACAGGTGCTTCTGCTTGACTTCTTCCCGGGGATTTGCTACTCTGACTTTTGGCTAACTATTTAGATTAGCAGTTTTTGTTGTATACACTTGAGACATAGACACATAGTTGTATTCTTTTGTATAGCACGTGTTGCTATTCTTTTGTATTATTGTGGAACTTTTTGACCACTACTCTGATGTACACTTTCATGTGTTAGTTATATTTCATATCTTCTTCCGCCTTTGTGATATGGATGTTTGTGACTGATTTGTGTTATGCTTATTTCTATTTTTGTTTCCAAAGATTATTTATAGCCACCGTGTGATAAGCAATCACATAGATGGTCGCTCCTCAACAGCCTTATTCTCCGTGCCGGTTGACAGTACTACACCGTAGTGTTCTTGGCTAGCGTGGGTATAGAGGTGGGTCATCACATAATACATATCCGTACACAGCGGAAATAATAGTCAAATACGGGTGTACGCTCTGTCATCCAGCTCGTCTCCTGAGCTCTTAGCTTTTAACCTGATCCTGTTTAACTCGGTCTGACCCGAGCATCATATAAGACAACACCCGAGTCAATCAGGAAAACCAGTAAGAGAACACGCTCAATTGGATTATTATATTTTCAAAAATCCTTTGAAAAAAAAAGCATCTCGTAAGACCACGCCACAAATAAACATGTCGGGTTTTTACCTTACGATAGCCAAAACATTTTTATTAAATTCGTCTGATATTATAATAGTGTCTATAGAAAGTAAAATAGAATCTAGTTGAAATACTTGCATCTCACGTTTCAACAATAGTTGGGCACAATCAAAACCGTACAGGCGCTTATTGGAGATTGGATTCCATACAATGGCAGGGCTACCGGGGGTACCGCCCGTCACAGTACCTAGTTTAGATCAGAGTAACGAGGAGCCACCCTAACTCCCCTGCAACACAAGACCGGAACCATCCCTTACTGGACAGTCCCAAGCAAGATCACCCCGTGATTGGCGCGACCAACCACCCACTAAGACAAAATAAAAAGGGACATCTAGACAGGGGAAACCTTACTCTCCAGTGGGGGCTACCCTCGAAGCCTTCTGCACCTCCCCTGTTTTAGCCATTCCTGGTTGATGAGGCTTGAGGCTAAGCATTACCTTTTCAAGAACGAGTCCCACTTAGGATGCTCAGAGTCCACCTGACGATGTTCTGAAAGCATTTAATCCATACAAGTTGCCCTGGGTCTGGACAAACCGAATCACTGTCTTCAACTCTTCACGGTTTTCATTCGTAATCATTCAAACCGGATCGAAGGTTGGTTTTCGGATAATTAAATCTAATCCTGGACCCTTCGAAACGATCAGCGCATTGTCCAATATCGATAGTCGGTTATTTAACTATCAAATAATCATTCACAAGCAACAATCAAATAATTTCCTCAAATTATTTATTTCAAATATTATTCAGATATTATTTCCATTTTAACCCATTTGAAACAAATTTTCAAAGTCCTTTTATTTCCATGAAATCATTTAACTGATTTCTTATACTCACTCACATTTTGATTTACCCTTTGAAAATATTCTTTATTTTTCCATTCCTTCCTCAAAAATCAATTTACACTTTCCTATAATTTCTCAAACTCACTTTCTCCACTTAAAAAGGTTTCTCTTAAATCTTATCTCATTTAATTAAATTTGCTTACCGTCACAGGAGGGTTTTAATTAGATTTTAAAAACATTTAAAAACATCTATATTTATAAAATAAGAAGTATGGTTTTATACAAATTATGGTTTGAAAGTATTATTAAAGTTCATTTCCAGTTAATGATAAAATTCAAAACTGGTGTCAGAAAATTAGAGTTTATTAATAAATATTTGCCAAGCCTTCAAAGTAACTAATTCAAAAAAAAATTTACATTCTTATAATAGCTTATAATTTTTTTATATAGTATAATAATTTAAAAATATTCCCTTTTAAAATAAATTTATAATTTTGGAAAACCCAATATCCATCTATAAATGCCTCTTGTCCCAATTCACACTTCTTACTTTTGGAAATATTCTACTATTTCCGTTTTAAACAAATTTATAACTCAATATAAGATTTCTCCTTGACTTATCTCTTCCCATATTTACTGGTTCCTTCCTTTCCATTTATAAACCCGTTTATAGTTTTGATAAACTACCTTGAGTTTCCATTTATTTATAAAATAATTTTATTCAAAAATTTCATCTTTTACAATTTTATACCTCAATAGAATTTCATATCATTCCTTAGTAATTCATTCCTTAGTAAAATTCCTTTTTATTCCATAATAGAATTCCCTTTTTATCTCTTAATAAATTTTCATCTTATTCCCTTAATTAGAATTTCACTTTTATTCCTTAGAGTTATTAATATATAAGTTAAATTGTCCAAAACTTAACTTTAACCAATTTTAAGTATAACCAATGTAATAAATATTCTTTTTTTATTTTACTTTATTCTCAATAGAAGTAAATCCAAATCCTAAATAAATATTCTTTTAATTTAAGTTTCATTTAACTTCCTTTAGTTAAATTATTTATGGTATTTAAAAATTATCAAATTCAAATTTCCATGCTATTTAACACTTACTAATTCAATTCGCATGCAATTCCATATTATTTCATCCAACCTGTCATATGAACATATATATATAGTAAATAAATATCTTTAAGGAATCCTGTTGGATCCCTCCAACCTGTTTTCCCCGCATCCACATATATTTGCAAAAAGTAAAATATCAATTCCACTTCAAAGTGGAATATTGCAGTATATGGGTCTATAATATCATCCAATGAATACTTTATTATAAATCAACCAAACACATCCAATGATTTAAATTTAACATTTTTTTAACTATGGCATCCAAATGAGTGAGGAAATCTCACCTTTTTTCTTAAGTTGCAATCCTTTCCAATCTCTACTTGTTTTCCATACTTTGACCTTGAATAACAATTGTATGAATTTTATTAATATATGGACAAATTGAATAATTATTTGTCGTTTAATAAATTTATTCTTTAACTATAATAATTTAGTTTTTAAATAATGATTTATTTTAACAATTAATTATATTTAAACTAATTCTTCTTTCTTTTTTTAAAATATTTTAGTAACTAAAATAACTTAAATAAGTTAACTAAACAAATTGTCCACCAATTTCATATCCTTTTAAAATGAACTAGTAATATTTAAAATGTAGAAATGTATATTTATTTTATTTTTATTTTTATAATTTTCTCTTTGAAAGTACTTATCCCAAATTGACATATATTGATTTTATTTTGAAACTACTTATATATACTCATGAAAATAAGTAAATAGATTTCAAAAATCAAATTTTTATATAGACTTCAAATAGTTTAAAATTCATATTTACTCCTAAAAATCATATATATATACACACACATACTTTTAAATTAAACTAGAATAAATTTTAAGATCTAAAACTATTTAACAGTAAAAATATTCTTTTCTTTTCCAGAATCAAAACCCTAACTTACTGTAAATTTTAAATCTAAACCTCAAATTTAAAACTTAAATTAACTAACTAAACGTATAGCAATATATAATTATACCTCACTGAACCATGCGCGAAACCCTCATCAGCTTCGCTTCCGAGATGCCGTTCGAAACCACTTCGTCGCGAGCTTCCTGAGTCGCGCATGACTCCACCAAGCCCCTCGCAAAGCCGCACCACCCAAGCAACGACGCGAACGCAAACTACAGCCGTTACATCCTCGTCGCCGCCCTCCTCAACACATGCCGTCGCCACGAATATGCGATCAGCAGCCACGACCAACACTTGCCCTAACCACGCCTATGTCGCCGCCGAACATCCACGAAATCACGACACGGCCTAAAGCACGAACGCGAATTGATTCGTGTGCTTCCCACCCCATTCGATTTCGCTCGACATTTTTTTTATATGTGCCGATGAATTCGGCCAAAGGAAGAAAAGGGGGAAAACGAAGAGGGTTTCAAAAATAAAAATATGAGGGGTTTGGTTTCGCGATTAAAAGAAAGGAAAGGCAGCCATTAATTTAATTTTAGTTTTCTGATCGAAGAGAGAAACAAGAAGCATCATGATTTTAAAAAAAGGGAAGCGTATAGGAGAAGACGAACAATAGTGTTCTGATGGGACGAAAGTGCATTGAGGAAGCTTGATTAATTTATTTTAAACTTTCAATTTAAAATCTTCTCGAATTACGCAATTCAAAATCCTGACCTCCTATCGATACGTGCCGCTCAGCATCTATAATGCTATACACCTATTCTGAACACAATGGAAAAGGTTTCTTGTCCTAATTCGATCGTATGGCGAAGATAGCTTTTTGGATCGACTATTAAAATTAATTCAATTAATTATTTTCTAAGCGTTTACATTTCGTACAACTACATGATAGCTCCGAAAACTACGAAATTTGAAATCTGATAATAATTCAATATTACGGATCCAACAGAACTGGTTTCGTCGAATTCCAAGACTGTGCCTCGGATGGCTATTTTTAAATATTAATTTAAGTGATATATTTCAAAATCGAACAAACCGCTGATAAATTCAAATTTTAACTCATGTTTACTACCCCAGATTTAATATTTTACCCGATGTTCAATTACTATTTTAATAATTAATTAATTCAACAGGTCGTTGTATTTAAATTCAGAATCCTTTCTATCATATAAAACCGAACTTTTTATATAAAAAATCAAATTAAAGTTCTAATTAAATATTTAAATCCAATTTAAATATTGCAAATTAATCGTCAAAAAATCCGGGTCATTACACTATTATAATATCGTATGATTTTGATATAAAATGTTTTGGTTATCGGAAGGTAAAAACTCATCGTGTTTATGGGTGACGTGGTCTTATGAGATACCTTTGTTTCTAACAGATTTGATTAGGTTTGATAAAAAGTAATAATTCAAATTTAGCGTGTTTTCTCATATTGGTTTTGCAGACTGACTCATGTGTTATTTTATTATAATACTTGGATCAAACCGAGTATTACAAATTCTGGTTAGGATGCCACTGTGACGACCCAGCTTCCTAACCCAGGAAACCGTATCGTTAATGAAGAAAGAAAGGGATGAGAAAATAGAAAAGATAGAGAAGAAAGAACAACAACATCAGAATCTCACAGCGGAACGAATAAATTATAATAATCACATAAGTATTTACATAATATACATCATCAATCAGAGTTATACAGACAATACATCATATACTAGACAGTTATAAAATCCTGTCTAGTTAATACAATTCAATATAACACAAGCAAATAACTCAAAGATACCAACACAGCGGAACTATAAGTAAATCTACAACGCTGAAGCCTCCTGCTCCATTGCTCCTCTAGTATTCGTCAAAGCTAACCTGAATCCCTTGGCTACCCGTAAAAATTTGGGTACCCGAGAGTTTATGAAAAACAAAAATAAACTCCGGGTCAGACATGGGTCTGGTATGAGTAACAGGTTAAAGTTGCTTAATTTTGAAAATCTTTTGAAAACAAAAGGTATCACGTAAGACTTCCCACACATAAACATGGAAAAGTTTTTACCTTACGCTAACCAAAACATTTGATAGGAAATCCAGTGATATTATAATAGTGTCTAGGGTTTTCAAGTAAAATACAGAAATAGCTGAAATGCTTACAAATCACATTCCAACATAGTTGGGCACAACTAATTCGTACGGCACTTATTGGATTTTGGATTCCATACAATGGCAGGGCTACTGGGGTACCGCCCGTCACAGTACGGGGCCTAGATCACCGTACCGAGGATTACTCCCTTCATCCCCTGCAACACAAGGCCGGAACCATTCCTTACTGAACAGTCCCGAACAAGATAACCCCGCAGATAGCCGTCGCTACTGCCCACTAAGCCGAAAATAAAGGGACATCTAGACAGGGGAATTCCTTGTCCTGCTTGGGCATGACCCACCTAGCCTTGCTGCATCTCCCCTGTTTTAGCCATTCCCGGTTGATGAGGCTTGAGGCTACGATTACCTTTTTAGAATACATTTCTTAGAATGCTCATCGCCCACCTGATGATGTGTTGAAAGCATTCAATCCATACAAGTTCGTTCTGGGTTCGAACGAAACCGAAGGCATTATCTCGTTACACTCATTTTGGAATCACCCTCAGAGTTAACGACGATAACCCTTGCATTCTGAATCTTCATCTTCCTTCAGATTCACGACCTATCGTTAATTTGGAAACGATGTGGTTTTCGGATGCTCCTAATGCGGAAAACCCGATCCCGGTCTCATCGAAATCCAAAACGTGTCTTTTAAGGCCAAGTTGTCTATTTAGTCTTAATAGTTTAATTCAATATCATCACTATACACATAGATGGATAATTCATAATATCACAATAGATAATCACATCATCATAAATAGATAATTCATATTATCATCAAAACAGATAATTAAATATTATCATACTTTAAACCAAGCATCCAATTCACATAGATAGTATTCAAGTCAGATCTGAATGCACATCCATCAAATGAAATATCACTATCATTCATCCATAAGCAATGATTTATAATCATACCATTTTGTAATTAATTTAAAATGAATTAAATTAACTACTTCTATTTCTAATTAATTTAAAGTAAATTAAATTAATTACCTCGTCTATAAATCCTGCTTATACCATCATAAATTAATTTTAAATCAACTTAATTAATCAATGTTTAGATATTTATCTTGATTAACTTCTTCGATTAATCACCTTCTAATTACATTAAGAGATTAATCTTTAATTAAACACAATTATTAATCACCTTGATTAATATCAACCAGTAATTAACTACTCTTAATTACTTATTTCCAAATTAATTATCCCATAATTAATTATCTCCCTTTAATTAATCCTTTGATTAATTATAAAAGTAATTATCCCAATTACTTTATTAATACATTAATTTCAATAATTACATTCAGTAATTATATTAATTACTTCCTCAAGTAATTATGCTCCATTGAATACACTAAGTGATTATACATATCAAACCTTCAGATGATTTCTTAAATTAATTAAATTAAATTAATTAACTTAAATAAATCATTTTATCAAATTAACTACAATAAGTGATTAATTTCTTCATTCCTTTTATCAAATAATTATATTTATCAATGCATAATAGATTATTTAATGAATCTAATTGATTATCCAAAATTAACCACATATAAATTAATTAATAATTCTTAATTAACTATCTTCATTAATAAATAGCTTTTCTTAATCTACTTCTTATTTGATCTCTAAATTATTAATTTATAACTTAAATACAAGAGTCATTTCTTTATTAACCTATCATTTAATTATTTTAAATATCTTAATTATGCCTAAAATAATTCATGACTTTATTAATATCTAAGTATATTAGAACATTACGTTTCAAAATTTAAATTCAAAATTTCATTTTGAATTTAAGATTCAAAATGATTCTTATTCAAACATTTAGCAAATTTTAATTCAATTTAGAATCCTATAAATAACAATAACTTCTCATATATGGACTTATATAGGAAAGGCCCTTAACTTCGACTGCTTAAATTTTAATTTTAATTTAAACTTCTAAAAGACATTTATATATTAAACTTGCAATTTCCAAGTTAAAACAATTTATTTAACTCCCATTCAAACGAACTTTGTAAAAACCAATTCAAACATTTATTTGAAACAAACACTTTTGAAACCAACTATTCGAATTTAACTTTTCTTTATACATTTAGATTTTAAATCTGAATTTTTTTTTTCCAGTTTTAAGTTCATTAGTTAAATTTTGAGTTTGACACTTTTGATTAGTTTAACTTTGAATTTAAAACTTGGGTTTAACTTGCTTTTGAGAAATTTGATTTTTAATTCTTGATTTAAAAATCCAAATTCGTTTCTAAAACTTAGATTCTAAAGTTCACTTGAATCTATATTTTGAACTTTTAACTTCAAACACAGTTTAAATTTTAATTCAGATTTTAAATTACATTTAAAACCTGAAACTGTCAGGTTGAAACCCATATTTGATTGTTTTAAACTTTATTTTTTATTTAAATTTGAATTCAAAAGTAAATTTGATTTCAAACTTCAGCTAGATTTATACTTTGTTTAATTCCATTACTTATTTATAAATAGGTTCCAATTGAATTTGTTTTTGAAACAATGCTAGTGTCAGGTTTAAACCTGAAACTTTCAAAATGAATTTAGAAATACAAAATTTTAATTTAAACTTAAATCTGAATTTGACTTTTAGTTAAATCTAATATTTACACTAATTCAACTTTTAATTATAATTGGCTTATAACTTAATTTGCTTTTAAATTTTGTTTAAAATTCAAAACTACAGGTAGTTGTTTTATGCTACCTGTACAAAAATAACCAACCCGAGACCAAGTAATATTACTTCGGGTCATTTATCCCCTGGCTTCGAGTCACGTACGCGTGTGACTCGAGTACTTCCCCAGCCCAAAAAGAAACTGCACCACCACAATTGCCAACCCATCACTGGGCACGGTGCACGTGCACCGTGGCTCCAGTCAACTCCGGCCACCCAAGTATGCTCCACTACGCCACTGACTACCACCAGTCTCCACCACGACCCCAAAATCCAACGCTATGACCTCAAATCAAAAAAAAAAGGCAATAACCAGAACCTGGAATAAAACACCACGTCCCCTACCAAACCTGTCATCACTTCCCTCTGCCAACCCCGACCACCAGATGGTCCATAACTCCGGCCATGTACTCGCCTTCGACCCATTTACCACCCCACGAAGTTTCGTGCAACTCGATGCACCGTAGAAGCCACAGTGATCAAAAATTCGATCACTTCACAAACTAGGGTTATAAACATCAACCCACTGCCACCCACGCCACCGTGCTCAGACCCACCACCGAGCAATTTTCCCCTCACCCTGGTAAGATCCTCCACCTTCTCACCAAACCCGACCTCCTCCAGTTGCATAGAACACCCAGAATCATCAAAAATCCAATTTTTGAACAAAGGCAAACTGCACCAACAACACTTGACTAGAAAACATGATATTCATTTTAAAAATCATATTATGGTATGTATGACTGATTCATAACTTTGAATTCATGAGTTAAATTCATTGAGTTTTTAACTATATTTAGTTTTCTTCTGTAGTATTATGTTTTCCAGAACAAAGAACATTGTTTTACTCTTACACAATATTTACATACAGGTCTTCATTCATACAAACAGTTAATGTTAACCTATGTCTTGTTAAGCTGGAATTAAGAACAAAAAGGAATTTGATTGAGGATTATTAAACCTGAAACTAAAACAGAGAGAACCCAGAGATACATAATAGAGTACTCATACTTATCACATAGCAATACAACTAAGTTTCAGAGAAGAATTTGCAACAGACAAAATACACTTAAATTATTAAATTTTTGATGTTTCTATCCTTTAAAACAGAGGTGGTTATAGGATGTCAAACACATATACATGCAGTATCATGTAAACACAGAAAAATCATCAAGATATATACTCATCAGATCAAAGTTTAGCAACATATATATATATATATATATATATACTTAAGTATTTAAAATGAAAGGTGTTACTCACCTGTATTCAGAAGTAAACATAGCCTCTTTTTATTTTGAAATGCTTTGAAATTTTGAAATTAAGAATGGCCTTGCTTGTAAAAATGAACAGAGCACCATTTGTTTTGAACAGCCTAATTTTTAAAACTGGGAACAGTTTGCTTCAATCATCCAAAACTCTATGTTTTTGTTGAGTAGTGTTTCCAGTTTGATATTTGAGTTTGCATAGAAAGAAATAAAATGAAGAAGCTTGCTATGTTGTTTTAAATGAACTAAGGAAGTTGGCATGAATATAAAGGAGTTTCAGGGGAAGGTGTTATCTGGTTAAACACATGCAAGTACAATACTACTTTTGTTTTATCAGGCAACATTCTTATTTTTGGAGGCTGAAAGATTTGTTTCCAATATCACGAATTGATCAAAAGTTGTGCTGAGAATTTGAACATTAATTGTTAATGTACCCCATGTTTCCTAATAAGCTAACTTAATCATTTCATATGTATAGATATTTTAGTTAGCTTTCCACCATGCTTTGCTTTAGCTTGCATAACAAACCATCTTATATGCTTTATGTTTATGCTTGTCTGATTCTCAATCTACAAGCTACAGACCATTTGTATTTAGATATTTTGTTTTCATACTTATCTGAAATCTTAGTGTATAAGCTTCTTGCATTTGTATATTTTATTCCTTCTTTTTTTTTTTTTTACTTTGTATATTTCTTCACAGGCTATATTCATGTGTATACAAGCCTGATTATGTTACTCTCAAGTAAAATAGGCATTTGTACTTTATACATATGTATACTTGCCTGCCTAGTTTGCTTGTATTACCTATGTACATATATACTTCCTTCTTTTACACTAGTTCTTACTTTTATATTTATTTTATTTAAAGTTGTTTTCAGTCTTTGTTATAAATTTTAACTTATATTTTCATTTTACTTATAGGTTACTTTTATTTTAACTTAAATAAATAAATACTTATGTTAAGATTTATAAAGTATTATTTTATCTTAACATTTTTGAAAGACTACATATCATAGTTTCTTTCAAAATATACATATCTTAAAATAACAACTCTATTTATACAGTAAAACCCATTTTCAAAGATATTACAATATTGATATAGTTTAAATATAACTTATTATTAAATTAAAATAATTTATAAAAGAACTATTCTCCATAATATAAGTCACTTAGTTTATCAAGCTATAAAACAAAACAAAACTTTTTATTTAAATTTAAACTCTAGGCTAAAATACTTTTAAACAATTTAAATTTATCTTGAGTATTTTAAAGTCAAATGATTATTTGCTCCATATTAAATAAGATCAAATTCCTAATTTTTCAAAAAATATTAGAATTAAAAATCATGTCTTTATTTTATTAAACTTAAAACAAAGGTTATTTATTTACAATATATACAGATATATATATATATATATATTATAAATAGAAAACAATTTAATTGGCTTTTAAAAGATAAATTATTAGTTAATTATTTGTTTAAAAGAAGATTATTAAATCAATTCAAATTATTATTAACAAATATTATCAAATCAATTTAATTTTCAATGCAGATTATTAAATTGATATTGTCCAAATTTCCGGGATGTCACATTGCCACGAAGCATAGGAGACGTGCTGGAGGAGTCTCAGTCTTATTAGTCGTACTTGATTATATTCCACTATGCGTGCTAAACTTTATGTTCAGTGCTTGTATGGACAAGTTATTATAACTATCCAGATTTATTTGTTGACTATTGTACTTTGATGATTATTTATATATTACAGTTACAGTTTCTTTGTATAAAAATCTGTTATTATATATTATATTTTGTTTCGCTGCGATTGTGAAATTCTATATTGTTGTTTCAATTTTTTTCTTTCCTCTTCTTCCTCATAGTTATTCGTCTTTTCATGCAATTTTTGTTGGACAGGTGTGATTTAATGTCAGCTCAGAGGGTATGGAATGGTGGGTCACTACAAGACAAGTGGCTGTAATGTGTTCTATTAAACCTTCAAGCTGTTCAAATTGATTAACATAGCGCATAACATTGGTGGTTTGCTTTAGAGATGAAAAGGTATCATATGGCCTATCAAGATCATCCCTAAAACATGCCTGAATAGCTTTATAGAAAACAACCCATTGATCATAATCTGTAACAGTATGTGAGTACCTATAGAACCATTGTAGTGCCATCCTTTTCAAATGGTATGAGCAAATACGGACTCTTTCTTGAATATCTGCTTTGCTGTATTGAAAGAATTGCTCTACTTGCCAAAGCCAATCAATTACTCTGTTTTTACTTGTGCATTACGAGAAATCGATCTGACGGTCTTCAATGCCTTGGATGTTTCTTTATAACCCAACTAATACTTCTTGAGAAGTTTTGTCTAGTCTTTTAAGTGATAATGTAGTTCTATTATTTATAAGATCTTTCTTCTACCATTTTTTTTGTTGTGGTAGTTCTTTAAGATTGACAGAATTAATCAGTGGTAAGGTATCTCTATAATCATTAGAGTTGTCATACAGTGATGAGTTTCTATGGTGAGGGTTAGTATTATGCTCATCAGGTGGCTGTGATACCAAAATGGTATATTCTCCTAGTTCTTGGCAATTTTGGCTCTGGTATGAGTCATGGTGAATGATCAATAGGGGATGGGATTGGTTAGGAAGAAGGTGTAACAGAGGCTTTCAAGTGGTGGAATTATTCAAATGCAGCAAACTAGAAATATGAAGAAGAAGTGGTAATGTGATGCTGAAATATTGTGGTGGTTAGTAGATTGAACGAGGAAGTGAAAATGGATTCAAATTACTGAATGAGTTGAATATAGGAAAGAGGTGAAATTAGAGCAGCAGCAAATAGAAGAATGCAGAGTTGAGAAAAAATGCATGATTATTTATAATCTTTTTATATACGTCTATTTACATAGCCTTACCCATATATTTATAGTATTGATCAGGTAGACCAAATCAAACTAGCCGTTACATGGTAATTTATCTAATATACCTGACTAACTTTTAAATTATATCGCCACTTAGACTGCAATAGAAAATAAGTTGTGCATGTATGCACGTGCACAACACGGTCTTCAAACTGGCTTTCCCTTTGTAATCTCACGCTTAAGTTGATATTATCTTGCGTCTGCATCTCTTCCAAACTTCAACATCATTCTCCTTAATTCCAGTTAGCCGAGGTGGATGGAGAAGCCTCATTCTCAATTTTTTTTATTGAAATGTCCCTTCAGGCGAATGCCTATCAGGTGTTTGATGAATTGTGTAAGCATAACAAATTCACAAATTATATCTTTCGTACATACTAAAACAAAAATTCGCAAATTGTTAATTGATGTGTCTTTTTTACTTTTTTGGACTTCATATGGTGTGTTTTATGAAGTAAACACAATTACTGACATTTTATATGTCTATTAAGTGGATCTAGAATATACTATGGTTGCTCAATGAAAGTGCCGGTGAATTTTGAATTGGTATTTGGAGTAACAGATAATGTATCATTGCCATATTGGAATTAGATTCATGCGAGTATGGAATTTTTAATCTCACATCAAAATTTGATCTATGAGTTTGATATGCAATCACATGTAACTTTTTTTCTGCTACTTGCACCCATAACTCCATCAAGTACTTCATTTATTTAAGGGTAGATTCAAACTTCTCAAGGCATATTAATCACCGCATTTTTAGTGGACTTCAAATGGATTACAAAACTGGATAATGGAATCATTTTGTCATTAAATAGAAAATTGTTAGGTGGTATAAAACATAATTTTCCCTCCGTTGATTGAAAAATAATAATTTTAAACGCTATATGTTTTTCGGTGACCAATCACCATCTTTCCGTCTTTTTTTAGCAAGAACCTGCTAAACTAATTCTCGTTGGACCGTTATCAAAAAATTTTCAATGAGTAGTTATAAAATTTCGCTTTGCGCAAGTTATGAAATTGCAAGTTTTTATTAAGGAGGAGTATCATAAAATTTTTTTAGGTGGAGTCCCCTTAAATTTTTCTTCTATTTATCCAAAAATAAAGTCCTTTTGGTAATGTTCTTATTCACATATAAACTGAATGGAGAAACTCAAGTTTGACCAAGATGTATTTCTCATAGATTAATTATATGGATAACAACAAACTTGATGACTTAGAGAAATCATTCATAAATACATCAACTTTAAAAATATAGAGGTTGAAATCTTTAGATTAACGGGAGGAACCAAAAACAAGTAGTTAACTAGTCGATGCAATCAATCTCGCTATCCATAATTTAAGAGACTTTGGACAGCAGATCCTACTTTTAATCAAGACATAAAAGATATCCTTCTTCGATAAGTTATGTTAATTAGGTCCTTATCCATAGACATCTTTTATGAGTAACCGCTATTATTATATCCATTTAAGTACTACACACCTAAATGAATTTAAAATATTCATTAAGCATTAACATTTCCTGAAAACATTAGATTGACAAACCATTTTCATAATTAAAGCACAAATTTGTGATCTTTTAAATGATATGTGTTATGCATATGCAAATATCTAATTTAATTATATCTTTTTTTATAAATAACGTATTCATACATGTGCCGTTGAAATGCAACTATAATTTCCTTGTTCAATTTAATAAATTCAAAATTAATAAATATTCAGTTTAAAGTCAATTTCAAATATGGTATGTAGTTAAAATTACGACTAGATTTCTTTTAATGCGCTTAAATTATAACTTCATCAAGACTGAATAAACTTATCAAAGGAAGCCAAAATTTGTATTGGATCACATAAATTACAGTTTCAAATGCCGTAGTTACATAATTCAAAAAATACAATCAAATAATAAATGCACTTTCTTGAATTAATTAAACTATAGTTGCGTTAAGTTTGGATAAATCATCGAATACAACCAAAATCATTATTGCATCACATAAATGTAGTTGAAACATTCAAATGCAATCATGCAAAATTAAAAACTTGTAGTGAATGATCGAATTGTTTGATATTCCCGATATATGATGCTTTATGATGTGAGTTATTCTGGTTTAAGCTGGGAACTGTAATGTAATTTATTCATTCTGTGATGTAATTTATCTATCTATGAATGTAATTTATTATTTTTAATGAATTTATTTCCTTTATGTGTGATCTGTGAATAAAAGATAAGCGTTATAGTTTATATCGCTTATCAAATATATTTCTGTGTCTGAATCTGTAATGATTAATAATGTTGTTGCACTATTATTGTGTGTAAAACCCCTGGACCACATATACACACACAAATATGGATTGCACGAGGAAATTAGTTAAGTCACAGATATTTGAAATTAATATTTTTGAAACGGTTTTTAAATTTGAATTTTGAATTCAAATGGTTGTGGTAATGGATTTGGGTTAAATATGGAAAGCTTTTGAAAGAAATTTTGAAGATAAAAGTTATTTTGGATAACTTAATTAAGTTTTTAAAATCTATATAATTTGATTGAATTTGAATTCAAGATTTGAAATTAAATTATATGTTTTGAAATTATGGTTTTGAAAAGGTTATACAAGTTACAAATGTGTTTATATGGGTTTTAAACCATTTTAAAAGTATTGTTTTGGGAATTTGAATTTTAACCCAAATTTTATACTTAAAGAGCTTTGACTCGTGCAATTGTAATTGGATTTTTCCAAAATGAAAACAATTTGTTTTTAATAATTATAACTTTCATTTGAAAGAAAGGGTTCCCTAATTGTGTTGAAAGGATTTCAAGTTTGAAATAGGAATTGTTTTGAAAGCTATGAATTAAATCTTTGGTTTAAAGATTGATTGAGTTAATCCAATTTGAAATGGAATTGTTTGAAAAGCCATAAATATATCATTTTGAAAGATGGGTGAACTTTGTGAAGTGAATCTTTTTGTTTAAAGATTTGAAAATGGTAACTTGTTTAAACCATTTGAAAGGAAAGTTTTGGGTTTTAAGTTTTGACTTAACTGAAATCTCAATATCCATGTGTTTTTAAATATTGCGCTCATTATTCGGTTTAGCCAGGAGAGGACCATGTGTCATATAACCCATTCCGAATAATGATACGATGTATTGGATTGCATTTGAAGACCGGTGTTGAAGACCGGGTATTTGTGGGAACGATAGGATAACCTATCGATTGTCTGTACACTGAGTAGCTATGTTATAGAGATTCCCTAAGTGATGGGAAGTCCGATCGGGATTGTGAATATCCGAATTGCAAGGGCTTCTTTGGAAGTTCCTTCGATTCTGTTCGAACCAGGAATAGACTTGTATGGATGTATGTCTGATGTTACACTTTGAGATGTAAAGCTGGTTTCTATCAAATACATTTCTGTTTGGTGGCGGAGATTTATTCTCTTAGCTTAACACCCATCTCTGAGACATACGAGCTCAGAGGTTATGTAGTTGATGGTTACTAGTGATACATTACCAATTTGGTAACGTGGCATACGAAGTGTTGCTGATCATTTGTTGCTCAAAGCATGGCTTTGTGAAAAAGCTTAGCTTTGTGGACGAGACTGCATCACGACCTCACACCCCGAAAATGGTTGAAACAGGAAAGATGCAGCAAGGTTTCAGGGTAGCGCCCCTAGGGTATGTCCATTCCTTCGGTAAAAGGGTGGCATCATGGTATGGAGCCCATATACTTAACTCATGTGGACACCGTATCTATTACTGTGTGATGATTGTGGTTGAGAGCTCTCGGATAAAGGTCACAAACCGAGAACGGGATACACCGGCCTTGTGTTGGCAAAGGACCGAGGGATGGTTCTCAGGGCGTCCCTCCAGAGGCGTACCCATATGGCCCAGGAAGTTCCTTTGCCTTACCATTCATTGGAAATCCAATCATCCAATACCAGCCCTTTACGATTGCATTTGTATTACCAGCCACCTCAGATGGTAGCTATAGTAGGCATAGTATAATGGTACCTATGCTGGCTAAGATTAATATTATACTTTTGAAATGTTTTCTGCACTATGCACTAATAATAATATCAAATGGTTTTCGCACATCAAGCATTCTTGACTGTCATAAGGAGAAATCTCCTCCAAGTGTGCGCTTGCATTGTGTGTGTGGCGGGAGGCCTTATGGCAGTTTCATTTTCCAAAAAGCAATGCGGATTTCAACTTTTACAACTTTCATTTTCCAAAAAGCACTGCAGATTTCAACTTTTCAACCTTTTGTTGTTTGGTTTAAAGATAGAACTATTTTTGTTTCCTCATATCAATCCCATGACTGACCCAGAGTTTATTGTTCCTTTCCTAAACTCTGGTTGCCCACAATTTTCCACACGGGGAGTCTAGAGTTGGGTTTTTCAGATAGTCAAATAGTGGATATTGATTCAGTAGTCTTCAGCTTTCTCTTTTTAATTCTTTGGAGCTTTTGGATTCATGACTGACCTGGATTGCTTAGCTTTATGCAACGTGATGGGTGGTTCGAGCTTCTGGATTGAGTTATTTGGTTTAGAGCTTTGATGATGGAGTAGCTGTTGTTATTTGGAGTTATTATTCCGCTGCTATTTGCTTCCGTTGTTGTATCTTATCTTTGATATTGTTGAGCATTATTGATACAATTGTTGTATATCATATTTTGGATATTGTATAATAGGTGTTGTATATGATATTGTTCTTTTCCTTCCGCTTTGTTGTTATACCAAATGTGTTATAAGCTTCGGTGAATCGGATTTGAACGGTCGAATCTGCGGCATTCGAGTACGAGTGAAGTATGGATGTTGATTTTCGAACGCAAAAAATCCGGATCGTAACATTTGGTATCAGAGCTAAAGGTTAAAACTTTAGCTCAGGAGTGTAACACATTAGGTAACTCATTAGAGATAACGTGAAGTATACCCTAGAATGAGTATATCCCTAAGATATCCGCTCAAATGCCTCAGTAAATTCTCTTACTATCCATTAGTAGTAAGTATGAGTGCAAGAAGAGGAGAGATAGGGGATAGGGAAATACCACTACAAATGGTCAATACCCTGAAAATGACAATGGCAATATCTTTCTCTATCAATCTCCTTTGATCCGATTTCAATTTCTCTGATTTCTTCGTCGCTCCTCTAGAGAAGAAGATATAGTGTAGTGGCATTGCAAATCATTGTAGAAAATCCTTACTTTGTATCCTCACTAGTTTCTTATCAATATTTCCGTTTTTAACCCAAATAAATTTGAAAATTTAATTTGAAATAAATTGATTAACAAATATGAAGTTAAATTTGAATTTGTATTGATAAAATGATTTCGATTAAAACCAAATTTGAAATTTTATTGTAATTTCTTATGAGTATCAAAGTCCGAAGAGGGACAAGTTGGTGTATACTTTGAGATATTCCAACCTGGATTGAGTATTTATTGTTTGTTGTGTTGGGTTTAGATATAGTCTACGAATGGTTAGTTATCCTTCGAACTAACCAATATCCTGTATATTTCGTAGACTGGATTATCCGAGTTTCCTGTTTAATATTGAATGAGTTCGTTCTCATATCTATTGTTGATATTCTGATTTGGTAAGCCAAATACAGAATAGATAATCAGCTTGATTGATGAGTCGATTCTCTATCTTTGTGTATCCATTCTTTGTCGTCTCCCTCGCAAATTTCGAGGATGAAATTTTCTAAGGGAGGAATCTATAACGATACTAATTTTTGAGTTAAATTTAAATTGATAATTAATATAAATTTGTGGATTTAAATTGTAAATTAATTGAAAAAAATTCCAAAACTTGTAAGATATTTGTTGGTTAATATATATATATATATATATATATATATATATGTGTATATATATATATGTATGTATGTATATTCATTATAAATTGAAATTTGGATTTGAAATTCAAATAAAATGTATTGAATTTAAAACACTATCTTTTAATTTAATAAAAGTTGTTTTCTAAATACATATGTATTATATATATATATATATATAAGTGTAGATTGTGACAACAATTTTCAAAAGACTATTTAAAGGTTAAATTCTAATGTATATGTAATATATGCATTTATTAGTGTATAATGTAATTTTAAAATCATTTTTCTTCAAATTTTATATATGATGGTTTGTATATAAATGGATATAATACAAATGCAAATAGAAAACTTTACATAAGAATGTGTATATATAATTAAGATAAAATAATATGAAAATACATAAATACATTTGTAAGCATTTGAGTAACATGTATTATACATGTATAAGTATTACAAAAAAAATTTACAAGTGTAAACCATATAATGTGAGATTAAACAAGTGTAAAACAAATAACAAGTAATTTAACAAGTGTTGGCTTAAGGTGAACAAGTGGCAAAGAGTAAATTTTTCTTTTAATTAAATTTTTTAAACATGCATAAGAAAGAATTAAAATCAAATTTCTCAAGTTTTTTCCAAAACTGCAAAAATAAATTCAAAATCCTAAAAAACAAAATTTCAGAAACAAAGCAAATCAAAAACATTTTCAACCTGAAGCCAGATCTGAAACAAATGAAATCAAGAACAAAATCAAGTATCAGATCAAAATGAATCAAAGTCGGGATCAATCTGAGCTTCAGTTTCAAGTGTTGATCAAATTAGAAGCAAAACAAACAGTTTCCAAAAGATTTTCAAAACATGGAAAAAATAAAATAAAGCAAAAGCTTCAGCCTGATCTATCTGAGCATAACTCAATAGTTTCAAATTGATTCCAAAACTCAAGCTAGGAATGCAAAGATTGACTTCAACGAGTAAGGATACAAATCAAAACCAAAACAAGTTTCCAGATTCGAGTTTAAAACCAATACCAAGCTTTGCATTCCTGTTCTTCTCTGTTTCATCAAAGATCGGTGAGCAAACTATCTATACCATAATATATTATAGTTGTTGTACATATGATTAATGCTTGAGATGTAATGTGAAAATTCTTGCTTGCCTATATGTTTTGTGTGCATACAGGTATGTATATCTCTATTTATACATTACTGGGATTAAACAAAACCTGTTCAAAATTTTGATTTCTCTTTCCCTGATCTTTATTAGACTTTAAAATCTAAACAATAGTTGTTTGTTTAAACGTGTTCTAGGATTTAAAAGTAATTTTAAGCAAAAGTAATTAAAACTTTTTCGGAAATTTAAAAGAACACAGGAAAACCCAATGTTTGTTAAAAAAATTCAAGTACCATGATTTCTAGTTGTAATTACATCATGTAAAATGTTTTCGAAAATAATGATTTTTGAAAGTTAAATCTAAACTTTTAAGCAAGCATTCATTGAGTAATGCAAAGATGAACAAATTTGATTTTTTTTTTGTAACTTTTGATGATCGGCATTCATCTCGAGGTCTTGAATGAAGCTCGTTGGGAGGTAGGGTAGCTTGAGAAAGATGCTCAAAAAAATTTCTGATCATCATGGATTAGGGCCGAGGTTAATTTAGGGTTCTTGCTCACGTTTTATTTAGGATCGAGTTTTGAATCGCCGTTGTCTCGTTATCGCACCGTTACCGATCGCACCAGTGGCGATTGAACCGGGTGAGGTTGGCGAAGCATGACCAAAGTGGCGGCGTTGTTGGTGGCTTGTGGCGATCAGGCGAAGCAGTTTTTTTGATGGTTGGTTGTTATTCCAGTTTGGGTCTAATGGCGAAAATCCAAGTTCGTCGTTGTTACAATTTTTTGGGTTGTGTGAAGGCTTGAACAGATGATCGGTGATATGTTGAAGGTGGCTAGGTCGATCAAAGTTCATTAGAACTCTAGTGCACATACACAAGGTAGCATGTATATCAGTTGATTTGTGGCTCGCGATGGCCTTTAGTTTTTCTCGGGGATGAGCTCGTAAATCATGACGTTCGACTCGAAGCTGAGTATTTGCGTGAATTTTTCGTGAGCTACTAGATAGTGATCTCGGGAATCACTAATGTGGGCTCGAATTTTTAATTATGAAGTAAAATTTGTTTACCAGATTTTTATAGGAAGCTTGAAAGAGTATTAATCATGCTTTAAAGTATAAAAGATAAATATTTTAACTGATGATAATTAAGTAATTAAGGATAAATGGTATCTTAAAAATGTTTTGATTATTTATTTACTTAAAGGTTTTTAAAATTCAATTAATGTCTTAATGATGATCTATTGCCAAGAGTCATTAACAAGGATTAAATGTTAATTATTTTCAAACAATAATTTTGGTTTAGGTTTGAATTAGTTAAGGTTCAAAGTAAGATGTTTTCAAAGTAATTGAAATTAATTTATTTTTGTCTCATTTTTTGATGAGTTTATTAAACGAATAAAATAATTAAAAAAGATAATTAAGATAAAATGTTATTTAAAAACCTTAATGTTTCAAATTAACTAATGTGATAATAGTGAATCATTAAACAAAGGTAAAAATTATGATAATTAAAGTAATTAATAAAGCTAAAAAGATTTATCTTTTAATTTGTTAAGTAACTAAAGATTTGTTAATATAATTACCTAAAGAATAATTAATTAATTAATTAGTCTCATAAATTAATGAAAGTGATTAAGGAATGATTATTAATTAAGGATTAATTTATTTATCTTGTAATTAATTAAGGATAATTAATCAAAGGATTAATTATTAATTAAAGGTTAATTAACGATTGATTAAGGGATAATTAATTAAGATTGTTTATGATTGATTAATATTAATTAACCAAGATTAGCAATTTATTTATAAATAATCAATCTGATTTAAATTAATCAGATAATTAGTTAATCTTACTTATGAATGTTTGGATTGCAGTGAATGGTCGAATTGTTTGATATTCCCGATATATGATGCTTTGTGATGTGAGTTATTCTGCTTTAAGCTGGGAACTGTAATGTAATTTATTCATTCTATGATGTAATTTATTTATCTGTGAATGTAATTTATAATCTGTAATGAATTTATTTCCTTTATCTGTGATCTGTGAATAAAAGATAAGCGTTATAGTTCATACCGCTTAACAAATATATTTCTGTGTCGGAATTTGTAATGACTGATGATGTTGTTGCACTATTATTGTGTGTAAAATCCCTGGACCACATATACACACACAAATATGGATTGCACGAGGAAACTGGTTAAGTCGAAGATATTTGTAATTAATAATTTTGAAATAGTTTTTAAAGTTTAATTTTGAATTCAAATGGTTTTGGAAATGGATTTGGGTTAAATATGGAAAGATTTTGAAAAGAAGTTTTGAAGATAAAAATTATTTTGTATAACTTAATTAAGTTTTGAAAATCTAAATAATTTGATTGAATTTGAATTCAAGGTTTGAAATTGAATTATATGTTTTGAAATTATGGTTTTAAAAAGGTTGCACGAGTTATAAATGTGTTTATATGGGTTTTAAACCATTTTAAAAGTATTGTTTTGGGAATTTGAATTTCAACCCAAATTTTATACTTGAAGAGCTTTGACTCGTGTAAATCTAATTGGATTTTTCCAAAATGAAAAATATTTGTTTTTAAATAAGTATAACTTTCATTCGAAAGAAAGGTTTCCCAAATTGTGTTGGAAGGATTTCAAGTTTGAAATAGGAATTGTTTTAAAAGCTATGAATTAAATCTTTGATTTAAAGATTGAATGAGTTAATCCAATTTGAAATGGAATTGTTTGAAAAGTCGTAAATAAATCTTTATGAAAGATGGGTGAACTTTATGAAGTATATCTTTTTGTTTAAAGATTTGAAAATTATAATTTGTTTAAACCATTTGAAGGAAAGTTTTTGGTTTTAAGTTGTGACTTAACTGAAATCCCAATATCCATATGTTTTTAAATATTGCGCTCATTATTTGGTTTAGCCGGGAGAGCACCTTGTGTTATATAATCCATTTCGAATAATGATACGACGTATTGGATTGCATTTGAAGACCGGTGTTGAAGACCGGGTATTTGCGAGAACGATAGGATAACCCACGATTGTCTCTACACTGAGTAGCTACAGTATAGAGATTCCCTAAGTGATGGGAATTCCGACTGGGATTGTGAATACCCGGATTGCAAGGGCTTCTTTGGAAGTGCCTTCGGTTCTGTTCGAACCCGGACAGACTTGTATGGATGTATGTCTGGCATTACACTTTGAGATGTAAAGCTGGTTTCTATCAAATACATTTCTGTTTGGTGGAGGAGATTTATTCTCCTAGCTTAACACCCATCTCTGTGACATACGAGCTCGGAGGTTATGTAAATGATGGTTACTAGTGATACATTCCCAATTTGGTAACGTGGCATACGAAGTGTTGCTGATCATTTGTTGATCAAAGCATGGCTTTGTGAAAAAGCGTAGCTTTGTAGACGAGACTGCATCAGGACCTCACACCTCGAAAATGGTCGAAACAGGAAAGATGCAGCAATGTTACAGGGGTAGCGCCCCTAGGGTATGTCCATTCCTTCTGGAAAAGGGTGGTATCAAGGTATGGAGCCCAGATACTTAACTCATGTGGATACCTTAAATCTATTACTGCATGATGATTGTGGATTAGAGCTCTCGGATAAAGGTTGCAAATGACCGGGAATGGCATATCTTAGGTGTTACTCCCAAGAAGGGGGTACATTGGCCTTGTGTTGGCAGAGAACTGAGGGATGGTTCTCGGGGCGTCCCTCCACAGGCATACCCATGTGGCCTAGGAAGTTCCTTTGCCTGACCATTTGTTGGAAATCCAAGCATCCAATACGAACCCTTTACAATTGCAGTTGTATTACCTGCCACCTCAAGTGGTAGCTATAGTAGGCATAGTATAATGGTACCTATGCTGGCTAAGATAAATATCATACTTTAGAAATTTTTTCTGCACTATGCACTAATAATAATATCAAATGGTTTTTGCGTATCAAGCATTTTTGACTGTCATAAGGAGAAATCTCCTCCAAGTGTGCGCTTGCAATGTGTGTGTGGCAGGAGGCCTTATGGCAGTTTCATTTTCCAAAAGCATTGCGGATTTCAACTTTTAAAACCTTTTGTTGTTTGTTTTAAAAATTAAAACCGTTTTTGTTTGCTCATACCAGTCCTATGACTGACCCGGAGTTTATTGTTCCCTTCCTAAACTCCGGGTGCCCACAATTATCCACACGGGCAGTCTAGAGTTGGGTTTTTCAGATAGTCAGATAGTCAAATTGTAGATATCGATTGAGTAGTCTTCAGCTTTTTCTTTGGAAATATTTGGAGTTTTCGGATTCATGACTGACCTGTATTGCTTAGCTTTGTGCAACGTGATGGGTGGTTCGAGCTTCTGGATTGAGTTATTTGGTTTGGAGCTTTGATGATGGAGTAGCTGTTGCTATTTGGAGTTACTGTTCCGCTGCTATTTGCTTTCGCTGTTGTATCTTATCTTTGATATTGTTGAGCATTATTGATAAAATTGTTGAATATCATATTTTTGATATTGTATCATTGGATTTTGTATATGATATTGTTCTTTTCCTTCCGCTGTGTTGTTATACTTAATGTGTTATAAGCTTCGACGAATCGGATTTGAACGGGCGAATCTGCGGCATTCGAGTACGAGTGAAGTATGGTTGTCGATTTTCAAAAGAGAAAAATCTGGGTCGTCACACCTTTGCATCCAAAGGATTTGATAAGAGTAATAATTCAATTTGAGTGTGTTTTCTCACATTAGTTTTCCTGACTGACTCGGGTGTTATTTTATTATAATGCTCGATTCAGACCGAGTATTACCGGCTCAAGTTTGGATGCTATGGAGCACAAGAGACGCTCTGGAGGAGTCTCAGGCGTATTCCACGTACTTAACTATATTCTATCGTGTGTGTGAAAGTGTATTTTCGGTACTTGTGAGGACAAGTTATTATAACTATCCAGATTTGATTTGTTGACTGTTGTACTCTAATGATTAGATATATATTGTAGTTATAGTTCCATTGCATAAAAATTCGTTATTATATATTATACTTTGTCCCGTTGTGATTGTGAGATTCTATATTATTGTTTCAGTTTCTTCCACTGTCCTTTTCTTTCTCATAGTTATTCATATTTTCGTACAATTTGTGTTAGTCAAGTGATTTAATGTCAGCTCAAAGGGTATGGAATGGCCGATCGCTACACATGGTATCAGAGCTTAGGTTAAGCGAACACATAGGCTTTAGTGGGGATTGCTCATTGGAGATAGGATCAGTAGTACCCTACAATGAGTCTAAGTGTATTATTGATATGAGCGCGTATTTGTTAATGAATATAAATTGTTTTATATTGTGTTGACTTATTGGTTGAATGTTTATGAATTCTAACTCTGAACAAGTTAAATCAACATAGTAGTGTTTTAAAGAGGGTAAATGAAATAATTTTCCCTAAATTATATTTGGATATAAAATAAATAATTTTCTGAAATTACCATACTACATCGATGTGGTTAGATGTTATTATTATAATTAGAACACGATTATATATTAGAATGGTCGTATATGACCAAATTAAAAGGTATAAGTATGAATTATACAAATGAGTTAAAACTTAAATTTGATTCAAAAAATAATTTGGAAATTTAAATCTCAAAAATATTGGAAATATTTTCCAAATATTTTGAAATAAATAATGGCAATATTATTATGGAAATGTATTTGAAAAGAAAATATTTTTTAAATTGATTCTGAAAGTGATAAGGCCCTTGAACTCGCCATAGTTGATGGAAAATAATTTCGATGATAATCTCAACATCATCGCTGTTCGTTTTTGAGTTTCCAAGTGACGGATTGCTACAATAATAAGTTGATATGAGGATTTTTGTTCGGAGGCAAAGATTGTTTTGGGAATTCCAGAGGGAATTTGTTTTGGATAAAAACTAGGTTTGGTTTAAATTTAAAATGCGTGATTTGGTTTGTGTGTCTATATGTGTGTGTGTGTGTGTGTGTGTGGCTTCAAAATGATTTGAAATGAAACCGGGTGTTTGAATTCTGGAATCCTTATTTAAATGTTTTAGGAAAATATCAAGAAATAAAATTTTGAACTTATAAGTTGGGAATTATATTAATAAGGAAAGAAATGTGAAAGTTGAAATTTTGGAATTGAATTTTAAATTAAATGAGTTAAAATGAACTGTATGAATTGGAATTTAACATAAGCTAAGTTAAATAAAATTAGATTGGATTGGAAATGAAATTGAGTGGAACTAAATTTAAAATTTCAGTTGTATAATTATTATATAACTGTAAGTTATAAATTTTGAATAGAATCAACTCAAGTACAAAATTGATGAAACGTGAAAAATAAGTTGTGTAACTTGTAAGTTGGAAAAGTGGAATTGAAAAACCAAAATAGGGATGGTCTGATATTTTTGTGAAGAAAAGGAAATTCCACTTGATGTAGAATTGAGCTCAAGTTTGTGAGAAATGCAGATTACGGATCTTAAGGCTAAGATTAACACTAGAGGGAGGGTGAATAGTGTTAATAAAGAATTACAAAATCTTTTACAATTTATGTTACTTTAGACAAAAAATTTTGCAATATACAGACACAGATATGATGACAGAAACAATCAAGATGCAGAAATAAAATAAAAGCAGTAAAGGAAAGAACACATCGGAATTTATACTGGTTCGGAGTTATCCTATATCCAGTCCCGCAACACAAGTACGGATTTCCTTTTAAAAGAAATTGTACAATTACACCCTCGGTTTCAAGGCTACGAGGTACACCCTCCAGAATTTCGAACCTCTAGGTAGAGATACTTGATTTCTAGGCCACAAGTTTACCCAATTGATCTACCAAGGCTATAATCACACCTTTTCCCTTTTGATTGATTTCCAAGGATACAGTCACACCTTTTCACGCTTTATAGATTACAAAGAAGTCTATAATTCTGAATAGCACTGAGAATCTTGTAGAGATAGCCATAGAGAATAAACTAGAAGTAATCGAGTATGATTCGATGTTGATTTCGGCAGAGTAATGATAAGAATATGTATTAATAAATGAGGAAGAAGAAGAGGAGTGAAAACCAAAAAAAATTAATTAAAAATTCGTTGAAAGTGACCCATATTTATAGAAGAACAACAGCCATGACCATTCATGAAAAGTTATGGCGAACAGACACTTCTTTTGAAATTTGAATTTTTGAATCAAACTGTCACCATGTCGACATGGTACCCATAGGCATGTCGACATCCCAAAGCATTTTATGATGTTTTGAATTTTGTTTGAAAATAACATTTATCTTATATAAAAACTAATATAAACGTTATAAATATACTTGACTATAGTTGAAATTCATAACTAAATATAAAGAACAACATATATAAAATTTAACCATAATTTTATATTTAAATCTAAGTATAAATATATAAAAGTTAAATATATTATTAAAAAAGGTAGTTTAAAATCAGGAGTAATTTGACTTTGAAAATGAGGATGTTTTTTAGGCTAAAATTATTTAAAATCAGGATCGAGGGTTTTGAATCTTTTAAAAGGAAAGTTTTGAAAACCTTTTGAAAACAGGATATAATTTTGAAAAATCATATTGAATAAAAGTTAGCGGATACAAAACACTGTTCCACTATATTTTTCGTAGGTTCCATCCTACTTAGGGTTCCATCCCTTTAACGGGTTCGAAGTGGATTCCATTCCACGAATAAATTGGATTTTAAGATGCAAGTGCTTTTCTACGAGTTTTAACAAAAAATCCTAATAATAATAAAAAATACTTATCTTTGAAATCTTGAGCTCTTGATAGTCTCGATACTCATGAATCTTCTATCTTGTCTTGATATCTTGAATATCTATACTGTACAGTCTTCATTCTTAGTACCTGCATGGTTAAATCCTGCATATACATATATATCTAAACTTATAATGTTAGTATTTATATTTTATAATCTATTCTAAGGTTGTTATCATCAAAACCATCATCTCACGGACTAACAATCTCCCCCCTTTTGATGATGATAACCTTTGTTTATAAAATATTATTTCTATTCTAATAACTCCCCTAAAACTAACAACTCCCCCTTAATCTATAACTAACTACCCTATTTTATATTTCTCCCCCTTTGTCATCAACAAAAACTTAATCCCCCTCATTCTTGGACTTCGGTACCTGCATTGATAAACTATACAACAGAATATGTAGAGTAGGAAATAAATATACGTGATAACAAATTTAAAAATTATGTATATTTCAATGTGTGTGTGTGTGTATATATATATATGTATGTATGTTTTACACACCAATCTTCAAATCAATAAGAAATCAATCCACACAAAGTATCAATCCAAATCAATTCAAACAAGTCAAACAAAGTAAATAAAAAATCAAATGTTACGTGGAACTTCCACCCATCCTTCTTCTCCAAAGATTGGGCCTGCCTTAATAGCATCCCAATTATCATTGTCATTGGTGAGAGACACAGAAGGATGTGCTTCGTTATCATCCTTATGCAAAGAGGAGATCATCCATCGTATCGCATCGAAGTGCCTTTCTTATTCCTTTATCATCTGCATTTGACTTAATTCTAAATGACGCTGGTTTCGTAGAATAAATGAGAGAAAATTCTTGAACGAATTAAGAGTTTCTTCAAGATTTTCAGATAAATTGTGAATAAGATTAGCCATAGTTGAATTTGTGAAAGAAATGGAGGATATAAATGATAAGAAATAAATTTCAGTGAAGAATTCTGGAAGAAACAGATATATGTAGGTGTATAAATTCGTTCGAATTGAATAGACATGTGGTAGTTATTCAAATTTCAAATTCAAAATCAATTGCCATTTCTGACCAGCACATGTCGACATGGTCACATAGGGGATGTCGACATGGGTTAGTGAAATGTTATGACTAATTTGATTTTGTGAATAATTGTGTATACATATAATATACTAACATTTATTCTAGAGATAAGATAAGGTAGATAACAGAAAGGAAATTTCATTTCATTGCATACTATGATAAAACAATGATTAAGCACACAACAAACTACATGAACATTCGAAATAAAGCAAATCAAAACAAATACAACAAGATACGAAAAGATAAAACTAGTTAGAGGATGAAAATGATGAAGATAGTCTAAGTTTCTTGGTGACTTTTGAAAAGAACTTGTTCATCTTCGAAGAAATGTTATCCAACTTTTTACTAACGGATTTTTTTAGAATCCGTTGATTCTCCACAATTATCTTTTGGTTTTTGAGAAGGGTTTTGTTGGATCGATTGGAAGGATATTCAATGCTTTCCAAAGACATTTCACCTTCTTCTTCAATTTCCATTTCATCCCCTTCTTCTACTTCTTCAACTTCCTCTTCTTCCATTTCCTCATGAGCCAAACGCTCTTCCTTTTCGGTAAGTGTCTCATAAGGTTGAAAAATAAATGGAATTTTCATAAGCGAAATGTTGGAATGATTGAAAACTTTTCTAGATACAAATTCCTCGCCTTTGAAATCCACTCCAAAATAGTTAAAAATCCAAGTGAGATAAATTCCATGGTATAAAGTATTCTCACCCATTTTAAGATTTTTAGGACGAATTTCATCCAAAATAACTTGCGTCCAATTTATGTCATAGTTTTCGAAAATAGCAAAAGGAGCTTTGCAAACTTTTGAAGTAGGATTGTTAAAATTTCCCGATCTTGGGGTCAAAGTATGTTGCAAAAGAAGACTAACAATTCTTGCTTTTGGTCGAAAATTTCTATTTTTAAAATCAAAATCATCATCTCTTTCGAAAATGTGATGTAATGTCTCACGATCATGTTCATCGATTTTAAAGTTAGAAAGATTCATTCCCGAACTCTTGCAATTGAGAATGGTACCCAAAAGATCACAATTCAAAACAATTTGAGTGCCTTTGACACTACTTGTAACGACCCATAAATTTTGTGAATTAAAATTCATATATTTAATTGATTTTAAATATTAAAAAGTGAAATTTATAAGTCGAAAAATTTATATTTCGAATAACTGGATTTAATTGGATAATTAAATCGATAATTTAATAGTTGAAAATAAGAAATAATTGAAAATTGGGTTTAATATGATTGAAAATGATTTGTAAAATTTTATTTAATCATATTGAAATTATAGAGATGTTATAGAACTTTTAAAATTGAACTAAAAGTTTATTTGTGAAAATTGAATATTTTAATATTTAATTATTAGCTGAAAAATAGCCAATTTTCAAACAGTCTTAGAATTGGACGAAACTAGTTCCATTGGATCCATAATAGTTTGTTATTATCGGATTTCAATTTTCGTAGCAATCGGAGTTTTCGTTTGACCGTGGCAGCTCGAAACGCATCGAAATTGTTTTAATATTAATTTGGCGAGTTAAAATAGCCATTTTTCAAATAGTCTCGGATTTCGACGAAACTAGTTTCATCGGACCCGTAATGTGATATTATTGTATGGTTTTAAATTTCATGTCAATCGGATTTACCGTTTGTCCGAGGCAAGCCAAAACGCCTAGAAATTAGTTTAAATCGGTTTAATTTAAAATTGATCGTTTATTGCCATAACTCGCACAGATAATTGAATTAGCCTCCGAAACACATTCCATTGTGTTCGGAACGCGGGGTAAACCTTAGAAACGCCAGTCACCGCGCGATATTTGGAGTTCGAAAAATCCGGGATAAATAGTGTTCGTTGAATTTTCTATAAAAGCACCTCTATTCTCTCATTTGCAAACAAAGGCAAAAACCCTAGGGTTTCTGGTTGTAGCCGCCACTAACAAAAAAAGGCTAGAAATTAGTTTCAATCTTCCCTCAAAATCTTCCAATCCATAAGCAATCGTCAAAATCGTTCAACTGCAAAAATGAAGAGGACGATGGGAGCTTCGAATCTATACGGTGAAGATCGGTTTTCGTCGACCAGAGGGGACGATAGGTGGCCGCGTTCGGCAGCAGTTCTTGCACGCGTTTCGAAGTGCAAAGGAGGCCGATCATTCCCATGTTCTGGCCGAGTGTAGCTTGCTTGAAGGCCTTCAATATGGCACTCTCTGATCGACGTCTGATGGCTCGAGTAGGCGGTGATATTTCAAGATAAAGGGCGGCTCTTGGGTTTGGTACGTTCGTGCAAAAACTGGGGAGAAGAAGATGATGCATGCGGCCGAGATCTGAGGGTTGTGATGGACGGTCCAGATGGAGTTTAGGTGAAAATAAATAAAGAAAATGTAAATTAAATTGTAATTTAAATCATGTGATGTTTAAAATGTTGTAACTTGTTCATACGAGGTCGGAATTCGACGAAACTTTTTGCGTTGGGTTCGTATGGACGAACACTACGCAACGTAGCTGGATTGGAGTTGTTTGGAGCTAGTTTGAATTTCGGGTAAAATTAAATGCGTGTATAATTTTATTCGAAATAAAACGCTGAAATGGAATTGAAATCAAGGTGAGAACTTCTCACTCAATCGAATTAGTTTCGATTTTAATTTTAAATAGTTAGATTTAAAATTGTTGATTGTATGCCTGAATGATAAATTATTATCTGTTGATTGTTGAAATAGACATTATGCGCGGTTAGTAAGCGGATGTTATTTATTAAAAACATATACCGCGATAATTCCAACTTATATGGAATTGGTATTATATATGTACTTGGAGTTGATTTCCCGCATTATATAGCGGATGAGACCCTATTGCGCCGCCTATTAAGCGGATAATATTTTTATAAATCCCATGTGCCGCGATATTTCGTCTTGAAGCGAAATTGGTATTGTGCTAACATCTTTGGATGCAGCAAACAGGTTGGAGGGATCCAACTGGATTCCTCAAACATTTGAATTGGTTTCAATGTTGTGTGATCTATTTTTTTATCTATTTATAATCTGCATGATTATCTTTGTGATTGAGATTGTTGAAGGCTAAATTTTAGCCGAATATATTTTGGTATCGTTAGATGCCGAAATTAAATAAAATTGGATTTTTGAAAACTTAAGTTAAGAATTCAGAATAAAATTTAATTTTGGAATTTATTCATTTTAAATAAATAAACATTATAATTTTTATGATTATAAAAATGATATTTTTGGGAAATAATATTAAGTATGATTTTGGAGTTATATAAGCTTTAATAACGATTTGTAAATTATTAAAAGGATTGGTTTATTTAAATTGGGATTTTTGAATTATTATAAATGATTTATCTAAAATATTTATAAAATTGATATTTATAAATAAAAAATATTGGAATTATAAAACAAGTTTTTTATAAGTGTTAAAATGGAATATAAATGGATTTTATAAGTGAATGAAATCTATATATTTATAAATTGTGGAATTATAAAATGAATAGATTTTATAAAATAAAAGATTTATAAGTAATTAACTTCTAAATTGGATTTTTCCGTGTAAATGGAATATGGATAGAATTTGTTAATAAAGTGATTTTAAAAGTTGAAGTTGCCATAAAATATAAATGGAATTTATAAACATTGTTTTATAAATCCGAAAACCACTTATTTTGATAAGTTAATTATTATAGCTTATTAAAGGAAACATATCCACGATTTTGGACAATGGATAATCCTTTAAATAAAATATATTGAAATGTTGAATTTGGATAAGGAAATATATCCACGTTTTTGGACAGTGGATAATCCTTTAAATAAAATATGTAGAAATGTTGAATTTGGATAAGGAAATATATTCACGATTTTCGACGGTGAATAATATATTAAAGAAATATTTTGGAAAAGTGATATTTTAAATAGAATTAAAACGATTCAAAAACGTTTTAAATTGTGTTAAGTATCGAAATCATATATTTCAACATTTATTGTTGAAATAGACGTTTTCGAGAAATAGAAGGAAATGGTGGACTATAACACTGTTGTTATAGTAAATGATTTCCTAAAGGAAATGTTTTATTTATAGTATTGGGATTTATATATCTATTTAAGCTCGAATCCCTATACAAGTGATTTTGGGTTGTCGTAACGATGTTTTACGTAACATTCGTCTTGACCCAAATAAATGTGTTTAAGAGAATGATTTCTTAAAGAATGAAATATATACTTGACTAGATTTAAGTATATTGAATATTTTCAAAATATTGAAAATAAATAGATTGGTGAATTACTTATTATTAAATAAGTATGGAAATGTTTTTCCAATATGAAGTGAATGTTTTGAGATTTTTAATCCTTTAAAGACAAATTGAAAATGAGTATTAGAAATCGATTTAAAAATCGTATATTCATAGGTATTTTGGAACTGTAAATTCACTATGGAATTTATAAAAGAAAGGGAAATTAGTTAAAAGCAAACGTTAATTTATTTTGAAGTGTGGAAATTAATTTACGGATTTGGAACGTAAATTTAATAAATCGTTAAGGATTTATTTAATTGGCTTAAATGAACCATTTCGAAATGAAAGTTGTAAGGGTGTAAATTTATTTGAAATTGGTTTTCAAATGGTTGAAGTGTAGGATATATATCTTATAAAGATATTTTTGAAAATAAATAATTTGGGAAATTATTTGAAATCGGGTGATGTTGTGAATACTGATTGATAGTTAAATAACCGACTATCAATATTGACCTTTAAAAAGATATTTATTGTGAATTGGTTGAAATTGAATGCTACACTTATTTTTAAAATAAGCGCTCATTATTCGGGTTAGCCGGGAAAGGACTTTGGAGTCGTATAACCCATTCCGAATAATGATACGTCGTAGTGGATAGCATTAGAAGACCGGCGTTGAAGACCAAGTATTTGTGAAAATGATAGGATGACCTATCGATTGTCTCTGCACCGTTAGCTACGGTATGGAGATTTCCTTTGTGATGGGAAATTCGATCGGGATTGTGAATACCCGGGTTGCAAGGGCTTCTTTTGAAGTGCCTTCGGTTCTGTTCGAACCCGGAACAGACTTGTTTGGTTACGTTTCTGACATTACATTTTGAGATATAAAGCAGATTTCTTTCAAATATATTTCCGCTGGTGGCGGAGAATTTATTATCTTAGCTTAACACCCTTAGAGGTTATGTAGTTGAAGGTTATCAGCGATATACTCCCAATTTGGTAATGTGGCATGCTGAGTGTTGATGTGTGATGATTATTTATTGATCATTTGTTGATCAAAGCGTGGCTTTGTGCCTAGCTTTGTGGACGAGACTTCGTCAGACCTCACTCTCCGGAAATGGTCAAAACAGGAATATGCTGCAAGGTTATGAGGGTCGCGCCCTTTAGGTATGTCATTTCCTTCTGGAAAGGGTGGTATCATGGTATGGAGCCCAGATACTTACTCATGTTGACACACTATATTTATTACTGTGTGATGTTGGTTATCAAGCACTCGGATAAAGGTCCAAAGGGACCGGGGGATTGTATAGTCGTGTAGTAGTTACCTAGTGACAAAGGTGACCCGGCCTTGTGTTGGCAGAGAGCTGGTTAAGTTCTCGGGACGTCCCACCAGAGGCGATCCCATGTGGCAGTAGGAAGTTCCTTAGCCTGACCATTTGTTGGAAATCCAAAGAAACAATACGATCCTTGTACGGTTTTAGTTGTATAACCTGCCATGGAATGTGGCAGTAACATGCTATTGAACATGGTAGCTATAGTAAGCATAAGTGCGAAATGTTTATGCTGGCTTAGATTTATATCTTTGCTTTTGAAATGTTTTTCTACACTATGCACTAGTAATAATATCAAATGTTTCTTTTTAATGCGTATTAAGCATCTTTGACTATCATAAGAAGAAATCTCCTCCAATTCTGCGTTTGCATTGTGTGTATGGCGGGAGGTCTTATGGTAGTCTCATTTTCCAAAAGCATTGTGAATTGACTTTAAAATTATCCTGTTCTTTGTTTTTAAAAGTTAAATAACTGTTTTAGTTCTCACACCAGTTCCATGACTGACTCGGAGTTTTTTGTTTTCCTTCCTAAACTCTGGGCGCCCACCAATTTCCACACGGGCAGTCAAGAGTCAGGTTTATCAGGATATTCTGGAATTCAGGAGTTGCTGGAGGCAAGCTGGATGGCATAGCATATTATCTATTGTATATAGTATTTCCTTTCCACTGTTTATTGTTGTTTGTTAATGTACACTTTGATGATGTAATGAAACTTGATGTGATGTAATGTAATAACTGATATAATTCTTTGTTAGAGATTATTCATTTATCTATTATATGTTGTTCCGCTGCGACTGTGAGATTCTGATATTATTTCTGTTCCGTTTTCTTATTTCTTCTATCTTTTTCTTCTACCTCTTCTTCTTTAACCCTAACAATTCGGTTTTCCGGCATTCGATTATGCGGCATTTGATACAGTGGACGTATTGATGCCGACCTTCGAGCGACGAAAAATCGCAATGTTACAACTGGTATCAGAGCATATGGTTAAGAGACAACCATGGCTCTGTTGGGTATTACTCATTAGAGATAGAGTTAGTAGCAATGTAGAATGAGTGTGAGTGTAATAATAGATATGAGCGCGTATTTGTTAGTGAATATAAAATTATTTTATATTGTGATGATTGGTTTGTTGAGTGGTATATGGATTCTGGTCGGTATAGTCCGTACAACTCTATCGATAGGGATCTCTAAACACTTGTATAGAACAAATTCGACATGATATTGTTTTAAATTGAGTAAATGAAATAATTTTACCTTGATTATATTTTATATATAAAGGAATGATTTTTCAGAATTATTAAAGTGTATATGAATTGATTGTTTGGTTGTTGAATAAGTTAAATAAAAACAACAGCTGTAAAAGAATGAATTGTATGAGAAAATGAATTATAAGTATGGAATTTTAATTAAAATGATTTACAATTGTGAAACAATCTTGTATAAGTAAAGAGAAAATAATGAAATTTTTTAAGGAAAGATTTATTAATGTAATTTATGAATAAAAGGAGATTTTTGAAAGAATTTAAAAGCACTGAATTCACTATTGTTGCTGGGAAATAATAAGGGTGATGACTACAGCATCATCAATATCATTTTCGAGTTTCTGTGTGATAGATTTGCTACCATAGTAAATTGAAATTGAAGTTTTGCTATGATAAACAAATTTGAAAATTTAAAAATCCAAGTTGAAATTGATGAATATAAGCGAAATGAATTGAACTTATAGTAAGAGATAATAAATTTAGCTTTGGATAAGTAAATGGATTTGGAAGTTTAAATATATAAGTTGTATAATTTAGAAAATGAGAAAATATAAGTGAAGTTATAAAAAGAAATATGAATTTGATAGTAATATGAAAATTTGACTTTGGTTAAAGTTAAATAGAATTTACTTTAGAATTGAAATTGAATTGGATTTGGAAATTTAAGTAAGTTAAACAAATGATGTTTAAAGGAAATATAACTTAAGTAAAATTGAATAAAGTTGATTTTGGTATCAAAGTAAAATAATAAAGTTAATTGAATGAATGTAAACTTGAGTTATATAACTGAAATTCAACCTTATATTGTTAAAGGAATTGGCAATTAAATTAATAAATGGATTGAATGTTAATCAATCGAATGTAAATAAGTTGATATGAAATAATGAATGAAGTGTTAATTCGTTAAAAGCTAATGAAGTTAAGAAATTGAATAAGTTGATGGAAAATCAATTAAATGTTAAACCAATTGAAATTAAAAGTGTTGAACCAAATTGAATGTTGAAAGTAAATTGAATGAATTTGGTTATGTGGAATATACATTGGTTGTTATTTGTTTGTTAGTTGATTGTATATGAATTCATTAAGTGTTAATGAAATTAAATTAGTGAAATTGGAAGCTAAGTAATTGAATTCAAATTGAAAGTGAAGTAAATGAATTTAAATAGAATTGAATTTGATTTGATTTGGAAGTGAACTAAAATGAATGTAAATTAGTGAATGTATTCTAATTGGAAATGAATAAATGAATATTTGTAAAGCCCAATGTAAACAAATCAAATGTGATTAAATTGAGAACCAATTCATTGAATGTTAATTAGAATATGAATGAATATTTATTTGGTTAGTTGGATGATAGTTGCTTGATGGTTGCATTTGTTGATTGAATGCATTGCTATGTTGGAACATGTAGTTGTTATGTTACTATATGTTGTATATTGATATTATTTTCATATATACATGTTTCTCATGGTTTGTTGAGTGTTTAGTAGGTGCGTATTGCGCTTGCTTCGCATTTGGAGCTCGCTTTCGCGCTATATTAGCCGTATATGCTCGCTAATAAAAATATAAGGTACATATCTCGGATTAAATATCGTACTTTTACACCTTTTTCCCTGCGGGATGCCTCATCACTTGATGATATGTATATTTGTGACATATATACTGTAATTTTTTTCCGGATCGAACTGCGCAAAGGAGACTCTGGCGAATTTTTTTCGAAAATTTAAGGCGTTAGAATATTTTTGAGAAAATTGAAAATTTTGAAAACTAAGTTTGGATTTGGAAACTTAGTAAAGATTTTGTAAGAAGTTTAACTATGAATTTTGAGAAAGTTAAACATTTAAGAGATTTGAAAAATCTAAATTGAACGGTTTGTTTTGGAAAATTAATGGATTCTGTAACTTTTTCTTACTTGGTAATTTCGAGGACGAAATTCTTTTAAGGGGGAAGTTTGTAACGACCCAGAAATTTTGTTAATTGAAATTCATATATTTAATTGATTTTAAATATTAATAAGTGAAATTTATAAGTCGAATAATTTATATTTCGAATAATTGGATTTAATTAGATAATTAAATCGATAATTTAATAGTTGAAAATACAGAAATAATTGAAAATTGGGTTTAATATGATTGAAAATGATTTGTAAAATTTTATTTAATCATATTGAAGTTATATAGATGTTATAGAACTTTTAAAATTGAATTAAAAGTTTATTTCTGAAAATTGAATATTTTAATATTTAATTATCGACTGAAAAATAGCCAATTTTCGAACAGTTTTAGAATTGGGTGAAACTAGTTCCATTGGATCCGTAATAGTTTGTTATTATCGGATTTCAATTTTTGTAGCAATCGGAGTTTTTGTTTGACCGTGACAGCTCGAAACGCATCGAAATTGTTTTAATATTAATTTGGCGAGTTAAAATAGCCATTTTTCAAACAGTCTCGGATTTCGATGAAACCAGTTTCATCGGACCCATAATGTGATATTATTGTATGGTTTCAAATTTCATGCCAATTGGATTTACCGTTTGTCCGAGGCAAGCCAAAACGCCTAGAAATAAGTTTAAATCGGTTTAATTTAAAATGGATCGTTTGTTGCCATAACTCGAACAGGTAATCGAATTAGCCTCCGAAACACATTCCATTGTGTTCAAAACGCGGGGTAAACCTTACAAACACCAGTCGCCGCGCGAGATTTGTAGTTCGGAAAATCCGGGATGAATAGTGTTCGTTGAATTTTCTATAAAAGCACCTCTATTCTCTCATTTGCAAACAAAGGCAAAAACCCTAGGGTTTCTGGTTATAGCCGTCACTAACAAAAACAAAGGCCAGAAATTAGTTTCAATCTTCCCTCAAAATCTTCCAATCCGTAAGCAATCGTCAAAATCGTTCAACTGCAAAAATGAAGAGGACGATGGGAACTTCGAATCTATACATTGAAGATGGTTTTCATCGACCAGAGGGGACGATAGGTGGCCGCGTTCAGCAGCAGTTCGTGCACGCGTTTCGAGGTGTAGAGGAGGCCTAAATTTTCCATGTTCTGGCCGAGTGTAGCTTGCTTGAAGGCCTTCAATATGGCACTCTCTGATCGACGTCTCGTGGCTCGAGTAGGTGGTGATATTTCAAGAGAAAGGGCGGCTCATAGGTTTGGTATGTGCGTGGAAAACCTGGGGAGAAGAAGATGATGTATGCGGCCGAGATCTGAGGGTTGTAATGAACGGTCCAGATGGAGTTTAGGTGAAAATAAATAAAGAAAATGTAAATTAAATTGTAATTTAAATCATGTGATGTTTAAAATGTTGTAACTTGTTCATACGAGGTCGGAATTCGACGAAACTTTTTGCGTTGGGTTCGTATGGACGAACACTACGCAATGGAGCTGGATTGGAGTTGTTTGGAGCTAGTTTGATATTCGAGAAAAATTAAATGTTTGTTTAATTTTATTCGAAATAAAACGCTGAAACGGAATTGAAATGAAGGTAAGAACTTCTCACTCAATCGAATTAGTTTCGATTTTAATTTTAAATAGTTAGATTTAAAATTGTTGATTGTATGCCTGAATGATAAATTATTATCTGTTGATTGTTGAAATAGACATTATGCGCCGTTAGTAAGCGGATGTTATTTATTAAAAACATATACCGCGATAATTCCAACTTATATGGAATTGGTATTATATATGTACTTGGAGTTGATTTCCCGCATTATATAGCGGATGAAACCCTATTGCGCCGCCTATTAAGCGGATAATATTTTTATAAATCCCATGTACTGCGATATTTCGTCTTGAAGCGAAATGGGTATTGTGCTAACATCTTTGGATGCAGCAAACAGGTTGGAGGGATCCAACTGGATTCCTCAAACATTTAAATTGGTTTCAATGTTGTGTGTTGATCTATTTATAATTTGCGTGATTATCTTTGTGATTGAGATTGTTACAGGCTAAATTTTAGCCGAATATATTTTGGTATCGTTAGATGCCGGAATTAAATAAAATTGGATTTTTGAAAACTTAAGTTGAGAATTCAGAGTAAAATTTAATTTTTGAATTTATTCATTTTAAATGAATAAACGCTATAATTTTTATTATTATAAAAATGATATTTTTGGAAAATAATACTTAAGTATGATTTTTGAGTTATATAAGCTTTAATAACAATTTGTAAATTGTTAAAAGGATTGGTTTATCTAAAATATTTATAAAATTGATATTTATAAATAAAAAATATTGGAATTATAAAACAAATTTTTTATAAGCGTTAAAATGGAATATAAATGGATTTTATAAGTGAATGGAATCTATATATTTATAAATTGTGGAATTATAAAATGAATAGATTTTATAAAATAAAAGATTTAGAAGTAATTAACTTCTAAATTGGATTTTTGTGTGTAAATGGAATATGGATAGAATTTGTTAATAAAGTGATTTTAAAAGTTGAAGGTGCCATAAAAAATAAATGGAATTTATAAACGTTGCTTTATAAATCCGATATCGACTTATTTTGATAAGTTAATTATTATAGCTTATTAAAGGAAATATATCAACGATTTTGGACAGTGGATAATCCTTTAAATAAAATATGTAGAAATGTTGAATTTGGATAAGGAAATATATCCACGATTTTGGATAGTGGATAATCCTTTAAATAAAATATGTAGAGATGTTGAATTTGGATAAGGAAATATATTCACGATTTTGGACCGTGAATAATATATTAAAGAAATATTTTGGAAAAGTGATATTTTAAATAGAATTAATACGATACAAAAACGTTATAAATTGTGTTAAGTATCAAAATCATAGATTTCAACATTTATTGTTGAAATAGACGTTTTCAAGAAATAGAAGGAAATGGTGGACTATAACACTGTTGTTATAGTAAATGATTTCTGAAAGGAAATTTTTTATTTATAGTATTGGGATTTATATATCTATTTAAGCTCGAATCCATATATTAGTGATTTTGGGTTGTCGTAACGATGTTTTACGTAACATTCGTCTTGACCTAAATAAATGTGTTTAAGAGAATGATTTCATAAAGAATGAAATATATACTTGACTGGATTTAAGTATATTGAATATTTCCAAAATATTGAAAGTAAATAGATTGGTGAATTACTTATTATTAATAAGTATGGAAATGTTTTTCCAATATGAAGTGAATGTTTTGAGATTTTTATCCTTTAAAGATAAATTGAAAATGAATATTAGAAATCAATTTAAAAATCGTATATCCATAGATATTTTGGAATTGAAAATTCACTATGGAATTTATAAAAGAAAGGGAAATTAGTTAAAATTAAACGTTGATTTATTTTGAAGTGTGGAAATTAATTTACGGATTTGGAACGTAAATTTAATAAATCGATAAGGATTTATTTAATTGGCTTAAATGAACCATTTCGAAACGGAAGTTGTAAGGGTGTAAATTTATTTGAAATTGGCTTTCAAATGGTTGAAGTGTAGGATATATATCTTATAAAGATATTTTTGAAAATAAATAATTTGGGAAATTATTTGAAATCGGGTGATGTTGTGAATACTGATTGATAGTTAAATAACCGACTATCAATATTGACCTTTAAATAGGTGTTTGTTGTGAATTTGTTGAAATTGAATGCTACACTTATTTTTAAAATAAGCGCTCATTATTCGGGTTAGCCGGGAAAGGACTTTGGAGTCGTATAACCCATTCTGAATAATGATACGTCGTAATGGATAACATTTGAAGATCGGTGTTGAAGACCAGGTATTTGTGAAAAGGATAGGATGACCTATCGATTGTCTCTACACCATTAGCTACGGTATGGAGATTTCCTTTGTGATGGGAAATTCGATCGGGATTGTGAATACCCGGATTGCAAGGGCTTCTTTTGAAGTGCCTTCGGTTCTGTTCGAACCCGGAACAGACTTATTCTGGTTATGTGTCTGACATTACATTTTGAGATATAAAGCAGATTTCTTTCAAATATATTTCTGTTGGTGGCGGAGAATTTATTCTCTTAGCTTAACACCCTTAGAGGTTATGTAGTTGAAGGTTATCAGCGATATACTCCCAATTTGGTAATGTGGCATGCTGAGTGTTGCTGTGTGATGATTATCTATTGATCATTTGTTGATCAAAGCGTGGATTTGTGCCTACCTTTGTGGACGAGACTTCGTCAGACCTCACTCCCCGGAAATGGTCAAAACAGGAATATGCGGCAAGGTTATGAGGGTCGCGCCCTTTAGGGTATGTCATTTCCTTCTGGAAAGGGTGGTATCATGGTATGGAGCCTAGATACTTACTCATGTTGACATACTATATCTATTACTGTGTGATGTTGGTTATCGAGCGCTCCGATAAAGGTCCAAAGGGACCGGGGGATGGCATAGTTGTGTAGTAGTTACCTAGTGACAAAGGTAACCCGACCTTGTGTTGGCAGAGAGCTGGTTAAGTTCTCGGGACGTCCCGCCAGAGGCGATCCCATGTGGCAGTAGGAAGTTCCTTAGCCTGACCATTTGTTGGAAATCCAAAGAAACAATACGATCCTTGTACGGTTTTAGTTGTATAACCTGCCATGGAATATGGCGGTAACCTGCTATTGAACATAATAGCTATAGTAGGCATAAGTGCGAAATGTCTATGCTGGCTAAGATTTATATCTTTACTTTCGAAATATTTTTCTACACTATGCACTAGTAATAATATCAAATGTTTCTTTTTAATGCGTATCAAGCATCTTTGACTATCATAAGAAGAAATCTCCTCCAATTCTGCGTTTGCATTGTCTGTGTGGCGGGAGGTCTTATGGTAGTCTCATTTTCAAAAAGTATTGCGAATTGACTTTAAAATTATCCTGTTCTTTGTTTTTAAAAGTTAAATAACTGTTTTAGTTCTCACACCAGTCCCATAACTGACTCGCATATTATTGTTTTCCTTCCTAAACTCTGGGTGCCCACCAATTTCCACACGGGCGGTCAAGAGTTAGGTTTATCAGGATATTCTGGAATTCAGGAGTTGCTGGAGGCAAGCTGGATGGCATAGCATATTATCTATTGTATATAGTATTTCTTTTCCGCTGTTTATTGTTTTCTGTTGATGTACACTAATGATGTAATGAAACTTGATGTGATGTGATGTAATGTAATAACTGATATAGTTCTTTGTTAAAGTTTATTCATTTATCTATTATATGTTGTTCCGCTGCGACTGTGAGATTCTGATATTGTTTCTATTTTTTTTTCTTATTTCTTCTATCTTTTTCTTCTACCTCTTCTTCTTTAACCCTAACAATTCGGTTTTCCGGCATTCGATTATGCGACATTTGATACAGTGGATGTATTGATGCCGACCTTCGAGCGACGAAAAATCGCAATGTTACACTGCTCCAAATTTCATCTTCATTTCCAACATAAAATCCACGATTTAAATTTGCATAGAAAATTTTGACAAGATTAGGATAGCAAACAAAATCATTTTGGGAAGCATCAATAAGACAAAGAACACAATTGTTTGCAAAAAGGGAATCAATTTCATAAGAAGAAAAATCTTAAAAAATAGCAAATTTTTCGGGATGGACTTTGGCATAGTTAGCATAATTGATGTATGCTTTAATTGCCCCCGGATCATTGAATAATCGCTCTTTGATTTTTCTGGAAATTCTCATGGTTGAGGGGTTGCTTGAAGAAGCCATTAGAGTGGAGAGTAGAGAGCTTGAAGTAATGAATAGAGAGTTTGAATTTGAAAATGAAAGTGAAAAGATATGAGAAAAGATAGTGAATAAATAGATTCTTAAAGGACATATTCTCTGGTCAAAAGGCATCTTTTCAGAGATTGGGTGAAGTGAAAAGGTGGAGGGAAATTCAAACATTTAAATTCAAATTTTGAAGTTCATATTCAAGTAGCCATGTCGACATCATGGTAGGGACCATGTCGACATGTGCTTTTGAATTTTCATGAATTGATTTTTCCTAAGATCTCTAATATATATATTATTAATGTCTATTATATATTTCTGAAATATTATTATACATATAATATATTTCAGAAAGTATTAAAAATAATAAGTCTAAAAATAAAAATAATAAAAAATAGAAAATAAATTTTAAAATTCAAACAACACACCAATTCAAAATCGATCAATCAAACAATCAAGCAACTAATCTTAAGCAAGCAATTTCAATCAATTGTATTGTAAACATGTACCATTTTCTGAGTCCGTTTCTCTGAATTCTCGGAGTCGTGAACAGCTATGTAACACAAATTTGAATTATCCGTCTTCTGATCATCTTCACTTGAGGATGAGTCTGAATCATCTAGAGTAGCAGTAAATGCACGCTTTCGTTTCTTTGCTGATTCATTATTCATAGGAGGATTTTGCCTTTCTGGATACGGACAGTCTCTTTTGAAGTGGTCTAGTTTATCACAGTTGTAACACTTGTCATTATTTGGCACTATATTCTGATTTCTAGAATTCTTATAGTTGTTTCTCTTGAGATTATTCGTCTTTCTGTATTTCAGGAATCTCCTAAAATTTCAAGTCATAAAGGCTATCTCTTCATCATTATCGCTGTTTGAGTCAGATCCATCGGTCAATGCATTGAATTCCATTGATTTCTTTTCGGATGCTTTACTTTCTCTTCTCCCGATCACTTGAACTTCATACGACGTTAGATTTCCAATTAATTCTTCTATCTTCAAAGTATTGATGTCATTTGCCTCTTTGATCGCAAGTGTCTTTTGATCCCATTCTGGAGTTAGAGAATTTAAAATTTTTCAGACTTGATCTTCTTCAGAAAATTCCTTTCCCAAAGATATTAGAGAATGCACAATATCCTGAAATCTACTATACATATTTGAAATAGACTTATTAGCATTCATTTTAAATGATTGAAACTGACTTGTGAGCATGGAAATTTTGGTCTGTTTAACTTTGCTTGTTCCTTCGTGTAACTTGCAAAGTTTTCCAGATTTCATATGCAGACTTACAAACTGACATCTATTGAATTCTTTCTATCTAGTGAACAAGACAGAATATTCATTGCCTTAGAATTATTTTGTGCAACAGTCTTTTGCTTAGTAGTCCACTGTGCAAAATCAATTGTGGGTTCAGAATATTCAGTTTGTATGATATTCCAAGTGTCTAATCCTATAAATTGTAAATATATTTTCATCCAACATGCCCAATATGCATAGTTACTACCATTAAAAAATGCTGACAGTAGACTGACCCTCTACAAATGAACTAGTGACAGGGATACTAGTGTTAATAATAGCACCAGTGTTGGTAGCCATTTTGAAAAGTTTTCAAAAATCAGATTATGAAACTTTGAAAACCTTACTCCGATACCAATTGTGAGAAATGCGGATTACGGATCTTAAGGCTAAGATTAACACTAGACGGGGGTGAATAGTGTTAATAAAGAATTACTAAATCTTTTTCAATTTATGTTAATTTAGAAACAAAAGTATGCAATATACAGACACAGATATGGTCACAGAAACAATCACAAATGCAGAAATAAAATAAAAGCAGTAAAGGAAAGAACACACCAGATTTTATATTGGTTCGGAGTTACCCTATATCCAGTCCCGCAACACAAGTACGGATTTCCTTTCAAAAGCAATTGTACAATTACACCCTCGGTTTCAAGGCTACGAGGTACACCCTCCAGAATTTCGATCCTCTGGGCAGAGAAACTTGATTTCCGGGCTACAAGTTTACATAATTGATTTACCAAGGCTACAATCACACCTTTTCCCTTTTGATTGATTTCCAAAGCTACAATCACAGCTTTTCTCGCTTTATACATTACAAAGAAGTCTATAACTCTGAATAGCACCGAGAATCTTGTAGAGATAGTGATAGAGAATCAAGCTAGAAGTAATCGAGTATGATTTGATATTGATTTCGGCAGAGTAATGATAAGAACATGTATTAAGAAATGAGGAAGAAGAAGAGGAGTGAAAACCAGAAAAAAGTTATTAAAAATTCGTTGAAACTGACCCCTATTTATAGAAGAACAACAACCATGACCATTCATGAAGAGTTATGGCGAATACACTTCTTTTGAAATTTTGAATTTTTGAATAAAACTGTCACCATGTCGACACGGTACCCATAGGCATGTCGACATCCAAAAGCATTTTATGATGTTTTGAATTTCTTTGAAAATAAACTTTATCTTATATAAAAACTAATTTAAACTTTATAAATATACTTGACTATAGTTGAAATTCATAAGTAAATATAAAGAATAATACATATAGAATTTAACCGTAATTTTATATTTAAGTCTAAGTATAAATATTTAAAAGTTAAATATATTATTAAAAAAAGGTAGTTTAAAATCAGGAGTAATTTGACTTTGAAAATAAAGATGTTTTTGGGGCTAAAATTATTTAAAATCAGGATCGAGGGTTTTGAATCTTTTAAAAGGAAAGTTCTGAAAACATTTTAAAAATAGGATATAATTTTGAAAAATCATTTTGAATAAAAGTTAGCGGATACAAAACAATGTTCCACTAGATTTTTCGTAGGTTCCATCCTACTTAGGGTTCCATCCCTTTAACGGGCTCGAAGTGGATTCCATTACACAAATAAATTGGATTATAAGATGCCAGTGCTTTTCTATGAGTTTTAACAAAAATTCCTAATAATAATAAAAAATACTTATCCTTGAAATCTTGAACTCTTGATAGTCTCGATACTCATGAGTCTTCTATCTTGATATTTTATCTTGATATCTTGAATCTCTATCCTGTACAGTCTTCATTCTTAGTACCTACATGGTTAAAACCTGCATATACATACATATACATATACATATATATATATATATATATATATATATATATATATATATGTATGTATATCTAAACTTATAATGTTAGTATTATATTTTGTAATCTATTCTAAGGTTGATGTCATCAAAACCATCATCCCACGGACTAACAAAGTTATATCAACTGAAGTGATTTTTGAAATAAAATTAAATTGTGAAGTCGAAAATGGAAGTAACTCATTAGATGAATTAGTTAGTATTGAATATTGAGGACGGAACTTGAGATGTAAATGGAATTCAAATTAAATGTATGTGAATTAGATATATTTTGAATGTTGTCGAATAAATGAAAACGGATTTGAATAGCGACGAGTTAAGTAAAAATTAGGCTTGATGTAGTGTAAATAAATTGAATACGGTTTTGAGATGTTGATTAAATGAAATTGAGTATGGAATAAAATTTTAAAATGGAAATGAATGTAAGTGATATAAAAGGTTATAATAGACCTTAATATTAATTTTATGAAGTGATTCATAATAAATTGGCACGAATTGGTTTGTTATTGAATATAAAATTGAGAAAACACGATTTTGTGAATAAATTGAACGTGGATAAATAAAAAGTTGATAAATTAATTTTGAATCAATTTAAAATAGCTATAAACTGGAAAGGTTATTTTATTAAATGAATATCACCAAATTTGCATGCAAAAATTTAACGTTTGAAGTAAACGGAAGAAAACAAATTTTTTTTTATTGGAAAGTGAATAAGTTGGTTTAGAATCCACATGGAATGGATAATATATTGTGCATAAATATGAATTTGATGCAAGGAGATATGGATGTGAATCATTCGAATTGAATGAAATGGTATATAAATTGATTGATAATAACTAAACTAATGTTGGAACCCTGTAATTTCTTTAAAATACATGTCAAACATGTTGGTTTATGCAAATATCGTGATTAACTCAGGAAATGCTTGAAATGTTACTAAATTTCATATTTTTGGGACTTATGTGTTTAAACTGAGTAAGTATAGGTACAAGAAGGCTGTTTGGCAGTATTTTGGTTGTGCAATTGCATATAAATTGAGCAAGCTAGCTTAATAATGCTAAAATATGGTACGCTTACGAACTTAGCATGTGGAAAATAAAAATATTGTTATATATTGCATTTTTCGACCATGAGAGTCGATGTTTGGAAACTTAGTTCTATCGAAAAATTTCAAAAATTTATGGTGTTAGAAAATTTATGAAAATAATTTTGCTAACAAAAACTTGCTTTGAAATTACAAATGGAAGATAAAGGGTTTTTTTGAATGTTTGGACGCTAGTTGATGAATGTAGGTCTAAAGATTTAGAAAAGTGAAATATCGAATTTTGAATATGTGTTTTAACAAGTTAATGTTTTATTGCATTCTTCCTACTTAGCAATTTTGAGGACGAAATTCTTTTAAGGGGGAGGAATGTAACGATCCGAATTTTCCACCGTTTCGTTTTTAACATTTAAATGGTTTTAAATCATGGATTTGCAATCTAAATTGAATTTTGAAAATGAAGATTTGGTTTAAATTATAGAATGAATTTTAATTTCAAATATAGCGATTTATCGTAATACAAAAATGTTGAATAATTGAAATTGAGTTGAATACGAATTGAAATGATTAGTAATGTTGATATAAATTCTATTAAAATTGAGTTAGTGAGTTTTTAAATCAGAAAATGCAAGTCATTTCGTCAACTTTTGAAGTCGTCGTTTTTATCAACGCAATAAAATAGCCTTCCGGGACATAGTCTCGGATTTCACGAATTTAGTTCCATTGGATCCGTAATAATGTATTATTACAGGATTTCAAATTTCGTAATGGTTAAATTCACTGTTTGGTCGTACGGGATAGAAATGCAATGAAATTAATATCAGAAATTTAATATAATAACTAGGTCCAAAAAGCTATCTTCTATATATGATTGAATTAGGTCTCGAGACATGTTCCATTTGTTTAGAATAGGGGTATAACATTAAAAATGCTAGGTGGCACACCTTGATAGGAGTTCGGGTTTTAAGTTACTATAAATGAGATATTTTGAAATTTAATAATATTACAAATTTTCAAAGTCAAACCCAATACACTAGCCTCCCTAAGTGTCGCCTTACCATCTGAAATGCGCCGCTCTCATCAGGTTAAAAGTCGTGTATCTCTTCTTCCTCTTCTTTCAAAAAAAATGAAATAATTCAAAAAAGGAAAAAAAATCATTTCTCAAATTCTACTCGATAAAAATATATGAAACAAATTTTAAAAATCTTCTTAAGCGAGGGCTTCAACTTGAGATACATGTAGGAGGGTGCGACATCGCTTCTTCAGCTCGTTAGCTATGGGTATGGGAACTACAATTCGAGTTAATAGAGGATGGAGGATGGAGGCTTCTATTCATACTATGGATGTCATTTTTGGGTTCAGAGGAAAGAATAGCATCTCGGTGCAAATTTATGGGTGGTTCAATCATGAGTGGGGGTCGCGACTTTTCCTCAACGATAGGTCACGAGTGATGTCATGTTTTTAGGGGAGGTTCGGACATCGGTTTTTGGGTTCTAAGGGGCGTAGATTTCAACGAGGAGATCATCGATGCAATTGGATTTGGATTCCATGAAGTGGTTTGTCGTATCATTGGTTATGCATGCACGGTTGAGGGAAGGAAGTGTCGGTGTGCATTTGGGAAGAAGAATAAAGTTTGGGGAGGGGTTTATGAGGGTAATTAATGATTATTTACTATAATGAAGGGAAATAAATTTTATTATTATTTCAAATGTTTTTAAATATATAACTTGCTCATATAAGGTCGGAATTGAACATGATCCGTTGTGGTGGACTCACATCAGCGAGCTCTACGCGATGAACTGAATTGGATAAATTTATAGCTTGTAGAATTTTAAGCTAAATTCGAACCCATTTGAATTTAGTCGGTATCAGAACGCGGAAACGACAACATAAATAAATGTGAGTAAATCTCACTCATTTGGATTACTGGTTTTAATATAAAATGTTAAAAATTATTTACTGGTTGATTTGATGAATTGATAAATTATTATCAGTTGGATGTTATACTATATATAGTTGTATATATATTAGTAGTTGGTTATATTCCCACTGTTGGAACGAATGAGAAACCATGTGCCCCACATAATAGCAGAAGACCCTATATTATTGTGATATCCTACCTGGAAGCGGGATTATTATTGTTTTATGTTATATAACATTTGTGGTTGTAGGAAAACAAGTTGAAGGGACCCAACTAGATTCCTTAAGATTGTTATTTTTAATTTCATATACAGTGATATATGATGTGCGTGGATAATCTGTTATATACTATTTTATGATTTGACTTACTGGATGATATAGTAGCACTGGCCTTAATTTTTGTATTTTAAATACCACAAATATTATTTTTGAATTTGAAGGAATTAAAAGGAGATTTTGGATGTAAAAAAATTTACATCGAAATTTGAATTATTTTAAAGGAAATTGATTTGGATAAAAGAATAATTTCATTTTGGATTTGTACTCAACTGTCAGTAAAATGTTTTAATTAAAGAGTTAAAATAATTTATACAATGGATTTTTAATAATGGATTTTTAGTTGATATTTCTGGATTTATGGAAAAGGAGTTGAAATCGATATTTAAAATAGATTTGAAAAATGAATTAGATTTATAAATGAATGGATTTATAAATGAAATTTTATAAATGAGATTATTTTTATAAACAAGTGAAAACCAAATGAGTCTATAAACTTATAAACGATGTTTATAAAGAAGGGGAAAAGATTATTAGTTGATAAATGTGAATTATAAATTCATAGTGTGAATTTATATCGAGATATGGAAATCGATTTTTGGGAAAATAGTGTATTCCATTTTTGAAATAGGAGAATGGTTATGGAATTGAAACAAAATCGATGTGATACGAATCAAGAGGGATTTATAAAGTGAAATTGGTAATATAGGATTTTAATGTATATTTTTGTCGAGAAATTATGTTTGATTTAAAATAGGATTTTTATTTATTAAACTATATAGTTAAAGCTGTTTTAGTATTGAAATGTTTTAGAAAGTGGATTATTCAAATATTTAATATTTATTGAAAATAATTAAAATTCTTATAATAAGCTTTGTAAATCGATTAGTTTTATTTGAAATGAATTGGAAATGAGTTATCGATGATTATTTAAAGTGTTTTGATATTTTAAATAATTACTTAAACGTGTTATAAAATAAATTATTATTCTTTAAAAATACTTATCATATATATAGAGTTTTGAAATGGTTGAAGTTTATTTATATATCCTCTTGAGATTTGTAAACGTGGTTTACTTAACGGATATGATTTTGATAAGAGGAATCTTATAAAGGATTCTGGGAGAAAATGGAATTCCAAAATGTTGAAATATGGAAACTTCTTAAATGAATCAGAATTCATAAAAGATGTTATAAATTGTTGGTTGGGATTATAAATACGTATAACTGGTTTTTGGAAATTGTAAAAAGGAATTTATTAATAATTTTGGAGATTTATGAGATAAGTTATGAAATATTTCCTAATTTGATATTAAAATGACTTTGAAGAATATGTTTATAAATATTTTCCTAAGTACCGAAAGGTGGGTTTTGAAAATATTTTAAATAGGAAATGAATGGTATAGAAATATTTTTCTAAGGGTTATAAATTGAATTCGAAAATATTTTTAGGTGTTGATATGGTTTAAAAATATCCTATTATGGATAAGTGTTTGAAATTATTTTCAAATGTTAGTATGCTGGGAGAGTTGTATAGATATCTTTGTAAAGATATTTTGAAATGAATGTTTCGAAAGATTTATTAAATTGGGCCCAGTGACTGCTGTGGGTGTAATTTGATAGTCAAATAACCGACTATCAAATCTGAAAAATTTCGTTAATCATTTCGAAGATACCGATATTTGTTTTAATTATCCAAAAACCACTTTGATTTGATTTGTGCGTTATGAATTACTATTTCGTAAAGATAATAAAGATAGAGTTCTTGGAGATTCGGTTTGTCAGAAACAAGACAACTTGTATGGATGAATGTTATCATTGCATTGTGGCTTGGAAGGTAGTTTTAGTATTCCAAGTATGAATGCTATTTTTAAGGTAATACGTACCCTCAAGTCTCGTCAACCGTGAATGACTAAAATTGGGGAGATGCAGCACGGCTATATGGGTGCTCCAATTAGGGTATGATCATCACTCATCTAGAGTGGACATTTATCATCATCACTATCTATCATTTGTTGTGTCTCGAACGGCTCATTGGTGGCGATCATATTCAGTACCATCCAATAAGGCGTAGGCCGGCCTTGTGTTGGCAGGGATCGATAGGTTCGATCTCAGTACATTTTTCTAGAAGTGTACTATGGCGAGCGGTACCCCAGTAGCCCTGTCATTATATGGAATCCAATATCCACTATGAGCCCGTACAGCTTTAGATGTGCCCAACTATGCTGAAACATGAGATGCAAGCATTTCAGCTATTTTATAGTTTATTTTCTATAGACACTATTATAATATCTAATGATTCTGATATAAAATATTTTGGTTATCGAAAGGTAAAAACCCATCGTGTTTATAGGTGATGTGGTCTTATGATATACCTTTGTTTCTAATGGATTTGATTATAGTAATAATTCAAATTTAGCGTGTTTTCTCACATTGGTTTTCCAGACTGACTCATGTGTTATTTTATTATAATGCTCAGGTCAGACCTAGTATTACAGATTCTGGTTAGGATACTATGAAGCATTGGAGACGTGCTGGAGGAATCTCAGTCTTATTCCTCGTACTTGGTTATATTCCGCTATGTGTGCTAAGCTGTTTGTTTAGTACCTTTATGGACAAGTCATTATAACTGTCCATATTTAGTTGTTGACTGTTGTACTTTGATGATGATATATATTACTGCAGTTTCTTTGTATAAAAATATGTTGTTATATATTATATTTTGTTTCGCTGCGATTGTGAGATTCTATATTGTTGTTTCAGTTTCTTTTTCTATCCTCTTCTTCCTCATAGTTATTTGCCTTTTCATGCAATTTTTGTTGGACAGATGTGGTTTAATGTTAGCTCAAATGGTAAGGAATGGTGGGTCACTACAAGACAAGTGGGCGTAATGTGTTCTATTAATCCATCAAGCTGTTCGAATTGATTAACATAGTGCATAACATTGGTGGTTTGTTTTAGAGATGAAAAGGTATCATATGGCCTATCAAGATCATCCCTAAAACGTACCTGAAGAGCTTTATAGAAAACATCCCATTGGTTATAATCTGTAACAGTATGTGAGTACCTATAGAACCATTGTAATGCCATCTTTTTAAGATGGTATGAACAAATATGGACACATACTTGAATATTTGTTTTGTTGTATTGAAAGAACTGCTCTTCTTGACGAAGCCAATCAATTACTCTGTCTTTACTTGTGCATCATGGGAAATCCATCTTTATTTTTATTCTTGTAGTATATACAGAGTGACTGGTATGATGAGAAAAAGTCTTTGATGGGGAATTATAAAAATTGAAGGTATCTTGTAACGATCTTGAATTTTGAACAATTTAAAAATGAAGATATTTAATTAATTTTAAATATTTGAGATAATTTTAAATTGAATTCCAATAAAACTATGAATTGGTGATTAAAATTTAGAATTTAATCTATTTAAAAGTTGAATAGAAATTTAAATTTTGACTTTGAAGTTGAAATTTAATATTGAACTTATATTTTAAATTTGGATTAATGATTTAGAAAAATAATTTGGATTTAAAATATGAAAATAAATAAAAAAATATATAATATATATATATATATAATAAAATAAATAAAGAATATATACTAGTTAAGATTTTTTACAACATAATTTTAACAAAAACTAATTAAATTTAAATGAAAAAAAATAAAATAAAATAAAATAAAATAAATAAAATAAAATAAAAAGAAGTAAACATTACCTTACCTACCTCAGCTGTTAACACGCCGTGTTCCATGCCTTTTATCACGCCACAACCACGATCTCTTCCCCTTAAAAATACGCGAACCCTCCCACCATCATTTCAGATTTCATACGATAGGAAAAAAAAAAAGGAAAAGAAAATTAATGGCGGCCGTGAAATCATTTCGTCTCCCTTCAGCAAATTAGGGCTTTATGATTTGGGGCTTCAATTCGTCATCGATTCTTGCTTCGGCTTCAAATCTCTCGCGTACTCTTCACATCGTTTGTAAAGGTGAGTTTTTACTCACGGTTGATTTTAATTCAAGTGCTTAAATTTGTTGACTTGAATGCTTGGTTGCATACTATGGATTTGGGGTTTATTCGTTGTCATTTGCTCGGTTAATTTGCATGCTATATTTGAAATTTGATTTTAAACTGTTAAGAACAGATGCTGTAGATATTGTTTTTTTTTTAAAATTGATAAGAACAAATGCTATTATTTATTCTAAACTGTTGAGCACAGATGCTACTGGAAATGTTGATTTAAATTGATAATAACAGATGTTATATTTAAAACTGTTAATTTGCTGTCACTTGCTTGAATTTTTACTGATGAAAAACAGATGCTATTTACTGCCTCTTGCTCGATTGCTTGAATTAAAACTAATAAGAACAGATGCTATTAGTTTTGTTTTTAAAAACTGTTAAGCACAGGCGCTATGCTATTGGTTTTGTTTTAAGTTGATAAAACAGATACTAGAATTTTGTTTTAAAACTAATTAGAACAAAATACTATTGGATAATTTGTTTTGTTTTGTTTTTATAAGAACAGATACTATGTGAACATTTGTTTTTTTTTTAACTGATAAGAACAAATGCTAATTGGTTTTGTTTTTAAAATTGATAAGAACAGATGCTTAAAGTAAAGTTTTGGGGTTTGTTTGAAAGTGTGTTGTTTTGGCTTGTGGGTTGATTGTTGTGCTTGAACCTCTGCATGTATGCCATGGCTTCGAATTTAATAGATAGTGTGCTTGTGTTCCTTTTGCCTGGGGATGTATTGCTTTTCCAGTTTCTCTGAGTTATGATTTACAGTGTTCATATACCAAACTCAAACCCTTTTCTATTTGTAAATTTGATTTTAAATTGTTTCAGAAAAAAAAATAAAAATAAATTGCATTTAGCTCTGTGGGTAAATCAAACTTTCTAAAGCCTAAATTTGGTGGTATAATTCAATGCATGTGATGAATCATTATAGGAAGTTAGTAAATAAAGTTAGCATGAGTACATAGAGGTGAATGTTTGAATATAAGCATGATCTGCCTGTACATAGCTTTGAATATGAACATATATAAGCCTCTGTTTATATTCACAGGCTCAAAACTTACTAAGGAAAAGATTCATATGCCTTGATATTTGAGTTGATGTTTGAAGTATGTGTTAGTTGAAGGCTATGTTAGTATGTTTGCATGAATTTGCATTGTGCATCTGTTTTGGGCTTGCCTGTTTAGTTGAGTTGCAGGCTTTGACTTCTGATACCCTGACCATTTCATACTTGTATATTTGCAATGCTGGGCTTGAATCTATTCTCGGCCTTCATGTGCCCTTGATTTTTTTCCAAACTACCACACCGTTGACGTGGGCCAGAAAGTATTTTCAGGAAAGAATAAGGCCTTGTTTGGTTTGCGGTTTTCAGGCCTGCATTTTAACATATAAAATGGAATATCACTTATTCTTATTTTCTGCATTTTGGGAAACATAAAGATCTCTCCCCTTTACTATTTTCCCCTTTTGTTGTAATGGCTATGATTTGTCCACTTTCTGCTCCTCTTCCATGCTTTTTAAAATACATACTGAAAATGCAGAAACACAAAACTTGAAGTCCAAACAAAAAAAAAAGTCTGTGCTAGCATGCACGAAGTAATTTTATGTTTCTACAGGCAAATCATTATTGCCTCATTTTATAGACTTAACAAATAACTGAAAGATGTAACACAATTTTAGTCAGAAACAACAGTTGCAGGAGCGCTGCTGCATTGCCATATTAATTTTTATATGTTCATCTCCAATGATTTCATTTTGGGATTTAAGTGGCACATTCCATCTGCTAATATTTGATACACTTGCCACTGTCTTGTATCCCCTGTTTCACCTGCACTTGTGCTTGGTCACAATTGACTGTTGTTACATTTGTGTGCATGTTGTCTGTGCCTTCATTCATGTTGGCTCATTTGGTGCTGTGTCACTGTGATGGTTTCATTTACTCAGTGAGAAATTTAAGGTGCATGTGTGTTTGCTGCCTAGTTTTGTGGTACTGCTTATAGTTTGGTGGCATGATCATTTTTGATTTGCATTCGAGTTGTGGTTTTACTTATTTGTACCTTGCGTAGTGCATTGTCTAGTTTGTTGAAGTCGTGCTTGCACACTTGCTATTTTTGGTTTGGTGTACATGTGTTGGCGAGGCAGTGCACATGTGTGCAAAGTATACGTGTGTACTGCAGCCACACGGGATTGACAGATTTTTAAAAATTAAAGTTGTTAATATGAAAATCCATAATAGATTTTGAATTGATTCATGTGATCCATTTTATTCAGTTCATTTCAAATTTATTTACTTGAGTTAAGATTAATCCTGACTCGAGTGTTTTTGTGTTTTGCAATTAACGCTCGGGTCAGACCGAGTATTTTTACAGCTTGAAGATTTTCAGGCCGCGAAGTTAGAGAGAGGGGGATTAAAGCACTCTACTAAAGTTTTCAGTAAAATCTTTTCTTTGTACTCTAAAAAGATATATTCCGCTGTATAAAAATTTAATGCATTGTGCAAACTCTGATATATGTATGTAAGAAAAGTTCAATTATGAATAATATTATGATTATTCTGTGATTCTGTGGCTGATTCTGTTTAAACTTTATAAACTGACTAACAATTCGTCATTTTGAACGTTTCTAGTTGGTTTAATTACCGACTAGAGGCGGTCAGAGCGGCGGGTCGTTACATATCTGGTCTTGACAGAGTTGATGGTCTATTGTTTGATGGTAAATAAACATTAGATCTGCATCGCTGAGCACAAGTTTATGGTAAGGATGTAGATCTATTGATGTCTGCTCTTGAATTGCCTTCATGATGTTTTTGAGATTTTAATTCCTTCATTTGAGAAAAATATTGCCATCATTTTCTGACGGTCTTGAATGCTTTGGGTGTTTCTTGATAATCCAACTGGTACTTCTTGAGAAGTTTTCTCTAGTCTTTTAAGTGATAGTGTAGTTCTATTATTCATAAGATCTTTCTTCTACCATTTTCTTATTGTGGTAGTTCTTTAAGACAGATATAATTAATCAGTGGTAACGCATCTCCACTATCATCAGAGTTGTCATACAGTGATGAGTTTCTATGGTGAGGGTCAGTATTATGCTCACCAGGTGGCTCTGATACCAAATTGGTATATTCCTCTTGTTCTTGGCAATTTTGGCACTGGTATGAGTCATGGTGAATGATCAACATGGGATGGGATTGGTCAAGAAGAAGGTGTAACAGAGGCTTTCAGGTGGTGGAATTATTCAAATGCAGCAAACTAGAAATATGAAGAAGAAGTGGTGATGTAATGCTAAAATACTGTGGTGGTTACCAGAATGAACGAGGAAGTAAAAATGGATTCAAATTACTGAATGAGTTGAATATAGGAAAGAGGTGAAATTTGAGCGGTAGCAAATAGAAGAATGCATAGTTGAAAAAAAATGCATGATTGTTTATAATCTTTTTTATACACATCTATTTACGTAGCCTTACCCTTATATTTATAATATTGATCAGGTAGACCAAATCAAACTAGCCGTTACATGGTAATTTAACTAATACACCTGACTAACTTTTAAATTACATAGCCACTTAGACTGCAAAAGAAAATAAGTTGTGCATGTATGCACGTGCACAACATGCACGGTCATCAAACTGGCTTTCCCGTTGTAATCTCACGCTTAAGTTAATTTTATCCTGCGTCTGTATATCTTCCAATCTTCAACATCATTCTCCTTAATTCTAGTTAGTCGAGGTGGATGGCGAAGCCTCATTCTCAACAGTGTTTGTTGAAATGTCCCTTCAGGCGAATGCCTATCAGGTGTTTGATGAATTGTGTGAGCATAACAAATTCACAAAATATATCTTCGTACATACTAAAACAAAAATTCTCAAATTGTTAATTGATGTGTCTTTTTTACTTTTTCTAGACTTCACATGGTGGGTTTTATGAAGTAAATACAATTACTGACATTTTATATGTCTATTAAGTGGATCTAGAATATACTATGGTTGCTCAATGAAAGTGCCGATGAATTTTGAATTGGTATTTGGAGTAACAGATGATGTATCATAGCCATATTGGAATTAGATTCATGCGAGTATGGAATTTTTAATCTCACATCAAAATTTGATCTTTGAGTTTGATATGCAATCACATGTAACTTTGTTTCCTCTACTTGCACCCATAACTCCATCAAGTACTTCATTTATTTAAGGGTCAATTCGAACTTGTCAAGGCATATTATTCACCGCATTGTTAGTGGACTTTAAATGGATTACAAAACTGGATAAGGAAATCATTTTGTCATTATTTGGAAAATTCTTAGGTGGTATAAAACATAATTTTCCCTCTATTAATTAAAAAATAATAATTTTTAAATGCTATATGTTTTTCGGTGACCAATCACCACCTTTCCGTCTTTTTTTAACAAGAATCTACTAAACTAATTTTCGTTGGATCGTTATCAAATTTTTTTCGACGAGTAGTATAAAATTTCCCTTTGCGCAAATTATAAAATTGTAAGTTTTTATTAGGGAGGCATAGCATAACATTTTTTTAGGTGGAGCCCACTTAAATTTTTCTTCTGCTTATCCAAAAATAAAGTCCCTTTGGTAATGTTCTTGTTCAAATATAAACTAAATGAAGAAACTCAAGTTTGACCAAGATGTATTCCTCATAGATTAATTAAATGGATTAGCACAAGCTTGATGACTTAGAGAAATCATTCATAAATACATCAACTTTAAAAATATAGGGGTTGAAATCTTTAGATTAACTGGAGGTACCAAAAACAAGTAGTTAACTAGTCGATGCAATCAATCTCGCTATCCATATTTTAAGAGACTTTGGACAACAAATCCTATTTTTAATCAAGGCATAAAAATTATCATTCTTTGATAATTTATGTAAATTAGGTCCTTATCCACAGACATCTTTTATTAGTAACCACTATTATTATATCCATTTAAGTACTACACACTTAAGTAAATTTAAAATATTCATTAAGCATTAACATTTTTCGAAAACATTAGATTGACAAACCATTTTCACCCTTAAAGAACAAATTTATGATCTTTTAAATGATATGTGTTATGCATATGCAAATATCTAATTTAAGTATATCTTTTTTTTGTATAAATAACGTGTTTATACATGCGTCTTTCAAACGCAACAATAGTTGCCTCGTTCAATTTAATACATTCAAAATTAATAAACATGCAGTTTAAAGTCAATTTCATATATGGTATGTAGTTAAAACTATGACTAGATTTCTTTTAATGCACTTAAATTATAACTTCATCTAGGTTGAATGAACTTATCAAAGGAAGCCAAAATTTGTATTGGATCACATAAATTATAGTGAAAATTTTAAAATGCCATAGTTACATAATTCAAAAAATACAGTCAAATAATAAATGCACTTACTTAAATTAATTAAATTATAGTTGCGTTAAGTTTCGATAAACTATCGAATACAACCAAAATCATTATTGCGTCACATAAATGCAGTTGAAACATTCAAATGCAATCATGCAAAATTCAAAATTGGCGTTAAATTACTACTTCATTTTTTGATATAGTTAAATTTTAGCTGCATTAAGATTGAATAAAACTATCAAATATTGCTAGAAATATTACATTACAAGTAAATGTTGTTAAAAAATTCAAATGTAATTAAATTAATCCTAAACATGCTGCCTAGTTTAACTGTATTTTCTTAATGTAGTTAACTTATAACAACATTAAATAAAATTAAGTGTAGCCAAAATTATTACACTACATAAATGCAGTTAAAAAAATCAAACACACTTAAATTAATTGAAAATTTTCTCTTAAATTATAACTGAATTTTCTTATTACGGTTAAATTAAAACTTAACTAAGTTTGAATTAGTTATCAAATACTACATTACATAAATGCAGTTTGAGTATTCAAATGCAATCATAAATGCATAATTCAAAACAAATTCCTTCAATTATGTTAAAAGATAATAACTGCATTGTCATAACATAGTTAAAAATGCTATATAAAATTTATGATCATCCATAATAACGCAGTTACAAAATCTAGTTATATGATTTGGTGGCATAAAATAACTTCATTACATAAATAGTTAAAACTGCTACAAAATTGTAATTTTCAAAAATTTTGTTTTTAGTTAGCAACAATGGATATTATCGGAAGCTTAACAAATTTATGATTAACGATGAAAATGATTCTTAAAACCGATTAGTGTACAAAATTTATGACATTTTAAAGATTTGAATTAAGCGTGTTGGAGTATGTTAATTTTGATCGGTTGTAATGTTAAAGTAGTAGAGATCTAATTTACAAAAAATATATAGATCTACACCCATTTTACATTTGAAACAAAAAATAGGACCTAAAGTTAATATTCGATATTAGTTTAAAGAGCTACCACTCTGAATGAAAAATAGGTAGGCGAGCTGGTAAAAAAATGATTAGTTTTAGATGACATGTCCTTATTATGTTGCTTAGTGCTTGTATTGATGCGCTACGTAATATTTCCTTTATGATTTGTCCTACGCGACTTATAGTTTGTAAGTTGAAGTACATGAGTTTTAGTAGCTCATTAGCATCTGCCTCACCCCTATGCTGTTTGTATTTTTCAAAATATGACCATGGACCATTCAGCACGTGCATTTACTATGCATAAAATTGACAATCATAAAATAATTCAAATTTCAAAGGCGTATTGTAGCATCACATATTTTAGTGTTAGACAAACATGAGAATATTATCATTTCTAAATTAGTTGTTCAATTAATTCTGTAATTAATGTAATTTTAAAATACAGAATTTATTAGTGAATTGATAATTTAATTAAAATTATGAACGCCGTATACACACATATCAAATTTAAATGTTGGGTAATTAATTAAGATGAGACAGTGATGTAAAGTAGTATAGAAATAAAATAAAATAAAATTTTATTTAAGCATTTTAAAATAAAATGAAATAAAATAAAGTAGACTGAATTTAGATCCAACAAGAAATTAATGAATTAATAGGTTAGGCAATGAGTTCTAATCCAAACCATTAACTCTTATACCCCTAATATACATATATACATATATATGTATGTATGTATGTATGTATGTATGTATGTATGTATGTACATAAGTATGTATGTATGTATGTACGTATATCTTCCCTTTCAAGGGTAATTATATTCATCAAATTCAACTATTAGTTAAAGGAATAAAATGGAATGTTTTGATTAATGGATTTTGTATTAAGGGAAATAATTAATAAAAATAGACAATGAGAGATATTAGTCAAACCATTAACTCTTACCCTTAATATAAATAATTACCCTTTGATGTGAATAAGGAAATAAGGAAATGCATAAACATTTACCTATTCTCATTCAAGGGTAATTATATTCATTAAATTCGGCTAATAATTGAATGAATAAAACGTGGAATATTTTAATGAAGCGATTTTATATTAAGGGAAAGCAATTAATAGGATTAGGCAAGGGATATTAGCCCAAGCCCAAATTAGTAGATCTTATACCCCTAGAATATGTATGTATGTATATATATATATATATATATATATATATATATATATATATATCCTTCTTCTCATCCATTTAATTCCACCAAAGCAACAAAAAAGGAGTGTCATTTCTAAGGAAAAGAAGAGGGAAAACAAACTAACAAATATTCAAGCTCCGTTTTCAAAGAGAAGAGATTTCTAGCTAGGCTATTAACTTAGGTGTGTAATTCTTGCCTTATTTAATATCTAAATCCATTTTGGTTTGGGGTTTTACATGTGTTTATGTTTCAAATGATGATAACCATGTTTGGTTGATGAAAAAATTAATCCACACGTTCAGTAATACTTGAATGGAAAATTCTACTTCAACACAGATAATTACTTAGCCCCTCTAAAATAAATAAAATTTTAAAGACTAAAATACCCTTAGAAAGCTGCTTACTTTCTTTCTTCTCAATTCCATTACCTTCTTACATTAGTTTCTTACTGTCTAAGCCATCGCTTCTTCAAAACCCTAGTTTCCAAATCAGTTAAGAAAAATTCAATTTTTCACTACTAGCTGATGGATTTGAAGAGTAGAATGAATTATTAACGTAATCACAATAGGTAATTCAAAAAAAACACTTGAAAAGTATTTAGTTTTGCAAATACAATTGTAGGTTGTTGATCACGTGAATTAGTGATAATTTACGCATGGGGTATACTAGGTTTCTGGCTTAATCTTGCAAATAATTGCATGAATTTTTACACATCAACGCAAAAAGCCTACGTGGTATTGACACAAAACCATGGAATCACCTTGCGTGGCAGTCATTTTGCTTTTTTTCCGTTTGAACTTTTCAGCATTTGATGGGGAGGGTAGTTTTGAAATTGGTAGGAGCCTAATAATTTATTTTTTGGATTTAAAGACGTTTTTAATTTTTGAGGGGCTACTAATTAAATACTCGAGTTGAAATAGAATTTTCCTACATGAGTTAACCTTCTCCAAATTCTTTGAATTTTAATATATTTTTTCCTAATTCTATTAACATATCACTTTCTTCCTTTGCCACCTTGACATTTCAAAAAATAGCATGCACATTACTTTTTCCTTTTCACTCCTAGTCTATTCCAAAAATACCCTTAGACTGTTTTGCCTCCCTATTTTTATATTCAATTTTCCTCTATAGTAAAAGCGTCGGCCAATTCTGAAAGATGTATCTACTTCGATGGAGAGAGAGGTAAGACCTAAACACAAACAAGGTTTCCATTTTAATTTTGTTTTTTCGCTTCATTTCTTTTAATTATTTTCGAGCTATTTCAATTGTATCGCATTTGGATTGTTTTTGTATTAAAAAACACTAATTTAGTTATAAAAGTCATCCACTTTTACAGTAAATGTTAAGGGGAAGAAGTGGAGAATATGAAAAGATAAAAATCATATCAGCCTAAATAATTATAGAGGTATATTAGTTAATTACTTTAAAATCTTTTTAGTGGGGTAAAAAAGGAAGAAAATGCTATGTCAATAATATTAGCCTATAATGGTTATAACATTGAAACAAAAGTTAATTTTAGCTTTAGTATGAATTTTATAAAATTGAAATTATCTAAATCTTTGCATGAAGTGACAAATATTAAATAGTTTGATGTGCTAGATAGACATTTCCTATATGCAAAATCACAAATGAAAAATATGCAGCACAACTTCCAATACCCTTATAGAAGGCAATGAAAGAATCACCTTTTAAATTATCCAAATTTCACTGATACGTTTGTACAAATATAAATATTCATTAGATGACACGTCCTTTAACTTTGTTGTTCCAAAGATAAATAATAATGAAATATGAGACCATAACCAGTGGACGAAACAATATTTATGTTATGTAAGGAAGAATGCATGGCAATAACATGATGGTAGAATGCAATGTCGTAGCTGAGCATCAGCTTCATAGTTTTTGTAGTGTGACAATGATCTGGGAACATATAGATTTTTTACACATGATGATGCTACAAAAGTTATGCTGCTATAATTTAGCAATGTTTTGAAGTATTATTAGTGCATTAAAATTATCCATAATCTTGTTTTCTTTTGCAAGTAAAATTTATGTTTACAAAAATTTATAAGAATAATGTTTTTGGGTTGGACTATGGTGATCATAAATAGAGATAATTTTAGATTTTGAACAAATTGATAATTCTTACAAACCATTATCATATTTTGTAAGTAGAGCATTTGTTGTGTTTGGAACACAACCACTTCCTTATATTATAACCAGATTAATTATTCCTTATAAAATTTTGTTTTTCATTAAAAATGGTGATGTCTTATGTATACTATTTTGTTGATGGTTAAATATAAATATAAATTCATATAAACATGAAAACAAAAACATTTATTTTTTCAATGATAAGATAAAACTATCTAATCATATGCCGAAAAAATAGTAGAAGTTGTCATTTAATGTAAATTAAGAAATTGTGTTGGTAGAATACTCGGGAAACAAGTAGAATTATGACAAGTAGAATTCTGATCGACAGAAATCAATGGAATTAGATGAAACTCAAAGGAGGGGCTCTAGAGCATGAGGGGAGACAATGTTTCAAGTCGCATCTCGGTTGAATACTCTAGCAACAAGTAGAATTAAGTATTCTTAAATCTCCATAAAATACTTTAAAAAATTTTAAACTAATTAACATTTAATTATTATATGGAATAATAATCTATTATCTTTATAACATTATTAATAATTAATAATGTCCCTTAAAACCTGATTAATAATTAATAACCATTCTCTAAAAAAAAGCTTTATTAGACAATTAACCTTTCAAATTAGAAGAGGCTTAGCTATTTCAGTGGTACTTAATCATTAATTCCCTTATTATTCAAGTTACAATATGCGGTTTACTTAACATCACATATGTAAATTAAACTCATAATTAACAGTTGATTATTAATACGACATTATCTAATAATAATCAATTGGATTGTAATTAAGAGTCAACACTAGTGTAATAGAAGAACGGGTTAATTCTACTAAACATATGTCCAAATATAACCTACCCAATTAATAGCATAATAATTGTAATTTATTCTACTAAATAGGTGTCCAACTATTTTAACTAACGAAACAGTATCTTAATTTCGCTAATCAAATGTGCAATTACCATATTCAGTCCAACCCAATTCGATAGTATTTTATTTTTCCAATTAATCATCAAAATAAAGCTATATATATTCATAGCAACCTTATTAATTAAAATAACGTAATTTAAGTCCTGTTAGTTTCATATGTCATAAATTCATACTTATCCAGGGTTATGAATAAATTACACTAAAACGTTGTGCTCGTCAATATGAATCCAATGCAAAAAATTGGGTAAATTGGATTTCAAATGACCAAGATATGAATTTTTAAATTTAGACTTAAACCTAAATTAAACTAATAGAACTAAAATTTACCACCATAATTTCCTTCAGGTCGAAGTCCAAAATAATCCAACCCGCACCAATCTAAATAGTATCTTCTTCCCCAAAAGTACCTCCTCAATTTATCCCCTAGTGCATGACATGTACATGCACACTCGACCGAGGACAACATCGCAGAAACCATGACAACCGACATGTCTCCTTTTGAATTCCAATCATGATGGACCCCTCTGCATCATGTGCATGCCTCCCTCATCCGACCGACCCTCCATGTTGGCCATGAAAATTGCGTGCAGGAAAAAAATCGCATCACTTATTTGCCTCGTTTTTCATCAGAAAATCACCCATCGAGCGCCTCTCTACCCTTAACACAATGTCGAGCTCCAATTCTGCATCGCTGACCAAATCGGTAGTTAACCCAAACCTTTGGCTACGGTGATCGTCAATCATCAACATGGAATCGCATCGAAATTTCATCGAAAATTATGCACTTCGATACGAACTCAATGATGCTAGTGGCATCGAACGATTTGTCCTGGATCAAGATAAATTAATTTTTGAATATTTTGAACAATATTTCTCCTTTACTGTAATTCGACGATTTGTCCCCCTAAACTTGACGAAAACACATTCAAACAATTTCTAAAAATACCTTGGTTGATATGAATAACTTTCATTTAGGTCACTTGGATTAAAACAAAATTGTTTGGAATGTATTGATTTTTACGTTCATCATTGAAACTTTATACATTTAATAGAGGAATTTTAAAATTGAAGTTTCACATACGTCGGTAAAAACATAAACCTTCACCTTTCTGATTTCAAGTTGAACTCCACTTTTTTTCCTAATCAAGTTAAGCTATGAAAAGTCCTTTTTTTGTTTGAAATGAATGAAACAATCATTTCAATTGAAGGACGGAAGAAATGGATGTTGAAGCTTTTTAAGAGAAATGTATAGGTAGTATTCCCCTTACCTCTTACTCTACCATCTAAGAAATAGGGTATGACCTCACTATGGCTATTTAAATATTTGATTTTCATTTCTTTCTTTTATATGCATACATAAATAATATATTATTTTCATTTCTTTATTTACTTATTTTATACGTGTGTGTATGTACATATATTCGTTTCTTTATTTACTTATTTTATTTGCGTGTGTGTGTGTATATATATTATTCATTTCTTTATTAACTTATTATTTATGTTCTCCGTTAATAAATAAATAAATTGATCATTAGTCAGAGTCTTGCAAGTCTTCATCAATGGGGACTAGGGTTTTTCTTCCCGCCGCCCCTTCATTTTCAGTTCGTCCTCTTCTTTTCTCTCCCTAAATTTTTCGCTCCGTTCTCCCTTAACCCCAGCTTTTCCTATTGCTGTTATTTGCAACCCTTTCCTTCCATTATCCCTTTTTTCCTTTCTCGGTTATAATCGACCTTCTTTCCCAACCTCGCGTCTCCGTTTCGATTTCGACCTTCTTCTGGCTGGATTTCTTTGGTCCTAGTTTCAGATCTTCCCACCTTGCTTTCCCTCGGTTCATTTTGCCCTTGGCAACTGCCTGCAGCGGAAGTGGCGATTTTTTTGTTCTCGGTAGGCGCTTTGGTTTCGCTCGTCTTCGCTCTGGATCTTGTCCTCTTCTGGGCTGGGTTGTTGTCGGTTTTTTTGATGCTATGTATCGAATCGGGTTTGTATTGTTTTCTAGTTTTGGGTTTTTGTGTTGATCGATCTGTCTTGGTGAATTTTTTCTGGTGCTACGTGGCTTCATGCGGTGCTTCTGCCGCTGTTGCTCTTCGTTTGCTTCGCCTTTTTGGTAATTTTCTGGTTCAGGGTGGAGGGTTTCTGAGTCGCTTCTTCTGTCAGTGCTTGGATCCTTTGTTGGCGATTGGGTCTTGTTTTCATCCTCTTCCCTGGGCTTTTCTTCCATCTCTAGCTCTTCCTCCTCCATTGGTTCTTCCTCCTCCTTAGGTTCACCCTCTTCCACGGGTTCTTCCTCTTTCTCAGCTTCCATGGGTAGTTGAAAGAGGAAGAACCTATGAAAGAGGAAGAGATCATGGAAGATGAAGAACTCGAGGAAGAGGAAGTACCTTAGGAGGAGGAATAGCTGATAGAGGATGGAGAGCCTAGGGAAGAAAAAGGGATGGTGGAGGAACTTATTCCTATAGGGAAATTTAAGGAAAATTGTGATGAGGGAATGAATTGGGATGAGGGGAAGGTTATTGACGATCCATAGTTGAAGGAGGGCATGTACGATGATTGGTTCAAGGCAACTGATGCTGATTCCCAAGGGTTCGAATCTTGAAATTATATGGATTTTAGATGATGAAGGGGACTTATATGTTTGGATAGACCTTGAGAAGAAGGCTCATATTAGAATAGTATACCTTTTCTATAGGTTTACTATTTCTTATGGTATTGTATATGGGTAATTGGATGTTTATTTGGTATGTATGGGAACTCTAGTGCATGGAGTATCTGATTAGGCATTTATTGTTTAAATATCTGTAGCGACCCAACTTCCTATCTCCAGGAAATCGCATCACTAGTGAAGAAACAAAGGGATAGAAGAAGAAAAGAAAGAGAAAGAAGAAACAGAACATCATCAGAGAACTCACAGCGGAACGAATAAAAGATAATATCTAACATAAAATATTTCATAGTATCAGATTACATCAGAGTACACAACTTTACAACATGTATTAAACAGTTATAAACATCTGTCTAATTCATACAACTCAAGTATATAAGATACAGATATCACAAACACAGCGGAAACATAATATATCTACGCGTGGAAGCCTCCTGCTCCATTACTCCTCCAGAATTCGTCAAGCTAACCTGATACACTTGACTACTCATACATAATATGAGTACCCAAGAGTTTAATAAAATAGAAAATAAGCACTCGGGTCAGACAGGGGTCTGGTGTGAGTAAACGGGTTAAAATTTCTTAACTTTAGAAAACCTTTGAAAAGAAAAGGTATCACGTAAGACTTCCCACACAAAAACATGGAAAAGTTTTTACCTTACGCTAACCAAAACATTTGATAGGAAATCCAGTGATATTATAATAGTGTCTAGGGTTTTCAAGTAAATATGAAATAGCCGAAATTATTACATTCACTAAATTCAGCTACTAGCCACAAAAGTGGGTAATACAAACAAAACCGTAAGGTCTCGTAGAGAAAATGAATTTCCATCAATGGCAGGGCTACTGGGGTACCGCCCGTCACAGTACGTGGCCTAGATCAACGTACCGAGGAGTACTCCCACTCTCCTGCAACACAAGGCCGGGACCATTCCTTACTGAACAGTCCCAAACAAGACAACCCCGACGGTTGTCCGGAATTCAACTGCCCCACACAGCCGAAATAAAAAGGGACTTCTAGACAGGGGTAAATCTTGCTCTCCAGTGGGAGCGACCCACGAAGCCTTGCTGCACCTCCCCTGTTTTAGCCATTCTCGGTTGATGAGGCTTGAGGCTGCGATTACCTTTGTAGAACACATCACTTAGAATGATCATCGTCCGCTTGACGATGTGCTGAAAGCATTCAATCCATACAAGTTCGTTCCGGGTTCGAACGAAACCGAAGGCGCTATCCCGTTGCATTCATTTTGGAATCACCCTCAGAGTCAACGACCATAGCCCTTGCACTCTAAATCACCATCTCGAACCTATAAGTACTATTCCGTCAAACTCATTACGGAATCACCCACAGAGTTATACTGACATATAGCCCTTACACCTCGAGTCTTCACTTGCCCCACTTGGATTTACGACCTAACGTTTAATTGGAATCGATGTGGTTTTCGGATATCCAAATATGGAAACCCGATCCCGGTCTCACCGAAACCAAACGCCATTTTAATGTCCAAGTTGTACTTAAGGGTTTAACAATTTAACTTATTCAGGATGATATAAACAGATAGACGAATAACATTATCACTATAGATAATTCATATAAATCATTCATCTCACAATGCAGCATATCACAACATAGATATCCAAATCATCCAGTATCAACCAATCACCCAATATCAATCATCCAATATCATTCAACATCCAATATGAATCACTCAATATCAACCATTCAATATTAATCAATCACCCATAGCAGAATTGATTAACTCTTAATAAATTTAATTAACCTCTAATTAAATTAATTACTATTCTTTAATCACTTGGATTATCCCGACTCCTGCTTCATTGATTTATTACAAATCAATTTCATTATCATCTCTTAATGATCTTCTTTAATTAATCTTCTTCGATTAATTATCCTTTAAGTAATTATCCTTAACCATATTCAGTAATTAACCATTAATTACTATCATTAATTACAAAATTAATGATCCTTCATAAATTAATTAACTATGATTAATTACATTAATCCTTAATTAATTAATCATACTTTAATTAATTACTTTTATTAATCAACCTTGATTAATTATAATTAATGATCCTTATTAATTAATAATCAACTTGTAATTAATCATCTTAGTAATTAACAATTTGTAATTACTTATCTTAATTAATTAACTTCTTAATTAATCATATGAATCCTTTGATTAATTACTTTAATTAATAAATCTTAATTACTTCATTAAGTAATTATTAAACAATTAAATTAATAAATAAATCCTTAATTAATTACTTTATTAATTAATTACAATTTTAATTAATTACACTTAGTAATTAATCTTAAATTAATCTCATTCTTTAATTAATTAATCACATTAATTAATTAACTAAAATAATTAAGTAAATAACTCTTAATTACTTACATAAGTAATTATCTTTAATTACTTCCTTTAATAAATCTTAATTACTCTCTTAACAATAATTAATTCCATCATTAATAAATATTAATTCATTAACTAATTAATTATTCCATAATTAATGAACTTAAAAACAATTATATTAATTAATTTCTTAATTAATAACATTAAGTGTCCATCCATTAATCACTTCCAATCAATTACTCACATGAGTAACTTCTCTAATTACTTCTATAAGTAATTACCATTCTAATTACATTCAAAAATTAACCATTGATTCCTTTATTAAGTAATCACCCTTAATCCATAATTAATTAAATAAACAATCAACTAATTATTTAAAATTAATTAAACAATTAATTAATTAATTTCTTATATTTCAAAATCCTTAATTAATCATTTATCTTAATCAGTCTTTACTTATTAATAAATCATAGTTAATTAAGTATTCTTAAATTTGTATCCAAATAATTTAACCCTATTTATTTCCATAAATAAATTATTTGAGTTTAATCAAATTTTAACAACTTAAAAATAAATTATTCTATTTTGATTTCAAAATTATAACAGTAACCTTAATTGGAAATAAGGAATTTAGTAATCAATTACGAAATTTAAAACACTTTAATATTTAATTTAAACTTATTTATTTCAAAATAATTTGAAACCTTTGTTGTTAAAAAATTACTTTAAAACCTTGATTAAATAATTAAATTCAAAACATTCTTTGAATTAAAACTCAAAATTTAATTGAGATGATTATTTACAAAAGAAATCATCTTAAAACCATTTAAATTTTAAAATATAAATTCAAATAACATCTTAAAAAGTTTGATTAACTTAATTTTCCAAGAACAAGTCTTTAAATTTTAAACTTCTTTTCATTTATAAAAACTTATCTTTTTATAAAACTTGCATATTTCAAACACATGATAAAGTCTCGGGTAAAACCCGAGAAGAAACCCAACAAACCCTGAGCACGTCTCGAAGCATACCCAAGATACCACCCACTTCGAGTCAAGCACGGGATGACGCGAGAGCTACTTCGAGTTTCCATTATTTTCCCCAAAGCTTCGAATACCCAGCACCTCAAATCGTGCACGCGTGCACCTTGCACAGCATCTCCGGCCGCCGTAGGTTGACACGACCAACGTCATCGATCTCTCTATCACACTCGAGCAAGTAACTAAACCCAGATCGAATAAAAATTCTCGAATCAAATTTTTGACCTCTTGCTCGAAACAACAGAAAAACTCAACCGCAAAACTCCCATCGCCAATGTCCAACACGACGTCGTTGAACTCACCGACCTCACCATCACACACCACGACCATGAGCCTCATTTCCCCAAAACGCGAACACCTCCGATCCACATCTCAAGTCGCAACAGCTTTTACAGTTCGGCCGAAACCAAACAAATCTAAAACCCTAATTCCTCCAAATTCCCTTGATTCACTCATTAGAAAAATTTACTTGTATTTTTCCCATCATCAACATCACGAATACCAGCTTCAACCGAAAATCTAGCTTCAAACATCAATTTAATCTTCGGCAATCACTAAAAAACTTCAAATGCATCCAAACCCAAATTTCATGATGATTCCTCAACTAAAAATTTTGATATGCATGTTAAAATTCATTATTTTCAATTATTAACCCATTCCTGAAATCAATCTACAAAATTATGAATATTTATTTTGACATGCAATTAATTCCTACTGCATATTTTCATTTTAAAAAATGATTTACTCATATAAAAATCCTAATTCCATTTTAAATCCATCCTTATACATTTACATACAACTTCCATTTATATTTTTAAGATTAATGTCGATTTGATTTAGAGTATTGAATTTCTGAAAACAACAGGGCCTATGAAGCAACAGTGAACAGAACATACATACAGACACATTTCCACCCATATATTCATACCCAAAATCAAGCATACACAACAGTATTCAGGTAAACATACATTCAAAGTCATAGCAAAATTTATCATATCCATCAACATCCCACTATAGATTCATTAAAACTGTTTTTAAAATGAAGATTTACTCACCTTTTTTTAAGAAGGCAGAGAACAGAGCAGGTTTTCTTTTTTTCCCAGGCTTTAAAATTTTGATCTGTAAAAGTGCTTTGCTGTTGAAATTGAATCCATGCATAACAGGTTGAAGTTGCAGTTGAACTCCTTTAAGAATTGCAGGTTGAAGATTTTATAGCCTGAATGTTGAGAAAAACTTTCCGGTTTGAAGTTGCAGGTTTTATCTTTACTTTTGGTTTTAATTTCAGATTTGAGAAAGTGGTTTATTGTTTTTCCATTAAAACATTTGAAAGAAAGATAAACAAAGGAAAAAAAATGAAAGAAATTTATGTTTATATAAAAATAAAATAAAATGAAGACACTTGTTCTTAAAGATTAACACTTGTCATTTATATCCTAATTTACTTACATTTGTCATTTAATTTACTTAATTACTTTACATGTGTTAAAGACCTTTGCAAAATTGCTTTTAAAAGCTTATAAAAATAATATTTATATCTTATATCTATGTAATATGAATATTTGTATTTTTAATGTTAATAAACTTTTGAATTTAGATAAATATACAAGTGTTAAAGATATTTTATAAACATTGGTTTTATACATAGCTTATGTTTTTAAAACAAATAAATGCATGATATATGTATTTTTAAAATTTAAAACATTTATGTATATACTTATAACCATTTTAAATTCAAACTTTTAAGAGAAACAAAACAAAGCTTTAAATTATAATTTCATACATATTCAAATTATTAATAGATTAAGATTAAATTTCAAACAATATCAAATTATAACATATGCTTACATATATTACAATTTGAAAATTCAACTTTTAATTTAAAAGATATTTCCATTCACAATATATATCAAACATATATATTATAAATAGAATAAAAATTTACTAGCTTTTGAAAAACAATTCTAACCAATTTTTAAATTGTTAAAAGATATTGATTATACTTACCAAATTAAATATTTATTACTCTTAATAAGATTAATTTCACCAATTTAAATTAAAATTATAAAGAAAATTATTAAATCAATTAAGTTATCATTGCAGATTATTAAATCGATATTGCCCAAAATTCCGCGTCGTTACAATCCTCCCCCTTAAAAGAATTAATTTTAATTTCAATTAGCAAAGCATTCCTAACAACCAGTAACTAACAACCAAAGCAATCAATCACACAAACAAACTTAACTAATTATCCTGACACACGTTGGAATAAAACTCTAATACTATTTCGAGTTTCCCAAGTAAAAATAACCGAGAGACTCGCTCTACAGCAGCTAACAACTAACTACACTACCAAAATCCAGAGCTTCTCTCCTCTCTAGATTCACCAACTGAACAGAACACCAGACTATACTCAACTCTAGCTATCCAAACTGGCAATTCAATCTTATCCTATGCTGATACTTCCATAAACAACTAGACTAACGCAAACTAGCTTCTGGATCCTATTCAACAGAAAAGTCTTCGAAAATCCGTCGAAATCCAGGACACAAACACTACTACTCAAGCAATATCAAACAGAACTTGTTTCCTTCCTTGTACAGCTACTACCTTGCTTCCGCTGCACAACTCTGATTATGAAATAGATGAGAATACTGTTGATGAACACGAATACAAACTTATCCAATATATCCGGGAACTTGTTCATCAAATCCAAATAATCTTAGTGACACATCCAACTTGGTCACACAACCTTACTACAGAATCCAAACTCATAAACTAGATCTAACCAAATACAAATATGGAACTCAACCCCCGATGCAGACAACTTCTGATTACATCAGCAGCTCCTATTTCCTCATGAGAATCTTCAGTCTCAAACAAAAGAATACTCAAGATAATTCCAAACCAATCGCAAGTCACTTTCGCGATCCAACTTAATTCGAATTCCAAAGAAACTGTCCTCTCTTTACCAATTAGAACAACTTTAAGCTTTTCCAAACAAGGTTAACTCTTCAAGAAAACATTCACCATGTGCTCGGACTGCTACAAGAAGAACCACAAAGATTTTTGAACCATCGGAGAAACAAGCTACACTGCTGCTTCCAATCTCAACTTGATGATATTACGAAGCTAAAAGATCCACTCGTCAGCACACCGATCTCTTCGAGCTAAAACTGCTACCACAGCTATCCACAGACTTCTAATCCAAATGCTCAACTCCAAAACCTTCAAAAAACCACACAACTGACTCCAAGATGGCAGAAAACTTCTCAAGAAACTTGGACTCCAAACCAAGCATCAACACCTCACACTCCTTAAGGAATGACAATGAGACCATGCCGAAACAAAACAACTTATAGACCTTAGTCTCATATTCCAGAAAAGCCAATCTCCTTACTGAAGATCCAGATAACTTCTACACAGACGAGTCTTCCCTGATCAGGTAAAGACTGCTCCTCAATCACTTCTAAAACTACTTCAAGAGAAAACTTCTCCGGAAAATATCCAAGGATACTGCATTTCATCACGCATTTATCAAGATACCATCACTTACTACCGCACTACCATCAAATCCAAACTCAAGAATAGTTTGCTCACCCGAGCGAAATCCAAACCTACACTTCTAGGATAGACTCCAAATATTTAAAAGATTTCCTTCGGATATCTGAGAATTCCTTACTCCAAACTACGGAATTCACTCGAGACGGTATTAGGTCTACAATCTCGACAAATACTTCCAACCTCAACATATGGACCTCTTCCATCAGTGTTAATCGTGTTACACACACATACCACTACTACTCCACTATCTACCTCTATAACTTATGCTGGAAAATCCAAACAGATCAGGTAGATATAAATGTATGTATATATAGTTATATATAAAAAATTTACAAGTACGCTCTCTCATGGAAGACAACACTCCAGAGTCTAGGTATTCACTCAACCTAATGCTCGGATACCAAATGTAGCGACCCGAATTTCTATCTCTAGGATATCGCATCACTAGTGAAGAAAGAATGGGATAGAAGAAGAAAAGAAAGAGAAAGAAGAAACAAAACATCATCAGAGAACTCACAGCGGAACGAATAAAAGATAATATTTAACATAAAATATTTCACAGTATCAGATTACATCAGAGTACACAACTTTACAACATATATTAGACAGTTATAAACATCTGTCTAATTCATACAACTCAAGTATAAGATACAGATATCACAAACACAGCGGAAACATAATATATCTACACGTGGAAGCCTCCTGCTCCATTACTCCTCCAGAATTCGTCAAGCTAACCTGATACACTTGACTACTCATACATAATATGAGTACCCAAGAGTATAATAAAACAGAAAATAAACACTCAGGTCAGACAGGGGTCTGGTGTGAGTAAACGGGTTAAAATTGCTTAACTTTAGAAAACCTTTGAAAAGAAAAGGTATCACGTAAGACTTCCCACACATAAACATGGAAAAGTTTTTACCTTACGCTAACCAAAACATTTGATAGGAAATCCAGTGATATTATAATAGTGTCTAGGGTTTTCAAGTAAATATGAAATAGCCGAAATTGTTACATTCATTAAATTCCAGCTACTAGCCACAAAAGTGGGTAATACAAACAAAACCGTAGGGTCTCGTAGGGAAAATGAGTTTCCATCAATGGCAGGGCTATTGGGGTACCGCCCGTCACAGTACGTGGCCTAGATCAACGTACCGAGGAGTACTCCCACTCCCCCGCAACACAAGGCCGGGACAATTCCTTACTGAACAGTCCCAAACAAGACAACCCCGGCGGTTGTCCGGAATTCAACCGCCCCACACAGCCGAAATAAAACGGGACTTCTAGACAGGGGTAAATCGTGCTCTCCGGTGGGAGCGACCCACGAAGCCTTGTTGCACCTCCCCTGTTTTAGCCATTCTCGGTTGATGAGGCTTGAGGCTGCGATTACCTTTATAGAACACATCACTTAGAATGCTCATCGTCCGCTTGACGATGTGCTGAAAGCATTCAATCCATACAAGTTCGTTCCGGGTTCGAACGAAACCGAAGGCACTATCTCGTTGCACTCATTTTGGAATCACCCTCAGAGTCAACGACCATAGCCCTAGCACTCTAAATCACCATCTCGAACCTATAAGTACTATTCCATCAAACTCATTACGGAATCACCCACAGAGTTATACTGACGTATAGCCCTTACACCTCGAGTCTTCACTTGCTCCACTTGGATTTACGACCTAACGTTTAATTGGAATCGATGTGGTTTTCGGATATCCAAATATGGAAACCCGATCCCGGTCTCACCGAAACCAAACGCCATTTTAATGTCCAAGTTGAACTTAAGGGTTTAACATTTTAACTTATTCAGGATGATATAAATAGATAGATGAATAACATTATCACTATAGATAATTCATATAAACCATTCATCTCGCAATGCAGCATATCACAACATAGATATCCAAATCATCCAGTATCAACCAATCACCCAATATCAATCATCCAATATCATTCAACATCCAATATCAATCACTCTATATCAACCATTCAATATTAATCAATCACCCATAGCAGAATTGATTAACTCTTAATAAATTTAATTAACCTCTAATTAAATTAATTACTATTCTTTAATCACTTGGATTATCCTGACTCCTGCTTCATTGATTTATTACAAATCAATTTCATTATCATATCTTAATGATCTTCTTTAATTAATCTTCTTCGATTAATTATCTTTTAATTACATTCAAGTAATTATCCTTAACCATATTCAGTAATTAACCTTTAATTACTATCATTAATTACAAAATTAATGATCCTTCATAAATTAATTAACTATAATTAATTACATTAATCCTTAATTAATTACAATTAATTAATCATACTTTAATTAATTACTTTTATTAATCAACCTTGATTAATTCATTAATTATATTAATTAATGATCCTTATTAATTAATAATCAACTTGTAATTAATCATCTTAGTAATTAACAATTTGTAATTACTTATGTTAATTAATTAACTTCTTAATTAATCATATTAATCCTTTGATTAATTACTTTAATTAATAAATCTTAATTACTTCATTAAGTAATTATTAAACAATTAAATTAATAAATAAATCCTTAATTAATTACTTTATTAATTAATTACAATTTTAATTAATTACACTTAGTAATTAATCTTAAATTAATCTCATTCTTTAATTAATTAATCACATTAATTAATTTACTAAAATAATTAAGTAAATAACTCTTAATTACTTACATAAGTAATTATCTTTAATTACTTCCTTTAATAAATCTTAATTACTCTCTTAACAATAATTAGTTCCATCATTAATAAATCTTAATTCATTAACTAATTAATTATTCCATAATTAATTAACTTAAAAACAATTATATTAATTAATTTCTTAATTAATAACATTAAGCGTCCATCCATTAATCACTTCCAATTAATTATTCACATGAGTAACTTGTCTAATTACTTCCATAAGTAATTACCATTCTAATTACATTCAAAAATTAACCATTGATTCCTTTATTAAGTAATCACCCTTAATTAATCCATAATTAATTAAATAAACAATCAACTAATTATTTAAAATTAATTAAACAATTAATTAATTAATTTCTTATATTTCAAAATCCTTAATTAATTATTTATCTTAATCAATCTTTACTTATTAATAAATCATAGTTAATTAAGTATTCTTAAATTTATATCCAAATAATTTAACCCTATTTATTTCCACAAATAAATTATTTGAGTTTAATCAAATTTTAACAAATTAAAATTAAATTATTCTATTTTGATTTCAAAATTATAACAATAACCTTATTTGGAAATAAGGAATTTAGTAATCAATTACGAAATTTAAAACACTTTAACATCTAATTTAAACCTATTTATTTCAAAATAATTTGAAACCTTTGTTATTAAAACATTACTTTAAAACCTTGATTAAATAATTAAATTCAAAACATTCTTTGAATTAAAACTCAAAATTTAATTAAGATGATTATTTACAAAAGAAATCATCTTAAAACCATTTAAATTTTAAAATATAAATTCAAACAACATTTTAAAAAGTTTGATTAACTTAATTTTCCAAGAACAAGTCTCTAAATTGCAAACTTCTTTTCTTTTATAAAAACTTATCTTTTTATAAAATTTGCATATTTCAAACACATGAGAAAGTCTCGGGTAAAACCCGAGTAGAAACCCAACAAACCCCGAGGACGTCTCGAAGCATACCCCAGATACCACCCACTTCGAGTCAAGCACGGGAAGACGCGAGAGCTACTTCGAGTTTCCATTATCTTCCCCAAAGCTTCGAACACCAGCACCTCAAATCGTGCAAGCGTGCACCTTGCACAGCATCTCCGACCGCCGTAGGTTGACACGACCAACGTTGTCGATCTCTCTATCACACTCGACCAAGTAAGTAAACCCAGATCGAATACAAGTTCACGAATCAAATTTTTGACCTCTTGTGTTACGCCCCACCTCTATACCCACGCTAGCCAAGAACATTACGGTGAATGCTGTCAACTAGCACGGAGAATATGGCTGTTGAGGAGCGACCATCCATGTAATTGCTTTGCGCGAGCATCGATATGTCAGGTAGTATAACACGTATTTCTTATCAAGAGGGAAATCCGACACACCGACACAAACTCAAAGCTACTACACAGTGGCTATAATATCTTCAGAAACAAATAAAGAAATAAACATAACATAAATCAGTCACAGATAATTCATATCACAAAGGCGGAAATAGATATGAATATTACACATGAAAGTGTACATCAGAGTAGTGGTCAAACAAGATCCACAATATCAAAAAGAATAGATACAAGTGCTAGACAAAAGAATAAGTATACATCATAGAGTCTGCATCTCAAATGTATACAACAAAAACTACTAAACTTAAGTAGTTAGCCAAAAGATCAGATGAAAGTCCGATAAGGAGTCAAGCAGAAGCACCTGTAAAATCTCAGTCTGACCCGAGTATTATTTAAGAAGAAAATAATAAACGGATCAGTCTAGCTATAAATATTAGATAACATGATATAGAATTAAGAGATATGGCATAAACATATAATAATCACAATGCCAAGCTGTGATATATAAGTAATTGAAAATCAACAAGAGATTAATCAATTTCACAATAATCCACTCAAGATAAAAAGGAATGTCATACTCCTAATTTCATTCACCAAGCCACAATAAATGACATATATATCAATGCCAATCGTAAAAGTTGGTGAAACATAAATTCCAGAAATCAACACACGAAATCCAGAAATCACAATCAAAGGGAACAACGACGTCGTACAGCGGGGCATCCGATGAACCAAATCACAATAAAAAGGATGGCCAATCCCTTAAAAATGAGCCGGAGCTCCTCCAGACAGGGTATAGTCCCCCATTGCGGACATTGAGCCGAAGCTCCTCCTGGTGAGTCAAAACTCCTCCTGACAGGGTATAGTCCCCCACTGCGGACTTTGAGCCGAAGCTCCTCCTGGTGAACCGAAGTTCCTCATGACAGGGTATAGTCCCCATTGCGGACATTGAGCCGGAGCTCCTCCTGGTGAGTCAAAACTCCTCCTGACAGGGTATAGTCCCCCATTGCGGACTTTGAGCCGAAGCTCCTCCTGGTGAACCGAAGTTCCTCATGACAGGGTATAGTCCCCCATTGCGGACATTGAGCCGGAGCTCCTCCTGGTGAGCCGAAGCTCCACAAAAAAATGAAATATCGTCCTCGATATGGACAAAGAGACATCGCACATTGCTAGTCTAAATCACAAAGATGATCGTCATGATCAACAAGAAGTGTCAATTACACTAAGCTAGTAAATATATGAGTTTAGCTTCATGTCCCATAACCACTTGCTTAACTTAAATATTTACGAACAAACTGTAGATCTCCACTATAAAATTGTCACAAGGGATTCAATTGAACAAGTCCAAGAATTAACCGACAAAGTGAACGCAAGCGTTTCATACCACTTGTTTTACTAAGTCGTTTAATTAGATTTCTCATACGAGTGAGGTAAAGGTTTATATATACTAATAGATTGGAAAACGGTTTTATAAACGAATTTGGTATTAAAATAGTATTGAAATCGTTTAAGGAAAGAGTTTTGATATTTACTACTAGTATAGAAAACCTTTATATTTTTAAAGTGACAAATCACAAAGAAGATTGTAGGAACAACCAATCACTAAGATTCACATTCGAAAATGTGAATAAAATCCAAAGAAATCGATACCCAATCCATCGAAATGGATATTCCGAGAATTCCCGAAGAAAATAAGTCATCAAAGTCAATAACAAATGATAACAACAGATAGGGAAATAACACAAGTCGATTAAAGTTGGAATTTCAGACAACAAGGCAAAATAGGCATAGTTGGCAAATAGCAGCAGGTCGGTCGACCGGACTCCCTGAGTCGGTTGACCGAACCAAAAACAGAAGTGCACGGGGTAGCAAGTCGGTCGACCGGACCCTGAGCTCGGTCGACCGAGCCCTGTAGCCTGCACTTCCAAACAGAGGCAGGAAGTGCCCGTTCTACAGGTCGGTCGGCCGGCCCAGGGGCTCGGTCGGCCGAACCTGTTGCTGGCACTCCCATGCCCTATTTCAAATGAGGTGCAAATCTCGATCAATTTGCAATCGCACGAGCAATGGCGCTAAGGGTTTATGCCAATCGACTACCCGGCCCTATATGCTCCTCGATGCATCACCAAAAACATGTTTAAACATCAAAGCTAGGATTTTTAACGAATTGAACTCAAAACACTAAAAATTGGAATATTCACCAAATTAATCCAAACCAAAAGCAAATGCACACGAATAAGTGTTAGGAATTCATACCTAACATTCGAAGATAAATATAAGCATAGATGTGAGATAAAAATCTCACCTTTGAACCCAAAAACAATGAATGAGGAGCTTGAAGACAAGGGGAGATCAACCACACTTCAATCTCAACACTAGAGGCTTGAATGTAAGCTTAAAAGAAGAACATTCCCTAAGTTAGGTTTAGGAAATTTCTGAAATCAAAAGGAGAAATGTTTGGAGAAGAAGAAGAGAAAGCTTATCAATGGGTTCTCTTTGATTTTGGAGTAAGAATTTGAGCTAGCAAGAGGAACTAGGGCTTGGAGTTTCTAATTCCCTTTCCTTTCCACCATTTTCAGTTGGAGCTTGAGTTTGAGGAGTGGGAATGAGTGAATGGAGAGGAGAGGGCTGAGCTAGAGTATAAGTTTGGTTAATGGGTTCAGCCCAAACCAAAGTCATAAGCGGGAAAAAGTAGCAAATATCAACTTTCTCCAAACATATCGAAGCTTATACTCAAAAAGGTTGCAAACGGCATTTTGAACTCAATGGAGGTGGTCTCGAGTCCTAATTCGGCTGTTTGCAAAAAATAGCTTTTCGGACCAAAATCCGACGAACGATAAAATATTTAAATATAAAATTGATAAATATGCGGTTGTTACAGACTCCCCTCCTTAAAGAAATTGCGTCCTCGCAATAGTTAAGAGGAAAATAAGAAGTAACAACCATGGAAGCATATCAACACAAAAGAAAATTTGAAATAGGAAGTTCACCATAAAGTGCACGAAAGAGTTAGCAAGAAATCTGGTGAAACTTCTATCTCCACAATATTACCAGGCTCAAGAATGAAAACCGGAATCCCTAAGGCATTTCCGCAGATAAAAGACGTGAGGAACGTCAAGAATAGCAGAAAATTGACCCGGTGCAATGACGTAGTACAAAAACGGTACGCCCGAGGAACTAGAAACTCAAATAATTTGGGACATCAGCGTAGTATAAAAACAGTACGCCCAATGAACCAAAGGCAAAGACATTGATTAGTACATACGGTACATCCAATGAATCAAAAGCAAAGACATTGATGTAGTACAAACGGTACATCCAATGAATCAAAAGGAAAGACATTGATGTAGTACAAACGGTACATCCAATGAATCAAAAGGAAAGACATTGATGTAGTACAAACGGTACATCCAATCAATCAAAAGCAAAGTCATTGATGTAGTACAAACGGTACATCCAATGAATCAAAAGGAAAGACATTGATGTAGTACAAACGGTACATCCAATGAATCAAAAGGAAAGACATTGATGTAGTACAAACGGTACATCCAATGAATCCAAAAAGCAAAGTCATTGATGTATTACAAACGGTACATCCAACGAATCCAAAAAGCAAAGTCATTGATGTAGTACAAACGGTACATCCAATGAATCAAAAGGAAAGACATTGATGTAGTACAAACGGTACATCCAATGAATCCAATGAGACGGAACATCGATGCAATATAATAACAGTACATTCGATGATCCGAACACCATAAAAGAACACCGGACACTAGTCCATAAAAGGAATGAGATAAAGCTCAATAAAACGAAGTGTACCAAAACGTCCGATGAACTTGATAGAAAGATAATTCCATTCAGACAACATCAAAGAATCAACCACTTGTTGCTTACGACAAAGCGCATTGGCAATACGATTTCCCTTCTAGGGATAAAAAGGATATCAAGATCATAAGATGCTAGGAACTCGAGTCAACATGAAGTTCCTTATGAGAAAATAAATATTCCAAAGATTTATGATCGAGGTAGAGAACAAATTTCTCATCCAAATATGATGATGCCAAATTCCAAAAGTAAAAACAATAGCCGCGAGCACTAGATCATGAGTAGCATACCTAGCCTCAATCGGCTTTTAATGATTTAGAAGCACAAGTGATAGCACGTTCTCCTTTGCAAGAGAACGAAATCCAAACCAATATGACTAGTATCGGTACAAATAGCAAAGTCTTGGTTCCCCTCCAGGAATCACAAGAATAAAAGTATCGAAAAGAAAGAATTTCTTTTAAATAATCTTCTTTCCTGAAAAGTTTAAACTTTCAAATTACATTTATCATTATGTAATAATCTTTCTAGAAAAATTTACTATTTTCTAGTTAATATACCGTGTCAGATTGTCTCATCAAAGCATTTAGGAAATTCCTATCGATAACGTTGATCAAGCACATCGACCAAAATTCTTAAAACACTAAATGGGCAATACAATCACAAAATCGTATTCTATAGGATAAGTAAGTTTCTCAAAAACTTCTAAGAATATTCTTTGTTCGTTTTAAGAACAAAAATACGGTTATACTTATAAATAAATCTTATGAAAAAGATTTTGCAAAATTTTAAATTTCCATTTTCATCCAAAAATCAATAAATAAAAGAATGGTCTCATCGAAATATTCATAGAATATTTGATATATAAAATGGATGAAATAAGCTGGACAAATTGAATGACAAAATAAGTCATTCATTAGAATCATAACGAGTGCGGAGTGCGTAAGTGGAATGCTAACTCACGCGACTCGTAGCCAAATGAAAATCGGTGGTAAGGTCAAACTGAAAAGACCTTAGCACCACACAAAGATTACTTAGGTGATAAATCCTAAGACAAGCTCAAAAATACCAGAAAATTTCTCAAACTACATGAATGAGAGAAATAACACTTTCCTTATAAGTGGGCTTAAGGAATAAAATGATGCCATCAAGCTGGAATCAAAATCATAAAGGAAAAATAGAAATCTGCTTAACAGATTGAAAATGTCGAAGATGAATAGTCCACAAGGGACAAATAGGATATGCGCTTCACAACGATTAAGCCAATCCTTACAAAAATCAATTCCGAAGCCTAAGTAAAAATATCGGCTCGGAAAGATAAATCACATAAAATAATTTCGACATCAATAGAAAGCAAATTGAGTGTTGCAGATCTACCATCCGGATACGCAATCCTCAAGAAGTCATCAAGCACAAAATATTTTCAAAGAAAAGAATCTTCAAGTTCTTTTGATATAAAAACAATGAGATGAACCCATATAAAAAAGAACTCAAATAGAAAGTTCACGAATTAAAACAATGCCATCAAGGATTGAATGAAAATACCTTGACCAAGAGAAGAGTTGCCAGGGGCCTGCAGCTTTCCTTCCCACTTGCTTGGAAGCTTAGGACACGAAGATAAAAGATGACCCGAACCTTTGCAATAACGACAAAAGAGGGGTTTCGGGCACTCCCTTACATGGTGGTCTGCGGAACCACAATTGTAGCATCGTCCACGACTAGAGGTAGGAACTTTTGCTACCTGAGTTTGTTGCTTTCCTTTCTTATTAGAATCGGGGCCTTTGAATTTGATAGGCCTCTTCAAGTTATTGTCGAAGTTTCGTTGGGCACGCACAACTTCAACATCACCTTCATTATCGGCCTCTTCAAGACGAAGAGCGATATCAATAAGCTGATCAAATGAAACCTCAAGTTTCAGGAGTAATGGCTTCTTAAGATTCTTATTCAAGCCATAGACAAATCTCTGATTTTTCTTCAATGGGGTATTAATGTACTCAACCCCGTATTTGGACAGAGATTCGAAGGATGCGACATAGTCTGTCACAGAAGATTCACCTTGAACAAGGTCTATGAAAGGCCGGGCTAAAGTTACTTTTTCAGCCTCCGGCACAAATTTCAATTCGAATCTTTCTCGGAATTACTCCCAAGTGAGATCCGCTTCAACGATTTCAGAAATTAAAAGCTCATACCAATCTAATGCTCTTTATTGGAGCATGCTAGAAGCCACTTGGACTCGATGAAGGTCAATAAGGTTCATGCGAGAAAAGATGCGATCGCATGATTTGAGCCAAGCTTGAATTTCTATAACACTCTCGGATCCCCTGAATGGCCTTCCATCCAAATCGGTGTAGTCTCTACACAAGCGTGCAAAACCGGATCTAGGATTAGTAGGCTCTGGAATGGGTCCGGCTGCTTGAGCGTTCTTTACTAAATCAAGAAGTTGTTGGGCAGACATAAATACTCCATCCTGGGGAGTAGGACTAGATTCACCGGCGCTGGGACGGCCTGGTCTAACCATTTCTCTTCTTTAAGAAAGAAAGAAAGAAGAGGAAAAGGTTACTCTCAAAATAAATATCAAGCAATCTTGATAGATAAAATAAGGAATCATAAAAGAAAGTAGGATAGAACGGTACGAAGACCCGAATAAAATCCTAAAGCACAACTCCTAAGAAAGACTTAGGACATGATCCTTGCTAAATTATTCTATATTGTTCCGAAGTTTGGCTCCGATACCAGGCTGTTACGCCCCACCTCTATACCCACGCTAGCCAAGAACATTACGATGAATGCTGTCAACTAGCACGGAGAATAAGGCTGTTGAGGAGCGACCATCCATGTAATTGCTTTGCGCGAGCATCGATATGTCAGATAGTATAACATGCATTTCTTATCAAGAGGGAAATCTGACACACCGACACAAACTCAAAGCTACTACACAGTGGCTATAATATCTTCAGAAACAAATATAGAAATAAATATAACATAAATCAGTCATAGATAATTCATATCATAAAGGCGGAAATAGATATGAATATTACACATGATAGTGTACATCAGAGTAGTGGTCAAACAAGATCCACAATATAAAAAAGAATAGATACAAGTGCTAGACAAATGAATAAGTATACATCATAGAGTCTGCATCTCAAATGTATACAGCAAAAACTACTAAACTTAAGTAGTTAGCCAAAAGATCAGATGAAAGTCCGATAAGGAGTCAAGCAGAAGCACCTGTAAAATCTCAGTCTGACCCGAGTATTATTTAAGAAGAAAATAATAAACGGATCAGTCTAGTTATAAGTATCAGATAACATGATATAGAATTAATAGATATGGCATAAACATATAATAATCACAATGCCAAGCTGTGATATATAAGTAATTGAAAATCAACAAGAGATTAATCAATTTCACAATAATCTACTCAGGATAAAAAGGAATGTCATACTCCTAATTTCATTCACCAAGCCACAATAAATGACATATATATCAATGCCAATCGTAAAAGTTGGTGAAACATAAATTCCAGAAATCAACACACAAAATCCAGAAATCACAATCAAAGGGAACAACGACGTCGTACAGCGGGACATCCGATGAACCAAATCACAATAAAAAGGATGGCCAATCCTTTAAAAATGAGCCGGAGCTCCTCCAGACAGGGTATAGCCCCCCATTGCGGACATTGAGCCGAAGCTCCTCCTGGTGAGTCAAAACTCCTCCTAACATGGTATAGTCCCCCATTGCGGACTTTGAGCCGAAGCACCTCCTGGTGAACCGAAGTTCCTCATGACAGGGTATAGTCCCCAATTGCGGATATTGAGCCGGAGCTCCTCCTGGCGAGTCAAAATTCCTCCTGACAGGGTATAGTCCCCCATTGCGGACTTTGAGCCGAAGCTCCTCCTGGTGAACCGAAGTTCCTCATGACATGGTATAGTCCCCCATTGCGGACATTGAGCCGGAGCTCCTCCTGGTGAGCCGAAGCTCCATAAGAAAATGAAGTATCGTCCTCGACATAGACAAAGAGACATCGCACATTGCTAGTCTAAATCACAAAGATGATCGTCATGATCAACGAGAAGTGTCAATTACACTAAGCTAGTAAATATATGATTTTAGCTTCATGTCCCATAACCACTTGCTTAACTTAAATATTTACGAACAAACTGTAGATCTCCACTATAAAATTGTCACAAGGGATTCAATCGAACAAGTCCAAGAATTAACCGACAAAGTGAACGCAAGTGTTTCATACCACTTGTTTTACTGAGTCGTATAATTATATTTCTCATACGAGTGAGGTAAAGGTTTATATATACTAATAGATTGGAAAACGGTTTTATAAACGAATTTGGTATTAAAATAGTATTGAAATCGTTTGAGGAAAAAGTTTTGACATTTATTACAAGTATAGAAAACCTTTATATATTTAAAGTGACAAATCACAAAGAATATTATAGGAACAACCAATCACTAAGATTCACATTCGAAAATGTGAATAAAATCCAAAGAAATCGATACCGAATCCATCGAAATGGATATTCCAAGAATTCCCGAAGAAAATAAGTCATCAAAGTCAATAACAAATGATAACAACAGATAGGGAAATAACACAAGTCGATTAAAGTTGGAATTTCAGACAACTAGGCAAAATAGGTATAGTTGGCAAATAGCAGCAGGTCGGTCGACCGGACTCCCTGAGTCGGTTGACCGAACCAAAAACAGAAGTGCACGGGGTAGCAGGTCGGTCGACCGGACCCTGAGCTCGGTCGACCGAGCCCTGTAGCCTGCACTTCCAAACAGAGGTAGGAAGTGCCCATTCTACAGGTCGGTCGGCCGGCCCAAGGGCTCGGTCGGCCGAACCTATTGCTGGCACTCCCATGCCCTATTTCAAATGAGGTGCAAATCTCGATCAATTTGCAATCGCACGAGCAACGACGCTAAGGGTTTATGCCAATCGACTACCAGGCCCTATATGCTCCTCGATGCATCACCAAAAACATGTTTAAACATCAAAGTTAGGATTTTTAACGAATTGAACTCAAAACACTAAAAATTGGAATATTCACCAAATCAATCCAAACCAAAAGAAAATGCACACGAATAAGTGTTAGGAATTCATACCTAACATTCGAAGATAAATATAAGCATAGATGTGAGTTAAAATCTCACCTTTGAACCCAAAAACAATGAATGAGGAGCTTGAAGACAAGGGGAGATCAACCACACTTCAATCTCAACACTAGAAGCTTGAATGTAAGCTTAAAAGAAGAACATTCCCTAAGTTAGGTTTAGGAAATTTTTGAAATCAAAAGGAGAAATGTTTGGAGAAGAAGAAGAGAAAGCTTACCAATGGGTTCTCTTTGATTTTGGAGCAAGAATTTGAGCTAGCAAGAGGAACTAGGGCTTGGAGTTTCTAATTCCCTTTCCTTTCCACCATTTTCAGTTGGAGCTTGAGTTTGAGGAGTGGGAATGAGTGAATGGAGAGGAGAGGGCTGAGCTAGAGTATAAGTGGGGTAAATGGGTTCAGCCCAAACCAAAGTCATAAGCGGGAAAAAGTAGCAAAAATCAACTTTCTCCAAACATATCGAAGCTTATACTCAAAAAGGTCGCAAACGGCATTTTGAACTCAGTGGGGGTGGTCTCGAGTCCTAATTCGGCTGTTTGCAAAAAGTAGCTTTTCGGACCAAAATCCGACGAACGATAAAATATTAAATAAAATATTTAAATATAAAATTGATAAATATGCGGGTTGTTACATCTTGCTCCAAACTACAGAAAAACTCAACCGTAAAACTCCCATCGCCAATGTCCAACACGACGCTGTTGAACTCACCGACGTCACCATCACACACCACGACCATGAGCCTCATTTCCCCAAAACGCGAACACCTCCGATCCACATCTCAAGTCGCAACAGCTTCTACAGTTCGGCCGAAACCAAACAACTCTAAAACCCTAATTCCTCCAAATTCCCTTGATTCACTCATTAAAAAAATTTACTTGTATTTTTCCCATCTTCAACGTCACGAATACCAGCTTCGACCGAAAATCTAGCTTCAAACATCAATTTAATCTTCGGCAATCACTAGAAAACTTAAAAGGCATCCAAACCCAAATTTCATGATGATTCCTCAACTAAAATTTTTGATATGCTTGTTAAAATTCATTATTTTCAATTATTAACCCACTCTTGAAATCAATCTACAAAACTATGAATATTTATTTTGACATGCAATTAATTCCTACTTCATATTTTCATTTTAAAAAAATGATTTACTCATATAAAAATCCTAATTCCATTTTAAAATCATCCTTATACATTTACATACAACTTCCATTTATAATTTTAAGATTAATGTCGATTTGATTTAGAGTATTGAATTTCTGAAAACAACAGGGCCTGTGAAGCAACAATGAACAGAACATACATACAAACACATTTCCACCCATATATTCATACCCAAAATCAAGCGTACACAATAATATTCAGGTAAACATACATTCAAAGTCATAGCAAAATTTATCATATCCATCAACATCCCACTATAGATTCATTAAAACTGTTTTTAAAATGAAGATTTACTCACCTTTTTTAAGAAGGCAGAGAACATAGCAGGTTTTCTTTTTTTTCCCAGGCTTTAAAATTTTGATCTGTAAAAGTGCTTTGTTGTTGAAATTGAATCCATGCATAACAGGTTGAAGTTGCAGTTGAACTCCTTTAAGAATCGCAGGTTGAAGATTTTATAGCTTGAATGTTGAGAAAAACTTTCTGGTTTTGAAGTTGCAGGTGTTATCTTTACTTTTGGTTTTAATTTCAGATTTGAGAAAGTGGTTTATTGTTTTGCCATTAAAACATTTGAAAGAAAGATAAACAAAGGAAAAAAAATGAAAGAAAGTTATGTTTATATAAAAATAAAATAAAATAAAGACACTTGTTCTTAAAGATTAACACTTGTCATTTATATCCTAATTTACTTACATTTGTCATTTAATTTACTTAATTACTTTACATGTGTTAAAGACCTTTGCAAAATTGCTTTTAAAACCTTATAAAAATAATATTTATATTTTATATCTATGTAATATGAATATCAGGAAATTATTGTCAAGGACAAAATTTCACAGCTTTTTAGCCTCAAGGACAGACCTTCAATATTTTATCCTGAAGGACAACTTTCTGTAGGTGTCAGTTTTTAGTTATCGGTAACAGTTTTTCGGTATCAGTTTGTAGTTATCGGTAGCAGTTTTTAGGTATCAGTTTTTAGCTCGGTATCAGTTTTGTTGTCCTTATGAATAATTTTGGAAAATGTTTGTCCTTGTGAATAAATTTTAGAAGAATGTTTGTCCTTGTGGCAAAAATATTGAGGTCGTGTCCTTGAGGCAAAAAATACAGAGATTTTTGTCCTTTAAATTAATTCCCCCTATGAATATTTGTATTTTTAATGTTAATAAACTTTTGAATTTAGATAAATATACAAGGGTTAAAGATATTTTATAAACATTGGTTTTATACATAGCTTATGCTTTTAAAACAAATAAATGCATGATATATGTATTTTTAAAATTTAAAACATTTATGTATATACTTATAACCATTTTAAATTCAAACTTTTAAGAGAAACAAAACAAAGCTTTAAATTATAATTTCATACATATTCAAATTATTAATAGATTAAGATTAAATTTCAAATAATATCAAAATATAACAAATGCTTACATATATTACAATTTGAAAATTCAACTTTTAATTTAAAAGATATTCCCATTCACAATATATATCAAACATATATATTATAAATAGAATAAAAATTTATTAGCTTTTGAAAAACAATTCTAACCAATTTTTAAATTGTTAAAAGATATTGATTATACTTACCAAATTAAATATTTATTATCCTTAATAAGATTAATTTCACCAATTTAAATTAAAATTATAAAGAAAATTATTAAATCAATTAAATTATCATTGCAGATTATTAAATCGATATTGCCCAAAATTCCGGGTCGTTACAATATCTTTAGTGCGTATGACTTGATTCATTATGGTATGCGAGTTGATGTTGTTCCTAATGATTGTTTGAATTGGTTGTTGAATGATAGAGTATTCCAAATAATTAGCTTTCTAGGTAGGATGAGATACGAGTTTCGGGTCCAAAATTATCTTATGACGGGAAGAGTGTAATAGACTAGAAATTTAGACTGTCTTGTTAAAGATGTTAAATCAAAGTTCCGACTTTTAACTTTTGATTAATTTATTTTATCATAGAGGATATAGATAACAAGTAAATGAAGAAATGATCATGTATATATAGACACACACACAAAAAATAAGTAAATAAATAAATGAATTTATATGCGTAGATACACAAATAAAATGAGTAAATAAATAAATGAATATCTATATATACACATACACAAATAAAATATGTAAATAAAGAAATGAATATATATATATATATGTATGTATGTATGTATGTAAAAAATATGTAAAATGAAATACTTAAATTACCATAGTGAGGCCATATACTATTTCTTAGATCATACAGGGAGAGATAAGGAAAAAGGTAAGGGGAATACTACTTGTACATTTCCCTTGAAAAAGCTCAACTCCCATTTCTACCATTCTTCAATTGCAGTATTTGAGATATTCGTTACAAATTAAAAAGATGGATTTCTGAAAGCTTAACTTTCTTAGGAACAAAAGTGGAGTTTAACTTGACATCAAAAAGGTAAGAGTATATGTTTTACTGACTTATGTGAAACTTGGATTTTAAACTTCCCTTGCTATATTTATAAAGTTTCAATCATGAACATTCAAAAATCAATGCATTCCAAATCATAAAGTAACCTAAATGAAAGTTATTCATATTAACAAAAAATATTTTTGATTGCATGTTTTTTCGTCAATCAGCATTGTGTTAAGGGAGGAGAGGCGCTAGATTTTCATTATCATCATGAAGGGTCGGTAGGAGGTTGGGAGGCGCGCACATGATGCGGTGGTGCACACCATGGAGGGCATTCAAGGGAGACATGCCAGTGATCTTGGTTTCAGTGCTAGTGTCCTCGGTCAAGTGCGTATGTGCACATCATGCGCTGGGGGATAAATTAAGGGGGTAGTTTTAGGGAAGAAGATACTATTTAGATTGGTGTGGGTTGGATTATTTTGGACTTCGTCCCGAAGGAAACTGGGGTGGGAAATTTTAATGTCTGTTTTTAATTTAATTTTGAATACTAAATTTAAAAATTCATATCTTGGTTGTTTGAAATTCGATTTACCTGTATTTTTCTACGTTGGATTCGCATTGACGGGCATAACATTCTAGTGGAACTTATTCATAGACTTGGTTAGTATAAATTTATGACATATGCAAACAGATAAGATTTAAATTATGTTACTTTAGTTAATAACATCGCAATGAATTTATTACCTTCATTTTGATATCTAATTGGCAAAATAAAATACTGTCAGTTTGGGTTAGAATAGAATATGGAAATTGGACATTTGATTAGCAGAATTAAAACACTGTTCCATTAAAATAAATAATTGGACACATGTTTAGCAGAATAAATCACCATTCTGCTATTATTAACCGAGTAGGTTATATTTGGGCATTGTTCAGCAAAAATCCTTTTCTGCTATTACACTTGTATGGACCCTTAATTACAATCCAATTGATTATTATTTGATAAGTATCGTATTAATAATCAATTGTTAATTATGATAATTTAGATATGTGATCTTATGTAAATACCGGATTATAACTTGGATGATAAGGGAACAAACGATTACGTACCAATGAAATGGCTAAGCCACTTCTAATTTGAGAAGTTAATTATCTAATAAAGTTAATTTAGATAATGATTATTAATTAGTAATAAGGTTTTAAGGGAAATTATTAATTATTAATAATTTTCAGTAAAGTCCATTCATTACTCTCAAACTAAGTTTTTTTCATGAACAAGGATTGATAAAGTTATATTCGACCGCTTACAGTATGAAATTAAAGATTTATTTCAAAATAATAGACAACTTAACTTGTACAATTCATTTGGATTTGTTATATAATTATATAAAAACACACTAAATGTAACAACCCGGATTTTTTGTCTTTGGTTTTGAACATTTAATTTATTTTAAATGTTGAGTTTTGAGATGTGAATAGAATTTTAATATGGAATTTAATTATCAAATAAGTGAAATGAATTTACATTCCAAATATAGCGACTTACCGAATAAATTTAATTATTGAATTTATAAGTGAAAATCGTTAAATAATTTGAAATTAGAGTTGTTTATGAATCGAAAAGATTCCTAATGTTGGTATAAGTTCTATTTGAATTAGAAATTAGTTACTAAGATTTTAAAACTGAAATTTTATGCGATTTCGTAAATTTTAGAGATCGTCAATGTAATCGATGCGTTAAAATAGCAATCCGAGCCACACTCCCCGAATTCAACAAAACTAGTTCTATTGGATTCATAATCGTGTATTATTATCATAGTTCAAATTTCGTAGCATTTGGAATTAACGTTTTGTCGTACAGGATACAAGTTGAATTTTATATCAAGAATTCAATATAATAATTAGGTCCAAAGAGTTATCTTCTCCATACGATCGAATTAGGACTCGAAACTTTGTCCATTGCGTTCAGAATGGAGGTATAACATTATAAATGTCTGGCGTCATACCTCAAATAGTGGTTCTAGATTTTGAGTTGCGTAGAGCGAGATATTTTGATTTTGAAATAAAATGAAAAAGATCAAACCCTATCTTTTATCACAGCCACCCTACGTCTGAATCGTTTGAATCAAGCTACCCTTCAATTTAAGGGACGCGACATTTCCCTCTCATCTTAATTAGTTCGAACGAACAAATAAAAAAATTCCGAACTAAATCAATTCGTTTAGAAAAGAACTAAAAATGGGGAAGTTTATAAAAAGTTCTTTAATCGAAATCGAATAGCAGAAAAATATTTACTCCTTCTTCTTCATTTTACAACCCGAACCACCTCTTCATTCTTTCCTCTTTCCTCTTCAAATCAGAAAACCAATCAAAAAAATCAATGCCGCAATGGCGCATGGGCGCCTATAATCGAGGTAGCACATGGTTTTTGGGGTTTGACGGCACGTGTAGGAGAAGAGACGAGTTCTCGTTCGATGCTGGGGTTATTTCTCTAGAGTCTGATTACTCGTACGTGCGAGGTGAGGGGTGGTATTACGCTCGATCACGATGCTGGGACAGCGACACTATGGGTTATGGGGTTAGCGTGTGTGATGAAGTCGTGAAGGTGGTGGTACTTTGGGAAGCACAAAGTCATGGTGGTCATTGCGACCTAGTCGAGAGCGAGAGGGTTTGGGATGGAGGAATTAGGCACTAAGTTGAAAAGATGGGGTATTTTGGGTTATGATAGGGTGAGTTGCGATGCGATGGTGAGGAATAAAGTCGGTGTTGGAGGAATGGGTTGATGATGTGGTTCAACGAAGGGGGTCAGGTGAGGCGAGATAGTTCAAAAGGAAGGATTATTTGCGGAGACGACAAGAAGAAGTTATAAAATAATTTATTTTGATTAATTTTAATTAAAGAATAATTGGTTTATTAACTATAATTAAAATTGGAATCAATAACTCATATAATTCATAATTTGCTTACGAGGTCTAAAAATCATGAAGAAACGTGTCGAGCTTGGATCGGATTGCAAAATAAAAATCAAGGTGAGAAATTCTTAATCATTTGGATTGCCAAATTTAAATACAAATTTTTAAATTTAATTATTGGATGTTTGATTGGATTGATAAATTATAATTATCTGTTGGATGATTATATTATATATAGTAGTGTACATATTAGTAGTTGGATTGATATTTCCGCATATTTTAGCGTATAAGACCATATGCACCCCGCAAAATAGCAGATGATCCTACATACCGCGTTATCCCCCTCGAAGTGGGATTGGTATTTTTATGTTGTATTGACATCAGTGAAGACATTGAAAACAGATTGGAGGGATCCAACTGGATTCCTCAAAAATTATATTGATCGTTTTTCACACATAATAATTATGATGTGTTAGAAAAATCTATTATAGATTGTTGTTGTGATGTGGATTATTAGATTCTACAGTAGCACTGGCCTAACTTTGGGTATTTTAAATACCATAAATATTATTTTTGGAGTTTGAAGGAATTTAAAAGTAGATTTCGAATATAAAAATATTTGTACAGAAATTTCGATTATTTTTAAGAAATTGATTTGGATAAAAACAATAATTGATTTTGGTGTGCATTCAACTATTCGTAGAAATATTATGAATAGAGATTTTAAAATATTTATACAAAAATTTTTTTTAATGACGGATATTAAAATGATATTTTCTAGAAATATGGAAAGAAGTTGGAACTAATATTAAAAATAGGAATATAGATTTTATAAGAGAATGGACTTATGTAACGACCCGCCTTTTTGGATAGTTTTAAATAGACGATCAAATACACATGTCGATTCCAAACCATTCAAAAGGGCAGATAGTTATTGGGGTAAATAAGAAAAGAAAAGAAAGAGAATTAAAGAAAATGAAACAACACAGAATCTCACAGCGGAACGATAAAATATGATAGTCAAATAAACAGTTCATGAAGCTGTTTACTATACTTTGACAATTATTTATACAACATTTATCAGAGTTATACATATACAACAGAACAATTAAAATAATGCAGCAGATAGCATGATGCAAGGGTAATAATAGTAATAGTATACCAAATCTTCGTCTTCATCCTCCAGAATAGATCTTCAAAAATCTGAAAACTCAGGACTGACCCGAGCGTAATGAAAAGACAAAACACTCGAGTCAGGACTAAAATATCCTTATGAAAGTTAAATCAACCGTAAATAAATATGAGTGTAACGGCGTCAAAGATGTTTACGGGGTTTGACATCTCATATCCAGTGTCAACGTGCGTGCAATAACTCAAAAGATGTTACGGGATTTTCCATCTCTCAAGGATCCGTGAAACTATCTACTATGTAGTAATATATGCTAAGTAGATAATGCCTATCAGTAATATAAAGTATCAAAATAGCGTTAAGGCGTTACCATAATCCCCCTTAACACATTTTATATTCCCAAAAGCATATACAAGACCGTAGCTTCCCCAAAACCGGAAGTCACCATAGGGCAATCCATATACTCAAGGTACAAATCAAAACGTAGTGGTCGCGAATAGGATAATCAGTATGACAAGGTACATGATGCGATACCAACTAGGATACTAGTAGTTGCGTGATCCGGACTGATGTTGAGCATAGCCAGCAGCTACCCCAACACCATGAAACAACATTCCCAAATCATGGGTGCACCCAAATCGAATCACAAATGTAATAGAAATGGTATCGAAGAAGCGTGTCCGCTAGAGGTGGCGAACCTCAATGGCCCGGCGCGGCTCCTGTTTTAGTCATGTCAGGGGTCATCCAATATCGTTCTCTTTCTTCTATCAACGCGTTCACCAAACCATCCACTTCATTCTGGATCAACACTCCGCGTATAATAGTTATTAAAGTGGTGTTCGGTATCGACAGTGAGTATGTCCATATCCGATCCCGGTCTCTTTAATAACTACGTATTATTACACCGTTGGCACTTTTACATTTCAAATCGATTCATAATTGATATCAAAATATCATATTTGCTTCAAAAATCAAATCCATTTCAAATATCATCGTATCTATTCAAATGTAAGATTCGTTCCAAAAATCAATTTTCCCACCAATATCTCATTTCGATTTCAAAATCATTTCGAATTTCAATTTAGTTTGCAACTTCATTTAACTCAATTCATATTTAAATTCAAGATTTAAATATAAACATTTCACCTTATTGAGCAGCTTAGGATTTTAGAAAAATAGTTTTAAGTAGTTTAAAAGTAGTCTTAAATAATTAAAATAGTTAAAATACTTTAAAATCTTAAAATGGATTTGAAATAGATAAATTTAGTTTAAAATAATTAAAATTGGGTTAAGTAGATTCAAAATAGATTAAAATAGTTAAGTATTCAAAATGGTTTATATAACCGAGTAATTTGGAAAACAAAATAAAACAGCTTCAAAACCAAACCATTTCAATTATAACTTCCCAATTCAAATCAATTCATTCTGCCGATTCAATTTCGATTTCAATTCAATCAACGTCAACTTTGACTTCAAATTTATTAAATTTTATATTCACTTTCAATTAGTTCGATTTCAATTTATATCGATTTTTAGCTTGATTTTTCAAAATATCAATTTATAACACTTAACAAAATTATCCTTCAATATTCAAATTTAAATCCCAATTACGAATATGATTCAATTTCAAGTTCAATTCAAAATATCATTTTGTCACTTTTACTTAGTAATATTCAAACTCAAATTTAATGTTCAATCTTTAAAACAAATAAATTTCCAAAATTCAATCATATCCAAATTTTAAATCTCAAAGTCTCCACTTAAATTTATTCAACCATTTCTTTTAACCAAAATTTTATTTCAACATTCCAAACTCAATTTTTTGATAAATTCGATTTCTATAAATTGATTTCTATTTATCACTTTTAAATCAAAACATTTAAATAAATTTCAAATCGACGATCTTAAAATTTATTAATTTAGCCAATCCGATGTACGTATATAATTTTCTATCCAATGACCAAGTGATTAGTTATTTCAATCAAATGCCAGGGATGAATATATATCACTTAAATTAAATCTCGGTATCATATGTATGCATAACAGGATATATATAAGCAAATAAACATCCAAACATTCAATTATCAACAAATATCATCCATCAAAATACATCATCCAATAAACAATACAATTCATGTGTGTTTCATAGTTGTCTATGTCAGGTAATTTAATAGCAATTCAATTTTAACTTCAATTTAATTGTCAATTAAATTTTCAATGGTTAATTCAAATGACAAGCTATATGACAATTAAATTTTTATCAAACACGACAAATAAAATCATAACACTTCATAATGCCAAATTTAACTAGCATAAAGATATTTAGTACGGTGTGAGCGTTATAAAACACTCACCTTGATTTCAATGCAGTTTCAGCGTTCTACTTCGAATAAAATTAAACGAGCGTTTAATTTTACCCGAAATTCAACTAGCACCAAACGAATCCAAACCAGTTTCATTTCGAAGCTCTCGCCATCACGATCGCAACGCAAAAAGTCTCGCCTCAATCGGACCTCGTATGTAGAAGTTATGCAATTTATAAGATATCGACATTTGAATTCACAACACAATTTATATTATAACTAAACCAATTCATACCCAAAGAAAATGAGGCCCAGCCCACTTAGCCTCATCTTCCCCAAAGCTACAGCCTGTACACGGTATGCTCAAACCCACGGCCGCGTGCATCATTTCGAGTGATACGGAGCTACGCACGACGAAACCAAATTTCGCCTTCGCCAAACTCCTTCTCTCCGCGTGCTCGACTCGACCATACCAAAATCCCCAAGCTCGGCCACCCCTAGAAAATTGCGACACGCATTGCCACCGTACGCACGCGATCAGGTCGCGCGTCCCAAACCATAGCGGCACACCACCAAAACTTGCTCTGAGATGCTATCTTCGACGAAGAGTTCAAATTCGCACTCCAATCCGTGAATCGATCGCTAAATCCCCTGACTTTTCAAACCCTAGTTCACGCCAAGGAACGGCCTCGACCCCAATAGTTGCCGCACCCAGCAACGAGCATATCAAATCGAAGAGAATTAAAAAATAGGATTTTAGGAAGAGGTTTGGGATTTTTTTCATTGAAAATTTTGCAAGAAATAAATTTTTAAAGTTGGATTTATGTTTTTCCTCTACCTGAAGCTTGCATGCAGTTATTAAAAGGGGAAGGAGAGTCTCTTACGTGTTTGAATGGGTCAAAGGTACAGTGGAAAGATGGGATAGCAGCTGAAAAGGAGATTGACTAATTAAATATTTATTTAAATTTCAAAATACTTCGATCTACGCAACTCGAAATCTCGAACCCCTATCAGGGCATGTCGCTAGGCGTTCATAATGTTATACCCCTATTCCGGACGCAATGGTAAAGGTTTCGGAAGCTAATTCGATCGTATGTACGAGTTACAGAAATAAACGATCAAATTTAAATTAAACCGATTAAACGGATTTCTGAGCGTTTAAGCTTACCCCGGACAAACGGTAAATCCGATTGACATGAAATTTGAAATCTTAAAATAATATCACATTACAGATCCGATGAAACTAGTTCCTCGAAATCCGAGACTGTTTGAAAAATGACTATTTTTCAGTCGATAATTAAATATTAAAATATTCAATTTTCACAAATAAATTTTAAATTCAGTTTTAAAAGTTCTATAACATCACTATAACTCCAATATGATAAAATAAATTTTTTTTTACAAATCATTCTTTAATCATGTTAAAGCCGTTATTCAATTATCCAATAAATTCCAATTTTAAAATCTTATTAACTCTATTATAATCCCGATATAACTTACATTCGTTTTGGAAACCAATTTGAATCATATTAAATCAAATTTCAATTATTCACTCTATTTTTATATATTAAATTTCAATATCAAATTAATCATATCAAATTCGAAATTTAATTATTCAAACATTTGTAATATTAAATTTAAACAATTTTTTTATTATTCTTGAATCGCTATCTTTTGAGATATTTAAAACGAACTTAAAATTTAACTTTTGAAACGAATTAAAATTATAGAACAACCATTCCCATTATACGGTTATCCAATTCCCGTTATTAAATTATTCCATAAATTCCAAGTATTAAATTTAAACAATTTCGATTATCCAATAATTCATTATCTCTTGAAATATTGAATTTGAACTTATAAGATTCAACCTTTAAAACAATTCACAATTTAGAACACTATTTTCATTTTACAGTTATTCAATTATTCAATAAGTTTTTAAATATTTAATTTAAAAAATTTACCTGCTCAATATTCAATATTTGATTTAAATAGATTTTTCTTATCAATCAATTACTCTATTATACCCAACGAATTCAACATTTATTATCCTATTCAACTTTTGATTGCAAAGGCATTCACTAAGTAACTTTTATTTTTCATTACTTGGATAATTATTGTTGCAATTCATTCCAGTTATTATTATTCCAAACGAATTACAAAATTTTCCTAACACTAAAACACGAAATCTTATTAAATTAGCTATTTTAATTATCGGAAATTTACCGGTCGTTACACTCTCCCCCACTCAAAACTTTTCGTCCCCGAAAAGGAAAAAGAAGGGAAAAGGAACTAAGTAAAGAATTCAACATTTGATATTTTTATTCAAAATTATCCACTTATAAAACAATGAAATTCCATTTATAAAGTCATAACTACGCTTCCACTAAGTTACTCCAAACGGCTTCCTAACTTTAAAAGTTAGTTATCAAAACAAGTTATAAAAATTTTAAAACTTGAAAAAAATTTCTTACACCCGGATTTTACGAAAAATTTCGGCAGAGTCTCCTTTGCGCGGCTCGATCGGTACAACTACAAAACGCCTCTACGGGCCCCAAACCAACAAAAGAAAATCAAAAGCCAAGTGGCTTATCCAAAAATCACCAAATTCAATGACAAAATAAACATGTACCTTATATTTTATTAGCGAGCATATACGACTAATATAGCGCGAAAGAGAGCTCCAAATGCGAAGCAAGCGCAATCCGCACCTACTAAACACTCAACAAACAATGAGAATCATGCATATATGAAAATAGTATCAATATACATCATATAGCAGCATAACAACTACATGTGCCAACATAGCAAATGCAACAAACAACATATGCAACCATCAATCAACTATCATCCAACTATCATCCAACAAATCCATAACCAATCAATGTAAATTCACTTCTCATTAATATTTATTCACTTGGTTTTCAATTTTAATCACAGTTGATTCATTAGCGTTGGATTTTACTAACATTCATTCACAATTCAATTAGTTAGCATTCACTAATTTATATTTATATTATTCACTTCCAATTTGAATCAAATTAAATTCTATTTAAATTCATTTGACTTCCCATTTGATTTCAATGATTTATAGCTTTCAATTTCATTAACACTTATTGAATTATATACAATCAACTAACAATCATATAACAACCCAATCATACCCAACATAACCAAATTATTAATTTTTACATTCAATTTGGTTATCTCTTTCATATATGTATCCTGTTATAAAATTTTAAAAGAATCATTTTATATTTGGCATCCTAAATTTTCAATATTACTTGAATTTAGTCTGTAAGCCGTACGTATATCATCCGTAAGCAATACCAATCTAATCGCTTATTCGATCACACAGTTTAACTTCCAACTAGTATCGTTCACCCGACTCTCTAGTACGGACTCAGATTTGGTTCCTTGATTGGAACTGTTACTCTCCTTGCATAGCCATATACTATGATAGAGAATTCCAGAATCAAATTAAAATCCATATCTAGGGTTCGCCGTCGAAAATCGAGTGGAAAATCCTAACTTGGATCGATATAAATCATCTCGAAATTTTGTGCTCGAATTTGGATCAAATCGCTTTGCAAATAAAATAATATACGTACTATCTCACGTATTACCTTCCAATGGATTTCTATCCAATTTATCTATACTAAATTATTTTATTGACTTCTATTTTTTTTCCTCTTAATTACTCACAATCTATTATTCAGTTAGTATATTCATTTCTTTACCTAACATTTTTTTTGTTTTTTTGTTTTTTTTTGTTTTTAACATTATCTTTTCTTAAAATTCATAGCAAAGAATTTTCTTACTCAAGTTCATTTTAAACATTCTATATAATTTAATTAAACTCAATTTCTTTTCCCAATTGATTCTTAGCTATAAGAAATTCCTTTGTTTACATTTATTGCATTTTCATAATTTCAGCTAAAAACGAATTCATTTGTGGAACATTTTATTAACCGGCACTTTAGTTTATTTATCAACCTATAAAAGTCTAACCTCTCATAAATGACTTTTCTTAGTTTACAGTTATCTTAAAGGTTACAAATTCAATTTTTTTCAATCCCTTTGCAATTTATATTTATTTTCTCTAACCAATTTACAAAAGATATTATACAATTCATTTGTCTTCTTTCTTAAGTTCACTTACTTGTTCCATTTATCCATTCATCATTTCATCTTATTGTTTAAGTATATAACCTTTTTATCACAACCAAATTTTCATTTATATACATTTTAATTCCTTTTGAGTTTTCCTTACTTGTATACTTCAATTATTTTCAGGTTCTGTTTATTTGTACAATATCTCATTACATATCCAAAACATTATTTTAACTTTTAACATTTGGTAAGTCTTGTTATATGTTATCAGAATGTAAATTTGGTATTATACAAATTTATAGAATTTCATTTTACTTAATTAGAATGTTCACAAATTTAATTCGTTTAAATCCTCTTTACCTTTCAACTTTAAAGTTTTCCCAAAACATAAGCTTAGATATCTTAATCCTCTTATTTTATAAATTCTGTTATTAACATCTCATTCAAATAATTTGAAAATTACTAATTAACATAACTTAGAAATTTAAATGCCCGGTTCCTTTCAAATCATTTGAAATAAATATATACACTTATACCTTTAATATATCAAATCACACCTTTGGAGTTTAAACCAAAATCCATTTACCCAAAATAATTTCGAAGAAAGCAAAGCTTCTTAGAAGTCTCCCCCACTTTGAGACTCGAAAATGAACGTCGATGATGCTGCGCAGTCATCACCGAAATTATTTTCCAGCGACATAAGAGAGGAGTACTGAATTAATTCCTTCCTTTAAAAATCCTTTCAAAATATTTCCATAAACAATTTCCAACTAATATTACTATATATTTCTTCAAAACTTTGAAAACCGTTTTCAAGATCTCCGGGTCTTAAATTCAATATTTTCCAATTTAAATCTATTTTAATTCATATGTCACCTTTATAAACTATTCTTATAGGATTTTACTTTCTTGAAATATTCCATAAGTGTTTTATCATTTTCCTTTTGTAATTCACCTTATTTATTTAAATTACAATATCCGATTAATGTTAATAGCCAATATTTCATTTCCAACAACCAAATAAGCTAGATTGATCACAATAAATTTTGAAATAAATTTTTTATATACAAAATATAATTAGGGCAAAATTATTTCATTTACCCAATTTCAAAACAATACTATGTCGAGTTGTTCTGTTTAAGTGTTTAGAGATCCCTGTCAATGATGTTAATTACTCGTATTGACCATAATCCATAAGCCACTCAACAAATCAACCGACACAATATAAAACATTTTATATCACTAACAAATACGCTCTCTCATATACACTCAACTCATTCATATAGTTTACCTCTATTTCAATGAGTTATTCCCCACTAGAGCCAAGGATTATCGCTAAACCAAAGCTCTGATACCAACTATAACGACCTGCCTTTTTGGACAGTTTTAAATAGACGATCAAAAACACATGTCGATTCCAAACCATTCAAAAGGGCAGATAGTTATTGGGGTAAATAAGAAAAGAAAAGAAAGAGAAATAAAGAAAATGAAACAACACAGAATCTCGCAGCGGAACGATAAAATATGATAGTCAAATAAACAGTTCATGAAGTTGTTTACTATACTTTGACAATTATTTATACAACATTTATCAGAGATATACATATACAACAGAACAATTAAAATAATGCAGCAGATAGCATGATGCAAGGGTAATAATAGTAATAGTATACCAAATCTTCGTCTTCCTCCTCCAGAATAGATCTTCAAAAATCTAAAAACTCAGGACTGACCCGAGCGTAATGAAAAGACAAAACACTCGAGTCGGGACTAAAATATCCTTATGAAAGTTAAATTAATCGTAAATAAATATGAGTGTAACGGCGTCAAAGATGTTTACGGGGTTTGACATCTCATATCCAGTGTCAACGTGTGTGCAATAACTCAAAAGATGTTACGGGATTTTCCATCTCTCAAGGATCCGTGAAACTATCTACTATGTTGTAATATACGCTAAGTAGATAATGCCTATCAGTAATATAAAGTATCAAAATAGCGTTAAGGCATTACCATAATCCCCCTTAACACATTTTATATTCCCAAAAGCATATACAAGACCGTAGCTTCCCCAAAACCGGAAGTCACCAGAGGGCAATCCATATACTCAAGGTACAAATCAAAACGTAGTGGTCGCGAATAGGATAATCAGTATGACAAGGTACATGAGGCGATACCAACTAGGATACTAGTAGTTGCATGATCCGGACTGATGTTGAGCATAGCCGGCAGCTACCCCAACACCGCGAAACAACACTCCCAAATCAAGGGGTGCACCCAAATCGAATCACAAATGTAATAGAAATGGTATCGAAGAAGCGTGTCCGCTAGAGGTGGCGAACCTCAATGGCCCGGCGCAGCTCCTGTTTTAGTCATGTCAGGGGTCATCCAATATCGTTCTCTTTCTTTAGTCAACGCGTTCACCAAACCATCCACTTCATTCTGGATCAACACTCCGCGTATAATAGTTATTAAAGTGGTGTTCGGTAACGGCAGAGAGTATGTCCATATCCGATCCCGGTCTCTTTAATAACTACGTATTATTACACCGTTTGTCAGGAACAGATTCTTCATCTTTCGAAAATTCCACATCGATACTCACTTTATCGACTGCCGAGAAATCGAAGGCCGAAAAACCGAACACTTAGGGTTTTAAGAAAAAGACATAGAAAGACAGAAAATAGAGAGGAAAGAAATAGGAAATAGAAAAGTAGAATGGAATAGAAACAACAGAACAACATCAGAATCTCACAATTCGCAGCGGAACAACATATAATAATAAATGAATAATCTTTAAACAAAGAACTATATTAGTTATTACATTACATTACATTTCATTACATCATATCATCAGAGTGTACAACAAACAACAACAGTGCAGCGGAAAAAGAAATACTATATACGCATAATACGCCATGCCATCCAGCTTGCCTCCAGCAACTCCAGAATATCCAGAATATCCTGATAAACCTAACTCTTGACTGTCCGTGTGGAAATTGGTGGGCACCCAGAGTTTAGGAAGGAAAACAATAAACTCCGAGTCAGTCATGTGACTGGTGTGAGAACTCAAAACAGTTTATTTATCTTTAAAATCAAAAATAGAGGAATATTTTTAAAGTCAATTCGCAATGCTTTTAAAAATGAGACTACCATATGGCCTCCCGCACACACACACACAATGCAAACGCAGAATCGAAGGAGATTTCTCCTTATGATAGTCAAAGATGCTTGATACGCATTAAAAGAACATTTGATATTATTACTAGTGTATAGTGTAGGAAAATTCATTTCGAAAGTAGAATATAAATCTTAGCCAACATAGACATTTCGAACTATGCCTACTATAGCTACCATCTAAACAGTGGTGACCACCATAAGTAAATGGCAGGTTCTACAACTAATACCGTACAGGGTTTCGTGTTAGGAATTGGATTTCCAACGAATGATCAGGCCAAGGAACTTCCCATTGCCACATGAGAATGCCTCTGGATGGACATCCCCGAGAACCAAACCGGATCTCTACCAACACAAGGTCGGGTTACCCCTAACTGAGTAACAACTGACCGAATATGCCATCCCCCGGTCCTTTGGGACCTTTTAACCGAGCGTTCGCAATCAATTCACACAATCATAACAAAGTGTTTTCAACATGAGTAAGTATCTGGGCTCCATACCATGATACCACCCTTTTCCAGAAGGAAATGCACACATCCTAAAGGGCGCTACCCCTCATAACCTTGCTGCTTCTTTCCTGTTTTGACCATTCACGGGGTGTGAGGCTCGACGAAGTCACGTCCACAAAAACATACTTTATACAAAAGCCATGCTTTGGGTCAACAAATGATCATAGAAATGATCACAAAGATAGACAATCAAATAAATGATCCTATCATAAATAATCAACACAATGATCATTTACAGCAACACTCAGCATGTCACATTACCAAATTGGGAATATATCGCTGATAACCTTCAACTACATAACCTCTAAGATCGTACGTCTCAGAGAAGGGTGTTAAGCTAAAAGAATAAATTCTCCGCCACCAACAGGAATATATTTGAAAGAAATCGGCTTTACATCTCAATTTGTATTGTCCGACATACAATCCATACAAGTCTGTTCCGGGCTCAAACAAAACCGAAGGCACTTACAAAGAAGTCCTTGCAATCCGGATATTCACAATCCTGATCGGATTTCCCATCACATATGGAGAACTCAATACCGGAGCAACTCGGTGCAGAGTCAATTGACAGGTCATCCTATCGCTCTCGCAAATACCGGGTCTTCAACACCGATCTTCAATGCAATTCACAACGACGTATCACATATTCGGAATGGGTTATACGACCCCATGGTCCTTTCCCGGTTAACCCGAATAGTGAGCGCTTATTCAAAAATAAGTGTGGCATTCTAATTCAAACAAATCACATCAATTACCCATTCAAAGGGAAATATTGATAGTCGGTTGTTGAACTATCAATGGATATGCACACATCACCAGTTTCCAAATAATTTTCCAAATTATTTATTTTCCAAAATATCTTTACAAGATATATTATTTTCAATACTTCAAAAATAAATCAATATTTATTTTTAAACAAGTTCCCCTTTTTATTCATAAATTCTATAGTGAATTTTCATTCTAAAATATTCATGAATATATGACTTCAATTATTCATTTCAATTTATCTTCAAAAAGATAAATTCTCTAATATTCACTTTATATTGGAAAACATTTCCATACTTATTTATTCATAAGTAATTCACAAATTTTATTTATTCTCAACACTTGGAAAATATTCAATATACTTAAATCGAGATTAAATATACATTTCATTCTTTAAGGAAATCATTCTCTAAAACATATTTATTTGGGCCAAAACGGATGTTGCGTAAAACATCGTTACGACGTCCCAAAATCACTAGTATAGGGATTTGAAATTAAAATAGATATATATAAATCCCAATACTATACAAAACATTTCCTTTCGGAAATCATTTACTATAACAACAGTGTTATAGTCCACTATTTCCTTTTCATTTCTCGAAAACGTCTACTTCAACAATAAATGTTGAAATCTATGGTTTCGAATCTCAACACAATTTAAAACATCGTTAGATAGTTTTAATTCTATTTAAAACATCACATTCAAAACAATTTCTTTAACGTATTATTCACTATTCAAAAACGTGAATATACTACGTTAACTAACTTCATCATTTCTATTCATTTCATTTCAAAGGATTATTCACTGTTCAAAACGTGAATATAACTCCATTAATAGGTTTCAACAATTTACTTCTTAAAATAAGTCGTTTACGAATTTATAAAACAATGTTTATAAATTCCATTTCTATTTATTTTATAACAACTTTCTTTTATAAATTCCTTTATTAACCTATTCGATTTATAACTCAATTATAAACCAAAAGTTCACATTATAAGTTAAACACTTATAATTTATTTGTTTACAAGAATCGTTCTTTTAAACATCCCAATTCATAAATCTTATAACTTATAAGATTCATTTAATCAAAAATCCATTCTTCAATTAACTTTTCAAATTTTATAAACCTACTGCTTATAAAATTCCATTTATAACTTCACCGTTTATAATTCTATAAATTTCATTCATTTACGAAATTCATTCACTGTTCATTCTAACACTTATAAAAACTCGTTTTATAATTCAAATATTTTCATTTATAAATTATCAATTTATAAATCTTTTTATATAAATCAATTTATATTATTCTTTTAAAACATCTTTAATCTCCTATATAATTTCATCCTTTTGATTTATAAAATAATTAAATTTTATAAATCCTATATTTAAACTTTTCACAATAATTTCAAAAATCCCGATTTTACTATTTTAGAAAATCATCAGCATCATATTCTCAAAAATCAGTTTTTAACTATATTTCTCAAAAATCATAATTTTTATAACTTTAAAAATTATAACGTTTATTTATTTAAAATGGATCAATTCCAAAATTATTTTATAAAACATATACTTTTCAAAAATCACTTTGAAAATCATTTTAAAAATCCAAAATTTGGTCCAATGATGCTACACACCAAATAGTCAATCACGACAACAACGATATCATATATCGATATGATAATCCATCAAATATCAAAATATCTGAAATCAAATAAATACTGTTGAGGAATCCAGTTGGATCCCTCCAACCTGTTTCCTGCATCCACAAACATTAGCACAATACCAATTTCCGCTCCAGTATGGAATTATCGCGGTATATGGGATTTAAAATATTATCCGCTTAATAGACGGCGCAATAGGGTCTCATCCGCTAAAAAAAATGCGGGAAATCAATAACTCCAATATATACATATGCCAATATATATATATTGCTATTATATATAATACCAATTTCACTGTTTATGAAATATTCGCGGTATATGTTTTTAATAAATAACATCCGCTTACTAACGGCGCATAATGTCTATTTTAACAATCAATAGATAACAATCATCATTCAAACTTGCATTCAAATATTTTAAATCTAACTATTTAAACTAAAATCGAAACTAATTCGATTGAGTGAGAAGTTCTCACCTTGATTTCAATTTCGTTTTAGCAATTTATTTCGAATAAAATTAAACGGACGTTTAATTTTACCCGAAATTCTCACTAACTCCAAACGACTCCAATCTAATTCCATCGCGTAATGCTCGTCCATACGATTCCAACGCAACTGGTTTCGCGCGTTTTCGACCTTGTATGAAAAAGTTATGCATTTTCAAACACTCACAAATTTAATATAAACAATTACATAATCTAATTTATTTTCTTAAACTCAAATGGAATCATCACCGTCCATTTTTTCCTTGAGCAGATCCGGCCACCCCTTGTTTTCTTCTCCACGCGTTCACCAACATGTACAGGCCAAACCCAAAAACTGCCGTGCAACCCTAATAACGCGACCACCATCACCAAGTTTTAGCTCGATCAGGTGATGTCGTTTTGAAGCCCTACCCCCATGCTACCTTCGGCCCAAGACCGGCCCCTCCTAGTGCCGCCATCGCCTTGTATTTCGTGCTCGAACGCGCACGCTTCTCGAGCAAATTGCCATGGATTTTCTGCTTTGATTTCAATCACCACCGTCAGATGTAACGATCTCGTCGAGCACTACAACATTGTAGTTAATACTTTCACGAATCGATGCATGGATTTTGAGAAATTGGAGGGGGAAGAGGAGAAGATTTCGGCCTTCCATTTGTAACTGGCGGCTGCGTTTATAGATTAGGGTTTATTTTATTTTTTTCTTGAGAATTATGGGCTATTTATAGAGAATTTTCGAACACTATTCATCCGGAAATCCCGAACTCCGATTCACGCGCCGTAACCAGCGTTTCTAGGGTTTACCCCGCGTTCCGGACACAATGGAACAGGTTTCGGAAGCTAATACGGACATCTGTGCGAGTTATGGCTATAAACGTTCAATTTGAATTAAACCGATTTAAACGATTTTGTAGGCGTTTTAATTTGTACCGGACAAACGGTAAATCCAATTGACACGAAATTTGAAACCTTACAATAATATCACATTACGGATCCGATGAAACTGGTTTCGTCGAAATCCGAGACTTTTTGAAAAATGGCTATTTTAACTCGCCAAATTAATATTAAAAACAATTCGATGCGTTTCGAGCTGCCACGATCAAACGATAGCTCCGATTGACACGAAAATTGAAATCCGGTAATAACTAACTATTACGGATCCAATGGAACTGGTTTCGTTCAATTCTGAGACTGTTCAAAAATTGGCTATTTTACAGTCAATAATTAAATATTAAAATATTCAATTTTCACAAATAAACTCTTAATTCGATTTTAAAAGCTCTAAAATATCATTCTAACTTCCATATGATAAAATAAAATTTTACAAATCATTTTCAATCATATTTAACTCGATTTTCAATTATTTCCATAATTTAACATATTAAATTATCGATTTAATTATCCAATTAAATCCAATAATTCAAATAAAAATTTATTCGACTTATAAATTCACTTATTAATATTTAAAATTAATTAAATATTCAAATTTTAATTACTTAAAATTCTGGGTCGTTACAATCTTCCCCCCTTAAAAGAATTTCGTCCTCGAAATTATTAAGTAAGAAAAGTTACAGAATCTATTAATTTTCCCAAATTCATAGTTTAAAATTCTTATAATAACTTACTAAGTTTTCAAATCACACTTAGTTATCTTTTCAAAAACAACTACTATTGTTTAACTTTCAATTCCAAATTAAAGTTATAGTTTTCAAAACTTTCCAATTTTCTCAAATTTCTTCTAACGCCTTAAATTTTCGGAAAAATTGGCCATAGTCTCCTTTGCGCGGCTCGATCCAAAAAAAAATGACAGTATATATATCACAAATATACATCTCATCAAGTAATGAGGCATCCTGAAGGGAAAAAAAATGTAAAAGTACGGTATGTAATCCGAGATATGTACCTTATATTTTATTAGCGAGCATATACGGCTAATATAGCGCGAAAGCGAGCTCCAAATGCGAAGCAAACGCGATCCGCACCTACTAAACACTCAACAAACAACATGAGAATCATGCATATAGATAAATAGTATCAATATACAACATATAGCAACATAATAACTATATATGTCAACATAACAAATGTAACAAAACAATATATTCAACCATCAACCATCATCCATAACCAATAAATATTCATTCATATTTTCATTAATATTCAATGAAATAGGTTTTCAATTTAATCACATTTGATTCATTAACAGTGGATGTTCACTAACATTCATTTTCAATTAGTTTATATTCACTAATTCATATTCAAGTTGGTTCACTTCCAAATCAAATTCAATTCTATTTAAGATTCACTTAACTTCCAATTGGATTTCAATTACTTTAGCTTTCAATTTCATTAATACTTAATGAATTATATACAATCAACTAACAATCATATAACAACCAATGTATATTAAATACAACCAAATTCCTTTGCTTATACAATTATTCTTTTATTTAGATTATTCAAACAACCAAACAATCAACTTATATATACTTTAATAATTCTGAAAAATTATTCTTTTATATATAAAATATAATCAAGGCAAAAATTATTTCATTTACCCAATTTTCAAATTAATATTGTGCCGAATTGTTCTATTTAAGTGTTTAGAAACCCCTTCGGCATAGTCTTGCGGACCACGCTGACGAAAGTTCATATGCCACTCAATAAACCAATCATCACAATATAAAACAATTTTATATTCACTAACAAATACGCTCTCATAGCTATTTTTACACTCAACTCATTCTAGAGCACTACTGACTCTATCTCTAATGAGTAATACCCAACAGAACCATGGTTGTCGCTTAACCATAGGCTCTGATACCACATTGTCAGGAACCGATTCTTCGTCTTTCGAAAATTCCACATCGATACTCACTTTATCGACTGCCGAGAAATCGAAGGCCGAAAAACCGAACACTTAGGGTTTTAAGAAAAAGAAAAAGACAAAGAAAGACAGAAAATAGAGAGGAAAGAAATAGGAAATAGAGAAATAGAACGGAATAGAAACAACAGAACAACATCAGAATCTCACAATTCGCAGCGGAACAACATATAATAATAAATGAATAATCTTTAAAAAAAGAACTATATCAGTTATTACATTTCATTACATCATATCATCAGAGTGTACAACAAACAACAACAGTGCAGCGGAAAAAGAAATACTATATACGCATAATACGCCATGCCATCCAGCTTGCCTCCAGCAACTCCAGAATATCCAGAATATCCTGATAAACCTAACTCTTGACTGCCCTTGTGGAAATTGGTGGGCACCCAGAGTTTAGGAAGGAAAACAATAAACTCCGAGTCAGTCATGTGACTGGTGTGAGAACTCAAAACAGTTTATTTATCTTTAAAATCAAAAATAGAGGAATATTTTTAAAGTCAATTCGCAATGCTTTTAAAAATGAGACTACCATAAGGCCTCCCGCACACACACACAATGCAAACGCAGAATCGGAGGAGATATCTCGTTATGATAGTCAAAGATGCTTGATACGCATTAAAAGAACATTTGATATTATTACTAGTGTATAGTGTAGGAAAATTCATTTCGAAAGTAGAATATAAATCTTAGCCAACATAGACATTTCGAACTATGCCTACTATAGCTACCATCTAAACAGTGGTGACCACCATAAGTAAATGGCAGGTTCTACAACTAATACCGTACAGGGTTTCGTATTGGGAATTGGATTTCCAACGAATGATCAGGCCAAGGAAATTCCCATTGCCACATGAGAATGCCTCTGGATGGACATCCCCGAGAACCCAACCGGATCTCTACCAACACAAGGTCGGGTTACCCCTAACTGAGTAACAACTGACCGAATATGCCATCCCCCGGTCCTTTGGGACCTTTTAACCGAGCGCTCGTAATCAATTCACACAATCATAACAAAGTGTTTTCAACATGAGTAAGTATCTGGGCTCCATACCATGATACCACCCTTTTCCAGAAGGAAATGCACACATCCTAAAGGGCGCTACCCCTCATAACCTTGCTTTTTCTTTCCTGTTTTGACCATTCACGGGGTGTGAGGCTCGACGAAGTCACGTCCACAAAAACATACTTTATACAAAAGCCATGCTTTGGGTCAACAAATGATCATAGAAATGATCACAAAGATAGACGATCAAATAAATAATCCAATCATAAATAATCAACACAATGATCATTTACAGCAACACTCAGCATGTCACATTACCAAATTGGGAATATATCGCTGATAACCTTCAACTACATAACCTCTAAGCTCGTACGTCTCAGAGAAGGGTGTTAAGCTAAAAGAATAAATTCTCCGCCACCAACAGAAATATATTTGAAAGAAATCGGCTTTACATCTCAATTTGTATTGTCCGCATACAATCCATACAAGTATGTTCCGGGCTCGAACATAACCGAAGGCACTTACAAAGAAGTCCTTGCAATCCGGATATTCACAATCCTGATCGGATTTCCCATCACATATGGAGAACTCAATACCGAAGCTACTCGGTGCAGAGTCAATCGACAGGTCATCCTATCGCTCTCGCAAATACCGGGTCTTCAACACCGATCTTCAATGCAATTCACAACGACGTAGCACATATTCGGAATGGGTTATACGACCCCATGGTCCTTTCCCGGTTAACCCGAATAGTGAGCGCTTATTCAAAAATAAGTGTGGCATTCTAATTCAAACAAATCACATCAATTACCCATTCAAAGGGAAATATTGATAGTCGGTTGTTGAACTATCAATGGATATGCACACATCACCAGTTTCCAAATAATTTTCCAAATTATTTATTTTCCAAAATATCTTTACAAGATATATTATTTTCAATACTTCAAAAATAAATCAATATTTATTTTTAAACAAGTTCCCCTTTTTATTCATAAATTCTATAGTGAATTTTCATTCTAAAATATTCATGAATATATGACTTCAATTATTCATTTCAATTTATCTTCAAAAAGATAAATTCTCTAATATTCACTTTATATTGGAAAACATTTCCATACTTATTTATTCATAAGTAATTCATAAATTTTATTTATTCTCAACACTTGGAAAATATTCAATATACTTAAATCGAGATTAAGTATACATTTCATTCTTTAAGGAAATCATTCTCTTAAACATATTTATTTGGGCCAAAACGGATGTTGCGTAAAACATCGTTACGACGTCCCAAAATCACTAGTATAGAGATTTGAAATTAAAATAGATATATATAAATCCCAATACTATAAAAAACATTTCCTTTCGGAAATCATTTACTATAACAACAGTGTTATAGTCCACTATTTCCTTTTCATTTCTCGAAAACATCTACTTCAACAATAAATGTTGAAATCTATGGTTTCGAATCTCAACACAATTTAAAACATCGTTAGATAGTTTTAATTCTATTTAAAACATCACATTCAAAACAATTTCTTTAACGTATTATTCACTATTCAAAAACGTGAATATACTACGTTAACTAACTTCATCATTTCTATTCATTTCATTTCAAAGGATTATTCACTGTTCAAAACGTGAATATAACTCCATTAATAGGTTTCAACAATTCACTTCTTAAAATAAGTCGTTTACGAATTTAAAAAAAATGTTTATAAATTCCATTTCTATTTATTTTATAACAACTTTTTTTTATAAATTCCTTTATTAACCTATTCGATTTATAACTCAATTATAAACCAAAAGTTCACATTATAAGTTAAACACTTATAATTTATTTGTTTACATGAATCGTTCTTTTAAACATCCCAATTCATAAATCTTATAACTTATAAGATTCATTTAATCAAAAATCCGTTCTTCAATTAACTTTTCAAATTTTATAAACCTACTTCTTATAAAATTCCGTTTATAACTTCACCGTTTATAATTTTATAAATTTCATTCATTTACGAAATTCATTCACAGTTCATTCTAACACTTATAAAAACTCGTTTTATAATTCAAATATTTTCATTTATAAATTATCAATTTATAAATCTTTTTATATAAATCAATTTATATTATTCTTTTAAAACATCTTTTATCTCCTTTATAATTTCATCCTTTTGATTTATAAAATAATTAAATTTTATAAATCCTATATTTAAACTTTTCACAATAATTTCAAAAATCCCGATTTTACTATTTTAGAAAATCATCAGCATCATATTCTCAAAAATCAGTTTTTAACTATATTTCTCAAAAATCATAATTTTTATAACTTTAAAAATTATAACGTTTATTTATTTAAAATCGATCAATTCCAAAATTATTTTATAAAACGTATACTTTTCAAAAATCACTTTGAAAATCATTTTAAAAATCCAAAATTTGGTCCAATGATGCTACACACCAAATAGTCAATCACGACAACAACGATATCATATATCGATATGATAATCCATCAAATATCAAAATATCTGAAATCAAATAAATACTGTTGAGGAATCCAGTTGGATCCCTCCAACCTGTTTCCTGCATCCACAAACATTAGCACAATACCAATTTCCGCTCCAGTATGGAATTATCGCGGTATATGGGATTTAAAATATTATCCGCTTAATAGACGGCGCAATAGGGTCTCATCCGCTGAAATCAATAACTCCAATATATACATATGCCAATATATATATTGCTATTATATATAATACCAATTTCACTGTTTATGAAATATTCGCGGTATATGTTTTTAATAAATAACATCCGCTTACTAACGGCGCATAATGTCTATTTTAACAATCAATAGATAACAATCATCATTCAAACTTGCATTCAAATATTTTAAATCTAACTATTTAAACTAAAATCGAAACTGATTCGATTGAGTGAGAAGTTCTCACCTTGATTTCAATTTCGTTTTAGCGATTTATTTCGAATAAAATTAAACGGACGTTTAATTTTACCCGAAATTCTCACTAACTCCAAACGACTCTAATCCAATTCCATCGCGTAGTGCTCGTCCATACGATTCCAACGCAACCGGTTTCGCGCGTTTTCGACCTCGTATGAAAAAGTTATGCATTTTCAAACACTCATAAATTTAATATAAACAATTACATAATCCAATTTATTTTGCTTAAACTCAAATGGAATCATCACCGTCCATTTTTTCCTTGAGCAGATCCGCCACCCCTTGTTTTCTTCTCCACGCGTTCACCAACATGTACAGGCCGAACCCAAAAACTGCCGTGCAACCCTAATAACGCGACCACCATCACCAAGTTTTAGTTCGATCAGGTGATGTAGTTTTGAAGCCCTACCCCCATGCTACCTTCGGCCCAAGACCGGCCCCTCCTAGTGCCGCCATCGCCTTGTATTTCGTGCTCGAACGCGCACGCTTCTCGAGCAAATTGCCATGGATTTTCTGCTTTGATTTCAATCACCACCGTCAGATGTAACGATCTCGTCGAGCACTACAACATTGTAGTTAATACTTTCACGAATCGATGCATGGATTTTGAGAAATTGGAGGGGGAAGAGGAGAAGATTTCGGCCTTCCATTTGTAACTGGCAGCTGCGTTTATAGATTAGGGTTTATTTTTTTTTTTTTCTTGAGAATTATGGGTTATTTATAGAGAATTTTCGAACACTATTCATCCGGAAATCCTGAACTCCGATTCACGCGCCGTAACCAGCATTTCTAGGGTTTACCCCGCATTCCGGACACAATGGAACAGGTTTCGGAAGCTAATTCGGACATATGTGCGAGTTATGGCTATAAACGTTCAATTTGAATTAAACCGATTTAAACTATTTTCTAGGCGTTTTAATTTGTACCGGACAAACGGTAAATCCAATTGACACGAAATTTAAAACCTTACAATAATATTGCATTACGGATCCGATGAAACTAGTTTCGCCGAAATCCGAGACTTTTTGAAAAATGGCTATTTTAACTCGCCAAATTAATATTAAAAACAATTCGATGCGTTTCGAGCTGCCACGATCAAACGATAGCTCCGATTGACACGAAAATTGAAATCCGGTAATAACTAACTATTACGGATCCAATGGAACAGGTTTCGTTCAATTCTGAGACTGTTCAAAAATTGGCTATTTTACGGTCAATAATTAAATATTAAAATATTCAATTTTCACAAATAAACTCTTAATTTGATTTTAAAAGTTCTAAAATATCATTCTAACTTCCATATGATAAAATAAAATTTTACAAATCATTTTCAATCATATTTAACTCGATTTTCAATTATTTCCATAATTCAACATATTAAATTATCGATTTAATTATCCAATTAAATCCAATAATTCAAATAAAAATTTATTCGACTTATAAATTCACTTATTAATATTTAAAATTAATTAAATATTCAAATTTTAATTACTTAAAATTCCGGGTCGTTACACCGTTGGCTCTTTTACATTTCAAATCGATTCATAATTGATATCAAAATATCATATTCGCTTCAAAAATCAAATCCATTTCAAATATCATCGTATCTATTCAAATGTAAGATTCGTTTCAAAAATCAATTTTCGCACCAATATCTCATTTCGATTTCAAAATCATTTCGAATTTCAATATAGGTTGCAACTTCATTTAACTCAATTCATATTTAAATTCAAGATTTAAATATAAACATTTCACCTTATTGACCAGCTTAGGATTTTAGAAAAATAGTTCTAAGTAGTTTTAAATAATTAAAATAGTTAAAATACTTTAAAATCTTAAAATGGATTTGAAATAGATAAATTTAGTTTAAAATAATTTGAATTGGGTTAAGTAGATTCAAAATAGATTAAAATAGTTAAGTATTCAAAATGGTTTATATAACCGAGTAATTTGGAAAACAAAATAAAACAGCTTCAAAACCAAACCATTTTAATTGTAACTTCCTAATTCAAATCAATTCATTCTACCGATTCAATTTCGATTTCAATTCAATCAACGTCAACTTTGACTTCAAATTTATTCAATTTTATATTCACTTTCAATTAGTTCAATTTCAATTTATATCGATTTTTAGCTTGATTTTTCAAAATATCAATTTATAACACTTAACAAAATTATCCTTCAATATTCAAATTTAAATCCCAATTACAAATATGATTCAATTTAAAGCTCAATTCAAAATATCATTTTGTCACTTTTACTTAGTAATATTCAAACTCAAATTTAATGTTCAATCTTTAAAACAAATAAATTTCCAAAATTCAATCATATCCAAATTTTAAATCTCAAAGTCTCCACTTAAATTTATTCAACCATTTCTTTTAACCAAAATTTTATTTCAACATTCCAAACTCAATTTTTTGATAAATTTGATTTCTATAAATTGATTTCTATTTATCACTTTTAAATCAAAACATTTAAATAAATTTCAAATCGACGATCTTAAAATTTATTAATTTAGCCAATCCGATGTACGTATATAATTTTCTATCCTATGGCCAAGTGATTAGTTATTTCAATCAAATGTCAGGGATGAATATATATCTCTTTAATTAAATCACGGTATCATATGTATGCATAACAAGATATATATAAGCAAATAAACATCCAAACATTCAATTATCAACCAATAGCATCCATCAAAATACATCATCCAACAATTCATGGCGGTTTCATAGTTGTCTATGTCAGGTAATTTAATCGCAATTCAATTTTAACTTCAATTTAACTGTCAATTAAATTTTCAATGGTTAATTCAAATGACAAGCTATATGACAATTAAATTTTTATCAAACACGACAAATAAAATCATAACACTTCATAATGCCAAATTTAACTAGCATAAAGATATTTAGTACGGTGTGAGCGTTATAAAACAATCACCTTGATTTCAATGCAGTTTCAACGTTTTATTTCGAATAAAATTAAACGAGCATTTAATTTTACCCGAAATTCAACTAGCTCCAAAGGACTCCAAACCATTTTCATTTCGAAGCTCTCGCCATCATGATCGCAACGCCAAAAGTCTCGCCTCAATCGGACCCCGTATGTAGAAGTTATACAATTTATAAGATATCGACATTTGAATTCACAACACAATTTATATTATAATTAAACCAATTCATACCCAAAGAAAATGAGGCCCAGCCCACTTAGCCTCTTCTTCCCCAAAGCTACAGCCTGTACACGGTATGCTCAAACCCATGGCCGCGTGCATCATTTCGAGTGATACGGAGCTACGCAAGACGAAACCAAATTCCGCCTTCGCCAAACTCCTTCTCTCCGCGTGCTCGACTCGGCCATACCAAAATCCCCAAGCTCAGCCACCCCTAGAAAATCGCGACACGCATTGCCACCGTACGCACGCGATCAGGTCGCGCATCCCAAACCATAGCCGCACGCCACCAAAACTTGCTCCGAGATGCTATCTTCGACGACGAGTTCAAATTCGCACTCCAATTCGCGAATCGGTCGCTAAATCCCCCGACTTTTCAAACCCTAGTTCACGCCTAGGAACGGCCTCGACCCCAATAGTTGCCGCACCCAGCAACGAGCATATCAAATCGAAGAGAATTGAAAAATAGGATTTTAGGAAGAGGTTTGGGATTTTTTTTCATTGAAAATTTTGCAAGAAATAAATTTTTAAAGTTGGATTTATGTTTTTTCCTCTGCCTGAAGCTTGCGTGCAGTTATTAAAAGGGGAAGGAGAGGCTCTTGCGTGTTTGAATGGGTCAAAGGTACAGTGGAAAGATGGGATAGCAGCAGAAAAGGAGATTGGCTAATTAAATATTTATTTAAATTTCAAAATACTTCGATCTACGCAACTCGAAATCTCGAACCCCTATCAGGGCATGCCGCTAGGCGTTCATAATGTTATACCCCTATTCCGGACGCAATGGTAAAGGTTTCGGAAGCTAATTCGATCGTATGTATGAGTTACGGAAATAAACGATCAAATTTAAATTAAACCGATTAAACGGATTTCTGAGCGTTTAAGCTTGCCTCGGACAAACGGTAAATCCGATTGACATGAAATTTGAAATCTTACAATAATATCACATTACAGATCCGATGAAATTAGTTTCGTCGAAATCCGAGACTGTTTGAAAAATGACTATTTTTCAGTCGATAATTAATATTAAAATATTCAATTTTCACAAATAAATTTTAAATTCAGTTTTAAAAGTTCTATAACATCACAATAACTCCAATATGATAAAATAATTCTTTTTTTACAAATCATTCTTTAATCATGTTAAAGCCGTTATTCAATTATCCAATAAATTCCAATTTTAAAATCTTATTAACTCTATTATAATCCCGATATAACTTACATTCGTTTTGAAAACCAATTTGTATCATATTAAATCAAATTTCAATTATTCACTCTATTTTTATATATTAAATTTCAATATCAAATTAATCATATCAAATTCGGAATTTAATTATTCAAACATTTGTAATATTAAATTTAAACAATTTTTTATTATTCTTGAATCGCTATCTTTTGAGATATTTAAAACGAACTTAAAATTTAACTTTTGAAACGAATTAAAATTATAGAACAACCATTCCCATTATACGGTTATCCAATTCCCATTATTAAATTATTCAATTAATTCCAAGTATTAAATTTAAACAATTTCGATTATCCGATAATTCATTATCTCTTGAAATATTGAATTTGAACTTATAAGATTCAACCTTTAAAACAATTCACAATTTAGAATACTATTTTCATTTTACAGTCATTCAATTATTCAATAAGTTTTTAAATATTTAATTTAAACAATTTACCTGCTCAATATTCAATATTTGATTTAAATAGATTTTTCTTATCAATCAATTACTCTATTATACCCAACGAATTTAACATTTATTATCCTATTCAACTTTTGATTGCAAAGGCATTCACTAAGTAACTTTTATTTTTCATTACTTGGATAATTATTGTTGCAATTCATTCCAGTTATTATTATTCCAAATGAATTACAAAATTTTCCTAACACTAAAACACGAAATCTTATTAAATTAGCTATTTTAATTAGCGGAAATTTACGGGTCGTTACAACTTATAAAGTGGAACTTAATAAATGAGATTATTTTTATAAAAAATGAAAATCAAGGAGTTATAAAATTTATAAACGATGTTTATAAATAAAGGAAATTGATATCAGATGATAAATTGAGAATATAAATTTATAGGAAGAATTTATATTAGAATATGGGAATAGGATGAGAAAGTAATAGTGGATATTAATTTTGAAGTGGAAAGGGTTAGGTAGATCGAAATGGAAGCGATATGATGGAAATCGGGAGGAATTTATAAATTGAATTGGCTATTATGATTTTAAAAATATTTTTTAAAATGTAAAAGGTTAAGTTTGTTTGAAAAGGAAAATTTTATTATTGAACAACGAGATTTTAAACTAGTTGGGATTGAAATATTTTAATAATTGTATTTTTTTAACTATTTGACATTTATTTAAATAAATCCTAAACTTTAAAATCAGCTTTGAAAAGTGATGTTATAAAAAGCATTACGATATTTTAGATAATTACTTGAACATGTCTTAGAAGTAAATTATTATTACTCTTTTAAATACTTATTATATATATAGAGTTTTGTGATGTTTTAAATTTATTTATAAATCTTCATGGAAATGGGGTTATTCACTATATGGGATTTATAAGAGAAATCACAAAATGGAATTGGGGAAAAGTAAGAAAATTTCGGAAGTAGTTAAATAAAAGTAAACTCCAAAAAAATGAAATAAAATTCATAAAAGATGTATAAAGGGAAATTGGAATTATAAGCAAGTATATTTGAATTTGGAAAGTATTAAAGGAAATTAATAAAGGAAAAACGGAGCTTATAGAATTCGTTCTAAAACGAGTTATGGAATTTACAAATAAATTATTAAATGATTTTTGAGAAAATAGGAAATATTTGGAATGTTTCCTAAGTGTTGAACATAAAAATGGGGTTGGAAATAAAAATGTTCTAAGTATTATATAAGTTTGGGAATATTCCATTGAAAATACAAGGATTTGAAATCGTTTCAAACGTTGGAAATTTTAGAAGGGATTTGAATATATATACACACACACCTTATAAAGATATCTGGAAATAAATTTTTAAAAATTTATAATAAGGCATGATATTTGCTTATGGATGTTTTATTGATGGTTAAATAACCGAATATCAATTTTGGCCAAATTCGTTGACCGTTTCGAAAAGACCGGGATCTGCTTTGCTTTATTACAACATGATAGGGGATTCTCGCTTCGTGTTTGGTGGCGAGTAGGAGACCCATACTCCTATAGTCCTGGATGGTTGGTTGCAATCAAGAGGCTGGCAATAAAAGCAAATTCGAGGTACCAATGTATGCCATGGTGGAAAGCGGCACAGTTGGTATCAAAGCTGAAGGTTAAGAAATAACCTTGGCTCTAGGGGGAATACTCATTAGAGATAGGGTCAATAGTACCTTAGAATGAGTTTGAGTGTATTAATAGGTATGAGCGTGTATTTTTAGTGAATATAAAATGTTTTATTGTGTTGGTTGATCTATTAAGTGGCTTACGAAATCTGGTCGGCACAGTCCGTACGACTGTATCGATAGGGGTTTCTAAACGCTTGAATAGAATAATTCGACACAGTATTGTTTTGGAATGGGGTAAATGAAATAATGTTACCCAAAGATATATTTTGATATACAATAAATAATTTTCTGAAATTATTATATTTATTCGGAGTGTTTGGATGATAATATTATAATCTAACAAGATTATAAAATTGAAAATGGTTTGTATAACCAAATGAAAATTTGTATAAGTGTAAATTATACAAATGGGTTATAATTAAAATGGATTCAAAACAGAATTTGGAAATTTAAAATTTCGGAATCTTTGAGAAATGTTTAAAATGAGTTTGAAATAAGTATGTGGGAATTTGAAATTTCGGTGATTTTTGAAAAAAAAATCCGAAGTGGTTGGAAAGTGAAAGGGTGAGATTATTTTTGGAATATTTTCAGATGGAAATTGTTTTAAATGGATTTTAGAATTAATGAAGCACTGAACTCACTATAGTGCTGGAAAATAACTCTAGCGATGGCTATATCATCAGTATTCATTTTCGAGTCTTTAAGTGACGGATTGCTACCAAAATAATTGATTTGGAGATTTTTGTTGGAAAACAAACATTGTTTTAAAACTTCCAAGATAAATTATTTTTGAATAAAACCGAATTTGAGATTAAAATTCCAAGGAATGGCTTTTGAGAAAAACGATTTATATATATGTATATAATTGATTTCAAGTGGTTTGAAATAAGTGTCGGGTACTCAAAAATTTTGGAATTAAAATTTTTAAATTAAATAAAAAGTGAGAAAGTTAAAAGGGAAATTAACTTAAGTTGAAGGGATTAAATTTTAAAAATTTAATTGATTGTTGTTAGAATGGAATTTATGAAATGGTGATTTAACTTATGCAAAAGTTAATTCAATTAAATTAAATGATGTGATTATAATAAATAAAATGAAATAAGTAGTATGTGATGAAGCTAACTAAAGCTAACTAAATATACGTGCATATGAATGTGGAAGTGAATGATACAAATTAAAATAAGTAAGGAAGTGTGGAAAAAATTGAAATTTGAATTAAATTCTTACTTGATTAAATTGAATAAATTAAAAATAAATTTATTTGGAGAGAAATTTTATTTAAGTACGAATAACTCGAGTATGGTTTTGAAAAGTTGGTTAAAGGGAATTGAAATTTTAAATAAATGAATTGGATTTGAATCATATTGAATTGAATTAAAAATTTAAATATGAAAAATAACTATATAACTATAATTTATAAACTTGGATTAGATTAGAAATAATATCGAATTAAAGTAAATGTAAATTTCGAGTTGTGAAATATTATACAACGATAAGTTATAAAATTTGAATGGCATAAAAAATTTAAGTGGAAATTTTGGAATTGTGAATAAATAAGTTTGAATAGCCTACAAAAATGGAGTTAATGGAATATTATGTATTAAGCTATAAAGAGATGTGTAAGTTTGAGCAAATAATAAAATAGGTATAACTCAATTATAGAGTAGATGAATTTGAGGAAAGTAAGGTGTGAACTTTATAATTGGAAAAATGGATTTTGAGGATATATTGCACTGAACTCACTACAGATGCTGGAAAATAATCCTAGTGATGACTACGCAGCATCATAAGTATTCATTTTTGAGTCTCTAAGATGGATTGCTACCCTAATTGATTTGTTCAGCAAACAAATTTTTTTTTTGGAAATTTTGAAGGAAATTTTTTTAGATAAAAAAACCAGGCTTGGTTTAAATTAAAAAAAAGGCACGATTAGGGATATTTGTGATTTAAAAATGATTTGAAATATATACCGGATGTTTAAAAATTCTGAAATCCTTATTTAATAATTTAGAGATTATCAGGAGATAAGTTATAAACTTATAAATGGTGAATGATTTTGAAGAAAATATGGATATTGAATTTTGGGATTAAAATAAAAAGCGGGAAAGAAAAATGAAATTTAACTTATATTAAGATTGAAGAAATTAGATTTTTGAAATTTAATTGAGTGTGATTTGAATGGAATAAATTAGTGAAGTAGACTAGTTAAATGGATTAAATTGGAATGTGAATGAATTGAATTGAGAAATTAAAAAAATCGAATGGGAATAAATAAATTTCGATAGCTCATAAAAATTGAAGTTTATGGAGTAAAAATATATTTGGGCTATAAATAAGTGTAAATCTCGTGTTAAAATAAAATGTGAATATATTCGTGTATAAAATTGATGCAAAAGTGGAAAATAAGTTGGGTGGCTTATAAAAAGTAAAGAATTGAAACAGAAAAACTAAAAAATAAAATTGTTTGATATTTTGGTAAAGGAAATAAAAATTCAAACGCGAGTTAGAAAGTAAAATTGAACTCAAATAAATTAGTTGAGTGATTCTTGAAATAAGAATCTGGTATTGAATTTGAAGTGAAGTAATTAGATAATTAATTAGTTAATGGAATTTGGTAATGGAAACTAACTTGATTAAATATTGGATTGTTAGTTAAAAATGGAATTTGAAAATGATACCCGTGTTTCTAAATAAAATTCGACTTGGATTGCAAGTGAATTAAATATAATTGGAAGCGTGTCGAATGAAATGGAATTGAATTGAAATAGAAATGGTTTGAGTTGCAAATAAACCCAATTTGAATATAAATAAATTAAATATGGCCTTGATATTATTTTAATGCATTCGAGAATGAATTCGAACATGGGAATTAAAATTAAAATGGATGAAGTTAATGAATTAATAAAATTTATTAGTAAATGGAATGTAATTTGATTGAATAAGAATCAAAATTTAAATGAAAAGGAAATAGTTGCAAAAAATGAACTTAAGTTGTTGGGTAAGTTGATTGAAATAAATAACCTAAGGGAAGCTTGGCTAAAATGCATTTGTCAAATGGTTATTTAATATAATGGTATGGAATGGTTTCAAGTTTAAATAAAATAGATTTGAATGTGATGATGGTGAAAACGAATGGAATGTAATGGAATTGATTAAGAATAAATTTGAAATGGAATAGAACTAAATATAAATTGATTTGGAATCAATTTAAAATAACTATAAACTAAAGCAGATATTCAATTGAATAAATAGAGCCAAATTTGCATAAATGAATTTTTTTTTCGACGTAAAAGGAAGTAAATGTAATTCTATAAGTTAATAGAAGTGAAATGAATTGATTTTAAATCAATTTAGAACAGATATTAGTTTGTTTGATTTAAGAATTTATTGAATGCATGTAAAGTGAGTTGTAAATCACTCAAATTGATTGGAACGATGTGAAAATCGGGTGAAAGCAAATCAAACTAGTATCAAAACCTTAAAGTTGCTTATGGATAATTGTTTAGTATGCATTGCTTGTGGAATCCCTGTGTTAGCTATTTAAAATAACTGATGTAACGACCCGGAATTTTTAAGCATTTAAAATCAAAATATTTAAATTATTTGATATATTTAAATGTTAATTTTGAACTTGAATTTCAAATATAAATATTTATTGGATAATTAATTTTTGAATTTAATTATCGGAAATTGGGTAACTTATTGAATTTGGAGTTTTAAGTCTGTTAAAAATAATTTCAAGGCTTGGAAAATCTACTTTGATAATATGGAAGGCGATAAAACTTTTAGAAATTGAATTTAAAGGTGTTTTGTTCAGGTTTTAAAATTTTATCTTTTAAATTGAATTTGAAAATAGTCGTCCGAGGCACAGCCTCGGAATTCGACGAAACCAGTTCCATGGGATCCGTAATATTATATTATTATCGGATTTCGAGTTTCGTAATGTATGGACTTGTCCTGTGATCGCTCGGTAAGTAAATGTGGTGGCAAATTTTATCGAAAATTAAATATAATATAGGGTTTGACCAGTCAGCTGAAATAATTTCACGTCAAATCTTTTTCCCCTTCTTTGCTATCACTATGGCTAACCTTCTCCAGTACGCATTCCCACCTTTATATCACGTCTTCTTTCTTTTCATATTCACAAGCCTGAGAATTAAAAGAAAATTTTATGGAGCATCTCAAATTGATAGATGAAGTTTTATCGTCAATTTATTTCCTCTTCCTCCCTCTATTTGATTTCTATAAATTGAAATAGCCGCACTTCCCTCCCTCCTCTCGTTCGTTTCCTCTTCAAATCGATTCTCGAAGAAAAAAAATTGCCTGCGTGACTTCATTCAAATCAGAATCGAACGAATACGAAGGAGGATAGAATCATGGTCCTTATCATTTGAAATCGAATACAATCTTGGATCGAATACGACTCGATGTCGAAGGGTATTCAAGCGACTCATTCGTTAAGCCGAGATCTTTCCAGTGTAATCCAGGTGTCGCGAGCTCGCAGGTGACAGATGTCGCGTTGTCGTGCTGGGTGGTTGAAGTCGAGGGCTTGCTGATGGTCGTGGTGGCGGCCGATGTTGAAGGAGGTCCGAGCGATGGCAACGTTCGCAATGATAGAGGGAGGGGTCCGCTTTGTTGGTGGCGCTGTGGGTCAGAAGGGATGTCGCAGTGGGCGATTTATGGTTCACAAAAATCTCGGCCCGATTTCTTGGTAAGGCTAATGATTTAATTTCTGAATTATAATTATTATTTTTTAAAAAAAGAGTAAAGTTGAACACAGAAGTTTTATTTAGTCAGGGGTTATTATTTACACGTAAGATTTAGGAGAAAGTATTGTAAATATTTAAAACTTTTATAAGATTTCAAATTTAATTTAATTTCCATGTTGTTTTAAAACTTTTGGAGTTGGTGAATAAGTGATAAATAAAATTATTGGTTATTTTGATTACGAAGATAATTTATTAATGGAATTTAGTTAAAATCAATTTATTAGTTTAAAACCAAATATTTAGTTTAAATTAAGTTGTTGGCCAATTTAATTTATTAAATTGTAAATCATTGTAGATTATCTCGACTATTGATAAAAATTATAAATGTTTATACAAGGTCGAAGTAGGAAGGAAACAAGGCGAGATGAAATGGACTTGCAAATTAATACAAAGGTGAGTTAATCTCACTCACTTAATTTAAATTTAAATTTAAATGATGAAATTTAAATAATTGTTTGAATGGTTAAATTGATGGATGTGCTATAGTATGGTATATTCTGGAATTGGCATATTATTTTGTGCTAACATCTGTGGATGCAGAGAGAGCAGGTTGGAGTGATCAAACTCGATTCCTCAAAATATTTAATTTTGTTTAAATATTCTATGATATGATTTTTGATATCCTGTGATGAACTATATGAATAATTGGATGTTGTGGTTTGGTTGGACCTATTTGGATATGCTGAGTTATCAAAATCTCTAGAATGGAATTTATGAAAAGAAATAAAAGAGTAAATTTTTAAGTAAAATAATTCTAGTGAACTGGAATAAATTAATAATGAATTGAAAATAAAATAAAATAAAAGCGATTGCAAAATTCTAACAAATTTGGGATAAGAGGATTTTGAATTAATAGGGGGTATAATAATTTGTGAAGCTTAAGTGATATTATTTGAAAGAATAAAGAATTTATTTTTAAATTTAAGGATTAAATTTAATTTAGTGATGAAGAAGGAATTTTGGAAATCTGAAATTGATATTCTCAGTTAAAATGGTTTTTACTCAAAATAAGGAAATAAAATCTGAAAGTTAATGAAATTTGAATAAATAAAGTAAGAGAAGGAATTTATTTCAAAGTAAAGTAAAATTGGGAATCAATTGCAAATTAATTAAGTGTTTGGGTTTTGAAATTTAAAAAGAAGTGTGATTTTTGGAATTTATAAACTGGATTTATACAGTGAAATAAAATGCCGGTGGATATTTTAAATATATAAATTCAAGGTAAGGATTTATTAAAGGAATAAGAATTTGTTTAAAAATAAATAGTGGTTTATTTTTAAGAGATGTGAAGGAGAAGAGTATTTCCCTGGATAGCCAAGTATGGTTTTTAAAGAAGTTTTAAAAATAAATTAAAGGTTTTAATATTGTTTTAAAAAGAATGTTTTGGAAAGTTTATTATTTCTAAATGTTAATTTTTAAAGTAAGTATATTTTTCCCAAATCTATTATTGTAATAACCATATAAAGTAACTTGGTATTGTGTTTAAAAGAGGAAATTTAGTTTATATTTATAAAGTGTTTTATATAAAATATTCTTAAAGTATATATATATTTTAATAAAATATTTAAAGTGGTTTTAATTTTAATGTTATAAAGTATATTTTATAAAAAAAATATTTTAAATTATTTATATCATAATTGTTTTGTACTTGGTGTACCAGTGGAAATAATTAATTGGGAATGTATTCTGTGAGAGGAAACTGGATTGAAACTGTGACGACCCAAACTCGATGTCCAATAAACGACATCAAATTCGCATCGCCGGAGCTTATAACAACAATTAGATGAATATAAAACAGCGGAACAGAATCAATATCATAAATAACATCACCGTTACAACATCAACATAATATTCATACTATATCAGAGTACATAGTACATACACCACTATCTCTAAATACAACATCATGATAATATAACAGTGAACATGTATCCAAAAAGTCCTCAAATGAAAGAGGTGATAACGAACTCCCAAAAGATAAACCTGAAGTCTCCAAAAAGCTCCTAATATATCTCCAAGATAAGAGCTCAAAATACTGCTACTCCAAAATATAGAAACCTGCTACTAGGCTGCCCGTGTGGAAATAATGGGCACCCAGAGTTTAGGAAAGAAAACAATAAATTCCGGATCAGTCATGGGACTGGTATGAGTAAACAAAAACAGTTGCATTTAAATAAAACAAGATTTATAAAAGAATTTTCGGAATGCTTTTAAAAATGGAACTACCATAAGACCTCCCGCCACACACACAATGCAAACGCAGAATTGGAGGAGATTTCTTCTTATGACAGTTAAATATGCTTGATACGAGAAAAGAATTCTTTGTTATTATTACTAGTGCATAGTGATAGTAAATCATTTCTGAAAGTAGAATATTAATCTTAGCCAACATACGACCATTATCGTATGCCTACTATAGCTACCATGTTTTGTGGCAGGTTACCGCCACGCTGCATGACAGGTTCTACAACTAAAACCGTACAGGGTTTCGTATTGGGAATTGGATTTCCAACAAATGGTCAGGCCAAGGAACTTCCCATTGCCACTGAGAACGCCTCTGAAAGGACGTCCCCGAGAACCAAACCGGATCTCTACCAACACAAGGCCGGGTTACCCCTAACTGGGTAACTACTGACACGAGTATGCCATCTCCCGGTCGTAACCAACCTTTAACCGGGGCCCCAGCAACAAATCACAAAATCATATATATATATCTGCGATATCCACATAAGTTAAGTATCTGGGCTCCATACCATGATACCACTTCTATCCAGAAGGAAATGTACATACCCTAAGGGGTGCTACCCCCAATAACCTTGCTGCATCTTTCCTGTTTCGACCATTTCGGGGTGTGAGGTCCGACGAAGTCACGTCCACAAAACATACTTTATACAAAAGCCATGCTTTGGGTCAACAAATGATCAACACAATGATCACTAAGATAGACGATCAAATAAATGATCCTATCACAAATAATCAACACAATGATCATTTCAGCAACACTCAGCATGTCACATTACCAAATTGGGAATATATCGCTGATAACTTCAACTATATAACCTCTGAGCTCGTACGTCTCAGAGAAGGGTGTTAAGCTAAAAGAATAAATTCTCCGCCACCAACAGAAATATATTTGAAAGAAATCTGCTTTATATCTCAACTTGTAATGTCAGACACACAATCCATACAAGTCTGTTCTGGGTTCGAACAGAACCGAAGGCACTTCCAAAGAAGTCCTTGCAAATCTGGATATCCACAATCCTGATCGGATTCACCATCACATATAGAGAACTCTATACCGGAGCAACTCGGTGCAGAGTCAATCGACAGGTCCTCCTATCGCTCTCGCAAATACCCGGTCTTCAACACCGGTCTTCAAATGCTATCCAATTCGACGTATCACTATTCGGAATGGGTTATACGACACAAAGGTCATCTCCCGGTTAAACCGAATAGTGAGCGTTAATTTAAAAACAATGTGGATGTCATTCATAATAATTCATAGGTTCGATGTGGGTTTCGGATAACAAACTGAAATCCGATACCCTGTCGCATCGAAGTTTAAATGCCGTTTTACGGACAATAGGGCTTTCACATCAATACAGAACAAATCATAATCACAGTGCATCACATGGCAAACACATCCTATAGAATTTACAACAGAACAGGGATATCAATGTAAATTAACAACAGTAGTTAATTACTTTCCAATGTGATTTAAATACATGTGCCACTAGATTAATTAAATTAAATGATAAGAATTTGGATAAATAAATTAAATTTTGATTACTCAATTTATTGTTTCAAAATTTACAAATTCTTACTTACAAATTTATTTAAACACTTAATTGTTTATCAATCAATTTAATTACAAGTTTGTAAATCATTCTTAAAATTTCCTTTCAAAATCATTGATTAATGACAATTATTCACTTTAATTTTCATTTTAAACTACAATTCAATTAGATCTCAATTGAATATATTAATTTATTATTCCTTAATAAATTATTTTAATGTAACTATCAATTTTGAATTAATCAATTTAAATTATCAACTTAATGATCTTTAAATTTACAACTTTAATTTTAATTGCTTTTATTTATTTATTATTATTTATTAAAAAGTAATTTTAAATCATAAATTATTAAATCATTAATTTATTAACTTCACATTCCATTTACAAACGATCTTCATTTTACAAACAATGCTTTATGAAAATAGTTTAAACATAAGTTTTCGACGAGCTTCAACTGAATATGCTGTTTCAGGTGGTCGACCCGAGTCTTCCCCGAGTCGCGCCCGAGTTCAATCTCTGCCTGCTTCGAGTTCCTTCCCAAAACTACCCGAGTGATTAAAATTTTTGTAAATTTTGTTAAGTCCAAATTTTGACGCGATAAACCCCTGAAATCTCTCGACTTCCCCTTCGAGTCCCTGCCCTATTTCCCCGATCTGAGCTTCGAGTCACCCACTTGAGTAAAAACCTGAAATACTTCAGGAAATCAAATTTCCTCCCCCCCACGCTTCCTTCTCCTATACATGTAACTTTTCTTAAGTGAGTTTAAACTTAAAATATTATTCAACAGGAAAGCAAGCTTAAGTACGACAGTGGTTCGAAATCGAGGATGGTCCCTCTTCTCCCAGGCACGCCTTCAAAAACCCAACCCAAAACAGTAAGACGTGCACACGATCAACTGTGCACGTGCACTGACGAATTCGCCACCTCCGGTCAGATCTCCAGCCACCCCCAAGTCAATGATCCTCCACCTGAACCCTATGAGCAACCAGCGTGGTGAAAAGATGACGAAATCGCGATCGAGCATCGCTACCCAAAACTGCACCAAAACAACCCACCAGAAAAACGCATCTTCCTTCCACCTCTGGCCATCGGAGGCCATGAAATTGTATCTGAAGCTTCGCCTCCACCTGACGCTACTATCCCCAGTACCCCATTCAACTCGATGCACCCAAAACCCATCGCGACCGATTATTTCAACATGAACAGACATGGGTTCCTAAACCCTATTTCAATCTCGCACTTAAAATTCTCGCAATAATTAAATTTTTAAATATTTTTCCTAACATTATTGAGTATAACATTAGCTCCACGCAAAATCTCAACATTCAAAAGTCTTTTGATTTATAGGAATTGACTTAAAAGCAACATTTGCTAGAATACCAACTGCTCCTAAAATACCCAAGTAAAAATCATCGTATTTAGTTTAAAAATCCCATTTTTGTATACTTACTCGAATTATACAATCAAATCAATGATTAATCACACTTGAATTTATCACCATTTTGATTTACTGTAAGGTTTGAGGTTGCACAGTCAAAATGTTTCACTTCTAACTCAAAATAAAATTTTAACTGTGAGTTGAGTTTACACAACATATTTGGTTTAAGATTTTTATTACCTAACAATGTTACAATGTAAATGAATCTAATTTTTTTTTTTGAATAATGATCAAGTGCTGTGATAGTTACAGAGAAATAAAATACAGAGCATACCAAAATCCTCTTTATAAACTAAAGCATATATATAAACAGCTTATAAATGAAATTTAGACTGTTTAAATAGATCTAAGCTTTTAAAGATTATTTTACTCACCTGAATAATATAGAAACAGAGAATACTTTTGTTTCTTTTTATTTTTTTTTTTACTGCAGTTTGCTCCTTCTTCCCTGGTTAGTTTTTTTTTTTTTCTTCTTTTTACTTTCTGTTTTAATCACCTGAATGCCTTTGGAAGTTATGAAATATGATGTTTTATCTTTTTCAGGTTTGCAAAAGTTTGTGGAATGAAATAACTAAGGCAATTGATGTTCCTTTATAACAGATTTTTTACTGAATTTTATTAAAACAAGTACAGGTTTAAACATGCTGGAAGTAAAACATTTAATGCAGGTATGTTCTTTGTAGATGCTTGCATTTAATGAAAGTATGTAGGGTTTCATGCTTGTATATTTTCAGCATGCTATTTGATTTGTTTTATATTTTAATAATGTATGAGTTTGTTTTACTTTATTTTATTTCTTTTGCTTACCCCTTTTAGTTTACTGGCCTGTACATTTTCTTTTTGCAAGTTGTTTAGTTACTTTGTTAATTTAAGCATGTTATGTTTTTTTTCTTATTGTTTTGTTATCTTGCTTGTTTATTTGTTCATTTATTTGTTTATTTATTCTTTTGTTAATCGTTTGTTCTTTGGTTCAACTATTTGTTTAATTATTTGTTCATTTGTTTGATCCTTTGTTTATATCTTTTATTTATTTATTTGTTTGATCTTTTATTTAATTATTTGTTTAGATGTTTACTTATTTGTTATGTGATTTAAATCTTATAATTTCATCATAACTTTAACAAATTCTAAATTCTATTAAAAGATCATCTATCAATATCTCTTTTTATTTAATTCTATATTAATGTGTAATATTAATATCAACAATAAAATCTTTAGATTAAATTTTACTAGTTAAATCCCGAAGTTCAAACAATTTATCTATTTTTAATTTTCAAAAATTTCGGGATGTTACAATATCCCCTCCTTAAGAAAATTTCGTCCTCGAAATTAAAAGAAAGAGAAACTCAAACAAAGAATATACGAATTCAGAAATAAGGAAATGACTTACAGATTCAAGTTGAGATGTCAATTCTGCATTTGGGATATGATTTCTTCATATTCTCTTCAGTCTCCCAAGTACAGTCCTTTGGATCGCCACTCCATTTAACTTTGACCAATTTCACAATTTTATTCCTCAATCGCTTCTCATCACGATCTACAATCTTTATCGGTTCCCTTCTAACTGCCAAGTTTGCCGCAGTACGAGTGGATTTAACTGGGATGAAATGAGCATTTTTGGTTAGACGATCTACAATAACCCAAATCGCTTCATTGCCTTTCTTGGTACGAGGCAATCCATCGATGAAATCCATCGATACCTGATCCCACTTCCATTTCGGTACTTCTAAAGGTTGAAGTAAACCGGCCACTTTCCTTTGGTCGCTCTTGATCTGCTGACAAGTAACACAGCGACTTACATAAATAGATATGTCTCTCTTCATCGTTTTCCACCAGAATATCCTTTTAACATCACGATACATTTTGTTGACTCCGGGATGGATGTTAAATTTGGACTTGTGGCATTCATCCAACACTTCATGTTTCAATTCTGGAATGTCAGCGACACAAATTCTGCCCTTCATCCTTATAACTTCTCTATTATCTAATTCAAAAGTAGTATCCTCTCCTCGATCTATTCTTCTACGCATTTCTCGAAGAAACTTGTCTTTCGTTTGCCTGCTCGCGATTTTCTTAAGAAGAGTAGGAGTAATAACCAGATAAGCAAGAACAACATGTCTTCTACTTAAAGCATCGGCTACTACATTGGCTTTTCCCGGCGTATATTGGATATCTAAGTCATAAGATGCCAGAAATTCCAACCAACGTTGTTGTCGCAGATTCAGATCCTTCTGGGAGAAAAGATATTTCAAGTTTTTATGATCGGTGAACAATTCGAATTTTTCACCTATAACAAAGAGAGTTTATTAAGTATATTTCTTTAGCTAATTTCGCAAATTATTTAGAAAGCTGAAAAGATTCTTACCCAGAAGATAATGTCGCCATATTTTCAAAGCGAAAACAACAGCCAAAAGTTCCAAATCGTGCGTTGGGTAGTTCTTCTCATGCGGACGTAATTGTCTACCTGCGTAGGCAACTACCTTTCCATTTTGCATTAATACTGCACCTACCCCTTCACCACTTGCATCAGTATAGACAGATAAGCCTTGGTTCCCGTTAACAATAGTGAGAACAGGAGCAGTGGTTAATCTCTTTTTCAACTCTTGAAAAGCTTCCTCACATTTTGAAGTCCAATCAAATTCTACATTTTTCATTGTTAGCTTAGTCAATGGGCTAGCCAACTTAGAAAAATCTTGGACGAATTTCCGGTAATAGCCTGCTAAACCCAAAAAGCTTCGAACTTCTTTTGGAGTAGTGGGTTGTTTCCAATCAAGAATAGCGGAAATTTTGCTAGGATCTACTGAAATTCCTTCTTCATTAACAATATGGCCAAGGAATTTGACTTCATTGACCCAGAAGTGACATTTGGAAAATTTTGCATACAGAACATTTCTCCTCAAAATTTCCAAGACAATTCTAAGATGCTCGGCATGCTCATCTTTAGTTTTGGAGAAAATTAAGATGTCATCAATGAATACAAGCACAAATTTATTTAAAACTTCCCGAAACACACGAGTCATCAGATCTACGAAGTATGCTGGAGCATTGGTTAGTCCGAAAGGCATAACTAACCATTCATAGAACATATTAGGACCTCTGAAAGCAGTCAGATGTACACAATGTTCGGCGATTCGTAATTGATGGAATCCTTGGGCCAGATCCATTTTTGAAAAGAAACGAGCGCCGTGCAACTGATCAAATAAATCATCAATCCTGGGCAGTGGAAATTTATTCTTGAGAGTTTGTTTATTTAGATCGCGGTAATCTACACACAATCTCAAGGATCCGTCTGATTTGGCAACAAATACGACGGCTGAGCCCCATTCAGAAACACTGGGTCGAATTAATCCTTTTGCTAGTAGCTCATTAGTTTGATGAACCAATTCAATCTTTTCCCTGGGTGCCATCCTGCGACTTGCGTGAACAACAGGACGAGTATTAGGTACAAGATCGATTCGGAATTCTATTTCTCGATGAGGAGGTAAAGATTTCACTTCTTCGAATACGTCGGAAAAATCCCGAACAACAGGTATAGACTGCAAAGTGGGTTCAAGATTTCCCAAAGTATATATCAATCTGTCACTCCTTGGTCTTGGATTCTCACAAGAGATTTCAATAAAATTTCCAAGACTTGTTTTGATCAAAACTGTCCGATTACTACACTCCAATCTAGCATCGTATCTCGTTAACCAGTCCATACCGAGTAAGATTTCAAATTCATCAAATTCGAGGACATACAGGTTGATAGGAAATTTATAGCTAGCATATGAAATAGGAACTCTCTTACAATATGAACTAAGATTTGCGGGACCTCCAACCGGATTTTTCACGCAAATAAGATCGTCAGCAAATTTAGTTTCAAGTCCTAATTCTTTTACGGTTTGTTGGGAAATAAAGCTATGTGAAGCTCCCGTATCAAATAAAGCTCTAACAGTTCTATTATTAATAGTAAGGTTACCTTCCAAAACACTTTTCCCTTTGTCAGCTTTTGAAGATGAGGGGTCCTCCTTTATTGCATAGACTTTTGCTACTTGTGCTGGCCTCATCACTGGGCAATCTTTAACTAAATGTCCCGGTTTATGACAATTGTAACATTCTCTAGCTGGTCTCTTCGGTTTTGGACAGTGACTTGAATAGTGGCCTTTCTCTTTGCAGTTGTAACAAGTGACATTTTCTGCTGCGCTTCCCTGAATATTCCTCTTCTTCTCATTGCCTTGCCAAGGTTTCTTGCCTTCGAATTTACGCTTTTTATAATTCTGACTACCTGAATTACCTTTCTCCACACTCGCTTCCTGTATATCAAGAGTAGTGTACCTGTAACCCATATCTACTAAATCTGAGAAAGATTCTTTAACATGGCCCGTCATTCTTCCATGATATTTCTGGTTCATTCCTCGGATAAACCTTTCGTTTTTCTTCAGAGGTGTATTTAGCAATTCCGGACCAAATCGAGATAGTTCACTGAATTTATTCAAATATTCTTCAAACGACAAACTTCCTTGTTTCAAATCCAGAAATTCCTGATACATTCTAGAAACACCTGCTGATGGCATGTAACGTTTCTCAAACACTTCTTTGAAACGATCCCAAGTAAATTCTTCCTCGGGTTCATCTACAATGATGGTTTCCCACCAAGCTGAAGCTTCTCCTTGGAGTTGCCAAGAAGCTATAAGTCTTTTCTGCTCATCCTGCAATTTTAGTCCTTTAAAAATCTTTTCACACGATCTTACCCAAGCTTGAGCGTCAATAATTGACTCTTTGCCAATAAATGGTTTTCCACCAAGCTTTTCAAACTTCTTATATAATTCAGCCAAGTCCGGCTGCTGCTGAATTTCTATTACTGCTTCTGCGGCTGCGGGAATTTGATTTGGTACTGCAGCATTGCCTTGACCCCTCACTCTTCCTCTGCGTCCACTCATTTTCACTATCTGAGATTAGTAAGAAAATTGATTAAGATATGCAGACGAAATATCTTAAGGAATATCAGCAGTAAAAATAACTGACTAAGAAAATTTTAAAGTTTCAAATTTTATTATACTCATTCTAGGGTATACTTCACCCTATCTCTAATGAGCCGTCTAATGTGGTATACTCCGTAGCTAAAGTTCTTACTCAACCAACAGCTCTGATACCACTTTGTGACGACCCAAACTCGATGTCCAATAAACGACATCAAATTCGCATCGCCGGAGCTTATAACAACAATTAGATGAATATAAAACAGCGGAACAGAATCAATATCATAAATAACATCACTGTTACAACATCAACATAATATTCATACTATATCAGAGTACATAGTACATACACCACTATCTCTAAATACAACATCATGATAATATAACAGTGAACATGTATCCAAAAAGTCCTCAAATGAAAGAGGTGATAACGAACTCCCAAAAGCTAAACCTGAAGTCTCCAAAAAGCTCCTAATATATCTCCAAGATAAGAGCTCAAAATACTGCTACTCCAAAATATAGAAACCTGCTACTAGGCTGCCCGTATGGAAATAATGGGCACCCAGAGTTTAGGAAAGAAAACAATAAACTCCGGATCAGTCATGGGACTGGTATGAGTAAACAAAAACAGTTGCATTTAAATAAAACAAGATTTATAAAAGAATTTTCGGAATGCTTTTAAAAATGGAACTACCATAAGACCTCCCGCCACACACACAATGCAAACGCAGAATTGGAGGAGATTTCTTCTTATGACAGTTAAATATGCTTGATACGAGAAAAGAATTCTTTGTTATTATTACTAGTGCATAGTGATAGTAAATCATTTCTGAAAGTAGAATATTAATCTTAGCCAACATACGACCATTATCGTATGCCTACTATAGCTACCATGTTTTGTGGCAGGTTACCGCCACGCTGCATGACAGGTTCTACAACTAAAACCGTACAGGGTTTCGTATTGGGAATTGGATTTCCAACAAATGGTCAGGCCAAGGAACTTCCCATTGCCACTGAGAACGCCTCTGGAAGGACGTCCCCGAGAACCAAACCGGATCTCTACCAACACAAGGCCGGGTTACCCCTAACTGGGTAACTACTGACACGAGTATGCCATCTCCCGGTCGTAACCAACCTTTAACCGGGGCCCCAGCAACAAATCACAAAATCATATATATATATCTGCGATATCCACATAAGTTAAGTATCTGGGCTCCATACCATGATACCACTTCTATCCAGAAGGAAATGTACATACCCTAAGGGGTGCTACCCCCAATAACCTTGCTGCATCTTTCCTGTTTCGACCATTTCGGGGTGTGAGGTCCGACGAAGTCACGTCCACAAAACATACTTTATACAAAAGCCATGCTTTGGGTCAACAAATGATCAACACAATGATCACTAAGATAGACGATCAAATAAATGATCCTATCACAAATAATCAACACAATGATCATTTCAGCAACACTCAGCATGTCACATTACCAAATTGGGAATATATCGCTGATAACTTCAACTATATAACCTCTGAGCTCGTACGTCTCAGAGAAGGGTGTTAAGCTAAAAGAATAAATTCTCCGCCACCAACAGAAATATATTTGAAAGAAATCTGCTTTATATCTCAACTTGTAATGTCAGACACACAATCCATACAAGTCTGTTCTGGGTTCGAACAGAACCGAAGGCACTTCCAAAGAAGTCCTTGCAAATCTGGATATCCACAATCCTGATCGGATTCACCATCACATATAGAGAACTCTATACCGGAGCAACTCGGTGCAGAGTCAATCGACAGGTCCTCCTATCGCTCTCGCAAATACCCGGTCTTCAACACCGGTCTTCAAATGCTATCCAATTCGACGTATCACTATTCGGAATGGGTTATACGACACAAAGGTCATCTCCCGGTTAAACCGAATAGTGAGCGTTAATTTAAAAACAATGTGGATGTCATTCATAATAATTCATAGGTTCGATGTGGGTTTCGGATAACAAACTGAAATCCGATACCCTGTCGCATCGAAGTTTAAATGCCGTTTTACGGACAATAGGGCTTTCACATCAATACAGAACAAATCATAATCACAGTGCATCACATGGCAAACACATCCTATAGAATTTACAACAGAACAGGGATATCAATGTAAATTAACAACAGTAGTTAATTACTTTCCAATGTGATTTAAATACATGTGCCACTAGATTAATTAAATTAAATGATAAGAATTTGGATAAATAAATTAAATTTTGATTACTCAATTTATTGTTTCAAAATTTACAAATTCTTACTTACAAATTTATTTAAACACTTAATTGTTTATCAATCAATTTAATTACAAGTTTGTAAATCATTCTTAAAATTTCCTTTCAAAATCATTGATTAATGACAATTATTCACTTTAATTTTCATTTTAAACTACAATTCAATTAGATCTCAATTGAATATATTAATTTATTATTCCTTAATAAATTATTTTAATGTAACTATCAATTTTGAATTAATCAATTTAAATTATCAACTTAATGATCTTTAAATTTACAACTTTAATTTTAATTGCTTTTATTTATTTATTATTATTTATTAAAAAGTAATTTTAAATCATAAATTATTAAATCATTAATTTATTAACTTCACATTCCATTTACAAACGATCTTCATTTTACAAACAATGCTTTATGAAAATAGTTTAAACATAAGTTTTCGACGAGCTTCAACTGAATATGCTGTTTCAGGTGGTCGACCCGAGTCTTCCCCGAGTCGCGCCCGAGTTCAATCTCTGCCTGCTTCGAGTTCCTTCCCAAAACTACCCGAGTGATTAAAATTTTTGTAAATTTTGTTAAGTCCAAATTTTGACGCGATAAACCCCTGAAATCTCTCGACTTCCCCTTCGAGTCCCTGCCCTATTTCCCCGATCTGAGCTTCGAGTCACCCACTTGAGTAAAAACCTGAAATACTTCAGGAAATCAAATTTCCTCCCCCCCACGCTTCCTTCTCCTATACATGTAACTTTTCTTAAGTGAGTTTAAACTTAAAATATTATTCAACAGGAAAGCAAGCTTAAGTACGACAGTGGTTCGAAATCGAGGATGGTCCCTCTTCTCCCAGGCACGCCTTCAAAAACCCAACCCAAAACAGTAAGACGTGCACACGATCAACTGTGCACGTGCACTGTCGAATTCGCCACCTCCGGTCAGATCTCCAGCCACCCCCAAGTCAATGATCCTCCACCTGAACCCTATGAGCAACCAGCGTGGTGAAAAGATGACGAAATCGCGATCGAGCATCGCTACCCAAAACTGCACCAAAACAGCCCACCAGAAAAACGCATCTTCCTTCCACCTCTGGCCATCGGAGGCCATGAAATTGTATCTGAAGCTTCGCCTCCACCTGACGCTACTATCCCCAGTACCCCATTCAACTCGATGCACCCAAAACCCATCGCGACCGATTATTTCAACATGAACAGACATGGGTTCCTAAACCCTATTTCAATCTCGCACTTAAAATTCTCGCAATAATTAAATTTTTAAATATTTTTCCTAACATTATTGAGTATAACATTAGCTCCACGCAAAATCTCAACATTCAAAAGTCTTTTGATTTATAGGAATTGACTTAAAAGCAACATTTGCTAGAATACCAACTGCTCCTAAAATACCCAAGTAAAAATCATCGTATTTAGTTTAAAAATCCCATTTTTGTATACTTACTCGAATTATACAATCAAATCAATGATTAATCACACTTGAATTTATCACCATTTTGATTTACTGTAAGGTTTGAGGTTGCACAGTCAAAATGTTTCACTTCTAACTCAAAATAAAATTTTAACTGTGAGTTGAGTTTACACAACATATTTGGTTTAAGATTTTTATTACCTAACAATGTTACAATGTAAATGAATCTAATTTTTTTTTTGAATAATGATCAAGTGCTGTGATAGTTACAGAGAAATAAAATACAGAGCATACCAAAATCCTCTTTATAAACTAAAGCATATATATAAACAGCTTATAAATGAAATTTAGACTGTTTAAATAGATCTAAGCTTTTAAAGATTATTTTACTCACCTGAATAATATAGAAACAGAGAATACTTTTGTTTCTTTTTTTTTTTTTTTACTGCAGTTTGCTCCTTCTTCCCTGGTTAGTTTTTTTTTTTTTTCTTCTTTTTACTTTCTGTTTTAATCACCTGAATGCCTTTGGAAGTTATGAAATATGATGTTTTATCTTTTTCAGGTTTGCAAAAGTTTGTGGAATGAAATAACTAAGGCAATTGATGTTCCTTTATAACAGATTTTTTACTGAATTTTATTAAAACAAGTACAGGTTTAAACATGCTGGAAGTAAAACATTTAATGCAGGTATGTTCTTTGTAGATGCTTGCATTTAATGAAAGTATGTAGGGTTTCATGCTTGTATATTTTCAGCATGCTATTTGATTTGTTTTATATTTTAATAATGTATGAGTTTGTTTTACTTTATTTTATTTCTTTTGCTTACCCCTTTTAGTTTACTGGCCTGTACATTTTCTTTTTGCAAGTTGTTTAGTTACTTTGTTAATTTAAGCATGTTATGTTTTTTTTCTTATTGTTTTGTTATCTTGCTTGTTTATTTGTTCATTTATTTGTTTATTTATTCTTTTGTTAATCGTTTGTTCTTTGGTTCAACTATTTGTTTAATTATTTGTTCATTTGTTTGATCCTTTGTTTATATCTTTTATTTATTTATTTGTTTGATCTTTTATTTAATTATTTGTTTAGATGTTTACTTATTTGTTATGTGATTTAAATCTTATAATTTCATCATAACTTTAACAAATTCTAAATTCTATTAAAAGATCATCTATCAATATCTCTTTTTATTTAATTCTATATTAATGTGTAATATTAATATCAACAATAAAATCTTTAGATTAAATTTTACTAGTTAAATCCCGAAGTTCAAACAATTTATCTATTTTTAATTTTCAAAAATTTCGGGATGTTACAGAAACAATTTTCAAAAGGGTTTGAAAAGTGAAATTTTATCTTGTGAATATATTTTTGGGATTAATAAATAATTTGAGAAATTATTATTGGTTGATGGTTCTTTGTGAATATTAATTGATTGTTAAGTAACCGACTATCAATATTGGCCAAATGCGTTGATCGTTTCGAAGAGACCTGGATCGAGATTAATTTCTCGAAAACCCCTTCGATCTGATTTGTACGTTTTGTGGGGAAATGAGTTTGGATTCGAAGATGGAGCAGTGAAGTGCAAGGGCTAGTCGCTACTAATCCTGAGGATATTTCCGAAATGGATGTAGTAGGAATAGTGCCTTCGGTTCCGTTCGAACCCGGGACGGACTTGTATGGATGAATGCTTGCGAAACATCGTCAGGTGGACGATGGGCATTCTAAGGGATATGTTCTTAGAAAGGTAACGCTTAGCCTCAAGCCTCATCAGACGGGAATGATTGAAAATCAGGGGTTATGCAGCAAGGCTAGGTGAGTAGCACCCAAGCAGGGTGAGGTCATTCATGTCTAGATGTCCCTTTTTATTTCGGCTTAGTGGGCGGTTGCGGATCCCAACCGCGGGGTAATCTCACTCGGGATTATCCAGTAAGGGGTAGTCCTGGTCTTTTATTGCAGGGGAGCGGGCGTACTCCTCGGTACGGTGATCTAGGCCCCGCACTATGACAGGTGGTACCCCAGTGCCTAGTCATTAGTTGGAAATCCATTCTCCCTACGTACGAGTTTTGTTTGTATTACCCACTTTGTGGCTAGTAGATGGAATTTTATAATGTAACAATTTCGGCTATTTTATAAGTATTTGTAGATAGACCCTATTATAATATCAGAAGATTTCTATAAAAAAATATTTTAGCTATCGTAAGGTAAAAACCCGACATGTTTATTTGTGGCGTGGTCTTACGAGATGCTTTTGTTTTTAAAGGATTTTTGAAACTTTAATAATCAATTGGGTGTGATTTTCTCAAGCTGGTATTCCAGACTGACTCGGGTGTTATTTAACTGCAATGCTCGGGTCAGGCCGAGTATTATAGAATACATGAAATGCCGTGGAACTCAAGAGACGAGCAGGATAACGATACGTACTCCCGTATTTGTTTATGTATATACTCCGCTGTGTTGAGTAGTTGTGTATCCAGTTGTATGATATTGTTGAGTTGTGATTGATGTACTCTGATGATGTAATATGTAAACAGATACATTTACTTTTGAGTAAAGTTTATTTACTATCTATTATATTTTATTCCGCTGCGATGGTTAGATTCTGATGTTGTTTTTTTCTATTCTCTTCGTCTGCCTCTTCTTCTTTAACCCAAATGGTTCGTATTTCTGTGCAGCTTGAGTTGATTGTTGCAGAATAGTGTGGACACAAGGGTTACAGATTTGCAGGTCGTTACACTTGGTATCAGAGCTTAGGTTGATGGTAACCTTAGCTCTGTTGGGAATTACTCATAAAATAGAGTCAATAGTACTCTAGAATGAGTTTGAGCTTATTAATAGATAGGAGCACGTATTTGTTAGTGAATATAAAATGATTTTATATTTTGTTGATTGGTTTATTGTGTAGCTTATGGATTCTGGTCAATATGAGTAATTAGCGTTATTGATAGGGATCTCTAAACACTTAAATAGAACAATTCGACACAGTATTGTTTTAAAATAGGGTAAATGAAATAATTTTACCCAGATTATTTTTGTATATAAAGAAAATAATTTTTGTAAATCATTATAGTATTTGGATGCTTGATTGTTAAGAAATGATAATATTAAATTATTAACACTATTGTGTAGAAATTGAATAAGAAATTGAAAACTTATAACCAAAGTTGAAGAATAAATTTATATAACAAAATTGAATTTGAAATATAGATTATAAATGTAATTTATAAATTGAAGTAAACTTCATATACAAATGTGATTTATAATTGGGAATAGGATTCCAGAGAAATATTTGAAAATAAATTGGAATGGATTTCAAGTTTGGAATTATGGGAAAGAATGAAATCCCTTGGGATTTGGAAGTGGTTTTCAAAAGTTTGGAGAAATAATAGTAGCATTATTTCGGGAATAATTTTGAACCGGAATTGAATATGGAGAGATTTGGAAATTAAAAATATTTGAAATGTTTTTAAAGATTTAAAAGCATTAAATTCTCCTTCGGTCGCTGGAAAATAACTTCGGTGGTGACTGCAGCATCATCGATGTTCATTTTCGAGTTTCCAAGAGAGTAATTGCTACCAAATTGTTTTCAATTGGAATTGTTTGCAAAGATTGGATTTGATTTTAGGATTGCGAAGGATTTTGGATGTAGTTGATTTCAAAGGTAATTTTGAAATCTGGGAAAGTGTTTAAACTGTGGACTCTTATGTAAAATATTTATGGAATAATAGAAATATATATATACTTGGCTAAATAAAACGTATAATCTCGGATTAAAAGTAAACCGTGAATGGGATTGATTACAAATTGATAAAAGTATGGAGATAAATAAGTTTGTGACTTATAAAATTTAGAAGTGAAATAAATAAGCCAAAATAAAATTGATTTGAATATTGGGAAGTGAATGAAAAATTCAAAAAAAAACTTAAAATTATAAAATAAATTGACCTCCAGTAAAATAGTTAAAGTGGTTTGAGATAAAAATAAGATATTGGGAATAAACCTTGAATAAACAAATTAATAATTAATTGGTAATGAAATATGGAGATGGAACTTGAATTGGTTAAATGACGTCGAATACCAATTTAATGTGGCAAACGTTTAGTTTGCAAATTAATTATGAAATGAGTATTCGATGTAACCAACATGAAATGTTCCAAGATCAATAAATGGATTCAAATAAAATGAATGAGAATATAGAATGCAAAATAAATTGAACAGAATCAATTAAAATGAAATCAATCAAGTATGGATTGAATTGGTATCAATTAAAATTAGTTATAAACTGAAGTAAATATTCTTTTAAGTAAATATCACTAAAATTGAATAAAAGTAATTATCGTTTGACGTAAACGAGATTATATAAATTCTATGGGTTAACAGAAGCCAATAAAATTGGTTTTTGAATCAATTGTAATAAATATGGCCTGTTTGGATGAAAAATAAATTGAATGTAAGCAATGAAGTGTAAATGAATTCAGCTTGGATTGTTGGCGAATTAAGTGTAATTGGAAGTGTAGTCGAATAAAATAGAATTGGATTATAACAATGATGGATTGAATTGGTGGATAAAAATCCAAGTAGACATAAATTTAAAACCTTCCTTGTTATTGATAGAAATAAATTCAGAATGAATTAAGTATGGAAGTTTGGAGTTTAAAGAAATGTCTGAATAAACTAATTTAATTAAATTAGTAAATGAGATTGGTTTGATAATTGGAAATCAAATTAAGAATTTAAATTAGAGAGTTCTTATGAGTTTTGAAGTTGAAACTTCTTGAAGGAAACAAATAACTGAAGTAATATTTGGATAAAAGGCTTGACTTAAGTAAACTTGGAATAAAATGGGAGTTAGATTGCTTTTGGGAATCAATTCAATTTAAATGAGTTTGCTTGGACTTACAATGAATTTAAGTTAAGTAAGGGAGTTGTGAAATCATTTGAATTGACTAAGATGGTTTGAATATTGTTTGGAAGCATTCAAAATAAGGGTCGAAATATTTCATATGTGCTTATGGAAGTATATAATATGCACTGTTTATAGAATCCATGTTTTAGTTATTTATAATAAAGTGAAATGTTAATAAACTTTGTATATTTGACACTGATATGTTTAAATTGAGTAAGTACAGGTACAGGAGAGCCGTATGGCTGGATTTGATCACGCAAAATGCTAAATAAATAACCGCTTTGCTTTAAAAGCTAAATAAGGTACGCCTACGCAATACAAATAGGAAATATGAACTGTTTTTCGTTTTCCGACCGTGTGGGTCGATGTATATATATTTTTATCTCTTGTCAAATTGCAAAAGCTCCTCCGTACAAAGGAGACTCTGCCAAAAAATTTCGAAAATTTTGGGAGTTAGAATTTTTTTTGAATCTTTTGAAAATTTCCACCAACGACAAATGGTTTAAACTTGTTAAGCAAATAGAATTATAATTGAATGTTGAAACCTAATTTAAATTGTATAAATAAAGTGTGATGAACTGAAGAATTGTTCAAAGAAACTAAAAGAGGAAAAGTTTGCAAACTAACTTTTATTTGAGATATAAAAATAAATTAGTAAGTAAAACGAATAAGGGAAATGGTTAATTAAATATGGATTGAGATAAGGTGAATCAAAATTCAATATTCAAAGTTTGGAAATGAATTGAGTTCAAGTAAAATTGGGAAGAAGTATTTATATTTGAAATTAATTAATAAGGTGAAGCAAATTGAAATTTTTATGGAATTGTGCAGGCAAATTGAATAAAATAGATATAAACTCCAATAATGAAGTGAAAACAAATTTACGAAAGAAGTGTATAAAATAATTATATTAAACATAAGAAATGAATGGTGAGATTCTTAAGTAAAATGGTATTGAGGAAAATTATTCCAAGTGAATAATTGAATGAAAATTTAGCTGAAGTTGTGACAAGGGAAAGTGAGAATAAGTGAATAACAATCAAAATAAATGTGAATAAGAAGGAAACTGATATAGTTGATAATCAATTGGGGCAAATACTTAGGATGTACGTATATTATTTTATTCGCATAGCTATTTGATCCAGATTTCGAGCACAGCATTTCGAGATAGTTATATTGATCCGAGTTAGGATTTTTCACTCGATTTTTAACGGCGAACCTGGATATGGAGTTTTGATTGATTCTATAAATTCTCTATCATAGTTATGACTATGCAAGGAGAATGACGGTTTCTAATCAGGAAACCAGATCTGAGTCCGCACTAGGAAGGCGGGTGGACGATACTTGTTCGGAAGTGAAATTGTGTGATCGAGTGAGTGATCGGATTCAGTATTGCTTACAAATGATATAGGTACATCGTACGAGCTTAAGTAAAACAAATATTGAAAATGTATAAAAGAAGTCAATAAAATGTTTTTGAATGTTGTGATTGGATATTATTGCTAAAACAGGATATGCAGGTATGAAAAAGGGAAAAGAGAATTGGTTTTGATTTCAGATAATAAATTAGAATTGCTCGACAAAAAGGTATGTGTTTAAAACTCTATATGAAATTTGATTGGGTTTTTGGATCTAGCCACTTGGCTTTTTGTTTTCTTTTTGGATTTGGGAGGCCGTAGAGCCATTTTGTAGTTGTACCAAGCTAGCCGCGCAAAGGAGACGCTGGCAAAAATTTTCGGAAAATTAGAGAGTTAGAATTTTTTTGAGAAAATGCTAATGATTTTAAATTTGATTTAAAATTGAAATTTGAATGATTGAGTAAGTAATATTGTTTGAAACTATGGGAAAGTTGGGAAAGATTAGTAAGAATGGTAATGGGTCTTTTATAAAAAGATAGTGGATAGGATGTTGAATAGTTTGGTTTTGGAAAATTGTAATGGGTATTGGATCATTCTTCCTAACTTGTAATTTCGGGGACAAAATTCTTTTAAGGGGGAGGAATGTGACGGCCCGGAATTTTTAAGCATTTAAAATCGAAATATTTAAATTATTTGAAATATTTAAAAGTTAATTTTGAACTTGAATTTCAAATATAAATATTTATTGGATGATTAATTTTTGAATTTAATTATCGAAAATTGGGTAAATTATTGAATTTGGAGTTTTAAGCCTGTTAAAAATAATTTCAAGGCTTGGAAAATCTACTTTGATAATATGGAAGGCGATAAAACTTCTAAAAATTGAATTTAAAGGTGTTTTGTTCAGGTTTTAAAATTTTATCGTTTAAATTGAATTTAAAAATAGTCGTCCGAGGCACACCTCGGAATTCGACGAAACCAGTTTCATGGGATCCGTAATGTTATATTATTATCGGATTTCGAGTTTCATAACGTTTGGAGTTGTCCTGTGATCGCACGGTAAGTAAACGCGGTGGTAAATTTTATCGAAAATTAAATATAATATAGGTTTTGACCAATCAGTTGAAATAATTTCACGTTAAAACTTTTTCCCCTTCTTTGCTATCACTGTGGCCAACCTTCTCCAGTACGCATTCCCACCTTTATATCACGTCTTCTTTCTTTTCATATTCACAAGCCTGAGAATTAAAAGCCAATTTTATGGAGCATCTCAAATTGATGGATGAAGTTTTATTGTCAATTTATTTCCTAATCCTCCCTGTATTCGATTTTTATAAATTGAAATAGCCTCCCTTCCCTCCCTTCTCTCGTTCGTTTCCTCTTCAAATCGATTCTCAAAAAAAAATTGCCTGCGTTGTCTTCGTTCATATCAGAATCGAATGAATACGAAGGAGGGTAGAATCGCGGTCCCTATTATTTGAAATCGAATACGATCTTGGATCGAAATCGACTCGATGTCGAAGGGTATTCAAGCGACTCGTTCGTCAAGCCGATATCTTCGCAGTGTCGTCCAGGTGTCGCGAGCTCGCAGGTGATTGAGGTCTCGTTGTCGTAGTGGGTGGTTGAAGTCGAGGGCTTGGTGATGGTCGTGGTAGCGGCCGATGTTGAAGGAGGTGCGAGCGATGGCAACGTTCGCAATGATAGAGGGAGGGGTCCGCTTTGTTGGTGGCGCTGTGGGTCAGAAGGGATGTCGCGGTGGGCGATTTATAGTTCACAAAAATCTCAGCCTGATTTCTTGGTAAGGCTGATGATTGAATTTCTGAATTTTAATTTTTTTTTAAAAAAAAAGAGTAAAGTTAAACACAAAAGTTTTATTTAGTAAGGGGTTATTATTTACACGTAGGATTTAGGAGAAAGGATCGTAAATATTTAAAACTTTTATAAGACTTCAAATAAATTTTAATTTCCATGTTGTTTTAAAACTTTTGGAGTTGGTGAATAAGTGATAAATTAAATTATTTGTTATTTTGATTACGAAGATAATTTATTAATGGAATTTAGTTAGAATAAATTTACTAGTTTATAACCAAATATTTAGTTTAAATTAAGTTGTTGGCCAATTTAATTTATTAAATAGTAAATCATTGTAGATTATCTCGACTATTGATAAAAATTATAAATGTTTATAAAAGGTCGAAATAGGAAGGAAACAAGTCGAGATGAAATGGACATGCAAATCAATACAAAGGTGAGTTAATCTCAATTAGTTTATTTAAATTTAAATTTAAATGATGAAATTTAACTAATTGTTTGAATGGTTAAATTGATGGATGTGCTATAGTATGGTATATTCTGGAATTGGCATATTATTTTATGCTAACATCTGTGGATGCAGGGAGAGCAGGTTGGAGGGATCCAACTGGATTCCTCAAAATATTTAATTTTGTTTAATTATTCTGTGATATGATTTTTGATATCCTACGATGAACTATATGAATAATTGGATGCTATGGTTTGGTTGGACCTATTTGGATATGTTGAATTATCAAAATCTCTAGAATGGAATTTATGAAAAGAAATAAAAGAGTAAATTTTTAAGTAAAATAATTCTAGTGATCTGGAATAAATTAATAATGAATTGAAAATAAAATAAAATAAAAGCGATTGCAAAATTCTACCAAATTTGGGATAAGAGGATTTTGAATTAATAGGGGGTATAATAATTTGTGAAGCTTAAGTGATATTATTTGAAAGAATAAAGAATTTATTTTTAAATTTAAGGATTAAATTTAATTTAGTGATGAAGAAGGAATTTTGGAAATCTGAAATTGATATTCTCAGTTAAAAGGGTTTTTACTCAAAATAAGGAAATAAAATCTGAAAGTTAATGAAATTTGAATAAATAAAGTAAGAGAAGGAATTTATTTCAAAGTAAAGTAAAATTGGGAATCAATTGCAAATTAATTAAGTGTTTGGGTTTTGAAATTTAAAAAGAAGTGAGATTTTGGGAATTTATAAACTGGGTTTATAAAGTGAAATAAAATGTCGGTGGATATTTTAAATATATAAATTCAAGGTAAGGATTTATTAAAGGAATGAGAATTTGTTTAAAAATAAATGGTGGTTTATTTTTAAGAGATGTGAAAGAGAAGAGTATTTCCCTGGATAGCCAAGTATGGTTTTCAAAGAAGTTTTAAAATAAATTAAAGGTTTCAATATTGTTTTAAAAAGGATGTTTTGGAAATTTTATTATTTCTAAATGTTAATTTTTAAAGTAAGTATATTTTTCCCAAATCTATTATTGTAATAACCATATAAAGTAACTTGGTATTGTGTTTAAAAGAGGAAATTTAGTTTATATTTTATAAAGTGTTTTATATAAAATATTCTTAAAGTATATATATATTTTAATAAAATATTTAAAGTGGTTGTAATTTTAATGTTATAAAGTATATTTTATAAAAAAAATGCTTTTAAATTATTTAAATCTTAAGTGTTTTGTATTTGGTGTTCCAGTGGAAATAATTAATTGGGAATGTATTCTGTGAGAGGAAACTGGATTGAAACTGTTTTCAAAAGGGTTTGAAAAGTGGAAATTTGTCTTGTGAAGATTTTTTTGGGATTAATAAATAATTTGAGAAATTATTTATTGGTTGATGGTTGTTTGTGAATATTAATTGATAGTTAAATAACCGACTATCAATATTGGCCAAATGCGCTGATCGTTTCGAAGAGACCGGGATCGAGATTAATTTCTCGAAAATCCCTTCGATCCGATTTAGACGTTTCGTGGGGAAATGAGTTTGGATTCGAAGATGGAGCAGTGAAGTGCAAGGGCTAGTTGTTACTAATCCTAAGGATATTTTCGAAATGGATGTAGTAGGAATAGTGCCTTGGTTCCGTTCGAACCCAGGACGGACTTGTATGGATGAATTCTTGCGAAACATCGTCAGGTGGACGATGGGCGTTCTAATGGATATGTTCTTAAAAAGGTCGCTTAGCCTCAAGCCTCATCAAATGGGAATGACTAAAAATCAGGGGTTATGCAGCAAGGCTAGGTGGGTAGCATCAAAGCAGGGTGAGGTCATTCCTGTCTAGATGTCCCTTTTTATTTCGACTTAGTGGGCAGTTGCTGATCCCAACTGCGGGGTGATCTCACTCGGGATTATCCAGTAAGGGGTAGCCCCGGTCTTGTATTGTAGGGGAGCGGGCGTACTCCTCGGTACGGTGATCTAGGCCCCGTACTGTGACAGGTGGTACCCCAGTACCTAGTTATTAGTTGGAAATCCATTCTCCCTACGAGCCTTGTGCGAGTTTTGTTTGTATTACCCACTTTGTGGCTAGTAGCTGGAATTTTATAATGTAACAATTTCGGCTATTTTATAAGTATTTGTAGATAGACCCTATTATAATATCAGAAAAATTCTATAAAAAAATGTTTTAGCTATCGTAAGGTAAAAACCCGACATGTTTATTTGTGGCGTGGTCTTACGAGATGCTTTTGTTTTTAAAGGATTTTTGAAACTTTAATAATCAATTGGGTGTGATTTTCTCACGCTGGTATTCCAGACTGACTCAGGTGTTATTTAACTGTAATGCTTGGGTCAGACCGAGTATTATAGGATACAGGAAATGTCGTGGAACTCAGGAGACGAGCAGGATAACGATACGTACTCCCGTATTTGTTTATGTATATACTCCGCTGTGTTGAGTAGTTGTGTATCCAGTTGTATGATATTGTTGAGTTGTGATTGATGTACTCTGATGATGTAATATGTAAACAGATACATTTACTTTTGAGTAAAGTTTATTTACTATCAATTATATTTTATTCCGCTGCGACGGTTAGATTCTGATGTTGTTTTTTTCTATTCTCTTCTTCTACCTTTTCTTCTTTAACCCAAATGGTTCGTATTTCTGTGCAACTTGAGTTGATTGTTATAGAATAGTGTGGACTCAAGGGGTACGGATTTGCGGGTCGCTACAAATGAAATGTTATTAATTTCATATGTTTGGTACTAATGTTTAATTTAACTAAGTATAGGTACCGGAAGATGTATTGCTTGACTTTGATTGCTCATATTGCAAAAAAATAAATAAGCCGCTTGCTTAAAAATGCTTAAATAAGGTACATTTTCGGATTAAATACTACAAAACATAAAATATAGTTATATATTTTATTTTTCGACCAGGTGGGTCGATGTATATATATTTATGTCTCTAGTCATATTGCAAAAGGTCCTCCGTACAAAGGAGACTCTACCAAAAAAATTGAAAATTTAGGGTGTTGGGAAAATTTTTGAAAATTTTTGGGAAATTTTTGTTAATGACTAATTGAAATTGAAAAAAAGGGTTTTAGAATTAGAATTGGAAACTAATTGTTTTGGTTAGAACAAATGGGATTTGAAAAGGGGAATGTTGAGTTTAACTAATGAGGGTTTGGAAAATAAATTAATGGGTTTGGAGCATTCGTTTGCCCTAGCAATATCAGGGACGAAATTCTTTTAAGCGGAGAGGAATGTAATGACCTGTATTTTTCGACGATTGATTTCGAATATTTAAATGGTTTTAAATATTTAATTTTAATTAAAGATTTATTTTGAATATGAAAATTTGGTGTTCTTATTTATATAATAAATTCAGAATTTAAAAATAGCGATTTATTGGATAATTTAATTATTGAATTTAATAATTAAATATTAGTTAAATTATTGGTTAAATTATTGTATCTTGAGTTTTAAGCTCGATAAAAATAATTGAAAGTCTTGTAAAATTTATATTAATAGTAATGCAGACAATAAAAGCTTTAAAATTGAATTTAGAAGTGATCTATTGAATTTAAATAAAAAAACTGGTTGAATAAATTGACATTTAAAAATAGCGATCCGGGGCTTATTCTTGGAATTCGACGAAAGAAGTTCCATTGGATCCTAATAGAGTATTATTATTCGATTTCAAATTTCATAGCTTTTAGGGTTATCATTTGGTTATACGGGATACAAACGCGTGCAAATTAATATCATAATTCAGCATAATAGTTGAGTCTAAGAATCTATCTTCCCCACACGATCGTATTAGGAATTGAAACCTTTTCCATTTGCGTTCGGAATAGGGGTATAACGATGGCATGCCTCAATAGAAGTTCGAGATTTCCCCTATGTGTGTATACAATACGAGATGCTATAATTACACTTATATATATATATATATATATATATATATATATATATCTTCGGAATCAAAATCAAACCACGTCAGCTGTTATTTACGGTTAAATCACGTCCTACTTATTCCCTTCAATCAGTCCCAAATTGAATTCATTCCAAACATGCTAGCCCATTTCTCCTTAAAACACGCTTATCGTTCTTTTTAAATTTGCATGTCCCATTTTTCCTTTTCCAGGTACGAAACCAAATCGAAGAAAAAATAAAAATAATGGTCGGGCCTAATTCGCCTATTTTCCTTCTTCTTCCTGTTCGAAAATCGTATGTACTCGAGTCCTTTCCTCCTCATATTCTAAGCAGCAAAATGAGCCTCATTCTTTAAATAAAAAATAAAAAATCATCATCAATCGTGAGTGCCGATCAAGGTGATTTTGAGCATGAAGGGTGGTGTTTTCGAGAAAGCGAAGAAATGGATGCATGGTGATGTAAGGATGACTGGGACGACGATGTTGAGGGAGGTGCCGAGTTTGGAAGAGGATCCTGGGGGAAGAAGAGGCGCATCAAGTGATGTTAGGTGCGGTTTCTTCGCGAGAAGTACAAGTCGCGAGGCATGGTTGAGCATGCGATGTCGAGGTTGTTCGGTGAAATTCTGGTCGGCAATTTAGGGCTTGGGCTCAAACTATTAACAGAGGGAACACGAGGATAGAAGGGGCAATGAGGTATATGCAGTTTTTTTTTTGTTTTGTTTTAATTTAATTTAATAAATATTATGGATTAGAAAAAATATATACATATTTTTAACTTACCGGTTAATTTTGAAATAGGTATTATGTGATTAGGATATATATATCATATTATAAATTGAATATTTACAAATCCATAAATTGTTTATCCGAGGTCAAAAATCTAAAAAATCAAGTCGAAATTGAAGTGGATTGCAAACAAAAATATAGGTGAGTTAATCTCACTTAAATTTGGATTTCTGGTTAATTTTAAATAGTTGAAATAAATTATTGATCGATCAATTAAATTGATAACTATTTTCAGTCTAAATGTATTATTTTATATAGTGTGTGTGTGTTTATATATATATATATATATATATATATATATATATATATATGGAGCGATTGATTCTCACACATTATAGCCGATGAGACCCTATGTGCCCCGTAAAATGGTGGATGATCCTATATACCGCGATATCCCCCTCGAAGTGGGATTGGTATTTTATATTGAATTAACATCAGCGGATGTAGGGAAATAAGTTGGAGGGATCCAACTGAATTCGTCAAATTTATTGTTTATTTTTCATATTTAGTGATATATGATTTTTGTAGAACAATCTATTATAGAATATTGTAGTGATTGAAATTATTGGATGCTATCATAGTACTGGCCTAGGTATTGATGGATTTTAAAACTATAAATATATTTTCTTTAAAAATTTATAGGATTGAAGGAAAATTGATAATAAAATATGTATATTGGAATTGGAGTAATTTTAAAGAAATTTAATTAGAAAAATATAATTGATTTGTCTATACTTAACTATTGCGGTTAAATAAATAGAGATTTTAAAAATGAATTATATAAAAGAATTTATAACTGATATTCTTGAAATTTAAAAAGGAGTTGGAATCAATGCTGAAAATAAATTGGAGGTATTAATGGAATTTATAAGAAACTTTTTTATTTAACGGATTTTTATAAACAGATTTGTTTTTACAAACAGGTGAAAACCAAAGGGGGTTATAAAATTTATAGAACGATGTTTAAAATAAAGGAATTCGATATCAGATGCTATTGGAATAAATCCATAGGGTAAATTTATGTTGGAATATGGAAACAGGGTTGAGAAAAATAATAGATTCTATTTTCGAAATGGAAATGGTTAGGGAAGCAAAATATAAATCAAGATGTTGTGAATCGAGAGGAAGTCATAATTAAAATTGGTTACTGAGATTTTAAAAAAGCGTGTTTTAAATTTTAAGAAGTGAATTTGTTTAAAAGGAAAATTTTATTATTTTAAAACTATGGGATTTTAAACTAGTCGAGATTGAAATACTTGTAAGTCGATTTTTAAATATGAAGTATTTATTTTTAGTAAATTCTAACTTCTGAAATAAGTTTTGAAAATTTATTTATTTAACTAAAAATGAGTTACTTATGTTTATAAAAGTGTTTTCGATATTTTAAATAATTATTTGAACATGCGTTAAAAATAAACTATTTTTCCTTAAAATACTTATTTTATATATAAATTAGAATTTGAAGTGATTGAAATGATTATTTTATAAATTCTCTTGAGATTTGGAAAAGGGGTTTATAAAGAATATGTTGAGGAGAGAAAATTTAAATTGGAATTCCAAAGATTTTTTTAAGAATAAGTCACGGAATAATTCTCTGAAAATGTTAATATTGAAAGGATTTGGAAAACAAGACTAGTAATAGTTTCCTAAGTATAGAAAATTTGAAATATTTCTAGGTGTTTAGATGTTGGAAGGATCCTGTTACAGATTTGAGTATTTGAAAATTTGTTTTCAAATGTTGAGAGGAATTTGTATATATTTTAAAGTTATTTTAGAAGTAGATATCTTGGAAAATTTTATATTAAGGCCAGATGATTGCTAATGGACGCTAATTTGATAGTTAAATAACCGACTATCAATATTGGCGAATTTCGTTAATCATTTCGAAGAGACCGGGATCGGATGTAATTATCCGAAAACCACTTCAATCCGGTTTGAACATAAAGAATGAATTACGTGAAGTTAATGTAGATGGTGATTCGGTTTGTCCAGACCCAGGACAACTTGTATAGATGAATGCTATCAGAACATCGTCATTGGAGAACTATGAGCATTCTATGTGAATGTGTTCTTTAAAAGGTAATGCTTAGCCTCAAGCCTCATCAACTGCGGAATGACTAAAACATGGGAGATGCATCAAGGCTAAGTGGGTAGCATCCAAGTAGGGTAAGGTTACCCCTATCTGGAGTCCCTTTTATTTCGGTTGTGTGGCAGTTGCTGATCCCAACCGCAGGGTTATCTTATTCGGGCTATCTAGTTTAAGGAGTATCTGGTCTTGTGTAGTAGGGGATCGTGGAGTAGTCCGCTGTACATTGTTCTAGAGATGTACTGTGACGGGCGGTCCAATAAGCGCTGTACGGTTTTGATTGTGCCCAACTATGCTAGAACGTGAAATGAAAGCATTTCAGCTATATTATATTTACTTTCTTTAGACACCATTATAATATCAAACAGATTTGATAAAAATGTGTTGGTTATCGTAAGGTAAAAACCCGTGTGTTTATTTGTGACATGGTCTTACGAGATACCTTTGTTTTCAAAGGATTTTTGAAAAGCTAATAATTCAATTTGAGTGTGTTTCTCACGCTGGTTTTCTACACTGACTCGGGTGTTATTTCATTATAATGCCCGGGTCAGACCAAGCATTACAGATTCAGGATAGGATGCTACGGAGCTCAAGGAGCAAGCTGGATGCAAGGCGTACTTCCGTACTTGATTATTGTTCCTTTGTGTAAGGACAAGTTATTAAACTGTCCAGATTTGATGTATTGGATTGTTGTACTCTGATAATGGTATGTATATTAACAATGCAGATCTAGTATTTAAAATGTGTTAATACATATTATATTTTGTTCCGCTGCGATTGTGAGACTCTGTGTTGTGCTATTTTCTTTTCTTCTACCTTTTTCTTCTTCACTCCTAATGAACTGATATTTATGGCACTCGACTGCTCGGCATTTTATATAGTGGAGTATTGATGTCAATTTTCGAGGGTCGAAAATCCCGTTTGTGACAATAGAGAATAATGAAAAGTTATCGAAAGTAATATAAGATTCAAAACACATCAATTTTCCATAAATATACATTGAAAAGAGATAATGAAAAAACATAGATCTAAATCAAAACAATACAATAAATATGTTTTAATCAAAGTAGCCATAAGCCATATTCAATTTAAATATAGTAAAATGAGTATTTAATCATGAGGTGAACCATAGAAAATCTAGTTATATCAATCATATAAATACATCGGTGGAGTTAAATAAGAATATACCTTGGGATATGGACAATAAATCATACCTTGAACAATGAATCGAAGCACCTAGATTTAGAAATCAGCGTTAGGATTTTGCAAGGATCAAGAGGGGTAAACCACTTTTAATGAAATAATATTATTTATATTTGTTTTGGGATATTTTTAGCTATGGGAGCTTTTAAAGTTTTTGGCCATTAGAAAGGTTGAATAGAATAAATTTTTTACAGAATGGAATGAATACAAAAGGTAATGTAAATAATGAAATAAAGACCCTAAGAACCACATTAACAATGAATATTACTGGGTAATACTGTCCGCTAATGTGGAGAACAAGGCTAGTTAGTATCGATCAACTATAGCTTTGTCTTAAACATCTATTAAATACATCGATTTAGTGCTCTAATTTTTTTCCTTCCTCAAGTGGATTGACATATTCAATAAATGCTTAATAAAAAATACAGTGGCTAATGGATCTATCAGAACAAAGTATAACAACAATATGTACAGCACATCACAGAATAGCAGTCAAACATATATATGTACATGCATACACATATACACAGATACATCCCAGTACAATACAAAATGGTACATCAAAAGTAGTACAGGACCACACAATATGCAACGATTCAAAACAATAGTTACATACCAGAGTCATAAAAAATGACTACAAAACTACATAAAAGGAGATAAGTAGAACATCCAAGGTGGAAGAAGCATAGCAAAGTCCTATAGCAACCTGAAACAACTTGATCTGACCCGAGCATATAAAAATAGACGGGTCAGTCTAGCTTAAACAACTGATTAGTATGAGCAAGGTACAAGGATAAATGATAACAATTCTTCTCGAAAGAGAAGAAGAACCACAATATGTATGACATAAGAGTATCTCTAACGAGGCATGATCAACAAAAATATCAAATATATCCACAAATTTATGCCTCATCTCATCGGAAATATCAACAACCAATAGATGGGGTTTTTCACTATAATCCAATGGCAAGGCAATTGTTGTGATTTAGAAGATTGGTTTTCTAGTGTCGCATTTTCTATCAGTTAGTAAGCTAATAAGTCAGAACATGTGGTATGGGACGTACTGTTATCACTTTTCAGGTTTCTATTTGAGAGTTTGTGACACATTCACGATGTTATTGCCAGTACTTTGGCTGTTGGGCCACTTATAGGACTGTTGTATCCTATGTGTGTATATAGCTGTTGGGCTAATCATGGACTGTTGGGTCCTATTGAAATTGTTAAGTCTCTTATACACTATATTTGGTAGGCTGTTGGGCCACTTATTAGAATGTTGGTTTCTATTTTCATATAGGTGTTGGGCTAATTTTTAGAATGTTGGAACATAATTTTCCATTGTTGCTTTTCTACATTTCTTATTGATTGATTTCTAGAGTTTCGATGTTTTAAAAACGTTTTCAATAATCAATGCTTAATTAAATAGAGGCTTTTTGCTTCTTTATCTTAAACTTTTGCCTTTATTAATTCTTTTTTAAAACTTATCCTCTCTTTATCTTATGCTGCTGGCTAAACATGAAGGCATCATGGGCCTTAAATAATCCCTCCATTTAGTATTTATTTCATTTAAATATAATTTGAACAATCTATAAATATCATATATCGATACGTGCGTTTATCACCTTTTTTTATAAACTTAGTAAATGCTAATGGTATGTAAAAAAATCAAATAAATTATAATAATCAATATTTCAAAAGTAGTAATTAATTTAATTAATTTACAATGACTATAAATTAATTAAATGTGTGGTTTATTCGAAGTATTTATCATGAAGTTGTGCGACTCAGAGGTGTAAATTCAAGGAGTGATTAATATCGATAAATTTGAGTATTGATGTACACATGTCACCTTAGCTGTTGGTATGACATTTTGGCTAAATTCATCACTTGCACTTCTTTTTGGTAACATCTAATTCTACTTATTTAAGCGTTACCCGGTACTGGAAATCACTTACACCAATTCTCTTCGTCCAAATTATATCACTTTGGACTTATGTAATTTGGCATCCATATTCAACTCTATTATCCAAACACAAAGTCCTTGGTTCAGTAATAAAAATTATTAAACCGAACTGCTCTGGCTGAAGACTTTGACTTTGGGTTGACTTCAGTTGACTATGATAGTAACCTCATATAACTAAGGACATGATTCCTCTATTGAATAGTATTTCACTTCCAATGCTTCTACTCGACCCAACCAAAGTCGTACAATGGACGCCATGCCACAATCTAACTATAATCGAAGTGGAGTTTCCACATTAAAGGTCAATGGCATTCATAAGTCAAGAGAACTATGTAATTTTGTCATATCGATATTTTCTATTTGACCTTAGCTATACTAACCAATAGAAAACTATCAAGTGAGTCATTCTATGGTTATCCAATAACTATAAGCATGTAACCCCTTGGTGCCTCCAGAAGTCATGAGTAATACATTACACAACATTTGAAGAGCGTTACACACTTTAGTCTCAACAGATGTATCGGTATCCAGTCTCGTTACATCTTGACTAAGAATATTTAAAATAACATGTTTAATTTTATTATGATAAATTACTTACAACACCTTGTAACTTTTATCAAAATACAAAACATTTATGGATTTTCTACAAGATATACTTTTAATTAAATTAATTAATTAATATAACTCATTATATCAAGTATATAATTGAACAAAAATACCTTTTATTCTGAACAAGATTAAGTAAGATATATGTAACAAATTACATAAATTCCCCTAGAGCATACCCTTAATTCTATCAATCTCCCACTTGCACTTGGGATCTATTATGAAATGAACATCTTATCCCTTCAATCAGTTTGATGACAACTGATCGAGTTAGACCTTTCATGAATGGATTAGCTATGTTTGTTTAATTATCTATTTGTTAATCAACTCTTTGATTCTGATAAAATAGTTCTATCATGTGAAACTATTTTGAGTACGTTTCTCGACTTCTAATGAGCTTTTATTATTACATTGTCATTACATAACATTTAGTATTATCAATACCTAGAATCAACCCTATCTTAGATATTAATTCATGCATTTACATAGCTTAAATTGTAGTGCTATTCAAGGTGATGTACATAACATTTTCGGTGAATTAGCTACAACGTTACGTTTGGAACACTTCCAACTTAAAGCTTCTTAACTCAATTTTATTATTGATATTTCTTCTCCACATCACTTATAAAATTTTATTTCTGCCACGAAGCAAAGTGTCACCAAATCAATTTCTGCTGACATAATTCTACTCATCATTAAAGCTTTCTAACAACTAATTTATGCGACTTCAAATATAGGCTCCACCTTTGCTCCAAAGCCCCTCCTTCAATTTCATCCAATTTCGAAGATTTCTACCAACTACAATTCGACTAGTCTTCAGAGATTTCTACGGACTCGATTTTGGTACGACTTGAAACATGAACTCCCCCTATGCTCTAAAGCCCCTCCTTTAAGTTTCATTCAATTCCAACAGTCTCTGCAGATAACGATTCTATTCGTCTTCAGAGCTTTCTACCAACCAGATTTTGATATGACTTGAAAAATATGCTCGCCCTATGTACTAGAGCCCCAACTCCAAATTCCACCAATTCCACCACTTTTTCCCTCGATTTGTCCAATTCGACCATCTCTTTCCTAACAACTTAAAAGCACTAACAAACCATATCAAAGAAAACACATCTAAACAAAAATATTGTCCATAGACATACATTAAACACTTCAAGCACACCCATACAAACATTCACACTTGTATGTCAATATGATCAAAAGGGGTTGCAAAACCATTTGAAAACCTTCAGATTTTGGCCACATATACGTGTGTATAGATATATATATATATATTTGATTGAAGTTCAAAAACTTTTTATGATCAAAATCTTGTTTAAAACATCAATTTATACTATATAAACACATGCAAGATAGTGAGAGGTCAAGAACCATTCACCGGTCACCCTTCTAGTGATGATTTGACTAAGCTTAGTAGGAAAAGCGATGATTTTGTAAGGAATTAAGGTTAATTGATTCCTAGAACTATTTTAAGTAAGATGGAAATGACTTAAAATGATCCGATCAGCCCCCCTTTGGCTCTATTCTAAAATTGGTTTAATGGGCATAAGTATGGATTAGTCTAATTACCTAATAATGTAGGAGGCCAACAACATCCAAAACTAAATAAAACCACAACTTTAAAATTGTAGGTCCATTTTTCTACTATGACCACTCTATGAAACAGGAAACCATCATCCTGAAGCCATGAAAGTAGTTTGAGATCCTAATTCAGCTCTTATCAAAAGTTATATCCATATGAGATTTTCATATTGAAATGGTCAAATAAAATTCGACAAAAATCATTAATGTGGAAGATGTCTTTAATAGTCATTTTTCAAAATTTATCAACCGTTAAGTTCTTTGATGTTTCCTTCCATTTTGGAGTCAATTTCTTCATCACAACACTCGTTTGAGATTGCTGATCGTCCAATGACTTAGCATATTTGAAAGCGGATATATTGCGCTTTGCTGAGTGTATCGATTTTGAATCTTTAGCTTTGAATTTTTTTCCCTACTACTCTTTGGTCTCCCCTTCACATTCACATATTTAGGCTCAACAAATGTGGTTGTGGTAGGCATCCAAATTACTTTCATCTTCGTCAAAATTAGTCTTCATTCATCCTTAACTCCATTATCATACAACTTCTTCAATGCACTATGCTATGGTGTGTATAAAAATTCTTTAGGTTCTTCGACATCAACAGGAGTATCCTATTTATATCATGCTTATCAATCATGTTAATTAATATATGACATTACTCGGTATGTAAAATATACAATTCATGACAATAAGGTAGCCCGTATATAGTTTGTTTCAAATGATCACATTCAAAATTGAACATATTCTCCACTTCTTTCGAAATTCAATCCGACGAAAATAAAGATATTTGATAATGAGGATAAATGAATAAGGGAACGTGAAAATTATGTTTTACCATTCCCAAACTCTTTTCAAATGTTGCTTTAATTTTGTATGTTATAATAGTAATACATTGTCCATTTTTTCAAAATTTTGGCTAAAGATGCTTGTTATGTGCCTATGTAAATTTACAACTGGGCATGAGCAGCTTATGCTTTATTAGATGTTGTATTATTGCAGTGCTCACTTTATTGGTCCAAGGAAAAGGAAAATTTTCTTTAAGTGGTACCTAATTATCCAATATATAGTTAACCTGTTCAGGATATTCTTTCCAATTTTCTACAAAAATATTCAAAAATTCATTAAATTCCTTTATTAAAGACGAATGAACAATATGCATCCAATCCGCTACAAAACATTCACTTATTTCATTGGTTTGAAATTTTGGTTTGCAATCGGCCTTCACAATATGCTCGACGTGATAAAAACATAGTAAGTGAGTAGCATTTTCGGAAACTAAAGACAATGCACTAGTCATTGAGAGCTCCTTACCACTAACGATAACATCTGGAAAGAATTTCGGATCGCACATCAATTTCATATTCTGTATTGCCCACTCGTAAATATCTTCATATTCTTGTGATAAAAAACAAAGCCATAGTAAATGTTCTATTAGTAGAAGTCATTATAACCATATCCAACAACGATATTTTGTAACAATTCGTTTTATATGTATAATCGAGTAGTAAAACCGAAGGAAAGCATTTGCACAATATAGTCGACTTAGGATGAGACCACTTGAAATTGACTATTCTATCAATCGAGTCATCTTTTCTAACCCAATAAACATAATGATTTTTCATTAAAAATTTCTCAAAGTTGTTGAACTGCAGATCCACCTTTCATCTCACACATGACCATTTTAGCCTTTGTATTATAAATTGTCTTCAAGATTGAAACATTGTCCAAAAAAGTCCTCTTCATATTCATCAGTACCTTTTTAGACCTAACCCATGCAATACTCATATTTATCGTGATTTTTTCTCCACTTTCATAAGTCATCCCGCATATGCATGGCTAATTAAAGTTTTAGTATGACTGTGCGTATCATTTACTACTTCAACTTACCAACTATCAAACCCATGATATACACCTTTAACAAGAAATAGACATTCACATTTTTTTGTCGTACTTCATTGTCGTTTCTTAGTCTTCTTCAAATTATCTTCAATTTTTTGTTTAGAATTTTTATATTTAACTACTCTTTCATAGGATAACTGTGTTTTAGGTTTTCTTTATCCACTAAGATTATCGAATTTAGTTATGAGTAAAACAGTGTTTATCTTCCTTGCGTGTGATTGACACTAATGAATAAATGCATCCCACCAATTAAAGACCTGTACGAAAGAAGAATGATCATTAAAACCATAAATATCAAATACCATATGATATAAATATACGTGCATAATTCAATATTGCATTCTTCACCTGTTATAAAATGATCTTTCACATCTACAAAATGAATTTGCAGATCATCTCTATCATTTTCATTGTCTCTTATGCTACCTCAAAATGGGCTTACAGTGACTGAATTTGAAGAGTATCCTAGTGGAGCAAACAAATTAATTTTATAATCACTCGAAAACAAATAAATAATAAATAACAGAGACAAATATTAACATACCTCATTTGCCTTAATATCAATATATTTTCAAGTTTAATATCACCATGAAAGCTACTATAAACGATTAACTATGAGATTATTATTTTCCAACAATCGCTAAATTCAAAAAAACATTGCAGAAAACATATTAGTAATTTGACGAATAATAAAAATATAATGAATTTTTTGCTAAGATTAAATATTCAAAAATAGATTAAATGTTTAAAAACGAAAAATCAAAATAAATATAAATTAAAATCTTGCCATGTTATTACTTCACCACCATGCCAAAACTCTAAATTTTCAAAGTAGAATTAAATGTCAGTGTTATGCCTTAATAGTGGGCTGAATGACTCCGCATATTCCTCCATATTCCTCCTTTTCAAATTGGTTAGAATAGAGTAAAAAAATGTTGCACCCTTCCCTGTTGTAGTCGGATGCCGGCTACTGATCGGTAGTCGACCGCCGACCAAAACATGGTAATATGAAGCATGTACGTATGTTTGTTTTTATTCCCTTAGCTAAAAGTCGGTCCATGCGCCACATATATTTCTCCGCCCACCACATTTCTTAATACTTCAGCAACGAAACTAGGGATGATGCTACCTCTTTTTTTCGACTTCATCGTTTTCGATGCTTAGCATGCACAATACCACCAGTACGTAAGAAGCTCCACAAAATGTAATCATATTTTTACCGGAAACATTTGAATACCTATTACATAAAGACAATAATAGAGACATAGGAAAATAATATAGACATAGTTTCAACAATTGAAAATCCTTTTCAGGTGATCATACTCGTCTTAAAAGCTTTATGAATTAATAGCGATACTAAAAACCATGTAAAATCGAGAAATAGTAAAACTCCCAAATAATTTATTGTTAGGCCTGAATCTTTAATCAAAAAAATTATGTTATAGAATTACAAATAATCAACTCTGTTTGCGCAAAAAATGGGCAAACACCTCAAAGTCGTACGATTTAGTTGATTATATATTGTTCTTAGTGATTTGGGTAATTTATGCAAATATGTAAAAAGCAGGGACTAAACTGTAAAAAGACACACAGATTTATAGTGGTTCGGCCAGAACGTGCCTACGTCCACTTTATATGGTATTCTCCTTTTTCTCTTCAGATTACAAGTACAAAGCTTTATATACAAGTATATGAATGTTGTTTGAAAGTTCTATCCGTGCTTGAGCTCTCAAACTTGTCTGCCATTGTTGTACCCCTGCCCCTCTATTTATAGAGTGAGGTTGGGGGCAGGGGTCTTGGATGTTTATAGCTGCTGGTGGGCCTGGGCTGATGCAATCTGGACCGGCAACTTTGGTTCGGCATGCTCTGGTTTGGTGGGGAGACATCCGGTGATGGTTGGTCCGGTGCTTGATTCTGTGAGGCTTGGATCGGTGGGAAGCCATCCGGTGAGGGTGGTGAAAGATGGAGCTTCGGTTGTAGTTGATTTGGTGGGAAGGGAAGTGGAGTTGGTTTGGTCTCGGTACTACCGAATGGATCCTATACTGAGAATGCCGAATGATCCCTTGTGTTGGGAATGCCGGATGAGCCTTCATATTTGAGAATGCCGAATGAGCCATGGGGAGTTCGAATACCGAACGAACTCATACACTTGAACTACCGGACGAAAGCGAGGGGTCTTAAGTACCAGATGACACTTATTACCGGATGAACTCGGGGAGTGTAGTTTCGAACGAACTCTTGCCTTGCTTTACCGAATGAACCTTTGTACTTGAATCATGAGTGAAATCCCAGACTTATATACGCTTGCTTGCTTCTTCTTGTTCCGGTCGTGGTGGAAACGCACACAACATTGATATTCCAGTTTTGACCAAAAATGGGATAACACTTTTCCTCCCAAAACATGCCTTGTGATAATAAGGCGTGTTTTGAATAGTTCCGAATCCATTATCCTAAGTCATAACCATATTGCCAGAGTATATCATCCTTGACTACTCCGAGTCGATATCCAGTTCCAAATCCAATAACCAAAGCTTGAGCCAATTCCATGTCCATCCGAACTCGACAACCGAGCCCCAATCCGTTCTTATCCAATAGCCAATAACCGAATCCAGGATCTCTTCGGGCTCCTGCCAAGCGCAATCTACACCTGACGGTCGTGATCCAGTCTCCCTAGATGTTAAGCTAGCCTCTCCGGGTTCTTGCCAAGCGCAATCTATACTTGACGACCTTGGTCCAGCGTCCCTGGACGTTGAGCTAACCTCTCCGGGTTCTTGCCAAGCGTAATCCACACTTGACGACCTTGGTCCAGTGTCCCTGGACGTTGTGTTAACCTCTCCGGGTTCTTGCCAAGCGTAATCCACAATTGACGACCTTGGTCCATTGTCCCTGAACGTTGTGTAATGCCATGGCTTATGTCCTAAGCCGAATCCTGGTCTCTCCGGACCCTTGTGGAGCATAGTCCATACTCAACGACCTGAAAATAACAATTGATAATACAGGGTCTAAGTCCTAGGCCGGGTCACTCCGGACCCTTGCCGAGCATAGTCCATACTCGACGACCTGAATGAGTCAATTTACCATGTTCGGGCGAAGCGACTCACCCCTTGCCAGGCATAATCCATACCTGACGACCGTTTATCAAAAATCAGATAAAAATTCAATCGAAATCAAATCCAAAATCCACATCCAAAATCCAAATCAAAGCCAGAAAACCAGAAATCCAAACCAGCATCCAAAACCAAAAACAATCATTCAAAGGAAAATCCAAATCAAAAAGCAAGAAAAACCAGGAGCTCAATCCAAGCTCCAAAACCGAAAACCAAAAACAAAAGCAGTGTCCAATCCAAAAGCAAAAGATAAGTTTCACAAACCATAGCATTGCAGTTTATCATCATTCAGAGCATGCCTAGGGGCAATCTCCGTCCCCGTACATGTGTAAATGACTTGGTTGCTTGCTAATAGTTCGCTAGTTATTTCATAATAACCTGGTCAATGGATGATCAACCGACCATCATTCCTGGGCCTCCCACCATCGTAGCTTGAGGTAGGCGGCGGTTGCTCCTGCCCCGCCGTTGCATTCCGAGGTCCAACATATTGTGGCAGCTGTCCATTCCTTACATGCTCCTCAATTATGTCCTTTAGGTGCCTGCAGCTGTTGGTGTCGTGTCCATCCAAATCATGGAAGAGACAGTGCCTTCCTGATGTTCTTTCCCGTTCTGTAGGTTCTCTCCTAGCCGGCCTCCGGTAGGGAAGGCGATTCCGAGTATCCAGGTATATCCGCTCCAGCGTCTCGTTCAATCCTGTGTATGTGGGAAACTTTGGATCCTTCCATTGCTTCTTAGCATTTCTAGAATCATCGTCCAACTTCCTTTTTCCTTTGTCTTTATCGAAACCTTTGCCGGATGGTCCTCCAACCTCAATTGCATTAACCTTTTTGAACTTTAAATCCGTACTCGCATCTTCTTGCCGAAGGAACCTTTCTGCCTCGTGAAAGAATTCGTCGAGATCCCGTGGGGGATCTCGTATCAGAGATACCTTGAAATCCGAGTTCTCCCTAACTCCTGATACTGCTGCCATTAAAACCATCGATGGATCGGGCCGATCCACCTAAGCAACTACGGCACTGAATCGAGTTTGAAAGGCTCTAAGCGATTCATCGATCCTTTGCTTCACCGATGTTAATGTCATCACGTTCTTCGGTCTCTTGACATGAACTCGAAACTGTCCCAAAAACCTTTCACCAATTCCCTCCAAGTCCTGATAGATCCTTCTCCCAGCTGCCTAAACCACTTCGCAGCTAAGTCCGTTAAGTACAAAGGGAAGCATCGAGCCATCACTTCCTCCGATGCCCGCAGCACCTCCATGTGTCTGGTGTACCTCATCAGGTGATCCGTAGGGTCTGCCTTTCCATCGTATACCTCCACGCTAGGTAGCTTGAACTTAGGTGGATTCTGAGCCATCCTTATTTCCCGAGTGAACGGACTCCTGTTTACCCCTTCCAAGTCCCCGCTGGTCAAACCACCTCGCACAGTATTCCTGATTATATCTACCAATCTAGCATTGTCTGTCGGGGGTTGCCTCCCAGGGAATTCCGTTACATACTCTTCATGTGGCTCGCTAGCAGCAACGTCGGTTCAAGCCTGTTGAACTCCTTCCAAAGGTCCACCTGTGTTGGATCCTGCGGGCCTGCCCCCAAGCCCTTGTCGATTGCCCTCTGGCTCTGCATTTTGTCCTCCATTGGGTTCCATAACCCTAGCTCCTTGTCCTGCATCCACCACCGCTGTAGCTGTTCCTAAGTTATGGGTCCTTGCAGCTCTCATTTGCTCCAAGAAAGTCTACATCATCTCCTGTTGACTCTTCAACAACCTCTCTTGTAGTGAATTTGTTATGGCTTCCATTTCGTCCCGGGTTATGTAGATCGAAGCCGGTCCTTCCTCAGCTCTGGAGGATGCTTGCTGACTTCCTTCCGGTTGGCTTCTCTCAGCCCTTTGCCTTCTACTATTTAGCCTAGCCATTGTCTCCCAAATCCAAACTTCTATCCGATATAGCGGGCGCTAGTTCTTCTCAGTGAAAGCACCAAAATGTTTGCGCAAAAAATGGGCAAACACCTCAAAGTCGTACGATTTAGTTGATTATATATTGTTCTTAGTGATTTGGGTGATTTATGCAAATATGTAAAAAGCAGGGACTAAACTGTAAAAGACACACAGATTTATAGTGGTTTGGCCAGAACGTGCCTACGTCCACTTTATATGGTATTCTCCTTTTTCTCTTCAGATTACAAGTACAAAGCTTTGTATACAAGTATATGAATGTTGTTTGAAAGTTCTATCCGTGCTTGAGCTCTCAAACTTGTCTACCATTGTTGTACCCCTGCCCCTCTATTTATAGAGTGAGGTTGGGGGCAGGGGTCTAGGATGTTTATAGCTGCTGGTGGGCCTGGGCTGATGCAATCTGGACCGGCAACTTTGGTTCGGCATGCTCTGGTTCGGTGGGGAGACATCCGGTGATGGTTAGTCCGGTGCTTGATTCTGTAAGGCTTGGATCAGTGGGAAGCCATCCGGTGAGGGTGGTGAAAGATGGAGCTTCGGTTGTAGTTGATTCGGTGGGAAGGGAAGTGGAGTTGGTTCGGTCTCGGTACTACCGAATGGATCCTATACTGAGAATGCCGAATGATCCCTTGTGTTGGGAATGCCGAATGAGCCTTCATATTTGAGAATGCCGAATGAGTCATGGGGAGTTCGAATACCGAACGAACTCATACACTTGAACTACCGGACGAAAGCGAGGGGTCTTAAGTACCAGATGACACTTATTACCGGATGAACTCGGGGAGTGTAGTGTCGAAAGAACTCTTGCCTTGCTTTACCGAATGAACCTTTGTACTTGAATCATGAGTGAAATCCCAGACTTATATACGCTTGCTTGCTTCTTCTTGTTCCGGTCGTGGTGGAAACGCACACAACATTGATATTCCAGTTTTGACCAAAAATGGGATAACAAACTCTATTATCAAAACGAGAAACAGGTCAAAAATTAAAAAGAAGAGAATTTACGTTAAGAAAAATATGGCATAATTTATAATTGTATAGCATAGTTTGCCTAATTAAGAAATAGGCCAAACAATAAATAATTTAGGAGCTTTATTATTCTAGGATTTTGGATTTCTTTTGTTAATTTCACTAAGTATTGTTGCAGATGGTACCGCTGTATAGATCTTTGTTATTGCCATGTTGTTTTTGGGCATTCAACTTATTCTTTTTACAAGGCATTCAACACTGCACCTAAGACATAAATCTTCTAAGCCAGTAATAATGACATGAAAAAGATCTTAATTATCAAATTCAAATTTATATTATCATTTTAATGTAATAGATTTTCCATTATTTTAAGTGACTATATGGTTACTTTTTATCGAACTTGTTATAGTCGTGATAATGTCTATGCAAAATTTGAAGATGATGACTTCAATAAGAGAAGCGGCAGGAACTGTTGAAGATTAGTCAAGAAGCATTATTCACCGCATTGTTAGTGGATTCCAACAATAATGGAGTCATTTTGTCATTATTTGGAAAATTGGTAAGAGGTAGAAAATAAAATTTGCCCCTCATTGAGTAAAAAATAATAATTCATAAGTCATGCTTGTTTTTCATGACCAATCAATGATTTTTCTTCTTTTTTTGACTAGTAGCAGCTAAAATGGTTTTCGTTGAACCCTTATATAGTTTTTCGATGAGTTTTTATCAAATTTCGTTTCGCACGAATTATAAAATTGTAAACTTTTTATTTAGAAGGAGTATGCATAAAATTATTTTTAGGTGGAGTCCCCCTAAATTTTGCTCTCGTTTATCCAAAAATAAAGTTCCTTTAGCAATGTCCTTGTTCACATGTAAATTGCATGGAGAAACGCAAGTTTGATCAAGATTTATTCTTCATAGATGAATTACATAGATAGCACAAGCTTGATGACATAGAGAAATCATGCATAAATACATCAACTATACAGATACATGGGATGAAATCCTTATATTAATGGGATTGATCCAAAATAAATAGTTGACAAGTCAATCCGATCGATCCCACTGCCCATATTTTATGGGACTTTGGACAATGGATCCTATTTAATTAAAATTGTGAACGCCGTTCAGACACATAACAAATTTAAGTGTTGATTAATCAATTATGATGAGACAGCGATATAAAGTAGTATATATAGAAATAAAATAAAACTTTATCTAAGCATTTACGGCTATGCAGCTTTAATTAGTGGAATAGAGTGAATGTAGATCCAATAAGAAATTAATGAATTAATAGGTTAGGCAATGAGTTCTAATCCAAACCATTAACTCTTATACCCTTAATATACATATACATATACATGCACATATACATACATAGATACCTATATACATATACACACACACACACACATATATCTTCTCATTAAAGGTACTTACATTCATAATTAAAAGAATAAAATGAAATGTTTAATTAAGGGATTTTGTATTAAGGGAAAATAATTAATAAGATTAGATAATGAGAGATATTAGTCAAATAATAATTCTTACACTTAATGTAGGTAATTACCCTTGGACGTGAATAAGGAAATACGGAACTGCATATACATTGCCATATTCTCATTCAAGGGTAAATATGTTCATTAAATTCGACCATTAATGAAATGAATAAAACATGGAATATCTTAATGAAGGGATTTTATATTAGGGGAAAGAAATAAATAGGATTAGGCAAGGAGGATAATAGCCCAAGCCAAAATTAGCAGATCTTATACCCTAGAATATGTATATATCCTTCGTCTCTTCCATTATGTTTGCATGCATGTGTGATGTATGTATGTATGCATGTATGTATGTGTATGTGTGTGTTATAGGTATAAGATTTGATGGTTTGGGCTAGAACTCATTGCTTAACCTATTAATTCATTAGTTTCTCATCGCATTAAAATTCACTATATTCCAACAATTAAAGTTACATAGCAAAAACGCTTAAATAAAATTTCATTTTATTTCAATATGTTTAATTCCCCGACATTTAAATTTTGTTTAACCATCAAAATGTCGTTTATTATTTTAATAAAGTTATTAATTGACTAACAAATTTTACATTTTAAAATTAAGTTAATTATTTAGTTAATTTGTAAACTATAATATTATCATATTTGTCCAACACCAAATTATGGGATGTTAAAAATGTAACGCCCGGCCCCTATACCCATGCCAACCAAGAGCAATACTAAGTATTACTGTCGGAAAGCACGGAGAATGGGACTCGATAGGGCTAAATGTTGTACTCATTCCCTTGAGCTAACACTGACACAAGAATTTTTTTTCGATTTTTTTTCCTACTTACCATTCATGCGCAGTGTTGGTTCAAAGCAATGGTACAAGATAAATTTTTTTCCAGGTTACATGGTACAGAATATAATAGAATGTATAGTTCAGCACAAAAACAGCATAATGCATAATACATATCATAATAGTAATGTCCACAATACATAGTCCATAGTACATATCACTTCCAAAATACATAATAACATACATACCATAATACATATTAAGTACTCCTAAGTTCAAGCTGAAAAGTCCAAAACCCCAAAACGTGGAAAATAATATGAGTTCTGCTACAGTCCACGCAACCTAACGTGCAACCATAATCCTCAGACTGACCCGTGGATTATAAAACAAATCACACGGGTCAGACTATTTCTAGTGTGCGTGAAGCAAGGTCTATGAACAATAATTGTCTCAATCAACAAAAAGAAAAGAAAGCGCCGCATGTATAAAGCAACATGAGGCATATATGTGTATGAGAACCAACATGCAAATTTGGTTTCATAAACAATTCCTTTAATCAAACAATGGCTTTAGGCGAAACCTATTGTATGTAATCCAATACGATACCAACCCAATTATCATTTGTAACACAAAGAATAAGTTCATACACACATTCTCCAAAGATACTGGGTTTTCAAAATCAACTTTAATACTTCCCAAAAATCATAAAGTAAAGAAAATTGCATTATGGGGATTATGGGATAAATATAACATGACTCATAAAATATACCAAATAAACAGACGCTAGTATTGTAAAATCACAGTGGTAGAGCTCAAGCGCGCGCGGAGACATCAACCCCGTAACCTACTCATAACGCCATAATACACCTGGCGATCAACACAGGATAACCAAGACGGTCTAAGGCAAAGGCCGTATGCTACCCGTTCACGGATCTACATGTGGGACTTTCACGCCTCCATCCATCATAGTCCGTGACCCGTCGATCGGAGATCCCGATCAAAAATAAGATTAGCCCTTTGTAGCAGACCGTTGACCTTTGGTGGTAATGGGGCATGTGATATACCACTGATTCAGGTAGCGATCCTAAATCAGGTCGGCCAAGGTGGAGTTTTGACCCATTGGTACAACAGAGTCCAATCTATGCCGACCCAAAAATCAAAGTGTTTTGACCCATTGGTAATAGGGCATGTGATAATAAAGTAAGTTAATTATTTAGTTAATTTGTAAACTATAATATTATCATATTTGTCCAACACCAAATTATGGGATGTTACAATACCTTAACAAAATTTAAATTTATTGACTTATCTTATGATTATTGTTTTTATGCATATTAAACACACTTGAATGGTCCACGGTCGTATTTTCAAAATATAAAACAACACAGTGCTGAGCTTGATGTTCATGAGCTACTAGAACTCTTATTGTTTAACTTACCGAATTTATGTCACATAGGACACAACTCACAAGGGAAAAGTTGGACGTCTCATCGCTATAAACACTAAGCAACAATAAGGATGTGTCATCTAAAACTACTCATTTTTACCATCTCACCAACATATTTTTTTAGTGCAGTTGGTAGCTCTTAAAAATAAGAATAGCAGGACCGATCATATTGACTATATCCACCACTTATTTAAACCACTTTTGCAATCAATATTTTCAACCCATATATTTTTGGAGTTAATGCACTTGTGCATTATTTCTCCTGGTCCTCAGGCTTGAGCTTGTCCATGTAATTTCAAACTTGAGTTTCTCCACGTAATTCCTCTATTAATAATACTTGATAAGTTTGAATTGACCCTTGAATAAATGAAGCACATGATTGTGTTATGGGTGCAGGTAAGGGAAAGTAATTGTGACTGCTTATGGAAATCATCGATCAAATTTTGATGGTGAGATTAAAACTTCCATACACACATGAATTTAATTCCAATATAGCTTTGACATGCTATCTGGAACTCCAATTTCCAATTCAAAATCCACTAACGCTAACACTGGACTACCATAGTAAATTCCAAATACATGTAATAGACATATCAAATGTCAGTAATTGTATTTTATTCACAGAAACGACCATGCAAAGTCATAAGAAATGGAAAAATAACATACTAAAATATTCTAAACTATAGTTTGAAACAAATACAAAATTATCGTTTGTGATTTACCAGTCGCTACAAATCCAGAATTACTATAATAAAGTGCATACCATGAAAAAATTTCTTACTTGATCTTTTGCTCAAAGAGTGCATACATTATTAAAGTCCTCTATAAGGTAGTCTTGGATAACATATTCCCATTTAAACAGTTCATGTATTTCGATAATCATAATTGTAACTTCAATATATAACCTACTTCTTAGAAGGTCTCCTTCTGCAGCCATCTCTCTCATTTACACCTTCAATTCTTTAACTTTGATCCCGAGCTTGTTAATCTCTTTGTTTGATGTAGTTACAGAACACTTGATTTTCGTCAACACAAATCTAGAAATAGAACTAGAGATGTTGCTACTACGTCTCTCATTGAATTTGTCATCTCCAAAATTCAGTAGAGGCATTACCACGACTCTACCAAGATATTCAATAAATTATAAACATATAGTTACCTGAAGTAAATGAATATATATTACATTAAAACAATGATATAAATTGAAATTCAATAATTAAGATGACCTTTTCCAAGTAATTCTTGCTCGCTCTAGAAGCTTTATGGCTTAAGTGCAATTATATTGAATACCTTGTAACAGATTTTGTTTTTTGTTATCATTCCTTAATGATCCATAGTTTTGATTTTTGACGTTGGACATAGATTAAGGCATTAAACCATAAATTCTAAAAAAGATGATTGTTGCATCACTACAGCAAAATAACCATATTACAACCTTTCATTTACAGCTAACAAAAGTTGGCAGTTGTTATTGGTATTTTTTAGCAACTATTTTATTTCAGTAGTTGTAATAGGTATTTTGTAACAACTATTTTATTTCAGCGGTTGTAATAGGTATTTTGTAACAACTATTTTATTTCAGTAGTTGTAATAGGTATTTTGTAACAACTATTTTATTTCAGCAGTTGTAATAATGGCACTTATAACAACCATATTTGTATAGCAGTTGTAATATTTACTTATAACAACTGTTTTCAACATTTACAACAAATATTATATTTCTATCACATGTGGGGCTTTCAATTTCCCTCCATTCATTTCTTCGGCCGTCCAAACCTGCAAAAAAAATACATCGCTCATTTTCTTCTTCTCAAGACCTAAACGCCGCAATAAATCCAAACCAGCAAAAAAATTGTTTTCCCTCAACGTAATAATTTAGTCACAGATCCCAAAAGCCCTAAATCATCGTCGTCGTCGATCGCAAGCCGCCCTATCGCTCCTAGCTAGATCGCTCATGCTCGCCGCTTGTACACGCTCGTGCTATCACTCGTAGGTTTGATCTCTTTCATTATTTTCTAATCTGTTGATTTTAATTTTATTTTTCTGGGTTGATTAACTTGATTAGTATTAATTTATTTCACTATGATGAAACCGGTCTGCCTACAGTTGGTTATACAGTTGATTAGTTTTATTTATATGCTATTTTCAAATATCCTAAATCTAGGCTTAAAGATGTTTTTTAATATAATTAGTTTATTATATAGCTTTTCAAACTAATTAGTGTAAACTTCACGGCTAAGGAGTCCTCCAAATTCAGGAAAGGTTTTTTTTTTATTCAACCTATTGCATGTAATAGAGAAAATGGATTTTTTGGTTTTGGACATGATCAGTGATTTAATGAATTTTTTTATGAATTTGAAGTAGTATATGCAAACAGAAGTGCTCTGAGAATAAGAAAGTGGTGGTGTTTGTGAAAATGGATTGTACAATATGTTTGCTTAGGTATTTATAGGAACAATGGAGCACGTTTTTTTGCTTTATTTTATTAAATGAAAAAATAGGAAGTGATAAAAGAAACACGTTTTTTTAAGAGAGGGTGAGAAAGTCATATTAAAAGCAGCTAATATCAAGTTGTTGTCAAAACCAAAACAGCTTGATGCTGTTGAGCATGTCCTATTTAATATGTTTATGGCTCTCACTTAACTTTGACTGCAAAAACCAATCTTGTTTTGTACATGAATAAAATACTTTTGCTGTTGAGATCTGATATTCACATATCGCTATATCTTATCCTTGATTCCAACGTTCTGTTGACTACATTATTAAATTTTATTACGGAATATTGATTGTTTAATTGTACTTCAAATATGCATTGCAATGTAGCAATAACGTTGGGCTCTTAATGCAAATACAAAACCTGTTATAAAATAACTAAATTGCACCAGCTTGAGTAAATCATAGAGCAAGCGTGTGTTGCCGCTTAAATTGCACCAGTTTGGATGACACACACATACATATACATCTATGTATGTATGTATGTCTATCTATGTGTAAATTCTGTTATCTTTTTCATATGTCTAAAATATGTGGGACACAGATGTTTTTCGTGAAAGAGTTTTTAGTTGATGAAGGTTCTTAGTAACTTAGTTTATTAATAACTTATTACAAAGAGGTGGTTTGAATCTTGTCAAAATAAAGTGAAATGTTTATCCGTCTATAAAGCTATTATGCTTTAGTACACAACTTAGAATATATTTGCTTGATTGTTAACATCTGCTAATTTACACGTATAATAGTAAATCGTAAATTCTACATAGAAGTGTAAAAATCCATCGATCTCAATTTACAAGAAAAAAAGTTGTGCAAATCAAAATGTATCGAATTCTGGCCATTTATTGTCATAGTTGGTGCCAGAGTTGATCATAAAAGGAGCACACTGTGGAGTTGTCATGAGACTGATGATGAGGGCATATTAGCACTAGAATGTTAATACCAATATTGCTAGAGAATTCTCCTTTGCATCTACGTGGAACCCAGATGGAATCACATTTGTAACAGGCAATCGAGACAAAACATGCTAGGTATGAGATATACATAACCTCTCCAAATCTTTAGTTGTATTAAGAGGAAATCTTTGGGCGATTCGGTCAGTTTGGTTTTCAGCAGATGATCTGTTCTTAGCAATGGCCTAACCTACAGATTTTGTGCACATATATGATGTGGGCAGTGGATATCGAAGGTGTAAGGAGTTGGATTTCTTTGGTGAAATTTCTGGTTTGACTTTTATCCCTGATACTCAGGCTATTTTTGCCGGTGTATAGGATTGGACTTATGGAAGCCTTTTACAGTACAATAGAAATAAGACAGTTTGATTTGAATGAGTCTGAAATGTTGGTAAAATAAACTAAATTTATGTTTGAGAAGTGTGCTAGTGGACAATGCACTGATGAAGTGAAACTAAAGTCTAGACAAAACAGAAAAAAGAAAATTGAACTGTGTTGTGAGATTATAAATTAATGGTGGTAGTAAGCTATTGTACATAATCGTTTCATATCAAAACAGTCTTATAATTAGTACGATGTTCTAACTCTTTACGTATTATGATATTTTTTTCAGGTTGATTACTTAATAAAAGAAGCTTTAACTTGTTGCAACCATGAGTAAAAATGAGCAACATCAAGCAGAGGTAAACATCTTCAACTTTGTATATTATGGCATTTTCATTATGTTAAGCACCATTAATTGTTGTACCTAAAAGCTTACAAGGTTTGATTATTAGCATTGATGAATGAGAGCCATTGGTCTAATCCTTTTGCAAAATTATTCTAATCATCTACATCTACCATAGAAACCTATATTTTATTGTAATATTATGGGGGTTAATGGTAATGCATAGGAGTTGACAGCTAAAGGTCTGTGGTCGTGGATTATATTTTTCTACTAGGCATACATCTTTTGAGATAAATAAATGTTTCGACAATCATTTTCTCCATATGTAACACATCTAAAGTTACAAATGAAGTACTATATTTTTTTGAATCACTTTTCTCCTTCCTTTCACTTTAAAATACAAAGTTAAAAACACAGTCTAAGTTAAAATAAAACTAATTCACTTTATTTTAATAAACATTATTTTTTTTCCAAATGACAATCAATAATATTCCCTCAATTATGATCTTTTTTCCTTTCTCTTTTATTTTATTTTTGTTTTAAAATAAAAACAAAACTAAGCATTTGTATTTGTTGAAGCCAAGTAATATGTCTTAAATCCGATTCATCAACTGCCCATGCAATCTTCATTAATAGTTCCCACAGTCTAGAGTAAATATGAAAAATATTTATAGTTCAAGACTTATATATGTTCATTTTGTATATACTAGCCATCTTATCTTAACTGAAGGCTGAAATTAATTTTAGAGTTTCATAACTTTCATACTAAACTAATTTGCAAATGCCAAAGCTCAGCTTGTTGCCATGTATAAAATTCTAAACTAATTTTGGCCTAACTTTCGTACTCATTTTTTTAGTCAAGGGGATTCTTATCACCTAAAACACGCACGTGCAACAATATATGGTGCGGATCACTATTCCGATTTTCCAAAATAAACCCTGCTAAACTTTTACAACTTCAAAAATTAAGAAAAAATTATAAAAATTATTATACATTCTCAAATTCAAGTATGTGGTTTACTGTGTCATTTAACGTTTTTAGCATAAATTAGGTTAGTAGCAGAGCTGCGATGGGTAGCATGCGTGTAGAATAGTTGGAATGCAGAAAGGGTAACTCAGTTTTAGGTGATTAAACACTAAAATATTTATGTCTAAAAGTTATAATCCTTGAATTTTATATGCTTGTGTTGTGATGTTGGTTTTTGAACTTGTTATCCGTGCTACGTTTATGCCACCTTTAGCCTTGCGGCATAAGAAATCAAAGATGACAGCTACAATCTTTTTGCCTCATATTAAGCATGCCTCCGTCATTTGAAAGAAAAAATATTATGCCATCATCCTTATGCCAACTGACAAGTAGGATAGGCTATTAAATTCAATTTGCTGCTTTTATTCTATGTTACATGTGTGTGATAGTTTCAAGCAGTGCGGGTGATATATATACTCGTGTGTGTGCTGGTTGTTAATGACCACACTCTTCAACAAATTTAGATATGACTAATCCAACTCATCTCATAGTTGTTAGTACTGTTCCTATTAATTTTAATGATCCTTATATGTATGGTATTGTTTCTATCATTGTTCATGCTGATATTTCAACCTTAATATATAATGATTGTGCATGCATTGTATGTGTTGTGCTAGTACTACTTTAATAGTTTCCGATTTCTTGAACTCCTATTTGCAGTTGCATATCTTTTGAAAATTCATTTTATGGTACTATTCAGTACATGATACCTTTAAGGTCCAAAATCAATAATGTTCTAATGTTTAGTGTTTGATTTAGATCGAATACAATTGATGATAAAGGAACTGTACGTTGTCATGCCTTGACATGAATATTATGGATGCACTACACCAAAACAGGCAAATTCTAACATTTATAAGTGTTACAAATAACTTCAGCAACACTTTTTAAGTGTTACTAATGGACTGTGAGGAATGGAACAGTCAAATTTGTAACACTTATAAGTGTTACAAACGTACGTATTACTAACACTTATAAGTGTTGGTACCTAAATATAGGGTAACGCTTATAAGTGTTGGTAACGAAATATACGGTAACACTTATAAGTGTTGGTAACGAAATATACAGTAACACTTATAAGTGTTGGTACAGAAATATACGGTAACGCTTATAAGTGTTGGTAACAAAATATACGGTAACGCTTATAAGTGTTGGTAACAAAATATACGGTAACGCTTATAAGTGTTGGTAACAAAATATACGGTAACGCTTATAAGTGTTGGAAAATGATTATTTAGTAACACATATATATACCAAAACTTAAACGCAAAGTTTAAATATAAACACTTTGCAAATAATGGTTTCCATATCACAAATAATTCATCATACATATTCAATGCAAAGTTTAAACGCTCTGCAAATGTAGTATAATATATCATAAACGATTATTTACATATCTAAAATACCACAATGTCATATATTCAAATATAATTACAACATAAGCTTCAAAAAAATTTCAAAATACACTTAAAAGTTTAACTAACGGTTAACCTAACCGTTCCTGATCATCCACTCCAAACTCTAATGGTTTTGAATATTCTTCAACGTCCAATAAAACAATCCAAAGCATCCTTCAAGTTCCTGCATTTAATATAAACACTCGATAAAAACTTATACCTTCAAAATCAAAAGGTTAAAGACTGAGTTACAACTCAGATTCTAATATTTTTTTGTATTTATGAATTCGCAAACTTAGTATGCAAAATACATGTTAATCAAACTCAATTAGCATTTGCTGCAAACCCAATTTGCATTGATTTTGCTACATGCTCAGTTTGTGGCCGACTACATAACAATATCCGTCCGATATTTTCTGAAGGAAAAAAGTGCAAATTTACTAATGAATTTTGATAAGGAACTAACAAAAAGTTGAGTTCTTTTTGGAATGCCAAGCCTATAAAATCTTACACATATTATCATGTCAAATGTTAATGTTCATGATAAGAAGGGCAGAGAACTTCAGGATAGATACTACTGTCACTCAATAAGTACGATTAGAGTCAAGTACCAATTCTTTGCTACAAGTATTAATTACTTGTTGACAAGTTTATTAATCAACAATAAGAACATGTACAAAAAGTTTCTAGCAAAAATGGTACATAATTTCTAGTATAAACTACATATGAATCCATTTGCATTCAGACATGAAAATCTCATCTGAAGTAAAAAACAATACGTAAACACGGATAGTACGTTGTAGATTCAATATGCAAACAGTAAAGTTATAAATTCAATACGTTACATTCTAAAAATGTGAACACAGATAGGATAGTTAAAAATTAAATATGCAAACAAAGACAGTTGAAAGTATAGATGGCAAATATCTTACCTTTAACCTATTAATAACAAAGAAGGAAAATATCATTTAGCATCTTTATATGCCTTTGAGCCCCTGCTATCTTACATACCTGTAATATTACAAATAAAATTGCCATATACATGGTTAGAAACCTCTTCAACATTTACAGCCCATGAATACTCAGATTCAACTTAAAATAACGCAATGAGAGTGAAAGCTCATTAAGAGAAGTAAAAAAACACGAAAAAAGATCATAATATGGCATTAGAAAAATCAATCTTAGAACCTGAAATTGCCAAAGGAACTTCAAAGTTTTATGAATACTCTGGCTATCTTATCTTGGTATGCATTTGCAAATTAAGCTGCTCATGTATATAATATAACTGTACGTTGTCATTTCTCATCGGATATATAGGATGCATTAACAATCAGCTCAAATAACTACAGTACACATACCATTATAAAAACATGAAAGTAAATATGAGGTAACAGCTCAAAACCGAATTATGTATACATACCAGGATGCACGTACCCTAAGCTGAAGCCGTGCATGCTCCTCTCATGCAGCGTGCATGCTCCCTCACACCCCTCATGGCAACACCTACTTCCAAATCGTGAGCCCGAGCTCTGCCGTAGTTCTACTATGTGCATTATACCTAGTGTGCACGCCCCTTTTCTGTAGTGTGCATGTCTTCAATTCTTTCAATTATTCATGCTTTTTCTTTCATTTAGCCATGGTAAAGTTAAACTATAATATATTGCTATCTTGATTCCAAAAAGCACAACAACAAAACGTGATCAACTGAACTATCAGATTATGGAAACGTACCTTATTCAAAAAACCATCATAGGCAAGTTTGTAATTACTATCATTATCCGTCTTAAGTACAACCCTCTCATCAACCCAAAGCACGTGCCATTTCGCCCAATCAACGTCATTAACATACGGATTTTCTAGCAATTTCCTACTTTAGTAGTTACGTCAAAAAATAACAAATTTTCTGAGAATAACAAAAATAATACAGAACTTGAATTAAATCGTTGTTCCCTGAGGCAAGCTATGAGGTACCCACCGGATAAAACGACAGTTAAAGCCCCACTCTCTTCTGCGTACTTCTTCGACAGATCTGCAATGTAAGAAGCTAATCTAGGTTCCATGTCGTCATCGTTGGGATAGGTGAGCACGAGTTGGTCTCCGACTGTCGAATTCATTGGATTTTCTACGGACGCCATTGATTTGAAGATAGATTCTCATATAATCATGTGATAGAACTACAGTATCAACCTGATACGCTGATAATACATATCTAACAAGGGTTTAAAACATGAATAAACATACAATATATTATATAGGTGAACAAGTTCATACCAAATGCAACATGTAATGCGAATCAACATGAAAATACAACAAAAGATGCAAATATCAGAGCTAAATACTCAAATTCCTACAAGAATCTAGCAATAAGCTTAAATCAGAATTCAAACATACATGCAGAAGCAATGATGGGTTGATTCGGGAAAGGAGACTGCTACGGTTCTACCATCCGTTCAAGAATATCCATTTGCATCCCACTAAATTCTTTAATGAACTGAAGAACGGAAACCAAAGATCATAGCCTTCCAGCCAATTCATCAATCAGTGCCTTCAAAATCGTGTTTTGCCCATTCACTTTCAAATACTGCATCAGCCTTCTCCAAGTTAATCATAACACTGTTTCGCAAAAAATATACAATTTATCATTTGTTGTGGTACATGAGTAATATAGAAAAAACATGTAATACATATATATTAGTTTCATTTTACCTTTCCAGTACATTTCTAGTAGGATTATTACATCTACCATAGTAAAAAGGACCTAGCTCAGTAGCCGATGGCTATGAACATGAGTGAAATTAATTAACACATGCACAACGTAAATTAACATAGAGATTTTGCGATATAGAGATAGGAATGGAAAATCTCAAATTTTAATTAAACAATGATACTTTTGAAAGTAGAGACCTGAAGAAATGTGCATGTTTGATATAGAGGAGTACTGGTAGCACTATATGGATCAAACGTGTTTCCAAAACTACTCAATATCATCGATGTACTTGGCTCCTTGTTCTCCGTTTGGACATCTATAGTACCTACAAAGAATTGAACTTGTTCAAAAATTACATGTATTTGTCCAAATACTGGTTTGCATCCATTTAAATTACTCTTAACATTGCATTTTCTATGAGAAAATGTGCAATCTAAGATTAATAAATAACTAATAAACTCTGTAACACTGGAGACATGATCGTATTAATAGATAACGCTGTAACTATGAGAAAATGGAATAAACATTTGCACTAAAAGTTATTGCAATGGGATTAAACCTGATAAATATAATGAAGTTTTCAAGATAATTCTCTTTTCCAAAGCAATATAGACTGGTGCGTCTCAGTTTCAAACCGAGGACGCAAGGCATCAAACAAGTATATAAATATATTTTTAAACATGCACGTGCTTTCCCGCTAAATAATAGCTCTTCCATCAAACCCCAACCTTTCATATTTCAATGTTGCATAGTTTGTTATAAAACTGCTCTTTGCAATTACCATTAATATTATCACTAATAGAGACGTAATAAGTGCATTGTAATTGTATCAAAAAACAATCCAATTCATAATGTAAGCCAACATGATATCACATAATAGATCTAAAATGCAACTATTTAAAAAATAGTCATCATCAATATCCGGTTATGTAAAACTTGTTAGCTAAAGCTTCCCAAACCATGTGAATCAACTAATAATTAAGAAATCTGTCAAAAAGTTATACTATGTTGAATTGTATCATGATAAAATAACATTGAAATATTGTGATCAACTGGACTAGTATCAAATTTGGTGTCACTGCCGTTAATCTATAACAAAAATCTACCTTCCAGTAAAATGTATCAGAAATATTGTAAACATTACTATTAACAGCAAGCGTACTACATTGTTTAATAATCCAAAGGTTGAAAACTATAAATGTGCATCATGTTGAACAAACAAAGAAGGTTTCAACTAATTTACTACGGTTCAGCTACTAAATTCAAAAATAAAAAATATAACTTAATATAACGAAGATATAAAAACATAATAGAATATAGATTGTATGGCTGTCCACATTGATTGTAATTGACCATCAGTAAAACCCAAGTGATCCAAGAAAAAAGGCCGTCAATTACTGGAAAATGTATGAGTTTCAAATTCATCAACTGTAATGAAACATTGGACCAAAGAAATCATGGTATCTACTAGTAGTTATGTATTGCACAAGCGTTTAAATTGTCAAAATATAATATTTTGTGTATGCACAAAACCGTTAGCATGGATACATAACAGCAAGATGCTATTATAATCGTTAATCACTATAATTGATAAAGATACAAGTTAAAAACATTAAAATGCACAAAATCTACCTCGGGTTCATGTGACAAACCTTAAATAAAAATAACTTTTAATGGTAATTACAGAGTAATTGACTAAATAATGAAACAACATTAAAATCATTGAAAAGACTTGAGATCAAGCACATCAAAGAAAATGAAAATGTATAGCCTATGATAAGACCATAATTTGAAAGCTAACACTATTAAAAGAAAGGGGAGGATGATAAAGTTGCGTTCAACATCAATATAATATCATAAATATGGTAAAACAACATTGCAACAAGCATTATGTGGGCATTCTCAATTCCTAAACCACAAGGTTAAACAACATGCATACTGTAGAAATTTCAACTTCGAATCTTTTAGTAAACAGAGTAGTTAGGAGGTATAATATATGGTCCAACTATGGAATAACTAACAGATTAACATCTGCTTTTGTTAAAAATCAAACAGAAGCTGTCTTTTTTCTAGAATAACTAACATAAAATTCCAGATTAATTGGTGAAATTCAACGATACACAAGTTAAAAAATTAACAAACTCAATGCATAAACATCAAACCTTTTGCCTTTTGGTCCTACACAATCCACAAAGTAGATGAAGATCGTCAATTGGAAATTGTTGTGCTGCAATGCAACTGCGGTCACGCATGCCCCTACCGAGGTCAAATTGGAGCACGGAGCACATGTTGGCTGTCGCGTCCGATTGTCTTATCACCGTTCTAGAGATGCTAGTGTCGCATAAGGCCTACTTAAGTCTGGAGTTACCGTCGCTGTACCGATTTATCGTCTCGCCGCCGATTGGAGTTCCACCATTTTTTCCTTCCACGTTCATCTGCTGAGAGTGATAAGTCATATTTCGCGTAGAAGAAGAAGCCTGAACCCTATATCGATTTCGTGTGGAAGCTTGAAACCCTAAAATGAAGTTCAATTTTGTGCGGCCTAGAGATGCTAAGCGTGAGAAATCATATGGGAAGTGAAAAATTACCAACTACTCCCTATGTTAATGAATTATTTGCCGATATACCATCTATTATAACACTTATATGTGTTGTAAATAATAACTAATATTTTGCAAGGTTTATACCAACGCTTTTTTAATAACCAACACTTTTTGACTGTTGGTAGTTTATAACATTTATAAGTGTTGGTAGGTGATAAATATAAAATGTTGGAAAATCAATGTTTTGGTGTAGTGATGGTATTCTAATGTTTTGTGTTTGACTTAGAGTACAATTGATCAAACACGTTATAACTAATAACACACCACTTAATAGAAGATGAGGGAAACTGATGAAACTGAAAGTAATCAGCTAACTTCTGTTGGTACAGTGGCTTCAATATTATAGAGAAAAGTGGCAATTTAGAACTTAAAGAAGAACTTAAGCAATGAGTCATTTCTCAATAAATATAATTTTGTAGGCTATGCTACAACTTTGGAATATTGATTATATAGATAAGATTGTTAGTATAGATTCTCATGTTCAATTTAAATTAAATAGTACTATGCCAACAGTTTCTATATCTGTATTATGTTCTTTGTTTATTAAGGAGTTTAATCCACAATATCACTAATACAATTTTTCGTTTTAAAATCGAATAGAAGGATTTACCATTTTAGGTATTTAAAACATTCATAAAACAAATGAAATCAACATAATCCAATTCAAAAATAAAATAATGTATTATTTTCATCACATTCAACAATAAAATAAAGGATGAATATAAAACGGTTCATATGTGTAGCTGCTGTTTATTTTAGCATGCTTGGATACTCAAATTGAATGAAGTCGGGAAATTTTGTATATCAATGCTCCACTTAATGGCATATTTTTTATACTTATAAATAAGCTAGTTGTAACGTTCGAGATTTTTGACTTTCGAAAATCGACATTAATACGTCCATTGTATCAACTGCCGAGCAATCGAAGGCCGGAAAAACTATACTGTTAGGGTTAAAGAAGAGGTAGAAGATAGAAGAAGAAAGAAAGAAGAAGCAACAGAAAAAATATCAAAATCTCACAGTCGCAGCGGAACAACATATAATAGATAAATGAATATCTTTAAATCAAAAGAATTGTACATCTTATACATTACATCATCAGAATCAACTTACAACACAATTGGACAATTATATGAACTTGTCCTTACAAGTGGATACACAGCGGAAAAGATAATATCATATACAAGTGATACGTTTCGCCATCCAGCTCCAACTCATGATTCCACAGCAACTCCTTAATTCCAGAATATCCTGATAATCTGACTCTAGGCTACCCGAGTGGAAAATGATGGGCACCCAGAGTTTAGGAAGGGAACAATAAACTCTAGGTCAGTCATGGGACTGGCGTGAGAACTTAAAACAGTTTATCTTAAAAAAAACAAAGAAATATTTTAAAATAGATCCGCAATGCTTTTAGAAAATGTAACTACCATAAGGCCTCCCGCCGCACACACAATGCAAACGCAGAATTGGAGAAGATTTCTCCTTATGAAAGTTAAACATGCTTGATACGCAAATTTCTGTGATATTATTACCATAAGTGCAAAGTGTAGGAAAACACTTCGAAAGTATAATATAAATCTTAGCCAGCATAGACATTCCGCACTTATGCCTACTATAGCTACCATGTTCAATAGCAGGTTAACGCCATATTCCATGGCAGGTTATACAACTAAAACCGTACAGGGCTCGTATTGTTTCTTTGGATTTCCAACAAATGGTCAGGCCAAGGAACTTCCCATTGCCACATGAGTATGCCTCTGGAAGGACACCCCTCTCTGCAAACATAACACCGGGTTACCTCTGCAAAAGTAGGTAACTACTGACACAAGTATGCCATCCCCCGGTCGCAAACAACCTTTATCCGAGGATCCTCAACCAACAACAATCACAAAGTCATATATATTTGCGATATCCAAATAAGTTAAGTATCTGGGCTCCATACCATGATACCACTTCTATCCAGAAGGAAATACACATATCCTAAGGGGCGCTACTTCGTATAACCTTGTTGCATCTTTCTTGTTTTGACCATTACCAGGTTGTGAGGTCCGTCGAAGTCTCGTCCACAAAGCTATGCTTTTCACAAAAGCTATGCTTTGATTAACAAATGATCAACAGCACTTCGTATGCCACATTACCAAATTGGAAAGTATCACTAGTAACCACCAACTACATAACTTCAGAGCTCGTACATCTCAGAGAAGGGTATTAAGCTAAGAGAATAAATTCTCCGCCACCAACAGAAATGTGTTTGATAGAAACCAGCTTTATATCTCAAATTGTAACGTTAGACACACATCCATACAAGTCTGTTCCGGGATCAAACGGAACCGAAGGAACTTCCAAAGAATCCCTTGCAATCTGGGTATTCACTAATCACGTCCGGACTTCCATCACAAAGGGTGATAAAATCTTTATATCGGAGATCAACCGATGGAGAGACATTCGACGGTAATCCTTCCATTTTTGAAAATATCCGGTCTTCAACACCGGTCTTCAAATGCTATCCATTACGACCTATCACTATTCGGTACGGGATTCATGACCTAAAGGTTCTCTCCCAGCTAAACCAAATAACGAGCACTTATTTTTAAAATAAGTGTAGCATTCAAATTCAATCAAATCACGACAAATACCCATTTAAAGGTAAATATTGATAGTCGGTTATTTAACTATCAATAGATATGCATAACATCACTTGATTCCAAATAATTTCCCAAATTATTTATTTTCCAAAAATATCTTTACAAGATATTTTTTTCCACACTTCAACTATTTGAAAACAAATTTCAAATCACTTTTCACCCTTACAACTTTTGAAAACAAATTTCAAATCATTTTCCTTACGCGGAAATACTTCCAAATATTTATTCATTTTCACCGGAATTCTGCTGAGTTCAAATATTTTAAAAAAAATTATAACACTTATCCAAAATATATCGGGAAAACACTTTGAGATAAAACTATTTTTTTAACACTTTACTTAAAATATTAGTTATAAAAATATTATACCAATATTACATATAACTTAAGTCCAAACTAATTTTCAAAACAAAATTAGTAGATACAGTATAACTATTTCAGTAACTATTTTATAAAACAATTATTGATTAAATCTTAGAAATAATCATTTCTATATTAACTTAACAAATCTTTACTTAAAGGATTTAAAATAATTTAAGAAGTTAATTTCTTAAAGTATCCTTTTCAAAGCCATTTCTAGAATTATATATATATATATATATATATATCTTTCAAAGCTATTCAGAAATTTTATTCGGCTTTCTAGGGAGAATATACTTTCATTTCAAAATGGTTCATTTAAACCAATTTAATAAATCCTTACCGATTTACTTCAATTTTACGTTCCTAATCGTAATTTATTTCCACACTTCAAAAATAAATCAACGCTATTTTTAAACAAATTTCGCTTTTCTTTATAAATTCCATGTGAATTCACATTTCCAAAATATCTATTGATATACGATTTTCAAATCGATTTCAAATATTCACTTTCAACAATAATTCAATTTTTTCAATTGGTTTCAATAAAAACCAAATCAAATTCTATATTGATTTTCTAAGAAATTAAACACCAAGTGGATTCCATTTTAATCTCAAATTGAAATCAATTTCTACTAAATCCAAATCAATTTTCAAATTGATTCTAAATTCTTTTCAAAACACCAAATAAATTTCTAAATGGATTTTCAAAAGATTTACTTTTTAAAAATAAATTCCTTTTAAAGAAAACAAATTCTTTATTTTTCAAACTCTTTAAAATACATATTTTGAATAAATTCTTCAACCTTTGAATAATATTACCCGAAATCCATTTGTTAAACCTTTTCCCATATTTTTAAATTTTATTTAATAAGATTAAAAGTTAAACTTTATTATTTTAGAATTCCTTCTTTTAAATTTACCCAATTCCCAAAAGTAAATTTTAATATAGACTTTCAACCTAAATTTTCAAAAATCAAATTTTATTTATTTCCGGTATCTAACGATACCAAATTTTAATCGACTAAATTTTAGCCTTCAAAGATTTCAATCATACAGAGATTATAAAAAAATCAACACATAACATTGAATCAAATTCGATTATTTGAGGAATTCAGTTGGATCCCTCCAACCTGTATCCCTACATCCATAGATGATAGCACAATACCAATCCCGTTTCAAGACGGGATATCGCGGTACATGGGTTTATATAAAATATTATCCGCTATTATGCGGCACAATAGGGTCTCGTCCGCTGTATAATGTGGGAAATTAACTCCAAGTACATATATAATACCAATTTCACTTCGAGGTGGAATATAGCAGTATATCTGTTTAATATAATAACCTCCGCTTAATATGCGGCATATAGGGTCTATTTCAATACAATAGATAGCAATTTATCATCCAAGTATACAATCAAGCAATTTTAAATCTAACTATTTAAAATTTAAATCGAAACAAATTCGATTGAGTGAGAAGTTCTCACCTTGCTTCCAATAACAGTTGCAGTGTTTCGTTCTGAATAAAACTAAACGAACGTTTAATTTTATCCAAAATTCACACCAGCTCCAATCAACTCCATTGCGTAGTATTCGTCCATACGAACCCGACGCAACTCGTTTTGTGCGAAACGGACCACGTATGAAAAAGTTATAGCATTACAAAGTTTATACGATTTATTAAAATAAAATTTCAACTTTTTTTTAAACCTAAGTTCATCTTGGCCGTTCATCTCAAGCTTGAAATCAAGGCCGCACGCATCCTTCTTCTCCCCCCACTAAATAAACGCGAACGAACCAACCCAAAGTCGTTTGAAACCCTAGATTAGTGCGCCCAACCCAATGATCGAGACGTCGATCGTGCACCATCATTTGACTCGTCGAAGCAAGCTCCAACCTCGGCCCAAACGACGTGAAGCTCGGCAGCTCCCTCCTCTCGAGAAACGCGCACGAAGTCCGGCCGTTCAAACCCATATTCAAGTCAATCCACGGCCCTATTCTCGATCACATCCGTTGGATAGAGAGATCTTGATGCTCTCTACAACTTTGCAGAAGAAAGTTTTACGAATTGGTTGATGGATTTGAAGAAAATGAGGGAGGAAGGGGGGAAGATTTCGTCCATTGAAGAGTAGAGTGGCGGCCTGAAACCTTAGCTCGGTTTTAATGAAAATAGTGAAAAGTAACGTCCTTATATAGAAAATTCCAAAACACTATTGATCCGAAAAAATTTCGAACTCCAAACGAAGCGTGCAACCTAGCGTTTATAATGTTTTACCCCTATTCCGAACGCAATGGAATATACATCGAAAGCCAATTTGATCATATTTCAAAGATAGGTTTTCAAATCGACTAATTTAAATTTAAAATTCACTTAAACCGATTTCTATGCGTTTTAGCTTGCCCCGGACAAACCGTACATCCGATTGACACGAAATTTGAAACCTTACAATAATATAACATTACGGATCCAATAAAACTAGTTTCATCGAAATCCGAGACTGTGTGAAAAATGACTATTTTTACTCGTCAATTAAATATTAAAATATTCAATTTCCACAAATTAACTTTTAATTCAATTTTAAAAGTTCTATAACATCATTCTAACTCCAATATGATTTAATACAACTTTACAAATCAATTTTAATCATATTAAACCAAATTTCCAATTATTTCTGTAATTTCAAATATTAAATTATCGATTTAGTTATCCAATTAAATCTAGATATTCGAAATATAATTAATTCGACTTACAAATTTTACTTGTTAATATTTAAAATCAATTAAATATACGAATTTCAAATGACAGAAATTCTGGGTCGTTATAAACTTCCCCCCTTAAAAGAATTTCGTCCTCGAAATTACCAAGTAAGAAAAAGTTATAAAATCCATTAACTTTTCAAAACCATTTGTTCAAATTAAATTTCAATTTCATTTAAACATTTTAACTTTTACAAAATCCGTTGTTAAACTTCTTACAATAACTTTACTAAGTTTTCATATCATACTTAGTTATCTTTTCAAAATCAACTATATCGTTTAACTTTTCACTCCAAAATCAAAGTTATAGTTTTCAAAATTTTCCAATTTTCTCAAAAATATTCTAACGCCTTACATTGTTGAAAATTTCGCCAGCATCTTCTTTGCGTGGCTAGCTCGGTACGACTACAAAAATGGCACCACGGCCCCCAGGTTTCAAAAAGAAAAGAAAAAGCCAAGTGGCTGGACAATAAAATCATCAAATTTCATATTGAAATTCAAATACGTACCTTTTGTCGAGCAATTCAATTTTTTTTAGTCTTTGAAATGAAAATCCTAATTTCCTTTAATCCACCTGTATATCCTGCTAACCATAATATCCATTTTCATTCAATCTTCTACCTCTTTCTTTTTCTTCAACCATATGGGTTCGTATTTTCGTTCATCTTGAGTTAATCACTGGAGATTAGTGTCTATTCAAGGAGTATGGATTTGCGGGTCTTTACAGTTACTATTATTTACTATATTGTTCCACTACATTGTTAATTATTATTCTTGGTATGTGTAACTACAATATGTATTGTATTTGTATAATCAAATGTTTTATGAAACAGCTTCATGAACTTTTATTTGATTATTATATTTTGTCGTCCCGCTGAAAGATTATATTTTGTTTTATTTCCACCCCCGCTTTTCTTATTCACTCCAATAACCATCCACCCTTATGTATGATCGAGTCTGACATGTGTGGTTTATCTTCAATTTAAAGCATACAAAATGCGGGATGTTACAAAAACCTTATTAAATTTAATATTTTAAATTATCAAAACAATGGGTCGTTATAGTCTCCCCACTCAAAACTTTTCATCCCCGATAAGGAGCAAGAAGGAATTAAGAAACTTGATATAATTTTATTCAAAATAATCAATTTATAAACAATTAATTTACATATTTTAGTTTAATAAGAATTTGAAAATAAATAATTATCAATTTCATTTGAATTCAATTTAACTTCTGAATATTGAATTTTATCAATTATTTTTCATCCACAACCGATTCATCCTTCTATTTTAAATTAGTTTCTTTTACTATTCATTACAAGTTCTAACTCATTTCATCTCGCATAATTCCAATTGGTTTTCGATATTTAGTTTTCAATTTTTGTTTTTATTCTTTTGTTCCTTCCCAAACACAATTCAATTCACTATTTCGGTTTATAACCACTTATATTTAAACTGGATTTCAAATTCCATATGAATTTAATTTACCATTCATTTATAAATGTTGAATTCAATTCATTTCAACCCATATTAAATTTGTCATTTCTTCAGTTAGTTTTACTTACTAATTTTATTTTAATACTTAGCTTCATTTGATCCAACTTGACAAATTTTCAATCTACTTGCAATTTCAAGATGAATTTCAACATTTAGTTTCTAATTTCATTTACTTGCAATTGTAAATTCATTCATTCATAAATTTATTTCCATAATTCAAACTCAATTTCAATTCATTTGTTTCTGCCCCAAATTTATTTTCAACTCAATAAATTTTATTCCATAACTATTTTTATCAGATCCAGAGTCTTTCCAACATTTCAAAACCATTTTTGAAACCAATTCAAATTATCCTTTGAATTTCAAAACCCAAACCCAAATTTTCTGAACAACTTCCATTTAAAACAACTTGGCAGCAAGCCCTCTTTTGGAAACCCGAAAATGAACACCGATGATACTGCAGTCATCACTGAAGTTATTTTCCAACGACCGAAAAGAGTTTAGAGCTTTTATCCCTTCAAAATACTTTCCAAAACCTTTGAAATTCATTTTCAAATGAAAAAGGAATTTAATTTCTAAAATTTCCAAATTGCAAACCCTTTCAAAACATTTCCAAATATTCCTCTGGAATTTTACTTCAAATTACAAATCACATTTACAATTTTTATTCTCCAATTCTATTTGTATGTGAATTTATTTCTTAACTTTGGAGTTACGCTTTCAATTTCTTTTTCAACATTAATGATATTTATTTAATATCATCACTTTCTAGCAACCAAGAAATCATATATTATAATAATTCACAGAAAATTTTCTCTTTTATATACGAAAATAATTTAGGTAAAATTATTTCATTTACCCTATTTTAAAACGATATCATGTCGAATTTGTTCTGTACAAGTGTTTAGAGATTCCTATCAATAACGTTAATTACTCATATTGACCAGAATCCATATACCACCCAACAAACCAATCAACACAATAAAAAACATTATATTCACTAACAAATACACACTCATATCTATTATTACACTCACACTCATTCTAGAGTACTGCTGACTCTATCTCTAATGAGTAACACCCAACAGACCCTAGGTTGTCGCCTAATCAATTGCTCTGATACCACGATGTAACGTTTGAGATTTTCGAATTTCGAAAATCGACATTGATACGTCCAATGTATCAACTGCCGAGCAATTGAAGGCTGGAAAACCGTATTGTTAGGGTTAAAGAAGAGGTAGAAGATAGAAGAAGAAAGAAAGAAGAAGCAACAGAAACAATATCAGAATCTCACAGTCGCAGCGAAACAACATATAATAGATAAATGAATATCTTCAAATCAAAAGAACTGTACATTTTATACATTACATCATCAGCGTCAACTTACAACACAACACAACTGGACAATTATGTGAACTTGTCCTTACAAGTAGATACACAGCAGAAAAGATAATATCATACACAAGTGATACGTTTCGCCATCCAGCTTCAACTCCTGATTCCATAGCCACTCCTGAATTCCAGAATATCCTGATAACCTAACTGTAGGCTGCCCGTGTGGAAAATGATGGGCATCCAGAGTTTAGGATGGGAACCATAAACTCCAGGTCAGTCATGGGACTGCTGTGAGAACTTAAAATAGTTAATCTTAAAAAAAACAAAGAAATATTTTAAAATAGAACTGCAATGCTTTTAGAAAATGTAACTACCATAAGGCCTCCCGCCACACACATAATGCAAATGCAGAATTGGAGAAGATTTCTCCTTATGATAGTCAAACATGCTTGATACGCAATCTTCTTTGATATTATTAATATAAGTGCAAAGTGTAGGAAATCATTTTGAAAGTATAATATTAATCTTAGCCAGCATAGACATTCCGCACTTATGCCAACTATAGCTACCATGTTCAATAGCAGGTTACAGCCACATTCCATGGTAGGTTATACAACTAAAACCGTACAGGGCTCGTATTGTTTCTTTGGATTTCCAACAAATGGTCAGGCCAAGGAACTTCCTATTGCCACATGAGTACGCCTTTGGAAGGATGCCCCGAGGACCTCACCGGATCTCTGCCAACGTAAGGCCGGATTACCTCTGCAAAAGTAGGTAACTATAGACACGAGTATGCCATCCCCCGGTCGTAAACAACCTTTATCTGAGGATCCTCAACCAACAATAGTCAAAAAGTCATACATATTTGCGATATCCACATAAGTTAAGTATCTAGGCTCCATACCATGATATCACTTCTATCTAGAAGGAAATGCACATACTTTAAGGGGCACTACTCCCTATAACCTTGCTGCTTCTTTCCTGTTTTGACCATTATCGGGTTGTGAGGTTCGACGAAGTCTCGTCCACAAAGCTACGCTTTTCACAAAACTATGCTTCGATCAATAAATGATCAGCAGCACTTCGTATGGCACATTACCAAATTAGGAATGTATCACTAGTAACCATCAACTACATAACCTCTGAGCTCGTACGTCTCAGAGAAGGGTGTTAAGCTAAGAGAATAAATTCTCCGCCATCAACAGAAATGTATTTGATATAAACCAGCTTTACATCTCAAATTGTAACGTTAGACACACATCCATACAAGTCAGTTCCGGGATCTAACGAAACCGAAGGAACTTCCAAAGAAGCCCTTACAATCCGGATATTCACTAATCACGTCCGTACTTCCATCACAAAGTGTGATAAAATCTCTATATCGGAGATCAGCCGATGCTGAGACATTCGACGGTAATCCTTCCGTTTTTGAAAATATCCAGTCTTCAACACCGATCGTCAAATGCTATCCATTACGACGTATCTCTATTCGAAATGTGATTCATGACCCAAAGGTCCTCTCCCGGCTAAACTGAATAACGCGCGCTTATTTTTAAAATAAGTGCAGCATTCAGATTCAAGAAAATCACAACAAATACCCATTTAAAGGTAAATATTGATAGTCGGTTATTTAACTATCAATAGATATGCACAACATCACCAGATTCTGAATAATTTTCCAAATTATTTATTTTCCAAAAATATCTTTACAAGATATTTTTTTCCACACTTCAACTATTTGAAAACAAATTTCAAATCACTTTACAACTTTTGAAAACAAATTTCAAATCATTTTCCTTACTCGGAAACACTTCCAATATTTATCCATTTTCACCGAAAATCTGCCGAGTTTAGATATTTTAAAATAATTTATAACACTTATCCAAAATATATCGGGAAAACACTTTGAAATAAAATTATTTTTCTTTAAACACTTTACTAAAAATATTAGTTATAAAAATATTATACCAATATTACATAAAATTAAGTCCAAACTAATTTTCAAAATAAAATTAGAGATAGAGTATAACTATTTAAATAACTATTTTCTAAAACAATTATTGATTAAATCTTAGAAATAATCATTTCTATATCAACTTATCAAATCTTTACTTAAAGGATTTAAAATAATTTAAGAAGTTAATTTCTCCAAAGTATCCTTTTCAAAGCCAATTCTAGAATTATATATATATGTATGTATGTATGTATGTATGTATGTATCTTGGAAAGCTATTCAGAAATTTTATTCGGCTTTCCAAGGAGAATACACTTTCATTTCAAAATGGTTCATTTAAACCAATTAAATAAATCCTTACCGATTTACTTTAATTTAATGTTCCAAATCCGTAATTGATTTCCACGCTTCAAAAATAAATCAATGTTTATTTTTAAACAAATTTTCCTTTTCTTTATAAATTCCATGTGAATTCACATTTCTAAAATATCTATTAATATATGATTTTCAAGTTGATTTCAAATATTCACTTTCAACAACAATTCAATTTTTTCAATTGATTTCAAAAGAAACCAAATCAAATTCCATATTGATTTTCCAAGAAATTAAACACCAAGTGGATTTCATTATAATCTCAAACTGAAATCAATTTCTACTAAACCCAAATCAATTTTCAAATTGATTCTAAATTCTTTTCAAAACACCAAATAAATTTCCAAATGGATTTTCAAAAGATTTACCCTTTAAAAATAAGTTCCTTTTAAAGAAAACAAATTCTTTATTTTTCAAACTCTTTAAATCTGTATTTTGAATAAATTCCTCAACCTTTGAATAATATTACACGAAATCCATTTATTAAAGCTTATCCCATATTTTGAAATTTTATTCAATAAGACTAAAAATAAAACTTTATAATTTTAGAATTCCTTCTTTTAAATTTACCCAATTCTCAAAAATAAATTTTAATATAAACTTTCAACCTGAATTTTCAAAAATCAGATGTTATTTTGTTTCCGGTATCTAACGATACCAAAATTTTATTAGGCTAAACTTTAGCCTTCAACGATTTCAATCACAAAGATAATCACACAGAGATTATAAAAAATCAACACACAACATTGAAACAAATTCGATTATTGGAGGAATCCAGTTGGATCCCTCCAACCTGTATCCCTGCATCCACAGATGTTAGCATAATACCAATCCCGTTTCAAGACGGGATATCGCGGTACATGGGTTTATATAAAATATTACCCACTATTATGCAGCGTAATAGGGTCTCATCTGCTATATAATGCGGGAAACCAACTCCAAGTACATATATAATACCAATTCCACTTCGAGGTGGAATATCGTGGTATATGTGTTTAATATAATAACGTCCACTTAATATGCGGCGCATAGGGTCTATTTCAATACAACAGATAGCAATTTATCATCTAAGCGTACAATCAAGCAATTTTAAATCTAACTATTTAAAATTTAAACCGAAACAAATTCGATTGAGTGAGAAGTTCTCACCTTGCTTCCAATAACAGTTGTAGTGTTTCGTTACGAATAAAATTAAACGAACGTTTAATTTTACCCAAATTCACACCAGCTCCAATCAACTCCAATCTAGCTCCATTACGTAGTATTCGACCATACGAACCCGACGCAACTCGTTTTGTGCAAAACGGACCTCATATGAAAAAGTTATAGCATTACAAAGTTTATACGATTTGATAAAATAAAATTTCAACTTTTTTTATTTTTTTTATTTTTAAACCTAAGTTCATCTTGGCGGTTCATATCAAGCTTGAAATCAAGGCCACATGCATCCTTCTTCTCCCCCCAGTAAATAAACGCGAACGAACCAACCCAAAGCTGTTCGAAACCCTAGATTAGAGTGCCCAACCCAATGATCGAGACTTCGATCGAGCACCATCATTTGGTTCGTCGAAGCAAGCTCCAACCTCGGCCCAAACGACGTGAAGCTACGCAGCTCCCTCCTCTCGAAAAACGCGCACGTAGTTCGGCCGTTCAAACCCATATTCACGTCGATCCACAGCCCTATTCTCGATCACAGCCGTCGGATAGAGAGATCTTGATGCTCTGTACCACTTTGCAGAAGAAAATTTTACGAATTGGTTGATGGATTTGAAGAAAATGAGGGAGGAAGAGGGGAAGATTTCAGCCATTGAAGAGTAGAGTGGCGGCCTGAAACCCTAGCTTGGTTTTAAAGAAAATAGTGAAAAATAACGTCCTTATATAGAAAATTCCAAAACACTATTCATCCGAAAATTTTCCGAACTCCAAACAAAGCGTGTCGCCTGGCGTTTATAATATTTTGCCCCTATTCCGAATGCAATGAATATATATCGGAAGCCATTTTCGATCATATTTGAAAGATAGGTTTTCAAATCGAATATTTTAAATTTAAAATTCACTTAAACCGATTTCTACGCGTTTTAGCTTGCCCCGGACAAACCGTACATCCGATTGACACGAAATTTGAAACCTTACAATAACATAACATTGCGGATCCAATGAAACTAGTTTCATCAAAATCCGAGACTGTTTGAAAAATGACTATTTTTACTCGTCAATTAATTATTAAAATATTCAATTTCTGCAAATTAACTTTTAATTCAATTTTAAAAGTTCTATAACATCGTTCTAACTCCAGTATGATTTAATACAACTTTAAAAATCAATTTTAATCATATTAAACTAAATTTTCAATTTTTTATGTAATTTCAAATATTAAATTATCGATTTAATTATCCAATTAAATCTAGATATTCGAAATATAATTTATTCGACTTACAAATTTTACTTTTTAATATTTAAAATCAATTAAATATACGAATTTCAAATGACAGAAACTCTGGGTCATTACACTAGTCATTCGAACATTGAAATGGTGATAACTTTAATATTTGCTTGACATAATTATGATTTAAACAATATAGCCATTTAAGTTTTCTCCTTATATCGATTCACCTAGTTGTTTCATGATGACAGGGTTGGCAATATATGATGCCATGCAGTATATTCAGTCTCCACTCTCTATGTTGGCCATGTGAATTTTCGTTCCTATTTTTTTTTGATTTTGGAAAAGCTTTGAAAGGATTTACATTTAGACAAATAGGTGTACATGTTTTTGTTGATTGGTAAGAATAGTAATATTCTTGTTCAATGCAAGTTGCCCCTTTGACATCCTTTCGGTTTAATTATATGAATAATGCTATTATAATTAGCTCTTTATTATAATTCGGTTACAATCTGAGTATACATTGCAGGATTTTATGCTTGAAAAAACTCAACTAGATTGCACTCATATGCTAATTCATATTGCATCTTACGTGTGTACTATTGGACTCAACTGGATTCTTAAGCACTCAACTAGATTGCACTCATATGCTAATTCATATTGCATCATATGTGTGTTCTATTGGACTCAACTGGATTCTTAAGCACTCAACTAGATTGCACTCAACTGGATTCTTAGGCTATTCCATATAGGCCTACTTCATACATCTGTACTATTGGACAAGTGGTTGGGAAGATTGTTCCTTAGCATAGGCAATTTATCTCTTTGATTAGCACGTGTCTATATTTATATTGACGTATGTTATGGATTTAGTTATCTTTTGTAACAAAATTATGAATTCAAAAATGGTGTAAAATTGAATTGTTTTAGCTTTTATTAAATGTGAATGGTTCATGTTGTTTCAAATAATGTTAACGATTGTAGTTATTATTAGTGAAATATCGGTTTTAATTATAATGTTGTGAAATTTATGGTTAATGGCAGTTGTCGGAAGAAGAATTACAATTGTTGGTAGCAGTTGTAAAAAGATTTATTGCAACTGTAAATAACAGCTGTAAATGAATCTATTACAACTGCCAAAAGTAGTTGCAAAAGTTATTGTTGCAACTGCTATTAGCAGTTGCAAAAGAGACCTGTTACAACTATCAATGTAACAGTTACGATAGACTTCACCACAACTTTCAAAAGCAGTTGTAAAAAGCTTTTTACAACTGCTCCTACAACTGTCGGCAATAGTTGTAAAAATATTCAACTCTATTAAAACTCTAGATACTAAGATTGGCGGCCGTCTGTTGTAATAGACCTATTACAACTGTTTTTGGCAGTTGCGAAAAGGTGTTATTCTTGTAGTGGTAGGACCTGAAAGCAATATGTCTTTAAACTTGATCGTCGAATAATCCGTTGGAGCCAATATTGGAGGTAGTGAAGGATTTACATGATCTCTACTAGATTTGGTGAAAAAGCAGGAGTTAGAGAAGATGATGGCATTAAGAAATATTTGATGCGAGTTTTCAATTTATTAAAAAACAAAGTTTAGCTGCTAAATAAAAGATGAAAAAAATACACAATGGAGCCTTCTTTAAATTTTGTTTTATTATGTACTTACCTACCTAAATCCTAGACAAATATAAATGTCCATCACAAACACTCTCACTCTAGTATTTCGATTAACATAATCTCAAAACTAAACAACTTGTCTTGCTGCCATAACACATTCATAATATTGTTATAATATACCATAATAAATAAATTCCTATAGTTACCTTATGTGCATCAAAAACTCATCGCTGGCGTTGTACGGAAGATTTTGTTTTATGGCATAGTATACCACTGTAAGTAGATGTTGATATTGTCTTAAAGAACAAAGGAGAGTGGGGAGGGAGGGTAACTTACTTTGGCTGATATTACTAACTCCATATAGTGGAACTTTGATTTTCTTAGCAATCTCAACAACGAATTCAAACCCGAGTAACAATATTTTCCATGATTTTGGAGGCAGATAAAATAGGGGGTAAAACATTTTAATATAATAATGAGAGTGAACTCGACCGATGGTCACCCCATTATTTTATTTCACCTCCAAAATCAAGGAAAATACATTTATTCTAGTTTTATTTCGTTGTTGAGGTTGTTAAGAAATTCCAAGTATCACTTCATGGAGTTAGCAATATTGGCTAAATTTTCCCCCTCCCTCGCCCCCTATTTTTCTCCCTAAAGACAATTATAGCATTTATTTATGGAGGTTTATTATGTTATCCAAAAATAATCCGTACAACCTCAATATGAGTTTTTGATTAATACAGGGTAACGGTAGGAATTTCTTTATGGCAATATATTATAACAATATTACGAATATGTTGTAGCAGAATGATGAATTGTTTTCTTTGGAACAACAAATACCTTTTCGCAACTGCCAAAAACAGTTGTAATAGGCCTATTACAATGGGCGACCGCCAGTCTTAATATCCGTAGTTGTAATAGAGTTGAATATTTTTACAACTGTTGCCGATAGTTGCAGGAGAAGTTGTAAAAATGTTTTTTGCAACTGCTTTTGAAAGTTGTGGTAAAGTCTATCGTAACTGTTGCATTGACAGTTGTAATAGGTCTCTTTTGCAACTGCTAATAGCAGTTGCAACAATAACTTTTGCAACTACTTTTGGCAGTTGTAATAGATTCGTTTACAACTGTTATTTACAGTTGCAATAACTCTTTTTACAACTGCTGCCAACAATTGCAATAATCTTCTGACAAATGCCATTAACCATAAATTTCACAACATTATAATTAAAACTGATATTTCACTAATAATAACTACAATCGTTAACATTAATTGAAACAACATGAACCATTCACATTTAATAAAAGCTAAAAACCATTCAATTTTACACCATTTTTGAATTCATAATTTTATTACAAAACATAACTAAATCCATAACATACATCAATATAAATATAGACGCATACTAATTAAAAGAGATAAATTACCCATGCTAAGCAACAATCTTCCCAACCACTTGTCCAATAGTACAGACGTATGAACTAGGCCTATATAGGATAGCTTAAGAATCCAGTTGAGTGCTTCAGAATCCAGTTGAGTCCAATAGTACAAATGTATGATGCAATATGAATTAGCATATGAGTGCAATCTAGTTGAGTTCTTTCAAGCAGAAGATCTTGCAATGTATACTCAGATTGTAACCAAATTATATTGAAGAGCTAATTATAACAGCAGTATTCATATAATTAAGCCGAAAGGGGCAACTTGCATTGAAAAAGAATATTACTATACTTACCAATCAACAAAAACATGTACGCCTATTTGTCTAAATGTAAATCCTTTCAAAGATTTTCCAAAATCTAAAAAAAATAGGAACAAAAATTCGCCTGGCCAACATAGAGAGTGGAGACTGAGTATACTACGTGGCATCATATACTGCCAACCCTGTCATGAGAAACTTAAATGGCTGTATTGTTTAATTCCCAATTATTTTAAGCAAATATTAAAGTTATCACCATTTCAATGTTCGAATGACTAGGTTATTTATAATTATAAAAAATATGCCACTAAATGGAGCATTGATATACAAAATTTCCTGACTTCATTCAATTTGATTATCCAAGCATGCCAAAATAAATAGCAGCTACACATATGAACCATTTTATATTCATTCTTTATTTTATTGTTAAATGTGATGAAATAATATATTCTTTTATTTTTGAAATGAATTATGCTAATTTTATTTCTTTTGTGAATGATTTAAATCCCTAAAATGGTAAATCCCTCTGTTTGATTTTACAACAAAACAATGTATCATTGATATTGTGGATTAAACTCCTTAATAAATAAAGAACATAACACAGATATAGAAGCTATTGGCATAGTACTATTTAATTTAAATAGAACATGAGAATCTAAACAAACAGTCTTAGCTATATAATCAATACTCCAAAGTTGTAGCATAGCCTACAGTATTATATTTATTGAGAAATGACTCATTGCTTAAGTTCTTCGTCAAATTCTAAATTGCCACTTTTCTCTATAATATTGAAGCCACTGTACCAACAGAAGTTAGCGGATTACTTTCAATTTCATTGGTTTCCCTCAACTTCTATTAAGTGGCGAGTTATTAGCTATAACGTGTTTGATCAATTGTACTCTAAGTCAAACACTAAACATTAGAATATCATCCATACTATTCGTGTCAGGGCATGACAAAATACAGTTCCTTTATCATCAATTTTATTCCATCTAAATCAAACACTAAACATTAGGACATCATTGATTTTGAACCTTAAAGGCACCAAGTACTGAATAGTACCATAAAATGAACTGTCAGAAGATACGCAATTGCAAATAGGAGTTCAAGAAATCGAAAACTATTAAAGTAGTACTTACACAACGCATGCATACATGCACAGTTATTATATATAAAAGATGAAATATCATCATGAATAATGAGAGCAATAATACCATACATATAAGGATCATTAAAATTATTAGGAGTAGTACTTACATTTATGTGATGAGTTGGATTAGTCATATCTAAATTGGTTAAAGAGCGTGGTCATTAACAACCAGCACACACACGTGTATATATATCACATGCACTGCTTGAAACTATCACACAAATGTAACATAGAATAAAAGCAGCAAATTGAATTTAATAGCCTATCCTACTGGGTAGTTGGCATAAGGATGATGACATAATATTTTTTCTTTCAAATGACGGAGGCATGCTAAATATGAGGCAAAAAGATTGCAGCTGTCATCTTTGATTTCTCATGCCACAAGGCTAAAGGTGGCATAAACGTAGCACAAATAACAAGTTCAAAAACCAACATCACAACACAAGCATATAAAATTCGAAGATTATAACTTTAAGACATAAATATGTTAGTGTTTACTCACCTAAAACTGAGTTACCTTTTCTGCATTCCAACTTTTCTACACGCACGCTACCCACCACAGCTCTGCAACTAACCTAATTTATGCTAAAAACGTTAAATGATACAGTAAACCACATACTTGAATTTGAGAATTTATAATAATTTTATAATTTGTTCTTAACTTTTGAAGTTGTAAAAGTTTAGCAGGGTTTATTTTGGAAAATGAGAATGGTGATCCCCAGCATATATTGTTGCATGTGCGTGTTTTAAGTGATAAGAATCACCCTGACTTAAAAAATGAGTACGAAAGTTGGGCCAAAATTAGTTTAGAATTTTATACATGGTAACAAGCTGAGCTTTGCATTTGCAAATTAGTTTAGTATGAAAGTTATGAAACTCTGAAATTAATTAGGGCCTTCTGTTAAGATAAGATGGCTATGTATATACAAAATGAATATATATAAGTCTTGAACAATAAATATTTTTCATATTTACTCTAGACAGTGGGAACTATTAATGAAGATTGCATGGGCAGTTGATGAATCAGACTTAAGACATATTACTTAGCTTCAACAAATACAAATGCTAAGTTTTGTTTTATTTTAAAACAAAAATAAAATAAAAAAGAGGAAAAAAGAACATAATTTAGGGAATATGATTGACTGTCATTTGGGAGAAAAATAATGTTTATTAAAATAAAGTGAATTAGTTTGATTTTAACATAAACTTTGTCTGTAACATTGTATTTTAAAGTGAAAGGAAGGAGAAAAGTTATTAAAAAAAAATATAGTACTTCATTTGTCTTACAGATGGAGAAAATGATTGCTGAAACATTCATTTATCTCAAAAGATGTATGCCTAGAAGAAAAATATAATCTATGACCACAGACCTTTAACTATCAACTCCTATGCATTGCCATTCACCCCTATAATATTACAATAAAATATAGGTTTCTATGGTAGATGTAGATGATTAGAACAATTTTGCAAAGGGATTAGACTAATGGCTCTCATTCATCAATGCTAATAATCAAACCTTGTAAGTTTTTAGGTACAAAAATCAATGGTCCTTAACATAATGAAAATGCCATAATATAAAAAGTTGAAGATGTTTACCTCTGTTTGACGGTGCTCATTTTTACCCATGGTTGCAACAAGTTCAAGCTTCTTTTATTAAGTAATCAACCTGAAAAAATATGATAATATGTAAAAAGTTAGAACATCATCCTAATTATAAGACTGTTTTGATATGAAACGATTATGTATAATAGCTTACAACTACCATTAATTTATAATCTCACAACACAGTTCATATTTCTTTTTTCTGTTTTGTCTAGACTTTAGTTTCACTTCATCAGTGCATTGCCCACTTACACACTTCTGAAACATAAATTTTGTTTACTTTACCAACATTTCAGACGCATTCAAATCAAACCGTCCAAATATAAAGAGTTCCTATGTCTATTGTACTGTAAAAGGCCCCCATAAGACCAATCCCATACATAGACAAAAATAGCCTCAGTATCAAGGCTAAAAGTCAAACCAGAAATTTCACCAAAGAAATCCAACTCCTGACACTTTCGATATCCACTGCCCACATCATATACGTGCACAAAATCTGCAGGTTCGGCCATAGCCAATAACAGACCATCTGATGAAAATCAAACTGATCGAATCGCCCCAAGGTTTCCACTTAATACAACTAATGATTGGGAGAAGTTATGTATATCCCATACCCAACATGTTTTGTCTTGATTGCCTGTTACAAATGTGATTCTATCTGGGTTCCACGCAGATGCAAAGGAGAAGTCTTTAGCAATCATGGTATTAACATTCTTGTGCTAATATGCCTTCATCATCAATCCAGTCATGACAAATCCACATTGTGCTCCTTCTATGATCAACTCTGGCATCAACTATGACAATAAATGGCCAGAATTCGATACATTTTAATTGGTACAACTTTTTTGCTTGTACATTGAGACCGATGGATTTTTACACTTCTATGTAGAATTTACGATTTACTATTGTACGTGTAAATTTGCGGATGTTAAAAATCTAGCAAAATATATTCTAAGTTGTGTACTAAAACACAGTAGCTTTATAGACGGATAAAACATTTCACTTTATTTTGATGTAATTCAAACCACCTCTTTGTAATAAGTTATTAATAAACTAAGTTACTAAGAACCTTCAACAACTAAAAACTCTTTCATAAAAAACATCTTTGTCCCGCATATTTTAGATATACGAAAAAGAAAACAGAATTTACACATAGATGGACATACATACGTACATAGATGTATATGTATGTGCGTGCATCCAAACTGGTGGAATTTAAGCGGCAACACACACTTGCTCTATGATTTTCTCAAGCTGGTGCAATTTAGTAATTTTATAACAATTTTTATATTTGCATTCAGAACCCAACGTTATTGCTACATTTCAATGCATATTTGAATTACAATTAAACAATCAATATTCTATAATAAAATTTAATAATGTAGTCAACAAAACAGTGGAATCAAGGATAAGATATAGCGATATATGAATATCGGATCTCAATAGCAAAAATATGTTATTCATGTACAAAACAAGATTGGTTTTTGCAGTCAAAGTTAAGTGAGAGCCATAAACATATTAAATAAGGCATGCTCAACAGCATCAAGATGTTTTGGTTTCGACGAAAACTTGATATTAGCTGTTTTTAATATGAGTTTCTCACCCTCTCTTAAAAAAAATGTTTCTTTTGTCACTTCCTATTTTTTCATTTAATAAAGTAAAGAAAAAAAACGTGCTCCATTGTTCCCATAAATACCCAAGCAAACATATTGTACAATCTATTTTCATAAACACCACCGTATGCTCATTCTCAGAGCACTTCGGTTTGCATATACTACTTCAAATTCTATAAAATTACTCATTAAATCACTAATCATGTCCAAAATCAAGAAATCCATCTTCTCTACTACATGCGATAGGTTGAATCAATCATAAAAGAGAAGAAAACCTTTCCTGAATTTGGAGGACTTCTTAGCCGAGAAGTTACACTAATTACCTTGAAAAGCTATATAATAAATTAATTATATTAAAACATCTTTAAGCCTAGATTCAGGATATTTGAAAATAGTATACAAATAAGATTAATCAACTATATAACCAATTATAGGCAGACCGAGTTCATCTTAGTGAAATAAATTAATATTAATCAAGTTAATCAACCTAGAAAAATGAAATTAAAATTAGCAGATTAGAAAATAATGAAAGAGATCAAACCTACGAGTGATAGCATGAGCGCGTAAAAGCGGCGAGCATGAGCGATCTAGCTAGGAGCGATAGGGTGGCTTGCGATCGACGACGACGATGATTTAGGGCTTTTTGGATCTGTGATTAAATTATTACAAGGAGGGAAAACAAATTTTTTTGCTAGTTTAGATTTGTTGCGGCGTTTAGGTCTTGAGAAAAAGGAAAGGAGTGATGTATTTTTTTCTTCAGGTTTGGGCGGTTGAAGAAATGAATGGAGGGAGATTGAAAGCCCCACATTTGATAGAAATATAATATTTTTTATAACTGTTGAAAACAGTTGTTATAAATAAAACTACAACTGCTATACAAATATAGTTGTTATAAGTGCCATTATTACAACTGCGGAAATAAAACGGTTGTTATAAAATACCTATTACAACAGCTGAAATAAAACAGTTGTTATAAAATACCTATTACAACAGCTGAAATAAAATAGTTGTTAAAAAATACCTATAACAACTGTCAACTTTTGTTAGTTGTAAATGAAAGGTTGTAATATGGTTATTTTGTTGTAGCGATATCGGTTTCACTAAGATATTAGAGCGGTAGTGCATTTTGATGCATATTATTAGTAGCTTTAGAATTAAGGGAGTTAAGTACATAATAAAAACAAATTTGAATGAAGTTGGCTTGCATATTTCTTCTTTTATTTGATAGCTAAACTTTGATTGTTCTAATAAATTGAAAATTCATAGATTTTATTTCTCACTCGGTTATTTTATCTTTGGATTAGAAATGTTAAAAATGCACATATTCTACTAGAAATATAATAAAAAAATTAAATTATATACTTCTTATATTAATGTTAATCGAATAGTTTTCTGAACATTATTATCGTTCTGTATTTATGCAATTGAATTTTTTAATTTACATTTAATGACTACTTCTACCTTTTTTTGGCATATGATTAGACAATTTTATCTTATCATTAAAAAATCTAAATGTTTTATCTTTGGATTTTTACTCAACTGTCCGTAAACTGTTTAATTAAATAATTGAAATAATTTATATAAGTGATTATTAATAATGGATTTTTAATTGATATTTTTGGATTTATGGAAAAGGAGTTGAAATCGATATTTAAAATAGATTTGAAAAATAAATGAGATTTATAAATGAAATTTTATAAATGAGATTATTTTTATGAACAAGTGAAAACCAAATGGGTTTATAAACTTATAAATGATATTTATAGAGAAGCAAAAAAGATTATTAGTTGATAAATGTAAATTATAAATTCATAGTGTGAATTTATATCGAGATATGCAAATCGATTTTTGGGAAAAAATAGTGTATTCCATTTTTGAAATATGAGAATGGTTATGGAATTGAAACGAAATCGATGTGATATGAATCAAGAGAGATTTATAAAGTGAAATTGATAATATAGGATTTCATGTTGATTTTTGTCGAGAAATTATGTTTGATTTAAAATTGGATTTTTATTTATTAAACTACATAGTTAAAGCTATTTTAGTATTGAAATGTTTTAAAAAGTGGATTATTCAATTATTTAATATCTATTGAAATGAATTCCGGTTCCTATAACAAGATTTGTAAATCAATTAGTTTATTTAAGAATGAATTGGAAATGAGTCATCGATGATTATTCAAATTGTTTTGGCATTTTAAATAATTACTTAAACGTGCTTTAAAAATAAATTATTATTCTTTAAAAATGCTTATCGTGTATATAGAGTTTTGAAATGGTTGAAGTTTATTTATATATCCTCATGAGATTTGTAAATGTGGTTTACTTAACGGATATGATTTTGATAAGAGGAATCTTATAAAGGATTTTGGGAGAAAATGGAATGCCAAAATGTTGAAATATGGAAACTTCGTAAATGAATCTGAATTCATAAAAGAAGTTATAAATTGTTAGTTGGGATTATAAATAAGTATAACTGGTTTTTGCAAATTGTAAAAAGGAATTTGTTAATAATTTCGGAGATTTATGAGATAAGTTATGAAATATTACCTAATTCGATATTAAATGACTTTGGAAAATATGTTTATAAACATTTTCCTAAGTATTGAAAAATGGGTTATGAAAATATTTTAAATAGGAAATGAATGGTATAGAAATATTTTTCTAAGGGTTATGAATTGAATTCGAAAATATTTCTAAGTGTTGATATGGTTTAAAAATATCCTATTATGGATGAGTGATTGAAATTATTTTCAAATGTTAGTATGCTGGGAGAGTTGTATTATATCTTTGTAAAGATATTTTGAAACGAATGGTTTGAAAGATTTATTAAATTGGGCACAGTGACTTCTTATGGGTGTAATTTGATAGTAAAATAACCAAATATCAAATCTAGAAAATTTCATTAATCATTTCGATGAGAACGATGTTGGGTTTAGTTATCCAAAAACCACTTCGATCTGATTTGTGTATTATGAATTCCATTTCGTAAAGATAGTAAAGATAGAGTTCTTGGAGATTCGGTTTGTCCAGACCCACGACAACTTGTATGGATGAATGCAATCATTGCATTGTGGCTCGGAAGGTAGTTTTAGCATTCCAAGTATGAATTCTATTCTTAAGGTAATACGTACCCTCAAACCTCGTCAACTGTGAATGACTAAAACAGGGGAGATGCAACAAGGCTATGTGGGTGCTCCAATTAGGGTATGATCATCCCTCATCTGGAGTGGACATTTATCATCATCACTATCTATCATTTGTTGTGTCTCGATGGTCTCATTAGCGGTGATCATATTCGGTACTATCCAGTAAGACATAGGCCAGTCTTGTGTTGACGGGGATCGATAGGTTCGATCTCAGTACATTTTTCTAGAAGTGTACTATGGCGAGCGGTACCCTAGCAGCCCTGTCATTATTTGGAATCTAGTATCTACAATGAGCCCGTACGGTTTTAGATGTGCCCAACTATGCTGAAACGTGAGATGCAAGCATTTCATCTATTTTATAGTTTATTTTCTATAGACACTATTTGTAAAGGCCCGCAAATCCGTACCCCTTTGAACAAACAAAATTCCACCACAGTTCTGTCCAAAGTGGCACAAATGTATGAGTCTTTGGGTAAAAGAAGAAAGAGGTAGAAGAAGAAGAAAAGAAACAACATCAGAATCTCACGTCGCAGCGGAATAAAATATAATATAAAGAATACAGTTTTAAATACAAGAATTCTGTACTATTATACATATATATACATACCATCATCAGAGTACAACAACCATCCATACAGATACAACTTAATACATATCCATACACAGTGGAAATAATAGTCAAATACGGGAGTACGCTCTGTCATCCAGCTCGTCTCTTGAGCTCTTAGCTTTTAACCCGATCCTGTTTAACTCGGTCTAACCCGAGCATCATATAAAACAACACCCGAGTCAGTCTGGAAAACCAGCGTAAGAGATCACACTCAATTAGATTATTATATTTTCAAAAATCCTTTGAAAAAAAAGCATCTCGTAAGACCACGCCACAAATAAACATGTCGGGTTTTTACCTTACGATAGTCAAAACATTTTTATTAAATTCGTCTGATATTATAATAGCGTCTATAGAAAGTAAAATAGAATCTAGCTGAAATGCTTGCATCTTACGTTTCATCAATAGTTGGGCACAATCAAAACCGTACAGGCGCTTATTGGAGATTGGATTTCATACAATGGCAGGGCTACCGGGTACCGTCCGTTACAGTACTTGGTCTAGATCAGAGTACCGAGGAGCCACCCTAACTCCCCTGCAACACAAGACCGGAACCATCCCTTACTGGACAGTCCCAAGCAAGATCACCGCTTGATTGGCGCGACCAACCACCCACTATGCCGAAATAAGAAGGGACATCTAGACAGAGAAACCTTACTCTCCAGTGGGGGCTACCCACAAAGCCTTGCTGCACCTCCCCTGTTTTAGCCATTTTCGGTTGATGAGGCTTGAGGCTAAGCGTTACCTTTTCAAGAACGAGTCCCACTTAGAATGCTCATCGTCCACCTGACGATGTTCTGAAAGCATTCAATCCATACAAGTTGCCTTGGGTCTGGACAAACAGAATCACCGTCTTCAACTCTTCACGGTATTCATTCATAATCGTTCAAACCAGATCGAAGTGGTTTTTGGATAATTAAATCCGATCGTGGACTCTTGGAAACAATCAGCGCATTGTCCAGTATTGATAGTCGGTTATTAAACTATCAAATAATCATTCGCAAGCAACAATCAAATAATTTCCTCAAATTATTTGTTTCAAATATTATTCAGATTTTAACCTATTTGAAACAAATTTTCAAAATCCTTTTATTTCCATCAAATCATTTAACTGATTTCTTATACTCACTCACATTTTGATTTAACCTTTGAAAATATTCTTAATTTTTCCATTCCTTCCTCAAAAATCAATTTACACTTCAATTCACACTTCTTACTTTCGGAAATATTCTACTATTTTCGTTTCAAACAAATTTATAACTCAATATAAGATTTCTCCTCGACTTATCTCTTCCCATATTTACTGGTTCCTTCCTTTCCATTTATAAACCCCATTTATAAATTTGATAAACTCCCTTGATTTTCCATTTATTTATAAAATAATTTTATTCAAAAATTTCATCTTTTATAATTTTATACCTCAATAGAATTTCATATCATTCCTTAGTAATTCATTCCTTAGTAAAATTCCTTTTATTCATAATAGAATTCCCATTTTATCCCTTAATAAATTTTCATCTTATTCCCTTAATTAGAATTTCACTTTTATTCCTTAGAGTTATTAATATATAAGTTAAATTGTCCAAAACTTAACTTTAACCAATTTTAAGTATAACCAATGTAATAAATATTCTTTTTTTATTTTACTTTATCTCAATAGAAGTAAATCCAAATCCTAAATAAATATTCTTTTAATTTAAGTTTCATTTAACTTCCTTTAATTAAATTATTATGGTATTTAAAAATTATCAAATTCCAATTTCCATGCTATTTAACACTTAATAATTCAATTCGCATCCAATTCCGTATTATTTCATCCAACCTGTCATATGAACATATATATATATATAGTAAATAAATATCTTTGAGGAATCCTATTAGATCCCTCCAACCTGTTTTCCCTGCATCCACAGATATTAGCAAAAAGTAAAATATCAATTCCACTTCAAAGTGGAATATTGCAGTATATGGGTCTATAATACATCCAGTGAATAAATTAGTATAAATCAACCAAACACATCCAATGATTTAAATTTAACATTTTTTTTATCTATGGCATCCAAATGAGTGAGGAAATCTCACCTTTGCTTTTAAGTTGCAATCCTTTCCAATCTCGACTTGTTTTCCATACTTTTGACCTTGAATAGCAATTGTATGAATTTTATTAATATGTGGACAAATTGAATAATTATTTGTCGTTTAATAAATTTATTCTTTAACTATACTAATTTAGTTTTTAACTAATGATTTATTTTAACAATTAATTATATTTAAACTAATTCTTCCTTTTTTTTTAAAAATCTTTTAGTAACTAAAATAATTTAAATAAGTTAACTAAACAAATTATCCACCAATTTCATATCCTTTTAAAATGAACTAGTAATATTTAAAATGTAGAGATGTATATTTAATTTAATTTTATTATTATACTTTTCTCTTTGTAACTACTTACCCCAACTTGACGTATATTGATTTTATTTTGACACTACATATACATACTCATGAAAATAATTAAATCGATTTCAAAAATCATATTTTTATATAGACTTCAAATAGTTTAAAATTCATATTTACTCCTAAAAATCCTATATATATATACACACACATATTTTTAAATTGAACTAGGATAAATTTTAAGATCTAAAACTATTTAACAGTAAAAATATTTTTTTTTCCAGAATCAAAACCATAACTTACTATAAATTTTAAATCTAAACCTCTAATTTTAAACTTAAATTAACTAACTAAATGTATAAAAATATATAATTATACCTCAATGAACCACGCGCAAAACCGTCATCAGCTTCGCCTCGGAGATGTCGTTCGAAACCACTTCGTCGCGAGCTTCCTGAGTCGCGCACGTCTCCACCAAGCCCCACGCGAAGCCGCCCACCCAAGCGACGACACGAACGCAAACTGAAGCCGTTACATCCTCGTCGCCGCCCTCCTCAACACACGCCGCCGCCAGGAAAATGCCATCAGCAGCCACGACCAACACTGCCCTAACCACGCCTATGTCGTCGCCGAACATCCATGAAATCATGACACGGCCTAAAGCAAGAACGCGTATTGATTCGTGTGCTTCCCACCCCATTCGATTTCGCTCGACATTTTTTTTATATGTGCCGATGAATTCGGCCAAAGGAAGAAAAGGGGGAAAACGAAGAGGGTCTCGAAAATAAAAATATGAGGGGTTTGGTTTCGCGATTAAAAGAAAGGAAAGGCAGCCATTAATTTAATTTTAGTTTTCTGATCGAAGAGAGAAACAAGAAGCATCATGATTTTAGAAAAAAGGGAAGCGTATAGGAGAAGACGAACAATAGTGTTCTGATGGGAAGAAAGTGCGTTGAGGAAGCTTGATTAATTTATTTTAAACTTTCAATTTAAAATCTTCTCGAATTACGCAATTCAAAATCCCGACCTCCTATCGATACGTGCCGCTCGGCGTCTATAATGTATACACCTATTCTGAATGCAATGGAAAAGGTTTCGAGTCCTAATTCGATCGTATGGAGAAGATAGCTTTTTGGATCGACTATTAAAATTAATTCAATTAATTATTTTCTAGGCGTTTACATTTCGTACGACTACACGATAGCTCCAAAAACTACGAAATTTGAAATCCGATAATAATTAAATATTACGGATCCAACGGAACTGGTTTCGTCGAATTCCGTGACTGTGCCTCGGATGGCTATTTTTAAATATTAATTTAAATGATATATTTTAAAATCGAACAAACCGCTGCTAAATTCAAATTTTAACTCATCTATTATTTTCAGCATTGTTAATATAAATTCTATAAGCCTTTAAAATATTTTAAACAAGCTTACTACCCCAGATTTAATATTTTACCCAATGTTCAATTACTATTTTAATAATTAATTAATTCAACAGGTCGTTATATTTAAATTCAGAATCCTTTCTATCATATAAAACCAAACTGTTCATATAAAAAATCAAATTAAAGTTTTGATTAAATATTTAAATCCAATTTAAATATTGCAAATTAAACGTCAAAAAATCCGGGTCGTTACATTCCTCACCCCTTAAAAGAATTTCGTCCCCGGAATTACTAGTTTGGAAGAATGTCCAATACCCGTTACTATTTCTCCACAACCAATAATTCAACATCGTACAACAATCTTTTTAATAAAAGACGCATTACCATTCTTATTAACTTCCAAACTTTTCCCTAGTTTCAAACTATACTATTTGTTTAACCATTCAAGTTTCAATTTAAAATCAGATTTTGAATTATCAAAATTTTCTCAAAATTTTCTAACTCCCTAAATTCCCGAATTTTTTTGGCAGTGTCTCCTTTGCACGGCTAGCTCGGTACAACTACAAAATGGCCCTATGGCTTCCCAAAACCCAAAAGAAAACAAAAAAGCCAAGTGGCTCGATCAAAATCCCAATCAATTTTCATATAGAAATTTAAACACATACCTTTTTGTCGAGCATTTCAAATTTATCTTCCGAAATCAAAATCAATTCCCTTTCCCTTTATACTACCTGCATATCTTACACATCAATATGTCCAATCACAATATTCAAAAACATTTTATCGACTTTCTTACAAATGTCAATATCTATTCATTCAAATATTATTTTAGATTATATTTGAAATATCAATTCCCAATTGAAAATGCATCATTTCTTACATAAGTTAGTATAAGCATTTTATGTGTTTCTTATATTTATTTTCATCTTACCACTTTAGTTTATATCTATTTCTATTCAAATTGATTCTTCTAATTCCATATGAATTCAATTTATCTTTAACTCTGAATATTTAAATTCTATTTTTCATTTATAACAAATTCATGTCATCATTTTAAATTAGTTTCATTCACTAATTTATTTCAGTTTCCAATTTGAAAACGTTTGTCGTTAACAAAAATTTCAAAAATTTCAAAAAAATCCTAACTCCCAAAATTTCCAAATTTTTTTGGCAGAGTCCCCTTTGTACGGAGGAGCTTTTGCAATTTGACAATAGATATAAATATATATACATCGACCCACACGGTCGGAAAAACCAAAAACAGTTCATATTTCCTAGTTTGTATTGCGAAGGCGTACCTTATTTAGCATTTTAAGCAAGTGGCGATTTTATTTAAGCATTTGCATACCCAAACTCTCGCTAAACTGTCTTCTGGCACCTGTACTTACTCAATTTAAACATATAAGTAACATATTTATGAAATTTATAACATTTCATTCATTTAAACAGCTACAACAATCAATAACATAAGCAATGCATTATAAATACTTCCATAAACCAATTTATTTAGTTTCCAAACTACTTCCGTTTGTTTTCAACCGATTCACATACTATTTGCATTCAACTTAAGTGATTAACAACTCATTTGCTTATCTTCAATTCATAATTATGTCCAAACAATTCATTTGAAAGTTAATTGATTTCAAAATCAATCCATGCTACTTCTATCAGTTAATAATCACAAGTTTATTTTTTTTATAAACAATATACACAACCAGTTTCCATAAGCAATTAATAAAGTCTCAATATTAACCCAATCGCTTTACTCGATTTCTATATTATACTATCCAATTCGGAATGATTTTTAACACCATCTTCTTATATTCTATTCATTTTTAATCTAACCTACACATATTAATTGCATTTGATTCACATGTCAAATTTTTATTTACTTTATTATTCCATAGATTTTTTATTTAATTCTGTTTACGTCGAACGATTAATTTAAGCATTTCAACGATATTCATTCAAACAAACAATTCCTTTAGTTTCATAACCATTTTAAAATTGATTTCAACTCAATTATTTCCAATTTCATTCCACTTATTTACATACTATATATTTGCATTTTATTTCATCATTGGTTCCAGACAAACCATTTTATTAAGCTCAATATTCCATGCTTATAAATTAATAATCATTACCCAAATTAAATCCACCCAAGTTTAATTTAATGGGTTTTCACCCTTACTCGAAGCCAAGCTTCTATTATTATTAACTTAAGTCAATTTACTTATTCCAACTTCATACTCAAGTTCATTTCCATTTTAATTCGATTCTCATCTAATCAAATTCCATTAAATTCAATTAGCCATTCTCATAATCCATTTTAATTTCAAATTCCATACCCAGTTCATCCAAATTTGTTTTATTAATAACAAAGTCATGTTTAACTTATTTATACCCGAACTGGATTTTATTTTCAAATGCAAACCATTTTTATTTCAATCCAATTCCACAACATTTCCACTTATATTTAATTCACCACCAATCCCAGTTGAATTTTATTTGTAACTCGAATTCATTCCCAACTACATTATTATCTCATAATCCAACTTCTATTTAACCAATTTAAATCTCATTAACATATTCAATTAACCAATTTATTCCAAATTAGTTCATTTCCACTTCCAATTCCATATTGGGTTTTTATCTTTAAAATCATCTTATTATTTTACCTGAGTTCAATTTCATTTTATAATTCAAATTTGGATTTTTATTCCATTCTCCAGATACAAAACAATTTTATTTTGGCTTGCTATTTAACTTCTTCATATTTTTCTCATATAAGTCACACATTCATTTATATTCACATTTCCATCCATTGATAATCAATCTCATTCATCTTCTACTTTTAGTTCAGAATTATATATTTTTACTTAGTCATGTATATATTTTTATTTCAATGCTCTAACCTTTATGGGCTATTTTAAATTCATTCACCCCAATACAATTTCTTATTCAACTTACTTTCACTTGTTAAAGTAAGATTTTAATTCCACTCAATATTATCTATAACTCAACTGAATTTTATTTCAATTTAATTTGTTTGACTTAATTTCAGTTAAATCTAGCATCGTACTATACTCTTTAATCCACCAATTCACTTGGATTTAATTAAATAAGAACATAATTTCGTTTAATATCATACATATCTCTATTCATTTCCTTTCAATTTGATTCCAACTTAATTCAAATACAACTGAATTTTATTCTAGATTAATTCAGCTTACCTCCATTTACTTAGGTTAAACTAATTTCAACCCAATTTGATTTTGTCTTCCAATTCACATTTAGTTTCTATTTTACCATTTAAATCACATTCAAAATTTATTAATTTATTTCTATTAAATTTTCTCAATCTGACTCATCTATATTCTAAATTTTATTTACTTCACCAATTTACTTATATTGTTATTTCCCATCATTAGTTAAATTTCAAAAGTTAAATTTTCAACTTAATCCAAGTTAAATCCTTATTTTTGACTTCATTTTAATTTTAATTCAAAAATTCAATCTCATATTTTCCTTGGTTATATAAGCCATTTTAAATCTTTATAATCTTATTTGTCTATCATACTATCATCCAACCACTTTAATTATATATAATAATTTGCAGAAAATTATTTCTTTTTATATCAAAAAATATTTTGGGTAAAATTATTTCATTTACCCGCTTTCGAAAACAATATTGTGTCGAATTGTTCTATTCAAGTGTTTAGAAACCCCTTCGGCTCAGTTGTGCAGACTGCGCTGACGAAGGTTCATATGCCACTCAATAAATCAATCAACACAATATAAAATCATTTTATATTCACTAACAAATACGCTCTCATATATATTAATACACTCAAGCTCATTCTAGTGTATTAATGACTCTATCTCTAATGAGTAATTCCCACCAGAGCCAAGGTTCTCGCTTAACCTTTCAGCTCTGATACCAAGTGTAAAGGCCCGCAAATCTGTACCCCTTTGAACTAACAAAATTCCACCACAGTTCTGTCCAAAGTGGCACAAATGTACGAGTCTTCGGGTAAAAGAAGAAAGAGGTAGAAGAAGAAGAAAAGAAACAACATCAGAATCTCACATCGCAGCGGAATAAAATATAATATATAGAATATAGATGTAAATACAAGAAATCTGTACTGTTATACATATATATACATACCATCATCAGAGTACAACAACCATCCACACAGAGAAAACCTAATACATATCCATACACAGTGGAAATAATAGTTAAATACGGGAGTACGCTCTGTCATCCAGCTCGTCTCCTGAGCTCTTAGCTTTTAACCTGATCCTGTTTAACTCGGTCTGACCCGAGCATAATATAAAACAACACCCGAGTCAGTCTGGAAAACCAGCGTGAGAGAACATGCTCAATTGGATTATTATATTTTCAAAGATCCTTTGAAAAACAAAAGCATCTTGTAAGACCACGCCACAAATAAACATGTCGGGTTTTACCTTACGATAGCCAAAACATTTTTATTAAATTCGTCTGATATTATAATAGTGCCTATAGAAAGTAAAATAGAATCTAGTTGAAATACTTGCATCTCACGTTTCAACAATAGTTGGGCGCAATCAAAACTATACAGGCGCTTATTGGAGATTAGATTCCATACAATGGCAGGGCTACCGGGGGTGCCACCCGTCACAGTACCTGGTCAAGATCAGAGTACCGAGGAGCCACCCTAACTCCCCTGCAACACAAGACTGGAACCATCCCTTACTGGACAATCCCAAGCAAGATCACCCCGTGATTGGCGCGACCAACCACCCACTAAGCCGAAATAAAAAGGGACATCTAGACAGGGGAAACCTTACTCTCCAGTGGGGGCTACCCACGAAGCCTTCTACACCTCCCCTGTTTTAGCCATCCCGGTTGATTAGGCTTGAGGCTAAGCGTTACCTTTTCAAGAACGAGTCCCACTTAGGATGCCCGTAGTCCACCTGACGATGTTCCGAAAGCATTCAATCCATACAAGTTGCCCTGGGTCTGGACAAACCGAACCACCGTCTTCAATTCTTCACGGTCTTCATTCGTAATAGTTCGAACCGGAGAAGTGGTTTTCGGATAATTAAATCTGATCCCGGACTCTTCGAAACGATCAGCGCATTGTCCAATATTGATAGTCGGTTATTTAACTATCAAATAATCATTCACAAGCAACAATCAAATAATTTCCTCAAATTATTTATTTCAAATATTATTCAGATATTATTTCCATTTTAACCTATTTGAAACAAATATTCAAAGTCCTTTTATTTCCATGAAATCATTTAACTTATTTCTTATACTCACTCACATTTTGATTTACCCTTTGAAAATATTCTTTATTTTTCCATTCCTTCCTCAAAAATCAATTTACACATTCCTTATAATTTCTCAAACTTACTTTCTCCACTTAAAAAGATTTCTCTTAAATCTTATCTCATTTAGTTAAATTTTCTTACCATCAAAGGAGGATTTTAATTGGATTTTAAAAACATTTAAAAACATCTATATTTATAAAATAAGAAGTATGGTTTTATACAAATTATGGTTTGAAAGCAATATTAAAGTTCATTTCTAGTTAATGATAAAATTCAAAACTGGTGTTAGAAAATTAGAATTTATTAATAAATATTTGCCAAGCCTTGAAAATAACTAATTCAAAAAAAATTTACATTCTTATAATAGTTTATAATTTTTTATATAGTACAGTAATTTAAAAATATTCCCTTTTAAAATAAATTTATAATTTTGGAAAACCCAATATCCATCTATAAATGCCTCTTGTCCCAATTCACACTTCTTACTTTCGGAAATATTCTACTATTTCCGTTTTAAACAAATTTAAAACTCAATATAAGATTTCTCCTTGACTTATCTCTTCCCATATTTACTGGTTCCTTCCTTTCCATTTATAAACCCGTTTATAAATTTGATAAACTCCCCTGAGTTTCCATTTATTTATAAAATAATTTTATTCAAAAATTTCATCCTTTACAATTTTATACCTCGATAGAATTTCATATCATTCCTTAGTAATTCATTCCTTAGTAAAATTCCTTTTTATTCCATAATAGAATTCCCTTTTTATCTCTTAATAAATTTTCATCTTATTCCCTTAATTAGAATTTCAATTTTATTCCTTAGAGTTATTAATATATAAGTTAAATTGTCCAAACTTAACTTTAACCAATTTTAAGTATAACCAATGTAATAAATATTCTTTTTTTTATTTTACTTTATTCTCAATAGAAGTAAATCCAAATCCTAAATAAATATTCTTTTAATTTAAGTTTCATTTAACTTCCTTTAGTTAAATTATTTATGGTATTTAAAGATTATCAAATTCCAATTTCCATCCTATTTAACAGTTAATAATTCAATTCGCATGCAATTCCATATTATTTCATCCAACCTGTCATATGAACGTATATATATAGTAAATAAATATCTTTAAGGAATCATGTTGGATCCCTCCAACCTGTTTTCCCCGCAACCATAGATATTAGCAAAAAGTAAAATATCAATTCCACTTCAAAGTGGAATATTGCAGTATATGGGTCTATAATATCATCCAATGAATAAATTATTATAAATCAACCAAACACATCCAATGATTTAAATTTAATATTTTTTTTAACTATGGCATCCAAATGAGTGAGGAAATCTCACCTTTTCTTTTAAGTTGCAATCCTTTCCAATCTCGACTTGTTTTCCATACTTTTGACCTCGAATAACAATTGTATGAATTTTATAAATATATGGACAAATTGAATATTTATTTGTCATTTAATAAATTTATTCTTTAACTATAATAATTTATTTTTTAACTAATGATTTATTTTAACAATTAATTATATTTAAACCAATTCTTCTTTCTTTTTCTAAAATATTTTAGTAACTAAAATAATTTAAATAAGTTAACTAAACAAATTGTACACCAATTTCATATCCTTTTAAAATGAACTAGTAATATTTAAAATGTAGAAATGTATATTTATTTTATTTTTATAATTTTCTCTTTGAAACTACTTATCCCAAATTGACATATATTGATTTTATTTTGAAACTACATATATATACTCATGAAAATAAGTAAATAGATTTCAAAAATCAAATTTTTATATAGACTTCAAATAGTTTAAAATTCATATTTACTCCTAAAAATCGTATATATATACACACACATACTTTTAAATTGAACAAGAATAAATTTTAAGATCTAAAAATATTTAACAGTAAAAATATTCTTTTTTTTCAAGAATCAAAACCCTAACTTACTGTAAATTTTAAATCTAAACCTCAAATTTAAAACTTAAATTAACTAACTAAATGTATAGCAATATATAATTATACCTCACTGAACCACGCGAGAAACCCTCATTAGCTTCGGTTCTGAGATGCCATTCGAAACCATTTCACCGCGAGCTTCCTGAGTCACGCACGTCTCTACCAAGCCCCACGTGAAGCCGCACCACCCAAGCAATGACGCGAACGCAAACTACAGCCGTTACATCCTCGTCGCCGCCCTCCTCAACACACACCGCCACCACGAAAATGCGATCAGCAGCCACGACCAACACTTGCCCTAACCACGCCTATGTCGCCGCCGAACATCCACGAAATCACGACATGGCCTAAAGAACGAACGCGAATTGATTCGTGTGCTTCCCACCCCATTCGATTTTGCTCGACTTTTTTTTATATGTGCCGATGAATTCGGACAAAGGAAGAAAAGGGGGAAACGAAGAGGGTTTCAAAAATAAAAATATGAGGGGTTTGGTTTCGCAATTAAAAGAAAGGAAAGGCAGCCATTAATTTAAATTTAGTTTTCTGATCGAAGAGAGAAATAAGAAGCATCTTGATCTTAAAGAAAAAGGGAAGCGTATAGGAGAAGACGAACAATAGTGTTCTGATGGGACGAAAGTGTGTTGAGGAAGCTTGATTAATTTATTTTAACCTTTAAATTTAAAATCTTCTCGAATTACGCAATTCAAAATGCTGACCTACTATCGATACGTGCCGCTCGACGTCTATAATGTTATACACCTATTCTGAACGCATTGGAAAAGGTTTCGAGTCCTAATTCGATCGTATGGAGAAGATAGCTTTTTGGATCGACTATTAAAAATAATTCAATTAATTATTTTCTAGGCGTTTAAATTTCGTACGATTACACGATAGCTCCGAAAAATACGAAATTTGAAATCCGATATAATTCCATATTACGGATCCAACGGAACTGGTTTCGTCAAATTCCGAGACTGTGCCTCGGATAGCTATTTTTGAATATTAATTTAAACGATATATTTTAAAATCGAGCAAACCACTGCTAAATTCAAATTTTAACTCATCTATTATTTTCAATATTATTAATATAAATTCTATAAGCCTTTAAAATATTTTAAACAAGCTTACTACCCCAGATTTAATATTTTACCCGATGTTCAATTACTATTTTAATAATTAATTAATTCAACAGGTTGTTATATTTAAATTCAGAATCCTTTCTATCATATAAAACCGAACTGTTTATATAAAAAATCAAATTAAAGTTCTAATTAAATATTTAAATCCAATTTAAATACTGCAAATTAATCGTCAAAAAATCCGGGTCATTACACTATTATAATATCATATGATTTTGATATAAAATGTTTTGGTTATCGGAAGGTAAAAACCCATCGTGTTTATGGGTGACGTGGTCTTATGAGATACCTTTGTTTCTAACAGGTTTGATTAGATTTGATAAAAGTAATAATTCAAATTTAGCGTGTTTTCTCATATTGGTTTTGCAGACTGACTCATGTGTTATTTTATTATAATACTTGGGTCAAACCGAGTATTACAGATTCTGGTTAGGATGCCACGAAGCAAAGGAGACGTGCTGGAGGAGTCTCAGTCTTATTCCTCGTACTTGATTATATTCCACTATGCGTGCTTAACTTTATGTTCAGTACTTGTATGGACAAGTTATTATAACTATCCAGATTTATTTGTTGACTGTTGTACTTTGATGATTATTTAATATTACAGTTACAGTTTCTTTGTATAAAAATTTGTTATTATATATTATATTTTGTTTCGCTGCGATTGTGAAATCCTATATTGTTGTTTCAGTTTTTTTCTTTCCTCTTCTTCCTCATAGTTATTCGTCTTTTCGTGCAATTTTTTGGATAGGTGTGGTTTAATGTCAGCTCAGAGGGTATGGAATGGTGGGTCACTACAAGACAAGTGGCTCTAATGTGTTCTATTAAACCTTCAAGCTGTTCAAATTGATTAACATAGTGCATAACATTGGCGGTTTGCTTTAGAGATGAAAAGGTATCATATGGCCTATCAAGTTCATCCCTAAAACATGCCTGAATAGCTTTATAGAAAACAACCCATTGATCATAATCTGTAACAGTATGTGAGTACCTATAGAACCATTATAGTGCCATCTTTTTCAGATGGTATGAACAAATATGGACTCATTCTTGAATATCTGCTTTGCTGTATTGGAAGAACTGCTCTACTTGCCAAAGCTAATCAATTACTCTGTTTTTACTTGTGCATTATGGGAAATCCATTTGACTGTCTTTAATGCCTTGGATGTTTCTTTATAACCCAACTAATACTTCTTGAGAAGTTTTCTCTAGTCTTTTAAGTGATAATGCAGTTCTATTATTTATAAGATCTTTCTTCTACCATTTTTCTTATTGTGGTAGTTCTTTAAGATTGACAGAATTAATCAGTGGTAATGTATCTCTATAATCATTAGAGTTGTCATACAGTGATGAGTTTCTATGGTGAGGGTTAGTATTATGCTCATCAGGTGGCTCTGATACCAAAATGGTATATTCTCCTAGTTCTTGGCAATTTTGGCTCTGGTATGAGTCTTGTTGAATGATCAATAGGGGATGGGATTGGTTAGGAAGAAGGTGTAACAGAGGCTTTCAGGTGGTGGAATTATTCAAATGCAGCAAACTAGAAATATGAAGAAGAAGTGGTGATGTAATGCTGAAATATTGCGGTAGTTAGTAGATTGAACGAGGAAGTGAAAATGGATTCAAATTACTGAATGAGTTGAATATAGGAAAGAGGTGAAATTAGAGCAGCAGCAAATAGAAGAATGCAGAGTTGAGAAAAAATGCATGATTATTTATAATCTTTTTATATACGTCTATTTACATAGCCTTACCCATATATTTATAGTATTGATCAAGTAGACCAAATCAAACTAGCCGTTACATGGTAATTTATCTAATATACCTGACTAACTTTTAAATTATATAGCCACTTAGACTGCAATAGAAAATAAGTTGTGCATGTATGCACGTGCAACACGGTCTTCAAACTGGATTTCCCTTTGTAATCTCACGCTTAAGTTGATATTATCTTGCGTCTGCATCTCTTCCAATCTTCAACATCATCCTCCTTAATTCCAGTTAGCCGAGGTGGATGGCGAAGCCTCATTCTCAATTTTTTTTTATTGAAATGTCCCTTCAGGCGAATGCCTATCAGGTGTTTGATGAATTGTATGAGCATAACAAATTCACAAACTATATCTTTCGTACATACTAAAACAAAAATTCGCAAATTGTTAATTGATGTGTCTTTTTTTACCTTTTTGGACTTCATATGGTGTGTTTTATGAAGCAAACACAATTACTGACATTTTATATGTCTATTAAGTGGATCTAGAATATACTATGGTTGCTCAATGAAAGTGCCGGTGAATTTTGAATTGGTATTTGGAGTAACGGATAATGTATCATAGTCATATTGGAATTAGATTCATGCGAGTATGGAATTTTTATCTCACATCAAAATTTGATCTATGAGTTTTATATGCAATCACATGTAACTTTTTTTCTGCTACTTGCACCCATAACTCCATCAAGTACTTCATTTATTTAAGGGTAGATTCGAACTTCTCAAGGCATATTATTCACCGCATTTATAGTGGACTTCAAATGGATTACAAAACTGGATAACGGAATCATTTTTTCATTATTTAGAAAATTGTTAGGTGGTATAAAACATAATTTTCCCTCCGTTGATTGAAAAATAATAATTTTAAACGCTATATGTTTGTCGGTGACCAATCACCATCTTTCCGTCTTTTTTTAACAAGAACCTGCTAAACTAATTCTCGTTGGACCGTCATCAATTTTTTTTCGATGAGTAGTTATAAAATTTCACTTTGCGCAAGTTATGAAATTGCAAGTTTTTATTAGGGAGGAGTATCATAACATTTTTTTAGGTGGAGTCCCCTTAAATTTTTCTTCTATTTATCCAAAAATAAAGTCCCTTTGGTAATGTTCTTATTCACATATAAACTGAATGGAGAAACTCAAGTTTGACCAAGATGTATTTCTCATAGATTAATTATATGGATAAGCACAAACTTGATGACTTAGAGAAATCATTCATAAATACATCAACTTTAAAAATATAGAGGTTGAAATCCTTAGATTAACGGGAGGAACCAAAAACAAGTAGTTAACTAGTCGATGCAATTAATTTCGCTATCCATAATTTAAGAGACTTTGGACAACATATCCTATTTTTACTCAAGACATAAAAATTATCCTTCTTCGATAAGTTATGTAAATTAGGTCCTTATCCATAGACATCTTTTATTAGTAACCGCTGTTATTATATCCATTTAAGTACTACACACCTAAATGAATTTAAAATATTCATTAAGCATTAACATTTACTGAAAACATTAGATTGACAAACCATTTTCACCATTAAAGCACAAATTTGTGATCTTTTAAATGATATGTGTTATGCATAAGCAAATATCTAATTTAATTATATCTTTTTTGTATAAATAACGTAATCATACATGTGCCGTTGAAATGCAACTATAATTTCCATGTTCAATTTAATTAATTCAAAATTAATAAATATTCAGTTTAAAGTCAATTTCAAATATGGTATGTAGTTAAAATTACGACTAGATTTCTTTTAATGCACTTAAATTATAACTTCATCAAGACTGAATAAACTTATCGAAGGAAACCAAAATTTGTATTGGATCACATAAATTACATTTTCAAATGCCATAGTTACATAATTCAAAAAATACAATCAAATAATAAATGCACTTTCTTGAATTAATTAAACTATAGTTGCGTTAAGTTTGGATAAATCATCGAATACAACCAAAATCATTATTGCATCACATAAATGTAGTTGAAACATTCAAATGCAATCATGCAAAATTAAAAATTTGTAGTGAATGATCGAATTGTTTGATATTCCCGATATATGATGCTTTATGATGTGAGTTATTCTGTTTTAAGCTGGGAACTGTAATGTAATTTATTCATTCTATGACGTAATTTATTTATCTGTGAATGTAATTTATTATCTGTAATGAATTTATTTCCTTTATATGTGATCTGTGAATAAAAGATAAGCGTTATAGTTTATATGGCTTATGAAATATATTTCTATGTCTGAATCTGTAATGATTAATGATGTTGTTGCACTATTATTGTGTGTAAAACCCCTGGACCACATATACACACACAAATATGGATTGCACGAGGAAATTGGTTAAGTCAAAAATATTTGAAATTAATATTTTTGAAACGGTTTTTAAATTTGAATTTTGAATTCAAATGGTTGTGGAAATGGATTTGGGTTAAATATGGAAAGCTTTTGAAAAGAAGTTTTAAAGATAAAATTTATTTGGGGTAACTTAATTAAGTTTTGAAAATCTATATAATTTGATTGAATTTGAATTCAAGATTTGAAATTGAATTCTATGTTTTGAAATTATGGTTTTAAAAAGGTTATACAAGTTATAAATGTGTTTATATGGGTTTTAAACCATTTTTAAAGTATTGTTTTGGGAATTTGAATTTTAACGCAAATTTTATACTTAAAGAGCTTTGACTCGTGCAATTGTAATTGGATTTTTCCAAAATAAAAACAATTTGTTTTTAATAATTATAACTTTCATTCGAAAGAAAGGGTTCCCTAATTGTGTTGAAAGGATTTCAAGTTTGAAATAGGAATTGTTTTGAAAGCTATGAATTAAATATTTGATTTAAAGATTGATTGAGTTAATCCAATTTGAAATGGAATTGTTTGAAAAGCCATAAATATATCTTTTTGAAAGATGGGTGAACTTTGTGAAGTGAATCTTTTTGTTTAAGGATTTGAAAATGGTAACTTGTTTAAACCATTTGAAAGGAAAGTTTTGTGTTTTAAGTTTTGACTTAACTGAAATCTCAATATTCATATGTTTTTAAATATTGCGCTCATTATTTGGTTTAGCCAGGAGAGGAACATGTGTCATATAACCCATTCCGAATAATGATACGACGTATTGGATTGCATTTGAAGACCGGTGTTGAAGACCGGGTATTTGTGGGAACGATAGGATAACATATCGATTGTCTCTGTACTGAGTAGCTACGCTATAGAGATTCCCTAAGTGATGGGAAGTCCGATCGGGATTGTGAATACCCGAATTGCAAGGGCTTCTTTGGAAGTTCCTTCGATTCTGTTTGAACCAGGAACAGACTTGTATGGATGTATGTCTGATGTTACACTTTGAGAAGTAAAGCTGGTTTCTATCAAATACATTTCTGTTTGGTGTCGGAGATTTATTCTCTTAGCTTAACACCCATCTCTAAGACATACGAGCTCAGAGGTTATGTAGTTGATGGTCACTAGTGATACAATCCCAATTTGGTAACGTGGCATGCGAAGTTTTGCTGATCATTTGTTGATCAAAGCATGGCTTTGTGAAAAAGCGTAGCTTTGTGGACGAGACTGCATCACGACCTCACACCCTGAAAATGGTCGAAACAGGAAAGATGCAGCAAGGTTTCAGGGGTAGCGCCCCTAGGGTATGTCCATTCCTTCTGGAAAAGGGTGGTATCATGGTATGGAGCCCAGATACTTAACTCATGTGGACACCGTAAATCTATTATTGTGTGATGATTGTGGTTGAGAGCTCTCGGATAAAGGTCGCAAAACGGGAAGGGGGTAGACCGGCCTTGTGTTGGCAGAGAACTGAGGGATTGTTCTCGGGGCGTCCCTCCAGAGGCGTACCCATGTGGCCCAGGAAGTTCCTTTGCCTGACCATTCATTGGAAATCCAATCATCCAATACCAGCCCTTTACGATTGCATTTGTATTACCAGCCACCTCAGGTGGTAGCTATAGTAGGCATAGTATAATGGTACCTATGCTAGATAAGATTAATATTATACTTTTGAAATGTTTTCTGCACTATGCACTAATAATAATATCAAATGGTTTTCGCATATCAAGCATTCTTGACCGTCATAAGGAGAAATCTCCTCCAAGTGTGCGCTTGCATTGTGTGTGTGGCGGGAGGCCTTACGGCAGTTTCATTTTCCAAAAAGCATTGTGAAATTCAACTTTTAAAACCTTTTGTTGTTTGGTTTAAAGATAAAACTATTTTTGTTTTCTCATATCAATCCCATGACTGACCCGTAGTTTATTGTTCCTTTCCTAAACTCTGGGTGCCCACAATTTTCCACACGGGGAGTCTAGAGTTGGGTTTTTCAGATAGCCAAATAGTAGATATTGATTCAGTAGTCTTCAGCTTTCTCTTTATAATTCTTTGGAGTTTTTGGATTCATGACTGACCTGGATTGCTTAGCTTTATGCAATGTGATTGTAACGACCCCACTTCCTACTCCCAGGAAGTAACATCGTTAATAAGAAAGAAAGAGGTGAGAAAATAGAAAAAAGATAGAGAAGAAAGAACAAAAACATCAGAATCTCACAGCGGAACGAATAAAATATATTAATTTCATAAGTATTTACATAATATATACATCAATCAGAGCTATACAGATAATACATCACATACTAGATAGTTATAAACACCTGTCTAGTTAATACAACTCAATACACAATACATCACAGAGATACCACACAGCGGAACTATATATATATATATATAACGCTGAAGCCTCCTGCTCCATTGTTCCTCCAGAATTCGTCAAACCTAAACCTGAATCCCTTGGCTACCCGTAAAAATTTGGGTACCCGAGAGTTTATGAAAAACAAAATAAACTTCGGGTCAGACATGGGTCTGGTATGAGTAACAGGTTAAAGTTGCTTAATTTTGAAAAATCCTTTGAAAACAAAAAGTATCACGTAAGACTTCCCACACATAAACATGGAAAAGTTTTTACCTTACGCTAACCAAAACATTTGATAGGAAATTCTGTGATATTATAATAGGTCTAGGGTTTTCAAGTAAATAGAAAATAGCCGAAATTGTTACATTCATTAAATTCCAGCTACTAGCCACAAAAGTGGGTAATACAATCAAAACCGTTGGCACTTATTGGATTTTGGGTTCCATACAATGGCAGGGCTACTGGGGTACCGCCCGTCACAGTACGGGGCCTAGATCACCGTACCGAGGATTACTCCCTTCATCCCCTGCAACACAAGGCCGGAACCATTCCTTACTGAACAGTCCCGAACAAGATACACCCCGCAGTTGGCTGCAGACCAACCGCCCACTAAGCCGAATAAAATGGGACATCTAGACAGGGGAATATCCTTGTCCTGCTTGGGCATGACCCGCCTAACCTTGCTGCACCTCCCCTGTTTTAGCCATTCCCGGTTGATGAGGCTTGAGGTTACGATTACCTTTATAGGACATATTTCTTAGAATGCTCATCGTCCGCCTGACGATGTGTTGAAAGCATTCAATCCATACAAGTTCGTTCCGGGTTCGAACGAAACCGAAGGCATCATCTCGTTACACTCATTTTGAAATCACCCTCAGAGTTAACGACGATAACCCTTGCATTCTGAACCTTCATCTTCACTTCAGATTCACGACCTAACGTTAATTTGGAAACGATGTGGTTTTCGGATGTTCCTAATGCGGAAAACCCGATCCCGGTCTCATCGAAATCCAAAGCGTCTCTTTTAAGGCCAAGTTGTCTATTTAGTCTTAACAGTGAATTCAATATTAACAATATACACAGATAGATAATTCACATCTCATAATAGATAATCACAGCATCATCATAAACAGATAACTAATATCATCATCCAAACAGATAATTAAACATTATCATACTTAAAACATGCATCAATATCACATAGATATTATCCATTCATTTCTGAAATCACAATCAAACAATGAAATATCAACACCATCCATCAGCAATGATTTATGAATTACAAGCTATAGTTAATGAATTAAATTAACTCCTTCCATTTTAATTAATTTAAAATAAATTAAATTAATTACTCATTCCATAAATCCCGCTCTCATAATCAATAATTGATTATAAATCAAATTACTAAATCATTCTCTAATTACAAGAATACATTAGTCTTTAATAAATTCCTTATATGAATTATTCTAAATCATTTATAGCAGATTAACATTTAATTACTTACCCATTAATTATTCCTTAATTTACAATTCTTAATTACATCATTAATTATATTAATTAATGATCTTCAATTTATATTTAATTACTTATCTAAAATAATTGAGTGATTAATCTCTACTTAAACACAATTATTAATCACCCCTTGATTAATAACAAACCAGTAATTAACTACTCTTAATTACTTATTAACAAATTAATCATTCCATGATTAATTTATTCCATAAATTAATCCTTTGATTAATTATAAAAGAAATTACTCAAATTACTTCATTTACAAATCATCTTGAATGAATCTCATCAAGTAATTATCATCCAATTACTATTCTGAGTAATTATGCTCCATTAATTACACTTATATTCACATATATCAAATCATTAAATGATTTCTTAATTAAATCTTATTATCCATTACTTATATATATTCAAATTAATCATCTTTGCTTTAAATATCTTTTGCAACATTCCAGTAATTTCTTTAATTTATTTACAAAAATAAATCTTGAATAAATCCATTAATTAATTACATTTATATAGATTTATTAGCTTTCTAATTATCTTGTTGATTTATTATTCTCAAATAAATCAATATCATCATTAATTATTTATTTAATGATTTCTAATTACATCTTCATTTGTTAATTTATATTAAGAATACACATCTTCAAATCATAAATATTAATCCTCTTGATTAATAACAAACAGTAATTAATCATTCAATATTAATTACTTCTCAATAACACTCTAAATTAATCCCCTGATTAATTTTAAGTAATTATATTTCAATTACTTCCATTAATAATATCACCCAATTAATTACATCCCGTAATTATCCTTCAATTACTTCTCCAAGTAATTCAATTCCAAATTATCAGTTAATTACACTAAATTAATTAACTCGAATCAATTTACATAATTAATAAGTAATTAATTTCTTAATTACTTTTCAATAAATAATTTATAATTAAACTATTGAATTAATTAATCTAATTAATTTATTACAAAATCAATCATATTAATTAATTATAACATAATCTGGTTAATGAACTTCATTAATAATTGTTTAATTATTTCCTTCTAACATAATCAACTTATATTAATTATTATTGATTTTAAGTTAATTAACCATTTAAAAATCTAATCTATAGTTCTAAATCGCATATTAGTTAATTAATTCATTAATTAACTTTAATTACTACATTTAAACTATTAATTACTAAATTAACTAATATACATTATTAAGTATTCTTGCCTAATTAACTTAAAGATCAAAACATATAAAATTCTAAAACTTCATGAATTAAAGTCAATTGTTCTTATAATTGATTTAAATTTTTATTTTATTTCAATAATTTAAACTTTATCTTAATAAAATGTTTACACTAACTTATTTTCAAAACCCCTTTTTAAACTTACATATTTAATAGCATTAAACTTATTTGAATCAATTTTAAATTATAAAACTTTATTTTAGCTCCAAACCTGGAATTTCATGTCCAAGTCCTAATTCCTATTTTATTTTTCTTTCCTTAACAACTTTAAATTTTTATTTAATCTTACTCTAGTTGAAAATACCTCAATTATTAAACACTTTCAAGATATTAGATAAATTTAAATTTTGAAAACTTTCTATTTTCAACTATATTCAAAACTAATTTAATTCCATTATTTAACATTTATTTTAGCACTAGCTTTTAGCTTTGATTTTAAATTAAAAGTTTCAAATACAGTTGAAACTGTTACAATAGCTTAAGGTTTTACACACCTGAACACTAAAACCCGAGCACCCCCCCTCTATCACTTCGAGTAAACGTGAGAAGTTCCCCGAGTAAAAACATAACCCGCTTCGAGTTTCTTTCCAGGCGCACGCGAGAAATTGAAACGAGAAACAAAACCTGGAAAAATACTTCACCACCTCCCCTCCCAACCTGTCAACGGCACGCGCACAAAGCCACGACCACCGGAGGCCACCAAACTCCGGCTACCACTTCGACCATCATCCCTTCACCTCCCTTAAAAACGGCGTCGCACTCGAACGCCTAGATTGGCTGCGGCGATCAAATCTTCAGGCACAGTGAAACTTAGGTTTAAAAACATGAAAACCACGCCGACGCTTCCACTAACAAATTTGCTGCCACCCACTATTTTTCATATCACCACGGCAACCTCCTCTACCTCTTGTCAGAGTCTCGACCCCCCATATCCACTAGATCACTCGCGGTGACTCGAAACACTCCAAACACTAAAACATGAACTGCACCTCACCCCTTCCACTAAAAATCCCCATATTCATTTTAAAAATCATGATTCGATTTAACTATTTGTTTTAGGTACCTGAATTGATAAGATAAGATATTCAAATTTTAGATGTTATTGAGATGCTCAGTTCCTTTTTCTGTTTCCAGAGCCATATAATCACTACTTCAGTGTAAATGAAATCTTAAACTAGCATAGAAATGAAACATACTGATTTCCTTTAAATCTTAGAACTAGACAAGGACTTATTTAAAGAGTTTGAATTTTAAAGGAACAAAACTGGAAACAGAGAATATACTAAGTCAAATACTTGCACACAATCACACAATCATGCTTTATAATGCAATCTTTATCATACTTCAAACATAAGCATTCATCTATATGAACAACAATCTGATACTTTAAATTTATTAAAAGTTGTTGTTACTCACAGGGGAAGTCAATATGCAGTACTTATTTTTGGGATTTGTCAGAGAAAAAGCAAATGTATAGATTCATACTAATATTTTAAACATCCAGATATTAACTTGCAACAGGTTAAATTTAAGAAATTTATAAAGTGTTACTCACCAATCTATGGAAGAACAGAGGCACTTTGCTTTGCTTCAGGCTTGCAATTTTCAGGTTGAACTCTCTTGTTTTCTCAGTATTAATTGATTTTAAGTTGCTGTTCACACTGAAGCTTTGTTTGTTTGAGTTTGCAATGAAGTTTATTTTACTTTTTAATTAGTTCGAATTGAATAAGGTGAGACTGCTTTATGGAAAGAAAAGAAGACAGTGTATATAATTATGTTTCAACAATCTGAAACAAATATGTGCATAAACCTTATATTGTACAGTTGCACCAGAGAGATATTTTAGGTTGGAGACTGAAAAGAATACTTAATGTACTAAAAGATTTTGCATTAATTAGTTTTTGTTTGTTAGCTTAAGATATTTGATGATGTCTTCCTAAGCAAGCTTCATACACATATACAGTTTGTTTATATTTATTACTGTCATGTGTTTTATCTTACCTAGTTTTTGGCCTACACACATATATATTGCAGTTTTGTTTTGATTTCATTTGGTCTGCACCTATATTTGATTTGCTTGTACTTAGCTATTTATGTGTTATGCATAAATATGTTACTTATCTTATATTTTATTTCCTTTTGAAAACTCAGCCTGCACATATTCAACCAAATTTGTATAATCATATAATGGCCTGCATATTTTATATTTTTATATCTTGCTTTCCAGATAATATTTAAACTGATATGAAGGTAAGTTAATATATACTTACATTTGCAGTTTATAACATCATGATGTTTGTACAACAAAACAGAGATATTTGTTTGTCTTGATGCTTTACATTATATACAGTTGTTATATTACTGTCATTTGCTTCTAGATATTATCTATTTCCCTTTGTACAATCTGATACATTTGTTTTGGTGCTTTAAACATTTACTGCAGTTTTCTTCTGTTGGTTTACAAATCTGAAAATTCTTTTGTTTCTAGTTTTATTGTTGTCCTGTTATATTTTAAAATGCATATGAATGTTGTTATGTTATTTTAATTTAATGTACTAACTTATATCTCTTTTCCAATCTATCTTGTATCTTGTATTTTTTTATTTATACATTTCATTTTATATTATAAACACATGATCAATTTGAAATGATAAATAGAATAAATTATCTTTTTATTATAAGCTACATATTTTATTAATGTATGTTGATGTATTGTTTGACAAAATTCTGTTAAAAACTCATATATCATTTTAAATTCATATTTTAAATCAAACCATACTAAAAAGAAAAGAAAACAAATCAATTTGTTAATAATTTAAATTTAAACTTAAGTTAAAATAAGTTTTCAAACTATTTAATTATTTAGCTTTGAAATGTTTATATTAAATAAAACATAATTTCTAATTCACTAAAATATATATTAGTATTTAAACATAATTTATTAGTTAAACTTTAAAACAAATCCCATCTATTTACAATGTATACAAATATATACATATATAAATAGAAAACAAACAATTAATTTTTAACAGATTAAATTTATCCATTAGATATTTATTAAAAGAAAAGTATCAAATTCAGATTTAATTAATAAAAATATATCATATCAATTTAATATTTAATGCAGATTATTAAATTGATATTGCTAGAAAATTCCGGGTCGTCACATTCCTCCCCCCTTAAAGAATTTCGTCCCCGAAATTTAAAAGCAAAGGTAATTTAATAATATATTTAAGATTTTAATTTAATTTTAAATCATAAGCGTATATCAATCACATGCTAACAATCATCACAACCAATCTACTCAATCAACAAAGCAAACTATCCAGATAAAATTCTGGATAGAGTTCCCTAGAGTTTCCCGGTATAATACCGGAATACTCGATCTATAGAATCCAAATAGTCTATACTACTAATCTACAGAACTCCTTCGAATCAGAGAAAATCCATCCAAAATGAAATTTCCGACTCCCAAATCCAAATTCCCTCATCTCTTATCCACCAAATACTTCTGACAATCCAGAGCTGCCTTCAACCCACTGATCAGCTCCACCTTCGCTGATAACTCCTACAATAATCTGAATCCAAAAACAATCCAGTAGAATAATTTTCTCAAAATTAACCAAAACCAAGAACACAACCTCTACTATCATCAGTAGAAAACATCTTCTCATTCCCAGAAAAGAAAAACAAATGCACTCCCAACTGCTTCCGCTGCTCAACTCTGATCTAGAGTAGATGAAAATGCTAATGATGCACATAAGCATAACTGGACAACACATGACAAAAATATGATTTAACAGATCCAAAATAGAACTCAGAAATTCCTTCAAAACTTGAGTCGCTTTACCAATTTCTCTCTCTAGAATCCATTCTATTACTAAGATGAACCATTGGCACTACTTCTGAAATCCAGTCGATACCAAACTCAACTCCTCAGATGCTAAGGCAAACCACCGACCTCTACAAAGATATTCAGAAAAATTTCTGCCATCCCAGAGAATACTTAACTATCGCAAGTCACTTTTGCGATCACTCAGGTTAATATCCAAAGAAAACTGTTCTCTCCTACCAAATTGAACATCTTAAACTTATCTAGCCAATCCATTGAAGAAATGGATTCACAAAACTGGTTCTGGACTTCACTTCTAAAGAACTGTTGACATATGACCTTCTCGCGTGCCGGCAGAACAATCTGAGCTGAAACGCCGCTACTGATGCCAAAAATTCCTCAGAAAACTCAGGCCTCAAGGCCAAACACAACATTCAGCTGAACTCAACCTCAAACTAATGCAGACACACTTCCTTGTCCAAAGAGCCTTGAGAACTTCTTCGGAAACAATCCATCGCTACTGCATCTCAACACACAATCACTACTTCTTGAGTTACCAAGATAATATTTAAGCTTCTGCTCAACTCACAAAAATCCAAATCTACTCATCCACTCTTGTACAACAAAACGGACTCCAAATCTTAACAGGTTTTCCCTCCAGGGATTAGGTGAAATCCTTACACCATGAATCTATTCGAGACGGTACTAGGTCTACAGTCTCGCCAAATATACTTCTAACCACAGGTAGTCGTGTTACACACACCACTACTTAATCTATCCTTATACATATGTTGGAAAACCCGAACAAGTAATCCAACAAATAGATAGAAAATAAATAAATATATAAATATATATATATCAAATTTACAAATACGCTCTCTCAGGAAAGAAATCACTTAAGAGCCTAGGTATTCACTCAACCTAGCGCTCTGATACCACTGTAACGACCCCACTTCCTACTCCCAGGAATTAACATCGTTAATAAGAAAGAAAGAGGTGAGAAAATAGAAAAAAGATAGAGAAGAAAGAACAACAACATCAGAATCTCACAGCGGAACGAATAAAATATATTAATTTCATAAGTATTTACATAATATATACATCAATCAGAGCTATACAGAAAATACATCACATACTAGACAGTTATAAACACCTGTCTAGTTAATACAACTCAATACACAATACATCACAGAGATACCACACAGCGGAACTATATATATATATATCTATAACGCTGAAGCCTCCTGCTCCATTGCTCCTCCAGAATTCGTCAAACCTAAACCTGAATCCCTTGGCTACCCGTAAAAATTTGGGTACCCGAGAGTTTATGAAAAACAAAATAAACTTCGGGTCAGACATGGGTCTGGTATGAGTAACAGGTTAAAGTTGCTTAATTTTGAAAAATCCTTTGAAAACAAAAAGTATCACGTAAGACTTCCCACACATAAACATGGAAAAGTTTTTACCTTACGCTAACCAAAACATTTGATAGGAAATTCTGTGATATTATAATAGGTCTAGGGTTTTCAAGTAAATAGAAAATAGCCGAAATTGTTACATTCATTAAATTCCAGCTACTAGCCACAAAAGTGGGTAATACAATCAAAACCGTTGGCACTTATTGGATTTTGGGTTCCATACAATGGCAGGGCTACTGGGGTACCGCCCGTCACAGTACGGGGCCTAGATCACCGTACCGAGGATTACTCCCTTCATCCCCTGCAACACAAGGCCGGAACCATTCCTTACTGAACAGTCCCGAACAAGATACACCCCGCAGTTGGCTGCAGACCAACCGCCCACTAAGCCGAATAAAAAGGGACATCTAGACAGGGGAATATCCTTGTCCTGCTTGGGCATGACCCACCTAACCTTGCTGCACCTCCCCTGTTTTAGCCATTCTCGGTTGATGAGGCTTGAGGTTACGATTACCTTTATAGGACATATTTCTTAGAATGCTCATCGTCCGCCTGACGATGTGTTGAAAGCATTCAATCCATACAAGTTCGTTCCGGGTTCGAACGAAACCGAAGGCATCATCTCGTTACACTCATTTTGAAATCACCCTCAGAGTTAACGACGATAACCCTTGCATTCTGAACCTTCATCTTCACTTCAGATTCACGACCTAACGTTAATTTGGAAACGATGTGGTTTTCGGATGTTCCTAATGCGGAAAACCCGATCCCGGTCTCATCGAAATCCAAAGCGTCTCTTTTAAGGCCAAGTTGTCTATTTAGTCTTAACAGTGAATTCAATATTAACAATATACACAGATAGATAATTCACATCTCATAATAGATAATCACAGCATCATCATAAACAGATAACTAATATCATCATCCAAACAGATAATTAAACATTATCATACTTAAAACATGCATCAATATCACATAGATATTATCCATTCATTTCTGAAATCACAATCAAACAATGAAATATCAACACCATCCATCAGCAATGATTTATGAATTACAAGCTATAGTTAATGAATTAAATTAACTCCTTCCATTTTAATTAATTTAAAATAAATTAAATTAATTACTCATTCCATAAATCCCGCTCTCATAATCAATAATTGATTATAAATCAAATTACTAAATCATTCTCTAATTACAAGAATACATTAGTCTTTAATAAATTCCTTATATGAATTATTCTAAATCATTTATAGCAGATTAACATTTAATTACTTACCCATTAATTATTCCTTAATTTACAATTCTTAATTACATCATTAATTATATTAATTAATGATCTTCAATTTATATTTAATTACTTATCTAAAATAATTGAGTGATTAATCTCTACTTAAACACAATTATTAATCACCCCTTGATTAATAACAAACCAGTAATTAACTACTCTTAATTACTTATTAACAAATTAATCATTCCATGATTAATTTATTCCATAAATTAATCCTTTGATTAATTATAAAAAAAATTACTCAAATTACTTCATTTACAAATCATCTTGAATGAATCTCATCAAGTAATTATCATCCAATTACTATTCTGAGTAATTATGCTCCATTAATTACACTTATATTCACATATATCAAATCATTAAATGATTTCTTAATTAAATCTTATTATCCATTACTTATATATATTCAAATTAATCATCTTTGCTTTAAATATCTTTTGCAACATTCCAGTAATTTCTTTAATTTATTTACAAAAATAAATCTTGAATAAATCCATTAATTAATTACATTTATATAGATTTATTAGCTTTCTAATTATCTTGTTGATTTATTATTCTCAAATAAATCAATATCATCATTAATTATTTATTTAATGATTTCTAATTACATCTTCATTTGTTAATTTATATTAAGAATACACATCTTCAAATCATAAATATTAATCCTCTTGATTAATAACAAACAGTAATTAATCATTCAATATTAATTACTTCTCAATAACACTCTAAATTAATCCCCTGATTAATTTTAAGTAATTATATTTCAATTACTTCCATTAATAATATCACCCAATTAATTACATCCCGTAATTATCCTTCAATTACTTCTCCAAGTAATTCAATTCCAAATTATCAGTTAATTACACTAAATTAATTAACTCGAATCAATTTACATAATTAATAAGTAATTAATTTCTTAATTACTTTTCAATAAATAATTTATAATTAAACTATTGAATTAATTAATCTAATTAATTTATTACAAAATCAATCATATTAATTAATTATAACATAATCTGGTTAATGAACTTCATTAATAATTGTTTAATTATTTCCTTCTAACATAATCAACTTATATTAATTATTATTGATTTTAAGTTAATTAACCATTTAAAAATCTAATCTATAGTTCTAAATCGCATATTAGTTAATTAATTCATTAATTAACTTTAATTACTACATTTAAACTATTAATTACTAAATTAACTAATATACATTATTAAGTATTCTTGCCTAATTAACTTAAAGATCAAAACATATAAAATTCTAAAACTTCATGAATTAAAGTCAATTGTTCTTATAATTGATTTAAATTTTTATTTTATTTCAATAATTTAAACTTTATCTTAATAAAATGTTTACACTAACTTATTTTCAAAACCCCTTTTTAAACTTACATATTTAATAGCATTAAACTTATTTGAATCAATTTTAAATTATAAAACTTTATTTTAGCTCCAAACCTGGAATTTCATGTCCAAGTCCTAATTCCTATTTTATTTTTCTTTCCTTAACAACTTTAAATTTTTATTTAATCTTACTCTAGTTGAAAATACCTCAATTATTAAACACTTTCAAGATATTAGATAAATTTAAATTTTGAAAACTTTCTATTTTCAACTATATTCAAAACTAATTTAATTCCATTATTTAAAATTTATTTTAGCACTAGCTTTTAGCTTTGATTTTAAATTAAAAGTTTCAAATACAGTTGAAACTGTTACAATAGCTTCAGGTTTTACACACCTGAACACTAAAACCCGAGCATGCCCCCTCTATCACTTCGAGTAAACGTGAGAAGTTCCCCGAGTAAAAACGTAACACGCTTCGAGTTTCTTTCCAGGCGCACGCGAGAAATTGAAACGAGAAACAAAACCTGGAAAAATACTTCACCACCTCCCCTCCCAACCTGTCAACGGCACGCGCACAAAGCCACGACCACCGGAGGCCACCAAACTCCGGCTACCACTTCGACCATCATCCCTTCACCTCCCTTAAAAACGGCGTCGCACTCGAACGCCTAGATTGGCTGCGGCGATCAAATCTTCAGGCACAGTGAAACTTAGGTTTAAAAACATGAAAACCACGCCGACGCTTCCACTAACAAATTTGCTGCCACCCACTATTTTTCATATCACCACGGCAACCTCCTCTACCTCTTGTCAGAGTCTCGACCCCCCATATCCACTAGATCACTCGCGGTGACTCGAAACACTCCAAACACTAAAACACGAACTGCACCTCACCCCTTCCACTAAAAATCCCCATATTCATTTTAAAAATCATGATTCGATTTAACTATTTGTTTTAGGTACCTGAATTGATAAGATAAGATATTCAAATTTTAGATGTTATTGAGATGCTCAGTTCCTTTTTATGTTTCCAGAGCCATATAATCACTACTTTAGTGTAAATGAAATCTTAAACTAGCATAGAAATGAAACATACTGATTTCCTTTAAATCTTAGAACTAGACAAGGACTTATTTAAAGAGTTTGAATTTTAAAGGAAAAAAACTGGAAACAGAGAATATACTAAGTCAAATACTTGCACACAATCACACAATCATACTTTATAATGCAATCTTTACCATACTTCAAACATAAGCATTCATCTATATGAACAACAATCTGATACTTTAAATTTATTAAAAGTTGTTGTTACTCACAGGGGAAGTCAATATGCAGTACTTATTTTTGGGATTTGTCAGAGAAAAAGAAAATGTATAGATTCATACTAATATTTTAAACATCCAGATATTAACTTGCAACAGGTTAAATTTAAGGAATTTATAAAGTGTTACTCACCAATCTATGGAAGAACAGAGGCACTTTGCTTTGCTTCAGGCTTGCAATTTTCAGGTTGAACTCTCTTGTTTTCTCAGTATTAATTGATTTTAAGTTGCTGTTTACACTGAAGCTTTGTTTGTTTGAGTTTGCAATGAAGTTTATTTTACTTTTTAATTAGTTCGAATTGAATAAGGTGAGACTGCTTTATGGAAAGAAAAGAAGACAGTGTATATAATTATGTTTCAACAATCTGAAACAAATATGTGCATAAACCTTATATTGTACAGATTTGCACCAGAGAGATATTTTAGGTTGGAGACTGAAAAGAATACTTAATGTACTAAAAGATTTTGCATTAATTAGTTTTTGTTTGTTAGCTTAAGATATTTGATGATGTCTTCCTAAGCAAGCTTCATACACATAGACAGTTTGTTTATATTTATTACTGTCATGTGTTTTATCTTACCTAGTTTTTGGCCTACACACATATATATTGCAGTTTTGTTTTGATTTCATTTGGTCTGCACCTATATTTGATTTGCTTGTACTTAGCTATTTATGTGTTATGCATAAATATGTTACTTATCTTATATTTTATTTCCTTTTGAAAACTCAGCCTGCACATATTCAACCAAATTTGTATAATCATATAATGGCCTGCATATTTTATATTTTTATATCTTGCTTTCCAGATAATATTTAAACTGATATGAAGGTAAGTTAATATATACTTACATTTGCAGTTTATAACATCATGATGTTTGTATAACAAAACAGAGATATTTGTTTGTCTTGATGCTTTACATTATATACAGTTGTTATATTACTGTCATTTGCTTCTAGATATTATCTATTTCCCTTTGTACAATCTGATACATTTGTTTTGGTGCTTTAAACATTTACTGCAGTTTTCTTCTGTTGGTTTACAAATCTAAAAATTCTTTTGTTTCTAGTTTTATTGTTGTCCTGTTATATTTTAAAATGCATATGAATGTTGTTATGTTATTTTAATTTAATGTACTAACTTATATCTCTTTTCCAATCTATCTTGTATCTTGTATTTTTTTATTTATACATTTCATTTTATATTATAAACACATGATCAATTTGAAATGATAAATAGAATAAATTATCTTTTTATTATAAGCTACATATTTTATTAATATATGTTGATGTATTGTTTGACAAAATTCTGTTAAAAACTCATATATCATTTTAAATTCATATTTTAAATCAAACCATACTAAAAAGAAAAGAAAACAAATCAATTTGTTAATAATTTAAATTTAAACTTAAGTTAAAATAAGTTTTCAAACTATTTAATTATTTAGCTTTGAAATGTTTATATTAAATAAAACATAATTTCTAATTCACTAAAATATATATTAGTATTTAAACATAATTTATTAGTTAAACTTTAAAACAAATCCCATCTATTTACAATGTATACAAATATATACATATATAAATAGAAAACAAACAATTAATTTTTAACAGATTAAATTTATCCATTAGATATTTATTAAAAGAAAAGTATCAAATTCAGATTTAATTAATAAAAATATATCATATCAATTTAATATTTAGTGCAGATTATTAAATTGATATTGCTAGAAAATTCCGGGTCGTCACAGTGATGGGTGGTTCGAGCTTCTGGATTGAGTTATTTAGTTTAGAGCTTTGATGATGGAGTAGATGTTGCTATTTGGAGTTATTGTTCCACTTCTATTTGCTTTCGCTGTTGTATCTTTTCTTTGATATTGTTAAGCATTATTGATACAATTGTTGTATATCATATTTTGGATATTGTATCATAGGAGTTGTATATGATATTGTTCTTTTCCTTCCGCTTTGTTGTTACACCTAATGTGTTATAAGCTCCGGCGAATCGGATTTGAACGGTCGAATCTGCGGCATTCGAGTACGAGTGAAGTATGGATGTCAATTTTCGAACGCAAAAAATCCGGATCGTCACATTTGGTATCAGAGCTGAAGGTTAAAACTTTAGCTCAGGAGTGTAACACATTAGGTAACTCATTAGAGATAGGGTGAAGTATACCCTAGAATGAGTATATCCCTAAGATATCCGCTCAAATGCCTCAGTAAATTCTCTTACTATCCATTGGTAGTAAGTATGAATGCAAGAAGAGGAGAGATAGGGGATAGGGAAATACTACTACATATGGTCAATACCCTGAAAACGACAATGGAAATATCTTTCTCTATCAATCTCCTTTGATCCGATTTCAATTTCTCTGATTTCTTCATGGCACCTCTAGAGAAGAAGATTTGGTGTGGTGGCATTGCAAATAATTGTAGAAAATCCTTACTTTGTATCCTTACCAGTTTCTTATCAATATTTCCGTTTTTAACCCAAATAAATTTGAAAATTTAATTTGAAATAAATTGATTAACAATATGAAGTTAAATTTGAATTTTTATCGATAAAACGATCTCGATTAAAACCAAATTTGAAATTTTATCGTAATTTCTTGTGAGTATCAAAGTCCGAAGAGGGACAAGTTGGTGTATAATTTGAGATATTCCAACCTGGATTGAGTATCTATTGTTTCTTTTGTTGGGTCTAGATATAGTCTACGAATGGTTAGTTATCCTTCAAACTAACCAATATCCTGTATATTTCGTAGACTGGATTAACCGAGTTTCCTGTGTAATATTGAATGAGTTCGTTCTCGTATCTATTGTTGACATTCTGATTTGGTAAGCCAAATACAGAATAGATAATCAGCTTGATTGACGAGTCGATTCTCTATCTTTGTGTATCCATTCTTTATCGTCTCCCTAGCAAATTTCGAGGATGAAATTTTCTAAGGGGGGAATCTGTAACGATAATGATTTTTGAGTTAAATTTAAATTGATAATTAATATAAATTTGTGGATTTAAATTGTAAATTAATTTAAAAAAATTCCGAAACTTGTAATATATTTGTTTGTTAATATACATATATATGTATATTCGTTATAAATTAAAATTTGGATTTGAAATTCAAATATAAATGTATTGAATTTAAAAAACTATCTTTTAATTTAATAAAAGTTGTTTTCTAAATATATATGTATTATATATATATATATAAGTATAGATTGTGATAACAATTTTCAAAAGACTATTTAAAGGTTAAATTCTAATGTATATGTAATATATGCATTTATTAGTGTATAATGTAATTTTAAAATCATTTTTCTTCAAATTTTATATATGATGGTTAGTATATAAATGGATATAATACAAATGCAAATAGAAAACTTTACATAAGAATATGTGTATATAACTAAGATAAAGTAATATGAAAATACATAAATACGTTTGTAAGATTTTGAGTAACATGTATTATACATGTATAAGTATTATAAAAAAAATTTTACAAGTGTAAACCATATAATGTGAGATTAAACAAGTGTAAAACAAATAACAAGTAATTTAACAAGTGTTGGCTTAAGGTAAACAAGTGGCAAAGAGTAAAATTTTCTTTTAATTAAATTTTTTAAACATGCATAAGAAAGAATTAAAATCAAATTTCTCAAGTTATTTCCAAAACTGCCAAAATAAATTCAAAATCCTAAAAAACAAAATTTCAGAAACAAAGCAAATCAAAACCATTTTCAACCTGAAGCCAGATCTGAAACAAATGAAATCAGGAACAAAATCAAGTATCAGATCAAAATGAATCAAAGTCAGGATCAATCTGAGCTTCAGTTTCAAGTGTTGATCAAATCAGAAGCAAAACAAACAGTTTTCAAAAGATTTTCAAAACCTGGAAAAAATAAAATAAAGCAAAAGCTTCAGCCTGATCTATCTGAGCATAACTCAACAGTTTCAAATTGATTCCAAAACTCAAGCTAGCAATGCAAAGATTGACTTCAACGAGTAAGGATACAGATCAAAACCAAAACAAGTTTCCAGATTCGAGTTTAAAACCAATTCCAAGCTTTGCATTCCTGTTCTTCTCTGTTTCATCAAAGATCAGGTGAGCAAACTATCTATACCATAATATATTATAGTTGCTGTACATATGATTAATGCTTGAGATGTGCTGTGAAAATGCTTGCTTGCCTATATGTTTTGTGTGCGTACAGGTATGTATATCTCTATTTATACATTACTGGGATTAAACAAAACCTGTTCAAAATTTTGATTTCTCTTTCCCTGATCATTGTTAGACTTTAAAATCTAAACAATAGTTGTTTGTTTAAACGTGTTCTAGGATTTAAAAATAATTTTAAGCAAAAGTAATTAAAAAACTTTTGGAAATTTAAAAGAACACAGGAAAACCCAATGTTTGTTAAAAAATTCAAGTACCATGATTTCTAGTTGTAATTAAATCACGTAAAATGTTTTCAAAAATAATGTTTTTTGAAAGTTAAATCTAAACTTTTAAGCGAGCATTCATTGAGTAATGCAAAGATGAACAGATCTGAGTTTTTTTATAACTTTTGGTGATCGGCAACATAGTTCATCTCGAGATCTTGAATGAAGCTCGTTGGGAGGTAGGGTAGCTCGAGAAAAATGCTCAAAAAAATTTCTGACCATCGCGGAATGGGGATGAGGTTAATTTAGAGTTCTTGCTCTTAGGATTGAATTTTGAATCGCTGTTGTCTCGTCATCTCACCGTAACGGATCGCACCAGTGGCGATTGAACCGGGTGAGGTTGGCGAAGCTTTGACCAAAGTGGCGGCGTTGTTGGTGGCTTGTGGCGATCAGGCGAAGCAGTTTTTTCGATGGTTGGTTGTTATTCCAGTTTGGTCTAATGGCGAAAATCCGAGTTCGTCGTTGTTACAATTTTTTGGGTTGTCTGAAGGCTTGAACAGATGATCGGTGATATGTTGAAGGTGGCTGGGTCGATCAAAGTTCATCAGAACTCTGGTGCACATACACAAGGTAGCATGTATATCAGTTGATTTGTGGCTCGTGATGGTCTTGAGTTTTTCTCGGGGATGAGCTCGTAAATCATGACGTTCGACTCGAAGCTGAGTATTTGCTTGAATTTTTTGTGAGCTACTCGATAGTGATCTCGGGAATCACTAATGTGGGCTCGAATTTTTAATTATGAAGTAAAATTTGTTTACCAAATTTTTATAGGAAGCTTGAAAGAGTATTAATCATGCTTTAAAGTATAAAAGATAAATATTTTAACTGATGATAATTAAGTAATTAAGGATAAATGGCATCTTAAAAATGTTTTGATTATTTATTTACTTAAAGGTTTTTAAAATTCAATTAATGTCTTAATGATGATCTATTGCCAAGGGTCATTAACAAGGATTAAATGTTAATTGTTTCCAAACAATAATTTTGATTTAGGTTTGAATTAATTAAGGTTCAAAGTAAGATGTTTTCAAAGTAATTGAAATTAATTTATTTTTGTCTCATTTTTTGATGAGTTTATTAAACGAATAAAATAATTAAAAAAGATAATTAAGATAAAATCTTATTTAAAAACCTTAATCTTTCAAATTAACTAATGTGATAATAGTGAATCATTAAACAAAGGTAAAAATTATGATAATTAAAGTAATTAATAAAGCTAAAAGGATTTATCTTTTAATTTGTTAAGTAATTAATGATTTGTTAATATAATTACCTAAAGAATAATTAATTAATTAATTAATTAGTCTCATAAATTAATGAAAGTGATTAAGGAATGGTTATTAATTAAGGATTAATTTATTTATTTTGTAATTAATTAAGGATAATTAATCAAAGGATTAATTATTAATTAAAGGTTAATTAATGATTGATTAAAGGATAATTAATTAAGATTGTTTATGATTGATTAATATTAATTAACCAAGATTAGCAATTTATTTATAAATAATCAATCTGATTTAAATTAATCAGATAATTAGTTAATCTTACTTATGAATGTTTGGATTGCAGTGAATGGTCGAATTGTTTGATATTCCAGGTATATGATGCTTTGTGATGTGAGTTATTCTGCTTTAAGCTGGGAACTGTAATGTAATTTATTCATTCTATGATTTAATTTATTTATCTGTGAATGTAATTTATTATCTGTAATGAATTTATTTCCTTTATCCGTGATCTGTGAATAAAAGATAAGCCTTATAGTTCATACCGCTTATCAAATATATTTTTATGTCGGAATTTGTAATGACTGATGATGTTACTGCACTATTATTGCGTGTAAAATCCCTGGACGACATATATACACACAAATATGGATTGCACGAGGAAAATGGTTAAGTCGAAGATATTTGAAATTAATAATTTTGAAATGGTTTTTAAAGTTGAATTTTGAATTCAAATGGTTTTTGAAATGGATTTGGGTTAAATATGGAAAGCTTTTGAAAAGAAGTTTTGAAGATAAAAGTTATTTTGGATAACTTAATTAAGTTTTGAAAATCTAAATAATTTGATTGAATTTGAATTCAAGGTTTGAAATTGAATTCTATGTTTTGAAATTATGGTTTTAAAAAGGTTACACGAGTTATAAATGTGTTTATATAGGTTTTAAACCATTTTAAAAGTATTGTCTTGGGAATTTGAATTTTAACCCAAATTTTATACTTGAAGAGCTTTGACTCGTGTAAATCTAATTGAATTTTTCCAAAATGAAAAATATTTGTTTTTAAATAATTATAACTTTCATTTGAAAGAAAGGGTTCCCAAATTGTGTTGAAAGGTTTACAAGTTTGAAATAGGAATTGTTTTAAAAGCTATGAATTAAATCTTTGACTTAAAGATTGGATGAGTTAATCCAATTTGAAATGGAATTGTTTGAAAAGTCATAAATAAATCTTTATGAAAGATGGGTGAACTTTATGAAGTATATCTTTTTATTTAAAGATTTGAAAATTATAATTTGTTTAAACCATTTGGAAGGAAAGTTTTGGGTTTTAAGTTGTGACTTAACTGAAATCCCAATATCCATATGTTTTTAAATATTGCGCTCATTATTTGGTTTAGCCGGGAGAGGACCTTGTGTTATATAATCCATTTCGAATAATGATACGACATATTGGATTGCATATGAAGACCGGTGTTGAAGACCGGGTATTTGCGAGAATGATAGGATAACCCATCGGTTGTCTCTACACTGAGTAGCTATGGTATAGAGATTCCTTAAGTGATGGGAATTCCGACCGGGATTGTGAATACCCGGATTGCAAGGGCCTCTTTGGAAGTGCCTTCGGTTCTGTTCGAACCCGAAATAGACTTGTATGGATGTATGTCTGGCATTATACTTTGAGATGTAAAGCTGGTTTCTATCAAATACATTTCTGTTTGGTGGTGGAGATCAATTCTCCTAGCTTAACACCCATCTCTGTGACATACGAGCTTGGAGGTTATGTGAATGATGGTTACTAGTGATACATTCCCAATTTGGTAACGTGGCATACGAAGTGTTGCTGATCATTTGTTGATTAAAGCATGGCTTTGTGAAAAAGCGTAGCTTTGTAGACGAGACTGCATCAGGACCTCACACCTCGAAAATGGTCGAAACAGGAAAGATGCAGCAAGGTTACAGGGGTAGCGCCCCTAGGTTATGTCCATTCCTTCTGGAAAAGGGTGGTATCAAGGCATGGAGTCCAGATACTTAACTCATGTGGACACCTTAAATCTATTACTGCGTGATGATTGTGGATGAGAGCTCTCGGATAAAGGTTGCAAATGACCAAGAATGGCATATCTTAGGTGTTACTCCCGAGATGGTTCTCGGGGCGTCCATCCACAGGCGTACCCATGTGGCCTAGGAAGTTCCTTTGCCTGACCATTTGTTGGAAATCCAATCATCCAATACGAGCCCTTTACGATTGCAGTTGTATTACCTGCCACCTCAAGTGGTAGCTATATTAGGCATAGTATAATGGTACCTATGCTGGCTAAGATTAATATTATACTTTTGAAATGTTTTATGCACTATGCACTAATAATAATATCAAATGGTTTTTGCGTATCAAGCATTTTTGACTGTCATAAGGAGAAATCTACTCCAAGTTTACGCTTGCAATATGTGTGTGGCAGGAGGCCTTATGGCAGTTTCATTTTCCAAAAAGCATTGCGGATTTCAACTTTTAAAACCTTTTGTTGTTTGTTTTAAAAATAAAACTGTTTTTGTTTGCTCATACCAGTCCCATGACTGACCCAGAGTTTATTATTACCTTCCTAAACTCCGGGTGCCCACAATTTTCCACACGGGCAGTCTAGAGTTGGGTTTTTCAGATAGTCAGATAGTAGATACCGATTGAGTAGTCTTTTTCTTTCTCTTTGGAATTATTTGGAGTTTTCGGATTCATGACTGACCTGGATTGCTTAGCTTTAGCAACGTGATGGGTGGTTCGAGCTTCTGGATTGAGTTATTTATTTTGGAGCTTTGATGATGGAGTAGCTGTTGCTATTTGGAGTTATTATTCCGCTCTATTTGCTTCCGCTGTTGTATCTTATCTTTGATATTGTTGAGCATTATTGATACAATTGTTGTATATCATATTTTGGATATTGTATCATTGGAGTTTGTATATGATATTGTTCTTTTCCTTCTGCTGTGTTGTTATACTTAATGTGTTATAAGCTTCGGCAAATCGAATTTGAACGGTCGAATCTACGGCATTCGAGTACGAGTAAAGTATGGATGTCGATTTTCAAAAGCGAAAAATCTGGGTCGTCACACCTTTGCATCCAAAGGATTTGATAAGAGTAATAATTCAAATTGAGTGTGTTTTCTCACATTAGTTTTCCTGACTGGCTCGGGTGTTATTTTATTATAATGCTCGATTCAGACCGAGTATTACTGGCTCAAGTTTGGATCCTATGGAGCACAAGAGACGTTCTGGAGGAGTCTCGGGCGTATTCCACATACTTAACTATATTCTACCGTGTGTGTGTGTGTGAAAGTGTATGTTCAGTACTTGTGAGGACAAGTTATTATAACTATCCAGATTTGATTTGTTGACTGTTGTAATCTAATGATTATATATATATTATAGTTATAGTTCCATTGCATAAAAATTTGTTATTATATATTATACTTTGTCCCATTGTGATTGTGAGATTCTATATTATTGTTTTAGTTTCTTCCACTGTCCTTTTCTTTCTCATAGTTATTCATATTTTCGTACAATTTGTGTTAGTCAAGTGATTTAATGTTAGCTCAAAGGGTATGGAATGGCCGATCGCTACACATGGTATCAGAGCTTAGGTTGAGCGAACACAAAGGCTTTAGTGGGGATTGCTCATTGGAGATAGGGTCAGTAGTGCCCTAAAATGAGTCTGAGTGTATTATTGATATGAGCGCATATTTGTTAATGAATATAAATTTTTTTATATTGTGTTGACTTATCGGTTGAATCTTTTTGAATTCTAACTCTGAACAAGTTAAATCAACATAGCAGTGTTTTAAAGAGGGTAAATAAAATAATTTTCCCTAAATTATATTTGGATACAAAATAAATAATTTTTTGAAATTATTATACTAATACGATGTGGTTAGATGTTATTATTATAATTAGAACACGATTATAAATTAGAATGGTCGTATATGACCAAATTAAAAGGTATAAATATGAATTATACAAATAAGTTAAAACTTAAATTCGATCCAAATAATAATTTGGTAATTTAAATCTTAAAAATATCGAAAATGTTTTCCAAATATTTTGAAATAAATAATGGCAATATTATTATGGAAATGTATTTGAAAAGAAAATATTTTTTAAAATGATTCTGAAAGTGATAAGGCCCTTGAACTCACCATAGTTGCTGGAAAATAATTTCGATGATAATGGCAACATCATCGGTGTTCGTTTTTGAGTTTCCAAGTGACGGATTGCTACAATAATAATTTGATATGAGGATTTTTGTTCGGAGGCAAAGATTGTTTTGGGAATTCCAGAGGGAATTTGTTTTGGGTAAAAACTAGGTTTGGTTTAAATTTAAAATGTGTGATTTGGTTTGTGTGTCTATATATATGTGTGTGTGCGTGTGTGTGTGTCTATGTGTTTTCAAAATGATTTGAAATGAAACCGGGTGTTTGAATTCTGGAATCCTTATTTAGATGTTTTAGGAAAATATCAAGAAATAAAATTTTGAACTTATAAGTTGGGAATTATACTAATAAGGAAAGAAATGTGAAAGTTGAAATTTTGGAATTGAATTTTAAATTAAATGAGTTAAAATGAACTGTATGAATTGGAATTTAACATAAGCTAAGTTAAATAAAATTGGATTGGATTGGAAATGAAATTGAGTGGAACTAAATTTAAAATTTCAGTTGTAAAATTAATATATAACTGTAAGTTATAAATTTTGAATGGAATCAACTTAAGTATAAAATTAATGAAACGTGAAAAATAAGTTGTATAACTTGTAAGTTGGAAAAGTGGAATTGAAAAACCAAAATAGAGATGGTCTGATATTTTTGTGAAGAAAAGGAAATTCCACTTGATGTAGAAAATAAAGTTGAGCTCAAGTTTGTGAGAAATGCAGATTACGGATCTTAAGGCTAAGATTAACACTAGGGGGAGGGTGAATAGTGTTATTAAAGAATTACAAAATCTTTTACAATTTATGTTAATTTAGACAAAAAAGTTTGCAATATACAGACACAGATATGATCACAGAAACAATCACAAATGCAGAAATAAAATAAAGCAGTAAAGGAAAGAACACACCGAAATTTATACTAGTTTGGAGTTATCCTATATCCATTCCCACAACACAAGTACGGATTACCTTTCAAAAGCAATTGTACAATTACACCCTTGGTTTAAAGGCTACGAGGTACACCCTCCAGAATTTCGATCCTTTAGGTAGAGATACTTGATTTCTAGGCACAAGTTTACGCAATTGATTTACCAAGGCTACAATCACACCTTTTCCCTTTTGATTGATTTCCAAGGCTACAGTCACACCTTTTCTCGCTTTATAGATTACAAAGAAGTCTATAACTCTGAATAGCACTGAGAATCTTGTAGAGATAGAGATAGAGAATAAACTAGAAGTAATCGAGTATGATTCGATGTTGATTTCGGCAGAGTAATGAAAAGAATATGTATTAAGAAATGAGGAAGAAGAAGAGGAGTGAAAACCATAAAAAGTAACTAAAAATTCGTTGAAACTGACCCATATTTATAGAAGAACAACAGCCATGACCATTCATGAAGAGTTATGGCGAATAGACACTTCTTTTGAAATTTGAATTTTTGAGTCAAACTGTCACCATGTCGACATGGTACCCATAGGCATGTCGACATCCCAAAGCATTTTATGATGTTTAGAATTTCTTTGAAAATAACATTTATCTTATATAAAAACTAATTTAAACTTTACAAATATACTTGACTATAGTTGAAATTTATAAGTAAGTATAAAGAATAACATATATAGAATTTAACCATAATTTTATATTTAAATCTAAGTATAAATATATAAAAGTTAAATATATTATTAAAAAAGATAGTTTAAAATCAGGAGTAATTAGACTTTGAAAATGAAGATGTTTTTTAGGCTAAAATTATTTAAAATCAGGATCGAGGGTTTTGAATCTTTTAAAAGGAAAGTTTTGAAAACATTTTGAAAACAGGATATAATTTTGAAAAATCATATTGAATTAAAGTTAGCGGATACAAAACAATGTTACACTATATTTTTCGTAGGTTCCATCCTACTTAGGGTTCTATCCCTTTAACGGGCTCGAAGTGGATTCCATTCCACGAATAAATTGGATTTTAAGATGTCAGTGCTTTTCTACGAGTTTTAACAAAAATTCCTAATAATAATAAAAAATACATATCTTTGAAATCTTGAACTCTTGATAGTCTCGATACTCATGAGTCTTCTATCTTGATATTTTATCTTGATATCTTGAATCTCTATATTGTACAGTCTTCATTCTTAGTACCTGCATGGTTAAATCCTGCATATACATATATATCTAAACTTATAATGTTAGTATTTATATTTTATAATCTATTCTAAGGTTGTTGTCATCAAAACCATCATCTCACGGACTAACAATCTCCCCCTTTTTGATGATGACAACCTTTGTTTATAAAATATTATTTCTATTCTAATAACTACCCCTAAAACTAAGAACTCCTCCTTAATCTATACCTAACTACCCTATTTTATATTTCTCCCCCTTTGTCATCAACAAAAACTTAATCCCCCTCATTCTTGGACTTCAGTACCTGCATTGATAAACTATAAAGCAGAATATATAGAGTAGGAAATAATTATACGTGATAACAAATTTAAAAATTATATACATTTCAATGTGTGTGTGTATATATATGTTTTACGCACCAATCTTCAAATCAATAAGAAATCAATCCACACAAAGTATCAATCCAAATCAATTCCAACAAATCAAACAAAGTAAATAAAAAATCAAATGTTACGTGGAACTTCCACCCATCCTTCTTCTCTAAAGATTGGGCCTGCCTTAATAGCATCCCAATTATCATTGTCATTGGTGAGAGAGACAGAAGGATGTGCTTCGTTATCATCCTTGTGCAGAGAGGAGATCATCCATCGTATCGCATCGAAGTGCCTTTCTTATTCCTTTATCATCTGCATTTGACTTAATTCTAAATGACGCTGGTTTCGTAGAATAAATGAGAGAATATTCTTGACAAATTAAGAGTTTCTTCAAGATTTTCAAATAAATTGTGAATAAGATTAGCCATAGTTGAATTTGTGAAAGAAATGGAGGATATAAATGATAAGAAATAAATTTCAGTGAAGAATTCTAGAAGAAACAGGTATATATAGGTGTATAAATTCGTTTGAGTTGAATAGACATGTGGTAATTATTCAAATTTCAAATTAAAAATCAATTGCCATTTCTGACAAGTACATATCGACATGGTTACATAGGGGATGTCGACATGGGTTAGTGGAATGTTATGACTAATTTGATTTTGTGAATAATTGTGTATATATATAATATACTAACATTTATTCTAGAGATAAGATAAGGTAGATAACAGAAAGGAAATTTCATTTCATTGCATACTACGATAATACAATGATTAAGCACACAACAAACTACACGAACATTCGAAATAAAGCAAACCAAAACAAATACAACAAGATACGAAAAGATAAAACTAGTTAGAGGATGAAGATGATGAAGATAGTCTAAGTTTCTTGCTGACTTTTGAAAAGAACTTGTTCATCTTCGAAGAAATGTTATCCAACTTTTTACTAACGAATTGTTTTAGAATCCGTTGATTCTCCATAATTATCTTTTGGTTTTTGAGAAGGGTTTTGTTGGATCGATTGGAAGGATATTCAATGCTTTCCAAAGACATTTCACCTTCTTCTTCTTCTTCAATTTCCATTTCATCCCCTTCTTCTTCTTCAACTTCCTCTTCTTCCATTTCCTCATGAACCAAACGCTCTTCCTTTTCGGTAAGTGTCTCATAAGGTTGAAAAACAAATGGAATTTTCAAAAGCAAAATGTTGGAATGATTGAAAACTTCTCTAGAAACAAATTCCTCGCCTTTGAAATCCACTCTAAAATAGTTAAAAATCCGAGTGAGATAAATTCCATGGTATAAAGTATTCTCACCCATTTTAAGATTTTTAGGACGAATTTCATCCAAAATAACTTGCATCCAATTTTTGTCATAGTTTCCGAAAATTGCAAAAAGAGCTTTGCAAACTTTTGAAGTAGGATTGTTAAAATTTCCCGATCTTGGGGTCAAAGTATGTTGCAAAAGAAGACTAACAATTCTTGCTTTTGGTCGAAAATTTCTATTTTTAAAATCAAAATCATCATCACTTTCGAAAATGTGATGTAATGTCTCACGATCATGTTCATCGATTTTAAAGTTAGAAAGATTCATTCCCGAACTCTTGCAATTGAGAATGGTACCCAAAAGATCACAATCCAAAACAATTTGAGTGCCTTGACACTACTTGTAACGACCCAGAATTTTTTTTAATTAAAATTCATATATTTAATTGATTTTAAATATTAATCAGTGAAATTTATAAGTCGAATAATTTATATTTCGAATAATTGGATTTAATTGGATAATTAAATCGATAATTTAATAGTTGAAAATACAGAAATAATAGAAAATTGGGTTTAATATGATTGAAAATGATTTGTAAAATTTTATTTAATCATATTGAAGTTATAGAGATGTTATAGAACTTTTAAAATTGAATTAAAAGTTTATTTGTGAAAATTGAATATTTTAATATTTAATTATTGACTGAAAAATAGCCAATTTTTGAACAGTCTCAGAATTGGACGAAAATAGCTCCATTGGATCCATAATAGTTTGTTATTATCGGATTTCACTTTTCGTAGCAATCGGAGTTTTCGTTCGACGGTGGCAGCTCGAAACGCATCGAAATTGTTTTACTATTAATTTGGCGAGTTAAAATAACCATTTTTCAAACAGTCTCGGATTTCAACGAAACTAGTTTCATCGGATACGTAATGTGATATTATTGTATGGTTTCAAATTTCATGTCAATCGGATTTACCCTTTGTCCGGGGCAAGCCAAAACGCCTAGAAATTAGTTTAAATCGTTTTAATTTAAAATTGATCATTTATTGCCATAACTCGCACAGATAATCGAATTAGCCTCCGAAACACATTCCATTATGTTCGGAACGCGGGGTAACCCTTAGAAACGCCAGTCACCGCGCGAGATTTGGAGTTCGGAAAATCTAGGATGAATAGTGTTCGTTGAATTTCTATAAAAGCACCTCTATTCTCTCATTTGCAAACAAAGGCCAAAACCCTAGGGTTTCTGGTTGTAGCCGCCACTAACAAAAACAAAGGCCAGAAATTAGTTTCAATCTTCCCTCAAAATCTTCCAATCCGTAAGCAAACGTCAAAATTGTTCAACTGCAAAAATGAAGAGGACGATGGGAGCTTCGAATATATACGGTGAAGATGGGTTTTCGTCGACCAGAGGGGACGATAGGTGGCCGCGTTCGACAGAAGTTCATGCGCGCGTTTCGAGGTGTAGAGGAGGCCGAGCTTTCCTATGTTCTGGCCGAATGTAGCTTGCTTGAAGGCGTTCAATATGGCACTCTCTGATCGACGTCTGGTGGCTCGAGTAGGTGGTGATATTTCAAGATAAAGGGCGGCTCATGGGTTTGGTACATGCGTGCAAAAACTGGAAAGAAGAAGATGATATATGCGGTTGAGATCTGAGGGTTGTAATGGACGGTCCAGATGGAGTTTAGGTGAAAATAAATAAAGAAAATGTAAATTAAATTGTAATTTAAATCATGTGATATTTAAAATGTTGTAACTTGTTCATACGAGGTCGGAATTCGACGAAACTTTTTGCGTTGGGTTCGTATGGATGAACACTACGCAATGGAGCTGGATTGGGGTTGTTTGGAGCTAGTTTGAATTTCGGGCAAAATTAAACGTGTGTTTAATTTTATTCGAAATAAAACGCTGAAACGGAATTGAAATCAAGGTGAGAACTTCTCACTCAATCGAATTAGTTTCGATTTTAATTTTAAATAGTTAGATTTAAAATTGTTGATTGTATGCCTGAATGATAAATTATTATCTGTTGATTGTTGAAATAGACATTATGCAGCGTTAGTAAGCGGATGTTATTTATTAAAAACATATACCGCGATAATTCCAACTTATATGGAATTGGTATTATATATGTACTTGGAGTTGATTTCTCGCATTATATAGAGGATGAGACCCTATTGCGCCGCCTATTAAGCGGGTAATATTTTTATAAATCCCATGTACCGCGATATTTCGTCTTGAAGCGAAATTGGTATTGTGCTAACATGCAGGAAACAGGTTGGAGGGATCCAACTGGATTCCTCAAACATTTGAATTGGTTTCAATGTTGTGTGTTGATCTATTTGTTGATCTATTTGATTATCTTTGTGATTGAGATTGTTAAAGGATAAATTTTAGCCGAATATATTTTGGTATCGTTAGATGCCGAAATTAAATAACATTGGATTTTTGAAAACTTAAGTTGAGAATTCAGAATAAAATTTAATTTTGGAATTTATTCGTTTTAAATAAATAAACGTTATAATTTTTATTATTATAAAAATGATATTTTTGGAAAATAATACTTAAGTATGATTTTGGAGTTATATAAGCTGTAATAACAATTTGTAAATTATTAAAAGGAATGGTTTATTTAAATTGGGATTTTTGAATTATTATAAATGATTTATCTAAAATATTTATAAAATTGATGTTTATAAATAAAAAATATTGGAATTATAAAACAAGTTTTTTATAAGCGTTAAAATGGAATATAAATGGATTTTATAAGTGAATGAAATCTATATATTTATAAATTGTGGAATTATAAAATGAATAGATTTTATAAAATAAAAGATTTATAAGTAATTAACTTCTAAATTGGATTTTTGCGTGTAAATGGAATATGGATAGAATTTGTTAATAAAGTGATTTTAAAAGTTGAAGTTGCCATAAAATATAAATGGAATTTATAAACGTTGTTTTATAAATCCAAAAACGACTTATTTTGATAAGTTAATTATTATAGCTTATTAAAGGAAATATATCCACGATTTTGGACAGTGGATAATCCTTTAAATAAAATATGTAGAAATGTTGAATTTGGATAAGGAAATATATCCACGATTTTGGACAGTGGATAATCCTTTAAATAAAATATGTAGAAATGTTGAATTTGGATAAGAAAATATATTCACGATTTTGGACGGTGAATAATATATTAAAGAAATATTTTGGAAAGTGATATTTTAAATAAAATTAAAACGATTCAAAAACGTTTTAAATTGTGGTAAGTATCGAAATCATAGATTTCAACATTTATTGTTGAAATAGACGTTTTCGAGAAATAGAAGGAAATGGTGGACTATAACACTGTTGTTATAGTAAATGATTTCCAAAAGGAAATGTTTTATATATAGTATTGGGATTTATATATCTATTTAAGCTCGAATCCCTATACTAGTGATTTTGGGTTGTCGTAACGATGTTTTACGTAACATTCATCTTGACCCAAATAAATGTGTTTAAGAGAGTGATTTCTTAAAGAATGAAATATATACTTGATTAGATTTAAGTATATTGAATATTTTCAAAATATTGAAAATAAATAGATTGGCGAATTACTTATTATTAAATAAGTATGGAAATGTTTTTCCAATATGAAGTGAATGTTTTGAGATTTTTATCCTTTAAAGATAATTGAAAATGAATATTAGAAACCGATTTAAAAATCGTATATTCATAGATATTTTGGAATTGTAAATTCACTATGGAATTTATAAAAGAAAGGGAAATTAGTTAAAAATAAACGTTGATTTATTTTGAAGTGTGGAAATTAATTTACGGATTTGGAACGTAAATTTAGTAAATCGATAAGGATTTATTTAATTGGCTTAAATGAACCATTTCGAAATGAAAGTTGCAAGGGTGTAAATTTATTTGAAATTGGTTTTCAAATGGTTGAAGTGTAGGATATATATCTTATAAAGATATTTTTGAAAATAAATAATTTGGGAAATTATTTGAAATCGGGTGATGTTGTGAATACTGATTGATAGTTAAATAACCGACTATCAACATTGACCTTTAAATAGGTATTTGTTGTGAATTGGTTGAAATTGAATGCTACACTTATTTTTAAAATAAGCGCTCATTATTCGGGTTAGCCGGGAAAGGACTTTGGAGTCGTATAACCCATTCCGAATAATGATACGTCGTAATGGATAGCATTTGAAGACCGGTGTTGAAGACCGGGTATTTGTGAAACCGATAGGATGACCTATCGATTGTCTCTGCACCGTTAGCTACGTTATGGAGATTTCCTTTGTGATGGGAAATTCGATCGGGATTCTGAATACCCGGATTGCAAGGGCTTCTTTTGAAGTGCCTTCGGTTCTGTTCGAACCCGGAACTGACTTGTTTGGTTACGTGTCTGACATTACATTTTGAGATATAACGCAGATTTCTTTCAAATATATTTTCGTTGGTGGCGGAGAATTTATTCTCTTAGCTTAACACCCTTAGAGGTTATGTAGTTGAAGGTTATCAGCGATATACTCCCAATTTGGTAATGTGGCATGCTGAGTGTTGCTGTGCGATGATTATTTATTGATCACTTGTTGATCAAAGCGTGGCTTTGTGCCTAGCTTTGTGGACGAGACTTCGTCAGACCTCACTCCTCGGAAATGGTCAAAACAGGAATATGCGGCAAGGTTATGAGGGCCGCGCCCTTTAGGTATGTCATTTCCTTCTGGAAAGGGTGGTATCATGGTATGGAGCCCAGATACTTACTCATGTTGACACACTATATTTATTACCGTGTGATGTTGGTTATCGAGCGCTCGGATAAAGGTCCAAAGGGACCAGGGGATGGCATAGTCGTGTAGTAGTTACCTAGTGACAAAGGTAACCCGGCCTTGTGTTGGCAGAGAGCAGGTTAAGTTCTCAGGACGTCCCGCCAGAGGCGATCCCATGTGGCAGTAGGAAGTTCCTTAGCTTGACCATTTGTTGGAAATCCAAAGAAACAATACGATCCTTGTACGGTTTTAGTTGTATAACCTGCCATGGAATGTGGCGGTAACCTGCTATTGAACACGGTAGCTATAGTAAGCATAAGTGCGAAATGTCTATGCTGGCTATGATTTATATCTTTACTTTCGAAATGTTTTTCTACACTATGCACTAGTAATAATATCAAATGTTTCTTTTTAATGCGTATCAAGCATCTTTGACTATCATAAGAAGAAATCTCCTCTAATTCTGCGTTTGCATTGTTTGTGTGGCGGGAGGTCTTATGGTAGTCTCATTTTCCAAAAGCATTGCTAATTGACTTTAAAATTATCCTGTTCTTTGTTTTTAAAAGTTAAATAACTGTTTTAGTTCTCACACCAGTCCCATGACTGACTCGGAGTTTATTGTTTTCCTTCCTAAACTCTCGGTGCCCACAATTTTCCACACGGGCAGTCAAGAGTCAGGTTTATCAGGATATTCTGGAATTCAGGAGTTGCTGGAGGCAAGCTGGAAGGCGTAGCATATTATCTTTTGTATATAGTATTTCTTTTCCGCTGTTTATTGTTGTTTGTTGATGTACACTCTGATGATGTAATGAAACTTGATGTGATGTAATGTAGTAACTGATATAGTTCTTTGTTAAAGATTATTCATTTATCTATTATATGTTGTTCCGCTGCGGCTGTGAGATTATGATATTGTTTCTGTTCTGTTTACTTATTTCTTCTATCTTTTTCTTCTACCTCTTCTTCTTTAACCCTAACAATTCGGTTTTCCGGCATTCGATTATGCGGCATTTGATACAGTGGACGTATTGATGCCGACCTTCGAGCGACGAAAAATCGCAACGTTGCACTACTCCAAATTTCATCTTCATTTCCAACATAAAATCCACGATTTAAATTCGCATAGAAAATTTTGACAAAATTAGGATAGCAAACAAAATCATTTTGAGAAGCATCAATAAGGCTAAGAACACCATTGTTTGCAAATAGGGAATCAATTTCATAAGAAGAAAAATCTTGAAAAATAGAAAAATTTTCGGGATGGACTTTGGCATAGTTAGCATAATTGATGTGTGCTTTAATTGCCCCCGGATCATTGAATAATTGCTCTTTCATTTTTTTTGGAAATTCTCGTGGTTGAGGGGTTGCTTAAAGAAGCCATTAGAGTGGAGAGTAGAGAGCTTGAAGTAATGAATAGAGAGTTTGAATTTGAAAATGAAAGTGAAAAGATATGAGAAAAGATAGTGAACAAATAGATTCTTAAAGGACATATTCTCTGGTCAAAAGGTATCTTTTCAGAGATTGGATGAAGTGAAAAGGTGGAGGGAAATTCAAACATTTAAATTCAAATTTTGAAATTCAAATTCAAGTAGCCATGTCGACATCATGGTAGGGACCATGTCGACATGTGCTTTTGAAATTTCATGAATTGATTTTTCCTAAGATCTCTAATATATATATTATTATTAATGTCTATTATATATTTCTGAAATATTATTATCCATATAATATATTTCAGAAAGTATTAAAAATAATAAGAATAAAAATAAAAATAATGAAAAATAGAAAATAAATTTTAAAATTCAAACAACACACCAATTCAAAATCGATTAATCAAACAATCAGGCAACTAATCTTAAGCAAGCATTTTCAATCAATTGTATTGTAAACGTGTACTTTTTTCTGAGTCCGTTTCTCTGAATTCGTCGGAGTCATAAACAGCTATGTAACACAAATTTGAATTATCTGTCTTCTGATCATCATCACTTGAGGATGAGTCTGAGTCATCTAGAGTATCAGTAAATGCACGCTTCCGTTTCTTTGCTGATTCATTAATCATAAGAGGATTCTGCCTTTCTGGATACGGACAGTCTCTTTTGAAGTGGCCTAGTTTATCACAGTTGTAACACTTGTCATTATTTGGCACTATATTCTGATTTCTAGAATTCTTATAGTTGTTTCTCTTGAGATTATTCATCTTTCTGTACTTCAGGACTCTCCTGAAATTTCAAGTCATAAAGGCTATCTCTTCATCATTATCGCTGTTTGAGTCAGATCCATCGGTCAATGCATCCAATGCCATTGATTTATTTTCAGATGCTTTACTTTCTCTTCTCCCGATCACTTGAACTTCATACGACATTAGATTTCCAATTAATTCTTCTATCTTCAAAGTATTGATGTCATTTGCCTCTTTGGTCGCAAGTGTCTTTTGATCCCATTCTGGAGTTAAAGAATTTAAAATTTTTCTGACTTGATCTTCTTCAGAAAATTCCTTTCCCAAAGATATTAGAGAATGCACAATATCCTGAAATCTACTATACATATCTGAAATAGACTTATTAGCATTCATTTCAAATAATTGAAACTGATTTGTGAGCATGGAAATTTTGGTCTGTTTAACTTTGCTTGTTCCTTTGTGCGTAACTTGCAAAGTTTTCCAGATTTCATATGCAGACTTACAAACTGACACTCTATTGAATTCATTTCTATCTAGTGAACAAAACAGAATATTCATTGCCTTAGAATTATTTTGTGCAATAGTCTTTTGCTCAGTAGTCCACTGTGCAAAATCAATTGTGGGTTCAGAATATTCAGTTTGTGTGATATTCCAAGTGTCTAATCCTATAGATTGTAAATATATTTTCATCCTACATGCCCAATATGCGTAGTTACTGCCATTAAAAAGTGCTGACAGTAGACTGACCCTCTACAAATGAACTAGTGAAAGGGATACTAGTATTAATAATAGTACCAGTGTTGGAAGCCATTTTGAAAACTTTTCAAAAATCAGATTATGAAACTTTGAAAACCTTGCTCTGATACCAATTGTGAGAAATGTGGATTACGGATCTTAAGGCTAAGATTAACACTAGACGGGGGGTGATTAGTGTTAACAAAGAATTACTAAATCTTTTTCCATTTATGTTAATTTAGAAACAAAAGTATGCAATATACAGACACAGATATGGTCACAGAAACAATCACAAATGTAGAAATAAAATAAAAGCAGTAAAGGAAAGAAAACACCAGATTTTATACTGGTTCGGAGTTATCCTATATCCAGCCCCGCAACACAAGTACGGATTTCCTTTCAAAAGCAATTGTACAATTACACCCTCGGTTTCAAGGCTACGAGGTACACCCTCCAGAATTTCGATCCTCTGGGTAGAGATACTTGATTTCCGGGCTACAAGTTTACCTAATTGATTTACCAAGGCTACAATCACACCTTTTCCCTTTTGATTGATTTCCAAGGCTACAATCACAGCTTTTCTCGCTTTATACATTACAAAGAAGTCTACAACTCTAAATAGCAATGAGAATCTTGTAGAGATAGTGATAGAGAATCAAACTAGAAGTAATCGAGTATGATTTGATGTTGATTTCGGCAGAGTAATGATAAGAATATGTATTAAGAAATGAGGGAGAAAAAGAGGAGTGAAAACCAGAAAAAAGTAATTAAAAATGCATTGAAACTGACCCCTATTTATAGAAGAACAACAGCCATGACCATCCATGAAGAGTTATGGAGAATAGACACTTCTTTTGAAATTTGAATTTTTGAATAAAACTGTCACCATGTTGACATGGTACCCATAGGCATGTCGACATCCCAAAGCATTTTATGATGTTTTGAATTTCTTTGAAAATAACCTTTATCTTATATAAAAACTAATTTAAACTTTATAAATATACTTGACTATAGTTGAAATTCATAACTAAATATAAAGAATAATATATATAGAATTTAACCATGATTTTATATTTAAGTCTAAGTATAAATATTTAAAAGTAAATATATTACTAAAAAAGATAGTTTAAAATCAGGAGTAATTTGACTTCGAAAATAAAGATGTTTTTGAGGCTAAAATTATTTAAAATCAAGATCGAGGGTTTTGAATCTTTTAAAAGGAAAGTTTTGAAAACATTTTGAAAATATGATATAATTTTGAAAAATCATTTTGAATAAAAGTTAGCGGATACAAAACAATGTTCCACTAGATTTTTAGTAGGTTCCATCCTACTTATGGTTCCATTCCTTTAACGGGCTCGAAGTGGATTCCACTCCACGAATAAATTGGATTTTAAGATGCCAGTGCTTTTCTACGAGTTTTAAAAAAAATTCCTAATAACAATAAAAAATACTTATCCTTGAAATCTTGAGCTCTTGATAGTCTTGATACTCATGAGTCTTATATCTTGATATTTTATCTTGATATCTTGAATCTCTATACTGTACAGTCTTCATTCTTAGTACCTGCATGGTTAAATCCTGCATATACATACATACATATATACATATATATCTAAACTTATAATGTTAGTATTTATATTTTATAATCTATTCTAAGGTTGATGTCATCAAAACCATCATCCCACGGACTAACAAAGTTATACCAACTGAAGTGATTTTTGAAATAACATCAAATTGTGAAGTCGAAAATGGAAGTAACTCATTAGATAAATTAGTTAGTATTGAATATTGAGGACGGAACTTGAGATGTAAATGGAATTCAAATTAAATGTATGTGAATTTGATATATTTTGAATGTTGTCGAATAAATGAAAATGGATTTGAATAGCGATGAGTTAAGTAAAATATATGCTTAATGTAGTGTAAATAAATTGAATATGGTTTTGAGATGTTGATTAAATGAAACTGAGTATGGAGTAAAATTTTGAAATGGAAATAAAAGGTTATAATAGACCTTAATATTAATTTTATGAAGTGATTAATAATAAATTGGCATGAATTGGTTTGTTATTGAATATAAAATTGAGAAAACACGATTTTGTGAATAAATTGAATGTGGATAAATAAAAAGTTGATAAATTAATTTTGAATCAATTTAAAATAGCTATAAACTGGAATGGTTATTTTATTAAATGAATATCACCAAATTTGCATGCAAAATCTAACGTTTGAAGTAAACAGAAGAAAACAATTTTTTTGTTTAATGGAAAGTGAATAAATTGGTTTAGAATCCATTCGGAATGGATAATATATTGTGTATAAATATGAATTTGATGCAAGGAGATATGGTTGTGAATCATTCGAATTGAATGAAATGGTATATAAATTGATTGATAATAATTAAACTAATGTTGGAACCCTGTAATTTCTTTAAAATACATGTCAAACATGTTGGTTTATGAAAATATTGTGATTAACTAAGGAAATGCTTGAAATGTTGCTAAATTTCATATTTTTGGGACTTATGTGTTTAAACTGAGTAAGTATAGGTACAAGAAGGCTGTTTGGCAATATTTTGGTTGTGCAATTGATATAAATTGAGCAAGCTAGCTTAATAATGCTAAAATATGGTACGCTTACGAACTTAGCATGTGGAAAATAAAAATATTGTTATATATTGCATTTTCCGACCATGAGAGTCGATGTTTGGAAACTTAGTTCTACCGAAAAATTTCAAAAATTTATGGCGTTAGAAAATTTTTGAAAATAATTTTGCTAACAAAAACTTGCTTTGAAACTACAAATGGAAGATAAAGGTTTTTTTTGAGTGTTTGGACACTAGTTGGTTAATGTAGGTCTAAAGATTTAGAAAAGTGAAATATTGAATTTTGAATATGGGTTTCAACAAGTTAATGTCTTATTGCATTCTTCCTACTTAGCAGTTTTGAGGACGAAAATCTTTTAAGGGAGAGGAATGTAACGATCTGAATTTTCCATCGTTTGGTTTTTAACATTTAAATGGTTTTAAATCATGGATTTGCAATGTAAATTGATTTTTGAAAATGAAGATTTGGTTTAAATTATAGAATGAATTTAAATTTCAAATATTGCGATTTATCGTGATACAAAAATATTGAATAATTGAAATTTGAGTTGAATATGAATTGAAATGATTAGTAATCTTAATATAAATTCTATTAAAATTGAGTTAGTGAGTTTTTAAATCAAAAAATGCAAGTCATTTCGTCAACTTTTGAAATCGTCGTTTTTATCAACGCAATAAAATAGCCTTCCAGGGCATAGTCTTGGATTTCACGAGTTTAGTTCCATTGGATCCGTAATAATGTATTATTACAGGATTTCAAATTTCGTAACGGTTAAATTCACTGTTTGGTCGTACGGGATAGAAATGTATTGAAATTAATATCGAAAATTTAATATAATAACTAGGTCCAAAAAGCTATCTTCTATATATGATTGAATTAGGTCTCGAGACATGTTCCATTTGTTCGGAATAGGGGTATAACATTAAAAATGCTAGGAGGCACACCTTGATAGGAGTTCGGGATTTTAAGTTACTATAAATGAGATATTTTGAAATTTAATAATATTACAAATTTTCAAAAGTCAAACCCAATACACTAGCCTCCCTAAGTGTCGCCTTACCATCTGAAACGCGCCGCTCTCATCAGGTTAAAAGACGTGTATCTCTTCTTCCTCTTCTTTCAAAAAAAATGAAATAATTCAAAAAAGGGAAAAAAATCATTTCTCAAATTCTACTCGATAAAAATATATGAAACAAATTTTAAAAATCTTCTTAAAGGAGGGCTTCAACTTGAGATACATGTAGGAGGGTGCGACATCGCTTCTTCAGCTCGTTAGCTATGGGTATGGGAACTACGATTCAAGTTTATAGAGGATGGAGGATGGAGGATGGAGGCTTCGATTCATACTATGGATGTTCATTTTTGGGTTCATAGGAAAGAATAGCATCTCGGTGTAAATTTATGGGTGGTTCAATCATGAGTGGGGGGTCGTGAGTTTTCCTCAACGGTAGGTCACGGGTGATGTCATGTTTTTAGGGGAGGTTCGGACATCGATTTTTGTGTTCACGAGGAGATCATCGATGCAATCGGATTTGGATTCCATGAAGTGGTTTGTCGTATCATTGGTTATGCGTGCACGGTTGAGGGAAGGAAGTGTCAGTGTGCATTTGGGAAGAAGAATAAAGTTTGGGGAGGGATTTATGAGGGTAATTGATGATTATTTACTATAATGAAGGGAAATAAATTTTATTATTATTTCAAATGTTTTTGAATATATAACTTGCTCATATAAGGTCGGAATTGAACATGATCCATTGTGGTGGACTCACATCAGCGAGCTCTACGCGATGAAACTAAATTGGATAAATTTATAACTTGTAGAATTTTAAGCTAAATTCGAACCCATTTGAATTTAGTCGGTATCAGAACGCGGAACGACAACGTAAATAAATGTGAGTAAATCTCACTCATTTGGATTACTGGTTTTAATATAAAATGTTAAAATTATTTACTGGTTGATTTGATGAATTGATAAATTATTATCAATTGGATGTTATACTATATATAGTTGTATATATATTAGTAGTTGGTTATATTCCCACGGTTGGAACGAATGAGAAACTATGTGCCCTATATAATAGCGGAAGACCCTATATTATTGCGATATCCTGCCTGGAAGCGGGATTATTATTGTTTTATGCTATATAACATTTATGGTTGTAGGAAAACAAGTTGAAGGGACCCAACCGGATTCCTTAAGATTGTTATTTTTAATTTCATATACAGTTATATAGGATGTGTGTGGATAATCTATTATATATTATTTTATGATTTGACTTATTGGATGATATAGTAGCACTGGCCTTAATTTTTGTATTTTAAATACCACAAATATTATTTTTGAATTTGAAGGAATTAAAAGGATATTTTGGATATAAAAAAATTTACATCGAAATTTAAATTATTTTAAAGGAAATTGATTTGGATAAAACAATAATTTCATTTTGGATTTGTACTCAACTGTCCGTAAAATGTTTTAATTAAAGATTTAAAATAATTTATACAATGGATTTTTAATTGATATTTCTGGATTTATGGAAAAGGAGTTGAAATCGATATTTAAAATAGATTTGAAAAATAAATGAGATTTATAAATGAATGGATTTATAAATGAAATTTTATAAATGAGATTATTTTTATAAACAAGTGAAAACCAAATGAGTTTATAAACTTATAAACGATGTTTATAAAGAAGGGGAAAAGATTATTAGTTGATAAATGTGAATTATAAATTCATAGTGTGAATTTATATCGAGATATGGAAATCGATTTTTGGGAAAAATAGTGTATTCCATTTTTGAAATATGAGAATGGTTTTGGAATTGAAACAAAATTGATGTGATACGAATCAAGAGGGATTTATAAAGTGAAATTGGCAATATAGGATTTTAATGTATTTTTTTGTCAAGAAATTATGTTTGATTTAAAATAGGATTTTTATTTATTAAACTATATAGTTAAAGCTCTTTTAGTATTGAAATGTTTTAGAAAGTGGATTATTCAAATATTTAATATTTATTGAAATGAAATAAAATTCTTATAATAAGCTTTGTAAATCGGTTAGTTTTATTTGAAATGAATTGGAAATGAGTGATCGATGACTATTTAAAGTGTTTTGATATTTTAAATAATTACTTAAACGTGTTATAAAATAAATTATTATTCTTTAAAAATACTTATCATATATATAGAGTTTTGAAATGGTTGAAGTTTATTTATATATCCTCTTGAGATTTGTAAACGTGGTTTACTTAACGGATATGATTTTGATAAGAGGAATCTTATAAAGGATTTTGGGAGAAAATGGAATTCCAAAATGTTGAAATATGGAAACTTCTTAAATGAATCTGAATTCATAAAAGATGTTATAAATTGTTAGTTGGGATTATAAATACGTATAACTGGTTTTTGGAAATTGTAAAAAGGAATTTATTAATAATTTTGGAGATTTATGAGATAAGTTATGAAATATTTCCTAATTTGATATTAAAATGACTTTGGAGAATATGTTTATAAATATTTTCCTAAGTACTGAAAAGTGGGTTTTGGAAATATTTTAAATAGGAAATGAATGGTGTAGAAATATTTTTCTAAGGGTTATAAATTGAATTCGAAAATATTTTTAGGTGTTGATATGGTTTAAAAATATCCTATTATGGATAAGTGTTTGAAATTATTTTCAAATGTTAGTATGCTGGAAGAGTTGTACAGATATCTTTGTAAAGATATTTTGAAACGAACGTTTCGAAAGATTTATTAAATTGGGCCCAGTGACTGCTTATGGGTGTAATTTGTAGTCAAATAACCGACTAAATCTGGAAAATTTCGTTAATCATTTCGAAGATACCGATATTGGTTTTAATTATCCAAAAACCACTTCGATCTGATTTGTGTGTTATGAATTACTATTTCGTAAGGATAATAAAAATAGAGTTCTTGGAGATTCGGTTTGTCAGAAACAAGACAACTTGTATGGATGAATGTTATCATTGCATTGTGGCTTGGAAGGTAGTTTTAGCATTCCAAGTATGAATGCTATTCTTAAGGTAATACGTACCCTTAAGTCTCATCAACCGTGAATGACTAAAATTGGGGAGATGCAGCATGGCTATATGGGTGCTCCAATTAGGATATGATCATCACTCATCTAGAGTGGACATTTATCATCATCACTATCTATCATTTGTTGTGTCTCGAGTGGCTCATTGGTGGCGATCATCTTCGGTACCATCCAGTAAGGCGTAAGCCGGTCTTTTGTTGGCAGGGATCGATAGGTTCGATCTAGTACATTTTTCTAGAAGTGTACTATGGCGAGCGGTACCCCAGTAGCCCTGTCATTATATGGAATCAATATCCACTATGAGCCCGTACGGCTTTAGATGTGCCTAACCATGCTGAAACGTGAGAGGCAAGCATTTCAGCTATTTTATAGTTTATTTTCTATAGACACTATTATAATATCAGATGATTCTGATGTAAAATATTTTGGTTATGGAAAGGTAAAAACCCGTCGTGTTTATAGGTGACGTGGTCTTATGAAATACTTTGTTTCTAATGGATTTGATTATAGTAATAATTAAAATTTAGCGTGTTTTCTCACATTGGTTTTCCAGACTGACTCATGTGTTATTTTATTATAAGGCTCAGGTCAGACCTAGTATTACAGATTCTGGTTAGGATACTATGAAGCATAGGAGACGTGCTGGAGGAATCTCAGTCTTATTCCTCGTACTTGGTTATATTCCGCTATGTGTGCTAAACTGTTCGTTCAGTACCTTTATGGACAAGTCATTATAACTGTCCATATTTAGTTGTTGACTGTTCTACTTTGATGATGATATATATTACTGCAGTTTCTTTGTATAAAAATATGTTGTTATATATTATATTTTGTTTCGCTGCGATTGTGAGATTCTATATTGTTGTTTCAGTTCTTTTTCTATCCTCTTCTTCCTCATAGTTATTTGCCTTTTCATGCAATTTTTGTTGGACGGATGTGGTTAATGTTAGCTAAAATTGTAAGGAATGGTGGGTCACTACAAGACAAGTGGGCGTAATGTGTTCTATTAATCCTTCAAGCTGTTCAGATTGAATAACGTAGAGCATAACATTGGTGGTTTATTTTAGAGATGAAAAGGTATCATATGGCCTATCAAGATCATCCCTAAAACGTACCTGAATAGCTTTATAGAAAACATCCCATTGGTCATAATCTGTAACAGTATGTGAGTACCTATAGAACCATTGTAATGCCATCTTTTTAAGATGGTATGAACAAATATGGACTCATTCTTGAATATTTGTTTTGTTGTATTGAAAGAACTGCTCTTCTTGACGAAGCCAGTCAATTACTCTGTCTTTACTTGTGCATCATGGGAAATCCATCTTTATTTTGATTCTTGTAGTATATACAGAGTGACTGGTATGATGAGAAAAAGTCTTTGATGGGAATTATAAAAATTGAGGGTATCTGGTCTTGACAGAGTTGGTGGTCTATTGTTTGATGGTACATAAGCATTAGATCTGCATTGCTGAGAATAAGTTTATGGTAAGGATGTAGATCTATTGATGTATGCTCTTGAATTACCTTCATGATGTTTTTTAGATTTTAATTCCTTCATTTGAGAAAAATATTACTGTAACGATCCTGAATTTTAAACAATTTAATTTGTAAATATTTAATTAATTTTAAATATTAGAATGATGGTTTGGTTTGAATTCCCAATATAACTATGAATTTGGCGATTAAATTTTAGAATTTAATCTACTGAAAGTTGAATAAAAATTTAAATTTGACTTTGGAGTTTGAAAATTGAATATTAAATTTGTATTTAAAAATTCGAACTACTGACTTAGAAAAAAATAATTTAGATTTAAGAATTATTATTTATGTAAATTTATAAATTGATGGTTAGTTTTAATAACATTGTTCTTTGGCTTAAATAAAATGGAATAAATTTTATTAGTACAAAATACAAGTATAAAATCTAATTGTAAAACATGTTAATATAAATTAATATTTGATGGTTGAACTTCAAACAAATATATACCTATGAAGCTTACTAAAGAAGACAAGAAAATGCAAGGCAAAAGAAAAACATAAGTATAAGTAATAGCTTGCAAATGAAGATGTGACGACCGCCCATGACTCCCGCACCAAAACAAGGAAATAATGCGCTGAAAGTGTGCCAGGCAGCCATGGACGATAGTCAAGGGTAGAATAAACATCGCAGACTCTATCGTAAAACTCACAGCGCATGGATAAAATACAATAGAGAAATATAATATAGTGAAGCTCCCATAGAACAGAATATCATCATCTAATCATAATAGCTTTATACATGGTCTGAATCATGAATACAAGAAGCCTCACTACATAGCACTCAGAGTAATCAACAAACAGCGGAATATCCAGTACATAGAATATGAAAATAATATGCAAAGCCTCCTGCTCGTCTTCGTCATCATTAGCGTGAGCCACTAAGATCAGCACCTGTCACCTGTCACCTAGTCTGCCCATCCCAAACATGGATGAACAGCCCAAGGTAATAAGAGGAGACATAAAACCTTGAGTCAGACAGAGTCTTAGTGAGCAGTAAATCAACTATCAAACATACCAAAAGAGCATAAGGGATAAAAGGAATAGGAACCCAAATCATCCCACTCCACCTCTTTCTACAGTGATAGCCCCCAGACACACACTAAGGAGAAGCAAGCATAGCAAAGCAGATAATTAAAGTAAAGCAATAATCACTCGAGTCAAGGTCGATGTTTTCCAAATACAAACCCCCAAGGCCTAAACCAAGATCAGATAAGCACCTAGAAAACACCGCTCTTGAGACCGAATGATGATACAACCAAACATCCATGACTCCGGCTATCACTGTTATCATTCCCTTGATTTTATCGTTAATTGAATGACCAACTCATCTTTCAAACATCCGTCAAGGGCTAATGGCAACCCCGGTTCTAGACATAACTCCGCACGTCCTCGTGACCCGTGCCTAGGTATAACGAATCTACCCAGAGTACTAGCACGTCATCATGACCCGCGCCTGGGTATAACGGATCTACCCAACGTACTCTTGCTTTGAGCTTGCTAGAACCTTCAATAACGATAAGATCTCAGCCTTCTAGTCATCCTCCTCGACGACTATTCCCAGTATAGCTCAAGCACCTCTCGAGCCACCATTATCCACCAACTCGAACCGCATCATCGAGTAATCAACATGCTTGGGATGATCCCGTCTGGATTAAACCAAGGCTTCCACATCATGCTTTGCTCCAACGCATCTTAGCAAAGTCCATCTCATCATCATACTTCGCCTTAACATATCATGGCAAAGTCCATTTCGTCATCATACTTTGCTTCCTCTAACTATAGCAAAGTCCTCGAACCCATCCATATGAGCTTCATCATCCGCTTCATATGCCACAGCAACTTTCACCATTCAAGAGCCTTTCCACTTAGCTTTTGAATCATCTTCAACCATCTTGTCCCAAATCAACTACAAGCTAACTCGAGACAATCAAATCAATCATACATCCAAACAATCAAGCATCCAAACAAGATCTAATCAAGCAATATCAACTATAATGGCAATTTCGTAAATAAATGAGCATAAGTCTAACATATATGAAATCATAGATTTTAGCATAGATCTATCAAATATAAAACATGGGTTTTGTCTCTATAACTTGTTAATTGAACTTGCATAGATAAACATCTTCAAAAGTAATGAATCTAGTCTTGGATCTAAGAAAAATGCATGAAATTTCTAACTTTAATACTCAAACAAGCCATCAATCCAATATACTCCTTTGGGTCCGCGTGAGAGATAACTACCACTCACCGAATCACCCAAACACTTCAAAAACAAATCACTTCAGATCTGGATAGCAAGGATTCAAGCTTGATTTGTCGAAATCTCGCTTGAAATGATGAAATCTAGCTTTGTTGGATGAAGATCTTCAACTTTGGCTCTTCAATCTTCAATCTTGATCTTCAATCTTGGATGGATGTTAGCACTCGATCGAAGTGGAGAAAAGAAGTGAAGAAATGTTGTAGTCGAGCTCTCAAAATGGCAGCACTTCGCCGCTTCAAAAACCGGTGCCAAAAAGTGTGCCAAACCCCTCTATTTATAGACAGATCGCCCCCTTAGGTCGTAACTCGTAGGCTCGGTTTTAGGTCGTTGCCGACCTAAGATTTTCCCCGACTTAATTTAAGTCGTTTCCGACCTATCTACCCCACGACCTAACGATTACTCATGACCTAACAACAAGCGGCCCAACCTACCGACCTAACGAGCAACACGAGTTACGACTTATCACTAAGTCGCTAACGACTCAACATGGTATAACAATCCAACGGTCCAGATGCTACGCGACCTAAAACGAACGAGGATTCGCTATGCCGCGACCTATTAGGTTACAACCTACGACTCAAGCTTTCATACGACTTATCACACATACGACCTAAGGACTTACACGAGTTACGACTCATCAGCTTACGACCTAACAATGCTACGACCTAAAACATGACGACTTAACTACCAGGCCATAACTCGTCTACGACCTAACTTCCTTAGGCCGTTCCAAAACTCCACCGACCTAACTATCATACGACCTAACCCCTTAGGTCGTCAACCCTTAACTCCTCCTAAATCACTAAGTCGTCTAACCTTTAGGTCGTCTATTACTATAGGTCGTCTACGACTTAGGACTCTAGTAACTCCCTAACTCGTTAACTCTTAGGTCGTTACCTCTATAGGTCGCTCTATCACCCTAACTCGTATACGACCTATCACTTAACTTGTGCCAACTTCTATAACTCGTAATTCTACTAGGTCGCTCAGAAACCCATAACTCGTAACCTCTATAACTCGGCAACTCTTATAACTCGTTAACGACCTAACACACTAACTCGTTAACTCATCTTAACTGCTAGGTCGGAATCTCCTAAGTCGTTTACGACTTAAAACCCCACTGAATCGTACATGACTCATCTCTTAACCCGTTAGTTCCTCTAACTCAACCTAACTTCCACACGGGTCAATTCCTTACGAGTTAAAAACGTACGACTTAAGCTATAGATGCCATAAACAACACTAATGACCTGTAAATTCTACGATTTATCGACACGTAAAATACGGGTCGTTACATTCCCTCCCCCTTAGGAATTTCGCCCTCGAAATTCCAAACAAACAAGAGCAACCAAAACTATTCTGCTTGCCTACCATCCATAGCAATCAACAAACCATGCATCCAATTACTATCCTAGCATGCAGAATTCTAAGATTAGAACAAGTTACAAATTCATGAGATGCCACGACACCTTAGGGCCATACCTCGAAGAGTTCAGGATGAGCTGCCTTCATCCTCTCTTCCTCCTCCCATGTACAGTCGTTAACATCATCACTCCATTGTATCTTGAGCAACGTAATCGTCTTCCTCCTAAGCTGTTTCGTGTCGGTTTCAACAACACGAAGCGGCTTACGAGGTCTCGTAACCACTGGATCAACCTCCAAGTCTTCACAGCTATCAGCAGAAACCACCGTATTCGAGTCATGCACATACTTCCGTAGATAAGATACATGAAAAACATTGTGCACACCCGACATCTTTTTCGGTAACTCCAATCTATAAGCGAGCTTTCCAATTCGCTCAATAATCGGGAGTGGTCCAACAAATCTCGGAGTTAACTTTCCTTTCTTCCCGAATCGAATAACATTCTTCAGAGGAGAAATCTTCACAAAAACCATATCACCTACGTTGAATTCCAAATCTTTTCGACGCTTATCGGCATAACTCTTCTGACGGTCTTGGGCTGCCTTCATTCGTTGCCGAATGATCTCTATACAATCCGAAGTCAGACGAATCATCTCAGGCCCAAGTATCAGCTTTTCTCCAGTTTCCAACCAACATGTTGGAGAGTTACACGGTCTTCCATACAGTGCCTCATATGGTGCCATACCAATACTTGACTGGTAACTGTTATTATACGCAAATTCCACCAAATGAAGATGATCTTCCCATGATCCTCCGAAATCCAAAACACATGCCCTCAGAAGATCTTCCAAAACTCGGTTGACTCTCTCAGTCTGACCATCTGTTTGAGGATGATAAGCTGTACTCAAACACAACTCGGTTCCCAAAACCTCCTAGAAGCTCTTCCAAAATCCACTAGTGAACAATGGGTCTCGATCACTCACTATACTCTTCGGAATACCATGGAATCGAACTATCCACTTAACATACAATTCAGCCAACTTCGATGCAGTCCTAGTTGATCGAACAGGAATAAATCTTGCACTCTTAGTCAAACGATCTACAATGACCCAAATCCCTTCATTTCCCGTTCTGGTTCTAGGTAAACCATCGATAAAATCCATCGATATTTGCTCCCACTTCCATGTAGGAACTTCTAACGGCTGAAGCAATCCAATGGGCTTCTTCTGCTCTGCTTTAACCAACTGGCAATTCATGCACTTGGAAATAAAATTTCCAACATCCTTCTTCATACCTTCCCAGTAATAGGTTCTCTTCATGTCCCGATACATCTTATTTCCTCCTGGATGAATTGTCAACTTCGAGTGATGACTTTCCTTCAAAACTTCATCTCTCAACTCATCGATATCGGGAACAACCAGTCGTCCTTGCTTCCGAAGCCAACCCTCTCGATCGACTTCGAATCTTTTATCCTTCTCTGGGTCCAATCCAGATTCCAAATCACGGATAATCTTGACAAGCTTATCGTCTCGCTTTTGGCTCTCGCCAATTCTTTCCACAAGAGTAGGCCTTATCGATAAGTTTGCCAACATTTCAGGTTCCAATTCACATCTAGGCCTGATGTCAAATCCTGCCAAATACTCGAGACTCTTCCATTCCGAAAACATGGCTCCCAATCCGACATGTCTTCGAGTTAACGCATCAGCCACTGCGTTACCTTTTCCCGGAGTATAGGCTATACCAAAATCATACGATGCCAAGAACTCTACCCACCGTTGCTGTCGAAGATTCAAATCCTTTTGAGAGAACAGATACTTCAACGACTTATGATCTGTAAACAACTCGAATCTAACTCCCAATAGATAATGTCTCCACATCTTCAAAGCAAATACGATCGCCGCTAACTCCAAATCATGAGTCGGATAATTCCTTTCATGCGGCTTCAGTTGTCGACTTGCATATGCAACAACTTTATTCTTCTGCATTAGTACTGCTCCAAGTCCAGTACCACATGCATCGGTGTAAACCACCATCTCATCATTCCCACTTGGAATAGTCAAAACAGGAGTACTCGTCAGTCGCTCTTTCAGGATTCCAAAAGCTTGCTCACAGTTAGCATCCCAACAGAACACTTGGTTCTTCTTCGTCAATCCTGTTAATGGTGCAGCTATCTTGGAAAAATCTTTGATAAACCGACGATAATATCCTGCTAATCCAAGAAAACTTCTCACATCAGATGCATTCTTAGGTCTAACCCAATCCTGGATTGCTGCCACCTTAGCGGGATCAACCGCTATTCCATTTCCAGAAATAACATGGCCTAAGAACCTCACTTCACTCTTCCAGAAGTGACACTTCGAAAACTTAGCATTTAGCTGATGTTTTCGCAAGATTTCCAAAACAATACGCAAGTGCGTCTTGTGCTCTTCTTCAGTTCTAGAGTAAATCAGAATATCATCCATGAACACAAGTACGAACTTGTTCAACTGATCTCTGAACACTCTATTCATAAGATCCACAAAATATGCTGGTGCATTAGTCAATCCAAACGGCATTACCAGCCACTCACAGAAACCGGATGGTGTCCTGAAAGCAGTCTTCGGCACGCTATCCTTCTCCACTCTCAACTGGTGAAATCCCGTTGCCAAATCCATCTGAGAAAACACCTTAGCTTCGTGAAGCTGATCAAACAAGTCATCTATTCTCGGCAATGGATACTTGTTCTTCTTAGTCACCTTATTCAGCTCACGATAATCGACACACAACCTCAACGATCCATCCGCTTTGGTTGCGAACACAACTGGTGCACCCCATTCGGACACACTACACCGAATGAATCCTTTCCGTAAAAGGTCGTCAACCTGCACCTTCAACTCTTGCTGTTCTCTAGGCGCCATCCGCCTAAGAGGCATCACAATGGGTCTGGCTCCCACAACTAGATCGATACGAAACTCAATCTCCCTATGCGGCGGTAACCCTTTGACCTCGTCAAAGACATCCTCGAATCCATTCACGATTGGCACCGATGACAGTCCATCCCGTGGAACAACCAGCGAATACATGAAGCTCATGAAGACGCCTTCCTCATGCTTACATCGTATCACAACCTTTCGCCCTTCCACATTCCTGACTGTCACCTCCAGCCTCTCACAATCAATCCTTGCCGCATACTTCCTAAGCCAGTCCATACCCAAAATAATTCCGAACCCCGCAAAGTTCAGAACAAAGCAATCACAAACAAACGAGCAATCATGACTCGACACAACTAGACCATGGCACATCATACACAGACATGACGAACCCCCAACTGGATTTGTCACTACCAATGGCCTATCAACAATATCCGGTTTCAAACCTAACCGGCCTACCAAATCATCACAAACAAAAGAATGCGACGCTCCAGTATCAAACAACACTCTAACTGGAACACCACAAATAGAAAGAGTACCTTGAACCACCACACTCTTCCCCTTCTCTTCAGCAGTAGGAGCTTTTGAAGATGACGGAACAGCCCCCAAAGCATAAGCTTGCACAACCTGCCTGTCCTTTATCGGTTCCGGACAGTTCTTCTTAATGTGCCCCGGCTTATCACAGTTGTAGCACTTCAACAACACCTTCGGATTCTTGCAATCCTCGAAGAGATGGCCCTTCTGCCGACAATTATAGCAGGTCTTTTCCCCCTTCAGCTTCTTCTGACCATCCTTACCCTTCTGCTGTTGCTGCTTCCTCTTCTTGTTTCCACCCTGCTGTGGTTTAGACTCCTCCTTGGTCACAGCAACAACAGATACTTCCTTAGGAAACAAACTCTCGTGCCTGAGAGCTTTCTCCACCAGCTTCTCAAATGGATCGTCCAGATGATCCACCAACTGCCTTCCAAGATAACTGTCCAAGCCTGTCACAAACTTCTCATTCTTCTGATAAGAAGATTCAATATACGACCGAGCATACTTGGACAAGGCCTCAAACTCAGAAACGTACTCAAGAACCGATCTCCCACCTTGCTTGAGCTCAACAAACTTTTTAAACAAAATAGACTTCTGAGCTGTAGAGATAAACTTGGCTTCAAATCTAACTTGGAATTGCTCCCAAGTAATCTCTTCTTCTGGAGTGTCTATGGTGATAGAATTCCACCAATCAGCAGCTCTCCCTTGAAGCTGTCTCGATGCAAGCTTCCTCTTAGTTGCATCCTCAATTCCTAAATCTCCAAAGATCCTCCTACAAGCATCCATCCATCTCTGCACTTCAATGGTCGATTCCGTCCCTAAGAAAACCTTTCCTCCAAGAGCAGTATAGTCCTTACACAACTTAGCAAAATCCACGATCTTGGAGCTTGAACTTGAACTCCAACATCTACAGATGGCCCTGGAGCTGGTATCCTTCTCATGATAGAAGTCATCATAGCTTCAAACATAGCTCCATATTTATCAACTCCTTCAGCGGCACGGCCTTCCCTTGCAGCTGGTCTCCCTCTTCGACTCATCCTTAATATCTACAAAAAGGAATGACTTAGAACACCTTGAGAAACAACCGCATAAGGAGTTCAAATCCTTCTAAACTACTATATTATATATAGTAATCATTCATCAAAATACAATTACGCCTCTCATACGTAGTCACGTCAGCGAGCGTTGGATAAAATCGATTAACCAAGGCTCCGATACCAAATGTGACGACCGCCCATGACTCCCGCACCAAAACAAGGAAATAATGCGCTGAAAGTGTGCCAGGCAGCCATGGACGATAGTCAAGGGTAGAATAAACATCGCAGACTCTATCGTAAAACTCACAGCGCATGGATAAAATACAATAGAGAAATATAATATAGTGAAGCTCCCATAGAACAGAATATCATCATCTAATCATAATAGCTTTATACATGGTCTGAATCATGAATACAAGAAGCCTCACTACATAGCACTCAGAGTAATCAACAAACAGCGGAATATCCAGTACATAGAATATGAAAATAATATGCAAAGCCTCCTGCTCGTCTTCGTCATCATTAGCGTGAGCCACTAAGATCAGCACCTGTCACCTGTCACCTAGTCTGCCCATCCCAAACATGGATGAACAGCCCAAGGTAATAAGAGGAGACATAAAACCTTGAGTCAGACAGAGTCTTAGTGAGCAGTAAATCAACTATCAAACATACCAAAAGAGCATAAGGGATAAAAGGAATAGGAACCCAAATCATCCCACTCCACCTCTTTCTACAGTGATAGCCCCCAGACACACACTAAGGAGAAGCAAGCATAGCAAAGCAGATAATTAAAGTAAAGCAATAATCACTCGAGTCAAGGTCGATGTTTTCCAAATACAAACCCCCAAGGCCTAAACCAAGATCAGATAAGCACCTAGAAAACACCGCTCTTGAGACCGAATGATGATACAACCAAACATCCATGACTCCGGCTATCACTGTTATCATTCCCTTGATTTTATCGTTAATTGAATGACCAACTCATCTTTCAAACATCCGTCAAGGGCTAATGGCAACCCCGGTTCTAGACATAACTCCGCACGTCCTCGTGACCCGTGCCTAGGTATAACGAATCTACCCAGAGTACTAGCACGTCATCATGACCCGCGCCTGGGTATAACGGATCTACCCAACGTACTCTTGCTTTGAGCTTGCTAGAACCTTCAATAACGATAAGATCTCAGCCTTCTAGTCATCCTCCTCGACGACTATTCCCAGTATAGCTCAAGCACCTCTCGAGCCACCATTATCCACCAACTCGAACCGCATCATCGAGTAATCAACATGCTTGGGATGATCCCGTCTGGATTAAACCAAGGCTTCCACATCATGCTTTGCTCCAACGCATCTTAGCAAAGTCCATCTCATCATCATACTTCGCCTTAACATATCATGGCAAAGTCCATTTCGTCATCATACTTTGCTTCCTCTAACTATAGCAAAGTCCTCGAACCCATCCATATGAGCTTCATCATCCGCTTCATATGCCACAGCAGCTTTCACCATTCAAGAGCCTTTCCACTTAGCTTTTGAATCATCTTCAACCATCTTGTCCCAAATCAACTACAAGCTAACTCGAGACAATCAAATCAATCATACATCCAAACAATCAAGCATCCAAACAAGATCTAATCAAGCAATATCAACTATAATGGCAATTTCGTAAATAAATGAGCATAAGTCTAACATATATGAAATCATAGATTTTAGCATAGATCTATCAAATATAAAACATGGGTTTTGTCTCTATAACTTGTTAATTGAACTTGCATAGATAAACATCTTCAAAAGTAATGAATCTAGTCTTGGATCTAAGAAAAATGCATGAAATTTCTAACTTTAATACTCAAACAAGCCATCAATCCAATATACTCCTTTGGGTCCGCGTGAGAGATAACTACCACTCACCGAATCACCCAAACACTTCAAAAACAAATCACTTCAGATCTGGACAGCAAGGATTCAAGCTTGATTTGTCGAAATCTCGCTTGAAATGATGAAATCTAGCTTTGTTGGATGAAGATCTTCAACTTTGGCTCTTCAATCTTCAATCTTGATCTTCAATCTTGGATGGATGTTAGCACTCGATCAAAGTGGAGAAAAGAAGTGAAGAAATGTTGTAGTCGAGCTCTCAAAATGGCAGCACTTCGCCGCTTCAAAAACCGGTGCCAAAAAGTGAGCCAAACCCCTCTATTTATAGGCAGATCGCCCCCTTAGGTCGTAACTCGTAGGCTAGGTTTTAGGTCGTTGCCGACCTAAGATTTTCCCCGACCTAATTTAAGTCGTGGCCGACCTATCTACCCCACGACCTAACGATTACTCATGACCTAACAACAAGCGGCCCAACCTACCGACCTAACGAGCAACACGAGTTACGACTTATCACTAAGTCGCTAACGACTCAACATGGTATAACAATCCAACGGTCCAGATGCTACGCGACCTAAAACGAACGAGGATCCGCTATGCCGCAACCTATTAGGTTACGACCTACGACTCAAGCTTTCATACGACTTATCACACATACGACCTAAGGACTTACACAAGTTACGACTCATCAGCTTACGACCTAACAATGCTACGACCTAAAACATGACGACTTAACTACCAGGCCATAACTCGTCTACGACCTAACTTCCTTAGGCCGTTCCAAAACTCCACCGACCTAACTATCATACGACCTAACCCCTTAGGTCATCAATCCTTAACTCCTCCCAAATCACTAAGTCGTCTAACCTTTAGGTCGTCTATTACTATAGGTCGTCTACGACTTAGGACTTTAGTAACTCCTTAACTCGTTAACTCTTAGGTCGTTACCTCTATAGGTCGCTCTATCACCCTAACTCGTATACGACCTATCACTTAACTTGTGCCAACTTCTATAACTCGTAATTCTACTAGGTCGCTCAGAAACCCATAACTCGTAACCTCTATAACTCGGCAACTCTTATAACTCGTTAACGACCTAACACACTAACTCGTTAACTCATCTTAACTGCTAGGTCGTAATCTCCTAAGTCGTTTACGACTTAAAACCCCACTGAATCGTACACGACTCATCTCTTAACCCGTTAGTTCCTCTAACTCAACCTAACTTCCATACGGGTCAATTCCTTACGAGTTAAAAACGTACGACTTAAGCTATAGATGCCATAAACAACACTAATGACCTGTAAATTCTACGATTTATCGACACGTAAAATACGGGTCGTTACAGAAGACATGAAGGACACGAGGTACTCAAGCATTAAACGCTTTCATCTCAGCCGAAATCGCGTATCACTTCAGCCGTTCCCTTTTTATTGCAATTCGACCCGTCCCCCTTTGTTTATTCATTCGAAACCCTAAATAAATCATACGAGAAAAAAAAAATGGCGGCCTCAGATAATTTTCTTCGTTCGATCGAGAATGAGGGCTTTCGCTCCTCCGTTTCAAATTAGGGATTCGATTCGTGGTTTGCTTCGTTCTGGGTTACTTGCTGATCAAATCTCGTGCTTATCGAAGCTAAGGTGAGTGAATATTTCACTCACATCTACTTCTCTCTACTGCTTAGCTATTATCTGATGCTTTTGAATTCTTGTTCGTGTCCTTTTGATTTTGATTTAATTTAACACTGCTTCGATTCTGGCTTCGCTGGTCACCACGGTGTTGACTTTTGACTTGTTCGACTTCGATTTTGATTTCATGAAAGAATTTTTGGCTTCGGCCTTCTTTTGCTTTGTGGACTCAACTTTGTTATGCTCTTGATCATTTGCTGTTGACGTTTTGTATTGTTTAGTTTTGATAGAACTGTCTGGTGCATTTTTGTTGTGTGGATCTGGAATACTCATCCACTTCGGTTGTATCATCCTATATCCACACTTCATGTTTATGTGTATTTTCTCGGCTTTGGAATTTTTCGAACCTACCATCATGTTTTGTTCATCTCTGCTTGACTTTTAGTTGTACTTAGCAACACTTGATGTAGTAGTGTTGTTTACGGAAGCATATGCAGTTTGCTGTTTGACTTTGTATACTTTGTCTTGATCAAAAACAAAAAAACAAAAAATAAAATAAAAATAAAAATAAAATAAAATAAAATTGCCTATATGTATTTATCTTTTGCATACATGTACACATTTCGGTCAGGTACCACTGACTATGAGTTGCATTGAGCATTTTATAGTCTTCTTCGAACTGTTTGCGTTTCAGTGTACTTGTTGTTTTCATGTTCGATCACTAAGCACTTGTCATGTTGCATACTCTCTGTTGCACTGAGTCTTGATATCACTTGAACCTTAGTGTAGTTGTTGTTGCTTTTGGTTCACTATTTGCTTCACTGGTCTTTGATGTTTAGACAGACCTGGACTTTGATATTGTTATGGTTTTGTTGGTTAGTCGAGTTGCCTACATGTGCTCTTGTAGTCGAGTCTGCATATGTGTATTTTGTAGCAGCTTGGTGTAGCACTGGTATTTAATCTGGATTCTTCTAGAGTCCAGTTCCATTCTGGTTTATGTTTTGATCGCTGAGACAGTTTTGACTTGTTTCAGTTTGAAGATTTGTCTGGTTACAGAACTATTTCTTGTTCCTGGTCTTGATGGTGCACTGTTACCCTATCATCTGGTTGCATTTGTCTTTGTTAGAATCTTGAAGTAGTCTTCATTGTTGCATTATTTTGCTTCGAGCATGTTGTCTGCAGATGCTTGGTGCATTCATGTATATTGGTTCAGATTTGTACTGAACTTTTTTTGTGTCTTTCTTCCAATTTTCATCTGTGAATATTGTCGAGTCTAATTGTATAGCAGTTGTACACGTGTCTTGTGATCTTCATATATGAGTCCTTTGCATTCATGTACTTGACTCATTTGAGACATTGGATCTTTGCATTCAGTTTATTTAATTTGTTGAAGCTTTGCATCCATATACTTGAGTCTTTGCCTTTTGGTCTGCATCATTGCTTGACATGTTGCACTGTTGTCGACACTGGGTTGCATACCTTATTGCATTCACTCCAAGTAAGTTGATTCTCTTTACCACATGCATCTGTAGTTGTTTCACCTGTTGTGCTTCGTTATGGGTTCATATCTGTAGTTGTTTGCATTCACTCCAGATATTCTTCACTTTTGTCTATGTTGATATTGTATGCTTGCATATCCATATTGCATATGTACTGATCTGGTCTATCTCCTTATGCAATTGCTGTTTGGACCTGTTTGTACTTATGTAATTCACTTGTATCACTTTCTATCACACTTCAGTTTGTGGTTGGCATTGATACAGTTTGTATTTGAGTTGAACTTGGTCCAGTCTCATGTAGTTGTCACTTGTTACTGCACACTTGTACACACATTCATTCATGTTGTGTGTCATTGAGGTTTTTGCACTCAGGCCATATTTCTCCTTATGCAGATATAATGCGTACCCATTTTTGTAAGTGCTCATATAAGTTACAGGTTGATATCTTCTTTTTTTTAGTGATTCATTCATGTGTCTATTTGTGAATATATTTGGTTCTTGTCTGGTCATCATGTAGTTCTATATTTGTACATGTCTTGGTTCACTGTTGTACTTCACTGCACTTGATTGCGATTATGTTACCAGACTTGAGTTGTACCTTTTTTCATGTTTTCTGGCCACTGTGTACTTTGAGTAGTATAGTTGGTTTATCATGCATGTTCACTGGTATCATTTGCTTTGTTGACTTGTGCATTCGAATGTGTATTTGGTTCTGGTACTCTTGGACACTTGAGACTTTGCACTTTGGTGCTGCAGTTGAGTTGAGACCATAGCATTCATGTGTACATTACTTGTTTCACTGTTGGTGTTGATATTGCATGTTGAATCCAGCTTGTCTTTTGACTCAACTGTGCACACTAGTTGGCGAGGCAGTGCACACGGGTACAAATGTACACGAATGTACTGCAGCCACTCATGATTACCTGTCCCTGGTAGAAATACTGATATGCACAGATATTACACAATCAAAAGTGATGACAATAACACATATATCCGAGTCAAACATTATTTTCAAAATGAAAAAAAAACATTCTGTCATCTATCTTCTTTAAAATTTGAGTTTGCTGAATTGTTGTTTAACACTATTAAGTGTTATATTTACCGCGATCCGATTTCTTTGTTAAAAGAATCAGATAGGTGAATTTATCTTTAACTGTCGTCTAATTGCTATTTAATTATTATTGCTGCTATGCACTAATAACTGAGTTTGAATTAGACTGACCCGTGTATTATTTTCTTTTGAATGTAATACTCGGGTCAGACCGAGTATGTTACAGCTTGAAGATTTTCAGGCAGCGAAGTTAGAGAGAGAGGGGGATACCGCTTCACTTTAGTTTCTTTTCAGGATTTTTGTACTTAAAAGATTATATTCCGCTGTATGAATGAAATTCATTGTATAAACTCCGATGTATAAAAGAAAAGTTCATTATGAAAAATATTATTATTCTGTGATTATTTGGCTGATTCTGTTTAAACACTATAAACTAAATAACAATCCGTCATTTTGAAAGTTTCAAGTTGGTTTAATTTCCGACTGGAGGCGGTCAGAGTGGCAGGTCGTTACAATTACCATCATTTTCTGACGGTCTTGAATGCCTTGGGCGTTTCTTGATAATCCAACTAATACTTCTTGAGAAGTTTTCTCTAGTCTTTCAAGTGATAGTGCAGTTCTATTATTTATAAGATCTTTCTTCTACCATTTTCTTATTGTGGTAGTTCTTTAAGATTGATATAATTAATCAGTGGTAAGGCATCTCCACTATCATTAGAGTTGTCATACAGTGATGAGTTTCTATGGTGAGGGTCAGTATTATGCTCACCAGGTGGCTCTGATACCAAATTGGTATATTCCCTTTGTTCTTGGCCATTTTGGCTCTGGTATGAGTCATGGTGAATGATCAACATGGGATGGGATTGGTCAAGAAGAAGGTGTAACAGAGGCTTTCAGGTGGTGGAATTATTGAAATGCAGCAGACTAGAAATATGAAGAAGAAGTGGTGATGTAATGCTAAAATACTGTGGTGGTTACCAGATTGAACGAGGAAGTAAAAATGTATTCAAACTACCGAATGAGTTGAATATAGGATAGAGGTGAAATAAGAGCAGTAGAAAATAGAAGAATGCATAGTTGAGAAAAAATGCATGATTTTTTATAATCTTTTTATATACATCTATTTACATAGCCATACCCTTATATTTATTGTATTGATCAGGTAGACCAAATCAAACTAGCCGTTACATGGTAATTTAACTAATACACCTGACTAACTTTTAAATTACATAGCCACTTAGACTGCGAAAGAAAATAAGTTGTGCATGTATGCACGTGCACAACATGCATGGTCTTCAAATTGGCTTTCCCATTGTAATCTCACGCTTAAATTAATTTTATCTTGCGTCTGTATATCTTCCAATCTTCAACATCATTCTCCTTAATTCCAGCTAGTCGAGGTGGATGGCGAAGCCTCATTCTCAAAAGTGTTTGTTGAAATGTCCCTTCAGGCGAATGCCTATCAGGTGTTTGACGAATTGTGTGAGCGTAACAAATTCACAAAATATATCTTCCGTACATACTAAAAGAAAAATTCTAAAATTGTTAATTGATGTGTCTTTTTTACTTTTTCTAGACTTCACATGGTGGGTTTTATGAAGTAAATACAATTATTGACATTTTATATGTCTATTAAACGGATCTAGAATAGACTATGGTTGCTTAATGAAAGTGCCGGTGAATTTTTAATTGGTATTTGGAGTAATGGATAATGTATCATAGCCATATTGGAATTAGATGCATGCGAGTATGGAATTTTTAATCTCACATCAAAATTTGATCTATGAGTTTGATATGCAATCACATGTAACTTTGTTTCCTCTACTTGCACCCATAACTCCATCAAGTACTTCATTTATTTAAGGGTCAATTCGAACTTGTCAAGGCATATTATTCACCGCATTGTTAGTGGACATCAAATGGATTACAAAACTGGATAAGGGAATCATTTTGTCATTATTTGGAAAATTGTTAGGTGGTCTAAAACATAATTTTCCCTCTATTAATTAAAAAATAATAATTTTTAAATGTTATATGTTTTTCGGTGACCAATCACCATCTTTCCGTCTTTTTTAACAAGAACCTACTAAACTAATTTTCGTTGGACCGTTATCAAATTTTTTTCGACGAGTAGTTATAAAATTTCCCTTTGCGCAAATTATAAAATTGTAAGTTTTTATTAGGGAGGAATAGCATAACATTTTTTAGGTGGAGTCCCCTTAAATTTTTCTTCTGTTTATCCAAAAATAAAGTCCCTTTGGTAATGTTCTTGTTCAAATATAAACTGAATGGAGAAACTCAAGTTTGACCAAGATGTATTCCTCATAGATTAATTATATGGATTAGCACAAGCTTGATGACTTAGAGAAATCATTCATAAATACAGCAACTTTAAAACTATAAGGGTTGAAATCGTTAGATTAACTGGAGGTACCAAAAACAAGTAGTTAACTAGTCGATGCAATCAATCTCGCTATCCATATTTTAAGAGACTTTAGACAACAAATCCTATTTTTAATCAAGGCATAAAAAATATCATTCTTTGATAATTTATGTAAATTAGGTCCTTATCCACAGATATCTTTTATCAGTAACCCTATTATTATATCCATTTAAGTACTACACACCTAAATAAATTTAAAATATTCATTAAGCATTAACATTTTTCGAAAACATTAGATTGACAAACCATTTTCACCCTTAAAGAACAAATTTATGATCTTTTAAATGATATGTGTTATGCATATGCAAATATCTAATTTAAGTATATCTTTTTTTTATATAAATAACGTATTTATACATGCACCTTTCAAATGCAACTATAATTACCTCGTTCAATTTAATACATTAAAAATTAATAAACATGCAGTTTAAAGTCAATTTCATATATGGTATGTAGTTAAAATTATGACTAGATTTCTTTTAATGTACTTAAATTATAACTTCATCAAGGTTGAATAAACTTATCAAAGGAAGCCAAAATTTGTATTGGATCACATAAATTATAGTTAGAATTTTAAAATGCCATAGTTACATAATTCAAAAAATACAGTCAAATAATAAATGCACTTGCTTAAATTAATTAAATTATAGTTGCGTTAAGTTTGGATAAGCCATCGAATACAACCAAAATCATTATTGCATCACATAAATGCAGTTGAAACATTCAAATGCAATCATGCAAAATTCAAAGTTGGCGTTAAATTACTACTTCATTTTTTGATATAGTTAAATTTTAGCTGCATTAAGATTGAATAAAACTATCAAATATTGCTAGAAATATTACATTACAAATAAACGTTGTTAAAAAATTCAAATGTAATTAAATTAATCCTAAACATGCTGCCTAGTTATAACTGTATTTTCTTAATGTAGTTAACTTATAACAACATTAAATAAAATTAAGTGTAGCCAAAATTATTACACCACATAAATGCAAATAAAAAAATCAAACACACTTAAATTAATTGAAATTTTTTTTTTAAATTATAACTGAATTTTCTTATTACGGTTAAATTAAAACTTAATTAAGTTTGAATTAGTTATCAAATACTCCATTACATAAATGCAGTTTCAGTATTCAAATGCAATCATGAATGCATAATTCAAAACAAATTCCTTCTGTTATGTTAAAAGATAATAACTGCATTGTCATAACATAGTTAAAAATGCTATATAAAATTTGTGATCATCCATAATAACGCAGTTACAAAATGTAGTTATATGATTTGGTGGCATAAAATAACTTCATTACATAAATAGTTAAAACTGCGACAAAATTGTAATTTTCAAAATTTTGTTTTTAGTTAGCAACAATGGATACTATCGGAAGCTTAACAAATTTATGATTAACGATGAAAATGATTCTTAAAATCGATTAGTGTACAAAATTTATGACATTTTAAAGATTTGAATTAAGCGTGTTGGAGTATGTTAATTTTGATCGGTTGTAATGTTAAAGTAGTAGAGATCTAATTTACAAAAAATATATAGATCTACACCCATTTTACATTTAAAACAAAAAATAGGACCTAAAGTTAATATTCGATATTAGTTTAAAGAGCTACCACTCTTAATGAAAAATAGGTAGGAGAGCTGGTAAAAAAATGATTAGTTTTAGATGACATGTCCTTGTTATCTTGCTTAGTGCTTGTATTGATGCGCTACGCAATATTTCCTTTATGATTTGTCCTACGCGACTTATAGTTTGTAAATTGAACTACATGAGTTTTAGTAGCTCATTAGCATCTGCCTCACCACTATGTTGTTTGTATTTTTCAAAATATGACCATGGACCATTCAGCACATGCATTTACTATGCATAAAAATGACAATCATAAAATAATTCAAATTTCAAAGGCGTACTGTAGCATGACATATTTTAGTGTTAGACAAACATGAGAATATTATCGTTTCTAAATGTTCAATTAATTCTGTAATTAATATAATTTTAAAACATAGGATTTATTAGTCAATTGATAATTTAATTAAAATTATGAACGCCGTATACACACATATCAAATTTAAATGTTGGGTAATTAATTAAGATGAGACAGTGATATAAAGTAGTATAGAAATAAAATAAAATAAAATTTTATTTAAGCATTTTAAAATAAAATGAAATAAAATAAAGTAGACTGTATTTAGATCCAACAAGAAATTAATGAATTAATAGGTTAGGCAATGAGTTCTAATCCAAACCATTAACTCTTATACCCTTAATATATGTATGTATATATGTATGTATGTATGTATGTCTTCCCTTTCAAGGGTAATTATATTCATCAAATTCAACTATTAGTTAAAGGAATAAAATGGAATGTTTTGATTAATGGATTTTGTATTAAGGGAAATAATTAATAAGATTAGACAATGAGAGATATTAGTCAAACCATTAACTCTTACCCTTAATATAAATAATTACCCTTTGATGTGAATAAGGAAATAAGGAAATGCATAAACATTTCCCTATTCTCATTCAAGGGTAATTATATTCATTAAATTCGGCTAATAATTGAATGAATAAAACATGGAATATTTTAATGAAGGGATTTTATATTAAGGGAAAGCAATTAATTGGATTAGGCAAGGGATATTAGCCCAAGCCCAAATTATTAGATCTTATACCCTAGAATATGTATATATATCCTTCTTCTCATCCATTTAATTCCACCAAAGCAACAAAAAAGGAGTGTCATTTCTAAGGAAAAGAAGAGGGAAAACAAACCAACAAATATTCAAGCTCCGTTTTTAAAGAGAAGAAGAGATTTCTAGCTAGGCTATTAACTTAGGTGTGTAATTCTTGCCTTATTTAATATCTAAATCCATTTTGGTTTGGATTTTTATATGTGTTTATGTTTCAAATGATGATAACCATGATTGGTTGATGAAAAAATTAATCCACACGTTCAGCAGTACATGAATGGAAAATTCTACTTCAACACAGATGATTACTTAGCCCCTCTAAAATAAATAAAATTTTAAAGACTAAAATATCCTTAGAAAGCTGCTTACTTTCTTTCTTCTCAATTCCATTACCTTCTTACGTCAGTTTCTTATTGTCTAAGCCATCGCTTCTTCAAAACCCTAGTTTCCAAATCAATTAAGAAAAAATTCAATTTTTCACTACTAGCTGATGGATTTGAAGAGAAGAATGAATTATTAACGTAATCACAACAGGTAATTCAAAAAAAAAAAACTTGAAAAGTATTTAATGTTTTGCAAATACAATTGTAGGCTGTTGATCACGTGAATTAGTGATAATTTACGCATGGGGTATACTAGGTTTCTGGCTTAATCTTGCAAATAATTGCATGAATTTTTACACATCAACGCAGAAAGCCTACGAGGTATTGACACAAAACCATGGAATCACCTTGCGTGGCAGTTCATTTTGCTTTTCTTCCGTTTGAACTTTTCAGCATTTGATGGGGAGGGTAGTTTTGAAAATGGTAGGAGCCTAATAATTTATTTTTTAGACTTAAAGACATTTTTAATTTTTGGGCGGCTACTAAGTAAAATCGAGTTGAAATAGAATTTGCCTACATGAGTTAACCTTCTCCAAATTCTTTGAATTTTAATATATTTTTGCCTAGTTCTATTAACATATCATTTTCTTCCTTTGCCACCTTGACATTTCAAAAAATAGCATGCACGTTACTTTTTCCTTTTCACCCCTAGTTTATTCCAAAAATACCCTTAGACTATTTTGCCTCCCTATTTTTATATTCAATTTTCCTCTATAATAAAAGCGTCGGCCAATTCTCAAAGATGTATCCACTTCGATGGAGAGAGAGGTAAGATCTAAACACAAACAAGGTTTCCATTTTTAATTTTGTTTTTTTGCTTAATTTCTTTTAATTATTTTCCAGCTATTTCAATTGTATCACATTTGGATTGTTTTTGTATTAAAAAACACTAATTTAGTTATAAAAGTCATCCACTTTTACAGTAAATGTCAAGGGGAAGAAGTGGAGAATATGAAAAGATAAAATCATATCAGCCTAAATAATTACAGAGGTATATTAGTTAATTACTTTAAAATCTTTTTAGTGGGGTAAAAAAGGAAGAAAATGCTATGTTAATAATATTAGCCTATAGTGGTTATAACATTGAAACAAAAGTTAATTTTAGTTTTAGTATGAATTTTATAAAATTGAAATTATCTAAATCTTTGCATGAAGTGACAAATATTAAATAGTTTGATGTGCTAGATAGACATTTCCTATATGCAAAATCACAAATGAAAGAATATGCAACACAACTTCCAATACCCGTATAGAAGGCAATGAAAGAATCACCTTTTAAATTATCCAAATTTCACCGATATGTTTGTACAAACATAAATATTCATTAGATGACACATCTTTTAATTTTTTTGTTCCAAAGATAAATAATAATGAAATATGAGACCATAACCAGTGGATGAAACAATATTTATGTTATGTAAGGAAGAATGCATGGCAATAACATGATGGTAGAATGCAATGTCGTAGCTGAGCATCAGCTTCATAGTTTTTTTAGTGTGACAATGATTTGGGAACATGTAGATTTTTTACACATGATGATGCTACAAAAGTGATGCTGCTATAATTTAGCAATGTTTTGAAGTATTACTAGTGCATTAAAATTATCCATAATCCTGTTTTCTTTTGCAAGTAAAATTTATGTTTACAAAAATTTATAAGAATAATGTTTTTGGGTTGGACTATGGTGATCATAAATAGAGATAATTTTAGATTTTGAACAAATTGATAATTCTTACAAACCATTATCTTATTTTGTAAGTAGAGCATTTGTTGTGTTTGGAACACAACCACTTCCTTATATTATAACCAGATTAAATTTTCCTTACAAAATTTTGTTTTTCATTAAAAAATGGTGATGTCTTACGTATAATATTTTTTTGATGGTTAAATATAAATATAAATTCATATAAAAATGAAAACAAAAACATTTATTTTTTCAATGATAACATAAAATTATCTAATCATATGACGAAAAAATAGTAGAAGTTGTCATTTAATGTAAATTAAGAAATTGTGCTGGTAGAATACTCGGGCAACAAGTAGAATTGTGACGAGTAGAATTCTGATCGACAAAAATCATTAGAATTAGATGAAACTCAAAGGAGGGGCTCTAGAGCATGAGGGGAGCCAATGTTTCAAGTCGCATCAAAATGTGGTCGGTAGAATACTCTAGCAATATGTAGAATTAAGTATTCTTAAATCTTCATAAAATACTTTAATTTTTTTTAAAATAATTAACATTTAATTATTATATGGAATAATAATCTATTACCTTTATAACATTATTAATAATTAATAATGTCCCTTAAAACCTGATTAATAATTAATAACCGTTCTCTAAAAAAGCTTTATTAGACAATTAACATTTCAAATTAGAAGAGGCTTAGCTATTTCAGTGGTACTTAATCATTAATTCCCTTATTATCCAAGTTATAATATGCGGTTTACGTAACATCACATATGCAAATTAAACTCGTGATTAACAGTTGATTATTAATACGACATTATCTAATAAAAATCAATTGGATTGTAATTAAGAGTCAACACTAGTGTAATAGCAGAACGGGTTAATTCTACTAAACAGATGTCCAAATATAACCTACCCAATTAATAGCAGCATAATTGTAATTTATTCTACTAAATAGGTGTCCATCTATTTTAACAAACCAAACGGTGTCTTAATTTCGCTAATCAAATGTGCAATTACCATATTCAGTCCAACCGAATTCGATAGTATTTTATTTTTCCAATTAATCATCAAAATAAAGCTATATATATTCATAGCAACCTTATTAATTAAAATAATGTAATTTAAGTCCTGTCAGTTTTCATATATCATAAATTCATACTTATCCTGGGTTATGAATAAATTACAATAAAACGTTGTGCTCGTCAATATGAATCCAATGCAAAAAATTGGGTAAATTGGATTTCAAATGACCAAGATATGAATTTTTAAATTTAGACTTAAACCTAAATTAAACTAATAGAACTAAAATTTACCACCACAATTTCCTTCAGGTCGAAGTCCAAAATAATCCAACCCGCACCAATCTAAATAGTATCTTCTTTCCCAAAAGTACCTCTTCAATTTATCCCCTTGTGCATGACATGCACATGCACACTCGACCGAGGACAACATCGCAGAAACCATGACAACCGGCATGTCTCCTTTTGAATTCCCATCATGATGGACCCCTCTGCATCATGTGCATACCTCCCTCATCCGACCGACCCTCCATGTTGGCCATGAAAATCGCGTGCAGGAAAAAAATCGCATCACTTATTTGCCTCGTTTTTCATCAAAAAATTACCCATCGAGCGCCTCTCGACCCTTAACATAATGTCGAGCTCCAAGTCTGCATCGCTGACCAAATCGGTAGTTAACCCAAACCTTTGTTTACGGTGATCGTCAATTATCAACATGGAATTGCATCGAAATTTCATCGAAAATTATGCACTTCGATACAAACTCAACGATGCTAGTGGCATCGAATGATTCGTCCTGGATTAAGATAATTTAATTTTTGAATATTTTGAACAATATTTCTCCTTTACTGTAATTCGACGATTTGTCCTCCTACATTTGACGAAAACACATTCAATCAATTTCTAAAAATACTTTGGTTGATATGAATAACTTTCATTTAGGTCACTTGGATTAAAACAAAATTGTTTGGAATGTATTGATTTTTACGTTCATCATTGAAACTTTATACATATACTGGAGGAAGTTTAAAATTGAAGTTTCACATACGTCGGTAAAAACATAAACCTTCACCTTTCTGATTTCAAGTTGAACTCCACTTTTTTTCCTAATCAAGTTAGACTATCAAAAGTCCTTTTTTTTTTGAAATGAATGACACAATAATTTCGATTGAAGGACGAAAGAAATTGAAGTTGAGGCTTTTTAAGAGAAATGTACAGGTAACATTCCCCTTAACTCTTAGTCTACCATCTAAGAAATAGGATATGACCTCACTATGGCTATTTAAATATTTCATTTTCATTTTTTTCTTTTATATACATACATAAATAATATATTATATTCATTTCTTTATTTACTTATTTTATACGTGTGTATATGTACATATAATCGTTTCTTCATTCACTTATTTTACTTGTGTGTGTATATATATATTATTCATTTCTTTATTAACTTATTATTTAAGTTCTCCGTCAATAAATAAATAAATTGATCATTAGTCAGAGTCTTGCAAGTCTTCATCAATGGGGACTAGGGTTTTTCTTCCCGCCGCCCCTTCATTTTCAGCTCATCCTCTACTTTTCTCTCCCTAAATTTTTCGCTCTGTTCTCCCTTAACCCCAGCTTTTCCTATTGCTGTTATTTGCAACCTTTTCCTTCCATTATCCCTTTTTTTCTTTCTCAGTTACAATCGACCTGCTTTCCCTACCTCGCGTCTCCGTTTCGATTTCGACCTTCTTTTGGCTGGATTTCTTTGGTCCTAGTTTCAGATCTTCCCACCTTGCTTTCCCTCGGTTCATTTTGCCCTTGGCGACTGCCCGGCAACGGAAGTGGCGATTTTTTTGTTCTCCGTAGGCGCTTTGGTTTCGCTGTCTTCGCTCTGGATCTTATCCTCTTATGGGGTGGGTTGTTGTCGGTTTTTTTTGATGCTATGTATCGAATCGGGTTTGTATTGTTTTCTAGTTTTGGGTTTTTGTGTTGATCGATCTGTCTTTATGAATTTTTTCTGGTGCTACGTGGCTTCATGCGGTGCTTCTACCGCTGTTTCTCTTCGTTTGCTCCACCTTTTTGGTCATTTTCTGGTTCAGGGTGGAGGGTTTCTGAGTCGCTTCTTCTGTCAGTGCTTGGATCCTTTGTTGGCGATTGGGTCTTGTTTTCGTCCTCTTCCCTGGGCTCTTCTTCCATCTCCAGCTCTTCCTCCTCCATTGGTTCTTCCTCCTCCTTAGGTTCATCCTCTTCCACGGGTTCTTCCTCTTCCTCGGCTTCCATGGGTAGTTGGAAGTGGAAGAACCTATGAAGAGGAAGAGATCATGGAAGATGAAGAACTCAAGGAAGAGGAAGAACCTTAGGAGGAGGAATAGCTGATAGAGGAAGGAGAGCCCAGGAAAGAAAAAGGGATGGTGGATGAACTTATTCCTATAGGGAAATTTAAGGAAAATTGTGATGGCGGAATGAATTGGGATGAGGGGAAGGTTATTGACGATCCATAGTTGGAGGAGGGCATGTACGATGATTGGTTCAAGGCAACTGATGCTGATTCCTGGGGTTCGAATCATGAAATCATATGGATTTTAGATGATGAAGGGGACTTATATATTTGGATAGACCTTCAGAAGAAGGCTCATATTAGAATAGTATACCTTTTCTATAGGGTTACTATTTCTTATGTTATTGTATATGGGTAATTGGACGTTTATTTGGTATGTATGGGATCTCTAGCGCATGGAGTATCTGATTCGGCATTTATTGTTTAAATATCTTTAGTACGTATGACTTGATTCATTATGGTATGCGAGTTGATGTTATTCCTAATGATTGTTTGAATTGGTTGTTGAATGATAGAGTATTCCAAATAATTAGCTTTCTTGGTAGGATGAGATACGAGTTTCGGGTTCAAAATTATCTTATGATGGGAAGAGTGTAATAGACTAGAAATTTAGACGATCTTGTTATAGATGTTAAATCAAAGTTTCGACTTTAAACTTTTGATTAATTTATTTTATCATTGAGGATATAGATAACAAGTAAATGAAGAAATGAACATGTATATATACACACACACACACACAAAACATAAGTAAATAAATAAATGAATATATATATGCGTAGATAAACAAATAAAATAAGTAAATAAATAAATGAATATATACACACACACAAACAAAATATGTAAATAAAGAAATGAATATATATATATATATATATGTATGTATGTATGTATATGTATGTCAAAAATGTGTAAAATGAAATACTTAAATTACCATAGTGAGGCCATATACTATTTCTTAGATCACATAGGGAGAGATAAGGAAAGAGGTAAGGGGAATACTACTTGTATATTTCCCTTGAAAAGGCTCAACTCCCATTTCTACCATTCTTCAATTGCAGTATTTGAGATATTCGTTACAAATTAAAAAGAAGGATTTCTGAAAGCTTAACTTTCTTAGGAACAAAAGTAGAGTTTAACTTGACATCAAATAGGTAAGGGTATATGTTTTACTGATTTATGTGAAACTTGGATTTTAAACATCCCTTGCTATATGTATAAAGTTTCAATCATGAACATTCAAAAATCAATGCGTTCCAAATCGTTGAGTTTTAACCCAAGTAACCTAAATGGAAGTTATTCATATTAACCAAAAATATTTTTGATTGCATGTTTTTTCGTCAATCAGCATTGTGTTAAGGGAGGAGAGGCGCTAGATTTTCATTGTCGTCCTGAAGGGTCGGTAAGAGGTAGGGAGGCGCGCACATGATGCGGAGGCGCACACCATGGACGGCATTCAAGGGAGACATGCCAGTGGTCTTGGTTTCATTGCTAGTGTCCCCGGTCAAGTGCGTATGTGCACATCATGCGCTGGGGGATAAATTGAGGGGGTAGTTTTAGGGAAGAAGATACTATTTAGATTGGTGTGGGTTGGATTATTTTGGACTTCGTCCCGAAGGAAACTGGGGTGGGAAATTTGAATTTCTGTTTTTAATTTATGTTTGAACACTAAATTTAAAATTTCATATCTTGGTTGTTTGAAATTCGATTTACCTGTATTTTTCTACGTTGGATTCCCATTGACGGGCATAACATTCTAGTGTAACTTATTCATAGACTTGGTTAGTATAAATTTATGACATATACAAATAGATAAGATTTAAATTATGTTATTTTAGTTAATAACATCGCTATGAATTTATTACCTTCATTTTGATATCTAATTGGCAAAATAAAATACTGTCAATTTGGGTTGGAATAGAATATGGAAATTGGACATTTGATTAGCAGAATTAAAACATTGTTCCATTAAAATAAATAATTGGACACATGTTTAGCAGAATAAATCACCATTCTGCTATTATTAACCGAGTAGGTTATATTTGGGCATTGTTAAGCAAAAATCCCTTTCTGCTATTACACTTGTGTGGACCCTTAATTACAATCCAATTGATTATTATCAGATAAGCATCGTATTAATAATCAATTGTTAATTATGATAATTTAGATATGTGACCTTATGTAAATACGGATTATAATTTGGATGATAAGGGAACAAATGATTACGTACTAATGAAATGGCTAAGCCACTTCTAATTTGAGAAGTTAATTATCTAATAAAGTTAATTTAGATAATGATTATTAATTAGTAATAAGGTTTTAAGGGAAATTATTAATTATTAATAATTTTCAGTAAAGTCCATTCATTACACTCAAACTAAGTTTTTTTCATGCACAAGGATTGATAAAGTTATATTCGACCGCTTACAGTATGAAATTAAAGATTTATTTCAAAATAATAGACAACTTAACTTGTACAATTCATTTGGATTTGTTATATAATTATATAAAAACACAATGAATGTAACAACTCGGATTTTTTGTCTTTGATTTTGAACATTTAATTTATTTTAAATGTCGAGTTTTGAGATGTGAATAGAATTTTAATATGGAATTTAATGATCAAATAAGTGAAATGAATTTACATTCCAAATATAGCGACTTACTGAATAAATCTAATTATTGAATTTATAAGTGAAAATTGTTAAATAATTTGAAATTAGAGTTGTTTATGAATCGAAAAGATTCCTAATGTTGGTATAAGTTCTATTTGAATTAGAAATTAGTTACTAAGATTTTAAAACTTAAATTTTGTGCGATTTCGTAAATTTTAGAGATCGTCAATGTAATCGATGCGTTAAAATAGCAATTCGAGCAACACTCCCCGAATTCAACGAAACTAGTTCTATTGGATTCATAATCGTGTATTATTACTTCAAATTTCGTAGCATTTGGAATTAACGTTTTGTCGTACAGGATACAAGTTGAATTTTATATCGAGAATTCAATATAATAATTGGGTCAAAAGAGTTATCTTCTCCATACAATCGAATTAGGACTTGAAACTATGTCCATTGCGTTCAGAATGGAGGTATAACATTATAAATGTCTGGCGGCATACCTCAAATAGGGGTCCTAGATTTTGAGTTGCGTAGAGCGAGATATTTTGATTTTGAAATAAAATGAAAAAGATCAAACCCTATCTTTTATCACATCCACCTACTTCTGAATCGTTTGAATCAAGCTACCCTTCAATTTAAGGGACGCGACATTTCCCTCTCATCTTAATTAGTTCGAACGAACAAATAAAAAAATTCTGAACGAAATCAATTCGTTTAGGAAAGAAATAAAAATGGGGAAGTTTATAAAAAATTCTTTAATCGAAATCGAATAGCAGAAAAATATTTACTCCTACTTCGTTTTACAACCCGAACCACCTCTTCATTCTTTCCTCTTTCCTCTTCAAATCAGAAAACCAATCAAAAAAATCAATGCCGCAATGGCGCACGAGCGCCTATAATCGAGGCAGCACATGGTTTTTGGGGTTTGACGGCACGTGTAGGAGAAGAGACGAGTTCTCGTTCGATGCTGGGGTTATTTCTCTGGAGTCTGATTACTCGTACACGCGAGGTGAGGGGTGGTATTGCGCTCGATCACGATGCTGGGACATCGACGCTATGGGTTATGGGGTTAGCGTGTGTGATGAAGTCGTGAAGGTGGCGGTACTTTGGGAAGCACAAAGTCATGGTGGTCATTGCGACCTAGTCGAGAGCGAGAGGGTTTGGGATGGAGGCATTAGGCACTAAGGTGAAAAGATGGGGTATTTTGGGTTATGATAGGGTGAGTTGCTATGCGACGGTGAGGAATAAAGTCGGAGTTGGAGGAATGGGTTGATGATTTGGTTCGACGAAGGGGGTCAGGTGAGGCGAGATAGTTGAAAAGGAAGGATTATTTGCGGAGACGACAAGAAGAAGTTATAAAATAATTTATTTTGATTAATTTTAATAAAAGAATAATTGTTTTATTAACTATAATTAAAATTGGAATCAATAACTCATATAATTCATAATTTGCTTACGAGGTCTAAAAATCATGAAGAAACGTGTCGAGCTTGGATCGGATTGCAAAATAAAAATCAAGGTGAAAAATTCTTAATCATTTGGATTGCCAAATTTAAATACAAATGTTCAGATTTAATTATTGGATGTTTGATTGGATTGATAAATTATAATTATCTGTTGGATGATTATATTATATATAGTAGTGTACATATTAGTGGTTGGATTGATATTTCTGCATATTTTAGCGTATAAGACCATATGCACCCCGCAAAATAGCAGATGATCCTAGATACCGTGTTATCCCCCTCGAAGTGGGATTGGTATTGTTATATTGTATTAACATCAGTGAAGGCATTGAAAACAGATTGGAGGGATCCAACTGGATTCCTCAAAAATTATATTGATCGTTTTTCACACATAATATTTATGATGTGTTAGAAAAATCTATTATAGATTGTTGTTGTGATGTGGATTATTAGATTCTACAGTAGCACTGGCCTAACTTTGGGTATTTTAAATACCATAAATATTATTTTTGGAGTTTGAAGGAATTTAAAAGTAGATTTCGAATATAAAAATATTTGTACAGAAATTTTGATTATTTTTAAGAAATTGACTTGGATAAAAACAATAATTGATTTTGGTGTGTATTCAACTATTCATAGAAATATTATGAATAGAGATTTTAAAATAATTTATACAAAGAAGATTTTTAATGACAGATATTAAAATGATATTTTCTAGAAATATGGAAAGAAGTTGGAACTAATATTAAAAATAGGAATATAGATTTTATAAGAGAATGGACTTATAAAATGGAATTTAATAAATGAGATTATTTTATAAAAAATGAAACTCAAGGAGTTATAAAATTTATAAACGATGTTTGTAAATAAAGGAAATTGATATTAGATGATAAATTGAGAATATAAATTTATAGGAAGAATTTATATCAGAATATGGGAATAGGATGAGAAAGAAATAGTGGGTATTAATTTTGAAGTGGAAAGGGTTAGGTAGATCGAAAAGGAAGCGATATGATGGAAATCGGGAGGAATTTATAAATTAAATTGGCTATTATGATTTTAAAAATATATTTTAAAATGTAAATGGTTAAGTTTGTTTGAAAAGGAAAATTTTATTATTGAACAACAAGATTTTAAACTAGTTGGGATTGAAATAATTTAGTAAGTGAATTTTTTTAACTATTTGACATTTATTTAAATAAATCCTAAACTTTAAAATCATCTTTGAAAAGTGATGTTATAAAAAGCATTTCGATATTTTAGATAATTACTTGAACATGTCTTAGAAATAAATTATTATTACTCTTTTAAATACTCATTATATATATAGAGTTTTGTGATGTTTTAAATTTATTTATAAATCTTCATGGAAATGGGGTTATTCACTATATGGGATTTATAAGAGAAATCACAAAATGGAATTGGGGAAAAGTAAGAAAATTTTGAAAGTAGTTAAATAAAAGTAAACTTCAAAAAAATGAAATAAAATTCATAAAAGATGTATAAAGGGAAATTGGAATTATAAGCAAGTATATTTGAGTTTGGAAAGTATTAAAGGAAATTAATAAAGGAAAAACGGAGCCTATAAAATTCGTTCTAAAACGAGTTATGGAATTTACAAATAAATTATTAAATGATTTTTGAGAAAATAGGAAATATTTGGAATGTTTCCTAAGTGTTGAACATAAAAATGGGGTTGGAAAAAAATGTTCTAAGTATTATATAAGTTTGGGAATATTCCATTGAAAATACATGGATTTGAAATCGTTTCAAACGTTGGAAATTTTAGAAGGGATTTGAATATATATACACACACCTTATAAAGATATCTAGAATTAAATTTTTAAAAATTTATAATAAGGCATGATGTCTGCTTATGGATGTTTTATTGATGGTTAAATAACCGACTATCAATTTTGGCCAAATTCGTTGACCGTTTCGAAAAGACCGGGATCTGCTTTGCATTATTACAACATGATAGGGGATTCTCGCTTCGTGTTTGGTGGCGAGTAGGAGACCCATACTCCTATAGTCCTGGATGGTTGGTTGCAGTCAAGAGGCTGGCAATAAAAGCAAATTCGAGGTACCAATGTATGCGATGGTGGAAAGCGGCACAGTTGGTATCAATGCTGAAGGTTAAGAAATAACCTTTGCTCTAGGGGGATTACTCATTAGAGATAGGGTCATTAGTACCTTGGAATGAGTTTGAGTGTATTAATAGGTGTGAGCGTGTATTTTTAGTGAATATAAAATGTTTTATTGTGTTGGTTGATTTATTAAGTGGCTTACGAAATCTGGTCGGCACAGTCCGTACGACTGTATCTATAGGGGTTTCTAAACTCTTGAATAGAATAATTCGACACGGTATTGTTTCGGAATGGGGTAAATGAAATAATGTTACACAAAGATATATTTTGATATGAAATAAACAATTTTCTGAAATTATTATATTTATTCGGAGTGTTTGGATGATAATATTATAATCTAACAAGATTACAAAATTGAAAATGGTTTATATAACCAAATGAAAATTTGTATAAGTGTAAATTATACAAACGCGTTATAATTAAAATGGATTCAAACCAGAATTTGGAAATTTAAAATTTCGGAATCTTTGAGAAATGTTTAAAATGAGTTTGAAATAAGTATGTGGGAATTTGAAATTGCGGTGATTTTTGAAAAAAAAATCCGAAGTGGTTGGAAAGAGGAAGTGTGATATTATTTTTGGAATATTTTCAGATGGAAATTGTTTTAAATGGATTTTAGAATTAATGAAGCACTGAACTCACTATAGTGCTGGAAAATAACTCTAGCGATGATGGTTGTATCATCAGTATTCATTTTCGAGTCTCTAAGTGACGGATTGCTACCAAAATAATTGATTTGGAGATTTTTGTTGGAAAACAAACATTGTTTTAAAACTTCCAAGATAAATTATTTTTGGATAAGTGCCGGGTACTCAAAAATTTTAGAACTAAAATTTTTGAATTAAAATAAAAAGTGAGAAAGTTCAAAGGGAAATTAACTTAAGTCGAAGGGATTAAATTTTAAAAATTTAATTGATTGTTGTTAGAATGGAATTTACGAAATGGTGATTTAACTTAAGCAAAAGTTAATTCAATTAAATTAAATGATGTGATTATAATAAATAAAATGAAATGAGTAGTATGTGATAAAGCTAACTAAATATACATGCATATGAATGTGCAAGTGAATGATACAAATTAAAATAAGTAAGGAAGTGTGGAAAAATTTGAAATTTGAATTAAATTCTTACTTGATTAAATTGAATAAATTAAAAATAAATTTATTTGGAGAGAAATTTGATTTAAGTATGAATAACTCGAGTATGGTTTTGCAAAGTTGGTTAAAGGGAATTGAAATTTTAAATAAATGAATTGGATTTGAATCATATTGAATTAACTTAAAATTTTAAATATGAATTATAAAATAACTATATAACTATAATTTATAAATTTGGATTAGATTAGAAATAATATCGAATTAAAGTAGATATAAATCTCGAGTTGTGAAATATTATATAACTATAAGTTATAAAATTTGAATGGCATAAAAAATTTAAGTGGAAATTTTGGAATTGTGAATAAATAAGTTTGAATATCCTACAAAAATGGAGTTAATGGAATATTATGTATTAAGCTATAAAGAGATGTGTAAGTTTGAGCAAATAATAAAATAGGTATAACTCAATTATAGAGTAGATGAATTTGAGGAAAGTAAGTTGTGAACTTTATAATTGGAAAAATGGATTTTGAGGATATATAGCACTGAACTCACTACCGACGCTGGGAAATAATCCTAGTGATGACTACGCACATCATAAGTATTCATTTTTGAGTCTCTAAGATGGATTGCTACCGTAATTGATTTGTTCAGATTTGTTGAGCAAACAAATTTTGTTTTGGAAATTTTGAAGGAAATTTGTTTAGATAAAAAAACCAGGCTTTGTTTAAATTAAAAAAAAGGCACGATTAGGGATATTTATGATTTAAAAATGATTTGAAATATATACCGGATGTTTAAAAATTCTGAAATCCTTATTTAATAATTTAGAGATTATCAGGAGATAAGTTGTAAACTTATAAATGGTGAATGATTTTGAAGAAAATATGGAAATTGAATTTTGGGATTAAAATAAAAAGCGGGAAAGAAAAATGAAATTTAACTTAGATTAAGATTGAAGAAATTAGATTTTTGAAATTTAATTGAGTGTGATTTGAATGGAATAAATTAGTGAAGTAGACTAGTTAAATGGATTAAATTGGAATGTGAATGAATTGAATTGAGAAATTAAAAAAATCGAATGGGAATAAATAAATTTCGATAGCTCATAAAAATTGAAGTTTATGGAGTAAAAATATGCTTGGGCTATAAATATGTGTAAATCTCGTGTTAAAATAAAATGTGAATATATTCGAGTATAAAATTGATGCAAAAGTGGAAAATAAGTAGGGTGGCTTATAAAAAGTAATTTTTGAATTTATTTGGAATAAATATTTATTGGATAATTAATTTTTGAATTTAATTATCGGAAATTGGGTAAATTATTGAATTTGGAGTTTTAAGCCTGTTAAAAATAATTTAAAGGCTTGGAAAATATACTTTGTGTAACAACCCGCATATTTATCGATTTTTATATTTAAATATTTTATTAATTATTTTATCGTTCGTCGGATTTTGGACCGAAAACTTACTTTTTGCATACGGTCGAATTAGGACTCGAAACCACCTCCATTGAGTTCAAAATGCCGTTTGCGACCTTTTTGAGTATAAGCTTCGATATGTTTGGGGAAAGTTGAATTTTGCTACTTTTTGCTTAGGGTTTTGGTTTGGGCTGAGCCAATTAACCACTTACTAACTCAGTTCCAACCCTCTCCTCTTCATTCACTTCTCTTCTATTTTCCTAACACTCAAGCTTTTATGTTAATGGAGGATGGAAGAGGAAATTAAAACTCCAAGCCCTAGCTTCCTTTGCAAATCCAAGCATTAGCTCCAAACTCAAGAAGAACCTTTTGGTAAGCATCTCCTTCTTCTTCTCCAACTCTTTCTCCATTCAATTTCAGAAATTTCCTAAACCTAATTTTTGGAATGTTTCTCTTTTAAAGCTTAGATTCAAGCTTCTAGTGTTGAGATTGAAGAGTTCTTGTTCTTGCCATTGCTTTCAAGCTTCATCTTCATAAATTTAGTTCAAAGGTGAGATTTTTATCTCACATCTATGACTATAACTATCTTTGGTTGTTGGGTATGAATTCCTAACACTTCTTCTTGTGCATTTGCTCTTGTTTTGGATTGATTTTGTGAATACTCCAATTTTTGGGTTTTTAAGTCAAATTTGTGTGAAATCCTTTTATGGATGTTTGATCATGCTTTTGGTGATGCATCGAGGAGCATATAGGGCCGGGTTGCCGATTGGCATAAATCCTTAGAGCCAATGTTCGTCCGGTTGCATTTTGGAAGAGTTTGCTCTTCATTTGAATAAGGTTGAAAAACAGCACAGGCATGATTCAGTCGACTGAAAATCTCTGTTCAGTCGACTGAACCTGAAACCCGAGAGTTTCCAGGCATGATTCAGTCGACTGAAAAACTCTGCACAGTCGACTGAAACTGGAAACAGAAAGTTTCCTGAACCTGGAAAATTTCCAGGTACAGGGTCAGTCGACTGAAAATCTCTGCTCAGTCGACTGAACCTGCTGTTTGAGTCCAATTTGCCTTTTTGGATTGAATTTCCAATTTAAATCGATTCGTGATGATCCTATTTATTGTCATCATTTATTATCATCTTTGATGACTTATTTTCTTTGGGAATTTTATATATATCCACTTCGATGGATCCTTTATCGATTTCATTGGATTTTATTCACATCTTCGAATGTGATCTTTGTGATTGATTGTTTCTACAATCCCCCTTGTGCTTTATCACTTTAAAAACATAAAGTTTTCTATACTAGTAGTAAATATCAAAACTCTTTCCTCAAACGATTTCAATACTATTTTAATACCAAATTCGTTTATAAAACCGTTTTCCAATCTATTAGTATATACAAACCTTTACCTCACTCGTACGAGAAATCTAATTAAACGGCTTAGTAAAACAAGTGGTATGAAACGCTTGCATTTACTTTGTCGGTTAATTCTTGGACTTGTTCGATTGAATCTCTTGTGACAATTTTCTAGTGGAGATCTACAATTTGTTCGTAAATATTTAAGTTAAGCTAGTGGTTATGGGACATGAAGCTAAGCTCATACATTTACTAGCTTATTGTAATTGACACTTCTCTTTGATCATGACGATCATCTTTGTGGTTTAGACTAGCAATGTGCGATGTCTCTTTGTCTATGTGGAGGACTGTTCCTCATTTTATTGAGTTTCGTCTCATTCTAGAACATGGGGTGTATCTTTCTAGGTGCATCGATGTTTATTTATTTGTGCATGGGGCGTATCTTTCTAGGTGCGTCGATGCTAGAACATGGGGTGTATCTTTCTAGGTGCATCGATGTTTATTTATTTGTGCATGAGGCGTATCTTTCTAGGTGCGTTGATGCTAGGGCATGGGGCGTATCTTTCTAGGTGCGTCGATGTTCGACTGTTCATGGGGCATATCTTTTTAGGTGTGTCGATGTCCAGTTTCTTTTGGGGATTGGCCATCCTTTTTATTGTGATTTGGTTCATCGGATGTCCCGTTGTACGACGTCGTTGTTCCTTTTTCTTGTGATTTCTGGATTTCGTCCGTTGATTTCTGGAATTTATGTTTCACCAACTTTTACGATGGGCATTGATATATGTCATTTATTGTGGCTTGGTGAATGAAATTAGGAGTATGACATTCCTTTTATCTTGAGTAGATTATTGTGATATTGATTAATCTCTTGTTGATTTCCAATTTACTTATTTATCACAGCTTGGCATTGTGATTATTATATGTTTATGTCATATCTCTTATTATATATCACTTCATCTGATATTTATAGCTAGACTGATCCGTTTATTATTTTCTTATTAAATAATACTCGGGTCAGACTGAGAATTTACAAGTGCTTCTGCTTGACTCCTTATCGGACTATCATTCCGACTTTTGGCAAACTACTTAGATTAGTAGTTTATTTTGTTGTATACATTTGAGATATAGACTCCATAATGTATACTTATTCTTTTGTGTAGTTCATGTAACCATTTCTTTTGTGATATGTGGATCTTTTTAGACCACTACTCTGATGTACACTTTCATGTGTAATATTCATATCTATTTCCGCCTTTGTGATATGAATTGTCTGTGACTGATTTATGTTATTTTTATTTCTATATTTGTTTCCGAAGAAATTATAGCCACTGTGTAGTAGCTTTGAGTTTGTGTCGGTATGTCGGATTTCCTCTTGAGATGAAAAGTTATATTTTTATCCGGTATATCGGTACTCGCACAAAGCAATTATACAGATGGTCGCTCCTCAACAGCCTTATTCTCCGTGCTAGTTGACAGCATTCACAGTAATGTTCTTGGCTAGCGTGGGTATAGAGGTGGGGCGTCACAGCTTGGTATCAACCGGTGGTAAAGTCAAACTGAAAAAAAAAACCTTAACACCACACAAAAGATTTCTTAGGTGATAATCCTAAGACAAACTCAAAAATACCGGAAAATTTCTCAAACTACATGAATGAGAGAAATAACGCTTTCCTTATAAGTGGGCTTAAGGAATAAAATGATGCCATCAAGTTGGAATCAAAATCATATAGGAAAAATAGAAATCTGCTTAACAGATTGAAAATGTCGAAGATGAATAGTCCACTCGAAAAATAGGATATGGGCTTCACAATGATTAAGCCGATCCTTTCAAAAAATCAATTCCGAAGCCAAAGTAAATATCGGCTCAGAAAGAAAAGTCACATAAAACAATCTCGACATCTAAAAAAAAGCAAATTGAGTGTTGCGGATCTACCATCCGGATTCACAATCCTCAAAGAAGTCATCAAGCCCAAAATATTCAAAGAAAAAGAATCGACAAGTTCTTTTGATATAAAAATAATGAGATGAAACCCATATCAAAAAGAACTCAAATAGAAAGTTCACGAATTAAAGCAATGCCATCGAGGATTGAATGAAAATACCTTGACCAAAAGTTGCAGCCTTCCTTCTCACTTGCTTGGAAGCTTAGGACACGAAGATAAAAGATGATTTTGTGATTGTATTGCCCGTTGAGTGCTTTAAGAATTTTGGTCGATGCGCTTGATCAACGTTATCGATAGGAATTTCCTAAACGCTTTGATGTGACAATCAGACACGATATATTGACTTGTAAAAATGTAAATTTTTGTAGAAAGATTATTACATAAAAGTAAAAATGTAATTTTGGAAGTTTTAACTTTTCGGGAAAGAGAATTACTTAAAAGAAGTCCTTTCTTTTCGATATTCTTATTCTTTCTTGTGATTCCTGAAGGGGAACCAAGACTTTGCTATTTGTACCTATTGGTTTGGAATGCCATTCTCTTGCAAAGGAGAACGTGCTATCACTTGTGCTTCTAAATCTTTATAGCTTATCGAGACTAGATATGCCACTCATGATCTAGTGTTCGTGGCAATTGTTTTTGCTTTTGGAACTTTGACATCATCATTTTTGGATAAGAAAGTTGTTCTCTACCTCGATCATAAATCTTTGGAATAATTATTTTCCCATAAGGAACTTCATGTTGACTTAAGTTCCTAACATCTTATGATCTTGATATTCCTTTTTATTCCTGAAGGGGAAATCGTGTTGCCAATGCGCTTTGTCGTAGGCAACAAGTGGTTGATTCTTTGATGTTGTCTGAATGGAATTATTTTTCTATCAACTTCATCGGACGTTTTGGTATACTTCGTTTTATTGAGCTTTATCTCATTCCTTTTAAGGACTTGCGTCCGATGTCCTTTTATTGTGTTCGGTTCATTGGACGTACCGTTTTTGTACGGCGTCAGTGTTCCGAATTATTTGGGATTTGATTCATCGGATGTACCGTTTGTACTACATCGATGTCTTTGCTTTTGATTCATCGGATGTACCGTTTGTACTACATCGATGTCTTTGCTTTTGATTCATCGGATGTACCGTTTGTACTACATCGATGTCTTTGCTTTTGATTCATCGGATGTACCGTTTGTACTACATCGATGTCTTTTCTTTTGATACATCAGATGTACCGTTTGTACTACATCGATGTCTTTGCTTTTGATTCATCGGATGTACCGTTTGTACTACATCGATGTCTTTGCTTTTGATTCATCGGATGTACCGTTTGTACTACATCGATGTCTTTGCTTTTGATTCATCGGATGTACCGTTTGTACTACATCGATGTCTTTGCTTTTGATTCATCGGATGTACCGTTTGTACTACATCGATGTCTTTGCTTTTGATTCATCGGATGTACCGTTTGTACTACATCGATGTCTTTGCTTTTGATTCATCGGATGTACCGTTTGTACTACATCGATGTCTTTGCTTTTGATTCATCGGATGTACCGTTTGTACAACATCGATGTCTTTGCTTTTGATTCATCGGATGTACCGTTTGTACTACATCGATGTCTGTGCTTTTGATTCATCGGATGTACCGTTTGTACTACATCGATGTCTTTGCTTTTGATTCATCGGATGTACCGTTTTTACTACATCGATGTCTTTGCTTTTAATTCATCGGATGTACCGTTTGTACTACATCGATGTCTTTGCTTTTGATTCATCGGATGTACCGTTTGTACTACATCGATGTCTTTGCTTTTGATTCATCGGATGTACCGTTGTACTACATCGATGTCTTTGCTTTTGATTCATCGGATGTACCGTTGTACTACATCGATGTCTTTGCTTTTGATTCATCGGATGTACCGTTGTACTACATCGATGTCTTTGCTATGGTTCATCGGATGTACCGTTTGTACTACATCGATGTCTTTGCTTTGGTTCATTGGGCGTACCGTTTTTGTACTACGCTGATGTCCCAAAATGTTTGAGTTTCTAGTTTTTCGGGCGTACCGTTTTTGTACTACGCCGTTGCACCGGCTCAATTTTCTGCTATTCTTGACGTCCCCCACGTCTTTTATCTACGGGAATGCCTTAGGGATTCCGGTTTTTATTCTTGAGCCCGGTGTTATTGTAGAAATTGAAGTTTCACCAGATTTCTTGCTAACTCTTTTGTGCACTTTATGGTGAACTTCCTATTTCAAATTTTTCTTTTGTGTTAATATGCTTCTATGGTTGTTACTTCATATATTTCCTTCTTACTTATTGCGAGGACGTAATTTCTTTAAGGAGGGGAGTCTGTAACAACCCGCATATTTATCGATTTTTATATTTAAATATTTTATTTAAATATTTTATCGTTCGTCGGATTTTGGACCGAAAACTTACTTTTTGCATACGGTCGAATTAGGACTCGAAACCACCTCCATTGAGTTCAAAATGCCGTTTGCGACCTTTTTGATTATAAGCTTCGATATGTTTGGAGAAAGTTGAATTTTGCTACTTTTTGCTTAGGGTTTTGGTTTGGGCTGAGCCAATTAACCACTTACTAACTCAGTTCCAACCCTCTCCTCTTCATTCACTTCTCTTCTATTTTCCTAACACTCAAGCTTTTATGTTAATGGAGGGTGGAAGAGGAAATTAAAACTCCAAGCCCTAGCTTCCTTTGCAAATCCAAGCTTTAGCTCCAAACTCAAGAAGAACCTTTTGGTAAGCATCTCCTTCTTCTTCTCCAACTCTTTCTCCATTCAATTTCAGAAATTTCCTAAACCTAATTTTTGGAATGTTTCTCTTTTAAAGCTTAGATTCAAGCTTCTAGTGTTGAGATTGAAGAGTGCTTGTTCTTGCCATTGCTTTCAAGCTTCATCTTCATAAATTTAGTTCAAAGGTGAGATTTTTATCTCACATCTTTGACTATAACTATCTTTGGTTGTTGGGTATGAATTCCTAACACTTATTCTTGTGCATTTGCTCTTGTTTTGGATGGATTTTGTGAATACTACAATTTTTGGGTTTTTAAGTCAAATTTGTGTGAAATCCTTTTATGGATGTTTGATCATGCTTTTGGTGATGCATCGAGGAGCATATAGGGCCGGGTTGCCGATTGGCATAAATCCTTAGAGCCAATGTTCGTCCGGTTGCATTTTGGAAGAGTTTGCTCTTCATTTGAATAAGGTTGAAAAATACCCCAGGCATGATTCAGTCGACTGAAAATCTCTGTTCAGTCGACTGAACCTGAAACCTGAGAGTTTCCAGGCATGATTCAGTCGACTGAAAAACTCTGCACAGTCGACTGAAACTAGAAACAGAAAGTTTCCTGAACCTGGAAAACTTCCAGGTACAGGGTCAGTCGACTGAAAATCTCTGCTCAGTCGACTGAACCTGCTGTTTGAGTCCAATTTGCCTTTTTGGATTGAATTTCCAATTTAAATCGATTCGTGATGATCCTATTTATTGTCATCATTTATTATCATCTTTGATGACTTATTTTCTTTGGGAATTTTATATATATCCACTTCGATGGATCCTTTATCGATTTCATTGGATTTTATTCACATCTTCGAATGTGATCTTTGTGATTGATTGTTTCTACAATCCCCCTTGTGCTTTGTCACTTTAAAAACATAAAGGTTTTCTATACTAGTAGTAAATATCAAAACTCTTTCCTCAAACGATTTCAATACTATTTTAATACCAAATTCGTTTATAAAACCGTTTTCCAATCTATTAGTATATACAAACCTTTACCTCACTCGTATGAGAAATCTAATTAAACGGCTTAGTAAAAGAAGTGGTATGAAACGCTTGCGTTTACTTTGTCGGTTAATTCTTGGACTTGTTCGATTGAATCTCTTGTGACAATTTTCTAGTGGAGATCTACAATTTGTTCGTAAATGTTGAAGTTAAGCTAGTGGTTATGGGACACGAAGCTAAGCTCATATATTTACTAGCTTATTGTAATTGACACTTCTCTTTGATCATGACGATCATCTTTGTGGTTTAGACTAGCAATGTGCGATGTCTCTTTGTCTATGTGGAGGACTGTTCCTCATTTTATTGAGTTTCGTCTCATTCTAGAACATGGGGTGTATCTTTCTAGGTGCATCGATGTTTATTTATTTGTGCATGGGGCGTATCTTTCTAGGTGCGTCGATACTAGAACATGGGGTGTATCTTTCTAGGTGCATCGATGTTTATTTATTTGTGCATGAGGCGTATCTTTCTAGGTGCATCGATGCTAGGGCATGGGGCGTATCTTTCTAGGTGCGTCGATGTTCGACTATTCATGGGGCATATCTTTTTAGGTGTGTCGATGTCCAGTTTCTTTTGGGGATTGGCCATCCTTTTTATTGTGATTTGGTTCATCGGATGTCCCGTTGTACGACGTCGTTGTTCCTTTTTCTTGTGATTTCTGGATTTCGTGTGTTGATTTCTGGAATTTATGTTTCACCAACTTTTACGATGGGCATTGATATATGTCATTTATTGTGGCTTGGTGAATGAAATTAGGAGTATGACATTCCTTTTATCTTGAGTAGATTATTGTGATATTGATTAATCTCTTGTTGATTTCCAATTTACTTATTTATCACAGCTTGGCATTGTGATTATTATATGTTTATGTCATATCTCTTATTATATATCACTTCATCTGATATTTATAGCTAGACTGATCCGTTTATTATTTTCTTATTAAATAATACTCGGGTCAGACTGAGAATTTACAGGTCCTTCTGCTTGACTCCTCATCGGACTATCATTCCGACTTTTGGCAAACTACTTAGATTAGTAGTTTATTTTGTTGTATACATTTGAGATATAGACTCCATAATGTATACTTATTATTTTGTGTAGTTCATGTAACTATTTCTTTTGTGATATGTGGATCTTTTTAGACCACTACTCTGATGTACACTTTCATGTGTGTCATTCATATCTATTTCCGCCTTTGTGATATGAATTGTCTGTGACTGATTTATGTTATGTTTATTTCTATATTTGTTTCCGAAGAAATTATAGCCACTGTGTAGTAGCTTTGAGTTTGTGTCGGTATGTCGGATTTCCTCTTGAGATGAAAAGTTATATTTTTATCCGGTATATCGGTACTCGCACAAAGCAATTATACAGATGGTCGCTCCTCAACAGCCTTATTCTCCGTGCTAGTTGACAGCATTCACAGTAATGTTCTTGGCTAGCGTGGGTATAGAGGTGGGGCGTCACACTTTGATAATATGGAAGGTGATAAAACTTTTAAAAATTGAATTTAAAGGTGTTTTGTTCGGGTTTTAAAATTTTATCGTTTAATTAGAATTTAAAAATAGCCGTCCGAGGCACAGCCTCAGAATCCGACGATACCAGTTCCATGTGATCCGTAATATTATATTATTATCAGATTTCGAATTTCGTAACGTTTGGAGTTGTCCTGTGATCACACGGTAAGTAAACGTGGTGGTAAATTTTATCGAAAACTAAATATAATATAGGGTTTGACCGTCAGTTGAAATAATTTCACGTCAAAACGTTTTCCCCTTCTTTGCTATCACTATGGCTAACCTTCTCCAGTACGCATTCCCACCTTTATATCACGTCTTCTTTCTTTTCATATTCACAAGCCTGAGAATTGAAAGCAAATTTTATGGAGCATCTCAAATTGATGGATGAAGTTTTATCGTCAATTTATTTCCTCTTCCTCCCTCTATTCGATTTCTATAAATCGAAATAGCCGCACTTCCCTCCCTCCTCTCGTTCGTTTCCTCTTCAAATCGATTCTCAAAAAAAAAAAATTGCCTGCGTTGTCTTCGTTCAAATAAGAATCGAACGAATACGAAGGAGGGTAGAATCACGGTCCTTATCATTTGAAATCGAATACGATCTTGGATCGAAATCGACTCGATGTCGAAGGGTATTCAAGCGACTCGTTCGTCAAGCCGAGATCTTCGCAGTGTCATCCGAGTGTCGCGAGCTCGCAGGTGACTGAGGTCGCGTTGTCGTGCTGGGTGGTTGAAGTCGAGGGCTTGCTGATTGTCGTGGTGGCGGCCGATGTTGAAGGAGGTGCGAGCGATGGCAATGTTCGCAATGATAGAGGGATGGGTCCGCTTTGTTGGTGGCACTGTAGGTCAGAAGGGATGTCGCGGTGGGCGATTTATGGTTCACAAAAATCTCGGCCTGATTTCTTGGTAAGGTTGATGATTTAATTTCTGAATTTTAGTTTTTTTTTTAAAAAAAAGAGTAAAGTTAAACACAGAAGTTTTATTTAGTCAGGGTTTATTATTTACACGTAAGATTTAGGAGAAAGGATTGTAAATATTTAAAACTTTTATAAGATTTCAAATAAATTTTAATTTCCATGTTGTTTTAAAACTTTTGGAGTTGGTGAATAAGTGATAAATTAAATTATTGGTTATTTTGATTACGAAGATAATTTATTAATGGAATTTAGTTAAAATAAATTTATTAGTTTAAAACCAAATATTTAGTTTAAATTAAGTTGTTGGCCAATTTAATTTATTAAATAGTAAATCATTGTAGATTATCTCGACTATTGATAAAAAATTTAAATGTTTATACAAGGTCGAAATAGGAAGGAAACAAGTCGAGATGAAATGGACTTGCAAATCAATACAAAGGTGAGTTAATCTCACTTAGTTAATTTAAATTTAAATGATGAAATTTAAATAATTGTTTGAATGGTTAAATTGATGAATGTGCTATAGTATTGTATATTCTGGAATTGGCATATTATTTTGTGCTAACATCTGTGGATGCAGGGAGAGTAGGTTGGAGGGATCCAACTGGATTCCTCAAAATATTTAATTTTGTTTGAATATTCTGTGATATGATTTTTGATATCCTGTGATGAACTATTTGAATAATTGGATGTTATGGTTTGGTTGGACCTATTTGGATATGCTGAGTTATCAAAATCTCTAGAATGGAATTTACGAAAAGAAATAAAAGAGTATATTTTAAAGTAAAATAATTCTAGTGAACTGGAATAAATTAATAATGAATTGAAAATAAAATAAAATAAAAGCGATTGCAAAATTCTAACAAATTTGGGATAAGAGGATTTTGAACTAATAGGGGGTATAATAATTTGTGAAGCTTAAGTGATATTATTTGAAAGAATAAAGAATTTATTTTTAAATTTAAGGATGAAATTTAATTTAGTGATGAAGAAGGAATTTTGGAAATCTGAAATTGATATTCTTAGTTAAAAGGGTTTTTACTCAAAATAAGGAAAAAAAATCTGAAAGTTAATGAAATTTGAATAAATAAAGTAAGAGAAGGAATTTATTTCAAAGTAAAGTAAAATAGGGAATCAATTGCAAATTAATTAAGTGTTTGGGTTTTGAAATTTAAAAAGAAGTGAGATTTTGGGAATTTATAAACTGGGTTTATAAAGTGAAATAAAATGTCGGTGGATATTTCAAATATATAAATTCAAGGTAAGGATTTATTAAAGGAATAAGAATTTGTTTAAAAATAAATGTCGGTTTATTTTTAAGAGAGTGAAAGAGAAGAGTATTTCCCTGGATAGCCAAGTATGGTGTTTAAAGAAGTTTTAAAAATAAATTAAAGGTTTTAATATTGTTTTAAAAAGAATGTTTTGGAAAGTTTATTATTTCTAAATGTTAATTTTTAAAGTAAGTATATTTTTCCTAAATCTATTATTGTAATAACCATATAAAGTAACTTGGTATTGTGTTTAAAAGAGGAAATTTAGTTTATATTTTATAAAGTGTTTTATATAAAATATTCTTAAAGTGTATATATATATATTTTAATAAAATATTTAAAGTGGTTTTAATTTTAATGTTATAAAGTATATTTTATAAAAAAATTCTTTTAAATTATTTAAGTCTTAAGTGTTTTGAAATTGGTGTTCCAGTGGAAATAATTAATTGGGAATGTATTCTGTGAGAGGAAACTGGATTGAAACTGTTATCAAAAGGGTTTGAAAAGTGGAAATTTATCTTGTGAAGATATTTTTGGGATTAATAAATAATTTGAGAAATTATTATTGGTTGATGGTTGTTTGTGAATATTAATTGATTGTTAAATAACCGACTATCAATATTGGCCAAATGCGCTGATCGTTTCGAAGAGACCGGGATCAGGATTAATTTCTCGAAAACCCCTTCGATCCGATTTGTACGTTTCGTGGGGAAACAGTTTGGATTCGAAGATGGAGTAGTGAAGTGCAAGGGCTAGTCGCTACTAATCTTGAGGATATTTCCGAAATGGATGTAGTAGGAATAGTGCCTTCGGTTCCGTTCGAACCCGGGACGGACTTGTATGGATGAATGCTTGCGAAACATCGTCAGGTGGACGATGGGCATTCTAAGGGATATGTTCTTAAAAAGGTAACGCTTAGCCTCAAGCCTCATCAGACGGGAATGACTGAAAATCAGGGGTTATGCAGCAAGGCTAGGTGGGTAGCACCCAAGCAGGGTGAGGTCATTCCTGTCTAGATGTCCCTTTTTATTTTGGCTTAGTGGACGGTTGCTGATCCTAACCGCGGGGTAATATCACTCGGGATTGTCCATGTGACGCCCCGCCTCTATACCCACGCTAGCCAAGAACATTACGGTGAATGCTGTCAACTAGCACGGAGAATAAGGCTGCTGAGGAGCGACCATCTGTGTAATTGCTTTGCGTGAGCATTGATATGTCAGATAGTATCACAATCCGACATACCGACACAAACTCAAAGCTACTACACAGTGGATGTAATATCTTCAGAAACAAATATAGAAATAAACATAACATAAATCAGTCACAGATAATTCGTATCACAAAGGCGGAATAAGATATGAATATTACACATAAAAGTGTACATCAGAGTAGTGGTCAGAAAGATCCACAATAACACAAAATAATAGCAACATGTGCTATACAAAAAGAATACATCAATGAGTCAATATCTCAAGAGTATACAACAAAAACTACTAATCTAAGTAGTAAGCAAAAGGTCAGAGTAATGGATCCCTGGAGAGAAGTCAAGTCGAAGCACCTGCAACATCTCGGTCTGACCCGAGTATTATTTATAAGAAAATAATAAACAGATCAGTCTAGCTATAAATATCAGATAACATGATATAGAACGAAAGATATGGCATAAACGTATAATATCCATAATGGCATACTACTATAAGTATGTAAATGATAATCAACAAACGAATAATCAATATCAAAGAATCTTCTCAAAGATCCAAAAAGGGTATCATACACAAAACTTGTATTCATAACAAGTTAATGACACACGAATTCACCAATGCACAAAAATTGATAAATCATATCAATGAAAATCACTAAAATTGGTGAAGCATAAATTCTAGAATTCAACACACGAAATCCAGAAATCGTAAAATAAAAAAGGGGGGAAGGCCTATCACACGAACGGGAGCATGAAAACTAACCAATAGCTGTAACACACGAACGAGAAGCTATTTCATGGTAACTAGCCATTAATTTGACATACGAATGGTCCGAAGACCTGACACACGAATGGTCCGAAGACCGTGGGTTGCTACCCCACCAATTTGAGTCAAAACTCCACAAAGCGGGGATTAGTCTCCCTCGCAGACAAAGAGACATCGCACAATTGCTAGTCTAAACCATAAAATGATCATCATTGATCATCAAGAAGTGTCAATTACAATAAGCTAGTAAATATATGAGTTTAGCATCATGTCCCATAACCACTAGCTTAACTTAAATATTTGCGAACAAATTGTAGATCTCCACTAGAAAATTGTCACAAGAGATTCAATCGAACAAGTCCAAGAATTAACCAACGAAGTAAACGCAAGAGTTTCATACCACTTGTTTTACTAAGTCGATTAATTAGATTTTTCATACGACTGAGGTAAAGGTTTGTATATACTAGTAGATTGGAAAACGGTTTAGGAAACAAGCTTTGTAATTGAAAATAGAGTTGAAATCGTTTTGATGAAAAGGGTTTTGATATTTACTACTAGCATAGAAACCTTTATATTTTTAAAGTGACAAATCATCGAAAGGATTGTAGGAACAATCAATCATCAAAATTCACATACGAAGACGTGAATCAAATCCAAAGAAATCGATATTAAATCCATCAAAGTGGATATTTCCAAAAATTCCCAAGAAAATGTCATCAAAGTCGATAATTAAATGATAACAATAGAAGGAAACCAACACTAGTCGATAAAATTGGAATTCGTAAACAAAATAGGCAAGTAGGCAAAACACTACAGTTTCAGACGTCTGAAACAAGTGGTTCAGACGTCTGAATCTGGAAATATAAAGATTTCCAGAACATAATTCAGACGTCTGAATCAAGTGTTTTAGACGTCTAAAATAGGCATATTTAAGCCTATTTTATTTCTGTTTGAAATAGAACCAATTCAGACGTCTGAAATTCCAGGTTCAGACGTCTGAAACTGGAATTCAGAGCATTTTCTGAACCCCGACCAAAAATGGCCAAACGAATATCGAAAACGATCGAACGAGCAAGTGACGACTAAGGATTTGCGCCAAGTGACAACCCAGCCTTAAACGACTCGTCGATACGCCTCAAATATCCATGTCCAAATATCCATAAAAGGATTTTCATAGATTTTGATTTCAAAATACCAAAATTGGAATATACACCAAATCAATCCAAACCAAAATCAATTGCACAAGAGTAAGTGTTAGGAATTCATACCTAACAATCGAAGATAATTATAAATTAAGATGTGAGATAAAAATCTCACCTTTTTACAAAATCAAACAAGAAGAAGCTTGAAAGCAAATGGAGAATCAACCTCTCTTGAACACAACCCAAATGAGCTTGAATCTATGCTCAAAACGAGAACATTACCAAAATTAGGTTTAGGAATTTCTGAAATTGGTAAGAGAATAAGTTGGAGAAGAAGAAGAGAATGCTTACCATTGGGTTCTCTTGAATTTGGAGCTAGGAATTTGAGGTTGCAAGAGGAACAAGGGTTTTGGAGTTTTAATTTCTAATCTCTCCCACCATTATTGCCTTAGAACTGAAAAGAAGAAGAAGTGAGGGTGAATGGGGAAGAGTGTTTCAGTTTTGAGAATAAGTTGGCTAGTGGGATGAACCCAAACTCAAACCCAAAGTGAAAAAGGTCAAATTTTTGACTAACTCCAAATATATCAAAGTTTATACTCAAAAAGGTTGCAAACGGCATTTTGAACTCAATGGAGGTGGTCTCGAGTCCTAATTCAGCCGTTTGCAAAAAGTAGCTTTTCGGACTAAAATCCGACTAACAATAAAATATTTAAATAAAAAATCGATAAATATGCGGGTTGTTACAGACTCCCCTCCTTAAAGAAATTGCGTCCTCGCAATATTTAAGAAGAAGATATGTAGTAACAACCATAAAAGCATATTCAGCACAAAAGAAATTTGAAATAAGAAGTTCACCTCAAAGAGCACAAGAAAGTAAGTCCGGATGTGTTCGCTTAATGTACTCTCTAGATTCCCAAGAACAATCCTTAGGATTTGAAGACCATTGAACTTTAACAAGCGAAACATCTTCATTTCGAAGTCGTTTGACCTCCGAAGCAATGATACGAATAGGATGTTGCTCATAAGTTAAATTAGGCGAAACTTCAATCTCTTCCACAACACCGGGCTCAAGAATAGAATCGGAATCTCGAAGACATTTCCGAAGTTGAGAAACGTGAAACACGTCATGGATAGCAGAAAATTGAGCCGGTAATAAAAGGCGATAAGCCATGGAACCAATACGTTCAGTGATAGGAAATGGCCCAATATATCGAGGCGCCAATTTTCCCGATCGACTGAAACGTACAACACCTTTCATTGGTGAAACACGAATAAAAACAGAGTCTCCAACAGAAAATTCTAATTTCCTTCTTCGGTTATCGGCATAGGATCTTTGTCTACTCTGGGCTTCTTTCATTCTATGACGAATAAGATCAATCTTTTCTGTGGAATCACGAATAAAATTGGGACCTAAAACCAGCTTCTCGCCGGTCTCAAGCCAACAAGAAGGAGATCGGCATGGCCTTCCGTAGAGTGCCTCAAAAGGTGCCATACCAATACTAGATTGGAAGCTATTATTATAGGAGAATTCAACAGGGGAAATATGATCTTCCCAACTTCCCCCAAAATCAAGCACACAAGCACGAAGAAGATCTTCAAGTGTTTGATTCACACGCTCGGTTTGTCCATCGGACTGAGGATGATAAGCGGTGCTAAAATTGAGCTTCGTTCCCAAAGCTTTTTGATGACTCTTCCAAAACCCACTAGTAAACAATGGATCACGATCACTAACAATAGAAGTAGGAACCCCATGTAATTTAACAATCTCTTTAACAAAGAGCTTGGCCAAAAGAGGAACGGTTCGGTTAGACCGAACGGGAATGAAATGGGCGGATTTAGTAAGTCTATCAACGATCACCCATAAGCTATCATGACCCAAACGAGAACGGGGAAGGCCATCTATAAAATCCATGGAAATTTGGTCCCACTTCCAAATTGGAATTTCTAAAGGTTGCAATAACCCACCGGGCCTTTGATGTTCGACTTTAACAAGCTGGCAAGTCATGCAACAATTAACAAAGTTAGCAATATCAAATTTCATTCCCTCCCAATAATATAGTCGCTTCATATCCGCGTACATTTTACTACTACCGGGATGAATGGTGAATTTAGAACGATGAGAATCTTCTAAAATATCCTTACGAAGATCAATAATATTTGGTACGATAAGTCTACCAAATTTTCGAATGCCGCCACGAGAATCGATATCAAATTCTCTCAATCCTTCTATATCACCTCTATTCTTAATATTTTGGCCAAGAAGAGCCAAGTCGGGATCTAGCCTTTGAGCTTTAAGAATGCGGTCTAAAAGAGAAGGATGAGCCTCAAGGCTACATAAAACAAATGATGAGCATAAATCGGATACGCGGTCTCGAATCTCACAAGAGGATAATATCTCGAGATCATTCCGTTCGGATATCATCATAGAAACAACCGCTTGTTGCTTGCGACTAAGTGCATCGGCAACAGGATTTCCCTTTCCGGGAGTATAAAGGATGTCGAGATCATATGGCGCAAGGAACTCGAGCCAACGCTGTTGGCGCAAATTAAGTTCCTTCTGAGAGAACAAATACTTCAAAGACTTATGATCGGTATGAAGAACAAATTTCTCTCCTAGGAGATAATCACGCCAAATCCGAAGAGCGAAAACAATAGCCGCGAGCTCTAAATCATGAGTGGCATATCTAGTCTCGGCTGGCTTCAATTGCCTAGAAGCATAAGCAATAACACGATCTTTTTGCATAAGAACGACACCCAAACCAACGCAACTAGCATCAGTATAAACAATAAAATCTTGGTTTCCCTCGGGAATCACAAGAATAGGAGCATCAGAAAGGAGTTCTTTTAATTTCTGAAAAGAAGTTTCACATTTGTCTGACCAAATGTATTTAATGCCTTTCTTGGTTAAGCCAGTGAGAGGCACGGCAATTTTAGAAAATTCTTTGATAAAACGGCGGTAATAACCCGCCAATCAAAGAAAACTACGAATCTCCGTCACACTCTTCGGTCTCTTCCAATCTTGAATTGCTTCAATCTTTGATGGATCCACGGAAATTCCGGATTCGGAAATAATATGACCGAGAAACTTCACACGAGATTGCCAAAAATGGCATTTAGAAAATTTTGCTTTCAGTTGATTACTCCTAAGAGTTTCCAACACAATCTCGAGATGCTTCTCATGTTCCTCTTCGGTTTTTGAATACACAAGAATATCATCAATAATGATGAGAACAAACCGGTCGAGGAAGTCCTTGGAAACTCTATTCATAAGGTCAACGAAATAAGCCGGGGATTTGTTAACCCAAATGGCATAACGAGCCATTCATAAGTTCCATAACGAGTACAGAACGATGTCAAAGGAATGTTATCCTCTGCAATACGAAGCTGATTGTGACGACCCAGAATTTTCAATTTAAATTGGAATTGTTAATTGATTTTAAAATATTTAAAAGTTAATTTTAACTTGAATTCCTGACATCAATATTTACTTGATAATTAAATCATTGAATTATATAGTTTGAATATTGATTTTTATAATGGAAGATTGGGTAAATTGTTGAATCTGATATTTCTAAGCCTGTTTAAGTAATTTGAAGGCTTATAAAATTTATAATGATATTACTGAAGATAATAGAATGGTTGAAATTCAATTTAAAGCTAACGTGTTCAATTTTAAAAATATATCATTTAAATTGAATCCAAAAATAGCCTTCCGAGGCACAGTCTTGGAATTCGACGAAACTAGTCCCATTGGATCCGTAACAGTTAGTTATTATCGGATTTCAATTTTCGTAGCCATCGGTGTTGTCATTTGACCCTGACAGCTCGAAACGCTTAGAATTATTTTAATTAGTTTAATTTAAACTTGATCGTTTACTTCTGTAACTCGCGCATATGATCGAATTAACTTTCGAAACACGTTCCATTGTGTTCGGAACGTGGGTAAAACCTTATAAACGCCTGTCGGCACGTCTGATTCGGGTTCGAAATTTCGCGTAAGCTTAACGAGACGTTTTGAAAATTTTATAATATAATAAAATTTAAAATACCTATGTGTTAGAGATATTTTTGGAGCATACCCGTGAAGCTTCCCATAATCGATATTTTATTCCCATCTTCCTCTTTCACCTTTTATCAGAAGCCAAATCGAACGAATAAAATAAAAGGGGTCCATGTCGTTTGAAGATTGAGTTCCTTCTCTCCCTTATTTCGATTTACAAAATAAAATGGCCGAAGCCCTTCATCAAAAGAAAAAAGAAAAAAAAAGGGGGGGAATCGCGTTCGACTTCCTGAACCTCAGGCGATCGAATAATGTCGTCGATAGGGGTCGAGATAGTTGGGTTTCACTCACGATTGGTGAGGGGACGCGTTCGCGCATGGTTTTAGGGAGTCGAGTACGAACTTCTTAAGTTGGATCTGCGAGGCAGGAGGAAGGGGGTGCTAGGTTTCGGTCGCGAGGTCGACGTCATGTAGTTTGCTTGGGCTCGAGGCATGGTGGCAATCGAATGGCCGTGGGGTCTCACGAATTGGAATTAGGGGCATACAAGTTTGACTCGAACTCGAGCGACGGCGCTGCGATGTGGGTAGCCTACGATAATCATCAGTGAGGAGGCTAGCAGTGGTGATGCAGGTGAGTACTCTTCGATCTGTGCAACTTATTTACTGCTATGAATTTATGAAAGCTCGGGTTATATTGGTTGTCATCTATCGGTGTTGATTGAAAAGAAAATGAAATTGAAATTTAAAAAAAAAAAAGAATTTTGACAGGAAATCATTTAAATGCAATTTGGGAGATGAGCAGTAAATCAGCTATAACATGATTCTAAGTTAATGAATTAAAACTTAAGGATAATAATTCACGTGACAGTTACTTATCAATCAAATAAGTATAATTATGTAAGATTGTTAAGGGATAAATACTTGAATATTTAAAAAGGGGTAAATTGCTTAAAGTAATTAATTTAGTAATTAATTGAAAACATGGTTGTTAAAGGTTAGGTAATTTCTGTATAGGATTTGTTAATGAGAAAATGGTTCTGTTTAAATCAAATAGGGTTTAAAGATCGACGATTCTTTAAATCGGTAAGATAATTTAAATGAAAATCAATTAATTAAATTAATTAATGATTTTGGTAAATTAATTAAGTTATATTAATTTGGGATGGTCATTTGATGGTCTAATAAGTAATTACTTAATGTAATTAATGTAATAAAATTTCTGGTGTGGTGAAATGATAGATAAATTAAGATAAATAAATTAAGGAGAATTAATTTATTTAATGAAATAAATAAGAGGTGGCAATTCTAGGAGATAAGTCAAGTATGGTTAAAACTGTGTTTAATTAATATAATCAATTCAGATTAAGATAAATTGAAATATAATTAGAAATCAATAAATTATATAATTAATGATGTTAACTAAAGATTTGATTGATTAAGGTTAATTCCATAAGATGTGACTTATGAGAAGTTAATTAATATAGATAATTAATAATTGATGAAATTAAAATAGTTAATTAATCCACGAAGTAATTAAGAATACTTGTTGTTTGCGATTAAGAAGAATTATATCATGATAATTAATCAAAGATAACCACATTAATGTAATTAAAGATAATTAATCCAGTGTGATTAATAATGGAGGATTGGTTAATTAATTAATTTGAAAATTTATGAAGGAATCTAAGCGATTGAAGTTTGAAAATTCAATTAAAATCAATTGAATTTATTATATGTGATTAAGCTTTGCTTATGGATGATTGAAGAGTATCGGATGTTTTGATTGAATTGATATCCTTGATATAATTGTTGTGTTTTCGTTTGGATAACTAGGGTAAGGATAATATGAGTTTCGAAGAGACCGAAGTCGGGTATTAATGAATACCCGAAACCACTTCGATCCTTATAATTTGATATGTGGATCTGATAGGTTGAAGTGGAATGACTTAAGTAAACTGGACCATTTAAATCTAAGTTTTGGCACTTAGAAATTGGTGTGTGAAATGGTTGATGTATAATATCTTGTGAAGTGTAGATCGATATAAGTTACCCCGGGTTTGTATAAATTGTATGCTTTTGTATTCCAAGTTAAATGGGTTTACTCACGCTGGTTTCCAGCCTGACCCGGGTGTTACTTTGGTGTAATGCTTGGGTCAGACCGAGTATTATAGATTTTCAGGTAGGACGTTCTGGAGTTCAGGAGGCGAGCTGGATGGTGAGAACGTATAGGGCACTTCCGCTGTATTCATTTTATTGTTATATGAGACATGATAACTGTGTGTGTATATATATATTCAGTGACTGTATAAATGTGAAACTCTGATATATATGAAATTAAATGGACAGATAGTATTCTGTTTTTTTAACTGTTATTATTATTGATTAGTATATTTTATCCGCTGCGAATGTGAGATGTTTGGGGTTTCTGTTCTTCTTCTTCTATCTCTTTCTTCTTTTCATAACTATCTGAAATTTTTGGGTTCGAAAATTTCGGGTCGTTACACTGATGAAATCCAGTAGCTAAGTCTAATTGTGAAAAGACTTTAGCACCACTAAGCTGATCGAATAGATCATCAATCTGAGGTAAAGGATATTTATTTTTGATAGTAAGATCATTAAGCTTGCGGTAGTCAACGCAAGGCCTAAGAGTTCCATCAGATTTCTTCACAAAAATAGCTGAAGCTCCCCAAGGCGAGGAACTAGAGCGAATAAATTGCTTCGTATCCAATTCAGATAATTGTTTACGCATCTCCTCGTTTTCTTTACTGGACATACGATAAGGAGGACGAGTAATAGGTTGAGCTCCAGGAATAAGATTAATTTTGAACTCAATTGCTCGCTTAGGTGGTAATCCCAAAACGGGCTCGAATATGTCGGAAAATTCACGAACGACGTGAATAAGAGAAATTATATCACCCTCGTCATCATCATCATCGTCATCACGAGGATTTAAAGAATATAAAGATGCAACCAAGCTGGAATCTGAGTCCTTGAGAATAATAGAAAGCTGCTTAACAGATAGAGGATGTCGAAGATGAATAGTCCGCTCAGGACATAGGATATGGGCTTCATAACGGTTAAGCCAATCCATTCCCAAAATCATTCCAAAGCCTAAGTAGCGCATAACATGCAAATCGGCTAGGAAAGAAAAATCACATAAAATAATCTCCACATCTTTACAAAGCAAACTAATCGTTGCAGATCCACCAACCGGATTCGAAATTCTCAAAGAAGTCATTAAACATAAAACATCCAAAGAAAAAGTGCCAACAAGTTCCTTTGAAATGAAAGAATGGGATGCACCCGTATCAAAGAGAACTCTAATAGGTTAATCATGAAATAAAATAATTCCATCTAGAATGGAATGAGAAATACCTTGGTCACGAGATGTGTTGCCAGGGGCTTGAGCAACATTTAACTTTCCCTCCTTCTTGCCTTCAAGTTTGAGGCATTGATGAATAAAATGATCCGGACTTTTACAATAGCGACAAGATCGAGGCTTTGAACACTCGTTCGCAAAATGGTCCCTAGAACCACAGTTGTAGCATTTCCCTTCACTAAGGGAAAAAGTCTTAGCAGTAGGAATTGCTTGTTTCCCCTTTTTATTGGGATAAGGACCTTTAAATTTGTTAGGCCTCTTTTTGTTGTTGAAGCTAGGTTTGGAAGCTACTACTTCAACATCACTCCCCCTATCAGCCTCTTCAAGACGAAGAGCGATACCTACAAGTTGGTCAAAGGGAACTTCTAATTTTAGAAGTAATGGCTTCTTGAGATTCTTATTTAAGCCATAGACGAACCTCTGGTTCTTCTTCAATGGGATGTTGATGTATTCAAGCCCATATTTGGAAAGCGACTCAAAGGACGTGACATAATCGGTCACAGAGGATTCACCTTGAACAAGGTCAATGAAACGACGAGCCATCGTCACTTTCTCAGCTTCTGGAACGAATTTTAATTCGAAGCGTTCTCGGAATTGCTCCCAGGTGAGATCTGCTTCATTAATCTCAGAAATAAGAAGTTCGTACCAGTCCAATGCTCTCTCTTGGAGCATACTGAAGGCCACCTGAACTCGGTGAAGATCGATAAGATTCATGCGCGAAAAGATGCGATCGCATGTTCTAAGCCAAGCTTGGACTTCAATAATAGTTTCGGAACCTTTAAAGGGCTTCCCACCCAAATTAGTGTAATCGCTGCACAAGCGTGCAAATCCCGACTTTGGGTGAGTAGGTTTCGGGTTAGCTCCAGTTGCTTGAGCATTAGTTACCAAATCAAGAAGCTGTTGAGCAGTCATAAAAACTCCATCCTGGGGTGGAGTACTAGATGGCACGGCTCTGGGCGGCCTGGTCTAGACATTTCTCTTCCTTTTGAAAGAAAGAAAGAAAGAAGAAGAAGAAAAAGGTTATTCACTAAACAATTATCAAGAAATCTTGATAAATAAAACAAGGAATGATAAAAGAAAATAGGATAGAAAGGTACGAAGACTCGAATTAATCCTAAGGTATAACTCCTAAGATGGACTTAGGACGATGATCGTTGTTAAGTCATTCTACATGGTTCCAAAGTTTGGCTCTGATACCAAGTTGTGACGCCCCGCCTCTATACCCACGCTAGCCAAGAACATTACGGTGAATGCTGTCAACTAGCACGGAGAATAAGGCTGCTGAGGAGCGACCATCTGTGTAATTGCTTTGCGTGAGCATTGATATGTCAGATAGTATAACAATCCGACATACCGACACAAACTCAAAGCTACTACACAGTGGATGTAATATCTTCAGAAACAAATATAGAAATAAACATAACATAAATCAGTCACAGATAATTCGTATCACAAAGGCGGAATAAGATATGAATATTACACATAAAAGTGTACATCAGAGTAGTGGTCAGAAAGATCCACAATAACACAAAATAATAGCAACATGTGCTATACAAAAAGAATACATCAATGAGTCAATATCTCAAGAGTATACAACAAAAACTACTAATCTAAGTAGTAAGCAAAAGGTCAGAGTAATGGATCCCTGGAGAGAAGTCAAGTCGAAGCACCTGCAACATCTCGGTGTGACCCGAGTATTATTTATAAGAAAATAATAAACGGATCAGTTTAGCTATAAATATCAGATAACATGATATAGAACGAAAGATATGGCGTAGATGTATAATATCCATAATGGCATGCTACTATAAGGATGTAAATGATAATCAACAAACGATAAATCTATATCAAAGAATCTTCTCAAAGATCCAAAAAGAGTATCATCCCAAAACTTGTATTCATAACAAGTTAATGACACACGAATTCACCAATGCACATAAATTGAAAAATCATATCAATGAAAATCACTAAAATTGGTGAAGCATAAAATCTAGAATTCAACAAACGAAATCCAGAAATCATAAAATAAAAAAGGGGGGAAGGCCTATCACACGAACGGGAGCGTGAAAACTCACAAACAGCTGTAACACACGAACGAGAAGCTATCTCATGGTAACTAGCCATTAATTTGACACACGAATGGTCCGAAGACCTGACACACGAATGATCCGAAGACCGTGGGTTGGTACCCCACCAATTTGAGTCGAAACTCCACAAAGCGGGGCTTAGTCTCCCTCGCAGACAAAGAGACATCGCATAATTGCTAGTCTAAACCATAAAATGATCATCATTGATCATCAAGAAGTGTCAATTACAATAAGCTTGTAAATATATGAGTTTAGCATCATATCCCATAACCACTAGCTTAACTTAAATATTTGCGAACAAATTGTAGATCTCCACTAGAAAATTGTCATAAGAGATTCAATCGAACAAGTCCGAGAATTAACCAACGAAGTAAACGCAAGAGTTTCATACCACTTGTTTTACTAAGTCGTTTAATTAGATTTCTCATACGAGTGAGATAAAGGTTTGTATATACTAGTAGATTGGAAAACGGTTTAGGAAACGAGCTTTGTTATTGAAAATAGAGTTGAAATCGTTTTGATGAAAAGGGTTTTGATATTTACTACTAGTATAGAAACCTTTATATTTTTAAAGTGACTAATCATCGAAAGGATTGTAGGAACAATCAATCATCAAAATTCACATACGAAGACGTGAATCAAATCCAAAGAAATCGATATTAAATCCATCAAAGTGGATATTTCGAAAAATTCCCAAGAAAATGCCATCAAAGTCGATAATTAAATGATAACAATAGAAGGGAACCAACACAAATCGATAAAATTGGAATTCGTAAAAAAAATAGGCAAGCAGGCAAAACACTGCAGTTTTAGACGTCTGAAACAAGTGGTTCAGACGTCTGAATCTGGAAATATAAAGATTTCCAGGACACAATTCAGACGTCTGAATCAAGTGTTTCAGACGTCTGAAATAGGCATATTTTAGCCTATTTTCTTTCTTTTTGAAATAGAACCAATTCAGACGTCTGAAATTCCAGGTTCAGACGTCTGAAACTGGAATTCAGAGCATTTTCTAAACCTCGACCAAAAATGGCCAAACGAATATCGGAAACGATCGAACGAGCAAGTGACGACTAAGGATTTGCGCCAAGTGACAACCCAGCCTTAAACGACTCGTCGATACGCCTCAAATATCCATGTCCAAATATCCATAAAAGGATTTTCATAGATTTTGATTTCAAAATACCAAAATTGGAATATACACCAAATCAATCCAAACCAAAATCAATTGCACAAGAGTAAGTGTTAGGAATTCTTACCTAACAATCGAAGATAATTATAAACTAAGATGTGAGATAAAAATCTCACCTTTTTACAAAATCAAACAAGAAGAAGCTTGAAAGCAAATGGAGAATCAACCTCTCTTCAGCACAACCCAAATGAGCTTGAATCTATGCTCAAAACAAGAACATTCCCAAAATTAGGTTTAGGAATTTCTGAAATTGGTAAGAGAATAAGTTGGAGAAGAAGAAGAGAATGCTTACCAATGGGTTCTCTTGAATTTGGAGCTAGGAATTTGAGGTTGCAAGAGGAACTAGGGTTTTGGAGTTTTAATTTCCAATCTCTCCCACCATTATTGCCTTAGAACTGAAAAGAGGAAGAAGTGAGGGTGAATGGGGAAGAGTGGTTCAGTTTTGAGTATAAGTTGGCTAGTGGGCTGAACCCAAACTCAAACCCAAAGTGAAAAAGGTCAAATTTTTGACTAACTCCAAATATATTAAAGTTTATACTTAAAAAGGTCGCAAATGGCATTTTGAACTCAATGGAGGTGGTCTCGAGTCCTAATTCGGCCGTTTGCAAAAAGTAGCTTTTCGGACTAAAATCCGACTAACAATAAAATATTTAAATAAAATATTTAAATATAAAATCGATAAATATGCGGGTTGTTACAATCCAGTAAGGGGTAGTCCCGGTCTTGTGTTGCAGGGGGCGGGCGCACTCCTCGGTACGATGATCTAGGCCCCGTACTGTGGCAGGTGGTATCCCAGTGACTAGTCATTAGTTGGAAATCCATTCTCCCTACGAGCCTTGTACGAGTTTTGTTTATATTACCCACTTTGTGGCTAGTAGCTGGAATTTAATAATGTAACAATTTCGGCTATTTTATAAGTATTTGTAGATAGACCATATTATAATATCAGAAGATTTCTATAAAAAAATGTTTTAGCTATCGTAAGGTAAAAACCCGACATGTTTATTTGTGGCGTGGTCTTACGAGATGCTTTTGTTTTTAAAGGATTTTTGAAACTTTAATAATCAATTGGGTGTGATTTTCTCACGCTGGTATTCCAGACTGACTCGTTGTTATTTAACTGTAATGCTCGGGTCAGACCGAGTATTATAGAATACAGGAAATGCTGTGAGATTCTATATTGTTGTTTCAATTCTTTTTCTATCCTCTTCTTCCTCATAGTTATTTGCCTTTTCATGCAATTTTTGTTGGACAAATGCGGTTAATGTTAGCTCAAATGGTAAGGAATGATGGGTCACTACAAGACAAGTGGGCGTAATGTGTTCTATTAATCCTTCAAGCTGTTCAGATTGAATAACATAGTGCATAACATTGGTGGTTTGTTTTAGAGATGAAAAGGTATCATATGGCCTATCAAGATCATCCCTAAAACGTACCTGAATAGCTTTACAGAAAACATCCCATTGGTCATAATCTGTAACAGTATGTGAGTACCTATAGAACCATTGCAATGCCATCTTTTTAAGATGGTATGAACAAATATGGACTCATTCTTGAATATTTGTTTTGTTGTATTGAAAGAACTGCTCTTCTTGACGAAGCCAGTCAATTACTCTGTCTTTACTTGTGCATCATGGGAAATCCATCTTTATTTTGATTCTTGTAGTATATACAGAGTGACTGGTATGATGAGAAAAAGTCTTTGATGGGAATTATAAAAATTGAAGGTATCTGGTCTTGACAGAGTTGGTGGTCTATTGTTTGATGGTACATAAGCATTAGATCTGCATTGCTGAGCATAAGTTTATGGTAAGGATGTAGATCTATTGATGTATGCTCTTGAATTACCTTCATGATGTTTTTTAGATTTTAATTCCTTCATTTGAGAAAAATATTACTGTAACGATCCTGAATTTTGAACAATTTAATTTGTAAATATTTAATTAATTTTAAATATTTGAATGATGGTTTGGTTTGAATTCCCAATATAACTATGAATTTGGCGATTAAATTTTAGAATTTAATCTATTGAAAGTTGAATAAAAATTTAAATTTGACTTTGGAGTTTGAAAATTGAATATTAAATTTGTATTTAAAAATTCGAACTACTGACTTAGAAAAAAATAATTTAGATTTAAGAATTATTATTTATGTAAATTTATAAATTGATGGTTAGTTTTAATAACATTGTTCTTTGACTTAAATAAAATGGAATAAATTTTATTAGTACAAAATACAAGTATAAAATCTAATTGTAAAACATGTTAATATTAATTAATATTTGATGGTTGAACTTCAAACAAATATATACCTATGAAGCTTACTAAAGAAGACAAGAAAATGCAAGGCAAAAGAAAAACATAAGTATAAGTAATAGCTTGCAAATGAAGACATGAAGGACACAAGGTACTCAAGCATTAAATGCTTTCATCTCAGCCGAAATCGCGTATCACTTCAGCCGTTCCCTTTTTCTTGCAATTCGACCCGTCCCCCTTTGTTTATTCATTCGAAACCCTAAATAAATCATACGAGAAAAAAAAATGGCGGCCTCAGAAAATTTTCTTCGTTCGATCGAGAATGAGGGCTTTCGCTCCTCCTTTCAAATTAGGGATTCGACTCGTGGTTTGCTTCGTTCTGGGTTACTTGCTGATCAAATCTCGTGCTCATCGAAGCTAAGGTGAGTGAATATTTCACTCACATCTACTTCTCTCTACTGCTTAGCTATTATCTGATGCTTTTGAATTCTTGTTCGTGTCCTTTTGATTTTGATTTAATTTAACACTGCTTCGATTCTGGCTTCGCTGGTCACCACGATGTTGACTTTTGACTTGTTCGACTTCGATTTTGATTTCATGAAAGAATTTTTGGCTTCGGCCTTCTTTTGCTTTGTGGACTCAACTTTGTTATGCTCTTGATCATTTGCTGTTGAGGTTTTGTATTGTTTAGTTTTGATAGAACTGTCTGGTGCATTTTTGTTGTGTGGATCTGGAATACTCATCCACTTCGCTTGTATCATCCTATATCCACACTTTATGTTTATGTGTATTTGCTCGGCTTTGGAAATTTTCGAACCTGCCATCATGTTTTGTTCATCTCTGCTTGACTTTTAGTTCTACTTAGCAACACTTGATGTAGTAGTTTTGTTTACGGAAGCATATGCAGTTTGCTGTTTGACTTTGTATACTTTGTCTTGATCAAAAAAAAAAAAAATAAAATAAAATAAAATAAAATAAAAATAAAATAAAATTGCCTATATGTATTTATCTATTGCATACCTGTACACATTTCGGTCAGGTACCACTGAATGTGAGTTGCATTGAGCATTTTATAGTCTTCTTCGAACTGTTTGCGTTTCAGTGTACTTGTTGTTTTCATGTTCGATCACTAAGCACTTGTCATGTTGCATACTCTCTGTTGCACTGAGTCTTGATATCACTTGAACCTTAGTGTAGTTGTTGTTGCTTTTGGTTCACTATTTGCATCACTGGTCTTTGATGTTTAGACAGACCAGGACTTTGATATTGTTATGGTTTCGTTGGTTAGTCGAGTTGCCTACATGTGCTCTTGTAGTCGAGTCTGCATATGTGTATTTTGTAGCAGCTTGGTGTAGCACTGGTATTTAATCTGGATTCTTTTGGAGTCCAGTTCCATTCTGGTTTATGTTTTGATCGCTGAGACAGTTTTGACTTGTTTCAGTTTGAAGATTTGTCTGGTTACAGAACTATTTCTTGTTCCTGGTCTTGATGGTGCACGGTTACCCTATCATCTGGTTGCATTTGCCTTTGTTAGAATCTTGAAGTAGTCTTCATTGTTGCATTCTTTTGCTTCGAGCATGTTGTCTGTAGATGCTTGGTGCATTCATGTATATTGGTTCAGATTTGTACTGAACTTGTTTTTGTGTCTTTCTTCCAATTTTCATCTGTGAATATTGTCGAGTCTGATTGTATAGCAGTTGTACACGTGTCTTGTGATCTTCATATATGAGTCCTTTGCATTCATGTACTTGAGTCATTTGAGACATTGGATCTTTGCATTCAGTTTATTTAATTTGTTGAAGCTTTGCATCCATATACTTGAGTCTTTGCCTTTTGGTCTGCATCATTGCTTGACATGTTGCACTGTTGTCGACACTGGGTTGCATACCTTATTGCATTCACTCCAAGTAAGTTGATTCTCTTTACCATATGCATCTGTAGTTGTTTCACCTGTTGTGCTTCGTTGTGGGTTCATGTCTGTAGTTGTCTGCATTCACTCCAGATATTCTTCACTTTTGTCTATGTTGATACTGTATGCTTGCATATCCATATTGCATATGTACTGATCTGGTCTATCTCCTTATGCAATTGCTGTTTGGACCTGTTTGTACCTATGTAATTCACTTGTATCACTTTCTATCACACTTCAGTTTGTGGTTGGCATTGATACAGTTTGTATTTGAGTTGAACTTGGTCCAGTCTCATGTAGTTGTCACTGGTTACTGCACACTTGTACACACATTCATTCATGTTGTGTGTCATTGAGGTTTTTGCACTCAGGCCATATTTCTCCTTATGCAGATATAATGCGTACCCAATTTTGTAAGTGCTCATATAAGTTACAGGTTGATATTTTCTTTTTTTAGTGATTCATTCATGTGCCTATTTGTGAATATATTTGGTTCTGGTCTGGTCATCATGTAGTTCTATATATGTACATGTCTTGGTTCACTGTTGTACTTCAATACACTTGATTGTGATGTTGTTACCAGACTTGAGTTGTACCTTTTTTCATGTTTTCTGGCCACTGTGTACTTTGAGTAGTATAGTTGGTTTATCATGCATGTTCACTGGGATCATTTTCTTTGTTGACTTGTGCATTTGAATGTGTATTTGGTTCTGGTGCTCTTGGACACTTGAGACTTTGCACTTTGGTGCTGCAGTTGAGTTGAGACCATAGCATTCATGTGTACATTACTTGTTTCACTATTGGTGTTGATATTACATGTTGAATCCAGCTTGTCTTTTGACTCAACTGTGCACACGAGTTGGCGAGGCAGTGCACACGGGTACAAATGTACACAAGTGTACTGCAGCCACTCATGATTACCTATCCCTGGTAGAAATACTGATATGCACAGATATTACACAATCAAAAGTGATGACAATAACCCATATATCTGAGTCAAACATTATTTTCAAAATGAACAAAAAAACATTCTGTTATCTATCTTCTTTAAAATTTGAGTTTGCTGAATTGTTGTTTAACACTGTTAAGTGTTATATTTACCGCGATCCGATTTCTTTGTTAAAAGAATCGGATAGGTGAATTTATCTTTAAGTGTCGTCTAATTGCTATTTAATTATTATTGCTGCTATGCACTAATAACTGAGTTTGAATTAGACTGATCCGTGTATTATTTTCTTTTGAATGTAATACCCGGGTAAGACCGAGTATGTTACAGCTTGAAGATTTTCAGGCAGCGAAGTTAGATAGAGAGGGGGATACCGCTTCACTTTAGTTTCTTTTCAGGATTTTTGTACTTAAAAGATTATATTCCGCTGTATAAATGAAATTCATTGTATAAACTCTGATGTATAAAAGAAAAGTTCATTATGAAAAATATTATTATTCTGTGATTCTGTGGCTGATTCTGTTTAAACTCTATAAACTAAATAACAATCCGTCATTTTGAACGTTTCAAGTTGGTTTAATTTCCGACTGGAGGCGGTCAGAGCGGCGGGTCGTTACAAAAGTGGTATCAGAGCTTTGGTTTACACAAAGCTTAGTTTATGGCGTTTAATATGAATAGTTACTAGAATCACTTTTAAAGAAAACTTTTTCAAATCTAAAGAAGTATAAAATTGTTTTCTTTGAAAGATAAAAGTTATTTTGAAAATTCAAAATTATTTTTCGGAGGTTCCCCTCTCTAAATTTAGGTTTGCAATAGTTTCTCTTCGGTAAGGTCTCCTTAGATTTGAGTCCCGATCATTCGGAAACCCATTATCGAATTGCTGAGATTTATGAAAAATAAAAAAATAAAGTAAAATAATTCCAAGTAATTTTTCAAAATATTTTTGAAAATAATAAAATAAAATAATTTTTGTTTTTGTGTTTCAAGTAAGGTTTGATACGTAAGTACATATAAATATATACACATATGTATATTTCAACTATTTGAAATTAAAAAAATAAATCCGTAGTTGAATCTCAAGTTTGGTTGAATAATAATCCTATATATATCAAAATAATGTAAATTTGTAAATTGTCCTTGGGAAATGATTGAAAATCCAACTTCTGCTAATAAGAATTTCAAATTTTGATAGGAAACTTCGAAAACATCTTGTTAATTATAATGGCGAAAACTGAAGCACAAAAAGCCGCACGCCGTGAACAAAGAGCAATTGCTGGTAGAGAAGCAGAAGTAGCACGTGCGGAAATTGAAAGGAAAATCAATGAAAGGCAAGGACCTGGTCCCTATGATGATGTTATCTGTTATCAATGTCATAAAAAGGGACATTATGCCATTACGTGCAAAAAGAAGAGAAAGAAAAGAAATGTGAATGACCGGTTCGCTCGTCCTGAGATTGTGTGTTTTAAGTGTCAAGGGAAAGGGCATTTTCTTAGTCATTGCCCTGAAGTGAAAAAGAAGAAGCGCACACTCGGTTTACCAGTCGACAGATCGACAATCTGCTATCATTGTCGCCAGACTGGGCATATAGCTAGAAACTGCACTGAAAGGCAGCATGGAAAGCAAGCTATAGCCCAATCAGCTAGAGCGAAAAGTGTAAGGATGATAGATAAGGATGGGAACATCTCATATTTTTGCGGAAACTGTAAGAATTGGGGACATGTTAACTTTGAATGTGTCAATCCTCCTTCAACACAATCTGAAATAGTGTAAACCGAAGAGGGAAGTTCATCAAAGACGCGCACTTCCAGGCAGGAAGTCGATAGTCCTCAATAATTCTGAATCTTAAACCAATCAATGTATTTGAAGAAATCAGTGTATTTTGTAATACTATCTTTTGTAATCCAAAAAAAATCTTCTATGTACGTATTATAAAAGTATTAAACTATGAATGGTTTTTTACGGAAAGAAGTATTTTAGTGAAATAGCGTTTTGGGAAGGAAAATTTATTTGTCGACTTAATTGTAAGAATCAAACTAGTTTTGATGTAAAGCTTCCATTTTAAGTTTAGACTAATGCCTAAAATAGTTAATGTGAAGAACGATTGAGTAAATAAATGGATTATAAACATTTAACTTATAATATGGACTTTTGGTATATAATTGAGTTATATAAATTGAATTAAATTAATAAAGGGGATTTATAAATCGAAGTTTTATAAATAGAAATGGAATTTGTAAAGAATGTTTATAAATTCCGCAACCGACTTATTTTGATAAGAAAATTGTTATAACTTATTAAAGGAGTTATATCTACTATTTTGGACAGTGAATAAGATATAAAAGGAATGTTTTTGGGAGAGCAATATTATGAGAATGAAGTTAATGGTTTTAAAGATGTTTTAAAATGCATTAAGTATCGAAAGCATAGATTTCAACATTCATTGTTGAAATAGATGTTTTTGAGAGAAATAAAAGGAAATGGTGGACTATAACATTGTTGTTATAGTAAATGGTTTCCAAAAGGAAATGTTTATATAGTATTGGGATTTATATATATCTATCTTAAATTCGAATCCCTATACTAGTGATTTTGGGTCGTCGTAACGATGTTTTACGCAACATTCGTTTTGACTCAAATAAATGTGTTTAAAAGAACGTTTTCCTTGAAGAATGAAATATATACTTGATTATGATTTAAGTATATTGAATACTTTTCAAGTGTTGAAAAGAAATGGATTTGTAAATTACTTATTATTAAATAAGTATGGAAATGTTTTTCCAATATGAAGTGAATGTTTTGAGATTTTATCTTTTAAAGATAAATTGAAAATGAATATTTGAAATCGGTTTGCAAAGCGTATATTCAGGGATATTTTGGAAATGTAAATTCACTATGGAATTTATAAAAGAAAGGGAAATTTGTTAAAAATAAACATTGATTTATTTTTGAAGTGTGGAAATAAATTTACGGATTTGGAACGTAAGTTTAAAATAAATCAGTAAAGATTTATTTGATTGATTTAAATGAACCATTTTAAGTTAAAAATGGATAACTATTTGAAAATGTTTCCGTTTAAGGAAATTGCTTTGAAATTTGTTTTCAAAGATTGAAAGGTGAAAAAAAAAGATGATTTGAAATTTGTTTTCAAATGGTTAAGTGTGGAAAAAATTATATATATCTTGTGTAGATATTTTTGGGAAATTTGAACAATTAGTTCAACTTGAAATTGAATGGTTGATTTGGATTGTATGTTTAACATTGTGAATTGATGACATATCAATTGATCTCTATTAAATATATATCTGTTTGGTGGCGGAGAATTTATTCTCTTAGCTTAACACCCTTCTCTGAGACGTACGAGCTCAGAGGTTATATATCGGTAGACATCAATTATGTGTTGAGAATTGACAATGTAACGTGAAATCCAAATCGAGTGTGAAGTCGATAATAAATTGAATTATGAATGTGAATTGGGTTTGAGATAAACTTAAATTTCCAAATTGACTTAGAGGAAAATTATAAATGGATGATGAAATGGAAAATTTGTGAATCCTCTATTTGTTATAGGTATGAGATATTGAGGTTTACAGAACGTATGTATGAGAATACGATAAATTCGAAAACCATTAGTTTGGAAAGAAATTGTTGTGGAAAACTTATGTAAGTACATGAGTATGATATGTACGAATTGTGAAATGAAATATTATATATGTATGTATGATATTATGTTTTCCAAATGGAGGATATGGAAAAGTACCTTCCATTTAAAATTTGTGAAGGTTGTTGGAACTCGATATGAGTGTCCATGTGAAAATCGTAGCTACGTAGAATTTCCATAAGTTGCTGTGTCCATTTGGACTAGAATCCCTCGTGATAGATCATCGTGATGGGATCATATTGGTTTTGATGTATGCTAGCGTAATTCGAGGGGCGAGATGCCTATGGTTACAAGCCATTCCACTGGGATAGTGGCGTAACCGCTGTGTAAACCGCGATCTAGATATACTGGGGTGATAACGTAATTTGAGGGGCGAGATGCCTACAGTTACAAGCGATTCCACTGGGATAGTGACGCAACCACCGAGTAAACTGCAATCTAGACGCCAAAGCGTAATTCGAGGGGCGAGATGCCTACGGTTACGAGCGACTCTACTGGGATAGTAGCGTAACCGCCGTGTGGACCGCGATCTATGGCAACAACCATGGCGAAATTCAAGAGAGATGAGAAATCTACGGTTACAAGCGATTCTACTGGGATAGTTGCGTAACCGCAGGGTAAACTGTGGTCCATGGGTGAACGTGCTTTCCATATCCATTTTTAAAAGAATTTTTAAGTATTTTCACTGGGAATTGAAGCAAGTATATTTAGTACTTGGAGATTTTTAGTCCTGCGCTTGGCCAGCGTATGCCTAATGTCTTTAAGAACGACAATAGACTTGTTAAATTTCGAGTTAACAAGTATTTTCAAACTTTAAATAGAAAATCAATAATCTGAAATTAAAGTAACATAAATTCCAACCTAATGAACTAAGGAAGAGGATTTTTGGAATGTTTTGAAAGTTCACAGCTTTGGAAAGGTTATACTATGTAAATTTCTTAAATGAAGAATTGCAAATTTAAAATTTGGGTTTTGTAAGTTGAAAACTTTAGTAAAAGATCTTTACGTCTTGATTGTAGAAATTAATGAACAAGAGATAATGAACAAGGCTATTCAGATAAAACAAATGGAACTCATTTATTTTTTAATAAGTTTCAAACTTGGTAAAATTGTGTAGGATATAAGTATCGGTGAGATTTTAACAATCATTTTTCCTTACTTGTAATTTCAGGACGAAATTCTTTTAAGGAGGGGAGATTGTAACGATCCTGAATTTTGAACAATTTAATTTGTAAATATTTAATTAATTTTAAATATTTGAATGATGGTTTGGTTTGAATTCCCAATATAACTATGAATTTGGCGATTAAATTTTAGAATTTAATCTATTGAAAGTTGAATAAAAATTTAAATTTGACTTTGGAGTTTGAAAATTGAATATTAAATTTGTATTTAAAAATTCGAACTACTGACTTGGAAAAAAATAATTTAGATTTAAGAATTATTATTTATGTAAATTTATAAATTGATGGTTAGTTTTAATAACATTGTTCTTTGACTTAAATAAAATGGAATAAATTTTATTAGTACAAAATACAAGTATAAAATCTAATTGTAAAACATGTTAATATAAATTAATATTTGATGGTTGAACTTCAAACAAAAATATACCTATGAAGCTTACTAAAGAAGACAAGAAAATGCAAGGCAAAAGAAAAACATAAGTATAAGTAATAGCTTGCAAATGAAGACATGAAGGACACAAGGTACTCAAGCATTAAATGCTTTCATCTCAGCCGAAATCGCGTATCACTTCAGTCGTTCCCTTTTTATTGCAATTCGACCCGTCGCCCTTTGTTTATTCATTCGAAACCCTAAATAAATCATACGAGAAAAAAAATGGCGGCCTCAGAAAATTTTCTTCGTTCGATCGAGAATGTGGGCTTTCGCTCCTCCGTTTCAAATTAGGGATTCGATTCGTGGTTTGCTTCGTTCTGGGTTACTTGCTGATCAAATCTCATGCTCATCGAAGCTAAGGTGAGTGAATATTTCACTCACATCTACTTCTCTCTACTGTTTATCTATTATCTGATGCTTTTGAATTCTTGTTTGTGTCCTTTTGATTTTGATTTAATTTAACACTACTTCGATTCTGGCTTAGCTGGTCACCACGGTGTTGAATTTTGACTTGTTCGACTTCGATTTTTATTTCATGAAAGATTTTTGGCTTCGGCCTTCTTTTGCTTTGTGGACTCAACTTTGTTATGCTCTTGATCATTTGCTGTTGAGGTTTTGTATTGTTTAGTTTTGATAGAACTGTCTGCTGCATTTTTGTTGTGTGGATCTGGAATACTCATCCACTTCGCTTGTATCATCCTATATCCACACTTCATGTTTATGTGTATTTGCTCGGCTTTGGGATTTTTCGAACCTGCCATCATGTTTTGTTCATCTCTGCTTGACTTTTAGTTGTAATTAGCAACACTTGATGCAGTAGTTTTGTTTACGGAAGCATATGCAGTTTGCTGTTTGACTTTGTATAATTTGTCTTGATCAAAAACAAAACAAAAAAAAAATTGCCTATATGTATTTATCTATTGCATACCTGTACACATTTCGGTCAGGTACCACTGACTGTGAGTTGCATTGAGCATTTTATAGTCTTCTTCGAACTGTTTGCGTTTCAGTGTACTTGTTGTTTTCATGTTCGATCACTAAGCACTTGTCATGTTGCATACTCTCTGTTGCACTGAGTCTTGATATCACTTGAACCTTAGTGTAGTTGTTGTTGCTTTTGGTTCACTATTTGCATCACTGGTCTTTGATGTTTAGACAGACCTGGACTTTGATATTGTTAGGGTTTCGTTGGTTAGTAGAGTTGCCTACATGTGCTCTTGTAGTCGAGTCTGCATATGTGTATTTTGTAGCAGCTTGGTGTAGCACTGGTATTTAATCTGGATTCTTTTGGAGTCCAGTTCCATTCTGGTTTATGTTTTGATCGCTGAGACAGTTTTGACTTGTTTCAGTTTGAAGATTTGTCTGGTTACAGAACTATTTCTTGTTCCTGGTCTTGATGGTGCACTGTTACCCTATCATCTGGTTGCATTTGTCTTTGTTAGAATCTTGAAGTAGTCTTCATTGTTGCATTCTTTTGCTTCGAGCATGTTGTCTGTAGATGCTTGGTGCATTCATGTATATTGGTTCAGATTTGTACTGAACTTGTTTTTGTGTCTTTCTTCCAATTTTCATCTGTGAATATTGTCGAGTCTGATTGTATAGCAGTTGTACACGTGTCTTGTGATCTTCATATATGAGTCCTTTGCATTCATGTACTTGAGTCATTTGAGACATTGGATCTTTGCATTCAGTTTATTTAATTTGTTGAAGCTTTGCATCCATATACTTGAGTCTTTTCCTTTTGGTCTACATCATTGCTTGACATGTTGCACTGTTGTCGACACTGGGTTGCATACCTTATTGCATTCACTCCAAGTAAGTTGATTCTCTTTACCATATGCATCTGTAGTTGTTTCACCTGTTGTGCTTCGTTGTGGGTTCATGTCTGTAGTTGTCTGCATTCACTCCAGATATTCTTCACTTTTTTCTATGTTGATACTGTATGCTTGCATATCCATATTGCATATGTACTGATCTGGTCTATCTCCTTATGCAATTGCTGTTTGGACCTGTTTGTACGTATGTAATTCACTTGTATCACTTTCTATCACACTTCAGTTTGTGGTTGGCATTGATACAGTTTGTATTTGAGTTGAACTTGGTCCAGTCTCATGTAGTTGTCACTGGTTACTGCACACTTGTACACACATTCATTCATGTTGTGTGTCATTGAGGTTTTTGCACTCAGGCCATATTTCTCCTTATGCAGATATAATGCGTACCCATTTTTGTAAGTGCTCATATAAGTTACAGGTTGATATTTTCTTTTTTTAGTGATTCATTCATGTGCCTATTTGTGAATATATTTGGTTCTGGTCTGGTCATCATGTAGTTCTATATATGTACATGTCTTGGTTCACTGTTGTACTTCAATACACTTGATTGTGATGTTGTTACCAGACTTGAGTTGTACCTTTTTTCATGTTTTCTGGCCACTGTGTACTTTGATTAGTATAGTTGGTTTATCATGCATGTTCACTGGGATCATTTTCTTTGTTGACTTGTGCATTTGAATGTGTATTTGGTTCTGGTGCTCTTGGACACTTGAGACTTTGCACTTTGGTGCTGCAGTTGAGTTGAGACCATAGCATTCATGTGTACATTACTTGTTTCACTATTGGTGTTGATATTACATGTTGAATCCAGCTTGTCTTTTGACTCAACTGTGCACACGAGTTGGCGAGGCAGTGCACACGGGTACAAATGTACACAAGTGTACTGCAGCCACTCATGATTACCTGTCCCTGGTAGAAATACTGATATGCACAGATATTACACAATCAAAAGTGAGGACAATAACCCATATATCTGAGTCAAACATTATTTTCAAAATGAAAAAAAAAACATTCTGTCATCTATCTTCTTTAAAATTTGAGTTTGCTGAATTGTTGTTTAACACTGTTAAGTTTTATATTTACCGCGATCCGATTTCTTTGTTAAAAGAATCAGATAGGTGAATTTATCTTTAACTGTCGTTTAATCGCTATTTAATTATTATTGCTGCTATGCACTAATAACTGAGTTTGAATTAGACTGACCCGTGTATTATTTTCTTTTGAATGTAATACTCGGGTCAGACCGAGTACGTTACAGCTTGAAGATTTTCAGGCAGCGAAGTTAGAGAGAGAGGGGGATACCGCTTCACTTTAGTTTCTTTTCAGGATTTTTGTACTTAAAAGATTATATTCCGCTGTATGAATGAAATTCATTGTATAAACTCTGATGTATAAAAGAAAAGTTCATTATGAAAAATATTATTATTCTGTGATTCTGTGGCTGATTCTGTTTAAACTCTATAAACTAAATAACAATCCGTCATTTTGAACGTTTCAAGTTGGTTTAATTTCCGACTGGAGGCAGTCAGAGCGGCGGGTCGTTACAATTACCATCATTTTCTGACGGTCTTGAATACCTTGGGTGTTTCTTGATAATCCAACTGATACTTTTGAGAAGTTTTCTCTAGTCTTTTAAGTGATAGTGCAGTTCTATTATTTATAAGATCTTTCTTCTACCATTTTCTTATTTTAGTAGTTCTTTAAGATTGATATAATTAATCAGTGGTAAGGCATCTCCACTATCATCAGAGTTGTCATACAGTGATGAGTTTCTACGGTGAGGGTCAGTATTATGCTCACCAGGTGGCTCTGATACCAAATTGGTATATTCCCCTTGTTCTTGGCCATTTTGTGTAACATTCCTGAAATTTTAGCCAAGTTAATTTGGCAATTAAATTTATTTTTGAAAATAAATTATGAATTAATTAGAAAATTCTTAGAATAGATAAATAATTTTGATTTTAGATAGAAATTTAAATTTGAAATTTAAGAATAAGTGAATTGGAAAACAATATTGAATTTCAAAATAAAATGCATTAAAATATAAAGTAGAAATTAAAAGCTTTATAAAGCTAATAATAATGTTTACTAAATTTTTATTTGGAAGTTACAATATAAAGAAAAATTTGTATACTCATTTTGAGAATGTTATTTTTAAGTTAAATTTTCATATATGGATAAGAGTGGCTATTGTTAATATGAAATCAAATTTTTTTTTATTTTTTATTTTATCATTCTTTTCTTTTTATAAAGTTTACAGGAATAAATAATAGAAATAATGTTTGAATATATGTAAATTGGTATAAATAAATTTTAATTCAAATGAATTGGGAATTTGAATCTACATTTGAAATAAATGTTTTTTTTGATGAACATTTGGCTTTTAAAATCATTGAGGTGAAATTTATAAAATGTAAATGTTGGCTAGAAAATGATTTTTTTAACATTGTGTATATGTATACAAAAGTTTCTTTTATCTTTGTATAATCACAAAAGTAAAGAAAATCAACATGCATAGATCTCATAATCATTTCTTCTTACACATGGCATTCACCATATCTAATTAAATAAAATAATGAAATTTAAAATTACAAAGAAACTTTTAAGTTCCCCATATGCAATCATATAACTCTTCACAAAATCTGAAAATATACAGTAAAAAAGATTTGAGTATCACAGATCCAAACCACCATCACCTTCTCTTCTCAGATCTAAAACAAAGTTAAATCTGGAATGAAAACAAAACTGTTCAAAAAAAAAATCAGAAAAGAAAATTCCATCCTCTTGTCAAAAGTTCAAAATTTCAACAAGCAACAGAATCAAGAGCAAAACAATATTCAGATCAGAAAGCATCTTCAACAAAATCTGTTTTAACCTCAAAAAATAAATAAAGATCAAAGCAACCTGAAAACAAAATTTCAAAACAAAGAAGAGAGGGTAGAAATCTGGAAAACTAAAGCCTGGATCAAGCAAAGCTTGGAGGGGAAAACATCATCAGGCTTTGTCCAACAAAACAGTGCAGGGTTTTCTGGAAAATAGTTTAAAGGCAAGTCACTTCTTTTTAAGAATTGAATTTTGAGTTGTGAATCAGTGATAAAGCAAGAATTTGAAGCAACTTTATTTAACAGTTGCAGGAAGAAATTAGGTTCAAAGATTAAACTCATTCCTGGATTTCAAGTAGCAGGAAGAAAGAAAAAAAGGGGGCTTCTCTGTGTATAACAAAATTCAAACTGTGAGTAAATTAAATTTTGTACTTATTGATGAAGTAAGTAAAACAAATACAATAAGAGATAAGTAAAGATTCCTGATTACAACTTGCAGATCTAAAACTTACGAAAAAAATTAAGTGGGAAAGGAAAGAACAAAAAAGGTTTCCAGGCCATGCTCATTTGAAACTCTATGTTCCTGTTCTCTGTCTTTCTTCATCAAAATCATCCAGGTGAGCAAACTGTTTCTTTAAGCCTAATTTTGTTGATCAGTTGTGATGTTGTGGTGAATGTTTGATTGTGTGATGGGAAATGTTTGAATGGATGCAAATTGGTGTGTATATGTTTATAAATAAGTAAGAGTTGAAGTTGCATGTCTATATATATCTATATACAGGCCTCTGTTCCATCAATGTGAGCAAATTTTCGAAACTTTAATACTTTATTGCCTGTGAGTAAACTCTAATTGGTTTTAACTTAAATCTGGATGTATGACTAGAAGCTTGTTGGAAATTATGTTTGCATGCTGTTGTACTGAGTGTATTTGCCTGTAATCTGCTTGCATGTGTAGAAATATCAAAGTGCATCTCTGTTTTAAATTACAGAGTATAAAATTTAGAAAAAATAAATTGTTCTTGCTGTAAACTTTGTTAGGTTAGTATATCCAAACAAAATATGATTGTTTAGGATTAAGCTATGATTTGAAATTATTTTTAAGTTTTAAAAAAATAGAAATATTTTCTGGAAAAGATTTAAAGTACAGAGGAATACTAGTTTATGTAAAAAAATCAAATGCTTTGATGGGTAAACTTATCTATATAATCTGAATCCTCTATCCAAAACTTGATTTTTAAAATTAAAATTTCAAATTTTAGTTGAGTTATGGTGAAGAAATACTGGGTTGATCAAAAAATGGAGTTTGGTCGAAATATGGAGATTGGGTGGATTCGAGTGGTCACGGCTTGGGTTAGAGCTTGTATGGTGATCGGCGAACCTGAGAAAAATCGTGGAGGAGGTGATCGATCATCGTGGAGTTGGAAATTGGGTGGACTAGGGTTTAACACTGTGTTTGGGTGGAGTTGGGAAAGCATATCGTCGCGCCGCCGCTGAAGTGCTTCAGGCGATCGGTCATGGGGGGATAGATGTGTGGGGCTGAGGCGATGCTCTGGGTGCGGTGGTGAAATTTAAGGTGGCGGGGTTCGTCGGCGGTGGGGTAGTTTGTTGTTTGGGTTTGGGTTTTCCTGTAACCATTATATGCTCGATTTAGACTCGTTGCCTTATGGGATCATCTGGGTGCTCAGGCAAGGTGAAGGGATCGTGGGGGACTCGTGGGTGATCGCGGCAGTGGTTGGTGGTGGTCGGTTAGGTGGTGCACGTTGAGTCACTAGTATCAGCTGTTGCCAGAAAATGGTGGAAGGAGAAGAAAGCTCAGGTTCGAGCACGCGAAAAACAGACTTTGACTCGAAGTTAAGCTCGCGTAAAGGTAGGGTTAAACATAGGAAGAGATTCCAGTAGAATTTAAGCAATTGCTCTGATCAAATCCTTGAAGACTCGAAGCTGATAATGTTTTATACGGGGCGAACTCGAGGTGGTTTGAAAAACAACCCGAAGTCGAGCTCGGGTTAATAAAAAAAAAAATCCTACGTTGGGTTGGATTTACCTGTTCCTGTTTCAAGCCTAAAGGGATAAGATGTTCTCAAGTTTTGAATTGCAAACAGTCCTTTTAGATTACAAAAACAAATTTTTAATTTAACAAAGTTTTAGAACATATTTAAATTAAACAAGTTTCCAAAGGAAAATAAATGGAGTTTAAATTTTTAAAACAAGTTTCGACGTTTTAAATGTTAAAATAATTATTTGAAATCGTTTTGTTTCTAGGAAAAAAAACCATATATCGGGTTGATTATTTAATTTAAATTTTTTAAGTAATTTTTCCAAATAAGATTTAGGAGGTAATTGATTAATTAATTAGTTAAGGAAGTTGATTAATTGAGGAAAAAAAATTTCAATACAAACTATAAAGTTACATGATTTGAAATTTAATTTGTTTTTGATTTGGGAAATTTATATTAAATGATTTTGTAATCAATTGCTAAATGTTCCATATGTAATTAATGAAGATGTAATTAAGTAATTAATCAAAGAAAAAGGGTTTATCGTTACTAAATTTAGGTCTTGATTTATTAAGTATCATAAATTGGTGAATAAAGTATAATCAAATATTGAATGTGATTAATTTAAAGTTTAATTTATGTAAGTAATTTAATTTATGTAAGTAATTGTCAATTACGTAAATAATCAAGGTGATTAATTTATTAATATGTAGATTAAAGGATTAGTTACTTAATAGTTAAGATTTATTAATTAATGATTAATACGATAAATTAAGGTTAATTAATTAGAGTGATTAAGTTAAGAGTAATCAATTTAGGATAATTAACAGTAATTAAGATTTAATAAATCAATAGTTAAAAGTTTATTAATTTAAAGTAATTAATTTAGGAATAAGTAATTAAGATTTAATTAATTACAAATTAAAGGTTAATTAATTAAGATAATTAATTAAAGAAATGATTAATAGATGAAGGTGGTTAAGACTTAATTAATTTTAGTTAATAATAATTAATCATTGATTTAAAGATTTCAAGTAGAAGTAATTACTGTGGGTAATAAATTTATAACCACACGGTTTATTCATCTTAATTAAAGATGTTTGATTGTTATTGAATGCCATGTGATGGACTGATATATTTGATGTGTGATGTGATGCTATGTAATGTTTTGTGCTAATTTGTCATATCTGTGATATATATATATATATATATATATATATATATATATATATATATATATTGTTATGCAAACCCTTTGACCCGTAAATGACATTTGAGTTTCGATGCGACAGGGAGTCGGATTCCATTTGGTTATCCGAAACCCACATCAAATTGTAATGATTTAATCGTTGCTGATTGATGATGTTGCACTTCTATTGTGTAAAACCCCTGGACCACACTTATACACTCACAACTATGGATTTCACGTAGAAATTTGGTTAAGTCACAGATTTTGAAATTGTTTTAAAATTAAATTTTTAAATCCAAAATCGTTTTGGAATTAGAATTGAAGCTTTTGGAAAAATGAATTTCAAAAATAAAAGTTATTTGAATAACTTGATTGAATCTTGAAATTTAAATGAATTGATTTAAATTTGAATTCAATATTTGAAAATTGAATTCTATAATTTGGAAACTATGGTTTAAAAAGTTATTCAACATACAAATGGGTAATATGGGTTTTAAACCATTTTAAAGGTGACGTTTTGGAATTTAAATTCAACTCAAGATTTCAACTTGTATAAATTAGATTTGCTTTCCCATAAGAAATGGACTTCCAAGTTGTGTTAAAAGGATTTTCAAGTCTAAAAGGAAAATTGTTTTCCAAGTTATAGATAAATCTTTGGAAATGTGTTTTGAAAGCTATAAATCTTTAATTTAAAGATTTAATTGGGTTAATCCAAATTGAATGGGAATTGTTTTGAAATCTATGAGTAGATCTTTGTGAACCGGGTGAAACCTTGTGAAATAAATCTTTTTGTTTAAAGATTTAAATGGTAATTTGATAACCATTTGAAAGAAAAGCTTTGGATTTTTAAGTTGTGACTTAACCGAAATCCCATATCCATATGTTTCTAAATATGGCACTTACTATTCGGTTTAGCCGGGAGAGGACTTTGTGTCATATAGCCCATTCCGAATAGTGATACGACGTTATGGATAGCATTTGAAGACCGGTGGTGAAGACCGGTGGTGAAGACCGGGTATTTGTGAGAACCATAGGATAACCTATCGATTGACTCTGCACTGAGTTGCTCCGGTATAGAGTTCTCCTTAGTGATGGGAAGTCCGATGGGATTGTGGATACCCGGATTTGCAAGGGCTTCTTCGGAAGTGCCTTCGGTTCTGTTCGAACCCGGAACAGACTTGTATGGTTGTATGTCCGACATTACACTTTGAGATATTTAACTGATCTCTATCAAATACATTTCTGCTTGGTGGTGGAGAATTTATTCTCTTAGCTTAACACCCTTCTCTGAGACGTACGAGCTCAGAGGTTATGTAGTTGATATTTATCAGTGATATATTCCTAATTTGGTAATGTGGCATGCTGAGTGCTGCTGTGTGATGATCATTGGTTGATCATTTGTGATATGATCATTTGTTTGATCATTTATCTTTGTGATCATTGCTTTGGTCATCTGTTGACCCAAAGCATGGCTTTGTGCCAAAGCGTAGCTTTGTGGACGAGACTGCATCAGGACCTCACTCCCGAAAATGGTCGAAACAGGAAAGATGCGGCAAGGTTATGAGGGTCGCGCCCTTTAGGGTATGTCATTCCCTTCTGGAAAAGGGTGGTACCATGGTATGGAGCCCAGATACTTACTCATGTGGATACTGCAGATCTATTACTTTGTGATACTTTGTGGTTGTTGTTGCGAGCGCTCGGATAAAGGTCCCAAAGGACCGGGGGATGGCATATTCGTGTAGTAGTTACCTAGTTACAGAGGTAACCCGACCTTGTGTTGGCAGAGATCTAACCGTAACGTTAGTTCTCGGGACGTCCCGCCAGAGGCGTACCCATGTGGCAATAGGAAGTTCCTTAGCCTGACCATTTGTTTGAAATCCATTCATCCAATACGTGCCTTGTACGGTTTTAGTTGTAGAACCTGCCATTTAACATGGCAGCTATAGTAGGCATAGCATCATGGTACCTATGCTGGCTAGGATTTATATTATACTTTCGAAAGATTTTCCACTATGCACTAGTAATAATATCAAAGAAAATTTTCTCATATTAAGCATATTTGACTATCATAAGGAGAAATCTCCTCCAAGTCTGCGTTTGCATTGTGTGTGTGGCGGGAGGCCTTATGGTAGTTTCATTTTCCAAAAAGCATTGCGAATTTCAAATTTAAATTCTCTTGTTGTTTGTTTTAAAATACCAAATGTTTTTGTTTGCTCATACCAGTCCCATGACTGACCTGGAGTTTATTGTTCATTTCCTAAACTCTGGGTGCCCACTATTTTCCCACACGGGCAGCCTAGAGTTGGGTTTTCAGATAATCAATAGTAGGTGTAGATTCGATAGCTTTCAGCCTTAGGATTTGGCAATCGCATTTTGGATCGAGTTGCTTCTCTTCATCTTGATTTGGAGTTCGAGCTATTTCTGGATTGGTGCTTTGGAGATGGAGATTACTGATACTGGAGTTCTTTCTTGAAGACTATTTTGGAGATTTGTTCCGCTGCTAGTGTTATCTTTTCTTCCCGCTGCTATTATCTTGTATCATACCTCTGATGTATATTGATATTCATTGTATCATTCATGATTGTATCTGAGATTGTATCAAATGTTGTATATTGATTTATGCTATTCTGTTTCTTCCGCTGTGTTTTACTTAATGTGTTATAAGCTCCGGCGAACCAGGTTCGACGTTTGGATCTGCGGCATTTGAATACGAGTGTCGTATTCGGTGCCGATTTTCGAAGGTCGAGTCAGGGTCGTCACAAGTGGTATCAGAGCTGATGGTTAAAACCTTAGCTCAGGAGTATAACACATTGAGTAACTCATTAGAGATAGGGTGAAGTATACCCTAGAATGAGTATATCCTTAAGATATCTGTTCGAATGCCTCAGCGAATTCTCTTACTATCCACTGATAGTGAGTATGAGTGCGAGAAGAGGACGAGATAGGGGACAGGGGAGTACCACTACAAATGGTCAATACCCTGCAACAGTGGAAACAATTTTCTCTATCAATCTCCTTTGATTCGATTCTCAATTCTTTCTATTGCTTCGTGACAGCTACAGAAAGGAGCTTCGGTGTGATGCTGGCCCTACGAATCGTTGCAGGAAATTCTTACTTTGTATCTTCATCCGTTTCTTATCAACTTTCGTTCTAAACTCTAATAAATCTGAAATTGAAATTGAAAATTTTAAATAAGTTAGAGATTTTAAATTAAGTTAAATTGGTTAACAAATATGAAGCTAAATTTGAACTGAATCAATAAATCGATATCGGTTAAAAACAAATTCGAAATTCTATTGTAATTTCTTGTGTATATCAAAGTCGAAGAGGTACAAATTGGTACATACTTTGGGATATTCAGACCCGAATTGGAATCCCTATCTAGTATCTGAGAAATTGTAGAAGATTAAATCCATCTTTCTATTCTCTGGGATCCGATATATTCTACGAACGATTAGTTATCCCTTCGAACTAATCAATGCCCTTGCATATGCGTAGACCGGTGGACCCGAGTATCTTGTCAAATATTGTATGAGTTTGTTCTCATATTATTGATATTCTGATTTGGTAAACCGAATGCAGAATAAATATCTCGATTCTGATCTGATCAATCATTTCTTTATCTATTATCTTTTCTTTCTCGTCTTCCTTGCAATTTCGAGGACGAAATTCTTTTAAGAGGGGAAATCTGTAACATTCCTGAAATTTTAGCCAAGTTAATTTGGCAATTAAATTTATTTTTGAAAATAAATTGTGAATTAATTAGAAAATTCTTAGAATAGATAAATAATTTTGATTTTAGATAGAAATTTAAATTTGAAATTTAAGAATAAGTGAATTGGAAAACAATATTGAATTTCAAAATAAAATGCATTAAAAAATAAAGTAGAAATTAAAAGCTTTGAAAAGCTAATAATAGTGTTTACTAAATTTTTATTTGGAAGTTACAATATAAAGAAAAATTTGTGTACTCATTTTTAGAATGTTATTTTTAAGTTAAATTTTCATATATGGATAAGAGTGGCTATTGTTAATATGAAATCAATTTTTTTTTTAATTTTATCATTCTTTTCTTTTTATAAAGTTTACAGGAATAAATAATAGAAATAATGTTTGAATATATGTAAATTGGTATAAATATATTTTAATTCAAATGAATTGGGAATTTGAATCTACATTTGAAATAAATGTTTTTTTTGATGAACATTTGGCTTTTAAAATCATTGAGGTGAAATTTATAAAATGTAAATGTTGGCTAGAAAATGATTTTTTTAACATTGTGTATATGTATACAAAAGTTTCTTTTATCTTTGTATAATCACAAAAGTAAAGCAAATCAACATGCATAGATCTCATAATCATTTCTTCTTACACATGGCATTCACCATATCTAATTAAATAAAATAATGAAATTTAAAATTACAAAGAAACTTTTGAGTTCCCCATATGCAATCATATAACTCTTCACAAAATCTGAAACTATACAGTAAAAAAGATTTGAGTATCACAGATCCAAACCACCATCACCTTCTCTTCTCAGATCTAAAAAAAAGTTAAATCTGAAATGAAAATAAAACTGTTCAAAAAAAAAAATCAGAAAAGAAAATTCCATCCTCTTGTCAAAAGTTCAAAATTTCAACAAGCAACAGAATCAAGAGCAAAACAATATTCAGATCAGAAAGCATCTTCAACAAAATCTGTTTTAACCTCAAAAAATAAATAAAGATCAAAGCAACCTGAAAACAAAATTTCAAAACAAAGAAGAGAGGGTAGAAATCTGGAAAACTAAAGCCCGGATCAAGCAAAGCTTGGAGGGGAAAACATCATCAGGCTTTGTCCAACAAAACAGTGCAGGGTTTTCTGGAAAATAGTTTAAAGGCAAGTCACTTCTTTTTAAGAATTGAATTTTGAGTTGTGAATCAGTGATAAAGCAAGAATTTGAAGCAACTTTATTTAACAGTTGCAGGAAGAAATTAGGTTCAAAGATTAAACTCATTCCTGGATTTCAAGTAGCAGGAAGAAAGAAAAAAAGGGGGCTTCTCTGTGTATAACAAAATTCAAACTGTGAGTAAATTAAATTTTGTACTTATTGATGAAGTAAGTAAAACAAATACAATAAGAGATAAGTAAAGATTCCTGATTACAACTTGCAGATCTAAAACTTACGAAAAAAATTAAGTGGGAAAGGAAAGAACAAAAAAGGTTTCCAGGCCATGCTCATTTGAAACTCTATGTTCCTGTTCTCTGTCTTTCTTCATCAAAATCATCCAGGTGAGCAAACTGTTTCTTTAAGCCTAATTTTGTTGATCAGTTGTGATGTTGTGGTGAATGTTTGATTGTGTGATGGGAAATGTTTGAATGGATGCAAATTGGTGTGTATATGTTTATAAATAAGTAAGAGTTGAAGTTGCATGTCTATATATATCTATATACAGGCCTCTGTTCCATCAATGTGAGCAAATTTTCGAAACTTTAATATTTTATTGCCTGTGAGTAAACTCTAATTGGTTTTAACTTAAATCTGGATGTATGACTAGAAGCTTGTTGGAAATTATGTTTGCATGCTGTTGTACTGAGTGTATTTGCCTGTAATCTGCTTGCATGTGTAGAAATATCAAAGTGCATCTCTGTTTTAAATTACAGAGTATAAAATTTAGAAAAAATAAATTGTTCTTGCTGTAAACTTTGTTAGGTTAGTATATCCAAACAAAATATGATTGTTTAGGATTAAGCTATGATTTGAAATTATTTTTATGTTTTAAAAAAATAGAAATATTTTCTGGAAAAGATTTAAAGTACAGAGGAATACTAGTTTACGTAAAAAAATCAAATGCTTTGATGGGTAAACTTATCTATATAATCTGAATCCTCTATCCAAAACTTGATTTTTAAAATTAAAATTTCAAATTTTAGTTGAGTTATGGTGAAGAAATACTGGGTTGATCAAAAAATGGAGTTTGGTCGAAATATGGAGATTGGGTGGATTCGAGTGGTCACGGCTTGGGTTAGAGCTTGTATGGTGATCGGCGAACCTGAGAAAAATCGTGGAGGAGGTGGTCGATCATCGTGGAGTTGGAAATTGGGTGGACTAGGGTTTAACACTGTGTTTGGGTGGAGTTGGGAAAGCATATCGTCGCGCCGCCGTTGAAGTGCTTCAGGCGATCGGTCATGGGGGGATAGATGCGTGGGGCTGAGGTGATGCTCTGGGTGCGGTGGTGAAATTTAAGGTGGCGGGGTTCGTCGGCGGTGGGGTAGTTTGTTGTTTGGGTTTGGGTTTTCCTGTAACCATTATATGCTCGATTTAGACTCGTTGCCTTATGGGATCATCTGGGTGCTCAGGCAAGGTGAAGGGATCGTGGGGGACTTGTGGGTGATCGCGGCAGTGGTTGGTGGTGGTCGGTTAGGTGGTGCACGTGCACGTTGAGTCACTAGTATCAGCTGTTGCCAAAAAATGGTGGAAGGAGAAGAAAGCTCATGTTCGAGCACGCGAAAAACAGAGTTTGACTCGAAGTTAAGCTCGCGTAAACGTAGGGTTAAACATAGGAAGAGATTCCAGTAGAATTTAAGCAATTGCTCTGATCAAATCCTTGAAGACTCGAAGCTGATAATGTTTTATACGGGGCGAACTCGAGGTGGTTTGAAAAACAACCCGAAGTCGAGCTCGGGTTAATAAAAAAAAAAGAAAAAAAAAATCCTGCGTTGGGTTGGATTTACCTGTTCCTGTTTCAAGCCTAAAGGGATAAGATGTTCTCAAGTTTTGAATTGCAAACAGTCCTTTTAGATTACAAAAACAAATTTTTAATTTAACAAAGTTTTAGAACATATTCAAATTAAACAAGTTTCCAAAGGAAAATAAATGGAGTTTCAAATTTTTAAAACAAGTTTCGACGTTTTAAATGTTAAAATAAATATTTGAAATCGTTTTTTTTCTAGGAAAAGAACCATATATCGGGTTGATTATTTAATTTAAATTTTTTAAGTATTTTTTCCAAATAAGATTTAGGAGGTAATTGATTAATTAATTAGTTAAGGAAGTTGATTAATTAAGGAAAAAAAATTCAATACAAACTATAAAGTTACATGATTTGAAATTTAATTTGTTTTTGATTTGGGAAATTTATATTAAATGATTTTGTAATCAATTGCTAAATGTTCCATATGTAATTAATGAAGATGTAATTAAGTAATTAATCAAAGAAAAAGGGTTTATCGTTACGTAATTTAGGTCTTGATTTATTAAGTATCATAAATTGGTGAATAAAGTATAATCAAATATTGAATGTGATTAATTTAAATTTTAATTTATGTAAGTAATTTAATTTATGTAAGTAATAGTAAATTACTTAAATAATCAAGGTGATTAATTTATTAATATGTAGATTAAAGGATTAGTTACTTAATAGTTAAGATTTATTAATTAATGATTAATATGATAAATTAAGGTTAATTAATTAGAGTGATTAAGTTAAGATTAATCAATTTAGGATAATTAACAGTAATTAAGATTTAATAAATCAATAGTTAAAAGTTTATTAATTTAAAGTAATTAATTTAGGAATAAGTAATTAAGATTTAATTAATTACAAATTAAAGGTTATTTAATTAAGATAATTAATTAAAGAAATGATTAATAGATGAAGGTGGTTAAGACTTAATTAATTTTAGTTAATAATAATTAATCATTGATTTAAAGATTTCAAGTAGAAGTAATTGCTGTGGGTAATAAATTTATAACCACACGGTTTTTATTCATCTTAATTAAAGATGTTTGATTGTTATTGAATGCCATGTGATGGACTGATATATTTGATGTGTGATGTGATGCTATGTAATGTTTTGTGCTAAGTTGTCATATCTGTGATATATATATATATATATATTGTTATGCAAACCCTTTGACCCGTAAACGACATTTGAGTTTCGATGCGACAGGGAGTCGGATTCCATTTGGTTATCCGAAACCCACATCGAATTGTAATGATTTAATCGTTGCTGATTGATGATGTTGCACTTCTATTATGTAAAACCCCTGGACCACACTTATACACTCACAAATATGGATTTCACGTGGAAATTTGGTTAAGTCACAGATTTTGAAATTGTTTTAAAATTAAATTTTTAAATCCAAAATAGTTTTGGAATTAGAATTGAAGCTTTTGGAAAAATGAATTTCAAAAATAAAAGTTATTTGAATAACTTGATTGAATCTTGAAATTTAAATGAAATGATTTAAATTTGAATTCAATATTTGAAAATTGAATTCTATAATTTGGAAACTATGGTTTAAAAAGTTATTCAACTTACAAATGGGTTATATGGGTTTTAAACCATTTTAAAGGTGACGTTTTGGAATTTAAATTCAACTCAAGATTTCAACTTGTATAAATTAGATTTGCTTTCACATAAGAAATGGACTTCCAAGTTGTGTTAAAAGGATTTTCAAGTCTAAAAGGAAAATTGTTTTCCAAGTTATAGATAAATCTTTGGAAATGTGTTTTGAAAGCTATAAATCTTTAATTTAAAGATTTAATTGGGTTAATCCAAATTGAATGGGAATTGTTTTGAAATCTATGAGTAGATCTTTGTGAAACCGGGTGAAACTTTGTGAAATAAATCTTTTTGTTTAAAGATTTAAATGGTAATTTGATAACCATTTGAAAGAAAAGCTTTGGATTTTTAAGTTGTGACTTAACCGAAATCCCATATCCATATGTTTTTAAATATGGCGCTTACTATTCGGTTTAGCCGGGAGAGGACTTTGTGTCATATAGCCCATTCCGAATAGTGATACGACGTTATGGATAGCATTTGAAGACCGGTGGTGAAGACCGGGTATTTGTGAGAACGATAGGATAACCTATCGATTGGCTCTGCACTGATTTGCTCCGGTATAGAGTTCTCCTTAGTGATGGGAAGTCCGATGGGATTGTGGATACCCGGATTTGCAAGGGCTTCTTCGGAAGTGCCTTCGGTGCTGTTCGAACCCGGAACAGACTTGTATGGTTGTATGTCTAACATTACACTTTGAGATATTTAACTGATCTCTGTCAAATACATTTCTGCTTGGTGGCGGAGAATTTATTCTCTTAGCTTAACACCCTTCTTTGAGACGTACGAGCTCAGAGGTTATGTAGTTGATATTTATCAGTGATATATTCCCAATTTGGTAATGTGGCATGCTGAGTGCTGCTGTGTGATGATCATTGGTTGATCATTTGTGATATGATCATTTGTTTGATCATTTATCTTTGTGATCATTGCTTTGGTCATCTGTTGACCCAAAGCATGGCTTTGTGCCAAAGCGTAGCTTTGTGGACGAGACTGCATCAGGACCTCACTCCCCGGAAATGGTCGAAACAGGAAAGATGCGGCAAGGTTATGAGGGTCGCGCCCTTTAGGGTATGTCATTCCCTTCTGGAAAAGGGTGGTATCATGGTATGGAGCCCAGATACTTACTCATGTGGATACTGCATATCTATTACTTTGTGATACTTTGTGGTTGTTGTTGCGAGCGCTCGGATAAAGGTCACAAAGGACCGGGGGATGGCATATTCGTGTAGTAGTTACCTAGTTACAGAGGTAACCCGGCCTTGTGTTGGCAGAGATCTAACCGTAACGTTAGTTCTCGGGACGTCCCGCCAGAGGCGTACCCATGTGGCAATAGGAAGTTCCTTAGCCTGACCATTTGTTGGAAATCCATTTATCCAATACGTGCCTTGTACGGTTTTAGTTGTAGAACCTTCCATTTAACATGGCAGCTATAGTAGGCATAGAATCATGGTACCTATGCTGGCTAGGATTTATATTATACTTTCGAAAGATTTTCCACTATGCACTCGTAATAATATCAAAGAAAATTTTCTCGTATTAAGCATATTTGACTATCATAAGGAGAAATCTCCTCCAAGTCTGCGTTTGCATTGTGTGTGTGGCAGGAGGCCTTATGGTAGTTTCATTTTCCAAAAAGCATTGCGAATTTCAAATTTAAATTCTCTTGTTGTTTGTTTTAAAATACCAAATGTTTTTGTTTGCTCATACCAGTCCCATGACTGACCTGGAGTTTATTGTTCATTTCCTAAACTCTGGGTGCCCACTATTTTCCCACACGGGCAGCCTAGAGTTGGGTTTTCAGATAATCAATAGTAGGTGTAGATTCGATAGCTTTCAGTCTTAGGATTTGGCAATCGCATTTTGGATCGAGTTGCTTCTCTTCATCTTGATTTGGAGTTCGAGCTATTTCTGGATTGGTGCTTTGGAGATGGAGATTACTGATACTGGAGTTCTTTCTTGAAGACTATTTTGGAGATTTGTTCCGCTGCTAGTGTTATCTTTTCTTCCCGCTGCTATTATCTTGTATCATACCTCTGATGTATATTGATATTCATTGTATCATTCATGTTTTTATCTGAGATTGTATCAAATGCTGTATATTGATTTATGCTATTCTGTTCTTCCGCTGTGTTTTACTTAAGGTGTTATAAGCTGCGGCGAACCAGGTTCGACGTTTGGATCTGCGGCATTTGAATACGAGTGTCGTATTCGGTGCCGATTTTCGAAGGTCGAGTCAGGGTCGTCACATTTTGGCTCCGGTATGAGTCATGGTGAATGATCAAAATGGGATGGGATTGGTCAAGAAGAAGGTGTAACAGAGGCTTTCAGGTGGTGGAATTATTGAAATGCAGCAGACTAGAAATATGAAGAAGAAGTGGTGATGTAATGCTAAAATACTGTGGTGGTTACCAGATTGAACGAGGAAGTGAAAATGGATTCAAATTACTGAATGAGTTGAATATAGGAAAGAGGTGAAATAAGAGCAGTAGAAAATAGAAGAATGCATAGTTGAGAAAAAATGCATGATTGTTTATAATCTTTTTATATACATCTATTTACATAGCCTTACCCTTATATTGATTGTATTGATCAGGTAGACCAAATCAAACTAGCCGTTACATGGTAATTTAACTAATACACATGACTAACTTTTAAATTACATAGCCACTTAGACTGCAAAAGAAAATAAGTTGTGTATGCATGCACGTGCACAACATGCATGGTCTTCAAACTGGCTTTCCCGTTGTAATCTCACGCTTAAATTAATTTTATCCTGCGTCTGTATATCTTCCAATCTTCAACATCATTCTCCTTAATTCCAGTTAGTCGAGGTGGATAGCGAAGCCTCATTCTCAAAAGTGTTTGTTGAAATGTCCCTTCAGGCGAATGCCTATCAGGTGTTTGACGAATTGTGTGAGCATAACAAATTAACACTATATATCTTCCGTATATACTAAAAGAAAAATTCTAAAATTGTTAATTGATGTGTCTTTTTTACTTTTTCTGGACTTCACATGGTGGGTTTTATGAAGTAAATACAATTATTGACATTTTATATGTCTATTAAGCAGATCTAGAATATACTATGGTTGCTTAATGAAAGTGCCGGTGAATTTTGAATTGGTATTTGGAGTAATGGATAATGTATCATAGCCATATTGGAATTAGATTCATGCGAGTATGGAATTTTTAATCTCACATCAAAATTTGATCTATGAGTTTGATATGCAATCACATGTAACTTTGTTTCCTCTACTTGCACCCATAACTCCATCAAGTACTTCATTTATTAAAGGGTCAATTCGAACTTGTCAAGGCATATTATTCACCGCATTGTTAGTGGACTTCAAATGGATTACAAAACTGGATAAGGGAATCATTTTGTCATTATTTGGAAAATTGTTAGGTGGTATAAAACATAATTTTACCTCTATTAATTAAAAAATAATAATTTTTAAATGTTATATGTTTTTTGGTGACCAATCACCATCTTTCCGTCTTTTTTAACAAGAATCTACTAAACTAATTTTCGTATGACCGTTGTCAAATTTTTTTCGACGAGTAGCTATAAAATTTCCCTTTGCGCAAATTATAAAATTGTAAGTTTTTATTAGGAAGGAATAGCATAACATTTTTTAGGTGGAGTCCCCTTAAATTTTTCTTCTGTTTATCCAAAAATAAAGTCCCTTTGGTAAAGTTCTTGTTCAAATATAAACTGAATGGAGAAACTCAAGTTTGACCAAGATGTATTCCTCATAGATTAATTATATGGATTAGCACAAGCTTGATGACTTAGAGAAATCATTCATAAATACAGCAACTTTAAAAATATAGGGGTTGAAATCGTTAGATTAACTGGAGGTACCAAAAACAAGTAGTTAACTAGTCGATGCAATCAATCTCGCTATCCATATTTTAAGAGACTTTAGACAACAAATCCTATTTTTAATCAAGGCATAAAAAATATCATTCTTTGATAATTTATGTAAATTAGGTCCTTACCCACAGACATCTTTATTAGTAACCCTATTATTATATCCATTTAAGTACTACACACCTAAATAAATTTAAAATATTCATTAAGCATTAACATTTTTCGAAAACATTAGATTGACAAACCATTTTCACCCTTAAAGAACAAATTTATGATCTTTTAAATGATATGTGTTATGCATATGCAAATATCTAATTTAAGTATATCTTTTTTTTGTATAAATAACGTATTTATACATGCGCCTTTCAAATGCAACTATAATTGCCTCGTTCAATTTAATACATTCAAAATTAATAAACATGCAGTTTAAAGTCAATTTCATAAACGGTATGTAGTTAAAATTATGACTAGATTTCTTTTAATGCACTTAAATTATAACTTCATCAAGGTTGAATAAACTTATCAAAGGAAGCCAAAATTTGTATTGGATCACATAAATTATAGTTAAAATTTTAAAATGCCATAGTTACATAATTCAAGAAATACAGTCAAATAATAAATGCACTTGCTTAAATTAATTAAATTATAGTTGCGTTAAGTTTGGATAAACCATCGAATACAACCAAAATCATTATTGCATCGCATAAATGCAGTTGAAACATTCAAATGCATTCATGCAAAATTCAAAATTGGCGTTAAATTACTACTTCATTTTTTGATATAGTTAAATTTTAGCTGCATTAAGATTGAATAAAACTATCAAATATTGCTAGAAATATTACATTACAAATAAACGTTGTTAAAAAATTCAAATGTAATTAAATTAATCCTAAACATGCTGCCTAGTTATAACTGTATTTTCTTAATGTAGTTAACTTATAACAACATTAAATAAAATTAAGTGTAGGCAAAATTATTACACCACATAAATGCAAATAAAAAAATCAAACACACTTAAATTAATTGAAAATTTTCTTTTAAATTATAACTGAATTTTCTTATACGGTTAAATTAAAACTTAATTAAGTTTGAATTAGTTATCAAATACTCCATTACATAAATGCAGTTTCAGTATTCAAATGCAATCATAAATGCATAATTCAAAACAAATTCCTTCAGTTATGTTAAAAGATAATAACTGCATTGTCATAACACAGTTAAAAATGCTATATAAAATTTATGATCATCCATAATAACGCAGTTACAAAATGTAGTTATATGATTTGGTGGCATAACATAACTTCATTACATAAATAGTTAAAACTGCGACAAAATTGTAATTTTCAAAATTTTGTTTTTAGTTAGCAACAATGGATATTATCGGAAGCTTAACAAATTTATGATTAACGATGAAAATGATTCTTAAAATCGATTAGTGTACAAAATTTATGACATTTTAAAGATTTGAATTAAGCGTGTTGGAGTATGTTAATTTTGATCGGTTGTAATGTTAAAGTAGTAGAGATCTAATTTACAAAAAATATATAGATCTACACCCATTTTACATTTAAAACAAAAAATAGGACCTAAAGTTAATATTCGATATTAGTTTAAAGAGCTACCACTCTTAATGAAAAATAGGTAGGAGAGCTGGTAAAAAAATGATTAGTTTTAGATGACATTTCCTTATTATGTTGCTTAGTGCTTGTATTGATGCGCTACGTAATATTTCCTTTATGATTTGTCCTACGCGACTTATAGTTTGTAAACTGAACTACATGAGTTTTAGTAGCTCATTAGCATCTGCCTCACCAATATGTTGTTTGTATTTTTCAAAATATGACCATGGACCATTCAACACGTGCATTTACTATGCATAAAAATGACAATCATAAAGTAATTCAAATTTCAAAGGCGTATTGTAGCATGACATATTTTAGTGTTAGACAAACATGAGAATATTATCATTTCTAAATATTCAATTAATTCTGTAATTAATATAATTTTAAAACATAGGATTTATTAGTCAATTGGTAATTTAATTAAAATTATGAATGCCGTATACACACATATCAAATTTAAATGTTGGGTAATTAATTAAGATGAGACAGTGATATAAAGTAGTATAGAAATAAAATAAAATAAAATTTTATTTAAGCATTTTAAAATAAAATGAAATAAAATAAAGTAGACTGTATTTAGATCCAACAAGAAATTAATGAATTAATAGGTTAGGCAATGAGTTCTAATCCAAACCATTAACTCTTATACCCCTAATATATGTATGTATGTATGTATGTATGTATGTATATCTTCCCTTTCAAGGGTAATTATATTCATCAAATTCAACTATTAGTTAAAGGAATAAAATGGAATGTTTTGATTAATGGATTTTGTATTAAGGGAAATAATTAATAAGATTAGACAATGAGAGATATTAGTCAAAACATTAACTCTTACCCTTAATATAAATAATTACCCTTTGATGTGAATAAGGAAATGCATAAACATTTCCCTATTCTCATTCAAGGGTAATTATATTCATTAAATTCGGCTAATAATTGAATGAATAAAACATGGAATATTTTAATGAAGGGATTTCATATTAAGGGAAAGCAATTAATAGGATTAGGTAAGGGATATTAGCCCAAGCCCAAATTAGTAGATCTTATACCCCTAGAATATGTATATATGTCCTTCTTCTCATCCATTTAATTCCACCAAAGCAACAAAAAAGGAGTGTCATTTCTAAGGAAAAGAAGAGGGAAAACAAACCAACAAATATTCAAGCTCCGTTTTTTAAGAGAAGAAGAGATTTCTAGCTAGGCTATTAACTTAGGTGTGTAATTCTTGCCTTATTTAATATCTAAATCCATTTTGGTTTGGATTTTTATATGTGTTTATGTTTCAAATGATGATAACCATGTTTGGTTGATGAAAAAATTAATCCACACGTTCAGTAATACATGAATGGAAAATTCTACTTCAACACAGATAATTACTTAGCCCCTCTAAAATAAATAAAATTTTAAAGACTAAAATATCCTTAGAAAGCTGCTTACTTTCTTTCTTCTCAATTCCATTACCTTCTTACGTCAGTTTCTTATTGTCTAAGCCATCGCTTCTTCAAAACTCTAGTTTCCAAATCAGTTAAGAAAAAATTCAATTTTTCACTACTAGTTGATGGATTTGAATAGAAGAATGAATTATTAACGTAATCACAACAGGTAATTCAAAAAAAAATTTGAAAAGTATTTAATGTTTTGCAAATACAATTGTAGGCTGTTGATCACGTGAATTAGTGATAATTTACGCATGGGGTATACTAGGTTTCTGGCTTAATCTTGCAAATAATTGCATGAATTTTTACACATCAACGGAGAAAGCCTACGTGGTATTGACACAAAACCATGGAATCACCTTGCGTGGCAGTTCAATTTGCTTTTCTTCCGTTTGAACTTTTCAACATTTGATGGGGAGGGTAGTTTTGAAAATGGTAGGAGCCTAATAATTTATTTTTTGGATTTAAAGATATTTTTAATTTTTGGGGGCTACTAAGTAAATAATCGAGTTGAAATAGAATTTGCCTACATGAGTTAACCTTCTCCAAATTCTTTGAATTTTAATATATTTTTGCCTAATTCTATTAACATATAATTTTCTTCCTTTGCCACCTTGACATTTCAAAAACTAGCATTCACATTACTTTTTCCTTTTCACTCCTAGTTTATTCCAAAAATACCCTTAGTCTATTTTGCCTCCCTATTTTTATATTCAATTTTCCTCTATAGTAAAAGTGTCGGCCAATTCTCAAAGATGTATCCACTTCGATGGAGAGAGAGGTAAGATCTAAACACAAACAAGGTTTCCATTTTTAATTTTGTTTTTTTGCTTAATTTCTTTTAATTATTTTCCAGCTATTTCAATTGTATCACATTTGGATTGTTTTTGTATTAAAAAACACAAATTTAGTTATAAAAGTCATCCACTTTTACAGTAAATATCAAGGGGAAGAAGTGGAGAATATGAAAAGATAAAAATCATATCAGCCAAAATAATTATAGAGGTATATTAGTTAATTACTTTAAAATCTTTTTAGTGGGGTAAAAAAGGAAGAAAATGCTATGTTAATAATATTAGCCTATAGTGGTTATAACATTGAAACAAAAGTTAATTTTAGTTTTAGTATGAATTTTATAAAATTGAAATTATCTAAATCTTTGCATGAAGTGACAAAATTTAATAGTTTGATGTGCTAGATAGACATTTCCTATATGCAAAATCACAAATGAAAGAATATGCAATACAACTTCCAATCCCCTTATAGAAGGCAATGAAAGAATCCCTTTTAAATTATCCAAATTTCACCGATATGTTTGTACAAATATAAATATTCATTAGATGACACATCTTTTAATTTTTGTGTTCCAAAGATAAATAATAATGAAATATGAGACCATAACCAGTGGACGAAACAATATTTATGTTATGTAAGGAAGAATGCATGGCAATAACATGATGGTAAAATGCAATGTCGTAGCTGAGCATCAGCTTCATAGTTTTTGTAATGTGACAATGATTTGGGAACATGTAGATTTTTTACACATGATGATGCTACAAAAGTTATGCTGCTATAATTTAGCAATGTTTTGAAGTATTACTAATGCATTAAAATTATCCATAATCCTGTTTTCTTTTGCAAGTAAAATTTATGTTTACAAAAATTTATAAGAATAATGTTTTTGGGTTGGACTATGGTGATCATAAATAGAGATAATTTTAGATTTTGAACAAATTGATAATTCTTACAAACTATTATCTTATTTTGTAAGTAGAGCATTTGTTGTGTTTGGAACACAACCACTTCCTTATATTATAACCAGATTAAATTTTCCTTACAAAATTTTGTTTTTCATTAAAAAATGGTGATGTCTTATGTATAATATTTTTTTGATGGTTAAATATAAATATAAATTCATATAAACATGAAAACAAAAACATTTATTTTTTCAATGATAAGATAAAAGTATCTAATCATATGCCGAAAAAATAGTAGAAGTTGTCATTTAATGTAAATTAAGAAATTGTGTTGGTAGAATACTCGGGCAACAAGTAGAATTGTGACGAGTTGAATTCTGATCGACAGAAATCATTAGAATTAGATGAAACTCAAAGGAGGGTCCTAGAGCATGAGGGGAACCAATGTTTCAAGTCGCATCAAAATGTGGTCGGTAGAATACTCTAGCAATATGTAGAATTAAGTATTCTTAAATCTTCATAAAATACTTTAATTTTTTTTAAAATAATTAACATTTAATTATTATATGGAATAATAATCTATTATCTTTATAACATTATTAATAATTAATAATGTCCCTTAAAACCTGATTAATAATTAATAACCGTTCTCTAAAAAAGCTTTATTAGACAATTAACATTTCAAATTAGAAGAGGCTTAGCTATTTCAGTGGTACTTAATCATGAATTCCCTTATTATCCAAGTTATAATATGCGGTTTACATAACATCACATATGCAAATTAAACTCGTAATTAACAGTTGATTATTAATACGACATTATCTAATAAAAATCAATTGGATTGTAATTAAGAGTCAACACTAGTGTAATAGCAGAACGGGTTAATTCTACTAAACAGATGTCCAAATATAACCTACCCAATTAATAGCAGCATAATTGTAATTTATTCTACTAAATAGGTGTCCATCTATTTTAACAAACCAAACGGTGTCTTAATTTCGCTAATCAAATGTGCAATTACCATATTCAGTCCAACCGAATTCGATAGTATTTTATTTTTCCAATTAATCATCAAAGTAAAGCTATATATATATTCATGGCAACCTTATTAATTAAAATAACGTAATTTAAGTCCTGTCAGTTTTCATATGTCATAAATTCATACTTATCCAGGGTTATGAATAAATTACACTAAAACGTTGTGCTCGTCAATATGAATCCAATGCAAAAAATTGGGTAAATTGGATTTCAAATGACCAAGATATGAATTTTTAAATTTAGACTTAAACCTAAATTAAACTAATAGAACTAAAATTTACCACCACAATTTCCTTCAGGTCGAAGTCCAAAATAATCCAACCCGCACCAATCTAAATAGTATCTTCTTCCCCAAAAGTACCTCTTCAATTTATCCCCTAGTGCATGACATGCACATGCACACTCGACCGAGGACAACATTGCAGAAACCATGACAACCGGCATGTCTCCTTTTGAATTCCCATCATGATGGACCCCTCTGCATCATGTGCACGCCTCCCTCATCCGACCGACCCTCCATGTTGGCCATGAAAATCGCGTGCAGGAAAAAAATCGCATCACTTATTTGCCTCGTTTTTCATCAAAAAATTACCCATCGAGCGCCTCTTGACCCTTAACACAATGTCGAGCTCCAAGTCTGCATCACTGACCAAATCAGTAGTTAACCCAAACCTTTGGTTACGGTGGTCGTCAATCATCAACATGGAATTGCTTCGAAAATTCATCGAAAATTATGCACTTTGATACAAACTCAACGATGCTAGTGGCATCGAAGGATTCGTCCTGGATCAAGATAATTTAATTTTTGAATATTTTGAACAATATTTCTCCTTTACTGTAATTCGACGATTTGTCCTCCTACACTTGACGAAAACACATTCAATCAATTTAAGTACTTTGGTTGATATGAATAACTTTCATTTAGGTCACTTGGATTAAAACAAAATTGTTTGGAATGTACTGATTTTTACGTTCATCATTGAAACTTTATGCATATAATAGAGGAAGTTTAAAATTGAAGTTTCACATACGTCGGTAAAAATATAAACCTTCACCTTTCTGATTTCAAGTTGAACTCCACTTTTTTCCCTAATCAAGTTAGACTATCAAAAGTCCTTTTTTTTGTTTGAAATGAATGACACAATAATTTCGATTGAAGGACGGAAGAAATGGAAGTTGAGGCTTTTTAAGAGAAATGTACAGGTAACATTCCCCTTACCTCTTAGTCTACCATCTGAGAAATAGGCTATGACCTCACTATGGCTATTTAAATATTTCATTTTCAATTTTTTCTTTTATATACATACATAAATAATATATTATATTCATTTCTTTATTTACTTATTTTATACGTGTGTATATGTACATATATTCATTTCTTCATTCACTTATTTTACTTGTGTGTGTATATATATATTATTCATTTCTTTATTAACTTATTATTTAAGTTCTCCGTCAATAAATAAATAAATTGATCATTAGTCAGAGTCTTGCAAGTCTTCATCAATGGGGACTAGGGTTTTTCTTCCCGCCGCCCCTTCATTTTCAGCTCGTCCTCTTCTTTTCTCTCCCTAAATTTTTCGCTCTGTTCTCCCTTAACCCCAGCTTTTCCTATTGCGGTTATTTGCAACCCTTTCCTTCCATTATCCCTTTTTTTCTTTCTCAGTTACAATCAATCTGCTTTCCCTACCTCGCGTCTCCGTTTCGATTTCGACCTTCTTCTGGCTGGATTTCTTTGGTCCTAGTTTCAGATCTTCCCACCTTGCTTTCCCTCGGTTCATTTTGCCCTTGGCGACTGCCCGGCAACGGAAGTGGCGATTTTTTTGTTCTCGGTAGGCGCTTTGGTTTCGCTATCTTCGCTCTGGATCTTATCCTCTTCTGGAATGGGTTGTTGTCGGTTTTTTTTGATGCTATGTATCGAATCGGGTTTGTATTGTTTTCTAGTTTTGGGTTTTTGTGTTGATCGATCTATCTTGGTGAATTTTTTCTGGTGCTACGTGGCTTCATGTGGTGCTTCTACCGCTGTTGCTCTTCGTTTGCTTCACCTTTTTGGTCATTTTCTGGTTCAGGGTGGAGGGTTTTTGAGTCGCTTCTTCTGTCAATGCTTGGATCCTTTGTTGGCGATTGGGTCTTGTTTTCGTCCTCTTCCCTGGGCTCTTCTTCCATCTCCAGCTCTTCCTCCTCCATTGGTTCTTCCTCCTCCTTAGGTTCATCCTCTTCCACGGGTTCTTCCTCTTCCTCGGCTTCCATGGGTAGTTGGAAGAGGAAGAACCTATGGAAGAGGAAGAGATCATGGAAGATGAAGAACTCAAGTAAGAGGAAGAGCCTTAGGAGGAGGAATAGCTGATAGAGGAAGGAGAGCCTAGGGAAGAAAAAGGGATGGTGGATGAACTTATTCCTATAGGGAAATTTAAGGAAAATTGTGATGGGGGAATGAATTGGGATGAGGGGAAGGTTATTGACGATCCATAGTTGGAGGAGGGCACGTACGATGATTGGTTCAAGGCAACTGATGCTGATTCCGGGGTTCGAATCTTGAAATCATATGGATTTTAGATGATGAAGGGGACTTATATATTTGGATAGACCTTCAGAAGAAGGCTCATATTAGAATAGTATACCTTTTCTATAGGGTTACTATTTCTTTTGGTATTGTATATGGGTAATTGGACGTTTATTTGGTATGTATGGGAACTCTTGCGCATGGAGTATCTGATTAGGCATTTATTGTTTAAATATCTTTAGTATGTATGACTTGATTCATTATGGTATGCGAGTTGATGTTATTCCTAATGATTGTTTGAATTGGTTGTTGAATGATATAGTATTCCAAATAATTAGCTTTCTAGGTAGGATGAGATACGAGTTTCGGGTTCAAAATTATCTTATGATGGGAAGAGTGTAATAGACTAGAAATTTAGACGGTCTTGTTATAGATGTTAAATCAAAGTTCCAACTTTTAACTTTTGATTAATTTATTTTATCATAGAGGATATAGATAACAAGTAAATGAAGAAATGAACATGTATATATAGACACACACACACACAAAAAATAAGTAAATAAATAAATGAATATATATATGCGTAGATACACAAATAAAATAAGTAAATAAATAAATGAATATACACACACACACACAAATAAAATATGTAAATAAAGAAATGAATATATATATATATATATGTATATGTATGTAAAAATGTGTAAAATGAAATACTTAAATTACCATAGTGAGGCCATATACTATTTCTTAGATCACACAGGGAGAGATAAGGAAAGAGGTAAGGGGAATACAACTTGTACGTTTCCCTTGAAAAGGCTCAACTCCCATTTCTACCATTCTTCAATTGCAGTATTTGAGATATTCGTTACAAATTAAAAAGAAGGATTTCTGAAAGCTTAACTTTCTTAGGAACAAAAGTAGAGTTTAACTTGACATCAAATAGGTAAGGGTATATGTTTTACTGATTTATGTGAAACTTGGATTTTAAACATCCCTTGCTATATGTATAAAGTTTCAATCATGAACATTCAAAAATCAATGCATTCCGAATCGTTGAGTTTTAACCCAAGTAACCTAAATGGAAGTTATTCATATTAACCAAAAATATTTTTGATTGCATGTTTTTTCGTCAATCAGCATTGTGTTAAGAGAGGAGAGGCGCAAGATTTTCATTGTCGTCATGAAGGGTCGGTAAGAGGTAGGGAGGCGCGCACATGATGCAGAGGTGCACACCATGGAGGGCATTCAAGGGAGACATGCCAGTGATCTTGGTTTCATTGCTAGTGTCCTCGGTCAAGTGCGTATGTGCACATCATGCGCTGGGGGATAAATTGAGGGGGTACTTTTAGGGAAGAAGATACTATTTAGATTGGTGTGGGTTGGATTATTTTGGACTTCGTCCCGAAGGAAACTGGGGTGGGAAATTTGAATTTCTGTTTTTAATTTAAGTTTGAACACTAAATTTAAAATTTCATATCTTGGTTGTTTGAAATTCGATTTACCTATATTTTTCTACGTTGGATTCCCATTGACGGGCATAACATTCTAGTGTAACTTATTCATAGACTTGGTTAGTATAAATTTATGACATATACAAACAGATAATATTTAAATTATGTTATTTTAGTTAATAACATCGCTATGAATTTATTACCTTCATTTTGATATCTAATTGGCAAAATAAAATACTGTCAATTTGGGTTGGAATAGAATATGGAAATTGGACATTTGATTAGCAGAATTAAAACACTGTTCCGTTAAAATAAATAATTGGACACATGTTTAGCAGAATAAATCACCATTCTGCTATTATTAACCGAGTAGGTTATATTTGGGCATTGTTCAGCAAAAATCCCTTTCTGCTATTACACTTGTGTGGACCCTTAATTACAATCCAATTGATTATTATTAGATAAGCATCGTATTAATAATCAATTGTTAATTATGATAATTTAGATATGTGATCTTATGTAAATACCGGATTATAACTTGGATGATAAGGGAACAAATGATTACGTACCAATGAAATGACTAAGCCACTTCTTATTTGAGAAGTTAATTATCTAATAAAGTTAATTTGGATAATGATTATTAATTAGTAATAAGGTTTTAAGGGAAATTATTAATTATTAATAATTTTCAGTAAAGTCCATTCATTACACTCAAACTAAGATTTTCATGCACAAGGATTGATAAAGTTATATTTGACCGCTTACAGTATGAAATTAAAGATTTATTTCAAAATAATAGACAACTTAACTTATACAATTCATTTGGATTTGTTATATAATTATATAAAAACACAATGAATGTAACAACTTGGATTTTTTGTCTTTGATTTTGAACATTTAATTTATTTTAAATGTCGAGTTTTGAGATGTGAATAGAATTTTAATATGGAATTTAATGATCAAATAAGTGAAATGTATTTACATTTCAAATATAGCGACTTACTGAATAAATTTAATTATTGAATTTATAAGTGAAAATCGTTAAATAATTTGAAATTAGAGTTGTTTATGAATCGAAAAGATTCCTAATGTTGGTATAAGTTCTATTTGAATTAGAAATTAGTTACTAAGATTTTGAAACTGAAATTTTGTGCGATTTCGTAAATTTTAGAGATCGTCAATGTAATCAATGCATTAAAATAGCAATCCGAGCAACACTCCCCGAATTCAACGAAACTAGTTCTATTGGATTCATAATCGTGTATTATTACTTCAAATTTCGTAGCATTTGGAATTAACGTTTTGTCGTACAGGATACAAGTTGAATTTTATATCGAGAATTCAATATAATAATTGGGTCAAAAGAGTTATCTTCTCCATACAATCGAATTAGGACTCGAAACTATGTCCATTGCGTTCAGAATGGGGGTATAACATTATAAATGTCTGGCGGCATACCTCAAATAGGGGTCCTAGATTTTGAGTTGCGTAGAGCGAGATATTTTTATTTTGAAATAAAATGAAAAAGATCAAACCCTATCTTTATCACATCCACCTACTTCTGAATCGTTTGAATCAAGCTACCCTTCAATTTAAGGGACGCGACATTTCCCTCTCATCTTAATTAGTTCGAACGAACAAATAAAAAAATTCCGAACGAAATCAATTCGTTTAGGAAAGAAATAAGAATGGGGAAGTTTGTAAAAAATTCTTTAATCGAAATTGAATAGCAGAAAAATATTTACTCCTACTTCGTTTTATAACTCGAACAACCTCTTCATTCTTTCCTCTTTCCTCTTCAAATCAGAAAACCAATCAAAAAAATCAATGCCGCAATGGCGCACGAGCGCCTATAATTGAGGCAGCACATGGTTTTTGGGGTTTGACGGCACGTGTAGGAGAAGAGACGAGTTCTCGTTCGATGCTGGGGTTATTTCTCTGGAGTCTGATTACTTGTACGCGCGAGGTGAGGGGTGGTATTGCGCTCGATCACGTTGCTAGGACAGCGACGCTATGGGTTATGGGGTTAGCGTGTGTGATGAAGTCGTGAAGGTGGCGGTACTTTGGGAAGCACAAAGTCATGGTGGTCATTGCGACCTAGTCGAGAGCGAGAGGGTTTGGGATGGAGGCATTAGGCACTAAGGTGAAAAGATGGGGTATTTTGGGTTATGATAGGGTGAGTTGTGATGCGATGGTGAGGAATAAAGTCGGAGTTGGAGGAATGGGTTGATGATGTGGTTCGACGAAGGGGGTCAGGTGAGGCGAGATAGTTGAAAAGGAAGGATTATTTGCGGAGACGACAAGAAGAAGTTATAAAATAATTTATTTTGATTAATTTTAATAAAAGAATAATTGTTTTATTAACTATAATTAAAGTTGGAATCAATAACTCATATAATTCATAATTTGCTTACGAGGTCTAAAAATCATGAAGAAACGTGTCTAGCTTAGATCGGATTGCAAAATAAAAATCAAGGTGAAAAATTCTTAATCATTTGGATTGCCAAATTTAAATACAAATGTTTAGATTTAATTATTGGATGTTTCATTGGATTGATAAATTATAATTATCTGTTGGATGATTATATTATATATAGTAGTGTACATATTAGTGGTTGGATTGATATTTCTGCATATTTTAGCGTATAAAACCATATGCACCCCGCAAAATAGCAGATGATCCTACATACCGCGTTATCCCCCTCGAAGTGGGATTGGTATTGTTATGTTGTATTAACATCAGTGAAGGCATTGAGAACAGATTGGAGGGATCCAACTGAATTCCTCAAAAATTATATTGATCGTTTTTCACACATAATAATTATGATGTGTTAGAAAAATCTATTATAGATTGTTGTTGTGATGTGGATTATTAGATTCTACAGTAGCATTGGCCTAACTTTGGGTATTTTAAATACCATAAATATTATTTTTGGAGTTTGAAGGAATTTAAAAGTAGATTTCGAATATAAAAAATTTGTACAGAAATTTCGATTATTTTTAAGAAATTGACTTGGATAAAAAAATAATTGATTTTGGTGTGCATTCAACTATTCGTAGAAATATTATGAATAGAGATTTTAAAATAATTTATACAAAGAAATTTTTTAATGACAGATATTAAAATGATATTTTCTAGAAATATGGAAAGAAGTTGGAACTAATATTAAAAATAGGAATATAGATTTTATAAGAGAATGGACTTATAAAATGGAATTTAATAAATGAGATTATTTTATAAGAAATGAAACTCAAGGAGTTATAAAATTTATAAACGATGTTTGTAAATAAAGGAAATTGATATCAGATGATAAATTGAGAATATAAATTTATAGGAAGAATTTATATCAGAATATGGGAATAGGATGAGAAAGAAATAGTGGGTATTAATTTTGAAGTGGAAAGGGTTGGTAGATCGAAAAGGAAGCGATATGATGGAAATCGGGAGGAATTTATAAATTGAATTAGCTATTATGATTTTAAAAATATATTTTAAAATGTAAAAGGTTAAGTTTGTTTGAAAAGGAAAATTTTATTATTGAACAACGAGATTTTAAACTAGTTGGGATTGAAATAATTTAGTAAGTGAATTTTTTTAACTATTTGACATTTATTTAAATAAATCCTAAACTTTAAAATCAGCTTTGAAAAGTGATGTTATAAAAAGAATTTCGATATTTTAGATAATTACTTGAACATGTCTTGGAAATAAATTATTATTACTCTTTTAAATACTTATTATATGTATAGAGTTTTGTGATGTTTTAAATTTATTTATAAATCTTCATGGAAATGGGGTTATTCACTATATGGGATTTATAAAAGAAATCACAAAATGGAATTGGGGAAAAGTAAGAAAATTTTGGAAGTAGTTAAATAAAAGTAAACTTCAAAAAAATGAAATAAAATTCATAAAAGATGTATAAAGGGAAATTGGAATTATAAGCAAGTATATTTGAATTTGGAAAGTATTAAAGGAAATTAATAAAGGAAAAACGGAGCCTATAGAATTCGTTCTAAAACGAGTTATGGAATTTACAAATAAATTATTAAATTATTTTTGAGAAAATAGGAAATATTTGGAATGTTTCCTAAGTGTTGAACATAAAAATGGGGTTGGAAAAAAATGTTCTAAGTATTATATAAGTTTGTAGATCGAAAAGGAAGCGATATGATGGAAATCGGGAGGAATTTATAAATTGAATTGGCTATTATGATTTTAAAAATATATTTTAAAATGTAAAAGGTTAAGTTTGTTTGAAAAGGAAAATTTTATTATTGAACAATGAGCTTTTAAACTAGTTGGGATTGAAATAATTTAGTAAGTGAATTTTTTTAACTATTTGACATTTATTTAAATAAATCCTAAACTTTAAAATCAGCTTTGAAAAGTGATCTTATAAAAAGCATTTCGATATTTTAGATAATTATTTGAACATGTCTTAGAAATAAATTATTATTACTCTTTTAAATACTTATTATATATATAGAGTTTTGTGATGTTTTAAATTTATTTATAAATCTTTATGGAAATGGGGTTATTCACTATATGGGATTTATAAGAGAAATCACAAAATGGAATTGGGGAAAAGTAAGAAAATTTTGGAAGTAGTTAAATAAAAGTAAACTTCAAAAAAATGAAATAAAATTCATAAAAGATGTATAAAGGGAAACTGGAATTATAAGCAAGTATATTTGAATTTGGAAAGTATTAAAGGAAATTAATAAAGGAAAAACGGAGCCTATAGAATTCGTTCTAAAACGAGTTATGGAATTTACAAATAAATTATTAAATGATTTTTGAGAAAATAGGGAATATTTGGAATGTTTCCTAAGTGTTGAACATAAAAATGGGGTTGGAAAAAAATGTTCTAAGTATTATATAAGTTTGGGAATATTCCATTGAAAATACAAGGATTTGAAATCGTTTCGAACGTTGGAAATTTTAGAAGGGATTTGAATATATATACACACACCTTATAAAGATATCTAGAAATAAATTTTTAAAAATTTATAATAAGGTATGATGTCTTCTTATGGATGTTTTATTGATGGTTAAATAACCGACTATCAATTTTGGCCAAATTCGTTGACCGTTTCGAAAAGACCGGGATCTGCTTTGCTTTATTACAACATGATAGGGGATTCTCGCTTCGTGTTTGGTGGCGAGTAGGAGACCCATACTCCTATAGACCTGGATGGTTGGTTGCAGTCAAGAGGCTGGCAATAAAAGCAAATTCGAGGTACCAATGTATGCGATTGTGGAAAGCGGCACAGTTGGTATCAAAGCTGAAGGTTAAGAAATAACCTTGGCTCTAGGGGGATTACCCATTAGAGATAGGGTCATTAGTACCTTGGAATGAGTTTGACTGTATTAATAGGTATGAGCGTGTATTTTTAGTGAATATAAAATGTTTTATTGTGTTGGCTGATTTATTAAGTGGCTTACGAAATCTGGTCGGCACAGTCCGTACGACTGTATCGATAGGGGTTTCTAAACTCTTGAATAGAATAATTCGACACAGTATTGTTTTGGAATGGGGTAAATGAAATAATGTTACCCAAAGATATATTTTGATATAAAATAAATAATTTTCTGAAATTATTATATTTATTCGGAGTGTTTGGATGACAATATTATAATCTAACAAGATTATAAAATTGAAAATGGTTTATATAACCAAATGAAAATTTGTATAAGTGTAAATTATACAAATGCGTTATAATTAAAATGGATTCAAACCAGAATTTGGAAATTTAAAATTTCGGAATCTTTGAGAAATGTTTAAAATGAGTTTGAAATAAGTATGTGGGAATTTGAAATTTTGGTGTTTTTTGAAGAAAAAAAATCCGAAGTGGTTGGAAAGAGAAAGTGTGATATTATTTTTGGAATATTTTCAGATGGAAATTGTTTTAAATGGATTTTAGAATTAATGAAGCACTGAACTCACTATAGTGCTGGAAAATAACTCTAGCGATGATGGCTGTATCATCAGTATTCATTTTCGAGTCTCTAAGTGACGGATTGCTACCAAAATAATTGATTTGGAGATTTTTGTTGGAAAACAAACATTGTTTTAAAACTTCCAAGATAAATTATTTTTGGATAAGTGTCGGGTACTCAAAAATTTTAGAATTAAATTTTTTAAATTAAAATAAAAAGTGAGAAAGTTAAAAGGGAAATTAACTTAAGTCGAAGGGATTAAATTTTAAAAATTTAATTGATTGTTGTTAGAATGGAATTTACGAAATGGTGATTTAACTTAAGCAAAAGTTAATTCAATTAAATTAAATCATGTGATTATAATAAATAAAATGAAATGAGTAGTATGTGATGAAGCTAACTAAATATACATGCATATGAATGTGCAAGTGAATGATACAGATTAAAATAAGTAAGGAAGTGTGGAAAATTTTGAAATTTGAATTAAATTCTTACTTGATTAAATTGAATAAATTAAAAATAAATTTATTTGGAGAGAAATTTGATTTAAGTATGAATAACTCGAGTATGGTTTTGCGAAGTTGGTTAAAGGGAATTGAAATTTTAAATAATTAATTGGATTTGAATCATATTGAATTGAATTAAAATTTTAAATATGAATTATAAAATAACTATATAACTATAATTTATAAATTTGGATTAGATTAGAAATAATATCGAATTAAAGTAAATATAAATCTCGAGTTGTGAAATATTATATAACTATAAGTTATAAAATTTGAATGGCATAAAAAATTTAAGTGGAAATTTTAGAATTGTGAATAAATAAGTTTGAATAGCCTACAAAAATGGAGTTAATGGAATATTATGTATTAAGCTATAAAGAGATGTGTAAGTTTGAGCAAATAATAAAATAGGTATAACTCAATTATAGAGTAGATGAATTTGAGGAAAGTAAGTTGTGAACTTTATAATTGGAAAAATGGATTTTGAGGATATATAGCACTGAACTCACTACAGACGCTGGGAAATAATCCCAGTGATGACTACGCACATCATAAGTATTCATTTTTGAGTCTCTAAGATGGATTGGTACCGTAATTGATTTGTTCAGATTTGTTGAGCAAACAAATTTTGTTTTGGAAATTTTGAAGGAAATTTGTTTAGAGAAAAAAACCAGGCTTGGTTTAAATTAAAAAAAGGCACGATTAGGGATATTTGTGATTTAAAAATGATTTGAAATATATACCGGATGTTTAAAAATTCTGAAATCCTTATTTAATGATATAGAGATTATCAGGAGATAAGTTATAAACTTATAAATGGTGAATGATTTTGAAGAAAATATGGAAATTGAATTTTGGGATTAAAATAAAAAGCGGGAAAGAAAAATGAAATTTAACTTAGATTAAGATTGAAGAAATTAGATTTTTGAAATTTAATTGAGTGTGATTTGAATGGAATAAATTAGTGAAGTAGACTAGTTAAATGGATTAAATTGGAATGTGAATGAATTGAATTGAGAAATTAAAAAAATCGAATGGGAATAAATAAATTTCAATAGCTCATAAAAATTGAAGTTTATGGAGTAAAAATATGCTTGGGCTATAAATAAGTGTACATCTCGTGTTAAAATAAAATGTGAATATATTCGAGTATAAAATTGATGCAAAAGTGGAAAATAAGTATGGTGGCTTATAAAAAGTATTTTTTTAATTTAATTGGAATAAATATTTATTGGATAATTAATTTTTGAATTTAATTATCGGAAATTGGGTAAATTATTTAATTTGGAGTTTTAAGCCTGTTAAAAATAATTTGAAGGCTTGGAAAATATACTTTGATAATATGGAAGGCGATAAAACTTTTAAAAATTGAATTTAAAGGTGTTTTGTTCAGGTTTTAAAATTTTATCGTTTAATTAGAATTTAAAAATAGCCGTCAGAGGCACAGCCTCAGAATTCGACGAAACAAGTTCCATGTGATCCGTAATATTATATTATTATCGGATTTCGAATTTCGTAACGTTTGGAGTTGTCCTGTGATCACACGGTAAGTAAACGCGGTGGTAAATTTTATCGAAAACTAAATATAATATAGGGTTTGACCGGTCAGTTGAAATAATTTCACGTCAAAACTTTTTCCCCTTCTTTGCTATCACTATGGCTAACCTTCTCCAATACGCATTCCCACCTTTATATCACGTCTTCTTTCTTTTCATATTCACAAGCCTGAGAATTGAAAGAAAATTTTATGGAGCATCTCAAATTGATGGATGAAGTTTTATCGTCAATTTATTTCCTCTTCCTCCCTCTATTCGATTTCTATAAATCGAAATAGCCGCATTTCCCTCCCTCCTCTCGTTCGTTTCCTCTTCAAATCGATTCTCAAAAAAAAAAATTTGCCTGCGTTGTCTTCGTTCAAATCAGAATCGAACGAATACAAAGGAGGGTAGAATCACGGTCCTTATCATTTGAAATCGAATACGATCTTGGATCGAAATCGAGTCGATGTCGAAGGGTATTCAAGCGACTCGTTCATCAAGCCGAGATCTTCGCAATGTCATCCGAGTGTTGCGAGCTCGCAGGTGACTGAGGTCGCGTTGTCATGCTGGGTGGTTGAAGTCGAGGGCTTGCTGATGGTCGTGGTGGCGGCCGATGTTGAAGGAGGTGCGAGCGATGGCAACGTTCGCAATGATAGAGGGATGGGTCCGCTTTGTTGGTGGCACTGTAGGTCAGAAGGGATGTCGCGGTGGGCGATTTATGGTTCACAAAAATCTCGGCCTGATTTCTTGGTAAGGTTGATGATTTAATTTCTGAATTTTAGTTTTTTTTTTAAAAAAAAGAGTAAAGTTAAACACAGAAGTTTTATTTAATCAGGGGTTATTATTTACACGTAAGATTTAGGAGAAAGGATTGTAAATATTTTAAACTTTTATAAGATTTCAAATAAATTTTAATTTCCATGTTGTTTTAAAACTTTTGGAGTTGGTGAATAAGTGATAAATTAAATTATTGGTTATTTTGATTAGGAAGATAATTTATTTATGGAATTTAGTTAAAATAAATTTATTAGTTTAAACCGAATATTAAGTTTAAATTAAGTTGTTGGCCAATTTAATTTATTAAATTGTAGATTATCTCGACTATTGATAAAAAATTTAAATGTTTATACAAGGTCGAAATAGGAAGGAAACAAGTCGAGATGAAATGGACTTGCAAATCAATAAAAAGGTGAGTTAATCTCACTTAGTTAATTTAAATTTAAATGATGAAATTTAAATAATTGTTTGAATGGTTAAATTGATGAATGTGCTATAGTATGGTATATTCTGGATTTGGAATATTATTTTGTGCTAACATCTGTGGATGCAGGGAGAGCAGGTTGGAGGGATCCAACTGGATTCCTCAAAATATTTAATTTTGTTTAATATTCTGTGATATGATTTTTGATATCCTGTGATGGACTATTTGAATAATTGGATGTTATGGTTTGGTTGGACCTATTTGGATATGCTGAGTTATCAAAATCTCTAGAATGGAATTTATGAAAAGAAATAAAAGAGTAAATTTTTAAGTAAAATAATTCTAGTGAACTGGAATAAATTATCAATGAATTGAAAATAAAATAAAAGCGATTGCAAAATTCTAACAAATTTGGGATAAAAGTATTTTGAATTAATAGGGGGTATAATTATTTTTGAAGCTTAAGTGATATTATTTGAAAGAATAAAGAATTTATTTTTAAATTTAAGGATTAAATTTAATTTAGTGATGAAGAAGGAATTTTGGAAATCTGAAATTGATATTCTTAGTTAAAAGGGTTTTTATTCAAAATAAGGAAATAAAATCTGAAAGTTAATGAAATTTGAATAAATAAAGTAAGAGAAGGAATTTATTTCAGAGTAAAGTAAAATAGGGAATTAATTGCAAATTAATTAAGTATTTGGGTTTTGAAATTTAAAAAGAAGTGAGATTTTGGGAATTTATAAACTGGTTTTATAAAGTGAAATAAAATGTCGGTGGATATTTTAAATATATGAATTCAAGGTAAGGATTTATTGAAGGAACAAGAATTTGTTTAAAAATAAATGTCGGTTTATTTTTAAGAGAGTGAAAGAGAAGAGTATTTCCCTGGATAGCCAAGTATGGTTTTTAAAGAAGTTTTAAAAATAAATTAAAGGTTTTAATATTGTTTTAAAAAGAATGTTTTGGAAAGTTTATTATTTCTAAATGTTAATTTTTAAAGTAAGTATATTTTTCCTAAATCTATTATTGTAATAACCATATAAAGTAACTTGATATTGTGTTTAAAAGAGGAAATTTAGTTTATATTTTATAAAGTGTTTTATATAAAATATTCTTAAAGTATATATTTATTTTAATAAAATATTTAAAGTGGTTTTAATTTTAATGTTATAAAGTATATTTTATAAACAAATTCTTTTAAATTATTTAAGTCTTAAGTGTTTTGTACTTGGCGTTCCAGTGGAAATAATTAATTGGAAATGTATTCTGTGAGAGGAAACTGGATTGAAACTGTTTTCAAAAGAGTTTGAAAAGTGGAAATTTATCTTGTGAAGATATTTTTGGGATTAATAAATAATTTGAGAAATTATTATTGGTTGATGGTTGTTTGTGAATATAAATTGATTGTTAAATAACCGACTATCAATAATGGCCAAATGCGCTGATCGTTTCGAAGAGACCGGGATCGGGATTAATTTCCCGAAAACCCCTTCGATCCGATTTGTACGTTTCGTGGGGAAACAGTTTGGATTCGAAGATGAAGTAGTGAAGTGCAAGGGCTAGTCGCTACTAATCCTGAGGATATTTCCGAAATGGATGTAGTGGGAATAGTGCCTTCGATTCCGTTCGAACCCGGGACGGACTTGTATGGATGAATGCTTGCGAAACATCGTCAAGTGGACGATGGGCATTCTAAGGGATATGTTCTTAAAAAGGTAACGCTTAGCCTCAAGCCTCATCAGACGGGAATGACTGAAAATCAGGGGTTATGCAGCAAGGCTAGGTGGGTAGCACCCAAGCAGGGTGAGGTCATTCCTGTCTAGATGTCCCTTTTTATTTCGGCTTAGTGGGCGGTTGCTGATCCCAACCGCGGGGTAATCTCACTCGGGATTATCCATGTGACGCCCCGCCTCTATACCCACGTTAGCCAAGAACATTACGGTGAATGCGGTGAACTAGCACGGAGAATAAGGCTGTTGAGGAGCGATCGTCCGTGTAATTGCTTTGCGCGAGCATTGATATGTCAGATAGTATAACAATCCGACATACCGACACAAACTCAAAGCTACTACACAGTGGCTGTAATATCTTCAGAAACAAATATAGAAATAAACATAACATAAATCAGTCATAGATAATTCATATCACAAAGGCGGAATAAGATATGAATATTACACATAAAAGTGTACATCAGAGTAGTGGTCAGAAAGATCCACAATAACACAAAATAATAGCAACATGTGATATACAAAAGAATACATCAATGAGTCAATATCTCAAGAGTATACAACAAAAACTACTAATCTAAGTAGTAAGCAAAAGGTCAGAGTAATGGATCCCTAGAGAGAAGTCAAGTCGAAGCACCTGCAACATCTCGGTCTGACCCGAGTATTATTTATAAGAAAATAATAAACGGATCAGTCTAGCTATAAATATTAGATAACATGATATAGAACGAAAGATATGGCATAGACGTATAATATCCATAATGGCATACTACTATAAGTATGTAAATGATAATCAACAAACGATTAATCAATATCAAAGAATCTTCTCAAAGATCCAAAAAGGGTATCATACCCAAAACTTGTATTCATAACAAGTTAGTGACACACGAATCCACCAATGCACAAAAATTGATAAATCATATCAATGAAAATCATTAAAATCGGTGAAGCATAAATTCTAGAATTCAACACACGAAATCCAGAAATCATAAAATAAAAAAGGGGGGAAGGCCTATCACACGAACGAGAGCATGAAAACTCACCAACGGCTGTAACACATGAACGAGAAGCTATCTCATGGTAACTAGCCATTAATTTGACACACGAATGGTCCGAAGACCTGACACACGAATGGTCCGAAGACCGTGGATTGCTACCCACCAATTTGAGTCGAAACTCCACAAAGCGGGGCTTAGTCTCCCTCGCAGACAAAGAGACATCGCACAATTGCTAGTCTAAACCATAAAATGATCATCATTGATCATCAAGAAGTGTCAATTACAATAAGCTAGTAAATATATGAGTTTAGCATCATGTCCCATAACCACTAGCTTAACTTAAATATTTGCGAATAAATTGTAGATCTCCACTAGAAAATTGTCACAAGAGATTCAATCGAACAAGTCCAAGAATTAACCAATGAAGTAAACGCAAGAGTTTCATACCACTTGTTTTACTAAGTCGTTTAATTAGATTTCTCATACGAGTGAGGTAAAGGTTTGTATATACTAGTAGATTGGAAAACGGTTTAGGAAACGAGCTTTGTAATTGAAAATAGAGTTGAAATCGTTTTGATGAAAAGGGTTTTGATATTTACTACTAGTATAGAAACCTTTATATTTTTAAAGTGACAAATCATCGAAAGGATTGTAGGAACAATCAATCATCAAAATTCACATACGAAGACGTGAATCAAATCCAAAGAAATCGATATTAAATCCGTCAAAGTGGATATTTCCAAAAATTCCCAAGAAAATGTCATCAAAGTCGATAATTAAATGATAACAATAGAAAGGAACCAACACAAGTCGATAAAATTGGAATTCGTAAACAAAATAGGCAAGTAGGCAAAACACTGCAGTTTCAGACGTCTGAAACAAGTGGTTCAGACGTCTGAATCTGGAAATATAAAGATTTCCAGAACACAATTCAGACGTCTGAATCATGTGTTTCACACGTCTGAAATAGGCATATTTTAGCCTATTTTCTTTCTTTTTGAAATAGAACCAATTCAGACGTCTGAAATTCCAGGTTCAGAAGCCTGAAACTGGAATTCAGAGCATTTTCTGAACCTCGGCCAAAAATGGCCAAACGAATATCGGAAACGATCGAACGAGCAAGTGACGACTAAGGATTTGCGCCAAGTGACAACCCAGCCTTAAACGACTCGTCGATACGCCTCAAATATCCATGTCCAAATATCCATAAAAGGATTTTCATAGATTTTGATTTCAAAATACCAAAATTGGAATATACACCAAATCAATCCAAACCAAAATCAATTGCACAAGAGTAAGTGTTAGGAATTCATACCTAACAATCGAAGATAATTATAAACTAAGATGTGAGATAAAAATCTCACCTTTTTACAAAATCAAACAAGAAGAAGCTTGAAAGCAAATGGAGAATCAACCTCTCTTCAACACAACCCAAATGAGATTGAATCTATGCTCAAAACAAGAACATTCCCAAAATTAGGTTTAGGAATTTCTGAAATAGGTAAGAGAATAAGTTGGAGAAGAAGAAGAGAATGCTTACCAATGGGTTCTCTTGAATTTGGAGCTAGGAATTTGAGGTTGCAAGAGGAACTAAGGTTTTGGAGTTTTAATTTCCAATCTCTCCCACCATTATTGCCTTGGAATTGAAAAGAGGAAGAAGTGAGGGTGAATGGGGAAGAGTGGTTCAGTTTTGAGTATAAGTTGGCTAGTGGGCTGAACCCAAACTCAAACCCAAAGTGAAAAAGGTCAAATTTTTTACTAACTCCAAATATATCAAAGTTTATACTGAAAAAGGTCGCAAACGACATTTTGAACTCAATGGAGGTGGTCTCGAGTCCTAATTCGGCCGTTTGCAAAAAGTATCTTTTCGGACTAAAATCCGACTAACAATAAAATATTTAAATAAAATATTTGAACATAAAATCGATAAATATGCGGGTTGTTACAGACTCCCCTCCTTAAAGAAATTGCGTCCTCGCAATATTTAAGAAGAAGATATGTAGTAACAACCATAAAAGCATATTCAACACAAAAGAAATTTGAAATAAGAAGTTCACCTCAAAGAGCACAAGAAAGTAAGTCCGGATGTGTTCGCTCGATGTACTCTCTAGATTCCCAAGAACAATCCTTAGGATTTGAAGACCATTGAACTTTAACAAGCGGAACATCTTCATTTCGAAGTCGTTTGACCTCCGAAGCAATGATACGAATAGGATGTTGCTCATAAGTTAAATTAGGCGAAACTTCAATCTCTTCCACAACACCGGGCTCAAGAATAGAATCGGAATCTCGAAGACATTTCCGAAGTTGAGAAACGTGAAACACATCATGGATAGCAGAAAGTTGAGCCGGTAATAAAAGGCGATAAGCCATGGAACCAATACGTTCAGTGATAGGAAATGGCCCAATATATCGAGGCGCCAATTTTCCCGATCGACTGAAACGTACAACACCTTTCATTGGTGAAACACGAATAAAAACAGAGTCTCCAACAGAAAATTCTAATTTCCTTCTCCGATTATCGGCATAGGATCTTTGTCTACTCTGAGCTTCTTTCATCCTATGACGAATAAGATCAATTTTTCTGTGCAATCATGAATAAAATCGGGACCTAAAACCAGCTTCTCACCGGTCTCAAGCCAACAAGAAGGAGATCGGCATGGCCTTCCGTAGAGTGCCTCAAAAGGTGCCATAACAATACTAGATTGGAAGCTATTATTATAGGAGAATTCAACAAGGGAAATATGATCTTCCCAACTTCCCCCAAAATCAAGCACACAAGCACGAAGAAGATCTTCAAGTGTTTGATTCACACTCTCGGTTTGTCCATCGGACTGAGGATGATAAGCGGTGCTAAAATTGAGCTTCGTTCCCAAAGCTTTTTGAAGACTCTTCCAAAACCCACTAGTAAACAATGGATCACGATCACTAACAATAGAAGTAGGAACCCTATGTAATTTAACAATCTCTTTAACAAAGAGCTTGGCCAAAAGAGGAACGGTTCGGTTAGACCGAAGGGAAATAAAATGGGCGGATTTAGTAAGTCTATCAACGATCACCCATAAGCTATCATGACCCGAACGAGAACGGGGAAGGCCATCTATAAAATCCATGGAAATTTGGTCCCACTTCCAAATTGGAATTTCTAAAGGTTGCAATAACCCACCGAGCCTTTGATGTTCGTCTTTAACAAGCTGGCAAGTCATGCAACACTTAACAAAGTTAGCAATATCAAATTTCATTCCCTCCCAATAATATAGTCGCTTCATATCCGCGTACATTTTACTACTACCGGGATGAATGGTGAATTTAGAATGATGAGAATCTTCTAAAATATCCTTACGAAGATCAATAATATTTGATACAATAAGTCTACCAAATTTTCTAATGCCACCACGAGAATCGATATCAAATTCTCTCAATCCTTCTATATCACCTCTATTCTTAATATTTTGGCCAAGAAGAGCTAAGTCGGGATCTAGCCTTTGAGCTTCAAGAATGCGGTCTAAAAGAGAAGGATGAGCCTCAAGGCTACATAAAACAAATGATGAGCATAAATCGGATACGCGGTCTCGAATCTCATAAGAGGATAATATCTCGAGATCATTCCATTCGGATATCATCATAGAAACAACCGCTTGCTGCTTGCGACTAAGTGCATCGGCAACACGATTTCCCTTTCCGGGAGTATAAAGGATGTCGAGATCATACGACGCAAAGAATTCGAGCCAACGCTGTTGGCACAAATTAAGTTCCTTCTGAGAGAACAAATACTTCAAAGACTTATGATCGGTATGAAGAATAAATTTCTCTCCTAGGAGATAATGACGCCAAATCCGAAGAGCGAAAACAATAGCCGCGAGCTCTAAATCATGAGTGGCATATCTAGTCTCGGCTGGCTTCAATTTCCTAGAAGCATAAGCAATAACACATTCTTTTTGCATAAGAACGGCACCCAAACCAACGCGACTAGCATCGGTATAAACAATAAAATCTTGGTTTCCCTCGGGAATCACAAGAATAGGAGCAGCAGAAAGGAGTTCTTTTAATTTCTGAAAAGAAGTTTCACATTTGTCCGACCAAATGTATTTAATGCCTTTCTTGGTTAAGCCAGTGAGAGGCACGGCAATTTTAAAAAAATCTTTGATAAAACGGCGGTAATAACCCGCCAATCCAAGAAAACTACGAGTCCCCATCACTCTCCGGTCTCTTCCAATCTTGAATCACTTCAATCTTTGAAGGATCCACGGAAATTCCGGATTCGGAAAAAATATGACCGAGAAACTTCACACGAGATTGCCAAAAATGGCATTTAGAAAATTTTGCTTTCAGTTGATTACTCCTAAGAGTTTCCAACACAATCCGGAGATGCTTCTCATGTTCCTCTTCGGTTTTTGAATACACAAGAATATCATCAATAAAGATGAGAACAAACCGGTCGAGGAAGTCCTTGAAAACTCTATTCATAAGATCAACGAAATAAGTCAGGGCATTTGTTAACCCAAATGGCATAACAAGCCATTCATAAGATCCATAACGAGTACAGAACGATGTCAAAGGAATGCTATCCTCTGCAATACGAAGCTGATGAAATCCAGTAGCTAAGTCTAATTGTGAAAAGACTTTAGCACCACTAAGCTGATCGAATAGATCATCAATCCGAGGTAAAGGATATTTATTTTTGATAGTAAGATCATTAAGCTTGCGGTAGTCAACGCAAAGCCTAAGTGTTCCATCGGATTTCTTCACAAAAATAGCTGAAGCTCCCCAAGGCGAGGAACTAGAGCGAATAAATTGCTTCGTATCCAATTCAGATAATTGTTTACGCATCTCCTCGTTTTCTTTACTGGACATACGATAAGGAGGACGAGTAATAGGTTGAGCTCCAGGAATAAGATTAATTTTGAACTCAATTGCTCGCTTAGGTTGTAATCCCAAAACGGGCTCGAATATGTCGGAAAATTCACGAACGACGTGAATAAGAGAAATTATATCACCCTCATCATCATCGTCGTCATCATGAGGATTTAAAGAATATAAAGATGCAACCAAGCTGGAATCCGAGTCTTTGAGAATAATAGAAAGCTGCTTAACAGATAGAGGATGTCGAAGATGAATAGTCTGCTCAGGACATAGGATATGAGCTTCATAACGGTTAAGCCAATCCATTCCCAAAATCATTCCAAAGCCTAAGTAGCGCATAACATGCAAATCGGCTAGGAAAGAAAAATCACATAAAATAATCTCCACATCTTTACAAAGCAAACTAATCGTTGCAGATCCACCAACCGGATTCGAAATTCTCAAAGAAGTCATTAAACATAAAACATCCAAAGAAAAAGTGTCAACAAGTTCCTTTGAAATGAAAGAATGGGATGCACCCGTATCAAAGAGAACTCTAATAGGTTGATCATGAAATAAAATAATTCCATCTAGAATGGAATGAGAAATACCTTGGCCACGAGATGTGTTGCCAGGGGCTTGAGCAACATTTAACTTTCCCTCCTTCTTGCCTTCAAGTTTGAGGCATTGATGAATAAAATGATCTGGACTTTTACAATAGCGACAAGATCGAGGCTTTGAACACTTGTTCGCAAAATGGTCCCTAGAACCACAGTTGTAGCATTTCCCTTCACTAGGGGAAAAAGTCTTAGCAGTAGGAATTGTTTTTTTCCCTTTTTATTGGGATAAGGACCTTTAAATTTGTTAGGCCTCTTTTTGTTGTTGAAGCTAGGTTTGGAAGCTACTACTTCAACATCACTCCCCCTATCGGCCTCTTCAAGACGAAGAGCGATATCTACAAGTTGGTCAAAGGGAAGTTCTAATTTTAGAAGTAATGGCTTCTTGAGATTCTTATTTAAGCCATAGACGAACCTCTGGTTCTTCTTCAATGGGGTGTTGATGTATTCAAGCCCATATTTGGAAAGCGACTCAAAGGACGCGACATAATCGGTCACGGAGGATTCACCTTGAACAAGGTCAATGAAACGACGAGCCATCGTCACATTCTCAGCTTCTGGAACGAATTTTAATTCGAAGCATTCTCGGAATTGCTCTTAGGTGAGATCCGCTTCATTAATCTCAGAAATAAGAAGTTCGTACCAGTCCAATGCTCTCTCTTGGAGCATACTGGAGGCCACCTGAACTCGGTGAAGATCGATAAGATTCATGCACGAAAAGATGCGATCGCGTGTTCTAAGCCAAGCTTGGACTTCAATAATAGTTTCGGAACCTTTAAAGGGCTTCCCACCCAAATTAGTGTAATCGCTGCACAAGCGTGCAAATCCCGACTTTGGGTGAGTAGGTTCCGGGTTAGCTTTAGCTGCTTGAGCATTAGTTACCAAATCAAGAAGCTGTTGAGCAGTCATAAAAACTCCATCCTGGGGTGGAATACTAGATGGCACGGCTCTGGGGCAGCCTGGTCTAGACATTTCTCTTCCTTTTGAAAGAAAGAAAGAAAGAAGAAGAAGAAAAAGGTTATTCACCAAACAATTATCAAGAAATCTTGATAAATAAAACAAGGAATGATAAAAGAAAATAGGATAGAAAGGTACGAAGACTCGAATTAATCCTAAGGTATAACTCCTAAGATGGACTTAGGACGATGATCCTTGTTAAGTTATTCTACATTGTTCCAAAGTTTGGCTCTGAAACCAAGCTGTGACGACCCGCCTCTATACCCACACAAGCCAAGAACATTACGGTGAATGCTGTCATAGCATGGAGAATAAGGCTGTTGAGGAGCGACCATCCGTGTAATTGCTTTGCGCGAGCATTGATATGTCAGATAGTATAACAATCCGACATACCGACACAAACTCAAAGCTACTACACAATGGCTGTAATACCTTCAGAAACAAATGTAGAAATAAACATAACATAAATCAGTCACAGATAATTCATATCACAAAGGCGAAATAAGATTAGAATATTACACATAAAAGTGTACATCAGAGTAGTTGTCAGATAGAACCACAATAACACAAAATAATAGCAACATGTGCTATACAAAAAGAATACATCAATGAGTCAATATCTCAAGAGTATACAACAAAAACTACTAATCTAAGTAGTAAGCAAAAGGTCAGAGTAATGGATCCCTGGATCGAAGTCAAGTCGAAGCACCTGCAACATCTCGGTCTGAACCGAGTATTATTTATAAGAAAATAATAAACGGATCAGTCTAGCTATAAATATCAGATAACATGATATAGAACGAAAGATATGGCATAGACGTATAATATCCATAATAGCATTCTACTACAAGTATGTAAATGATAATCAACAAACGATTAATCAATATCAAAGAATCTTCTCAAAGATCCAAAAAGGGTATCATACCCAAAACTTGTATTCATAACAAGTTAATGACACACGAATTCACCAATGCACAAAAATTGATAAATCATATCAATGAAAATCACTAAAATTGGTGAAGCATAAATTCTAGAATTCAACACACGAAATCCAGAAATCATAAAATAAAAAAGGAGGGAAGGCCTATCACACAAACGGGAGCATGAAAACTCACCAACAGCTGTAACACACGAACGAGAAGCTATCTCATGGTAACTAGCCATTAATTTGACAAACGAATGGTCCGAAGACCTGACACACGAATGGTCCGAAGACCGTGGGTTGCTACCCCACCAATTTGAGTCGAAACTCCACAAAGCGGGGCTTAGTCTCCCTCGCAGACAAAGAGACATCGCACAATTGCTTGTCTAAACAATAAAATGATCATCATTGATCATCAAGAAGTGTCAATTACAATAAGCTAGTAAATATATGAGTTTAGCATCATGTCCCATAACCACTAGCTTAACTTAAATATTTGCGAACAAATTGTAGATCTCCACTAGAAAATTGTCACAAGAGATTCAATCGAACAAGTCCAAGAATTAACCAACGAAGTAAACGCAAGAGTTTCATACCACTTGTTTTACTAATTCGTTTAATTAGATTTCTCATACGAGTGAGGTAAAGGTTTGAATATACTAGTAGATTGGAAAGCAGTTTAGGAAACGAGCTTTGTAATTGAAAATAGAGTTGAAATCGTTTTGATGAAAAGGGTTTTGATATTTACTACTAGTATAGAAACCTTTATATTTTTAAAGTGACAAATCATCGAAAGGATTGTAGGAACAATCAATCATCAAAATTCACATACGAAGACGTGAATCAAATCCAAAGAAATCGATATTAAATCCATCAAAGTGGATATTTCCAAAAATTCCCAAGAAAATGTCATCAAAGTCGATAATTAAATGATAACAATAGAAGGGAACCAACACAAGTCGATAAAATTGGAATTCGTAAACAAAATAGGCAAGCACGCAAAACACTGCAGTTTCAGACGTCTAAAACAAGTGGTTCAGACGTCTGAATCTGGAAACATAAAGATTTCCAGAACACAATTCAGATGTCTGAATCAAGTGTTTCAGACGTCTGAAATAGGCATATTTTAGCCTATTTTCTTTCTGTTTGAAATAGAACCAATTCAGACGTCTGAAATTCCAGGTTCAGACGTCTGAAACTGGAATTCAGAGCATTTTCTGAACCTCGACCAAAAATGGCCAAACGAATATCGAAAACGATTGAACGAGCAAGTGACGACTAAGGATTTGCGCCAAGTGACAACCCAGCCTTAAATGACTCGTCGATACGCCTCAAATATTCATGTCCAAATATCCATAAAAGGATTTTCATAGATTTTGATTTCAAAATACCAAAATTGAAATATACACCAAATCAATCCAAACCAAAACCAATTGCACAAGAGTAAGTGTTAGGAATTCATACCTAACAATCGAAGATAATTATAAACTAAGATGTGAGATAAAAATCTCACCTTTTTACAAAATCAAACAAGAATAAGCTTGAAAGAAAATGGAGAATCAACCTCTCTTCAACACAACCCAAATGAGCTTGAATCTATGCTCAAAACAAGAACATTCCCAAAATTAGGTTTAGGAATTTCTGAAATTGATAAGAGAATAAGTTGGAGAAGAAGAAGAGAATGCTTACCAATGGGTTCTCTTGAATTTGGAGCTAGAAATTTGAGGTTGCAAGAGGAACTAGGGTTTTGGAGTTTTAATTTCCAATCTCTTCCACCATTATTGCCTTAGAACTGAAAAGAGGAAGAAGTGAGGGTGAATGGGGAAGAGTGGTTCAGTTTTGAGTATAAGTTGGCTAGTGGGCTGAACCCAAACTCAAACCCAAAGTGAAAAAGGTCAAATTTTTTACTAACTCCAAATATATCAAAGTTTATACTCAAAAAGGTCGCAAACGGCATTTTGAACTCAATGGAGGTGGTCTCGAGTCCTAATTCGACCGTTTGCAAAAAGTAGCTTTTCGGACTAAAATCCGACTAACAATAAAATATTTAAATAAAATATTTAAATATAAAATCGATAATTATGTGGGTTGTTACAATCCAGTAAGGGGTAGTCCCGGTCTTGTGTTGCAGGGGGGCGGGAGTACTCCTCGGTACGGTGATCTAGGCCCCGTACTGTGGCAGGTGGTACCCCAGTGCCTAGTCATTAGTTGGAAATCCATTCTCCCCACGAGCCTTGTACGAGTTTTGTTTATATTACCCACTTTGTGGCTAGTTGCTGGATTTTAATAATGTAACAATTTCGGCTATTTTATAAGTATTTGTAGATAGACCCTATTATAATATCAGAAGATTTCTATAAAAAAATGTTTTAGCTATCATAAGGTAAAAACCCGACATGTTTATTTGTGGCGTGGTCTTACGAGATGCTTTTGTTTTTAAAGGATTTTTGAAACTTTAATAATCAATTGGGTGTGATTTTCTCACGCTGGTATTCCAGACTGACTCGGTGTTATTTAACTGTAATGCTCGGGTCAGACCGAGTATTATAGAATACAGGAAATGCTGTGGAACTCAGGAGACGAGCAGGATAACGATACGTACTCCCGTATTTGTTTATGTATATACTCCGCTGTGTTGAGTAGTTCTGTATCCAGTTGTATGATATTGTTGAGTTGTGATTGATGTACTCTGATGATGTAATATGTAAACATATACATTTACTTTTGAGTAAAGTTTATTTACTATCTGTTATATTTTATTCCGCTGCGATGGTTAGATTCTGATGTTGTTTTTTTCTATTCTCTTCTTCTACCTCTTCTTCTTTAACCCAAATGGTTCGTATTTCTGTGCAACTTGAGTTGATTGTTGTAGAATAGTGTGGACACAAGGGGTACGGATTTATGGGTCGTTACACTTGGTATCGGAGCTTAGGTTGATGATAACCTTGGCTCTGGTGGGAATTACTCATAAAATAGAGTCAGTAGTACTCTAGAATGAGTTTGAGCGTATTAATAGATAGGAGCGCGTATTTGTTAATGAATATAAAATGATTTTATATTGTGTTGATTGGTTTATTGAGTAGTTTATGGATTCTGGTCAATACGAGTAATTAACGTTATTGATAGGGATCTCTAAACACTTAAATAGAACAATTCGACACAGTATTGTTTTAAAATAGGGTAAATGAAATAATTTTACCCAGATTATTTTTGTATATAAAGAAAATAATTTTTGTAAATCATTAAAGTATTTGGATGCTTGATTGTTAAGGAATGATAATATTAAATTATTAACACTACTGTGTAGAAATTGAATAAGAAATTGAAAACTTATAACCAAAGTTGAAGAATAAATTTATATAACAAAATGGAATTTGAAATATAGATTATAAATGTAATTTATAAATTGAAGTAAACTTCATATACAAATGTGATTTATAATTGGGAATAGGATTCCAGAGAAATATTTGAAAATAAATTGGAACGGATTTTAAGTTTGGAATTATGGGAAAGAATGAAATCCCTTGGGATTTGGAAGTGGTTTTCAAAAGTTTGGAGAAATAATAGTAGTATTATTTCGGGAATATTTTTGAATCGGAATTGAATATGGAGAGATTTGGAAATTAAAAATATTTGAAATGTTTTTAAAGAGATAAAAGCATTATTTCTCCTTCGGTCGTTGGAAAATAACTTCGGTGATGACTGCAGCATCATCGATGTTCATTTTCGAGTTTCTAAGATAGTAATTGCTATCAAATTGTTTTCAATTGGAATTGTTTGCAAAGATTGGATTTGATTTTAGGATTGCGAAGGATTTTGGATGTAGTTGATTTCAAAGGTAATTTTGAAATCTGGAAAAGTGTTTAAACTGTGGACTCTTATGTAAAATGTTTGTGGAATAATAGAAATATATATATACTTTGCTAAATAAAATGTATAACCTCGGATTAAAAGTAAACCGTGAATGGGATTGATTACAAATTGATAAAAGTATGGAGATAAATAAGTTTGTGACTTATAAAATTTAGAAGTGAAATAAATAAGCCAAAATAAAATTGATTTGAATATTGGGAAGTGAATGAAAAATTAAAAAAAAAAACTTAAAATTATAAAATAAATTGACCTCCAGTAAAATAGTTAAAGTGGTTTGAGATAAAAATAAGATATTGGGAATAAACCTTGAATAAACAAATTAATAATTAATTGGTAATGAAATATGGTGATGGAACTTGAATTGGTTAAAGGAAGTCGAATACCAATTTAATGTGGAAAATGTTTAGTTTGCAAATTAATTATGAAATGAGTATTCGATGTAACCAACATGAAATGTTCCAAGATAAATAAATGGATTCAAATAAAATGAATGAGAATATAGAATGCAAAATAAATTGAAGAGAATCAATTAAAATGAAATCAATTAAGTATGGATTGAATTGGTATCAATTCAAATTAATTATAAATGAAGTAAATATTCTTTTAAGTAAATATCACTGAAATTGCATAAAAGTAATTATCGTTTGACGTAAACGAGATTATATAAATTCTATGGGTTAACAGAAGCCAATAAAATTGGTTTTTGAATCAATTGTAATAAATATGGCTTGTTTGGATGAAAAATAAATTGAATGTAAGCAATGAAGTGTAAATGAATTCAGCTTGGATTGTTGATGAATTAAGTGTTTGGAAGTGTAGTCGAATAAAATAGAATTTGATTATAACAATGATGGATTGAATTGGTGGATAAAAATCCAAGTAGATATAAATTTAAAACCTTCCTTGTTATTGATAGAAATAAATTCAGAATGAATTAAGTATGGAAGTTTGGAGTTTAAAGAAATGTCTGAATAAACTAATTTAATTAAATTAGTAAATGAGATTGGTTTGATAATTGGAAATCAAATTAAGAATTTAAATTAGAGAGTTCTTATCAGTTTTGAAGTTGAAACTTATTGAAGGAAACAAATAACTGTAGTAATATTTGGATAAAAGGCTTGACTTAAGTAAATTTGAGATATGGTGGTGTCGAGTTTTATGAAATGATTTGAAATAAAACTTGTTTGGTAAATGAAATTAGTAATTGAGTTAATTAACTTAAGTTATATTAATGAGAATTTGACTTGGAATAAAATGGGAGTTAGATTGCTTTTGGGAATCAATTCAATTTAAATGAGTTTTCTTGGACTTAAAATGAATTTAAGTTAAATAAGGGAGTCGTGAAATCATTTGAATTGAATAAGATGGTTTGAATATTGTTTGGAAGCATTCAAAATAAGGGTCGAAATATTTCATATGTGCTTATGGAAGTATATAGTATGCACTGTTTATAGAATCCATGTTTTAGTTATTTATAATAAAGTGAAATGTTAATAAACTTTGTATATTTGACACTGATATGTTTAAATTGAGTAAGTACTAGTATAGGAGAGCCGTATAGCTGGATTTGATCACGCAAAATGCTAAATAAATAACCGCTTTGCTTTAAAAGCTAAATAAGGTATGCCTACGCAATACAAATAGGAAATATGAACTATTTTTCTGTTTTCCGACCGTGTGGGTCGATGTATATATAGTTTTATCTCTTGTCAAATTGCAAAAGCTCCTCCGTACAAAGGAGACTCTGCTAAAAAATTTCGAAAATTTTGGGAGTTAGATTTTCTTTTTGAATCTTTTCAAAATTTCCACCAACGGCAAATGGTTTAAACTTGTTAAGCAAATAGAATTATAATTGAATGTTGAAACCTAATTTAAATTGTATAAGTAAAGTGTGATGAACTGAAGAATTGTTCAAAGAAACTAAAAGAGGAAAAAGTTTGGAAACTGACTTTTATTTGAGATATAAAAATAAATTACTAAGTAAAACGAACAAGGGAAATGGTTAATTAAATATGGATTGAGATAGGGTGAATCAAAATTCAATATTCAAAGTTTGGAAATGAATTGAATTCAAGTAAAATTGGGAAGAAGTATTTATATTTGAAATTAATTAATAAGGTGAAGCATATTGAAATTTTTATGGAATTGTAAAGGCAAATTGAATAAAATAGATATAAACTCCAATAATGAAGTGAAAACAAATTTATGAAAGAAGTGTATAAAATAATTATATTAAACATAAGAAATGAATGGTGAGATTCTTAAGTAAAATGGTATTGCGGAAAATTATTCCAAGTGAATAATTGAATGAAAATTTAACTGAAGTTGTGACAAGGGAAAGTGAGAATAAGTGAATAACAATCAAAATAAATGTGAATAAAAAGGAAATTGATATAGTTGATAATCAATTGGGGCAAATACGTAGGATGTACGTATATTATTTTATTCCCATAGCTATTTGATCTAGATTTCGAGCACAGGATTTCGAGATTGTTATATCGATCCGAGTTAGGATTTTTCACTCGATTTTTAACGGCGAACCTGGATATGGAGTTTTGATTGATTCTATAAATTCTCTATCATAGTTATGACTATGTAAGGAGAATGACGGTTTCTAATCAGGAAACCAGATCTGAGTCCGCACTAGGAAGTCGGGTGGACGATACTAGTTCGGAAGTGAAATTGTGTGATCGAGTGAGTGATCAGATTCAGTATTACTTACAAATGATATAGGTACATCGTACGGGCTTAAGTAAAACAAATATTGGAAATGTATAAAAGAAGTCAATAAAATGTTTTTGAATGTTGTGATTGGATATTATTGCTAAAATAGGATATGCAGGTATGAAAAAGGGAAAAGAGAATTGGTTTTGATTTCAGATAATAAATTAGAATTGCTCCACAAAAAGGTATGTGTTAAAACTCTATATGAAATTTGATTGGGTTTTTGGATATAGCCACTTGGCTTTTTGTTTTCTTTTTGGATTTGGGAGGCCGTAGAGCCATTTTGTAGTTGTACCGAGCTAGCCGCGCAAAGGGGACGCCGGCGAAATTTTTCGGAAATTTAGAGAGTTAGAATTTTTTTGAGAAAATGCTAATGATTTTAAATTTGATTTAAAATTGAAATTTGAATGATTGAGTAAGTAATATTGTTTGAAACTATGGGAAAGTTGGGAAAGATTAGTAAGAATGGTAATGGGTATTTTATAAAAAGATAGTGGATAGGATGTTGAATAGTTTGGTTTTGGAAAATAGTAATGGGTGTTGGATCATTCTTCCTAACTGGTGATTTCGGGGACAAAATTCTTTTAAGGGGGGAGGAATGTGACGACCTGAAATTTTTAAGCATTTAAAATCGAAATATTTAAATTATTTGAAATATTTAAAAGTTAATTTTGAACTTGAATTTCAAATATAAATATTTATTGGATAATTAATTTTTGAATTTAATTATCGGAAATTGGGTAAATTATTGAATTTGGAGTTTTAAGCCTGTTATAAATAATTTCAAGGCTTGGAAAATCTACTTTGATAATATGGAAGGCGATCAAACTTTTAAAAATTGAATTTAAAGGTGTTTTGTTTAGGTTTTAAAATTTTATCATTTAAATTGAATTTAAAAATAGCCGTCCGAGGCACAGCCTCGGAACTCGACGAAACCAGTTCCATGGGATCCGAAATATTATATTATTATCGGATTTCGAGTTTGTAACATTTGGAGTTGTCCTGTGATCACACAGTAAGTAAACACGGTGGTAAATTTTATGAAAATTAAATATAATATAGGGTTTGACCAGTCAGTTGAAATAATTTCACGTCAAAACTTTTTCCCTTTCTTTTCTATCACTGTGGCTAACCTTCTCCAGTACGCATTCCCACCTTTATATCACGTCTTCTTTCTTTTCATATTCACAAGCCTGAGAGTTTTAAAGCAAATTTTATGGAGCATCTCAAATTGATGGATGAAGTTTTATCGTCAATTTATTTCCTCTTCCTCCCTCTATTCGATTTCTATAAATCGAAATAGCCGCACTTCCCTCCCTCCTCTCGTTCGTTTCCTCTTCAAATCGGTTCTCAAAAAAAAAAAATTGCCTGCGTTGTCTTCGTTCAAATCAGAATCGAACGAATAAGAAGGAGGGTAGAATCACGATCCTTATCATTTGAAATTGAATACGATCTGGGATCGTAATCGACTCCATGTCGAAGGGTATTCAAGCGACTCGTTCGTCAAGCCGAGATCTTCGCAGTGTCATCCGGGTGTCGCGAGCTCGCAGGTGACTGAGGTCGCGTTGTCGTGCTGGGTGGTTGAAGTCGAGGGCTTGCTGATGGTCTATGTGGCGGCCAATGTTGAAGGAGGTGCGAGCGATGGCACCGTTCGCAATGATAGAGGAAGGGGTCCGCTTTGTTGGTGGCGCTGTAGGTCAGAAGGGATATCACGGTGGGCGATTAATGGTTCACAAAAATCTCGACCTGATTTCTTGGTAAGGCTGATGATTTAATTTCTGAATATTAGTTTTTTTTTTTAAAAAGAGTAAAGTTAAACACAGAAGTTTTATTTAGTCAGGGGTTATTATTTACACATAAGATTTAGGAGAAAGGATTGTAAATATTTAAAACTTTTATAAGATTTCAAATAAATTTTAATTTCCATGTTGTTTTAAAACTTTTAGAGTTGGTGAATAAGTGATAAATTAAATTATTGGTTATTTTGGTTACGAAGATAATTTATTAATTGAATTTAGTTAAAATAAATTTATTAGTTTAATACCAAATATTTAGTTTAGATTAAGTTGTTGGCAAATTTAATTTATTAAATAGTAAATCATTGTAGATTATCTCGACTATTGATAAAAATTATAAATGTTTATACAAGGTCGAAATAGGAAGGAAACAAGTCGAGATGAAATGGACTGGCAAATCAATAAAAAGGTGAGTTAAATCTCACCCAGTTAATTTAAATTTAAATTTAAATTTAAATGATGAAATTTAACTAATTGTTTGAATGGTTAAATTGATGGATGTGCTATAGTATGGTATATTCTGGAATTGGCATATTATTTTGTGCTAACATCTGTGGATGCAGGGAGAGCAGGTTGGAGGGATCCAACTGGATTCTTCAAAATATTTAATTTTGTTTAAATATTCTGTGATATGATCTTTGATATCCTGTGATGAACTATATGAATAATTGGATGTTATGGTTTGGTTGGACCTATTTGGATACGTTGAGTTATCAAAATCTCTAGAATGGAATTTATGAAAAGAAATAAAAGAGTAAATTTTTAAGTAAAATAATTCTAGCGAACTGGAATAAATTAATAATGAATTGAAAATAAAATAAAATAAAAGCGATTGCAAAATTCTAACAAATTTGGGATAAGAGGATTTTGAATTAATAGGGGGTATAATAATTTGTGAAGCTTAAGTGATATTATTTGAAAGAATAAAGAATTTATTTTTAAATTTAAGGATTAAATTTAATTTAGTGATGAAGAAGGAATTTTGAAAATCTGAAATTGATATTCTCGGTTAAAAGGATTTTTACTCAAAATAAGGAAATAAAATTTGAAAGTTAATGAAATTTGAATAAATAAAGTAAGAGAAGGAATTTATTTCAAAGTAAAGTAAAATTGGGAATCAATTGCAAATTAATTAAGTGTTTGGGTTTTGAAATTTAAAAAGAAGTGAGATTTTGGGAATTTATAAACTGGGTTTATAAAGTGAATAAAATGTCGGTGGATATTTTAAATATATAAATTCAAGGCAAGGATTTATTAAAGGAATGAGAATTTGTTTAAAAATAAATGGTGGTTTATTTTTGAGAGATGTGAAAGAGAAGAGTATTTCCTTGGATAGCCAAATATGGTTTTTAAAGAAGTTTTAAAAATAAATTAAAGGTTTTAATATTGTTTTAAAAAGAATGTTTTGGAAAGTTTATTATTTCTAAATGTTAATTTTTAAAGTAAGTATATTTTTCCCAAATCTATTATTGTAATAACCATATAAAGTTACTTGGTATTGTGTTTAAAAGAGGAAATTTAGTTTATATTTTATAAAGTGTTTTATATAAAATATTCTTAAAGTATATATATTTTTTAATAAAATATTTAAAGTGGTTTTAATTTTAATGTTATAAAGTATATTTTATAAAAAAAAATCTTTTAAATTATTTAAATCTTAAGTGTTTTGTACTTGGTGTTCCAGTGGAAATAATTAATTGGGAATGTATTATGTGAGAGGAAACTGGATTGAAACTGTTTTCAAAAGGGTTTGAAAAGTGGAAATTTATCTTGTGAAGATATTTTTGGGATTAATAAATAATTTGAGAAATTATTATTGGTTGATGGTTGTTTGTGAATATTAATTGATTGTTAAATAACCGACTATCAATATTGGCCAAATGCGCTGATCGTTTCGAAGAGACCGGGATCGAGATTAATTTCTCGAAAACCCCTTCGATCCGATTTGTACGTTTCGTGGGGAAACTAGTTTGGATTCGAAGATGGAGCAGTGAAGTGCAAGGGCTAGTCGCTAGTAATCCTGAGGATATTTCCGAAATGGATGTAGTAGGAATAGTGCCTTTGGTTCCGTTCGAACCCGGGACGGACTTGTATGGATGAATGCTTGCGAAGCATCGTCAGGTGGACGATGGGCATTCTAATGGATATGTTCTTAAAAAGGTAACACTTAGCCTCAAGCCTCATTAGACGGGAATGACTGAAAATCAGGGGTTATGCAGCAAGGCTAGGTGGGTAGCACCCAAGCAAGGTGAGGTCATTCCTGTCTAGATGTCCCTTTTTATTTCGGCTTAGTGGGCGGTTGCTGATCCCAACCGCGGGGTAATCTCGCTCGGGATTATCCAGTAAGGGGTAGTCCCGGTCTTGTTTTGTAGGGGGGCGGGCGTACTCCTCGGTACGGTGATCTAGGCCCCGTACTGTGACAGGTGGTACCCCAATGCCGATTCATTAGTTGGAAATCCATTCCCCCTACGGGCCTTATACGAGTTTTGTTTGTATTACCCACTTTTTGGCAAGTAGCTAGAATTTAATAATGTAACAATTTCGGCTATTTTATAAGTATTTGTAGATAGACCCTATTATAATATCAGAAGATTTCAATAAAAAAATGTTTTAGCTATCGTAAGGTAAAAACCTGACATGTTTATTTGTGGCATGGTCTTATAAGATGCTTTTGTTTTTAAAGGATTTTTGAAACTTCGATAATCAATTGGGTGTGATTTTCTCACGCTGGTATTCCAGACTGACTCGGGTGTTATTTAACTGTAATGCTCGGGTCAAACCGAGTATTATAGAATACAGGAAATGCTATGGAACTCAGTAGACGAGCAGGATAACGATACGTACTCTCGTAATTGTTTATGTATATATTCCGCTGTGTTGAGTAGTTGTGTATCCAGTTGTATGATATTGTTGAGTTGTGATTGATGTACTCTGATGATGTAATATGTAAACAGATACATTTACTTTTGAGTGAAGTTTATTTACTATCTATTATATTTTATTCCGCTGCGATGGTTAGATTCTGATGTTGTTTTTTTCTATTCTCTTCTTCTACCTCTTCTTCTTTAACCCAAATGGTTCGTATTTCTGTGCAACTTGGGTTGATTGTTGTAGAATAGTGTGGACACAAGGGGTACGGATTTGCGGGTCGTTACACTTGGTATCAGAGCTTGGGTTGATGATTACCTTGGCTCTGGTGGGAATTACTCATAAAATAGAGTCAGTAGTACTCTAGAACGAGTTTGAGCGTATTAATATGTAGGAGCGCGTATTTGTTAGTGAATATAAAATGATTTTATATTGTGTTGATTGGTTTATTGAGTAGTTTATGGATTCTGGTCAATACGAGTAATTAACGTTATTGATAGGGATCTCTAAACACTTAAATAGAACAGTTCGACACAGTATTGTTTTAAAATAGGGTAAATGAAATAATTTTACCCAGATTATTTTTGTATATAAAGAAAATAATTTTTGTAAATCATTATAGTATTTGGATGCTTGATTGTTAAGGAATGATAATATTAAATTATTAACACTACTGTGTAGAAATTGAATAAGAAATTGAAAACTTATAACCAAAGTTGAAGAATAAATTTATATAACAAAATGGAATTTGAAATATAGATTATAAATGTAATTTATAAATTGAAGTAAACTTCATATACAAATGTGATTTATAATTGGGAATAGGATTCCAGAGAAATATTTGAAAATAAATTGGAACGGATTTCAAGTTTGGAATTATGGGAAAGAATGAAATCCCTTGGGATCTGGAAGTGGTTTTCAAAAGTTTGGAGAAATAACAGTAGTATTATTTCGGGAATATTTTTGAATCGGAATTGAATATGGAGAGATTTGGAAATTAAAAATATTTGAAATGTTTTTAAAGAGATAAAAGAATTATTTCTCCTTCGGTCGTTGGAAAATAACTTCGGTGATGACTGCAGCAGCATCGATGTTCATTTTCGAGTTTCTAAGATAGTAATTGCTACCAAATTGTTTTCAATTGGAATTGTTTGCAAAGATTGGATTTGATTTTAGGATTGCGAAGGATTTTGGATGTAGTTGATTTCAAAGGTAATTTTGAAATCTGGAAAAGTGTTTAAACTGTGGACTCTTATGTAAAATGTTTGTGGAATAATAGAAATATATATATACTTGGCTAAATAAAATGTATAATCTCAGATTAAAAGTAAACCGTGAATGGGATTGATTACAAATTGATAAAAGTATGGAGATGCGAGCGATGGCAACGTTCGCAATGATAGAGAGAGGGGTCCGCTTTGTTAGTGGCGCTGTGGGTCAGAAGGGATGTCGCGGTGGGTGATTTATGGTTCGCAAAAATCTCAGCCTGATTTCTTGGTAAGGCTGATGATTTAATTTCTGAATTTTAGTTTTTTTAAAAAAAAAAGAGTAATGTTAAACAAAGAAGTTTTATTTAGTCAGGGGTTATTATTTACGCGTAAGATTTAGGAGAAAGGATTGTAAATATTTAAAACTTTTATAAGATTTCGAAAAAAATTTAATTTCCATGTTGTTTTAAAACTTTTGGAGTTGGTGAATAAGTGATAAATTAAATTATTAGTTATTTTGATTACGAAGATAATTTATTAATGGAATTTAGTTAAAATAAATTTATTAGTTTAAAACCAAATATTTAGTTTAAATTTAGTTGTTGGCCAATTTAAATTATTAAATAGTAAATCATTGTAGATTATCTCGACTATTGATAAAAATTATAAATGTTTATACAAGGTCGAAATAGGAAGGAAACAAGTCGAGATGAAATGGACTTGCAAATCAATACAAAGGTGAGTTAATCTCACTCAGTTAATTTAAATTTAAATTTAAATGATGAAATTTAAGTAATTGTTTGAATGGTTAAATTGATGGATGGGCTATAGTATGGTATATTCTGGAAATGGCATATTATTTTGTGCTAATATCTGTGGATGCAGGGAGAGCAGGTTGGAGGGATCCAACTGGATTCCTCAAAATATTTAATTTTATTTAATTATTCTGTGATATGATTTTTGATATCCTATGATGAACTATATGAATAATTGGATGTTATGGTTTGGTTGGACCTATTTGGATATGATGAGTTATCAAAATCTCTAGAATGGAATTTGTGAAAAGAAATAAAAGAGTAAATTTTTAAGTAAAATAATTCTAGTGAACTGGAATAAATTAATAATGAATTGAAAATAAAATAAAATAAAAGCGATTGCAAAATTCTAACAAATTTGGGATAAGAGGATTTTGAATTAACAGCGGGTATAATAATTTGTGAAGCTTAAGTGATATTATTTGAAAGAATAAAGAATTTATTTTTAAATTAAAGGATTAAATTTAATTTAGTGATGAAGGAGGAATTTTGGAAATCTGAAATTGATATTCTCAGTTAAAAGGGTTTTTACTCAAAATAAGGAAATAAAATCTGAAAGTTAATGAAATTTGAATAAATAAAGTAAGAGAAGGAATTTATTTCAAAGTAAAGTAAAATTGGGAATCAATTGCAAAATAATTAACTGTTTGGGTTTTGAAATTAAAAAAGAAGTGAGATTTTGGGAATTTATAAACTAAGTTTATAAAGTGAAATAAAATGTCGGTGGATATTTTAAATATATAAATTCAAGGTAAGGATTTATTGAAGGAATAAGAATTTGTTTAAAAATAAATGTCAGTTTATTTTTAAGAGAGTGAAAGAGAAGAGTATTTCCCTGGATAGCCAAGTATGGTTTTTAAAGAAGTTTTAAAAATAAATTAAAGGTTTTAATATTGTTTTAAAAAGAATGTTTTGGAAAGTTTATTATTTTTAAATGTTAATTCTTAAAGTAAGTATACTTTTCCTAAATCTATTATTGTAATAACCATATAAAGTAACTTGGTATTGTGTTTAAAAGAGGAAATTTAGTTTATATATTATAAATTGTTTAATATAAAATATTCTTAAAGTATATATATATTTTAATAAAATATTTAAAGTGGTTTTAATTTTAATGTTATAAAGTATATTTTATAAAAAAAAATCTTTTAAATTATTTAAGTCTTAAATGTTTTGTACTTGGTGTTCCAGTGGAAATAATTAATTGGCAATGTATTCCATGAGAGGAAAGTGGATTGAAACTGTTTTCAAAGGGGTTTGGAAAGTGGAAATTTATCTTGTGAAGATATTTTTGGGATTAATAAATAATTTGAGAAATTATTATTGGTTGATGGTTGTTTGTGAATATTAATTGATTGTTAAATAACCGACTATCAATATTGGCCAAATGCGCTGATCGTTTCGAAGAGACCGGGATCGGGATTAATTTCTCGAAAACCCCTTCGATCCGATTTATAGGTTTCGTGGGGAAACGAGTTTGGATTCGAAGATGGAGCAGTGAAGTGCAAGGGCTAGTCGCTACTAATCCTAAGGATATTTCCGAAATGGATGTAGTAGGAATAGTGCCTTCGGTTCCGTTCGAACCCAGGATGGACTTGTATGGATGAATGTTTGCGAAACATCGTCAGGTGGACGATGGGCATTCTAATGGATATGTTCTTAAAAAGGTCGCTTAGCCTCAAGCCTCATCAAATGGGAATGACTGAAAATCAAGGGTTATGCAGCAAGGCTTGGTAGGTAGCACCCAAGCAGGGTGAGGTCATTCCTGTCTAGATGTCCCTTTTTATTTCGGCTTAGTGGGCGGTTGCTGATCCCAACAGCGGGGTGATCTCACTCGAGATTATCCAGTAAGGGGTAGTCTCGGTCTTGTGTTGCAGGGGAGCGGGCGTACTCCTCGGTAGGTGATCTAGGCCCTGTACTGTGACAGGTGGTACCCCAGTGCCTAGTTATTAGTTGGAAATCCATTCTCCCTACGAGCCTTGTGCTAGTTTTGTTTGTATTACCCACTTCGTGGCTAGTAGCTGGAATTTTATAATGTAAAAATTTCGGCTATTTTATAAGTATTTGTAGATAGACCCTATTATAATATCAGAAGATTTCTATAAAAAAATGTTTTAGCAATCGTAAGGTAAAAACCCGACATGTTTATTTGTGGCATGGTCTTACGAGATGCTTTTGTTTTTAAAGGATTTTTGAAACTTTAATAATCAATTGGGTGTGTTTTTCTCATGCTGGTATTCCAGACTGACTCGGGTGTTATTTAACTGTAATGCTCGGGTCAGACCGAGTATTATAGAATACAGGAAATGCTGTGGAACTCAGGAGATGAGCAGGATAACGATACGTACTCCCGTATTTGTTTATGTATATACTCCGCTGTGTTGAGTAGTTGTGTATCCAGTTGTATGATATTGTTGAGTTGTGATTGATGTACTCTGATGATGTAATATGTAAACATATACATTTACTTTTGAGTAAAGTTTATTTACTATCTATTATATTTTATTCCGCTGCGACGGTTAGATTCTGATGTTGTTTTTTTCTGTTCTCTTCTTCTTTAACCCAAATGGTTCGTATTTCTATGCAGCTTGAGTTGATTGTTGTAGAATAGTATGGACTCAGGGGGTACGGATTTGCGGGTCGTTACAAGTGAAATGTTATTAATTTCATATGTTTGGTACTAATGTTTAATTTAACTAAGTACATGTACCGGAAGATGTATTGCTTGACTTTGATTGCTCATATTGCAAAAAAATAAATAAGCCGCTTGCTTAAAAATGCTGAAATAAGGTACATTTTCGGATTAAATACTACAAAACATAAAATATTGTTATATATTTTGTTTTTCGACCAGATGGGTCGATGTATATATATTTATGTCTCTTGTCATATTGCAAAAGGTCCTCCGTACAAAGGAGACTCTACCAAATAAATTCGGAAATTTAGGGTGTTGGAAAATATTTGAAAATTTTTGGGAAATTTTTGTTAATGACAAATTGAAATTGAAAAAAAGGGTTTTAGAATTAGAATTGGAAACTAATTGTTTTGGTTAGAACAAATGGGATTTGAAAAGGGGAATGTTGAGTTTAACTAAGGAGGGTTTGGAAAATAAATTAATGGGTTTGGAGCATTTGTTTGCCCTAGCAATATCGGTGACGAAATTCTTTTAAGCGGGGAGGATTGTAATGACCCGTATTTTTCGACGATTGATTTCGAATATTTAAATGGTTTTAAATATTTAATTTTAATTAAAGATTTATTTTGAATATGAAAATTTGGTGTTCTTATTTATCTAATAAATTCAAAATTTAAAAATAGCGATTTATTGGATAATTTAATTATTGAATTTAATAATTAAATATTAGTCAAATTATTGGTTAACTTATTGTATCTTGAGTTTTAAGCTCGATAAAAATAATTGAAAGGCTTGTAAAATTTATATTAATAATAATGCAGACAATAAAAGCTTTAAAATTGAATTTAGAAGTGATCTATTGAATTTAAAAAAAACTGGTTGAATAAATTGACATTTAAAAATAGCGATCCGGGGCTTAGTCTTGGAATTCGACGAAAGAAGTTCCATTGGATCCTAATAGAGTATTATTATCCGATTTCATATTTCATAGCTTTTGGGGTTATCATTTGGTTATACGGGATACAAACGTGTGGAAATTAATGTCAAAATTCAGCATAATAGTTGAGTCCAAAAATCTATCTTCTCCACACGATCGTATTAGGAATTGAAACCTTTTCCATTTGCATTCGGAATAGGGGTATAATGATGGCATGCTTCAATAGAAGTTCGAGATTTCCCCTATGTCTGTATACAATACAAGATGCTATAATTACACTTATATATATATATATATATATATATATATATATATATATATATATATATATATATATATATATATATCTTCGGAACCAAAATTAAACCACGTCAGCTGTTATTTACGATTAAATCACGTCCTACTTATTCCCTTCAATCAGTCCCAAATTGAATTCATTCTAAACATGCTACCCCCGTTTCTCCTTAAAACACGCTTCCCGTTCTTTTAAAATTTGCATGTCCCCCTTTTCCTTTTCCAGGTACGAAACCAAATCGAAGAAAAAATAAAAACAATGGCCGAGCCTAATTCGCCTATTTTCCTTCTTCTTCCTGTTCGAAAATCGTATGTACTCGAGTCCTTTCCTCCTCATATTCTAAGCAGCAAAACGAGCCTCATTCTTTAAATAAAAAATAAAAAATCATCATCAATCGTGAGTGCCGATCAAGGTGATTTTGAGCATGAAGGGTGGTGTTTTCGAGAAAGCGAAGAAATGGATGCATGGTGATGTCAGGATGACTGGGACGACGACGTTGAGGGAGGTGCCGAGTTTGGAAGAGGATCCTAGAGGAAGAAGAGGCGCATCAAGTGATGTGAGGTGCGGTTTCTTCGCGAGAAGTACAAGTCGCGAGGCATGATTGAGCATGCGATGTCGAGGTTGTTCGGTGAATTTCTAGTCGGCAATTTAGGGCTTGGGCTCAAACGATTAACAGAGGGAACACGAGGATAGAGGGGGCAATGAGGTATATGCAGTTTTGTTTTGTTCTAATTTAATTTAATAAATATTATGGATTTGAAAAAATATACATATTTTTAACTTACTGGTTAATTTTGAAATAGGTATTATGTGATTAGGATATGTAAATCATATTATAAATTGAATATTTACAAATCCATAAATTGTTTATGCGAGGTCAAAAATCTAAAAAATCAAGTCGAAATTGAAGTGGATTGCAAACAAAAATATAGGTGAGTTAATCTCACTTAAATTTGGATTTCTGGTTAATTTAAATAGTTGAAATAAATTATTGATCGATCAATTAAATTGATAACTATTTTCAGTCTAAATGTGTTATTTTATATATAGTGTGTGTTTATATATATATATCTATGTATATATATATATATGTATATATATAGAGATTGATTCTCACACATTATAGCGGATGAGACCCTATGCGCCCCGCAAAATAGTGGATGACCCTATATACCGTGATATCCCCCTCGAAGTGGGATTGGTATTTTTATATTGAATTAACATCAGTGGATGCAGGGATATAGGTTGGAGGGATCCAACTGGATTCGTCAAATTTATTGTTTATTTTTCATATTTAGTGATATATGATTTGTATAGAACAATCTATTATAGAATATTGTAGTGATTGAAATTATTGGATGCTATCGTAGTACTGGCCTAGGTATTGATGGATTTTAAAACTATAAATATATTTTCTTTAAAAATTTATAGGATTGAAGGAAAATTGATAATAAAATATGTATATTGGAATTGGAGGTGTTTTAAAGAAATTTAATTAGAAAAATATAATTGATTTGTCTATACTTAACTATTGCGGATAAATAAATAGAGATTTTTAAAATGAATTATATAAAAGAATTTATAACCGATATTCTTGAAATTTAAAAAGGAGTTGGAATCAATATTGAAAATAAACTGGAGGTATTAATGGAATTTATAAGAAATTTTTTTATATAACGGATTTTTATAAACAGATTTGTTTTTACAAATAGGTGAAAACCAAAAGGGGGTTATGAAATTTATAGAACGATGTTTAAAATAAAGGAATTCGATATCAGATGCTATTGGAATAAATTCATAGGGTAATTTATATTGGAATATGGAAACAGGGTTGAAAAAAATAATAGATTCTATTTTCGAAATGGAAATGGTTAGGGAAGCAAAATATAGATCAAGATGTTGTGAATCGAGAGGAAGTTATAATTAAAATTGGTTACTGAGATTTCAAAAAAGTATGTTTTAAATTTTAAGAAGTGAATTTGTTTAAAAGGAAATTTTTATTATTTTAAAACTATGGGATTTTAAATTAGTCGAGATTGAAATACTTGTAGGTCGATTTTTAAATATGAAGTATTTATTTTTAGTAAATTCTAACTTCTGAAATCAGCTTTGGAAATTTATTTATTTAACTAAAAATGAGTTCCTTATGTTTATAAAAGTGTTTTCGATATTTTAAATAATTATATGAACATGCATTAACAATAAATTATTTTTCTGTATAATACTTATTTTATATATAAGTTAGAATTTGAAGTGATTGAAATGATTATTTTATAAATTCTCTTGAGATTTGGAAAAGGGGTTTATAAAGAATATGTTGAGGAGAGAAAAATTAAATTGGAGTTCCAAATATATTTTTTAAGAACAAGTCACGGAATAATTCTCTGAAAATGTTAATATTGAAAGGATTTGGAAAACAAGACTAGTAATAGTTTCCTAAGTATAGAAATTTTGAAATATTTCTAGGTGTTTAGATGTTGGAAGGATCCTGTTACGGATTTGAGTATTTGAAAATTTGTTTTCAAATGTTGAGAGGAATTTATATATCTTTTGAAGATATTTTAGAAGTAGATATCTTGGAAAATTTTATATTAAGGCCAGATGATTGCTTATGGACATTAATTTGATAGTTAAATAACCGACTATCAATATTGGCCAATTTCGTTAATCATTTCGAAGAGACCGGGATCGGTTGTAATTATCTGAAAACCACTTCAATCCGGTTTGGACATAAAGAATGAATAACGTGAAGTTAATGTAGACGGTGATTCGGTTTGTCCAGACCCAGGACAACTTGTATGGATGAATGCTATCAGAACATCGTCATTGGAGAACTATGAACATTCTAAGTGAATGTGTTCTTTAAAAGGTAACGCTTAGCCTCAAGCCTCATCAAATGCGGAATGACTAAAACATGGGAGATGCATCAAGGCTAAGGGGTAGCATCCAAGTAGGGTAAGGTTACCCGTATCTAGAGTCCCTTTTATTTCGGTTGTGTGGCAGTTGCTGATCCAAACCGCAAGGTTATCTTATTCGGGCTATCTAGTTTAAGGAGTATTCCGGTCTTGTGTAGCAGGGGATCCTGGAGTAGTCCGCAGTACATTGTTCTAGAGGTGTACTGTGACGGGCGGTCCAATAAGCGCTGTACGGTTTTGATTGTGCCCAACTATGCTAAAACATGAAATGCAAGCATTTCAGCTATATTATATTTACTTTCTTTAGACACCATTATAATATCAAACAGATTTGATAAAAATGTTTTGGTTATCGTAAGATAAAAACCCGTTTTTTTATTTGTGACATGGTCTTACGAGATACCTTTATTTTTAAAGGATTTTCGAAAAGCTAATAATTCAATTTGAGTGTGTTTCTCACGCTGGTTTTCTACACTGACTCGGGTGTTATTTCATTATAATGCCCGGGTCAGACCAAGCATTACAGATTCAGGATAGGATGCTACGGAGCTCAAGGAGCAAGCTGGATGGCAAGGCGTACTTCCGTACTTGATTATTATTCCTCTGTGTAAGGACAAGTTATTAAACTGTCCAGATTTGATGTATTGGATTGTTGTACTCTGATAATGGTATGTATATTAACAATGCAGATCTTGTATTTAAAATGTGTTAATGCATATTATATTTTGTTCAGCTGCGGTTGTGAGACTCTGTGTTGTGCTATTTTCTTTTCTTCTACCTTTTTCTTCTTCACTCCTAATGAACTGATATTTATGGAACTCGACTGCTCGGCATTTTATATAGTGGAGTATTGATGTCAATTTTCGAGGGTCGAAAATCCCGTTTGTGACAGTAGAGAATAATGAAAAGTTATCGAAAGTAATATGAGATTCAAAACACATCGATTTTCCATAAATATAAATTGAAAAGAGATAATGAACAAACATAGATCTAAATCAAAACAATACAATAAATATGTTTTAATCAAAGTAGCCATAAGCCATATTCAGTTTAAATATAGTAAAATGAGTATTTAATCATGAGGTGAACCATAGAAAATCTAATTATATCAATCATATAAATACATCGGTGGATTTAAATAACAATATACCTTGGGATATAGACAATAAATCATACCTTGAACAATGAATCGAAGCACCTAGATTTAGAAATCATCCTTAGGATTTTTCAAGGATCAAGAGGGGTAAACCACTTTTAATGAAAAAATATTATTTATATTTGTTTTGGGATATTTTTAGCTATGGGAGTTTTGTAAGTTTTTGGCCATTAGAAAGGTTGAATAGAATAAATTTTTTACAGAATGGAATGAATACAAAAGGTAATGTAAATAATGAAATAAAGACCCTGAGAACCACATTAACAATGAGTATTACTGGGTAATACTGTCCGCTAATGTGGAGAATAAGACTAGTTAGTATCGACCAACTATAGCTTTGTCTTAAACATCTATTAAATACATCGATTTAGTGCTCTAATTTTTTTCCTTCCTCAAGTGGATTGACATATTCAATAAATGCTTAATAAAAAATACAGTGGCTAATGGATCTATCAGAACAAAATATAACAACAATATGTACAACACATCACAGTATAGCAGTCAAACATATATATGTACATGCATATACATATACACAGATACATACCAGTACAATACAAAATGATACATTAAAAGTAGTACAGGACCACACAATATACAACGAGTCAAAACAATAGTTATATATCAGAGTCATAAAAAATGACTACAAAACTACACAAAAAGAGATAAGTAGAATATCCAAGGTGGAAGCAGCATAGCAAAGTCCTATAGCAACCTGAAACAACTTGATCTGACCCGAGTATATAAAAATACACGGGTCAGTCCAGCTTAAACAACCGATTAGTATGAGATAAGAAGGGTACAAGGATAAATGATAACAATTCTTCTCGAAAGAGAAGAAGAACCACAATATGTATGACATAAGAGTATCTCTAATGAGGCATGATCAACAAAAATATCAAATATATCCACAAATTTATGCCTTATCTCATCGGAAATATCAACAACCAATAGATGGGGTTTTTCACTATAAACCAATGGCGAGGCAATTGCTGTGATTTAGATGATTGGTTTTCTACTGTGGCATTTTCTATCAGTTAGTAAACTAATAAGTGAGAACATGTGGTATGGGACGTACTGTTATCACTTTTTAGGTTTCTATTTGAGAGTTTGTGACACATTCATGATGTTATTTCCAGTACTTTGGCTGTTGGGCCACTTATTGGACTGTTGTATCCTATGTGTATATATAGCTGTCGGGCTAATCATGGACTGTTGGGTCCTACTGAAACTGTTAAGTCTCTTATACACTATATTTGGTAGGCTGTTGGGCCACTTATTAGACTGTTGGTTTCTATTTTCATATAGCTGTTGGGCTAATTTTCAGAATGTTGGATCATAATTTTCCATTGTTGCTTTTCTAGATTTCTTATTGATTGATTTCTAGAATTTCGATGTTTTAAAAACATTTTCAATAATCAATGCTTAATTAAATAGAGACTTTTTGCTTCTTTATCTTAAACTTTTGCCTTTATTAATTCTTTTTTAAAACTTATCCTCTCTTTATCTTATGCTGCTGGCTAAACATGAAGGCATCATGGGCCTTAAATAATCCCTCCATTTAGTATTTATTTCATTTAAATACAATTTAAACAATCTATAAATATCATATATCGATACGTGCGTTTATCACCTTTTTTTATAAACTTAGTAAATGCTAATGGTATGTAAACAAATCAAATAAATTATAATAATCAATACTTCAAAAGTAGTAATTAATTTAATTAATTGACAATGACTATAAATTAATTAAATGTGTGGTTTATTCGAAGTATTTATCATTAGGTTGTGCGACTCAGAGGTGTAAATTCAAGGAGTGATTAGTATCGATAAATTTGAGTATTAATGTTCACATGTCACCTTAGCTGTTGGTATGACATTTTGGCAAAATTCATCACTTGCACATCTTTTTGGTAACATCTAATTCTACTTATTTAAGCGTTACCCGGTACTAGCAATCACTTACACCAATTCTCTTCGTCCAAATTATATCACTTTGGACTTATGTAATTTGGTATCCATTTTCAACTCTATTATCCAAACACAAAGTCCTTGGTTCAGTAATAAAAATTATTAAACCGAACTGCTCTGGCTGAAGACTTTGACTTTGGGTTGACTTCAGTTGACTATGATAGTAACCTCATATAACTAAGGACATGATTCCTCTATTGAATAGTATTTCACTTCCAATGCTTCTACTCGACCCAACCAAAGTCGTACGATGGACGCCATGCCACAATCTAACTATAATCGAAGTGGAGTTTCCACATTAAAGGTCAATGGCATTCATAAGCCAAGAGAATTGTGTAATTTTGTCATATCGATATTTTCTTTTTGAGCTTAGCTATACTAACCAATAGAAAACTATCAAGTGAGTCATTCTATGGTTATCCAATAACTATAAGCACGTAACCCCTTGGTGCCTCTAGCTGTCATGAGTAATACATTACACAACATTTGAAGAGCGTTACACACTTTAGTCTCAACAGATGTATTGGTATGCAGTCTCGTTACATCTTGACTAAGAATATTTAAAATAACATGTTTAATTTTATTATGATAAATTACTTACAACACCTTGTAACTTTTATCAAAATACAAAACATTTATGGATTTTCTACAAGATATACTTTATTTAAATTAATTAATTAATATAACTCATTATATCAAGTATATAATTGAACAAAAATACCTTTTATTCTGAACAAGATTGAGTAAGATATATGTAACAAATTACATAATTTCCCCGAGAGCATACCCTTAATTCTATCAATCTCCTACTTGCACTTGGGATCTATTATGAAATGAACATCCTATCCCTTCAATCAGTTTGATGACAACTGATCAAGTTAGACCTTTCGTGAATGGATTAGATATGTTTGTTTAATTATCTATTTGTCAATCAACTCTTTGATGCTGATAAAATAGTTCTATCATGTGAAACTATTTTGAGTACGTTTCTCGACTTCTAATGAGCTTTTATTATTACATTGTCATTACATAACATTTAGTATTATCAATACTTAGAATCAACCCTATCTTAGATATTAATTCATGCATTTACATAGCTTTAATTGTAGTGCTATTCAAGGTGATGTGCATAACATTTTCGATGAATTAGCTACAACGTTACGTTTGGAACACTTCCAACTTAAAGCTACTTAACTTAATTTTATTATTGATATTTCTTCTCAACATCACTTATAAAAATTTATTTCTACCACGAAGCAAAGTGTCACCAAATCAATTTCCGCTGACATAATTCTACTCATCATTAAAGCTTTCTACCAACTAGTTTATGCGACTTGAAATATAGGCTCCACCTTTGCTCCAAAGCCCCTCCTTCAAGTTTCATCCAATTTCGATGATTTCTACCAACTACAATTCCACTAGTCTTCAGAGATTTCTACGAACTCGATTTTGGTATGACTTGAAACATAAACTCCCCCTATGCTCTAAAGCCCCTCCTTTAAGTTTCATTCAATTCCAACAGTCTCTGCAGACAACGATTCTATTCGTCTTCAGAGCTTTCTACCAACCAAATTTTGATACGACTTGAAAAATGTGCTCGCCCTATGTACTAGAGCCCCAACTCCAAGTTTCACCAATTCCACCACTTTTGCCCTCGATTTGTCCAATTCGACCATCTCTTTCCTAACAACTTAAAAGCATTAGCAAACCATATCAAAGAAAAAACATCTAAACAAAAATATTGTCCATAGACATACATTGAACACTTCAAGCACACCCATACAAACATTCACACTAGTATGTCAATATGATCAAAAGGGGTTGCAAAATCATTTGAAAACCTTCAGATTTCCGCCACATATATGTGTGTGTGTGTGTGTTTGATTGAAGTTCAAAAACATTTTAAGATCAAAATCTTGTTTAAAACATCAATTTATACTATATAAACATATACAAGATAGTGAGAGGTCAAGAACCATTCACTGGTCACCCTTCTAGTGATGATTTGACTAAGCTTAGTAAGAAAAGAGATGATTTAGTAAGGAATTAATGTTAATTGATGCCTAGAACTATTTTAAGTAAGATGGAAATGACTTAAAATGATCCGATCATCCCCCCTTTGGCTCTATTCTAAAAATGGGTTAATGGGCATAAGTATGGATTAGTCTAGTTACCTAATAATGTAGGAGGCCAACAACATCCAAAACTAAATAAAACCACAACTTTAAAATTGTAGGTCTGTTTTTCTACTATGATCACTCTACGAAATAGGAAACCATCATCCTAAAGCCATGAAAGTAGTTTGAGATCCTAATTCATCTCTTATCAAAAGTTATATCCATATGAGATTTTCATATTGAAATGGTCAAATAAAATTCGACAAAAATCATAAATGTGGAAGATGCCTTTAAGAGTCATTTTTCAAAATTTATCAACCGTTAAGTTCTTTGATGTTTCCTTCCATTTTGGAGTCAATTTCTTCATCACAACACTCGTTTCAGATTGTTGATCGTCCAATGACTTAGCATATTTGAAAGCGGATATATTGCGCTTTGCTGAGTGTATCGATTTTGAATCTTTGGCTTTGAATTTTTTTCCCTACTACCCTATGGTCTCCCCTTCACATTAACATATTTAGGCTCAACAAATGTGGTTGTAGTAGGCATCCAAATTACTTTCATCTTCGTCAAAATTAGTCTTCATTCATCCTCAGCTCCATTATCATACAACTTCTTCAATGCACTATGCTACGGTGTGTATAAAAATTCTTTAGGTTCTTCGACATCAACAGGAGTATCCTATTTATATCATGCTCATCAATCATGTTAATTGATATATGACATTCCTCGGTATGTAAAATATACAATTCATGACAACAAGGTAGACCGTATATAGTTTGTTTCAAATTATCACATTCAAAATTGAACATATTCTCCACTTCTTTCGAAATTCAATCCGACGAAAATAAAGATATTTGATAATGAGGATAAATGAATAAGGGAACATGAAAATTATGTTTTACCATTCTCAAACTCTTTTCAAATGTTGGTTTAATTTCTGTATGTTATAATGGTAATACATTGTCCATTTTTTCAAAATTTTGGCTAAAGATGCTTGTTATGTGCCTTTGTAAATTTACAACTGGGCATGAGCAGCTTATGCTCTATTAGATGTTGTATTGTTGCAGTGCTCACTTTATTGGTCCAAGGAAAAGGAACATTTTCTTTTAGTGGTACCTAATTATCCAATGTATAGTTAACTGGTTCAGGATATTCTTTCCAATCTTCTACAAAAATACTCAAAAATTCATCAAATTCCTTTATTGAAGACGAATGAACAATATGCATCCAATCCGCTACAAAACATTCACTTATTTCATTGGTTTGAAATTTTGGTTTGCAATCGGCCTTCACATTATGTTCGACGTGATAAAAACATAGTATATGAGTAGCATTTTCGAAAACTAAAGACAATGCACTAGTCATTGAGAGCTCCTTACCACTAACGATAACATCGGGAAAGAATTTCGGATCGCACATCAATTTCAAATTCTGTATTGCCCACTCATAAATATCTTCATATTCTTGTGATAAAAAACAAAGCCATAGTAAATGTTCTATTAGTAGAAGTCATTATAACCATCTCCAACAATGACCTTTTTTAACAATTCGTTTTATATGTATAATCGAGTAGTAAAACCGAAGGAAAGCATTTGCACAATATAGATGACTTAGGATGAGACCACTTGAAATTGACTATTCTATCAATCGAGTCATCTTTTCTAACCCAATAAACATAATGATTTTTCATTAAAAATTTCTCAAAGTTGTTGAATTGCAGATCCACCTTTCATCTCACACATGACCATTTTAGCCTATGTATTATAAATTGTCTTCAAGTTCGAAACATTGTCCAAAAAAGTTCTCTTTATATTCACCGGTACCTTTCTAGACCTAACCCATGCAACGCTCATATTTATCGTGATTTTTTCTTCTCTTTCATAAGTCATCCCGCATATGCATGACCAATTAAAGTTTAAGTATGACTGTGCGTATCATTTACTACTTCAACTTACCAACTATCAAACCCATGATATACACCTATAACGAGAAATAGACATTCACATTTTTTTGTCGTACTTCATTGTCGTTTCTTAGTCTTCTTCAAATTATCTTCAATTTTTTGTTTAGAATTTTTATATTTAACTACTCTTTCACAGGATAACTGTGTTTTAGGTTTTCTTTATCCACTAAGATTAACGAATTTAGTTATGAGTAAAACAGTGTTTACCTTCCTTGCGTGTGATTGACACCAATGAATAAATGCATCCCACCAATTAAAGACCTGTACGAAAGAAGAATGATCATTAAAACCATAAATATCAAATACTATATGATACAAATACACGTGCATAATTCAATATTGCATTCTTCACTTGTTATAAAATGATCTTTCACATCTACTAAATGAATTTGTAGATCATCTCTATCATTTTCATTGTCTCTTATGCTACCTTCAAAATGGGGTTATAGTCACTTAAGTTGAAGATTATCACAATGGAGAAAACTAAATTATTTTTATAATCATTCGAAAACAAATAAATAATAAATAACAGAGACAAATATTAACATACCTCATTTGCCTTAATACCAATATATTTTCAATTTTAATATCACCGTAAAAGCTGCTATAAACAATTAATTGCGAGAGATTATTATGTTCCAACAATCGCTAAATTCAAAAAACATAGCAAAAACCCTATTAGTAATTTGACGAATAATAAAAATATAATGAATTTTTCCCTAAGGTTGAATATTCAAAAATGATTAAATGTTTAAAAATGAAAAATTAAAATAAATATAAATTAAAATCTTACCATGTTATTACTTCTACACCATGCCAAAACTCTAAAATTTGAAAGTAGAATTAAATGTCAGCGTTATACCTTAATAGCGGGCTGAATGACTCCGCATATTCCTCTGTATGCCTCCTTTTCAAATTGGTTAGAATGGAGTAAAAAAATGCTGCACCTTTCCCTGTTGCAGTCGGATGTCGACAACTGATCGGTAGTCGACCGTCGATCGAGACATGGTAAAATGAAGCATGTACGTTTGTTTGTTTTTATTCCCTTAGGTAAAAGTCAGTCCATGCGCCACATATATTTCTCCGCCTACCACATTTCTTAATACTTCAGCAACGAAACTAGGGATGATGCTACCTCCTTTTTTCAACTTCATCGTTTTCGATGTTTAGCATGCATATTACCACCAGTAAGAAGCTCCACAAAATGTAATCAAATTTTTACCTGAAACATTTGAATACCTATTACATAAAGACAATAATATAGACATAGGACAATAATACAGGCATGGTTTCAACAATTGAAAATCCTTTTCAGGTGATCATACTCGCCTTAAAAGCTTTATGAATTAAGAGCGATACTAAAAACCATGTAAAATCGAGAAATAGTATAACTCTCAAATAATTTATTGTTAGGCCTGAGTCTTTAATCAAAAAAAATTATGTTATAGAACTAGAAATAATCAACTCTATTCTCAAAACAAGAAACAGGTCAAAAATTAAAAAGAATAGTATTTACGTTAAGAAAAATATGGCATAATTTATAATTGTATATGTTGGTTTTTTAACAATAAAAATACAACAATAGTATTGCTACAGTTAGAATGAAAACACTGAATATTGTAATGATGAACGTATTGAAGCAAAAGAACAGAATACTTTTTTTTTAATATCAGATACATTACCATATTTAAAGCTTAAAAAATAACAACTAACCACTAACAACATGGTCCTACAATTAAGCCATGAACACCAAAAAAGTAGGAACAACTTAAACATTCAAAATAGAACAAACAATTTCCACATCAGCAGCTCTAAAACACATCTTCTAACACTCCTCCTTGTTTTAGGAGTTGTAAACACCAATTTCTTGCCTTAAAGACTCAAACTTGCTGACTAGAAGTGGCTTTGTGAATAAATCCGCCAGTTGATCTTCAGACTTGCAGTAAACTAAAGCCATGTCTCCTTCTTTCTGCACTTCTCTAAGGAAAAATAGTTTGATCTTGAAATGCTTAGTCTTCCCATGAAACACTGGATTGTGTGAAATAGCAATGGCAACTTGATTGTCAACATGAACCCTTGTGCTTTCCTTCTGCTCCAAGTTGAGATCATTTAAGATCTTTCTCAGCCACAAAGCTTGATTAACATCAGCCGTTGCAGCTACAAATTCTGCCTCTACGGTAGATTGAGCCACGGTCTCCTGCTTCTTTGAGCTCCATGAAAAAACGCCAGATCCAAGAGTGAAGCAATGGCCTGAAGTGCTCCTCATATCATCAACAGAACCTCCCCGGTCACTGTCAGAGAAGCCAATCAGCTTGAACTCTTTACTCCTTGTGAACTTAACACCAAAACCACATGTTCCTTTCATATATCGAATCACTCTCTTGGCAGCCTTGAGATGCAATTCACTTGCACAATGCATAAACCGAGACAAAATGCTTACAGCATTCAAGATGTCAGGCCGTGTTGCTGTGAGATACATCAAGCAACCAATTAAACTCCTAAAATACCCTTCATCAACTTTGTCAGTACCATCTTCCTTGCATAACTTTTCCTTTTAATTCATTGGAGTGCTCACTTCTTTGCATTCTTCAAGTCTAAACTTCTTCAAAATCTCCTTGGAGTATTTCTTCTTACAAATAAAAATTTCATGCTCAACTTGTTTTATTTCCATTCCAAGGAAGAAAGTCATCAAACCAAGATCTGTCATTTCAAAAACATCCATCATCTCCTGCTTGAATTTCTCTACAAGCAACTGTTGCTTCCCATTACAAGTAGGTCATCCACATATAATGAGATGATAAGAGTATCAGCTCCTTTATGCTTGATATATAGATTTGATTCAGATAGGCTTTTGACAAATCCCAAGCTCACCAAATGTTCATCAATTCTGCTATACCAAGCCCTTGGTGCTTGTTTCAACCCATAAAGGGCCTTCTTGAGGAGATAAACCTTGTCTTTCTCTCCTTCCTTTACAAAACCTTCAGGTTGCTCAACAAATATTTCCTCTTGCAAAACAACATTTAAAAAGGCTGATTTAACATCAAGATGGTACACCCTCCAATTTATTTGAGCAGCTACAGCAAACAAAAGTCTGATGGTGTCAAGTCTTGCTACTGGTGCGAACGTATCAGAATAATCCACACCAAACACTTGAGCATACCCTTTAACCACAAGCCTAGCTTTATGCTTACTGATTGAGCCATCAGCATTAAGCTTGGTTCTGTATACCCACTTGACTCCAATCACCTTCCTGTCTTAAGGTCTGTTGTGACGACTCGACTTTTGCCCGCTCAAAAATCGACATCCATACTTCAAATCGTATTTGAATGCCATAGATTCGACCGTTCAAATCCGATTCGCCGGAGCTTATAACAACATTAAGTAAATAACACAGCGGAATAAAAGAATAATACATTGATATACAGCTTTGATACAATATCTGATACAACAGATGATCCAATAGATATCAATATACATCAGAGATATGATACAATAAAATAGCAGCGGAAAAGAAAATAGATGACATCTAGCAGCGGAACAATGTAACTCTTAGATAGTCTTCAAAAGAGAACTCCGAGAACTGCAACCCCATTTCCAAGAATCAATCCAGCAATAGCTCGAACCCCCAATAACGATGCACCAAGCTCAGCAAGACTGGTGCGATCCAAAGACTGAACTAACTCCAGATAATCCACTATATCTAACTATCTGAAAAACCCAACTCTAGACTGCTCGTGTAGAAAATAATGAGCACCCAGAGTTTAGGAAAGAAACGATAAACTCCGGATCAGTCGTGGGACTGGTGTGAGCAACAAAAAGAAAACAGTTGTCTTTTAAAACATTCAACAAAAGATTTTCAAAGTCAATTCGCAATGCTTTTTAAAAATGAGACTACCATAAGGCCTCCCGCACACACACACAATGCAAATGCAGAATCGGAGGAGATTTCTCCTTATGATAGTCAAAGATGCTTGATACGCATTAAAAAGAACATTTGATATTATTATTAGTGCATAGTGAAAAAAAAAATTATTTCGAAAGTAGAATATAAATCTTAGCCAGCATAGACATTTCGAACTATGCCTACTATAGCTACCATCCAAACAGTGGGGCGCCACCATAAGTGAATGATAGGTTCTACAACTAATACCGTACAAGATCGTATTGTTTCTTTGGATTTCCAACGAATGATCAGGCCAAGGAACTTCCCATTGCCACATGAGAACGCCTTTGGATGGACGTCCTCGAGAACCAAACCGGATCTCTGCCAACACAAGGCCGGGTTACCCCTAACTGAGTAACAACTGACCGAATATGCCATCCCCCGGTCCTTTGGGACCTTTCAACCGAGCGCTCGTAATCAATTCACACAATCATAAAGTGTTTTCAACATGAGTAAGTATCTGGGCTCCATACCATGATACCACCCTTTTCCAGAAGGAAATGCACATACCCTAAAGGGCGCTACCCCTCATAACCTTGCCGCATCTTTCCTGTTTTGACCATTCCGGGGTGTGAGGCTCGACGAAGTCACGTCCACAAAAACATACTTTATACAAAAGCCATGCTTTGGGTCAACAAATGATCATAGAAATGATCACCAGGATAGACGATCAAACAAATGATCCTATCACAAATAATCAACACAATGATCATTTCACAGCAACACTCAGCATGTCACATTACCAAATTGGGAATATATCGCTGATAACATTCAACTACATAACCTCTAAGCTCGTACGTCTCAGAGAAGGGTGTTAAGCTAAAAGAATAAATTCTCCGCCGCCAACAGAAATATATTTGAAAGAAATCGGCTTTACATCTCAATTTGTAATGTCAGACATACAATCCATACAAGTCTGTTCCGGGCTCGAACAGAACTGAAGGCACTTACAAAGAAGTCCTTGCAATCCGGATATTCACAATCCCGATCGGATTTCCCATCACTTAGGGAGTCTCTATACCGTTGCAACTCAGTGCAGAGACAATCGATAGGTCATACTATCGTTCTTGCAAATACCCGGTCTTCAACACCGGTCTTCAAATGCTATCCATAACGACGTATCACATATTCGGAATGGGTTATACGACCCAAAGGTCCTTTCCCGGCTAACCCGAATAGTAAGCGCAACATTTATAGCATATGTATAAGGGATTTCAATTAAGTCACAACTTAATAATCCAAAACTTTTCTTTCAAATGGTATAAACAAATTACCATTTCAAATATTTTTAAACAAAAAGATTTATTTCACAAAATTCCATTTACGGATTTCAAAACAATTTCCATTTCATTTGGATTAACTCATTAAATCTTTAAATCAAAGATTTAACTCATAGCTTTCAAAATTCGATTAACTTGTTGAATCTTTAAATCAAAGATTCAACTTATAGCTTTCAAAATCATTTCTAAAGATTCATTCATAGCCTTTCAAAAACAATTTCAATTCAAGTTGGATTAACTCATTCGGCCTTTGAATCAAAGATTCATTTCATAGCTTTCAATACATTTCAATTCTATTTCAGCTTGAAACCTTTTCAACATAATTAGGAGATCTTTTCTTTAAATGAAAGCTGTTATTATTTGAAAACAAGTAGTTTTCGTTTCGAAGAAATTCGATCTTATTTATACAAGTTAAATCTTTTTGGGTTAATTCAAATTCCCAAAAACAACACTTCAAAAAAGGTTTAAAAACCCATATAACTTATTATAAGTTGAATAACTTTTCTTTATATCCTAGTTTCCAAATCATAGAATTCAATTTCAAATATTGAATTCAAATTTAAATCAAAATATTTAAATTTCAAAACTCAATCAAGTTATCCAAACTATATTTCATCTTGGAAATTCCATTTCAAAAGCTTTTCACTTTAATCTCAATCCATTTTCAAAACATTTGAATTCAAATATTCAATTTTATAAATCATTTCAAACATCGGTGACTTAATCGATTTCCTCATGAAATCCATAATTGTGTGTGTATGGTGTGGTCTAGGGGTTTAACACAATAGTGCAACATCATTCAATCATCGCAGATCAAATACAATAATATATTCGATAAGCGATATAACTATAACGCTTATCTTTCATACACAGATTCGCAGATATATATATCACAAATAATAAACTATATCACAGATCAAAACACAAATCAGGATAATCATAAAGCATCATATATCAGGGATATCAAACAGTTTAACATCCAATATAATCCAAGCATCCATAGGTAGGATTTATTCAATTATCTGATTAATTTAATTGGATAAATTTCCGTGAATAAATTTTCTAGTTATGGTAAATTGATAATCAATTAATTTTAAAACATTTAACAAACTATCCTTTAATTAATCATTAATTACTCCTTAATTAATAATTATTCTTGATCACTTTTATTTAATAATTTGCCCTTGATAAATTAATTATTCTCAAATTAATTACTTAAATTAATTTATCACACTATCCTTAAATCAACTAATTGCTTAATCACTTGATTAAATCAACTTTAATTATTAATTAATATCCAATTAATAATTCTTAATTTACAAATTAATTAACTTAATAAATCTTTAAACTTTAATTAAGTAATTAAACCTTTAATTATATTTCGTCGACTTTTAAATTATTAAATAATTGACCTTTGATTATACCATTTTCATTTATGATCTTTAATTAATTAATTAGCCCAAAATTGATTATTTTTTATTTAATTAATTACCCTTTTATTTATTCATTAATTACTAAATTACTTTCGTAATCAATAAATTATTACTTCTAAATTAGAATTTAAACTAATTAACTCTTATTCTTTAATTAACTCAATTTAGTTAATTTTAACTTATTAATATTTTAATTAGCAATGACATCTCTTAATTACAATTTCCATTAGGTCTTAAATTTGTAATTAAAACCTTTGTCTTGTATTTATCTTGTATTTAACAAAACCTGTTTATATTTAATGATGTTAAAACCTTGCATTGAAACAAACCCAGGCAAAAACCTAGTTTACCCGTGTTGAACCCGACTTTCCTGGCCTAATTCCCCGAGCTCCACCCCTTGTCATCTTCGTTTCATCTTCTTCCTCTTTTTTTCCAGTTTAGAGTTTAAATTTACTTAAGTTTTTTTTTTATAAAACTAAACAACAGGAAGTACACTCGTAAACGCGAGTTCCTCCACGAAGCCAAGCCTGCATTTCTCGAGTTCAACTCGAGGCTTCCCATCTGCAACTCACTGATACCCTGACACGTGCACATGCACGCGAACCTCCGCCACCAATGGTCGAGTCGCCACCCACCGCCAAGTCTCAGACCATCTCCACTTTCTATTTCAACCACCAAAATCTCAAAACCATTTCGAAATCAAAATCGAGCTCATCGGTTCCCACCAGAAACCCAATCATCTCCAGTAAATCGCCTCGCATCCCCACGTCATGTCACTGGCGACTAAGCAATTCCGACCGAAGCAACTTCACCCACTCACGTCTCTCCTCCCACAGTCCGGTCAAGCTCGATCAACTAGTGGTGGAGGAAACGCTTCCTCCCCGTCCTCAACCAAAACAACTACTAAAACCCTAAACTCGCTTCGACCCACCAATTCACGCAATAAGAAAATTATCTGATAATTTTCTTGAAGTCACTGATTAATAAACTAGCTTCGAACCAAGTTTTAACATTTAAAATTGAATGAATTGTTAGAAATTGAAAAAAAAAACAGATTTTGTTCAAACGTGAGATTCCCTTGAAACACTTGATTTAAAATCATCATATTAATCTTAAAAATCATGTCTTTGTATACTTATTCAAATTATAAAATCAAATCTATGGTTTTACTTGTTTGAATTTATAACATGATTTTTTTTGCTTGTACTGCAAAACAAGTATACAGAGTCCAATGTTTTCATTCTTTAGCTTAAACAATTTTTTTTTTAGTCACTGTCTTTCTAAATAAACAGAGTGGTTTAGGAAGAAGCACATTGTTTTGATGCTCTGAAACTATCAAACATACTTATATATGTACTCTGAATCATATCAGATGCTTTACTACCTGATCAAATCAAAGATTCAACAAAAACTACAATTATTTATGTAAGCGTAATAACCACTAAACGCGGTAAGGGTGTATTACTCACAGGTAAAAACAAAGAAGTCAAATAAAAGAAAGAAAGTTTGCTCACAGTGTTGAGAAAAAAAGACAGAGCTTCATAATGAAACAGAGCCCTGGAAATGCAAGCTGAAATTTCATTCTTCCTTGATTCTCTAGTTTGAAGTCATTTGTTTTGATTTATATTGTTATTTAAATTTTGTAAAAGGAAAAGCTTACTCATTTTCTGGTTTAAATGAACGAGCTGAAATGAAGTGGGAAGTTGATATATGGAAAAATGAGACTACTGGTGATGTATAGTTTGAACAATGCAAAACATGGCTAAAGATACTTGTACAGGTAATGTAACATTATTTGGTACAATTAGGCATGGCTGCTAAATCTTGCTTTTGTGCTAGTGGTAATATCTTGCTTGTACTTGTTGATTCCTTTACTTTATTTATATTTGTTTTATAAGCTTGTACAGTTTGTTTATGTTTTACAACTCTATAGGCTGCATATGATAATGTTAGGGTGCTGCAGCTTTGTCTTGACAAAATGCTTTGTACTTATATTTTTATTTGTTACTTTGTTTTAAATTATGTATGTAGTTAGTTTGTAGGTATTTTGCTTTGTTTATGTTCTTGCCTACTTTTCTTTAGCTCGGCTGATGGTGGGTTTGTTTGTATATGTTTACTTTATTTTTATTTATTTTTTTTGTACAAATTTAATTTGTCTTGCATACTTTATAATATAAATGAATTCTATTCTTTATATGTTGTTATATTTTTAGATAAGGTGTTACTTCGTACTCATTTTATAGTTTAATTCATTTTATATTTAACTTATACTTTGGAATATGAATAAATTTCTATTGTTAACTTAAAATATTATTTTACTTGTTTTGTAATATGAATGACATTAAATGTTATTATATTTTGTTCAATGTGTTTAATTTATATTTTATAATTCATCTTGTATGGATTTATTTACACTTCTAACTTAAATATTTCATTGACTTGTATGTCTTGTTATACATAGATTTATATTTTATAAATATACTTTGTTTGTAGTTCATATTTCCTATATATTAAATTCAAATTTACTTAAACATTTATTTCTTATTTTATTTCAAATCCAATATATACAAACATTTCAATTTCATACGACTTAATATATTTTTTCTATTTGAATCGGGGAAACTCGCTGCCCTTTATAATCAATTCTACAAATTTTTATTCAAAAATTATATAAATTATCAATTTAAATTTATATAAAATTCGAGGTCGTTACAAATTTCCCCCCTTAAAAGAATTTCGTCCTCGAAATTCGCAGGCACGAAAACAACACAGAGATAGATTCAAAGATAGAGAAATATCTTTTCAGATCAAACTGGATATCAATTCTGCATTTGGCTCACCAAATCAGAATATCAACAACAGATACAAGAAATTACAATAGAATTCCAAATTCGGTTTTTTAACGAAATCATTTTATCGATACAATTCGATTTAGCTTCGTCTTTTATTAATCAATTTTAACTCAATTAAAAATTTCTAATTTATTCAAAATTTCTAATTTCTAATTCATTTATTAGAGTTTAAAACGAAAAGCCGATAAGAAATCGATGAAGTACGAAGTAAAAATTTTCTACAACGATTCGTAAGGCCACCATCACACCGAAACTTCTTTCTAGAGCTGTCGCGAAGAAATCAAAAGAATTTAGAACGAATCAAAGAAAATTGATAAGAAAGTTGTTTCCACTGTCATAGGGTATTGACCATTTATAGTCGTATTTCCCTGTCCCCTATCTCGTTCTCTTCTTGCACTCATACTCACTATCAGTGGATAGTAAGAGAATTTACTGAGGCATTCAAACGGATATCTTAGGGATTACTCATTCTAGGGTTACTTCACCCTATCTCTAATGAGCTACTTAATGTGTTATACTCCTGAGCTAAAGTTTCAACCCTTAGCTCTGATACCAAATGTGACGACTCGACTTTTGCCCGCTCAAAAATCGACATCCATACTTCAAATCGTATTCGAATGCCATAGATTCGACCGTTCAAATCCGATTCGCCGGAGCTTATAACAACATTAAGTAAATAACACAGCGGAATAAAAGAATAATACATTGATATACAGCTTTGATACAATATCTGATACAACAGATGATCCAATAGATATCAATATACATCAGAGATATGATACAATAAAATAGCAGCGGAAAAGAAAATAGATGACATCTAGCAGCGGAACAATATAACTCTTAGATAGTCTTCAAAAGAGAACTCCGAGAACTGCAACCCCATTTCCAAGAATCAATCCAGCAATAGCTCGAACCCCCAATAACGATGCACCAAGCTCAGCAAGACTGGTGCGATCCAAAGACTGAACTAACTCCAGATAATCCACTATATATAACTATTTGAAAAACCCAACTCTAGACTGCTCGTGTAGAAAATAATGAGCACCCAGAGTTTAGGAAAGAAACGATAAACTCCGGATCAGTCGTGGGACTGGTGTGAGCAACAAAAAGAAAACAGTTGTCTTTTAAAACATTCAACAAAAGATTTTCAAAGTCAATTCGCAATGCTTTTTAAAAATGAGACTACCATAAGGCCTCCCGCACACACACACAATGCAAATGCAGAATCGGAGGAGATTTCTCCTTATGATAGTCAAAGATGCTTGATACGCATTAAAAAGAACATTTGATATTATTATTAGTGCATAGCGAAACAAAAAAATTATTTCGAAAGTAGAATATAAATCTTAGCCATCATAGACATTTCGAACTATGCCTACTATAGCTACCATCCAAACAGTGGGGCACCACCATAAGTGAATGATAGGTTCTACAACTAATACCGTACAAGATCGTATTGTTTCTTTGGATTTCCAACGAATGATCAGGCCAAGGAACTTCCCATTGCCACATGAGAACGCCTCTGGATGGACGTCCCCGAGAACCAAACCGGATCTCTGCCAACCCAAGGCCGGGTTACCCTTAACTGAGTAACAACTGACCGAATATGCCATCCCCCGGTCCTTTGGGACCTTTCAACCGAGCGCTCGTAATCAATTCACACAATCATAAAGTGTTTTCAACATGAGTAAGTATCTGGGCTCCATACCATGATACCACCCTTTTCCAGAAGGAAATGCACATACCCTAAAGGGCGCTACCCCTCATAACCTTGCCGCATCTTTCCTGTTTTGACCATTCCGGGGTGTGAGGCTCGACGATGTCACGTCCACAAAAACATACTTTATACAAAAGCCATGCTTTGGGTCAACAAATGATCATAGAAATGATCACCAGTATAGACGATCAAACAAATGATCCTATCACAAATAATCAACACAATGATCATTTCACAGCAACACTCAGCATGTCACATTACCAAATTAGGAATATATCGCTGATAACATTCAACTACATAACCTCTAAGCTCGTACGTCTCAGAGAAGGGTGTTAAGCAAAAAGAATAAATTCTCCGCCACCAACAGAAATATATTTGAAAGAAATCGGCTTTACATCTCAATTTGTAATGTCAGACATACAATTCATACAAGTCTGTTCCGGGCTCGAACAGAACCGAAGGCACTTACAAAGAAGTCCTTGCAATCCGGATATTCACAATCCTGATCGGATTTCCCATCACTTAGGGAGTCTCTATACCGTTGCAACTCAGTGCAGAGACAATCGATAGGTCATACTATCATTCTTGCAAATACCCGGTCTTCAACACCGGTCTTCAAATGCTATCCATAATGACGTATCACATATTCGGAATGGGTTATACGACCCAAAGGTCCTTTCCCGGCTAACCCGAATAGTAAGCGCAACATTTATAACATATGGATAAGGAATTTCAATTAAGTCACAACTTAATAATCCAAAACTTTTCTTTCAAATGGTTTAAACAAATTACCATTTCAAATCTTTTTAAACAAAAAGATTTATTTCACAAAATTCCATTTATGGATTTCAAAACAATTTCCATTTCATTTGGATTAACTCATTAAATCTTTAAATCAAAGATTTAACTCATAGCTTTCAAAATTCGATTAACTTGTTGAATCTTTAAATCAAAGATTCAACTTATAGCTTTCAAAATCATTTCTAAAGATTCATTCATAGCTTTTCAAAAACAATTTCAATTCAAGTTGGATTAACTCGTTCGGCCTTTGAATCAAAGATTCATTTCATAGCTTTCAAAACATTTCAATTCTATTTCAGCTTGAAACCTTTTCAACATAATTGGGAGATCTTTTCTTTAAATGAAAGCTGTTATTATTTGAAAACAAGTAGTTTTCGTTTCGAAGAAATTCGATCTTATTTATACAAGTTAAATCTTTTTGGGTTAATTCAAATTCCCAAAAACAACACTTCAAAAATGGTTTAAAAACCCATATAACTTATTATAAGTTGAATAACTTTTCTTTATATCCTAGTTTCCAAATCATAGAATTCAATTTCAAATATTGAATTCAAATTTAAATCAAAATATTTAAATTTCAAAACTCAATCAAGTTATCCAAACTATATTTCATCTTTGAAATTCCATTTCAAAAGCTTTTCACTTTAATCTCAATCCATTTTCAAAACATTTGAATTCAAATATTCAATTTTATAAATCATTTCAAACATAGGTGACTTAATCGATTTCCTCATGAAATCCATAATTGTGTGTGTATGGTGTGGTCCAGGGGTTTAACACAATAGTCCAACATCATTCAATCATCACAGATCAAATACAATAATATATTCGATAAGCGATATACTATAACGCTTATCTTTCATACACAGATTCGCAGATATATATATCACAAATAATAAACTATATCACATATCACAACACAAATCAGGATAATCATAAAGCATCATATATCAGGGATATCAAACAGTTTAACATCCAATATAATCCAAGCATCCATAGGTAGGATTTATTCAATTATTTGATTAATTTAATTAGATAAATTTCCGTGAATAAATTTTCTAGTTATGGTAAATTGATAATCATTTAATTTTAAAACATTTAATAAACTATCCTTTAATTAATCATTAATTACTCCTTAATTAATAATTATTCTTGATCACTTTTATTTAATAATTTGCCCTTGATAAATTAATTATTCTCAAATTAATTACTTAAATTAATTTATCACACTATCCTTAAATCAATTAATTGCTTAATCACTTGATTAAATCAACTTTAATTATTAATTAATATCCAATTAATAATTCTTAATTACAAATTAATTAACTTAATAAATCTTTAAACTTTAATTAAGTAATTAAACCTTTAATTATATTTCGTCGACTTTTAAATTATTAAATAATTGACCTTTGATTATACCATTTTCATTTATGATCTTTAATTAATTAATTAGCCCAAAATTGATTAATTTTTATTTAATTAATTACCCTTTTATTTATTCATTAATTACTAAATTACTTTCGTAATCAATAAATTATTACTTCTAAATTAGAATTTAAACTAATTAACTCTTATTCTTTAATTAACTCAATTTAGTTAATTTTAACTTATTAATATTTTAATTAGCAATGACATCTCTTAATTACAATTTCCATTAGGTCTTAAATTTGTAATTAAAACCTTTGTCTTGTATTTACCAAAACCTGTTTATATTTAATGATGTTAAAACCTTGCATTGAAACAAACCCAGGCAAAAACCTAGTTTACCCGTGTTGAACCCGAGTTTCCTGGCCTAATTCCCCGAGCTCCACCCCCTGTCACCTTCGTTTCTTCTTCTTCCTCTTTTTTTCCAGTTTAGAGTTTAAATTTACTTAAGTTTTTTTTTTTTATAAAACTAAACAACAGGAAGTACACTCGTAAACGCGAGTTCCTCCACGAAGCCAAGCCTGCATTTCTCGAGTTCAACTCGAGGCTTCCCATCTGCAACTCACTGATACCCTGACACGTGCACATGCACGCGAACCTCCGCCACCAATGGTCGAGTCGCCACCCACCGCCAAGTCTCAGACCATCTCCACTTTCGATTTCAACCACCAAAATCTCAAAACTATTTCGAAATCAAAATCGAGCTCATCGGTTCCCACCAGAAACCCAATCATCTCCAGTAAATCGCCTTGCATCCCCACGTCATGTCACTGGCGACTAAGCAACTCCGACCGAAGCAACTTCACCCACTCACGTCTCTCCTCTCACAGTCCGGTCAAGCTCGATCAACTAGTGGTGGAGGAAACGCTTCCTCCCCGTCCTCAACCAAAACAACTACTAAAACCCTAAACTCGCTTCGACCCACCAATTCACGCAATAAGAAAATTATCTGATAATTTTCTTGAAGTCAATGATTAATAAACTAGCTTCGAACCAAGTTTTAACATTTAAAATTGAATGAATTGTTAGAAATTGAAAAAAAAACAGATTTTGTTCAAACATGAGATTCCCTTGAAACACTTGATTTAAAATCATCATATTAATCTTAAAAATCATGTCTTTGTATACTTATTCAAATTATAAAATCAAATCTATGGTTTTACTTGTTTGAATTTATAACATGATTTTTTTTGCTTGTACTGCAAAACAAGTATACAGAGTCCAATGTTTTCATTCTTTAGCTTAAACAATTTTTTTTTTTAGTCACTGTCTTTCTAAATAAACAGAGTGGTTTAGGAAGAAGCACATTGTTTTGATGCTCTGAAACTATCAAACATACTTATATATGTACTCTGAATCATATCAGATGCTTTACTACCTGATCAAATCAAAGATTCAACAAAAACTACAATTATTTATGTAAGCGTAATAACCACTAAACGCGGTAAGGGTGTATTACTCACAGGTAAAAACAAAGAAGTCAAATAAAAGAAAGAAAGTTTGCTCACAGTGTTGAGAAAAAAAGACAGAGCTTCATAATGAAACAGAGCCCTGGAAATGCAAGCTGAAATTTCATTCTTCCTTGATTCTCTAGTTTGAAGTCATTTGTTTTGATTTATATTGTTATTTAAATTTTGTAAAAGGAAAAGCTTACTCATTTTCTGGTTTAAATGAACGAGCTGAAATGAAGTGGGAAGTTGATATATGGAAAAATGAGACTACTGGTGATGTATAGTTTGAACAATGCAAAACATGGCTAAAGATACTTGTACAGGTAATGTAACATTATTTGGTACAATTAGGCATGGCTGCTAAATCTTGCTTTTGTGCTAGTGGTAATATCTTGCTTGTACTTGTTGATTCCTTTACTTTATTTATATTTGTTTTATAAGCTTGTACATTTTGTTTATGTTTTACAACTCTATAGGCTGCATATGATAATGTTAGGGTGCTGCAGCTTTGTCTTGACAAAATGCTTTGTACTTATATTTTTATTTGTTACTTTGTTTTAAATTATGTATGTAGTTAGTTTGTAGGTATTTTGCTTTGTTTATGTTCTTGCCTACTTTTCTTTAGCTCGGCTGATGGTGGGTTTGTTTGTATATGTTTACTTTATTTTTATTTATTTTTTTTGTACAAATTTAATTTGTCTTGCATACTTTATAATATAAATGAATTCTATTCTTTATATGTTGTTATATTTTTAGATAAGGTGTTACTTCGTACTCATTTTATAGTTTAATTCATTTTATATTTAACTTATACTTTGGAATATGAATAAATTTCTATTGTTAACTTAAAATATTATTTTACTTGTTTTGTAATATGAATGACATTAAATGTTATTATATTTTGTTCAATGTGTTTAATTTATATTTTATAATTCATCTTGTATGGATTTATTTACACTTCTAACTTAAATATTTCATTGACTTGTATGTCTTGTTATACATAGATTTATATTTTATAAATATACTTTGTTTGTAGTTCATATTTCCTATATATTAAATTCAAATTTACTTAAACATTTATTTCTTATTTTATTTCAAATCCAATATATACAAACATTTCAATTTCATACGACTTAATATATTTTTTCTATTTGAATCGGGGAAACTCGCTGCCCTTTATAATCAATTCTACAAATTTTTATTCAAAAATTATATAAATTATCAATTTAAATTTATATAAAATTCGCGGTCGTTACATCTGTCCACAAGGATCCAAGTCTTGCTTTTCTCTATCATTGACAGCTCCTACTTCATTGCAGCTATCCACCTTTGATCTTTATTTGCTTCTGCATAGTCGGTAGGTTCACATACAGCAATGTTGCACCTTTCATAAATATCTAAGAGCAACCTTGTTCCTCTCACAGAAGCATCATCCACATCTTCTTCTTTGATGCTTGAACCAGAAAACTTGAGTTTTAGCTCTGTCATGGTTTGACCCTTCTTCTCTGCATCATCCCAGCTCCACTCTTCATCCTCAATAAAGTGAAAATTCCTACTAACAACAATATTTCCCGTTTGTGGCTGGAAAATTTTATAGGCCTTGCTGACAGTATATAGCCAATAAAGATACCTGGTGTAGCTCTCCTATCAAGCTTGTCACGCTTACTCTGTGGAATATGAGTGAAACTGTAACATCCCGCCTTTTCGCACACTTTAAACCGACACACGTGCCAATTCAAAGCATACGCAAGGGCGGATTGTTATGGGGTAAATAAGAAAACAGAGAAGAAATAAAACAAAATAGAATCTCACAGCGGAAGGATAAAATATAATAATCAATATACAGTTCATGATGACTGTTTACAAATATTTATTTTACTTATACAATGAATATCAGAGTTGCACATACCAATACAAACAATGCATCGGAATAGAAAGAGTGCGGTGCAATACTAAAAATAATAATAATACGGATTCTTCGTCTTCGTCCTCCAAAGCTAAAGTCTTCGATCCTGAAACGCTCGGACTGACCCGAGCGAATTTGAAAAGACAAAAACACTCGAGTCAGAACTAAAAGATCTTATGTGAGTTAAATTAACAGAAATAAATATGAGTGCAATAACTAAAAAGATGTTCGGGATTTACATCTCCTAAGGATCCGTTAAACTATTTACTATGTAGTATATTGCGCTATTATAATAGTGTCTATAGTAAAATAAACATACTTTTAAATAGCATTAAGGCTTTACATTTTCCACCTTAACACGTAATAGTCCCAGTAGTCCATCCAATATCATAGTCCCTCCTGATCCGGAAGCCACCAGAGGATACCACACGGGCTACGGGAGAAATCCAAACTCGTACAAGGCGCGATAGGGTAGGTGACACAGCACAACTAGGCAATGCCAGGGTAGATATACCAATTACGCTTCCGGGTCGATGGTAACGCGCAGCCGCAGCTACTGCCCACCTCGAACAAACTCCCCAAAATCAAAATAGAAGTGGCCACTGAATCAATCCAAAGTCAAAGTATTATATCGAAGAGGAGTGTCCGATCAGAGGAATGACCTCATTAACCCGTCAATCGCTCCTGTTTTAGCCACCTTATGCCAACTCACGGGAGTTGGGTCCACGTATTTACCTTACAGGAAACGTCGCCACCAACCTACTTCATTCTGGAATCTCCACCGCGTACACGGTTAGTCAAAGTGGTTTTCGGTATCGACAGAGAGTATGTCCATATCCGACCCCGGTCTCTTTGCCAACCCGTCGTTATTATAACACCGCGGTCATTTAAAAGTAGTTTATACTTTAAAAACCAGAATAAATTTTCCATTTCAAAACTATGAATTCGATATCAATTTAAAAACCCAAAATAATATGATATCATTTTATCTCAAATATAACTCTTTTTCCAAAATCATACCGGTTTAAAATATAAATATCTGGAAACCAAACATTTGAATTATATTTTCAAAACATAATATTTCGGAATTCATACTTTTAAAACCATACTTCTAAAACTTGAATGGTTTGGATATTCAATAGTATATAAAATAAATGGTTTACTTTTAAGGTTACTTTGTAAAGAAATTATTTCCAGGGCTTTACAAATATACTTCTTTATTTAAAGTCTACCAAATTTAAATATCACTTTCAAGTTCCAAAACCACTTCAATTTCTATTTATATATATATATATATATATCCATTTGGAGTATTAATATTTCAAAACTAAAGTTGGAATTTATTCTTTCAACAAATTAAATGTTCAATTATTTAGTTTTGAATATTTACATAAAATCTATAAATAAAACTCCAGTTTCTAGAAATTAACTATTTTCTTAAAGTTAAATTATACTAAAATATTCTATTTAAGTAAATCTTGGAAAATCCATTTATAAATATCATACCTTAAAATTTCCAAATTTAAACATATAAGATAAATCACCAAATTCCATTTTCTCAAATTTTTATCATTTTATTCAACAGGTTTATACACAGCTTAAATTTAAAATTTTAACTTCATATGTGTATATCTCGAAGAAAAATATTTTATAAAATATCAAAATTAAATTTTATAAACCGTATCCCATCCAAACCATAGAAATCACTTTTAAAATAATTTATATATAGACCACGGTGCCTGTATATAATTTTCTATCCTATGGTCAAGTGATACGGATATTTATCATTTCAATCCGCAATTTAAAAATAAAATTTTGCGGTTGTATATCATTTCAAACCACAATCCCGAATGAAATGAAAAATGCATGATAACTTGCAATTTAATGATATCAAATAAACATCCATTCATCAACATCATCCATTGTCCAAATCACAATCATCCATCAATATCAATCAAAATCAATATATATATGAGATTATATAGCAGGTAATAACTGTCAATTATATTCAAATTAAATTTAACAACTATTAATCTAACATTTTTTTATTCAGTAATAATTTATATAACTGTTAACTAGCAGTTTATATGCAAACAAATAAATTATAACTGTAAATAAATACGCAATAAATAAATTAAATTAACAGTTAAATTTAATAAATGCAATTCAACAGATATGAATGAAATATACATGCCAAATACTCATAAATAAATTTCTATTCATTTCTAAAATTAATTTAACAAACATAAAAACTTTTAGAAGTTGTGAGTGGGTTAAAACACTCACATTTTGAATTTAAATCGAATTTAAACCCGATTTAAACCCAAAAATTCGCCCGTCTCAGAATTCGTCCAAACCAGCGTCATCAAGTCTGGAATTTAATTATGATCCTAACAAAAGAAATTTCGTGTGAATCCGACTTCGTATGAGAAAGTTATGGCGAAAAATGGTGATTGAATTCAAAATTAAATATAACCAAAAATGACACACATTTACTCACATATATCTCCACGTCAGCCTAGTATCATCCCTGGAAACGTGCTCACGCAACAATCTCCTCGTTCCAGAACGAACGCACGCCATCGCCACTTTGACCGCTCCTAACGACCTCCACCGTCCACCAGAGAATAGCCGACCACCTCCCAACGTCTTCCCACTCCAGGCCGCCGCCGCTAGACCACGTGCGCCCCCTTCTATTGTCGCCGCCGGTTAGGTGTTCAAACCTTAGTTCAAAAATCGCGCCACATCCAACCATCGAAACGCCAAACAAAATACATAGATGCGCTCCCCATCGTCCATACTACAATACCCAGAAACAGAATTTCGATCAGACGAAGTTTTGTGCGACGATGATGAACGGTTTTGGGGCTGTTTGAATTTATTCTAGATGAACGAAAGCTCCAATTGAAAAATGAACTACACCATGAGATTACGCGCATCGAATACTTCAACATATATTTTTTCTGGAATTTTCTGAAATTTTTGAGTTTTGACTTTTGATTTTGAACTGTGGATAGATCTGGAAATTGGATCTGAGATGTATCCATTGAGGAAGAAAGAAGGTTGAAGAAAATGAACGTACAGCAAATAAATAAAAAAAGAAGGGAGCTAGGGTTTATAACTGTATATTTATAGATAGGCTAGAGGTAGGGTAGCTAGACTGGATACGCGAACGTACGGAATAAACTATGGCCCAAAAAGCTCGCTATGCTTCCGGAACCGAATTTGTTAAAACTATATATCCAAATAGGTATTTAAAAATATTCAGAACGCGATGGAAAAAAGTTTCACGACCAAATTCGATCGTATGAAGAAGTTATGCTGAAAACAAGATTTCCAAATTGATTTCAAATTGATTTTTAATAAAATCGATTTCAAGGCGTTTCGCGTCCGTACGATCAAACGACAAGTCCGATCGATACGAAATTTGAAACCCTATAATAATTCACCGATACGGATCCGATGAAACTTGTTTCGTCGAAATCCGAGTCCGTGCCCAAAATGGCTATTTTTAATATTTATTAAATAAATTAAAATAAATTATAAATCCAGTTTTTATGTTTCAACTTCTAATATTGGCCAAATTTTGTGACTTATATAATTCAAACAATCCCAAATGGTTTTCCAAGCTTGGATGTGAATTAAAATTTATAAGTATATCAATTTTGCAGTGTTAATTTCTGCGTTTTCTCATTATTTGGGAATTATAAATTTTATTCGCAAAACCCCAATTATTAAATCATATACTCTTATACTCTCACTTAAATCCAATTTGATAAATAGATTTGATTTCCATTCTAACTCATTTGATTGCAAATAAACTTTTTACCATAAATAAAATTCCAAATTATTAATAACTTTATTCCCATTTCCTTTACACACAAACATCGTATTATAAGGTATCTACATTATTCTCCATTGGTTTGCCTTAACTTATTTAAGGTAACCTTACATTAATATCTATTGCTATGTTTTCAAATTATTCTTCCCTCATTCTTCTTTACTATTATTAATTCCAATCTTAACGAATTCAACATTATAGGTTTGATAAATTTATTAAATTCACTCAATTGTTTACAAATTCCATTTTAAATCCAATAACGTAATATTTTACGTTTAATTCCCTTTTACTTGTAGTAAATACCCTTTGTTGGATTTAATATTCAAATTATAGATAAAATCTTGCTTTCCAAAGTTATATCAACAATGTCCAACTAAATTTGAATTAGCTTTAACTTTATTCTATGGAATTAACTATTTCCATAAATCCAAATTAATAAATAAGGCTTAATTCCTATATTAACTACTTTGGTTCCAATTAACCTTTTATGGTGAATATGAATTTCAAGGTATAATTGAAATCTTATATCCATTTGATTTCACTGTTTCATTTTTATTATTAAATCCATTATAGCCAAATGCATGAAATTAATATACACAAATATTTTAAATCCCAACTTAAGTTTTACTTAACGTATTGATAAACGTTTAAATTTTCTTAATTGCAATAACTCAATTACCTTCATTCTTTTTATTCACGTAGCTAAATCTTGATTTAAAAATCTTTACTATAACCCATAGTCTTATTAAAATAGGAATTTACACTACCTGTAACGTTAATTTCCATCATTAAAGATCTTACACCCTTTGTTCCATAGATTTAGATTTCACAAATTTAGCTACTGCATTAATTCTTATTTATATAACATAAATGTTCATATACTTTGAATTCATTCCCAATTCACCAACTCAATTAATTATGCTTTACAAATGTGTTTCCAATATATAGGTATTTTATACTAATTGTTATCATACCCATAATTACACGCTTATAACTAATTCCCACATTTGCATAAATTTATTTAGTTAGAATGTTTATTAAGGTTTATGCATTTCCAACTTGTGCTGATTTTACACAATTATTATGATTTCTCACAGAACGTTGAATTTATTAAATGACCATTTATTATAATTTAACTCCCTTAATTGAATCAAATGCTTATTATTATATTTTCATTCTTACCATTCTTTCCCATTATAACTCATTTACGTATTTACACATCTCTATCTCAAATATTAATAACCAAACTGATTACAAACACTGTCCTTATCAATCTTCATCCATTTGCTCAGATCTATACTCTTTCATAAAATTAAAGTTTATGTTTCTATTAGATTTTTCTCTTTCTACAGACATTAAATTTTTCTATCTACACTTATTGCATTTTTGTATACATGAATACTATTAAAGTTAATATTTATATTAACTTTTATAAATTCAACTTCCATTCGTTTCTTATCACTAACTTTCAACAAAATGTGACCATCTACATTTACCAAACCTATTGTCATAATGTTTTATTGTTACACTAAGTTGCGCAACTACTATACCAAATTTCTACATTTATTCCTAAACAAATTAGAAATTATACTAATCTAATTTATTAAATATTATTAATTTAACGGGTCGTTACAGAAACACAAGCAACCAAATACTTCAAGAAATTTTAGAGATGGCTTGTAACCATACCATGCCTCAAATGGTGTTTGTTCATTTACTGCCTTTGTGGGAAGCCTGTTTTGAAGAAACACAGCAGTATTTGCTGCCTCTGCCCAAAACTTCTTTGGCAAATATTTCTCATGCAGCATGAATCTTGACATCTCCATGATGTATCTATTTCTCCTCTCACTAACTCCATTTTGTTGAGGTGTGTAAGGAGCTGTAAGCTGATGCTCTATGCTTGAATCTTCACAAAACTTGTCAAATTCTGTTGAAGTGTACTCTTTCCCATTGTCAGACCTCACAATCTGAATTTTGCACCCACCTTCATTCTTAACTCTTGCCTTAAACTTCCAAAAAACTTGAGCTACCTCTGATTTAAACTTCAAGAACAAAATCCAGCACATTCTGGTGAAGTCATCAATAAAGGCAATATAATAGAGACTACCTTTTAGAGAAGGTGTTCTTTGAGGGCCTGCAACATCCGTGTGGATGAAAAGCAATTTGTGAGTGGCTCTCCAGGTTGACTTCGGGAATGGCTTCCTATTTTGTTTTCCAAAATGACACGCTTTGCAGCTTGAAATTGCATTACTAAGCTTGGGAACATCAAGTGCTAACTCCTTTTCTCTTAGTTGCAGCAGCCCTTGATGATGATAGTGTCCGAGTCTTTTGTGCCAAATCTGAGTGACATTTTCTTTGAGTGAAAAAACAGATTTCTCCTCCTCTAAAGGACCGAGTGAAAAACTTTTTCCTTTCATTTTTACTTTGAAGATATCTTGATTAGTTGCATCCTTAATCAAGCAATATTCATCTTCAAAGATAACTTTAAAGCCTTTTTCAATAAGTTGACCCACACTCAACAGATTTTGGTCAATGTTAGGAACAAAGAGAACATCCTGTATAAGTTTTGTACCTGTACAACTTGCAATGGCAATAGTCCCCTTTCCTTTGACAGAGATATAATCCCCATTGCCAATTTTGACTTTGGTGATGTTGGTTGGCTTCAAATCTCTAAAGAACTCCTTGTCATGAGTCATATGGTTAGTGCAGCCACTGTCAATGAGCCAGCTCTCACTTGAATCATGGCTGGTGAAACATGTTGCAACAAATAGCTGGTCTTCATCTTCTCGTTCAGCCACTTGTGCCTCTTCACCTTGCCGTTGATTTTTTTTGCAAATAACAGCTTCATGTCCCATTTGATTGCACCTGTTGCACTTTGCATCCGGTCTTCTCCAGCATCTAAAAGGAGCATGACCCTTCTTTCCGCAGTGTTGGCACGGAGGATAATCCTTCTTCCCGCCTGGACTTCTATTTCCGGCCTTGTTTTTGTTACTTTTGGCAGAAATTTCTTCTCTTGCAACTTGTAACTTCTTATTCTTCGGCCTCCAATTCTTTCTATCGTCTTGATGCTTGGCTGGTAAGGCTCCTTCAGCAACTCCTTCTTGTCTCATCATACGCCTCTGCTCTTGTGCTTGCAGGGCACTTAAGAGCTCTGCTAGTGTAATTTGAGTCATGTTCTTTGTATTTTCAAAGGTGGAAATTGTTGCCTCAAAGCTTTCAGGCACAGTTACAAGAATTTTTTCAATAATTCTTGAATCTGCAAGGTAGAGCCCAATAACCTGACTCGATTTGCTATGGTTAGCAATCTGTCCGAATACTCTTTATCGTCTCCGTTTCCTTCATTTTTTGCATCTCAAATTCGCGGATTAGATTCAGCGCTTGCATCCCACGAATTCTATCATCTCCTTCATACTCAGACTTGAGATAATCCCATATCTGCTTTGCTGACTTCAGAGACATAATCCGAGTGAATATAGTAGATGAGACTGCAGCAAACAAACATGCCTTTGCCCTGGATTTCTTCGACTTCTTCTCATTCTGCGCTTTGACTGTACCATGGTGGGATTGTTCGGAAGAGCAGGGATTTCATAATCCTCTTCCACTGCTTCCCAGATATCCAAAGCTTCCATATACGCCTCCATACGAACTGCCCAAATTTGGTAGTTATCTCCATCAAATACATGTGGAGCCATTGAGGAGAGGCTGGAACTTGCTTCGGCTTCCATAATGTTTCGAACTCACACACAGGTCCCTTAAGAAAAGTGCTCTGATACCAATTGTTGGTTTTTTAACAATAAAAATACAACAATAGTATTGCTACAGTTGGAATGAAAACACTGAATATTGTAATGATGAACGTATTGAAGCAAAAGAACAGAATACTTTTTTTTTAATATCAGATACATTACCATATTTAAAGCTTAAAAAATAATAACTAACCACTAACAACATGGTCCTACATTTAAGCCATGAACACCAAAAAAGTAGGAACAACTTAAACATTCAAAATAGAACAAACAATTTCCACATCAGCGGCTCTAAAACACATCTTCTAACAGTATAGCATAGTTTCCTAGTTAAAGAATTAGGCCAAACGATAAATAATTTAGGAGCTTTATTATTCTAGGATTTTGGATTTAATTTGTTAATTTCACTAAGTATTGTTGCAGATGGTACCGCTGTAGATATCCTTGTTATTGCCATGTTGTTTTTGGGCATTCAACTTATTCTTTTTATAGGCATTCAACACTGCACCAAAGACATAAATCTTCTAAGCCAGTAATAATGACGTGAAAAAGATCTTGATTATCAAATTCAAATTTATATTATCATTTTAATTTAATAGACTTTCCATTATTTTAAGTGACTATATGGTTACTTTTTATCGAACTTATTATAGTCGTGATAATGTCTATGCAAAATTTGAAGATGATGACTTCAATAAGAGAAGCGGCAGGAACTGTTGAAGATTAGTCAAGAAGCATTATTCACCGCATTGTTAGTGGATTACAACAATAATGGAGTCATTTTGACATTATTTGGAAAATTGGTAAGTGGTAGAAAATAAAATTTGCCCCTCATTGAGTAAAAAATAATAATTCATAAATCATGCTTGTTTTTCATGGCCAATCAATGTTTTTTCTTCTTTTTTTGACTAGTAGCAGCTAAAATGGTTTTCATTGAACCCTTATACAGTTTTTCGATGAGTTTTTATCAAATTTCATTTCGCACGAATTATAAAATTGTAAACTTTTTATTTGGAAGGAGTATGCATAACATTATTTTTAGGTGGAGTCCCCCTAAATTTTGCTCTCATTTATCCAAAAATAAAGTTCCTTTCGCAATGTCCTTATTCACATATAAATTGCATGGAGAAACGCAAGTTGGATCGAGATTTATTCTTCATTGATGAATTACATAGATAGCACAAGCTAGATGACGTAGAGAAATCATGCATAAATACATCAACTATACAGATAAATGGGTTGAAATCCTTATATTAATGGTATTGACCAAAAATAAATAGTTGACAATTCAATCCGATCGATCCCACTACCCATATTTTATGGGACTTTGGACAATGGATCCTATTTAATTAAAATTGTGATCGCCGTTCAGACACATGACAAATTTAAGTGTTGATTAATCAATAATGATGAGACAGCGATATAAAGTAGTATATATTGAAATAAAATAAAAACTTTACCTAAGCATTTACGGCTACGCAGCTTTAATTAGTGGAATAGAGTGAATGTAGATCCAATAAGAAATTAATGAATTAATAGGTCAGACAATGAGTTCTAACCCAAACCATTTACTCTTATACCCTTAATATACATATACATATAATGCACATATATATACATAGATATGTATATACATACACACACACACAGATATATATATATATATATATATATATATATATATATCTTCTCATTAAAGGTACTTACATTCATTGAATTCAACTATTAACTAAAAGAATAAAATGAAATGTTTAATTAAGGGATTTTGTATTAAGGGAAAATAATTAATAAGATTAGATAATGAGAGTTATTAGTCAAACAATAACTCTTACCTTAAGGTAAGTAATTACCCTTGGACGTGAATAAGGAAATATGGAACTGCGTATACATTTCCATATTCTCATTCAAGGGTAATTATGTTCATTAAATTCGACTATTAATGAAATGAATAAAACATGGAATATCTTAATGAAGGAATTTTATATTAAGGGAAAGAAATAAATAGGATTAGGCAAGGAGGATGATAGTCCAAGCCCAAATTAGCAGTTCTTATACCCCTAGAATATGTATATATCCTTCATCCCATTCATTATGTTTGCATGCATGTGTGATGTATGTATGTATGTGTGTGTGTATGTGTGAGTGTTATAGGTATAAGAGTTGATGGTTTGAGCTAGAACTCATTGCTTAACCTATTAATTCATTAGTTTCTTATCGCATTAAAATTCACTATATTCCAACAATTAAAGTAATATAGCAAAAACGCTTAAAAAAATCATTTTATTTAAATATGTTTAATTGCCCGACATTTAAATTTTTTTAACCATCAAAATGTCGTTTATTATTTTAATAAAGTTATTAATTGACTAACAAATTTTACATTTTAAAATTATTATTTAGTTAATTTGTAAACTATAATATTATCATATTTGTCCAACACCAAATTATGGGATGTTACAATACCTTAACAAAATTTAATTTTATTGACTTATCTTATGATTATTGCTTTTATGCACAGTAAACACACATGAATGGTCCACGGTCATATTTTTAAAATACAAAACAACACAGTGCTGAGCTTGATGTTCATGAGCTACTTGAACTCTTATTGTATAATTGCCGAATTTACGTCGCATAGGACACAACTCACAAGGGAAAAGTTAGACGTCTCATCGCTATAAACACTAAGCAGCAATAGCGTTGTGTCATCTAAAACTACTCATTTTTACCATCTCACCAACATATTTTTTTTACTGCAGCTGGTAGCTCTTAAAAATATGAATAGCAGGACCGATCATATTGACTAGGTCCACCACTTATTTAACCCACTTTTGCAATCAATATTTTCAACCCATATATTTTTCGAGTTGATGCACTTGTGCATTATTTCTCCTGGTCCTCAGGCTTGAACTTGTCCATGTAATTCATCTATGAAAAATACATCTTGTTCAAACTTGAGTTTCTCCACGTAATTCCTCTATTAATAATACTTGATAAGTTTGAATTGACCCTTGAACAAATGAAGCACATGATTGTGTTATGGGTGCACGTAATGGAAAGTAATTGTGACTGCTTATGGAAATCATAGATCAAATTTTGATGGTGAGATTAAAACTTCCATACACACATGAATTTAGTTCCAATATAGCTTTGACATGCTATCCGAAACTCCAATTCCCAATTCAAAATCCACTAACGCTAACATTGGGCTACGATAGTAAATTCCAAATACATGTAATAGACATATCAAATGTCAGTAATTGTATTTTATTCACAAAAACCACCATGCGAAGTCATAAGAAATGGAAAATTAACATACTAAAATATTCTAAACTATAGTTTGAAACAAATACAAAATTATCGTTTGTGATTTACCAGTCGCTACAAATCCAGAATTACTATAATAAAGTGCATACCGTGAAAAAATTTCTTGCTGGATCTTTTGATAAAAGAGTGCATCACATTATTAAACTCCTCTGCAAGGTAGTCTTGGATAACATATTCCCGTTTAAACGCTTCATGTATTTCGATAATCATAACTGTAACTTCAATATATGACCTACTTCTTAGAAGGTCTCCTTCTGCAGCCATCTCTCTCATTCACACCTTCAATTCTTTAACTTTGATCCCGAGCTTATTAATCTCTTTGTTTGATGTAGTTACAGAACACTTGATTTTCGTCAACACAAAATCTAGAAATAGAACTAGAGATGTTACTACTACGTCTCTCATTGAATTTGTCATCTCCAAAATTCAGTAGAGGCATTACCACGACTCTACCAAGATATTCAATAAATTGTAACCATATAGTTACCTGAAATAACTGAATATATATTACATTAAAACAATGATATAAATTGAAATTCAATAATTAAGATGACCTTTTCCAAGTGATTCTTGCACGCTCTAGAAGCTTTATGGCTTAAGTGCAATTATCTTGAATACCTTGTCAACAGATTTTGTTTTGTGCTATCATTTCTTAATGATCCATATATAGTTTTGATTTTTGACGTTTGGACATAGACTAAGGCATTAAACCATAAATTCTAAAACAGATGGTTGTTGCATCACTACAACAAAATAACCATATTACAACCTTTCATTTACAGCTAACAAAAGTTGGCAGTTGTTATTGGTATTTTTTAGCAGCTATTTTATTTCAGTAGTTGTAATAGGTATTTTGTAACAACTATTTTATTTCAGCAGTTGTAATAATGGCACTTATAACAACTATATTTGTATAGCAGTTGTAATATTTACTTATAACAACTGTTTTCAACAGTTATAACAAATATTATATTTCTATCACATGTGGGGCTTTCAAATTCCCTCCATTCATTTCTTCGGCCGTAAACCTGCAAAAAAAATACATCGCTCGTTTTCTTATTCTCAAGACCTAAACGCCGCAATAAATCCAAACCAGCAAAAAAAATTGTTTTCCCTCAACGTAATAATTTAGTCAAAGATCCAAAAAGCCCTAAGTCATCATCGTCGTCGATCGCAAGCCGCCCTATCGCTCCTAGCTAGATCGCTCATGCTCGCCGCTTGTACGCGCTCGTGCTATCACTCGTAGGTTTGATCTCTTTCATTATTTTCTAATATGTTGATTTTAATTTCATTTTTCGGGGTTGATTAACTTGATTAGTATTAATTTATTTCACTAAGATGAAACCGGTCTGCCTACAGTTGGTTATACAGTTGATTAATTTTATTTGTATGTTATTTTCAAATATCCTGAATCTAGGCTTAAAGATGTTTTAATATAATTAGTTTATTATATAGCTTTTCAAACTAATTAGTGTAAACTTCTCGGCTAAGGAGTCCTCCAAATTCAGGAAAGGTTTTCTTCTTCTTTTTTTTTGATTCAACCTATCGCATGTAATAGAGAAAATGGATTTTTTGGTTTTGGACATGATCAGTGTTTTAATGAAATTTTTATAGAATTTGTAGTATATGCAAACAGAAGTGCTATGAGAATGAGAATGTGGTGGTGTTTGTGAAAATGGATTGTACAATATGTTTGCTTAGGTATTTATGGGAACAATGGAGCACGTTTTTTTGCTTTACTTTATTAAATGAAAAAATAGGAAGTGATAAAAGAAACACGTTTTTTTAAGAGAGGGTGAGAAAGTCATATTAAAAGCAGCTAATATCAAGTTGTTGTCAAAACCAAAACAGCTTGATGCTGTTGAGCATGTCCTATTTAATATGTTTATGGCTCTCACTTAACTTTGACTGCAAAAACCAAACCTATTTTGTACATGAATAGCATATTTTTGCTGTTGAGATCTGATATTCATATATCGCTATATCTTATCCTTGATTCCAATGTTCTGTTGACTACATTATTAAATTTTATTATGGAATATTGATTGTTTAATTGTACTTCAAATATGCATTGCAGTGTAGCAATAACGTTGGGCTCTTAATGCAAATATAAAAACTGTTATAAAATAACTAAATTGCACCAGCTTGAGTAAATCACAGAGCAAGTGTGTGTTGCCGCTTAAATTGCACCAGTTTGGATGAGACACACATATATATACATCTATGTATGTATGTATGTCTATCTATGTGTAAATTCTGTTATCTTTTTCATATGTCTAAAATATGTGGGACAAAGTTGTTTTTCGTGAAAGAGTTTTTTAGTTGATGAAGGTTCTTAGTAACTTAGTTTACTAATAACTTATTACAAAGAGGTGGTTTGAATCTCGTCAAAATAAAGTGAAATGTTTGTCCGTCTATAAAGCTATTGTGCTTTAGTACACAACTTAGAATATATTTTGCTAGATTGTTAACATCCGCAAATTTACACGTATAATAGTAAATCGTAAATTCTACATAGAAGTGTAAAAATCCATCGATCTCAATTTACAAGAAAAAAAGTTGTACAAATCAAAATGTATCGAATTCTGGCCATTTATTGTCATAGTTGGTGCCAGAGTTGATCATAGAAGGAGCACATTGTGGAGTTGTCATGACTGGACTGATGATGAGGGCATATTAGCGCTAGAATGTTAATACCAATATTGCTAGAGAATTCTCCTTTGCATCTACATGGAACCCAGATGGAATCACATTTGTAACAGGCAATCGAGACAAAACATGATGGGTATGGGATATACATAACCTCTCCAAATCTTTAGTTTGTTAAGAGGAAATCTTGGGGCAATTCGGTCAGTTTGGTTTTCAGCAGATGATCTGTTCTTGGCAATGGCCGAACCTGCAGATTTTGTGCACATATATGACGTGGGCAGTGGATATCGAAGGTGTAAGGAGTTGGATTTCTTTGGTGAAATTTCTGGTTTGACTTTTAGCCTTGATACCAAGGCTATTTTTGTCGGTGTATAGGATTGGACTTATGGAACCTTTTACAGTACAATGGAAATAAGAACTCTTTATATTTGGACAGTTTGATTTGAATGAGTCTGAAATGTTGGTAAAATAAACTAAATTTATGTTTGAGAAGTGTGTTAGTGGACAATGCACTGATGAAGTGAAACTAAAGTCTAGACAAAACAGAAAAAAGAAAATTGAACTATGTTGTGAGATTATAAATTAATGGTGTTAGTAAGCTATTATACATAATCGTTTCATATCAAAACAGTCTTATAATTAGTACGATGTTCTAACTCTTTACATATTATGATATTTTTTTCAGGTTGATCACTTAATAAAAGAAGCTTGAACTTGTTGCAACCATGGGCAAAAATGAGCAACATCAAGCAGAGGTAAACATCTTCAACTTTGTATATTATGGCATTTTCCTTATGTTAAGGACCATTGATTGTTGTACCTAAAAGCTTACAAGGTTTGATTATTAGCATTGATGAATGAGAGCCATTGGTCTAATCCTTTTGCAAAATTATTCTAATCATCTACATCTACCATAGAAACCTATATTTTATTGTAATATTATGGGGGTTAATGGCAATGCATAGGAGTTGACAGCTAAAGGTCTATGGTCATAGATTATATTTTTCTACTAGGCATACATCTTTTGAGATAAACAAATGTTTCGGCAATCATTTTCTCCATCTGTAACACATCTAAATTTACAAATGAAGTACTATATTTTTTTGAATCACTTTTCTCCTTCCTTTCACTTTAAAATACAAAGTTACAAACACAGTCTAAGTTGAAATCAAACTAATTCACTTTATTTTAATAAACATTATTTTTTTTCCAAATGACAGTCAATAATATTCCCTCAATTATGATCTTTTTTCCTTTTTATTTTATTTGATTTTTGTTTTAAAATAAAAAAAAACTTAGCATTTGTATTTGTTGAAGCCAAGTAATTTGTCTTAAATCTGATTCATCAACTTCCCATGCAATCTTCATTAATAGTTCCCACGGTCTAGAGTAAATATGAAAAATATTTATAGTTCAAGACTTATATATATTAATTTTGTATATACATAGCCATCTTATCTTAACTAAAGGCTAAAATTAATTTTAGAGTTTCCTAACTTTCATACTAAACTAATTTGCAAATGCCAAAGCTCAGCTTGTTGCCATGTATAAAATTCTAAACTAATTTTGGCCTAACTTTCATACTCATTTTTTAAGTCAAGGGGATTCTTATCACCTAAAACACGCACGTGCAACAATATATGCTGCGGATCACCATTTCGATTTTCCAAAATAAACCCTGCTAAACTTTTACAACTTCAAAAATAAAGAAAAAATTATAAAAATTATTATACATTCTCAAATTCAAGTATGTGGTTTACTGTGTCATTTAACGTTTTTAGCATAAATTAGGTTAGTAGCAGAGCTGCGGTGGGTAGTGTGCGTGTAGAAAAGTTGGAATGCAGAAAGGGTAACTCAGTTTAGGTGATTAAACACTAACATATTTATGTCTAAAAGTTATAATCCTTGAATTTTATATGCTTGTGTTGGGATGTTGGTTTTTGAACTTGTTATCCGTGCTACATTTATGCCACCTTTAGCCTTGCGGCATAAGAAATCAAAGATGACAGCTACAATCTTTTTGCCTCATATTTAGCATGCCTCCGTCATTTGAAAGAAAAAATATTATGCCATCATCCTTATGCCAACTAACAAGTAGGATAGGCTATTAAATTCAATTTGCTGCTTTTATTCTATGTTACGTATGTGTGATAGTTTCAAGCAGTGCAGGTGATATATATACTCGTGTGTGTGCTGGTTGTTAATGACCACACTCTTCAACAAATTTAGATATGACTAATCCAACTCATCTCATAGTTTTAAGTACTGTTCCTATTAATTTTAATGATCCTTATATGTATGGTATTGTTTCTATCATTGTTCATGCTGATATTTCAACCTTAATATATAATAACTGTGCATGATTGCATGTGTTGTGCTAGTACTACTTTAATAGTTTCCGATTTCTTGAACTCCTATTTGCAGTTGCATATCTTTTGAAAATTCATTCTATGGTACTATTCAGTACATGATACCTTTAAGGTCCAAAATCAATGATGTTCTAATGTTTAGTGTTTGATTTAGATCGAATACAATTGATGATAAAGGAACTGTACGTTGTCATGCCTTGACATGAATATTATGGATGCACTACACCAAAACAGGCAAATTCTAACATTTATAAGTGTTACAAATAACTTCAGCAACACTTTTTAAGTGTTACTAATGGACTGTGAGAAATGGAACAGTCAAATTTGTAACACTTATAAGTGTTACAAACATACGTATTACTAACACTTATAAGTGTTGGTACCTAAATATACGGTAACGCTTATAAGTGTTGATAACGAAATATACGGTAACACTTATAAGTGTTGGTAACGAAATATACAGTAGCACTTTTAAGTGTTGGTACAGAAATATACGGTAACGCTTATAAGTGTTGGTAACAAAATATACGGTAACGCTTATAAGTGTTGGAAAATGATTATTTAGTAACACATATATATACCAAAACTTAAACGCAAAGTTTAAATATAAACACTTTGCAAATAATGGTTTCCATAACACAAATAATTCATCATACATATCCAATGCAAAGTTTAAACGCTCTGCAAATGTAATATAATATATCATAAACGATTATTTACATATCTAAAATACCACAATGTCATATATATTCAAATATTATTACAACATAAGCTTCAAAAAAATTTCAAAATACACTTAAAAGTTTAACTTACGGTTAACCTAACCGTTCCTGATCATCCACTCCAAACTCTAATGGTTTTGAATATTCTTCAACATCCAATACAACAATCCAAAGCGTCCTTCAAGTTCCTGCATTTAATATAAACACTCGATAAAACTTATACCTTCAAAATCAAAAGGTTAAAGACTGAGTTACAACTCAGATTTTAATTTTTTTTGTATTCATGAATTCGCAAACTTAGTATGCAAAATACATGTTAATCAAACTCAATTAGCATTTGCTGCAAACCCAATTTGCATCGATTTTGCTACATGCTCAGTTTGTGGCCAACTCCATAACAATACCCATCCGATATTTTCTAAAGGAAAAAAGTGCAAATTTACTAATGAATTTTGATAAGGAACTAACAAAAAGTTGAGTTCTTTTTGGAATGCCGAGCCTATAAAATCTTACACATATTATCATGTCAAATGTTAATGGTCATGATAAGAAAGGCAGAGAACTTCAGGATAGATACTACTGTCACTCAATAAGTACGATTAGAGTCAAGTACCAATTCTTTGCTACAAGTATTAATTACTTGTTGACAAGTTTATTAATCAACAATAAGAACATGTACAAAAAGTTTCTAGCAAAAATGGTACATAATTAACTAGTATAAACTACATATGAATCCATTTGCATTCAGACATGAAAATCTCATCAGAAGTTAAAAACAATGCGTAAACACGGACAGTAAGTTGTAGATTCAATATGCAAACAGTAAAGTTATAAATTCAATACGTTACATTCTAAAAGTGTAAACACAGATAGGATAGTTAAAAATTAAATATGCAAACAAAGACAGTTGAAAGTATAGATGGCAAATATCTTACCTTTAACCTATTAATAACAAAGAAGGAAAATATCATTTAGCATCTTTATATGCCTTTGATCCCCTGCTATCTTACATACCTATAATATTACAAATAAAATTGCCATGTACATGGTTAGAAATCGCTTCAACATTTACAGCCCATGAATACTTAGATTCAACTTAAAATAACGCAATGAGAGTGAAAGCTCATTAAGGGAAGTAAAAAACACGAAAAAAGATCATAATATGGCATTAGTAAAATCAATCTTAGAACCTGAAATTGCCAAAGGAACTTCAAAATTTTATGAATACTCTGGCTATCTTATCTTGGTATGCATTTGCAAATTAAGCTGCTCCTGTATATAATATAACTGTACGTTGTCATTTCTCATCGGATATATAGGATGCATTAACAATCAGCTCAAATAACTACAGTACACATACCATTATAAAAACATGAAAGTAAATATGAGGTAACAGCTCACAACCGAATTATGTATACATACCAGGATGCATGTACCCTTAGCTGAAGTCGTGCATGCTCCTCTCATGCAGCGTGCATGCTCCCTCACACCCCTCACGGCAACACCTACTTCCAAATCGAGAGCCCGAGCTCTGCCTTAGTTCTACTATGCGCATTATACCTAGTGTGCACGCCCCTTTTCTGTAGTGTGCACGTCTTCAATTCTTTCAATTATTCATGCTTTTTCTTTCATTTAGCCATGGTAAAGTTAAACTATAATATATTACTATCTTGATTCCAAAAAGCACAACAACAAAACGTGATCAACTGAACTATCAGATTATGGAAACATGCCTTATTCAAAAATCAATCACAGGCAAGTTTGTAATTACTATCATTATGGGTCTTAGGCACAACCCTCTCATCAACCCAAAGCACGTGCCATTTCGCCCAATCAACGTCATTAACATACGGATTTTCTAGCAATTTCCTACGCTAGTAGTTACGTCAAAAAATAACAAATTTTCTGAGAATAACAAAAATAATACAGAACTTGAATTAAATCGCTGTTACCTGAGGCAAGCTATGAGGTACCCACCGGATAAAACGACAGTAAAAGCCCCTCTCTCTTCTGCGTACTTCTTCGATAGATCTGCAACGTAAGAAGCTAATCCAGTTGCCACGTCGTCATCGTTGGGGTAGGTGAGCACGAGTTGGTCTCCACTGTCGAATTCATTGGATTTTCTACGGACGCCATTGATTTGAAGATAGATTCTCATATAATCATGTGATAGAACTACAGAATCAACCTGATACGCTGATAATACATATCTAACAAGGGTTTAAAACATGAATAAACATACAATATATTATATAGGGGAACACGTTCAAACCAAATGCAACATGTAATGCGAATCAACATGACTATACAGCAAAAGATGCAAACATCAGAGCTAAATACTCAAATTCCTACAAGAATCTAGTAATAAGCTTAAATCAGAATTCAAACATACTTGTAGAAGCAATGATGGGTTGATTCGGGAAAGGAAACTGCTACGGTTCTACCATCGGTTCAGGAATTTCAGGAATATCCATTTGCATCCCACTAAATTCTTCAATGAACTGAAGAACGGAAACCAAAGATCTAAGCCTTCCAGCCAATTCATCAATCCGTGCCTTCAAAATCGTGTTTTGCCTATTCACTTTCAAATACTGCATCAGCCTTCTCTAGGTTAATCATAAGACCGAGTCGCAAAAAATATACAATTTATCATTTGTTGTGGTACATGAGTAATATAGAAAACACATGTAATACATATATATTAGTTTCATTTTACCTTTCCAGTACATTTCTAGTAGGATTATTACATCTACCATAGTAAAAAGGACCTAGCTCAGTAGCTGATGGCTATGAACATGAGTGAAATTAATTAACACATGCACAACGTAAATTAACATAGAGATTTTGTGATATAGAGATAGGAATGGAAAATCTCAAATTTATATAATTAAACAATGATACTTTTGAAAGTAGAGACCTGAAGAAATGTGCATGTTTGATATAGAGGAGTACTGGTAGCGCCATATGGATCAAATGTGTTTCCAAAACTACTCAATATCATCGATGTACTTGGCTCCTTGTTCTCTGTTTGGACATCTATAGTACCTACAAAGAATAGAACTTGCTCAAAAATTACATGTATTTTTCCAAATACTGGTTTGCATCCATTGAAATTACTCTTAACATTGCATTTTCTCTGAGAAAATGTGTAATCTAAGATTAATAAATAACTAATAAACTCTGTAACAATGGAGACATGATCATATTAATAGATAACTCTGTAACTATGAGAAAATGGAATAAACATTTGCACTAAAAGTTATTGCAATGGGATTAAACCTGATAAATATAATGAAGTTTTCAAGATAATTCTCTTTTCCAAAGCAATATAGACCGGTGCGTCTCAGTTTCAAACCGAGGCACACATGGCATCAAACAAGTACATAAATATATTTTTAAACATGCACGTGCTTTCCCGCTAAATAATAGCTCTTCCATCAAACCCCAACCTTTCATATTTCAATGTTGCATAGTTTGTTATAAAACTGCTCTTTGCAATTACCATTAATATTATCACTAATAGAGACGTAATAAGTGCATAGTAATTGTATCAAAAAACAATCCAATTCATAATGTAAACCAACATGATATCACATAATAGATCTAAAACGCAACTATTTAAAAACTAGTCATCATCGATATCCGGTTATGTAAAACTTGTTAGCTAAAGCTTCCCGAACCATGTGAATCAACTAATAATTAAGAAATCTATCAAAAAGTTATACTATGTTGAATTGTATCATGATAAAATAACATTGAAATATTGTGATCAACTGGACTAGTATCAAATTTGGTGTTACTTCCGTTAATCTATAACAAAAATCTACCTTCCAGTAAAATGTATCAGAAATATTGTAAACATTACTATTAACAACAAGCGTACTACATTGTTTAATAATCCAAAGGTTGAAAACTATACATGTGCATCACGTCGAACAAACAAAGAAGGTTTCAACTAATTTACTACGGTTCGGCTACTAAATTCAAAAATAAAAAATATAACTTAATATAACGAAGATGTGAAAACATAATAGAATATGGATTGTATGGCTGTCCACATTGATTGTAATTGACCATCAGTAAAATCCAAGTGATCCAAGAAAAAAGGCCGTCAATTACTGGAAAATGTAAGAGTTTCAAATTCATCACCTGTAATGAAACATTGGACCAAAGAATTCATGGTATCTACTAGTAGTTATGTATTGCACAAGCGTTTAAATTGTCAAAATATAATATTTTGTGTATGCACAAACTCGTTAGCATGGACACATAACAACAAGATGCTATTATAATCGTTAATCACTATAATTGATAAAGATACAAGTTAAAAACATTAAAATGCACAAAATCTACCTCGGGTGCATGTGACAAACCTGAAATAAAAATAATTTTTAATGGTAATTATAGAGTAATTGACTAAATAATGAAACAGCATTAAAATCATTGAAAAGACTTGAGATCAAGCACATCAAAGAAAATGAAAATGTATAGCCAATGATAAGACCATAATTTGAAAGTTAACACTATTAAAAGAAAGGGGAGGATGAGAAAGTTACGTTCAACATCAATATAATATCACAAATATTGTAAAACTACATTGCAACAAGCATTATGTGCGCATTCTCAATTCCTAAACCACAAGGTTAAACAACATGCATACTGTAGAAATTTCAACTTTGAATCTTTTAGTAAACAGAGTAGTTAGGAGGTATAATGTATGGTCCAACTATGGAATAACTAACAGATTAACGTCTGCTTTTGTTAAAAATCAAACAGAAGCTGTCTTTTTTCTAGAATAACTAACCTAAAATTCCAGATTAATGTGTGAAATTCAACGATACACAACTTAAAAAATTAACAAACTCAGTGCATAAACATCAAACCTTTTGCCTTTTGGTCCTGCACAATCCATAAAGTAGATGAAGATCGTCAATTGAAAATTGTTGTGCTGCAATGCAACCGCGGTCACGCATGCCCCTACCGAGGTCAAATTGGAGCACAGAGCACATGTTGGTCGTCGCGTCCGATTGTTTTATCACCGTTCTAGAGATGCTAGTGTCGCATAAGGCCTACTTAAGTTTGGAGTTGCCGTCGCCGTACCGATTTATCGTCTCGCCGCCGATTGGAGTTCCGCGATTTTTTTCTTCCACGTGCATCTGCTGAGAGTGATAAGTCAGATTTCGCGTAGAAGAAGAAGCCTGAACCCTATGTCGATTTCATGTGGAAGCTTGAAACCCTAAAATGAAATTCAATTTTGTGCGGCCTAGAGATGCTAAGCGTGAGAAATCATATGGGAAATGAAAAATTACCAACTACTTCCTATGTTAATGAATTATTTGCCGATATACCGTCTATTATAACACTTATATGTGTTGTAAATAATAACCAATATTTTGCAAGGTTTATACCAATGCTTTTTTAATAACCAACACTTTTTGACTGTTGGTAGTTTATAACATTTATAAGTCTTGGTAGTTGATAAATATAAAATGTTGGAAAATCAATGTTTTGGTGTAGTGATGGTATTCTAATGTTTTGTGTTTGACTTAGAGTATAATTGATCAAACACGTTATAGCTAATAACTCACCACTTAATAGAAGTTGAGGGAAACTGATGAAACTGAAAGTAATCAGCTAACTTCTGTTGGTACAGTGGCTTCAATATTATAGAGAAAAGTGACAATTTAGAACTTAAAGAAGAACTTAAGCAATGAGTCATTTCTCAATAAATATAATTTTGTAGGCTATGCTACAACTTTGGAATATTGATTATATAGCTAAGACTGTTAGTATAGATTCTCATGTTTAATTTAAATTAAATAGTACTATGCCAGCAGCTTCTATATCTGCATTATGTTCTTTATTTATTAAGGAGTTTAATCCACAATATCACTGATACAATTTTTTGTTTTAAAATCGAATAGAAGGGTTTACCATTTTAGGTATTTAAATCATTCATAAAACAAATGAAATCAGCATAATTCATTTCAAAAATAAAATAATATATTATTTTCATCACATTCAACAATAAAATAAAGGATGAATATAAAACGGTTCATATGTGTAGCTGCTGTTTATTTTAGCATGCTTGGATAATCAAATTGAATGAAGTCAGGAAATTTTGTATATCAATGCTCCACTTAATGGCATATTTTTTATAATTATAAATAAGCTAGTTGTAAAGTTCGAGATTTTCGACTTTCGAAAATCGACATTAATACGTCCATTGTATCAACTGCCGAGCAATCGAAGGCCGGAAAAACCGTATTGTTAGGGTTAAAGAAGAGGTAGAAGATAGAAGAAGAAAGAAAGAAGAAGCAACAGAAAAAATATCATAATCTCACAGTCGCAGCGGAACAACATATAATAGATAAATGAATATCTTTAAATCAAAAGAACTGTACATCTTATACATTACATCATCAGAATCAACTTACAACACAACTAGACAATTATATGAACTTGTCCTTACAAGTGTATACACAGCGGAAAAGATAATATCATATATAAGTGATACGTTTCGCCATCCAGCTCCAACTCTTGATTCCACAGCAACTCCTGAATTCCAGAATATCCTTATAACCTGACTCTAGGCAGCCCGAGTGGAAAATGATGGGCACCCAGAGTTTAGGAAGGGAACAATAAAATCCAGGTCAGTCATGGGACTGGCGTGAGAACTTAAAACCGTTTATCTTAAAAAACAAAGAAATATTTTAAAATAGATCCGCAATGCTTTTAGAAAATGTAACTACCATAAGGCCTCCCGCCACACACACAATGCAAACGCAGAATTAGAGAAGATTTCTCCTTATGATAGTTAAACATGCTTGATACGCAAATTTCTTTGATATTATTACCATAAGTGCAAAGTGTAGGAAAACATTTCGAAAGTATAATATAAATCTTAGCCAGCATAGACATTCCGCACGTATGCCTACTATAGCTACCATGTTCAATAGCAGGTTACCGCCACATTCCATGGCAGGTTATACAACTAAAACCGTACAGGGCTCGTATTGTTTCTTTTGATTTCCAACAAATGGTCAGGCCAAGGAACTTCCCATTGCCACATGAGTACGCCTCTGGAAGGACACCCCGAGAACCTAACCGGATCTCTGCAAACACAAGACTGGGTTACCTCTACAAAAGTAGGTAACTACTGACACGAGTATGCCATCCCCCGGTCGCAAACAACCTTTATGCCAGGATCCTCAACCAACAACAATCACAAAGTCATATATATTTGCTATATCCAAATAAGTTAAGTATCTAGGCTCCATACCATGATACCACTTCTATCCAGAAGGAAATGCACATACCCTAAGGGGCGCTACTTCGTATAACCTTGCTGCATCTTTCCTGTTTTGACCATTAACGGGTTGTGAGGTCCGACGAAGTCTCGTCCACAAAGCTATGCTTTTCACAAAAGCTATGCTTTGATCAACAAATGATCAACAGCACTTCGTATGCCACATTACCAAATTGGAAAGTATCACTAGTAACCACTAACTACATAACCTCTAAGCTCGTACGTCTCAAAGAAGGGTGTTAAGTTAAGAGAATAAATTCTCCGCCACCAACAGAAATGTGTTTGATAGAAACCAGCTTTATATCTCAAATTGTAACGTCAGACACACATCCATACAAGTCCGTTTCGGGGATCGAACGGAACCGAAGGCACTTCCAAAGAATCCCTTGCAATCCGAATATTCACTAATCACGTCCGGACTTCCATCACAAAGGGTGATAAAATCTTTATATCGGAGATCAGCCGATGCAGAGACATTCGACGGTAATCCTTCCGTTTTCAAAAATATCCGGTCTTCAACACCAGTCTTCAAATGCTATCCATTACGACGTATCACTATTCGGTACGGGATTCATGACCCAAAGGTCCTCTCCCAGCTAAACCAAATAACGAGCGCTTATTTTTAAAATAAGTGTAGCATTCAAATTCAAGCAAATCACAACAAATACCCATTTAAAGGTAAATATTGATAGTCGGTTATTTAACTATCAATAGATTTGCACAACATCACTAGATTCCAAATAATTTCCCAAATTATTTATTTTCCAAAAATATCTTTACAAGATTTTTTTTTTCCACACTTCAACTATTTGAAAACAAATTTCAAATCACTTTTCACCTTTACAACTTTTGAAAACAAATTTCAAATCAATTTCCTTACGCGAAAATACTTCCAAATATTTATTCATTTTCACCAGAATTCTGCCGAGTTCAAATATTTTAAAATAATTTATAACACTTATCCAAAATATATCGGGAAAACACTTTGAGATAAAACTATTTTTTTTAACACTTTACTTAAAATTTTAGTTATAAAAATATTATACCAATATTACATATAACTTAAGTCCAAACTAATTTTTAAAACAAAATTAGTATATAGAGTATAACTATTTAAATAACTATTTTATAAAACAATTATTGATTAAATCTTAGAAATAATCATTTCTATATTAACTTAACAAATCTTTACTTAAACGATTTAAAATAATTTAAGAAGTTAATTTCTCCAAAGTATCCTTTTCAAAGCCATTTCTAGAATTATATATACATACATACATACATACATACATACATATATATATATATATATATATCTTTCAAAGCTATTCAGAAATTTTATTCGGCTTTCTAGGGAGAATATACTTTCATTTCAAAATGGTTCATTTAAACCAATTTGATAAATCCTTACCGATTTACTTTAATTTTATGTTCCTAATCCGTAATTTATTTCCATGCTTCAAAAATAAATCAATGTTTATTTTTAAACAAATTTCGCTTTTCTTTATAAATTCCATGTGAATTCACATTTCAAAATATCTATTGATATAAGATTTTCAAATCGATTTCAAATATTCACTTTCAACAACAATTCAATTTTTTCAATCGGTTTCCATAAAAACCAAATCAAATTCTATATTGATTTTCCAAGAAATTAAACACCAAGTGGATTTTATTTTAATCTCAAATTGAAATCAGTTTCTACTAAACCCAAATCAATTTTCAAATTGATTCTAAATTCTTTTCAAAACACCGAATAAATTTCTAAATGGATTTTCAAAAGATTTACTTTTTAAAAATAAATTCCTTTTAAAGAAAACAAATTCTTTATTTTTCAAACTCTCTAAAATACGTATTGTGAATAAATTCTTCAACCTTTGAATAATATTACCCAAAATCCATTTGTTAAAGCTTTTCCCATATTTTGAAATTTTATTTAATAAGATTAAAAATAAAACTTTATTATTTTAGAATTCCTTCTTTTAAATTTACCCAAATCCCAAAAATAAATTTTAATATAGACTTTCAACCTAAATTATCAAAAATCAGATTTTATTTATTTCTGGTATCTAACGATTCCAAAATTTTATTTGGCTAAATTTTAGCCTTCAACGATTTCAATCACAAAGACAATCACACAGAGATTATAAAAAAATTCAACACACAACATTGAAACAAATTCGATTATTTGAAGATTCCAGTTGGATCCCTCCAACCTGTATCCCTACATCCATAGATGATAGCACAATACCAATCCCGTTTCAAGATGGGATATCGCGGTACATGGGTTTATATAAAATATTATCCGCTATTATGCGGCGCAATAGGGTCTCATCTGCTATATAATGCGGGAAATCAACTCCAAGTACATATATAATACCAATTCCACTTCGAGGTGGAATATAGCAGTATATCTGCTTAATATAATAATCTCCGCTTAATATGCGGCGTATAGGGTCTATTTCAATACAACAGATAGCAATTTATCATCCAAGCATACAATCAAGCAATTTTAAATCCAACTATTTAAAATTTAAATCGAAACAAATTCGATTGAGTGAGAAGTTCTCACCTTGCTTCCAATACTGACGCAGCGGATAAATCGAAACAAACTTCAATTGATGGAAGTGTAGCAATCGGTGAGTTGAGAATACTGCAAGGCCCAAATCCGTTGATCCAAAGATACCGGATTCTAGCTATCTTCGTCTCGTTGATCGCGCACGATGCCGAGAAAGAAGATCTACGATTCTTCGCACGTTGATCTAGCGCACTAGATACCGTGAATCGGCTTCTACGATCGTTGAATCGAGCGCACTCGATTAACCGAAAGAGGAGATAGGAGATCACACTCAACTACCAATTTGTATGAAAGCACAAAGCTAACAAAAGAGAATTTTATTCAAATGTCAACCACTCTAAAATGTACAACTCACTCCCTATTTATAGCTTTTACAACACAGCCCCTTAAGTCGTCCACGACTTACGACTCACCCCTAGGTCGGCAACGACCTATCAACAAACGCGACTCACACACTTAAGTCGTACACGACTTAAAACACACGACACATATTTACAACACTTAGGTCGTATACGACTTAACTACTCACGCGACTTAAGAAGTAAACGACCTACGACTTAAAGAAAGTACAAACATATTACAACATAACATTCACAACTTAACATAGCTGCGACCTACGACCCAAGTTAGGTCGTTAACGACTTAAAGAAAATACAACGTATACGAGTTAAGGAAAATACAGACCCCAGCGACTTACAACACAGCGACCCTAAAACATAATGGACTAACGACCTAACAATGCTATGCCGCGTGGAAGGTTAGGTCGTGAAGACAGGATATGGGTTAGGTCGTGAACGATGGGAACAGGTTGGGTTGTGGGAAAAGTTAGGTAGGAAAAAGTTAGGTCGGGGAGATTTTAGGTCGTGATGGTTTTAGATCGCGAGAGTTAGGTCGGAAGAGTTAGGTCGTGAAGAGTTAGGTTAGGTCGGTGAAGTTAGGTCGGGGCACAGGCTTAGGTCGCAAGCTTGTTAGGTCGAAAACTTCTCTCTTTTCTTCTTCTGCACTGGAATCTCTTCTTTTAGGTCGTGGACGACCTAAGCCCTTAGGTCGTGGCTGATTTAATCCTTGTGATTCTGTAGCACGCGCTACATCATCCTTCCCCGGTTGACAGAAATTCGTCCTTGAATTTTCACCATCTTCATCCACAACAATCTCATTTCCACAATACGGAACTAGGTATTTGACGTTGAAAACATCAGAAGTATGAATATCATCTAGTAGTTTCAATTGATACGCATTCTCATTGATTTTCTTCAAAACTTCTAATGGACCAATTTTTCTGGCTTTCAACTTGTTAAAAGCACCTACTGGAAATCGATCCTTTGTTAACACAGCGTACACTAAGTCTCCTTCATTAAACTCAACATTTCTTCGTTTCAAATCTGCAAATTTCTTATATTTCTCATTCGACTTCTCCAATCGTTCTTGAACGATTCTATGACATTCCGTCAATCTTTCAACAAAATCAGCAGCTCGTTTAACTGTCCCCTTCGGTTGTGGTATTATCGTTAAATCCAACGGCCCCTTTGTAAACTTGAAAATACAATCTGAAATGGACTGAAACCTGTACTACGATTCGCCACATGATTATGAGCAAATTCAGCCTGGCATAGCTTCACATCCCAACTTTTCAGATTGTCCTTCACAAGACATCGCAATAAATTTCCCAATGATCTGTTAACAACTTCGGTTTGCCCGTCGGTTTGCGGATGGTAAGCGCTACTAAATTTCAGCTTCGTTCCAACCATCCTCCACAAACTTAGCCAAAAATGACTCAAAAATCTGGTATCCCTGTCTGAAACAATAGACTCCGGCAACCCATGTAAACGATAGATTTCTTTAAAGAACAACTGAGCAACACGAACAGCATCCGCCGTCTTCTTACAAGCAATAAAATGTGCCATTTTCGAAAATCTATCCACTACGACGTATATAGAATCATTCCCCCACTGAGTTCTCGGCAAACTAACACGAAATCCATGCTAATATCAACCCATGGTTTGGTAGGCACGGGTAATGGCATGTATAATCCCGCATTCGTCGCTGTTCCCTTCGAAACTTGACAAATATGACATCTCTCCACAAATCTCTCTACCTCTTTCCTCATTGACGGCCAAAAATAAGATTGTGTAATTAACTGCAATGTACGATCACGGCCCACATGTCCTTCCTCGTGCAACTCCTTGATAATCTTCATTCTCAAACTACTCTCTGGAATACATAATCGATTTCCTTTAAACAGAAAACCATCAACCAATACAAATTCATCGGTATCTCCATCCTTAACTTTCTCAACAAACTTTGCAAAGTAAGGATCTTCCACATACAACTCTGGTAACACGTCAAACCCTGTTACTTCAATTTTCATTGTTGTTAATATATGACTCCTCCTACTCAAAGCATCAGCTACACGATTTGTCACCCCCGGTTTGTGTTTAACAACAAGAGTAAACTGCTGTAAATAGGTAATCCACGATGCATGCCTTGCTGAAATCTTATCCTGCCCTTGTAAGTGCTTCAACGCTTCATGATCAGTGTAAAGAACAAACTCTTTCTGAAACAGATAGTGCCTCCAGTGTTTAACAGCTTGTACAACAGCATAAAATTCCACATCATATGTACTGTATCTCATCTTCGCTCCTGGCAACTTCTCACTGAAGTATGCAATAGGACGCCCATTCTGTCTCAACACCCCTCCAATCCCAACCTTAGAAGCATCAGTGTGTAACTCAAATAGCAACTGAAAGTCTGGTAAAACAAGAATTGGTGCTGTCGCAAAAGTTCTTTGATTCGTTCAAAAGCAACCCCTGCTTCCTTTGACCACGAAAACTGTTTTCCCTTCATACAATCCGTAATAGACGCCATTACACTACTAAAGTGTGCAATAAACCTCCGATAGAATGAAGCCAACCCATGAAAACTTCGAACTTCTGTTATCGTCTTAGGCTGTGGCCAATTTCTGACTGCTTCAACTTTATTCTGGTCCACATGTATACCTTCTCCTGATACAACATACCCCATAAATAAAACACTTCTCGCCATAAACACACATTTCTTTGTAGCAGCATAAAATTGTTCCTCACGAAGAATAATCAACACTTCCCTCAATTGTTGAACATGCTCCTCCATACTCCTGCTATATATCAGAATATCATCAAAATACACCACCACGAACTTCCCAATGAATGGTCTAAAGATTTGATTCATCACCCGCATGAACGTACTAGGCGCATTTGATAAACCAAATGGCATAACCAACCATTCGTATAGACCCTCCCTGGTTTTAAAAGCAGTCTTCCATTCATCACCTGGTTTAATACGAATTTGATGATATCCGCTCTTCAAATCAATCTTCGAAAAGATAGTTGCCCCACTCAACTGATCTAGCAAGTCATCCAACCTTGGCATTGGAAATCTATATCTCACAGTGATTTTATTCAATGCTCGACTGTCAGTGCACATCCTCCACGTCCCATCCTTTTTCGGTACCAACAAAGCTGGCACAGCACATGGACTCAAACTTTCCTGCACACGTCCCTGCTCAAGCAATTCTTCCACCTGCCTCCTCAACTCCTCATGTTCCTTTGGACTCATCCGGTAATGTGGTTTATGCGGTAATACTGCTCCCGGAACAAGATCGATTTGATGTTGAATGTCTCTCAGTGGCGGTAACTCCTTTGGAAACTCCTCTGGAAATACATCTTCAAACTCTTTCAATACTGGTTTTGCTTCTTCTGGAATTTTAACCTCTTCACTGCTCTCATGCCCAAGTAACAAGAACACTTCAGGCCCTTCTTCAACTTCCTTAACAAACTCCTTCAAAGATAACAAAGTTTTCAGCTCTTCAATCTCCTCCAACTGGCTCTCCTTCTGTTGTTGCTTCTTGGGAACCAAAGTAATTTTAGTACCCTCAAACATGAAACTATAGCTATTAGCACGACCATCATGTTGTACTGCTCTATCAAACTGCCATGGTCTGCCCAACAACAGATGGCACACATCCATGTCCACAACATCACACCAAATTTCGTCCTTGTATTTCTTCCCAATTGAAAATTTCACACAAGCTCTACGCCCAATTTTCACTTCACCACCCTTCCTCAACCATGCTAACTTGTATGGCTTAGGATGTTTCTCAGTCTTCAATTCCAACTTCTTCACTGCTTCTGTGGAGATAATATTATCACAACTCCCAGCATCAATAACAAATTTACAGACCCTTCCAAGAATAGTGCATGTAGATTGAAATATGTTATTTCTCAACCAACTTTCTTCCTCTTCTTGCTTCGGTGTCAAACAGCTTCTCCTCATCATCAGTGAATACCCTTCGTCTCCCGACAACAAGTCTTCCTCCTCAACTGGTAATGAATTAGAACATTCAGCTTCTTCATCCTCTTCTTCAACCTCAGCTAACATAGTTCTCTTCGTTGGCTTCGGACACTCGTTGCTTTTATGACCCAACTCTTCGCAATTGTAACATTTGAACCCGTTGTTAACCTTTGCCTTCTCACCCTCCTTCACAACTGGTTTTGCAATAGTTTTAGGAACATTAGAACTTCCACCGACACCCTTCACTTGATTGTAGGAATTAGTGAACACACCACCTCCACGCCTTCCTTGCTTTTCCCAAGCCAACGCTTTCTGATGTGCTTCCGCCACCGATCTCGGATCAAACATATTAACCATATCCTGGATCTGCATCCTTAGCCCTCCAACAAACCTTGCAGTCAGCTGCTCCTCTGTTTCCATAATATCATTCCTGGCAATGAGTTGGTAAAATTCATCTGCATAATCATTGACTGATTTCGTCCCCTGCCTCAGATTCTGCAACCTCTGATACATAAGCGATTGATAGTTGTAAGGTAAGTAAGTAGCTCTCATCATCTTCTTCATCTTATCCCACTCAACAACCTTTGACTTCCCCATCCGTTCTCTCGTAAGTTTAGTTTGCTGCCACCATGCCAAAGCTCTTCCCCTCAGCCTTGTAGCAACTAACTTCACTCTTCGATTCTCCGGAACCTCCTTAAAGTCAAAAATTTCTTCTACATTAGATAACCAGTCCAAAAACTCCTCAGCAACCATCCCACCTTTAAACTCCGGAATTTCTGTCTTCATTCCTGACTCCCATCGTCGATCTTCATCAATAACCCGATATTGACGTTGTCCCTGATCTCGATCTCTGAAATGAACACTTCCTCTTTCACCGTCAAACTCCTCATCAAAGTCTGATGTATATCGTTGTCGTTCACGTCCTCCAACATCTCTACCACCACCACTCCTATTACCAACATCCCTTCGATCACGATCATCAACATTCCTCTTACTGCAACTGTCAACACTTCTATGGTCTCGACTTTCTCTCCTTTCCCGATCCGACTGTGGTGAAACTCTACTCCCTCCATGATTTGATTCTGGTGAATTTCTCCTTCTATTCTGGCTCATATCGATCATCAACTTTTCCAACCTACCAATGCCTTCATCAATCTTCTCATGCATACGTTGCTCCATTTGATCGGCCTCTTCCCTTTGATATAATGCTTCAATATTTTGATGGCGATTAGCTCTTCTAGGTGGCATGATTGAATCAACACAAACACTTCAACAAATACTTCAAAGCTCTTCAAACTTCTACACAACTTGATTAACAAGTCACGGCTTGACTCAACATAGATCGACCTAAGGCTTAGGTCGGCTTGCTTCACAAATTCAAACTCTACTTTGGCGCGCAAACCCTCATAACCTAATTCAAGAGACTTTCGACTTTCGATCTAAGAGAATATGGATCGCAGCCCCAAACTTGTTGCAACAAATGATGAACACAATGATCACAACTTCAAACTTCGGTTCCAAGATCGACTCAGCTATGATTGGCTAAGTCTTTCTCCGATACCAAAACTGACGCAGCGGATAAATCGAAACAAACTTCAATTGATGGAAGTGTAGCAATCGGTGAGTTGAGAATATGCAAGGCCCAAATCCGTTGATCCAAAGATACCGGATTCTAGCTATCTTCGTCTCGTTGATCGCGCACGATGCCGAGAAAGAAGATCTACGATTCTTCGCACGTTGATCTAGCGCACTAGATACCATGAATCGGCTTCTACGATCGTTGAATCGAACGCACTCGATTAACCGAAAGAGGAGATAGGAGATCACACTCAACTACCAATTTGTATGAAAGCACAAAGCTAACAAAAGAGAATTTTATTCAAATATCAACCACCCTAAAATGTACAACTCACTCCCTATTTATAGCTTTTACAACACAGCCCCTTAAGTCGTCCACGACTTACGACTCACCCCTAGGTCGGCAACGACCTATCAACAAACGCGACTCACACACTTAAGTCATACAAGACTTAAAACACACGACACATATTTACAACACTTAGGTCGTATACGACTTAACTACTCACGCGACTTAAGAAGTAAACGACCTACGACTTAAAGAAAGTACAAACATATTACAACATAACATTCACAACTTAACATAGCTGCGACCTACGACCCAAGTTAGGTCGTTAACGACTTAAAGAAAATACAACGTATACGAGTTAAGGAAAATACAGACCCCAGCGACTTACAACACAGCGACCCTAAAACATAATGGACTAACGACCTAACAATGCTATGCCGCGTGGAAGGTTAGGTCGTGAAGACAGGATATGGGTTAGGTCGTGAACGATGGGAACAGGTTGGGTTGTGGGAAAAGTTAGGTAGGAAAAAGTTAGTTCAGTGAGATTTTAGGTCGTGATGGTTTTAGATCGCGAGAGTTAGGTCGGAAGAGTTAGGTCGTGAAGAGTTAGGTTAGGTCGGTGAAGTTAGGTCGGGGCACAGGCTTAGGTCGCAAGCTTGTTAAGTCGCAAACTTCTGCTCTTTTCTTCTTCTGCACTGGAATCTCTTCTTTTAGGTCGTGGACGACCTAAGCCCTTAGGTCGTGGCTGATTTAATCCTTATGATTCTGTAGCTCGCGCTGCATCAAATAACAGTTGCAGTATTTTGTTCTGAATAAAATTAAATGAACGTTTAATTTTACCCAAAATTCACACCAGCTCCAATCATCCCCATTGCGTAGTATTCGTCCATACGAACCCGACGCAACTCGTTTCGTGCGAAACGGACCTCGTATGAAAAAGTTATAGCATTACAAAGTTTATACGATTTATTAAAATAAAATTTCAAATTTTTTTTTTAAACCTAAGTTCATCTTGGCTGTTCATCTCAAGCATGAAATCAAGGCCGCACGCATCCTTCTTCTCTCCCCAGTAAATAAACGCGAATGAACCAACCCAAAGCCGTTTGAAACCCTAGATTAGCGCGCCCAACCCAATGATCGAGACGTCGATCGTGCACCACCATTTGACTCGTCGAAGCAAGCTCTAACCTCGGCCCAAACGACGTGAAGCTCGGCAGCTCCCTCCTCTCGAAAAACGCGCACGAAGTCCGGCCGTTCAAACCCATATTCAAGTCAATCCACAGCCCTATTCTCGATCACAGCCGTTGGATAGAGAGATCTTGATGCTCTCTACAACTTTGCAGAAAAAAGTTTTACGAATTGGTTGATGGATTTGAAGAGAATGAGGGAGAAAGAGGGGAAGATTTCGGCCATTGAAGCGTAGAGTGGGCCTGAAACCCTAGCTCGGTTTTAATGAAAATAGTGAAAAATAACGTCCTTATATAGAAAATTCCAAAACACTATTCATCCGGAAAAGTTTCAAACTCCAAACGAAGCGTGCCACCTAGCGTTTATAATGTTTTACCCCTATTTCGAACGCAATGGAATATATATCGGAAGCCAATTTGATCGTATTTGAAAGATAGGTTTTCAAATCGACTATTTTAAATTTAAAATTCACTTAAACCGATTTCTGTGCGTTTTAGCTTGCCCCGGACAAACCGTACATCCGATTGACACAAAATTTGAAACCTTACAATAATATAACATTACGGATCCAATGAAACTAGTTTCATCGAAATCCGAGACTGTGTGAAAAATGACTATTTTTAAATATTAAAATATTCAATTTCTGTAAATTAACTATTAATTCAATTTTAAAAGTTTTATAACATCATTCTAACTCCAATATGATTTAATACAACTTTACAAATCAATTTTAATCATATTAAACCAAATTTCCAATTATTTCTGTAATTTCAAATATTAAATTATCAATTTAATTATCCAATTAAATCTAGATATTCGAAATATAATTAATTCGACTTACAAATTTTACTTGTTAATATTTAAAATCAATTAAATATACGAATTTCAAATGACAGAAATTCTGGATCGTTATAAACTTCCCCCCTTAAAAGAATTTTGTCCTCGAAATTACCAAGTAATAAAAAGTTACAAAATCCATTAACTTTTCAAAACCATTTGTTCAAATTAAATTTCAAATTCATTTAAAAAATTTAACTTTTACAAAATCCATTGTTAAACTTCTTACAATAAATTTACTAAGTTTTCAAATCATACTTAGTTATCTTTTCAAAATCAACTATATCGCTTAACTTTTCACTCCAAAATCAAAGTTATAGTTTTCAAAATTTTCCAATTTTCCAAAATTATTCTAACGCCATAAATTTTTGAAAAATTTCGCCAGCATCTTCTTTGCGCGGCTAGCTCGGCATGACTACAAAAATCGCACCACGGCCCCCAGGTTTCAAAAAGAAAAGAAAACGCCAAGTGGCTGGACAAGAAAATCATCAAATTTCATACTGAAATTCAAATACGTACCTTTTGTCGAGCAATTCAATTTTTTTTAGTCTTCGAAATCAAAATCCTAATTTCCTTTAATCCACCTGTATATCCTGCAAACCATAATATCCATTTTCATTCAATCTCACATTATCAATTTCATTTGAATTCAATTTACCTTCTGAATATTGAATTTTATCAATTATTTTTCATCCACAACTGATTCATCTTTCTATTTTAAATTAGTTTCTTTTACTAATTCATTACAAGTTCTAACTCATTTCATCTCGCATAATTCAAATTGGTTTTCGATATTCAGTTTTCAATTTCAGTTTTTATTCTTTTGTTCGTTCCCAAATACAATTCAATTCACTATTTCGGTTTATAACCACTTATATTTAAACTAGATTTCAAATTCCATATGAATTTAATTTACCCTTCATTTATAAATGTTGAATTCAATTCATTTCAACCCATATTAAATTTGTCATTTCTTCATACTTACTAATTTTATTTTAATACTTAGCTTCATTTGATCCAACTTGACAAATTTTAAATCTACTTGCAATTTCAAGATGAATTTCAACATTTAGTTTCTAATTTCATTTACTCGCAATTGTAAATTCATTCATTCATAAATTTATTTCCATAATTCAAACTCAATTTCAATTCATTTGTTTCTGCCCCAAATTTATTTTCAACTCAATAAATTTTATTCCATAACTATTTTTATCAGATTCCATAGTCTTTCCAACATTTCAAAACCATTTTTGAAACCAATTCAAATTATCCTTTGAATTTCAAAACCCAAACCCAAATTTTCTGAACAACTTCCATTTAAAACAACATGGCAGCAAGCCCTCTTTTGGAAACCCGAAAATGAACACCGATGATGCTGCAGTCATCAGTGAAGTTATTTTCCAGCGACCGAAAAGAGTTTAGAGCTTTTATCCCTTCAAAATACTTTCCAAAACCTTTGAAATTCATTTTCAAATCAAAAAGGAATTTAATTTCTAAATTTTCCAAATTGCAAACCCTTTTAAAACATTTCCAAATATTCCTCTGGAATTTTACTTCAAATTACAAATCACATTTACAATTTTTATTCTCGAATTCTATTTGTATGTGAATTTATTTCTTAACTTTGGAGTTACGATTTCTTTTTCAACATTAATGATAATAATTTAATATCATCACTTTCTAGCAACCAAGAAATCATATATTATAATAATTCACATAAAATTTTCTCTTTTATATACGAAAATAATTTAGGTAAAATTATTTCATTTACCCTATTTTAAAACGATATCGTGTCGAATTTGTTCTGTACAAGTGTTTACAGATTCCTATCAATAACGTTAATTACTCATATTGACCAGAATCCATATACCACCCAACAAACGAATCAACACAATAAAAAAAATTATATTCACTAACAAATACGCACTCATACCTATTATTACACTCACACTCATTCTAGAGTCTCTATCTCTAATGAGTAACACCCAACAGACCCAAGGTTGTCGCTTAATAAATTGCTCTGATACCACGATGTAACGTTTGAGATTTTCGACTTTCGAAAATCGACATTGATACGTCCAATGTATCAACTGCTGAGCAATCGAAGGCTGGAAAACCGTATTGTTAGGGTTAAAGAAGAGGTAGAAGATAGAAGAAGAAAGAAAGAAGAAGCAACAGAAACAATATCAAAATCTCACAGTCGCAGGGGAACAACATATAATAGATAAATGAATATCTTTAAATCAAAAGAACTTTACATTTTATACATTACATCATTAGAGTCAACTTACAACACAACACAACTGGACAATTATGTGAACTTGTCCTTACAAGTGGATACACAGCGGAAAAGATAATATCATATACAAGTGATACGTTTCGCCATCCAGCTCCAACTCCTGATTCCACAACAATTCCTAAATTCCAGAATATCCTGATAACCTGACTGTAGGCTGTCCGTGTGGAAAATGATGGGCACCCAGAGTTTAGGATGGGAACCATAAACTCCAGGTCAGTCATGGGACTAGTGTGAGAACTTAAAATGGTTAATCCTGAAAAAACAAAGAAATATTTTAAAATAGATCCGCAATGCTTTTAGAAAATGTAACTACCATAAGACCTCCCGCCACATACATAATTCAAACGCAGAATTGGAGAAGATTTCTCCTTATGATAGTCAAACATGCTTGATACGCAAACTTCTTTGATATTATTACTATAAGTGCAAAGTGTAGGAAAATATTTTGAAAGTATAATATAAATCTTAGCCAGCATAGACATTCCGCACTTATGCCTACTATAGCTACCATGTTCAATAGCAGGTTACAGCCACATTCCATGGCAGGTTATACAACTAAAACCGTACAGGGCTCGTATTGTTTCTTTGGATTTCCAACAAATGGTCAGGCCAAGGAACTTCCCATAGCCACATGAGTACGTGTCTGGAAGGATGCCCGGAGGACCTCACCGGATCTCTGCCAACACAAGGCCGGATTACCACTGCAAAAGTAGGTAACTACTTACACGAGTATGCCATCCCTCGGTCGTAAACAACCTTTATCCGAGGATCCTCAACCAACAACAATCAAAAAGTCATATATATTTGCGATATCCACATAAGTTAAGTATCTGGGCTCCATACCATGATATTACTTCTATCCAGAAGGAAATGCACATACTCTAAAGGGCGCTACTCCCTATAACCTTGCTGCTTCTTTCCTGTTTTGACCATTATCGGGTTGTGAGGTCCGACGAAGTCTCATCCACAAAGCTACGCTTTTCACAAAAGCTATGCTTTGATCAACAAATGATCAGCAGCACTTCGTATGCCACAATACCAAATTAGGAATGTATCACTAGTAACCATCAACTACATAACTTCTGAGCTTATATGTAACAACCCGCATATTTATTGATTTTATATTTAAATATTTTATTTAAATATTTTGTCGTTAATCGGATATTGGTCCGAAAAGCTACTTTTTGCAAACGGTCAAATTAGGACTCGAGACCACTTCTATTGAGTTCGAAATGTCATTTACAATTTTTTTAAGTATAAACATTGATAGGTTTGGAGTTAGTGAAATTTCACTAACTTTTCCGCCTTGGACTTTGGGTTAGTTTAGCCTATTAAGCCCAAGTTCCAACCCCCTTCTCCTCACTCTTCATAAATTTCCTAACTAACTCAAGCTTTGGCATTAATGGTGAGGAGAATGGAAAATTAAAACTCCAAGCACAAATTCAATTGCAAATCCAACATTCAACTCCAAATTCAAGTAGAAGATATTGGATTCAAGCTTTGGATTGCTTCTCCTTGCTTTCAAGCTTCATCTTCATAAATTTTAGTGCAAAGGTGAGATTTTTATCTCACAATTCTAGCCTATAACTATATTGGACCGTTGGGAATGATTCCCTATCACTTTTGCATGCACATTTGGTTTGGATTGGATTGGCGAAAAACTCCAATTTGTAGCGTTTTGGTAAATTTTCTGCATTTAGGTCGTTCTGGCCATTTTTGTGTGTTCGGAGTTAGGTCGTTGCGACATAACCCTTAGGTCGCTCGCATGTTAACGCGCACTTCACGTATTGTCATCTCGGAATTAGGTCGTTGGGCTTTAAGTTGTAGGTCGTTTGGCCCATAGGTCGTTAGGTCGCTAACACTTAGGTCGTTTCTGGCCTTAAACCCCCTCTACAGTGTTAGGTAGCTCGCGAATTGAGTCTTAAGTCGTAGGTCGTTCGCGAGTTAAGCTTTAGGTCGTTTGACCTTTATAACGTTAGGTCGCGTGATCTACATCCCGTAGGTCGTTGACCCCTTGAGTCGTAGAACTGATAGGTCGCTCGCGAGTTAAAATCGATAGGTCGCTCGACCACTAGATCGTATGACCTGTTAGGTCGTTAGGTCGCGTGGGTTTTAAGCCGCGTATCAGTTAGGTCGTTCCACCTTATAACCCTTAAGTCGCTCACCTCTGTTAGGTCGCGAGTCCCTTAAGTCGCTCACCTCTGTTAGGTCGCGAGTCCCTTAAGTCGCTCGCCTCCGTTAGGTCGTGCATCCCCCTAACTCGTTCGACCTTGCCTTCGTTAAGTCGCGTGACACATTAGGTCGCGCATCACCTTAACTCGCTCGACCTTTTTAGGTCGTTAGGTCGCGAAGACCCTTAGGTCGCAACCATTAGGTCGCTCGACCCAATTCCCCTTAGGTCGTTAGACCTAATTTTGTCTTCACTAGGTCGAACCCCGTAAGTGCTGGCGTTGCCCCCGCACCCCCACCTTGGGGGGTTGCCACCCCCCCTGGACCCCCCCTCCGTAGGGGCTCTTTGATGAAAGATGCATTTTGAGTTGATTTCCTTGGATTTCATTCACGTCTTTGAACGCGAAGTTTTTGTGATTTGTCACTTTAATAAAATAAAGGTTTCAATACTAGTAGTAAATATCAAAACTCTTTCAGCAAAACGATTTCAACTCTATTTTTAATAACAAAGCTTTTTCCTTAAACCGTTTTCCAATCTATTAGTATATACAAACCTTTACCTCACTCGTATGAGAAATCTAATTAAACGACTTAGTAAAACAAGTGGTATGAAACGCTTGCGTTTACTTCGTCGGTTAATTCTTGGACTTGTTCGATTGAATCTCTTGTGATAATTTTCTAGTAAAGATCTACAGTTTGTTAGTAAATATTTGAGTTAAGAAAGTGGTTATGGGACATGAAGTTAAACTTTTATATTTACTAACTTAGTGTAATTGACACTTCTTGATGATCATGACGATCACTTTTGTGTTTTAGACAAGCAACTGTGCGATGTCTCTTTGTCTGCGAGGGAGAATAGACCCCGCTCTTGTGATGTTTCGCCATCTCATTTGTGTGATGTTTCGCCATCACATATGTGGGGTAGCGCCCCACGGTCTTCGGGCCATCCGTGTGTCAAAATTAATGGCTTGCAACCATGAGATAGCTTCTCGCTTTGTGTTACACATGTAGGTGAGTTTTCATGCTCCCATTTTGTGAGTTTTCATGCTCCTATATTGTAATTTCTGGATTTCTTGTGTAGTCTTCTGGAATTTGTGCTTCACCTATTTTCATGACTTTCATTGTTATGATTTTCCAACTTTTATGTTTAGGTGAATTTGGATCTTTTAGAAGATTCTTTTGATATTGTTTGATCTCTTGATGATCTTCATTTACATGCTTATCATAGTATGTCTTTATGGTTAATATATGTTCTTGCCATATCTATTGTTTATATCATGTTATCTGATATTTATAGCTAGACTGATCCGTTTATTATTTTCTTATAAATAATACTCGGGTCAGACCGAGATGTTACAGGTGCTTCTGCTTGACTTCTCCCCCAGGGATTTACTACTCTGACTTTTGGCTGACCTTTTAGATTAGCAGTTTTTGTCGTTTACACTTGAGATATAGACTCATAGATGTATTCTTTTGCATAGCACGTGTTGCTATTCTTTTGTATTATTGTGGATCTTTTTGACCACTACTCTGATGTACACTTTCATATGTTAGTTATATATTCATATCTTCTTCCGCCTTTGTGATATGGATGTCTGTGACTGATTTGTGTTATGCATATTTCTATGTTTGTTTTCGAAGATTATTATAGCCACCGCGTGATAAGAAATCACGAGGATGGCCGCTCCTCAACAGCCTTATTCTCCGTGCTAGTTGACAACTCTACACCGTAGTGTTCTTGGCTAGTGTGGTATAGAGGTGGGGCGCTACATTATACGTCTCAGAAAAGGGTGTTAAGCTAAGAGAATAATTTCTCCGCCATCAACAGAAATGTATTTGATAGAAACCAGCTTTAAATCTCAAATTGTAACGTCAGACACACATCCATACAGGTCCGTTCCGGGATCAAACGAAACCGAAGGCACTTCCAAAGAAGCTCTTACAATCCGGATATTCACTAATCACGTCCGGACTTCCATCACAAAGTGTGATAAAATCTCTATATCGGAGATCAGCCGATGCAGAGACATTCGACGGTAATCCTTCCATTTTTGAAAATATCCGTCTTCAACACTGGTCTTCAAATGCTATCGATTACGACGTATCACTATTCGAAATGCGATTCATGATCTAAAGGTCCTCTCCCGGCTAAACTGAATAACGCGCGCTTATTTTTAAAATAAGTGTAGTATTCAAATTCAAGCAAATCACAACAAATACCCATTTAAAGGTAAATATTGATAGTCAGTTATTTAACTGTCAATAGATATGCACAACATCACCAGATTCCGAATAATTTTCCAAATTATTTATTTTCCAAAAATATCTTTACAAGATATATTTTTTCCACACTTCAACTATTTGAAAAAAAAATTCAAATCACTTTACAACTTTTGAAAACAAATTTCAAATCATTTTCCTTACGCGGAAACACTTCCAAATATTTATTCATTTTCACCGAAAATCTGCCGAGTTCAAATATTTTAAAATAATTTATAACACTTATACAAAATATATCGGGAAAACACTTTGAAATAAAACTATTTTTGTTTAAACACTTTACTAAAATTATTAGTTATAAAAATATTATACCAATATTACATATAATTAAGTCCAAACTAATTTTCAAAATAAAATTAGTTGATAGAGTATAACTATTTAAATAACTATTTTCTAAAACAATTATTGATTAAAATTTAGAAATAATCATTTCTATATCAACTTATCAAATCTTTACTTAAAGGATTTAAAATAATTTAAGAAGTTAATTTCTCCAAAGTATCCTTTTCAAAGCCAATTCTAGAATTATATATATATATATATATGTATGTATGTATGTATGTATGTATGTATGTATCTTGCAAAGCTATTCAGAAATTTTATTCGGCTTTCCAAGGAGAATACACTTTCATTTCAAAATGGTTCATTTAAACCAATTAAATAAATCCTTACGGATTTACTTTAATTTAACGTTCCAAATCCGTAATTTATTTCCACGCTTCAAAAATAAATCAATGTTTATTTTTAAACAAATTTTCCTTTTCTTTATAAATTCCATGTGAATTCACATTTCTAAAATATCTATTGATATACGATTTTCAAGTTGATTTCAAATATTCACTTTCAACAACAATTCAATTTTTTCAATTGATTTCATAAAAAACCAAATCAAATTCCATATTGATTTTCCAAGAAATTAAACACCAAGTGGATTTCATTCTAATCTCAAATTGAAATCAATTTCTAGTAAACCCAAATCAATTTTCAAATTGATTCTAAATTCTTTTCAAAACACCAAATAAATTTCCAAATGGATTTTCAAAAGATTTACCTTTTAAAAATAAATTCCTTTTAAAGAAAACAAATTCTTTATTTTTCAAACTCTTTAAATCCGTATTTTGAATATATTCTTCAACCTTTGAATGATATTACACGAAATCCATTTGTTAAAGCTTATCCCATATTTTGAAATTTTATTCAATAAGACTAAAAATAAAACTTTATAATTTTAGAATTCCTTCTTTTAAATTTACCCAATTCTCAAAAATAAATTTTAATATAAACTTTCAACCTGAATTATCAAAAATCAGATTTTATTTATTTCCGGTATCTAAAGATACTAAAATTTTATTAGGCTAAACTTTAGCCTTCAACGATTTCAATCACAAAGATAATCACACAGAGATTATAAAAAATCAACACACAACATTGAAACAAATTCGATTATTTGAGGAATCCAGTTGGATCCCTCCAACCTGTATCCCTGCATCCACAGATGTTAGCACAATACCAATCCCATTCAAAGACGGGATATCGCGTACATGGGTTTATATAAAATATTACCCGCTTTTATGTAGCGTAATAGGGTCTCATCCGCTATATAATGCGGGAAATCAACTCCAAGTACATATATAATACCAATTCCACTTCGAGGTGGAATATCGCGGTATATGTGTTTAATATAATAACGTCCGCTTAATATGCGGCGCATAGGGTCTATTTAAATACAACAGATAGCAATTTATCATCTAAGCGTACAATCAAGCAATTTTAAATCTAACTATTTAAAATTTAAACCGAAACAAATTCGATTGAGTGAGAAGTTCTCATCTTGCTTCGAATAACAGTTGTAGTGTTTCGTACCGAATAAAATTAAACGAACGTTTAATTTTACCCAAATTCACACCAGCTCCAATCAACTCCAATCCAGCTCCATTACGTAGTATTCGTCCATACGAACCCGACGTAACTCGTTTTGTGCAAAACGGACCTCATATGAAAAAGTTATAGCATTACAAAGTTTATACGATTTGATAAAATAAAATTTCAACTTTTTATTTTTTTTATTTTTAAACCTAAGTTCATCTTGGCCGTTCATTTCAAGCTTGAAATCAAGGCCACACGCATTCTTCTTCTCCCCCCAGTAAATAAACGCGAACGAACCAACCCAAAGCTGTTCGAAACCCTAGATTAGCGTGCCCGACCCAATGATCGAGACTTCGATCGAGCACCATCATTTGACTCGTCGAAGCAAGCTCCAACCTCGGCCCAAACGACGTGAAGCTCGGCAGCTCCCTCCTCTCGAAAAGCACGCACGTAGTTCGGCCGTTCAAACCCATATTCACGTCGATCCACAGCCCTGTTCTTGATCACAGCCGTTGGATAGAGAGATCTTGATGCTCTGTACCACTTTGCAGAAGAAAGTTTTACGAATTGGTTGATGGATTTGAAGAAAATGAGGGAGGAAGAGGGGAAGATTTCGGCCATTGAAGAGTAGAGTGGCGGCCTGAAACCCTAGCTTGGTTTTAATGAAAATAGTGAAAAATAACGTCCTTGTATAGAAAATTCCAAAACACTATTCATCCGAAAATTTTCCGAACTCCAAACGAAGCGTGTCACCTGGCATTTATAATGTTTTACCACTATTCCGAACGCAATGAATATATATCGAAAGCCAATTCGATCATATTTGAAAGATAGGTTTTCAAATCGACTATTTTAAATTTAAAATTCACTTAAACCGATTTCTACGCGTTTTAGCTTGCCCCGGACAAACCGTGCATCCGATTGAAACGAAATTTGAAACCTTACAATAACATAACATTGCGGATCCAATGAAATGAGTTTCATCGAAATCCGAGATTGTTTGAAAAATGACTATTTTTACTCGTCAATTAATTATTAAAATATTCAATTTCTGCAAATTAACTTTTAATTCAATTTTAAATGTTCTATAACATCGTTCTAACTCCAGTATGATTTAATACAACTTTAAAAATCAATTTTAATCATATTAAACTAAATTTCAATTATTTCTGTAATTTCAAATATTAAATTATCGATTTAATTATCCAATTAAATCTAGATATTCGAAATATAATTATTCAACTTACAAATTTTACTTGTTAATATTTACAATCAATTAAATATACAAATTTCAAATGACAGAAATTCTAGGTCGTTACACTAGTCATTCGAACATTGAAATGGTGATAATTTTAATATTTGCTTGACATAATTATGAATTAAACAATACAGCCATTTAAGTTTTCTCCTTGTATCAATTCACCTAGTTGTTTCATGATGACAGGGTTGGCAATATATGATGCCATGCAGTATATTCAGTCTCCACTCTCTATGTTGGCCATGTGAATTTTTGTTCCTATTTTTTTTTTTAGATTTTGGAAAAGCTTTGAAAGGATATACATTTAGACAAATAGGTGTACATATTTTTGTTGATTGGTAAGTATAGTAATATTCTTGTTCAATGCAAGTTGCCCCTTTGACATCCTTTCGACTTAATTATATGAATACTGCTATTATAATTAGCTCTTTATTATAATTCGGTTACAATCTGAGTATACATTGCAGGATTTTATTCTTGAAAAAACTCAACTAGATTGCACTCATATGCTAATTCATATTGCATCTTACGTGTGTACTATTGGACTCAACTGGATTCTTAAGCACTCAACTAGATTGCACTCATATGCTAATTCATATTGCATGATGCGTGTGTTCAATGGACTCAACTGGATTCTTAAGCACTCAACTAGATTGCACTTAACTGGATTCTTAGGCTATTCCATATAGGCCTACTTCATACATCTGTACTATTGGACAAGTGGTTAGGAAGATTGTTACTTAGCATAGGCAATTTATCTCTTTGATTAGTACGTGTCTATATTTATATTGACGTATGTTATGGATTTAATTATCTTTTACAACAAAATTATGAATTCAAAAATGGTGTAAAATTGAATTGTTTTAGCTTTTATTAAATGTGAATGGTTCATGTTGTTTCAAATAATGTTAACGATTGTAGTTATTATTAGTGAAATATCGGTTTTAATTATAATGTTGGTGAAATTTATGGTTAATGGCAGTTGTCGGAAGACGAATTGCAATTGTTGGTAGCAGTTGAAAAAAGATTTATTGCAATTGTAAATAACAGCTGTAAATGAATCTATTACAACTGCCAAAAGTAGTTGCAAAAGTTATTGTTGCAACTGCTATTAGCAGTTGCAAAAGAGACCTGTTACAACTGTCAATGCAACAGTTACGATAGACTTTACCACAACTTTCAAAAGCAGTTGTAAAAAGCTTTTTACAACTGCTCCTACAACTGTCGGCAACAGTTGTAAAAACATTCAACTCTATTTCAACTTCGGATACTAAGATTGGCGGCCGTCTGTTGTAACAGACCTATTACAACTATTTTTGGCAGTTGCGAAAAGGTGTTATTGTTGTAGTGGTAGGACCTGAAAGTAATATGTCTTAAAACTTGATCGTCGAATAATCCGTTGGAGCCAATATTGGAGGTAGTGAAGGATTTACGTGATCTCTACTAGATTTGGTGATAAAGAAGGAGTTAGAGAAGATGATGGCATTAAGAAATAATTGATGCGAGTTTTCAATTTATTAAAAAACAAAGTTTAGCTGCTATATAAAAGATGAAAAAAATACACAATGGAACCTCCTTTAAATTTTGTTTTATTATGTACTTACCTACCTAAATCCTAGACAAATATAAATGTCCATCACAAACACTCTCACTCTAGTATTTCGATTAACATAATCTCAAAACTAAACAACTTGTCTTGCTTCCATAACACATTCATAATATTGCTATAATATACCATAATAAATAAATTCCTATAGTTACCTTATATGCATCAAAAACTCATCGCTGGCGTTGTACGGAAGATTTTGTTTTATGGCATAGTATACCACTGTAAGTAGGTGTTGATATTGTCTTAAAGAACAACAGAGAGTGGGAAGGGAGGGTAACTTACTTTGGCAGATATTACTAACTCCATATAGTGGAATTTTGATTTTCTTAGCAATCTCAACAACGAATTCAAACCCGAGTAACAATATTTTCCATGATCTTGGAGGCAGATAAAATAGGGGGTAAAACATTTTAATATAATAATGAGAGTGAACTCGACCGATGGTCACCCCATTATTTTATTTCACCTCCAAAATAAGGAAAATACATTTATCCTGGATTTATTTCGTTGTTGAGGTTGTTAAGAAATTCCAAGTATCACTTTACAGAGTTAGCAATATTGGCTAAATTTGTACCCCCTCCCTCGCCCCCTATTTTTCTCCCTAAAGACAATTATAGCATTTATTTATGGAGGTTTATTATGTTATGCAAAAAAATAATCCGTACAACCCCAATATGAGTTTTTGATTAATACAGGGTAACGGTAGGAATTTCTTTATGGCAATATATTATAACAATATTACGAATGTGTTGTAGCAGAATGATGAATTGTTTTCTTTGGAACAACAAATACCTTTTCACAACTGCCAAAAACAGTTGTAATAGGCCTATTACAATGGGCGACCGCCAGTCTTAATATCCATAGTTGTAATAGAGTTGAATATTTTTACAACTGTTGCCGATAGTTGCAGGAGCAGTTGTAAAAATGTTTTTTACAACTGCTTTTGAAAGTTGTGGTAAAGTCTATCGTAACTGTTGCATTGACAGTTGTAATAGGTCTCTTTTGCAACTGCTAATAGCAGTTGCAACAATAACTTTTGCAACTACTTTTGGCAGTTGTAATAGATCCATTTACAACTGTTATTTACAGTTGCAATAAACATTTTTACAACTGCTGCCAACAATTGCAATAATCTTCTGACAACTGCCATTAACCATAAATTTCACAACATTATAATTAAAACCGATATTTCACTAATAATAACTACAATCGTTAACATTAATTGAAACAACATGAACCATTCACATTTAATAAAAGCTAAAAACCATTCAATTTTACACCATTTTTGAATTCATAATTTTATTACAAAACATAACTAAATCCATAACATACATCAATATAAATATAGACACATGCTAATTAAAAGAGATAAATTACCCATGCTAAGCAACAATCTTCCCAACCGCTTGTCCAATAGTACAGACATATGAACTAGGCCTATATGGGATAGCTTAAGAATCCAGTTGAGTGCAATCCAGTTGAGTCCAATAGTACAAATGTATGATGCAATATGAATTAGCATATGAGTGCAATCTAGTTGAGTTCTTTCAAGCAGAAGATCTTGCAATGTATACTCAGATTGTAACCGAATTATAATGAAGAGCTAAATATAACAGCAATATTCATATAATTAAGCCAAAAGGATGTCAAAGGGGCAACTTGCATTGAACAAGAATATTACTATACTTACCAATCAACAAAAACATGTATGCCTATTTGTCTAAATGTAAACCCTTTCAAAGATTTTCCAAAATCTAAAAAAAATAGGATCAAAAATTCGCCTGGCCAACATAGAGAGTGGAGACTGAGTATACTACATGGCATCATATACTGCCAACCCTGTCATGAGAAAACTTAAATGGCTGTATTGTTTAATTCCCAATTATTTCAAGCAAATATTAAAGTTATCACCATTTCAATGTTCGAATGACTAGGTTATTTATAATTATAAAAAATATGTCATTAAATGGAGCATTGATATACAAAATTTCCTGACTTCATTCAATTTGATTATCCAAGCATGCCAAAATAAACAGCAGTTGCACATATGAACCATTTTATATTCATTCTTTATTTTATTGTTGAATGTGATGAAATAATATATTCTTTTATTTTTGAAATGAATTATGCTGATTTCATTTCTTTTGTGAATGATTTAAATCCCTAAAATGGTAAATCCCTCTGTTTGATTTTACAACAAAACAATGTATCATTGATATTGTGGATTAAACTCCTTAATAAATAAAGAACATAACACAGATATAGAAGTTGTTGGCATAGTACTATTTAATTTAAATCGAACATGAGAATCTAAACAAACAGTCTTAGCTATATAATCAATACCCCAAAGTTGTAGCATAGCCTACAATATTATATTTATTGAGAAATGACTCATTGCTTAAGTTCTTCGTCCAATTCTAAATTGCCACTTTTCTCTATAATATTGAAGCCACTGTACCAACAGAAGTTAGCGGATTACTTTCAATTTCATCGGTTTCCCTCAACTTCTATTAAGTAGCGAGTTATTAGCTATAATGCGTTCGATCAATTGTACTTTAAGTCAAACACTAAACATTAGAATATCATCCATACTATTCGTGTCAGGGCATGACAACATACAGTTCCTTTATCATCAATTTTATTTTATCTAAATCAAACAATAAACATTAGGACATCATTGATTTTGAACCTTAAAGGCACCATGTACTGAATAGTACCATAAAATGAATTGTCAAAAGATACGCAATTGCAAATAGGAGTTCAAGAAATCGAAAACTATTAAAGTAGTACTTGCACAACGCATGCAATACATGCACAGTTATTATATATTAAAGTTGAAATATCATCATGAATAATGAGAGCAATAATACCATACATATAAGGATCATTAAAATTATTAGGAGCAGTACTTACATCTATGAGATGATTTGGATTAGTCATATCTAAATTGTTTGAAGAGCGTGGTCATTAAGAACCAGCACACACACGTGTATATATATCACATGCACTGCTTGAATCTATCACACAAATGTAACATAGAATAAAAGCAGCAAATTGAATTTAATAGCCTATCCTACTGGGCAGTTGGCATAAGGATGATGACATAATATTTTTTCTTTCAAATGACGGAGGCATGCTAAATATGAGGCAAAAAGATTGCAGCTGTCATCTTTGGTTTTTCATGCCACAAGGCTAAAGGTGGCATAAACGTAGCACAAATAACAAGTTCAAAAACCAGCATCACAACACAAGCATATAAAATTCGAAGATTAAAACTTTAAGACATAAATATGTTAGTGTTTACTCACCTAAAACTGAGTTACCCTTTCTGCATTCCAACTTTTCTACACGCACGCTACACACCACAGCTCTGTAACTAACCTAATTTATGCTAAAAACGTTAAATGATACAATAAACCACATACTTGAATTTGAGAATTTATAATAGTTTTATAATTTGTTCTTAACTTTTGAAGTTGTAAAAGTTTAGCAGGGTTTATTTCAGAAAATGAGAATGGTGATCCCCAGCATATATTGTTGCATGTGCGTGTTTTAAGTGATAAGAATCACCCTGACTTAAAAAATGAGTATGAAAGTTGGGCTAAAATTAGTTTAGAATTTTATACATGGTAACAAGCTGAGCTTTGCATTTGCAAATTATTTTAGTATGAAAGTTATGAAACTCTGAAATTAATTAGGGCCTTCTGTTAAGATAAGATGGCTATGTATATACAAAATGAATATATATAAGTCTTGAACAATAAATATTTTTCATATTTACTCTAGACAGTGGGAACTATTAATGAAGATTGCATGGGTAGTTGATGAATCAGATTTAAGACATATTACTTAGCTTCAACAAATACAAATGCTAAGTATTGTTTTTATTTTAAAACAAAAATAAAATAAAAAAGGAAAAAAGATCATAATTTAGGGAATATGATTGACTGTCATTTGGGAGAAAAATAATGCTTATTAAAATAAAGTGAATTAGTTTGATTTTAACATAAACTGTGTTTGTAACATTGTATTTTAAAGTGAAAGGAAGGAGAAAAGTTATTCAAAAAAATATAGTACTTCATTTGTAACTTTAGATGTCTTACAGATGGAGAAAATGATTGCCGAAACATTTATTTATCTCAAAAGATGTATGCCTAGAAGAAAAATATAATCTATGACCACAGACCTTTAACTGTCAACTCCTATGCATTGCCATTCACCCCTATAATATTACAATAAAATATAGGTTTCTATGGTAGATGTAGATGATTAGAACCATTTTGCAAAGGGATTAGACTAATGGCTCTCATTCATCAATGCTAATAATCAAACCTTGTAAGTTTTTAGGTACAAAAATCAATGGTCCTTAACATAATGAAAATTCCATAATATACGAAGTTGAAGATGTTTACCTCTGCTTGATGTTGCTCATTTTTACCCATGGTTGCAACAAGTTCAAGCTTCTTTTATTAAGTAATCAACCTGAAAAAATATGATAATATGTAAAGAGTTAGAACATCATACTAATTATAAGACTGTTTTGATATGAAACGATTATGTACGATAGCTTGCAACTACCATTAATTTATAATCTCACAACACAGTTCAATTTTCTTTTTTCTGTTTTGTCTAGACTTTAGTTTCACTTCATCAGTGCATTGTCCACTTACACACTTCTGAAACATAAATTTTGTTTACTTTACCAACATTTCAGATGCATTCAAATCTAACCGTCCAAATATAAAGAGTTCCTATGTCTATTGTACTATAAAAGGCCCCCATAAGTCCAATCCCATACATAGACAAAAATAGCCTCAGTATCAAGGCTAAAAGTCAAACCATAAATTCCACCAAAGAAATCCAACTCCTGACACCTTCGATATCCACTGCCCACATCATATACGTGCACAAAATCTGCAGGTTCGGCCATTGCCAATAACAGACCATCTGATGAAAATCAAACTGATTGTATCGCCCCAAGGTTTCCACTTAATACAACTAATGATTGGGAGAAGTTATGCATATCCCATACCCAGCATGTTTTGTCTTGATCGCCTGTTACAAATGTGATTCCATCTGGGTTCCACGCAGATGCAAAGGAGAAGTCTCTAGCAATCATGGTATTAACATTCTTGTGCTAATATGCCTTCATCATCAATCCAGTCATGACAACTCCACATTGTGCTCCTTCAATGATCAACTCTGGCACCAACTATGACAATAAATGGCCAGAATTCGATACATTTTGATTTGTACAACTTTTTTGCTTGTACATTGAGATCGATGGATTTTTACACTTCTATGTAGAATTTACGATTTACTATTGTACGTGTAAATTTGCGGATGCTAAAAATCTAGCAAAATATATTCTAAGTTGTGTACTAAAACACAGTAGCTTTATAGACGGATAAAACATTTCACTTTATTTTGATGCAATTCAAACCACCTCTTTGTAATAAGTTATTAATAAACTAAGTTACTAAGAACCTTCATCAACTAAAAACTCTTTCATAAAAAACATCTTTGTCCCGCATATTTTAGACATACGAAAAAGAAAACAGAATTTACACATAGATGGACATACATACGTACATAAATGTATATGTATGTGTGTGTCATCCAAACTGGTGCAATTTAAGTGGCAACACACACTTGCTCTGTGATTTACTCAAGCTGGTGCAATTTAGTAATTTTATAACAATTTTTATATTTGCATTAAGAACCCAACGTTATTGCTACATTTCAATGCATATTTGAAGTACAATTAAACAATCAATATTCTATAATAAAATTTAATAATGTAGTCAACAAAACATTGGAATCAATGATAAGATATAGCGATATATGAATATCAGATCTCAACAGCAAAAATATGTTATTCATGTACAAAACAAGATTAGTTTTTGCAGTCAAAGTTAAGTGAGAACCATAAACATATTAAATAAGGCATGCTCAACAGCATCAAGATGTTTTGGTTTTGACGACAACTTGATATTAGCTGTTTTTAATATGAGTTTCTCACACTCTCTTAAAAAAACATGTTTCTTTTATCACTTCCTATTTTTTCATTTAATAAAGTAAAGAAAAAATCGTGCTCCATTGTTCCCGTAAATACCCAAGCAAACATATTGTACAATCCATTTTCATAAACACCACCATATTCTCATTCTCGGAGCACTTCTGTTTGCATATACTACTTCAAATTCTATAAAATTACTAATTAAATCACTGATCATGTCCAAACCCAAGAAATCCATCTTCTCTACTACATGCGATAGGTTGAATCAATACATAAAAGAGAAGAAAACCTTTCCTGAATTTGGAGGACTCCTTAGCCGAGAATTTACACTAATTAGTTTGAAAACCTATATAATAAATTAATTATATTAAAACATCTTTAAGCCTAGATTCAGGGTATTTGAAAATAGCATACAAATAAGATTAATCAACTGTATAACCAATTGTAGGCAGACCGAGTTCATCTTAGTGAAATAAATTAATATTAATCAAGTTAATCAACCTAGAAAAATGAAATTAAAATAAGCAGATTAGAAAATAATGAAAGAGATCAAACCTACGAGTGATAGCACGAGCGCGTAAAAGCGGCGAGCATGAGCGATCTAGCTAGAAGGGATAGGGTGGCTTGCGATCGACGACGACGATGATTTAGGGCTTTTTGGATTTGTGACTAAACTATTACAAGGAGGGAAAACAATTTTTTTTTGCTAGTTTAGATTTGTTGCGGCATTTAGGTCTTGAGAAAAAGGAAAGGAGCGATGTATTTTTTTCTTCAGGTTTGGGCGGCTGAAGAAATGAATGGAGGGAGATTGAAAGCCCCACATTTGATAGAAATATAATATTTTTTATAACTGTTGAAAAGAGTTGCAATAAATTAATACTACAACTGCTATACAAATATGGTTGTTATAAGTGCCATTATTACAACTGCTGAAATAAAACAGGTGTTATAAAATACCTATTACAACAGCTGAAATAAAATAGTTGTTAAAAAATACCTATAACAACTGTCAACTTTTGTTAGTTGTAAATGAACGGTTGTAATATGGTTATTTTGTTGTAGCGATATCGGTTTCACTACGATATTAGAGCGGTGGTGCATTTTGATGCATATTATTAGTTGCTTTAGAATTAAGGGAGTTAAGTACATAATAAAAACAAATTTGAATGAAGTTGGCTTGCATATTTCTTTTTTTATTTGATAGATAAACTTTGATTGTTCTAATAAATTGAAAAATCATAGTATTTATTTCTCACTCAGTTATTTTATCTTTGGATTAGAAATGTTAAAAATGCACATATTCTACTAGAAATATAATTAAAAAAATTAAATTATATAATTCTTTTATTAATGTTAACCGAATAGTTTTCTGAATATTATTATTGTTCTGTATTTATGCAATTGAATTTTTTAATTTAAATTTAATGACTACTTCTACCATTTTTTTGGCATATGATTAGACACTTTTATCTTATCATTAAAAAATCTAAATGTCTTACCTTTGGATTTGTGCTCAACTGTCTGTAAACTGTTTAATTAAAGAATTAAAATAATTTATATAAGTGATTATTAATAATGGATTTTTAATTGATATTTCTGGATTTATGGAAAAGGAGTTGAAATCGATATTTAAAATAGATTTGAAAAATAAATGAGATTTATAAATGAAATTTTATAAATGAGATTATTTTTATGAACAAGTGAAAACCAAATGGGTTTATAAACTTATAAACGATATTTATAAAGAAGCGGAAAAGATTATTAGTTGATAAATGTAAATTATAAATTCATAGTGTGAATTTATATCGAGATATGCAAATCGGTTTTTGGGAAAAAATAGTGTATTCCATTTTTGAAATATGAGAATGGTTATGGAATTGAAACGAAATCGATGTGATATGAATCAGGAGGGATTTATAAAGTGAAATTGGTAATATAGGATTTTATGTTGATTTTTGTCGAGAAATTATGTTTGATTTAAAAATGTATTTTTATTTATTAAACTACATTGTTAAAGCTATTTTAGTATTGAAATGTTTTACAAAGTGTATTATTCAATTATTTAATATCTATTGAAATGAATTCCAATTCCAATAACAAGATTTGTAAATCGATTAGTTTATTTAGGAATGAATTGGAAATGAGTCATCGATGATTATTTAAAGTGTTTTAACATTTTAAATAATTACTTAAACGTGCTTTAAAAATAAATTATTATTCTTTAAAAATACTTATCGTGTATATAGAATTTTGAAATGGTTGAAGTTTATTTATATATCCTCATGAGATTTGTGAATGTGGTTTACTTAAAGGATATGATTTTGATAAGAGGAATCTTATAAAGGATTTAGGGAGAAAATGGAGTGCAAAAATGTTGAAATATGGAAACTTCGTAAATGAATCTGAATTCATAAAAGAAGTTAAAAATTGTTAGTTGGGATTATAAATAAGTATAATTGGTTTTTGCAAATTGTAAAAAGGAATTTATTAATAATTTCGGAGATTTATGAGATAAGTTATGAAATATTACCTAATTCGATATTAAATAACTTTGGAAAATATGTTTATAAACATTTTACTAAGTATTGAAAAATGGGTTATGGAAATATTTTAATTAGGAAATGAATGGTACAGAAATATTTTTCTAAGGGTTATGAATTGAATTCGAAAATATTTCTAAGTGTTGATATGGTTTAAAAATATCCTATTATGGATGAGTGATTGAAATTATTTTCAAATGTTAGTATGCTGGGAGAGTTGTATATATATCTTTGTAAAGATATTTTGAAACGAATGTTTTGAAAGATTTATTAAATTGGGCAGAGTGGCTTCTTATGGGTGTAATTTGATAGTAAAATAACCAACTATCAAATCTAGAAAATTTCGTTAATCATTTCGAATAGACGGATGTTGGGTTTAATTATCCAAAAACCTGTGACAACCCACAAATCCGTACCCCTTGAATCAACACTATTTTATCTCTATTAACTCAAGTGGCACAGAATTACGAACCATTAGGGTTAAAGAAGAAGAGATAGAAGAAGAAGAAACAAAAAAATATCAGAATCTCATAGTCGCAGCGGAATAAACTATAATAATAAATATAGAACTTTACTTAAAATGAAATCTATCATTGTTTTATACATCATATCATCGGAGTATCTCATACATCAAATTACCAATCAGATATACCATACAATCACAGCAGCGGAATATATATAAGTATAGATAATTCGTCTCGGGCCCCAGCTCCTCTCCTACTCCATAGGATCATGTCCTATACAAATAATACTCGGTCTGACCCGAGCATTATAATGTAATAACACCCGAGTCAGTCTGGAATACCAGCTGATAATAATGCAACCAAATTGATTATTAAAGTTTCAAAAATCCTTTGAAAACAAAAGCATCTCGTAAGACCACACCACAAATAAACATGTCGGGTTTTTACCTTACGATAGCTAAAACACTTTTTATAGAAATCCTCTGATATTATAATAGGGTCTATATACAAATACTTATAAAATAGCCGAAATTGTTACATCTATTAAATTCCAGCTACTAGCCACAAAAGTGGGTAATACAAACAAAACTCGTACAAGGCTCGTAGGGAGAATGGATTTCCATCAATGGCTGGGCTATTGGGGTACCGCCCGTCACAGTACCTGGCCCAGATCAGAGTACCGAGGAGTACGCCCGCTCCGCTGCAACACAGGGTCGGAACCATTCCTTACTGAACAGTCCCGAACAAGATAACCCCATGGTTGGCGCGACCAACCACCCACTAAGCCGAATATAAAGGGACATCTAGACAGGGGAAAATCTTGTCCTGCTTGGGCATGACCCACCTAACCTTGCTTCACCTCCCCTGTTTTAGCCATTCCCGGTTGATGAGGCTTGAGGTTAAACGTTACCTTTAGAACGTTTTCACTTAGAATGCCCATCGCCCACCTGACGATGTTTCGCAAGCATTCATCCATACAAGTCCGTCTCGGGTTCGAACGGAACCGAAGGTACTACTCCTACTACATCCATTTTGGAAATATCCCCAGGATTAGTAGCAACTAGCCCTTGCACTTCACTTCTCCATCTTCGACTCCGAACACGTTTTTCCACAAAACGTACAAACCGGATCGAAGTGGTTTTCGAGAAATAAATCTCGATCCCGGTCTCTTCGAAACGATCAACGCATTTGTCTAATATTGATAGTCGGTGATTTAACTATCAATTAATATCCACAAACATCCATCACATAATAAATAATTTCCCACATTATTTATTTGCCCTCAGATATCTTTAAAGATATATTTTCAAATTTCAAAGCTCATTTGAAACTATTCCCAAAGATCTTCCCTTACAAGGTAAATTCTTTACCATTTATTTCCATTGAAAATAACCATGTTTGAAACAATTTGGAACTAAAACAATTAAACAATTTATTCCAAAATATACTTTAAAATATATAAATTTACTGCTAGTTATTTACTCAAAACATAATTTCAAAATATTTAAAGTAAAACTATTTGATAAGATATAACTTGATTTAAACTAAGGTGTTAGTTAAACTAAATTTAAAAAAAGAAGAAAAAAATAGAGTTTGAAACAGATTAATACTAATTCCATAACTTAGGTCCAAAACTAGCTTTTTATACGAATCCATTTGTAAAAATAATTACTAAGGCATTTATAAATATTTACTATCGCTAATTTATTTATATTTACCTTAAAACTATAATTTTCCAAACACTCTTTTTAAACAAGTTGAATTTTAGACTTCTTTTAATAAAATCCGTTTAAAACTCGAACTTGGTTTTTCCCATGGAAACTCATTCCTACTCAAACAACCCAGAAAATCCATTTATAAATTCTGTCGATTATATTTTCAATTCAGATTTATATTTAATACATAAATTTTCTCCCCGGGTTTAAAATAACTTCTTACGAAGCTTAACCACATTTCCATTCCCGGAATATTCACTTCCAAAGTATAAGTTTAAAGGCGTTTTTAAAATAAACTATTATAAATTTATTTAATGAAATCATACTTAAGGAATTGCTTAACTAATTACCTACTTAAAATTTTCAATGGTTTTAAATAATATTTCTGCAACATTCTAATTTGCAATTTATTTCTAATTTAATTTGAAGGGTTTCTTTTCACATCATATTTAATTTCCAGGGAACATTATTATCAAAATAACCCCATTGTTATTTTTAACAATTTATAATTTCTTATTGAAATTATAACCAGAAATCCCTACTTCCTCATTTATCAACTAATAAATGTTCCCCTTATTTTTTTTTATTTCCAACTTTGCAAATTTTCATTCTTCACTCAACCCAGATTCCAAATTTAAATTCTCTTAAATTCTTTATTTAATAATTTATTTCTTTAAAAATCCAATTTATTTTATTTTATGTTCTAAAATTCTGTGTATATTCTCATCAAGCAATATCACAGTACAATTAAATTCAGAGTTATCAATCATAATATATAACAGGTTACAACATCAATTATAAAGATAATTACTATCGTGTGAGGAACCCAGTTGGATCCCTCCAACCCGTTTTCCCTTCATCCACCAATATTAGCACATCACATGTATATAAATATCAATTCAAACTGATAACCACAATAATATGCAACCAATCACATAGATATTTAAATATTAATTATTTAAATCAACCAATATCCAGATGTGAGTGAGAATATCTCACCTTGAGTTTCGGCGAGCGTTCGAAATTCAAATTAAACCGTACGACGTTCGATTTAACTTAAATTTCTACTTTCCCGGAATGGTTCCAGATCTGCACCATCTTGTAATACTGTTTTCTGCGATTCCGATGCCGCAAATTTCGTTCGAATCTGATTTCATCTGAAAAAGTTATTCAAATTTAAAGATTTGAATTTAAATTTAAAACAAATTTTCTTTTTTTTATACCAAAATACACGGCCACATCCTTCTTCCACCTTTCGAACGCAAACAACAGGAACCCAAACGCGAACAGGAACCCATCACGCGGCAATAGGGTTCGAAATAGCCTCCTCCACGCTCGCCGATAGATTGATCCAAAACCACCACTACGTAGCTCATCTCTTACTCCCCCTTCGGCAGAAGCAGCGCCGAGCACGGCCATACCATCTCGACAAAACGCGCACACATACGTACGGCACACGCAACCAAAAAACACCCCCAATCGATAGCTTCACACGAAATCAACCGTTGGATCTATAGATCCCTCAACGATCTACAACTTTCATTTAGAAAGTTTTCTAAATCAATACCTGGATTGAGAGATTTTTAGAGGGGAAACGAATTGATTATCGGCCATTAAAGAAAAAGAACGGCGGCCTGAGAAGTGATATTAGGGTTTGGAACGATAAAATGTGTATTTGATGTAATTTAATATTATTTTATTAATAAAATTCTCAATTTGACAGTTTATGCATACGACCTCCAAACTACGCGTGCTGACAGGCAATTCTGGGGTTTTTCCGCATTCCGGACATAATGGAACAGGTTTCGTAAGCTAATTTGATCGTATGTGCGGGTTACGGAATTAAACAATCAATTAAAAATTAAATCGGTTAAATCGATTTCTATGCGTTTCGTGCTGCCACGGTCAAACGACAAATCTGATTGCTACGAAAATTGAAATCCAATAATAACTAACTATTACGGATCCAATGGAACTGGTTTCGTCGAATCCCGAGACTATGCCCCGGAAGGCTATTTTAACTCGTCTATTAAATCGAGCGATTTTCAAAATTGACGAAAACGCTTTAAATTTCACTTTTAAAATTTTAATAACTTGGTAATAAATCATAAAAAATTTCTAAACACAAATAAAATCATTCTGGCTCATTCCGGACCAAAATCTGATTAAATGCATTTTAATAATGCTAAATTCATTTTTAAATTAATATAAAATCCCAAATATTAATTTATCAACTTTAAAATTCTTCTAAAATTCCCACCACGCTATTTACACTCAAATAACTCAAAATAAATTTTTAAAACCATTTTTGTCACTATTTACATCCAAATTAACTTTTATTTCAATTCCTAATATTTAAATTATTATTTTTCCATTATTCAAATTCAACCTGAATTACTATAATTAAAAATTATTGCTTATTTCACTGATTGAACCCGAATCCATCCATTTACAAAATCAATTAAGAATCCACATTAACATTTAAAACGAATTAAATGTTCAAATTCAATGGCTTAAAAATATGGGATGTTACATCCCCCCCCCCCCTTATAAAAATTTCGTCCCCGATATTTGCTAAGGTAGAAGAATGTGCCTAACTCAATAACAAACCCACTTAGTGAAAATTACATATTCGCTTTTCCCAAATCCATTAGTTTCAAATCGAAACTACTAATTCAATGCTATTTCAAAATTCTTTATTTCCAATTGTTATTGAAATCAACTTGTCGCTAATGAAACAAATGCTCCTACACTCATTAACTTAACCAAAACTTCTTTAGTTAAAACTTATATACACTTCCCAAAACCCTTTAGCTCAATTCCAAACTCATCTGCTTCATTTACTCTAAATCTTTAATTTTACCATTTGCTTTCAAAATTCAATTTCTTAGCAAATCAAAATCCCAAAAAATTTCTAGCTCCCAAAATTTTCGGAAAATTTTGACAGAGTCTCCCATGTACAGAGGAGCTTTCGCGATATCGCGATACAAATAAATATATATACATCGACCCACACGGTCGGAAAACAAAATATATCACAAAATATATATCATTTCCCAATGTTATTTGCGTAGGCGTACCTTCTAGCAAATTTTTAAAGCAAGCGGTTAATATTATAGCATATATGCGCTCCAACTCTATCGAACGCCTCCCATACCTGTACACACTCAACAAACTCATCAGTTTTCAAAGATATAAGCATTTTAACAACATTTCCAATATAAATGTAAGCCAAACATATCCATTTCATGACCTAACCAAGCAACTTCATTATTTAACAATGTTAACCATATTTTATCAACAATTTAATGATTTCAATCACCTTTTTAAACTTCTTATCCAAGTCCAAAATTCATTTTTATTTCACAAAAATGAGTTACATACCAGTTTCGCTATTTCAATTCATACTCTACCCAATCTTCGAATTGATTTACCAAGCAAAATTTCATTTCAATTTGTTACATGTGCATTTCTATTATAACTCACTTACATTTATACTCAAATCCATTTTTTTCCTTTAAGATTTCATCCCATTCTACTTTCATCCAAACCATCTTCATTTATTTCACTTGAATGATTTACATTCAAGTTTACTATATGCCATTCATATTTATTGCAGCCAATTCATTTTTATTTCAACATGATTTACATATGCCTTACTTGCATTCCTAATTTGATTTACAATCAAATTTTATTTTTAAATTTGAAACATTTGCAATTTTTTTATGGTTAATTTCCATTTATATGCAAAATCGCTTAATTAGATTGCATTTATCTAATTAATTTAAAACCATCCTTATTTGCTTCTTCAAATCAATCCACTTGCATCCATATACAAGCTCTTTGAATTCTATTCCAATTCATATTAATTTATTCAAAAATCAATTTCAATTGTTTGTTAAACAACTCAATTATGAATACATGCAAATACTCATGTCATTCAAGCAAAAATAATCCCCATTTAAGCTCATAACCATTAAAATTCATTCTACTTAGATTTATATTAATTTTATTCAATTTTGCCTAGTTCACAAGCCATGTATTTTTATTCCAATGCAATTGTTAAGTTAGATTTTATTACATTTTTAATTTCATTAACCAATTTCAGGTTTATATTAGTTTCATTCCATCCTGGATTATTTACAATCCATACACCCTTAATTTATAACAATAAGTAATTAATACCATTTCACTTACAATTCAATTTTATTTTATTTCCATTTGATTCTCATTCAATCAAATTTCAATCCATTTACAAATTCGAACGCCCTTGTTTACTTATTCAATCCATTTTAGATTTATTTTAATAACAAAGAAACCATTTAAATTATTTCACTCATTTGAATTTATTCACAATTCAAACCATCTCCATTATAATCTGATTCCATCTTTCATTCACACTTAAATATTTGTTACCACAAACTTAAATCCTATGCCACAATTGGAGTTTTATTTACTTTTCAAATTTTGACCAACCTATCAAAGTTCAATTCATCTCATTACAAATTCCATTATATTGTAATTTAATTTAGTCAATAACCTAATCCATATTAGGTTTTAGTTAACTTCCTCAATTCACTCTGGATTCATTTTTATAATATGACAATTTTTCCAATTATGTCATTTAGTAAATTTAAATTCTCTACCTTCCTTTTCACCCCTTCAAATAGAATTTAAATTCCTTCTAACATTATTTATTACACAACTGAAATTTAATTTCAATGTCATTATCACAACAACTTTCATTTTCCCCATACATAAGTTCAAGATTTATTTGCTGACTTAAGAACATCCACCTTTGTATTCTCATTTTGCTTCACTGCACTTTACATTTCATTTATGGTTAAGTTTTTGAATTTGTCGCACCATTCAACTCTTTCAATTAATGAATTAAAATTTCACTTCTATCCAAGAGTTTAGGTTGCTTTTTAAGTCCATTTCCATTTTATAATCACAAGCTCAAATTATAACACGTAATGACTTAAGAATGTGAATTTCTTTATGCAATTATAAGCAATTTACATTCCACTTTTATATTCAATTTTATCCCTCCATAAATAAGTTCTAAACTTATTTTCTAACTTTAGTTCTTTCACTTCTTTTATATCTCACTTTACCTTATCTCAATTCACATTTCATTTGAGATTACGTTTGAACCCACCACACTATTCCACTATTTCCCATTTGTGATTATAAGTCCATTTCTATTTTGATAAGTTCACCAACTTATTTATTTCAAAGCTCATATTGCTTATTTTCAACCCATCTACATCATATAATCAAAATTTTCAAATTTTATATATATGTGTATATATATCTGACATCTTAAAGATACAAATTTTCTTTAGTTTAGTTCCTTGCACAATTTTAAATCCACAATTCTACATTATAAGTATAATATTTAATAGCTCAGGGATATAATTTATTATACAGTAACCCACAATTCCAAAGTCATCTTACATTTCAATTTAATCTAAGTCAATTTAATTCTAAACTCAATTTATTTAACTTATCCAAGTTAAATTCCAATTTCCTACTCACTTCAATATATTTCATTCTCTTCCAATTACTCAAATTAAATTTTAATATAAAATTTTCATTTCCTTTTTATTAGCATCATCTTTATGCAAAATAAGTTCATTAGTTGATGCATTTCAACTTTACAATTTTACTTTTAAACAGAATTTCCAGAATTCAATTACCCGGCTTTATTCCAAAATCATTTTGACATAATAATCAATTCATACCCATTGGTTATGTCAATCAAATCTCTAGATTTTCCAAAACAACTGGCATACCCAACAAATCCAAACAATATCATAACCAACCATTTTGGTAGCAATCCATCACTTAAGAAACTCGAAAATGAATTCTAATGATGTGGCCAGCATCATCAGGATTAATTTCCAGCAACTGAAGTGAGTTCAATGCTTTCTTACTCTCCCAAATTCATTTCTAAACAGTTTCCCATTCAAAAATATTACGCAAAACAATATTCCATCATTACCTACAAACACTTTAGCAAACATTTCAAACTTTCCTAGGATTTTAAATTTCCAAACTTTTGTTTCAATACATTTAAAATTCTTTCCAAAACTTCCGGGATTTAAATTCTGGTTTGGTTTAAATTAGTTTTTCTCTACTGTATACTTTATAATCATGGAATTTATTTGGTTATATCCATTTCACATTTTAGATTAACTTTTAGATTCTTATTTACTTATTGTATTAACACCCAATCAACCAAATATATATATAATAATTGAGAAAGCCATTTCTTTTATATCAAAATACAATGTTGGGTAAAATTATTTCATTTACCCACTTTAAAAACAATTCTATGCCGGTTTATCTTGTTCAAGTGTTTAGAAACCCCTATCGATACAGTTGTACTTCCCGCACCGACCATAATTCATAAACACTCAACCGATAATTCAACATAATATAAAAACAATTTTATATTCACTAACATGTACGCTCTCATAGCTATTATTACACTCAACTCATTATAGAGCACTATTGACTCTGTTAAATGAGTATTTCCCCACCAAAGCCTAGGTTGTCGCCAACCTAAACTCTGATACCAAGTGTGACAGTCCGCAAATCCGTACCCCTTGAATCAACACTATTTTATCTCTATTAACTCTAGTGGAACAGAATTATGAACCATTAGGGTTAAAGAAGAAGGGATAGAAGAAGAAGAAACCAAACAATATCATAATCTCACAGTCGCAGCAGAATAAACTATAATAATAAATATAGAATTTTACTGAAAATGAAATCTATCACTGTTTTATACATCATATCATCAGAGTATCTCATACATCAAATTACCAAACAGATATACCATACAATCACAGCAGCGGAATATATATAAGTATAGATAATTCATCTCGGGCTCCAGCTCCTCTCCTGCTCCATAGCATCATGTCCTGTACAAATAATACTCGGTCTGACCCGAGCATTATAATGAAATAACACCCGAGTCAGTCTGGAATACCAGCTGATAATGTTGCAACCAAATTGATTGTTAAAGTTTCAAAAATCCATTGAAAACGAAAACATCTCGTAAGACCACGCCACAAATAAACATGTCGGGTTTTTACCTTACGATAGCTAAAACACTTTTTATAGAAATCCTCTGATATTATAATAGGGTCTATATACAAATACTTATAAAATAGCCGAAATTGTTACATCTATTAAATTCCAGTACTAGCCACAAAAGTGGGTAATACAAACAAAACTCGTACAAGCCTCATAGGGAGAATGGATTTCCATCAATGGCTGGGCTACTGGGGTACCGCCCGTCACAGTACCTGGCCTAGATCAGAGTACCGAGGAGTATGCCCGCTCCCCTGCAACACAAGGTAGGAACCATTCCTTACTGAACAGTCCCGTACAAGATAACCCCATGGTTGGCGTGACCAACCACCCACTAAGCCGAATATAAAGGGACATCTAGACAGGGGAAAATCTTGTCCTACTTGGGCATGACCCACCTAACCTTGCTGCACCTCCCCTGTTTTAGCCATTCCCGGTTGACGAGGCTTGAGGTTAAACGTTACCTTTAGAACGTTTTCACTTAGAATGCCCATCACCCACCTGACGATGTTTCGCAAGCATTCACCCATACAAGTCCGTCCCGGGTTCGAACGGAACCGAAGGTACTACTCCTACTACATCCATTTTGGAAATATCCTCAGGATTAGTAGCGACTAGCCCTTGCACTTCACTGCTCCATCTTCCACTCCGAACACGTTTTTCCACGAAATGTACAAACTGGATCGAAGTGGTTTTCGAGAAATAAATCTCGATCCCGGTCTCTTCGATACGATCAACGCATTTGTCTAATATTGATAGTCGGTGATTTAGCTATCAATTAATATCCACAAACATCCATCACATAATAAATAATTTCCCACATTATTTATTTGCCCTCAGATATCTTTAAAGATATATTTTCAAATTTCAAAGCTCATTTGAAACTATTCACAAAGATCTTCCCTTACAAGGTAAATTCTTTACCATTTATTTCCATTGGAAATAACCAAGTTTGAAACAATTATGAATTAAAACAATTAAACACTTTATTCCAAAATATACTTTAAAATATATAAATTTACTACTAGTTATTTACTCAAAACATAATTTCAAAATATTTAAAGTAAAACTATTTGACAAGATATAACTTGATTTAAACTAAGGTGTTAGATAAACTAAATTTTTTAAAAAAAAATAGAGTTTGAAAGAGATTAATACTAATTCCATAACTTAGCTCCAAAACTAGCTTTTTATACAAATCCATTTGTAAAAATAATTACTAAGGGATTTATAAATATTTACTATCGCTAATTTATTTATATTTACCTTAAAACAATAATTTTCCAAACACTCTTTTTAAACAAGTTGAATTTTAGACTTCTTTTAATAAAATATGTTTAAAAATCGAACTTGGTTTTTCCCAGGGAAACTCATTCCTACTCAAACAACCCAGAAAATCCATTTATAAATTCTGTCGATTATATTTTCAATTCAGATTTATATTTGATACATAAATTTCCTCCCCAGGTTTAAAATAACTTCTTACGAAGCTTAACCACATTTCCATTCCCGGAAAATTCACTTCCAAAGTATAAGTTTAAAGGCCTTTTTAAAATAAACTATTATAAATTTATTTAATGATGTAACGACCCGTATTTTACGTGTCGATGGATCGTAGAATTTGCAGGTCGATAGTGTTGTTTGTGTGGCCTCTAGCTTGAGTCGTTTAGGAGTTGACCCGAGTGCAAGTGATGAGTCGTGACCGACTCATAGATAAGTCGTAGACGACTTAAGGGGATGGACCGAGTTAAGGGATAGAACGGCATAGTAGTTGCCGACTTAAGAAGAGAGGCGAAATAGGGGTCAAGTGATGAGTCGTGGCCGACTCATAGAGGGCCGACTCATAGGCATTGCCGAGTTAAGGGTTGAGTCGTGACCGACTCATAGGATAGGTCGTGTACAAGTTACGACTCATAGGATGGAAGGCTTGGGAGTTAGGTCGTTTGAAGGATAGGTCGTAGGTAGGGGTGAGCGACCTAAGGAGCTAACGGGTTAGGATGTTAATGTGTTGAGAGTTAGGTCGGTTGAGCGACCTAGGATAGAGGAACGACCTAAGAAAGTGACCGACCTAGTGGAGAGCGACCTAAGAGGGGGTAGCGACCTAAAGGAAATAGGTTGAGTCGTGAGTCGGCTATGTTGTTAGGTCGTAGCATGATAGGTCGGCAACGACCTAAGTTAGGTCGGAGGCTTTTGTATTGTGTGTTTGTTAGGTCGTTGGGGACATAGGTCGGCAGGGGTTTGAGTCGGCACTGGTATTAAGTCGTAAGTCGGCATGGTGGTTAAGTCGTCATACGACTTAGGACTTGGGATATGCGGCCTGTGTTTTAGGTTATGTCTGGGTTGTGTCGTAGGTCGTTAATGTTATAAGTCGTTAGGTCGGCCTTGGGCTTAAGTCGGCCTTGTTTGTTAGGTCGCAGGGGGTTTAGGTCGTGAGACCCTGTGTGTTTGGATAAGCCGTAGGTCGCTAGGGCGGGCTGGTTTTAGGTCGTAGGTCGTTGGAGTGTTAGGTCGGGGACGACCTAAAGGGCGACGACCTAAGGGTTGTTCAGCCTATAAATAGAGGGGTTTGGCTCACTTTTTGGCACCGGTTTTTGAAGCGACGAAGTGCTGCCATTTTGAAGACTCGACTACAACATTTCTTCATCTTCTTTTCTCCATTCCAATCAAGTGTTAGCATCCATCCAAGATCGAAGATCGGGATCGAAGATTCAAGTGTCCAAGTTGAAGATCTTCATCCGTTCGGGCTAGATTTCATCGATTGAAGCGAGATCTTGCCGGATCAAGCCTTGTTCTTCGCTGTCCAGATCTGAAGTGTGTGGTTTTTGAGGTGTTTGGGTGATTTGGTGAGTGGTAGTTATCTCTCACGCGGATCCAAAGGAGTATATGGGATTGGTGATATGTTTATGTGTTAAAGTTAGCGTTTTCTCGCATTTTCCTTAAGTCTGCATGTAGATCCATCATATTTGAAGATGTTTATCTATGAAAGCTATTTAACAAGTATTAGAGACAAAACCCATGTTTTAGATTTGATAGATCTATGCTAAAAACCATGATTTCACGTATGTTGGACTTTTGCTCACTTAATTACGAAATTGCCATTATAATTGATATTGCTTAATAGATCTTGTTTGAATGGTTGAATGTTTGAATGTATGTTAGATTTGATTGCTCCAAGTTAGCTTGTAGTTGATTTGGAACAAGATGGTTGAAGATGATTCAAAAGCTAAGTGGAAAGGCTCTTGAATGGTGAAAGCTGCCAATGGCATATGAAGCGGATGTGGAAGCTCATATGGATGGATTCGAGGATGTGGGATCTTGCCATGATGCGAGAAGGCAAAGCATGGTTGAGTTGGGACTTTGCGATGATATGATGAGGCAAGGCTTGTGTTGAGATGGGACGGGTCATGATGACGTTCCAAGTTGAGAGACTTTGCAATGATGTGATGAGGCAAGACATATGTTGTGATGGGACGGGTCACGAAGACGTTCCAAGCACGGGTCATGATGACGTGCAAAGTTATAACTCGGTGATGCGGTCCGGGTTGGGGTGGATAATGGTTAGCTTGAGAGGCGCTTAAGCTAGTATGAAAGTAGTCGTCAAGGAGGATGACTAGGAGGCTAAGATCTCATCGTTGTTGAAGGTTCTAGCATACTCAAAGCAAGGGTACGTTGGAACGGGTCACGATGACGTTCCAGGCACGGGTCATGATGACGTGCTAGTACTCTGGGCTGATGCGTTCGGCTTAGGCACGGGTCACTATGACGTGCGGAGTTATGACTAAACCGGGGTTACCATTAGCCCTTGACAGGCGGTCATTCAACTAACGGTGAAATCAAGGCAATGATAACAGTGATAGCCAGAGTCATGGATGTTTGGTTGTTTGGTTGTATCATCATTCGGCTTCAAGAGCGGTGTTTTCTGGGTGCTTATCTGATCTTGGTTTAGGCCTTGGGGGTTTGTATTTGGAAAACATCGTCCTTGACTCGAGTGATTATTGCTTTACCTTACTTATCTGCTATGTTATGCTTACTTCTCCTTAGTGTGTGTCTGGGGGCTATCACTGTAGAAAGAGGTGGAGTGGGATGGTTTGGTTCCTATTCCTTTTATCCTTTATGCTCTTTTGGTATGCTTGATAGTTGATTTACTGCTCACTAAGACTTTGTCTGACTCAAGGTTTTATGTCTCCTCTTATTACCTTGGGCTGTTCATCCATGTTTGGGATGGGCAGACTAGGTAGCAGGTGGCAGGTGCTGTGCTTAGAGTTTTTCCGTTGAAGATGACGAAGACGAGCAGGAGGCTATGCATATTATTTTCTTATATGTACTGGGTATCCGCTGCTGTATTTGATGAGTGCTTGTAGTGAGGTCTTGATGTATGGATTTGTTGAGATGATTGTATAAAACTTCTGTGATGCTTATATGATGATTTTCTGTTATGAGACTTCACTATATATTTCTCTATTGTATTTTATCCATGCGCTGTGAGTTACGATAGAGATTCTGCGATTTTATTTTACCCTGACTATCGTCCATGGCTGCCTGGCACACCTTTCAGCGCTCTATTCTCTTGTTTTGGTGCGGGAGTCATGGGCGGTCGTCACATTTGGTATCAGAGCTTTGGTTAATCGATTTTAGCCAACGCTCGCTGACGTAACTACGTATGAGAGACGTAATTGTAATTTGATGGATGATTACTATATATAATATAGTAGTTTAGAAGGGTTTGAACTCCTTATGCAGTTGTTTCTTAAGGTGTTCTAATCATTCTTATTTACAGATATTAAGGATGAGTCGAAGTGAGAGACAAGCTGCGAGGGGTAGCCGTGATGCTAGGGAAGCTGTTGATTATGCTCCTATGTTTGAGGCCATGATGACTTCAATCATGAGGAGAATACCAGCTTCAGGATCATCTGTGGATGTGGGAGTTCAAGTCCAGGCTCCAAGGCCAGTGGATTTTGCCAAGCTTTGCAAGGATTATACTTCTCTTGGAGGAAAAGCTTTCTTGGGGACGGAATCTACTATTGAGGTGCAGAGATGGATTGATGCTTGCCGAAGGATTTTTGGTGATTTAGGGATTGAGGATGCAACCAAGAGGAAGCTTGCATCGAGACAGCTTCAGGGAAGAGCTGCAGATTGGTGGAATTCTATCACCATAGATACACCAGAAGAGGATATTACTTGGGAGCAGTTCCAAGTTAGATTTGAAGCCAAGTTCATCTCTACTGCTCAGAGATCTGTTTTGTTTAAGAGGTTTGTAGAGCTCAAACAAGGCGGGAGGCCTGTTCTGGAGTACATTTCTGAGTTCGAAGCTTTGTCTAAGTATGCCAGATCATATATTGATTCTCCCTACCAGAAGAATGAAAAGTTTGTGACTGGTCTGGATGCTTATCTGGGAAGGCAGTTGGTGGATCACTTGGACGATCCATTTGAAAAGCTTGTGGAGAAAGCTTTGAGGCATGAGAGCTTGTTTCCTAGGGAAAGTTCTGTTGTTGCTGTAACCAGGGAAGGATCTAAACCACAGCAGAATGGCAACAAGAAGAGGAAGCAGCAGCAACAGAAGGGAAAGGATGGCCAGAAGAAGCCTAAGGGCGAAGTGACTTGTTATAACTGCCGTCAGAAGGGTCATCTTTCTCGGGATTGCAAGAATCCGAAGGTGCAGTTGAAGTGTTACAACTGTGATAAGCTGGGACACATTAAGAAGGACTGTCCAGAGCCGAGGAAAGATAGGCAGGTTGTGCAAGCCTATGCTTTGGAAGCTGTGCCGTCGTCTTCAAGAGTTCCTACTGCTGAGGAGAAGGGGAAGAGTGTGGTGGTTCAAGGTACTCTTTCTATTTGTGGTGTTCCAGTTAGAGTGTTGTTTGATACTGGAGCGTCGCATTCTTTTGTTTGTGATGATTTGGTAGGCCGGTTAGGTTTGAAACCGGATATTGTTGATAGGCCATTGGTGGTGACTAATCCAGTTGGGGGTTCGTCATGCTTGTGTATGATATGCCGTGGTCTAGTTGTTTCGAGTCATAATTGCTCGTTTGTTTGTGATTGCTTTGTTCTGAACTTTGCGGGGTTCGGAATTATTTTGGGTATGGACTGGCTTAGGAAGTATGCGGCAAGGATTGATTGTGAGAGGCTGGAGGTGACAGTCGGGAATGTGGAAGGGCGAAAGGTTGTGATACGATGTAAGCATGAGGAAGGCGTCTTCATGAGCTTCATGTATTCGCTGGTTGTTCCACGGGATGGACTGTCATCGGTGCCTATTGTGAATGGATTTGAGGATGTCTTTGACGAGGTCAAAGGGTTGCCGCCGCATAGGGAGATCGAGTTTCGTATCGATCTAGTTGAGGGAGCCAGACCTGTTGTGATGCCTCTTAGGCGGATGGCACCGAGGGAGCAGCAAGAGCTGAAGGTGCAGGTTGATGACCTTTTGCAGAAAGGATTCATTCGGAGAAGTGTGTCCGAATGGGGTGCGCCAGTTGTGTTCGCAACCAAAACGGATGGATCGTTGAGGTTGTGTGTGGATTATCGTGAGCTGAATAAGGTGACTAAGAAGAACAAGTATCCATTGCCGAGAATAGATGACTTGTTTGATCAGCTTCACGAGGCTAAGGTGTTTTCTCAGATGGATTTGGCAACGGGATTTCACCAGTTGAGAGTGGCGAAGGATAGTGTGCCGAAGACTGCTTTCAGGACACCATCCGGGTTTTATGAGTGGCTGGTAATGCCGTTTGGGTTGACTAACGCGCCAGCATATTTTGTGGATCTTATGAATAGAGTGTTCAGAGATCAGTTGAATAAGTTCGTGCTTGTGTTCGTGGATGATATTTTGGTTTATTCCAGAACTGAGGAAGAGCACAAGACGCACTTGAGGATTGTTTTAGGAATCTTACGGAAACATCAGCTGAAGGCTAAGTTTTCGAAGTGTCACTTCTGGAAGAATGAAGTGAGGTTCTTAGGTCATGTTATTTCTGGAAATGGAATAGCGGTTGATCCCGCTAAGGTGGCAGCGATCCAGGATTGGGTTAGGCCTAAGAATGCATCTGATGTGAGAAGTTTTCTTGGATTAGCAGGATATTATCGTCGGTTTATCAAAGACTTTTCCAAGATAGCTGCACCGTTGACAGGATTGACGAAGAAGAATCAAGTGTTCAGATGGAATGATAAGTGTGAACAAGCTTTCGTAATCCTGAAAGAACGACTGACAAGTGCTCCTGTTTTGACTATTCCAAGTGGGAATGATGAGATGGTGGTTTACACCGATGCATGTGGTACTGGACTTGGAGCAGTGCTAATGCAGAAGGATAAAGTTGTTGCATATGCAAGTCGACAACTGAAGCCGCATGAAAGGAACTATCCGACTCATGATTTGGAGTTAGCGGCGATTGTGTTTGCTTTGAAGATGTGGAGACACTATCTATTGGGAGTTAGATTCGAGTTGTTTACAGATCATAAGTCGTTGAAGTATCTGTTCTCCCAAAAGGATTTGAATCTTCGACAGCAACGGTGGCTAGAGTTCCTAGCATCTTATGATTTTGGTATAGCCTATACTCCGGGAAAAGGTAACGCAGTGGCTGATGCGTTGAGTCGAAGACATGCAGGATTGGGAGCCATGTTTTCGGAATGGAAGAGTCTTGAGTATTTGGCTGGATTTGATTTCAGGCCTAGATGTGAATTGGAACCTGAGATGTTGGCAAACTTATCGATAAGGCCTACTCTGGTGGAAAGGATTGGTGAGAGCCAAAAGAGAGATGATAAGCTTGTCAGGATTATCCGAGATTTGGAAGCTGGATTGACTCCAGAGAAGGATAAGGGATTCGAGGTCGATCAAGAGGGTTGGCTTCGAAAGCAAGGACGATTGGTTGTTCCCGAAGTTGATGGATTGAGAGATGAAGTTCTAAGGGAAAGTCATCACTCGAAGTTGACAATTCATCCAGGAGGGAATAAGATGTATCGGGATATGAAGAGAGCTTACTACTGGGAAGGTATGAAGAAAGATGTTGGAAGTTTTATTTCCAAGTGTATGAATTGTCAGTTGGTAAAAGCTGAGCAGAAGAAGCCCAGTGGATTGCTTCAGCCATTAGAGGTTCCTACGTGGAAGTGGGAGCAAGTGTCGATGGATTTTATCGATGGTCTACCTAGGACAAGAGCAGGGAATGAAGAGATTTGGGTCATAGTAGATCGTTTGACCAAGAGTGCAAGGTTCATTCCTGTTCGATCGACTAGGACTGCATCGAAGTTGGCTGAATTATATGTGAAGTGGATAGTTCGTTTCCATGGTGTTCCGAAGAGTATAGTGAGCGATCGAGATCCATTGTTCACTAGTAGATTTTGGAAGAGCTTCCAGGAAGTTTTGGGAACTGAGTTGTGTTTGAGTACAGCTTATCACCCTCAAACAGATGGTCAGACTGAGAGAGTCAACCGAGTTTTGGAAGATCTTCTTAGAGCATGTGTTTTGGACTTCGGAGGATCATGGGAAGATCACCTTCATTTGGTGGAGTTTGCTTATAATAACAGTTATCAGTCGAGTATTGGTATGGCACCATATGAGGCATTATATGGAAGACCGTGTAACTCTCCGACATGTTGGGTGGAAATTGGAGAAAAGCTGATACTTGGGCCAGAGATGATTCGACAGACTTCAGATTGTATAGAGATCATTCGGCAAAGAATGAAGGCAGCCCAGGATCGTCAGAAAAGTTATGCAGATAATCGTCGAAAGGATTTGGAATTCGACGTGGGTGATATGGTTTTTGTGAAGATTTCTCCATTGAAGAATGTTATTAGATTCGGGAAGAAAGGGAAGTTAACTCCGAGATTTGTTGGACCATTCCCGATTACCGAGCGAATTGGAAAGCTCGCTTATAGATTGGAGTTACCGGAAAAGATGGCGGGTGTGCACAATGTTTTTCATGTATCTTATCTACGGAAGTATGTGCACGACCCAACTACGGTGGTTTCTGCTGATAGCTGTGAAGACTTGGAGGTTTATCCAGTTGTTTCGAGACCTCGTAAGCCGCTTCGTATTGTTGAAACCGATACGAAACAGCTTAGGAGGAAGACGATTACGTTGCTCAAGGTACAATGGAGTGATGATGTTAACGACTGTACATGGGAGGAGGAAGAGAGGATGAAGGCAGCTCATCCCGGACTCTTCGAGGTATGGCCCTAAAGTGTCGTGACATCTCATGAATTTGTAGCTTGTTCTGAGTCTTAGAATTCTGCATGCTAGGCTAGAATTGATTGCATGGTTTGTTGATTGCTTTGGATGGTAGGCATGCGGAATATCTTTGATTTCTGATTGTTTGCTTGGAATTTCGGGGGCGAAATTCCTAAGGGGGAGAGAATGTAACGACCCGTATTTTACGTGTCGATGGATCGTAGAATTTGCAGGTCGATAGTGTTGTTTGTGTGGCCTCTAGCTTGAGTCGTTTAGGAGTTGACCCGAGTGCAAGTGATGAGTCGTGACCGACTCATAGAGGGCCGACTCATAGGCATTGCCGAGTTAAGGGTTGAGTCGTGACCGACTCATAGGATAGGTCGTGTACAAGTTACGACTCATAGGATGGAAGGCTTGGGAGTTAGGTCGTTTGAAGGATAGGTCGTAGGTAGGGGTGAGCGACCTAAGGAGCTAACGGGTTAGGATGTTAATGTGTTGAGAGTTAGGTCGGTTGAGCGACCTAGGATAGAGGAACGACCTAAGAAAGTGACCGACCTAGTGGAGAGCGACCTAAGAGGGGGTAGCGACCTAAAGGAAATAGGTTGAGTCGTGAGTCGGCTATGTTGTTAGGTCGTAGCATGATAGGTCGGCAACGACCTAAGTTAGGTCGGAGGCTTTTGTATTGTGTGTTTGTTAGGTCGTTGGGGACATAGGTCGGCAGGGGTTTGAGTCGGCACTGGTATTAAGTCGTAAGTCGGCATGGTGGTTAAGTCGTCATACGACTTAGGACTTGGGATATGCGGCCTGTGTTTTAGGTTATGTCTGGGTTGTGTCGTAGGTCGTTAATGTTATAAGTCGTTAGGTCGGCCTTGGGCTTAAGTCGGCCTTGTTTGTTAGGTCGCAGGGGGTTTAGGTCGTGAGACCCTGTGTGTTTGGATAAGCCGTAGGTCGCTAGGGCGGGCTGGTTTTAGGTCGTAGGTCGTTGGAGTGTTAGGTCGGGGACGACCTAAAGGGCGACGACCTAAGGGTTGTTCAGCCTATAAATAGAGGGGTTTGGCTCACTTTTTGGCACCGGTTTTTGAAGCGACGAAGTGCTGCCATTTTGAAGACTCGACTACAACATTTCTTCATCTTCTTTTCTCCATTCCAATCAAGTGTTAGCATCCATCCAAGATCGAAGATCGGGATCGAAGATTCAAGTGTCCAAGTTGAAGATCTTCATCCGTTCGGGCTAGATTTCATCGATTGAAGCGAGATCTTGCCGGATCAAGCCTTGTTCTTCGCTGTCCAGATCTGAAGTGTGTGGTTTTTGAGGTGTTTGGGTGATTTGGTGAGTGGTAGTTATCTCTCACGCGGATCCAAAGGAGTATATGGGATTGGTGATATGTTTATGTGTTAAAGTTAGCGTTTTCTCGCATTTTCCTTAAGTCTGCATGTAGATCCATCATATTTGAAGATGTTTATCTATGAAAGCTATTTAACAAGTATTAGAGACAAAACCCATGTTTTAGATTTGATAGATCTATGCTAAAAACCATGATTTCACGTATGTTGGACTTTTGCTCACTTAATTACGAAATTGCCATTATAATTGATATTGCTTAATAGATCTTGTTTGAATGGTTGAATGTTTGAATGTATGTTAGATTTGATTGCTCCAAGTTAGCTTGTAGTTGATTTGGAACAAGATGGTTGAAGATGATTCAAAAGCTAAGTGGAAAGGCTCTTGAATGGTGAAAGCTGCCAATGGCATATGAAGCGGATGTGGAAGCTCATATGGATGGATTCGAGGATGTGGGATCTTGCCATGATGCGAGAAGGCAAAGCATGGTTGAGTTGGGACTTTGCGATGATATGATGAGGCAAGGCTTGTGTTGAGATGGGACGGGTCATGATGACGTTCCAAGTTGAGAGACTTTGCAATGATGTGATGAGGCAAGACATATGTTGTGATGGGACGGGTCACGAAGACGTTCCAAGCACGGGTCATGATGACGTGCAAAGTTATAACTCGGTGATGCGGTCCGGGTTGGGGTGGATAATGGTTAGCTTGAGAGGCGCTTAAGCTAGTATGAAAGTAGTCGTCAAGGAGGATGACTAGGAGGCTAAGATCTCATCGTTGTTGAAGGTTCTAGCATACTCAAAGCAAGGGTACGTTGGAACGGGTCACGATGACGTTCCAGGCACGGGTCATGATGACGTGCTAGTACTCTGGGCTGATGCGTTCGGCTTAGGCACGGGTCACTATGACGTGCGGAGTTATGACTAAACCGGGGTTACCATTAGCCCTTGACAGGCGGTCATTCAACTAACGGTGAAATCAAGGCAATGATAACAGTGATAGCCAGAGTCATGGATGTTTGGTTGTTTGGTTGTATCATCATTCGGCTTCAAGAGCGGTGTTTTCTGGGTGCTTATCTGATCTTGGTTTAGGCCTTGGGGGTTTGTATTTGGAAAACATCGTCCTTGACTCGAGTGATTATTGCTTTACCTTACTTATCTGCTATGTTATGCTTACTTCTCCTTAGTGTGTGTCTGGGGGCTATCACTGTAGAAAGAGGTGGAGTGGGATGGTTTGGTTCCTATTCCTTTTATCCTTTATGCTCTTTTGGTATGCTTGATAGTTGATTTACTGCTCACTAAGACTTTGTCTGACTCAAGGTTTTATGTCTCCTCTTATTACCTTGGGCTGTTCATCCATGTTTGGGATGGGCAGACTAGGTAGCAGGTGGCAGGTGCTGTGCTTAGAGTTTTTCCGTTGAAGATGACGAAGACGAGCAGGAGGCTATGCATATTATTTTCTTATATGTACTGGGTATCCGCTGCTGTATTTGATGAGTGCTTGTAGTGAGGTCTTGATGTATGGATTTGTTGAGATGATTGTATAAAACTTCTGTGATGCTTATATGATGATTTTCTGTTATGAGACTTCACTATATATTTCTCTATTGTATTTTATCCATGCGCTGTGAGTTACGATAGAGATTCTGCGATTTTATTTTACCCTGACTATCGTCCATGGCTGCCTGGCACACCTTTCAGCGCTCTATTCTCTTGTTTTGGTGCGGGAGTCATGGGCGGTCGTCACAAATGAAATCATACTTAAGGAATTTCTTAACTAATTATCTACTTAAATTTTTCAATGGTTTTAAATAATATTTCTGCAACATTCTAATTTGCAATTTATTTCTAATTTAATTTGAAGGGTTGCTTTTCACATCATATTTAATTTCCAGGGAACATTATTATAAAAATAACGCCATTGTTATTTTTAACAATTTATAATTTCTTATTGAAATTATAACTAGAAATCCCTACTTCCTCATCTATCAACTAATAAATGTTCCCCTTATTATTTTTATTTCCAACTTTGCAAATTTTCATTCTTCACTCAACCCGGATTCCAAATTTAAATTCCCTTAAATTCTTTATTTAACAATTTCTTTTATTTCTTTAAAAATCCAATTTATTTTATTTTATGTTTTAAAATTCTGTGTATATTCTCATCCAGCAATATCACAGTACAATTAAATTCAGAGTTATCAATCACAATATATAACAGGTTACAACATCAATTATAAAGATAATTACTATCGTGTGAGGAACCCAGTTGGATTCCTCCAACCTGTTTTCCCTGCATCCACCAATATTAGCACATCACATGTATATAAATATCAATTCAAACTGATAACCACAATAATATGCAACCAATCACACAGATATTTAAATATTAATTATTTAAATCATCCAATATCCAGATGTGAGTGAGAATAACTCACCTTGAGTTTCGGCGAGCGTTCGAAATTCAAATTAAACCGTGCGACGTTCGATTTAACTCAAATTTCTACTTGCCTGGAATGGTTCCGGATCTGCACCATCTTGTAGTACTCTTTTCTGCGATTCCGACGCCGCAAATTTCGTTCGAATCTGATTTCATCTAAAAAAGTTATTCAAATTTAAAGATTTGAATTTAAATTTAAAACAATTTTTCTTTTTTTTTATACCAAAATACATGGCCGCATCCTTCTTCCACCTTTCGAACGCAAACAACAGGAACCCAAACGCGAACAGGAACCCATCACGTGGCACTAGGGTTCGAAATAGCCTCCTCCACGCTCGCCGATAGATTGATCCAAAACCACCACTACGTAGCTCATCTCTTACTCCCCCTTCGGCAGAAGCAGCGCCGAGCTCGGCCTTACCATCTCGACGAAACGCGCGCACATACGTACGGCACACGCAACCAAAAAAACACCCCCAATCGATAGCTTCACACGAAATCAACTGTTGGATCTATAGATCCCTCAACTATCTACAACTTTCATTTAGAAAGTTTTCTAAATCAATACCTGGATTGAGAGATTTTTGGAGGGGAAACGAATTGACTATCGGCCATTAAAGAAAAAGAACGGTAGCCTGAGAAGTGATATTTGGGTTTGGAACGATAAAATGTGTATTTGATGTAATTTAATATTATTTTATTAATAAAATTCTCAATTTAACAGTTTATGCATACGACCTCCAAACTACGCGTGCCGACAGGAAATTCTGAGGTTTTTCCATGTTCTGGACACAATGGAACAGGTTTCGTAAGCTAATTTGATCGTATGTGCGGGTTACGGAATTAAACAATCAATTAAAAATTAAATCGGTTAAATTGATTTTTATGCGTTTCGTGCTGCCACGGTCAAACGACAACTCCGATTGCTACGAAAATTGAAATCCGATAATACCTAACTATTACGGATCTAATGGAACTGGTTTCGTCGAATTCCGAGACTGTGCCCCGGAAGGCTATTTTAACTCGTCTATTAAATCGAACGATTTTCAAAATTGACGAAAACGATTTAAATTTCACTTTTAAAATTTTAATAACTTAATAATAAATCATATAAATTTTATAAACACAAATAAAATCATTCTGGCTCATTCCGGACCAAAATCTGATAAAATTGCATTTTAATAATATTAAATTCATTTTTAAATTAATATAAAATCCTAAATATTAATTTATCAACATTAAAATTCTTCTAAAATTCCCACCACGCTATTTACACTCAAATAACTCAAAATAAATTTTTAAAACCATTTTTACCACTGTTTACATCCAAATTTACTTTTATTTCAATTCCGAATATTTAAATTATTATTTTCCCATTATTCAAATTCAACCTGAATTACTATAATTAAAAATTATAGCTTATTTGAACCCGAATCCATCCATTTACAAAATCAATTAAGAATCCACATTAACATTTAAAACGAATTAAATGTTCAAATTCAATGGCTTAAAAATATGGGATGTTACAAAACCACTTCGATCTAATTTGTGTATTATGAATTCTATTTCGTAAAGATAAAGATAGAGTTCTTGGAGATTCGGTTTGTCCTGACCCACGACAACTTGTATGGATGAATGCAATCATTGCATTGTGGCTTGGAAGGTAGTTTTAGCATTCCAACTATGAATTCTATTCTTAAGGTAATACGTACCCTCAAATCTCGTCAACTGTGAATGACTAAAACAAGGGAGATGCAGCAAGGCTATGTGGGTGCTCCAATTAGGGTATGATCATCCCTCATCTAGAGTGGACATTTATCATCATCACTATCTATCATTTGTTGTGTCTCGATGGGCTCATTAGTGGTGATCATATTCGGTACTATCCAGTAAGACATAGGCCAGTCTTGTGTTGACGGGGATCGATAGGTTCGATCTCAGTACATTTTCTAGAAGTGTACTATGGCGAGCGGTACCCTAACAGCCCTGTCATTATTTGGAATCTAGTACAATGAGCCCGTACGGTGTTAGATGTGCTCAACTATGCTGAAACGTGAGATGCAAGCATTTCATCTATTTTATAGTTTATTTTCCATAGACACTATTTGTAAAGGCCCGCAAATCCGTACCACTTTGAACTAACAAAATTCCACCACAGTTCTGTCCAAAGTTGCACAAATGTACGAGTCTTCGGGTAAAAGAAGAAAGAGGTAGAAGAAGAAGAAAAGAAACAACATCAGAATCTCACATCGCAGCGGAATAAAATATAATATATAGAATACATTTTTAAATACAAGAAATCTGTAATGTTATACATATATATACATACCATCATCAGAGTACAACAACCATCCATACAGAGACAACTTAATACATATCCATACACAGCGGAAATAATAGTCAAATACGGGAGTACGCTCTGTCATCCAGCTCATCTCCTGAGTTCTTAGCTTTTAACCTGATCCTGTTTAACTCGGTCTAACCCGAGCATCATATAAAACAACACCCGAGTCAGTCTAGAAAACCAGCGTGAGAGATCACACTCAATTAGATTATTATATTTTCCAAAATCCTTTGAAAAACAAAAGCATCTCGTAAGACCATGCCACAAATAAACATGTCGGGTTTTTACCTTACGATGGCCAAAACATTTTTATTAAATTCGTCTGATATTATAATAGCGTCTATAGAAAGTAAAATAGAATCTAGCTGAAATGCTTGCATCTCACGTTTCACCAATAGTTGGGCACAATCAAAACCGTACAGGCGCCTATTGGAGATTAGATTCCATACAATGGCAGGGCTACCGGGTTACCGCCCGTCACAGTACTTGGTCTAGATTAGAGTACCAAGGAGCCACCCTAACTCCCCTGCAACACAAGACCGGAACCATCCCTTACTGGACAGTCCCAAGCAAGATCACCCTGTGATTGGCGCGACCAACCACCCACTAAGCCGAAATAAAAAGGGACATCTAGACAGGGGAAACCTTACTCTCCAGTGGGGGCTACCCACAAAGCCTTGCTGCACCTCCCCTGTTTTAGCCATTTTCGGTTGATGAGGCTTGAGGCTAAGCATTACCTTTTCAAGAACGAGTCCCACTTAGAATTCTCATCGTCCACCTGACGATATTCTGAAAGCATTCAATCCATACAAGTTGCCCTGGATCGAAGTGGTTTTCGGATAATTAAATCCGATCCTGGACTCTTGGAAACGATCAGCGCATTGTCCAATATTGATAGTCGATTATTTAATTATCAAATAATCATGCACAAGCAACAATCAAATAATTTCCTCGGATTATTTGTTTCAAATATTATTCAGATATTATTTCCATTTTAGCCCATTTGAAACAATTTTTCAAAATCCTTTTATTTCCATCAAATCATTTAACTGATTTCTTATACTCACTCACATTTTGATTTACCCTTTGAAAATATTCTTTATTTTTCAATTCCTTCCTCAAAAATCAATTTACACTTTCCTTATAATTTCTCAAACTCACTTTCTCCACTTAAAAAGATTTCTCCTAAATCTTATCTCATTTAATTAAATTTGCTTACCATCACAAGAGGGTTTTAATTGGATTTTAAAACATTTAAAAACATCTATATTTATAAAATAAGAAGTACGGTTTTATACAAATTATGGTTTGAAAGTAATATTAAAGTTCATATCCAATTAATGATAAAATTCAAAACTGGTGTTAGAAAATTAGAGTTTATTAATAAATATTTGCCAAGCCTTCAAAGTAACTAATTCAAAAAAAAATTACATTCAAATAATAGTTTATAATTTTTTTTATATAGTATAGTAATTTAAAAATATTCCCTTTTAAAATAAATTTATAATTTTGGAAAACCCAATATCCATCAATAAATGCCTCTTGTCCCAATTCACACTTCTTACTTTCGGAAATATTCTACTATTTCCGTTTCAAACAAATTTATAACTCAATATAAGTTTTCTCCTTGACTTATCTCTTTCCATATTTACTAGTTCCTTCCTTTCCATTTATAAACCCCGTTTATAAATTTGATAAACTCCCCAGAGTTTCCATTTATTTATAAAATAATTTTATTCAAAAATTTCATCTTTTATAATTTTATACCTCAATAGAATTTCATATCAATCCTTAGTAATTCATTCCTTAGTAAATTTCCTTTTATTCCATAATAGAATTCCCTTTTTATCCCTTAATAAATTTTCATCTTATTCCCTTAATTAGAATTTCACTTTTATTCCTTAGAGTTATTAATATATAAGTTAAATTGTCCAAAACTTAACTTTAACCAATTTTAAGTATAACCTATGTAATAAATATTCTTTTTTTATTTTACTTTATCTCAATAGAAGTAAATCCAAATCCAAAATAAATATTATTTTAATTTAAGTTTCATTTAACTTCCTTTAATTAAATTATTTATGGTATTTAAAAATTATTAAATTCCAAATTCCATGCTATTTAACACTTAATAATTCAATTTGCATCCAATTCCATATTATTTCATCCAACCTGTCATATGAACATATATATATATATATATATATATATATATATATATATAGTAAATAAATATCTTTGAGGAATCCTGTTGGATCCCTCCAACCTATTTTCCCTGCATCCACAGATATTAGCAAAAAGTAAAATATCAATTCCACTTCAAAGTGGAATATTGCAGTATATGGGTCTATAATACATCCGGTGAATAAATTATTATAAATCAACCAAACACATCCAATAATTTAAATTTAACATTTAATTTTTTTTAAGTATGGCATCCAAATGAGTGAGGGAATCTCACATTTGCTTTTAAGTTGCAATCCTTTTCAATCTCGACTTGTTTTCCATACGTTTGACCTTGAATAACATTGTATGAATTTTATTAATATATGGACAAATTGAATAATTATTTTTCGTTTAATAAATTTATTCTTTAACTATACTAATTTAGTTTTTAACTAATGATTTATTTTAACAATTAATTATATTTAAACTAATTCTTCCTTTTTTTAAAAAAATCTTTTAGTAACTAAAATAATTTAAATAAGTTAACTAAACAAATTATCCACCAATTTCATATCCTTTTAAAATGAACTAGTAATATTTAAAATGTAGAGATGTATATTTATTTTATTTTTATTATTTTATTTTTCTCTTTGAAACTACTTATCCCAAATTGACTTATATTGATTTTATTTTGAAACTACATATACATACTCATGAAAATAAGTAAATAGATTTCAAAAATCATATTTTTTATATAGACTTCAAATGGTTTAAAATTCATATTTACTCCTAAAAATCCTATATATATACACATATTTTTAAATTAAACTAGGATAAATTTTAAGATCTAAACCTATTTAACAGTAAAAATATTCTTTTTTTTTCCAGAATCAAAATCATAACTTACTGTAAATTTTAAATCTAAACCTCAAATTTTAAACTTAAATTAACTAACTAAATGTATAAAAATATATAATTATACCTCATTGAACCACGCGCAAAACCGTCATCAGCTTCGCCTCCGAGATGTCGTTCGAAACCACTTCGTCGCGTGCTTCTTGAGTCGCGCACGTCTCCACCAAGCCCCACGCGAAGCGGCCGCACCCAAGCAACGACACGAACGCAAACTGCTGTCGTTACATCCTCGTCGCCGCCCTCCTCAACATACGCCGCCGCCACGAAAATGCGATCAGCAGCCACGACCAACACTGCCCTAACCATGCCTATGTCGCCGCCGAACATCTGCGAAATCACGACACGGCCTAAAGCACTAACGCGAATTGATTCTTGTGCTTCCCACCCCATTCGATTTCGCTCGACATTTTTTTTATATGTGCCGATGAATTTGGCCAAAGGAAGAAAGGGGGGAAAACGAAGAGGGTTTCGAAAATAAAAATATGAGGGGTTTGGTTTCGCGATTAAAAGAAAGGAAAGGCAGCCATTAATTTAATTTTAGTTTTCTGATCGAAGAGAGAAACAAGAAGCATCATGATTTTAAAAAAAGGAAGCGTATAGGAGAAGACGACCAATAGTGTTCTGATGGGACGAAAGTGGGTTGAGGAAGCTTGATTAATTTATTTTAAACTTTCACTTTAAAATCTTCTCGAATTACGCAATTCAAAATCCCGATCTCCTATCAATACGTGCCGCTCGGCGTCTATAATGTTATACACCTATTCTGAACGCAATGGAAAAGGTTTCGAGTCCTAATTCGATCCTATGGAGATGATATCTTTTTGGTTCGACTATTAAAATTAATTCAATTAATTATTTTCTAGGTGTTTACATTTCGTACGACTACATGATAGCTCTGAAAACTACGAAATTTGAAATCCGATAATAATTCAATATTATGGATTCAACGGAACTGGTTTCGTCGAATTCCGAGACTGTGCCTTGGATGGCTATTTTTAAATATTAATTTAAATGATATATTTTAAAATCGAACAAACCGCTGCTAAATTCAAATTTTAACTCATCTATTGTTTTCAGTATTATTAATATAAATTCTATAAGCCTTTAAAATATTTTAAACAAGCTTACTACCCCAGATTTAATATTTTACCCAATGTTCAATTACTATTTTAATAATTAATTAATTCAACAGGTCGTTATATTTAAATTCAGAATCCTTTCTATCATATAAAACCAAACTGTTCATATAAAAAATCAAATTAAAGTTTTGATTAAATATTTAAATCCAATTTAAATATTGCAAATTAATCGTCAAAAAATCCGGGTCGTTACATTCCTCCCCCCTTAAAAGAATTTCGTCCCCGAAATTACTAGTTTGGAAGAATGGTCCAATACCAGTTACTATTTCTCCACAACCAACAATTCAACAACCAACCAATATCTTTTTAATAAAAGACGCATTAGCCTTCTTATTAACTTTCCAAACTTTTCCCTAGTTTCAAACTATACTATTTTTTTAACCATTCAAGTTTCAATTTAAAGGCAAATTTTGAATTATCAAAAATTTTCACAAAATTTTCTAACTCCTTAAATTCCCGAAATTTTTGGTAGCGTCTCCTTTGCGCGGCTAGCTCGGTACAACTACAAAATGGCCCTACGGCTTCCCAAAACCCAAAAGAAAACAAAAAAGTCAAGTGGCTCGATCAAAATCCCAATAAATTTTCATATAGAAATTTAAACACATACCTTTTTGTCGAGCATTTCAAATTTATCTTCTGAAATCAAAATCAATTCTCTTCCCCTTTATACTACCTGCATATCTTACACAGCAATATGTCCAATCACAATATTCAAAAACATTTTATCGACTTTCTTACAAATGTCAATATCTATTCATTCAAATATTATTTTAGTTTATATTTGAAATATCAATTCCCAATTGAGAATGCATCATTTCTTACTTAAGTCAGTATAAGCATTTTATGTGTTTCTTATATTTATTTTCATCTTACCACTTTAGTTTATATCTATTTCTATTCAAATTGATTCTTCCAATTCCATATGAATTCAATTTATATTTAACTCTGAATATTTAAATTCTATTTTTCATTTATAACAAATTCATGTCATCATTTTAAATTAGTTTCATTCACTAATTTATTTCAGTTTCCAATTAGAAAACGTTTGTCGTTAACAAAATTTTCAAAATTTTCAAAAATTTTCTAACTCCCAAAATTTCCGAAATTTTTTGGCAGAGTCCCCTTTGTACGGAGCTTTTGCAATTTGACAATAGATATAAATATATATACATCGACCCACACGGTCGGAAAAACCAAAAACAGTTCATATTTCCTAGTTTGTATTGCGTAGGCGTACCTTATTTAGCATTTTAAGCAAGTGGCGAATTTATTTAAGCATTTGTGTACCCAAACTCTCGTTAAACTGTCTTCTGGTACCTGTACTTACTCAATTTAAACACATAAGTAACATATTTATGAAATTTATAACATTTCATTCATTTAAACAGCTACAACAATCAATAACATAAGCAATGCATTATAAATACTTCCATAAACCAATTTATTTAGTTTCCAAACTACTTCCGTTTGTTTTCAACCGATTCACATACTATTTGCATTCAACTTAAGTGATTAACAACTCATTTGCTTATCTTCAATTCATAATTATGTCCAAACAATTCATTTCAAAGTTAATTGATTTCAAAATCAATCCATGCTACTTCTATCAGTTAATAATCACAAGTTTATTTTTTATAAACAATATACACAACCAGTTTTCATAAGCAATTAATAAAGTCTCAATATTAACCCAATCGCTTTACTCGATTTCTATATTATCCTATCCAATTCGGAATGATTTTTAGCATCATCTTCTTACATTCTATTCATTTTTAATCTAACCTACACATATTCATTGCATTGGATTCACAAGTCGAATTTTTATTTACTTTATTATTCCATAGAATTTTTATTTAATTCCGCTTACGTCGAACGATTAATTTAAGCAATTCAACGATATTCTTTCAAACAAACAATTCCTTTAGTTTCATAACCATTTTAAAATTGATTTCAACTAAATTATTTCTAATTTCATTCCATTTTATTTACATACTATATATTTGCATTTTATTTCATCATTGGTTCCAGACAAACCATTTTATTAAGCTCAATATTCCATGCTTATAAATTAATAATCATTACCCAAATTAAATCCACCCAAGTTTAATTTAATGGGCTTTCACCCTTACTCGAAGCCAAGCTTCTATTATTATTAACTTAAGTCAATTTACTTATTCCAACTTCATACTCCAGTTCACTTCCATTTTAATTTGATTCTCATCTAATCAAATTCCATTAAATTCAATTAGCCATTCTCATAATCCATTTTAATTTTTAATTCCATCCCCAGTTCATCTGAATTTGTTTTATTAATAACAAAGTCATGATTAACTTATTTATACCCGAACTGGATTTTATTTGCAAATGCAAACCATTTTTATTTCAATCCAATTCCACAACATTTCCACTTATATTTAATTCACCACCAATCCTAGTTGAATTTTATTTGTAACTCGAATCCATTCCCAACTCCATTATTATCTCATAATCCAACTTCTATTTAACCAATTTAAATCTCATTAACATATTCAATTAACATATTTATTCCAAATTAGTTCATTTCCACTTCCAATTCCATATTGGGTTTTTATCTTTAAAATAATCTTATTATTTTACCTGAGTTCAATTTCATTTTATAATTCAAATTTGGATTTTTATTACATTCTCCAAATACAAAACAATTTTATTTTGGCTTGCTATTTAACTTCTTCATATTTTTCTCATATAAGTCAAACATTTATTTATATTCACATTTCCATCCATTGATAATCAATCTCATTCATCTTCTACTTTTAGTTCGGAATTATATATTTTTACTTAGTCAAGTATATATTTTTATTTCAATGCTCTAATCTTTATGGGCTATTTTAAATTCATTCACCCCAATACAATTTCTTATTCAACATACTTTCACTTGTTAAACTAAGATTTTAATTCCACTCAATATTATCTATAACTCAGCTTAATTTTATTTCAATTTAATTCGTTTGACTTAATTTCAGTTAAATCTAGCATCATACTATACCTTTTAATCCACCAATTCACTTGGATTTAATTAAATAAGAACATAATTTCATTTAATATCATCCATATCTCCATTCATTTCCTTTCAATTTGATTCCAACTTAATTCAAATACAACTGAATTTTATTCTAGATTGATTCAACTTACCTCCATTTACTTAGCTTAAATTAATTTCAACCCAATTTGATTTTGTCTTCCAATTCACATTTAGTTTCTATTTTAGCATTTTAATCACATTCAAAATTTATTAATTTATTTCTATTAAATTTTCTCAATCCGATTCATCTATATTCTACATTTTATTTACTTCACCAATTTACTTATATTATTATTTCCCGTCATTAGTTAAATTTCAAAAGTTAAATTTTCAACTTAATCCAAGTTAAATCCTTATTTTTGGCTTCCTATTAATTTTAACTCAAAAATTCAATCTCATATTTTCCTTGGTTATATAAGCCATTTTAAATCTTTATAATCTTATTTGTCTATCATACTATCATCCAAACACTTTAATTATATATAATAATTTGCAGAAAATTATTTCTTTTTATATCAAAATATATTTTGGGTAAAAGTATTTCATTTACCCGCTTTTGGAAACAATATTGTGTCGAATTGTTCTATTCAAGTGTTTAGAAACCCCTTCGGCCCAGTTGTGCAGACTGCGCCGACGAAGGTTCATATGCCACTCAATAAATCAATCAACACAATATAAAATCATTTTATATTCACTAACAAATACGCTCTCATATCTATTAATACACTCAAGCTCATTCTACAGTACTAATGACTCTATCTCTAATGAGTAATTCCCACCAGAGCCAAGGTTCTCGTTTAACCTTTCAGCTCTGATACCAAGTGTAAAGGCCCGCAAATCTGTACCCCTTTGAACTAACAAAATTCCACCACGGTTCTGTCCAAAGTGGCACAAATGTACGAGTCTTTGGGTAAAAGAAGAAAGAGGTAGAAAAAGAAAAGAAATAACATCAGAATCTCACATCACAGTGGAATAAAATATAATATATAGAATACAGATTTAAATACAAGAAATTTGTACTGTTATACATATACATACGTACCATCATCAGAGTACAACAACCATCCATACAGAGACAACCTAATACATATCCATACACAGCGGAAATAATAGTCAAATACGGGAGTACGCTCTTTCATCCTGCTCGTCTCCTGAGCTCTTTGCTTTTAACCTGATCTTGTTTAACTCGGTCTGACCCGAGCATCATGTAAAACAACACCCGAGTCAGTCTAGAAAACCAGCGTGAGAGAACACGCTCAATTGGATTATTATATTTTCAAAAATCCTTTGAAAAACAAAAGCATCTCGTAAGACCACGACACAAATAAACATGTCGGGTTTTTACCTTACGATAGCCAAAACATTTTTATTAAATTCATCTGATATTATAATAGTGTCTATAGAAAGTAAAATAGAATCTAATTGAAATACTTGCATCTCACGTTTCAGCAATAGTTGGGCACAATCAAAACCGTACAGGCGCTTATTGGAGATTAGATTCCATAAAATGGCAGGGCTACCGGGGGTACCGCCCGCCACAGTACCTGGTCTAGATCAAAGTACCGAGGAGCCACCCTAACTCCCCTGCAACACAAGACCGGAACCATCCCTTACTGGACAGTCCCAAGCAAGATCACCCCGTGATTGGCGCGACCAACCACTCACTAAGCCAAAATAAAAAGGGACATCTAGACAGGGGAAACCTTACTCTCCAATGGGGGCTACCCACAAAGCCTTCTGCACCTCCCCTGTTTTAGCCATTCCTTGTTGATGAGGCTTGAGGCTAAGCGTTACCTTTTCAAGAACGAGTCCCACTTAGGATGCTCATAGTCCACCTGACGATGTTATGAAAGAATTTAATCCATCTAAGTTGCCTTGGGTCTGGACAAACCGAATCACCGTCTTCAACTCTTCACGGTCTCCATTCGTAACGTTCAAACCGGATCGAAGTGGTTTTCGGATAATTAAATCTGATCCCGGACTCTTCGAAACGATCAGCGCATTGTCCAATATTGATTGTCGATTATTTAACGATCAAATAATCATTCACAAGCAACAATCAAATAATTTCCTCAAATTATTTATTTTCAAATATTATTCAGATATCATTTCCATTTTAACCCATTTGAAACAAATTTTCAAAGTCCTTTTATTTCCATGAAATCATTTAACTGATTTCTTATACTCGCTCACATTTTGATTTACCCTTTGAAAATATTCTTTATTTTTCCATTCCATCCTCAAAAATCAATTTACACTTTCCTTATAATTTCTCAAACTCACTTTTTCCACTTAAAAAGATTTCTCTTAAATCTTATCTCATTTAATTAAATTTGCTTACCATCACAGGAGGGTTTTAATTGGATTTTAAAAGCATTTAAAAACATACATATTTATAAAATAAGAAGTATGGTTTTATACAAATTATGGTTTGAAAGTAATATTAAAGTTCATTTCCAGTTAATGATAAAATTCAAAACTGGTGTTAGAAAATTAGAGTTTGTTAATAAATATTTGCCAAGCCTTCAAAGTAACTAATTCAAAAAAAAAATTACATTCTTATAATAGTTTATAATTTTTTTTATATAGTATAGTAATTTAAAAATATTCCCTTTTAAAATAAATTTATAATTTTGGAAAACCCAATATCCATCTATAAATGCCTCTTGTCCCAATTCACACTTCTTACTTTCGGAAATATTCTACTATTTTCATTTTAAACAAATTTATAACTCAATATAAGATTTCTCCTTGACTTATCTCTTCCCATATTTACTGGTTCCTTCCTTTCCATTTATAAACCCGTTTATAAATTTGATAAACTCCCCTGAGTTTCCATTTATCTGTAAAATAATTTTACTCAAAAATTGCATCTTTTACAATTTTATACCTCAATAGAATTTCATATCATTCCTTAGTAATTCATTCCTTAGTAAAATTCCTTTTTGTTCCATAATATAATTCCCTTTTTATCTCTTAATAAATTATTATCTTATTCCCTTAGAATTTCACTTTTATTCCTTAGAGTTATTAATATATAAGTTAAATTGTCCAAAACTTAACTTTAACCAATTTTAAGTATAACCAATGTAATAAATATTCTTTTTTTTATTTTACTTTATTCTCAATAGAAGTTAATCCAAATCCTAAATAAATATTCTTTTAATTTAAGTTTCATTTAACTTCCTTTAGTTAAATTATTTACGGTATTTAAAAATTATCAAATTCCAATTTCCATGCTATTTAACACTTAATAATTCAATTCGCATGCAATTCCATATTATTTCATCCAACCTGTCATATGAACATATATATATATATATATATATATATATAGCAAATAAATATCTTTAAGGAATCATGTTGGATCCCTCTAACCTGTTTTCCCCGCATCCACAGATATTAGCAAAAAGTAAAATATCAATTCCACTTCAAAGTGGAATATTGCAGTATATGGGTCTATAATATCATCCAATGAATAAATTATTATAAATCAACCAAACACATCCAATGATTTAAATTTAACATTTTTTTAACTATGGCATCCAAATGAGTGAGGAAATCTCAACTTTTCTTTTAAGTTGCAATCCTTTCCAATCTCGACTTGTTTTCCATACTTTTGACCTTGAATAACAATTGTATGAACTTTATTAGTATATGGACAAATTGAATAATTATTTGTCGTTTAATAAATTTATTCTTTAACTATAATAATTTAGTTTTTAACTAATGATTTATTTTAACAATTAATTATATTTAAACTAATTCTTCTTTCTTTTTTTAAAATATTTTAGTAACTAAAATAATTTAAATAAGTTGACTAAACAAATTGTCCACCAATTTCATATCCTTTTAAAATGAACTGGTAATATTTAAAATGTAGAAATGTATATTTATTTTATTTTTATTTTTATAATTTTCTCTTTGAAACTACTTATCCCAAATTGACATATATTGATTTTATTTTGAAACTACATATATATACTCATGAAAATAAGTAAATAGATTTTTAAAATCAAATTTTTATATAGACTTCAAATAGTTTAAAATTCATATTTACTCCTAAAAATCGTATATATATACACACATACTTTTAAATTAAACTAGAATAAATTTTAAGATCTAAAATTATTTAACAGTAAAAATATTCTTTTTTTTCCAGAATCAAAACACTAACTTACCGTAAATTTTAAATCTAAACCTCAAATTTAAAACTTAAATTAACTAACTAAATGTACGGCAATATATAATTATACCTCACTAAACCACGCGCGAAACCCTCATCAGCTTCGCTTCCGAGATGCCGTTCGAAACCACTTCGTCGCGACCTTCCTGAGTCGCGCACGTCTCCACCAAGCCCCACGCGAAGCCGCACCACCCAAGCAATGACGCGAACGCAAGCTACAACCGTTACATCCTCGTCGCCGCCCTCCTCAACACACGCCGTCGCCACGAAAATGCGATCAGCAGCCACGACCAACACTTGCCCTAACCACGCCTATGTCGCCACCGAACATCCACGAAATCACGACACGGCCTAAAGCACGAACGCGAATTGATTCATGTGCTTCCCACTCCATTCGATTTCGCTCGACATTTTTTTTATATGTGCCGATGAAATTCGGACAAAGGAAGAAAAGGGGGGAAACGAAGAGGGTTTCGAAAATAAAAATATGAGGGGTTTGGTTTCGCGGTAAAAGAAAGGAAAGGGAGCCATTAATTTAATTTAATTTTTCTAATCGAAGAGAGAAACAAGAAGCATCGTGATTTTAAAGAAAAAGGGAAGCGTATAGGAGAAGACGAACAATAGTGTTCTGATGGGATGAAAGTGTGTTGAGGAAGCTTGATTAATTTATTTTAAACTTTAAATTTAAAATCTTCTCGAATTACGCAATTCAAAATCCTGACCTCCTATCGATGTGTGCCGCTCGGCTTCTATAATGTTATACACCTATTCTGAACGCAATGGAAAAGGTTTCGAGTCCTAATCCGATCGTATGGAGAAGATAGCTTTTTGGATCGACTATTAAAAATAATTCAATTAATTATTTTCTAGGCGTTTACATTTCGCACGATTACACGATAGCTCCAAAAACTATGAAATTTGAAATCCGATAATAATTCAATATTACGGATCCAACGGAACTGGTTTCGTCAAATTTCGAGATTGTGCCTCGGATGGCTATTTTTAAATATTAATTTAAATGAAATATTTTAAAATCGAGCAAACCACTGCTAAATTCAAATTTTAACTCATCTATTATTTTCAGTATTATTAATATAAATTCTATAAGCCTTTAAAATATTTCAAACAAGCTTACTACCCCAGATTTAATATTTTACCCGATGTTCAATTACTATTTTAATAATTAATTGATTCAACAGGTCGTTATATTTAAATTCAGAATCCTTTCTATCATATAAAACCGAACTGTTTATATAAAAAATCAAATTAAAGTTCTAATTAAATATTTAAATTCAATTTAAATATTGCAAATTAATCGTGAAAAAATCCGGGTCATTACACTATTATAATATCATGTGATTTTGATATAAAATGTTTTGGTTATCGGAAGGTAAAAACCTATCGTGTTTATGGGTGACGTGGTCTTATGAGATACCTTTGTTTCTAATAGATTTGATTAGATTTGATAAAAGCAATAATTCAAATTTAGCATGTTTTCTCATATTGGTTTTGCAGACTAACTCATGTGTTATTTTATTATAATACTTGGGTCAAACCGAGTATTACAGATTCTGGTTAGGATGCCACGAAGCATAGGAAACGTGCTGGAGGAGTCTCAGTCTTATTCCTCATACTTGATTATATTCCACTATGCGTGCTAAACTTTATGTTCAGTACTTGTATGGAGAAGTTATTATAACTATCCAGATTTATTTGTTGACTGTTGTACTTTGATGATTATTTATATATTACAGTTACAGTTTCTTTGTATAAAAATCTGTTATTATATATTATATTTTGTTTCGCTGCGATTGTGAAATTCTATATTGTTGTTTCAATTTTTTTCTTTCCTCTTCTTCCTCATAGTTATTCGTCTTTTCGTGCAATTTTTGTTGGACAGGTGTGATTTAATGTCAGCTCAGAGGATATGGAATGGTGGGTCACTATAAGACAAGTGGTTGTAATGTGTTCTATTAAACCTTCAAGCTGTTCAAATTGATTAACATAGTGCATAACATTGGTGGTTTACTTTAGAGATGAAAAGGTATCATATGGCCTATCAGGATCATCCCTAAAACATGCCTGAATAGCTTTATAGAAAACAACCCATTGATCATAATCTATAACAGTATGTGAGTACCTATAGAACCATTGTAGTGCCATCTTTTTCAGATGGTATGTACAAATATGGACTCATTCTTGAATATCTGCTTTGCTGTATTGAAAGAACTGCTCTACTTGCCAAAGCCAATCAATTATTCTGTTTTTACTTGTTCATTATGGGAAATCCATCTGACGGTCTTTAATGCCTTGGATGTTTCTTTATAACCCAACTAATACTTCTTGAGAATTTTTCTCTAGTCTTTTAAGTGATAATGCAGTTCTATTATTTATAAGATCTTTCTTCTACCATTTTTCTTATTATGGTAGTTCTTTAAGATTGACAGAATTAATCAGTGGTAAGGTATCTCTATAATCATTAGAGTAGTCATACAGTGCTGAATTTCAATGGTGAGGGTTAGTATTATGCTCATCAGGTGGCTCTGATACCAAAATGGTATATTCTCCTAGTTCTTGGCAATTTTGGCTCTGGTATGAGTCATGGTGAATGATCAATAGGGGATGGGATTGGTTAGGAAGAAGGTGTAACAGAGGCTTTCAGGTGGTGGAATTATTCAAATGCAGCAAACTAGAAATATGAAGAAGAAGTGGTGATGTAATGCTGAAATATTATGGTGGTTAGTAGATTGAACGAGGAAGTGAAAATGGATTCAAATTACTGAATGAGTTGAATATAGGAAAGCGGTGAAATTAGAGCAGCAGCAAATAGAAGAATGCAGAGTTGAGAAAAAATTCATGACTATTTATAATCTTTTTATATACGTCTATTTACATAGCCTTACCCATATATTTATAGTATTGATTAGGTAGACCAAATCAAACTAGCCATTACATGTTAATTTATCTAATATACCTGACTAACTTTTAAATTATATAGCCACTTAGACTGCAATAGAAAATAAGTTGTGCATGCATGCACGTGCACAACACGGTCTTCAAACTGGCTTTCCCTTTGTAATCTCACGCTTAAGTTGATATTATCTTGCGTCTGCATCTCTTCCAATCTTCAACATCATCCTCCTTAATTCCAGTTAGCCTAGGTGGATGGCGAAGCCTCATTCTCAATTGTTTTTATTGAAATGTCCCTTCAGGCGAATGCCTATCAGGTGTTTGATGAATTGTGTGAGCATAACAAATTCACAAAGTATATCTTTCGTACATATTAAAACAAAAATTCGCAAATTTTTAATTGATGTGTCTTTTTTACTTTTTTGAACTTCATATGGCGTGTTTTATGAAGTAAACACAATTACTGACATTTTATATGTCTATTAAGTGGATCTAGAATATACTATGGTTGCTCAATGCGAGTATGGAATTTTTAATCTTACATCAAAATTTGATCTATGAGTTTGATATGCAATCACTTGTAACTTTTTTTTGCTACTTGCACCCATAACTCCATCAAGTACTTCATTTATTAAAGGGTAGATTTGATCTTCTCAAGGCATATAATTCACCGCATTTTTGGTGGACTTCAAATGGATTACAAAAATGGATAATGGAATCATTTTGTCATTATTTAGAAAATTGTTAGGTGGTATAAAACGTAATTTTCCCTCCGTTGATTGAAAAATAATAATTTTAAACGCTATATGTTTTTCGGTGACCAATCACCATCTTTCCGTCTTTTTTAGCAAGAACCTGCTAAACTAATTCTTGTTGGACTGTTATCAATTTTTTTTCGATGAGTAGTTATAAAATTTCGCTTTGCGCAAGTTATGAAATTGCAAGTTTTTATTAGGGAGGATTATCATAACATTTTTTTAGGTGGAGTCCCCTTAAATTTTTCTTCAATTTATCCAAAAATAAAGTCCCTTTGGTAATGTTCTTATTCACATATAAATTGAATGGAGAAACTCAAGTTTGACCAAGATGTATTTCTCATAGATTAATTATATGGATAAGAACAAACTTGATGACTTAGAGAAATCATTCATAAATACATCAACTTTAAAAATATAGAGGTTGAAATCCTTAGATTAATGGGAGGAATCAAAAACAAGTAGTTAACTAGTCGATGCAATCAATCTGGCTATCCATAATTTAAGAGACTTTGGACAGCAGATCCTATTTTTAATCAAGACATAAAAAATAAACTTCTTCGATAAGTTATGTAAATTAGGTCCTTATCCATAGACATCTATTATTAGTAACCGCTGTTATTATATCCATTTAAGTACTACACACCTAAATGCATTTAAAATATTCATTAAGCATTAACATTTTCTGAAAACATTAGATTGACAAACCATTTTCACCATTAAAGCACAAATTTGTGATCTTTTAAATGATATGTGTTATGCATATGCAAATATCTAATTTAATTATATCTTTTTTGTATAAATAACGTATTCATACATGTGTCGTTGAAATGCAACTATAATTTCCTTGTTCAATTTAATAAATTCAAAATTAATAAATATTCAGTTTAAAGTCAATTTCAAATATGGTATGTAGTTAAAATTACGACTAGATTTCTTTTAATGCACTTAAATTATAACTTCATCAAGACTGAATAAACTTATCAAAGGAAGCCAAAATTTGTATTGGATCACATAAATTACAGTTTCAAATGCAATAGTTACATAATTCAAAAAATACAATCAAATAATAAATGCACTTTCTTGAATTAATTAAACTATAGTTGCGTTAAGTTTGGATAAATCATCGAATACAACCAAAATCATTATTGCACCACATAAATGTAGTTGAAACATTCAAATGCAATCATGAAAAATTAAAAATTTGTAGTGAATGATCGAATTATTTGTTATTCCCGATATATGATGCTTTATGATGTGAGTTATTCTGGTTTAAGCTGGGAACTGTAATGTAATTTATTCATTCTGTGATGTAATTTATTTATCTGTGAATGTAATTTATTATCTGTAATGAATTTATTTCCTTTATATGTGATCTGTGAATAAAAGATAAGCGTTATAGCTTATATCGCTTATCAAATATATTTCTATGTCTGAATCTGTAATGATTAATGATGTTGTTGCACTATTATTGTGTGTAAAACCCCTGGACCACATATACATGCACAAATATGGATTGCACGAGGAAATTGGTTAAGTCACAGATATTTGAAATTAATATTTTTGAAACGGTTTTTAAATTTGAGTTTTGAATTCAAATGGTTGTGGAAATGGATTTGGGTTAAATATGGAAAGCTTTTGAAAAGAAGTTTTGAAGATAAAAGTTATTTGGGATAACTTAATTAAGTGTTGAAAATCTGTATAATTTGATTGAATTTGAATTCAAGATTTGAAATTGAATTCTATGTTTTGAAATTATGGTTTTAAAAAGGTTATAAAAGTTATAAATGTGTTTATATGGGTTTTAAACCATTTTAAAGGTATTGTTTTGGGAATTTGAATTTTAACCCAAATTTTATACTTAAAGAGCTTTGACTCGTGCAATTGTAATTGGATTTTTCCAAAATGAAAACAATTTCTTTTTAATAATTATAACTTTCATTTGAAAGAAAGGGTTCCCTAATTGTGTTGAAATGATTTCATGTTTTAAATAGGAATTGTTTTGAAAGCTATGAATTAAATCTTTGATTTAAAGATTGATTGAGTTAATCCAATTTGAAATGGAATTGTTTGAAAAGCCATAAATATATCTTTTTGAAAGATGGGTGAACTTTGTGAAGTGAATCTTTTTGTTTAAAGATTTGAAAATGGTAACTTGTTTAAACCATTTGAAAGGAAAATTTTGGGTTTTAAGTTTTGACTAACTGAAATATCAATATCCATATGTTTTTAAATATTGCGCTCATTATTCGGTTTAGCCAGGAGAGGATCATGTGTCATATAACCCATTCTGAATAATGATACGATGTATTGGATTGCATTTGAAGACCGGTGTTGAAGACCGGGTATTTGTGGGAACGATAGGATAACCTATCGATTGTCTCTGCACTGAGTAGCTACGCTATAGAGATTCCCTAAGTGATGGGAAGTCCGATCGGGATTGTGAATGCCCGAATTGCAAGGGCTTATTTGGAAGTTCCTTCAATTCTGTTCGAACCAGGAACAAACTTGTATGGATGTATGTCTGATGTTACACTTTGAGATGTAAAGATGGTTTCTATCAAATACATTTCTGTTTGGTGGCGAAGATTTATTCTCTTAGCTTAACACCCATCTCTGAGACATACGAGCTCAGAGGTTATGTAGTTGATGGTTACTAGTGATACATCCCAATTTGGTAACGTGGCATGCGAAGTGTTGCTGATCATTTGTTGATCAAAGCATGGCTTTGTGAAAAAGCGTAGCTTTGTGGACGAGACTGCATCACGACTTCACACCCCAAAAATGGTCGAAACAGGAAAGATGCAGCAAGGTTTCAGTGGTAGCGCCCCTAGGGTATGTCCATTCCTTCTGGAAAAGGGTGGTATTATGGTATGGAGCCCAGATACTTAACTTATGTGGACACCGTATCTATTACTGTGTGATGATTGTGGTTGAGAGCTCTCGGATAAAGGTCGCAAACCGGGAAGGGGGTAAACCGGCCTTGTGTTGGCAGAGAACTGAGGGATAGTTCTCAGGGCGTCCCTCCAGAGGCGTACCCATGTGGCCCAGGAAGTTCCTTTGCCTGACCATTCATTGGAAATCCAATCATCCAATACCAGCCCTTTACGATTGCATTTGTATTACCAGCCACCTCAGGTGGTAGCTATAGTAGGCATAGTATAATGGTACCTATGCTGGCTAAAATTAATATTATACTTTTGAAATGTTTTATGCACTAATAATAATATCAAATGGTTTTCGCATATCAAGCATTTTGACTGTCATAAGGAGAAATCTCCTCCAAGTGTGCGCTTGCATTGTGTGTGTGGCGGGAGGCCTTATGGCAGTTTCATTTTCCAAAAAGCATTGCGGATTTCAACTTTTAAAACCTTTTGTTGTTTGGTTTAAAGATAACACTATTTTTGTTTACTCATATCAATCCGATGACAGACCCGGAGTTTATTGTTCCTTTCCTAAACTCTGGGTGCCCACAATTTTCCATACGGAGAGTCTAGAGTTGGGTTTTTCAGATAGTCAAATAGTAGATATTGATTCAGTAGTCTTCAGCTTTCTCTTTATAATTCTTTGGAGTTTTCGGATTCGTGACTGACCTGGATTACTTAGCTTTATGCAACGTGATGGGTGGTTCGAGCTTCTGGATTGAGTTATTTGGTTTAGAGCTTTGATGATGGAGTAGTTGTTGCTATTTGAAGTTATTATTCCGCTACTATTTGCTTCCGCTGTTATATCTTATCTTTGATATTGTTGAGCATTATTGATACAATTGTTGTATATCATATTTTGGATATTGTATCATAGGAGTTGTATATGATATTGTTCTTTTCCTTCCGCTTTGTTGTTATACCTAATGTGTTATAAGCTCCGGCGAATCGGATTACAACAGTCGAATCTGAGGCATTCGAGTACGAGTGAAGTATGGATGTCGATTTTCGAACGCAAAAAATCCGGATCGTCACATTTGGTATCAGAGTTGAAGGTTAAAACTTTAGCTCAGGAGTGTAACACATTAGGTAACTCATTAGAGATAGGGTGAAGTATACCCTAGAATGAGTATATCCCAAAGATATCCGCTCAAATGCCTCAGTAAATTCTCTTACTATCCATTGGTAGTAAGTATGAGTGCAAGAAGAGGAGAGATAGGGGATAGGGAAATACCACTACAAATGGTCAATACCCTGAAAACGACAATGGAAATATCTTTCTCTATCAATCTCCTTTGATCCGATTTCAATTTCTCTTATTTCTTCGTGGCACCACTAGAGAAGAAGATTTTTGTGTAGTGGCATTGCAAATCATTGTAGATAATACTTACTTTGTATCCTCACCAGTTTCTTATCAATATTTTCGTTTTTAACCCAAATAAATTTGAAAATTTAATTTGAAATAAATTGATTAACAAACATGAAGTTAAATTTGAATTTGTATCGATAAAACGATTTCGATTAAAACCAAATTTGAAATTTTATTAATTTCTTGTGAGTATCAAAGTCCGAAGAGGGACAAGTTGGTGTATACTTTTAGATATTCCAACCTGGATTGAGTATCTATTGTTAGTTGCGTTGGGTCTAGATATAGTCTACAAATGGTTAGTTATCCTTCGAACTAACCAATATCCTGTATATTTCGTAGACTGGATTACCCGAGTTTCCTGTGTAATATTGAATGAGTTCGTTCTCGTATCTATTGTTGATATTCTGATTTGGTAAGCCAAATACAGAATAGATAATCAGCTTGATTGATGAGTCGATTCTCTATCTTTGTGTATCCATTCTTTGTCGTCTCCCTAGCAAATTTCGAGGATGAAATTTTCTAAGGGGGGAATCTGTAACGATACTGATTTTTGAGTTAAATTTAAATTGATAATTAATATAAATTTGTGGATTTAAATTGTAAATTAATTAAAAAAAATTCCAAAACTTGTAAGATATTTGTTTGTTAATATATATGTATATTCATTATAAATTGAAATTTGGATTCGAAATTCAAATATAAATATATTGAATTTAAAACACTATCTTTTAATTTAATAAAAGTTGTTTTCTAAATATATATTTATTCTATATATATATATAAGTATAGATTGTGATATAATTTTCAAAAGACTATTTAAAGGTTAAATTCTAATGTATATGTAATATATGCATTTATTAGTGTATAATGTAATTTTAAAATCATTTTTCTTCAAATTTTATGTATAATGGTTTGTATATAAATGGATATAATACAAATGCAAATAGAAAACTTTACATAAGAATATGTAAATATAACTAAGATAAAGTAATATGAAAATACATAAATACATTTGTAAGCTTTTGAGTAACATGTATTATACATGTATAAGTATTATAAAAAAAATTTACTAGTGTAAACCATATAATGTGAAATTAAACAAGTGTAAAACAAATGACAAGTAATTTAACAAGTGTTGGCTTAAGGTGAACAAGTGGCAAAGAGTAAATTTTTCTTTTAATTAAATTTCTAAACATGCATAAGAAAGAATTAAAATCAAATTTCTCAAGTTTTTTCCAAACCTGCAAAAATAAATTCAAAATCCTAAAAAACAAAATTTCAGAAACAAAGAAAATCAAAACCATTTTCAACCTGAAGCCAGATCTGAAACAAATGAAATCAGGAACAAAATCAAGTATCAGATCGAAATGAATCAAAGTCAGGATCAATCTAAGCTTCAGTTTCAAGTGTTGATCAAATCAGAAGCAAAACAAATTGTAACAACCCGATATTCGTGTCGAATTATAATCGACAATTTAAACGATTAATATTGACACAAATTTCCAATTGAAGTTTTTAAATTTGGATTTAAAATTCTTTTACAAATTTTAAGTAAAATTTTATCGGGCTTTAAAATAAATTCTCGGCCCACATTTAAATGTTTGAAGCCGTGGAAAATAATTTGCAAAAAAAAAATAAAATAAAAAATAAAAGTAGCCCTTGTTTTTTTAATTGGGCCGTGATAAATTGCAAAAGCAATAAACAATCCCCTTTCCCCCCTTTTTATTCCATTTTTTCATTCTTTCGGCCCGTCCCCTTTTCTTTTGCTTGTGAAAAATGGCGGCCTCTCGTTGTCGAATTAGGGCTTCGGCTTCTTTCTGGGATTAGGGTTTCGATTCCGATGGTTGCTCGTCTCGCGTGGCTGCTGCGGTGTGCTTGGCCTCAATTCGTCGACTAGGTGAGACTTTCTCACATCTAATTCACTCAAAATATGAGATTTCGTTCGTTTTTGTTTTCGTGGTCATCTTTGTTTCGATATTGGGTTATTGACTGTGTAAATTCGTATATGTGAGTGATTTTATACACTCACGTCTTCTAATTCTCACTCGAGTTCGTATAAAAAATCATTAGTACTCGTCTATTGATTTATCTCGGCCACTTGATTTCTGGTTGAATGATTATGATGATTTCTGGAATTTATTTGAATTCGTACATATTGTGATTACTAGTTTCATAGTTTTAGTTTCTGGTTTGTTCGCTCTTTTTGCCTTGGTCATCATGGTGTTGATTTTTAGTTGGCATCGGCCACTTTGATTTTTGCTAAAATGCTTTGCTGTTGCCTTTTGTTTTACTGATGTGTTTTGAACTGCGGCTTGATATTTACTCTGTTCAATTGCCACGGCTACTATGATTATCTGGAAGTTTTGGTTTTGTGAATTTTGGTTACTTCGACCTACTTTGGTTCACACGGCAGTTGACTTTGTGAATTCTTTGATCTTTGTATGTCATAGCTTGGGTTTCTGATATTCGAGCTTGGCATTGTTTATATGTTTGGTTTGTGGCCATTCAATCACTGTCTTGCATTGTTGTTTTGACTTAGCCTGACATAGTCACTTGGAGTTTTTACCACTGCCTGTGCGTAGTGATGTTTCACAATTGCATATAGGTATTTGTGTATTCATGCCTGTGACCATTCAGGTTGCTTGCATTGAGTTTGATCATCATGTAACATATTTTGATAGAACCATTGCATTGAAAATATTTTCTATATATTCATTTTTGTTGTCCAAAACATAAAGGCATATCAATGTGTGCCATGTTTCTTCTGATGCACTTCTTACTGGCTAATAATCAAGTCTGTTAACACTGATTAGTGTATATGAGCAGTTTACTTGTTTAGGTTCTGTTGCACCACTGTTAAGGCTATGGTATTGATATTCGAATCTGGTTAGTTCACTATATCACATGTGAGCTGTCTTGGTTCACTTGATCTTGTCACAGCTCTGGTGCATTCCTGTGCTTGATGTTCACTTATTGTTCGAGACAGTTGCACTAATCTATACTCTATTAGAGCCGAGCATTTCCACTTGTTCAGGTCTTAATTGATTCCTGTACAATCTGCTTGTGTCTTTTGCAGCATTGTACACTTCCATGTATAAAATTCCTAATGCTTATATTAAAATGTGACCAGTTTGTATTATTATGCATGAATCCCTCCTCTGTCTCATATATGATAAGGTGGGCAAGTTTTACCCAGGTCACTAACTAAAAGAATTAGTAAGTATGCAAACTAGATCATAGTGAAACATGTTGATTATTTATGTACATTTCCTATATAAGTTGCAGTCTCCAGTTCCATGTAGTTGTTATAGGTGCCCTTTATCTATTGTTTGCATGAATATGGGTACTACTTCCTTTTCTTACGCATGTGTGCTATGCTGTGCATACGTACATTTATAACCTTGTGTATGATGTCACCTTGGTTGGTTTATATGTCTGCAGCTCTAAGTTGCATCTCTGTTTCATTTTATCCATGTGCAACCAGTAGTGTATGTCCATTGTGTACATTTGGGTTCGCATTTATGTCGTCCAGACTTGACCTCTGCAGTTTTGATTGCTGTTGGTATTCATTGGGTACATCATCACTGTAGTGGCAAGGCAGTGCACGCAAGCGTGAACTGCAGCCACACGGTATTGAGTTTTTGGGCACGACATCACTATAGTGGCAAGGCAGTGCACGCAAGCGTGAACTGCAGCCACACGGTATGGCGTGTATGATATTCTTTTTGTTTTGACTTATGGATCTTTTTGCGTATTCCATATTCCGTAGTGGCGAGGCAGTGCACGCGTGCGTGTACTGCAGCCCTACTTGAATTAATATTTTAATGGATATTTCAATGGTTTGAACTGTTTATTCATTTCAATTCGATATTCTGAATTGCATTCTGATTTGGTTTAATTACTGTCGTCTATTCAGTATTTAATTATTATTTCTTCTGTGCACTAATAACTGAGTTTGAATTAGACTGACCCAAGTATTATTTTCTTTTGAATTTAATACTCGGGTCAGACCGAGTATTTCAGGTTGTAGATATTCTGCTTTGGGTTGCTGCTAGAGCTATGAAGTTCTTTCATATCTTTTGGAGTAGTCGTCGTTATTTGTAGTAGTCTGTAAAATTGTATTGGAAGATATGTGTTCATGTATATTAAATACGTTAATGTACTTGTATATGTAACTTCCTGAGTGGACTGTTGTAGTTGTATCATATGTACCGTGTCAAATGTATTGTAACTGACATCAGTTATTGTATATATGAGACTTTCTGTTCCATCTGTGTTCCGCATTTATATTATCTGTGTTGTTATTTTATATTTACTGTTCTAAACTATTACGAACCATCGTAGTTCGTTTTATACTGGAATTGGGGTATTTCGATGGGAGAAAATAAATCAGAGATGAAAAATGAAAGAATATATATATTTATATCACTCCCATCGAGATAACCAATACTAGTGTAAGGCCAACTATTGATGGCCGCTCCTCAACAGCCTTATTCTCCGTGCTAGTTGACAGCACTACACCGTAGTGTTCTTGGCTAGCATGGGTATAGAGGTGGGGCGTCACAGCTTGGTATCAGAGCCTGGGGTTTAGAACAAATATAAAACATAACTTAGATAGTACATGTGTTACAACTATTTGTCGATGTTTTATTTCACATCTTTGTCTTAAGATCATCTTTGATTGTTAGGAATGAATTCCTAACGCTTATTCGTGAGCATTGCTGCTATTCTCTATCGCACTTGCTCACTTGAGTTTACACTTCTAAGTATCAGTGTATATATGCTCTACCAAGTTGCATATTGCTGCAACTAGTACCCACTTCGATTTGAACTCGCATTGTTTATTCGAACTGCTATATATATGCATTCTTATCTCTGATTCGTGTACTTAATGCAGTTTCCATACAATTGGGTTTTGGGTATCAATCTTTGAGACAAATTGCATTCCAATTGTCGACTCTGTCTGTTTATCCATGGTTTGTTGGTTTTCATGTGCCTCTCTCTGATAGTTTTAAAATTTCTTTGGTATAAAAGAAATTGTCTTGGTCTTTTCCTTGTCGATATCGACGTTGACTTGACTTTTACTTTTGCTAAAGTCATTCAAGCATTTATACTCGTTCTGCTTTGTTTTTCCAATTGTTGATCGGTTCTTCTTTTCCGGTTAGTTGTTATCACCCTTGTCGACTTTGATAACTTCTATTTCAGGAATTTTGGGTATTCCTACTTTGATGGATTTGGAATCGAATTCTTTGTATTTTATTCACGTCTTCGAATGTGAATCTTAGTGAATTGATTTGGTTTTCGAATTTAATCGATTCTTGATTATTTCCCGATTTGTTGCTATCATTTATTAGCAACTTTGATGACCTTTTCTTCGGGATTTTTGTGAACATACCTTTCAATGAATTCGGTATCGATTTCTTTGGATTCTATTCACGTCTTCGTATGTGAATTCTTGTGATTGATTGTTTCTACAATCATTTTTGTGATTTGTCACTTTAAAAATATAAAGTTTTCAATACTGGTAGTAAATATCAAAAACTCTTTTATCAAAATGTTTTCAACTCTATTTTCAATACCAAACTCGTTTTTGAAACTGTTTTCCAATCTATTAGTATATATAAATCTTTATTTCACTCGTATGAGAAATCTAATTAAACGGCTTAGTAAAACAAGTGGTATGAAACGCTTGCGTTTACTTCGTCGGTTAATTGTTGGACTTGTTCGATTGAACCTCTAGTGACAAATTTTATTAGTGAAGATTTACAGTTTGTCCGTAAATATTTAAGTTAAGTAAGTGGTTATGGGACATGATGCTAAACTTTTACATTTACTGACTTAGTGTAATTGACACTTCTCGTTGATCATGACGATCATTTTTATGGTTAGACTAGGCCTCATCGGTGTGATTTCGTCTCACACATATCTCTTGGGCTTTGAGGATTGTCTAGACACCACTTGTGTGATTTCATTCACACATACTTTTCTTTTGATTGTGAGGTTAGACTAGACACCACTTGTGTGATTCCACTCACACATACCTCTTTTGATTTTTTGGTTAGTCTGGACCTCAATCTGTGTGATTTCGACTCACACATGTGGGGTAGCGCCCCACGGTCTTCGGGCCATTCGTGTGTCAAAAATTAATGGCTTGCAACCATGAGATAGCGTCTCGTTATGCGTTGCACGTGTTGATGATTTTTCATGCTCGCGGGTAGGTGAGATTCCGTGCTCCCGTTCTCGCTTTGCGTTGCACGTGTTGATGATTTTTCATGCTCGCGTGTAGGTGAGATTCCGTGCTCCCGTTCTCGCTTTGCGTTGCCCGTGTTGGTGATTTTCATGCTCACGTGTAGGTGAGATTCCGTGCTCCCGTTCTCGCTTTGCGTTGCACGTGTTGATGATTTTTCATGCTCGCGGGTAGGTGAGATTCCGTGCTCCCGTTCTCGCTTTGCGTTGCACGTGTTGATGATTTTTCATGCTCGCGTGTAGGTGAGATTCCGTGCTCCCGTTCTCGCTTTGCGTTGCCCGTGTTGGTGATTCTCATGCTCACGTGTAGGTGAGATTCTGTGCTCCCGTTCTCGCTTTGCATTGCACGTGTTGGTGAGTTTTCATGCTCGCATGTAGGTGAGTTTTCGTGCTCCCGTTCTCGTTATGCGTTACATGTGTTGATGAATTTTCATGCTCGCGTGTTGGTGAGTTTCCATACTCTCCTTTGAGTTTTCGTACTCCGTTCGAGTTTTCATACTCCGTTTGAGTTTTCATACTCTGTTCGAGTTTTCATACTCCGTTTGAGTTTTCATACTCTGTTCGAGTTTTCATACTCCGTTTGAGTTTTCATACTCTGTTTGAGTTTTCATACTCCGTTTGAGTTTTCATACTCTGTTCGAGTTTTCATACTCCGTTTGAGTTTTCATACTCTGTTCGAGTTTTCATACTCCGTTTGAGTTTTCATACTCTGTTCGAGTTTTCATACTCCGTTTGAGTTTTCATACTCTGTTCGAGTTTTCATACTCCGTTTGAGTTTTCATACTCTGTTTCATGTAGGTGAGTTTTCGTGCTCCCGTTCTCGTTATGCGTTACATGTGTTGATGAATTTTCATGCTCGCGTGTTGGTGAGTTTCCATACTCTCCTTTGAGATTTCATACTCCGTTCGAGTTTTCATACTCCGTTTGAGTTTTCATACTCTGTTCGAGTTTTCATACTCCGTTTGAGTTTTCATACTCTGTTCGAGTTTTCATACTCCGTTTGAGTTTTCATACTCTGTTCGAGTTTTCATACTCCGTTTGAGTTTTCATACTCTGTTCGAGTTTTCATACTCCGTTTGAGTTTTCATACTCCGTTTTAGTTTTCATACTCCGTTTGAGTTTTCATACTCCGTTTGAGTTTTCATACTCCGGTTCGAGTTTTCATACTCGCGTTCGAGTTTTCATACTCCGGTTCGAGTTTTCATACTCGCGTTCGAGTTCTCATACTCTTAGCTTGTGTTTTCTGGATTTCTTGTGAGGATTTCTAGAATTTGTGCTTCACCAATTTTCGTGATTTCTATTGATAAGTTTTATCAATTCTTGTGCATTGGTGAATTCGAGTGTTATTGACTTGTTATGAATACAAGTTTAGGGTATGATATCCCTTTCTATCTTTGAGAAGATTCTTGTGACCTTTTTGATGAACGAAAATTCATTGGTATTATATTTTGATGCCAATTATTTCGATGAAATTTTGACGTATGTCGAAGTTGCTACTGACATTGCTATTTTAATCACGTGTTTTAAAAATTTGTTATTCTTCAAAATATTTCAAAATATAAATCAAAATTGTTTTCAAAATCTTTACGATTTGCGCTTTCAAAAGAATGAGGAAGCGAATTAAACGTTTCAGAAAAAAATCGAGGACTATGACCCCTTTCTTTTACTGATTCGCTTAATTCCGGACTTGTCCGTTTGAGAACGTAAAATGTTATTTATTTAAAATACACAATTTAACACTTTCAAGGAAACGATGAAGTGAATTAAACGATTTAGTAAAACTCGTGGTTATGAGTCATGTGCGTTTGCTATTTCGGTTAATTTCGGACTCGTTAATTGAAAAATTTGTAATTTGAAATTTGATTACCGTTGTGGTAATTTCTGATTATCGTTTTGATAATTGGATGTTTATGATTTCTGATTTATCGTTTTTGATAATCAGATATTTATTGTTTCTGATTATCGCTTGTGATAATCAGATATTTGAGATCTAATTATCGTTTGTGATAATTAAATATTTGTGATTTAAGATTGATTTTCGATTTAGATAATCGAATACTTGTTGATTTGATTATCGTTTTTGATAATCGAATATTTGTGATTTGAGATCTCTGAATTATCTATTGATAATTAGATTTTGTTGATAATTTGTGAATTTCCTTTATGAAATTAAAAGATTTCTTTGGCGTTTATATTGTACTACGCCAGTGTACCGGCTCAATTTTCTGCTATTCATGACGTTTTCCACGTCTTCCAATTACGGAAATGCCTTTGGGATTTCCGATCTTTATTCTTGAGCCCGGTATTATTGAAGAAATTGAAGTTTCACTAGATTTGACTTTGAGCAAACACATTCTGGCTTGCTCCTTCATGCTCTCTATGGTGAACTTCATATTTCGAATTTCTTCATCTTGTGATGATATGCTCTTTTGGTTGTTACCTTTTGTCCATATATTCCTTAAGATTGCGAGGACGCAATTTCTTTAAGGAGGGGAGTCTGTAACAACCCGATATTCGTGTCGAATTATAATCGACAATTTAAACGATTAATATTGACACAAATTTCCAATTGAAGTTTTTAAATTTGGATTTAAAATTCTTTTACAAATTTTAAGTAAAATTTTATCGGGCTTTAAAATAAATTCTCGGCCCACATTTAAATGTTTGAAGCCGTGGAAAATAATTTGCAAAAAAAAAATAAAATAAAAAATAAAAGTAGCCCTTGTTTTTTTAATTGGGCCGTGATAAATTGCAAAAGCAATAAACAATCCCCTTTCCCCCCTTTTTATTCCATTTTTTCATTCTTTCGGCCCGTCCCCTTTTCTTTTGCTTGTGAAAAATGGCGGCCTCTCGTTGTCGAATTAGGGCTTCGGCTTCTTTCTGGGATTAGGGTTTCGATTCCGATGGTTGCTCGTCTCGCGTGGCTGCTGCGGTGTGCTTGGCCTCAATTCGTCGACTAGGTGAGACTTTCTCACATCTAATTCACTCAAAATATGAGATTTCGTTCGTTTTTGTTTTCGTGGTCATCTTTGTTTCGATATTGGGTTATTGACTGTGTAAATTCGTATATGTGAGTGATTTTATACACTCACGTCTTCTAATTCTCACTCGAGTTCGTATAAAAAATCATTAGTACTCGTCTATTGATTTATCTCGGCCACTTGATTTCTGGTTGAATGATTATGATGATTTCTGGAATTTATTTGAATTCGTACATATTGTGATTACTAGTTTCATAGTTTTAGTTTCTGGTTTGTTCGCTCTTTTTGCCTTGGTCATCATGGTGTTGATTTTTAGTTGGCATCGGCCACTTTGATTTTTGCTAAAATGCTTTGCTGTTGCCTTTTGTTTTACTGATGTGTTTTGAACTGCGGCTTGATATTTACTCTGTTCAATTGCCACGGCTACTATGATTATCTGGAAGTTTTGGTTTTGTGAATTTTGGTTACTTCGACCTACTTTGGTTCACACGGCAGTTGACTTTGTGAATTCTTTGATCTTTGTATGTCATAGCTTGGGTTTCTGATATTCGAGCTTGGCATTGTTTATATGTTTGGTTTGTGGCCATTCAATCACTGTCTTGCATTGTTGTTTTGACTTAGCCTGACATAGTCACTTGGAGTTTTTACCACTGCCTGTGCGTAGTGATGTTTCACAATTGCATATAGGTATTTGTGTATTCATGCCTGTGACCATTCAGGTTGCTTGCATTGAGTTTGATCATCATGTAACATATTTTGATAGAACCATTGCATTGAAAATATTTTCTATATATTCATTTTTGTTGTCCAAAACATAAAGGCATATCAATGTGTGCCATGTTTCTTCTGATGCACTTCTTACTGGCTAATAATCAAGTCTGTTAACACTGATTAGTGTATATGAGCAGTTTACTTGTTTAGGTTCTGTTGCACCACTGTTAAGGCTATGGTATTGATATTCGAATCTGGTTAGTTCACTATATCACATGTGAGCTGTCTTGGTTCACTTGATCTTGTCACAGCTCTGGTGCATTCCTGTGCTTGATGTTCACTTATTGTTCGAGACAGTTGCACTAATCTATACTCTATTAGAGCCGAGCATTTCCACTTGTTCAGGTCTTAATTGATTCCTGTACAATCTGCTTGTGTCTTTTGCAGCATTGTACACTTCCATGTATAAAATTCCTAATGCTTATATTAAAATGTGACCAGTTTGTATTATTATGCATGAATCCCTCCTCTGTCTCATATATGATAAGGTGGGCAAGTTTTACCCAGGTCACTAACTAAAAGAATTAGTAAGTATGCAAACTAGATCATAGTGAAACATGTTGATTATTTATGTACATTTCCTATATAAGTTGCAGTCTCCAGTTCCATGTAGTTGTTATAGGTGCCCTTTATCTATTGTTTGCATGAATATGGGTACTACTTCCTTTTCTTACGCATGTGTGCTATGCTGTGCATACGTACATTTATAACCTTGTGTATGATGTCACCTTGGTTGGTTTATATGTCTGCAGCTCTAAGTTGCATCTCTGTTTCATTTTATCCATGTGCAACCAGTAGTGTATGTCCATTGTGTACATTTGGGTTCGCATTTACGTCGTCCAGACTTGACCTCTGCAGTTTTGATTGCTGTTGGTATTCATTGGGTACATCATCACTGTAGTGGCAAGGCAGTGCACGCAAGCGTGAACTGCAGCCACACGGTATTGAGTTTTTGGGCACGACATCACTATAGTGGCAAGGCAGTGCACGCAAGCATGAACTGCAGCCACACGGTATGGCGTGTATGATATTCTTTTTGTTTTGACTTATGGATCTTTTTGCGTATTCCATATTCCGTAGTGGCGAGGCAGTGCACGCGTGCGTGTACTGCAGCCCTACTTGAATTAATATTTTAATGGATATTTCAATGGTTTGAACTGTTTATTCATTTCAATTCGATATTCTGAATTGCATTCTGATTTGGTTTAATTACTGTCGTCTATTCAGTATTTAATTATTATTGCTTCTGTGCACTAATAACTGAGTTTGAATTAGACTGACCCGAGTATTATTTTCTTTTGAATTTAATACTCGGGTCAGACCGAGTATTTCAGGTTGTAGATATTCTGCTTTGGGTTGCTGCTAGAGCTATGAAGTTCTTTCATATCTTTTGGAGTAGTCGTCGTTATTTGTAGTAGTCTGTAAAATTGTATTGGAAGATATGTGTTCATGTATATTAAATACGTTAATGTACTTGTATATGTAACTTCCTGAGTCGACTGTTGTAGTTGTATCATATGTACCGTGTCAAATGTATTGTAACTGACATCAGTTATTGTATATATGAGACTTTCTGTTCCATCTGTGTTCCGCATTTATATTATCTGTGTTGTTATTTTATATTTACTGTTCTAAACTATTACGAACCATCGTAGTTCGTTTTATACTGGAATTGGGGTATGTCGATGGGAGAAAATAAATCAGAGATGAAAAATGAAAGAATATATATATTTATATCACTCCCATCGAGATAACCAATACTAGTGTAAGGCCAACTATTGATGGCCGCTCCTCAACAGCCTTATTCTCCGTGCTAGTTGACAGCACTACACCGTAGTGTTCTTGGCTAGCATGGGTATAGAGGTGGGGCGTCACACAAATAGTTTTCAAAAGATTTTCAAAACCTGGAAAAAATAAAATAAAGCAAAAGCTTCAGCCTGATCTATGTGAGCATAACTCAACAGTTTCAAATTGATTCCAAAACTCAAGCTAGCAATGCAAAGATTGACTTCAACGAGTAAGGATACAGATCAAAACCAAAACAAGTTTCCAGATTCGAGTTTAAAACCAATTCCAAGCTTTGCATTCCTGTTCTTCTCTGTTTCATCAAAGATCAGGTGAGCAAACTATCTATACCATAATATATTATAGTTGCTGTACATATGATTAATGCTTGAGATGTGCTGTGAAAATACTTGCTTGCCTATATGTTTTGTGTTCATACAAGTATATATATATCTATTTATACATAACTGGGATTAAACAATAGTTGTTCAAAATTTTGATTTCTCTTTCCCTGATCATTATTAGACTTTAAAATCTAAACAATAGTTGTTTGTTTAAACGTGTTCTAGGATTTAAAAATAATTTTAAGCAAAAGTAATTAAAACTTTTCTGGAAATTTAAAAGAACACAGGAAAACCCAATGTTTGTTAAAAAATTCAAATACCATGATTTTTAGTTGTAATTACATCATGTAAAATGTTTTCGAAAATAATGATTTTTGAAAGTTAAATCTGAACTTTTAAGCAAGCATTTATTGAGTAATGCAAAGATGAACAGATTTGAGTTTTTTTTGTAACTTTTGGTGATCGGCAACATAGTTCATCTCGAGATCTTGAATGAAGCTCGTTGGGAGGTATGGTAGCTTGAGAAAAATGCTCAAAAAAATTTCTGATCATTGTGGAATGGGGCCGAGGTTAATTTAGGGTTCTTGCTCACGTTTTATTTAGGATCTAATTTTGAATCGTTGTTGTCTCGTCATCGCACCGTAACCGATCGCGCCAGTGGCGATTGAACCGAGTGAGGTTGGCGAAGCTTTGACCAAAGTGGTGGCGTTGTTGGTGGCTTGTGGCGGTCTAGCGAAGCAGTTTTTTTGATGGTTGGTTGTTATTCCAGTTTGGGTCTAATGGCGAAAATCCGAGTTCGTCGTTGTTACAATTTTTTGGGTTGTCTGAAGGCTTGAACAGATGATCGGTGATATGTTGAAGGTGGCTGGGTCGATCAAAGTTCATCAGAACTCTGGTGCACATACACAAGGTAGCATGTATATCAGTTGATTTGTGGCTCGCGATGGTCTTGAGTTTTTCTCGGGGATGAGCTCGTAAATCATGACGTTCGACTCGAAGCTGAGTATTTGCGTGAATTTTTCGTGAGCTACTCGATGGTGATCTCGGGAATCACTAATGTGGGCTCGAATTTTTAATTATGAAGTAAAATTTGTTTACCAGATTTTTATAGGAAGCTTGAAAGAGTATTAATCATGCTTTAAAGTATAAAAGATAAATATTTTAACTGATGATAATTAAGTAATTAAGGATAAATGGTATCTTAAAAATGTTTTGATTATTTATTTACTTAAAGGTTTTTAAAATTCAATTAATGTCTTAATGATGATCTATTGCCAAGAGTCATTAACAAGGATTAAATGTTAATTGTTTTCAAACAATAATTTTGATTTAGGTTCGAATTAATTAAGGTTCAAAGTAAGATATTTTCAAAGTAATTGAAATTAATTTATTTTTGTCTCATTTCATGATGAGTTTATTAAACGAATAAAATAATTAAAAAAGATAATTAAGATAAAATGTTATTTGAAAACCTAAATCTTTCAAATTGACTAATGTGATAATAGTGAATCATTAAACAAAGGTAAAAATTATGATAATTAAGGTAATTAATAAAGCTAAAAGGATTTATCTTTTAATTTGTTAAGTAATTAATGATTTGTTAATATAATTACCTAAAGAATAATTAATTAATTAATTAATTAGTCTCATAAATTAATGAAAGTGATTAAGGAATGATTATTAATTGAGGATTAATTTATTTATTTTGTAATTAATTAAGGATAATTAATCAAAGGATTAATTATTAATTAAAGGTTAATTAATGATTGATTAAAGGATAATTAATTAAGATTGTTTATGATTGATTAATATTAATTAACCAAGATTAGCAATTTATTTATAAATAATCAATATGATTTAAATTAATCAGATAATTAGTTAATCTTACTTATGAATGTTTGGATTGCAGTGAATGGTCGAATTGTTTGATATTCCCGATATAAGATGCTTTGTGATGTGAGTTATTCTGCTTTAAGCTGGGAACTATAATGCAATTTATTCATTCTATGATGTAATTTATTTATCTGTGAATGTAATTTATTATCTGTAATGAATTTATTTCCTTTATCTGTGATCTGTGAATAAAAGATAAGCGTTATAGTTCATACCGCTTATCAAATATATTTCTATGTCGAAATTTGTAATGGCTAATGATGTTGTTGCACTATTATTATGTGTAAAATCCCTGGACCACATATACACACAAAAATATGGATTGCATGAGGAAACTGGTTAAGTCGAAGATATTTGAAATTAATAATTTTGAAATGGTTTTTAAAATTGAATTTTGAATTCAAATGGTTTTGGAAATGGATTTGGGTTGAATATGGAAAGCTTTTGAAAAGAAATTTTGAAGATAAAAGTTATTTTGGATAACTTAATTAAGTTTTGAAAATCTAAATAATTTGATTGAATTTGAATTCAAGGTTTGAAATTGAATTCTATGTTTTGAAATTATGGTTTTAAAAAGGTTACACGTGTTATAAATGTGTTTATATGGGTTTTAAACCATTTTAAAAGTATTGTGTTAGGAATTTGAATTTTAACCCAAATTTTATACTTGAAGAGCTTTGACTTGGGTAAATCTAATAGGATTTTTCCAAAATGAAAAATATTTGTTTTTAAATAATTATAACTTTCATTTGAAAGAAAGGGTTCCCAAATTGTGTTGAAAGGATTTCAAGTTTGAAATAGGAATTGTTTTAAAAGCTATGAATTAAATCTTTGATTTAAAGATTGAATGAGTTAATCCAATTTGAAATGGAATTGTTTGAAAAGTCATAAATAAATCTTTATGAAATATGGGTAAACTTTATGAAGTATATCTTTTTGTTTAAAGATTTGAAAATTATAATTTGTTTAAACCATTTGAAGGAAAGTTTTGGGTTTTAAGTTGTGATTTAACTGAAATCCCAATATCCATATGTTTTTAAATATTGCGCTCATTATTTGGTTTAGCCGGGAGAGGACCTTGTGTTATATAATCCATTTCGAATAATGATACGACGTATTGGATTGCATTTGAAGACCGGTGTTGAAGACCGGGTATTTGCGAGAACGATAGGATAACCCATCGATTGTCTCTACACTGAGTAGCTACGGTATAGAGATTCCCTAAGTGATGGGAATTCCGACTAGGATTGTGAATACCCGGATTGCAAGGGCTTCTTTGGAAGTGCCTTCGGTTCTGTTCGAACCCGAAACAGACTTGTATGGATGTATGTCTGGCATTACACTTTGAGATGTAAAGCTGGTTTCTATCAAATACATTTCTGTTTGGTGGCGGAGATTTATTGTCCTAGCTTAACACCCATCTCTGTGACATACGAGCTCGGAGGTTATGTAAATGATGGTTACTAGTGATACATTCCTAATTTGGTAACGTGGCATACGAAGTGTTGCTGATCATTTGTTGATCAAAGCATGGCTTTGTGAAAAAGCGTAGCTTTGTAGACGAGACTGCATCAGGACCTCACACCTCGAAAATGGTCGAAACAGGAAAGATGCAGCAAGGTTACAGGGGTAGCGCCGCTAGGGTATGTCCATTCCTATTGGAAAAGGGTGGTATCAAGGTATGGAGCCCAGACACTTAGCACATGTGGACACCTTAAATCTATTACTGCGTGATGATTGTGGATGAGAGCTCTCGGATAAAGGTTGCAATTGACAGGGAATGGCATATCTTAGGTGTTACTCCCGAGAAGGGGGTGCACCGGCCTTGTGTTGGCAGAGACTGAGGGATGGTTCTCGGGGTGTCCCTCCACAGGCGTATCCATGTGGCCCAGGAAGTTCCTTTGCTTGACCATTTGTTGGAAATCCAATCATCCAATACGAGCCCTTTACGATTGCAGTTGTATTACCTGCCACCTCAGGTGGTAGCTATAGTAGGCATAGTATAATGGTACATATGCTGGCTAAGATTAATATTATACTTTTGAAATGTTTTCTGCACTATGCACTAATAATAATATCAAATGGTTTTTGCGTATCAAGCATTTTTGACTGTCATAAGGAGAAATCTCCTCCAAGTGTGCGCTTGCAATTTGTGTGTGGTAGGAGGCCTTATGGCAGTTTCATTTTCCAAAATGCATTGTGGATTTCAACTTTTAAAACCTTTTGTTGTTTGTTTTAAAAATAAAACTGTTTTTGTTTGCTCATACCAGTCCCATGACTGACCCGGAGTTTATTGTTCCCTTCCTAAACTCCGGGTGCCCACAATTTTCCACATGGGTAGTCTAGAGTTGGGTTTTTCAGATAGTCAGATAGTCAGATAGTAGATATCGATTGAGTAGTCCTCAGCTTTCTCTTTGGAAATATTTGGAGTTTTCGGATTCATGACTGACCTGGATTGCTTAGCTATGTGCAACGTGATGGGTGGTTCGAGCTTCTAGATTGAGTTATTTGGTTTGGAGCTTTGATGATGGAGTAGTTGTTGCTATTTGGAGTTATTGTTCCGCTGCTATTTGCTTCCGCTGTTGTATCTTATCTTTGATATTGTTGAGCATTATTGATACAATTGTTATATATCATATTTTGGATATTGTATCATTGGAGTTTGTATATGATATTGTTCTTTTCCTTCCGCTGTGTTGTTATACTTAATGTGTTATAAGCTTCGGCGAATCGGATTTGAACGGTCGAATCTGCGGCATTTGAGTACGAGTGAAGTATGGATGTCGATTTTCAGAAGCGAAAAATCCGGGTCGTCACACCTTTGCATCCAAAGGATTTGATAAGAGTAATAATTCAAATTGAGTGTGTTTTCTCGCATTAGTTTTCCTGACTGACTCGGGTGTTATTTTATTATAATGCTCGATTCAGACCGAGTATTACTGGCTCAAGTTTGGATGCTATGGAGCACAAGAGACGTTCTGGAGGAGTCTCAGGCGTATTCCACGTACTTAACTATATTCTACCGTGTGTGTGTGAAAGTGTATGTTCAGTACTTGTGAGGACAAGTTATTATAACTATCCAGATTTGATTTGTTGACTGTTGTACTCTAATGATTTTATATATATATATATATATATATATATATATATATATATATTAGTTATAGTTCCATTGCATAAAAATTTGTTATTATATATTATACTTTGTCCCATTGTGATTGTGAGATTTTATATTATTGTTTCAGTTTCTTCCACTGTCCTTTTCTTTCCCATATTATTCATATTTTCATACAATTTGTGTTAGTCAAGTGATTTAATGTCAGCTCAAAGGGTATGGAATGGCCGATCGCTACACATGGTATCAGAGCTTAGGTTGAGCGAACACATAGGCTTTAGTGGGGATTGCTCATTGGGGATAGGGTCAGTAGTGCCCTACAATGAGTCTGAGTGTATTATTGATATGAGCGCGTATTTGTTAATGAATATAAATTGTTTTATATTGTGTTGACTTATCGGTTGAATGTTTATGAATTCTAACTCTGAACAAGTTAAATCAACATAGTAGTGTTTTAAAGAGGGTAAATGAAATAATTTTCCCTAAATTATATTCGGATATAAAATAAATAATTTTCTGAAATTATTATACTACATCGATGTGGTTAGATGTTATTATTATAATTAGAACACAATTATAAATTAGAACGGTCGTATATGACCAAATTAAAAGGTATAAGTATGAATTATACAAATGAGTTAAAACTTAAATTTGATTCAAATAATAATTTGGAAATTTAAATCTCAAAAATATCGGAAATGTTTTCCAAATATTATGAAATAAATAATGGCAATATTATTATGGAAATGTATTTGAATAGAAAATATTTTTTAAATTGATTCTGAAAGTGATATGGCCCTTGAACTCACCATAGTTGCTGGAAAATAATTTCGATGATAATCGCAACATCATCGGTGTTCGTTTTTGAGTTTCCAAGTGACGGATTGCTACAATAATAATTTGATATGAGGATTTTTGTTCGGAGGCAAAGATTGTTTTGGGAATTCCAGAGGGAATTTGTTTTGGATAAAACTAGGTTTGGTTTAAATTTAAAATGTGTAATTTGGTTTGTGTGTCTATATGTGTGTGTGTGTGTGTGTGTGTGTGTGTGTGTGTGTGTGTGTGTGTTTTCAAAATGATTTGAAATGAAACCGGGTGTTTGAATTCTGGAATCCTTATTTAGATGTTTTAGGAAAATATCAAGAAATAAATTTTTGAACTTATAAGTTGGGAATTATATTAATAAGGAAAGAAATGTGAAAGTTGAAATTTTGGAATTGAATTTTAAATTAAATGAGTTAAAATGAACCGTATGAATTTGAATTTAACATAAGCTAAGTTAAATAAAATTGGATTGGATTGGAAATGAAATTGAGTGGAACTAAATTTAAAATTTCAATGGTAAAATTATTATATAACTATAAGTTATAAATTTTGAATGGAATCAACTCAAGTATAAAATTGATGAAACGTGAAAAATAAGTTGTGCAACTTGTAAGTTGGAAAAGTGGAACTGAAAAACCAAAATAGAGATGGTCTGAAATTTTTGTGAAGAAAAGGAAATTCCACTTGATGTAGAAAATAAAATTAAGCTCAAGTTTGTGAGAAATGCAGATTACGGATCTTAAGGCTAAGATTAACACTAGAGGGAGGGTGAATAGTGTTAATAAAGAATTACAAAATCTTTTACAATTTATGTTAATTTAGACAAAAAAGTTTGCAATATACAGACACAGATATGATCACAGAAACAATCACAGATGCAGAAATAAAATAAAAGCAGTAAAAGAAAGAACACACCGGAATTTATACTGGTTCGGAGTTATCCTATATCCACTCCCGCAACACAAGTACGGATTTCCTTTCAAAAGCAATTGTACAATTACACCCTCGGTTTCAAGGCGACGAGGTACACCCTCCAGAATTTCGATCCTCTGGGTAGAGATACTTGATTTCTAGGCCACAAGTTTACCCAATTGATTTACCAAGGCTAAAATCACACCTTTTCCCTTTTGATTGATTTCCAAGGCTACAGTCACACCTTTTCTCGCTTTATAGATTACAAAGAAGTCTATAACTCTGAATAGCACTGAGAATCTTGTAGAGATAGCGATAGAGAATAAACTAGAAGTAATCGAGTATGATTCGATGTTGATTTCGGCAGAGTAGTGAAAAGAATATGTATTAAGAAATGAGGAAGAAGAAGAGGAGTGAAAACCAAAAAAATGTAACTAAAAATTCGTTGAAACTGACCCATATTTATAGAAGAACAACAACCATGACCATTCATGAAGAGTTATGGCGAATAGACACTTTTTTTGAAATTTGAATTTTTGAATCAAACTGTCACCATGTCGACATGGTACCCATAGGCATGTCGACATCCCAAAGCATTTTATGATGTCTTGATTTTCTTTGAGAATAATATTTATCTTATATAAAACCTAATTTAAACGTTATAAGTATACTTGACTATAGTTGAAATTCATAACTAAATATAAAGAATAACATATATAGAATTTAACCATAATTTTATATTTAAATCTAAGTATAAATATATGAAAGTTAAATATATTATTAAAAAGGATAGTTTAAAATCAGGAGTAATTTGACTTTGGAAATGAAGATGTTTTTTAGGCTAAAATTATTTAAAATCAGGATCGAGGGTTTGAATCTTTTAAAAGGAAAGTTTTGAAAACATTTTGAAAATAGAATATAATTTTTAAAAATCATATTGAATAAAAGTTAGCGGATACAAAACAATGTTCCACTATATTTTTCGTAGGTTCCATCCTACTTAGGGTTCCATCCCTTTAACGGGCTCGAAGTGGATTCCATTCCACGAATAAATTGGATTTTAAGATGCCAGTACTTTTCTACGAGTTTTAACAAAAATTCCTAATAACAATAAAAAATACTTATCTTTGAAATCTTTAACTCTTGATAGTCTCGATACTCATGTGTCTTCTATCTTGATATTTTATCTTGATATCTTGAATCTCTATACTGTACAGTCTTCATTCTTAGTACCTGCATGGTTAAATCCTGCATATACCTATATATCTAAACTTATAATGTTAGTATTTATATTTTATAATCTATTCTAAGGTTGTTGTCCTTAAAACCATCATCTCACGGTCTAACAATCTCCCCCTTTTTGATGATGACAACCTTTGTTTATAAAATATTATTTCTATTCTAATAACTCCCCCTAAAACTAACAACTCCCCTTTAATCTATACCTAACTACCCTATTTTATATTTCTCCCCCTTTGTCATCAACAAAAACTTACTCCCCCTCATTCTTGGACTTCGGTACCTGCATTGATAAACTATACAATAGAATATATAGAGTAGGAAATAATTATACGTGATAACAAATTTAAAAATTATATACATTTCAATGTGTGTATATATATATGTTTTACACACCAATCTTCAAATCAACAAGAAATCAATCCACACAAAGTATCAATCCAAATCAATTCAAACAAATCAAACAAAGTAAATAAAAAATCAAATGTTACGTGGAACTTCCACCCATCCTTCTTCTCCAAAGATTGGGCCTGCCTTAATAGCATCCCAATTATCATTGTCATTGGTGAGAGAGACAGAAGGATGTGCTTCGTTATCATCCTTGTGCAGATAGGAGATCATCCATCGTATCGCATCGTAGTGCCTTTCTTATTCCTTTATCATCTGTATTTGACTTAATTCTAAATGATGCTGGTTTCGTAGAATAAATGAGAGAATATTCTTGAACGAATTAAGAGTTTCTTCAAGATTTTTAGATAAATTGTGAATAAGATTAGCCATAATTGAATTTGTGAAAGAAATAGAGGACATAAATGATAAGAAATAAATTTTAGTGAAGAATTTTGGAAGAAACAGGTATATATAGGTGTATAAATTCGTTTGAATTGAATAGACGTGTGGTAGTTATTCAAATTTCAAATTCAAAATCAATTGCCATTTCTGACCAGCACATGTCGACATGGTCACATAGGGGATGTCGACATGGGTTAGTGAAATGTTATGACTAATTTGATTTTGTGAATAATTGTGTATATATACAATATACTAACATTTATTCTAGAGATAAGATAAGTTAGATAACAGAAAGGAAATTTCATTTCATTGCACACTACGATAATACAATGATTAAGCACACAACAAACTACATGAACATTCGAAATAAAGCAAACCAAAACAAATACAACAAGATACGAAAAGATAAAACTAGTTAGAGGATGAAGATGATGAAGATAGTCTAAGTTTCTTGTTGACTTTTGAAAAGAACTTGTTCATCTTCGAAGAAATGTTATCCAACTTTTTACTAACGGATTGTTTTAGAATCCATTGATTCTCCACAATTATCTTTTGGTTTTTGAGAAGGGTTTTGTTGGATCGATTGGAAGGATATTCAATGCTTTCCAAAGACATTTCACCTTCTTCTTCTTCAATTTCCATTTCATCCCCTTCTTCTTCTTCTTCAACTTCCTCTTCTTCCATTTCCTCATGAGCCAAACGCTCTTCCTTTTCGGTAAGTGTCTCATAAGGTTGAAAAACAAATGGAATTTTCATAAGCGAAATGTTGGAATGATTGAAAACTTTTCTAGAAACAAATTCCTCGCCTTTGAAATCCACTCCAAAATAGTTAAAAAACCGAGTGAGATAAATTCCATGGTATAAAGTATTGTCACCCATTTAAATATTTTTAGGACGAATTTCATCCAAAATAACTTGCGTCCAATTTATGTCATAGTTTCCGAAAATATCAAAAGGAGCTTTGCAAACTTTTGAAGTAGGATTGTTAAAATTTCCCGATCTTGGGGTCAAAGTATGTTGCAAAAGAAGACAAACAATTTTTGCTTTTGGTCGAAAATTTCTATTTTTAAAATCAAAATCATCATCTCTTTCGAAAATGTGATGTAATGTCTCACGATCATGTTCATCGATTTTAAAGTTAGAAAGATTCGTTCCTGATCTCTTGCAATTGAGAATGGTACCTAGAAGATCACAATTCAAAACAATTTGAGTGCCTTTGACACTACTTGTAACGACGCAGAAATTTTGTTAATTAAAATTCATATATTTAACTGATTTTAAATATTAATAAGTGAAATTTATAAGTCGAATAATTTATATTTCGAATAATTGGATTTAATTGGATAATTAAATCGATAATTTAATAGTTGAAAATACAGAAATAATTGAAAATTGTGTTTAATATGATTGAAAATGATTTGTAAAATTTTATTTAATCATATTGAAGTTATAGAGATGTTATAGAACTTTTAAAATTGAATTAAAAGTTTATTTGTGAAAATTGAATATTTTAATATTTAATTATCGACTGAAAAATAGCCAATTTTCGAACAGTCTCAGAATTGGACGAAACTAGTTCCATTAGATTCGTAATAGTTTGTTATTATTGGATTTCAATTTTGATAGCAATCGGAGTTTTCGTTTGACCGTGGTAGCTCGAAACGCATCAAAATTGTTTTAATATTAATTTGGCGAGTTAAAATAGCCATTTTTCTAACAGTCTCGGATTTCGACGAAACAAGTTTCATCGGATCCATAATGTGATATTATTGTATGGTTTCAAATTTCATGTCAATCGGATTTACCGTTTGGCCGGGGCAAGCCAAAATGCCTAGAAATTAGTTTAAATCGGTTTAATTTAAAATTGATCGTTTATTGTCATAACTCGCACAGATAATCGAATTAGCCTCCGAAACACGTTCCATTGTGTTTGAAACGCGGGGTAAACCTTAGAAACGCAAGTCACCGCGCGAGATTTGGAGTTCGGAAAATCCGGGATGAATAGTGTTCGTTGAATTTCTATAAAAGCACCTCTATTCTCTCATTTGCAAACAAAGGCCAAAACCCTAGGGTTTCTGGTTGTAGCCGCCACTAACAAAAACAAAGGCCAGAAATTAGTTTCAATCTTCCCTCAAAATCTTCCAATCCATAAGCAATCGTCAAAATCGTTCAACTGCAAAAATGAAGAGGACGATGGGAGCTTCGAATCTATACGGTGAAGATGGGTTTTCGTCTACCAAAGGGGATGATAGGTGGCCGCCTTCGGCAGCAGTTCATGCACGCGTTTCGAGGTGCAGAGGAGGTCGAGCTTTCCCATGTTCTGGCCGAGTGTAGCTTGCTTGAAGGCCTTCAATATGGCACTCTCTGATCGATGTCTGGTGGCTCTAGTAGGTGGTGATATTTCAAGATAAAGGGCGGCTCAAGGGTTTGGTACGTGCGTGCAAAAACTGGGGAGAAGAAGATGATGTATGCGGCCGAGATCTGAGGGTTGTAATGGACGGTCCAGATGGAGTTTAGGTGAAAATAAATAAAGAAAATGTAAATTAAATTGTAATTTAAATCATGTGATGTTTAAAATGTTGTAACTTGTTCATACGAGGTCGGAATTCGACGAAACTTTTTGTGTTGGGTTCGTATGGACGAACACTACGCAATGCAGCTCGATTGGAGTTATTTGGAGCTAGTTTGAATTTCGGGTAAAATTAAACGCGTGTTTAATTTTATTCGAAATAAAACGCTGAAACGGAATTGAAATCAAGGTAAGAACTTCTCACTCAATCGAATTAGTTTCGATTTTAATTTTAAATAGTTAGATTTAAAATTATTGATTGTATGCCTGAATGATAAATTATTATCTGTTGATTGTTGAAATAGACATTATGCGCCGTTAGTAAGCGGATGTTATTTATTAAAAACATATATCGCGATAATTCCAACTTATATGGCATTGGTATTATATATGTACTTGGAGTTGATTTCCTGCATTATATAGCGGATGAGACCCTATTGCGCTGCCTATTAAGCGGATAATATTTTTATAAATCCCATGTACCACGATATTTCGTCTTGAAGCAAAATTGGTATTGTGCTAACATCTTTGGATGCAGGAAACTGGTTGGAGGGATCCAACTGGATTCCTCAAACATTTGAATTGGTTTCAATATTGTGTGTTGATCTATTTATAATCTGCATGATTATCTTTGTGATTGAGATTGTTAAAGGCTAAATTTTATCCGAATATATTTTGGTATCGTTAGATGCCAAAATTAAATAAAATTGGATTTTTGAAAATTTAAGTTGAGAATTCAGAATAAAATTTAATTTTGGAATTTATTCATTTTAAATAAATAAACGTTATAATTTTTATTATTATAAAAATGATATTTTTGGAAAATAATACTTAAGTATGATTTTGGAGTTATATAAGCTTTAACAACGATTTGTAAATTATTAAAAGGATTGGTTTATTTAAATTGGGATTTTTGAATTATTATAAATGATTTATCTAAAATATTTATAAAATCGATATTTATAAATAAAAAATATTGGAATTATAAAAAAAGTTTTTTATAAGCGTTAAAATAGAATATAAATGGATTTTATAAGTGAATGAAATCTATATATTTATAAATTGTGGAATTATAAAATGAATAGATTTTATAAAATAAAAGATTTATAAGTAATTAACTTCTAAATTGGATTTTTGCGTGTAAATGGAATATGGATAGAATTTGTTAATAAAGTGATTTTAAAAGTTGAAGTTGCCATAAAATATAAATGGAATTTATAAACGTTGTTTTATAAGTCCGAAAATGACTTACTTTGATAAGTTAATTATTATAGCTTATTAAGGGAAACATATCCATGACTTTGGACAGTGGATAATCCTTTAAATAAAATATGTAGAAATGTTGAATTTGGATAAGGAAATATATCCACGATTTTGGACAGTGGATAATCCTTTAAATAAAATATATAGAAATGTTGAATTTGGATAAGGAAATATATTCACGATTTTGGACGGTGAATAATATATTAAAGAAATATTTTGGAAAAGTGATATTTTAATTAGAATTAAAATGATTCAAAAACATTTTAAATTGTGTTAAGTATCGAAATCATAGATTTCAACATTTATTGTTGAAATAGACGTTTTCGAGAAATAGAAGGAAATGGTGGACTATAACACTGTTGTTATAGTAAATGATTTCCTAAAGGAAATGTTTTATATATAGTATTGGGATTTATATATCTATTTAAGGTCGAATCCCTATACTAATGATTTTGGGTTGTCGTAACGATGTTTTACGTAACATTCGCCTTGACCCAAATAAATGTTTAAGAGAATGATTTCTTAAAGAATGAAATATATACTTGACTAGATTTAAGTATATTGAATATTTTCAAAATATTGAAAATAAATAGATTGGTGAATTACTTATTATTAAATAAGTATGGAAATGTTTTTCCAATATGAAGTGAATGTTTTGTGATTTTTATCCTTTAAAGATAAATTGAAAATGAATATTCGAAATCGATTTAAAAATCGTATGTTCATAGATATTTTGGAATTGTAAATTCATTATGGAATTTATAAAAGAAAGGGAAATTAGTTAAAAATAAACGTTGATTTATTTTGAAGTGTGGAAATTAATTTACGGATTTGGAACGTAAATTTAATAAATCGGTAAGGATTTATTTAATTGGCTTAAATGAACCATTTCGAAATGAAAGTTGTAAGGGTGTAAATTTATTTGAAATTGGTTTTCAAATGGTTGAAGTGTTGGATATATATCTTATAAAGTATTTTTGAAAATAAATAATTTGGGAAATTATTTGAAATCGGGTGATGTTGTGAATACCGATTGATAGTTAAATAACCGACTATCAATATTGAACTTTAAATAGGTATTTGTTGTGAATTGGTTGAAATTGAATGCTACACTTATTTTTAAAATAAGCGCTCATTATTCGGGTTAGCCGGGAAAGGACTTTGGAGTCGTATAACCCATTCCGAATAATGATACGTCGTAATGGATAGCATTTGAAGACCGGTGTTGAAGACCAGGTATTTGTGAAAATGATAGGATGACCTATCGGTTGTCTCTGCACCGTTAGCTACGGTATGGAGATTTCCTTTGTGATGGGAAATTCGATCGGGATTGTGAATACCCGGATTGCAAGGGCTTCTTTAGAAGTGCCTTCGGTTCTGTTCGAACCCGGAACGGACTTGTATGGTTACGTGTCTGACATTACATTTTGTGATATAAAGAAGATTTCTTTCAAATATATTTCCGTTGGTGGCGGAGAATTTATTCTCTTAGCTTAACACCCTTAGAGGTTATGTAGTTGAAGTTTATCAGCGATATACTCCCAATTTGGTAATGTGGCATGCTGAGTGTTGCTGTGTGATGATTATTTATTGATCATTTGTTGATCAAAGCATTGCTTTGTGCCTAGCTTTGTGGACAAGACTTCGTCAGACCTCACTCCCCGGAAATGGTCAAAACAGGAATATGCGGCAAGGTTATGAGGGTCGCGCCCTTTAGGGTATGTCATTTCCTTCTAGAAAGGGTGGTATCATGGTATGGAGCCCAGATACTTACTCATGTTGACACACTATATTTATTACTGTGTGATGTTGGTTATCGAGCACTCGGATAAAGGTCCAAAGGGACCGGGGGATGGCATAGTCGTGTAGTAGTTACCTAGTGACAAAGGTAACCCGGCCTTGTGTTGGCAGAGAGCTGGTTAAGTTCTCGGGACGTCCCGCCAGAGGCGATCCCATGTGGCAATAGGAAGTTCCTTAGCCTAATCATTTGTTGGAAATCCAAAGAAACAATACGATCCTTGTACGGTTTTAGTTGTATAACCTGCCATAGAATGTGGCAGTAACCTGCTATTGAACATGGTAGCTATAGTAAGCATAAGTGCGAAATGTCTATGCTGGCTAAGATTTATATCTTTACTTTCGAAATGTTTTTCTACACTATGCACTAATAATAATATCAAATGTTTCTTTTTAATGCGTATCAAGCATCTTTGACTATCATAAGAAGAAATCTCCTCCAATTCTGCGTTTGCATTGTGTGTGTGGCGGGAGGTCTTATGGTAGTCTCATTTTCCAAAAGCATTGCGAATTGACTTTAAAATTATCCTGTTCTTTGTTTTTAGAAGTTACATAACTGTTTTAGTTCTCACACCAGTCCCATGACTGAATCGGAGTTTATTGTTTTCCTTCCTAAACTCTGGGTGCCCACCAATTTCCACACGAGCAGCCAAGAGTCAGGTTTTTAAGGATATTCTGGAATTCAGGAGTTGCGGGAGGCAAGGTGGATGGCATAGCATATTATCTACTGTGTATAGTATTTCTTTTCCGCTGTTTATTGTTGTTTGTTGATGTACACTCTGATGATGTAATGAAACTTGATGTGATGTAATGTAATAACTGATATAGTTCTTTGTTAAAGATTATTCATTTATCTATTATATGTTGTTCCGCTGCGACTGTGAGATTCTGATATTGTTTCTGTTCTATTTTCTTATTTCTTCTATCTTTTTCTTCTACCTCTTCTTCTTTAACCCTAACAATTCGGTTTTCTGGCATTCGATTATGCGGCATTTGATACAGTGGACGTATTGATGCTGACCTTCGAGCGACGAAAAATCGCAACGTTACAGCTGGTATCAAAGCATATGGTTAAGCTACAACCATGGCTCTGTTGGGTATTGCTCATTAGAGATAGAGTCAGTAGCACTCTAGAATGAGTGTGAGTGTAATAATAGATATGAGCGCGTATTGTTAGTGAATATAAAATTATTTTATATTGTGATGATTGGTTTGTTGAGTGGTATATGGATTTTGGTCGGTATAGTCCGTGCAACTCTATCGATAGGGATCTCTAAACACTTGTACAGAACAAATTCGACATGATATTGTTTTAAATTGGGTAAATGAAATAATTTTACCTTGATTATATTTTATATATAAAGGAATGATTTTTCAGAATTATTAAAGTGTATATGAATTGATTGTTTGGTTGTTGAATAAGTTAAATAAAAACAACAGCTGTAAAAGAATGAATTGTATGAGCAAATGAATTATAACTATGGAATTTTAATCAAAATGATTTACAATTGTGAAACAATCTTGTATAAGTAAAGAGAAAATAATGAAATTTTTTGAGGAAAGATTTATGAATGTAATTTATAAATAAAAGGAGATTTTTGAAAGAATTTAAAAGCACTGAATTCACTATGGTTGCTGGGAAATAATAAGGGTGATGACTGCAGCATCATCAATATCATTTTCGAGTTTCTGTGTGATGGATTTGCTACCATAGTAAATTGAAATTGAAGTTTTGCTGTGATAAACAAATTTGAAAATTTAAAAATCCAAGTTGAAATTGATGAATATAAGTGAAATGAATTGAACTTATAGTAAGAGATAATAAATTTAGCTTTGGATAAGTAAATGGATTTGGAAGTTTAAATATATAAGTTGTATAACTTAGAAAATGAGAAAATGTAAGTGAAGTTATAAAATGAAATATGAATTTGATAGTGATATGAAAATTTGACTTTGGTTAAAGTTAAATAGAATTTACTTTAGAATTGAAATCTGAATTGGATTTGGAAATTTAAGTAAGTTAAACAAATGATGTTTAAAGGAAATATAACTTAAGTAAAATTGAATAAAGTTGATTTTGGTATCAAAGTAAAATAATAAAGTTAATTGAATGAATGTAAACTTAAGTTATATAACTAAAATTCAACCTTATATTGTTAAAGGAATTGGCAATTAAATTAATAAATGGATTGAATGTTAATCAATCGAATGTAAATAAGTCGATATGAAATAATGAATGAAGTGTTAATTCATTAAAAGCTAATGAAGTTAAGAAATTGAATAAGTTGAAGGAAAATCAATTAAATGTTAAACCAATTGAAATTAAAAGTGTTGAACCAAATTGAATGTTGAAAGTAAATCGAATGAATTTGGTTATGTTGTATATACATTGGTTGTTATTTGTTTGTTAGTTGATTGTATATGAATTCATTAAGTGTTAATGAAATTAAATTAGTGAAATTGGAAGCTAAGTAATTGAATTCAAATTGAAAGTGAAGTAAATGAATTTGAATAGAATTGAATTTGATTTGATTTGGAAGTGAACTAAAATGAATGTAAATTAGTGAATGTATACTAATTGGAAATGAATAAATGAATATTTGTAAAGCCCAATGTAAACAAATCAAATGTGATTAAATTGAGAATCAATTCATTGAATGTTAATTAGAACATGAATGAATATTTATTTGGTTAGTTGGATGATAGTTGCTTGATGGTTGCATTTGTTGATTGAATGCATTGCTATGTTGGCACATGTAGTTGTTATGTTACTATATGTTGTATATTGATATTATTTTCATATATACATGTTTCTCATGGTTTGTTGAGTGTTTAGTAGGTGCGGATTGCGCTTGCTTCGCGTTTGGAGCTCGCTTTCGCGCTATATTAGCCGTACATGCTCGCTAATAAAAATATAAGGTACATATCTCGGATTAAATATCATACTTTTATACTTTTTTCCCTGCGGGATGCCTCATCACATGATGATATGTATATTTGTGACATATATACTGTCATTTTTTCGGATCGAACCGCGCAAAGGAGACTTTGGCGAATTTTTCTGAAAATTTAAGGCGTTAGAATATTTTTGAGAAAATTGAAAATTTTGAAAACTAAGTTTGGATTTGGAAACTTAGTAAAGATTTTGTAAGAAGTTTAACCATGAATTTTCAGAAAGTTAAACACTTAAGAGATTTGAAAATTTTAAATTGAACGGTTTGTTCGGAAAATTAATGGATTCTGTAACATTTTCTTACTTGGTAATTTCGAGGACGAAATTCTTTTAAGGGGGGAAGTTTGTAACGACCCATAAATTTTGTTAATTAAAACTCATATATTTAATTGATTTTAAATATTAATAAGTGAAATTTATAAGTCGAATAATTTATATTTCGAATAATTGGATTTAATTGGATAATTAAATCGATAATTTAATAGTTGAAAATACAGAAATAATTGAAAATTGGGTTTAATATAATTGAAAATGATTTGTAAAATTTTATTTAATCATATTGAAGTTATAGAGATGTTATAGAACTTTTAAAATTGAATTAAAAGTTTATTTGTGAAAATTGAATATTTTAATATTTAATTATCAATTGAAAACTAGCCAATTTTCGAACAGTCTCAGAATTGGACGAAACTAGTTCCATTGGATCTGTAATAGTTTGTTATTAACGGATTTCAATTTTCGTAGCAATTGGAGTTTTCGTTTGACCGTGGCAGCTCGAAACGCATCGAAATTGTTTTAATATTAATTTGGTGAGTTAAAATAGCCATTTTTCAAACAGTCTCGGATTTTGACGAAACCAGTTTCATCGGATCTGTAATGTGATATTATTATATGATTTCAAATTTCATATCAATCGGATTTACCGTTTGTCCGAGGCAAGCCAAAACGCATAGAAATTAGTTTAAATCGGTTTAATTTAAAATTGATCATTTATTGCCATAACTCGCACAGATAATCGAATTAACCTTCAAAACACATTCCATTGTGTTCGGAACGCGGGGTAAACCTTAGAAACACCAGTCACCGCGCGAGATTTGGAGTTCGGAAAATCCGGGATGAATAGTGTTCGTTGAATTTTCTATAAAAGCACCTCTATTCTCTCATTTGCAAACAAAGGCAAAAACCCTAGGGTTTCTGGTTGTAGCCGCCACTAACAAAAACAAAGGCCAGAAATTAGTTTCAATCTTCCAATCCGTAAGCCATCGTCAAAATCGTTCAACTGCAAAAATGAAGAGGACGATGGGAGCTTCGAATCTATACGGTGAAGATGGGTTTTCGTCGACCAGAGGGGACGATAGGTGGCCGCGTTCAGCAGCAGTTCGTGCATGCATTTCGAGGTGCAGAGGAGGCCGAGCTTTCCCATGTTCTGGCCGAGTTTAGCTTGCTTGAAGGCCTTCAATATGGCACTCTCTGATCGACGTCTGGTGGCTCGAGTAGGTGGTGATATTTCAAGATAAAGGGCGGCTCATGGGTTTGGTACGTGCGTGCAAAACCTGGGGAGAAGAAGATGATGTATGCGGCCGAGATCTGAGGGTTGTAATGGACGGTCTAGATGGAGTTCAGGTGAAAACAAATAAAGAAAATGTAAATTAAATTGTAATTAAAATCATGTGATGTTTAAAATGTTGTAACTTGTTCATACGAGGTCGGAATTCGACGAAACTTTTTGCGTTGGGTTCGTATGGACGAACAATACGCAATGGAGCTGGATTGGAGTTGTTTGGAGCTAGTTTGAAATTTGGGGAAAATTAAACGCGGGTTTAATTTTATTCAAAATAAAACGCTGAAACGGAATTGAAATCAAGGTGAGAACTTATCACTCAATCGAATTAGTTTCGATTTTAATTTTAAATAGTTAGATTTAAAATTGTTGATTGTATGTCTGAATGATAAATTATTATCAGTTGATTGTTGAAATAGACATTATGCGCCGTTAGCAAGCGGATGTTATTTATTAAAAACATATACCGCGATAATTCCAACTTATATGGAATTGGTATTATATATGTACTTGGAGTTGATTTCCCCATTATATAGCGGATGAGACCCTATTGCGCCGCCTATTAAGCGGATAATATTTCTATAAATCCCATGTACCGCGATATTTCGTCTTGGCGCGAAATTGGTATTGTACTAACATCTTTGGATGTAGGAAACAGGTTGGAGGGATTCAACTGGATTCCTCAAACATTTGAATTGGTTTCAATGTTGTGTGTTGATCTATTTATAATCTGCGTGATTATCTTTGTGATTGAGATTGTTAAAGGCTAAATTTTAGCCGAATATATTTTGGTATCGTTAGATGCCGGAATTAAATAAAATTGGATTTTTGAAAACTTAAGTTGAGAATTCGAAATAAAATTTAATTTTGGGATATATTCATTTTAAATGAATAAACGTTATAATTTTTATTATTATAAAAATGATATTTTTGGAAAATAATACTTAAGTATGATTTTGGAGTTATATAAGCTTTAATAACGATTTGTAAATTATTAAAAGGATTGGTTTATTTAAATTGGGATTTTTGAATTATTATAAATGATTTATCTAAAATATTTATAAAATTGATATTTATAAATAAAAAATATTGGAATTATAAAACAATTTTTTACTAGCGTTATAATGGAATATAAATGGATTTTATAAGTGAATGAAATCTATATATTTATAAATTATGGAATTATAAAATGAATAGATTTTATAAAATAAAAGACTTATAAGTAATTAACTTCTAAATTGGATTTTGCATGTAAATGGAATATCGATAGAATTTGTTTATAAAGTGATTTTAAAAGTTGAAGTTGCCATAAAATATAAATGGAATTTATAAAAGTTGTTTTATAAATCCGAAAATGACTTATTTTGATAAGTTAATTTTTATAGCTTATTAAAGGAAATATATCCACGATTTTGGACAGTGGATAATCCTTTAAATAAAATATGTAGAAATGTTGAATTTGGATAGGGAAATATATCCATGATTTTGGACAGTGGATAACCCTTTAAATAAAATATGTAGAAATGTTGAATTTGGATAAGGAAATATATTCACGATTTTGGACGGTGAATAATATATTAAAGAAATATTTTGGAAAAGTGATATTTTAAATAGAGTTAAAAACGATTCAAAAACGTTTTAAATTATGTTAAGTATCGAAATCATAGATTTCAACATTTATTGTTGAAATAGACGTTTTCGAGAAATAGAAGGAAATGGTGGACTATAACACTGTTGTTATAGTAAACGATTTCCGAAAGGAAATTTTTTATATATAGTATTGGGATTTATATATCTATTTAAGCTCGAATCCCTATACTAGTGATTTTGGGTTGTCGTAACGATGTTTTATGTTACATTCGTCTTGACCTAAATAAATGTGTTTAAGAGAATGATTTCTTAAAGAATGAAATATATACTTGACTAGATTTAAGTATATTGAATATTTTCAAAATATTGATAATAAATAGATTGGTGAATTACTTATTATTAAATAAGTATGGAAATGTTTTTCCAATATGAAGTGAATGTTTTGAGATTTTTATCCTTTAAAGATAAATTGAAAATGAATATTAGAAATCGATTTAAAAATCGTATATTCATAGAAATTTTGGAATTGTAAATTCACTATGGAATTTATAAAAGAAAGGGAAATTAGTTAAAAATAAACGTTGATTTATTTTGAAGTGTGGAAATTAATTTACGGATTTGGAACGTAAATTTAATAAATCGGTAAGGATTTATTTAATTGGCTTAAATGAACCATTTCGAAATGAAAGTTGTAAGTGTGTAAATTTATTTGAAATTGGTTTTCAAATGGTTGAAGTGTAGGATATATATCTTATAAAGATTTTTTTGAAAATAAATAATTTGGGAAATTATTTGAAATCGGGTGATGTTGTGAATACTGATTGATAGTTAAATAACCGACTATCAATATTGACCTTTAAATAGGTATTTGTTGTGAATTGGTTGAAATTGAATGCTACACTTATTTTTAAAATAAGCGCTCATTATTCGGGTTAGCCGGGAAAGGACTTTGGAGTCGTATAACCCATTCCGAATAATGATACGTCATAGTGGATAGCATTTGAAGACCGGTGTTGAAGACCAGGTATATGTGAAACGATAGGATGACCTATCGATTGTCTCTGCACCGTTAGCTACGGTATGGAGATTTCCTTTGTGATGGGAAATTCGATCGGGATTGTGAATACCCGGATTGCAAGGGTTCTTTTGAAGTGCCTTCGGTTCTGTTCGAACCCGGAACAGACTTGTATGGTTACGTGTCTGACATTACATTTTGAGATATAAAGAAGATTTCTTTCAAATATATTTCCATTGGTGGCAGAGAATTTATTCTCTTAGCTTAACACCCTTAGAGGTTATGTGGTTGATGGTTATCAGCGATATACTCCCAATTTGGTAATGTGGCATGCTGAGTGTTTCTGTGTGATGATTATTTATTGATCATTTGTTGATCAAAGCGTGGCTTTGTGCCTAGCTTTTTGGACGAGACTTTGTCAGACCTCACTCCCCGGAAATGGTCAAAACAGGAATATGCGGCAAGGTTATGAGGGTCGCGCCCTTTAGGGTATGTCATTTCCTTCTGGAAAGGGTGGTATCATTGTATGGAGCCCAAATACTTACTCATGTTGACACACTTTATTTATTACCGTGTGATGTTGGTTATCGAGCGCTCGGATAAATGTCCAAAGGGACCGGGGGATGGCATAGTCGTGTTGTAGTTACCTAGTGACAAGGGTAACCCGACCTTGTGTTGGCAGAGGGCTGGTTAAGTTCTCGGGACCTCCCGCCAGAGGCGATCCCATGTGGCAGTAGGAAGTTCCTTGGCTTGACTATTTGTTGGAAATCCAAAGAAACAATACGATCCTTGTATGGTTTTAGTTGTATAACTGGCCATGGAATATGGCGGTAACCTGCTATTGAACATGGTAGCTATAGTAGGCATAAGTGTGAAATGTCTATGCTGGCTAAGATTTATATCTTTACTTTCGAAATGTTTTTCTACACTATGCACTAGTAATAATATCAAATGTTTCTTTTTAATGCGTATCAAGCATCTTTGACTATCATTAGAAGAAATCTCCTCCAATTCTGCGTTTGCATTGTCTGTGTGGCGGGAGGTCTTATAGTAGTCTCATTTTCAAAAAGCATTGCGAATTGACTTTAAAATTATCCTGTTCTTTGTTTTTAAAAGTTGAATAATTGTTTTAGTTATCACACCAGTCCCATGACTAACTCGGAGTTTATTGTTTTCCTTCCTAAACTCTGGGTGCCCAACAATTTCCACACGGGCAGTCAAGAGTCAGGTTTATCAGGATATTCTGGTATTCAGGAGTTGTTGGAGGCAAGCTGGATGGCATAGCATATTATCTATTGTATATAGTATTTCTTTTCCGTTGTTTATTGTTGTTTGTTGATGTACACTTTGATGATGTGATGAAACCTTATGTGATGTAATGTAATAACTGATATAGTTCTTTGTTGAAGATTATTCATTTATCTATTATATGTTGTTCCGCTGCGACTGTGAGATTCTGATATTGTTTCTGTTCTGCTTTCTTATTTCTTCTATCTTTTTCTTCTACCTCTTCTTCTTTAACCCTACCAATTCGGTTTTCCAGCATTCGATTATGCGGCATTTGATACAGTGGACGTATTGATGCCAACCTTCGAGCGACGAATAATCGCAACGTTACACTACTCCAAATTTCATCTTCATTTCCAACATAAAATCCACGATTTAAATTCGCATAGAAAATTTTGACAAGATTAGGATAGCAAACAAAATCATTTTGGGAAGCATCAATAAGACAAAGAACACCATTGTTTGCAAAAAGGGAATCAATTTCATAAGAAGAAAAATCTTGAAAAATAGCAAATTTTTTGGGATGGACTTTGGCATAGTTAGCATAATTGACGTATGCGTTAATTGCCCCCAGATCATTGAATAATTGCTCTTTGATTTTTCTGGAAATTCTCATGGTTGAGGGGTTGCTTGAAGAAGCCATTAGAGTGGAGAGTAGAGAGCTTGAAGTAATGAATAGAGAGTTTGAATTTGAAAATGAAAGTGAAAAGATATGAGAAAAGATAGTGAATAAATAGATTCTTAAAGGACATATTCTCTGGTCAAAAGGTATCTTTTCAGAGATTGGATGAAGTGAAAAGGTGGAGGGAAATTCAAACATTTAAATTCAAATTTTGAAATTCAAATTCAAGTAGCCATGTCGACATCATGGTAGGGACCATGTCGACATGTGCTTTTGAATTTTCATGAATTGATTTTTCCTAAGATCTCTAATATATATATTATTATTAATGTCTATTATATATTTCTGAAATATTATTATACATATAATATATTTCAGAAAGTATTAAAAATAATAAGACTAAAAATAAAAATAATAAAAAATAGAAAATAAATTTTAAAATTCAAACAACACACCAATTCAAAATCGATCAATCAAACAATCAAGCAACTAATCTTAAGCAAGCAATTTCAATCAATTGTATTGTAAACGTGTACCTTTTTCTGAGTCCGTTTCTCTGAATTCGTCGAAGTCGTGAACAACTATGTAACAAAAATTTGAATTATTCGTCTTCTGATCATCATCACTTGAGGATGAGTCTGAGTCATCTAGAGTAGCAGTAAATGCACGCTTCCGTTTTCTTTGCTGATTCATTATTCATAGTAGGATTCTGCCTTTCTGGATACGGACAGTCTCTTTTGAAGTGGCCTAGTTTATCATAGTTGTAACACTTGTCATTATTTGGCACTATATTCCGATTTCTAGAATTCTTATAGTTATTTCTCTTGAGATTATTCATCTTTCTGTATTTCAGGAATCTCCTGAAATTTCAAGTCATAAAGGCTATCTATTCATCATTACCGTTGTTTGAGTCAGATCCATCGGTCAATGCATTGAATGCCATTGATTTCTTTTCAGATGCCTTACTTTCTCTTTTCCCGATCACTTGAACTTCACACGACATTAGATTTAATATTAATTCTTCTATCTTCAAAGTATTGATGTCATTTGCCTCTTTATTCGCAAGTGTCTTTTGATCCCATTCCGGAGTTGGAGAATTTAAAAATTTTATGACTTGATCTTCTTTAGAAAATTCCTTTCCCAAAAATATTAGAGAATGCACAATATCCTGAAATCTACTATACATATCTGAAATAGACTTATTAGGGTTCATTTTAAATGATTGAAACTGATTTATGAGCATGGAAATTTTGGTCTGTTTAACTTTGCTTGTTCCTTCGTGAGTAACTTGCAAAGTTTTCCATATTTCATATGCAAACTTACAAACTGACATCTATTGAATTCATTTCTATCTAGTGAACAAAACAGAATATTCATTGCCTTAGAATTATTTTGTGCAACAGTCTTTTGCTCAGTAGTCCACTGTGCAAAATCAATTATGGGTTCAGAATATTCAGTTTGTGTGATATTCCAAGTGTCTAATCTTATAGATTGTAAATATATTTTCATCCTACATGCCCAATATGCATAGTTACTGCCATTAAAAAGTGCCGACAGTTGACCGACCCTCTTCAAATGAACTAGTGATAGGGATACTAGTGTTCATAATAGTACCAGTGTTGGTAGCCATTTTGAAAACTTTTCAAAAATCAGATTATGAAACTTTGAAATCCTTGCTCTGATACCAATTTTGAGAAATGCGGATTACGGATCTTAAGGCTAAGATTAACACTAGAGGGGGGTGAATAGTGTTAATAAAGAATTACTAAATCTTTTTCAATTTACGTTAATTTAGACACAAAAGTATGTAATATACAGACACAGATATGGTCATAGAAACAATCACAAATGCAGAAATAAAATAAAAACAACAAAGGAAAGAACACACCAGATTTTATACTGGTTCGGAGTTACCCTATATCCAGTCCCGCAACACAAGTACGGATTTCCTTTCAAAAGCAATTATACAATTACACCCTCGGTCTCAAGGCTACGAGGTACACCCTCCTGAATTTCGATCCTCTGGGTAGAGATACTTGATTTCCGGGCTACAGGTATACCTAATTGATTTACCAAGGCTACAATCACACCTTTTCCCTTTTGATTGATTTCCAAGGCAACAATCACAGCTTTTCCCGCTTTATACATTACAAAGAAATCTATAACTCCGAATAGCACTGAGAATCTTGTAGAGATAGTGATAGAGAATCAAACTAGAAGTAATCGAGTATGATTTGATGTTGATTTCGGCAATGTAATGATAAGAACATGTATTAAGAAATGAGGAAGAAGAAGAGGAGTGAAAACCAGAAAAAAGTAACTAAAAATTTGTTGAAACTGACCCCTATTTATAGAAGAACAACAACCATGACCATTCATGTAGAGTTATGGCGAATAGACACTTCTTTTTAAATTTGAATTTTTGAATAAAACTGTCACAATGTCGACGTGGTACCCATAGGCATGTCGACATCCCTATATTTTATATAAAAACTAATTTATCATATATAAAAACTAATTTTATAAACTAATTTAAACTTTATAAATATATTTGACTATAGTTGAAATTCATAAGTAAATATAAAGAATAGTATATATAGAATTTATCCATAACTTTATATTTAAGTCTAAGTATAAATATTTAAAAGTTAAATATATTATTAAAAAAGATAGTTTAAAATCAGGAGTAATTTGAGTTTGAAAATAAAGATGTTTTTGAGGCTAAAATTATTTAAAATCAGGATCGAGGTTTTTGAATCTTTTAAAAGGAAAGTTTTGAAAACATTTTGAAAATAGGATATAATTTTGAAAAATAATTTTGAATAAAAGTTAGCGGATACAAAACAATGTTCCACTAGATTTTTCGTAGGTTCCATCCTACTTAGGGTTCCATCCCTTTAACGGGCTCGAAGTGGATTCCATTCCACGAATAAATTGGATTTTAAGATGCCAGTGCTTTTCTATGAGTTTTAACAAAAATTCCTAATAATAATAAAAAATACTTATCCTTGAAATCTTGATAGTCTCGATACTTATGAGTCTTCTATCTTGATATTTTACCTCGATATCTTGAAACTCTATACTGTACAGTCTTTATTCTTAGCACCTGCATGGTTAAATCCTGCATATACATACATACATACATATATATATATCTAAACTTATAATGTTAGTATTTATATTTTATAATCTATTCTAAGGTTGATGTCATCAAAACCATCATCCCACGGACTAACAAAGTTATACCAACTGAAGTGATTTTTGAAATAAAATCAAATTGTGAAGTCGAAAATGGAAGTAACTCATTAGATGAATTAGTTAGTATTGAATATTGAGGACGGAACTTGAGATGTAAATGGAATTCAAATTAAATGTATGTGAATTAGATATATTTTGAATGTTGTCAAATAAATGAAAATGGATTTGAATAGCGATGAGTTAAGTAAAAATAGGCTTGATGTAATGTAAATAAATTGAATATGGTTTTGAGATGTTGATTAAATGAAATTGAGTATGGAATAAAATTTTGAAATGGAAATGAATGTAACTGATATAAAAGGTTATAATAGACCTTAATATTAATTTTATGAAGTGATTCATAATAAATTGGCATGAATTGGTTTGTTATTGAATATAAAATTGAGAAAACACGATTTTGTGAATAAATTGAATGTGGATAAATAAAAAGTTGATAAATTAATTTTGAATCAATTTAAAATAGCTATAAACTGGAATGGTTATTTTATTAAATGAATATCACTAAATTTGCATGCAAAAATTCAACGTTTGAAGTAAACGGAAGAAAACAATTTTTTTTATTTAATGGAAAGTGAATAAATTGGTTTAGAATCCATTCGGAATGGATAATATATTATGTATAAATATGAATTTGATGCAAGGAGATATGGCTGTGAATCATTCGAATTGAATAAAATGGTATATAAATTGATTGATAATAACTAAACTAATGTTGGAACCCTGTAATTTCTTTAAAATACATGTCAAACATGTTGGTTTATGCAAATATCGTGATTAACTAAGGAAATGCTTGAAATATTACTAAATTTCATATTTTAGGGACTTATGTGTTTAAACTGAGTAAGTATAGGTACAAGAAGGCTGTTTGGCAATATTTTAGTTGTGCAATTGCATATAAATTGAGCAAGCTAGCTTAATAATGCTAAAATATGGTACGCTTACGAACTTAGCATGTGGAAAATAAAAATATTGTTATATATAGCATTTTCCGACCATGAGAGTCGATGTCTGGAAACTTAGTTCTACCAAAAAATTTCAAAAATTTATGGTGTTAGAAAGTTTATGAAAATAATTTTGCTAACAAAAACTTGCTTTGAAATTACAAATGGAAGATAAAGGGTTTTTTTGAATGTTTGGAAACTAGTTGGTGAATGTAGGTCTAAAGATTTAGAAAAGTGAAATATCGAATTTTGAATATGGGTTTTAACAAGTTAATGTCTTATTGCATTCTTCCTACTAAGCAATTTTGAGGATGAAATTCTTTTAAAGGGGAGGAATGTAACGATCCGAATTTTCCATCGTTTGGTTTTTAACATTTAAATGGTTTTAAATAATGGATTTGCAATGTAAATTGATTTTTGAAAATGAAGATTTGGTTTAAATTATAGAATGAATTTAAATTTCAAATATAGCGATTTATCGTAATACAAAAATATTGACTAATTGAAATTTGAGTTGAATTTGAATTGAAATGATTAGTAAGTTTGATATTAATTCTATTAAAATTGAGTTAGTGAGTTTTTAAATCAGAAAATGCAAGTCATTTCGTCAACTTTTGAAATCGTCATTTTTATCAACGCAATAAAATAGCCTTCCGGGGCATAGTCTCGGATTTCACGAATTTAATTCCATTGGATCCGTAATAATGTATTATTATAGGATTTCAAATTTCGTAACGGTTAAATTCACTGTTTGGTCGTACGGGATAGAAATGCATTGAAATTAATATCGGAAATTTAATATAATAACTAGGTCCAAAAAGCTATCTTCTATATATGATTGAATTAGGTCTCGAGACATGTTCCATTTGTTTAGAATATGGGTATAACATTAAAAATGCTAGGCGGCACACCTTGATAGGAGTTCGGGATTTTAAGTTACTATAAATGAGATATTTTGAAATTTAATAATATTACAAATTTTCAAAAGTCAAACCCAATGCACTAGCCTCCCTAAGTGTCGCCTTACCATCTGAAACGCGCCGCTCTCATCAGGTTAAAAGTCGTGTATCTCCTCTTCCTCTTCTTTCAAAATAAATGAAATAATTCAAAAAAGGGAAAAAAATCATTTCTCAAATTCTACTCGATAAAAATATATGAAACAAATTTTAAAAATCTTCTTAAGTGAGGGCTTCAACTTGAGATACATGTAGGAGGGCGCGACATCACTTCTTCAGCTCGTTAGCTATGGGTATGGGAACTACGATTTGAGTTTATAGAGGATGGAGGATGGAGGCTTCGATTCATACTATGGATGTCATTTTTGGGTTCAGAGGAAAGAATAGCATCTCGGTGCAAATTTATGGGTGGTTCAATCATGAGTGGGGGATCGCGACTTTTCGTCAACGGTAGGTCACGAGTGATGTCATGTTTTTAGGGGAGGTTCGGACATCGATTTTTGGGTTCTAAAGGGCGGAGATTTCAACGAGGAGATCATCGATGTAATCGGATTTGGATTCCATGAAGTGGTTTGTCGTATCATTGGTTATGCATGCGCAGTTGAGGGAAGGAAGTGTCGGTGTGCATTTGGGAAGAAGAATAAAGTTTGGGGAGGGGTTTATGAGGGTAATTAATGATTATTTACTATAATGAAGGTAAATAAATTTTATTATTATTTCAAATGTTTCTAAATATATAACTTGCTCATATAAGGTCGGAATTGAACATGATCCGTTGTGGTGGACTCACATCAGCGAGCTCTACGCGATGAAACTGAATTGGATAAATTTATAGCTTGTAGAATTTTAAGCAAAATTCGAACCCATTTGAATTTAGTCGGTATCAGAACGCGGAAACGACAACATAAATAAATGTGAGTAAATCTCACTCATTTGGATTACTTGTTTTAATATAAAATGTTAAAAATTATTTACTGGTTGATTTGATGAATTGATAAATTATTATCAGTTGGATGTTATGCTATATATAGTTGTATATATATTAGTAGTTGGTTACATTCCCACCGTTGGAACGAATGAGAAACCATGTGCCCCACATAATAGCAGAAGACCCTATATTGTTGCGATATCCTACCTGGAAGCGGGATTATTATTGTTTTATGCTATATAACATTTGTGGTTGTAGGAAAACTAGTTGAAGGGACCCAACTGGATTCCTTAAGATTGTTATTTTTAATTTCATATACAGTGATATATGATGTGTGTGGCTAATCTGTTATATATTATTTTATGATTTGACTTATTGGATGATATAGTAGCATTGGCCTTAATTTTTGTATTTTAAATACCACAAATATTATTTTTGTATTTGAAGGAATTAAAAGGAGATTTTGGATATAAAAAATTTACATCGAAATTTGAATTATTTTAAAGGAAATTGATTTGGATAAAACAATAATTTCATTTTGGATTTGTACTCAACTGTCCGTAAAATGTTTTAATTAAAGATTTAAAATAATTTATACAATTGATTTTTAATAATGGATTTTTAATTGATATTTCGGGATTTATGGGAAAGGAGTTGAAATCGATATTTAAAATAGATTTGAAAAATAAATGAGATTTATAAATGAATGGATTTATAAATGAAATTTTATAAATGAGATTATTTTTATAAACAAGTGAAAACCAAATGAGTTTATAAACTTATAAACAAAGTTTATAAAGAAGGGGAATAGATTATTAGTTGATAAATGTGAATTATAAATTCATAGTGTGAATTTATATCGAGACATGGAAATCGATTTTTGGGAAAAATAGTGTATTCCATTTTTGAAATAAGAGAATGGTTATGGAATTGAAACAAAATCGATGTGATACGAATCAAGAGGGATTTATAAAGTGAAATTGGTAATATAGGATTTTAATGTATATTTTTGTCGAGAAATTATGTTTGATTTAAAACAGGATTTTTATTTGTTAAACTATATAGTTAAAGCTGTTTTAGTATTGAAATGTTTTAGAAAGTGGATTATTCAAATATTTAATATTTATTGAAATGAATTAAAATTCTTATAATATGCTTTGTAAATCGATTAGTTTTATTTGAAATGAATTGGAAATGAGTTACCGATGATTATTTAAAGTGTTTAGATATTTTAAATAATTACTTAAATGTGTTATAAAATAAATTATTATTCTTTAAAAATACTTATCATATACATAGAGTTTTGAAATGGTTGAAGTTTATTTATATATCCTCTTGAGATTTGCAAACGCGGTTTACTTAAAGGATACGATTTTGATAAGAGGAATCTTATAAAGGATTTTGGGAGAAAATGGAATTCCAAAATGTTGAAATATGGAAACTTCTTAAATGAATATGAATTCATAAAAGATGTTATAAATTGTTAGTTGGGATTTTAAATACGTATAACTGGTTTTTGGAAATTGTAAAAAGGAATTTATTAATAATTTCGGAGATTTATGAGATAAGTTATGAAATATTTCCTAATTTGATATTAAAATGACTTTGGAGAATATGTTTATAAATATTTTCCTAAGTACTGAAAAGTGGGTTTTGGAAATATTCTAAATAGGAAATGAATGGTATAGAAATATTCTTCTAAGGGTTATAAATTGAATTCGAAAATATTTTTAGGTGTTGATATGGTTTAAAAATATCCTATTATGGATAAGTGTTTGAAATTATGGGAGAGTTGTATAGATATCTTTGTAAAGATATTTTGAAACGAATGTTTCAAAAGATTTATTAAATTGGGCCCAGTGACTGCTTATGGGTGTAATTTGATAGTCAAATAACCGACTATCAAATCTGGAAAATTTCGTTAATCATTTCGAAGATACCGATATTGGGTTTAATTATCCAAAAACCACTTTGATTCGCTTTGTGCGTTATGAATTAATATTTCGTAAAGATAATAAAGATAGAGTTCTTGGAGATTCGTTTTGTCAGAAACAAGACAACTTGTATGGATGAATGTTATCATTGCATTGTGGCTTGGAAGGTAGTTTTAGCATTCCAAATATTAATGCTATTATTAAGGTAATACGTACCCTCAAGTCTCGTCAACTGTGAATGACTAAAATTGGGGAGATGCAGCATGGCTATGTGGGTGCTCCAATTAGGGTATGTCATCACTCATCTAGAGTGGACATTTAACATCATCACTATCTATCATTTTTTGTGTCTCGAGCGGCTCATTGGTGGCGATCATATTCTATACCATCCAGTAAGGCTTAAGCCGGTCTTGTGTTGGCAGGAATCGATAGGTTCGATCTCAGTACATTTTTCTAGAAGTATACTATGGCGAGCGGTACCCCAGTAGCCCTGTCATTATATGGAATCCAATATCCACTATGAACCCGTACGGCTTTAGATGTGCCCAACTATGCTGAAACATGAGATGCAAGCATTTCAGCTATTTTATAGTTTATTTTCTATAGACACAATTATAATATCAGATGATTCTGATATAAAATATTTTGGTTATCGAAAGGTAAAAACTCGTCATGTTTATAGGTGACGTGGTCTTATGATATACCTTTGTTTCTAATGGATTTGATTATAGTAATAATTCAAATTTAGCATGTTTTCTCACATTGGTTTTCCAGACTGACTCATGTGTTATTTTATTATAATGTTTAGGTCAGACCTACTATTACAGATTCTGGTTAGGATACTATGAAGCATAGGAGACGTGCTGGAGGAATCTCAGTCTTATTCCTCGTACTTGGTTATATTCCGCTATGTGTGCTAAACTGTTTGTTCAGTACCTTTATGGACAAGTCATTATAACTATGCAAATTTAGTTGTTGACTGTTGTACTTTGATGATGATATATATTGCTGCAGTTTCTTTGTATAAAAATATGTTGTTATATATTATATTTTGTTTCGCTGCGATTGTGAGATTCTATATTGTTGTTTCAGTTTCTTTTTCTATCCTCTTCTTCCTCATAGTTATTTGCCTTTTCATGCAATTTTTGTTGGACAGATGTGGTTTAATGTTAGCTCAAATGGTAAGGAATGGTGGGTCACTACAAGACAAATGGGCATAATGTGTTCTATTAATCCTTCAAGTTGTTCAAATTGATTAACATAGTGCATAAAATTGGTGGTTTGTTTTAGAGATGAAAAGGTATCATATGGCCTATCAAGATCATCCCTAAAACGTACCTGAATAGCTTTATAGAAAATATCCCATTGGTCAGAATCTGTAACAGTATGTGAGTACCTATAGAACCATTGTAATGCCATCTTTTTAAGATGGTATGAACAAATATGGACTCATTCTTGAATATTTGTTTTGTTGTATTGAAAGAACTACTCTTCTTGACGAAGCCAGTCAATTACTCTGTCTTTACTTGTGCATCATGGGAAATCCATCTTTATTTTGATTATTGTAGTATATATAGAGTGACTGGTATGATGAGAAAAAGTCTTTGATGGGGAATTATAAAAATTGAAGGTATCTGTTCTTGACAGAGTTGGTGGTCTATTGTTTGATGGTACATAAACATTAGATCTACATTGCTGAGCATAAGTTTATGGTAAGGATGTAGATCTATTGATGTCTGCTCTTGAATTACCTTCATGATGTTTTTTGAGATTTTAATTCCTTCATTTGAGAAAAATATTACCATCATTTTCTGACGGTCTTGAATGCCTTGGGTGTTTCTTGATAATCCAACTGATACTTCTTGAGAAGTTTTCTCTAGTCTTTTAAGTGATAGTGTAGTTCTATTATTTATAAGATCTTTCTTCTACCATTTTCTTATTGTGGTAGTTCTTTAAGATTGATATAATTAATCAGTGGTAAGGCATTTCCACTAACATCAGAGTTGTCATACAGTGATGAGTTTCTATGGTGAGGGTCAATATTATGCTCACCAGGTGGCTCTGATACCAAATTGGTATATTCCCCTTGTTCTTGGCAATTTTGGCTCTGGTGTGAGTCATGGTGAATGATCAACATAGGATGGGATTGGTCAAGAAGAAGGTGTAACAAAGGCTTTCAGGTGGTGGAATTATTCAAATGTAGCAGACTAGAAATATGAAGAAGAAGTGGTGATGTAATGCTAAAATACTGTGGTGGTTACCAGATTGAACGAGGAAGTGAAAATGGATTCAAATTACTGAATGAATTGAATATAGGAAAGAGGTGAAATAAGAGCAGTAGCAAACAGAAGAATGCATAGTTGAGAAAAAATGCATGATTGTTTATAATTTTTTGTAACGACCCAGAATTTTTTATTAATTAAACTTTGAATATTTAATTAATTTTAAATATTAATAAGTGAATTTATAAGTCGAATAAATTTTATTTCGAATAATTGGATTTAATTGGATAATTAAATCGATAATTTAATATGTTAAATTACAGAAATAATTGAAAATTGAGTTAAATATGATTGAAAATGATTTGTAAAATTTTATTATATCATATTGAAGTTAGAATGATGTTATAGAACTTTTAAAATCGAATTTAAAGTTTATTTGTGAAAATTGAATATTTTAATATTTAATCGACTAGTGAAATTAGCCAATTTTCGAACAGTCTCAGAATTGGACGAAACTAGTTCCATTGGATCCGTAATAATTTGTTATTATCGGATTTCAATTTTTGTAGCAATCGGAGTTATCGTTTGATCGTAGCAGCTCGAAACGCATCGAAATTGTTTTAATATTAATTTGGCGAGTTAAAATAGCCATTTTTAAAAAAGTCTCGGATTTTGATGAAACCAGTTTCATCGGATCCGTAATGTGATATTATTGTATGGTTTCAAATTTCATATCAATCGGATTTACCGTTTGTCTGGTGCAAGCTAAAACGCCTAGAAAATCGTTTAATCGGTTTAATTTTAAATCGAACGTTTAATGGCATAACTCGCACAGATGACCGAATTAGCTTCCGAAACGTATTCCATTGTGTCCAGAACGCGGGATAAACCTTAGAAACGCCGGTTATCGCGCGTAAATCGGAGTTCGGAAAATCCGGGATGAATAGTGTCGTTCAAACTTCTATAAGTAGGCCCATTCTCTTCACAAAATAAAAAAAATTAGGGTTTAAAACCCTAGCCGCCGGCTCATGTAAAATGAATGGCCAAAAATTCGTCGATTTCCTCCATTAATTACTTCTAATCCATCAACAATTAGACAATGTACTCAACTAACAAATCGTAGAGCGATGTGAGGGCTTTAAATCTATACGGAGATGATCGTGTCTCGTGTAGTGTGGAAGGAGAAATCATGGCCGACAGAGGTTCGGTTGGGCATGATTTTCGAGGGGGAATAGGGGGCCGAGTTGCATAGGGTGGTGGCCGAAGGTAGAGGGGGGGTTGGGCTACGCGATGGAAGTCTATGATCGACTTGGAAGTTGACGTGGTGGTCGCGTGAATTAGGGAAGGGGCGGCTATGGGTTGATCGCGATTTTCATTTTCCTGGAGGTTTTCTCGCGCGCGTGGAAGAAAATATGAGGACGGCCCAGATTGCAGAGGCTAGAGATCTACGGCCATGATCTAATTAGGGTCAGAAATATAGAATATGTTGTAAATATTATAATTATAAATTCGTGTAAGTTTAAAAATTCATATCTTTTTCATACGAGGTCAAAAACGCGCGAAACCAGTTGCGTTGGAATTGTATGGACGAACACTACGCGATCGAAATGGATTGGATTCGTTTGGAGTTATTGAGAATTTTGGGTAAAATTAAACGTCCGTTTAATTTTATTCGAAATAAATCGCTAAAACGAAATTGAAATCAAGGTGAGAACTTCTCACTCAATCGAATCGGTTTCGATTTTAATTTTAAATAGTTAGATTTAAAATTCTTGAATGTATGTTGAATGATGATTGTTATCTATTGATTGTTAAAATAGACATTATGCGCCGTTAGAAAGCGGATGTTATTTATTAAAAACATATACCGCGAATATTTCATAAACAGTGAAATTGGTATTATTTATGTACTTGGATTTGATTTCTCGCAGTATATAGCGGATGAGACCCTATTGCGCCGTCTATTAAGCGGATAATATTTTAAATCCCATATACCACGATAATTCCGTACTGGAGCGGAATTGGTATTGTGCTAATGTTTGTGGATGCAGGAAAACAGGTTGCAGGGATCCAACTGGATTCCTCAACAGTATTTATTTGATTTCAGATATTTTGATATTTGATTGATATCATATTGATATATGATGTCGTTATTGTCGTGATTGACTATTTGGTGTGTAGCATCATTGGACCAATTTTGAAATTTTAAAATGATTTTTAAAGTGATTTTTGAAAGTATACGTTTATAAAATATTTTTTGAATTTATCCATTTTAAATAAATAAACGTTATAATTTTAATGTTATAAAAATTATGACTTTTGAGAAATACGGTTAAAAGTTGATTTTTGAAAATATGGGGTTAATGATTTTATAAAATAGTTTAAATTGGGATTTCTGAATTTATTGTCAAAAGTTTAAATATAGGGTTTATAAAATTTGATTATTTTATAAATCAAAATGATGAAATTATAAAGGAGTTTAAAGACGTTTTAAAAGAATAATATAAATTGATTTATATAAAAGATTTATAAGATGGATATTTATAAATTAAAAATATTTGAATTATAAAACGAGTTTCATAAGTATTAGGATGAATTGTGAATGAATTTCATAAATGAATGAAATTTATAGAATTATAAACGGTGAAGTTATAAATGGAATATTATAAGCAGTAGGTTTATAAAATTTGAAAAGTTATTTGAAGAATGGATTTTTGATAAATAAATGAATCTTATAAGTTATAAGATTTATAAATTGGGAAGTTTAAAAGAACGATTTTTGTAAACAAATAAATTATAAGTGTTTAATTTATAATATGAATCTTTAGTATATCATTGAGATATGAATTGAGATAGGTTAATAAAGGAATTTATAAAGGAAGTAGTTATAAAATAAATAGAAATGGAATTTATAAACATTGTTTTATAAATTCGCAATGACTTATTTTGATAAGTTAATTTTTATAACTTATTTATGTAGTTATATTCACGTTTTAGACAGTAAATAATCCTTTAAAATAGAATGAATAGAAATGATGAAGTTGGTTAATGTAGTATATTCACGTTTTTGAATAGTGAATAATATGGTAAAGGAAATGTATTGGATGTGATGTTTTAAGTAGAATTAAAACGATCTAACGATGTTTTAAAAATATGTTAAGATTCGAAACCATAGATTTCAACATTCATTGTTGAAATAGACGTTTTCGAGAAATAGAAGGAAATGGTGGACTATAACACTGTTGTGATAGTAAATGATTTCCGAAAGGAAATTTTTAATTTGGTATTGGGATTTATATATCTATTTTAATTTCGAATCCCTATACTTGTGATTTTGGGTTGTCGTAACGATGTTTTACGTAACATTCGTTTTGGCCCAAATAAATATGTTTAAGAGAATGATTTCCTTAAAGAATGAAATATATACTTAATTTAGATTTAAGTATATTGAATATTTTCCAAGTGTTGAAAATAAATGGATTTGCGGATTACTTATTAAATAAGTATGGAAATGTTTTCCAATATAAAGTGAATATTTTGAGAATTTATCTTTTTTGAAGATAAATTGAAAATGAATAATGGAAATCGTATATTCGTAGATATTTTGGAATATAAATTCACTAAGGAATTTATAAAAGAAAGGGGAATTTGTTTAAAAATAAATATTGATTTATTTTTGAAGTATTGAAATTATATATCTTGTTGTTTATGTCAAAATTGGGCACAACACTCGTCGAAAGTTTTTGAAGAGATAATAAATGAAGAAAGTAAATTAAAACGTGGATTATCTAACAAAAACTCCAAATAGCAGGAAGTAAATTGCACAATAGACAACGATTTAGAGTGGTTCGGCGATTTGCCTACGTCCACTATGAAGTTTTGTTACTTTATTGCTTGATATTCGAAGAATACAACTTTTTAATATTAAAGTACAGCAAGTAGTAAGCCAAAATTCGAAATCAAAGGTAGCGGTGGTGCTCTAAAACAATTCTGGCAGCGTCTAGACGTGCTTTATCTCAAAAATTCTCTGATCCCCTTTCTGAATGACCAGGGGATCTATTTATAGGTGTTGGAGGCTGATATTTCTCCTAAAATTCGGGGAGACCACTTCTGGCACATGTGGGGGGCCCACATGGCCGAATTCTGGAGATCCGGGCCCACTTTGGGATCGATTCGATCCTTGGTTCGTATCGATCAAAAATGTGTCCAATCGTGATGAAACTTGGCGTGGACATTCTTCTGTGTATATGCAAGTTCCTGTGAAAATTTCGTAGCATTTGGACTTGTAGATCTCAAGTTATGATCGATTCAAGATGGTGCTCCTCGTCCTATGGATTCGTTCGAATCAATACGGTTCGAATCCTTAGGGTCGAATCCATATCGTGACTCAGAGTGTTTTCAACCGCGCTTATCTGATGGATTCGAAGAGTAGGATTCGAATGTATGCTCCTTCGATTCGATCACACGTGCGTTCCTTCGTATCGATCAAGGCGTTCCATGGTTCGATCGATACGAAGAGTTCTTTCCTCCATGGATTCGAAGATGGTTACCAGATGGGGCCGAAGTCCCTACAACTGTATGGATTTGAAGGGTTCCAGCTTGATGGACTCGAAGATAGGGATACTCTGATGGATTCGAAATAGGTAAGGCTTTGGATGGATTCGAAGTGAGGGCTTACCCGATGGAGTCGAAGCAAAGGAGCTCTTCATGGGTTCGAGGCAAGGCTCTGGGTGGATGGATTCGAACCAATGCATGGTTTATAGATTCGATCGTGAGGCTATCTTATGGATTCGAACCTAAACTTCTTCTGATCGATTCGAACTGAGGTTGTCTCCTTCATTTTCCTATTGGCGATAACTTGAGCATACGAACTCGGATTGCCTCGAAATTTGGAACGTTGGTTTCCACAGCTTCGCTTGACGTGTCTTACCAATTGTAGCCCGATACGGACTCGGACAAAATTCATCGATATTTGTAGTAAACCAACAATCATTCAAAATTAAGGACATGAGACCCTTATTTTCCAGTCAATTCCTTGGTATCTGGGCCTTGCCAAAAGGCGGGATAACATTTGCACCCCAAAGTACGTCTTGTGCAAACATGACGTTCTTTGAAAAGCTGCAGTTTTACGTTGGACAATCAGGACATGCTCTTCTGAAAGTCGTCAGCCGTTGTAACCATAACGAGGTGAACATTTGATCCCTGTAAATGTTAAAGATCAAGTGTTAGTCATACACATGTGCATATATGTACCACTTTGGCTTTGGTTAACGTTGCGCGATTGCTAGTCGTTGTTAGTTTGGTTTGTTATCGAATTCTGCATCAGTCCTCTCCTGAACCGATCTTGGGATTCGAGTTGAGACACTGTTTTATAATTGTCTATGATCGTCCTCTTGTATCGATCCTCTCCTGAATCGATGTAAAAGGTAGACAATTATGTTTTTCATATCGAAGCACCACATTCGTTCTCATGGATGGTATCTAGTGGATTCGAAGCATATTCGTTCGCACCGATAGGGTTTCGAATCGGTGGAATTGATGGTTGTGGAATAGGCACTTCGAATTAATAGGATTCTTCAATTCAGCCCTTGTTCATGTGCTTCGTATAGATGACTCTTCGCATCGATGTTGCCTTGATGGATTTGAAGTTACGTTCGTTCGAATCGATTGTTTGGCATCTGCTCAGTGCTTCCTCGAACCGATGATGCCTCGCATCGACTAAGTTGGGATGGATTCGAACGCAGTGGGTTCGCACTCGGTGGATTCGAACGTGATGGATTCGAACGTGGTTTGTTCGAATCAATAGCATGTGACCGATTGGGGTCGATTATTTTGACCGGGAGACAAATCGTCCCGTCTCTCCCCTGGGATCCATATAAATACGTGAGGCTGGGCTCTTTTTTCACTTTTCACTTTTACTGTTGTTGTAGCTTCTTCTTCGAATCGATCTTCCAGAGCTTAAAACAAGCGCGTTTTCCACGAATCGATCGAATTCTTTAGGCTTTCCCTTGTGATTTTACCAAGTCAGGTAATTGGTGAATCAAGCCGAGTGAGGAATGATGGAACTGGAAGTTTTTGACATCGATTCAACCTTTCCTTTTTGAAAATTGTGAGGAGTGGTGGGATCTGGACAAGGTGGTTCTCGCATCGATCAGAGTGTCGTCTCTCATTGCTTCGCATCGATCCGAGAATGAACAATTTGAGTCGATTTTGAATGCATAGCTTCGAATCGATGATTGCAAAGGAAAAAAGGGTCGCGGCGATCGATTCGAAATAGAAATATTCTGATCGATTCGAAGGAGCTTAATATGGATCGATTTGAAGTAATGATATGGTGATCGATTCGAAAGAGTCCAACTTTGATCGATTCGAAGTATGTAGGGCTTCATGGATTCGAACCGCTCCTTTGTTCCCAGAGTCTCACCGAGTCGAACTACATGGAGTTGGGGCGTACCAATTCAAAGTTCATCGATTCGACTCGTGTCCATTCGAGTCGATCGATTCGAACGTTCTTGCTCCTGCGACTTCCACTCTTCTGATTTGCTTCAATATCTGAACTATGACCAATTTCAAGCTGAACTTTGACGAACTTACTGAACTTTTAAAATCGGCGAGCTTCTGCCTTGCATAATCGAATTTTACTTGACCTTCCCTTTGGAGCTCCCCGATGGCACTATGACTTAAACTAAATATAACGAATTTATACTTGGATTGGTCAGTAGCACCTGGGTGGCGTGAAAGTGACGGTCAGCGATGACGGTCGTTTTCATTCTCAAATTCCAACGTTTCATCGTTCGGACATCTCGTTTCATCTTGTAGAATCTGCTTAAATTTTTTGCATAGCACTTGCACCGCACGACATACTCATACACTTTGCACCGGGGGAATGCATGGGCTTTTTACGTATTTTAACGCCGCTTTCTGATGAGTTAGTTAATTATGGAATCTTCGAGTTCTCGACAACAAGAAGCACAAAGCTCGCCTCTTCCAGCGCTTGAGATTCCGGAAATCCCTCCTGAAGTCGTAGATCTGGCCCCGGATGAATTGCCGAAGGCCATATTTATCGAGGATCCTGTCGATTCTGTTCAGTCCAATATCTCGGAGTCTCTGTTGGGCCGGATATGTTCGAAACATAACATATCCCTGGACGATGTTTTATTACCTAGTGCTAGCGACAGACCACACAACCCACCTGAAGGATATACTGCCTTCTACCGTCATGCCTGTGCGGCTGGATCTCTTCCTCCTTTTAACCAATATATCAGAGAGATGCTGTCGTATTTGGGAATCGCTCCTTCGCAACTCCATCCCAACGGGCATGCATTACTAAACAACGTCTTTGTCATATTTATGGATTGCCCTTTTTGCCCGCCAAGATCTAACGAGATTAGGCACATATTCAACTTTAAGAGTAGGGGTGATAGCCCGTCTTTTATTTTTCTGTAGGCGGTTAGGAATTGTCAGGTTGTGACTGGGTCCTGGACCAGGCTTAGTTATTTCAAGAACGAGTGGTTTTTTGTTTGATGCCCCCCAGGGTTTGCCAGGAGATGGTTATCCAGACGTAAGTATCATAATTCATTCTTGAATGGTCACTTTTAATACTTTACACTAATACTCTGCTATTCTTGCAGCTATTATTTCGAGACCTACTGGTGGGCATTATAGAGGGGTCGTTCAAAGCTTACAAAGAGTTCCCCACGACTCAAGGCACATAGATTTGCTGTTGACCGATGATAACTTAAGGACATTGGGTCTGATTGAGATGGGCCAGAGTATTGTAATTGAAGGTTTGGCGAAATCGGCCTCGAGGAAGAAGAAGAAAGTGGCAAAAAGAAAACCTGGCGTTGTGATAAGAGAAATGAGCGACGATGAATGAACGCCCACAGACACTGAGATAGCAGCCGACCTTTCCCGAATAGAAGAGGGCCAGACAGGCAAGGCTGTTGTACCTAAGTTTAAGAGAAGGAAATCTGTAGTCGTAACCCATTCCCAACCTGGGGTTACTGTTTCCAGCGCCTCTCCTTGCCAGTCCGGAGACCTTTTCACAGGGTTGGACGATATTCCCATTCCGGACTACGTATCTCTCCACCACGGGTCCGGGTTGGAAGAGCTCCGGGGAGCGCTTGATATAAGCGAATCTTTACCCGTTAGTGTAATCGACGCTTCTGGTTGGTCAGGGGGTTTACGCATTTTTACACTTTTCACAACACCTCACGACTTCCACATGCATTGCGGTGCTTTTTCTTGGTACTTAATCAAATTGTTTCTTCTTTACAGGTGCCATATCGAATCGTCCTTCTACGCTTGATAGACTTCGGCGAGTGCATCATTCTTCATCCTATTACGAGTCTCGCCGTAGGGATTTTGACCGAGATCGTGAGCAGAGGCATTATGAGCAAGAGCATCGCGATAGGGACCATTCCCGATATTATTCTAGCCAGGAGCGTTGTGATAGGGATCGAAGGTACCGTTCACCCTCTCGTTCTCCTCCGCCATCCAGGAGCCAGGCACCTGCAGTCGAACCTTCGTGGCAACAACCATCTCACCAAATCTCTAAACCTGGTCCACATCGTTCAAGGACTGATACGGCTACGACCGTAACTGTAGAGGAGGCACCTCTTCAACCGTCTGGTGAAGGGGCTATTAGAATTGCTCAGTTGAAGAAAGACTTTCCAGAAATATGCTTTGATGCCTATATCTTTCCACCCAATCTCAAAAGAATTCCAGAAGAGGCCGTGAACACCGCCCTCAGCTACACCCGGGATTTTTATGCTCAGTATAAAGAGTGGTACAGGGCGGCTGTTAAAGCCTCGAAAGTAGCCTTCGAATGAGCCAGAGTTATTGAGAAACTGGAAGCAGACTTGGCTCAGAAGAACCGTATTGTTGACGTACTTCAATCTGAAACGGAATCTTCTCGCAAGGCCGAACTGGAGTCGCTACAGACGGCCGATGAGACACTAGCTGAGATGGCGAAAATGCAACAAGCGCATGGGACTTTAGTTGAAGATTTGGGCCATCGGTACAAAAATGTTGAGGCCGAGCATGATGCGGCGGTCAGAGAACTTGAGGAGTTAAAGTTTCTAAATTCGCCAACTTAAACAAGGAAAAAGATAACGCTAACACGGCCGCACAGGAAGCGTGCGAACAAGCTGTGTCTCTCCGAGCTGAGCGAGATGCGGCGGTTGCTAAAGTTGAAGCGGTGGAGGCAGAAGTGGAAGGGAGAGTTCAAGCAGAGATATTCAGAGTAGAAGCCAAGTTTGATGATCTTCTTGACACTTATAATGCTAATGTACTTGAGCATAGGAATCTCTCGTGGCTCGGAGATTATTCTACGGTTCTACTCAGTGCTTGGAAAAAATTGGTGGCGAACAAGAGAGCATCTCTCCTTGAAGGCTCCGTAGATGAATTTGTACTTGAATATCGCTTGTTGAGCGAAGAGGAAAGGAAACTTCTCCATGATGCGATGATTTCCGCTGAGAGAGAGAGACTTGGTTTTCACCATGTGGAGACTGGTGAGGGTTCTGGAGCTGCACATTGTAGTGAGAATGTTTCAGTTGATGCCTCGACCTCATCTAGAATCACCACTACAGTCGGTCCACATGTTATCCCTGCTTATAACCCAGATCGACCAGAACTGTCTCTCGGTACAACTTCAGTTTCTGAACTCGTCCCATCACCGAGCCGAGGAAAAGAAGGTATTCTAAATGTTTCTTAAATGTTTCTGGAATGTTGAACTTGGAACCGATCATTTGACTAACTATTCTCATTTCTTTTTTACCAGTGACTGAAAGTGATGTGCCAGCACTTCCAATACCACAAACTTCGCAGCCAATGCAAGGAGCCGTCGTTACTGAGGCCATCACAACCACTGCCGTAACCAGCGAGATGGGAGAGGGGAGTTCAATGTCGTTTGATGTTCAAATGATTGAGGAGCTTCTCAAGAAACCCTGTGAACCTTTTTCCGATCCTTCCTTTGCAATGGGTGGAGTTGCCCCAACTTTTAGTTCGTTTATGCCGACCGTCAGTGTTTTCAGCGCTGCTCGATCTTCCCGAGAAGAAGAAATTCTTGCCGAGATAAGCACTGAAATGGCTACGGTGACGACGGCTGGTGGTTCCGGAGGTGATATTGCTCCACCAAGCTTAACTCCTTCAATGGTTACTTTTCTCACCGACACAGTGATAACTTCTAGCGTCGAAGCTTCGCCACCTGTTACGGCTTCTCCGCCTCCGGTTCGTCCTCACAAAAGGATCTCTATCCCTTCCAGCTCTGAGGAAGACGTGGATATCATGCCAGATCCTGAGGATGCTCCAAAGAAAGACAAGAAATCTCGCAAGAAGCCGGGTAGTGGGTCTAGTGGCTCAACCCCGAAGAAGAAACCCCGGAAGAAGAAAGAGTGAACTTCTTATTTTACCATGTAGTTGTGAAAAGGCAATACTTTCTACTTCTCCTTTTATAGGCCGTGTATAAGTGTGGAATCGGCACCCACTTTATGAAATGTTTTTAGTTCTATCATGTAATTAAACTCCTTTTTTGTTTGTTGATTACATGGAAAACAACTCTTTTCTTTTTTACCCAAGTATCGCATTGATTAGCTCATGCTCACATATGCCATAAGCCTTGAATACATGTCCACACTTCGGGGACTTAACATAATTTGTAATTAACAGTTCGGCCCATATTCCGGTAATTTATTAGTTATCAGTGTTTATAACTTAGTTCGTTCTCCGGGAACTTGTACTTAATGTTTATACTCCAGTTCACACTCTGGGAATTTGGAGGTAGAGTTTTATATTCCGATTCGCGCTCCGGGAATTTAGACTTATACTTTGGTTTGCGCTCCGGGGACCGAGAGTCGAAGTTTATACTCCAATTCACACTCTGGGAATTTGGAGTTGGCTCACACTCTGGGAGCGATGAATTTATACTCCGGTTCGCGCTCCGGGAACCGAGAGTTGAAGTTTATACTCCAATTCACACTCTGGGAATTTGGAGTTGGCTCACACTCTGGGAGCGATGGATTTATACTCCGGTTCGCGCTCCGGGAACCGAGAGTTGAATTTTATACTCTCACACTCTGGGAGCGATGGATTTATACTCCGGTTCGCGCTCCGGGAACCAAGAGTTGAAGTTTATACTCCAATTCACACTCTGGGAATTTGGAGTTGGCTCACACTCTGGGAGCGATGGATTTATACTCCGGTTCGCGCTCTGGGAACCGAGAGTTAAAATTTATACCCCAATTCGCACTTTGGGAATTTGGAGTTGGAGGAGGGATTGTCGTGTATCAATCCCTGTGAATGTTGTTGTAGTGTTCTGCCCCCGAGCTCGGGTTTCACTTAGCGAGTGACCGGTCGTATCACAGTCACTCCCTATTTGAATAAATCCCACCGCGTGATGGAACTTAGCTCTCCGTGCATTGTGATATTGTATGTCATATTCAGTAAATCACAGCTCTGGCTCGAAGAGACGGCATGTTATTACTGAAACGAGAAAATATGGCAAAGTCGGTTGCCTTATTACAAATTTAAATCTCGAAATGCTAGAATAAAATGCAATGGAATAAATTGACAGGAAATAAATTGGTAAAGTCTTTCATATGTAGTAGCGACGAAGACTTTCACTATTCCAAGCTCTCGGCAAGGTAAGACCGTCAACGGTCGATAATTTGAAAGTGCCATTCCCGAGCTTTTGTGAAATCACATACGGCCCTTCCCAGTTTGGCCAAGGAACCGGATAGACCCTTTTCAGTACGAGATCGCCGGGCTCGAAGGTTCGCGGACGGACCTTGGCATTGTACAGTCGGGCGACTCGATTTCGATATGCGACTGCCCTCAAATCAGCCTCCTCGCGCTTCTCATCGAGTAAATCCAAAGATTCAGCAAGTAATATGGCATTTGTTTTCGGGTCGTAATACGTTACACGATGAGAGCGCACTTCCATTTCGATCGGAATAACGGCTTCAGAACCATAAGATAGAGAAAATGGGGTATGACCGGTTGCAGTTTTATGAGTCGTTCGATAGGCCCATAGTGCCATAGGAAGTTCGTCGACCCATTTGCCCCCAGCTTTTTCTAGTCGCTTCTTTAGAATGGACTTTATGACTTTATTAACAGCTTCAACCTGACCATTTGCTTGAGGGTGCGCTACTGTAGAGAATTTCTTATGGATGCGGAATCGTTGACAGAAATTTTTGAATTCAGCACTGTCGAATTGAGTTCCGTTATCGGTGATGACAGTATGTGGGAGACCAAAACAGCCGATGATGTTACGTACTACAAAGTTGATTACTTTCTTTGTTGTAATTGTCGCAAGGGGTTCAGCTTCAACCCATTTGGTGAAATAATCAACTGCGACGATGGCATACTTCGCGCCACCTTTGGCCAGAGGCAATGTGCCGATGATATCTATTCCCCATACCGCGAATGGCCAAGGACTAACCATTTGGGTTATCTCAGTAGGAGGAGCTCTAGGAATTCGAGCGTGTTTTTGGCATTTGTCACACTTCCTAGCATAGTCTGCAGCATCGCGATTAACAGTAGGCCAATAATACCCATATCGAAGTATTTTCTTTGCGAGTGCTTGCCCCCTAGTGTGATCGCCACATTCTCCTTCGTGTACATCGTGTAACACTCGTTTGACTTCATCGTGTGCGATACACCAGAGGAGAGGAACAGAGTATCCTATCCGGTACATGACTCCATTTTGAATAACAAATCGTGATGCCTTTCGTAGCACTTGTCTTTTCTCGCTTCGTTGCTCGGGCAATACGCCATGTTCGATATAATCTCGAAAAGGAGTCATCCACGACTCCTTATTGGAGGTAGCTTCAAATGTGAAATCAGTCTTCCTTTGATCAATGCTCGGAGAGGATAGGGTTTCAACCGGAACAACCCCCAACTGTTGGGCCTCACCCGTACTTGCTAACTTTGCCAATGAATCAGCTTTTTGATTGTGCTCTCGGGGTATGTAGAAAATGGCATAGTAATCGAATTGGTTAAGAATCTCCAGAACCCGAGTTAGATAAGCGGCTAATCTTCGATCTTTGGCCTGATATTCTCCTCGAACTTGACATACTACCAACTGGGAATCGCAGTAGATCTCTACAGCAATGATTTTCAGATCACGGGAAAGCTTTAGCACGGTAAGTAGGGCTTCGTACTCGGCTTCGTTGTTGGTTGCACGGAACTCGAACTTTAAAGCATAACATATGGATCGTCCCTCAGGGGTTTCAAGCACTACCCCTACTCCTAAGCACCGATCGTTTGGCGCACCATCGGTGTACAACTTCCAGATGTATTCGGGAGATTTTCTGGTCTCGGGCAAGTCTTCAAGGATAGTGAACTCGGCTATAAAATCTGCTAGGACTTGGCCGTGAATGGCTCTCCTTGGAGTATAAGTGATGTCGAATTGACTCAGTTCGATGTTCCATTTTAGCAACCTACCAGACGTCTCAGGCCGCGTTAGGACCTGTCGTAATGGCTGATCGGTGTACACAGTAATAGGATGAGCCTGGAAATACGGACGGAGCTTCCTCGAGGCAATGACTAGGCAATATGCCGACTTTTCAAGCTTTGGATAATTTCTCTCGGATCCGGTCAATCGTTTACTCACGTAGTAGACCGGCTTTTGCACTTGGTCTTCCTCCCGAATTAATGCAGCACTGATTGCATTCTCTGATACTGCCAGGTAAAGATATAACTATTCGTGATCTACAGGCTTTGAAAGGATTGGTGGTACGGAAAGATGTTGGATTAGCGATTGAAATGCACATTCTGCAGTCCATTCGAAATTTCGTTTCCCCTTTCGAATCAAATCGAAAAAGGGGATGCATTTGTCGGTCGATTTTGAGATAAACCTGCTCAGTGCTGCAACTTTCCCATTAAGACTCTGAACTTGCTTTACGGTTCTCGGAGTTTGGAGATTTCAGATAGCCCTGATCATTTCGGGGTTCGCCTCTATTCCTCGGGCATTCACAATGAACCCAAGGAATTTTCCGGATGCGACTCCGAAATGACACTTTAGCGGATTAAGCTTCATCCCGTATTTCCGGAGGATATTGAACATTGACTCCAAGTTTTTGATATGATCATCAGAGTATCGTGACTTCACCAACATGTCATCTACATAGACCTCCATAGTCTTCCCAATCTGATCGGCAAACATTCGGTTGACTAAGCGTTGATAAGTTGCGCCGGCATTCTTTAATCCAAAAGGCATGACCTTGTAGCAATACAACCCCAAGTCAGTTACAAAGCTTGTGTGTTCTTGGTCCGGTACATGCATGGATATTTGGTTGTAACCTGAGTAAGCATCCATGAAGGATAACAATTCATGTCCAACGGTTGAATCTACCAGGTGATCGATCCGGGGAAGTGGAAAGCTGTCTTTTGGGCAGGCTTTATTCAGGTCAGAGTAATCGATACACGTTCTCCATTTCCCGTTTGGTTTCCGGACAAGTACGGGATTGGATACCTATTCTGGGTATAAAGCGTCTCTAATGAACCCATTTGATTTCAACTTATTGACTTCTTTTTTCAGGGCGGCAGATCTCTCTTGATCCATACCACGTCTTTTCTGCTTGACCGGGATATATCGCGGGTCAATGTTCAAGGTGTGGCTCGCGATGTCAGGCGAGATTCCACACATATCAGAGTGCGTCCAAATGAATACGTGAAGATTTGCCCGAAGAAAATAAACCAATTCTTGTTGTGCCTTTTGGTTAAGCTGCGACCCAATCTTCAACATTCTCGAGTCATCGTGATCATCGTCAATCGGGACATCAATGGTTAGCTCGGCCGGAGAAGCCCTAACTTTCCATAGATTCTTCTTTATTATCATTGTCCCTTGGATCAAAATCCTTTTGGAATTGGTTGTGGTGCCCAGGCCGAGGCCCAGGTGCTAATTGTCAGTCGTCAGTAAAACGGACGCAGAGAGATTCCTCTACGCCATTTCCTTTCTCTTTTCGCTGCGCCTCTCGCAGCTCAGCAACATAACAGGCTCTCCCAGCAGCCTGATCTCCTTGTACAACTCCTATCCCATGGTCAGTAGGGAACTTTAGAGTTAAACACCATGGGGCAATAGCAGCCCTAAATTCAGCAAGGGCCGGTCGGCCCAAAAAAGTATGGGGAAGGAATATCTAAGACAACAAATTGCAACATCCGAACTCTTCGGCATTCTCCCGCTCCCAACTCTACTGGCAATTCAACTATTCCGGTTGGTATCGTTGCACTCCCATTGAAGCTGTGGACTCGTGATTGACAAGGCTTTAAGTCCTTAGCTTCCATTTTCATTAAATCATATGCTCTTTTAAACAATATATTTATGGAACTTCCGCTGCCTACCAAGATCCTCTTCATCCAAGCAGGACCAACTTGAGCGGATATGACCAATGGGTCAATTGTGGGAGCTTCGACTCTATCGGCATCTCGATTTCTAAACACGATTTCATCAGCCATTGTCTTTGGTTGTTTAGCCGGTGTTCCGTCTTCCGAGTTACTATAGCATTCAAAATCCACATGCCTGATCGAGCTAGCGTATGACTCCATTTCTCTCCAGCTTCTGTCTGCTGGATGGGGACCACCACTTATTGTATTGATAACCAACCTTCCGCCCGTGCGGGCGGGTTCGCTTGTCTTTCCTGATTCTGCGCTCAATTTTGATTAGATGGGCCCGCTCCACCAGACTGCGGTGCCCGAACAAACTGGTCCAACTTTCTCTCTCTGATCAACTTTTCAATGAGGTCTTGCAAATGTCTACACTCATTGGTATTATGCCCATAACATTCATGAAACCTACAGAACTTCCCTGTCTTAATCTGCCTCTCCGACGAAGGCTTCGGAGCAGGCTTCTTGTATTGTATAGTATTACAAGTCTGTAAGTATACGTTTTCCAGTGACGTGTTAAGCGGTGTATAACTGTCAAACATTGCGGCCCTATGTCTCGGACCACGATTCTGGTCTTGCTTCTTATTTCGGTTATCACCGTTTCTTGATCGTTGAGTCTGTTTATTTTGGATATTCAATTCGACTTTTCCTGAACTTTCTCTGGATTGTTTAACCGCAACATTACTCTGAATCTCTTCACTGCTGGGCCTTGCATCGTCCTGCTTCCTAGACTGTTTCGCATCCTCTCGCCTCAAGAATTGAGCGGCTTTGGAATAGAAACGGTCCAACGATGCGGGAGGTTTTCCGGCTAACCAATTTCCAAACTCGGAATCAGGGTCGATTCCTTTAGTCAAATCCATTAGAATGGAATTATTATTGGGGTTGGTGATCTCTGCGCATGCAGCATTGAATCTCTCCAAATATCGTCTAAGTGTTTCTCCGGGAGCTTGAGTGACACTTGATAGGGTATTAACATCTTCAGGTCGGGCAATATGCATGCGAAATTGTTCAACAAATTTAGTAGCTAACTGGTCAAACGAAGAAATAGATCGTGGTGGTAATCGTGTAAACCACATTGTCGCAATTCCCCCCAAGGAAATGGGAAAACTGCGGCACTTTACTGCGTCATCAGGTCTTGCAGCAGTCATCGACCATTCATATTTCAGAATATGTTGATTTGGGTCTGAATTTCCTTCATACATGGGAAGGGTTGGCATTCTGAATTGCCGAGGAGGTTCAGCATGCAATATGTCATCAGTAAATGGGGTATGACTCTGGGAGATTCCCTAATCGTCATTTGTTAGGCCTTGACTCTCGCGAATCATTCGTCGTACCATGGCTGAGAAGTCTGGTATTGGAAAATTCTGTGGGTGGTGGGCCAAAGTATGGTCGGGTTCCATAGTGCGAGGTGGGATCGGGCGCTGTCGACGATCCGGATCTCACCTCCTTGGCTCGATGTCTTCTGGGACATATGGCTCTGGAGCATGTCCCTGCTGATGATAATTTTGATTGGAGTGATCTCGAGCATCAACTCCTATGTCAACTACAGCGGCTGTAGCAGCTCGATCATCTGCAGTGTATTGTGGAATAGTGCCTCCTCGGGAGGAGGGTCCAGTATGGAAGCTGGTAGATGGGCCAACCCTTATTTGCCCAACGGTTAACGCCTGTTGATTGTCAGCAGCTTGCGCATGGTTTCCGTCTAGCCTGGGACGGATAAATCTATTATTGTAGTCAGATGAAGCGGAGCTTTCGGTGGAAGAATGAGGAGCCTGATCCCTTCTGGATCTTCTTCGCTTTTGGCGATTTAGTTGATTGGTTAACTCAACGTTAGCGCGCAACTACTCAGTTAGCTGTTGTCGGCTTTGGGTTAGTTCCTGGAGTAGCGCCTGGAACTCTTGTCTTGTGACCGGACCCGACTGATCCGTATGCCCAGCAGCATCTTGATTAGTGGACTGTAGCTGTGTGGGATTTTGCCTATCCCGACCTTCTTGATCACCAATGTTAGAAGTGGTTCTTGTGCTCACCATCTTGAAGCGTTGAATTCTTTCCTAGACTTTTAACAATTCTGAATAGTATGGAAGGAATCTGAATATGAGGTCTGGATATCTCTCTTAGATTTATGCAATCCGGTATCGACGATAGATCCAAGGAGCAGGAGCAAAAAACTGGGTTTTTTCTCAGTGAAAGCACCAAAGTGTTTGTGTCAAAATTGGGCACAACACTCGTCGGATGTTTTTGAAGAGATAATAAATGAAGAAAGTAAATTAAAATGTGGATTATCTAACAAAAAATCCAAATAGCAAGAAGTAAATTGCACAATAGACAACGATTTAGAGTGGTTCGGTGATTTGCCTACGTCCACTATGAAGTTTTGTTACTTCATTGCTTGATATTTGAAGAATACAACTTTTTAATATCAAAGTACAACAAGTAGTAAGCCAAAATTTGAAATCAAAGGCAGCGGTGGTGCTCTGAAGCAATTCTGGCAGCGTCTAGACGTGCTTTATCTCTAAAATTCTCTGATCCCCTTTCTGAATGACCAGGGGCTCTATTTATAGGTGCTGGAGGCTGATATTTCTCCTAAAATTCGAGAAGACCACTTCTGGCACGTGTGGGGGGCACACATGGCCGAATTCTGGAGATCCGGGCCAACTTTGGGATCGATTCGACCCTTGGTTCGTATCGATCAAAAATGTGTCCAATCGTGATGAAACTTGGCGTAGACATTCTTCTGCGTATATGCATGTTCCTGTGAAAATTTCATAGCATTTGGACTTGTAGATCTCATGTTATGATCGATTCAAGATGGTGCTCCTCGTCCTACGGATTCGTTCGAATCAATATGGTTCGAATCCATAGGGTCGAATCCATATGGTGACTCAGAGTGGTTACAGCGGCGCTTATCTGATGGATTCAAAGAGTAGGATTCGAAGGTATGCTCCTTCGATTCGATCACACGTGCGTTCCTTCGTATCGATCAAGGCGTTCCATGGTTTGATCGATACGAAGAGTTCTTTGCTCCATGGATTCGAAGATGATTACCAGATAGGGCCGAAGTCCCTACAACTGTATGGATTCGAAGGGTTCCAGCTTGATGGACTCGAAGATAGGGATACTCTGATGGATTCGAACTAGGGAAGGCTTTGGATGGATTCGAAGTAAGGGCTTGCCGGATGGAGTCGAAGCAAAGGAGCTCTTCATGGATTCGAGGGAAGGCTCTGGGAGGATGGATTCGAACCAATGCATGGTTTATAAATTCGATCGTGAGGCTATCTTATGGATTCGAACCTAAACTTCTGCTGATCGATTCGAACTGAGGTTGTCTCCTTCATTTTCCTGTTGGCGATAACTTGAGCGTACGAACTCGGATTGCCTCGAAATTTGGAACGTTGGTTTCCACAGCTTTGCTTGACATGTCTTACCAATTGTAGCCCGATACGGACTTGGACAAAATTCATCGATATTTGTAGTAAACCAACAATCATTCAAAATTGAGGACATGAGACCCTTATTTTCCAGTCAGTTCCTTGGTATCCCGGCCTTGCCAAAAGGCGGGATAACATTTGTAAAGATATTTTTGGGAAATAAATAATTTGGAAAATTATTTGGAATCTGGTGATGTTGTGCATATCCATTGATAGTTCAATAACCGACTATCAGTATTTACCTTTGAAAGGTATTTGTTGTGATTACTTGAATTTGAATGCCACACTTATTTTTAAATTATTGCGCTCGTTATTCGGATTACCCATTCCGAATAGTGATACGACGTAATGGATAGCATTGATGACCGGTGTTGAAGACTGGATATTTTTGAAAGCGAAAGGACAACTCGTCGAATGTCTTTGCATCGACTGGTCCCCGGTATAGAGACTCCATATGTGATGGGAGGTCCGGTCGTGATTAGTGAATATCCGAATTGCAAGGACTTCTTTGTAAGTGCCTTCGGTTCTGTTCGATCCTGGAACAGACTTGTATGGATTGTGTGTCTGACATTACAAATTGAGATATAAAGCAGATTTCTTTCAAATATATTTCTGTTGGTGGCGGAGAATTTATTCTCTTAGCTTAACACCCTTCTCTGAGACGTACGAGTTCAATGGTTATGTAGTTGAAGGTTATCAATGATATATTCCCAATTTGGTAACGTGACATGCTGAGTGTTGCTGTGAAATGATCATTGTGTTGATCATTTGTGATAAGATCATTTGTTTGATCATTTATCTTTGTGATCATTTCTATGATCATTTGTTGACCCAAAGCACAGCTTTTGTATAAAGCGTGGCTTTGTGGACGTGACTTCGTCGAGCCTCACACCCCGAAATGGTCAAAACAGGAAAGATGCAGCAAGGTTATGAGGGGTAGCTCCCTTTAGGGTATGTGCATTTCCTTCTGGAAAAGGGTGGTATCATGGTATGGAGCCCAGATGCTTACTCATGTTGTAACAGTTTATTTATGATTGTGTGATGTTGGTGAAAAGCGCTCGGTTAAAGGTCTCAAAGGACCGGGGGATGGCATACTCGTGTCAGTAGTTACCCAGTTAGGGGTAACCCGGCCATGTGTTGGCAGAGATCCGGTTTGGTTCTCGGAGACGTCCTCCCAGAGGCGTTCTCATGTGGCAATGGGAAGTTCCTTGGCCTGACCATTTGTTGGAAATCCAAAGATACAATACGATCTTGTACGGTTTTAGTTGTAGAACCTGCTTCCTCAGGAGGTAGCTATAGTAGGCATAATATAATGGTACCTATGCTGGCTAAGATTTATATTCTACTTTCAAAATGTTTTCCTACACTATGCACTAGTAATAATATCAAATGTTCTTTTTAATGCGTATCAAGCATCTTTGACTATCATAAGAAGAAATCTCCTCCAAGTCTGCGTTTGCATTGTGTGTGTGGTGGGAGGTCTTATGGTAGTCTCATTTTTAAAAGTATTGCGAATTGACTTTAAAAATATTCCTCTATTTTGATTTTAAAGATAAATGAACTGTTTTGAGTTCTCACACCAGTCGCATGACTGACTCGGAGTTCATTGTTTTCCCTCCTAAACTCTGGGTGCCCACCAATTTCCACATGGGCAGTCAAGAGTTAGGTTTATCAGGATATTCTGGAATTCAAGAGTTGCTGGAGGCAAGCTGGATGGCATGGCGTATTACTAGTATGTAGTATTTCTTTTCCGCTGTTTGATGTTGTTTGTTGTTGTACACTCTGATGTAATGAAATGTAATGTGATGTAATGTAATAACTGATATAGTTCTTTGTTTAAAGATTATTTATTTATTTATTATATGTTGTTCCGCTGCGATTGTGAGATTCTGATATTGTTCTGCTGTTTTCTTCTGTTCTGTTCTATGTTCTATCTTCTTCTATCTCTATTTTCTATTTTTTTCTCTCTTCTTCTACCTTTTTCTTTTTCTTAAAACCCTAACTATTCGGTTTTTCGGCAACGAAAAATCGCGTACGTTACATTTGGTATCAGAGCATATGGTTAAGCGACAACCATGGCTCTGTTGGGTATTACTCATTAGAGATAGGTCAGTAGTACTCTAGAATGAGTTTGAGTGTAATAATAGCTATGAGAGCGTATTTGTTAGTGAATATAAAATTGTTTTATATTGTGATGATTGGTTTATTGAGTGGCATATGAACCTTCGTCAGCACGGTATGCACAACTATGCCGAAGGGGTTTATAAACACTTGAATAGAACAATTCAACACAGTATTGTTTTAAATTGGGTAAATGAAATAAACTTTGCCTTGATATATTTTTATATATAAAGGAATAATTTTTCAGAATTATTAAAGTGTATATAAGTTGATTGTTTAGTTGTTTGAATAATCTAAGTAAAAGAATAATTGTATAAGCAAAAGAATTATAAGAATTGAATTATAATTAATGTGATTTACAATTGTGAAATAAACTTATATATATATATATATATATATATATAAGAAGTGAAACTATATGAATATATTTTTGAATATGAGTTGTAAATAAAAATGAAATTAAAGTTAAATGGAAATTTACTTTAGAATTTGGAATCTGAAATTGATTTATAAGTGGAAATTTAAGTTAAGTAAAACGAGTGATGTTTATTTAAATGGAATATAACTTAAGTGATGTTGAATGAAGTTGATATTGGTATCAAAGTAAATTAATAAAGTTAAGTGGTAGATATGAACTTGAGTTATATAAATGAAATTCAACTTTTGTAATTGAATTGGATTAATGGATTGAATGTAAATCAATTGAATGTGAATTAAGTTGATATGAAATAATGAATGTACGTGTTAATTCATTAAAATCTAATGTTATTGGAAGTTGAATAATTGAATGAAAATCAATTTAACTAAACCAATTGAAAGTGATGGTGTTAAACCAAATTGAATGAATATAAGCAAAGGAATTTGGTTGTAATTAATATACATTGGTTGTTATATGATTGTTAGTTGATTGTATATAATTCAATAAGTATTAATGAAATTGAGTTAATGAAATTGAAAGTTAAAGTAATTGAAATTCAATTGGAAGTTAAGTGAATCTTAAATAGAAGTGAATTTGATTTGGAAGTGAACCAACTTGAATATGAATTAGTGAATATAAACTAATTGAAAATGAATGTTAGTAAAAACATCCACTGTTAATGAGTCAAATGTGATTAAATTGAAAACCCATTTCATTGAATATTAATGAGAATATGAATGAATATTGATTTGGTTATGAATGCTAGTTGGTTGATGGTTGAAAATATAGCTTTTGTTGCATTTGCTATGTTGGCATATATAGTTATTATGTTGATATATGTTGTATATCGATACTATTGTTTATATACATGTTCTCATGTTGTTTGTTGAGTGTTTAGTAGGTGCGGATCGCGTTTGCTTCGCATTTGGAGCTCGCTTTCGCGCTATATTAGCCGTATATGCTCGCTAATAATAAATAAGGTACATATCTCGGATTACATATCGTACTTTTACACTTTTTTCCCTGCGGGATGCCTCATTACTTGATGAGATGTATATTTGTGATATATATACTGTCATTTTTTTCGGATCGAGCCGCGCAAAGGAGACTTTGGTGAATTTTTCCGAAAATTAAAGGCGTTAGAAAAATTTGGAAAAATTGGAAAATTTGTGAAAACTTTAATTTTGATTTGAAATTGAAAGTCAAACAAGATAGTTTGGTTTGAAAAGATAACTAAGTATGATTTGAAAACTTAGTAAAGTCAATAGATTCTGTAACTTTTCTTACTTGATAATTTCGAGAACGAAATTCTTTTAAGGGGGGAAGTATGGAACGACCCAAATTTTTTTATTAATCAAACTTTGAATATTTAATTAATTTTAAATATTAATAAGTGAATTTATAAGTCGAATAAATTTTATTTCGAATAATTGGATTTAATTGGATAATTAAATTGATAATTTAATATGTTAAATTACAGAAATAATTGAAAATTGAGTTAAATATGATTGAAAATGATTTGTAAAATTTTATTATATCATATTGAAGTTAGACTGATGTTATAGAACTTTTAAAATCGAATTTAAAGTTTATTTGTGAAAATTGAATATTTTAATATTTAATCGACTAGTGGAATTAGCCAATTTTCGAACAGTCTCAGAATTGGATGAAACAAGTTCCACTGGATCCATAATAGTTTGTTATTACCGGATTTCAATTTTCGTAGCAATCGGAGTTATCGTTTGATCGTAGCAGCTCGAAACGCATCGAAATTGTTTTAATATTGATTTGGCGAGTTAAAATAGCCATTTTTCAAAAAGTCTCGGATTTCGATGAAACCAGTTTCATCGGATCCGTAATGTGATATTATTGTATGGTTTCAGATTTCATGTCAATCGGATTTACCGTTTGTCCGGCGCAAGCTAAAACGCCTAGAAAATCGTTTAATCGGTTTAATTTTAAATCGAACGTTTATTGCCATAACTCGCACAGATGACCGAATTAGCTTCTGAAACCTGTTCTATTGTGTCCGAAACGCGGGATAAACACTAGAAACGCCGGTTACCGCGTGTAAATCGGAGTTCGGAAAATCCGGGATGAATAGTGTCGTTCAAACTTCTATAAATAGGCCCATTCTCTTCACAAAATAAAAAAAATTAGGGTTTAAAACCCTAGCCGCCGGCTCATGTAAAATGAATGGCCAGAAATTCGTCGATTTCCTCCCTTAATTACTTCTAATCCATAACAATTAGCCAATGTTCTCAACTAACAAATCGTAGAGCGATGTGAGGGCTTTAAATCTATACGGAGATGATCGTGTCTCGTGTAGTGTGGAAGGAGAAATCATGGCCGAAAGAGGTTCGGTTGGGCACGATTTTCGAGGGGGAATAGGGGGCCGAGTTGCATAGGGTGGTGGCCGAAGGTAGAGGGGGAGTTGGGCTACGCGATGGAAGTTTCTGATCGACTTGGAAGTTGACTTGGTGGTCACGTGAATTAGGGAAGGGGGCGGCTATGGGTTGATCGCGATTTTCATTTGCCTGGAGGTTTTCTCACGCGCGTGGAAGAAAATATGGGGACGGCCCAGATTGCAGGGGCTAGAGATCTACGGCCATGATCCAATTAGGGTCAGAAATATAGAATATGTTGTAAATATTATAATTATAAATTCGTGTAAGTTTAAAAATTCATATCTTTTTCATACGAGGTCGAAAACGCGCGAAACGAGTTGCTTTGGAATCGTATGGACGAGCACTACGCGATGGAATTGGATTGGAGTCATTTGGAATTAGTGAGAATTTCGGGTAAAATTAAACGTCCGTTTAATTTTATTCGAAATAAATCACTAAAACGAAATTGAAATCAAGGTGAGAACTTCTCACTCAATCGAATCGGTTTCGATTTTAATTTTAAATAGTTAGATTTAAAATTCTTGAATGTATGTTGAATGATGATTGTTATCTATTGATTGTTAAAATAGACATTATGCGCCATTAGTAAGAGGATGTTATTTATTAAAAACATATGCCGCGAATATTTCATAAACAGTGAAATTGGTATTATTTATGTACTTGGATTTGATTTCCCGCAGTATATAGCGGATGAGACCCTATTGCGCCGTCTATTAAGTGGATAATATTTTAAATCCCATATACTGCGATAATTCCATACTGGAGCGGAATTGGTATTGTGCTAATGTTTGTGGATGCAGGAAAACAGGTTGGAGGGATCCAACTGGATTCCTCAACGGTATTTATTTGATTTCAGATATTTTGTTATTTGATTGATTATCATATTGATATATGATGTCGTTATTGTCGTGATTGACTATTTAGTGTGTAGCCTCATTGGACCAATTTTGGAATTTTTAAATGATTTTTAAAGTAATTTTTGAAAGTATACGTTTATAAAATATTTTTTGAATTTATCCATTTTAAATAAATAAACGTTATAATTTTAATGTTATAAAAATTATGATTTTTGAGAAATACGGTTAAATGTTGATTTTTGAAAATATGGGGTTAATGATTTCATAAAATAGTTTAAATTGGTATTTCTGAATTTATTTTGAAAAGTTTTAATATAGGGTTTATAAAATTTGATTATTTTATAAATCAAAATGATGAAATTATAAAGGAGTTTAAAGACGTTTTAAAAGAATAATATAAATTGATTTATATAAAAGATTTATAAGATGGATATTTATAAATTAAAAATATTTGAATTATAAAACGAGTTTTATAAGTGTTAGGATGAATTGTGAATGAATTTCTTAAATGAATGAAATTTATTGAATTATAAACGGTGAAGTTATAAATGGAATTTTATAAGCAGTAGGTCTATAAAATTTGAAAAGTTATTTGAAGAATGGATTTTTGATAAATAAATGAATCTTATAAGTTATAAGATTTATAAATTGGGAAGTTTAAAAGAACGATTTTTGTAAACAAATAAATTATAAGTGTTTAATTTATAATATGAATCTTTAGTATATCATTGAGATATGAATTGAGATAGGTTAATAAAGGAATTTATAAAGGAAGTAGTTATAAAATAAATAGAAATGGAATATATAAACATTGTTTTATAAATTTGCAACGACTTATTTTGATAAGTTAATTTTTATAACTTATTTATGGAGTTATATTCACGTTTTAGACAGTGAATAATCCTTTAAAATAGAATGAATAGAAATGATGAAGTTGGTTAACGTAGTATATTCACGTTTTTGAACAGTGAATAATATGTTAAAGGAAATGTATTGGATGTGATGTTTTAAGTAGAATTAAAACGATCTAACGATGTTTTAAAAATATGTTAAGATTCGAAACCATAGATTTCAACATTCATTGTTGAAATAGACTTTTTTGAGAAATAGAAGGAAATGGTGGACTATAACACTGTTGTGATAGTAAATGATTTCCGAAAGGAAATTGTTTATTTAGTATTGGGATTTATATATCTATTTTAATTTCGAATCCCTATACTAGTGATTTTGGGTTGTCGTAACGATGTTTTACGTAACATTCGTTTTGGCCCAAATAAAAATGTTTAAGAGAATGATTCCCTGAAAGAATGAAATATATACTTAATTTAGAATTAAGTATATTGAATATTTTCCAAGTGTTGAAAATAAATGGATTTGCGAATTACTTATTAAATAATTATAGAAATATTTTCCAATATAAAGTAAATATTTTGAGAATTTATCTTTTTTGAAGATAAATTGAAAATGAATAATTGAAATCGTATATTCGTAGATATTTTGGAATATAAATTCACTAAGGAATTTATAAAAGAAAGGGGAATTTGTTTAAAAATAAATATTGATTTATTCTTGAAGTATTGAAATTATATATCTTGTAAAGATATTTATGGGAAATAAATAATTTGGAAAATTATTTGGAATCTGGTGATGTTGTGCATATCCATTGATAGTTCAATAACCGACTATCAATATTTACCTTTAAAAGGTATTTGTTGTGATTGCTTGAATTTAAATGCCACACTTATTTTTAAATTATTGCGCTCGTTACTCGGATTACCCATTCCGAATAGTGATACGACGTAATGGATAGCATTGATGACCGGTGTTGAAGATCAGATATTTTTGAAAGCAAAAGGACAACTCGTCGAATGTCTTTGCATCGACTGGCCCCCGGTATAGAGACTCCATATGTGATGGGAGGTCCGGTCGTGATTAGTGAATATCCGGATTGCAAGGACTTTTTCGTAAGCGCCTTCGGTTCTGTTCGATCTCGGAACAGACTTGTATGGATTGTGTGTCTGACATTACAAATTGAGATATAAAGCAGATTTCTTTCAAATATATTTCTGTTGGTGGCGGAGAATTTATTCTCTTAGATTAACACCCTTCTCTGAGACGTACGAGCTCAGAGGTTATGTAGTTGAAGGTTATCAGCGATATATTCCCAATTTGGTAATGTGACATGCTGAGTGTTGCTGTGAAATGATCATTGTGTTGATCATTTGTTATAAGATCATTTGTTTGATCGTTTATCTTTGTGATCATTTCAATGATCATTTGTTGACCCAAAGCACAGCTTTTGTATAAAGCGTGGCTTTGTGGACGTGACTTCGTTGAGCCTCACACCCCGAAATGGTCAAAACAGGAAAGATGCAGCAAGGTTATGAGGGGTAGCTCCCTTTAGGGTATGTGCATTTCCTTCTGGAAAAGGGTGGTATCATGGTATGGAGCCCAGATGCTTACTCATGTTGAAACACTTTATTTATGATTGTGTGATGTCGGTGACGAGCGTTCGGTTAAAGGTCCCAAAGGACCGAGGGATGGCATACTCGTGTCAGTAGTTACCCAGTTAGGGGTAACCCGGCCTTGTGTTGGCAGAGATCCGGTTTGGTTCTCGGGGACGTCCTTCCAGAGGCGTTCTCATGTGGCAATGTGAAGTTCCTTGGCCTGACCATTTGTTGGAAATCCAAAGAAACAATACGATCTTGTACGGCTTTAGTTGTAGAACCTGCTTCCTCAGGAGGTAGCTATAGTAGGCATAATATAATGGTACCTATGCTGGCTAAGATTTATATTCTACTTTCGAAATGTTTTCCTACACTATGCACTAGTAATAATATCAAATGTTCTTTTTAATGCGTATCAAGCATCTTGGACTATCATAAGGAGAAATCTCCTCCAAGTCTGCGTTTGCATTGTGTGTGTGGTGAGAGGTCTTATGGTAGTCTCATTTTTAAAAGCATTGCGAATTGACTTTTAAAAATATTCCTCTATTTTGATTTTAAAGATAAATAAACTGTTTTGAGTTCTCACACCAGTCACATGACTGACTCGGAGTTTATTGTTTTCCCTCCTAAACTCTGGGTGCCCACCAATTTCCACACGGGCAGTCAAGAGTTAGGTTTATCAGGATATTCTAGAATTCAGGAGTTGCTGGAGGCAAGCTGGATGGCATGGCGTATACTAGTATATAGTATTTCTTTTCCGCTGTTTGATGTTGTTTGTTGTTGTACACTCTGATGTAATGAAATGTAATGTGATGTAATGTAATAACTGATATAGTTCTTTTTTTAAAGATTATTCATTTATTTATTATATGTTGTTCCACTGCGATTGTGAGATTCTGATATTGTTCTGCTGTTTTCTTCTGTTCGGTTCTATGTTCTATCTTCTTCGATCTCTATTTTCTATCCTTTTCTCTCTTCTTCTACCTTTTTCTTTTTCTTAAAACCCTAACTATTCGGTTTTCGGCAACGAAAAATCGCGTACGTTACAGTTTTTATATACATCTATTTACATAGCCTTACCCTTATATTTATAGTATTGATCAGGTAGACCAAATCAAACTAGTCGTTACATGGTAATTTAACTAATACACCTGACTAACTTTTAAATTACATAGCCACTTAGACTGCAAAAGAAAATAAGTTGTGCATGTATGCACGTGCACAACATGCACGGTCTTCAAACTGCCTTTCCCGTTGTAATCTCACGCTTAAGTTAATTTTATCTTGCGTCTGTATATTTTCCAATCTTCAACATCATTCTCCTTAATTCCAGTTAGTCAAGGTGGATGGTGAAGCCTCATTCTCAAAAGTGTTTGTTGAAATGTCCCTTCAGGCGAATGCCTATCAGGTGTTTGATGAATTGTGTGAGCATAACAAATTCACAAAATATACCTTCCGTACGTACTAAAACAAAAATTCTCAAATTGTTAATTAATGTGTCTTTTTTACTTTTTCTAGACTTCACATGGTGGGTTTTATGAAGTAAATACAATTACTGACATTTTATATGTCTGTTAAGTGGATCTAGAATATACTATGGTTGTTCAATGAAAGTGCCGGTGAATTTTGAATTGGTATTTGGAGTAACGGATAATGTATCATAGCCATATTGGAATTCGATTCATGCGAGTATGGAATTTTTAATCTCACATCAAAATTTGATCTATGAGTTTGATATGCAATCACATATAACTTTGTTTCCTCTACTTGCACCCATAACTCCATCAAGTACTTCATTTATTTAAGGGTCAATTCGAACTTGTCAAGGCATATTATTCACCGCATTGTTAGTGGACTTCAAATGGATTACAAAACTGGATAAGGGAATCATTTTTTCATTATTTGGAAAATTGTTAGGTGGTATAAAACATAATTTTCCCTCTATTAATTAAAAAATAATAATTTTTAAATGCTATATGTTTTTCGTTGACCAATCACCATCTTTCCGTCTTTTTTTAACAAGAATCTACTAAAACAATTTTCGTTGGACCGTTATCAAATTTTTTTCGACGAATAGTTATAAAATTTCCCTTTGCACAAATTATAAAATTGTAAGTTTCTATTAGGGAGGAATAGCATAACATTTCTTTAGGTGGAGTCCCCTTAAATTTTTCTTCTGTTTATCCAAAAATAAAGTCCCTTTGGTAATGTTCTTGTTCAAATATAAACTGAATGGAGAAACTCAAGTTTGACCAAGATGTATTCCTCATAGGTTAATTATATGGATTAGCACAAGCTTGATGACTTAGAGAAATCATTCATAAACACATCAACTTTAAAAATATAAGAGTTGAAATCCTTAGATTAGCTGGAGGTACCAAAAACAAGTAGTTAACTAGTCGATGCAATCAATCTCGCTATCCATATTTTAAGAGACTTTGGACAACAAATCCTATTTTTAATCAAGGCATAAAAAATATCATTCTTTGATAATTTATGTAAATTAGGTCCTTATCCACAGACATCTTTTATTAGTAATCGCTATTATTATATCCATTTAATTACTACACACCTAAATAAATTTAAAATATTCATTGAGCATTAACATTTTTCGAAAACATTAGATTGACAAACAATTTTCACCCTTAAAGAACAAATTTATGATCTTTTAAATGATATGTGTTATGCATATGCAAATATCTAATTTAAGTACATCTTTTTTTTTGTATAAATAACGTATTTATACATGCGTCTTTCAAATGCAACTATAATTGCCTCGTTCAATTTAATACATTCAAAATTAATAAACATGTAGTTTAAAGTCAATTTCATATATGGTATGCAGTTAAAATTATGACTAGATTTATTTTAATGCACTTAAATTATAACTTCATCAAGGTTGAATAAACTTATCAAAGGAAGCCAAAATTTGTATTGGATCACATAAATTATAGTTAAAATTTTAAAATGCCATAGTTACATAATTCAAAAAATACAGTCAAATAATAAATGCACGTGCTTAAATTAATTAAATTAAGTTGCGTTAAGTTTGGATAAACCATAGAATACAACCAAAATCATTATTGCATCACATAAATGCAGTTGAAACATTCAAATGCAATCATGCAAAATTCAAAATTGGCGTTAAATTACTACTTCATTTTTTGATATAGTTAAATTTTAGTTGCATTAAGATTGAATAAAACTATCAAATATTGCTAGAAATATTACATTACAAATAAATGTTGTTAAAAAATTCAAATGTAATTAAATTAATCCTAAACATGCTGCCTAGTTATAACTGTATTTTCTTAATGTAGTTAACTTATAACAACATTAAATAAAATTAAGTGTAGCCAAAATTATTACACCACATAAATGCAGTTAAAAAAATCAAACACACTTAAATTAATTGAAAATTTTCTTTTAAATTATAGATGAATTATCTTATTACGGTTAAATTAAAACTTAATTAAGTTTGAGTTAGTTATCTAATGCTGCATTACATAAATGCAGTTTGAGTATTCAAACGCAATCATAAATGCATAATTCAAAACAAATTCCTTCAATTGTGTTAAAAGATAATAACTGCATTGTCATAACATAGTTAAAAAGGCTATATAAAATTTATGATCATCCATAATAACGCAGTTACAAAATGTAGTTATATGATTTGGTGGCATAAAATAACTTCATTACATAAATAGTCAAAACTGCTACAAAATTGTAATTTTCAAAAATTTTGTTTTTAGTTAGCAGCAATGGATATTATCGGAAGCTTAACAAATTTATGATTAACGATGAAAATGATTCTTAAAACCGATTAGTGTACAAAATTTATGACATTTTAAAGATTTGAATTAAGCGTGTTGGAGTATGTTAATTTTGATCGGTTGTAATGTTAAAGTAGTAGAGATCTAATTTACAAAAAATATATAGATCTACACCCATTTTACATTTAAAACAGAAAATAGGACCTAAAGTTAATATTCGATATTAGTTTAAAGAGCTACCACTCTAAACGAAAAATAGGTAGGCGAGCTGGTAAAAAAATGATTAGTTTTAGATGACATGTCCTTATTATGTTGCTTAGTGCTTGTATTGATGCGCGACGTAATATTTCCTTTATGATTTGTCCTACGCGACTTATAGTTTGTAAGTTGAATTACATGAGTTTTAGTAGCTCATTAGCATCTGCCTCACCACTATGCTGTTTTTATTTTTCAAAATATGACCATGGACCATTCAGCACGTGCATTTACTATGCATAAAAATGGCAATCATAAAATAATTCAAATTTCAAAGGCGTATTGTAGCATCACATATTTAAGTGTTAGACAAACATGAGAATATTATCATTTCTAAATTAGTTGTTCAATTAGTTCTGTAATTAATATAATTTTAAAATATAGAATTTATTTGTCGATTGATAATATAATTAAAATTATGAATGCCGTATACACACATATCAAATTTAAATGTTGGGTAATTAATTAAGATGAGACAGTGATATAAAGTAGTATAGAAATAAAATAAAATGAAATTTTATTTAAGCATTTTAAAATAAAATGAAATAAAATAAAGTAGACTGAATTTAGATCCAACAAGAAATTAATGAATTAATAGGTTAGGCAATGAGTTCTAATCCAAACCATTAACTCTTATACCCTTAATATATGTATGTATGTATGTATGTATGTATATCTTCCCTTTCAAGGGTAATTATATTCATCAAATTCAACTATTAGTTAAAGGAATAAAATGGAATGTTTTGATTAATGGATTTTGTATTAAGGGAAATAATTAATAAAATTAGACAATGAGAGATATTAGTCAAACCATTAACTATTACCCTTAATATAAATAATTACCCTTTGATGTGAATAAGGAAATAAGGAAATGCATAAACATTTCCCTATTCTCATTCAAGAGTAATTATATTCATTAAATTCGGCTAATAATTGAATGAATAAAACATTGAATATTTTAATGAAGGGATTTTATATTAAGGGAAAGCAATTAATAGGATTAGGCAAGCGATATTAGCCCAAGCCCAAATTAGTAGATCTTATACCCCTAGAATATGTATATATATATATATATATATATATATATATCCCTCTTCTCATCCATTTAATTCCACCAAAGCAACAGAAAAGGAGTGTCATTTCTAAGGTAAAGAAGAGGGAAAACAAACCAAAAATATTCAAGCTCCGTTTTTAAAGAGAAGAGGAGATTTCTAGCTAGGCTATTAACTTAGGTGTGTAATTCTTGCCTTACTTAATATCTAAATCCATTTTGGTTTGGATTTTTATACGTGTTTATGTTTCAAACGATGATAACCATGTTTGTTGATGAAAAAAATTAATCCACACGTTCAGTAATACATGAATGGAAAATTCTACTTCAACACAGATAATTACTTAGCCCCTCTAAAATAAATAAAATTTTAAAGAGTAAAATACCCTTAGAAAGCTGCTTACTTTCTTTCTTCTCAATTCCATTACCTTCTTACGTCAGTTTCTTACTGTCTAAGCCATCGCTTCTTCAAAACCCTAGTTTCCAAATCAGTTAAGAAAAAATTCAATTTTTCACTACTAGCTGATGGATTTGAAGAGAAGAATGAATTACTAACGTAATCACAAGAGGTAATTCAAAAAAAACACTTGAAAAGTATTTAATGTTTTGCAAATACAATTGTAGGCCGTTGATCACGTGAATTAGTGATAATTTACGCATGGGGTATACTACGTTTCTGGCTTAATCTTGCAAATAATTGCATGAATTTTTACACATCAACGCAGAAAGCCTACGCGGTATTGACACAAAACCATGGAATCGCCTTGCGTGGCAGTTCATTTTGCTTTTTTTCCGTTTGAACTTTTCAGCTTTTGATGGGGAGGGTAGTTTTGAAAATGGTAGGAGCCTAATAATTTATTTTTTTGATTTAAAGACATTTTTAATTTTTGGGGGGCTACTAAGTAAATACTCGAGTTGAAATAGAATTTGCCTACATGAGTTAACCTTCTCCATATTCTTTGAATTTTAATATATTTTTGCCTAATTCTATTAACATATCATTTTCTTCCTTTGCCACCTTGACATTTCAAAAAATAGCATGCACATTACTTTTTCCTTTTCACTCCTAGTCTTTCTAAAAATACCCTTAGACTATTTTGCCTCCCTATTTTTATATTCATTTTTCCTCTATAGTAAAAGCGTCAGCCAATTCTCAAAGATGTATCCACTTCGATGGAGAGAGAGGTAAGATCTAAACACAAACAAGGTTTCCATTTTAATTTTGTTTTTTCGCTTCATTTCTTTTAATTATTTTCCAGCTATTTCAATTGTATCGCATTTGGATTGTTTTTGTATTAAAAAACACTAATTTAGTTATAAAAGTCATCCACTTTTACAGTAAATGTCAAGGGGAAGAAGTGGAGAATATGAAAAGATAAAAATCATATTAGCCTAAATAATTACAGAGGTATATTAGTTAATTACTTTAAAATCTTTTTAGTGGGGTAAAAAAGGAAGAAAATGCTATGTTAATAATATTAGCCTATAATGGTTATAACATTGAAACAAAAGTTAATTTTAGTTTTAGTATGAATTTTATAAAATTGAAATTATCTAAATCTTTGCGTGAATTGACAAATATTAAATAGTTTGATGTGCTAGATAGACATTTCCTATATGCAAAATCACAAATGAAAGAATATGCAGCACAACTTCCAATACCCTTATAGAAGGCAATGAAAGAATTACCTTTTAAATTATCCAAATTTCACCGATATGTTTGTGCAAATATAAATATTCATTAGATGTCACATCTTTTAATTTTGTTGTTCCAAAGATAAATAATAATGAAATATGTGACCATAACCAGTGGACAAACAATATTTATGTTATGTAAGGAAGAATGCATGGCAATAACATGACGGTAGAATGCAATATCGTAGCTGAGCATCAGCTTCATAGTTTTTGTAGTGTGACAATGATCTGGGAACATGTAGATTTTTTACACATGATGATGCTACAAAAGTTATGCTGCTATAATTTATCAATGTTTTGAAGTATTATTAGTGCATTAAAATTATCCATAATCTTGTTTTCTTTTGCAAGTAAAATTTATGTTTACAAAAATTTATAAGAATAATGTTCTTGGGTTGGACTATGGTGATCATAAATAGAGATAATTTTAGATTTTGAACAAATTGATAATTCTTACAAACCATTATCATATTTTGTAAGTAGAGCATTTGTTGCGTTTGGAACATAACCACTTCCTTATATTATAACCAGATTAATTTTTCCTTACAAAATTTTGTTTTTCATTAAAAAATGGTGATGTCTTATGTATAATATTTTTTTGATGGTTAAATATAAATATAAATTCATATAAACATGAAAACAAAAACATTTATTTTTTCAATGATAAGATAAAAGTATCTAATCATATGCCGAAAAAATAGCAGAAGTTGTCATTTGATGTAAATTAAGAAATTGTGCTGGTAGAATACTCGGGCAACAAGTAGAATTGTGACGAGTAGAATTCTGATCGACAGAAATCATTGGAATTAGATGAAACTCAAAGGAGGGGCTCTAGAGCATGAGGGGAGCCAATGTTTCAAGTCGCATCAAAATGTGGTCGGTAGAATACTCTAGCAACAAGTAGAATTAAGTATTCTTAAATCTCCATAAAATACTTTAAATTTTTTTAAAATAATTAACATTTAATTATTACATGGAATAATAATCTATTATCTTTATAACATTATTAATAATTAATAATGTCCCTTAAAACCGGATTAATAATTAATAATCATTCTCTAAAAAAGCTTTATTAGACAATTAACTTTTCAAATTATAAGAGGCTTAACTATTTCAGTGGTACTTAATCATTAATTCCCTTATTATCCAAGTTATAATATGCGGTTTACGTAACATCACATATGTAAATCAAAATCATAATTAACAGTTGATTATTAATACGACATTATGTAATAATAATTAATTGGATTGTAACTAAGAGTCAACACTAGTGTAATAGCAGAACGGGTTAATTCTACTAAACAGATGTCCAAATGTAACCTACCCAATTAATAGCAGCATAATTGTAATTTATTCTACTAAATAGGTGTCCAACTATTTTAACTAACGAAACGGTCTCTTAATTTCGCTAATCAAATGTGCAATTACCATATTCAGTCCAACCTAATTCAATAGTATTTTATTTTTCCAATTAATCATCAAAATAAAGCTATATATATTCATAGCAACCTTATTAATTAAAATAACGTAATTTAAGTCCTGTCAGTTTTCATATGTCATAAATTCATACTTATCCAGGGTTATGAATAAATTACACTAAAACGCTGTGCTCGTCAATATGAATCCAATGCAAAAAATTGGGTAAATTGGATTTCAAATGACCAAGATATGAATTTTTTAATTTAAACTTAAACCTAAATTGAACTAATAGAACTAGAATTTACCACCACAATTTCCTTGAGGTCGAAGTCTAAAATAATCCAACCCGCGTCAATCTAAATAGTATCTTCTTCCCCAAAAGTACCTCCTCAATTTATCCCCTAGTGCATGACATGCACATGCACACTCTACCGAGGACAACATCGCAGAAACCATGACAACCGGCATGTCGCCTTTTGAATTCCCATCATGATGGACCCCTCTGCATCATGTGCATGCCTCCCTCATCCGACCGACCCTCCATGTTGGCCATGAAAATCGTGTGCAGGAAAAAATCGCATCACTTATTTGCCTCCTTTTTCATCAGAAAATTACCCATCGAGCGCCTCTCTACCCTTAACACAATGTCGAGCTCCAAGTCTGCATCGCTGACCAAATCGGTAGTTAACCCAAACCTTTGGTTACGGTGATCGTCAATCATCAACATGGAATCGCATCGAAATTTCATCGAAAATTATGTACTTCGATACGAACTCAACGATGCTAGTGGCATCGAACGATTCATCCTGGATCAAGATAAATTAATTTTTGAATATTTTGAACAATATTTCTCCTTTGCTGTAATTCGACGATTTGTCCCCCTACACTTGACAAAAACACATTCAATTAATTTCTAAAAATACTTTGGTTGATATGAATAACTTTCATTTAGGTCACTTGGATTAAAAAAATTGTTTGGAATGTATTGATTTTTACGTTCATCATTGAAACTTTATACATATAGTAGAGGAAGTTTAAAATTGAAGTTTCACATACGTCGTAAAAACATAAACCTTCACCTTTCTGATTTCCAGTTGAACTCCACTTTTTTTCCTAATCAAGTTAGGCCATCAAAAGTCCTTTTTTTTTGAAATGAATGACACAATCATTTCAATTGAAGGATGGAAGAAATGGAAGTTGAGGCTTTTTAAGAGCAATGTACAGGTAGTATTCCCCTTACCTCTTACTCTACCATCTAAGAAATAGGGTATGACCTCACTATGGCTATTTAAATATTTCATTTTCATTTTTTTCTTTTATATACAAACATAAATAATATATTATATTCATTTCTTTATTTACTTATTTTATACGTGTGTATATGTACATATATTCGTTTCTTTATTTACTTATTTTATTTGTGTGTATATATATATTATTCATTTCTTTATTAACTTATTATTTATGTTCTCCGTCAATAAATAAATAAATAAATTGATCATTAGTCAGAGTCTTGCAAGTCTTCATCAATGGGGACTAGGGTTTTTCTTCCCACCGCCCCTTCATTTTCAGTTCGTCCTCTTCTTTTCTCTCCCTATATTTTTCGCTCTGTTCTCCCTTAACCCCAGCTTTTCCTATTGCTGTTATTTGCAACCCTTTCCTTCCATTGTCCCTTTTTTCTTTCTCAGTTACAATCGACCTGCTTTCCCTACCTCGCGTCTCCGTTTCGATTTCGACCTACTTCTGGCTGGATTTCTTTGGTCCTAGTTTCAGATCTTCCCACCTTGCTTTCCCTCGGTTCATTTTGCCCTTGGCGACTGCCTGCAGCGGAAGTGGCGATTTTTTTGTTCTCGGTAGGCGCTTTGGTTTCTCTCGTCTTCGCTCTGGATCTTATCCTCTTCTGGGCTGGGTTGTTGTCTGTTGTTTTGATGCTATGTATCGAATCGGGTTTGTATTGTTTTCTAGTTTTGGGTTTTTGTGTTGATCGATCTGTCTTGGTGAATTTTTTCTGGTGCTACGTGGCTTCATGCGGTGCTTCTGCCGCTGTTGCTCTTCGTTTGCTTCACCTTTTTGGTCATTTTCTGGTTCAGGGTGGAGGGTTTCTGAGTGACTTCTTCTGTCAGTGCTTGGATCCTTTGTTGGCGATTGGGTCTTGTTTTCGTCCTCTTCCCTGGGCTCTTCTTCAATCTCCAGCTCTTCCTCCTCCATTGGTTCTTCCTCCTCCTTAGGTTTATCCTCTTCCACGGGTTCTTCCTCTTCCTCAGCTTCCATGGGTAGTTGGAAGAGGAAGAACCTATGGAAGAGGAAGAGATCATGGAAGATGAAGAACTCGAGGAAGAGGAAGAACCTTAGAAGGAGGAATAGCTGATAGAGGAAGGAGAGCCTAGGGAAGAAAAAGGGATGGTGGAGGAACTTATTCCTATAGGGAAATTTAAGGAAAATTGTGATGGGGGAATGAATTGGGATGAGGGGAAGGTTATTGATGATCCATATTGGAGGAGGGCATGTACGATGATTGGTGCAAGGCAACTGATGCTGATTCCCAGGGGTTCAAATCTTGAAATGATATGGATTTTAGATGATGAGAGGGACTTATATATTTGGATAGACCTTCAGAAGAAGGCTCATATTAGAATAGTATGCCTTTTCTATAGGGTTACTATTTCTTATGGTATTGTATATGGGTAATTGGACGTTTATTTGGTATGTATGGGAACTCTAGTGCATGGAGTATCTGATTAGGCATTTATTGTTTAAATATCTTTAGTACGTATGACTTGATTCATTATGGTATGCGAGTTGATGTTATTCCAAATGATTGTTTGAATTGGTTGTTGAATGATAGAGTATTCCAAATAATTAGCTTTCTAGGTAGGATGAGATACGAGTTTCGGGTTCAAAATTATCTTATGATGGGAAGAGTGTAATAGACTAGAAATTTAGACGGTCTTGTTATAGATGTTAAATCAAAGTTCCGACTTTTAACTTTTGATTAATTTATTTTATCATAGAGGATATATATAACAACTAAATGAAGAAATGAACGTGTATATATAGACACGTTCATATATATAAATAAATAAATGAATATATATGCGTAGATACACAAATAAAATAAGTAAATAAATAAATGAATATATATATACACATACACAATAAAATATGTAAATAAAGAAATGAATATATATATATATATATGTATGTATATGTATGCAAAAAATGTGTAAAATGAAATACTTAAATTACCATAGTGAGGCCATATACTATTTCTTAGATCATGCAGGGAGAGTTAAGGAAAGAGGTAAAGGGAATACTACTTGTACCTTTCCCTTGAAAAGGCTCAACTCCCATTTCTACCATTCTTCAATTGCAGTATTTGAGATATTCGTTACAAATTAAAAAGAAGGATTTCTGAAAGCTTAACTTTCTTAGGAACAAAAGTGGAGTTTAACTTGACATCAAAAAGGTAAGGGTATATGTTTTACTGACTTATGTGAAACTTGGATTTTAAACTTCCCTTGCTATATGTATAAAGTTTCAATCATGAACATTCAAAAATCAATGCATTCCAAATCGTTGAGTTTTAAACAAAGTAACCTAAATGAAAGTTATTCATATTAACCAAAAATATTTTTGATTGCACGTTTTTTCGTCAATCAGCAATGTGTTAAGGGAGGAGAGGCGCTAGATTTTCATTGTCGTCATGAAGGGTCAGTAAGAGATAGGGAGGCGCGCACATGATGTGGAGGTGCACACCATGGAGGGCATTCAAGGGAGACATGCCAGTGGTCTTGGTTTCAGTGCTAGTGTCCTCAGTCATGTGCGTATGTGCACATCATGCGTTGGGGGATAAACTGAGGGGGTAGTTTTAGGGAAGAAGATACTATTTAGATCGGTGTGGGTTGAATTATTTTGGACTTCCACCCGAAGGAAACTGGGGTGGGAAATTTAAATTTTTGTTTTAAATTTAAGTTTGAATACTAAATTTAAAAATTCATATCTTGGTTGTTTGAAATTCGATTTACCTGTATTTTTCTACGTTGGATTCGCATTGACGGGAAAACATTCTAGTGTAACTTATTCATAGACTTGGTTAGTATAAATTTATGACATATGCAAACAGATAAGATTTAAATTATGTTACTTTAGTTAATAACATCGCTATGAATTTATTACCTTCATTTTGATATCTAATTGACAAAATAAAATACTGTCAATTTGGGTTGGAATAGAATATGGAAATTGGACATTTGATTAGCAGAATTAAAACACTGTTCCGTTAAAATAAATAGTTGGACACATGTTTAGCAGAATAAATCACCATTCTGCTATTATTAACCGAGTAGGTTATATTTGGGCATTGTTCAGCAAAAATCCCTTTCTACTATTACACTTGTGTGGACCCTTAATTACAATCCAATTGATTATTATTAGATAAGTATCGTATTAATAATCAATTGTTAATTATGATAATTTAGATATGTGATCTTATGTAAATACCGGATTATAACTTGGATGATAAGGGAACAAATGATTACGTACCAATGAAATGGCTAAGCCACTTCTAATTTGAGAAGTTAATTATCTAATAAAGTTAATTTAGATAATGATTATTAATTAGTAATAAGGTTTTAAGGGAAATTATTAATTATTAATAATTTTCAGTAAAGTCCATTCATTACTCTCAAACTAAGTTTTTTTCATGAACAAGGATTGATAAAGTTATATTCGATCGCTTACAGTGTGAAATTAAATATTTATTTCAAAATAATAGACAACTTAACTTGTACAATTCATTTGGATTTGTTATATAATTATATAAAAACACATTGAATGTAACAACCCAGATTTTTTGTCTTTGATTTTGAACATTTAATTTATTTTAAATGTTGAGTTTTGAGATGTGAATAGAATTTTAATATGGAATTTAATGATCAAATAAGTGAAATGAATTTACATTCCAAATATAGCGACTTACTGAATAAATTTAATTATTAAATTTATAAGTGAAAATCGTTAAATAATTTGAAATTAGAGTTGTTTATGAATCGAAAAGATTCCTAATGTTGGTATAAGTTCTATTTGAATTAGAAATTAGTTACTAAGATTTTAAAACTGAAATTTTGTGCGATTTCGTAAATTTTAGAGATCGTCAATGTAATCGATGCGTTAAAATAGCATTCCGAGCCACACTCCCCGAATTCAACGAAACTAGTTCTATTTGATTCATAATCGCGTGTTATTATCATAGTTCAAATTTCGTAGCATTTGGAATTAACGTTTTGTCGTACAGGATAAAAGTTGAATTTTATATCGAGAATTCAATATAATAATTGGGTCCAAAGAGTTATCTTCTCCATACGATCGAATTAGGACTCGAAACTATGCCCATTACGTCTAGAATGGAGTTATAACATTATAAATGTCTGGCGGCATACCTCAAATAGGGGTTCTAGATTTTGAGTTGCGTAGAGCGAGATATTTTGATTTTAAAATAAAATGAAAAAGATCAAACCCTATCTTTTATCACAGCCACCCTACATCTGAATCGTTTGAATCAAGCTGCCCTTCAATTTAAGGGACGCGACATTTCCCTCTCATCTTAATTAGTTTGAACGAACAAATAAAAAAATTCCGAACGAAATCAATTCGTTTAGGAAAGAAATAAAAATGGGGAAGTTTATAAAAAATTCTTTAATCGAAATCGAATAGCAGAAAAATATTTACTCCTTCTCCTTCGTTTTACAGCCCGAACCACCTCTTCATTCTTTCCTCTTTCCTCTTCAAATCAGAAACCAATCAAAAAAATCAATGCCGCAATGGCGCACGAGCGCCTATAATCGAGGCAGCACATGGTTTTTGGGGTTTGACGGCACGTGTAGGAGAAGAGACGAGTTCTCGTTCGATGCTGGGGTTATTTCTCTGGAGTCTGATTACTCGTACGCGCGAGGTGAGGTGTGGTATTGCGCTAGATCATGCTGCTGGGACAGCAACTCTATGGGTTATGGGGTTAGCGCGTGTGATGAAGTCGTGAAGGTGGCGGTACTTTGGGAAGCACAAAGTCATGGTGGTCATTGCGACCTAGTCGAGAGCGAGAGGGTTTGGGATGGTGGCAATAGGCACTAAGGTGAAAAGATAGGGTATTTTGGGTTATGATAGGGTGAGTTGCGATGCGATGGTGAGGAATAAAGTCGGAGTTGGAGGAATGGGTTGATGATGTGGTTCGACGTAGGGGGTCAGGTGAGGCGAGATAGTTGAAAAGGAAGGATTATTTGCGTAGACGACAAGAAGAAGTTATAAAATAATTTATTTTGATTAATTTTAATTAAAGAATAATTGGTTTATTAACTATAATTAAAATTGGAATCAATAACTCATACAATTCATAATTTGCTTACGGGGTCTAAAAATCATGAAGAAACATGTCGAGCTTGGATCGGATTTCAAAATAAAAATCAAGGTGAGAAATTCTTAATCATTTGGATTGCCAAATATAAATACAAATGTTTAAATTTAATTACTGAATGTTTGATTGGATTGATAAATTATAATTATGTGTTGGATGATTATATTATATATAGTAGTATACGTATTAGTAGTTGGATTGATATTTCCGCATATTTTAGTGTATAATTGATTTTGATGTGCATTCAACTATTCGTAGAAATATTATGAACAGAGATTTTAAAATAATTTATACAAAGAAAGTTTTTTAATGACGGATATTAAAATGATATTTTCTGGAAATATGGAAAGAAGTTGGAACTAATATTAAAAATAGGAATATAGATTTTATAAGAGAATGGACTTATAAAATGGAATTTAATAAATGTGATTATTTTTATAAACAATGAAACTCAAGGATTTATAAAATTTATAAACGATGTATATAAATAAAGGAAATTGATATCAAATGATAAATTGAGAATATAAATTTATAGGAAGAATTTATATTAGAATATGGGAATAGGATGAGAAAGAAATAGTGGATATTATTTTTTAAGTGGAAAGGGTTAAGTAGATCGAAATAGAAGCGATATGATGGAAATCGGGAGGAATTTATAAATTTAATTGGCTATTAAGATTTTAAAAATATATTTTAAAATGTAAAAGGTTAAGTTTGTTTGAAGAGGAAAATTTTATTATTGAACAATGAGATTTTAAACTAGTTGGGATTGAAATAATTTAGTAAGTGTATTTTTTTAACTATTTGACATTTATTTAAATAAATCCTAAACTTTAAAATCAGCTTTGAAAAGTGATGTTATAAAAAGCATTTCGATATTTTAGATAATTACTTGAACATGTCTTAGAAATAAATTATTATTACACTTTTAAATACTTATTATATATATATATAGAATTTTGTGATGTTTTAAATTTATTTATAAATCTTCATGGAAATGGGGTTATTCACTATATGGGATTTATAAGAGAAATCACAAAATGGAATTGGGAAAAAGTAAGAAAATTTCGGAAGTAGTTAAACAAAAGTAAACTTCAAAAAAATTAAATAAAATTCATAAAATATGTATAAGGGAAATTAGAATTATAAGCAAGTATATTTGAATTTGGAAAGTATTAAAGGAAATTAATAAAGGAAAAACGGAGCTTATAGAATTCGTTCTAAAACGAGTTATGGAATTTACAAATAAATTTTTAAATGATTTTTGAGAAAATAGGAAATATTTGGAATGTTTCCTAAGTGTTGAACATAAAAATGGGGTTGGAAAAAAATGTTCTAAGTATTATATAAGTTTGGGAATATTCCATTGAAAATACAAGGGTTTGAAATCGTTTCAAACGTTGGAAATTTTAGAAGGGATTTGAATATATATACACACACCTTATAAAGATATCTGGAAATAAATTTTTAAAAAGTTATAATAAGGCATGATGTCTGCTTATGGATGTTTTATTGATGGTTAAATAACCGACTATCAATTTTGGCCAAATTCGTTGACCGTTTCGAAAAGACCAGGATCTGCTTTGCTTTATTACAACATGATAGGGGATTCGCGCTTCGTGTTTGGTGGCGAGTAGGACACCCATACTCCTATAGTCCTGGATGGTTGGTTGCACTCAAGAGGCTGGCAATAAAAGCAAATTCGAGGTACCAATATATGCCATGGTGGAAAGCAGCACAGTTGGTATCAAAGCTGAAGGTTAAGAAATAACCTTGGCTCTAGGGGGATTACTCATTAGAGATAGGGTCAGTAGTACCTTGGAATGAGTTTGAGTGTATTAATAGGTATGAGCGTGTATTTTTAGTGAATATAAAATGTCTTATTGTGTTGGTTGATTTATTAAGTGGCTTACGAAATCTGGTCGGCACAATCCGTACGACTGTATCGATAGGGGTTTCTAAACTCTTGAATAGAATAATTCGACACAGTATTGTTTTGGAATGGGGTAAATGAAATAATGTTACCCAAAGATATATTTTGATATAAAATAAATAATTTTCTGAAATTATTATATTTGTTTGGAGTGTTTGGATGATAATATTATAATCTAACCAGATTATAAAATTGAAAATGGTTTATATAACCAAATGAAAATTTGTCTAAGTGTAAATTATACAAATGGGTTATAATTAAAATGGATTCAAACCAGAATTTGAAAATTTAAAATTTCGGAATCTTTGAGAAATGTTTAAAATGAGTTTGAAATAAGTATGTGGGAATTTGAAATTTCGGTGATTTTTGAAAAAAAATTCGAAGTGGTTGGAAAGAGAAAGGGTGATATTATTTTTGGAATATTTTCGGATAGAAATTGTTTTAAATGGATTTTAGAATTAATGAAGCACTGAACTCACTGTAGTGCTGGAAAATAACTCTAGCGATGATGGCTATATCATCAGTATTCATTTTCGAGTCTCTAAGTGACAGATTGCTACCAAAATAATTGATTTGGAGATTTTTGTTGGAAAACAAATATTGTTTTAAAACTTCCAAGATAAATTATTTTTCGATAAAACCGAATTTGACATTAAAATTCCAAGGAATGGTTTGTTGAGAAAAAAGATTTATATATATGTATATAATTGATTTCAAGTGGTTTGAAATAAGTGCCGGGTACTCAAAAATTTTGGAATTAAAAATTTTAAATTAAAATAAAAAGTGAGAAAGTTAAAAGGGAAGTTAACTTAAGTTGAAGGGATTAAATTTTAAAAATTTAATTGATTGTTGTCAGAATGGAATTTTTGAAATGGTGATTTAACTTAAATGATGTGATTATAATAAATAAAATGAAACGATGTGATTATAATAAATAAAATGAAATGAGTAGTATGTGATGAAGCTAACTAAATATACATGCATATGAATGTGCAAGTGAATAATAAAAATTAAAATAAGTAAGGAAGTGTGGAAAAATTTGAAATTTGAATTAAATTCTTACTTGATTAAATTGAATAAATTGAAAATAAATTTATTTGGAGAGAAATTTGATTTAAGTATGAATAACTCGAGTATGGTTTTGAAAAGTTGGTTAAAGGGAATTGAAATGAAATAAATGAATTGGATTTGAATCATATTGAATTGAATTAAAAATTTAAATATGAATTATAAAATGACTATATAACTATAATTTATAAATTTGGATTAGATTAGAAATAATATCGAATTAAAGTAAATATAAATTTCCAGTTGTGAAATATTATATTACTATAAGTTATAAAATTTGAATGGCATAAAAAATTTAAGTGGAAATTTTGGAATTGTGAATAAATAAGTTTGAATAGCCTGCAAAAATGGAGTTAATGGATATGTATTAAGCTATAAAGAGATGTGTAAGTTTGAGCAAATAATAAAATAGGTATAACTCAATAATAGAGTAGATGAATTTGAGGAAAGTAAGTTGTGAACTTTATAATTGGAAAAATGGATTTTGAGGATATATCGCACTGAACTCACTACAGACGCTGGGAAATAATCCTAGTGATGACTACGCAGCATCATAAGTATTCATTTTTGATTCTCTAAGATGGATTGCTACCGTAATTGATTTGTTCAGATTTATTGAGCAAACAAATTTTGTTTTGGAAATTTTGAAGGAAATTTGTTTAGATTAAAAAACCAGGCTCGGTTTAAATTAAAAAAAGGCACGATCAGGATATTTGTGATTTAAAAATGATTTGAAATATATACCGAATGTTTAAAAATTCTGAAATCCTTATTTAATAATTTAGAGATTATCAGGAGATAAGTTATAAACTTATAAATGGTGAATGATTTTGAAGAAAATATGGAAATTGAATTTTGGGATTAAAATAAAAAGTGGGAAAGAAAAATGAAATTTAACTTAGATTAAGATTGAAGAAATTAGATTTTTGAAATTTAATTGAGTGTGATTTGAGTGGAATAAATTAGTGAAGTAGACTAGTTAAATGGATTAAATTGGAACGTGAATGAATTGAATTGAGAAATTAAAAAAATCGAATGGGAATAAATAAATTTCGATAGCTCATAAAAATTGAAGTTTATCGAGTAAAAATATGCTTGGGCTATAAATAAGTGTAAATCTCGTGTTAAAATAAAATGTGAATATATTCGAGTATAAAATTGATGCAAAAGTGGAAAATAAGTTGGGTGGCTTATAAAAAGTAAAGAACTGAGATAGAAAAACCGAAAAATAACATTGTTTGATATTTTGGTAAAGGAAATAAAAATTCAAACGCGAGTTATAAAGTGAAATTGAACTCAAATAAATTAGTTGAGTGATTCTTGAAATAAGAATCTGGTATTGAATTTGAAGTGAAGTAATTAGATAATTAATTAGTTAATGGAATTTTGTAATGGAAACTAACTTGATTAAATATTGGATTGTTAGTTAAAAATGGAATTTGAAAATGAAACCCGAGTTTCTAAATAAAATTCGACTTGGATTGTAAGTGAATTAAATATAACTGGAAGCTTGTCGAATGAAATGGAATTGAATTGAAATATAAATGGTTTGAGTTGCAAATAAACCCAATTTGAATATAAATAAATTAAATATGGCCTTGATATTATTTTAATGCATTCGAGAATGAATTCGAAAATGGGAATTAAAATTAAAATGGATGAAGTGAATGAATTAATAAAATTTATTAGTAAATGGAATGTAATTTGATTGAATAAGAATCAAAATTTAAATGAAGAGGAAATAGTTGCAAAAAATGAACTTAAGTTGTTGGGTAAGTTGATTGAAATAAATAACCTGAGGGAAGCTTGGCTTAAATGTATTTGTCAAATGGTTATTTAATATAAAGGTATGGAATGGTTTCAAGTTTAAATAAAATAGATTTGAATGTGATGATGTTGAAAACAAATGGAATGTAATGGAATGTAATGGAATTGATTAAGAATAAATTTGAAACGGAATAGAACTAAATATAAATTGATTTGGAATCAATTTAAAATAATTATAAACTAAAGTAGATATTCTATTGAATAAATAGAGCCAAATTTGCATAAATGAATTTTTTTTCGACGTAAAAGTAAATGTAATTCTATAAGTTAATAGAAGTGAAATGAATTGATTTTAAATCAATTTAGAATAGATATTAATTTGTTTGATTTAAGAATTTATTGAATGCATGTAAAGTGAGTTGTAAATCACTCAAATTGAATGGAACGATGTGAAAATCGGGTGAAAGAAAATCGAACTAGTATCAAACCTTAAAGTTGCTTATGGATAATTGTTTAGTATGCATTACTTGTGGAATCCCTGTGTTAGCTATTTAAAATAAGTGATGCGACGACCCGGAATTTTTAAGCATTTAAAATCGAAATATTTAAATTATTTGAAATATTTAAAAGTTAATTTTGAACTTGAATTTCAAATATAAATATTTATTGGATAATTAATTTTTGAATTTAATTATCGAAAATTGGGTAAATTATTTAATTTGGAGTTTTAAGCCTGTTAAAAATAATTTCAAGGCTTGGAAAATCTACTTTGATAATATGGAAGGCGATAAAACTTTTAAAAATTGAATTTAAAGGTGTTTTGTTCAGGTTTTAAAATTTTATTTTTTAAATTGAATTTAAAAATAGCCGTCCGAGGCACAACCTCGGAATTCGACGAAACCAGTTCCATGCGATCCGTAATATTATATTATTATCGGATTTCGAGTTTCGTAACATTTGGAGTTGTCCTGTGATCACACGGTAAGTAAACACGGTGGTAAATTTTATCGAAAATTAAATATAATATAGGGTTTGACCAGTCAGTTGAAATAATTTCACGTCAAAACTTTTTCCATTTCTTTGCTATCACTATGGCTAACCTTCTCCAGTACGCATTCCCACCTTTATATCACGTCTTCTTTCTTTTCATATTCACAAGCCTGAGAATTAAAAGCAAATTTTATGGAGCATCTCAAATTGATGGATGATGTTTTATTGTCAATTTATTTCCTCTTCCTCCCTCTATTCGATTTCTATAAATCGAAATAGCCGCACTACCCTCCCTCCTCTCGTTCGTTTCCTCTTCAAATCGATTCTAAAAAAAAAATTGCCTGCGTTGTCTTCATTCAAATCAGAATCGAACGCATACGAAGGACGGTAGAATCACAGTCCTTATCATTTGAAATCGAATACGATCTTGGATCAAAATCGACTCGATGTCGAAGGGTATTAATGCGACTCGTTCGTCAAGCCGAGATCTTCGCAGTGTCATCCAGGTGTCGCGAGCTCGCAGTTGACTGAGGTCGTGTTGTCATGATGGGTGGTTGAAGTCGAGGGCTTGCTGAAGGTCGTGGTGGCGGCCGATGTTGAAGGAGGTGCGAGCGATGGCAACGTTCGCAATGATAGAAGGAGGGCAGAAGGGATGTCGCGGTGGGCGATTTATGGTTCACAAAAATCTCGGCCTGATTTCTTGGTAAGGCTGATGATTTAATTTCTGAATTTTAGTTTTTTTTTTAAAAAAAAGAGTAAAGTTAAACACAGAAGTTTTATTTAGTCAGGTGTTATTATTTACACGTAAGATTTAGGAGAAAGTATTGTAAATATTTGAAACTTTTATAAGATTTCAAATTAAATTTTAATTTCCATGTTGTTTTAAAACTTTTGGAGTTGGTGAATAAGGGATAAATTAAATTATTGGTTATTTTGATTACGAACATAATTTATTAATGGAATTTAGTTAAAATCAATTTATTAGTTTAAAACCAAATATCTAGTTTAAATTAAGTTGTTGGCCAATTTAATTTATTAAATAGTAAATTATTGTAGATTATCTCGACTATTGATAAAAATTATAAATGTTTATACAAGGTCGAAATAGGAAGGAAACAAGGCGAGATGAAATTGTGACAACCAGAATTTTTGGACATCTGATAATTGGTAATTATCAGGTTTTAACCGTTAAACATTGATATAGTTGTTAACAAACAAAATTCTGCTAATAAATGGATTTGGGAACTATAATAAAATATTGGATTATATTTATAAACTGTATAGTGAATTAACAAATTCCATGAATATATAAATTTGAACTCTGTACTGTTGAAAATTTTAAGTATATATATTGTGATTTTGAAATTTTATTTTTGTGATTAAAATATAAATCTGAAACAAGATTTAGTAATAAGCCTTAATACATATATGTATTTGTGAATCTAGAGATAAAACATGTGTAATATTATAAACATAAGGGCCATACTTTCTTTAATATAAGTATCAAACATAAAAATATAAAAATAAACATAAGATAAAAACACATATAAGTATAAAAGTAAATAGCTAATATAATTTTAAAATTTTATAAAGAAAATTTGTAAGTCTTATAATGCATGAAATTTACAATTGCAAGTTTTATAATATATACAATTAATATTTATAACATAAGAAATGAATTTAAAATGAGGTTTTACATTTGTTAATTACTAAAGATTAAGTAAACACACTTGTAAGCTTATGGACAATCCATGTAACAAGTGGCAAAGTTTCTCATTTGAAATTGTACAACGAAAGAGAAAATAGTCATGCCATTTTCTCATCTTTCAAACTGATCTCAAGAAAAGAAAAAAAAGAAAAAGAAAAAAGAAACTGTAAAAGAATAAGCAGAAACAGATAATAAATTCAAACAGCACATTCAATTGAATCAAGCAAAGATCTTCAAGCAATTAAAACAACTTCATTTCAGTTTAGAAGCAAAATCAACTCAACCAAGAATGATTCGGCTACCGGTTCGAATCTTAAGCCTTCCAGTTTTGAGAAGAATAAGTTTTTGTTAGAATTCAAACTCTACCAGGCCCTGTTCAGACATTTCAAAGGTGAGTAACCTTCATCTTTCAATTTGATCTGCCTATTTATGTGAATGCTTGAAAAAAATATAATATGATAAGTAGTTGTTTGCTTGTTTGTTTAGGTATGGAAACATATATATATGTATGATAATATCACATGCATGTCTGCTAACAAAATGTATCACCTCTGTTTGTCAATATATTGTGAATAGACAGTTTTATGTACTGTGAGTGGACTGTTAAATTAAAAGCCTAACTGAACTATAGCTTGTTGCATGTGGAAATTCCTGGGATAACTGATGCTAGCTTGGGAATATTGATGAGATTTTCTGTATGAAAGTTGAAATATGTGATTAAGTTGTATGAGCATGTTCTGGGCCACCCTGTTCCTGATGCAGAATTTAAAATTTTGAAACAAAATTTCAATTCTTTTACCTGATCTTTGTCAGGTTTGGATTTTAAGCACATTAGTTAATTTTGAACTTGATCTAAGATCTAAAAATAAGTAATAATGTTTTAGAATTTAAAATATGCCAAAGTCTGGGAAATAAAGAGAATTCAGAAGCTATCAAATTAAAAAAAAAAAAACTGAAGCACTGCTCTGCATATTTAAAATCAGTGAGTTACTTTTTAAAATTTAAATTTTAAAAATTGGTCGCATGCTCGTATACTGAAATAAATAAGTATTTCTTGGGTTTTTAAGTAAATGTCTGATGTAAATAAGTATTTGTGCGCAAGCTGTTAATTTTTGCTCTGTTTGTTTGGTTTTCCAGGCTCAAAATTTCTGTGTAAAATCCTTATCTTTTAACTAGTTTCAGATAGGATATAATTTATAAATCAAAGCTGTTGATTTATCTTAGGTTAAGGTTTAAAAATATAAGTAAGCTAAAATAGAAGTCTGTTTGTCTCTGTAAAACATAAATCATCTGGTCATGTTTGATAATATCAAAACTCAAAACTTTTAAATTGTAAATCCAGTATTATAAACTGAATACATATACAAAATTATGATTTTTAAAAACAAAATTGCAATTTTTAGGGTTAGATTCAGAGAGCAGTTCCATTTGCACTGTGTTTTACATTTTGGGATGGCACCGATGATCTATGTGTTCGATAGAGTTGAATTTGCTTCTGGAGGTGATGGAGTTATCAGGGGTGTTGAAGAAATTACTTGATTGGGTTGCAATTTGTTTTTGAGGTTGATATTGGAATTTGAAGTTTAGAACCCTAATTTTTCTGGGTTTGATAAAATCAAACATCTCGGCAATTTTAGTTGATCGAGTTCAACTATGACTTGGGAAATGGAAGATGGTTGGTCGTTGAGTTCTTCGCCGGAGTTGTAGAGGTAACGGTGGTCCGAGGTGATTGGTTGAAGCGTTGACAGGTTTGGGTCGTGGAGGGGCTCTAGTGTTTCTAGGTTTGAAAAAGTGCTCGTTTTTGATTTGAGAAAGTGTAGTGGTTTTGTGGGGTTGCGATCTCGTCAATAGATGATTACTGATGGGTAGGGGCGTTGGTGAATGGCCGGTGTCACGGTGCACGTGCACCGTGCAGTTGAAGTCCAGGTGAGTGTTGAAGTTGTTTGGTATTGGAGTGACTTGAGAAAATTTAGGTTAGACTCGAAGTAAATGGGTAGATTGCTCGTGGAAGAGGGGTGTTTAACTCGAAGCATGCAGGGATGTGTCTCGGGTTATTCTCTGTATTCAGGTTTTACAGGAACCTATAAATAAAAGTTTTAAAACTTATAAGAACAGAAGTTTTTAAATATGAAGAAAGTTTTAAACTTAGTTTTAAATCTAATTTGAAATTTTAAATTCAAGTTGATTTTAAATCTCAGATTTAAATAATAAAAATAAAGTGAAATAATATAAGTTTCAAACTTGAATTATTAACTACTTTAAATAGAAAGAAGATTGAATGTTTTAAAAACTGAAAGTTTAAGAAATATGAGCAAGATTTGAAATTTAATTTAAATCTGGAAACTTAAAATCCAATATGAACTTCAGTTTTGAAATTTAAAGAAGATTTAAATTTGAAGATTTAAACTTAATATAAATTGAAGTTATTGAAATCTTAAAATGAATTTGGTTTTTAAAATTCATTTCTATGAAAAACACTTGTTTGTCTTGCAAATTTTAAAAGTTTTAAAATTGTTTAAACATTGATTAAGTTTAAATTTATTCATTTTAAATCTTGTATTTGAAATAAAATTTATAAGTAAGTTCAAAAGTACTTTGTCTAAAATAAATTTGTTTTTAAACATAATTAAGAAATTTTTTATCTTAAAATTAAGTTAAGATAAATGTTTGAAATTAATTTAATTAATAAGGTAATTAAGGAGTAATTAATTAATTTAATTACTTAATTAATTAGGGATAAATAAATAATCGATTAAGGGTTAATCAATTGGTAATTAAGACCATTAATTAGATTTTTAATTAATGATCAAAGAATTATTAAATTTAGTATATAAGTTTTAATCAAGTTTAATTAATTAAATAATTAAACTTTAATTAATGGATGATTAAAGATAATTAAATTTGAAATTAATTCAGTTAATTACTTAATGAAATAATTAGAGAATGGTTAATGAAGGTCACTAACAGGATTATTTCATAATTAATTAATGTGGTTTATTTTTGTAATTAATTAGATTAATTAATTTAATAATAATCATTTATGAATTGTTTAAGTATAATTACTTAATGAAGTAATTAGGAAATTAATTACTTAAGGTTATTAATTAAGTAAATGTGATTGTTTAAATTGATTAATTAAGTTTAATTAAATTTAAACATTTGATGTTTTGATGATAATTACTTAAAGTAATTAAGGAATTGGAAATTACTTAGTGAAGTAGTTAATTAGTAATTACAAGATGTAATTAATGGAAGATGTTTTGATAATGTAAGTAATTTGAATTAAATTACTATAATTAATCAGGGGATTAATTAAGAAATCAAGTAAGGAATGATTAATTTGTTTTAATGAAGTAATTAAGTTAGTTAATTACTAAATACGGTTATTCAAGAGGGATTAATAATTATGAGTAAACTACTTAAGGGTAATTAATTAAGGAATAATTAAAGATCATTAATTATTTTAATTAATGATGTACTTAAAGATATTTAATGTGGTTGACTTAAATTAATTAATTAAGTTTAATTAATTTTAATCACTTGATGATTTGCTAATAGCTACTTAATGTAATTGATGAAGTAAAATTACTTAGTGAAGTAATTAATGATAAGTACTGGATGTAATTAGTGGAAGTTGGAATTGTGAAAGTAATTTGGATTAAATTATTTTGTATGATTAATCCAAGGATTAATTAGAGATAATTAAGGAATAATTAATTTATTTGATGAAGTAATTAAGGAGAGTTAATTACTGATGTTATTAATCAAGGGTGATTAATAATTATGGTTAGCAATTAATTAATAAAATGATTAAAGGTTAAATACCGTATAGGGTTAAGGATAATTAATTTATGAAATTATTTAAGGGATAATTACTTAAATGTAATTAAAGGATAAATAGAATGATATTGGAAGCCTTGATTAATTGTTATCCCTAATAGGTGGTTTGTGATGCTATGTGATATGATATGTTTGATTTAAACTTTGAAGGTGTGATTATCTATTGATGATGAATTACTGTGACATCCTGTATTAAAGGTAGAATTGTATTTCACTTGAATAATCTAAGTTAAGTTGGCAATGGTTTCGAAGAGACCGGAGTCGGGTATTAGTGAATACCCGAAACCACTTCGATTCTTATAAATTGATATGTGAAACTATTAGGCTGAAGTGGAATGACTTAAGTAAATTGGACCACTTAAAAATCTAAGTTTTGGCACTTAGAAATTGATGTGTGAAATGGTTGATGTCTATAATAACTGGTGAAGTGTAGATTGATACAAGTTACCCCGTGTTTATATAAATTTTATGCTTTTGTATTCCAAGTTAGATGGGTTTACTCACGCTGGTTTCCAGCCTGACCTGGGTGTTACTTTGATGTAATGCTCGGGTCAGACCGAGTATTACAGATTTTCAGATAAGGACGTTCTGAAGCTCAGGAGGCGAGCTGGATGGCAGGGACGTATAGAGAGTATCCACTGTGATATTGTAGTATCTGGACATGATTGTTTTGTCCAATGATTATGTAACTCTGATGTATTTAAATGTAAATTAACAGATATAGTTTTCTTTGTATAACTGCTATTTTATTTGATATTATATTTGATCCACTGCGAATGTGAGGTTTCTGTGACTTGTTCTATCTTCTTCTTCTTTCTATTTTCTTCTTTCTTAACTATCTGGAAATTTCGGGATCGAAATTTCCGGGTCGTTACATTTGGTATCAGAGCTGAAGGTTAAGCGATAACCTTGGCTCTTGTGGGATTACTCAGTAAGGATAGGGTCAACGGTACCCTAGAATGAGTTGAGTGAATATACATATATGAGAGCGTACTTGTTATTTTCATATGTAAAGATTTTAAATGATTTTATATAAGAATATATTTTGATATATATATATATATATATATATATATATATATATATATAAAGCAACATATCTTTCTAACAAATAGTGAAGGAATTGGTTGTAAATTATTGAATTACATTAAGAAGTAATAGAAAATACAACCAAACTGAAATTAAATCTTGAATTTTGGAAAGGTTTTAGGATAATAATTGGAAATGATAAATTAAGAGAAAGTTACTTAATGAAGTAACTAGAGGTAAGTAATTTTAAGGAAAATTACTTAATGAAGGTAATTAAGAAATAAGTTAGTTACAAAATGTGATTAATTGGAATTAATTAATGACGTAATTAATTTAAAGAAACAATAAATAATATTATTTAATGAAATCGAATGAAATGATCCTATTTCAAACAAGAGTTGTTTTAAAATTTAAAAGAAATTTGTTTTGAGTTAAAACCAAGGGTGGTTTAAGATTTAAAGTAACCAGGTGTGTAAAGGAAATAAACTCTAAGGTTGTGTTTTAAATTGGGAATGAGATATGATACCCAAAGGTGATAAGTTTGAACTTATAAGTAGGAAGATTATTAATGTGTAGTTAAATAAGTTTGAATGATCAAACTACAAAATTTCAAGATGAAATTGGAATTTAACTTGTAAAGTTAAATGGTTGAATAAAATTAAGAGTTTGAGTGGTCTCAAATTGGGTTTGAGATCTAGATATTTAAAATGAATGGATGTTTTAAAATAAATTAGATAATATCATCCTATTTTTGTTAAAAAAATCATCATTAAGTTGTGAATTGGAAGTGTGATTGAAGATGTATGAGTATAAAATTCAAATAGAAAATTTGAATTGGATTAATTTGTAACGATTTGAAATTGAAGTAGATTCAATTTAAAATTAGTCCAAATTTATTGGAATAATTTGGAATTATAATTAATGTTGAATGGTTTTAAATTCAAATGGAATTTGAATTTAATTTGGAAGGAAATCAAGAATAATTCAACTTGATTTGGAAATGGAGAATGAAATTGGGTCAATTTAAATGGTAAAGGAAATTTAAATTAAATTGATAAGAATTAAAGTGATAATCCAATAGAATTGGAAGAATTGTGATTATGTGGATAGAAATTAAAGGAAATCTGATTAAATAAGAGAAATTGATTTAGTTGATAATCAATGAAGATAAATGCGTAGGATATACGTATATTATTCTATTCGCATAGTGATTTGATGCAGATTCGAACACAGAATTTCGAGATAGTTATATCGATCCGAGTGAGATTTTTCACTTGATTTTCGACGGCGAACGTGGATATGGATTGTTGATTGGTTCTGGATATTCTCTATCATAGTTATGACTATGCAAGGAGAATGACGGTTTCTGATCAAGAAACCATATCTGTGTCCGCACTAGGAAGTCGGGTGGACGATACTAGTTCGGAAGTGATATTGTGTGATCGAATGAGCGATCAGATTGGTATGGCGTACGAATGGTATGTGTACATCGTACAGATTTGAATGAAATTGATATTGAAAAGAGTAATCAAATTTGAATATTTGATTTTAAGTAAACAAAGTTAAGTATCTTTGTTTTATAAAATGAAACTCCCCTTGTTGAATCTTTTGCCAGAAGGAAAGGGTTTTTGGAAATAAGTGAAGTATAAAAGGTGTTTTATACAAGTTTGAAATGATCCAAAGTTTTAAAAATTATATATCTGTATATATATTTATATAAAGGATCATATGAGGATTTTTGAAAAAGGTTTTGGGAACCTATGGATTTGGAAAGGCTTTTGATTTTTGTGTAAAATCAATATTGAATTTGGAAAGCCTAGTTTGAGAATTATCGATTTTGGAATAATCGATTTTGTGCAAAGAAGCTTTGTATGAGATCATACTAGGTGTATGATTTAGAGATATTATATATGTGAAGACCCGCAAATCCGTACTCCTTGAATATACACTAATCTCCATTGATTAATTCAAGATGAACAGAAATGCGAATTCTCAATGTTTAAGAAAAAAAGAAAAAGTAGAAAAGAAGAGAGAAAGGATAGAAAATAGGGAGAAGAAATAGAAGATAAGGTAGAAAATAGAACGGAACTGAAAACAACAGAACAACATCAGAATCTCACAATTCGCAGCGGAACAACATATAATAAATAAATGAATAATCTTTTAACAAAGAACTACCTCAGTTATTACATTACATCACATTACATTTCATTACATCATATCATCAGAGTGTACAACAACAAACAACAACAAACAGCGGAAAAGAAATACTATATACTAGTAATACGCCATGCCATCCAGCTTGCCTCCAGCAACTCCAGAATACCATAATATCCTGATAAACCAAACTCTTGACTGCCCGTGTGGAAATTGGAGGGCACCCAGAGTTTAGGAAGGAAAACAATAAACTCCAAGTCAGTCATGTGACTGGTGTGGGAACTCAAAACAGTTTATTTGTCTTTAAAATCAAAATAGAGGAATATTTTTAAAGTCAATTCGCAATGCTTTCAAAAATGAGACTACCATAAGGCCTCCCGCACACACACACAATGCAAACGCAGAATCGGAGGAGATTTCTCCTAATGATAGTCAAAGATGCTTGATACGCATTTAAAAAGAACATTTGATATTATTATTAGTGCATAGTGTAGGAAAAATTCGTTTCGGAAGTAGAATATAAATCTTAGCCAGCATAGGTACCATTATAGTATGCTTACTATAGCTACCATATTAAATGGCAGGTTCTACAGCTAAAACCGTACAAGTCTCGTATTGTTTCTTTGGATTTCCAACGAATGATCAGGCCAAGGAACTTCCCATTGCCACATGAGAATGCCTCTGGATGGACATCCCCGAGAACCAAACCGGATCTCTACCAACACAAGGCCGGGTTACCCCTAACTGAGTAACAACTGACCGAATATGCCATCCCCCGGTCCTTTGGGACCTTTCACCGAGCGCTCGCAATCAATTCACACAATCATAAAGTGTTTTCAACATGAGTAAGTATCTAGGCTCCATACCATGATACCACCCTTTTCGAGAAGGAAATGCACACATCCTAAAGGGCGCTACCCCTCATAACCTTGCTGCATCTTTCCTGTTTTGACCATTCACGGGGTGTGAGGCTCGACGAAGTCACGTCCACAAAAACATACTTTATACAAAAGCCATGCTTTGGGTCAACAAATGATCATAGAAATGATCACCAGGATAGACGATCAAATAAACGATCCTATCACAAATAATCAACACAATGATCATTTCACAGCAACACTCAGCATGTCACATTACCAAATTGGGAATATATCGTTGATAACCTTTAACTACATAACCTCTGAGCTCGTACGTCTCAGAGAAGGGTGTTAAGCTAAAAGAATAAATTCTCCGCCACCAAGAGAAATATATTTGAAAGAAATCGGCTTTATATCTCAATTTGTAATGTCAGACATACAATCCATACAAGTCTGTTCCGGGCTCGAACAAAACCGAAGGCACTTACAAAGAAGTCCTTGCAATTCGAATATTCACTAATCACGTTCGGATTTCCCATCACTTAGGGAATCTCTATACCAGGAGCTACCCAGTGCAGAGACAATCGATAGGTCATCCTATCGCTTTCGCAAATACCCGGTCTTCAACACCGGTAATCAAATGCAATTCACAACGACGTATCACATATTCGGAATGGGTTATACGACCCCATGGTCCTTTCCCGGTTAACCCGAATAGTGAGTGCTTATTCAAAAATAAGTGTGGCATTCAAATTCAAACAAATCACATCAATTACCCATTCAAAGGGAAATATTGATAGTCGGTTATTGAACTATCAATGGATATGCACACATCACCAGTTTCCAAATAATTTTCCAAATTATTTATTTTCCAAAATATCTTTACAAGATATATTATTTTCAATACTTCAAAAATAAATCAATATTTATTTTTAAACAAGTTCCCCTTTCTTTTATAAATTCCATAGTGAATTTATATTTCACAATATCTACTGATATCCGATTTCAATTATTCATTTCAATTTATCTTCAAAAAGATAAATTCTCAAAATATTCACTTTATATTGAAAAACATTTCCATACTTATTTATTCATAAGTAATTCACAAATTTTATTTATTTTCAACCTTTGGAAAATATTCAATATACTTAAATCGAAATTAAGTATATATTTCATTCTTCAAGGAAATCATTCTCTTAACATATTTGTTTGGGCCAAAACGAATGTTACGTAAAACATCGTTACGACAACCCAAAATCACTAGTATAGGGATTCGAAATTAAAATAGATATATAAATCCCAATTCTATACAAAACATTTCCTTTCGGAAACCATTTACTATAACAACAGTGTTATAGTCCACCATTTCCTTCTATTTCTCGAAAACGTCTATTTCAACAATCAATGTTGAAATCTATGGTTTCGAATCTCAATCCAATTGAAACATCGTTAACTTGTTTTTAATTCTATTTAAAACACCACATTCAAACATTTTCTTTAACATATTATTCACTATTCAAAAACGTGAATATACTACGTTAACAACTTTCATCACTTCTATTCATTTTATTTCAAAGGGTTATTCACAGTCAAAAATGTGAATATAACTCCATTAATAGGTTTCAACAATTTACTTATCAAAATAAGTCATTTGCGAATTTATAAAACAACGTTTATAAATTCCATTTCTATTTATTTTATAACTACTTCCTTTATAAATTCCTTTATTAACCTATTCGATTTATAACTCAATTATAAACTAAAGGTTCATATTATAAGTCAAATACTTATAATTTATTTGTTTACAAAATCGTTCCTTTGAACTTCATAATTATAAATCTTATAACGTATAAGATTCAATTATTTATCCAAAACCTTTCTTTAATAACTTCACGAAATTTATAAAACTTATTATTTATAAATTTCACTTATAACTTCACCATTTATAATTTTATAATTTCCATTCATTTCTGCAATCCAGTTTCACTTCATTCAAACACTTATAAAAACTCGTTTTATAATTCAAATGTTTTAATTTATAAATATCAATTTATAAATCCTTTATAAAATCAATTTATACTATTATTTTAAAACATCTCTAATCTCCTTTATAATTTCATCCTTTTGATTTATAAAATAATTAAATTTTATAAATCCTATATTTAAACTTTTATAATAAATTCAGAAATCCCGATTTTACTATTTTATAAAATCATTAACCCCATATTTTCAAAAATCAACTTTTAACTATATTTCTCAAAAATCATAATTTTTATAACATTAAAATTATAACAGTTATTTATTTAAAATAAATCAATTCAAAAAATGTTTTATAAATGTATACTTTCAAAAATCACTTTAAAATCATTTTAAAATCCCAAAATCTGGGTCCAATAATGCTACACACCAAATAGTCAATCACGACAACAACGATATCATATATCGATATGAAAATCCATCAAATATCAAAATATCTGAATTCAAATAAATACTGTTGAGGAATCCGGTTGGATCCCTCCAACCTGTTTTCCTGCATCCAAAAACATTAGCACAATACTAATTTCGCTCCAGTACGAAATTATCGCGGTATATGGGATTTAAAATATTATCCGCTTAATAGACTACGCAATAGGGTCTCATCCGCTATACAAATGCGGGAAATCAATAACTCCAATATATACATATGCCAATATATATATATATATATATATATATATTGATATTATATATAATACCAATTTCACTGTTTATGAAATATTCGCGGTATATGTTTTTAATAAATAACATCCGCTTACTAACGGCGCATAATGTCTATTTTAACAATCAATAGATATCAATCATCATTCAAACATGCATTCAATAATTTTAAATCTAACTATTTAAAATAAAAATCGAAACTGATTCGATTGAGTGAGAAGTTCTCACCTTGATTTATTTCGTTTTAGCGATTTATTTCGAATAAAATTAAACGGACGTTTAATTTTACCCTAAATTCTCACTAACTCCAAACGACTCCAATCCAATTCCATCGTGTAGTGCTCGACCATACAATTCCAACGCAACTGGTTTCGCACGGTTTCGACCTCGTATGAAAAAGTTATGATTTTTCAAAGTTTTGCATGATTTTTTATATACAATATTTACAACATTATTTTATAATTTTATACCCAAAGCTAATCAAGACCCTTGGATCTGCATTGCTCATCATCAGGCCGCACGTCCCCCCCTTTCTTCTTCGTTCTTTTCTACAGGCCAAGCACACAACATGAACCCATAACTTTAGCAACTAGGGTTTAAAATCGCCACCTCCACGTCGAGTTCTAGCATGATCAGGATACACCATCGTGAAGCCCGTCACCAACATCATCTTCGGCCTCAATCCCCAGGAGCTCGATCATCTCGTCTTCACGCGGTTCAAGGCCAAACGCGCCTCCTTCAAACCCCTCCCCACGTCGATCCATGGCTCCAAACGCGATCACAACCGTTGATCTTGTAGTTCGTGTTGCCCTCTTCAACATTGTAGTTGAACAATTTTGGAATTAATCAATGGATTTCGAGTTCATTGAAGAAGAAGGAGGAGAAATACTGGCCTTTGGTTGCTATGAACGGCGGCTAGGGTTTTAGAATTAGGTTTATTTTTTTTTTAATTTAGAGAGAGAGGGGTGTCTATTTATAGAAGATTTTTCAATCACTATTCATCCGGGAATTCCAAACTCCAATTTACGCGCCGAAACTGACGTTCCTAGGGTTTATCCCGCGTTCCGGACACAATGGAACAGGTTTCGAAAGCTAATTCGGTCATTTGTGCGAGTTATGGCAACAAACGTTCGATTTAAATTAAACTGATTTAAACGATTTTCTAGGCGTTTTAATTTGTACCGGACAAACGGTAAATCCAATTGACACGAAATTTGAAACCTTACAATAATATCACATTATGGATCCGATGAAACTAGTTTCGTCGAAATCCGAGACTTTTTGAAAAATGACTATTTTAACTCGCCAAATTAAAATTAAAAAAAATTCGATGCGTTTCGAGCTGCCACGCTCAAACGATAACTCCGATTGACACAAAAATTGAAATCCGGTAATAACTAACTATTACAGATCCAATGGAACTGGTTTCGTTCAATTCTGAGACTGTTCAAAAATTGACTATTTTCACTAGTCGATTTAATACTAAAATATTCAATTTTCACAAATTAACTTTTAATTCGATTTTAAAAGTTCTAAAATATCGTTCTAACTCTAACATGATATAATAAAATTTTACAAATCATTTTCAATCATATTTAACCAAAATTTCAATTATTTCCATAATTTAACATATTAAATTGTTGATTTAATTATCCAATTAAATCCAATTATTCAAATAAAAATTTATTTGACTTATAAATTCACTTATTAATATTTAAAATTAATTAAATATTCAAATTTAAATTAATTAAAATCCTGGGTCGTTACAATCTTCCCCCCTTAAAAGAATTTCGTCCTCGAAATTATCAAGTAAGAAAAGTTACAGAATCTATTAACTTTCCATAAATCCATAGTTAAACTTCTTATAATACTTTACTAAGTTTTCAAATCATACTTAGTTATCTTTTCAAAAACAACTACTATTGTTTAACTTTCAATTCCAAATCAAAGTTATTGTTTTCAAAATTTTCCAAAATTCCCAAATTTTTCTAACGCCTTAAATTTCCAGAAAAATTCGCCATAGTCTCCTTTGCGCGGCTCGATCCGAAAAAAAAAATGACAGTATATATATCACAAATATACATCTCATCAAGTAATGAGGCATCCCGAAGGGAAAAAGTATAAAAGTACGATATGTAATCCAAGATATGTACCTTATTATTTTATTAGCGAGCATATACGGCTAATATAGCGCGAAAGCGAGCTCCAAATGCGAAGCAAACGCGATCCGCACCTACTAATCACTCAACAAACAACATGAGAATCATGCATGTAGACAATAGTATCAATATACAACATATAACAACATAATAACTATATATGTCAACATAGCAAATGAAACAAAAGCAATATATTCAACCAACTATCATCCATAACCAATGTATATTCATTCATATTCTCATTAATATTCAATGAATTGGTTTTCAATTCATTACATCTGATTCTTTACAGTGGATTTTACTAATATTCATTCTCAATTAGTTTATATTCACTAATTCATATTCAAGTTGGTTCACTTCCAAATTCAAATTCAATTCTATTTAAAATTCATTTAACTTCCAATTGAATTTCAATTACTTTAGCTTCCCATTTCATTAACACTTAATGAATTATATAAAATCAATCAACTAACAACCATATAACATTAGATTTTAATGAATTACACTTATATCCATTATTTCATATCAATTTAATTCACATTCATTTGATTAACATTTAATCCATTCATTCAATTCAATTTCTAAAGTTGAATTTCATTTTTATAACTTTAGTTCAACTTATAAATCAATTCAGCTTCCAAATTCTAAAGTAAATTTCCATTTAACTTTAAATTCATCTTTTATTTCAACTCATATTCATAAATATATTCATATAGTTTCACTTCTTATATATATAAGTTTATTTCTCAATTGTAAATCACTTTAATTATAATTCATTTTACTTAGATTATTCAAACATCTTATTCAATAACCAAACAATCAACTTACATACACTTTAATAATTCTAAAAATTATTCCTTTATATATAAAAGATACTCAAGGTAAAATTATTTTATTTACCCAATTTAAAACAATATCGTGTCGGCTTATCTTGTTTAAGAGTTTAGAAACCCCTTTCTACGATAGTTAGCTAGACTACATCGACCGAAATCTATAAACAATCAACCGATAAGTCAACACAATACAAAACAATTTATATTCACTAACAAATACGCTCTCATAGCTATTATTACACTCAAACTCAATCTAGAGTACTACTGACTCTATCTCTAATGAGTAATACCCAACAGAACCATGGTTGTCGCTTAACCATATGCTCTGATACCACCTGTGAAGACCCGCAAATAAGTACTCCTTGAATATACACTAATCTCCATTGATTAATTCAAGATGAACAGAAATGCGAATTCTCAATGTTTAAGAAAAAAAGAAAAAGTAGAAAAGAAGAGAGAAAGGATAGAAAATAGGGAGAAGAAATAGAAGATAAGGTAGAAAATAGAACGGAACTGAAAACAACAGAACAACATCAGAATCTCACAATTCGCAGCGGAACAACATATAATAAATAAATGAATAATCTTTTAACAAAGAACTACCTCAGTTATTACATTACATCACATTACATTTCATTACATCATATCATCAGAGTGTACAACAACAAGCAACAACAAACAGCGGAAAAGAAATACTATATACTAGTAATACGCCATGCCATCCAGCTTGCCTCCAGCAACTCCAGAATACCATAATATCCTGATAAACCTAACTCTTGACTTCCCGTGTGGAAATTGGAGGGCACCCAGAGTTTAGGAAGGAAAACAATAAACTCCAAGTCAGTCATGTGACTGGTGTGGGAACTCAAAACAGTTTATTTATCTTTAAAATCAAAATAGAAGAATATTTTTAAAGTCAATTCGCAATGCTTTTAAAAATGAGACTACCATAAGGCCTCCCGCACACACACACAATGCAAACGCAGAATCGGAGGAGATTTCTCCTTATGATAGTCAAAGATGCTTGATACGCATTTAAAAAGAACATTTGATATTATTATTAGTGCATAGTGTAGGAAAAATTCGTTTCGAAAGTAGAATATAAATCTTAGCCAGCATAGGTACCATTATAGTATGCTTACTATAGCTACCATATTAAATGGCAGGTTCTACAACTAAAACCGTACAAGTCTCGTATTGTTTCTTTGGACTTCCAACGAATGATCAGGCCAAGGAACTTCCCATTGCCACATGAGAATGCCTCTGGATGGACATCCCCGAGAACCAAACCGGATCTCTACCAACACAAGGCCGGGTTACCCCTAACTGAGTAACAACTGACCGAATATGCCATCCCCCGGTCCTTTGGGACCTTTCACCGAGCGCTCGCAATCAATTCACACAATCATAAAGTGTTTTCAACATGAGTAAGTATCTGGGCTCCATACCATGATACCACCCTTTTCCAGAAGGAAATGCACACATCCTAAAGGGCGCTACCCCTCATAACCTTGCTGCATCTTTCCTGTTTTGACCATTCACGGGGTATGAGGCTCGACGAAGTCACGTCCACAAAACATACTTTATACAAAAGCCATGCTTTGGGTCAACAAACGATCATAGAAATGATCACCAGGATAGACGATCAAATAAACGATCCTATCACAAATAATCAACACAATGATCATTTCACAGCAACACTCAGCATGTCACATTACCAAATTGGGAATATATCGCTGATAACCTTCAACTACATAACCTCTGAGCTCGTACGTCTCAGAGAAGGGTGTTAAGCTAAAAGAATAGATTCTCCGCCACCAACAGAAATATATTTGAAAGAAATCGGCTTTATATCTCAATTTGTAATGTCAGACATACAATCCATACAAATCTGTTCCGGGCTCGAACAAAACCGAAGGCACTTACAAAGAAGTCCTTGCAATCCGAATATTCACTAATCACGTTCGGATTTCCCATCACTTAGGGAATCTCTATACCAGGAGCTACCCAGTGCAGAGACAATCGATAGGTCATCCCATCGCTTTCGCAAATACCCGGTCTTCAACACCGGTCATCAAATGCAATTCATAACGACGTATCACATATTCGGAATGGGTTATACGACCCCATGGTCCTTTCCCGGTTAACCCGAATAGTGAGCGCTTATTCAAAAATAAGTGTGGCATTCAAATTCAAACAAATCACATCAATTACCCATTCAAAGGGAAATATTGATAGTCGGTTATTGAACTATCAATGGATATGCACACATCACCAGTTTCCAAATAATTTTCCAAATTATTTATTTTCCAAAATATCTTTACAAGATATATTATTTTCAATACTTCAAAAATAAATCAATATTTATTTTTAAACAAGTTCCCCTTTCTTTTATAAATTCCATAGTGAATTTATATTTCACAATATCTACTGATATCCGATTTCAATTATTCATTTCAATTTATCTTCAAAAAGATAAATTCTCAAAATATTCACTTTATATTGAAAAACATTTCCATACTTATTTATTCATAAGTAATTCACAAATTTTATTTATTTTCAACCTTTGGAAAATATTCAATATACTTAAATCGAAATTAAGTATATATTTCATTCTTTAAGGAAATCATTCTCTTAACATATTTGTTTGGGCCAAAACGAACGTTACGTAAAACATCGTTACGACAACCCAAAATCACTAGTATAGGGATTCGAAATTAAAATAGATTTATAAATCCCAATTCTATACAAAACATTTCCTTTCGGAAACCATTTACTATAACAACAGTGTTATAGTCCACCATTTCCTTCTATTTCTCGAAAACGTCTATTTCAACAATCAATGTTGAAATCTATGGTTTCGAATCTCAATCCAATTGAAACATCGTTAACTTGTTTTTAATTCTATTTAAAACACCACATTCAAACATTTTCTTTAACATATTATTCACTATTCAAAAACGTGAATATACTACGTTAACAACTTTCATCACTTCTATTCATTTTATTTCAAAGGGTTATTCACAGTCAAAAATGTGAATATAACTCCATTAATAGGTTTCAACAATTTACTTATCAAAATAAGTCGTTTGCTAATTTATAAAACAACGTTTATAAATTCCATTTCTATTTATTTTATAACTACTTCCTTTATAAATTCCTTTATTAACCTATTCGATTTATAACTCAATTATAAACTAAAGGTTCATATTATAAGTCAAATACTTATAATTTATTTGTTTACAAAATCGTTCCTTTGAACTTCATAATTATAAATCTTATAACGTATAAGATTCAATTATTTATCCAAAACCTTTCTTTAATAACTTCACGAAATTTATAAAACTTATTATTTATAAATTTCACTTATAACTTCACCATTTATAATTTTATAATTTCCATTCATTTCTGCAATCCATTTTCACTTCATTCAAACACTTATAAAAACTCGTTTTATAATTCAAATGTTTTAATTTATAAATATCAATTTATAAATCCTTTATAAAATCAATTTATACTATTATTTTAAAACATCTTTAATCTCCTTTATAATTTCATCCTTTTTATTTATAAAATAATTAAATTTTATAAATCCTATATTTAAACTTTTATAATAAATTCAGAAATCCCGATTTTACTATTTTATAAAATCATTAACCCCATATTTTCAAAAATCAACTTTTAACTATATTTCTTAAAAATCATAATTTTTATAACATTAAAATTATAACATTTATTTATTTAAAATAAATCAATTCAAAAAATATTTTATAAACGTATACTTTCAAAAATCACTTTAAAATCATTTTAAAATCCCAAAATCTGGGTCCAATGATGCTACACACCAAATAGTCAATCACGACAACAACGATATCATATATTGATATGAAAATCCATCAAATATCAAAATATCTGAATTCAAATAAATACTGTTGAGGAATCCGGTTGGATTCCTCCAACCTGTTTTCCTGCATCCAAAAACATTAGCACAATACTAATTTCGCTCCAGTACGAAATTATCGCGGTATATGGGATTTAAAATATTATCCGCTTAATAGACGGCGCAATAGGGTCTCATCCGCTATACAAATGCGGAAAATCAATAACTCCAATATATACATATGCCAATATATATATTGATATTATATATAATACCAATTTCACTGTTTATGAAATATTCGCGGTATATGTTTTTAATAAATAACATCCGCTTACTAACGGCGCATAATGTCTATTTTAACAATCAATAGATATCAATCATCATTCAAACATGCATTCAATAAATTTAAATCTAACTATTTAAAATAAAAATCGAAACTGATTCGATTGAGTGAGAAGTTCTCACCTTGATTTATTTCGTTTTAGCGATTTATTTCGAATAAAATTAAACGAACGTTTAATTTTACCCGAAATTCTCACTAACTCCAAACGACTCCAATCCAATTCCATCGCGTAGTGCTCGTCCATACAATTCCAATGCAACTGGTTTCGCACGGTTTCGACCTCGTATGAAAAAGTTATGATTTTTCAAAGTTTTACACGATTTTTTATATACAATATTTACAACATTATTTTATAATTTTATACCCAAAGCTAATCAAGACCCTTGGATCTGCATTGCTCATCATCAGGCCGCACGTCCCCCCCTTTCTTCTTCGTTCTTTTCTACAGGCCAAGCACGCAACATGAACCCATAACTTTAGCAACTAGGGTTTAAAATCGCCACCTCCACGTCGAGTTCTAGCATGATCAGGATACACCATCGTCAAGCCCGTCACCAATATCATCTTCGGCCTCAATCCCCAAGAGCTCGGTCATCTCGTCTTCACGCGGTTCAAGGCCGAACGCGCCTCCTTCAAACCCCTCCCCACGTCGATCCATGGCTCCAAACGCGGTCATAACCGTTGATCTTGTAGTTCGTGTTGCCCTCTTCAACATTGTAGTTGAACAATTTTGGAATTAATCAATGGATTTTGAGTTAATTGAGGAAGAAGGAGGAGAAATACTGGCCTTTGGTTGCTATGAACGGCGGCTAGGGTTTTAGAATTAGGTTTATTTTTTTTTTAATTTAGAGAGAGAGGGGTGTCTATTTATAGAAGATTTTTCAATCACTATTCATCCGGGAATTCCAAACTCCAATTTACGCGCCGAAACTGACGTTCCTAGGGTTTATCCCGCGTTCCGGACACAATGGAACAGGTTTCGAAAGCTAATTCGGTCATATGTGCGAGTTATGGCAACAAACGTTCGATTTAAATTAAACTGATTTAAACGATTTTCTAGGCGTTTTAATTTGTACCGGACAAACGGTAAATCCAATTGACACGAAATTTAAAACCTTACAATAATATCACATTATGGATCTGATGAAACTGGTTTCGTCGAAATCCGAGACATTTTGAAAAATGACTATTTTAACTCGCCAAATTAAAATTAAAAAAAATTCGATGCGTTTCGAGCTGCCACCCTCAAACGATAACTCTGATTGACACGAAAATTGATTCCGGTAATAACTAACTATTACGGATCCAATGGAACTGGTTTCGTTCAATTCTGAGACTGTTCAAAAATTGACTATTTTCACTAGTCGATTTAATATTAAAATATTCAATTTTCACAAATTAACTTTTAATTCGATTTTAAAAGTTCTAAAATATCGTTCTAACTCTAACATGATATAATAAAATTTTACAAATCATTTTCAATCATATTTAACCAAAATTTCAATTATTTCCATAATTTAACATATTAAATTATCGATTTAATTATCCAATTAAATCCAATTATTCAAATAAAAATTTATTTGACTTATAAATTCACTTATTAATATTTAAAATTAATTAAATATTCATATTTAAATTAATTAAAATCCTGGGTCGTTACAATATATATAGTATAAAATGTTTTGATGATGGCTCTGGGGAAAAAGGCGCTCCCTTGGAATGGACTTCTCAGGAGTACCATCGGGTGGTGCTACCTTGAGCCCCAAGGGGGGTTCTAAAGTTGATCTTGTGAGGAGTCCGGACAAACTAGTTCCTGAGGATTATTGGGTGGCGAAAGTCGAGGGCGCTGATGCCTACAGGGGCATTTGGGTTATGCTGTGACGCCAGTGTAACTCGATGTCACTGCGATCTACTGTGGGGACCATAGCGAAAATCGTGTGGAGGATGAGTGCCAACAGTCTACACTTGATTTTGCCGGGAAGGCAACGCAGCATCGGTAGACTGCGATCTATGGTCAAGTGGAGTGGAGACGTTTCATTCTTTTGGCAGCGAAATTCGAGGGTGCTGATGCCTAAAGTTATATGGGTTTTTGCTGTGATAGCTAGTAACCCCAGTTGTAACTGCGATCTGTAGCGGGTTCCATGGTGTAATCGAGGGCTGCGGAGGCCTACAGTTATCTGTGGATTTTTTCGGAATGGCAACGTAACCATCGGGTTAACTACGACCATTGATGGGGGTGATGATTTCCAGGTCATTCTCACCAAAGATATATCCTCTATTTTTCAAAAACTGTTTTCAATATTTTCAATAAAATTATTTTCCAAGTATTTTCGCTGGATGTTGAATATGGGTCTGCTAAGTACTTGTAGATTTTCAGTCTTACTCCTGATCAACGTATGACCGAATTTCTGTAAGAACAAGGATGGACTTATTAAAACATCAAGTTATAAAATAATATTTTTATAGAAACTCTTTTGGTAACATTATATAGTTTTTAAAGAAGTGTTTTAAAAATGATCAAAGAAAATTTATTTGATTTTAAGCATTTTAATAGATTCTGGCTTCGTTCCTTTTCAGGGACAAAAAGATTCAAAGGGGGAAGAAATGTGACAACCAGAATTTTTGGACATCTGATAATTGGTAATTATCAGGTTTTAACTATTAAACATTGATATAGTTGTTAACAAACAAAATTCTACTAATAAATGGATTTGGGAACTATAATAAAATATTGGATTATATTTATAAACTGTATAGTGAATTAACAAATTCCATGAATATATAAATTTGAACTCTGTACTGTTGAAAATTTTAAGTATACATATTGTGATTTTGAAATTTTATTTTTGTGATTAAAATTTAAATCTGAAACAAAATTTAATAATAAGCCTTAATACATATATGTATTTGTGAATCTAGAGATAAAACATGTGTAATATTATAAACATAAGGGCCATACTTTCTTTAATATAAGTATCAAAAATAAAAATATAAAAATAAGCATAAGATAAAAACACATATAAGTATAAAAGTAAATAGCTAATATAATTTTAAAATTTTATAAAGAAAATTTATAAGTCTTATAATGCATGAAATTTACAATTGCAAGTTTTATAATATATACAATTAATATTTATAACATAAGAAATGAATTTAAAATGAGGTTTTACATTTGTTATTTACTAAAGATTAAGTAAACACACTTGTAAGCTTATGGACAATCCATGTAACAAGTGGCAAAGTTTCTCATTTGAAATTGTACAATGAAAGAGAAAATAGTCATGCCATTTTCTCATCTTTCAAACTGATCTCAAGAAAAGAAAAGAAAAAGAAAAAGAAAAAAAAAACTGTAAAAGAATAAGCAGAAACAGATAATAAATTCAAACAGCACATTCAGTTGAATCAAGCAAAGATCTTTAAGCAATCAAAACAACTTCATTTCAGTTTAGAAGCAAAATCAACTCAACCAAGAATGATTCAGCTACCAGTTCGAATCTTAAGCCTTCCAATTTTGAGAAGAATAAGTTTTTGTTAAAATTCAAACTCTACCAGGCCCTGTTCAGACATTTCAAAGGTGAGTAACCTTCATCTTTAAATTTGATCTGCCTATTTGTGTGAATGCTTGAAAAAAAATATATGATAAATAGTTGTTCGCTTGTTTGTTTAGGTATGGAAACATATATATATATATATATATATATATATAGATGTATATGTATGATAATATCACATGCATGTCTGCTAACAAAATATATCTCCTCTGTTTGTCAATAAATTGTGAATAGACAGTTTTATGTACTGTGAGTAGACTGTTAAATCAAAGGCCTAACTAAACTATAGCTTGTTGCATGTGGAAATTCCTGGGATAACTGATGCTAGCTTGGGAATATTGATGAGATTTTCTGTATGAAAGTTGAAATATGTGATTAAGTTGTGTGAGCATGTTCTGTGCCACCCTGTTCCTGATGCAGAATTTAAAATTTTTAAACAAAATTTCAATTCTTTTACCTGATCTTTGTCAGGTTTGGATTTTAAGCACATTAGTTAAGTTTTAACTTGATCTAAGATCTAAAAATAAGTAACAATGTTTTAGAATTTAAAATATGCCAAAGTCTGGGAAATATAGAGAATTCAGAAGCTATTAAATTAAAAAAAAAAAACTGAAGCACTTCTCTGCATATTTAAAACCAGTGAGTTACTTTTTAAAATTTAAATTTTAAAAATTGGTCGCATGCTTGTATACTGAAATAAATAAGTATTGCTTGGGTTTTTAAGTAAATGTCTGATGTAAATAAGTATTTGTGCGCAAGCTGTTAATTTTTGCTCTGTTTGTTGGTTTTCCAGGCTCAAAATTTCTGTATAAAATCCATATCTTTTAACTAGTTTCAGATAGGATATAATTTATAAATCAACGATGTTGATTTATCTTAGGTTAAGGTTTAAAATTATAAGTAAGCTAAAATAGAAGTCTGTTTGTCTCCGTAAAACATAAATCATCTGTGCATGTTTGATAATATCAAAACTCAAAACTTTTAAATTGTAAATCTAGTATTATAAACTGAATACATATACAAAATTATGATTTTTAAAAATAAAATTACAATTTTTAGAGTTAGAATCAGAGAGCAGTTCCATTTGCACTTTGTTTTACTTTTTGGGATGGCACCGATGATCTATGTGTTCGATAGAGTTGAATTTGCTTCTGGAGGTGATGGAGTTATCAAGGGTGTTGAAGAAATTACTTGATTGGGTTGCAAATTGTTTTTGAGGTTGAGATTGGAATTTGATGTTTAGAACCCTAATTTTCCTGGGTTTGATAAAATCAAACGTCTCGGCAATTTTAGTTGATCGAGTTCAACTATGACTTGGGAAATGGAAGATGCTTGGTCGTTGAATTCTTCGCCGGAGTTGTAGAGGCAACGGTGGTCGGAGGTGATTGGTTGAAGCGTTGACAGGTTTGGGTCGTGGAGGGGCTCTGTTGTTTCTAGGTTTGAAAAAGTGCTCGTTTTTTATTTGAGAAAGTGTAGTGGTTTTGTGGGGTTGCGATCTCGTCAGTGGATGATTGCTGATGGGTAGGGGCGTTGGTGAATGGCCGGTGATGGCTGGTGTCACGGTGCACGTGCACCGTGCAGTTGAAGTCCAGGTGAGTGTTGAAGTTGTTTGGTATTGGAATGACTCGAGAAAATTTACGTTAGACTCGAAGTAAATGTGTAGATTGCTCGTGGAAGAGGGGTGTTTAACTCGAAGCATGCAGGGATGTGTCTCGGGTTATTCTCTGTATTCAGGTTTTACAGGAACCTGTAAATAAATTTTTTAAAAATTATAAAAACAGAAGTTTTTAAATGTGAAGAAAGTTTTAAACTTAGTTTTAAATCTAATTTGAAATTTTAAATTCAAGTTGATTTTAAATCTCAGATTTAAATAATAAAAATAAAGTAAAATAATATAAGTTTCAAACTTGAATTATTAACTACTTTAAATAGAAAGAAGATTGAATGTTTTAAAAACTGAAAGTTTAAGAAATATGAGCAATATTTGAAATTTAATTTAAATTTGGAAACTTAAAATCCAATATGAACTTCAGTTTTGAAATTTAAAAAAGTTTTAAATTTGAAGATTTAAACTTAATATAAATTGAAGTTATTGAAATCTTAAAATATATTTGGTTTTTAAAATTCATTTCTAAGAAAAACACTTGTTTGTCTTGCAAATTTTAAAAGTTTTAAAATTGTTTAAACCTTGATTAAGTTTAAATTTATTCATTTTAAATCTTGTATTTGAAATAAAATTTATAAGTAAGTTCAAAAGTACTTTGTTTAAAATAAATTTGTTTTTAAACATAATTAAGAAATGTTTTATCTTAAAATTAAGTTAAGAAAAATGTTTGAAATTAATTTAATTAATAAGGTAATTAAGGAGTAATTAATTAATTTAATTACTTAATTAATTAGGGATAAATAAATAATTGATTAAGGGTTAATCAATTGGTAATTAAGATCATTAATTAAATTTTTAATTAATGATCAAAGAATTATTAAATTTAGCAATTAAGTTTTAATCAAGTTTAATTAGTTAAATAATTAAACTTTAATTAATGGATGATTAAAGATAATTAAATTTGTAATTAATTCAGTTAATTACTTAATGAAATAATTAGAGAATGGTTAATGAAGGTCATTAACATGATTATTTAACAATTAATTAATGTGGTTTATTTTTATAATTAATTAGATTAATTAATTTAATAATAATCATTTATCAATTGTTTAAGTATAATTACTTAATGAAGTAATTAGGAAATTAATTACTTAAGGTAATTAATTAAGTTAAATGTGATTGTTTAAATTGATTAATTAAGTTTAATTAAATTTAAACATTGGATGTTTTGATGATAATTACTTAAAGTAATTAAGGAATTGGAAATTACTTAGTGAAGTAGTTAATTAGTAATTACAAGATGTAATTAATGGAAGATGTTTTGATAATGTAAGTAATTTGAATTAAATTGCTATAATTAATCAGGGGATTAATTAAGAAATCAATTAAGGAATGATTAGTTTGTTTTAATGTAGTAATTAAATTAGTTAATTACTAAATATGGTTATTCAAGAGGGATTAATAATTATGAGTTAATTACTTAAGGGTAATTAATTAAGGAATAATTAAAGATCATTAATTATTTTAATTAATGATGTAATTAAAGATCTTTAATGCGGTTGACTTAAATTAATTAATTAAGTTTAATTAATTTTAATCACTTGATTTGTTAATAGTTGCTTAATGTAATTGATGAAGTAAAATTACTTAGTGAAGTAATTAATGATAAGTACTGGATGTAATTAGTGGAAGTTGGAATTGTGATAGTAATTTGGATTAAATTATTTTGTATGATTAATCAAAGGATCAATTAGAGATAATTAAGGAATAATTAATTTATTTGATGAAGTAATTAAGGATAGTTAATTACTGATGTTATTAACCAATGGTGATTAATAATTATGGTTTGCAATTAATTAATAAAATGATTAAAGGTTAAGTACCGTATAGGGTTAAGGATAATTAATTTATGAAATTATTTAAGGGATAATTACTTAAATGTAATTCAAGGATAAATAGAATGATATTGGAAGCCTTGATTAATTGTTATCCCTAATAGGTGGTTTGTGATGCTATGTGATATGATATGTTTGATTTAAACTGTGAAGGTGTGATTATCTATTGATGATGAATTACTGTGACATCCTGTATTAAAGGTAGAATTGTATTTCACTTAAATAATCAAAGTTAAGTTGACAATGGTTTCGAAGAGACCGGAGTCGGGTATTAGTGAATACTCGAAACCACTTCGATTCCTATAAATTGATATGTGAAACTAATAGGCTGAAGTGGAATGACTTAAGTAAATTGGACCACTTAAAAATCTTAAGTTTTGGCACTTAGAAATTGATGTGTGAAATGGTCGATGTCTATAATAACTGGTGAAGTGTAGATTGATATAAGTTACCCCGGGTTTATATAAATTTTATGCTTTTGTATTCCAAGTTAGATGGGGTTTACTCACGCTGGTTTCCAGCCTAACCCGTGTGTTACTTTGATGTAATGCTTGGGTCAGACCGAGTATTACAGATTTTCAGGTAAGGACGTTCTGAAGCTCAGGAGGCGAGCTGGATGGCAGGGACGTATAGAGAGTATCCACCGTGATATTATAGTATCTGGACATTATTGTTTTGTCCATTGATTATGTAACTCTGATGTATTTAAATGTAAATTAACAGATATAGTTTTCTTTGTATAACTGCTATTTTATTTGATATTATATTTGATGCGCTGCGAATGTGAGGTTTCTGTGACTTGTTCTGTAACGTCCCGGAAATTTTCGACTTTCGAAAATTCAACATCGATACTCACTTTATCTACTTCCGAGAAATCGAAGGCCGGAAACCCGAAATGTTATGGTTTAAGAAAAGGAAAGAGGTAGAAGAAGAGAGGAAAGACAGAAAATAGAGAGAAAAGAAAATAGAAAATAGAACTGAAAGAAAACAACAGAACAATAACAGAATCTCACAATTCGCAGCGGAATAACATATAATAGATAAATGAATAATCTTTAAACAAAAAACTATATCAGTTATTACATTACATTACATCATATCATCAGAGTGTACAACATCATACAACAAACAGCGGAAAAGAAATACTATATACTAATAATACGCCATGCCATCCATCTTGCCTCCAGCAACTCCAGAATATCCAGAATATCCTGATAAACCTTAACTCTTGACTGCCCGTGTGGAAATTGGTGGGCACCCAGAGTTTAGGAAGGAAAACAATAAACTCCGAGTCAGTCATGTGACTGGTGTGAGAACTCAAAACAGTTTATTTATTTTTGAAAATAAAATAGAGGAATATTTTTAAAGTCAATTCGCAATGCTTTTAAAAATGAGACTACCATAAGGCCTCCCGCACACACACACAATGCAAACGCAGAATCGGAGGAGATTTCTCCTTATGATAGTCAAAGATGCTTGATACGCATTAAAAAGAACATTTGATATTATTACTAGTGCATAGTGTAGAGAAAATTCATTTCGAAAGTAAAGATATAAACCTTAGCCAACATAGACATTTCGAACTATGCCTACTATAGCTACCATGTTCAATAGCGGGTTACCGCCATATTCCATGGTAGGTTATACAACTAAAACCGTACAAGGCTCGTATTTGAAGAATGGATTTCCCAACAAATGGTCAGGCCAAGGAACTTCCCATTGCCACATGGAAACGCCTCTGGAAGGACGCCCCGAGAACCAAACCGTTCTCTGCTAAACAAGGCCGGGAACCCCTTTTCCCAAGGGATATTACAAACCCTCAGATATGCCACCCCCGGTCCTTTGGAACCTTTAAACGAGAGCTCTCTAACCAACATCACACCATAATAATAAGTGTTTCAACATGAGTAAGTATCTGGGCTCCATACCATGATACTACCCTTTTCCAGAAGGAATGGTCATACCCTAGGGAAACGATCCCTGAAAACCTTGCCGCACAATTCCTGTTTCGACCATTACCGGTTTGTGAGGCTCGACGAAGTCACGTCCACAAAAACACACTTTATACAAAAGCCGTGCTTTGGGTCAACAAATGATCATAGAAATGATCACAAAGATAGACGATCAAACAAATGATCCTATCACAAATAATCAACACAATGATCATTTCACAGCAACACTCAACATGTCACATTACCAAATTGGGAATATATCGCTCATAATCTTCAACTACATAACCTCTGAGCTCGTACGTCTCAGAGAAGGGTGTTAAGCTAAAAGAATAAATTCTCCGCCACCAACAGAAATATATTTGAAAGAAATCAGCTTTATATCTCAAATTGTAATGTCAGACATAGCTATCCATACAAGTCTGTTCTGGGATCGAACAGAACCAAAGGCACTTACAAAGAAGTCCTTGCAATCCGGATAATCTCTAATCACGTCCGGACTTCCCATCACATAGGGAGTCTCTATACCGTAGCTACTCGGTGCAAAGACAATCGACGAGTTGTCCTTTCGCTTTCAATAAGATCCGGTCTTCAACACCGATCTTCAAATGCAATTCATAACGACGTATCACATATTCGGAATGGGTTATATGACCCCATGGTCCTTTCCCGGTTAACCCGAATAGTGAGCGCTTATTCAAAAATAAGTGTGGCATTTAAATTCAAACAAATCACATCAATTACCCATTCAAAGGGAAATATTGATAGTCGGTTATTGAACTATCAATGGATATGCACAACATCACCAGATTCCAAATAATTTTCCAAATTATTTATTTTCCAAAATATCTTTACAAGATATATATTTTTCAATACTTCAAAAATAAATCAATATTTATTTTTTTAAACAAGTTCCCCTTTCTTTTATAAATTCCATAGTGAATTTATATTTCACAATATCTACTGATATACGATTTTCAATAGGTTTCAATATTCCTTTTCAATTTATCTTCAAAAAGATAAATTCTCAAAATATTCACTTTATATTGGACAACATTTCCATACTTATTTATTCATAAGTAATTCACAAATTTTATTTATTTTCAACACTTGGAAAATATTCAATATACTTCAATCGAAATTAAGTATATATTTCATTCTTTAAGGAAATCATTCTCTTAAACATATTTATTTGGGCCAAAACGAATGTTATGTAAAACATCGTTACGACAACCCAAAATCACTAGTATAGGGATTCGAAATTAAAATAGATATATAAATCCCAATACTATACAAAACATTTCCTTTCGGAAATCATTTACTATAACAACAGTGTTATAGTCCACTATTTCCTTTTATTTCTCGAAAACATCTATTTCAACAATAAATGTTGAAATCTATGGTTTTGAATCTCAACACATTTAAAAACATCGTTAGATCGTTTTAATTCTATTTAAAACATCAAATGTAAATATTTTCTTTAACATATTATTCACTATTCAAAAACGTGAATATACTACGTTAACCAATTTCATCATTTCTATACATTTCATTTCAAAGGATTATTCACAGTCAAAAATGTGAATATAACTCCATTAGTAGGTTTCAACAATTTACTTATCAAAAGAAGTCATTTGCGGATTTATAAAACAACGTTTATAATTTCCATTTCTATTTGTTTTATAACTACTTCCTTTTTATACGTCTCCTTTATTAACCTATTCGATTTATAACTCAATTATAAACCAAAAGTTCACATTATAAGTTAAATGCTTATAAAACAATTTTTTTTACAAAATCCTTCTTTTAAACTTCATAATTATAAATCTTATAACTTATAAGATTCAATTATTTATCCAAATATATTCTTTAATAATTTCACAAAATTTATAAATCTTACTATATATAAATTTCATTTATAACTTCACCATTTATAATTTTATAAATTCCATTCACTTATGCAATCCATTTTCACTTCATTCAAACACTTATAAAAACTCGTTTTATAATTCAAATGTTTTAATTTATAAATATCAATTTATAAATCCTTTATAAAATCAGTTTATACTATTATTTTAAAACATCTTTAATCTCCTTTAAAATTTCACCATTCTCTTGATTTATAAAATAATCAAATTTTATAAATCCTATTTTTAAACTTTTTGTAATAAATTCAAAAATCCAATTTAATTATTTTATAAAATCATTAACCCATATTTCTCAAAAATCAATCTTTAACCGTATTTCTCAAAATCATAATTTTTATAACTTTAAAAATTATAACGTTTATTTATTTAAAATGGATCAATTCCAAAAATATTTTATAAACGTATACTTTCAAAAATCACTTTAAAATCATTTTAAAATCCCAAAAATTTGGTTCAATGATGCTACACACCAAATAGTCAATCACGACTACAACGATATCATATATCGATATGATAATCAATCAAATATCAAAATATCTGAAATCAAATAAAAACTGTTGAGGAATCATGTTGGATCCCTCCAACCTGTTTTCCTGCATCCACAAACATTAGCACAATACCAATTCCGCTCCAGTACGGAATTATCGCGGTATATGGGATTTAAAATATTATCCGCTTAATAACGGCGCAATAGGGTCTCATCCGCTATACAAATGCGGGAAATCAATAACTCCAATATATACATATGCCAATATATATATATATATATATATATATATATATTGCTATTATATATAATACCAATTTCACTGTTTATGAAATATTCGCGGTATATGTTTTTAATAAATAACATCCGCTTACTAACGGCGCATAATGTCTATTTTAACAATCAATAGATAACAATCATCATTCAAACATGCATTCAAATATTTTAAATCTAACTATTTAAAATAAAATCGAGACCGATTCGATTGAGTGAGAAGTTCTCACCTTGATTTCAATTTCGTTTTAGCGATTTATTTCGAATAAAATTAAACGGACGTTTAATTTTACACGAAATTTTCACTAACTCCAAACGACTCCAATCCAATTCCATAGCGTAGTGCTCGTCCATACGATTCCAACGCAACTGGTTTCGCGCGTTTTCGACCTCGTATGAAAAAGTTATGCATTTAACAAGTTTACACTATTTTTATATTCATAATTTACAAATTTTAATAAATTTTAAACCTACATCTAATTATCACCGTAGATCCCTTGCCCCCCCTCATCATGACCGCACGCACTCCCTCTCCATCTTCTTCGCGTGAAACTCCAGTATAGCCGAACCCAAAATCAACTTTAAACCCTAATTCACGCGAGTCAAAACGCTCATCTCCACGTAGATCAAGAAACGCCAAAACGCTCGCCTACCCATGACACGTGCTCGGCCCGAGACCGGCCCTTCCTTGTGCCGCCATTGCCTCGTATTTCATGCTCGAACGCACGGCCTTTGAGCCCAAATTCCCATCGATCCACAACTCCGTTTCCAATCACAACTGTTGGATTGGTAGATCTCAGTGTGCTCTACAATCTTCCAGTAATAAGATTCTTGTAAATGTTGATGGATGAAGAGAAAAGAGGAGGAGAAGAAGAGAAGTTTTCGGCCATACATCCATGCTACTGGCGGCTAGGGTTAGGTTTAGGTTTTTTTTTTATTTCTTTGTGAAGGTGGCTATTTATAGAAGAACGAACGACACTATTCATTCCGGAAATTCCGAACTCCGATTTACGTGCCGTAACCAGCGTTTCTAGGGTTTACCCCGCGTTCCGGACACAATGGAATAGGTTTCGAAAGCTAATTCGGACATCTGTGCGAGATATGGCAACAAACGTTCAATTTAAATTAAACCGATTTAAACGATTTTCTAGGCGTTTTAATTTGTACCGGACAAAGGGTAAATCCAATTGACACGAAATTTGAAACCTTACAATAATATCACATTACGGATTTGATGAAACTGGTTTCGTCGAAATCCGAGACTTTTTGAAAAATGGCTATTTTAACTCGCCAAATTAATATTAAAAACAAATTCGATGCGTTTCGAGCTGCCACGATCAAACGATAACTCCGATTGCTACGAAAATTGAAATCCGATAATAACTAACTATTACGGATCCAATGGAACTAGTTTCGTTCAATTCTGAGACTGTTCAAAAATTGGCTATTTTTCAGTCGATAATTAAATATTCAAATATTCAATTTTCACAAATTAACTCTTAATATGATTTTAAAAGTTCTAAAATATCGTTCTAACTTCAATATGATAAAATAAAATTTTACAAATCATTTTCAATCACATTTAACCCAATTCTCAATTATTTCCATAATTTCACATATTAAATTATTGATTTAATTATTCAATTAATTCCAATTAGTCAAAATAAAATTTATTCGACTTATAAATTCACTTATTAATATTTAAAATTAATTAAATATTCAAATTTTAATAAATTAAAATTTTGGGTCCTTACATGTTCTGTCTTCTTCTTCTTTCTCTTTTCTTCTTTCTTAACTATCTGGAAATTTCGGGATCGAAATTTCCGGGTCGTTGCATGAAATGGACTTGCAAATCAATACAAAGGTGAGTTAGTCTCACTCAGTTAATTTAAATTTAAATGATGAAATTTAAATAATTGTTTGAATGGTTAAATTGATGGATGTGCTATAGTATGGTATATTCTGGAATTGGCATATTATTTTGTGCTAACATCTGTGGATGTAGGGAGAGCAGGATGGAGGGATCCAACTGGATTCCTCAAAATATTTAATTTTGTTCAAATATTCCGTGATATGATTTTTGATATCCTGTGATGAACTATATGAATAATTGGATGTTATGGTTTAGTTGGACCTATTTGGATATGGTGAGTTATCAAAATCTCTAGAATGGAATTTATGAAAAGAAATAAAAGAGTAAATTTTTAAGTAAAATAATTCTAGTGAACTGGAATAAATTAATAATGAATTGAAAATAAAATAAAATAAAACGATTGCAAAATTCTAACAAATTTGGGATAAGAGGATTTTGAATTAATAGGGGGTATAATAATTTGTGAAGCTTAAGTGATATTATTTGAAAGAATAAAGAATTTATTTTTAAATTTAAGGATTAAATTTAATTTAGTGATGAAGAAGGAATTTTGGAAATCTGAAATTGATATTCTCAGTTAAAAGGGTTTTTACTCAAAATAAGGGAATAAAATATAAAAGTTAATGAAATTTGAATAAATAAAGTAAGAGAAGGAATTTATTTCAAAGTAAAGTAAAATTGGGAATCAATTGCAAATTAATTAAGTGTTTGGGTTTTGAAATTTAAAAAGAAGTGAGATTTTGGGAATTTATAAACTGGGTTTATAAAGTGAAATAAAATGTCGGTGGATATTTTAAATATATAAATTCAAGGTAAGGATTTATTAAAGGAATGAGAATTTGTTTAAAAATAAATGGTGGTTTATTTTTAAGAGATGTGAAAGAGAAGAGAATTTCCCTGGATAGCCAAGTATGGTTTTCAAAGAAGTTTTAAAAATAAATTAAAGGTTTTAATATTGTTTTAAAAAGGATGTTTTGGAAAGTTTATTATTTCTAAATGTTAATTTTTAAAGTAAGTATATTTTTCCCAAATCTATTATTGTAATAACCATATAAAGTAACTTGGAATTGTGTTTAAAAGAGGAAATTTATTTTATATTTTATAAAGTGTTTTATATGAAATATTCTTAAAGTATATATATATTTTGATATAATATTTAAAGTGGTTGTAATTTTAATGTTATAAAGTGTATTTTATAAAAAAATGCTTTTAAATTATTTAAATCTTAAGTGTTTTGTACTTGGTGTTCCAGTGGAAATAATTAATTGGGAATATATTCTGTGAGAGGAAACTGGATTGAAACTGTTTTCAAAAGGGTTTGAAAAGTGGAAATTTAACCTGTGAAGATATTTTTGGGATTAATAAATAATTTGAGAAATTATTATTGGTTGATGGTTGTTTGTGAATATTAATTGATTGTTAAATAACCGACTATCAAAATTGGCCAAATGCGCTGATCGTTTCGAAGAGACCGGGAGTGAGATTAATTTCTCGAAAACCCCTTCGATCCGATTTGTACGTTTCGTTGGGAAACGAGTTTGGATTCGAAGATGGAGAAGTGAAGTGCAAGGGCTAGTCGCTACTAATACTGAGGATATTTCTGAAATGGATGTAGTTGGAATAGTGCCTTCGGTTCCGTTCGAACCCGGGACGGACTTGTATGGATGAATGCTTGCGAAATATCGTCAGGTGGACGATGGGCATTCTAAGGGATATGTTCTTAAAAAGGCAACGCTTAGCCTCAAGCCTCATCAGACGGGAATGACTGAAAATCAAGGGTTATGCAGCAAGGCTAGGTGGGTAGCACCCAAGTAGGGTGAGGTCATTCCTGTCTAGATGTCCCTTTTTATTTCGGCTTAGTGGGCGGTTGCTGATCCCAACCGCGGGGTAATCTCACTCGGGATTATCCAGTAAGGGGTAGTCCCGGTCTTGTGTTGCGGGGGAGCGGGCATACTCCACGGTACGGTGATCTAGGCCCCGTACTATGACAGGTGGTACCCCAGTGCCTAGTCATTAGTTGGAAATCCATTCTCCCTACGAGCCTTGTACGAGTTTGTTTGTATTACCCACTTTGTGGCTAGTAGATGGAATTTAATAATGTTACAATTTCGGCTATTTTATAAGTATTTGTAGATAGACCCTATTATAATATGAGAAGGTTTCTATAAAAAAATGTTTTAGCTATCGTAAGGTAAATCCCGACATGTTTATTTGTGGCGTGGTCTTACGAGATGCTTTTGTTTTTAAAGGATTTTTGAAACTTTAATAATCAATTGGGTGTGATTTTCTCACGCTGGTATTCCAGACTGACTCGGGTGGTATTTAACTATAATGCTTGGGTCAGACCGAGCATTATAGAATACAGAAAATGCTGTGGAACTCAGGAGACGAGCAGGATAACGATACATACTCCCGTATTTGTTTATGTATATATTCCGCTGTGTTGAGTAGTTGTGTATCCAGTTGTATGATATTGTTGACTTGTGATTGATGTACTCTGATGATGTAATATGTAAACAGATACATTTACTTTTGAGTAAAGTTTATTTACTATCTATTATATTTTATTCCGCTGCGATGGTTAGATTCTGATGTTGTTTTTTTCTATTCTCTTCTTCTACCTCTTCTTCTTTAACCCAAATGGTTCGTATTTCTGTGCAACTTGGGTTGATTGTTGTAGAATAGTGTGGACACAAGGGGTACGGGTTTGCGGGTCGTTACACTTGGTATCAGAGCTTAGGTTGATGATAACCTTGGCTCTGGTGGGAATTACTCATAAAATAGAGTCAATAGTACTCTAGAATGAGTTTGAGCGTATCAATAGATAGGAGCGCGTATTTGTTAGTGAATATAAAATGATTTTATATTGTGTTGATTGGTTTATTGAGTAGTTTATGGATTCTGGTCAATACGAGTAATTAACGTTATTGATAGGGATCTCTAAACACTTAAATAGAACAATTCGACACAGTATTGTTTTAAAATAGGGTAAATGAAATAATTTTACCCAGATTATTTTTGTATATAAAGAAAATAATTTTTGTAAATCATTATAGTATTTGGATGCTTGATTGTTAAGGAATGATAATATTAAATTATTAACACTATTGTGTAGAAATTGAATAAGAAATTGAAAACTTATAACCAAAGCTGAAGAATAAATTTATATAACAAAATGGAATTTGAAATATAGATTATAAATGTAATTTATAAATTGAAGTAAACTTCATATACAAATGTGATTTATAATTGGGAATAGGATTCCCGAGAAATATTTGAAAATAAATTGGAATGGATTTCAAGTTTGGAATTATGGGAAAGAATGAAATTCCTTGGGATTTGGAAGTGGTTTTCAAAAGTTTGGAGAAATATTAGTAGTATTATTTCGGGAATAATTTTGAATCGGAATTGAATATAAAGAGATTTGGAAATTAAAAATATTTGAAATGTTTTTAAAGAGATAAAAGCATTAAATTCTCCTTCGGTCGCTGGAAAATAACTTCGGTGATGACTGCAGCATCATCGATGTTCATTTTCGAGTTTCCAAGAGAGTAATTGCTACCAAATTGTTTTCAATTGGAATTGTTTGCAAAGATTGGATTTGATTTTAGGATTGCGAAGGATTTTGGATGTAGTTGATTTCAAAGGTAATTTTGAAATCTGGGAAAGTGTTTAAACTGTGGACTCTTATGTAAAATGCTTATGGAGTAATAGAAATATATATATATATACTTGGCTAAATAAAATGTATAATCTCGGATTAAAAGTAAACCATGAAAGGGATTGATTACAAATTGATAAAAGTATGGAGATAAATAAGTTTGTGACTTATAAAATTTAGAAGTGAAATAAATAAGCCAAAATAAAATTGATTTGAATATTGGGTAGTGAATGAAAAATTCAAAAAAAAAAACTTAAAATTATAAAATAAATTGACCTCTAGTAAAATAGTTAAAGTGGTTTGAGATAAAAATAAGATATTGGGAATAAACCTTGAATAAACAAATTAATAATTAATTGGTAATGAAATATGGAGAGCGAACTTGAATTGGTTAAATGAAGTCGAATACCAATTTAATGTGGCAAATGTTTAGTATGCAAATTAATTATGAAATGAGTATTCGATGTAACCAACATGAAATGTTCCAAGATAAATAAATGGATTCAAATAAAATGAATAAGAATATAGAATGCAAAATAAATTGAACAGAATCAATTAAAATGAAATCAATTAAGTATGGATTGAATTGGTATCAATTCAAATTAGTTATAAACTGAAGTAAATATTCTTTTAAGTAAATATCACTGAAATCGCATAAAAGTAATTATCGTTTGACGTAAACGAGATTATATAAATTATATGGGTTAACAGAAGCTAATAAAATTGGTTTTTGAATCAATTGTAATAAATATGGCTTGTTTGGATGAAAAATAAATTGAATGTAAGCAATGAAGTGTAAATGAATTCAGCTTGGATTGTTGGTGAATTAAGTGTAATTGGAAGTGTAGTCGAATAAAATAGAATTGGATTATAACGATGATGGATTGAATTGGTGGATAAAAATCCAAGTAGACATAAATTTAAAACCTTCCTTGTTATTGATAGAAATAAATTCAGAATGAATTAAGTATGGAAGTTTGGAGTTTAAAGAGATGTCTGAATAAACTAGTTTAATTAAATTAGTAAATGAGATTGGTTTGATAATTAGAAATCAAATTAAGAATTTAAATTAGAGAGTTCTTATAAGTTTTGAAGTTGAAACTTCTTGAAGGAAACAAATAACTGAAGTAATATTTGAATAAAAGGCTTGACTTAAGTAAATTTGAGATATGGTGGTGATGAGTTTTATGAAATGATTTGAAATAAAAATTGTTTGGTAAATGAAATTAGTAATTGAGTTAATTAACTTAAGTTTTATTAATGCGAATTTGACTTGGAATTAAATGGGAGTTAGATTGCTTTTGGGAATCAATTCAATTTAAACGAGTTTGCTTGGACTTAAAAATGAATTTAAGTTAAGTAAGGGAGTTGTGAAATCATTTGAATTGAATAAGATGGTTTGAATATTGTTTGGAAGCATTCAAAATAAGGGTCGAAATATTTCATATATGCTTATGGAAGTATATAATATGCACTGTTTATAGAATCCATGTTTTAGTTATTTATAATAAAGTGAAATGTTAATAAACTTTGTATATTTGACACTGATATGTTTAAATTGAGTAAGTACAGGTACAGGAGAGCCGTATGGCTGGATTTGATCACGCCAAATGCTAAATAAATAACCGCTTTGCTTTAAAAGCTAAATAAGGTACGCCTACGCAATACAAATAGGAAATATGAACTGTTTTTCTGTTTTTCGACCGTGTGGGTCGATGTATATATATTTTTTTCTCTTGTCAAATTGCAAAAGCTGCTCCGTACAAAGGAGACTCTGCCAAAAAAATTTCGAAAATTTTGGGAGTTAGAAATTTATTTGAATCTTTTGAAAATTTCCACCAACGACATATGGTTTAAACTTGTTAAGCAAATAGAATTATAATTGAATGTTGAAACCTAATTTAAATTGTATAAGTAAAGTGTGATGAACTGAAGAATTGTTCAAAGAAACTAAAAGAGGAAAAAGTTTGCAAACTAATTTTTATTTGAGATATAAAAATAAATTAGTAAGTAAAACGAATAATGGAAATGGTTAATTAAATATGGATTGAGATAGGGTGAATCAAAATTCAATATTCAAAGTTTGGAAATGAATTGAATTCAAGTAAAATTGGGAAGAAGTATTTATATTTGAAATTAATTAATAAGGTGAAGCAAATTGAAATTTTTATGGAATTGTACAGGCAAATTGAATAAAATAGATATAAACTCCAATGATGAAGTGAAAACAAATTTATGAACGAAGTGTATAAAATAATTATATTAAACATAAGAATGAATGGTGAGATTCTTAAGTAAAATGGTATTGAGGAAAATTATTCCTAGTAAATAACTGAATGAAAATTTAACTGAAGCAGTGACAAGGGAAAGTGAGAATAAGTGAATAACAATCAAAATAAATGTGAATAAAAAGGAAATTGATATAGTTGATAATCAATTGGGGCAAATACGTAGGATGTACGTATATTATTTTATTAGCACAGCTATTTGATCCAGATTTCGAGCATAGAATTTCGAGATAGTTATATCGATCCGAGTTAGGATTTTTCACTCGATTTTTAACGGCGAACCTGGATATGGAGTTTTGGTTGATTCTATAAATTCTCTATCATAGTTATGACATTACAAGGAGAATGACGGTTTCTAATCAGGAATCCAGATCTGAGTCCGCACTAGGAAGTCGGGAGGACGATACTAGTTTGGAAGTTAAATTGTGTGATCGAGTGAGTGATCGGATTCACTATTGCTTACAAATGATATAGGTACATCGTACGGGCTTAAGTAAAACAAATATTGGAAATGTATAAAAGAAGTCAGTAAAATGTTTTTGAATGTTGTGATTGGATATTATTGCTAAAACAGGGTATGCAAGTATGAAAAAGGGAAAAGAGAATTGGTTTTGATTTCGGATAATAAATTAGAATTTCTCAACAAAAAGGTATGTGTTTAAAACTCTATATGAAATTTGATTGGGTTTTTGGATCTAGCCACTTGGCCTTTTGTTTTCTTTTTGGATTTGGAAGGCCGTACAGCCATTTTGTAGTTGTACCGAGCTAGCCGCGCAAAGGAGACGCTGGCGAAATTTTTCGGAAATTTAGAGAGTTAGAAATTTTTTGAGAAAATGCCAATGATTTTAAATTTGATTTAAAATTGAAATTTGAATAATTGAGTAAGTAATATTGTTTGAAACTATGGGAGAGTTGGTAAAGATTAGTAAGAATGGTAATGGGTCTTTTATAAAAAGATAGTGGATAGGATGTTGAATAGTTTGGTTTTGGAAAATAGTAATGGGTATTGGATCATTCTTCCCAACTGGTAATTTCAGGGACGAAATTCTCTTAAGGGGGGAGGAATGTGAGACCCGGAATTTTTAAGCATTTAAAATCGAAATATTTAAATTATTTGAAATATTTAAAAGTTAATTTTGAACTTGAATTTCAAATATAAATATTTATTGGATAATTAATTTTTGAATTTAATTATCGGAAATTGGGTAAATTATTGAATTTGGAGTTTTAAGCCTGTTAAAAATAATTTCAAGGCTTGGAAAATCTACTTTGATAATATGGAAGGCGATAAAACTTTTAAAAATTGAATATAAAGGTGTTTTGTTCAGGTTTTAAAATTTTATCGTTTAAACTGAATTTAAAAATAGCCGTCCGAAGCACAACCTCGGAATTCGACGAAACCAGTTCCATGGGATTCGTAATATTATATTATTATCGGATTTCGAGTTTCGTAACGTTTGGAGTTGTCCTGTGATCGCACGGTAAGTCGAGGGCTTGTGATGGTCGTGGTAGCGGCCAATGTTGAAGGAGGTGCGAGCGATGGCAACGTTCGCAATGATAGAGGGAGAGGTCCGCTTTGTTGGTGGCGCTGTGGGTCAGAAGGGATGTCGCGGTGGGCGATTTATGGTTCACAAAATCTCAGCCTGATTTCTTGGTAAGGCTGATGATTTAATTTCTGAATTTTAGTTTTTTTTCAAAAAAAAAAGTAAAGTTAAACACAGAAGTTTTATTTAGTCACGGGTTATTATTTACACGTAAGATTTAGGAGAAAGGATTGTAAATATTTAAAACTTTTATAAGATTTCAAATAAATTTTAATTTCCATGTTGTTTTTAAACTTTTGGAGTTGGTGAATAAGTGATAAACTAAATTTTTGGTTATTTTGATTACGATAATTTATTAATGGAATTTAGTTAAAATAAATTTATTAGTTTAAAACCAAATATTTATTTTAAATTAAGTTGTTGGCCAAGTTAATTTATTAAATAGTAAATCATTGTTGATTATCTCGACTATTGATAAAAATTATAAATGTTTATACAAGGTCGAAATAGGAAGGAAACAAGTCGAGATGAAACGGACTTGCAAATCAATACAAAGGTGAGTTAATCTCACTCAGTTAATTTAAATTTAAATTTAAATGATGAAATTTAAGTAATTGTTTGAATGGCTAAATTGATGGATGTGCTATAGTATGGTATATTCTGCAATTGGCATATTATTTTGTGCTAACATCTGTGGATGCAGGGAGAGCAGGTTGGAGGTATCCAACTGGATTCCTCAAAATATTTAATTTTGTTTAATTATTCTGTGATATGATTTTTGATATCCTATGATGAACTATATGAATAATTGGATGTTATGGTTTTGTTGGACCTATTTGGATATGCTTAGTTATCAAAATCTCTATAATGGAATTTATGAAAAGAAATAAAAGAGTAAATTTTTAAGTAAAATAATTCTAGTGAACTGGAATAAATTAATAATTAATTGAACATAAAATAAAATAAAAGCAATTGCAAAATTCTAACAAATTTGGGATAAGAGGATTTTGAATTAATAGGGGGTATAATAATTTGTGAAGCTTAAGTGATATTTATTTGAAAGAATAAAGAATTTATTTTTAAATTTAAGGATTAAATTTAATTTAGTGATGAAGAAGGAATTTTGGAAATCTGAAATTGATATTCTCAGTTAAAAGGGTTTTTACTCAAAATAAGGGAATAAAATATAAAAGTTAATGAAATTTGAATAAATAAAGTAAGAGAAGGAATTTATTTCAAAGTAAAGTAAAATTGGGAATCAATTGCAAATTAATTAAGTGTTTGGGTTTTGAAATTTAAAAAGAAGTGAGATTTTGGGAATTTATAAACTGGGTTTATAAAGTGAAATAAAATGTCGGTGGATATTTTAAATATATAAATTCAAGGTAAGGATTTATTAAAGGAATGAGAATTTGTCTAAAAATAAATGGTGGTTTATTTTTAAGAGATGTGAAAGAGAAGAGAATTTCCCTGGATAGCCAAGTATGGTTTTCAAAGAAGTTTTAAAAATAAATTAAAGGTTTTAATATTGTTTTAAAAAGGATGTTTTGGAAAGTTTATTATTTCTAAATGTTAAATTTTAAAGTAAGTATATTTTTCCCAAATCTATTATTGTAATAACCATATAAAGTAACTTGGAATTGTGTTTAAAAGAGGAAATTTAGTTTATATTTTATAAAGTGTTTTATATGAAATATTCTTAAAGTATATATATATATTTTGATATAATATTTAAAGTGGTTGTAATTTTAATGTTATAAAGTATATTTTATAAAAAAATGCTTTTAAATTATTTAAATCTTAAGTGTTTTGTACTTGGTGTTCCAGTGGAAATAATTAATTGGGAATATATTCTGTGAGAGGAAACTGGATTGAAACCGTTTTCAAAAGGGTTTGAAAAGTAGAAATTTGTCTTGTGAATATATTTTTGGGATTAATAAATAATTTGAGAAATTATTTATTGGTTGATGGTTGTTTGTGAACATTAATTGATAGTTAAATAACCGACTATCAATATTGGCCAAATGCACTGATCGTTTCGAAGAGACCGGGATCGAGATTAATTTCTCGAAAACCCCTTCGATCTAATTTGTACGTTTCGTGGGGAAACGAGTTTGGATTCGAAGATGGAGCAGTGAAGTGCAAGGGCTAGTCGCTACTAATCCTAAGGATATTTCCGAAATGGATGTAGTAGGAATAGTGCCTTCGGTTCCATTCGAACCCGGGACGGACTTGTATGGATGAATGCTTGCGAAACATCGTCAGGTGGACGATGGGAATTCTAATGGATATGTTCTTAAAAAGGTCGCTTAGCCTCAAGCCTCATCAAATGGGAATGACTGAAAATTAGGGGTTATGCAGCAAGGCTAGGTGGGTAGCACCCAAGCAGGGTGAGGTCATTCCTGTCTAGATGTCCCTTTTTATTTCGGCTTAGTGGGCGGTTGCTGATCCCAACCGCGGGGTGATCTCACTCAGGATTAACCAGTAAGGGGTAGTCCAGGTCTTGTGTTGTAGGGGAGCGGGCGTACTCCTCGATACGGTGATCTAGGCCCCGTACTGTGACAGGTGGTACCCCAGTGCCTAGTTATTGGTGGGAAATCCATTCTCCCTACGAGCCTTGTGCGAGCTCTGTTTGTATTACCCACTTTGTGGCTAGTAGCTGGAATTTAATATTGTAACAATTCCGGCTATTTTATAAGTATTTGTAGATAGACCCTATTATAATATCAAAAGATTTCTATAAAAAAATGTTTAAGCTATCGTAAGGTAAAAACCCAACATGTTTATTTGTGGCGTGGTCTTACGAGATTCTTTTGTTTTTAAAGGATTTTTGAAACTTTAATAATCAATTGGGTGTGATTTTCTCACGCTGGTATTCCATACTGACTCGGTGTTATTTAACTGTAATGCTCGGGTCAGACCGAGTATTATAGAATACAGGAAATGCCGTGGAACTCAGGAGACGAGCAGGATAACGATACGTACTCCCGTATTTGTTTATGTATATACTCCGCTGTGTTGAGTAGTTGTGTATCCAGTTGTATGATATTGTTGAGTTGCGATTGATGTACTCTGATGATGTAATATGTAAACAGATACATTTACTTTTGAGTAAAGTTTATTTACTATCTATTATATTTTATTCCGCTGCGACAGTTAGATTCTGATGTTCTTTTTTTCTATTCTCTTCTTCTACCTCTTCTTCTTTAACCCAAATGGTTCGTATTTCTGTGCAACTTTAGTTGATTGTTGTAGAATAGTGTGGACTCAAGGGGTACGGATTTGCGAGTCGTTACAAGTGAAATGTTATTAATTTCATATATTTGGTACTAATGTTTAATTTAACTAAGTACAGGTACCGGAAGATGTATTGCTTGACTTTGATTACTCATATTGCAAAAAAAAAAGCCGCTTGCTTAAAAATGCTGAAATAAGGTACATTTTCGGATTAAATACTGCAAAACATAAAATATTGTTATATATTTTATTTTTCGACCAGGTGAGTCGATGTATATATATTTATGTCTCTAGTCATATTGCAAAAGGTCCTCCGTACAAAGGAGACTCTGCCAAAAAAATTCGGAAATTTAGGGTGTTGGAAAATTTTTGAAAATTTTTGGAAAATTTTTGTTAATGACAAATTGAAATTGAAAAAAAGGGTTTTAGAATTAGAATTGGAAACTAATTGTTTTGGTTAGAACAAATGGGATTTGAAAAGGGGAATGTTGAGTTTAACTAAGGAGGGTTTGGAAAATAAATTAATGGGTCTGGAGCATTCGTTTTCCCTAGCAATATCGGGGACGAAATTCTTTTAAGCGGGGACGAATGTAATGACCCGTATTTTTCGATGATTGATTTCGAATATTTAAATGGTTTTAAATATTTAATTTTAATTAAAGATTTATTTTGAATATGAAATTTTGGTGTTCTTATTTATATAATAAATTCAGAATTTAAAAATAGCAATTTATTGGATAATTTAATTATTGAATTTAATAATTAAATATTAGTTAAATTACTGGTTAAATTATTGTATCTTGAGTTTTATGCTCGATAAAAATAATTGAAAGGCTTGTAAAATTTATGTTAATAATAATGCAGACAATAAAAGCTTTAAAATTGAATTTAGAAGTGATCTATTGAATTTAAAAAAAAAACTGGTTGAATAAATTGACATTTAAAAATAGTGATCCGGGGCTCAGTCTTGGAATTCGACGAAAGAAGATCCATTGGATCTTAATAGAGTATTATTATTCGATTTCAAATTTCATAGCTTTTGGGGTTATCATTTGGTTATACGGGATACAAACGCGTGGAAATTAATATCATAATTCAGCATAATAGTTGAGTCCAAAAATCTATCTTCTCCACACGATCGTATTAGGAATTGAAACCTTTTCCATTTGCGTTCGGAATAGGGGTATAATGATGGCATGCCTCAATAGAAGTTCGAGATTTCCCCTATGTATGTATACAATACGAGATGCTATAGTTACTGAAGATATATATATATATATATCTTCGGAATCAAAATCAAACCACGTCAGCTGTTATTTACGGTTAAATCACGTCCTACTTATTCCCTTCAATCAGTCCCAAATTAAATTCATTCTAAACATGCTACCCCCGTTTCTCCTTAAAACACGCTTCCCGTTCTTTTTAAATTTGTATGTCCCCTTTTTCCTTTTCCAGGTACGAAACCAAATCGAAGAAAAAATAAAAATAATGGTCGGGCCTAATGCGCCTATTTTCCTTCTTCTTCCTGTTTGAAAATCGTATGTACTCGATTCATTTCCTCCTTATATTCTAAGCAGCAAAACGAGCCTCATTCTTTAAATAAAAAATAAAAATTCATCATCAATCGTGAGTGCCGATCAAGGTGATTTTGAGCATGAAGGGTGGTGTTTTCGAGAAAGCGAAGAAATGGATGCATGGTGATGTCAGGATGACTAGGACGACAATGTTGAGGGAGGTGCCGAGTTTGGAAGAGGAACCTGGAGGAAGAAGAGGCGCATCAAGTGATGTGAGGTGCGGTTTCTTCGCGAGAAGTACTAGTCACGAGGCATGGTTGAGCATGCGATGTCGAGGTTGTTCGATGAATTTCTGGTTGGCAATTTAGGGCTTGGGCTCAAACTATTAACAGAGGGAACACGAGGATAGAAGGGGAAATGAGGTATATGCAGTTTTGTTTTTTTTAATTTAATTTAATAAATATTATGGATTAGAAAAAAATATACATGTTTTTAACTTACCGGTTAATTTTGAAATAGGTATTATGTGATTAGGATATATAAATCATATTATAAATTGAATATTTACAAATCCATAAATTGTTTATGCGAGGTCAAAAATCTAAAAAAATCAAGTCGAAATTGAAGTGGATTGCAAACAAAAATATAGGTGAGTTAATCTCACTTAAATTTGGATTTCTGGTTAATTTTAAAGTTGAAATAAATTATTGATCGATCAATTAAATTGATAACTATTTTCAATCAAAATGTGTTATTTTATATAATGTGTGTGTTTATATATATATATATATATATATATATATATATATATATATATATGGAGCGATTGATTCTCACACGTTATAGCGGATGAGACCCTATACGCCCCGCAAAATAGTGGATGACCCTATATACAGTGATATCCCCCTCGAAGTGGGATTGGTATTTTTATATTGAATTAACTTCAGTGGATGCAGGGAAATAGGTTGGAGGGATCCAACTGGATTCGTCAAATTTATTGTTTATTTTTCATATTTAGTGATATATGATTTGTGTAGAACAATTTATTATAGAATATTGTAGTGATTGAAATTATTGGATGCTATCGTAGTACTGGCCTAGGTATTGATGGATTTTAAAACTATAAATATATTTTCTTTAAAAATTTATAGGATTGAAGGAAAATTGATAATAAAATATGTATATTGGAATTGGAGTAATTTTAAAGAAATTGAATTAGAAAAATATAATTGATTTGTCTATACTTAACTATTGCGGATAAATAAATAGAGATTTTTAAAATGAATTATATAAAAGAATTTATAACCGATATTCTTGAATTTTAAAAAGGAGTTGGAATCAATGTTGAAAATAAATTGGAGGTATTAATGGAATTTATAAGATTTTTTTTTATATAACGTATTTTTATAAACAGATTTGTTTTTATAAACAGGTGAAAACCAAAGGGGGTTATAAAATTTATAGAACGATGTTTAAAATAAAGGAATTCGATATCAGATGCTATTGGAATAAATTCATAGGGTAAATTTATATTGGAATATGGAAACAGGGTTGAGAAAAATAATAGATTCTATTTCCGAAATGGAAATGGTTAGGGAAGCAAAATATAAATCAAGATGTTGTGAATTGAGGGGAAGTTATAATTATAATTGGTTACTAAGATTTTAAAAAACATGTTTTAAATTTTAAGAAGTGAATTTGTTTAAAAGGAAAATTTTATTATTTTAAAACTATGGGATTTTAAATTAGTCGAGATTGAAATACTTGTAAGTCGATTTTTAAATATGAAGTATTTATTTTTAGTAAATTCTAACTTATGAAATCAGCTTTGAAAATTTATTTATTTAACTAAAAATGAGTTACTTATGTTTATAAAAGTGTTTTCGATATTGTAAATAATTATTTGAACATGCGTTAAAAATAAATTATTTTTCTTTAAAATACTTATTTTATATATAAATTAGAATTTGAAGTGATTGAAATGATTATTTTATAAATTCTCTTGAGATTTGGAAAAGGGGTTTATAAAGAATATGTTGAGGAGAGAAAATTTAAATTGGAATTCCAAATTTTTTTTATAAAATAAGTCACGGAATAATTATCTGAAAATGTTAATATTGAAAGGATTTGGAAAACAGGACTAGTAATAGTTTCTTAAGTATAGAAATTTTGAAATATTTCCAGGTGTTTAGATGTTGGAAGGATCCTGTTACAGATTTGAGTATTTGAAAATTTGTTTTCAAATGTTGAGAGGAATTTGTATATCTTTTAAAGATATTTTAGAAGCAGATATCTTGGAAAAATTTATATTAAGGCCTGATGATTGCTTATGGACGTTAATTTGATAGTTAAATAACCGACTATCAATATTGGCCAATTTCGTTAATCATTTCGAAGAGACCGGGATCGGATGTAATTATCCGAAAACCACTTCAATCTGGTTTGAACATAAAGAATGAATAATGTGAAGTTAATGTAGACGGTGATTCGGTTTGTCCAGACCCAGGACAACTTGTATGGATGAATGCTATCAGAACATCGTCATTAGAGAACTATGAGCATTCTAAGTGAATGTGTTCTTTAAAAGGTAACGCTTAGCCTCAAGCCTCATCAACTGCAGAATGACTAAAACATGGGAGACGCATCAAGGCTAAGTGGGTAGCATCCAAGTAGGGAAAGGTTACCCCTATCTAGAGTCCCTTTTATTTCGGTTGTGTGGCAGTTGCTGATCCCAACCGCAGGGTTATCTTATTCGGGCTATATAGTTTAAGGAGTATTCCGGTCTTGTGTAGTAGGGGATCCTGGAGTAGTCCACGGTACATTATTCTAGAGGTGTACTATGACGGGCGGTCCAATAAGCGCTGTACGGTTTTGATTGTGCCCAACTATGCTAGAATGTGAAATGCAAGCATTTCAGCTATATTATATTTGCTTTCTTTAGACACCATTATAATATCAAACAGATTTGATAAAAATGTTTTGGTTATCGTAAGGTAAAAACCCGTGTGCTTATTTGTGACATGGTCTTACGAGATACCTTTGTTTTCAAAGGATTTTTGAAAAGCTAATAATTCAATTTGAGTGTGTTTCTCACGCTGGTTTTCTACACTGACTCGGGTGTTATTTCATTATAATGCCCGGTCAGACCAAGCATTACAGATTCAGGATGGGATGCTACGGAGCTCAAGGAGCAAGCTGGATGGCAAGGCGTACTTCCGTACTTGATTATTATTCCTCTGTATAAGGACAAGTTATTAAACTGTCAAGATTTGATGTATTGGATTGTTGTACTCTGATAATGTTATGTATATTAACAATGCAGATCTTGTATTTAAAATGTGTTAATACATATTATATTTTGTTCCGCTGCGATTGTGGGACTATGTGTTGTGCTATTTTCTTTTCTTCTACCTTTTTCTTCTTCACTCCTAATGAACTGATATTTATGGCACTCGACTGCTCGGCATTTTATATAGTGGAGTATTGATGTCAATTTTCGAGGGTCGAAAATCTCGTTTGTGACAATAGAGAATAATGAAAAGTTATCGAAAGTAATATGAGATTCAAAACACATCAATTTTCCATAAATATACATTGAAAAGAGATAATGAACAAACATAGATCTAAATCAAAACAATACAATAAATATGTTTTAATCAAAGTAGCCATAAGCCATATTCAATTTAAATATAGTAAAATGAGTATTTAATCATGAGGTGAACCATAGAAAATCTAATTATATCAATCATATAAATACATCGGTGGATTTAAATAAGAATATACCTTGGGATATAGACAATAAATCATACCTTGAACAATGAATCGAAGCACCTAGATTTAGAAATCAGCCTTAGGATTTTGCAAGGATTAAGAGGGGTAAACCACTTTTAATGAAATAATATTATTTATATTCGTTTTGGGATATTTTTAGCTATGGGAGCTTTTTAAGTTTGTGGCCATTAGAAAGGTTGAATAGAATAAATTTTTTACAAAATGGAATGAATACAAAAGGTAATGCAAATAATGAAATAAAGACCCTAAGAACCACATTAACAATGAGTATTACTGGGTAATACTGTCCGCTAGTGTGGAGAATTAGGCTAGTTAGTATCGACCAACTATAGCTTTGTCTTAAACATCTATTAAATACATCGATTTAGTGCTCTAATTTTTTTCCTTCCTCAAGTGGATTGACATATTCAATAAATGCTTAATAAAAAATACAGTGGCTAATGGATCTATCAGAACAAAATATAACAACAATATGTACAACACATCACAGAATAGCAGTCAAACATATATATGTACATGCATACACATATACACAGATACATCCCAGTACAATACAAAATGATACATCAAAAGTAGTATAGGACCACACAATATACAACGAGTCAAAACAATAGTTACATATCAGAGTCATAAAAAATGACTACAAAACTACACAAAAGGAGATAAGTAGAATATCCAAGGTGGAAGCAGCATAGCAAAGTCTTATAGCAACCTGAAACAACTTGATCTGACCCGAGCATATAAAAATACACAGGTCAGTCTAGCTTAAACAACTGATTAGTATGAGATAAGCAAGGTACAAGGATAAATGATAACAATTCTTCTCGACAGAGAAGAAGAACCACAATATGTATGACATAAGAGTATCTCTAATGAGGCATGATCAACAAAAATATCAAATATATCCACAAATTTATGCCTCATCTCATCGGAAATATCAACAACCAATAGATGGGGTTTTTCACTATAATCCAATGGCGAGGCAATTGTTGTGATTTAGATGATTTGTTTTCTAGTGTGGCATTTTCTATCCATTAGTAAACTAATAAGTGAGAACATGCGGTATGGGACGTACTGTTATCACTTTTCAGGTTTCTATTTGAGAGTTTGTGACACATTCACGATGTTATTGCCAGTACTTTGGCTGTTGGGCCACTTATTGGACTGTTGTATCCTATGTGTATATATAGCTGTTGGGCTAATCATGGACTGTTGGGTCCTACTGAAACTGTTAAGTCTCTTATACACTATATTTGGTAGGCTGTTGGGCCACTTATTAGACTGTTGGTTTCCATTTTCATATAGCTGTTAGGCTAATTTTTAGAATGTTGGATCATAATTTTCCATTGTTGCTTTTCTAGATTTCTTATTCATTGATTTCTAGAATTTCGTTGTTTTAAAAACGTTTTCAATAATCAAAGCTTAATTAGATAGAGACTTTTTGCTTCTTTATCTTAAACTTTTGCCGTTATTAATTCTTTTTTAAAACTTATCCTCTCTTTATTTTATGCTGCCGGCTAAACATGAAGGCATCATGGGCCTTAAATAATCCCTCCATTTAGTATTTATTTCATTTAAATATAATTTAATCAATCTATAAATATCATATATCGATACGTGCGTTTATCACCTTTTTTTATAAACTTAGTAAATGCTAATGGTATGTAAACAAATCAAATAAATTATAATAATCAATATTTCAAAAGTAGTAATTAATTTAATTAATTGAGAATGAATATAAATTAACTAAATGTGTGGTTTAATCGAAGTATTTATCATTAGGTTGTGCGACTCGGAGGTGTAAATTCAAGGAGTGATTAATATCGATAAATTTGAGTATTAATGTTCATATGTCACCTTAGTTGTTGGTATGACATTTTGGCTAAATTCATCATTTGCGCATCTTTTTGGTAACATCTAATTCTACTTATTTAAGCGTTACCCGGTACTGGCAATCACTTACACCAATTCTCTTCGTCCAAATTATATAACTCTGGACTTATGTAATTTGGTATCCATATTCAACTCTATTATCCAAACCCAAAGTCCTTGGTTCAGTAATAAAAATTATTAAACCGAACTGCTCTGTCTGAAGACTTTGACTTTGGGTTGACTTCAGTTGACTATGATAGTAACCTCATATAACTAAGGACATGATTCCTCTATTGAATAGTATTTCACTTCCAATGCTTCTATCGACCCAACCAAAGTCGTACGATGGACGCCATGCCACAATCTCACTATAATCGAAGTGGAGTTTCCACATTAAAGGTCAATGGCATTCATAAGTCAAGAGAACTGTGTAATTTTGTCATATCGATATTTTCTATTTGACCTTAGCTATACTAATCAATAGAAAACTATCAAGTGAGTCATTCTATGGTTATCCAATAACTATAAGTATGTAACCCTTGGTGCCTCCAGCAGTCATGAGTAATACATTACACAACATTTGAAGAGCGTTACACACTTTAGTCTCAATAGATGTATCGGTATCCAGTCTTGTTACATCTTGACTAAGAATATTTAAAATAACATGATTAATTTTATTATGATAAATTACTTACAACACCTTGTAACTTTTATCAAAATACAAAACATTTATGGACTTTCTACAAAATATACTTTTAATTAAATTAATTAATTAATATAACTCATTATATCAAGTATATAATTGAACAAAAATACCTTTTATTCTGAACAAGATTGAGTAAGATATATGTAACAAATTACATAATTTCCCCTAGAGCATACCCTTAATTCTATCAATCTCCCACTTGCACTTGGGATCTATTATGAAATGAACATCCTATCCCTTCAATCAGTTTGATGACAACTGATCGAGTTAGACCTTTCATGAATGGATTAGCTATGTTTGTTTAATTATCTATTTGTCAATCAACTCTATGATGCTAATAAAATAGTTCTATCATGTGAAACTGTTTTGAGTACGTTTCTCGACTTCTAATGAGCTTTTATTATTACATTGTCATTACATAACATTTAGTATTATCAATACTTAGAATCAACCCTATCTTAGATATAAATTCATGCATTTACATAGCTTTAATTGTAGTGCTATTCAAGGTGATGTACATAACATTTTCGGTGAATTAGCTACAACGTTACGTTTGGAACACTTCCAACTTAAAGCTTCTTAACTTAATTTTATTATTGATATTTCTTCTCAACATCACTTATAAAATTTTATTTCTGCCACGAAGCAAAGTGTCACCAAATCAATTTCTGCTGACATAATTCTACTCATCATTAAAGCTTTCTACCAACTAGTTTATGCGACTTGAAATATAGGCTCCACCTTTGCTCCAAAGCCCCTCCTTCAAGTTTCATCCAATTTCGAAGATTTCTACCAACTACAATTCCACTAGTCTTCAGAGATTTCTATGGACTCGATTTTGGTATGATTTGAAACATAAACTCCCCCTATGCTCTAAAGCCCCTCCATTAAGTTTCATTCAATTCCAACAGTCTCTGCAGAAAACGATTCTATTCGTCTTCAGAGCTGTCTACCAACCAGATTTTGATACGACTTGAAAAATATGCCCGCCCTATGTACTAGAGCCCCAACTCCAAGGTTCACCAATTCAACCACTTTTTCCCTCGATTTGTCCAATTCGACCATCTCTTTCCTAACAACTTAAAAGCACTAGCAAACCATATCAAAGAAAAAACATCTAAACAAAAATATTGTCCATAGACATACATTAAACACTTCAAGCACACCCATACAAACATTCACACTAGTATGTCAATATGATCAAAAGGGGTTGCAAAACCATTTGAAAACCTTCAGATTTTGGCCACATATATATGTGTGTGTGTGTGTGTGTGTGTGTGTGTGTCTATGTATATATTTGATTGAAGTTCAAAAACATTTTAAGATCAAAATCTTGTTTAAAACATCATTTATACTATATAAACATATACAAGATAGTGAGAGGTCAAGAACCATTCACCGGTCACCTTCTGGTGATGATTTGACTAAGCTTAGTAAGAAAAGAGATGATTTTGTAAGGAATTAAGGTTAATTGATGCCTAGAACTATTTTAAATAAGATGGAAATGACTTAAAATATCCGATCAGCCCCTCTTTGGCTCTATTCTAAAAATGGGTTAATGGGCATAAGTATGGATTAGTCTAATACCTAGTAATGTAGGAGGCCAACAACATCCAAAACTAAATAAAACCACAACTTTAAAATTGTAGGTCCGTTTTTCTACTATGACCACTTTACGAAACAGGAAACCATCATCCTAAAGCCATGAAAGTAGTTTGAGATCCTAATTCATCTCTTATCAAAAGTTATATCCATATGAGATTTTCATATTGAAATGGTCAAATAAAATTTGACAAAAATCATAAATGTGGAAGATGTCTTTAAGAGTCATTTTTTCAAAATTTATCAACCGTTAAGTTCTTTGATGTTTCCTTCCATTTTGGAGTCAATTTCTTCATCACAACACTCATTTGAGATTGCGGATCGTCCAATGACTTAGCATATTTGAAAGCGGATATATTGCGCTTTGCTGAGTGTATCGATTTTGAATCTTTAGCTTTGAATTTTTTTCCCTACTACCCTTTGGTCTCCCCTTCACATTAACATATTTAGGCTCAACAAATGTGGTTGTAGTAGGCATCCAAATTACTTTCATCTTCGTCAAAATTAGTCTTCATTCATCCTCAGCTCCATTATCATACAACTTCTTCAATGCACTATGCTACGGTGTGTATAAAAATTCTTTAGGTTCTTCGACATCAACAGGAGTATCATATTTATATCATGCTCATCAATCATGTTAATTGATATATGACATTCCTCGGTATGTAAAATATACAATTCATGACAATAAGGTAGCCCGTATATAGTTTGTTTCAAATGATCACATTCAAAATTGAACATATTCTCCACTTCTTTCGAAATTCAATCCGACGAAAATAAAGATATTTGATAATGAGGATAAATGAATAAGGGAACATGAAAATTGTGTTTTACCATTCCCAAACTCTTTTCAAATGTTGCTTTAATTTCTATATATTATAATAGTAATACATTGTCCATTTTTTCAAAATTTTGGCTAAAGATGCTTGTTATGTGCCTATGTAAATTTACAACTGGGCATGAGCAGCTTATGCTCTATTAGATGTTGTATTTTTGCAGCGCTCACTTTATTGGTCCAAGGAAAAGGAAAATTTTCTTTAAGTGGTACCTAATTATCCAATGTATTGTTAACTTGTTCAGGATATTCTTCCCAATCTTCTACAAAAATATTCAAAAATTCATTAAATTCCTTTATTGAAGACGAATGAACAATATGCATCCAATCCGCTACAAAACATTTACTTATTTCACTGGTTTGAAATTTTGGTTTGCAATCGGCCTTCACATTATGTTCGACGTGATAAAAACATAGTAAGTGAGTAGCGTTTTCGAAAACTAAAGACAATGCACTAGTCATTGAGAGCTCCTTACCACTAACGATAACATCTGGAAAGAATTTCGGATCGCACATCAATTTCAAATTCTGTATTGCCCACTCATAAATATCTTCATATTCTTGTGATAAAAAACAAAGCCATAGTAAATGTTCTATTAGTAGAAGTCATTATAACCATCTCCAACAATGACATTTTGTAACAATTCGTTTTATATGTATAATCGAGTAGTAAAACCGAAGGAAAGCATTTGCACAATATAGTCGACTTAGGATGAGACCACTTGAAATTGACTATTCTATCAATCGAGTCATCTTTTCTAACCCAATAAACATAATGATTTTTCATTAAAAATTTCTCAAAGTTGTTGAACAGCAGATCCACCTTTCATCTCACATATGACCATTTTAGCCTTTGTATTATAAATTGTCTTCAAGATCGAAACATTGTCCAAAAAAGTTCTCTTTATATTCACCGATACCTTTCTAGACCTAACCCATGCAACGCTCATATTTATCGTGATTTTTTCTCCTCTTTCATAAGTCATCCCGCATATGCATGACCAATTAAAATTTTAGTATGACTGTGCGTATCATTTACTACTTCAACTTACCAACTATCAAACCCATGATATACACCTTTAACGAGAAATAGACATTCACATTTTTTTGTCGTACTTCATTGTCGTTTCTTAGTCTTCTTCAAATTATCTTCAATTTTTTGTTTAGAATTTTTATATTTAACTACTCTTTCACAGGATAACTGTGTTTTAGGTTTTCTTTATCCACTAAGATTATCGAATTTAGTTATGAGTAAAAAAGTGTTTATCTTCCTTGCGTGTGATTGACACTAATGAATAAATGCATCCCACCAATTAAAGACCTGTACGAAAGAAGAATGATCATTAAAACCATAAATATCAAATACCATATGATACAAATATACGTGCATAATTCAATATTGCATTCTTCACCTATTATAAAATGATCTTTCACATCTACAAAATGAATTTGCAGATCATCTCTATCATTTTCATTGCCTCTTATGCTACCTTCAAAATGGGCTTACAGTGACTAAATTTGAAGAGTATCCTAGTGGAGCAAACAAAATTATTTTTATAATCACTCGAAAATAAATAAATAATAAATAACAGAGACAAATATTAACATACCTCATTTGCCTTAATATCAATATATTTTCAAGTTTAATATCACCATGAAAGCTACTGTAAACGACTAACTATGAGAGATTATTATTTTCCAACAATCGCTAAATTTAAAAAAACATTGCAGAAAACATATTAGTAATTTGACGAATAATAAAAATATAATGAATTCTTCGCTAAGATTAAATATTCAAAAATAGCTTAAATGTTTAAAAACAAAAAATCAAAATAAATATAAATTAAAATCTTGCCATGTTATTACTTCTCCACCATGCTAAAACTCTAAATTTTCAAAGTAGAATTAAATGTCAGTGTTATACCTTAATAGTGGGCTGAATGGCTCCGCCTATTCCTCTGTATGCCTCCTTTTCAAATTGGTTAGAATAGAGTAAAAAAATGCTGCACCCTTCCCTGTTGTAGTCGGATGCCAACTACTGATCGGTAGTCGACCGCCGACCGAAGCATGGTAATATGAAGCATGTACGTTTGTTTGTTTTTATTCCCTTAGGTAAAATTCAGTCCAAGTGCCACATATATTTCTCCGCCCACCACATTTCTTAATAATTCAGCAACGAAACTAGGGATGATGCTACCTCTTTTTTTCGACTTCATCGTTTTTGATGCTTAGTATGCATATTACCACCAGTACGTAAGAAGCTCCACAAAATGTAATCATATTTTTACCTGAAACATTTGAATACGTATTACATAAAGACAATAATACAAACATAGGAAAATAATACAGACATAGTTTCAACAACTGAAAATCCTTTTCAGGTGATCATACTCGCCTTAAAAGCTTTATGAATTAATAGCGATACTAAAAACCATGTAAAATTGAGAAATAGTAAAACTCCCAAATAATTTATTGTTAGGCCTGAATCATTAATCAAAAAATTTGTGTTATAGAATTACAAATAATGGACTCTATTATCAAAACGAGAAACAGGTCAAAAATTAAAAAGAACAGAATTTACGTTAAGAAAAATATGGCATAATTTATAATTGTATAGCATAGCTTGCCTAATTAAGAATTAGGCCAAACAATAAATAATTTAGGAGCTTTATTATTCTAGGATTTTGGATTTCTTTTGTTAATTTCACTACGTATTGTTGCAGTAGGTACCGCTGTACAGATCTTTGTTATTGCCATGTTGTTTTTCGGCATTCAACTTATTCTTTTTACAAGGCATTCAACACTGCACCTAAGACATAAATCTTCTAAGCCAGTAATAATGACGTAAAAAAGATTTTAATTATCAAATTCAAATTTATGTTATCATTGTAATCCAATAGATTTTCAATTATTTTAAGTGACTATATGTTTACTTTTTATCGAACTTGTTATAGTCGGGATAATGTCTATGCAAAATTTGAGGATGATGACTTCAATAAGAGAAGCGGCGGCAACCGTTGAAGATTAGTCAAGAAGCATTATTCACCGCATTGTTAGTGGATTCCAAGAATAATGGAGTCATTTTGTCATTATTTGGAAAATTGGTAAGAGGTAGAAAATAAAATTTGCCCCTCATTGAGTAAAAAATAATAATTGTCTCGTCGCTGACGTGTGAGGTCCCATTAGTATTCTCTTCTGTCGTGGTCGCGTCGGCGGTGTCCATTTCCACTTTAGAGTTTGGAGCGGTATGGTCGGGCCCGTTTGCTGGATTTTGTTGTTGTGTCATTGCGAGGCCTCTTCCGTGTCGTTTGTGACTCTTATTCGGTTTGCTTGTATGCCAGGCTACCTATGGTCTATTCGGAGTTTTCATCGGGCCTGGACTGATTGGCTTGGGCGGTTTTCCAGCTCTGGTCAAATAGTAGTCTCTGATTTGGACCACTATTCGGACAGCCTGGATTTTTGCAGTCTTCTCCGGTCCGTCCTGCTGTTTCATCTGATTGGGTCATCCCGCGAACCACACCTGTCGCGTGGGGCTGTCTGACTAGTGACAGTCCGACCTTGGTAAGGTTCCTACAGCAAGGTGGGCTGCTTTAACGACCCGAAATTTTTCTAACCCGAAAATTTCAGATAGTTATGAAAAAGAAGAAAGAGATAGAAGAAGAAGAATAGAAACAACAAACATCTCACATTCGCAGCGGATAAAATAAAATAAATAATAACAGTTTACAAAAGAATACTATATATGTCGATTACATTTTTTTATACATCAGAGTTCTCATTATATACAGTCACTGAATATTTACAATTATCAAGTCTCAGATCAAAAATAATATAAATATAGCGGAATACTCTATACGATATTGCCATCCAGCTCGCCTCCTGAGCTCTAGGACATACCTACCTGAAAATTTGCAATACTCGGTCTGACCCGAGCATTACACCAAAGTAACACCCGGGTCAGGCTGGAAACCAGCGTGAGTAAACCAACTAACATAAATTTCAAAAGCATACGATTAATACAAAGCCCGGGTAATTGATATCATTTACAATTTCACACATTGTTACCGACACCATTTATTTCACTCTCCAGATTACTTAAATCATGTCATCCCAGCTTATTGATTTCACCAAGCAATTCATGAAAAATCGAAGTGGTTTCGGGTATTAACTAATTCCCGACTCCGGTCTCTTCGAATCCCAAAATCATCTTTGGCTCAAATTGTTTAAGTGAATTCAATCTAATTTAAAATATATAGGATGTATTACTCACACAGTATTCATCATCAGCAGATAACCCACATCTCAGAGTTTGTCCCCAACTCTTCTTATCACTAACATCACAAATTATCAGACAGATATTAATCTAGTCATTCATTACAGCTTACCCACATATTCAATCTTTAATTAGTTTAAATTTAATCTCTAATTAAATTAATGTAAGTTACTTAGATTTCTTGTAATCCAGCTTACTTAACATTAATTAACTATAACCCAATTTATTATTCACTTTTAATTATTTTTCTCGGTTATCACCCCTGATTAATTATTCTCTACTTACATTATGAACTTAGACTTTAATTAATTACATAAATTAGTTATCTTGTAACCTTTTACTTATTTTCATTAATCACTCTTTTAATTAATTTCTTTTAACAAGAAATCCTTAATTAACCTTGTCCATCAATTTTCCCTTAATTAGTTACATTCAGTAAGGAACTATACTTTAAATGCTTACATAAATTAATTAACCTTAAATGACTCGTATCCTTAACTAATTTTAAAGGATAAAATCTTAGTTTAATTACTTCATTACCACTTAAATCTTGTTTAAACCAAGAGTTTAAATTAATTTATACAAGTCACTTAAATCTTAAATTTAATATTTTCACTTACTTACCTATTTAAAACATGTCCTTGTATTTTAAAATAGTTAGCGATTTCATTTATTAGACTAACATACAAACATCTATTTAGTACAATTTGATTCCAATCATTTAAACTATAAGTCGAACACTTGTTGATATTTACTTAAGAAACTTATGCACCATTTGCCTACTTTTTTTTATTAAACTAGTGCAAATCATATTCCTTCCCTGATTACAAATCTCACAGTTACCTTCAGGTATGAATGAGTACCCACCATATGAGTAACAGTTGAACTTTTTTGTATACACCCAATTTACTTATGAATAGCAATCCTTCACCGTTTATTTTGAGGATAATCTCCTTCCTTTGATTTAATAAACTATTCATTCGGTTATAACCATATATATATATATATATGTGTGTGTGTGTGTGTGTGTGTGTGTGTGTGTGTGTGTGTGTGTGTGTGTGTGTGTGTGGATTTAAATTACCACCACGATATAGTGACAATGGAAATATGGTTACAGTGACAATGGGAAGTCTTTTTTTTTCGAGATCTTAGTTTAAAACCAAAGCAGGCAAGAGCAGATACACATTAATGCATAAATATATACAGACAATTTACTCTATATAACAGGAATTACTCACCGAAATTCCATCGAGAGAAACCCTAGCCACGGCCTTACATGTCGCTGCTCCTAGTCCTGACGAACCCCTTCGGTGGTCGCAAACGCGCAACACCAATTCCCAAACTCGACTTGAAAAACCTCCCTTCGAAGCCGTTCCTCGATCGCGCAATCTCGTCCACCATTGTCGCCGACAGCAAGACGCACCACGCGAACTCACGAACCCTACAAATTGCGATGCCGAGACCCTACCTATTCGACTTCGGCTTCTGATAAAAGACGCGTGGGTGGACGAAACAAAATGTCGACTTGATTTGGGAAAAACAAGTGCGGCCATTTTTTTTAAGTTTGGTTTTATTATCTGTATATGGAAATAGGGGGGACGGGGAGAAGACACTGGTTTGGGGAGGCTTCCAATATACGCTGGTTTGATAGTAAAAATATCTCTGACAAGTGTTCCTTAAATTTTATTATATTGTAAAATTTCCAAACGTCTCGATAAGCATAACGCGAAACTCCGGAGTCCGTATCGGACATGCCGACCGGTGCTTTTAAGGTCTTACCGGCATTTCTGAATCAAATGGAACATGATTCGGAGGCTAATTTGATTGTATGCGCGAGTTACATAAGAAAACGATCAATTTTAATTTAAATCGATTAAAATAGTTCTACGCTTTTTGAGCTGTCAGGGTCAAATGATAACTCCGATGGCTACGAAAATTGAAATCCGATAATAACTAACTATTACGGATCCAATGGAACTAGTTTCATCGAATTCCGAGACTGTGCCTCGGAAGGCTATTTTTAAATTCAATTTAAACGATATAATTTCAAAACTGAACAAATTATCTTTAAATTAAATTCCAATCATTCTATTATCTCCAGTATTATCATTATAAATCTTATAAGCCTTCAAATTATTTAAACAGCCTTAGAAATATCAGATTCAACAATTTACCCAATCTTTAATTATAAACATCAATATTTAAACTATATAATCCAATGATTTAATTATCAAGTAAATATTTATATCAGGAATTCAAGTTAAAATTAACTTTTAAATATTTAGAATCGATTAATTATTCCAATTTAATTCGTTATAATTTTCGGGTCGTCACATTCCTCCCCCCTAAAAAGAATTTCGTCTCCGAAATTACTAGTTAGGAAGAATGGACCAATACCCGTTTATTTTTATTTTTTTTCTTTTTTTTTCAAAACCCCAATTCAACATCCTACCAACTATCTTTTATTAATGACCCACTATCATCTTAACTAACTTCCCAAAACCTTTTATAGTTTCAAATACTACCCCTTTTGTTCAATCCTTTAAATTCAAATTTAACCAACTTTCGAATTATCAAAAATTTCTCAAAATTTTTCTAACTCTCTAAATTCCCGAAAATTTTTGCCAGCGTCTCCTTTGCGCGGCTAACTCGGTACAACTACAAAAGGCCTCTACGGGCTCCCAAATTCCAAAAGAAAACAAAATCCAAGTGGCTACATCAAAAACCCAATCCAATTTCATACAGAAATTAAAATACATACCTTTTTTCGGGCAATTCACATTTATCTTTTGGAATCAAATCCAACTTTCTTTTCCCTTTTTAATACCAGCATATCTTGTTTAGCAACCATATTCAATCGTAACTTACAAATAATTTTATACATTCTCTTATATAGGTTTTTATATCCATTTCTATTTAAACTAGTTTTCCCCACTTCTATACGAATTCAGTTTACTTTAAATTTTGAATGTTAAATTTAATCTTTTATGTATATCTGATTCATATTAGTTTCATTTACTAGTTTACTTCAATTCGCAATTTGAAATCGTTTTGTCATTAACCAAATTTTTTTTTTCAAACATTTTCTAACTCCCAAAAATTTGGGAAAATTTTGGCAGAGTCTCCCTTGTACGGAGGAGCTTTTGCAATTTGACAAGAGATATAAATATATATACATCGACCCACACAGTCGGAAAAAGCAAAACCAGTTCATATTTCCTATTTTTTATGCATAGGCGTACCGTATTTAGCAAGTTAAGCAAGTAGCTTATTTATTTAGCAATTAGTGCAATCTAAATCCAGCCAAACGGCCTTCAGGCACCTGTACTTACTCAATTTAAATATGTAAGTGCCATATATAGAGTATTTATCAGCATCTCATTTACTTTAATAGCAAATGACAAGCATTTTACTTATATTCAATAGTTAAACACATGTATATCATAAGCAACAAGCACCAAAACGCTTTCCATAAGCAATTTATATAACTTTTAAGCTAATTCAATTGCTTTCAATCAATTTATAAGCCATTTCATTCAATTTCAATGGTTTGCAACTCAATTCCATACATCCAATTGATTTCTAATCCAAACAAGCTCATATTCACTCCAATTAATTCTAAAACCAATTTATTTAGTCCCTATCAATTCACAGAAATTTAATTACTTAGATTTACGTCATACGACGATTCATTCTATTCAAATTCGACAATATTCGCGTAATAGAGTAGTTATTTAGTTTATAACTATTTTTAAATTAATTTGAACCCATTCTGCACTTAATTCCATTTCATTTCAAATTTATTTACCAACCGTACATTGCATTTTATCTCATTCCCACATTGGATTCATTCAAAACAATTTATTAAGCATGGCACATTCAAACTTATAAATTAATAACCATTTCCAAAATTAATTCAATCCAAGTTTTTATTGAATGGGCTTTCACCCTTATTCGAAGCCAAGCTTCCATAAATTTTAAACTTAAGTTAATTTACTTTATTAAAATTCCAACATCAAGTTCAAGTTTACTTCTATTGGTTCTCATTTAATCAGTTTCCATTAAATTTCGTTAGCCCATCCATTTTAAATTTTACTTTCCAATTCACCTTCTCAATTTATCAAAATAATAACCAAGCACATACCTAACTCGTTTGAACTTCAAATTAATAGGCCACCGAACTTAAGTTCAATCTGATAATCTCATTCCAATCACATCTTTGATTTAGTTTTTTATTCAATCAGACTCCATCTATTTATTTCTTAAATCAATTAACCCATTTATTTACCCATTTTAAATTTTTTAATTCATCCACTTAACTCATTTCTAATTTATTTTATTAATACAGAATCATTTTCAATTAATTTCCATTCACTTGGGTTTTGTTTTTGCAACTCAAACTATTTCTATTATAATCACTTCTCCTATATCCAATCTACTTGCAAATCTTATTAAATATTATTCAAATCACCCTTGAATTTTTATTTATAATCCAAACCATCACATTTTTTTTCAATCCAACCCTATTTTATTTTTACAACATCTCTTCTAATTTATTTCATTATTAAATCCAAGTCGAGTTCTATTTATAATTTGTCCATTATTAATTTACGATCCATTTATTTACCAAAGTTAAATTTTATTAACATATTCAATCAAACAATTATTTAACCAATTAGCTTATTTTCAACTTCTAAATCAATATTCGATTTTAATAACAAAGAATCACTTCTTAAAATTCTAGTTTGGATTTCCTTTTATTTCCTCAAAATTCCAACATCCTTATTTAGAAATTTTAAAAATGCCTTTAAATTTAGATAATACTATTTAAAATAGCTTTTAATAAAAATACTTTTATAACTCGATGCCTCAACCAGTTCATCCTTGTTCTCACAGAAATTTAGTCATACGTTGATCAGGCGTAGGACTGAAAATCTACAAGTACTTGGTAAACCCGTTTTCAACACCCAGGGAAAACATTTGGAAAATAATTTTATTGAAAATATCGCAAACAGTTTTTGAAAATAGAGGAAATATCTTGGTGAGAGTGCTCTGGAAATCATCACCCCCATCCATGGTCACATTTACATCCCACGGTTACGTTGCAGTCGCAGCAAAAGTCCATGTAACTACAGGCTCTCCACGGCCTCTCGATTACGCCATGGATCCCACACAACAGATCACAGTTACATCTAGGTTTACGTTGCCGTCGCAGCAAAAGTCCATGTAACTGCAGGCTCTCCGCGGCCTCTGATCTTCGCTGTTGAAATGAAACTTCTCCACTCCTACATAGGTCGCAGTTTGCCGATATAAAATCAAACGCAAACTGTTGGCTCTCAGCGGCACACACGACTTTCGCTATGTTATACCATAGGTCGCAGTCTACCGATATAAATCAAATGTAGACTGTTGGCTCTCAGCGGCACAAACGACTTCCACTATGGTATACATTACTCATAATCCGCAGGAACTAGTTTTGTCTGGACTCCTCACAGGATCAACTTTAGAACCCCCTTGGGCTCAAGGCAGCACCACCCGATGGCACTCCTGAGAAGTTCATTTCAAGGGAGCGCCTTTTTCCCCAGAGCCATCATCAAAAAACTTTATACTATTCAAATAGTATCTTTCAAATCATACACCTTGTGACGACCGCCCATGACTCCTACACCAAAACAAGGAAATAGTGCGCTGTAAGGCGTGCCAGGTAGCCATGGACGATAGTCAAGGTAAAATAAAACAGCAAACTCTATCGTACAACTCACAGCGCATGGATAAAATACAATAGAGAAATATATAGTGAAGCTCCATAACAGAAAAATCATCATATAAGCATCGTAGTAGTTTTATACAAACATGAATCATCCATACATCAAAGCCTCACTACAAACACTCAATCAGATATAACAGCGGAACACCCAGTACATATAGTAAGAAAACTAGTATGCAAAGCCTCCTGCTCGTCTTCGTCATCATCAGCGTAGATCTCTAAGAACAGCACCTGTCACCTGCTACCTAGTCTGCCCATCCCAACATGGATGAACAGCCCAAGGTAATAAGGGGAGACATAAAACCTTGAGTCAGACAAAGTCTTAGTGAGCAGTAAATCAACTATCAAACATACCAAAAGAGCATAAGGGATAAAAGGAATAGGAACCAAACCATCCCACTCCACCTCTTTCTACAGTGATAGCCCCCAGACACACACCAAGGAGAAGTAAGCATAACATAGCAGATAATTAAGGTAAAGCAATAATCACTCGAGTCAAGGGCGATATTTTCCAAATACAAACCCCCAAGGCCTAAACCAAGATCAGATAAGCACCTAGAAAATACCGCTCTTGAGACCGAATGATGATACAACCAAACGTCCAAACATCCATGACTCTGGCTATCACTGTTATCCTTGCTTTGATATCACCGTTAGTTGAATGACCATCCGTCAAGGGCTAATGGTAACCCCGGTTCTAGACATAACTCCGCACGTCGTCGCAGCCCGTGCCTAGGAATTTTCGCAACTACCCAGAGTACTAGCACGTCGTCGCAGCCCGTGCTTGGAACGTCGTCGCAGCCCGTTCCAACGTACTCTTGCTTTGAGCATGCTAGAACCTTCAACAACGATAAGATCTCAGCCTCCTAGTCATCCTCCTCGACGACTATTTCCATAATAGCTCAAGCACCTCTCAAGCTAACCATTATCACCAACCCGGATCGCATCACCGAGTTATCAACATAACTTTGCACGTCGTCGCAGCACGTGCTTGGAACGTCATCATGACCCGTCCCATCTCAACATCACACTTTGCTTCATCGCATCATAGCAAAGTTCCATCACGATCTCATGCCTTGTCTCATCACATCATAGCAAAGACCATCATCATCAAATCCATCCATATGAGCTTCCACATCCGCTTCATATGTCACCGGCAGCTTTCACCATTCAAGAGCCTTTCCACTTAGCTTTTGAATCATCTCCAACCATCTTGTTCCAAATCAACCATTTGCTAACTTGAAACAATCTAATCAATCATACATCCAAACATTCAAGCATTCAAACAAGATCTAATAAGCAATATTAACTATAGTGGCAATTTCGTAAATAAATGAGCATAAGTCTAACATACATGAAATCATAGTTTTAAGAATAGATCTATCAAATATAAAACATGGGTTTTGTTTCTATAACTTAATAAATGAACTTGCATAGATAAACATTTTCACAACAATGGATCTATACTTGGATCTAAGGAAAATGCACAAAATCACTATCTACAACACTCCAACAAACCACCAATCCAATATACTCCTTTGGGTCCGTGTGAGAGATAACTACCACTCACCAAATCACCTAAACACCTCAAAAACTAAACACTTCAGATCTGGACAGCGAAGATCAAGGCTTGATCCGGCGAAATCTCGCTTAAAACGATGAAATCTAGCTTCGTTGGATGAAGATCTTCAACTTTGTCTCTTGGATCTTCAATCTCAAACTTCGATCTTGGATGGATGTTAGAATTAGATTGGAATAGAGAAAAGAAGATGAAGAAATGTTGTAGTCGAGTTCCCAAAATGGCAGCACTTCGTTGCTTCAAAAACCGGTGCCAAAAAGTGAGCCGAACCCCTCTATTTATAGGCTGGAAAAACCCTTATCTCCGCCGTCCCTAAGTCGCCGCCGACCTAACCTCGCCGACCTAACCTTGCCGACCCAACACTCTGCCGACCTAACACATAAACCACTCCAAGACTCGACAGGTACACGACCTAACGACCTAACAGAGATACCACATGGCCAACCTAACACTAAGTCGTTCTGCGACTTAACAAAAGACACGAGGCCACACGACCTAGTTATAACACGGCCTAACCGACCCAACACCTCAACATACACTGCCGACCCAACTATCTAACACACCTTGCCGACTTATCAACTAAACCAGATGCCGATCCAACCCAAAGCCACATTGCCGGCCTAGCAATATACCCGACCTACCGACCTAACCACATACAGGGGTAACCACTAGGTCGCTATATGTTAGACCAGTAACTCCCTTAGGTCGGTCAGTTCTTAACTCGGCCAAACTTTAACTCGCTCGCTTCTTAAGGTTGCCCAAACCCCTAAACCACTTATCCCGTTAAGTCGGCAACACTGTTAAGTCGGTCTCCCTTATGAGCCGGCCAACCTTTAAACCACTAACCTCCTTAACTCGGCTAAGCCTATAAGTCGGTCACGACTCAACACTACACATGAGTTAACTCCCCATTCGACTCATGCTAGAGACAACATAAACAATACTAACGACCTGTAAATTCTACGATTTATCGACACGTAAAATACGGGTCGTTACATTCTCTCCCCCTTAGGAATTTCGCCCCCGAAATTCCAAGCAAACATCAGCAATCAAAAATATTCTGCATGCCTACCATCCATAGCAATCAACAAACCATGCATCCAATTCTAGTCTAGCATGCAGAATTCTAAGACTTAGAACAAGCTACAAATTCATGAGATGTCACAACACTTTAGGGCCATACCTCGAAGAGTCCGGGATGAGCTGCCTTCATCCTCTCTTCCTCCTCCCACGTACAGTCGTTAACATCATCACTCCATTGTACCTTGAGCAACGTAATCGTCTTCCTCCTAAGCTGTTTCGTATCGGTTTCAACAATACGAAGCGGCTTACGAGGTTTCGTACCCACTGGATCAACCTCCAAATTTTCACAGTTATCAGCAGAAACCACTGTAGTTGGATCATGCACATACTTCCGTAGATAAGATACATGAAAAACATTGTGCACACCCGCCATCTTTTCCGGTAACTTTAATCTATAAGCGAGCTTTCCAATTCGCTCTATAATCGGGAATGGTCCAACAAATCTCGGAGTTAACATTCCTTTCTTTCCAAATCTAATAGCACTCTTTAATGGAGAAATCCTCACAAAAACCATCTCACCTACGTCGAATTCCAAATCCTTACGACGATTATCGGCATAACTTTTCTGACGATCTTGGGCTGCTTTCATTCGTTGCCGAATGATCTCTATACAATCCGAAGTCTGTCGAATCATCTCTGGCCCAAGTATCATCTTTTCTCCAGTTTCCAACCAACATGTCGGAGAGTTACACGGTCTTCCATATAATGCCTCATATGGTGCCATACCAATGCTCGACTAATAACTGTTGTTATATGCAAATTCCACCAAATGAAGGTGATCTTCCCATGATCCTCCGAAGTCCAAAACACAAGCTCTGAGAAGATCTTCCAAAACTCGGTTAACTCTCTCAGTCTGACCATCTGTTTGAGGGTGATAAGCTGTACTCAAACACAACTTGGTTCCCAAAACTTCCTGGAAGCTCTTCCAAAATCCACTAGTGAACAATGGGTCTCGATCGCTCACTATACACTTCGGAACACCATGGAATCGAACTATCCACTTAACATACAACTCAGCCAACTTCGATGCAGTCCTAGTTGATCGAACAGGAATGAACCTTGCACTCTTGGTCAAACGATCTACTATGACCCAAATCCCTTCATTTCCCGCCCTTGTCCTAGGTAGACCATCGATAAAATCCATCGACACTTGCTCCCACTTCCATGTAGGAACCTCTAATGGCTGAAGCAATCCACTGGGCTTCTTCTGCTCAGCTTTCACCAACTGGCAGTTCATACACTTGGAAATAAAACTTCCAACATCCTTCTTCATGCCTTCCCAGTAGTAAGTTCTCTTCATATCCCGATACATCTTATTTCCACCTGGATGAATCGTCAACTTTGAGTGATGACTTTCCCGTAGAACTTCATCTCTCAATCCATCTATATCGGGAACAACCAGTCGTCCTTGCTTTCGAAGCCGACCCTCTCGATCGATCTCGAATCCTTTATCCTTCTCTGGTTCCAATCCAGATTCCAAACCACGGATAATCCTGACAAGCTTATCGTCTTGCTTTTGGCTCTCGCTAATCCTTTCCACGAGAGTAGGTCTTATCGATAAGTTTGCCAACATCTCAGGTTCCAATTCACGTGTAGGCCTGAAGTCAAACTCAGCCAAATACTCGAGACTCTTCCACTCCGAAAACATGGCTCCCAATCCTGCATGTCTTCGACTTAACGCATCTGCCACTGCGTTTCCTTTTCCCGGAGTATAGGCTATACCAAAATCATATGATGCTAGGAACTCTAGCCATCTTTGCTGTCGAAGATTCAAATCCTTTTGGGAGAACAGATACTTCAACGACTTATGATCCGTAAACAACTCAAATCGAACTCCCAATAGGTAATGTCTCCATATCTTCAAAGCAAACACAATCGCTGCTAACTCTAAATCATGAGTCGGATAATTTCTTTCATGCGGCTTCAGTTGTCGACTAGCATACGCAACAACTTTATCCTTTTGCATTAGCACTGCTCCAAGTCCAGTGCCACATGCGTCGGTGTAAACCACCATCTCATCATTCCCACTAGGAATAGTCAAAACAGGAGCACTCGTCAGTCGCTCTTTCAGGATTACGAAAGCTTGCTCACACTTATCATCCCATCTGAACACTTGGTTCTTTTTCGTCAATCCTGTCAACGGTGCAGCTATCTTGGAAAAGTCTTTAATAAACCGACGATAATATCCTGCTAATCCAAGAAAACTTCTTACATCAGATGCATTCTTAGGTCTAACCCAATCCTGGATTGCTGCCACCTTAGCGGGATCAACCGCTATTCCATTTCCCGAGATAACATGGCCTAAGAACCTCACTTCACTCTTCCACAAGTGACACTTCAAAAACTTAGCCTTCAACTGATGTTTCCGTAAGATCCCCAAAACAATCCTCAAGTGTGTCTTGTGCTCTTCCTCAGTTCTGGAATAAATCAGAATATCATCCACGAACACAAGCACGAACCTATTCAACTGATCTCTGAACACTCTATTCATAAGATCCACAAAATATGCTGGTGCGTTAGTCAACCCAAACGGCATTACCAGCCACTCATAAAAACCGGATGGTGTCCTGAAAGCAGTCTTCGGCACACTATCCTTAGCCACTCTCAACTGGTGAAATCCCATTGCCAAATCCATCTGAGAAAACACCTTGGCCTCGTGAAGCTGATCAAACAAGTCATCTATTCTCGGCAATGGATACTTGTTCTTCTTAGTCAACTTATTCAGCTCACGATAATCCACACACAACCTCAACGATCCATCCGCTTTGGTTGCGAACACAACTGGTGCACCCCATTCGGACACACTTCTCCGAATGAATCCTTTCCGTAAAAGGTCATCAACCTGCACCCTCAACTCTAGCTGCTCCCTAGGTGCCATCCGCCTAAGAGGCATCACAACAGGTCTGGCTCCCTCAACTAGATCGATACAAAACTCGATCTCCCTATGCGGCGGCAACCCTTTGACTTCATCAAAGACATCCTCAAATCCATTCACAATAGGCACCGATGACAGTCCATCCCGTGGAACAACCAGCGAATACATGAAGCTCATGAAGACGTCTTCCTCATGCTTACATCGTATCACAACCTTTCGCCCTTCCACATTCCCGACTGTCACCTCAAGCCTCTCACAATCAATCCTTGCCGCATATTTCCTAAGCCAGTCCATACCCAAAATAATTCCGAACCCCGCAAAGTTCAGAACAAAGCAATCACAAACAAACGAGCAATCATGACTCGACACAACTAGACCACGGCATATCATACACAAACATGACGAACCCCCAACTGGATTAGTCACAACCAATGGCCTATCAACAATATCCGGTTCCAAACCTAACCGGCCCACCAAATCATCACAAACAAAAGAATGCGATGCTCCAGTATCAAACAACACTCTAACTGGAACACCACAAATAGAAAGAGTACCTTGAACCACCACACCCTTCCCTTTCTCTTCAGCAGTAGGAGCTTTTGAAGATGACGGCACAGCTCCCAAAGCATAAGCTTGCACAACCTGCCTGTCCTTCCTCGGTTCTGGACAGTCCTTCCTGAAATGCCCTGGTTTATCACAGTTGTGGCATTTCGCCGGCGCCTTTGGATTCCTACAATCCTTGGAGAGATAGCCCTTCTGCTGGCAATTATAACAAGTCACTTCGCCCTTCGGCTTCTTCTGGCCATCCCTACCCTTCTGTTGCTGCTGCTTCCTCTTCCTATTTTCACTCCGCTGTGGTTTAGATCCTTCCCTGGTTACAGCAACAACAGAACTTTCCTTAGGAAACAAACTCTCATGCCTGAGAGCTTTCTCCACAAGCTTCTCAAATGGATCATCCAAGTGATCCACCAACTGCCTCCCAAGATAAGCATCCAGACCAGTCACAAACTTCTCATTCTTCTGATAGGGAGAATCAATATACGATCTGGCATACTTGGACAAAGCCTCAAACTCAGAAACATACTCAAGGACCGATCTCCCACCTTGCTTGAGCTCTACAAACTTCTTGAACAAAATAGATTTCTGAGCTGTAGAGATGAACTTAGCTTCAAATCTGGCTTGGAATTGCTCCCAAGTAATCTCCTCCTCCGGAGTATCAATGGTGATAGAATTCCACCAATCCGAAGCTCTCCCTTGAAGTTGCCTTGATGCGAGCTTTCTCTTGGTTGCATCCTCAATCCCTAAGTCGCCAAAGATCCTTCGACATGCATCAATCCATCTCTGCACCTCAATAGTCGACTCCGTCCCCAAGAAAGCTTTTCCTCCAAGAGAAGTATAATCCTTACAAAGCTTAGCAAAATCCACCGGTCTTGGAGCTTGGACTTGAACTCCAACATCTACAGATGGCCCTGGAGCTGGTATCCTTCTCATGATCGAAGTCATCATCGCTTCGAACATAGTTCCATAATCAACAGCCCCTTCAGTAGCATGGCCTTCCCTTGCAGCTGGTCTCCCTCTTCTACTCATCCTTAATATCTGTAATAGGAATGATTAGAACACCTTAAGAAACAACTGCATAAGGAGTTCAAATCCTTCTAAACTACTATATTATATATAGTAATCACCCATCAAAATACAACTGCGTCTCTCATTCGTACTACGTCAGCGAGCGTTGGCTAAAATCGATTAACCAAAGCTCTGATACCAAATGTGACGACCGCCCATGACTCCTGCACCAAAACAAGGAAATAGTGCGCTGAAAGGCGTGCCAGGTAGCCATGGACGATAGTCAAGGTAAAATAAAACAGCAAACTCTATCGTACAACTCACAGCGCATGGATAAAATACAATAGAGAAATATATAGTGAAGCTCCATAACAGAAAAATCATCATATAAGCATCGTAGTAGTTTTATACAAACATGAATCATCCATACATCAAAGCCTCACTACAAACACTCAATCAGATATAACAGCGGAACACCCAGTACATATAGTAAGAAAACTAGTATGCAAAGCCTCCTGCTCGTCTTCGTCATCATCAGCGTAGATCTCTAAGAACAGCACCTGTCACCTGCTACCTAGTCTGCCCATCCCAACATGGATGAACAGCCCAAGGTAATAAGGGGAGACATAAAACCTTGAGTCAGACAAAGTCTTAGTGAGCAGTAAATCAACTATCAAACATACCAAAAGAGCATAAGGGATAAAAGGAATAGGAACCAAACCATCCCACTCCACCTCTTTCTACAGTGATAGCCCCCAGACACACACCAAGGAGAAGTAAGCATAACATAGCAGATAATTAAGGTAAAGCAATAATCACTCGAGTCAAGGGCGATATTTTCCAAATACAAACCCCCAAGGCCTAAACCAAGATCAGATAAGCACCTAGAAAATACCGCTCTTGAGACCGAATGATGATACAACCAAACGTCCAAACATCCATGACTCTGGCTATCACTGTTATCCTTGCTTTGATATCACCGTTAGTTGAATGACCATCCGTCAAGGGCTAATGGTAACCCCGGTTCTAGACATAACTCCGCACGTCGTCGCAGCCCGTGCCTAGGAATTTTCGCAACTACCCAGAGTACTAGCACGTCGTCGCAGCCCGTGCTTGGAACGTCGTCGCAGCCCGTTCCAACGTACTCTTGCTTTGAGCATGCTAGAACCTTCAACAACGATAAGATCTCAGCCTCCTAGTCATCCTCCTCGACGACTATTTCCATAATAGCTCAAGCACCTCTCAAGCTAACCATTATCACCAACCCGGATCGCATCACCGAGTTATCAACATAACTTTGCACGTCGTCGCAGCACGTGCTTGGAACGTCATCATGACCCGTCCCATCTCAACATCACACTTTGCTTCATCGCATCATAGCAAAGTTCCATCACGATCTCATGCCTTGTCTCATCACATCATAGCAAAGACCATCATCATCAAATCCATCCATATGAGCTTCCACATCCGCTTCATATGTCACCGGCAGCTTTCACCATTCAAGAGCCTTTCCACTTAGCTTTTGAATCATCTCCAACCATCTTGTTCCAAATCAACCATTTGCTAACTTGAAACAATCTAATCAATCATACATCCAGACATTGAAGCATTCAAACAAGATCTAATAAGCAATATTAACTATAGTGGCAATTTCGTAAATAAATGAGCATAAGTCTAACATACATGAAATCATAGTTTTAAGCATAGATCTATCAAATATAAAACATGGGTTTTGTTTCTATAACTTAATAAATGAACTTGCATAGATAAACATTTTCACAACAATGGATCTATACTTGGATCTAAGGAAAATGCACAAAATCACTATCTACAACACTCCAACAAACCACCAATCCAATATACTCCTTTGGGTCCGCGTGAGAGATAACTACCACTCACCAAATCACCTAAACACCTCAAAAACTAAACACTTCAGATCTGGACAGCGAAGATCAAGGCTTGATCCGGCGAAATCTCGCTTAAAACGATGAAATCTAGCTTCGTTGGATGAAGATCTTCAACTTTGTCTCTTGGATCTTCAATCTCAATCTTCGATCTTGGATGGATGTTAGAATTAGATTGGAATAGAGAAAAGAAGATGAAGAAATGTTGTAGTCGAGTTCCCAAAATGGCAGCACTTCGTTGCTTCAAAAACCGGTGCCAAAAAGTGAGCCGAACCCCTCTATTTATAGGCTGGAAAAACCCTTATCTCCGCCGTCCCTAAGTCGCCGCCGACCTAACCTCGCCGACCTAACCTTGCCGACCCAACACTCTGCCGACCTAACACATAAACCACTCCAAGACTCAACAGGTACACGACCTAACGACCTAACAGAGATACCACATGGCCAACCTAACACTAAGTCGTTCCGCGACTTAACAAAAGACACGAGGCCACACGACCTAGTTATAACACGGCCTAACCGACCCAACGCCTCAACATACACTGCCGACCCAACTATCTAACACACCTTGCCGACTTATCAACTAAACCAAATGCCGACCCAACCCAAAGCCACATTGCCGGCCTAGAAATATACCCGACCTACCGGCCTAACCACATACAGGGGTAACCACTAGGTCGCTATATGTTAGACCAGTAACTCCCTTAGGTCGGTCAGTTCTTAACTCGGCCAAACTTTAACTCGCTCGCTTCTTAAGGTTGCCCAAACCCCTAAACCACTTATCCCGTTAAGTCGGCAACACTGTTAAGTCGGTCTCCCTTATGAGCCGGCCAACCTTTAAACCACTAACCTCCTTAACTCGGCTAAGCCTATAAGTCGGTCACGACTCAACACTACACATGAGTTAACTCCCCATTCGACTCATGCTAGAGACAACATAAACAATACTAACGACCTGTAAATTCTACGATTTATCGACACGTAAAATACGGGTCGTTACACACCTAATATGATCTCATACAAGGCTCCTTTACACAAAATCGATGGTTCCAAAATCGATAATTCTCAAATTAGGCTTTCCAAATTTCAATATTGATTTTACCCAAAAATCAAAAGCCTTTCCAAATCCAAAGGTTCCCAAAACCTTTTCCAAAATTCTCATAGGATCCTTTATATATGTTCAAAAATATATATAATTTTTAAAACTTTGGATCATTTCAAACTTGTATAAAATCCCTTTTATACTTCAAACACCTTCAAAAACCCTTTTTCTTCCAGCAATAAATTCAACAAGGGGAGATTTATCTCATATAAGAAAGATAAACCACTTTTTTTATTCAAAGCCAAATATCCAAATTTAATTACTCTTTCCAATATCAATTTCATTCAAATCCGTACGATTTACTCTTATTATTCGTACGCTATACTAATCTGATCGCTCACTCGATCACACAATTTCACTTCCGAACTAGCATTGTCCACCCGACTTCCTAGTGCGGACTCAGATCTAGTTTCTTGATCAGAAACTGCCATTCTCCTTGCATAGCTATAACTATGATAGAGAATATCCAGAATCCAGGTCCGCCGTCGAAAATCGAGTGAAAAATCCCAACTCGGATCGATAAACTATCTCGAAATTCTATGCTCGAATCTGGATCAAATCACTATGCGAATAGAATAATATACGTACATCCTACGTATTTATTTTCATTGGTTATCAGCCAAATCAATTCCCTTTCTATTCACATTTCCTTTAATTCCCTTTTTCACTTCTTTACAATTGCCTTAATTCTCATTGAATTATCACTTCAATCCTTATCTCAGTTGGGTATTTAAATCAATAACAGTTTGATCTCCGACTAGTTTATATTTAGAAAATAACTTAAAAATTTTAAAAAAATAGTAAATAGTTGAAAAATAATTATTGATTTGAAATATAGCTGTAAAATAGTTAGCTAATTCTGAAATAGTTTGAAAAAAATAGCTAAATAGTCCTCAGAAATTTTAGATATTTGCAAAATAGTTGTAAAATAGTAAATAATTTGTAACATAGTTGAAAAATAGAAGTGAGTTTAGAAAGCAGTTGAAAATTGGTTAAATAGCTCCAAAAATAATTGTAAAACAAGTATAAAATAATTTGACTTTAAGAAAGAAAAGTGGTATATATTTAATAGCTTGGAAAAATAAGTTTACATCAAAACAATTAAATTAAAAATAGTTCAGAGTCAAAACTGTTCACTTCCCCCAACAATTCAATTTAAATTCCCACTACCATTTAAATTGATTCAATTCTAACTTCAATTTCCATTGAAATTGATTTAATCCCAATTCAAGTTGAATTGATTCTCAATTTAGTTCCAACTTCAAATCAAATTCCATTTAGTCTTTAAACTAGTACAACTTTAATTACAATTTTTATTTTACAATTTCTATTTATAATCAATTACATTCACATTTGCTTTTAACTCAGAATTATACATTTTATTTAGCCGATATATTTTTATTATTCCATAAACATTTAATCAAGGTTCCAGAGTTTAAACAAATTTCCAAAATTTCAATATCACCTTAGAATTCAACTATATACAAAATTCTTTGGCAAATTCATTTATCCCCTTGAACTTCAAAACCAAACCCAGTTCACAAACAATTCCAATTTAAAACAATTTGGTAGCAATTTCTCATTTAGAAACTCAAAAATAAACATCGATGATGCTGCAGTCATCACTGACGTTATTTTCCAGTAACCAAAAGAGTTCAATGCTTTTATCTCTCTAAAAACACTTCCAAATATTTTTGATTTCAAATCTCCCAGATTTCAAATTCAACACAAAAAATATTTTTGAAATAATGCTATTATTTCTCCAAAACCTTTGGAAAACACTGTCAAATCCAAAGGAATTTTAAATTTTCCACAAAATTTCAAATTTCCAATCCATCAAATTTTTATTTAAACATTACTCTGGAATTTTCATCTTACTTTATTTCAAATATTCTATGAAATTCTATTTCAAATTATAATCTCATTTATTTATGAAGTTTATTTCAATTTATAAATTACATTTGCAATCTATATTTCAAATTCCATTTGGTTATATAAACTTATTCTTTAACTTTGTTTATAAGTTTCAATTTGGTTGTATTTTATATTACCCCTTAACTTAATTCTAATAATTTAACAACCAATCACCTAAATATTCATTAGAAGGAAATATTGCTTTATATAACAAAATATACTTTTATATAAAATCATTTAAAATCTTTATATAAGAAATTAACAAGTACGCTCTCATATAATATATATATTCAACTCATTCTAGAGTACTACAAACTCTATTTAATGAGTAATCCCCACCAGAGCCAAGGTTCTCGCTTAACCTTTCGGCTCTGATACCAAATGTAACGACCCGAAATTTTTCTAACCCGAAAATTTCAGATAGTTATGAAAAAGAAGAAAGAGATAGAAGAAGAAGAATAGAAACAACAAACATCTCACATTCGCAGCGGATAAATAATAACAGTTTACAAAAGAATACTATATCCGTCGATTACATTTTTTTATACATCAGAGTTCTCATTATATACAGTCATTGAATATTTACAATTATCAAGTCTCAGATTAACAATAATATAAATACAACGGAATACTCTATACGATATTGCCATCCAGCTCGCCTCCTGAGCTCCAGAACGTACCTAGCTGAAAATTTGTAATACTCGGTCTGACCCGAGCATTACACCAAAGAAACACCCGGGTCAGGCTGGAAACCGGCATGAGTAAACCAATTAACATAAATTTCAAAAGCATACAATTAATACAAAGCCCGGGTAACTGATATCAATTACAATTTCACCATTGTTGCCGACACCATTTATTTCAATCTCCAATTTACTTAAATCATGTCATCCCAGCTTATTGATTTCACCTATCAATTCATGAAAAATCGAAGTGGTTTCGGGTATTAACTAATTCTTGACTCCGGTCTCTTCGAATCCTAAAATCATCTTTGGCTCAAATTGTTTAAGTGAATTCAATCTAATTTAAAATATATAGGATGTATTACTCACACAGTATTCATCATCAGCAGATAACCCACATCTTAGAGTTTGTCCTCAACTCTTCTTATCACTAACATCACAAATTATCAGACAGATATTAATCTAGTCATTCATTACAGCTTACCCACATATTCAATCTTTAATTAGTTTAAATTTAATCTCTAATTAAATTAATGTAAGTTACTTAGATTTCTTGTAATCCAGCTTGCTTAACATTAATTAACTATAACCCAATTTATTAATCACTTTTAATTATTTTTCTCGGTTATCACCCCTGATTAATTATTCTCTACTTACATTATGAACTTAGACTTTAATTAATTACATAAATTAGTTATCTTGTAACCTTTTACTTATTTTCATTAATCACTCTTTTGATTAATTTCTTTTAACAAGAAATCCTTAATTAACCTTGTCCATCAATTTTCCCTTAATTAGTTACATTCAGTAAGGAACTATCCTCTAAATGCTTACATAAATTAATTAACCCTAAATGACTCGTATCCTTAACTAATTTTAAAGGATAAAATCTTAGTTTAATTACTTCATTACCACTTAAATCTTGTTTAAACCATGAGTTTAAATTAATTTATACAAGTCACTTAAATCTTAAATTTAATATCTTCACTTACTTACCTATTTAAAACATGTCCTTGTATTTTAAAATAGTTAGCGATTTCATTTATTAGACTAACATACAAACATCTATTCAGTACAATTTGATTCCAATCATTTAAACTATAAGTCGAACACTTGTTGATATTTACTTAAGAAACTTATGCAACATTTGCCTACTTTTTTTGTAACGACCCGCCTTTTTGGACAGTTTAAACCGACGATTAAATACATATGTCGATTCCAAACAATTCAAAAGGGCAGATGGTTATTGGGATAAATAAGAAAAGAAAAAGAAAGAGAAATAAAGGAAATGAAACAACATAGAATCTCGCAGTGAAACGTTAAAATATAATAGTCAAATAAACAATTCATGAAGCTGTTTACTATACTTTGACAATTATTTATACAACATTTATCAGAGTTATACATTTACAGCAGAAAAAATAAATAATGCAGCAGACAATCATGATGCAAAGATAATAATAGTAATAGTATACCAAATCTTCGTCTTTGTCCACCAAAATAGATCTTCAAAAATCTGAAAAACTCAGGACCGACCCGAGCGTAATGAAAAGACAAAACACTCGATTCAGGACTAAAATATCCTTATGAAAGTTAAATCAATCGTAAATAAATATGAGTGTAACGACGTCGGAGATGTTTACGGGGTTTGACATCTCCTATCCAGTGTCAACGTGCATGCAATAATTCAAGAGATGTTACGGGATTTCCATCTCTCAAGGATCCGTGAAACTATCTACTATGTAGTAATATACGCTAATTAGATAATGCCTATAAGTAATATAAAGTATCAAAATAGCGTTAAGGCGTTACCATAATCCCCCTTAACACATTTTTATAATGCCATAGTCTATACAGCACCGTAAGCCCCACCGTAAACTGGTGGTTATCAGAGGGTACCCCATAGGTATAACACAAAGCATAACGTAGTGGTCGCGAATAGGATAATCAGTATGACAAGGTACGTGAGGCGATACCAACTAGGATACTAGTAGTTGCGTGATCCGGACTCATGTTGGGCATAGCCAGCAGCCACCCTAACACCGCGAAACAACACTCCCAAATCAAAGGGTGCACCCAAATCGCATCACAAATGTAATAGAAATGGTATCGAAGAAGCGTGTCCGCTAGAGGTGGCGAATCTCAATGGCCCGGCGTGGCTCCTGTTTTAGTCATGTCAGGGGTCATCCAATATCGTTCTCTTTCTTCAGTCAACGCGTTCACCAAATCATCCACTTCATTCTGGATCAACACTCCGCGTATAATAGTTATTAAAGTGGTGTTCGGTATCGACAGAGAGTATGTCCATATCCGATCCCGGTCTCTTTAATAACTACGTATTATTACACCGTTGGCTCTTTTACATTTCAAATCGATTCATAATTGATATCAAAATATTATATTCGCTTCAAAAATCAAATCGATTTCCAATATCATCGTATCTATTCAACTGTAAGATTCCGTTTCAAAAATCATTTTTCGCATCAATATCTCATTTCGTTTTCAAAATCATTTCGAATTTCAATTTAGGTTGCAACTTCATTTAACTCAATTCGTATTTAAATTCAAGATTTAAATATAAACATTTCACCTTATTGACCAGCTTAGGATTTTAGAAAAATAGTTTTAAGTAGTTTAAAAGTAGTTTTAAATAATTAAAATAGTTAAAATACTTTAAAATCTTAAAATGGATTTGAAATAGATAAATTTAGTTTAAAATAATTTAAATTGGGTTAAGTAGATTTAAAATAGATTAAAATAGTTTAAGTATTCAAAATGGTTTATATAACCGAGTAATTTGGAAAACAAAATAAAACATCTTCAAAATCAATCCATTTCAATTATAACTTCCCAATTCAAATCAATTCCAATTTCCACTCTACCGATTCAATTTCGAATTTAATTCAATCAACGTCAATTTTTACTTCGAACTAATTCAATTTTTCATTCACCTTTAATTTATTCAATTTCAATTTATATCGATTTAGAGCTTGATTTCTCAAAATATCAATTTATAACACTTAACAAAAATTTCCAACAATATTCAAGTTTAAATCCAAATTCCAAATATGATTCAATTCCAAACTCGATTTCAAAATATCATTTTTTTATATCACTTTTACTTAGTAATATTCAACGCTCGAATTAAGGTTAAATCTTTAAACAAATCAATTTTCGACATTCAATCATATCCAATTTCAAATTTCAAAGTCTCAACTTAAGTATTGAACAAAATTCTTTAACCAAAATTTATTTCAACATTCCAAACTCAATTTTTTCGATGAATTCAATTTCTATAAATCGATTTCTATTTATAACTTTTAAATCAAAACATTTAAATAAATTTCAAATCGACGATTTCAAAAAAATTATTAATTTAGCCAATTCGGTGTCCGTATATAATTTTCTATCCTATGGCCAAGTAATTATTTATTTCAATTGAATGTCAGGGATGAATATATATATCACTTAAATCAATCATAGTGGCATATGTATGCATAACAGGTTATATATAAGCAAATAAGCATCCAAACATTTAAATATCAACCAATAACATCCATCGAAATAAATCATCCAATAGACAATACAATCCATAGCAATTTCATAGTTATCAATGTCAGGTAATTTAATCGCAATTAAATTTTAATTCAATTTATCTGTCAATTTAATTTCAACGATTAATTCAAATGACAATCTATATGACAATTAAATTTCATCAAACAAGGACAAATAAAATCATAACACTTCATAATGTCAAATTGAACTAGCATAAAGATATTTAGTACTGTGCGAGCGTTATAAAACACTCACCTTGATTTTTACGATTTTAAATCAAATTGAACGACGTTAGATTTAACCCAAAATTTTCTCTTTGATAATCGAATATTTGTGATTTGAGATCTCTGAATTATCTATTGATAATTAGATTTTGTTGATAATTTGTGAATTTCCTTTATGAAATTAAAAGATTTCTTTGGCGTTTATATTGTACTACGCCAGTGTACCGGCTCAATTTTCTGCTATTCATGACGTTTTCTACGTCTTCCAATTACGGAAATGCCTTAGGAATTTCCGATTTCTATTTTTGAGCCCGGTATTATTGAAGAAATTGAAGTTTCACCAGATTTGACGTTGAGCAACATTCTATTCACATCAATGTTTCGGGGGTTCGGCACCTTCGAAATAAAGATGTTTTCTCGTGAAAGTTTATTGGTTCTCAAATCCTTTGAATTTCACTTTGGAATCCAGAGAATTCATCGAGCAATCACGATCAGGCTTTCTCTATCATGCTATTTATGTTGAACTTCCTACTTCGAATTTCTTCATCTTGTGATGATATGCTCTTATGGTTGTTACTTTTTATCCGTTTGTTCCTTATGATTGCGAGGACGCAATTTCTTTAAGGAGGGGAGTCTGTAACAACCCGGTATTCGTGTCGATTTATAATCGACATTAAACGATTAATATTGACCCAAATTTCCGTTTGAATTTTTAAATTTGAATTAAAATTCTTTTGTATATGGTTAAAAGGGGTTTCCGGGCTTTAGTTTTCTCGGCCCACTTAACTATTTTATGCCGTGAAAAATTCATTCCCTTTTCCCCCATTAACCCGTTCCCCTCTCTAATTTCTTTAACCCGATCCCCCCTTTTTTCATTTTCATTTTTATAAAACCCTAAACAAAAGAAATTTAATGGCGGCCCCTTTGCATTTGTCGTTCGTCTTCCTTCGCTTGCTCGTGGCTGCGTCGATCGATGCTCTCGTGCTCGGCTTCCCCTAAATTCGTCGACATGGTGAGTTTACTCACATCTAATTCAACTTAGCAATATGTTTTGCGTTTGATTTGGGTTCGTTGTTGATGCTTTAAATTAGCTTGGTTTTGAACACTTGATTGACTTGTGCTGCTTAATTTTTGCGATGTCGATGTTAGTCTACTTTTTGAGTTCTGACCTTGTTCGTATTTCTTGAATATCACTGTTTCGATTTAGATTTTTGTTGGCTGGTCACTTGAATGGATTAAGTTGATTTTTTTTGAAAATATTTTTGAGGAGAATCTACTTTGATTTTGCAATTTGCTTTAATGTTGACTAGGGCCTTTATTTTAGTTCGAAACTGTTGGTATACGTTTTTTAGGAATTCGTATGTTTATTGGGTTTTGACCATAGTACTACAGTCTTTCACTTGAATTACACGTTGCCTTAAGTGCGTTCACTATGGTCACAATGTTGCGCTGTGCACTTGATTTAAACTAGGTTGAACTGTAACTTTAGTGTGGTCGAGTTATATACATACTAGTTGGTTTGTAGCTCCATGTTGCATTGAACTCTGTTAACATGAGTATTATACTGGAATCTTGTCCATTAACATTACATTACTACTTTATGGCTTCGGCCATTATGCATTTGATCCAAAACAATAAAGCCTTCTTCCTGACTTTGTTTGGTGACATTGGCATGGCTGCCACTTCCCGTTGTTTCAATTCCTATTTTATTCATTGTAACCTGATTTTGGGTCGTATTGTCCATTGCTTGAGACATGCTATCCAATTCATTTTACATTTGATTGAGGCATGCTATCCACTTCAGTTTACTGTTGCATATATGTATGATCAGATTAGTATATTGTTGAACCATTGCTGTTTCACTATTTCATTTGTGGCCATGTGCTGGGTGCAGTAGTCATCTACACTGTTGCTATTTTCATTAACTTGACTGTGACAATGATTTCTTTTTGGACTTTGGCCACTTGGGTTCTAATTTGAACTGCTTCTTTGAATCCTCTATTGTTTCTGGCTTGAAGCCTTACTAGCACTTTGGTTATTTTAGACTTGATATAGTCTGCATTATATTTCTCCAACCTCCTGCACTGCTGTGCTTGTCACGGCATTTGTTTAAGGTTTGGTCAATACTTACTGTCTAGTCCATATTGCATTGCACTTGGTCACATGTTAGAAACTGATACTTACATTGCACTTGGCCTTGATGTTCTACTTCACTGTATTGATGATTTTGATCATTGTCTGCACATTCACTTGATAGCATTTTGGTCATTTTTAAAGTTACGTATAGTCTGCACTTGCATTCCACTGTTGCATTCGTGTGTACATTACTTGTTGCCTTGAGTACATCTATATGTACTGCATTGCAGTTATGATGGACTCTTGTATATCACCTATGTTGACTTCGTCCTTGATGCTGTTATGTGATTCCCCGACTTTGTATTATCTTCGGCCAGCACTCGTATCAAACTGCTGTTTCATATTGGGAAAGCATTATAGTTTATTTGTGCTAGTGTCGTGATTTTAAATATATTTCACCTGTGTTGAACCCGTATTTTTATTTTGGGTTTGACCATGTGCCCGGTTGTGTACATCATCACTATAGTGGCAAGGCAGTGCACGCAAGCGTGAACTGCAGCCACACGGTATTGAGTTTTTGGGTACGACATCACTATAGTGGCAAGGCAGTGCACGCAAGCGTGAACTGCAGCCACACGGTATGGTTTTGGTGATATTCTATTTTGTTTTGATTTATTAATCTTTTGCGTAGTTCATGTGCTGTAGTGGCGAGGCAGTACACGCGTGCGTGTACTGCAGCCCTACTCATCTTAATGTTTTAATTGATATTCCAATGGTTTGAACTGTTTTGTTTATTTCAATTCAATGTTCTGAATTGCATTCTGATTTGGTTTAATTACTATCGTCTATTCATTATTTAATTATTATTGCTTCTGTGCATTAATAACTGAGTTTGAATTATACTGACCCGAGTATTATTTTCTTTTGAATTTAATACTCGGGTCAGACCGAGTATTTCAGGTTGTAGATATTCTGCTTTGGGTTGCTGCTAGAGCTATGAAGTTCTTTCATATCTTTTGGAGTAGTCGTCGTCATTTGTAGTAGTATGTAAAATTGTATAGGAAGATATGTATTCATGTATATTATATACGTTAATGTACTTGTATATGTAACTTCCTGAGTCGACTGTTGTAGTTGTATCACATGTACCGTGTCAAATGTATTGTAACTGACATCAGTTATTGTATATATGAGAATTTCTGTTTTATCTGTGTTCCGCATTTATATTTATCCGTGTTATTATTTTATATTTAATGTTCTAAACTATTACGAACCATCGTAGTTCGTTTTATACTGGAATTGGGGTATGTCGATGGGAGAAAATAAATCAGAGATGAAAAATGAAAGAATATATATATTTATATCACTTCCATCGAGATAACCAATACTAGTGTAAGGCCAACTATTGATGGCCGCTCCTCAACAGCCTTATTCTCCGTGCTAGTTGATAGCATTACACCGTAGTGTTCTTGGCTAGCGTGGGTATAGAGGTGGGGCGTCACAAGCGTAGTGCTCGATAAAACGATTGCAACGTAATTCGTTTCGCACGATTCCGACCTCGCATCAACAAGTTATGATATTTAGAAGTTAATACAAATTTATATATATATTAATTACAATTCCTATTAAATTTTAAACCACAGCTCACATCATCACCATTCGTTTCCTTGCCCACCCATCTGACCGCACGCACGCTATCTCCTTCCCAGGTGATAAATCGCGTACAGGAACCCATCAACGCCCCGTCTTCCTCAACACGCGAGCCACCTAACTCGATTCCAAAATGATCATAGACCACCACCATGTTGCCCAACGCGAGCTCGACCCACGGTAGCGATCTCGGTGAACTCGGTCGCTTATAGGTCTCATAATTTGTGCCCAAACGCGCACGCTTCTAGTACCCTTTGCCGTCGATCTAGCATGAATTTCTCGATCATAGCCGTTCACTTTGAAGAGCTCGACATGCTCTTTGATTTTCTAGTTGAGATTTTACACGAAAGTTAATGGATGTGGAGAAATCGAGGGAAGAAAGGCACGCGTTTCTGGCCGTTGAATTGCTTAGGGCCGGCGGCTAGGGTTAGAAGGAGAGGGTTTGCAATTTTGTGAAAATGGGTGGCCTTTTATAGAATTTTAACGAACACTATTCATCCCGGAATTTCCGACTCCAAATCTCGCGCGGTGACCGGCGTTCCTAGGGTTTATCCCGCGTTTCGGACACAATGGAACAGGTTTCGGAAGCTAATTCGATCGTTTGTGCGAGTCACAGAAATAAACGATCGATTTTAAATTAAATCGATTAAATTAATTTCTAAGCATTTTGGCTTGCCCTGGACAAATGGTAAATCCGATTGACATGAAATTTGAAATCTTACAATAATATCAGTGTAACAACCAGGTATTTTCAACCATTCGCATCCATTATAAGTGTATAGGTAGACACTCATGCCGGAATTGAATTGCTCAAAATACCGCGTTGTAATTAAAAATTTGGCAAATCTCAGAATATACAGTAAATAAAAATTACAGATCACAGATACAGAGTAATAATAATGCAGCGGAAGAAAAGAGTTAGTAGTTCGTGAAGCTACTATATAAAATATAAGATACATCAGGGTTAAATAAGATACAACCGAAGAGTAACAAGATACATCAGGTACAAATCAGATACATCACTGAAACACTGGATACTGAAACAAAATAGATGGCTGGATCTTCAAGGAAAGCTCCAACTCCGAAGGTGAATCTTGAATGCTAACCCAATCAATCTGACCCGAGCGTAAAGAAAAACACAAACCCCTCGAGTCAGGACATAAATACTTATAAACTGTAAATCAACTCAAGTGAACAGTAACAAAATGCATCAGTAACTTAAAGGATGCTTGGGACCGCCCATCCTCTAAGGATCCGTTAAATTATTTACTATGTAGTAATATACGCTATATACGGTAGTGTCTAATCAGTAAAGTATAATCATATAAGAAATAGCGTTAAGGGGATGGTGAACCTTAACGCGGCCAGATCTTTAAAACCAAAATCGTAGTGGGCTCGATATAAGGATATGACACGGCACGCGAGGCAATGCCAGGGTGGATACACCGTTTGCACTCCCGGACCGGTGGTGACGGCAAGCCAGCAGCTTCCGTCCACCTCGAACAATACCCCCGAATCAAAATGGCGCCACCGAATCGAATCACAACAGTAATAGAATGGTTTTCCATGGAGCATGCTCGATGAAAGGGTGCGACCCTTTGTGTAGCCCGGTATAGCTCCTGTTTTAGTCATATATGCCAACTCACGGGAGTTGGGTCCACGTAATATATACCTCGAGAACGTCGCCACCATCCTACTTCATTCTGGAATCTCCACCGCGTGTACGGTTGTTAAAGTGGTTTTCGGTATTGGCCGGTTATAAGACAATATTCGATCCCGGTCTCTTTAAGAACCCATCGTTATTATAACCCGCAGTTATAACATTAAAAATATTTTATACTTCAAAATAAAATATCCTTTTCAATCCAAATCTTTATCAAAATAAAGATTAAATCATTTCCAAAACCTTTTCAATATATCATCGTAAAATATCTTTCAATTCAAATATTTATCAAAATAAATATCAAGTCATTTCTAACCATTTCTATATTAAATTTTCATACCCTTTCAACACTACCTTTCAGTTCCAAAATATCATATCTTTCAGAACTTCTTTTTAAATCATGTTAATATCAAAATGTCCTATCTTTCAAACTCCGTTTTTCAAATCATTTAATATCAAAAATATCATATCTTTCAAAACTTCGTTTCAAATCATTTTAATATATCAAAATATCATATACTTTCAAAACATCATTTTCAAATCATTTTAATATATCAAAATATCGTATCTTTTCAAAATTTCATTCATTTCAAATCATTATTCATTTTATTAAATCTAAAATACCATTTCAATTCATATTTTAAAACAGTTTATATTCCTAAATTTTTTTTTTCATTTCAATGAAGTTATTATGTTTAATAATTAAATTATTAAATTTACAAAAATTTCAACTTCCAAAGTTCATTTATTCAGTTAAGTTTATCAAAACAGTAAAAATTCACTTTTCGCATCATTTAGAAAACTCCACGGAAAGTTACATTCAAAACAGTTCAATTTAACAAAAGACAACGTTTAAAAATGTTGTAATAGAGTTTTCTTAAATTTCAAATAAACTTAGTTAAATTCAAAAATCATAGTACTTACAACAATTTCTATAATAGTTTTTTCAATAGCTTTTTTTTTAGTTCATTATCATCAACTATAGTATTTACAATTGCTGTAATATCATTTACATTGTAATTAATATCATTTCAAAAATACATTCAATTAACTTCAAATATTCAATAAAATTTCTCAACCAGTTATATTTTTATTAAAACAATTTTAACTTATAAAGTCATACATTTTCACATTTATTACATCATTTAATTTTCCTTAAGTTCATGATTTTACAGGGTTAATTTCCATTCAAAAATCGAGATTTAATAATAATCCACTTATTAAAATGTAATGCTCAATTTTAAAATCCATTACATTAAATTTCAGCTTAACACATAAGTTCAAATTCTCAAATATAACTTAGTTTTATTTTTATTTGCTTAACTAAAAGTTCACTTTACGTCAATTTCATAAATTTCCAATTCTAGTTATATTTCAAAGTTTCAACTTAAAATATTTATTCATTTCACATTTCAACTTTATTAAAATCATTAATATGATATAAAAATCACTTTAAATTCATTTAAATTCAAATTATCATAAATTTATCATAATTTCATATTCAATTAAATTTCCAATTTTAATTAAATCAAAATTTCCAAAATAACTTACGTTCAAAATTTCTAACTTTTTCATTAATTCATTTCACTTACAATTATTCAGAAAATCAATAATACTTTACAAAAATTTTATTTTTATTAAATTTCAAATCAAAATATTATAATAATTAAATTTCTAAAATATTTTAAAATTTTTAGAAAAGCATATTTTAACTACGGGCCTGTATAAAATTTTCTACGCTAGGTAAAGTGATACGGGTAATATATCATTTCAACCCGTAATTTACAAAGAAAATCCGGGTTTTATCATTTCAAACCCGCAATCCCAAGTCAAAATGAAAAATTTAAAACCATTCAGGCCTATCATTTCAGCCCATAACATTTTTTTTCTAACAGGGAACTTGCAGTGTGATCATATACAGAAATAATATAAACAAGGTCAATATCACAATATACAGTCATATATCAGATGTCCTGTGAAAATTTACAGTTTAAACATGGTAATAACATGGAAAAGCATATCATATGATCATCATAAATTTGCATAAACATTTTATATTACTAAACACTTGTCATCAATTCACTTTTGATAAGTATAAATGTCAGAGTGAGAAAGACTCACATTTTTCAAAGCTAGAGACCGAAACAACAGACAAGCACGACTCCAAAGGCACGACAAGCACAATTGCACGACTTTTGATTTGAGTTGAAAGATAGCCAAGATATGATTTTGTATCAACAACCCAAAACAAAACAAACAAGACAATATATAAACATTCAACATAAAATAACATTGAAACAATTTTGAAATACAAAGCAAAATGAACAAGATAGATTGGACCTTGCTTCAACCACTTCAATGCTTGGCCTAAGGGACACTTATGCTTGGCTATGATGATGCTTTGACTCAGGTATGACATCATATAGGTCAGGTTTAACATCATATAGGCAAGGCAACAAGTGGAGTTGAAGGGAATGAGGCAACAATGGTCAAAAACATTGTTTTTAGGCATGCAGGTTGCAATTTGAAGGGTTTGGCCACCATAGATGGCTCGGCCATGGTCATGGTTGGTGGAGTAGATGGTGTTGGAGGCATGGAAGAGATGTAGGAGTTTGTGGCTGCGGCTATGGAGAAGAGTCCGATCCAAACTTAGAAGAGAAACAAGGCAAAATTGCATAGAAAAGTAAGAAAAGTAGAAAGAAGAGAGGGATTTACCTAATTTTTTTTCTTCATGGTGGAGGCCATGATTTTTAGGGTTTTGGGGCTTCAAAAATTCATGAATGACAAGAGGAAGTCGGCTGCATAGGATGGGGAAAGGAATGGCTAAAATGAATTGATGTATTAATGACAGAAGAAAATGCAAAAGAAACGGATAAAACGTTTTTTCCGTTTCTTAGCTCTTAATCCTTTCAAATTTCTCATATATATTTACATACATCCAAATAACTGAAAATAATTAAATCTCAGTTAAAATTCGAAAACATAACAGGTAAACAAAATATTAAAAATTAAATATTAATTAGATATGATTAAATAAGAAAAATAGCACAGAAAAATGAAAACTAGACTTAAGAATTAGAAATAACTTCAATACACTTTGGAAAAATTTACTTAAATTTAAATACATACAAAATGAATAAAATAAAGTAAAACACAGCAAATAAAAGTGAGTGCATAAAATAAATAAATAAATTTTAATTATATGTAATTAAAATAAGAAAATGGCTTAAAATTGTAGACTGGGCTTTAAAATTAGAAAGAAATCCAAATGAACTTTAGAAAATCTTCATGGACTTGTAAAATATTTATAACAAAAAAAATAACAAAAAAAATAAAAGTGCATTCAAAAAAAAAATTATTTAATATAATTTTTATGAAGAAAATGGTAGAAAATTAGAAAACAGCCTTTAAAAATAGGAAATAAATACAGTAAATTTTGGAAAAATTCTATTATCATTTAAAAATATTTAAAAGTCAAAATATACATAATAAAACATATTATCACATATTAAAAAAAAATATAACCAAGAAGAAGTAATTTATACAATTTAAAATAGTCATTGTTAAATAACCCTATATACGCACAATATTGTAAAGGGTATAACTTTCACAATTTACATCCAAATTCAACGAAACGAAAAGTGGTGTTATTATAATTTTATGTACTTTCATAATAAAAGAAAAAATTTAAAATTTTAAACTTTTAAAATTTTTAGTTGAAAGTCACAGTTTGACTATTTTGACCAAAATCAGCATTTCAGGCAAATATTCAACTTATAAAATTTTGGAATTATAACTCATATAAAAATCAAGATTATATTTAAATAATAAATTTAATCATTTCAAATAAGTAAAATAAGTTTTTAAATCAAAATCTTACATTAAAAATAATTAAAATATACAATAAAATAATTACAAAATGTAGGGTTGTTACACTCTCCCCCACTCAAAACTTTTCGTCCCCGAAAAGGAATGAGGTGTGGAAGGGCACAGAAAAGATAGAGTGAAATAGGATTAATATAAGATGACAAGAAGATTGAAGTTATACCTGATAACTGTTGTTATAGGTAAGTTTTACAAGGTGGAGGTGATCTATCCTAGATCCTCCAGAATCAAGAACTCAAGCACGCAAAATAGATTCAAATGAGTACCAAAGATTATCAAAGATTATAGAAAGATGCCTATACCAGTCTATTGCAAGATAAGGATGATAAGGACAACCAAAAGATAGTTTGAAAACAAAATAAGGAAATAAATTTGAAAGCATGGAAATTTCAACTTAAACAGAGAATAAATCTTTACACAAGTTAAATAAATCTTAACTATCTCAAATTTCATTATCTTATTATCCAATCATCTAAAATTAACCATTTTTAAAACAATGGGTTTGAAAAATAATCATTTATTACACTCACATTGCACTTAATAAATTTAATTCTTCTTTATTCCTAATTAAACTTAAATTTATTCCTCTCAATATATTCATCACCGATGTTAAATATACTTACACTTATTATAACTGCTTTATTTTATTCTTAGTTCTTCTAACATTGTTTTATTGTAAGTTATTCAATTACCCTTTATTATTCTTTAACTCTGTAAATCGTTTTATAACTTAAAATTTAAGTGTATAGCATTTATTATAACCACTCAAATTTTATTTATACATCTTTTTTTATATCGTATATTATCCAATTACATTTTTAATTTCTGAAATTTTGGTAAGTTATATTTGAACGCAATTTTATTATACAAATAAAATTTCCAATTCAATCATTTCAAGCTTAAATCATTTATTCAAATTTTTTTTATTTTCTTTTTATAATTCAAATTATTCTTTAAAAATAGAATTTAAGAATTAAATTTTCGATTTCTTCAGACCATTTAGAGATAAGAAATAATATATATACATATATAATATGTCAAATCAAATTTCATTCATATATCTATATCTATATATATATATATATTATAAATCAAGTCATATTTTAGAAATTCAAATCAATTTAATTTCCCAAAACAAAGCTGTAGCAAGACTACAGAATAGTCTCTTAACTTCGAAACTCGAAAATGAACGTCGATGATGTCGCGATCATCACCGAAGTTATTTTCCAGTGACAAAGAGAAGAGCACAAATTTTAAACCTTTAAAATTCTTTGAAAACAAATTCTATTCAAAATACTTTAAATAATATAAACCTTTAAAACTTTAAACCAAAGTTCGAAATAATCGGAATTTAAATCCTCAAATTCTTGTTTTAAATTCATTTCAGTTCCCAAATAGATTTATAAACAAATATTTATAGATCTATTTGTAGAACAATAAATGATAAATCAAGTATTATCATTTCAAATTATCAATTTAAATCATTTCATTAAGTTCCATAAATTTACTTATATATCAAAATTTATTTCATTAACCAAGTTTTTTTTTTAAAATATATTGTGTCCGTTTGTTCTGTCAAAGTGTTTTGGAAATCTTATCGATAACGCTGATCAGAAGTATCGATCAGAAACCCAACTCAACATCAACAACTCAAACGACACAATATATAAAACATTTTAATTTTAAATACTAGTTTACAAATACAATATACATGAATAGATTTTCAAAGAAGGATAGAGATTCAAATTTTTTTGATTAACACAAATCAAAGGAGATTATGATTTAAAAATAAGCTGGAAACAAGGATGACATGATTAAATAACAGAATAGGAAGATGGATAAGCTTATATAAATCAAGGGCAACCTTAACCGGGTCAACCATGACTTAAAGAATAAGATCAATGTTGATTTTTCTAGGGTAAATCTACATTCGATCTCAAGAGTTAGAGTTTGAAATAACGAAAGATATTAGCATCTAAACCAAGGATAGATAAGAATTTCTAGTGAATCGATGCTAACTGCAAAGGAGTTTTCCCCCTTTTTCAATTAAATTTGAAATTGGCGTGACCGCCGACTCATTAGAAAGATCATCCGAAGCGGAGTTATGAGTTACTCCAGAATCAAAAGAAGATGAATAGTGAGGGATACGAATGGATTTTGGAACCGTAGGGAATGTTCCAAAATTCAAAGGAATCGAGTCAAAAGGGAGAGATTCAAACTCGAATGAAAGTGATTCTGTAAATACATTCACTCCATATGCTGAGTTTTGCCTAGAGCTACCAAAGCTCTGATACCAATTGTAACGACCCGGTATTTTCAACCATTCGCATCCATTATAAGTGTATAGGTAGACACTCATGCCGGAATTGAATTGCTCAAAATACCGCGTTGTAAATAAAAATTTGGCAAATCTCAGGATATACGGTAAATAAAAATCACAGATCACAAAAAAAAATACAGCGAAAGAAAAAGAGATAGTAGTTCATGAAGCTACTATATAAAATATAAGATACATCAGGGTTAAATAAGATAGAACCGAAGAGTAACAAGATACATCAGGTACAAATCAGATACATCACTGAAACACTGGATACTGAAACAAAATAGATGGCTGGATCTTCAAGGAAAGCTCTAACTCCGAAGGTGAATCTTGAATGCTAACTCAATCAATCTGACCCGAGCGTAAAGCAAAACACAAAACCATCGAGTCAGGACATAAATACTTATAAACTGTAAATCAAATCAAGTGAACAGTAACAAAATGCATCAGTAGCTTAAAGGATGCTTGGGACCGCCCATCCTCTAAGGATCCATTAAAATATTTACTATGTAGTAATATACGCTATATACGGTAGTGTCTAATCAGTAAAGTATAATCATATAGAAAATAGCGTTAAGGGGATGGTGAACCTTAACGCGGTCGGATCTCTAAAACCAAAATCGTAGTGGGCTCAATATAAGGATATGACACGGCACGCGAGGCAATGCCAGGGTGGATACACCGTTTGCACTCCCGGACTGGTGGTGACGGCAAGACAGCAGCTTCCGCCCACCTCGAACAATACCCCCGAATCAAAGTGGCGCCACCGAATCGAATCACAACAGTAATAGAATGGTTTTCGATGGAGCATGCACAATGAAAGGGTGCGACCCTTTGTGTAGCCCGGTATAGCTCCTGTTTTAGTCATATATGCCAACTCACGGGAGTTGGGTCCACGTAATATACACCTCGAGAACGTCGCCACCATCCTACTTCATTCTGGAATCTCTACCGCGTACACGGTTGTTAAAGTGGTTTTCGGTATTGGCCGGCTATAAGACAATATCTGATCCCGGTCTCTTTAACAACCCATTGTTATTATAACACGTAGTTATAACTTTAAAAATATTTTATACTTCAAAATAAAATATCCTTTTCAATCCAAATCTTTATCAAAATAAAGATTAAATCATTTCCAAAACCTTTTCAATATATCATCGTAAAATATCTTTCAATTCAAATATTTATCAAAATAAATATCAAGTCATTTCTAACCATTTCTATATTAAATTTTCATACCATTTCAACACTACCTTTCAGTTCCAAAATATCATATCTTTCAGAACTTCTTTTTAAATCATGTTAATATCAAAATGTCCTATCTTTCAAACTCCGTTTTTCAAATCATTTAATATCAAAAATATCATATCTTTCAAAACTTCGTTTCAAATCATTTTAATATATAAAAATATTATATCCTTTCAAAACTTCATTTTCAAATCATTTTAATATATCAAAATATCGTATCTTTTCAAAACTTCATTCATTTGAAATCATTATTCATTTTATTCAATCCAAAATACCATTTCAATTCATATTTTAAAACAGTTTATATTCCTCAAATTTTTTTTTTTCATTTCAATGAAGTTATTATGCTTAATAATTAAATTATTAAATTTCCAAAAATTTCAACTTCCAAAGTTCATTTATTCAGTTAAGTTTATCAATGCAGTGAAAATTCACTTTTCGCATCATTTAGAAAACTCTACGGAAAGTTACATTCAAAACAGTTCAATTTAACAAAAGACAACGTTTAAAAATGTTGTGATAGAGTTTTCTTAAATTTCAAATAATCTTAGTTAAATTCAAAAATCATAGTACTTACAACAATTTCTATAATATTTTTTTCAATAGCTTTTTTTTTAGTTCATTATCATCAACTATAGTATTTACAATTGTTGTAATATCATTTACATTGTAATTAATATCATTTCAAAAATACAGTCAATTAACTTCAAATATTCAATAAATTTTCTCAACCAGTTATATTGTTATTAAAACATTTTTAACTTATAAAGTCATACATTTTCACATTTATTACATCATTTAATTTTCCTCAAGCTCATGGTTTTACAGGGTTAAATTTCCATTCAAAAATCAAGATTTAATAATAATCCACTTATTAAAATGCAATGTTCAATTTTAAAATCCATTACTTTAAATTTCAACTTAACACTTAAGTTCAAATTCTCAAATATAACTTAGTTTTATTTTTATTTGCTTAACTAAAAGTTCACTTTACGTCAATTTCATAAATTTCCAATTCTAGTTATATTTCAAAGTTTCAACTTAAAATATTTATTCATTTCACATTTCAACTTTATTAAAATCATTAATATGATATAAAAATCACTTTAAATTCATTTTAATTCAAATTATCATAATTTCATATCCAATTAAATTTCCAGTTATAATTAAATCAAAATTTCCAAAATAACTTACGTTCAAAATTTCTAACTTTTTCATTAATTCATTTCACTTACAATTATCCAGAAAATCAATAATATTTTACAAAAATTTTATTTTTATTAAATTTCAAATCAAAATATTATAATAATTAAATTTCTAAAATATTTTAAAATTTTTAGAAAAGCATATTTTAACTACGGGCCCGTATAAAATTTTCTACGCTAGGTAAAGTGATACGGGTAATATATCATTTCAACCCGTAATTTACAAAGAAAATCCGGGTTTTATCATTTCAAACCCGCAATTCCAAGTCAAAATGAAAAATTTAAAACCATTCAGGCCTATCATTTCAGCCCATAACATTTTTTTTCTAACAGGGAACTTGCAGTGTGATCATATACAGAAATAATATAAACAAGGTCAATATCACAATATACAGTCATATATCAGATGTCCTGTGAAAATCTACAGTTTAACATGGTAATAACATGGTAATAACGTGGAAAAGCATATCATATGATCATCATAAATTTGCATAAACATTTTATATTACTAAACACTTGTCATCAATTCACTTTTGATAAGTATAAATGTCAGAGTGAGAAAGACTCACATTTTTCAAAGCTAGAGACCAAAACAACATACAAGCACGACTCCAAAGGCACGACAAGCACAATTGCACGACTTTTGATTTGAGTTGAAAGATAGCCAAGATATGATTTTGTATCAACAACCCAAAACAAAACAAACAAGACAATATATAAACATTCAACATAAAATAACATTGAAACAATTTTAAAATACAAAGCAAAATGAACAAGATAGATTGGACCTTGCTTCAACCACTTCAATGCTTGGCCTAAGGGACACTTATGCTTGGCTATGATGATGCTTTGACTCAGGTATGACATCATATAGGTCAGGTTTAACATCATATAGGCAAGGCAACAAGTGGAGTTGAAGGGAATGAGGCAACAATGGTCAAAAACATTGTTTTTAGGCATGCAGGTTGCAATTTGAAGGGTTTGGCCACCATAGATGGCTCGGCCATGGTCATGGTTGGTGGAGTAGATGGTGTTGGAGGCATGGAAGAGATGTAGGAGTTTGTGGCTGCGGCTATGGAGAAGAGTCCGATCCAAACTTAGAAGAGAAACAAGGCAAAATTGCATAGAAAAGTAAGAAAAGTAGAAAGAAGAGAGGGATTTACCTAATTTTTTTTCTTCATGGTGGAGGCCATGATTTTTAGGGTTTTGGGGCTTCAAAAATTCGTGAATGACAAGAGGAAGTCGGCTGCAAAGGATGGGGAAAGGAACAGCTAAGATGAATTGATGTATTAATGACAGAAGAAACTGCAAAAGAAATGGATAAAATGTTTTTTCCGTTTCTTATCTCTTAACCCTTTCAAATTTCTTATATATATTTATATACATCCAAATAACTGAAAATAATTAAAATCTCTGTTAAAATTTGAAAATATAACAGATAAACAAAATATTAAAAATTAAATATTAATTAGATATGATTAAATAAGAAAAATAGCACAGAAAAATGAAAACTAGACTTAAGAATTAGAAATAACTTCAATACAATTTGGAAAAATTTACTTGTGACGCCCCACCTCTATACCCACGCTAGCCAAGAACACTACGGTGTAGTGCTGTCAACTAGCGCGGAGAATAAGGCTGTTGAGGAGCGACCATCCATGTAATTTCTTATCACACGGTGGCTATAAAATGATCTTCGGAAACAAATATAGAAGTAAGCATAACATGCGAATCAATCACAGATATCCATATCACAAAGGCGGAAAGAGATATGAATATATATCACATAAAAGTGTACATCAGAGTAGTGGTCTAAAAAGATCCACGATAATACAAAAGAATAGCAACGCGTGCTATACAAAAGAATACAACTATGAGTCTATATCTCAAGTGTAAACAACAAAAGCTGCTAATCTAAACAAGTAGCCAAAAGTCTGAGTAGTGAATCACTGGGGGAGGAGTCGAGCAGTAGCACCTGTAACATCTCGGCCTGACCCGAGTATTATTTATAAGAAAATAATAAACGGATCAGCCTAGCTATAAATATCAGATGACATGATATAAAATAAAAGATATGGCATAAACATAAAATATCCATACTGACATACTACTATAAGTATGCAAATAATGATCAACAGGAGATCAACCGATAAGAGATAAATCAATATCACAAGAATCTTCTCAAAGATCCAAAGAGGGCATCATACCCTAAACTTGTACTCATGACAAGTCAAAGAGATAAATTCCAGAAATCAACACAAGAAATCCAGAAATCATAAAAAGGGAAAGAGGCCTATCACATGACGGTCCGAAGACCATGGGGAGCTACCCTATATGGATGAGTCTGAGTCACCCGAATGAGGTCAAGGCTAACCAAAAAGCAAAAAGGTATGTGTGAGTGGAATCACACAAGTGGTGTCTAGCCTAACCTTGCAATGAAAGAGACATCGCGCAATTGCTAGTCTAATTCATAAAGCGATCATCAAGATCAACGAGAAGTGTCAATTACACTAAGCTAGTAAATATAGAAGTTTAGCTTCATGTCCCATAACCACTTGCTTAACTTAAATATTTACGAACAAACTGTAAATCTTCACTAATAAAATTGTCACAAGAGGTTCAATCGAACAAGTCCAAGAATTAACCGACGAAGTGAACGCAAGCGTTTCATACCACTTGTTTTACTAAGTCGTTTAATTAGATTTCTCATCCGAGTGAGTTAAAGGCTTGTATATACTAATAGACTGGAAAACGGTTTAAGAAAAGAGCTTTGTTATTAAAAATAGAGTTGAAATTGTTTGTTAAAAGAGTTTTGATATTTACTACTAGTATTGAAACCTTTATATTATAAAGTGACAAAACACATAAGCAAGTGTAGAAACAATCAGTCACAAAGATCGCATACGGAGATGCGAATAAAATCCAAGGAAATCAGCTCAATATTTTTCAGATAAGATCCCCTACGGAGGGGGGGTCCGGGGGGGGGGGGGGGGTGGCAACCCCCCAAGGGGGTGCGGGGGCAACGCCACCGCTTACGGGGTTCGACCTGCCCGGTCAGGTCGCAGGGGTCCAGGGGGCAGCGCCCCGACCAAAACGGTACGACCTAGTGAAGATAAAATGAGGTCTAACGACCTAAGGGGAATAGGGTCGAGCGACCTAAGGGTTGCGACCTAGGGGTCCAAGGGGTCAAGCGACCAATCGGGATAAGGTCCAACGACCTACGAGTCAAAGGTCCAATGACCTATAGGGTTATAATGTCATGTGACCTATCGATTTATAAGGTCATGCGACCTAACGAGCTATGGCCAAACGACCTAGTAATGGTAGTAGGGTTGAGCGACCTAAAGGTTTAACCGGTCAAGCGACCTAAGGAAGGTAAGGTGTAACGACCTAACGCTCGCGACCTAACGATCTAAAGGCCATGCGACCTAGAGGAAAACAAGGTCAAGCGACCTAAAACGTCGCGACCTAACGACCAAAAACGTCGCGTCCTAGCGACCTAAAAATGGAAGGAAAGGCCGAGCGACATAACGAAGAGGGGGTGAGCGACCTATGGTCATAAACGAGGTCGAGCGACCTATAGAAGCATAGGATGCAGCGACCTAAAAATTGAAGGCAAGGCCGAGCGACCTAACGAAGAGGGGGTGAGCGACCTATGGTCATAAACGAGGTCGAGCGACCTATAGAGGCATAGGATGCAGCGACCTAAAACGTCGCGACCTAGCGACCTAAGGGGATAAGGGCCGAGCGACCTAACATTCGAACGACCTACGACCTAAGGAGCTTGCGACCTAAAGCCCAACGTGAAACGACCTAACTCCGAAGTGAAGATTCAAGGCAGTGCGACCTAGTGCGATAACACGCGAACGGCCTAAGGGTTAGGTCGCGAACGACCTAAGGGTTAGGTCACGAGCGACCTAACTCCGAACACACGAAAATGGCCAGAACGACCTAAGTGCAGAAAATTCATCAAAACGCTAAAAATTGAAGTTTTTCGCCAATCCAATCCAAACCAAATGCAAATGTGCATGCAAAAGTGATAGGGAATCATTCCCAATAGTCCAATATAGTTATAGACTAGATTTGTGAGATAAAAATCTCACCTTTTCTCCAAAACCCAATGAAAATGAAGAACAAAGCTTGAAGGCAAATGGAGAAGCAACCACAAGCTTGAATCCGATGTCTTCTTCTTGAATTTGGAGTTGAATGTTGGAGTTGCAATAAAACAAAGACTTTGGAGTTTTAATTTCTCATTCCATTCACCATTTTTGTTGAAGCTTTAGTGTTAGGAAATGAAATGAAGCAATGAAGAAGAAGGGGGGTGGAACTTAGGCCTAATGGGCTAAAAGTCCAAACCAAAGGCTCGAGTGAAAAAGTGGTGAAATCCCACTAACCCCAAACATATCAATGTTTATACTTAGAAGATTGCAAACGACGTTTCGAACTCAATGGAAGTGGTCTCGAGTCCTAATTTGACCGTTTGCAAAAAGTAGCTTCGGACCAAAATCCGATTAACGATAAAATATTTAAATAAAATATTTAAATATAAAAATCGATAAATATGCGGGTTGTTACATTACTTAAATTTAAATACATGCAAAATGAATAAAATAAAGTAAAACACAGCAAATAAAAGTGAGTGCATTAAATAAATAAATAAATTTTAATTATATATAATTAAAATAAGAAAATGGCTTAAAATTGTAGACTGGGCTTTAAAATTAGAAACAAATCCAAATGAACTTTAGAAAATCTTCATGGACTTGTAAAATATTTATAACAAATAAAATAACATAAAAAATAAAAGTGCACTCACAAAAAAAAAAAATATTAAATATAATTTTTATGAAGAAAATGGTAGAAAATTAGAAAACGGCCTTTAAAAATAGGAAATAAATACAGTAAATTTTAGAAAAATTCTATTATCATTTAAAAATATTTAAAAGTCAAAATATACATAATAAAAGATATTATCACATATTAAAAAAAATATAACCAAGAAGAAGTAATTTACGCAAAATAGTCATTGTTAAATAACCCTATATACGCACAATATTGTAAAGGGTATAACTTTCACAATTTACATCCAAATTCAACAAAACGAAAAGTGGTGTTCTTATAATTTTATGTACTTTAATAATAAAAGAAAAAATTTAAATTTTTAAACTTTTAAAATTTTAATTTGAAAGTCACAGTTTGACTATTTTGACCAAAATCAGCATTTCAGGCAAATATTCAACTTACAAGATTATATTTAAATAATAAATTTAATCATTTCAAATAAGTAAAATAAGTTTTGAAATCAAAATCTTACATTAAAAATAATTAAAATATACAATAAAATAATTACAAAATATAGGGTTGTTACAATCAGCTTACGGATCCGATGAAACTGGTTTCGTCGAAATCCGAGACCTTTTGAAAAATGACTATTTTAACTCGCCAAAATAATATTAAAACAATTTCAACGCGTTTCGAGCTGCCACGGTCAAACGACAACTCCGATTGCTACGAAAATTAAAATCCGATAATAACTAACTATTACGGATCCAATGGAACTAGTTTCGTCCAATTCTGAGACTGTTCAACATTTGGCTATTTTCCAATCGATGATTAAGTATTAAAATATTCAATTTTTACAAATTTACTTTTAATTCGATTTTAAAAGTTCTACAACATCATTCAAACTTTAATATGATAAAATAAAATTTTACAAATCATTTTTTAATCATACTAAACCTGTTATTCAATTTATCCAATAAATTCCAATTGTAAAATCTTATTAACTCTATTATAATCCCAATATAACTTACATTCACTTTGGAAACCAATTTGAATTATATTAAATCAAATTTTAATTATTCACTCTATTTTCATATATTAAATTTCAATATCAAATTAATCATATCAAATTCGGAATTTAGTTATTCAAACATTTATAATATTAAATTTAAAAAAAATTGATTATTCTTAAATCACTATCTTTTGAAATATTCAAACGAACTTATAAAATTTAAACAAATTCAAATTATAGAACAACCATTTTCATTAAACAGTTATTCAATTCCAGTTATTCAATTAATTCAATAGATTCCAAATATTAAATAAACAATTTAATTGTTCAATATTTGATGGATTTCAATATTGGATTTTTAAATAAAATTTCATTATCAGTCGATTTACTATATTACACCAAATGAACTCTACATTATTATTAATCCACAGTTAGAGATAATGCACTCAACTAATATATGAACTTTCATTTCAATTGCAATTGGTTCACAAATTCAATTCGACCAACTAAATGAATAGGTAACTTAAATAATTATCACCGTTAACTTTTAATTTCCTCTATGTTTATTATTTACAAACAAGTGTCACAGTTACCTACACAATACAAATTCATTCAATTACCTTTGACTACATAACATTTCAATTGATTTGGGATTTTATTTAATTCATAAATAATTAACCTAGATAAAATCCTGTTGCATTTCATTCTAGTTATTATTATTCCAAACGACTTACAATTTTTTTCTAACGCTAAATCACGAAATCTTATTAAATTAGCTATTTTAATTATCGAAAATTTATGGGTCGTTACACTCTCCCCCACTCAAAACTTTTCGTCCCCGAAAAGGAAAAAGAAGAGAAAAGGAACTAAGTAAAGAATTCAACATTTGATATATTTTATTCAAAATTATCCGCTTATAAAACAATGAAATTCCATTTATAAAGTCATAACTACGCTTCCACTAAGTTACTCCAAACGGCTTCCTAACTTTAAAAGTTAGTAATCAAAACAAGTTATAAAAAATTTTAAACTTGAAAAATTTTCTAACACCCGGATTTTACGGAAAATTTCGATAGAGTCTCATTTGCGCTGCTCGATCGGAAAAAAAAAAGACAGTATATATATCACAAATATACATCTCATCATGTGATGAGGCATCTCGCAGGGAAAAAGTGTAAAAGTACGGTATGTAATCCGAGATATGTACCTTATATATTGTTAGCGAGCATATACGGCTAATATAGCGCAAAAGCGAGCTCCAAATGCGAAGCAAGCGCAATCCGCACCTACTAAACGCTCAATAACTAAGTTAGAACCATGCATATAAAGATAGATCGATATACTTAGCCTACACAACATATATATAACATATTTAGCTTCAAAACTGAGATTCCAATTTCAGGACAGCAAACAAATCTTAGTTTTAGGACACCTAAACGATAAAATTCGGCAACATAATATAAAAAAAAGTTGTTGCATTCATTTCAGGCTTTCTGAAATGTCCAAAATCATCGAATTTGGACCATATGTTCAAAATTTATGGCCGTTTTACTTAGAGGATACGCCTCAGCCTGGGCAATGAATTGCGTAGGTCAGCGATGTTCACCCGCGTTTTCGACCTTCTAAACGAGATCAAAACACAAAACACTTAAAACAAAAGTTTTAGTTTAAATTCTTAGCTTTACAGAAAGTGTAAGATCATCAAAATCCGATAAACCAGTCAAAAGATATGGCGAAAATACTAAGGGTGTATACTACCGATTTTACTTATTTTTACACAGGATAGCGAGTAACATTCAAGTTTTTAACCTAGTAGACGAAGGAATTTTCTCAAGTTATCTAAACAAAATTTGTGCTATAGTTTCTAAGATTTTCGAAAATTCCAAGATCGTCGAATTCCGTTCAGCCATTTAAAAGTTATGGTTGTTTTCGTTTCAGCATGTATTGGACAATTTTGGATTTTTCTCAAAAATTTGCTCTTATTATTTCAAAGTACAAACCATCAAAACTTTAAATTTTCTAAAGAACAATCATAAACACAAAGTCATTTATTTTCTTGTTCATCCATGCAATAGGTTTACATTCAATTTGTTTCTGATTTATTCAAGTTTGTTTCATTCATATTTTAAATTCAAGTCAATTTGCTTCAATTTAAATTGAATTCAATTATATTTAATTTCACTTTGCTTCAAATTTGAATTTTTTTTTTAAATTTTATTCCGTTTATTCAATTCCATTAACACTACTACTTAATCAATTTTCATCCATCTAACAACCAATGCATATCAAACATTAACATCCATCCCAAAATCTACACTAAATCAATTATACATTTCCAAGTCAATTTTAATTTCATACACTTCCAAGTTTATTGACATTTAGTTATATTCAAATTTAATTAGTTTCCATTTACCAATTTTATATTTCATTAATTTTAAATTTTATTCATTCACTTATATATATTATACATTTTACAGCTTAAATTTCTTCTATATTTACAACTATCAAAAGATATTCACATTTTTTTTTCACTCTCACACTGGTATATTATTTCTCTACTTATCCTTATTAGCATTTTAAACCTTTTAAGTATTTGGTAAGTTATAGTTATGCAAATAGAATATAGTTAAACAACATACAACTTCCTTTCATTTAAAGTTGAATTTTCAATTAATTAATTCTTAAGTCATTTCTTAAATTTCACTATAATTTAATTTCACATTTACATTCACATATAGTATTTTCATTTTATATTAACATAATTATGAATCACCCTTAAATGTTAATTTAAATTCCAATTGTTTACTATCAATTTTTATTTATATTTGCAAACCATTAATTAAATGCATATTTCATTATTCAAACCTATACTTGTATATTATCCAATTAACAATTCATATAACATTTTTGAACTTCTTAAATATTTTGGTAAGTTATATCTATGCTATAGAATGAAATTTAATACTATGCGAGTTTTACAGTTTCAATTTTATTTTAAGTTCATAAATTCCTAATTCTAAGGATTTCTACTTCAATTGATATTTTCACTTAGCTCTTAGGTTCATTTCTCATTTCACAATTCAGAAGTTCCTTGATAATTCAAGTCTAAATTCATTTCAATCATTAAAAAAAATCATTAATTATTAAAGGACTTAAGAATTCCAATCCCGGTTTCATTTCAAATCAAGTTTTGAAATAATATATACTTATATAATTTATATATCAAATCATACTATAGAGAATACAAAATAAAATAAAATTTGAATCAAAACAAGGTTTGGACAAACTATTAAGTGGTCTCCCCCACTTTGACTCTCGAAAATAAACGCCGATGATGCATGCACTCATCACCGAAATCATTTTCTAGCGTCAAGAGAAGGGAATATAACACTTATCGTTAAAAAAAATCCTTCGAAAACAATTTCAACTCAATTATACTATCATATAATACTCATAATATATTTTTTCAAATTCTTGTAAGTCAATTTCAAACACCGGAATTTAAATTCCCAAATCCAAGTTAAAATTCATTTATATTCATTATCAGTTGTGTTTACAAGATTTCATTTTCCTAAATCCATTGTTATTTAATCAATTGTTGTAAATATTGACTGATCAAACAATAACGATAATAATCTAATATAATCATCTCCTAACAATCAATTCAACCAAAATGAATAAATATTCAAATAATTGTTTTATATAAAATATATTTCAAAACGATATTGTGTTGGTTTGTGTTATTCGAGTGTGTAGAAATTCCTATCGACGCCTTGGCGTCCCAAGTATCGACCAGAATTCATAAATACTCAACGGAACAAAGTTAACACAATATAAAACCATTTTATATCAAATAACAAGTACGCGCTCTCTCATATACACTCAACTCATTCATATAGTTTACCTCTATTTCAATGAGTTATTCCCCACTAGAGCCAAGGTTTATCGCTAAACCAAGGCTCTGATACCAACTGTAACAACCCGCCTTTTTGGATAGTTTAAACCGACGATCAAATACACATGTTGATTCCAAACCATTCAAAAGGGCAGATGGTTATTGGGATAAATAAGAAAAGAAAAAGAAAGAGAAATAAAGGAAATGAAACAACACAGAATCTCGCAGCGGAATGATAAAATATAATAGTCAAATAAACATTTCATGAAGCTGTTTACTATACTTTGACAATTATTTATACAACATTTATCAGAGTTATACATTTACAACAGAACAAATAAATAATGCAGCAGACAATCATGATGCAAAGATAATAATAGTAATAGTATACCAAATCTTCGTCTTCATCCTCCAGAATAGATCTTCAAAAATCTGAAAAAGTCAGGACTGGCCCGAGCGTATTGAAAAGACAAAACACTCGAGTCAGGACTAAAATATCCTTATGAAAGTTAAATCAATCGTAAATAAATATGAGTATAACGGCGTCGGAGATGTTTACGGGGTTTGACATCTCCTATCCAGTGTCAACGTGTGCGCAATAACTCAAGAGATGTTACGGGATTTCCATCTCTCAAGGATCCGTGAAACTATCTACTATGTAGTAATATACGCTAATTAGATAATGCCTATAAGTAATATAAAGTATCAAAATAGCGTTAAGGCGTTACCATAATCCCCCTTAACACATTTTTATAATGCCATAGTCTATACAGCACCGTAAGCCCCACTGTAAACTGGTGGTTATCAGAGGGTACCCCATAGGTATAACACAAAGCATAACGTAGTGGTCGCGAATAGGATAATCAGTATGACAAGGTACGTGAGGCGATACCAACTAGGATACTAGTAGTTGCGTGATCCGGACTCATGTTGGGCATAGCCAGCAGCCACCCCAACACCGCGAAACAACACTCCCAAATCAAGGGGTGCACCCAAATCGCATCACAAATGTAATAGAAATGGTATCGAAGAAGCGTGTCCGCTAGAGGTGGCGAATCTCAATGGCCCGGCGTGGCTCCTGTTTTAGTCATGTCAGGGGTCATCCAATATCGTTCTCCTTCTTCAGTCAACGCGTTCACCAAATCATCCACTTCATTCTGGATCAACACTCCGCGTATAATAGTTATTAAAGTGGTGTTCGGTATCGACAGAGAGTATGTCCATATCCGATCCCGGTCTTTTTAATAACTACGTATTATTACACCGTTGGCTCTTTTACATTTCAAATCGATTCATAATTGATATCAAAATATTATATTCGCTTCAAAAATCAAATCCATTTCCAATATCATCGTATCTATTCAACTGTAAGATTCCGTTTCAAAAATCATTTTTCGCATCAATATCTCATTTCGTTTTCAAAATCATTTCGAATTTCAATTTAGGTTGCAACTTCATTTAACTCAATTCGTATTTAAATTCAAGATTTAAATATAAACATTTCACCTTATTGACCAGCTTAGGATTTTAGAAAAATAGTTTTAAGTAGTTTAAAAGTAGTTTTAAATAATTAAAATAGTTATAATACTTTAAAATCTTAAAATGGATTTGAAATAGATAAATTTAGTTTAAAATAATTTAAATTGGGTTAAGTAGATTTAAAATAGATTAAAATAGTTTAAGTATTCAAAATGGTTTATATAACCGAGTAATTTGGAAAACAAAACAAAACAGCTTCAAAATCAATCCATTTCAATTATAACTTCCCAATTCAAATCAATTCCAATTTCCATTCTACCGATTCAATTTCGATTTCAATTCAATCAACATCAATTTTTACTTCGAATTAATTCAATTTTTCATTCACCTTTAATTTATTAAATTTCAATTCATATCGATTTGGAGCTTGATTTCTCAAAATATCAATTTATAACAGTTAACAAAAATTTCCAATAATATTCAAGTTTAAATCCAAATTCCAAATATGATTCAATTCCAAACTCGATTTCAAAATATCATTTTTTTATATCACTTTTACTTAGTAATATTCAATGCTCGAATTAAGGTTAAATCTTTAAACAAATCAATTTTCGACATTCAATCATATCCAATTTCAAATTTCAAAGTCTCAACTTAAGTATTTAACAAAATTCCTTTAACCAAAATTTATTTCAACATTACAAACTCAATTTTTTCGATGAATTCAATTTCTATAAATCGATTTCTATTTATAACTTTTAAATCAAAACATTTAAATAAATTTCAATTCGACGATTTCAAAAAAATTATTAATTTAGCCAATTCGGTGTCCGTATATAATTTTCTATCCTATGGCCAAGTAGTTATTTATTTCAATTGAATGTCAGGGATGAATATATTTATCACTTAAATCAATCATAGTGGCATATGTATGCATAACAGGTTATATATATGCAAATAAGCATCCAGACATTTAAATATCAACCAATAGCATCCATCGAAATAAATCATCCAATAGACAATACAATTCGTAGCAATTTCATAGTTATCAATGTCAGAAAATTTAATCGCAATTAAATTTTAATTTCAATTTATCTGTCAATTTAATTTCAACGGTTAATTCAAATGACAATCTATATGACAATTAAATTTCATCAAACAATGACAAATAAAATCATAACACTTCATAATGTCAAATTTAACCAGCATAAAGATATTTAGTACGGTGTGAGCGTTATAAAACACTCACCTTGATTTTTACGATTTTAAATCAAATCAAACGACGTTCGATTAACCCAAAATTTTCTCTAGCTCCAAAAGATTCCGATCCAGCTCCATAGCGTAGTGCTCGACAAAACGATTGCAACGCAATCCGTTTCGCACGATTCCGACCTCGCATCAACAAGTTATGATATTTAGAAGTTAATACAAATTTTTATATATATTAATTACAATTCCTTTTAAATTTTAAACCACAGCTAACATCATCACCGTTCGTTTCCTTGCCCACCCATCTGACCGCACGCACGCTATCTCCTTCCCAGGCGATAAATCGCGTACAGAAACCCATCAACGCCCCGTCTTCCTCGACACGCGAGCCACCTAACTCGATTCCAAAATGATCAAAGACCACCACCAGGTTGCCCAACGCGAGCTCGACCCACGACAGCGATCTCGGCAAACTCGGTCGCTTATAGGTCTCATAATTTGTGCCCAAACGCGCACGCTTCTCGAGCCCTTTGTCGTCTATCTAGCATGAATTTCTCGATCATAGCCGTTCACTTTGTAGAGCTCGACATGCTCTTTGATTTTCTAGTTGAGGGTATTACACGAAAGTTAATGGATGTGGAGAAATTGAGGCAAGAAAGGAACGCGTTTCTGTCCGTTGAATTGCTTAGGGCCGGCGGCTAGGGTTAGAGGGAGAGGGTTTGCAATTTTGTGAAAATGGGTGGCCTTTTATAGAATTTTAACGAACACTATTCATCCCGGAATTTCCGACTCCAAATCTCGCGCGGTGACCAGCGTTCCTAGGGTTTATCCAGCGTTCCGGACACAATGGACAGGTTTCGGAAGCTAATTCGATCGTCTGTGCGAGTTACGGAAATAAACGATCGATTTTAAATTAAATCGATTAAATTAATTTCTAAGCGTTTTGGCTTGCCCAGGACAAACGGTAAATCCGATTGATATGAAATTTGAAATCTTACAATAATATCACCTTACGGATCCGATGAAAATGGTTTCGTCGAAATCCGAGACCGTTTGAAAAATGACTATTTTAACTCGCCAAAATAATATTAAAACAATTTCAACGCGTTTCGAGCTGCCACGGTCAAACGACAACTCCAATTGCTACGAAAATTGAAATCCGATAATAACTAACTATTACGGATCCAATGGAACTAGTTTCATCCAATTCTGAGACTGTTCAACATTTGGCTATTTTCCAGTCGATGATTAAATATTAAAATATTCAATTTTCACAAATTTACTTTTAATTTGATTTTAAAAGTTCTACAACATCATTCAAACTTTAATATGATAAAATAAAATTTTACAAATCTTTTTTAATCATATTAAACCCGTTATTCAATTTATCCAATAAATTCCAATTGTAAAATCTTATTAACTCTATTATAATCCCAATATAACTTACATTCACTTTGGAAACCAATTTGAATCATATTAAATCAAATTTTAATTATTCACTCTATTTTCGTATATTAAATTTCAATATCAAATTAATCATATCAAATTCGGAATTTAATTATTCAAACATTTATAATATTAAATTTAAACAAATTTGATTGTTCTTAAATCACTATCTTTTGAAATATTCAAACGAACTTATAAAATTTTAACAAATTCAAATTATAGAACAACCATTTTCATTAAACAGTTATTCACTTCCAGTTATTCAATTAATTCAATAGATTCCAAATATTAAATTTAAACAATTTAATTGTTCAATATTTGACGGATTTCAATATTGGATTTTTAAATAAAATTTCATTATCAGTCGATTTACTATATTACACCAAATGAACTGTACATTATTATTAATCCACAGTTAGAGATAATGCACTCAACTAATGTATGAACTTTCATTTCAATTGCAATTGGTTCACAAATTCAATTCGACCAACTAAATGAATAGGTAACTTAAATAATTATCACCGTTAACTTTTAATTTCCTATAAGTTTATTATTTACAAACTAGTGTCACAATTACCTATACAATACAAATTCATTCAATTACCTTTGACTACATAACATTTCAATTGATTTGGGATTTTATTCAATTCATAAATAATTAACCTAGCTAAAATCCTGTTGCATTTCATTCTAGTTATTATTATTCCAAACGACTTACAATTTTTTTCTAACACTAAACCACGAAATCTTATTAAATTAGCTATTTTAATTATCGAAAATTTACGGGTCATTACATTTTTTTTATTAAACTAGTGCAAATCATATTCCTTCCCTGATGTCAAATCTCACAGTTACCTTCAGGTATGAATGAGTACCCACCATATGAGTAACAGTTGAACTTTTTAGTATACACCCAATTTACTTATGAATAGCAATCCTTTACCGTTTACTTTGAGGATAATCTCCTTCCTTTGATTTAATAAACTATTCATTCGGTTATAACCATATATATATATATATATATATATATATATATATATTTATGGATTTAAATTACCCCCACGATACAGTGACATTGGAAATATGGTTACAGTGACAATGGGAAGTCTTTTTTTTTTCGAGATCTTAGTTTAAAACCAAAGCAGGCAAGAGCAGATACACATCAATGCATAAATATATACAGACAATTTACTCTATATAACAAGAATTATTCACAGAAATTCCATCGAGAGAAACCCTAGCCACGGCCTTACATGTCGCTGCTTCTAGTCCTGACGAACCCCTTCGATGGTCGCAAACGCGCAATACCAATTCCCAAACTCGACTTGAACAACGTCCCTTCGAAGCTGTCCCTCGATCGCGCAATCTCGTCCACCATTGTCGCCGACAGCAAGACGCACCACGCAAACTCACGAACCCTACAAATTGCGATGCCGAGCCCCTACCCATTCGACTTCGGCTTCTGATAAAAGACGCGAGGGTGGACGAAACAAAATGTCGATTTGATTTGGGAAAAACAAGTGCGGCCATTTTTTTTTAAGTTTGATTTTATTATCTGTATATGGAAATAGGGGGGACGGGGAGAAGATATGGGTTTTGGGTGGCTTCCAATGTACGCTGGTTTGATAGTAAAAATATCTCTGACAAGTGTTCCTTAAATTTTATTATATTGTAAAATTTCCAAACGTCTCGATAAGCATAACGCGAAACTCCAGACTCCGTATCGGACATGCCGACAGGTGCTTTTAAGGTCTTACCCGCATTCTGAAACCAATGGAACATGATTCGGAGGCTAATTTGATTGTATGAGCGACTTACATAAGAAAACGATTAATTTTAATTTAAATCGATTAAAATAGTTCTACGCGTTTCGAGCTGTCAGGGTCAAATGACAACTCCAATGGCTACGAAAATTGAAATCCGATAATAATTAACTATTACGGATCCAATGGAACTCCGAGACTGTGCCTCGGAAGGCTATTTTTAAATTCAATTTAAACGATATAATTTTAAAACTGAACAAATTATCTTTAAATTAAATTCCAATCATTCTATTATCTCCAGTATTATCATTATAAATCTTATAAGCCTTCAAATTATTTAAACAGGCTTAGAAATATTAGATTCAACAATTTACCCAATCTTCAATTATTAACATCAATATTTAAACTATATAATCCAATGATTTAATTATCAAGTAAATATTTATATCAGGAATTCAAGTTAAAATTAACTTTTAAATATTTAAAAATCGATTAATTATTCCAATTTAATTTGTTAAAATTTCTGGGTCGTCACAGCTTTTTGTTTCTGCCCGTTATTCCGGACCCACATGTCTCCTCCTCCTCTAGTTGCTCATCTCGTTGCTCCCTCCCGTCTTCCTCTTGCTCTTTATCGATCTCCATCCCCATGCTTAGCAAGGCGGAGATTGCGATCATTAATGATCGCCTTGCTTGCCTCTCGAAGAACTTGTCTTCTTCCAGGCCTTGCTTTCCGCAGTCGGGTCCGCAGGAGTCTTTTGGAGATTCCCCGGATGATGCATCTCGGATCTCGGGCTCCCGCCCTCGTCGCTCGTCTTATCGCAAGCCGAGAGGTGCTCCCGTCACCCCTCGCACCATCCGCACTCGCTCTATAGCGGCGACTGAGCAGACCGACAGGTCCGCTCGCTATTCGTTATACCTTATCTGAGTTGAGTTTGCTCTCCATCCCATTTCTGTTTTCCTTCTTTCTATCCGCTATTTCATTCAACATGTCGAACTTTCTTTTCTGGAATATCCGTGGTATCGGCAATGATGCGTCCTTAGCTAGGCTGAAGCGCATTGTCCGGAAAGACTCTGTTTGTTTGGTGGCTCTTTTGGAACCTTTTATGGGTCCTGGAGATGTTTCCAAAATTGTGTTGTCACTCGGGTTTGGCGGCGCATTGTCTAATGTTTCGGGAAAGATTTGGATTCTTTGGTCCAAAAGCTTTCTTGTTCGCCCTATTTTTGACTCGGTTCAGCTTTTTTCTGTGGCTTGCTCAGCTTCTTCCTTCCCTCAACCATTTCTTTTCTCGGCAGTTTACGCCAAGTGTGATCGGATTGAGAGGTTGTCCCTTTAGGCTGATATCCTTTCGCTCTCAGAGTTGGGCTTCTCTTACTCTGTTGTTGGCGGTGATTTCAATGTAGTTGCTAGCCAAGCCGAAAAACAGGGGGAGCGGCTATCAATCGTTCTTCGGTTACGGATTTCAACTCCTTTATTATTAGCTCCGGTCTCTCCGAAATTCCTTTCGTTGGCTCTTCTTTCACCTGGTCTAACAACCACGAAGGTCCGAACCGTATCCACTCGCGGTTGGACAGAGCTTTTGGGAGTGATGATTGGCTCAATCACCCTTTCTCCTTCTCCATCTCTCATCTCCATCGGACTTTTTCTGACCATGCCCCTTTGATCTTGCGTTGTTCCTCCCTTTCTCTTTCGGGGCCTTCTTCTTCCCGTTTCCAGAGTATGTGGAGATCCCATCATTCTTTTCTTCAGGTAGTGGAGGATTCGTGGAGTTCTCCTATCGCTGCCTCCCCTTTGGGGATTTTCTCCTAAAAACTAAAAGGTCTCAAGGTTTGCCTAAAGACCTGGAACGTTCAAGTTTTCAAAAACATCTTTGACCGTGTTCGGGCCGCGGAGGAGTCTCTCATCCTTACTGAATCTTTGTTCGACGAAAACCCTTCCGCCGCCAACAAGGAGAAGTGGGCTTTGGCCCAGTTGGCCTTCTCCTTAGAACTTCGTGTCGAGAACACCTATCTTCGCCAAAAGGCGAGGGTCAAATGGGTGGTCCATGGGGACTCGAATTCCAAATTTTTCCATTCCTCAATTCGTTAGAAAAACAGCCTTCTTTCAATTCGTGAGATTCTTCGGTCGGATCTCACTTTGGCTTCAACACCGGCTGAAGTCAAAGAGACCGTCTTGTCTCACTTCCAATCATTTATGGGAATTCCCTCTGTCTCGGATTCCGACCCGGTCCTCTATTCCTTCATCCCGCGGCTAATCTCTCCTACAGGTAGTTCTGCTTTAGCGGACCCCCCTTCGTCGGAAGAGATCCGAGCCGGTGTCTTTTCTCTAAGCAAGGATAGTGCCAGCAGGCCAGATGGCTTCAACGGGGTGTTCTACCAGAGTGTGTGGCCAATCATTCAGCTAGACTTCTGTTTGGCGGTTCAGCACTTTTTTACGGGCGGTATCCTTCCCATTGGTTGGTCCTCCACAAACATGGTCCTTATTCCGAAGTGTGATAATCCTCGGTCATGCATGGATTTTCGTCCCATCAGCTTGTGTAATTTCTCAAACAAAGTTATCTCCAAGGTGCTGGCCATTCGTTTGGCTCCGTACCTTAATCGCATCATATCCATCTCTCAAGCGGGTTTTGTTAAAGGTCATTTAATCACTGATAATGTCCTTTTAGCTCAGGAATTGATTTCCCATCTTGATCGGAAGGTTAGAGGATCTAATGTTGTTTTCAAACTTGATATAGCTAAGGCTTACAATCGTATGTCATGGTTTTTCGTCATCAGGGTTTTGCGTGCCTTTGATTTCCCTGAAACCCTTATTGATTTGGTGTGGAGGCTCATTTCCAATTGTTGGTTCTCCGTTCTCATCAACGGATCGGTCAACGGTTTCTTCAAGGCGGGTAGAGGTTTACGTCAAGGCGACCCACTATCGCCTTCTCTTTTCGCCATTGCGGTAGAGGCTCTTATCGGCGGAACTCACTCCCTCACGATCTACGATCAGGTCCAACGTTTTGGGTTACCAAGGGGGTGCCCGCTCGTTTCCTCCTTATCTTTTGCGGACGACATTGTCATTTTCTCGAATGGCAACCGCTCTTCTGTTCGGCAGCTTCTTCGCTTCATTCAACTATACGAGAGGTGCTCGGGCCAGCTTGTTAACTCCTCCAAGAGTTGCTTCGTTCATGTCAAGGACATGTCTCCTTCCAGGGTTTCTTGGCTTCAGGAATCTACCAGTTTCAAGGAAACTTCCCTTCCGCTTCCTTATCTTGGTATAGTACTCTATCGAGGTAGGAAACTTAATGCTATTTTCGATCCTTTGACGGACAAGGTTAGAGGGAAGATTATCCGTTGGAATGTGTCTCTTCTGTCTCAAGCGGGTAGACTGGTTCTCATCGAATCTGTCTTAGGCTCGATGGGCACTCATGTCTTCGCTGCGATGACCCCTACCTCTTCCTTTTTTCGATCTTTCCAGTCTTTGGCCTCGTCCTTCTTTTGGGGGTCAAAGGTTGATATCCACCGCCATCACTGGGTCTCATGAGACGTCGTGTGCCGCCCCATTAGTGAGGGAGGATTAGGCTTGCGCAATCCAAAGGACATCTGTTCTCTCTTTGCTTGCAAATTGTGGAACCGGTTTGAGGCTAACGACTCCTTATGGGTGTTGTTCCTCCACGCCAAATACCAGCGGCTGTCAGTCTCTGGGTACACCGGATCTCCTTATTTCGCTAGCGAGACCTGGAACACATGCAATCTGTTAAATCGTTCTCTGACTCTAATGGCGGCTCTAGCGGCTGGGATGGCGGATCCTTTTCTATCTCCAAGGCTTGGAATTCGGCTCGTACCCCAGCTCATGTCCTTCCTTTGTTCTCTTTCATCTGGGATTCTAGAATTCCTCCTAAAGTGTCTCTGTTCATGCGGCGAATCCTACATAATGGGCTGCTATTAAACGAGAACCTCCAGAGAATTGGTATTCCTACCATCTCCCGATGTAGGTGCCGTGGAATCGGGGATACAGAATCCTTGTGCCATTTACTTTTTATGGGCTTCTCTGCCAGATCCTACTGGAATTACTTCAGCAACCTTATTGGTATTCGAGGAATTATCATATCTCCTTCAGATTTACAGAGAAACTGGTGGCACAGTGTTTCTGGTAAATCTCTTCGCTCGATAATTTTTCGCTTGATTCCTTGCCTGATCTGTTGGCACCTGTGGTGCACGTGGAACATGGCAATTTTTGAGGACTGTCCAATGGATCCATATTCCATTATTCGTTGGGTTAGAAATGATGTCTTCTTGGCTTTTCATGGCAGACCTTTTAAGGGTTCGGTCAGCTCTCGTTCTAGTCGTCTTGTGGGTCTTTTATCTATTTCCTGTGTTCAGGCACCCTCTAGAGTTGGAGTTGGCTGACTTCATCGCTTACCCCCCTTTATTTCTCATTTCGTGGATGTTGTTTTTTCAGGCTATTGCTTTTCAGGTTGGTCCAGGGTCTTCTGTCGTATTCTTTTATTGGGGTTTTCTGCGTGATATTCTATGCTAGTTCTGGTGGGCTCGTCTGCTCTGATTGCTGTTGTTTTGCTCGCTCTTCATTCGTCATCTTTATCGGGCAGTTTCTTCTCGGGTACTCGATGACGATGATCCTATGGGCAGTTGTTTCTTTGGATTTCATCCAGATTGATCTTTGACTGTTTCTTGCGGTCGTCTTCCTCTCCTATTTGCGGACTTATGCTGTTTCTTTAGGCTTTTGTTATTGCATTGTCGTTTGGTTTGATTCGGAAGTCTTGTTTACTTTTGTTTGCTGGTTACCTGTTAGGCATGTTGACAACTTATGGTTTTGGTTTATATATTTCACTATTTTTTTTAAAAAAAAAGAGTAAAAAATAATAATTCATAAATCATGGTTGTTTTTCGTGACCAATCAATGTTTTTTCTTCTTTTTTTGACTAGTAGCAGCTAAAATGGTTTTCGTTGAACCCTTACACGGTTTTTTGATGAGTTTTTATCAAATTTCGTTTCGCATGAATTATAAAATTGTAAACTTTTTATTTGGAAGGATTATGCATAACATTATTTTTAGGTGGAGTCTTCCTAAATTTTGCTCTCGTTTATCCAAAAATAAAATTCCTTTAGCAATGTCCTTATTCACATATAAATTGAATGGAGAAACGCAAGTTTGATCCAGATGTATTCTTCATGGATGAATTATATAGATAGCACAAGCTTGATGACGAAGAGAAATCATGCATAAATACATCAACTATACAGATACATGGGTTGAAATCCTTATATTAATGGGATTGATTGAAAATAAATAGTTGACAAGTCAATCCGATCGATCCCACTACCCAAATTTTATGGGACTTTGGACAATGCATCCTATTTAATTAAAATTGTGAACATCGTTCAGACACATAACAAATTTAAGTGTTGATTAATCGATTATGATGAGAAAGCGATATAAAGTAGTATATATAGAAATAAAATAAAACTTTATCTAAGCATTTACGGCTACGCAGCTTTAATTAGTGGAATAGAGTGAATATAGATCCAATAAGAAATTAATGAATTATAGGTCAGGCAAAGAGTTCTAACCCAAATCATTTACTCTTATACCCTTAATATACATATGCATATACATGCACATATACATACATAGATATGTATATACATATACGTACACACACACACACATATATATCTTCTCATTAAAGGTACTTACATTCATCGAATTCGACTATTAATTAAAAGAATAAAATGAAATGTTTAATTAAGGGATTTTGTATTAAGGGAAAATAATTAATAAGATTAGATAATGAGGGATATTAGTCAAACAATAACTCTTACCCGTAATGTAATTAATTACCCTTGGACGTGAATAAGGAAATATGGAACTGCATACACATTTCCATATTCTCATTCAAGGGTAATTATGTTGATTAAATTCGACTATTAATGAAATGAATAAAACATGGAATATCTTAATGAAGGAATTTTATATTAAGGAAAAGAAATAAATAGGATTAGGCAAGGAGGATAATAGTCCAAGCCTAAATTAGCAGATCTTATACCCCTACAATATGTATATATCCTTCATCCCATTCATTATGTTTGCATGCATGTGTGATGTATGTATGTATGTGTGTGTATATGCGTGAGTGTTATAGGTATAAGAGTTGATGGTTTGGGCTAGAACTCATTGCTTAACCTATTAATTCATTAGTTTCTTATCGCATTAAAATTCACTATATTCCAACAACTAAAGTAACATAGCAAAAACACTTAAATAAAATTTCATTTTATTTCAATATGTTTAATTGCCCGACATTTAAATTATGTTTAGCCATCAAAATGTCGTTTATTAGTTTAATAAAGTTATTAATTGACTAACAAATTTTACATTTTAAAATTAAGTTAATTATTTAGTTAATTTGTAAACTATAATATTATCATATTTGTCCAACACCAAATTATGGGATGTTACAATACCTTAACAAAATTTAATTTTATTGACTTATCTTACGATTATTGTTTTTATGCATATTAAACACACTTGAATGGTCCACGGTCATATTTTTAAAATAAAAAACAACACAGTGCTGAGCTTGATGTTCATGAGCTATTAGAACTCTTATTGTATAACTTACCGAATTTATGTCGCATAGGACACAACTCACGAGGGAAAAGTTGGACGTCTCATCACTATAAACACTAAGCAATAATAAGGATGTGTCATCTAAAACTACTCTTTACCATCTCACCAACATATTTTTTAGTGCAGTTGGTAGCTCTTAAAAATATGAATAGCAGGACCGATCATATTGACTATATCCACCACTTATTTAACCCACTTTTGCAATCAATATTTTCAACCCATATATTTTTAGAGTTGATGCACTTGTGTATTATTTCTCCTGGTCCTCAGGCTTGAACTTGTCCATGTAATTCATCTATGAAAAATACATCTTGTTCAAACTTGAGTTTCTCCACGTAATTCCTCTATTAATATAATACTTTTTTTTAAAGACCCAGGAGAACCTGGTAGACCCGTAAACTTCTGAGGAGGGTACAGCAAAGCACATGATTTTGTTATGGGTGCACGTAAGGGAAAGTAACCATGACTGCTTATGGAAATCATAGATCAAATTTTGATGGCGAGAGTTTGAATTGACCCTTGAATAAATGAAGCACAAGATTGTGTTATGGGTGCACGTAAGGGAAAGTAATTGTGATTGCTTATGGAAATCATGGATCAAATTTTGATAGTGAAATTAAAACTTCCATACACACATGAATTTTGTTCCAATATAGCTTTGACATGCAATCTGGAACTCCAATTTCGAATTCAAAATCCACTAACGCTAAGATTGGACTACCATAGTAAATTCCAAATACATGTAATAGACATATCAAATGTCAGTAATTGTATTTTATTCACAGAAACCAACATGCGAAGTCGTAAGAAATGGAAAAATAACGTACTAAAATATTCTAAACTATAGTTTGAAACAAATCCAAAATTATCGTTTGTGATTTACCAGTCGCTACAAATCCAAAATTACTATAATAAAGTGCATACCATGAAAAAATTTCTTGTTGGTCCTTTTGATCAAAGATTGAATCACATTATTAAAGTCCTCTGTAAGATAGTCTTGGATAACATATTCCCATTTAAACGCTTCATTTATTTCGATAATCATAACTGTAACTTTAATATATGACCTACATCTTAGAAAGTCTCCTTCTGCAACCATCTCCCTCATTCACACCTTCAATTCTTTAACTTTGATCCCGAGCTTGTTAGTCTCTTTGTTTGATGTAGTTACAGAGCACTTGATTTTCCTCAACACAAAAATCTAGAAATAGAACGAGAGATGTCGCTACTACGTCTCTCATTGAATTTGTCATCCCCAAAAGTCAGTAGAGGCATTACCATGACTCTACCAAGATATTCAATAAATTGTAACCATATTGTTACCTGAAATAACTGAATATATATTACATTAAAACAATGATAAAAATTGAAATTCAATAATTAAGATGACCTTTTCCAATTAATTCTTGCTCGCTCTAGAAGCTTTATGGCTTAAGTGCAATTATATTGAATACCTTGTAACAGATTTTATTTTTTGTTATCATTCCTTAATGATCCATAGTTTTGATTTTTGACGTTTAGACATAGATTAAGGCATTAAACCATAAATTCAAAAAAGATGGTTGTTGCATTACTACAACAAAATAACCATATTACAACCTTTCATTTACAGCTAACAAAAGTTGGCAGTTGTTATTGGTATTTTTTAGCAACTATTTTATTTTAGTAGTTGTAATAGGTATTTTGTAACAACTGTTTTATTTCAGCAGTTGTAATAATGGCACTTATAACAACCATATTTGTATAGCAGTTGTAATATTTACTTATAACAACTGTTTTCAACAGTTATAACAAATATTATATTTATATCACATGTGGGGCTTTCAATTTCCCTCCATTCACTTCTTCGGCCGTCCAAACCTGCAAAAAAAATACATCGCTCGTTTTCTTCTTCTCAAGATCTAAACGCCGCAATAAATCTAAACCAGCAAAAAAAATTGTTTTCCCTCAACGTAATAATTTAGTCACAGATCCAAAAAGCCCTAAATCGTCGTCGTCGTCGATCGCAAGCCACCTTATCGCTCCTAGCTAGATAGCTCATGCTCGCCGCTTGTACGCGCTCGTGCTATCACTCGTAGGTTTGATCTCTTTCATTATTTTCTAATCTGTTGATTTTAATTTCATTTTTATGGGTTGATTAACTTGATTAGTATTAATTTATTTCACTAAGATGAAACCGGTCTGCCTACAGTTGGTTATGCAGTTGATTAATTTTATTTGTATGCTATTTTCAAATATCCTGAATCTAGGCTTAAAGATGTTTTAATATAATTAGTTTACTATATAGCTTTTCAAACTAATTAGTGTAAACTTCTCGGCTAAGGAGTCCTTCAAATTCAGGAAAGTTTTTTTTTTGATTCAACCTATTGCATGTAATAGAGAAAATGGATTTTTTGGTTTTGGATATGAACAGTGATTTAATGAATTTTTTTATAGAATTTGAAGTAGTATATGCAAACAGAAGTGCTCTGAGAATGAGAATGTGGTGATGTTTGTGAAAATGGATTGTACAATATGTTTGCTTAGGTATTTATGGGAACAATGGAGCACGTTTTTTTGCTTTACTTTATTAAATGAAAAAATAGGAAGTGATAAAAGAAACGCGTTTTTTTAAGAGAGGGTGAGAAAGTCATATTAAAAGCAGCTAATATCAAGTGGTTGTCAAAACCAAAACAGCTTGATGCTGTTGAGCATGTCCTATTTTATATGTTTATGGCTCTCACTTAACTTTGACTGCAAAAAACCAATCCTCTTTTGTACATGAATAACATATTTTTGCTGTTGAGATCTGATATTCATATATCGCTATATCTTATCCTTGATTCCAATGTTCTGTTGACTACATTATTAAATTTTATTATGGAATATTGATTGTTTAATTGTACTTCAAATATGCATTGCAATGTAGCAATAACGTTGGGCTCTTAATGCAAATATAAAAACTGTTATAAAAAACTGAATTGCACCAGCTTGAGTAAATCACAGAGCAAGTGCGTGTTGCCGCTTAAATTGCACCAGTTTGGATGACACACACATACATATACATCTATGTATGTATGTATGTCTATCTATGTGTAAATTCTATTATCCTTTTCATATGTCTAAAATATGTGGGACAAAGATGTTTTTCGTGAAAGAGTTTTTAGTTGATAAAGGTTCTTAGTAACTTAGTTTATTAATAACTTATTACAAATAGGTGGTTTGAATCTCGTAAAAATAAAGTGAAATGTTTGTCCGTCTATAAAGTTATTGTGCTTTAGTACACAACTTAGAATATATTTTGCTAGATTGTTAGCATCCGCAAATTTACACGTATAATAGTAAATCGTAAATTCTACATAGAAGTGTAAAAATCCATCAATCTCAATTTACAAGAAAAAAAGTTGTAGAAATCAAAATGTATCGAATTCTGGCCATTTATTGTCATAGTTGGTGCCAGAGTTGATCATAGAAGGAGCACATTGTGGAGTTGTCATGATTGGACTGATGATGAGGGCATATTAGCACTAGACTGTTAATACCAATATTGCTAGAGAATTCTCCTTTGCATCTACGTGGAACCCAGATGGAATCACACTTGTAACAGGCAATCAAGACTAAACTTGCTGGGTATGGGTTATACATAACCTCTCCAAATCCTTAGTTGTATTAAGAGGAAATCTTGGGGCGATTTGGTTAGTTTGGTTTTCAGCAGATGATCTGTTCTTGGCAATGGCCGAACCTGCAGATTTTGTGCACATATATGACGTGGGCGGTGGATATCGAAGGTGTATGGAGTTGGATTTCTTTGGTGAAATTTCTGGTTTGACTTTTAGCCCTGATACCGAGGCTATTTTTGTCGGTGTGTAGGATTGGACTTATGGAAGCCTTTTACAGTACAATAGAAATAGGAACTCTTTATATTTGGACAGTTTGATTTGAATGAGTCTGAAATGTTGGTAAAATAAACTAAATTTATGTTTGAGAAGTGTGTTAGTGGACAATGCACTGATGAAGTGAAACTAAAGTCTAGACAAAACAGAAAAAAGAAAATTGAACTGTGTCGTGAGATTATAAATTAATGGTGGTAGTAAGCTATTATACATAATCGTTTCATATCAAAACAGTCTTATAATTAGTACGATGTTCTAACTCTTTACATATTATGATATTTTTTTCAGGTTGATTACTTAATAAAAGAAGCTTGAACTTGTTGCAACCATGGGTAAAAATGGACAACATCAAGCAGAGGTAAACATCTTCAACTTTGTATATTATGGCATTTTCATTATGTTAAGGACCATTGATTGTTGTACCTAAAAGCTTACAAGGTTTGATTATTAGCATTGATGAATGAGAGCCATTGGTCTAATCCTTTTGCAAAATTATTCTAATCATCTACATCTACCATAGAAACCTATATTTTATTGTAATATTGTGGGGGTTAATGGCAATGCATAGGAGTTGACAGCTAAAGGTCTGTGGTCATAGATTATATTTTTCTACTAGGTATACATCTTTTGAGATAAATAAATGTTTCGGCAATCATTTTCTCCATCTGTAACACATCTTAAGTTATAAATGAAGTACTATATTTTTTTGAATCACTTTTCTCCTTCCTTTCACTTTAAAATACAAAGTTACCAACACAGTCTAAGTTAAAATCAAACTAATTCACTTCATTTTAATAAACATTTTTTTTCCAAATGACATTCAATAATATTCCCTCAATTATGATCTTTTTTCCTTTTTCTTTTATTTTATTTTTGTTTTAAAATAAAAACAAAACTTAGCATTTGTATTTGTTGAAGCCAAGTAATATGTCTTAAATCTGATTCATCAACTGCCCATGCAATCTTCATTAATAGTTCCCGCAGTCTAGAGTAAATATGAAAAATATTTATAGTTCAAGACTTATGTATATTCATTTTGTATATACATAGCCATCTTATCTTAACTGAAGGCTGAAATTAATTTTAGAGTTTCATAACTTTCATACTAAACTAATTTGCAAATGCCAAAGCTCAGCTTGTTGCCATGTATAAAATTCTAAACTAATTTTGGCCTAACTTTCGTACTCATTGTTTAAGTCAAGGGGATCCTTATCACCTAAAACACGCACATGCAACAATATATGCTGCGGATCACCATTCCGATTTTCCAAAATAAACCCTGCTAAATTTTTACAACTTCAAAAACTAAGAAAAAATTATAAAAATTATTATACATTCTCAAATTCAAGTATGTGGTTTACTATGTCATTTAACGTTTTTAGCATAAATTACGTTAGTAGCAGAGCTGCGGTGGGTAGCGTGTGTGTGGAAAAGTTGGAATGCAGAAAGGGTAACTCAGTTTTAGGTGATTAAACACTAACATATTTATGTCTAAAAGTTATAATCCTTGAATTTTATATGCTTGTGTTGTGATGTTGGTTTTTGAACTTGTTATCCATGCTACGTTTATGCCACCTTTAGCCTTGCGGCATAAGAAACAAAGATGACAGCTACAATCTTTTTGCCTCATATTTAGCATGCCTCCGTCATTTGAAAGAAAAATATTATGCCATCATCCTTATGACAACTGACAAGAAGGATAGGCTATTAAATTTAATTTGCTGCTTTTATTCTATGTTACATGTGTGTGATAGTTTCAAGCAGTGCAGGTGATATATATACTCGTGTGTGTGCTGGTTGTTAATGACCACACTCTTCAACAAATTTAGATATGACTAATCCAACTCATCTCATAGTTGTAAGTTCTGTTCCTATTAATTTTAATGATCCTTATATGTATGGTATTGTTTCTATCATTGTTCATGCTGATATTTCAACCTTAATATATAATAACTGTGCATGCATTGCATGTGTTGTGCTAGTACTACTTTAATAGTTTCTGATTTCTTGAACTCCTATTTGCAGTTGCATATCGTTTGAAAATTCATTTTATGGTACTATTCAGTACATGATACCTTTAAGGTCTAAAATCAATGATGTTCTATGTTTAGTGTTTGATTTAGATCAAATACAATTGATGATAAAGGAACTGTACGTTGCCATGCCTTGACATGAATATTATGGATGCACACTACACCAAAACAGGCAAATTCTAACATTTATAAGTGTTACAAATAACTTCAGCAACACTTTTTAAGTGTTACTAATGGACTGTGAGGAATGGAACAGTCAAATTTGTAACACTTATAAGTGTTACAAACGTACGTATTACTAACACTTATAAGTGTTGGCACCTAAATATACGGTAACGCTTATAAGTGTTGGCAACGAAATATACGGTAACACTTATAAGTGTTGGTAACGAAATATACAGTAACACTTATAAGTGTTGGTACAGAAATATACGGTAACGCTTATAAGTGTTGGTACAAAATATACGGTAACGCTTATAAGTGTTGGAAAATGATTATTTAGTAACACATATATATACCAAAACTAAAACGCAAAGTTTAAATATAAACACTTTGCAAATAATGGTTTCCATATCACAAATAATTCATCATACAAATTCAATGCAAAGTTTAAACGCTCTGCAAATGCAGTATAATATATCATAAATGATTATTTACATATCTAAAATACCACAATGTCATATATTCAAATATTATTACAACATAAGCTTCAAAAAAATTTCAAAATACACTTAAAAGTTTAACTTACGGTTAATCTAACCATTCCTACTCTAATGGTTTTGAATATTCTTCAACGTCCAATACAACAATCCAAAGCATCCTTCAAGTTCCTGCATTTAATATAAACACTCGATAAAAACTTATACCTTCAAAATCAAAAGGTTAAAGACTGAGTTACAACTCATATTTTTTTTTTTGTATTTATGAATTCGCAAACTTAGTATGCAAAATACATGTTAATCGAACTAAATTAGCATTTGCTGCAAACCCAATTTGCATCGATTTTGCTACATGCTCAGTTTGTGGCCGACTCCATAACAATATCCGTTCGATATTTTCTGAAGGAAAAAAGTGCAAATTTACTAATGAATTTTGATAAGGAACTAACAAAAAGTTGAGTTCTTTTTGGAATGCCAAGCCTATAAAATCTTACACATATTATCATGTCAAATGTTAATGGTCATGATAGGAAGGGCAGAGAACTTCAGGATAGATACTACTGTCACTCAATAAGTACGATTAGAGTCAAGTACCAATTCTTTGCTACAAGTATTAATTACTTGTTGACAAGTTTATTAATCAAAAATAAGAACATGTACAAAAAGTTTCTAGCAAAAATGGTACATAATTAACTAGTATAAACTACATATGAATCCATTTGCATTCAGACAAGAAAATCTCATCAGAAGTTAAAAACAATACGTAAACACAGACAGTAAGTTGTAGATTCAATATGCAAACAGTAAAGTTATAAATTCAATACGTTACATTCTAAAAGTGTGAACATAGATAGGATAGTTAAAAATTAAATATGCAAACAAAGACAGTTGAAAGTATAGATGGCAAATATCTTACCTTTAACCTATTAATAACAAGGAAGGAAAATATCATTTAGCATCTTTATATGCCCTTGAGCCCCTGCTATCTTACATACCTATAATATTACAAATAAAATTGCCATATACATGGTTAGAAACCTCTTCAACATTTGCAACCCATGAATACTCAGATTCAACTTAAAATAACGCAATGAGATTGAAAGCTCATTAAGAGAAGTAAAAAACACGAAAAAAGATCATAATATGGCATTAGTAAAATCAATATTAGAACCTGAAATTGCCAAAGGAACTTCAAAGTTTTACGAATACTCTGGCTATCTTATCTTGGTATGCATTTGCAAATTAAGCTGCTTCTGTATATAATATAACTGTACGTTGTCATTTCTCATCGGATATATAGGATGCATTAACAATCAGCTCAAATAACTACAGTACACATACCATTATAAAAACATGAAAGTAAATATGAGGTAACAGCTCAAAACCGAATTATGTATACATACCAAGATGCATGTACCCTTAGCTGAAGTCGTGCATGCTCCTCTCATGCAACGTGCATGCTCCTCTCATGCAGCGTGCATGCTCCCTCACACCCCTCACGGCAACACTACTTCCAAATCGAGAGCCCGAGCTCTGCCTTAGTTCTACTATGCGCATTATACCTAGTGTGCACGCCCCTTTTCTGTAGTGTGCACGTCTTCAATTCTTTCAATTATTCATGCTTTTTCTTTCATTTAGCCATGGTAAAGTTAAACTATAATATATTACTATCTTGATTCCAAAAAGCACAACAACAAAACGTGATCAACTGAACTATCAGATTATGGAAACGTACCTTATTCAAAAATCCATCACAGGCAAGTTTGTAATTACTATCATTATGCATCTTAGCACAACCCTCTCATCAACCCAAAGCACGCGCCATTTCGCCCAATCAACGTCATTAACATACGGATTTTCTAGAAATTTCCTACGTCAGTAGTTACGTCAAAAAATAACAAATTTTTTGAGAATAATAAAAATAATACAGAACTTGAATTAAATCGCTGTTACCCGAGGCAAGCTATGAGGTACCCACCGGATAAAACGACAGTAAAAGCCCCTCACTCTTTTGCGTACTTCTTCGACAGATCTGCAACGTAAGAAGCTAATCTAGTTGCCATGTCGTCATCGTTGGGGTAGGTGAGCACGAGTTGGTCTCCGACTGTCGAATTCATTGGATTTTCTATGGACGCCATTGATTTGAAGATAGATTCTCATATAGTCATGTGATAGAACTACAAAATCAACCTGATACGCTGATAATACATATCTAACAAGGGTTTAAAACATGAAAAAACATACAATATATTATATAGGGGAACAAGTTCATACCAAATGCAACATGTAATGCGAATCAACATGACAATACAACAAAAGATGCAAACATCAGAGCTAAATACTCAAATTCCTACAAGAATCTAGGATTAGGCTTAAATCAGAATTCAAACATACTTGCAGAAGCAATGATGGGTTGATTCGGGAAAGGAAACTGCTATGGTTCTACCATCGGTTCATGAATTTCAGGAATATCCATTTGCATCCCACTAAATTCTTCAATGAACTGAAGAACAAAAACCAAAGATCTAAGCCTTCCAGCCAATTCATCAATCTGTGCCTTCAAAATTGTGTTTTGCCCATTCACTTTCAAATACTGCATCAGCCTTCTCCAGGTTAATCATAAGACTGTGTCGTAAAAAATATACAATTTATAATTTGCTGTGGTGCATGAGTAATATAGAAAACACATGTAATACATATATATTAGTTTCATTTTACCTTTCCAGTACATTTCTAGTAGGATTATTACATCTACCATAGTAAAAAGGACCTAGCTCAGTAGCTGATGGCTATGAACATGAGTGAAATTAATTAACACATGCACAACGTAAATTAACATAGGGATTTTGCGATATAGAGATAGGAATGGAAAATCTCAAATTTATATAATTAAACAATGATACTTTTGAAAGTAGAGACCTGAAGAAATGTGCATGTTTGATATAGAGGAGTACTCGTAGCGCCATATGGATCAAATGTGTTTCCAAAAACTACTGAATATCATCGATGTTGTGATGCCCCACCTCTATACCCACGCTAGCCAAGAACATTACGGTGAATGCTGTCAACTAGCACGGAGAATAAGGCTGTTGAGGAGCGACCATCCGTGTAATTGCTTTGTGCGAGCATCGATATATCAGATAGTATAACATGCATTTCTTTATCAAGAGGGAAATCCGACATACCGACACAAACTCAAAGCTACTATACAGTGGCTGTAATATCTTCGGAAACAAATACAGAAATAAACATAACATAAATCAGTCACAGATAATTCATATCACAAAGGTGGAAGAAGATATGAATATATAATTAACACATGGAAATGTATATCAGAGTAGTGGTCAAAAAGATCCACAATAATACAAAGAGTAGCAACACGTGCTATACAAAAGAATACAACAATGAGTCAATATCTCAAGTGTATATAACAAAATAAACTACTAATTTAAGTAGTTTGCCAAAAGTCAGAGAAATCAATCCCAGGGGAGAAGTCAAGCAGAAGCACCTGTAACATCTCGGTCTGACCCGAGTATTATTTAATAAGAAAATAATAAACGGACCAGTCTAACTATAAATATCAGACGAAATGATATAGAATAAGAGATATGACTAAACACATAATAATCACAATGCCAAGTTGTGATATATATAAGTAATTGAAAATCAACGAGAGATTAATCAATATCACCAAATCTACACAAGAATCAAGGAAATGTCATACTCCTCATTTCATTCACCAAACCACAATAAATGACGTATTATATCAATGCCAATCACAAAAGTCAATGACACACAAATTCACCAATACACAAATATCGATATAGCTTATCGATAGAAATCACAAAAATTGGTGAAACACAAATTCTAGAAATCATCTCAAGAAATCCAGAATTCACAAAAGTCGATGACGCACAAATTCACCAATACACAAATATCGATATAGCTTATCGATGGAAATCACGAAAATTGGTGAAACACAAATTCTAGAAATCATCTCAAGAAATTCAGAAATCACAAAGAGGGGGAGGCCTGTCACAAACGGGAGCATAAAGCTCGCCAACACGTGTATCACAAACGGAACGCTAATTCCATGGTTGCTAACCATCACAAATTGAGCCGAAGCTCCACAAACGGCCCAAAGACCATGGGTTGCTACCCCACCAATTTGAGCCGAAACTCCACAAAACGGGGTTTAGTCTCCCTCGCAGACAAAGAGACATCACACATTGCTAGTCTAAATCACAAAGATGATCGTCATGATCAACGAGAAATGTCAATTACACTAAGCTAGTAAATATATGAGTTTAGCTTCATGTCCCATAACCACTTGCTTAACTTAAATATTTACGAACAAAATGTAGATCTCCACTATAAAATTGTCACAAGGGATTCAATCGAATAAGTCCAAGAATTAATCGACAAAGTGAAAGCAAGTGTTTCATACCACTTGTTTTATTAAGTCGTTTAATTAGATTTCTCATACGAGTGAGGTAAAGGTTTATATATACTAATAGATTGGAAAGCGGTTTTATAAACGAATTTGGTATTAAAATAGTATTGAAATCGTTTGAGGAAAGAGTTTTGATATTTACTACTAGTATAGAAAACCTTTATATTTTTAAAGTGACAAAACACAAAGAAGATTGTAGGAACAATCAATCACTAAAATTCACATACGAAGATGTGAATAAAAATCCAACGAAACGATAAAGTATCCATCAAAATGGATATTCAAAAATCCCTAAAAAGGAGTCATCAAAGTCATAACAAATGATAACAACACATAGGAAACAACACGAATCGATTAAAGTTGGGAATTCAAACAACTAGGCGAAATAAGCAAAAATGCAGCAGGTCGGTCGGCCGGCTGCAGAGCTCGGTCGACCGGACCCTGCTCTCAAAATTCCTCGGGAAGCAGGTCGGTCGGCCAAACACTGTACTCGGTCGACCGAACCTTAAACAGGGGAGTGCTTATGCACTTGGCAGCAGGTCGGTCGGCCGGCTACAGTGCTCGGTCGATCGGACCTGTTGCCAGTCCCCTCCCAGTCCATTCAATTGAGGTCCAACCTCCACCAAATTGCATTCCCTCCAGCAACGGCAGTAAGGGATTATGCCAATCAATTACCCGACCCTATATGCTCCTCGATGCATCACCAAACACATGTTCAAACATCAAAGGTATGATTTTTAAAGGATTGAGCCCAAAACACCAAAAATTGGAATATTCACCAAATCAATCCAAACCAAAAGAAATTGCACACGAATAAGTGTTAGGAATTCATACCTAACAATCGAAGATAAATATAAGCATAGATGTGATATAAAAATCTCACATTTTTACAAAATCAAACAAGAAGAAGCTTGAAAGCAAATGGAGAATCACCCTCTCTTCAACCCACCCCAAATGAGCTTGAATCTATGCTCAAAACAAGAACATTCCCAAAATTAGGTTTAGGAATTTCTGAAATTGGTAAGAGAATAAGTTGGAGAAGAAGAAGAGAATGCTTACCAATGGGTTCTATTGAATTTGGAGCTAGGAATTTGAGGTTGCAAGAGGAACTAGGGTTTTGGAGTTTTAATTTCTAATCTCTCCCACCATTATTACCCTTAGAACTGAAAAGAGAAGTAAATGAGGGTGAATGGGGAAGAGTGGTTCAGATTTGAGTATAAGTTAAACATAGGGCTGAGCCCAAACCCAAACCCAAACCCAAAGTGAAAAGTAGCAAAAATCAACTTTCTCCAAACATATCGAAGCTTATACTCAAAAAGGTCGCAAACGGCATTTTAAACTCAATGGGAATGGTCCCGAGTCCTAATTCGACCGTATGCAAAAAGTAGCTTTTCGGACTAAATTCCGAGTATTGATAAAATATTTAAATAAAATATTTAAATATAAAATCGATAAATATGCAGGTTGTTACAGACTCACCTCCTTAAAGAAATTGCGTCCTCGCAATATTTAAGAAGAAGATATGTAGTAACAACCATAAAAGCATATTCAACACAAAAGAAATTTGAAATAAGAAGTTCACCTTAAAGAGCACGGGAAAGTAAGTCCGGATGTGTTCGCTTGATGAACTCTCTAGATTCCCAAGAACAATCCTTAGGATTTGAAGACCATTGAACTTTAACAAGCGGAACATCTTTATTTCGAAGTCGTTTGACCTCCGAAGCAATGATACGAATGGGATGTTGCTCATAAGTTAAATTAGGCGAAACTTCAATCTCTTCCACAACACCGGGCTCAAGAATAGAATCGGAATCTCGAAGACACTTCCGAAGTTGAGAAACATGAAACACGTCATGGATAGCAGAAAATTGAGCCGGTAATAAAAGGCGATAAGCCATGGAACCAATACGTTCAGTGATAGGAAATGGCCCAATATATCGAGGCGCCAATTTTCCCGATCGACTGAAACGTACAACACCTTTCATAGGTGAAACACGAATGAACACAAGATCTCCCACAGAAAATTCTAACTTCCTTCTCCGGTTATCGGCATAGGATTTTTGTCTACTCTGGGCTTCTTTCATCCTATGACGAATAAGAACAATCTTTTTTGTGGAATCACGAATAAAATCTGGACCTAAAACCAGCTTCTCACCGGCCTCAAGCCAACAAGAAGGAGATCGGCATGGCCTTCCGTAGAGTGCCTCAAAAGGTGCCATACCAATACTAGATTGGAAGCTATTATTATAGGAAAATTCAACAAGTGAAATATGATCTTCCCAACTTCCACCAAAATCAAGCACACATGCACGAAGAAGATCTTCAAGAGTTTGATTCACACGCTCAGTTTGTCCATCGGACTGAGGATGATAAGCGGTGCTAAAATTGAGCTTCGTTCCCAAAGCTTTTTGAAGACTCTTCCAAAATCCACTAGTAAACAATGGATCACGGTCGCTAACAATAGAAGTAGGAACTCCATGCAATTTAACAATCTCTTTGATAAAGAGCTTGGCCAAAAGAGGAACAGTTCAGTTAGATCGAACGGGAATAAAATGAGCGGATTTAGTAAGCCTATCAACAATCACCCATAAGCTATCATGACCCGAACGAGAACGGGGAAGGCCATCTATAAAATCCATGGAAATATTGTCCCACTTCCAAATTGGAATTTCTAAAGGTTGCAATAACCCACCGGGCCTTTGATGCTCGGCCTTAACGAGATGGCAAGTCATGCAACGCTTAACGAAGTTAGCGATGTCAAGTTTCATTCCCTCCCAATAATAAAGTCGCTTCATATCCGCGTACATTTTACTACTACCGGGATGAATGGTAAATTTAGAATGATGGGAATCTTCTAAAATATCTTTACGAAGATCACCAATACTTGGTACGATAAGTCTACCAAATTTGCGAATGCCGCCATGAGAATCGATATCAAATTCTTTCAATGCTTCAATATCAATTTTATCCCTAATATTTTGGCCAAGAAGAGCCATTTCGGGATCTAGCCTTTGAGATTCAAGAATGCAGTCTACAAGAGAAGGATGAGCCTCAAGGCTACATAACACAGGTGATGAACATAAATCGGAGACATGATCTTGAATCTCATAAGTGGATAAGATCTCTAGATCGTTCCATTCAGATATCATCATAGTAACAACAGCTTGTTGTTTAAGGCTAAGAGCATCGGCGACACAATTACCCTTACCGGGTGTATAAAGAATATCAAGATCATAAGGAGCAAGGAACTCGAGCCAACGCTGTTGACGCAAATTAAGTTCCTTTTGAGAGAATAAATATTTCAAAGACTTATGATCCGTGTAAAGAACAAATTTCTCTCCTAAAAGATAATGACGCCAAATCCGAAGAGCGAAAACAATAGCCGCGAGTTCTAAATCATGAGTGGCATATCTAGTCTCGGCAGGATTCAATTGCCTAGAAGCATAAGCAATAACACGTTCTCTTTGCATAAGAACGGCACCCAAACCAACGCGACTAGCATCGGTATAAACAACGAAATCTTGATTCCCCTCGGGAATAACAAGAATAGGAGCATCAGAAAGGAGTTCTTTTAATTTCTGAAAAGAAGTTTCACATTTGTCCGACCAAATGTATTTAATACCTTTCTTCGTTAAGCTAGTGAGACGGACGACAATCTTAGAAAAGTCTTTGACAAAACGGCGGTAATAACCCGCCAATCCAAGAAAACTACGAATCTCCGTCACACTCTCCGGTCTCTTCCAATCTTGAATCGCTTCAATCTTTGTAGGATCCACGGAAATTCCGGATTCGGAAATAATTTGACCGAGAAACTTCACACGAGATTGCCAAAAGTGGCATTTAGAAAATTTTGCCTTTAATTGATTACTCCTAAGAGTTTCCAACACAATCCGAAGATGTTTTTCATGCTCCTCCTCGGTTTTAGAGTACACAAGAATATCATCGATAAAGATGAGAACAAACCGGTCGAGGAAGTCTTTGAAAACTCTATTCATAAGGTCAACGAAATACGTCGGAGCATTCGTTAAACCAAATGGCATGACAAGCCATTCATAAGATCCACAACGAGTACGGAACGAGGTCAAAGGAATGCTATCCTCTGCAATACGAAGCTGATGAAATCCAGTAGCTAAGTCTAATTGTGAAAACACTCTAGCACCACAAAGCTGATCGAATAGATCATCAATCCGAGGTAACAGATATTTATTTTTGATAGTAAGATCATTAAGCTTGTGGTAATCAACGCAAAGCCTAAGTGTTCCATCGGATTTCTTCACAAAAATAGCTGAAGCTCCCCAAGGCGAGGAACTAGAGTGAATAAATTGCTTCGTCTCCAATTCGGATAATTGTTTACGCATCTCCTCGTTTTCTTTATTGGACATACGATACGGAGGACGAGTGATAGGTTGAGCTCCAGGAATAAGATTAATTCTGAACTCAATTGCTCGCTTAGGTGGTAATCCTATAACGGGCTCGAATAAGTCGAAAAATTCACAAACGACGTGAATAAGAGAAATAATATCACCCTCATCGTCATCATAGTCATCACGAGGATTTAAAGAATATAAAGATGCAACCAAACTGGAATCTGAACTTTAAGATTAATAGAAATCTGCTTAACAGATTGAGGATGTCGAAGATGAATAGTCCGCTCAGGACATAGGATATGAGCTTCATAACGGTTAAGCCAATCCATTCCTAAAATCATTCCAAAGCCTAAATAACGCATGACATGCAAATCGGCTCGGAAAGAAAAATCACACAAAATAATCTCGACAACTTTACACAATAAACTGATTGTCGCGGATCCACCAACCGGATTCGCAATTCTCAAAGAAGTCATTAAACACAAAACATCCAAAGAAAAAGTATCAACAAGTTCTTTTGGTATAAAAGAATGGGACGCACCCGTATCAAAAAGAACTCGAATAGGATGATCACGAAATAAAATAATTCCATCCAGAATAGAATGAGAAATACCTTGGCCACGAGATGTGTTGCCAGGGGCTTGAGCAACATTTAACTTTCCCTCCTTCCTGCCCTGAAGCTTGGGGCATGAAGATATAACATGACCGGGAACTTTGTAGTAGCGACAAGAGAGAGACCTTGGGCACTTGTTCGCATAATGGTCCTTCGAACCACAATTATAGCATTCCCCACGACCAAAGGAAGAAGTCTTTGCCACAGGGGTTGCTTGCTTCCCTTTCTTATTGGGATAAGGGCCTTTGAATTTGTTTGGCCTTTTCTTGTTGTTGAAGTTTGGTTTGGAACCCACCACTTCAACATCGTTCTCCCTATCCGCCTCTTCTAGACGAAGAGCGATATCAACAAGTTGGTCGAAAGAAACTTCTAATTTTAGAAGTAATGGCTTCTTGAGATTTTTGTTTAAGCCATAGACGAATCTCTGGTTCTTCTTTAAAGGGGTGTTGATGTATTCAACCCCATATTTGGAAAGCGACTCGAAGGAGGCGACGTAATCAGTCACGGAGGACTCACCTTGAACAAGGTCTATAAATCGTCGAGCCAATGTCACTTTCTCTGCTTCCGGTACAAATTTCAACTCGAAGCATTCCCGGAATTGCTCCCATGTGAGATCCGCTTCATTAATCTTAGAAATAAGAAGCTCGTACCAGTCCAATGCTCTTTCTCGGAGCATACTAGAGGCCACCTGAACTCGGTGAAGGTCAATAAGATTCATGCGAGAAAAGATTCGATCGCATGACCTTAGCCAAGCCTGTACTTCAATAACAGTTTCAGAACCTTTGAATGGCTCCCCATCCAAATTAGTGTAATCTCTGCACAAGCGTGCAAATCCCGACTTTGGGTGAGTAGGTTCCTGGTTAGCTCCAGCTGCTTGAGCATTTTTCACTAAATCAAGAAGCTGTTGAGCAGTCATAAAAACTCCATCTTGGGGTGGAACACTAGATGGTCCAGCTCTGGGACGGTCTGGTCTAGACATTCCTCTTCCTTTAGAAAGAAAGAAGAACAAGAAGAAGATTATTCACTAATGAATATCAAGCAATCTTGATAGACAAAACAAGGAATCATAAAAGAAAATAGGATAGAACGGTATGTAGACCCAAATATAATCCTAAAGCACGACTCCTAAGAAAGACTTAGGACGATGATCCTTGTTATAATATTCCATATTGTTCCGAAGTTTGGCTCTGATACCAAGCTGTGACGCCCCACCTCTATACCCACGCTAGCCAAGAACATTACGGTGAATGCTGTCAACTAGCACGGAGAATAAGGCTGTTGAGGAGCGACCATCCGTGTAATTGCTTTGTGCGAGCATCGATATATCAGAAAGTATAACATGCATTTCTTTATCAAGAGGGAAATCCGACATACCGACACAAACTCAAAGCTACTACACAGTGGCTGTAATATCTTCGGAAACAAATACAGAAATAAACATAACATAAATCAGTCACAGATAATTCATATCACAAAGGCGGAAGAAGATATGAATATATAATTAACACATGGAAGTGTATATCAGAGTAGTGGTCAAAAAGATCCACAATAATAAAAAGAGTAGTAACACATGCTATACAAAAGAATACAACAATGAGTCTATATCTCAAGTGTATATAACAAAATAAACTACTAATTTAAGTAGTTTGCCAAAAGTCAGAGAAATCAATCCCAGGGGAGAAGTCAAGCAGAAGCACCTGTAACATCTCGGTCTGACCCGAGTATTATTTAATAAGAAAATAATAAACGGATCAGTCTAACTATAAATATCAGATGAAACGATATAGAATAAGAGATATGACTAAACACATAATAATCACAATGCCAAGCTGTGATATATATAAGTAATTGAAAATCAACGAGAGATTAATCAATATCACCAAATCTACACAAGAATCGAGGAAATGTCATACTCCTCATTTCGTTCACCAAACCACAATAAATGACATATTATATCAATGCCAATCACAAAAGTCAATGACACATAAATTCACCAATACGCAAATATCGATATAGCTTATCGATGGAAATCACGAAAATTGGTGAAACACAAATTCTAGAAATCATCTCAAGAAATCCAGAAATCACAAAAGTCAATGACGCACAAATTCACCAATACACAAATATCGTTATAGCTTATCGATGGAAATCACGAAAATTGGTGAAACATAAATTCTAGAAATCATCTCAAGAAATCCAAAAATCACAAAGAGAGGGAGGCTTATCACAAACGGGAGCATAAAGCTCGCCAACACGTGTATCACAAACGGAACGCTAATTCCATGGTTGCTAACCATCACAAATTGAGCCAAAGCTCCACAAACGGCCCAAAGACCATGGGTTGCTACCCCACCAATTTGAGCCGAAACTCCACAAAACGGGGTTTAGTCTCCCTCGCAGACAAAGAGACATCGCACATTGCTAGTCTAAATCACAAAGATGTTCGTCATGATCAACGAGAAGTGTCAAGTACACTAAGCTAGTAAATATATGAGTTTAGCTTCATGTCCCATAACCACTTGCTTAACTTAAATATTTACGAACAAACTGTAGATCTCCACTATAAAATTGTCACAAGGGATTCAATCGAACAAGTCCAAGAATTAACCGACAAAGTGAACGCAAGCGTTTCATACCACTTGTTTTACTAAGTCGTTTAATTAGATTTCTTATGCGAGTGAGGTAAAGGTTTATATATACTAATAGATTGGAAAGCGGTTTTATAAACGAATTTGGTATTAAAATAGTATTGAAATCGTTTGAGGAAAGAGTTTTGATATTTACTACTAGTATAGAAAACATTTATATTTTTAAAGTGACAAAACACAAAGAAGATTGTAGGAACAATCAATCACTAAAATTCACATACGAAGATGTGAATAAAAATCCAACGAAACCGATAAAGAATCCATCAAAATGGATATTCAAAAATCCCTAAAAAGGAGTCATCAAAGTCATAACAAATGATAACAACACATAGGAAACAACACGAATCGATTAAAGTTGGGAATTCAAACAACTAGGCGAAATAAGCAAAAATGCAGCAGGTCGGTCGGCCGGCTGCAGAGCTCGGTCGACCGGACCCTGCTCTCAAAATTCCTCGGGAAGCAGGTCGGTCGACCGAACACTGTACTCGGTCGACCGAACCTTAAACAGGGGAGTGCTTATGCACTTGGCAGCAGATCGGTCGGCCGGCTACAGTGCTCGGTCGACCGGACCTGTTGCCAGTCCCCTCCCAGTCCATCCAATTGAGGTCCAACCTCCACCAAATTGCATTCTCTCGAGCAACGGCACTAAGGGATTATGCCAATCAACTACCCGGCATAAGCCATATATGCTCCTCGATGCATCACCAAACACATGTTCAAACATCAAAGTTATGATTTTTAAAGGATCGAGCCCAAAACACCAAAAATTGTAATATTCACCAAATCAATCTAAACCAAAAGCAATTGCACACAAATAAGTGTTAGGAATTCATACCTAACAATCGAAATAAATATAAGCATAGATGTGAGATAAAAATCTCACCTTTTTACAAAATCAAACAAGAAGAAGCTTGAAAGCAAATGGAGAATCACCCTCTCTTCAACCCACCCAAATGAGCTTGAATCTATGCTCAAAACAAGAACATTCCCAAAATTAGGTTTAGGAATTTCTGAAATTGGTAAGAGAATAAGTTGGAGAAGAAGAAGAGAATGCTTACCAATAGGTTCTCTTGAATTTGGAGCTAGGAATTTGAGGTTGCAAGAGAAACTAGGGTTTTGGAGTTTTAATTTCCAATCTCTCCCACCATTATTGCCCTTAGAACTGAAAAGAGAAGTAAATGAGGGTGAATGGGGAAGAGTGGCTAAGATTTGAGTATAAGTTAAACATAGGGCTGAGCCCAAACCGAAACCCAAAGTGAAAAGTAGCAAAAATCAACTTTCTCCAAACATATCGAAGCTTATACTCAAAAAGGTCGCAAACGGCATTTTAAACTCAATGGAAATGGTCCCAAGTCCTAATTCGACCGTATGCAAAAAGTAGCTTTTCGGACTAAATTCCGAGTATTGATAAAATATTTAAATATAAAATCGATAAATATGCGGGTTGTTACAGATGTACTTGGCTCCTTGTTCTTTGTTTGGACATCTATAGTACCTACAAAGAATAGAACTTGCTCAATAATTACATGTATTTGTCCAAATACTGGTTTGCATCCATTTAAATTACTCTTAACATTGCATTTTCTATGAGAAAATGTGTAATCTAAGATTAATAAATAACTAATAAACTCTGTAACACTGGAGACATGATCGTATTAATAGATAACTCTGTAACTATGAGAAAATGGAATAAACATTTGCACCAAAAGTTATTGCAATGGGATTAAACCTGATAAATATAATGAAGTTTTCAAGATAATTCTCTTTTCCAAAGCAATATAGACCGGTGCGTCTCAGTTTCAAACCGAGGCACGCATGGCATCAAACAAGTATATAAATATATTTTTAAACATGCACGTGCTTTCCCGCTAAATAATAGCTCTTCCATCAAACCCCAACCTTTCATATTTCAATGTTGCATAGTTTGTTATAAAACTGCTCTTTGCAATTACCATTAATATTATCACTAATAGAGACGTAATAAGTGCATTGTAATTGTATCAAAAAAGAATCCAATTCATAATGTAAACCAACATGATATCACATAATAGATCTAAAATGCAACTATTTAAAAACAAGTCATCATCGATATCCGGTTGTGCAAAATTTGTTAGCTAAAGCTTCCCGAACCATGTGAATCAACTAATAATTAAGAAATATGTCAAAAAGTTATACTATGTTGAATTGTATCATGATAAAATAACATTGAAATATTGTGATCAACTGGACTAGTATTAAATTTGGTGTCACTGCCGTGAATCTGTAACAAAAATCTACCTTCCAGTAAAATGTATCTGAAATATTGTAAACATTACTATTAACAACAAGCGTACTACATTGTTTAATAATCCAAAGGTCGAAAACTATACATGTTCATCACGTTGAACAAACAAAGAAGGTTTCAACTAATTTACTACGGTTCAGCTACTAAATTCAAAAATAAAAAATATAACTTAATATAACGAAGATATGAAAAAATAATAGAATATAGATTGTATGGATGTCCACATTGATTGTAATTGACCATCAGTAAAACCCAAGTGATCCAAGAAAAAAGGCCGTCAATTACTAGAAGATGTAAGAGTTTCCAATTCATCAACTGTAATGAAAAATTGGACCAAAGAAATCATGGTATTTACTAGTAGTTATGTATTGCACAAGCGTTTAAATTGTCAAAATATAATATTTTGTGTATGCACAAACTCGTTAGCATGGACACATAACAGCAAGATGCTATTATAATCGTTAATCACTATAATTGATAAAGATACAAGTTAAAAACATTAAAATGCACAAAATCTACCACGGGTGCATGTGACAAACCTGAAATAAAAATAATTTTTAATGGTAATTACAGAGTAATTGACTAAATAATGAAACAGCATTAAAATCATTGAAAAGACTTGAGATCAAGCACATCAAAGAAAATGAAAATGTATAGCCTATGATAAGACCATAATTTGAAAGCTAACACTATTAAAAGGAAGGGGAGGATGAGAAAGTTACGTTCAACATCAATATAATATCACAAATATTGTAAAACAACATTGCAACAAGCATTATGTGGGCATTCTCAATTCCTAAACCACAATGTTAAACAACATGCATACTGTAGAAATTTCAACTTCGAATCTTTTAGTACAGAGTAGTTAGGAGGTATAATATATGGTCCAACTATGGAATAACTAACAGATTAACATCTGCTTTTGTTAAAAATCAAATAGAAGCTGTCTTTTCTCTAGAATAACTAACATAAAATTCCAGATTAATTGGTGAAATTCAACGATACACAAGTTAAAAAATTAACAAACTCAGTGCATAAACATCAAACCTTTTGCCTTTTGGTCCTGCACAATCCACAAAGTAGATGAAGATCGTCAATTGAAAATTGTTGTGCTGCAATGCAACCGCGGTCACGCATGTCCCTACCGAGGTCAAATTGGAGCACGGAGCACATGTTGGCTGTCACGTCCGATTGTCTTATCACCGTTCGAGAGATGCTAGTGTCGCATAAGGCCTACTTAAGTCTAAAGTTGCCGTCGCCTTACCGATTTATCGTCTCGCCGCCGATTGGAGTTCTGCGATTTTTTTCTTCCACGTGCATCTGCTGAGAGTGATAAGTCAGATTTCGCGTAGAAGAAGAAGCCTGAACCCTATATCGATTTCGTGTGGAAGCTTAAAACCCTAAAATGAAATTCAATTTTGTGCGGCCTAGAGATGCTAAGCATGAGAAATCATATGGGAAATGAAAAATTACCAACTACTTCCTATGTTAATGAATTATTTGCCGATATACCATCTATTATAACACTTATATGTGTTGTAAATAATAACCAATATTTTGCAAGGTTTATGCCAACGCCTTTTTAATAACCAACACTTTTTGACTGTTGGTAGTTTATAACATTTATAAGTGTTGGCAGTTGATAAATATAAAATGTTAAAAAATCAATGTTTTGGTGTAGTGATGGTATTCTAATGTTTTGTGTTTGACTTAGAATACAATTGATCAAATACGTTATAGCTAATAACTCACCACTTAATAGAAGTCGAGGGAAACCGATGAAACTGAAAGTAATCAACTAACTTCTGTTGGTACAGTGGCTTCAATATTATAGAGAAAAGTGGCAATTTAGGACTTAAAGAAGAACTTAAGAAATGAGTCATTTCTCAATAAATATAATTTTGTAGGCTATGCTACAACTTTGGAATATTGATTATATAGCTAAGACTGTTAGTATAGATTCTCAAGTTCAATTTAAATTAAATAGTTCTATGCCAACAGCTTCTATATCTGTATTATGTTCTTTATTTATTAAGGAGTTTAATCCACAATATCACTGATACAATTTTTTGTTTTAAAATCGAATAGAAGGATTTACCATTTTAGGGATTTAAATCATTCATAAAACAAATGAAATCAGCATAATTCATTTCAAAAATAAAATAATATATTATTTTCATCACATTCAACAATAAAATAAAGGATGAATATAAAACGGTTCATATGTGTAGCTGCTGTTTATTTTAGCATGCTTGGATAATCAAATTGAATGAAGTCAGGAAATTTTGTATATCAATGCTCCACTTAATGGCATATTTTTTATAATTATAAATAAGCCAGTTGTAACGTTCGAGATTTTCGACTTTCGAAAATCGAAATTAATACGTCCATTGTATCAACTGCCGAGCAATCGAAGGCCGGAAAAACCGTATTGTTAGGGTTAAAGAAGAGGTAGAAGATAGAAGAAGAAAGAAAGAAGAAGCAACAGAAAAAATATCAGAATCTCACAGTCGCAGCGCAACAACATATAATAGATAAATGAATATCTTTAAATCAAAAGAACTGTACATCTTATACATTACATCATCAGAATCAACTTACAACACAACTGGACAATTATATGAACTTGTCCTTACAAGTGGATACACAGCGGAAAAGATAATATCATATACAAGTGATACGTTTCGCCATCCAGCTCTAACTCCTGATTCCACAGCAACTCCTGAATTCCAGAATATCCTGATAACCTGACTCTAGGCTGCCCGAGTGGAAAATGATGGGCACCCAGAGTTTAGGAAGGGTACAATAAACTCCAGGTTAGTCATGGGACTGGCGTGAGAACTTAAAACAGTTTATCTTATAAAATACAATTAAATATTTTAAAATAGATCCGCAATGCTTTTACAAAATGTAACTACCATAAGGCCTCCCGCCACACACACAATGCAAACGCAAAATTGGAGAAGATTTCTCCTTATGATAGTTAAACATGCTTGATACGCAAATTTCTTTGATATTATTACCATAAGTGCAAAGTGTAGGAAAACATTTCGAAAGTATAATAGAAATCTTAGCCAGCATAGACATTCCACACTTATGCCTACTATAGATACCATGTTCAATAGCAGGTTACCGCCACATTCCATGGCAGGTTATACAACTAAAACCGTACAGGGCTCGTATAGTTTCTTTGGATTTCCAACAAATGGTCAGGCCAAGGAACTTCCCATTGCCACATGAGTACGCCTCTGGAAGGACACCCCGAGAACCTAACCGGATCTCTGCAAACACAAGACCGGGTTACCTCTACAAAAGTAGGTAACTACTGATACGAGTATGCCATCCCCGGGTCGCAAACAACCTTTATCCGAGGATCCTCAACCATCAACAATCACAAAGTCATATATATTTGCGATATCCAAATAAGTTAAGTATCTGGGCTCCATATCATGATACCACTTCTATCCAGAAGGAAATGCACATACCCTAAGGGGCGCTACTTCGTATAACCTTGCTGCATCTTTCCTGTTTTGACCATTACCAGGTTGTGAGGTCCGACGAAGTCTCGTCCACAAAGCTATGCTTTTCACAAAAGCTATACTTTGATCAACAAATGATCAACAACACTTCGTATGCCACATTACCAAATTGGAAAGTATCACTAGTAACCACCAACTACATAACCTCTGAGCTCGTATGTCTCAGAGAAGGGTGTTAAGCTAAGAGAATAAATTCTCCGCCACCAACAGAAATGTGTTTGAAAGAAACCAGCTTTATATCTCAAATTGTAACGTCAGACACACATCCATACAAGTCCGTTCCGGGATCGAACGGAACCGAAGGCACTTCCAAAGAATCCCTTGCAATCCGGATATTCACTAATCACGTCCGGACTTCCATCACAAAGGGTGATAAAATCCCTATATCAGAGATCAGCCGATGTAGAGACATTCGACGGTAATCCTTCCATTTTCGAAAATATCCGGTCTTCAACACCGGTCTTCAAATGCTATCCATTACGACGTATCACTATTCGGTACGGGAATCATGACCCAACGGTCCTCTCCCAGCTAAACCAAATAACGAGCGCTTATTTTTAAAATAAGTGTAGCATTCAAATTCAAGCAAATCACAACAAATACCCATTTAAAGGTAAATATTGATAGTCGGTTATTTAACTATCAATAGATATGCACAACATCACTAGATTCCAAATAATTTCCTAAACTATTTATTTTCCAAAAATATCTTTACAAGATATATTTTTTTCCACACTTCAACTATTTGAAAACAAATTTCAAATCACTTTTCACCTTTACAACTTTTGAAAACAAATTTCAAATCATTTTCCTTACGCGGAAATACATCCAAATATTTATTCATTTTCACCGAAATTCTGCCGAGTTCACATATTTTAAAATAATTTATAACACTTATCCAAAATATATTGGGAAAACACTTTGAGATAAAACTATTTTTTTTAACACTTTACTTAAAATATTAGTTATAAAAATATTATACCAATATTACATATAACTTAAGTCCAAACTAATTTTCAAAACAAAATTAGTAAATAGATTATAACTATTTAAATAACTATTTTATAAAACAATTATTGATTAAATCTTAGAAATAATCATTTCTATATTAACTTAACAAATATTTACTTAAAGGATTTAAAATAATTTAAGAAGTTAATTTCTCCAAAGTAACTTTTTCAAAGCCATTTCTAGAATTATATATATATATATATATATATATATATCTTTCAAAGCTATTCAGAAATTTTATTCGGCTTTCTAGGGAGAATATACTTTCATTTCAAAATGGTTCATTTTAACCAATTTAATAAATCCTTACCGATTTACTTTAATTTTACGTTCCTAATCCGTAATTTATTTCCACGCTTCAAAAATAAATCAATGTTTATTTTTAAACAAATTTCGCTTTTCTTTATAAATTCCATGTGAATTCACATTTCCAAAATATCTATTGATATACGATTTTCAAATCGATTTCAAATATTCACTTTCAACAATAATTCAATTTTTTCAATTGGTTTCATAAAAACCAAATCAAATTCTATGTTGATTTTCCAAGAAATTAAACACCAAGTGGATTTCATTTTAATCTCAAATTGAAATCAATTTCTACTAAACCCAAATCAATTTTCAAATTGATTCTAAATTCTTTTCAAAACACCAAATAAATCTCTAAATGGATTTTCAAAAGTTTTACTTTTTAAAAATAAATTCCTTTTAAAGATAACAAATTCTTTATTTTTCAAACTCTTTAAAATACATATTTCGAATAAATTCTTCAACCTTTGAATAATATTACCCGAAATCCATTTGTTAAAGCTTTTCCCGTATTTTGAAATTTTATTTAATAAGATTAAAAATAAAACTTTATTATTTTAGAATTCCTTCTTTTAAATTTACCCAATTCCCAAAAATCAATTTTAATATAGACTTTCAACCTAAATTTTCAAAAATCAGATTTTATTTATTTCCGGTATCTAACGATACCAAAATTTTATTCGGCTAAATTTTAGCCTTCAACGATTTCGATCACAAAGATAATCACACAGAGATTATAAAAAAAATCAAAAAACAACATTAAAACAAATTCGATTATTTGAGGAATCCAGTTGGATCCCTCCAACCTGTATCCGTACATCCATTGATGATAGCACGATACCAATCCCGTTTCAAGATGGGATATCGCGGTACATGGGTTTATATAAAATATTATCCGCTATTATGCGGCGCAATAGGGTCTCATCCGCTATATAATGCGGGAAATCAACTCCAAGTACATATATAATACCAATTCCACTTCGAGGTGGAATATAGTAGTATATTTGTTTAATATAATAACCTCCGCTTAATATGCAGCGTATAGGGTCTATTTCAATACAACAAATAGCAATTTATCATCCAAGCATACAATCAAGCAATTTTAAATCTAACTATTTAAAATTTAAATCGAAACAAATTCGATTGAGTGAGAAGTTCTCACCTTGCTTCCAATAACAGTTGCTGTGTTTCGTTCGGAATAAAATTAAACGAACGTTTAATTTTACACAAAATTCATACCAGCTCCAATCAACTCCATTGCATAGTATTCGTCCAAACGAACCCGACGCAACTCGTTTCGTGCGAAACGGACCTCGTATGAAAAAGTTATAGCATTACAAAGTTTATATGATTTTTTAAAATAAAATTTCAACTTTTTGTTTAAACCTAAGTTCATTTTGGCCGTTCATCTCAAGCTTGAAATCAAGACCGCACGCATCCTTCTTCTCCCCCCACTAAATAAACGCGAACGAACCAACCCAAAGCCGTTTGAAACCATAGATTAGCGCGCCCAACCCAATGATCGAGACGTCGATCGTGCACCATCATTTGACTCGTCGAAGCAAGCTCTAACCTCGGCCCAAACGACGTGAAGCTCGGCAGCTCCCTCCTCTCGAAAAATGTGCACGAAGTCCGGCCGTTCAAACCCATATTCAAGTCAATCCACAGCCCTATTCCCGATCACAGCCGTTGGATAGAGAGATCTTGATGCTCTCTACAACTTTGCAGAAGAAAGTTTTACGAATTGGCTGATGGATTTGAAGAAAATAAGGGAGGAAGTGGGGAAGATTTCGGCCATTGAAGAATAGAGTGGAGGCCTGATACCCTAGCTCGGTTTTAATGAAAATAGTGAAAAATAACGTCCTTATATAGAAAATTCCAAAACACTATTCATCCAAAAAAAAATCGAACTCCAAACGAAGCGTGCCGCCTAGCGTTTATAATGTTTTACCCCTATTCTGAATGCAGTGGAATATATATCGGAAACCAATTTAATCATATTTGAAAGATAGGTTTTCAAATCGACTATTTTAAATTTAAAATTCACTTAAACCGATTTCTGTGCGTTTCAGCTTTCCTCGGACAAACCGTACATCCGATTGACACGAAATTTGAAACCTTACAATAATATAACATTACGGATCCAATGAAACTAGTTTCATCGAAATCCGAGACTGTGTGAAAAATGACTATTTTTACTCGTCAATTAAATATTAAAATATTCAATTTCCGCAAATTAACTTTTAATTCAATTTTAAAAGTTCTATAACATCATTCTAACTCCAATATGATTTAATACAACTTTACAAATCAATTTTAATCATATTAAACCAAATTTCCAATTATTTCTGTAATTTCAAATATTAAATTATCGATTTAATTATCCAATTAAATCTAGATATTCGAAATATAATTAATTCGACTTATAAATTTTACTTGTTAATATTTAAAATCAATTAAATATACGAATTTCAAATGATAGAAATTCTGGGTCGTTATAAACTTCCCCCCTTAAAAGAATTTCGTCCTCGAAATTATCAAGTAAGAAAAAGTTACAAAATCCATTAACTTTTCAAAACCATTTGTTCAAATTCATTCAAATTCATTTAAACCCGAAATCCATTGTTAAACTTCTTACAATAACTTTACTAAGTTTTCAAATCATACTTAGTTATCTTTTCAAAATCAACTATATCGTTTAACTTTTCACTCCAAAATCAAAGTTATAGTTTTCAAAATTTTCCAATTTTCTCAAAAGTATTCTAACGCCTTAAATTTTTGAAAAATTTCGCCAGCGTCTTCTTTGCGCGGCTAGCTAGGTACGACTACAAAAATGGCACTACGGCCTCCAGGTTTCAAAAATAAAAGAAAAAGCCAAGTGGCTGGACAAGAAAATCATCAAATTTCATACTGAAATTCAAATACGTACCTTTTGTCGAGCAATTCAATTTTTTTTAGTCTTCGAAATCAAAATCCTAATTTCCTTTAATCCACATGTATATCCTGCTAACCATAATATCCATTTTCATTCCATCTCACATTATCAATTTCATTTGAATTCAATTTACCTTCTGAATATTGAATTTTATCAATCATTTTTCATCCACAACTGATTCATCTTTCTATTTTAAATTAGTTTCTTTTACTAATTAATTACAAGTTCTAACTCATTTCATCTCGCATAATTCAAATTGGTTTTCGATTTTCAGTTTTCAATTTCATTTTTTATTCTTTTGTTCGTTCCCAAACACAATTCAATTCACTATTTCGGTTTATAACCGCTTATATTTAAAATGGATTTCAAATTCCATATGAATTTAATTTACTCTTCATTTATAAATGTTGAATTCAATTCATTTCAACCCATATTAAATTTGTCATTTCTTCAATTGGTTTTACTTACTAGTTTTATTTTAGTAGTTAGCTACATTTGATCCAACTTGACAAATTTTCAATCTAATTGCAATTTCAAGATGAATTTCAACATTTAGTTTCTAATTTCATTTACTCGCAATTGTAAATTCATTCATTCATAAATTTATTTCCATAATTCAAACTCAATTTCAATTCATTTGTTTCTGCCCCAAATTTATTTTCAACTCAATAAATTTTATTCCATAACTATTTTTATCAGATTCCAGAGTCTTTCCAACATTTCAAAACCATTTTTGAAACCAATTCCAATTATCATTTGAATTTCAAAACCCAAACCCAAATTTTCTGAACAACTTCCATTTAAAACAACTTAGCCGCAAGCCCTCTTTTGGAAACCCGAAAATGAACACCGATGATGCTGAAGTCATCACTGAAGTTATTTTCCAGCGACCGAAAAGAGTTTAGAGCTTTTATCCCTTCAAAATACTTTCCAAAACCTTTGAAATTCATTTTCAAATCAAAAATGAATTTAATTTCTGAAATTTCCAAATTGCAAACCCTTTCAAAACATTTCTAAATATTCCTCGTGAATTTTACTTCAAATTACAAATCACATTTACAATTTTTATTCTCCAATTCTATTTGTATGTGAATTTATTTCTTAACTTTGGAGTTACGATTTCAATTTCTTTTTCAACATTAATGATAATAATTTAATATCATCACTTTCTAGTAACCAAGAAATCATATATTATAATAATTCACAGAAAATTTTCTCTTTTATATACGAAAATAATTTAGGTAAAATTATTTCATTTCCCCTATTTTAAAACGATATCGTGTCGAATTTGTTCTGTACAAGTGTTTATAGATTCCTATCAATGACGTTAATTACTCATATTGACCAAAATCCATATACCACCCAACAAACCAATTAACACAATATAAAAAAAATTATATTCACTAACAAATACGCACTCATACCTATTATTACACTCACACTCATTCTAGAGTACTTCTGACTCTATCTCTAATGAGTAACACCTAACAGACCCAAGGTTGTCGCTTAATCAATTGCTCTGATACCACGATGTAACGTTTGAGATTTTCGACTTTCGAAAATCGATATTGATACGTTCAATGTATCAACTGCCGAGCAATCGAAAGCGGGAAAACCTTATTGTTAGGGATAAAGAAGAGGTAGAAGATAGAAGAAGAAAGAAAGAAGAATCAACAGAAACAATATCAGAATCTCACAGTCACAGCGGAACAACATATAATAGATAAATGAATATCATTAAATCAAAAGAACTGTACATTTTGTAAATTACATCATTAGAGTCAACTTACAAGACAACACAACTGGACAATTATACAACTGGATACATAGCGGAAAAGATAATATCATATACAAGTGATACGTTTCACCATCCAGCTCCAACTCCTGATTTCACAACAACTCCTGAATTCCAGAATATCCTAATAACCTGACTGTGGGCTGCCCGTGTGGAAAATGATGGGACCTAGAGTATAGGATGGGAACCATAAACTCCAGGTCAGTCATGGGACTGGTGTGAGAACTTAGAATAGTTAATCTTAAAAAAACAAAGAATATTTTAAAATAGATCCGCAATGCTTTTAGAAAATGTAACTACCATAAGGCCTCCCGCCACACACATAATGCAAACGCAGAATTGGAGAAGATTTCTCCTTATGATAGTCAAACATGCTTGATACGCAAACTTATTTGATATTATTACTATAAGTGCAAAGTGTAGGAAAACATTTTGAAAGTATAATATAAATCTTAGCCAGCATAGACATTCTGCACTTATGCCTACTATAAATACCATGTTCAATAGCAGGTTACAGCCACATTCCACGGCAGGTTATACAATTAAAACCGTACAGGGCTCGTATTGTTTCTTTGGATTTCCAACAAATGGTCAGGCTAAGGAACTTCCCATTGCCACATGAGTACGCCTCTGGAAGGATGCCCCGAGGACCTCACTGGATCTTTGCCAACGCAAGGCCGGATTACCTCTGCAAAAGTAGGTAACTACGGACACGAGCATGCCATCCCCCGGTCGTAAACAACCTTTATCCGAGGATCCCCAACCAACAACAATCAAAAAGTCATATATATTAGCGATATCCACATAAGTTAAGTATCTGGGCTCCATACCATGATATCACTTCTATCCAGAATGAAATGCACATACTCTAAGGGGCGCTACTCCCTATAACCTTGCTGCTTCTTTCCTGTTTTGACCATTATCGGGTTGTGAGGTCCGACAAAGTCTCGTCCACAAAGCTATGCTTTTCACAAAAGCTATGCTTTGATCAACAAATGATCAGCAGCACTTCGTATGCCACATTACCCAATTAAGAATGTATCATTAGTAACCATCAACTACATAACCTCTGAGGTCGTACGTCTCGAAGAAGGGTGTTAAGCTAAGAGAATAAATTCTCCGCCATCAACAGAAATGTATTTGATAGAAACCAGCTTTATATCTCAAATTGTAACGTCGGACACACATCCATACAAGTCCGTTCCGGGATCGAACGAAACCGAAGGCACTTCCAAAGAAGCCCTTACAATCCGGATATTCACTAATCACGTCCGGACTTCCATCACAAAGTGTGATAAAATCTCTATATCGGAGATCAGCCGATGCAGAGACATTCGACGATAATCCTTCCATTTTTGAAAATATCCAATCTTCAACACCGGTTTTCAAATGTTATCCATTACGACGTATCACTATTCGAAATGCGATTCATGACCCAAAGGTCCTCTCCCGGCTAAACTGAATAACGTGCTCTTATTTTTAAAATAAGTGTAGCATTCAAATTCAAGCAAATCACAAAAAATACCCATTTAAAGGTAAATATTTATAGTCGGTTATTTAACTATCAATAGATTTGCACAACATCACCAGATTCCGAATAATTTTCCAAATTATTTGTCTTCCAAAAATATCTTTACAAGATATTTTTTTCCACACTTCAACTATTTGAAAACAAATTTCAAATCACTTTACAACTTTTGAAAACAAATTTCAAATCATTTTCCTTACGCGGAAACACTTCCAAATATTTATTCTTTTTCACCGAAAATCTGCCGAGTTCAAATATTTTAAAACAATTTATAACACTTATCCAAAATATATTGGGAAAACACTTTGAAATAACACTATTTTTCTTTAAACACTTTACTAAAAATATTAGTTATAAAAATATTATACCAATATTACATATAATTAAGTCCAAACTAATTTTCAAAATAAAATTAGTAGATAGAGTATAACTATTTAAATAACTATTTTCTAAAACAATTATTGATTAAATCTTAGAAATAATCATTTCTATATCAACTTATCAAATCTTTACTTAAAGGATTTAAAATAATTTAAGAAGTTAATTTCTTCAAAGTATCCTTTTCAAAGCCAATTCAAGAATTATATATATATACATGTATATATGTATGTATATATGTATCTTGCAAAGTTATTCAGAAATTTTATTCGGCTTTCCAAGGAGAATACACTTTCATTTCAAAATGGTTTATTTAAACCAATTAAATAAATCCTTACCGATGTACTTTAATTTAACGTTCCAAATCCGTAATTGATTTCCACGCTTCAAAAATAAATCAATGTTTATTTTTAAACAAATTTTCCTTTTCTTTATAAATTCCATGTGAATTCACATTTCTAAAATATCTATTGATATACGATTTTCAAGTTGATTTCAAATATTCACTTTCAACAACAATTCAATTTTTTCAATTGATTTCAAAAAAACCAAATCAAATTCCATATTGATTTTCCGAGAAATTAAGCACCAAGTGGATTTCATTCTAATCTCAAATTGAAATCAATTTCTACTAAACCCAAATCAATTTTCAAATTGATTCTTAATTCTTTTCAAAACACTAAATAAATTTCCAAATGGATTTTCAAAAGATTCACCATTTAAAAATAAATTCCTTTTAAAGAAAACAAATTCTTAATTTTTCAAACTCTTTAAATCCGTATTTTGAATAAATTCTTCAACCTTTGAATAATATTACACGAAATCCATTTGTTAAAGCTTATCCCGTATTTTGAAATTTTATTCAATAAGACTAAAAATAAAACTTTATAATTTTAGAATTCCTTCTTTTAAATTTACCCAATTCTCAAAAATAAATTTTAATATAAACTTTCAACCTGAATTTTCAAAAATCAGATTTTATTTATTTCCGGTATCTAACGATACCAAAATTTTATTAGGCTAAATTTTAGCCTTCAACGATTTCAATCACAAAGATAATCACACAGAGATTATAAAATATCAACACACAACATTGAAACAAATTCGATTATTTGAGGAATCCAGTTGGATCCCTCCAACCTGTATCCCTACATCCACAGATGTTAGCACAATACCAATCCCGTTTCAAGACGGGATATCGCGGTACATGGGTTTATATAAAATATTACCCGCTATTATGCAGCGTAATAGGGTCTCATCCGCTATATAATTCGGGAAATCAACTCCAAGTACATATATAATACCAATTCCACTTCGAGGTGGAATATCGCGGTATATGTGTTTAATATAATAACGTCCGCTTAATATGCGGCACATAGGATCTATTTCAATACAACAGATAGCAATTTATCATCTAAGCGCACAATCAAGCAATTTTAAATCTAACTATTTAAAATTTAAACCGAAACAAATTCGATTGAGTGAGAAGTTCTCACCTTGCTTCCAATAACAGTTGTAGTGTTTCGTTCCGAATAAAATTAAACGAACGTTTAATTTTACCCAAATTCATACCAGCTCCAATCAACTCCAATCTAGCTCCATTACGTAGTATTCGTCGATATGAACCCGATGCAACTCGTTTTGTGCAAAACGGACCTCATATGAAAAAGTTATAGCATTACAAAGTTTATGCGATTTAATAAAATAAAATTTCAACTTTTTATTTTTTTATTTTTAAACCTAAGTTCATCTTGGCCGTACATCTCAAGCTTGAAATCAAGGCCACACGCATCCTTCTCCTCCCCCAGTAAATAAACGCGAACGAACCAACCCAAAGTTGTTCGAAACCCTGGATTAGCGTGCCCAACCCAATGATCGAGACTTCGATGGAGCACCATCATTTGACTCGTCGAAGCAAGCTCCAACCTCGGCCCAAACGACGTGAAGCTCGGCAGCTCCCTCCTCTCGAAAAAAGCACACGTAGTTCGGCCATTCAAACCCATATTTACGTCAATCCACAGCCCTGTTATCGATCACAGCCGTTGGATATAAAGATCTTTATGCTCTGTACCACTTTGCAGAAGAAAGTTTTACGAATTGGTTGATGGATTTGAAGAAAATGAGGGAGGAAGAGGGGAAGATTTCAGCCATTGAAGAGTAGAGTGGCGGCCTGAAACCTAGCTTGGTTTTAATGAAAATAGTGAAAAATAACGTCCTTATATAGAAAATTCCAAAACACTATTCATCCGAAAATTTTCCGAACTCCAAACGAAGCGTGTCGCCTGGCGTTTATAATGTTTTACCTCTATTCCGAACGCAATGAATATATATCGAAAGCCAATTCGATCATAATTGAAAGATAGGTTTTCAAATCGTCTATTTTAAATTTAAAATTCACTTAAACCGATTTCTACGCGGTTTAGCTTGCCCTGGACAAACCGTACATCCGATTGACACGAAATTTGAACATTGCGGATCCAATGAAACTAGTTTCGTCGAAATCCGAGACAGTTTGAAAAATGACTATTTTTACTCGTCAATTAATTATTAAAATATTCAGTTTCTGCAAATTAACTTTTAATTCAATTTTAAAAGTTCTATAACATCATTCTAACTCCAGTATGATTTAATACAACTTTAAAAATCAATTTTAATCATATTAAACTAAATTTTCAATTATTTTTGTAATTTCAAATATTAAATTATTGATTTAATTATCCAATTAAATCTAGATATTTGAAATATAATTTATTCGACTTACAAATTTTACTTGTTAATATTTAAAATCAATTAAATATACGAATTTCAAATGACAGAAATTCTGGGTCGTTACACTAGTCATTCGAACATTGAAGTGGTGATAACTTTAATATTTGCTTTACATAATTATGAATTAAACAATACAGCCATTTAAGTTTTCTCCTTGTATTAATTCACCTAGTTGTTTCATGATGACAGGGTTGGCAATATATGATGCCATGTAGAGTATTCAGTCTCCACTCTCTATATTGGCCATGTGAATTTTTGTTCCTATTTTTTTTTAGATTTTGGAAAAGCTTTGAAAGGAATTACATTTAGACAAATAGGTGTACATGTTTTTGTTGATTGGTAAGTATAGTAATATTCTTGTTCAATGCAAGTTGCCCCTTTGACATCCTTTCGGCTTAATTATATGAATACTGCTACTATAATTAGCTCTTTATTATAATTCGGTTACAATCTGAGTATACATTGCAGGATTTTATGCTTGAAAAAACTCAACTAGATTGCACTCATATGCTAATTCATATTGCATCTTACGTGTGTACTATTGGACTCAACTGGATTCTTAAGCACTCAACTAGATTGCACTCATATGCTAATTAATATCGCATCATACATGTGTTCTATTGGACTCAACTGGATTCTTAAGCACTCAACTAAATTGCACTCAACTGGATTCTTAGGATATTCCATATAGGCCTGCTTCATACATCTGTACTATTGGACAAGTGGTTGGGAAGATTGTTACTTAGCACAGGCAATTTATCACTTTGATTAGTACGTGTCCATATTTATATTGACGTATGTTATGGATTTAGTTATGTTTTGTAACAAAATTATGAATTCAAAAATGGTGTAAAATTGAATTGTTTTAGCTTTTATTAAATGTGAATGGTTCATGTTGTTTCAAATAATGTTAACGATTGTAGTTATTATTAGTGAAATATCGGTTTTAATTATAATGTTGTGAAATTTATGGTTAATGGCAGTTGTCGGAAGACGAATTGCAATTGTTGGTAGTAGTTGTAAAAAGATTAATTGCAACTATAAATAACAGCTGTAAATGAATCTATTACAACTGCCAAAAGTAGTTGCAAAAGTTATTGTTGCAACTGCTATTAGCAGTTACAAAAGAGACCTGTTACAACTGTCAATGCAACAGTTACGATAGACTTTACCACAACTTTCAAAAGCAGTTGTGAAAAGCTTTTTACAACTGCTCCTACAACTGTCGGCCACAGTTGTAAAAATATTCAACTCTATTATAACTCTGGATACTAAGATTGGCGGCCGTCTGTTGTAATAGACCTATTACAACTATTTTTGGCAGTTGCGAAAAGGTGTTATTGTTGTAGTGGTAGGACCTGAAAGTAATATGTCTTAAAACTTGATCGTCGAATAATCCGTTGGAGCCAATATTGGAGGTAGTGAAGGATTTACATGATCTCTACTAGATTTGGAGATAAAGCAGGAGTTAGAGAAGATGATGGCATTAAGAAATAATTGATGCGAGTTTTCAATTTATTAAAAAACAAAGTTTAGCTGCTAAATAAAAGATGAAAAAAATACACAATCGAACCTCCTTTAAATTTTGTTTTATTATGTACATACCTACCTAAATCCTAGACAAATATAAATGTCCATCACAAACACTATCACTCTAGTATGTCGATTAACATAATCTCAAAACTAAACAACTTGTCTTGCTGCCATAACACATTCATAATATTGCTATAATATACCATAATAAATAAATTCCTATAGTTACCATATGTGCATCAAAAACTCATCGTTGGCGTTGTACGGAAGATTTTGTTTTATGGCATAGTATACCACTGTAAGTAGATGTTGATATTGTCTTAAAGAACAAAGGAGAGCGGGGAGGGAGGGTAGCTTACTTTGGCAGATATTACTAACTCCATATAGTGGGACTTTGATTTTCTTAGCAATCTCAACGATGAATTCAAAACCGAGTAACAATATTTTCCATGATTTTGGAGGCAGATAAAATAGGGGGTAAAATGTTTTAATATAATAATGAGAGTGAACTCGACCGATGGTCACCCCATTATTTTATTTCACCTCCAAAATCATGGAAAATACATTTATTCTGGTTTTATTTCGTTGTTGAGGTTGTTAAGAAATTCCAAGTATCACTTCATGGAGTTAGCAATATTGGCTAAATTTTCCCCCCTCCCTCGCCTCCTATTTTTCTCCATAAAGACAATTATAGCATTTATTTATGGAGGTTTACTATGTTATCCAAAAAAATAATCCGTACAACCCCAATATGAGTTTTTGATTAATACAAGGTAATGGTAGGAATTTCTTTATGGCAATATATTATAACAATATTACGAATGTGTTGTAGCAGAATGATGAATTGTTTTCTTTGGAACAACAAATACCTTTTTGCAACTGCCAAAAACAGTTGTAATAGGCCTATTATAATGAGCGACCGCCAGTCTTAACATCCGTAGTTGTAATAGAGTTGAATATTTTTACAACTGTTGCCGATAGTTGCAGGAGCAGTTGTAAAAATGCTTTTTATAACTGCTTTTGAAAGTTGTAGTAAAGTCTATCGTAACTGTTGCATTGACGGTTGTAATAGGTCTCTTTTGCAACTGCTAATAGCAGTTGCAACAATAAATTTTGCAACTACTTTTGGCAGTTGTAATAGATTCATTTACAATTGTTATTTACAGTTGCAATAAATCTTTTTACAACTGCTGCCAACAATTGCAATAATCTTCTGACAACTGCCATTAACCATAAATTTCACAACATTATAATTAAAACCGATATTTCACTAATAATAACTACAATCATTAACATTAATTGAATCAACATGAACCATTCACATTTAATAAAAGCTAAAAACCATTCAATTTTACACCATTTTTGAATTCATAATTTTATTACAAAACATAACTAAATCCATAACATACATCAATATAAATATAGACACATACTAATTAAAAGAGATAAATTACCCATGCTAAGCAACAATCTTCCCAACCGCTTGTCCAATAGTACAGACGTATGAACTAGGCCTATATGGGTTAGCTTAAGAATCAAGTTGAGTGCTTAAGAATCCAGTTGAGTCCAATAGTACAAATGTATGATGCAATATGAATTAGCATATGAGTGCATTCTAGTTGAGTTCTTTCAAGCAGAAGATCTTGCAATGTATACTCAGATTGTAACCGAATTATAATGAAGAGCTAATTATAACAGCAATATTCATATAATTAAGCCAAAAGGATGTCAAAGGGGCAACTTGCATTGAACAAGAATATTACTATGCTTACCAATCAACAAAAACATGTACGCCTATTTGTCTAAATGTAAATCCTTTCAAAGCTTTTCCAAAATCTAAAAAAAATAGGAACAAAAATTCGCCTAGCGAACATAGAGAGTGGAGACTGAGTATACTACGTGGCATCATATACTGCCAACCCTGTCATGAGAAAACTTAAATGGTTGTATTGTTTAATTCCCAATTATTTAAAGCAAATATTAAAGTTATCACCATTTCAATGTTCGAATGACTAGGTTATTTATAATTTTAAAAAATATGCCATTAAATGGAGCATTGATATACAAAATTTCCTGACTTCATTCAATTTGATTATCCAAGCATGCCAAAATAAACAACAGCTACACATATGAACCATTTTATATTCATACTTTATTTTATTGTTGAATGTGATGAAATAATATATTCTTTTATTTTTGAAATGAATTATGCTGATTTCATTTCTTTTGTGAATGATTTAAATCCCAAAAATGGTAAATCCCTCTGTTTGATTTTACAACAAAACAATGTATCATTGATATTGTGGATTAAACTCCTTAATAAATAAAGAACATAACACAGATATAGAAGCTGTTGGCATAGTACTATCTAATTTAAATCGAAATGAGAATCTAAACATATAGTCTTAGCTATGTAATCAATACTCCAAAGTTGTAGCATAGCCTACAATATTATATTTATTGAGAAATGACTCATTGCTTAAGTTCTTCGTCAAATTCTAAATTGTCACTTTTCTCTATAATATTGAAGCCACTGTACCAATAGAAGTTAGCAGATTACTTTCAATTTCATCGGTTTCCCTCAACTTCTATTAAGTGGCGAGTTATTAGCTATAACGTGTTTGATCAATTGTACTCTAAGTCAAACACTAAACATTAGAATATCATCCATACTATTCGTGTCAGGGCATGACAACATACAGTTCCTTTATCATCAATTTTATTCTATCTAAATCAAACACTAAACATTAGGACATCATTGATTTTGAACCTTAAAGGCACCAAGTACTGAATAGTACCATAAAATGAATTGTCAAAAGATACGCAATTGCAAATAGGAGTTCAAGAAATCGAAAACTATTAAAGTAGTACTTGCACAACGCATGCAATACATGCACAGTTATTATGTATTAAAGTTGAAATATCATCATGAATAATGAGATCGATAATACCATACATATAAGGATCATTAAAATTATTAGGAGCAGTACTTACATCTATGAGATAAGTTGGATTAGTCATATCTAAATTGATTGAAGAGCGTGGCCATTAACAACCAGCACACACACGTGTATATATATCACCTGCACTACTTGAAACTATCACACAAATGTAACATAGAATAAAAGCAGCAAATTGAATTTAATAGCCTATCCTACTGGGCAGTTGGCATAAGGATTATGACATAATATTTTTTCTTTCAAATGACGGAGGCATGCTAAATATGAGGCAAAAAGATTGCAGCAGTCATCTTTGATTTCTCATGCCACAAGGCTAAAGGTGGCATAAGCGTAGCACAAATAACAAGTTCAAAAACCAACATCACAACACAAGCAATAAAATTCGAAGATTATAACTTTAAGACATAAATATGTTAGTGTTTACTCACCTAAAACTGAGTTACCCTTTCTGCATTCCAACTTTTCTACACGAACGCTACCCACCACAGCTCTGCAACTAACCTAATTTATGCTAAAAACGTTAAATGATACAGTAAACCACATACTTGAATTTGAGAATTTATAATAATTTTATAATTTGTTCTTAACTTTTGAAGTTGTAAAAGTTTAGTAGGGTTTATTTTGGAAAATGAGTGTAACGATCTCGAATTTTAATTAATTTTAAATTGATAATTTTATTTATTTTTAAAATTGTGCAATTAATTGTAAATTGATTTTGGGTTTCTCTAGATTTAAATAAAAAAATAAAATATGTATAAAGTCAAATAACATATTAATAAAATTATGCAGAAGATAAAGTAAATAAAATTTGACACTATAGAATTTCATTTTTATTTTAAAGTAAAAAGACATAAGTATGTAAAATACAAACAAAATAAATAATGTAAAATATAAAACCCATATATATACAAGATGATAAGTAATATATTTAATGAAAGTAGAAATGTGTCCATATGACAAAATAGTAAGGCAAGGCAAGAATAAACAAAGTATATTGTACATGAAGTATAAATGAAAAAGGGCAACCTGGCAAATAAAGAAAAATGTAAATATATTCAATAGAGCAAAAGAAAGGATAAGCATACATTCAAGTATGGTACAAACAAATGAAAATATAAAGAAAACAAAATGCATCAACCTGAAAAAGGAAACCAGCTAACAAAGTACAAATATAAAAGCAAGCTACAACCTGGAATATAGCAAAGCATTAGTATGAAAATAAAAATAAAATATGTTCATAAAGTAAAAGCATTTAATGCAACATGCCTCTAGCAATTAATGAATGCCATAATTTTAGTACAAAGAAAGGGTAACAATACCCTGTACAAACATGTAATACCAGATGACACGCTCTGTACATTCTCTCCTATATATCAACTTCTTTTATCAACTTTCCCTTTCAGTTTCGTCAATCATAACTAAAAAAATGATGAATGAAGTAATATCATTTCATTCTTAAATAGAACTTAAGATCATCTACATGCATTTAAGTCTAGGATCATCTTGATCAAAGTTTCATCAGCATCCAGTTTGAGAAAAAAATTCAAAGCAAGCCTATAGTTTTTCAACAGAGGAGCTCTGTGTCATCTTCTTGAACACGTGAGTAACTTTTAAAATTTACAAATATTGTTTGCATGATAGTAGGGTTGAAATAAATAAATATTGATAGAAGTATATAAGTGAAAGTCTGGTGTGGATATATATTGTGTGCATGCTATGTTTATATATTGTGCTCTGTTTGATTCCAGGCTTAAATACACATCAAAATTTATTTGCTCTTAACCCAAGTGTTAACTCCTCTTCGTTGAAAACTGGAAAATGCGACCGAGCGACCTAAAAGATAATACGACCTAACGACCTAAAAGATAATGCGACCTAACGACCTAAAGGATAATGCGACCTAACGACCTAAAGTCTTTATGCGACCTAGTACCTTTAGTCCTTAGCGACCTAAGAGATGGAGCGGCCTAGCGACTTAACTTATAAAGTGACCTAAAAGTAGCTGCGGCCTAAGGGAAGCTGCGACCTACAGAACTCTACGACCTAAGGGAAGCTGCGACCTATGGAATTCTGCGACCTAAAGAACTCTCACGACCTAAGATAGGTCGCTCACGACCTAAGGACATTGCATTAGAAGGCCGCCTTTTCTATGCCGCTACTAGCAAGGTCGCTCACGACCTAGAACTTGTGTAAATCAGCATGCGTGTTCTTGTGAAAGAGAAGACAATGCATCTTAGGTCAGTCACGACCTACGACCTAACTTAGGTCGGTCACGACCTACGACCTAACTCCGAAAAATGCCTATAAATACGACCCTAGTTCCAACTAGCGGAGGACTTTGGGCTCATTCATTTCAAGCGCCGTTACTCTGCTGCATTCTGAACTACTTCAACACCTTCAAGGAACTTCACGAAGAAATCAAACATGTCAAACATGTGTTCAAAGATTTGGATCGACGTTGAAGTTTAGGCTACTTGTTCTAAGTCGCTTGAAACTCAAAGTGTGTTGTAATCAAAGTGTAACTGCATTGACTTGTAATCAAATAGTCAATAAAGATATTCAAAGTGGACGTAGGCTATCTCTTAAGCCGAACCACTATAAAATTGCTGTTGTTTACTGTTTTTTCACTACTATCTGCTTATAATCTGTTCCCGAGCTATCGGGTGGTGCTTTCACGATCTCACTTCATACACCGGGGTGTTAGCGTTCAAATTTCAGTGTTAACATTTTTGGTGCTTTCATTGAGAGATCGAACTCAGGCGAGTTATCATCATTGCTTCACAGAGGTTTGTAGAGAGAATTTCCTTAAAAACCAGAAGTCTATCCGAGATTATGGCTCCTGGAAGGAAAAGTAGATCTGTCAGATCTGGGAATATTCAAGAGGGAACCTCCGCTACCCCTATATCGAATCAAGCCACTCCAGCTGTCGGAGTTACAAAGGCAGAACTGGATGCTGCAATTTTAGGGCTGAACCAACAGATCAATGCCCAAAATGCACAATTCGAGGCTCAGAATGCCCAGAATGCCCTAACTCTGAATAGGTTAAACGATTTGCTTGGGGCAAACCGTCAACCGGCATGTAATGAAAGGAATTTTGCTTGCAACATTCATGAGGCTGAAGAAAGAAATGCTCCTGAAGGGGCTGCTAGCCCTTTTGAACAAACACTTCCAGAGGTTGGTGGATCTAGAACTCGACATGATGAGGAGTATCTTTCTGGAATGGTCTGACAAATTATGAAAGAGAGTATGCAGAGGGTTGAAGACGAGGAAGAATGGGGTTTCGCCCCAAGTAAAACTCCGTTTACAGAGAAAATCTTAAAGGCTGAATTCCCAAGGAAGTTTGTCCCTCCAACCATTCCAGCTTACAGGGGGACAAGTGATCCGAACGAATTCTTATACAAGTATGATTGGCACATGACAGGTGCCAGAGCCTCTGATGAAATAAAGTGCCGATATTTTCCTGTGTATCTCGAAGGTGTAGCTCTGCTTTGGTTCACCAAACTTCCAGTCCGATCTATCGATCAGTTTTCTGACTTAACCCGGAAGTTCAAGGAGCAGTTCAGACTATACGCCTCAAAAGCCAAGGATATCATGTCACTGTCAAGTTTGGAGCAGAATCCAGGAGAGACTATCAGATCTTTCTTAAACCGCTTTAATATAGCGCTAGCTGAGGTGGACAATGCAGAACCGCGAATGATATTGACTTATCTGATGAAGGGTATTGACAAGTCGAGCGAATTTGGGAAATGGATAAACATGAAGGAACCAAATTCCCTTGAAAAGTTCTATAAAAAAGCAGATGAATTCATACGCTTAGAAAGCCATCCCGTACCGGTAAAGGCAGTGTTGGAAAAAGCCGAAGATAACACTGTTGTTCCACACAAGAATGAATCTGTAGGGCAAAAAAGGGAAAATAACAATGGGAAGAAGCAGAGTAATCTGAAGAAACCCCGATCCTTCAAGCCATCAGAATATACTCCTTTATCAGATACGCCGGAGCGTATCTACCTTGCCACTAAAGATTCTGTTGACTTTCCTAAACCTCCTCCTCTAAGGACCGGGAAAAAGGCTATACAGAGTGGGAAGTTCTGCCGCTTCCATAATCAACCCGGTCACGAGACCGACGAATGCCGCCAGCTGAAAAATCTGATTGAAGAATTGCTAAGGGAAAACAAACTGCAGCAATTTGTGAAAAAGAATAGCAACAATCCTGCTTCATCTAGTCAGGGGCAACAGGCTCCTACTCATCAGCCTAGGACGAGTGAGAAGGCTGCAGGGCATGAATCTGGAAGGCCCATTATCAATGTCATTACAGGAGGACCTCACCCAGCAGGCAGAAGCTGGGGTGAGATGGAAAGGTATACCCGAGCTTTAAAGTATGTACCGACCGAGGAAGATGTATTCGTTTTGGAAGGTGCTACGCCCTTGAAGCAACAAAGAACTTTTGATGATGATATTGTGTTCAAAGCTAGGGATTCCGCAGGTATTGAAGCTCCTACCTTGGATCCTCAAGTCATCTCGGCTGGTATCGGGCCAGCTATTGTCAGAAGAGTTCTCATTGATTGTGGCGCATCCTGCAATATCCTCTTCAAGAAAACATTCGACCAAATGAAGATCCCTATGGCTGATGTGCAAGCCTCATCGCAGAAAATTGCTGGTTTTACTGGGGAGCCAAAGCAGCCGGTAGGGACCATTGATTTGTATGTGGAACTTGGAGAAGGAGAGAGAAAAGTGGTCCGCAAGCAAACTTTTGTGATTGTCGACGAATTTTCTGCTTACAATGCTTTCCTTGGTCGTCCAACTCTGGCAGCGTTCAAAGCTGTTCTTGCCCCGTGGTGCCTCACTATTAAATTCCCTACAGACAATGGAGTAGGAGTTATAAAAGGGGATCAAAATGCTGGGCGAGAGTGTTATCTGACAGAGCTACGAGAAACCAGAAAAAGAGAAATGGGAAAGAATGCGGCAGCCCCAGTCCACATCAAAGAACCAGCCTCGTAGCAATTACAGGGCGGACCCTGCACTGGCGAGCACAGTGGAGCAAGGAAAGAGATGGACCCTAGAAAAGTCAGTGCAGGGGAAAATAGAGTGGTACCAGTGGAAACGACAATACCAATACCTGTTGACCCAAAAGACCCAAACAAGGTGTTGAATGTGGGTTCACAACTTAATGTGTCAATTCAGAATATCTTAATATCTTTTTTAAAGGCAAATCTGGATGTTTTTGCTTGGACTCATGCCGATATGTGCGGAATATCCCGAGAAGTTGCAGTGCATGCTCTAAATATTGATCCAAAATTTACACCTATGAAACAGAAGAGGAGGACTCAAGGTCCAGAAAGGTCGGCGGCATTAAAAGAAGAAGTTGATCGGCTCATGGAGAATAATTTTATCAAAGAATCTACCTATCCGAATTGGGTTTCAAATCCAGTGCTGGTTAAGAAAGCCAACGGAAAATGGAGAGTATGCATCGATTTTTCAGATCTAAACAAGGCCTGCCCCAAAGACTGCTTCCCATTACCCAGAATCGATCAACTGGTAGACGGAACAGCGGGGCACGAATTGTTATCTTTTATGGATGCTTACTCCGGATATAACCGATTATGATGCATGAGCCAGATCAGGAGGACACGAGCTTTATCACCGACATTGGTCTTTACTGCTACAGAGTTATGCCCTTCGGGCTAAAGAATGCAGGGGCAACATACCAAAGACTTGTTAATGCTATGGTCAAACTGCAATTAGGCAAGACTATGGAAGTCTACGTCGATGACATGTTAGTAAAGTCTAAGAAAGCAGTGGATCACATAGAACACTTAGCGGACATGTTCGCAGTCCTCCGAAAATACGGAATGAAGCTCAATCCTTTGAAATGTTCATTTGGAGTGGAATCCGACAAGTTTTTAGGTTTCATCGTGAGCGCTAGGGCCATTGAGGCCAGTCCAGCTCAAATTACTGCATTGAAAGAAGTCAAAGCCCCTAGAACAAAGAAGGAATTGCAAAGTCTCAATGGAAAAGTCGCCGCCTTGAGTCGGTTCATTTCCAAAGCCACAGATAAATGCATCCCATTCTTTGACGCCCTAAAAAAAGGAAAGAAAAACTTCGATTGGACTCCCGAATGCCAAAAAGCCTTTGATGAATTGATTCGCCATATGGAAACGCCACCAATACTTTCTAGGCCTGGCGATGGCGAGGATCTTCTTATATACTTGGCAGTATCATCTCATGCTTTAAGTGCAGCGCTGATACGAGAAGACAAAAGGATTCAACATCCAGTTTACTGTATCAGCAAAAGACTCACTGGGGCAGAGATGAATTACTCTAAGTTGGAAAAACTCGCCTATTGCCTACTAATTGCATCTAGAAAATTGAGGCAATATTTTCAAGCTCATCCTATCAAAGTCCTCACTGATCAACCTTTAAAGCAAGTCCTATTTCGCCCTGAGACTTCGGGTCGTCTTCTAAAGTGGAATATTGAACTCAGTCAGTATGGCATCACTTACCATCCCCGAAAAGCAATCAATGGACAAGCTTTAGCGGATTTCATCGCAGAATTCACAGATAAGGGTAACAGTGAGGAGAAAACGGTCGACGATTCCCCAATCCAATGGAAGTTATATGTCGATGGTGCGAGAAACGACTACTGTTCTGGAGCCGGAGTTGTACTTGAGACCCCTGAAGGCCGATCATTATGCTATGCACTAAGATTGGAATTTCCTTCAACAAACAATGAAGCAGAATACGAAGCCCTTATCGCTGGCTTAAGGATTGCTAAAGAATTAAACATCCGAGCGTTGCAGATATTCAGTGATTCTCAGCTTATTGTATGCCAAGTCAAAAAGGAATTCCAAGCAAAAGGGTGGAATCTGCCCACCTACTTGTCAAAGGCTTGGGAACTCCTGGGTGATTTCGATCATTACATGATAAGTCACATTCCTCGAGAAGAAAACGTGAAAGCAGATTCTCTCGCAAAGTATTCTAGCACAGGCGAAGCTCAATTTCTGGGGTTAACTCCAGTAGAGGTCCTGTCGACTCCTAGCATTGATGAGATGGACATTGATTGGATCATGAGCATGTCTCAAGAGCAAGAATCATGGATGACTCCGATAACAGAATATCTGCTCAATGGATCCTTACCAGGGAACTCAAAAGAACGACAAAAGCTACTAAGAAGAGCCTCTCGATACATAATCCAGGATGGCCGATTATACAGACGGGGATTCTCAATGCCATTACTTCGATGTGTATCCAGGGAAGAGTCCAAAGCAATCCTAGCAGAGGTACACGGAGGAGAATGTGGTGATCACTCAGGAGGCCAAACATTAGCAAAGAAAATTCTCCGATACGGATATTTTGGGCCAGAAATTAATCGAGATGCAACAGAGTATTCCCGAAAATGTGACAGATGCCAAAGATTCGCCAAAATTCCTAGAGCTCCTTCCACTGAACTCACACAGATGGTCAGTCCATGGCCGTTTGCAATATGGGGGATAGAACTTGTAGGACCGTTACCAACTGCCAAATCTGGAATTAAATATGCCATTGTTGCTGTAGATTATTTTACTAAGTGGGCAGAAGCTGAACCACTGGCTACTATCACCTCAAAGAAGATGATAAGTTTTGTGACTAAAAACATCATTTGCAGATACGGTGTGCCTCAAAAAATAATTACAGACAATGGTACTCAGTTTGAAAGCGAAGAATTCCAAGATTTTTGCAAGCGATTCAAAATCCGAAAAAGCTTCTCAGCAGAGGCTCATCCGCAGGCTAACGGGCAAGTGGAAGCCGTGAATAAAATTATTAAGTCAACCATCAAAAAGCAACTTGAAAGAGCGAAAGGTGGTTGGGTCGATAAGCTACCACTGGCACTATGGGCATACAGAACCACTCACAAAACTGCAACTGGGCACACCCCGTTTTCATTGGCATACGGGTCAGAGGCAATGATTCCGGTAGAAATAGAGGTCCCTTCACATAGAAGAATCCATTTCAATCAAGCAGAAAACGAAAAGCTACAGCTTGAAGCGCTAGATCTCCTTGATGAAAAAAGAGATGAGGCTAATCTCAGAATTGCAGCTCATCAGCAAAGGATAGCCAGACATTTCAATTCCAAAGTTCGCCAACGCAGCTTTGAGATTGGAGACCTAGTCCTGAAGAGAATTATGACAGCGACAGGTGTGTTTGGGCCAAATTGGGAAGGACCATATGTCATAGGTCAGAAGCTTCTTGACGACACATTCAAACTCACTACTGTTGAAGGAGATCAAATTCCAAGGGCATGGAACAACAATCATTTGCGTCCATACTTTACTTGAAAATTTTGTCGAAATATTGTAAAAAGAATTATGAATGTATGATTCTTGTAATTGAAGGCAATTGTAAAACTGATGCAAGTAAATAATGAAAAAATATAAAGTGGATGTAGGCCCAATTTCCTGGCCGAACCACTATAAATCTTGTGTTCCTTATTATTATTACATGTTTGCTTTATTTTCGATATAAAAAGTACATAGAATGTATTGCTGAAATGTCGATTTAAATTTTTGCAGACAATGGAAGTGAAACTTGCACATAATAAGACCCAGTGATTCTCGCCAAATTTCAAGTCACAAAAGCTCCAAATTCAAATCCTAGATAGGAAGTACTACAATTGAACGGCCTATGATTTCGACAGAAACGGGCCTTTGCTAATAAATTGAGATCGTTTGAACAAACAAACATCCAATTAAGAAGCTGATGCTCGTTCTCACGAACTTGCCTGACAATGAAGTACATTTCCTTGGATTAAACAAGTCACTTAAAAAAAAAAAAGAGGATCACTGAAAAAGCATAAGCAAGTGAACAAGGGAACAACCAAAGCCATCATCGGCAGCACAAATCCTCTTCGGAGGCACAACTCTTCGGATAATAAAGACCTCTAATGGGTCATACGCCACAAAAAAGAAAGTTCTCTACTCAACAAAAAAGATTGGAGGAGTCATGACCCTCCAACCATGAGAGAGTAACTTCCAGGCGATGAAAACCCTCTCTGAGGCACATTTCACCAGGAGTTGAAGTGTAACAACCGCTCTTCGGAATTTCACTTCACAAGAGTTGAAATGTAAACAAAATAAAAGCCCTCTTCGGAGGCCCATTTCACTAGGAGTTGAAGTGTAACAACCGCTCTTCGGAATTTCACTTCACCAGAGTTGAAATGTAAACAAAATAAAAGCCCTCTTCGGAGGCACATTTCACCAGGAGTTGAAGTGTAACAGCCGCTCTTCGGAATTTCACTTCACCAAAGTTGAAATGCAAAAAAAAATAAAGACCTGTCTGGAAGCCCACGTTTCACCGAGATTGAAATAAAACTTCCAAGTGTTGAAACGTGAAAAGGCTTTCTTCAAAGGCACAACTCTTTGGAGGTACACGTTTCGCCAAGATTGAAATAAAACTTCCAAGTGTTGAAACGTGAAAAATCCCTCCTCAAAGGTACAACCCCCTCCCGGGGACACAATCAAAAAGAAAGACTTCTTCGGAAGCCCACGTTTCACCGAGATTGAAATAAAACTTCCAAGTGTTGAAACGTGAAAAGGCTTTCTTCGAAGGCACAATTCTTTGGAGGTACACGTTTCACCAAGATTGAAATAAAACTTCCAAGTGTTGAACGTGAAAAATCCCTCCTCAGAAGTACAAATTTCTATTTCAAAAAATAAAATAAAATATATATCCTCATCAAGGGCATACTTTAACTTTCAAAGGAAGAATGATTTACCTATTCTAGAAAATAACCTTCCTCAAAAAACAAAAAAGGGAAGAAAGTTAAAGTACCCTTCAGAGGCCCGCTTTACCACATAGAAGAATTCACTTGGCAAAATGCATACATAAAAAAAAAGTGATTTCTTCGGAGGACAAAGCGTAAAAACTTATGTGAAGGAAGTCGTACTCTACGAAAAATTTCTTCAAGAATGAAGTAATTACTCTTCAGAAAATAAGAGTGCAAGTCCCCTCAAAGTATAAAATATTGCAGCAAGCTTATGGTATGGGGGCAACATGGTATAGTTACATACAAAATGGTATAGCTATATCGGTAAAATACGCTCAAGCAACATACCACAAGTTCACCGCAATATCATATAAATAAACTTGTGCAAAAATGAATAATAAATGCATTCTCAAATTCAAACAAGAGTTTGTACAAATAAAGCATCATTTTGTTCAATTGCAGATACAGGTTTCAAAATAAAAAAAAAGCAGGGCCGGTGCCTGCACAACATCCGACCATTACACAAAAAAGGAATCAAAAAGCCTGAAGTCCGACTCTTCACTTCTTATTACCACCTTTGGACCCTTTGCCTGGCCGAATGATTAGTTTTTCAGGTCTATCTATAGGCATAAGGGAAGAAGGAGAGGGAGGTGCAACCGGTGCAACTTCCGGTTCCTCTTCAGTAGTGATGATTTTCTTCCCCCTCCTCTTCGATGTTCCGTGCTTCTTTCTTCTCTTCGAAGAAGACTCACTCCCTGGAGTAACAAGAGCAGACAAAACTACGTCACCAGAAGGAGTCCGCTCCGGAGAGATCTCGCCTCCTTCAAGTCCCTCGTCTTTCTGCTCTTGCGAAGCGATAGGGTCATCCAAGCCATGAAGAGCCTCAATCTGCTCCTCTTGTGACCCGGGCTGTGAAGCAGAAGGAGGAGTCACCTGAAGAGACGGAGGAGGGATAACCGGAGGAAGTGAAGTCCGCACAGCACTTGGTGTTTCAACTGCAAAAGAAGAGAAATTAAAAATATTAGTATCTTCCCAAAAGAAGGGAGATATGGGTTCGTCGAGATTCAAGAAATAATCGAGAAGCTCATCAAACTTTTGAGGAGCAAGCAAGCGATCCACCTGAATCGGACCGATGTCAAAATTACCTGAAGATGTTTTCTTCGTTAATTCAATCTCATAATTTTGAGCCCCGATATCCTCCAGAGCCTCATCATCAGTAGGGGTAATTACCCCGGTTCTTATAGGAGGCAGCGAATGAGCACTGGAACCTGTAATGTCAACTTCGAAAGAAACTAAAGGACGTTCGGAGGTGGTAGGTGGTATTTCTTTTTCAGAGCGTTCCCCTTCCGCCATTCCGGCCCGTACTCTGGCGAGTTGCTCTTTTCCCTTGGCAAGAGCGGCGCGGGCATCATCATCGAGATAATGCTCTTTAAGAGCTGTCTCAGCGTAGCCAGCACCTTTACCACCTAGCATATCGAGTGCTGCCTCCCAAACTTCAGCTAGTGTAATTTCATACTTAGGGCCTAGAAAGGCAAGGCTGCCACGCCCCAAAATGCTGTGCAGATAAAAATCAAATAATGTGGAGCTAATGTCAGCTTTGGTTGCTTGATGGGCCTCTTCGGCCGCGAGTTTACCAGCAACAGCCTCGTCACGCTCCTTTTCAGCCATAGCAAGTCGAGCTTTTAACATCTCTATCTCCAAGCTTTGAGAGCCGGTCTGTTCTCGCAGCTGTAAAGTTTCAGCGCGATATTCTTCTATGACCTTCTCCTTGTGTGTAAGCTTATCTTCGACTGCCCTTTGACTGGCATGCGCATCTCGTACTTGTTGCTGAAGCATGCTCTCCTTTTGAGAATAGAGAGTAGACGAAGTAGCTAATTCTTCCTTAAGCTTTTCTACTTCCGCTTCCATCTTTTCATTATAGGAAGCAATACTTCTCATTTCGGCGTCATGCTGTTCGAGAGTCTTCTGCCACTCAGCCTTATCGTTCTCCATTGTGAGCATGGCCTCGAGATTGGCTCGGTTAACCCTCTGAAGCTCGTCGATAAGTTTTTGCCAGTTCGACATTCTTTCAATATCGGTCCTGACAGTATCAAGATTTCGCAGCATAGCCGATTTGTCGAGAGGAACCAAGTCGAGATCAAATCGAACCCCTCTCAGGCACCACTGAGGGAATCGACTTTGAAGAGTGGGAGGACCTTGCCCAACTTGGTATGCGGGCCGGTTGATGATTGTTTGAATGTCGGAACGAACGGGGGCAGGAGATCGAGCAGGAACATTTTGAGAAACTGTCGGCATTGTTTCTTCAGTAAGTTTAGCCCGCTTGCTAGAAGAATCTTCCATGTGACCTTTACCTCTCTCATCGTGAGTCTTTCTTTTTTGGGTATCATCATCTCTGTGGGAAGGGTCATGTCTTTCTTGTTCTCTTCGGTGACGTTCTTCATATGCTCGTCTCTCGTCTGCTTTCCTGATGGCCCTCTCTTCATCCGATTCTCTGTAAGAGGGGAAGTGACGCCTATAATCATATTGGCTACGCCTCCCGTAGCGCTGGAAATCATCATAATATGAACTGCTGCGCCCTATTGGAGAATCTGGAATAAAAATAATAAGCTTTAGAAATCTTTAAAGTATAAGAAGATGAATGCGTAGAAGTGTTGAAAAATCCTAAGTGTTGTGTAACGTGTAAGCTACATGCATCAAGTTACAGACCACTCTGTGGAGTAGAGGTAGTGATAACTTGAGTAGAAGGGGTTGACATTTGTTGTAGAGAAGATGTCGCCTCAATTACAGAAGAGACAGTTTTGGAAACATCATCCCTAAAAAGTTCTTGAGAAGTGACCATTATGTCACTTAAACTCCCAAAAATATCAACTCCAAGATCAACGTTCTTATCAGTATGAGGAAGGGACTCCTCTTCTTCAGTTATGGGGGCAAGTGCAGGCTTTTCAGATGGCTCCGCATCATCCCTTGGAGTGGAACATTTTACTAATGAAGTTTCTATAGAGGTTCCTCCCCGCATGTGCTCTTTAATAGAGACTGGGGCATCAGGAGTTTTCATCGGAGGATCGGGAACTTCAGTCGGAACTTCATGAAGTTGAGTAGAACGGGAAGAATGTAAAAGCTCAAACCGATGAAGAAGTTCATCTGTCAATAGAAATTTTGCGCTCCTTTCTTCAGCAGCCACAATGCTTAGCCTTTCAAAGACTGGTTTATGACTGGAATCTCCAGAAGGAGGAGGAAGTGCTATAAAAATAAAGAATGGAATCAACATCTAGCAATACGAACTATGAAAAACTTAAGATGAAATTGAAGAGAGAAGGAAAAAAAGATCTCACTTCCTATTCTCCAGTCTGCGTAAAATCCTGCGGGGCAACGAATATAGAAGAATTGATTCAAAAAACCATGTGCACTCTCCGGCAAATCCAAAATTAGTTTACGGTTCCTCGCACCTCTTACAAGTACAATCGAAGGGTGGTCCTTGTTCTTCGCAAAAGTGCACAGGTAACAGATTTCCTCAAAACTCGGAAGACGGTCAAGAGTTCTCCAGAACAGAACGCACAATCCCATCAAAATGGTATAGCCATTGGGATGCATTTGGAAAGGAGAGATCGTCAGTCGAAGAAGGATTTGTTGAAGAAATTCATTGAAGGGAGGAATTGCTCCACTTAAGCACATTTGGTGATTAATGGCAACAAAACCGGAAGGTGGTCTATCAGCAAAATCATTTGGTCCAGGGAGTAAAACTTCTGCCACGGCAATGCCAAATTGAACGCATAATTGATTAAGCACCCGCTGTTTCAGAAGGGTAGGAGTTCTTTCCGGAGGGTTCTCTAGTGGAATAGCAACCGGGAAAGCCCCTTCGACGTGTTCTATCATCTCTTCTTGTTGAGACGTCATTCTACATGAGTAACTGGATGTTCAGGTGTGAAGTTGCACGTTTCCTAAAAGTGTGAAGTGTTGTGCAAAACTAATAAAAATAACAAGCGAAATAACTGAAATTAAATTAATTGACAACTGATCGATTGAGAGATTTCAGGACTTGTTAATTTAAAACTCAAGCGCAGTGTTAATTCAAACAAAATTTTAGATTTGCTTTAACACTTCATTTGAGTCGGTTGATTCACAGCATTTCACTCACACAGTTCGTTTAAGTTGATTATTCTTTATCGACTAATCTGTCATTCGATGTGGGCGGTCAGTGACAGTATATTCGTCCCATTTTTCTGCAAATGTTATGTTTAAACAGGTTGTTAGATTAAAAGTTAGGGCAATCTGCAAAGGAATGTAATGAATTTCAAATGATTCAAGTACAAGCAGTTCGATCAAATTCTCTCAAAAATTTCACAAGTCCTAGGTCGACCAACGACCTAGTATAGGTCAGAGCTCTTTTAGGTCGCACTGTGCAAATTAAAGGGGTCTAGAGCAATGCAAATTTATCAAGTCCTAACTCGGCTGCGACCTAAAAACCTATGCTGCAGAAATTAGGTCGTACAAGTTTTAGGTCGTTCAGCGACCTAACTTAGGTCGGAAATGTTCTTTAGGTCACAAGGGCCCTAAGGTCGTGAAGCATTTTTTGTCACTCAAATCCGTTAGGTCGCCTAACTTCCTCTCTGCACCAGACCCAATAACCCAGCAGTTCAAAGCAATGCGCTTTCGCCTAAGTCCAAGGTCGCGAAAGTCCTAGGTCGCGAGGTTCTATAAGTCGCGCAGGTTCATGGGTCGGTTCTAATAGGATCTTAAGCAAGCTCCCGCTCAAGCGAAAAACCTCGCTTATCTCCACCAATCACCTTCTTCTCCACTAACCCATTAACCCGTTATCACTCATGAGCAAGTCCATCATCCCCTTTGTAAAAATTCATCATTCCTACATGCCACCGAATCACCCAGGAGTCTAATCCAAATACCTCCGATCCATTAATGTTACCGTGCCTTCTTGAATCACAACGATGACATATCGAACGGCGATCAAAGATCGATCATAATAATCATTCAAAATAGGGCACCACACATGAATTGGACTCGAGGCGGAAAACGTGGATTCACAATTGGATGGCGATTATCGTGGGTTAGAGATTGAATTCACTTACGTATTATGTTGGTGAAGATAAATTGACAGCTAAATGGGTTGAATTCGCCTTCGAGAACTTGAGAACTTGATAATGGCCGAATAGGAAGTTCAGAGCAGATGAAGTGAAAGAGGAACGACCTATGTCATTTATACCCTAGGGAAGTGAGATGTGAATCGACACACACGACCTAATTTTCTCGATAGGTCGCTCGCGACCTAACAACTCATCAGAGCTCGAGTTAAGAGAATCGAAGCACAAGACCTATGACCTAGGCACGTACTTCGAGGGGCAAATGTTAACTCCTCTTCGTTGGAAACTGGAAAATGCGACCGAGCGACCTAAAAGATAATGCGACCTAACGACCTAAAAGATAATGCGACCTAACGACCTAAAGGATAATGCGACCTAACGACCTAAAGTCTTTATGCGACCTAGTACCTTTAGTCCTTAGCGACCTAAGAGATGGAGCGGCCTAGCGACTTAACTTATCAAGTGACCTAAAAGTAGCTGCGACCTAAGGAAAGCTGCGACCTACAGAACTCTGCGACCTAAGGGAAGCTGCGACCTATGGAATTCTGCGACCTAAAGAACTCTCACGACCTAAGATAGGTCGCTCACGACCTAAGGACATTGCATTAGAAGGCCGCCTTTTCTATGCCACTACTAGTAAGGTCGCTCACGACCTAGAACTTGTGTAAATCAGCATGCGTGTTCTTGTGAAAGAGAAGACAGTGCATCTTAGGTCAGTCACGACCTACGACCTAACTTAGGTCGGTCACGACCTACGACCTAACTCCGAAAAATGCCTATAAATACGACCCTAGTTCCAACTAGCGGAGGACTTTGGGCTCATTCATTTCAAGCACCGTTACTCTGCTGCATTCTAAACTACTTCAACACCTTCAAGGAACTTCACGAAGAAATCAAACATGTCAAACATGTGTTCAAAGATTTGGATCGACGTTGAAGTTTAGGCTACTTGTTCTAAGTCACTTGAAACTCAAAGTGTGTTGTAATCAAAGTGTAACTGCATTGACTTGTAATCAAATCGTCAATAAAGATATTCAAAGTGGACGTAGGCTATCTCTTAAGCCGAACCACTATAAAATTGCTGTTGTTTACTGTTTTTTCACTACTATCTGCTTATAATCTGTTCCCGAGCTATCGGGTGGTGCTTTCACGATCTCACTTCATACACCGGGGTGTTAGCGTTCAAATTTCAGCGTTAACACCAAGCATTGAGAAGACTTAAGTTTTGAACATAAAATGTTTGTTATAACATAGACTTAAGTTTAAAATTTTGTTTAAGAAAAAAAAAACAATTTGTTTTGGTTTTGGAAATATAAAACAACAGAGAAAACTTAGATAAGTCAAAATTTAATTTTTCATAATTCATGGTTCTAGGCATATGAATTGAATGCTAAGACTAAAATTTGATTTTTGAAACCAAAATTACTATTTTTAGTTAAGTTTTGGGAATGCAGTTTGGGTTTGAACTGGATATGGAAATTCTTGGTTTTCTGGTGATCTACTGTAATGTGGATGTCGGGGTTCCTCCTGGAGGTGGAGGAATGACTAGAGATTGGTGGAAAATTGTTTAATTGATGAACAATTCGAGGAGGTGAGAGCAGTGATGGGGTTTTGTCCAGAACCCTTGTTTTATCTATGTTTAGAAATCGATCGCTAACGGCTTCTTGGGTTGGTCGAGTGTTATGAGTTTTGGGGAATGGTGGTTGGATCGTAGATAAAGTCGAGGCCGGAGTTGCTGACTAGCTGGTGGTCGGAGCTCGGAGAACGTGGCGATGACAGGTTTGGGAGGAAATGGGTTCGAGCGTTTCTAGGTTTCAAGTTCTATCTCGAATTCGATTTCGAAGCGACGGCGAAGTTCAAGTGGTTGGAGCTTGATCTAGGGGTAATCGTCGACGTGCTCGACGCCGTGGCGATGCAGGAAGATGGCCAACGACGATGTGCACATGAACGCGTGTCAGTGAACACGAGTGATTGCTGATGAAAGGAGGAAGGCTCGGGTTTCCTCACGTTGGTCTCGAGTGTTTACTCGAGCTAATATGTATCGGGCTCGAAGCAGTTTAGAGGTAGCTCAAGTTGTTTGTGGGTGTTACAGTTTTAACCTGTAAGTTTTAAAAATTTTAAAACCTGGGTTCCAAATTTAAGGTTTGATTTTTTTATATTTAAAAAATCAAGGTTTAAACTAAGTTTTAAATCAATGTAAAAATAATAAATTCAAGATTTGTCAGAAACTTAGTTTGTGAAATAAATTAAGTTTTTACACTTAAATTGTTTAATAACTTAAAAGTGATTAAGTGGATTTGGATTTAAAATAAAAATTTGATTTGTAAAGAAAGAATTTAGATGAAGTTAAAAATCAAAATCTGGAAATCTGGACATGAATCTAAATATGGAAATCAAGATTTTGAAATAAAAATAAGTTTCTAAATTTAAAAGTTTAAATGAGTTAAATTGTTAAAGTATACTTTAATTGGTAAACTTAAAGAAAATTTGACTCTAATTCTTTAAGGGTCCTTTTATAACAACTTATTACTTTAACAAGTAAATTTAAAGGTTTTAAAAATCAGTTTAAACTTTAGTAAAGTAAATTGGGATTTATTTTGAATCTTGGAATTTAAATTTAAATTTAAAAGTAAATTCGAAGATCAATGTTTCCAAACATATTTGTAAATGATGATTTGCAATTCATCCATTATTAAATCAATTAAAATGGATAATTTATTTATTTAATTACTTAATGATTTGGATTTATAAGTAATTAAAGGTTTAAATTTCTTAATTAAGGTTTAAAGATTAATTAAGTAAGGAATAATTAACGTTTTGTACTAATTAACTTAATAATTATAAGTTTAAACTTATTAATTTAAGTTAAATTAATTTAATTAAGGAATTTACTTAAGAATTTATAATTGATTAACTAAGTAATTAGTAATTAATAAATTGGTAAATTAATAATTAAATGTTTAATTTGTAATTAAGAATTGTTAATGATAATTAATTACAAAAATGGTAATTTAAGATTTCTTTAAGTTAAGTAAATTAATTAAAGTATAATTGAATGATTAAAGATTGATTATTCAATAATTTAGGGTTGATTAATTTAATTAATAAATGATTAAAGGATAATTAATCAAATGATTTGAAATCAATTAATATTAGTTAACCATGATCGATGACCCATCTGATTTAAATTAATCAGATAATTAATTGAGTTCACTTATAGATGTTTGAATCATATTAATTGTTCAACTGTTTGATATTTCTGATAGGCTATGCTTTGTGCTATGAGTTATTTCAGTGTGATCTATGATGAATGTAAATAATTATCTGTGATGTAATTTATTTTCAATGATATACGTATCTGTGTTATGAGAATGAACGATAAGCGTTATCGTTTATACCGCTTATTAGCTATATTCTTGTATTTTAATCTGTGATGATTGAATGATGTTGCACTATTGTGTTAAACCCCTGGACCACACTTATACACATACCAATATGGATTTCACGAGGAAATCGATTAAGTCGCAGATTTTTGAAATAGTTTTAAATTTGAATATTTGAATTCAACTGTTTTTGAAATTGAAATTTTAATTTCAATTGATTTTGAAATTAGAAATTTGGGTTTAAAGTGAAAAACTTTTGAAATGGGATTTCAAAGATAAAAGTTATTTTGAATAACTTAATTAAATTTTGAAAATTTAAATAATTTGATTTAAATTTAAATTCAAGATTGAAATTGAATTCTATGGTTCGAAACTAGGAATTTAAGATGATGTATAAGTTATATGAATTTAAACCAGTTTTAAAAGTATTATTGGAGAATTTCGATTTAACCCAAGGATTTCAACTCGTATAAATGAATCAGATTTCCAAAATAAAAACTGTTGTTTTCAAATGACAAACACTTTTAGATAAGAACTGAGATTCCAGTTAATTAGGGGAATTTCAAGATTGAATAGAGAAATGATTTTCCTAAGTTATGAATGAATTCTTTTTGAAAGCTATCGATTAAATCTGTTTATTTTTAACAGATTTAAATTGATGATTTGTTTAAATCAAATTGAAATGAAATCATTTTGAAGGGTATAAGTTAAATCTTTGATTTAAAGATTTAACGAGTTAATCAAATTGAAATGAAAATTGATTTGGAAAATCTGTGAATGAATCTTTTGTTTAAAAGATTAAAAACGTGAAAATTGTTTAAACTGTTAAAGGTTGTGAAAATGAATCTTTTTGTTTAAAGATTGAAAATGGTAATTTGTTAAGCCATTTGAAAGAAAAGTTTTGGATTATTAAGTTGTGACTTAATTGAAATTCCTTATCCATATGTTTTAAATACTGCGCTCACTATTCGGTTTAGCCGGGAGAGGACCTTTGTGTCATATATCCCATTCTGAATATGTGATGTGTCGTTATGGATAACATTTAAAGACCGGTGGTGAAGACCGGATATTTTCGAAAACGTAAGGACAACTCGTCGAATGTCTTTGCATAGAATGGTCCCCGGTATAGAGACTCCATATGTGATGGGGAGTCCGAACGTGATTAGTGAATATCCGGATTGCAATGACTTCTTTGGAAGTGCCTTCGGTTCTGTTCGAGCCCGGAACAGACTTGTATGGATTGTATGTCTGACAATACAATTGAGATATAAAGCTGATTTCTTTCAAATATATTTCTGTTGGTGGCGGAGAATTTATTCTCTTAGCTTAACACCCTTCTCTGAGACGTACGAGCTCAGAGGTTATGTAGTTGAAGGTTATCAGCGATATATTCCCAATTTGGTAATGTGACATGCTGAGTGTTGCTGTGAAATGATCATTGTGTTGATTATTTGAGATAGGATCATTAGTTTGATCGTCTATCTTGGTGATCATTTTTATGATCATTTGTTGACCCAAAGCACGGCTTTTGTATAAAGTGTGTTTTTGTGGACGTGACTTCGTCGAACCTCACAAACCGGAAATGGTCGAAACAGGAATTGTGCGGCAAGGTTTTCAGGGATCGCTTCCCTAGGGTATGACCATTCCTTCTGGAAAAGGGTAGTATCATGGTATGGAGCCCAGATACTTACTCATGTTGAAACACTTATTATTATGGTGTGATGTTGGTTAGAGAGCTCTCGTTTAAAGGTCCCAAAGGACCAGGGGTGGTATATCTGAGGGTTTGTAATATCCCTTGGGAAAAGGAGTTCCCGGCCTTGTTTAGCAGAGAACGGTTTGGTTCTCGGAGCGTCCTTCCAGAGGCGTTTCCATGTGGCAATGGGAAGTTCCTTGGCCTGACCATTTGTTGGAAATCCATTCTTCAAATACGTACCTTGTACGGTTTTAGTTGTAGAACCTATCATTCACTTATGGTGGCGCCCCACAGTTTGGATGGTAGCTATAGTAGGCATAGTTCGAAATGTCTATGTTGGCTAAGATTTATATCTTTACTTTCGAAATGATTTTTACTACACTATGCACTAGTAATAATATCAAATGTTTCTTTTTAATGCGTATCAAGCATATTTGACTATCATAAGGAGAAATCTCCTCCGATTTTGCGTTTGCATTGTGTGCGTGTGCGGGAGGCCTTATGGTAGTCTCATTTTTAAAAAGCATTGCGAATTGACGTTAAAAATCTTTTGTTGAATGTTTTTAAAGATAAACTGTTTTTGTTGCTCACACCAGTCCCACGACTGATCCGGAGTTTATTGTTTCTTTCCTAAACTCTGGGTGCTCATTATTTTGTACACGAGCAGTCTAGAGTTGGGTTTTTCAGATAGCTAGGTTTAGTAGATTATCTGGAGTAGTTCAGTTTTTGGACCACACCAGTCTTGCTTAGCTTGGTGCATCGTTATTGGGGGTTCGAGCTATTGCTGGATTGATTCTTAGAGATGGAGTTGTAGTTTTCAGAGTTCTCTTTTGAAGACTATCTTAGAGTTATATTGTTCCGCTGCTGATGATATCTGTTTCTTTTCCGCTGCTATATTTATTGTATCATATCTCTGATGTATATTGATATCTATTGGATCATCTGTTGTATCAGATATTGTATAAAGTTGTATATTAATGTATTATTCTTTTATTCCGCTGTGTTATTTACTTAATGTTGTTATAAGCTCCGGCGAATCGGATTTGAACGGTCGAATCTATGGCATTCGAATACGATTTGAAGTATGGATGTCGATTTTCGAGCGGGCAAAATCCGTCGTCGTTACATTTGGTATCTGAGCTAAGGTTGAAATTTAGCTCAGGAGTATAACACATTAAGTAGCTCATTAGAGATAGGGTGAAGTATCCCTAGAATGAGTGTTTCCCTAAGATATCCGTTTGAATGCCTCAGTAAATTCTCTTGCTATCCAGTGATAGCAAGTATAAGTGCAAGAAGAAAACGAGATAGAGGACGGGAAAATACGACTATAATTAGTCAAAACTCTGTAACAACAGTGGGAACATCTTTCTTATCAATCTCTTTTGATTCGTTTCCAAATTTTTTTGATTGCTTCGTGACAGCTCCAAAAAGAAGTTTCGGTGCGGTGATGCCCTACGTATGGTTGTAGAAAATTCTTACTCCGTATCTTCATCGATTTCTTTTCAGTTTTTGATTTAAACTTTAATGAATTTGAAATTAAAATTAAATTGGAAATTTATAATTATAAATTAGAATTTTATATGGAGTTAACAGATTAATAGAATATGAAGCTAAATTTGAATTGAATCGATAAATCGATTTCGTGTAAAACCAAATTTGAAATTCTATTGTAATTTCTTGTATCTATTGTTGATATTCTGATTTGGTGAGCCAAATGCAGAACTGATATCCAGATTGATCTGAAAAGATATTTCTCTATATTTCTTCGTTATCTCTCTCTGGCGAATTTCGAGGACGAAATTCTTTTTAAGGGGGGGAATCTGTAACGATCTCGAATTTTATTTAATTTTAAATTGATAATTTGATTTATTTTTAAAATTGTGCAATTAATTGTAAATTGATTTTGGGTTTCTCTAGATTTAAATAAAAAAATAAAATATGTATAAAGTCAAATAACATATTAATAAAATTATGTAGAAGATAAAGTAAATAAAATTTGACACTATAGAATTTCATTTTTATTTTAAAGTAAAAAGACATAAGTATGTAAAATACAAACAAAATAAATAATGTAAAATATAAAACCCATATATATACAAGATGATAAGTAATATATTTAATGAAAGTAGAAATGTGACCATATGACAAAATAGTAAGGCAAGGCAAGAATAAACAAAGTATATTGTACATGAAGTATAAATGAAAAAGGGCAACCTGGCAAATAAAGAAAAATGTAAATATATTCAATAGAGCAAAAGAAAGGATAAGCATACATTCAAGTATGGTACAAACAAATGAAAATATAAAGAAAACAAAATGCATCAACCTGAAAAAGGAAACCAGCTAACAAAGTACACATATGAAAGCAAGCTACAACCTGGAATATAGCAAAACATTAGTATGAAAATAAAAATAAAATATGTTCATAAAGTAAAAGCATTTAATGCAACATGCCTCTAGCAATTAATGAATGCCATAATTTTAGTACAAAGAAAGGGTAACAATACCCTGTACAAACATGTAATACCAGATGACACGCTCTGTACATTCTCTCCTATATATCAACTTCTTTTATCAACTTTCCCTTTCAGTTTCGTCAATCATAACTAAAAAAATGATGAATGAAGTAATATCATTTCATTCTTAAACAGAACTTAAGATCATCTACATGCATTTAAGTCTAGGATCATCTTGATCAAAGTTTCATCAACATCCAGTTTGAGAAAAAAATTCAAAGCAAGCCTATAGTTTTTCAACAGAGGAGCTCTGTGTCATCTTCTTGAACACGTGAGTAACTTTTAAAATTTACAAATATTGTTTGCATGATAGTAGGGTTGAAATAAATAAATATTGATAGAAGTATATAAGTGAAAGTCTGGTGTGGATATATATTGTGTGCATGCTATGTTTATATATTGTGCTCTGTTTGATTCCAGGCTTAAATACACATCAAAATTTATTTTCTCTTAACCCAAGCATTGAGAAGACTTAAGTTTTGAACATAAAATGTTTGTTATAACATAGACTTAAGTTTAAAATTTTGTTTAAGAAAAAAAAAACAATTTGTTTTGGTTTTGGAAATATAAAACAACAGAGAAAACTTAGATAAGTCAAAATTTAATTTTTCATAGTTCATGGTTCTAGGCATATGAATTGAATGCTAAGACTAAAATTTGATTTTTGAAACCAAAATTACTATTTTTAGTTAAGTTTTGGGAATGCAGTTTGGGTTTGAACTGGATATGGAAATTCTTGGTTTTCTGGTGATCTACTGTAATGTGGATGTCGGGGTTCCTCCTGGAGGTGGAGGAATGACTAGAGATTGGTGGAAAATTGTTTAATTGATGAACAATTCGAGGAGGTGAGAGCAGTGATGGGGTTTTGTCCAGAACCCTAGTTTTATCTATGTTTAGAAATCGATCGCTAACGGCTTCTTGGGTTGGTCGAGTGTTATGAGTTTTTGGGGAATGGTGGTTGGATCGTAGATAAAGTCGAGGCCGGAGTTGCTGACTGGCTGGTGGTCGGAGCTCGGAGAACGTGGCGATGACAGGTTTGGGAGGAAATGGGTTCGAGCGTTTCTAGGTTTCAAGTTCTATCTCGAATTCGATTTTGAAGCGACGGCGAAGTTCAAGTGGTTGGAGCTTGATCTAGGGGTAATCGTCGATGTGCTCGACGCCGCGGCGATGCAGGAAGATCGCCAACGACGATGTGCACATGAACGCGTGTCAGTGAACACGAGTGATTGCTGATGAAAGGAGGAAGGCTTGGGTTTCCTCACGTTGGTCTCGAGTGTTTACTCGAGCAAATATGTATCGGGCTCGAAGCAGTTTGCAGGTAGCTCAAGTTGTTTGTGGGTGTTACAGTTTTAACCTGTAAGTTTTAAAAATTTTAAAACCTGGGTTCCAAATTTAAGGTTTTATTTTTTTATATTTAAAAAATCAAGGTTTAAACTATGTTTTAAATCAATGTAAAAATAATAAATTCAAGATTTTTCAGAAACTTAGTTTGTGAAATAAATTAAGTTTTTACACTTAAATTGTTTAATAACTTAAAAGTGATTAAGTGGATTTGGATTTAAAATAAAAATTTGATTTGTAAAGAAAGAATTTAGATGAAGTTAAAAATCAAAATCTGGAAATCTGGACATGAATCTAAATATGGAAATCAAGATTTTGAAATAAAAATAAGTTTCTAAATTTAAAAGTTTAAATGAGTTAAATTGTTAAAGTATACTTTAAGTGGTAAACTTAAAGAAAATTTGACTCTAATTCTTTAAGGGTCCTTTTATAACAACTTATTACTTTAACAAGTAAATTTAAAGGTTTTGAAAATCAGTTTAAACTTTAGTAAAGTAAATTGTGATTTATTTTGAATCTTGGAATTTAAATTTAAATTTAAAAGTAAATTCGAAGATCAATGTTTCCAAACATATTTGTAAATGATGATTTGCAATTCATCCATTATTAAATCAATTAAAATGGATAATTTATTTATTTAATTACTTAATGATTTGGATTTATAAGTAATTAAAGGTTTAAATTTCTTAATTAAGGTTTAAAGATTAATTAAGTAGGGAATAATTAACGTTTTGTACTAATTAACTTAATAATTATAAGTTTAAACTTATTAATTTAAGTTAAATTAATTTAATTAAGGAATTTACTTAAGAATTTATAATTGATTAACTAAGTAATTAGTAATTAATAAATTGGTAAATTAATAATTAAATGTTTAATTTGTAATTAAGAATTGTTTATGATAATTAATTACAAAAATGGTAATTTAAGATTTTTTTTTTTATAAGTTAAGTAAATTAATTAAAGGATAATTGAATGATTAAAGATTGATTATTCAATAATTTAGGGTTGATTAATTTAATTAATAAACGATTAAAGGATAATTAATCAAATGATTTGAAATCAATTAATATTAGTTGACCATGATCGATGACCCATCTGATCTAAATTAATCAGATAATTAATTGAGTTCACTTATAGATGTTTGAATCATATTGATTGTTGAACTGTTTGATATTTCTGATAGGCTATGCTTTGTGCTATGAGTTATTTCAGTGTGATCTATGATGAATGTAAATAATTATCTGTGACGTAATTTATTTTCAATGATATACGTATCTGTGTTATGAGAATGAACGATAAGCGTTAACGTTTATACCGCTTATTAGCTATATTCTTGTATTTTAATCTGTGATGATTGAATGATGTTGCACTATTGTGTTAAACACCTGGACCACACTTATACACACACCAATATGGATTTCACGAGGAAATCGATTAAGTCACAGATTTTTGAAATAGTTTTAAATTTGAATATTTGAATTCAACTGTTTTTGAAATTGAAATTTTAATTTCAATTGATTTTGAAATTAGAAATTTGGGTTTAAAGTGAAAAACTTTTGAAATGGGATTTCGAAGATAAAAGTTATTTTGAATAACTTAATTAAGTTTTGAAAATTTAAATAACTTGATTTAAATTTAAATTCAAGTTTGAAATTGAATTCTATGGTTCGAAACTAGGAATTTAAGATGTTGTATAAGTTATATGAATTTAAACCACTTTTAAAAGTATTATTGGAGAATTTGGATTTAACCCAAGGATTTCAACTCGTATAAATGAATCAGATTTCCAAAATAAAAACTATTGTTTTCAAATGACAAACACTTTTAGGTAAGAACTGAGATTCCAGTTAATTAGGGGAATTTCAAGATTGAATAGAGAAATGATTTTCCTAAGTTATGAATGAATTCTTTTTGAAAGCTATGGATTAAATCTGTTTATTTTTAACAGATTTAAATTGATGATTTGTTTAAATCAAATTGAAATGAAATCGTTTTGAAGGGTATAAATTAAATCTTTGATTTAAAGATTTAACGAGTTAATCAAATTGAAATGAAAATTGATTTGGAAAATCTGTGAATGAATCTTTTGTTTAAAAGATTAAAAACGTGAAAATTGTTTAAACCGTTAAAGGTTGTGAAAATGAATCTTTTTGTTTAGAGATTGAAAATGGTAATTTGTTAAGCCATTTGAAAGAAAAGTTTTGGATTATTAAGTTGTGACTTAATTGAAATTCCTTATCCATATGTTTTAAATACTGCGCTCACTATTCGGTTTAGCCGGGAGAGGACCTTTGTGTCATATATCCCATTCCGAATATGTGATGTGTCGTTATGGATAGCATTTGAAGACTGGTGGTGAAGACCGGATATTTTCGAAAACGTAAGGACAACTCGTCGAATGTCTTTGCATCGAATGGTCCCCGGTATAGAGACTCCATATGTGATGGGGAGTCCGAACGTGATTAGTGAATATCCGGATTGCAAGGACTTCTTTGGAAGTGCCTTCGGTTCTGTTCGAGCCCGGAACAGACTTGTATGGATTGTATGTCTGACATTACAATTGAGATATAAAGCTGATTTCTTTCAGATATATTTCTGTTGGTGGCGGAGAATTTATTCTCTTAGCTTAACACCCTTCTCTGAGACGTACGAGCTCAGAGGTTATGTAGTTGAAGGTTATCAGCAATATATTCCCAATTTGGTAATGTGACATGCTGAGTGTTGCTGTGAAATGATCATTGTGTTGATTATTTGAGATAGGATCATTAGTTTGATCGTCTATCTTGGTGATCATTTTTATGATCATTTGTTGACCCAAAGCACGGCTTTTGTATAAAGTGTGTTTTTGTGGACGTGACTTCGTCGAACCTCACAAACCGGAAATGGTCGAAATAGGAATTGTGCGGCAAGGTTTTCAGGGATCGCTTCCCTAGGGTATGACCATTCCTTATGGAAAAGGGTAGTATCATGGTATGGAGCCCAGATACTTACTCATGTTGAAACACTTATTATTATGGTGTGATGTTGGTTAGAGAGCTCTCGTTTAAAGGTCCCAAAGGACCGGGGGTGGTATATCTGAGGGTTTGTAATATCCCTTGGGAAAAGGGGTTCCCGGCCTTGTTTAGCAGAGAACGGTTTGGTTCTCGGGGCGTCCTTCCAGAGGCGTTTCCATGTGGCAATGGGAAGTTCCTTGGCCTGACCATTTGTTGGAAATCCATTCTTCAAATACGTACCTTGTACGGTTTTAGTTGTAGAACCTATCATTCACTTATGGTGGCGCCCCACTGTTTGGATGGTAGCTATAGTAGGCATAGTTCGAAATGTCTATGTTGGCTAAGATTTATATCTTTACTTTCGAAATGATTTTTACTACACTATGCACTAGTAATAATATCAAATGTTTCTTTTTAATGCGTATCAAGCATCTTTGACTATCATAAGGAGAAATCTCCTCCGATTCTGCGTTTGCATTGTGTGTGTGTGCGGGAGGCCTTATGGTAGTCTCATTTTTAAAAAGCATTGCGAACTGACTTTGAAAATCTTTTGTTGAATGTTTTTAAAGATAAACTGTTTTTGTTGCTCACACCAGTCCCACGACTGATCCGGAGTTTATTGTTTCTTTCCTAAACTCTGGGTGCTCATTATTTTGTACACGAGCAGTCTAGAGTTGGGTTTTTCAGATAGCTAGGTTTAGTAGATTATCTGGAGTAGTTCAGTCTTTGGACCACACCAGTCTTGCTTAGCTTGGTGCATCGTTATTGGGGGTTCGAGCTATTGCTGGATTGATTCTTAGAGATGGAGTTGTAGTTTTCGGAGTTCTCTTTTGAAGACTATCTTAGAGTTATATTGTTCCGCTGCTGATGATATCTGTTTCTTTTCCGCTGCTATATTTATTGTATCATATCTCTGATGTATATTGATATCTATTGGATCATCTGTTGTATCAGATATTGTATAAAGCTGTATATCAATGTATTATTCTTTTATTCCGCTGTGTTATTTGCTTAATGTTGTTATAAGCTCCGGCGAATCGGATTTGAACGGTCGAATCTATGGCATTCGAATACGATTTGAAGTATGGATGTCGATTTTCAAGCGGGCAAAATCCGTCTCGTTACAATGAGAATGGTGATCCCCAGCATATATTGTTGCATGTGCGTGTTTTAAGTGATAAGAATCACCCTGACTTAAAAAATGAGTATGAAAGTTGGGCCAAAACTAGTTTAGAATGTTATACATGGTAACAAGCTGAGCTTTGCATTTGCAAATTAGTTTAGTATGAAAGTTATGAAACTCTGAAATTAATTAGGGCCTTCTGTTAAGATAAGATGGCTATGTATATACAAAATGAATATATATAAGTCTTGAACAATAAATATTTTTCATATTTACTCTAGACAGTGGGAACTATTAATGAAGATTGCATGGGCAGTTGATGAATCAGATTTAAGACATATTACTTAGCTTCAACAAATACAAATGCTAAGTTTTGTTTTTATTTTAAAACAAAAATAAAATAAAAAAAGGAAAAAAGATCATAATTTAGGGAATATGATTGACTGTCATTTGGGAGAAAAATAATGTTTATTAAAATAAAGTGAATTAGTTTGATTTTAACATAAACCGTGTTTGTAACAGTGTATTTTAAAGTGAAAGGAAGGAGAAAAGTTATTCAAAAAAATATAGTACTTCATTTGTAACTTTAGATGTCTTACAGATGGAGAAAATGATTGCCGAAACATTTATTTATCTCAAAAGATGCATGCCTAGAAGAAAAATATAATCTATGACCACATACCTTTAACTGTCAACTCCTATGCATTGCCATTCACCCCTATAATATTACAATAAAATATAGGTTTCTATGGTAGATGTAGATGATTAGAACAATTTTGCAAAGGGATTAGACTAATGGCTCTCATTCATCAATGCTAATAATCAAACCTTGTAAGTTTTTAGGTACAAAAATCAATGGTCCTTAACATAATGAAAATGCCATAATATACAAAGTTGAAGATGTTTACCTCTGCTTGATGTTGCTCATTTTTACCCATGGTTGTAACAAGTTCAAGCTTCTTCTATTAAGTAATCAACCTGAAAAAATATGATAATATGCAAAGAGTTAGAACATCATACTAATTATAAGACTGTTCTGATATGAAACGATTATGTACAATAGCTTACAACTACCATTAATTTAAAATCTCACAACACAATTCAATTTTTTTTTTCTTTTTTGCCTAGACTTTAGTTTCACTTCATCAGTGCATTGTCCACTTACACGCTTCTGAAACGTAAATTTTGTTTACTTTACCAACATTTCAGACGCATTCAAATCAAACTGTCCAAATATAAAGAGTTCCTTTGTCTGTTGTACTGTAAAAGGCCCCCATAAGTCCAATCCCATACATAGACAAAAATAGCTTCGGTATCAAGGCTAAAAGTCAAACCATAAATTTCACCAAAGAAATCTAACTCCTGACACCTTCGATATCCACTGCCCACATCATATATGTGCACAAAATCTGCAGGTTCGGCCATTGCCAATAACAGACCATTTGATGAAAATCAAACTGACCGAATTGCCCCAAGGTTTCCACTTAATGCAACTAATGATTGGGAGAAGTTATGTATATCCCATACCCAGCATGTTTTGTCTTGATTGCCTGTTACAAATGTGATTCCATCTAGGTTCCACGCAGATGCAAAGGAGAAGTCTCTAGCAATCATGGTATTAACATTCTTGTGCTAATATGCCTTCATCATCAATCCAGTCATGACAACTCCACATTGTGCTCCTTCTATGATCAACTCTGGCATCAACTATGACAATAAATGGCCAGAATTCGATACATTTTGATTTGTACAACTTTTTTGCTTGTACATTGAGATCGATGGATTCTAACACTTCTATGTAGAATTTACGATTTACTATTGTACGTTTAAATTTGCAGATGTTAAAAATCTAGCAAAATATATTCTAAGTTGTGCACTAAAATATAGTAGCTTTATAAACGGATAAAACATTTCACTTTATTTTGATGCAATTCAAACCACCTCTTTGTAATAAGTTATTAATAAACTAAGTTACTAAGAACCTTCATCAACTAAAAACTCTTTCATAAAAAACATCATTGTCCCGCATATTTTAAATATACGAAAAAGAAAACAGAATTTACACATAGATGGACATACATACGTACATAGATGTATATGTATGTGCGTGTCATCCAAACTGGTGCAGTTTAAGAGGCAACACACACTTGCTCTGTGATTTACTCAAGCTGGTGCAATTTAGTAATTTTATAACAATTTTTATATTTGCATTAAGAACCCAACGTTATTGCTACATTTCAATGCATATTTGAAGTACAATTAAACAATCAATATTCTATAATAGAATTTAATAATGTAGTCAACAAAACATTGGAATCAAGGATACGATATAGAGATATATGAATATCAGATCTCAATAGCAAAAATATGTTATTCATGTACTAAACAAGATTGGTTTTTGCAGTCAAAGTTAAGTGAGAACCATAAACATATTAAATAAGGCATGCTCAACAGCATCAAGATGTTTTGGTTTCGACGACAACTTGATATTAGCTGTTTTTAATATGAGTTTCTCACCCTCTCTTAAAAAAACATGTTTCTTTTGTCACTTCCAATTTTTTCATTTAATAAAGTAAAGAAAAAAACGTGCTCCATTGTTCCCATAAATACCCATGCAAACATATTGTACAATCCATTTTCATAAACACCACCGTATTCTCATTCTTAGAGCACTTCTGTTTGCATATACTACTTCAAATTCTATAAAATTACTCATTAAATCACTGATCATGTCCATAACCAAGAAATCCATCTTCTCTACTACATGCGATAGGTTGAATCAATACATAAAAGAGAAGAAAACCTTTCGTGAATTTGGAGGACTCCTTAGCCGAGAAGTTACACTAATTAGTTTGAAAAGCTATATAATAAATTAATTATATTAGAACATCTTTAAGCCTAGATTCAGGATATTTGAAAACAGCATACAAAATAAGATTAATCAACTGTATAACCAATTGTAGGCAGACTGAGTTCATCTTAGTGAAATAAATTAATATTAATCAAGTTAATCAACCCAGAAAAATGAAAAATTAGCAGATTAGAAAATAATGAAAGAGATCAAACCTACGAGTGATAACACGAGCGCATAAAAGCGGCAAGCATGAGCGATCTGGCTAGGAGCGATAGGGTGGCTTGCGATCGGCGACGATGATGATTTAGGGCTTTTTGGATCTGTGACTGAATTATTACAAGGAGGGAAAACAAATTTTTTTTGCTAGTTTAGATTTCTTGCGGCGTTTAGGTCTTGAGAAAAAGGACAGGAGCGATGTATTTTTTTCTTCAGGTTTGCGCGGGTGAAGAAATGAATGGCGTGAGATTGAAAGCCCCACATTTGATAGAAATATAATATTTTTTATAACTGTTGAAAACAGTTGTTATAAAAAAATACTACAACTGCTATACAAATATGGTTGTTATAAGTGCCATTATTACAACTGCTGAAATAAAACAGTTGTTATAAAATACCTATTACAACAACTGAAACAAAATAGTTGTTAAAAAATACCTATAACAACTTTCAACTTTTGTTAGTTGTAAATGAAAGGTTGTAATATGGTTATTTTGTTGTAGCGATATCGGTTTCACTAAGATATTAGAGCGGTGGTGCATTTTGATGCACATTATTAGTTGCTTTAGAATTAAGGGAGTTAAGTACATAATAAAAACAAATTTGAATGAAGTTGGCTTGCATATTTCTTCTTTTATTTGATAGCTAAACTTTGATTGTTCTAATAAATTGAAAAATCATAATATTTATTTCTCACTCAGTTATTTTATCTTTGGATAAGAAATGTTAAAAATGCACATATTATACTAGAAATATAATAAAAAAAAAATTAAATTATATACTTCTTATATTAATGTTGATCGAATAGTTTTCTAAACATTATTATCGTTCTGTATTTATGCAATTGAATTTTTTAATTTACATTTAATGACTACTTCTACCATTTTTTTGGCATATGATTAGACATTTTTATCTTATCATTAAAAAATCTAAATGTTTTATCTTTGGATTTGTACTCAACTGTCCGTAAACTGTTTAATTAAAGAATTAAAATAATTTATATAAATGATTATTAATAATGGATTTTTAATTGATATTTCTGGATTTACGGAAAAGGAGTTGAAATCGATATTTAAAATAGATTTGAAAAATAAATGAGATTTATAAATGAAATGTTATAAATGAGATTATTTTTATGAATAAGTGAAAACCAAATGGGTTTATAAACTTATAAACGATATTTATAAAGAAGTGGAAAAGATTATTAGTTGATAAATGTAAATTATAAATTCATAGTGTGAATTTATATCGAGATATGCAAATCGGTTTTTGGGAAAAAATTGTAACAACTCGCATATTTATCGATTTTATATTTAAAATTTTTATCGTTCGTCGGATTTTGGTCCGAAAAGCTACTTTTTGCAAACAGTCGAACTGGGACTCGAGACCACCCCCATTGAGTTCAAAATGATGTTTGCGACCTTTTTGAGTATAAACTTCGATATGTTTGGAGATAGTAGAATTTTGACCTTTTTCACTTAGGGCTTTGGTTTGGGCTGAGCCCATTAACCCCACTTATGTATTCAGTCCCAACCCCTTCTCCTCTTCATTACTTCATTCGTCATTTCATATTCCTAACACTCAAGCTTAAGCAAAAATGATGGAAGAGAATGGGAATTAAAAACTCCAAGCCCTAGTTCCTCTTGCTAGCTCAAGTTCTTGCTCCAAAATCAAAGAGAACTCATTAGTAAGCCTCTCCTTCTTCTTCTCCAACTCATTCTCTCTTTGATTTCAGAAAATTCCTAAACCTAATTTAGGAAATGTTTCTCTTTTAAGCTTAGATTGAAGCTTCTTGAGTTGTTATTGAAGAGGAATTGATCTTAGCTTGTTTTTAAAGCTTCTCCTTCATTGATTTGGGTTCAAAGGTGAGATTTTTATCTCACATCTATGTCTATATCTATCTTTGTTGTTAGGTATGAATTCCTAACACTTATTTATGTTCATTTGCTTTTGGTTTGGATTGATTTGGTGAATATTTCAATTTGTGGTGTTTTGTAGTCAAATCTTTAAAAATCCAATCTTTGATGTTTGAACATGTTTTTTGTGATGCATCGAAGAGCCTATAGGGCTGGGTTGTCGCTAGGGAAAAATCCTTAGTCATCGTTGCTTGTCTGATCGCTTCCGATACGTTTTGGCCACTTTGGCCTAGGCAAATTGTTGCCCAGACCAGGTGAACAGACGTCTGGTGACCAAGTCCAAACGTCTGGTTTGGACCTGGAGAGGAAAAATATAGCCACGTAGAATATATAAAAAAGGCAGAGAATAATTCCAGACGTCTGAAATTTAGGATCAGACGTCTGGATAGGTCTCAGACGTCTGCCTTGAAGTTTCAGACGTCTGGGTGTTCTCTGGATTATTCCCAGAGAACAAATCCAGACGTCTGGATTCTAAACCAGACATCTGATTGGTTTTCAGACGCCTAGATTGGACCTTCAGACGTCTGGAACTATTTAACTTGCCTATTTTGGCTATTTTTGAGTATATTTCCAACTTTAATCGATTCGTGTTGATTCCCTTTTTTGTTGTTATCATTTATTATGGACTTTGATGACATTTTCATCGTGATTTTTGGGAATATCAATTTTGAAGGATTTGGTATCGATTTCTTTGGATTTGATTCACGTCTTTAATTGTGAATTTTTATGATTGATTGTTTCTACAATCAATTCTATGATTTGTCACTTTAAAATATAAAGGTTTTCTATACTAGTAGTAAATATCAAAACTCTTCCCTCAAAACGATTTCAACTCTATTTTCAATACCAAACTCGTTTATAAAACCGTTTTCCAATCTACTAGTATATACAAACCTTTACCTCACTCGTATGAGAAATCTAATTAAACGGCTTAGTAAAAAAAGTGGTATGAAACGCTTGTGTTTACTTCGTTGGTTAATTCTTGGACTTGTTCGATTGAATCTCTTGTGACAATTTTCTAGTGGAGATCTACAATTTGTTCGCAAATATTTAAGTTAAGCTAGTGGTTATGGGACATGATGCTAAACTCATATATTTACTAGCTTATTGTAATTGACACTTCTTGATGATCGATGATGATCATTTTATGGTTTAGACTAGTGCGATGTCTCTTTGTCTATGTGGAGGACTGTTCCTCATTTTATTGAGCTTCGTCTCATTTCTTGCATGGGTCGTACCTATTTAGGTGCGTCGATGTTTGATTACACATGGGTCGTACCTTTTTAGGTGCGTCGATGTTTATTATGCATGAGGTGTACCTTTTTAGGTGCATCGATGTTTGTTTACTTCATGGAGCAATCGGCTTAATAAGTTGGTACATGGGGCGTATCTTTCTAGTTGCGTCGATGTTCATCTATGCATGGGGCGTATCTTTCTAGGTGCGTCGATGTTCGACTTTGCATGGGGTGTATCTTTCTAGGTGCATCGGTGTTAGACATTACATGGGGTGTATCTTTCTAGGTGCAGCGATGTTTATTTATGCATGGGATGTATCTTTCTAGGTGCATCGATGTTTATTTATGCATGGGATGTATCTTTCTAGGTGCATCGATGTTTATTTATGCATGGGGCGCATCTTTCTAGGTGCGTCGATGCTAGAGCATGGGTCGTACCTATTTAGGTGTGTCGATGTTCGACTGTGCATGGGGCGTGTCTTTCTAGGTGCGTCGATGTCCAGTTTAGGGGATTGGCCATCCTTTTTATTGTCATTTCTAGATTTCTATTTGATGATTTCTGGAATTTATGTTTCACCATCTTTTTCAGTTGGCATTGATATGTATGTCATTTTTTGTGGCTTGGTGAATTAAATAAAGAATATGACATTCTTTTTGATGCTATGAGATTCTTGAGATATTGTATGACTTTTGAGGATTTTAGAATGTATACTTATCGTAGTATGACATTTTTGGTTATCATACGTTTTTTTATTATATCTCTTCTTATATCTCATTTTAACTGACAATTATAGCTAGACTGATCCGTTTATTATCTTCTTCTTAAATAATACTCGGGTCAGACTGAGATTTTACAGGTGCTTCTGCTTGACTCCTTATCGGACCATCATCTGACTTTTGGCTAACTACTTAGATTAGTAGTTTTTGTTGTATACATTTCAGATACAGACTCTATAATGTATACTTATTCTTTTGTCTAGCACTTGTATCGATTCTTTTTGATATTGTGGATCTTCTTTGACCACTACTCTGATGTACACTTTCATGTGTTACATTCATATCTATTTCCGCCTTTGTGATATGAATTATCTGTTACTGATTTGTGTTATGTTTATTTCTATATTTGTTTCCGAAGACCTTTATAGACACTATGTAGTAGCTTTGAGTTTGTGTCGGTATGTCGGATTTCCTCTTGAGATGAAAAGTTATATTTTTACCTGGCATATCGGTAGTCGCACAAAGCAATTATACAGATGGTCGCTCCTCAACATCCTTATCCTCCGCGCTAGTTGACGGCATTACCCCGCAGTATTCTTGGCTAGCGTTGGTATAGAGGTCGGGCGTCACAGCTTGGTATCAGAGCCAAACTTCGGAACAATGTAGAATAATTTAACAAGGATCATCGTCCTAAGTCCATCTTAGGAGTCGTGCTTTAGGATTTAATTCGAGTCTTCGTACCGATTCATCCTATTTTCTTTATGGTTCCTTGTTTTATCAATCAAGTTTGATTGAAATTTATTTTGAGAATAACTTTTTCCTCTTCTTTCTTTCTTTCTTAAAGAAGAGAAATGGTTAGACCTGGCCGTCCCAGCGCCGGTCAATCTAGTGCTACTCCACCGGATGGAGTATTTATGTCTGCCCAGCAGCTTCTTGATCTAGTAAGGAATGCTCAAGCTGCCGGTCCCATTCCAGAGCCTACTCATCCTAGATCTGGTTTTGCATGCTTGTGCAGAGACTACACTGATTTGGGAGGAAGGCCATTCAAGGGATCCGAGAGGGTTATTGAAATTCAAGCTTGGCTCAAATCATGCGATCGCATCTTTTCTCGCATGAACCTTATTGACCTTCATCGCGCCCAAGTGGCTTCTAGCATGCTCCAAGAAAGAGCATTATATTGGTATGAGCTTTTAATTTCTGAAATCGTTGAAGCGGATCTCACTTGGGAGCAATTCTGAGAAATATTCGAATTGAAATTCGTGCCAGAGGCTGAAAAAGTAACTTTGGCCCGGCGTTTTATTGACCTTGTTCAAGGTGAATCTTCCGTGAAAGACTATGTCGCATCTTTCGAATCTCTTTCCAAATACGGGGTTGAGTACATTAATACCCATTGAAGAAAAATCAGATATTTGTCTATGGCTTGAATAAGAATTTTCAGAAGCCATTAGTTCTGAAACTTGAGGTTTCATTTGATCAGCTTATTGATATCGCTCTTCGTCTAGAAGAGTCCGATAATGAAGGTGATGTTGAAGTTGTGCGTACCCAACAGAACTTCGACAATAACTTGAAGAGGCCTATCAAATTCAAAGGCCCCAATTCTAATAAGAAAGGGAAGCAAGCAATTCCGGTAGCAAAGACTCCTACCTCTAGTCGTGGACAGTGCTACATTTGTGGTTCTACGAACCACTATGCAAGGGAGTGTCCGAAACTCCTCTTTTGTCGCTATTGCAAAAATTCGGGTCACCATATTACTGCATGTCCCGTACTTCAAAGTAAGAAGGAAGGAGAGCTCAATGCAGTGCAAGCCCCTAGTGGCACCTCTCTTGGTCAAGGTATTTCTCATTCAATCCTTAATTACATTTGTTTTATGATTTTCCTTTTCGAGTTCTTTTTGATACGGGTTTCATCTCACTATTTTATATCAAAAGAACTTGTGATTCTTTTTCTTTAAAAATATTTTGGGATTGATGTCTTCGTTGAGAATTGCGAATCCGGATGGTAGATCCGCAACACTCAATTTGCTTTTATTTGATGTCGAAAATTATTTTGTGTGATATTTCTTTCCGAGCCGATTTGCATGTCATGCGCTACTTAGGCTTCGGAATTGACTTTTGTATGGATTGGCTTAATTATTATGAGGCCATATCCTTTGTCCCGTGTGGACTATTCATCTTTGACATTTTCAATCTGTTAAGAAGATTTCTATTTTTCCTTGATGATTTTGATTCCAACTTGATGGCATCATTTCATTCCTTAATCCCACTTATAAGGAAAGTGTTATTTCTCTCATTCAGGTAGTTTGAGAAATTTTCCGGTATTTTTGAGCTTGTCTTAGGATTATCACCTAAGTAATCTTTTGTGTGGTGCTAAGGTCTTTTCAGTTTGACCTTACCACCGGTTTTCATTTGCTACGAGTTGCGGAAGTTAGGATTCCACTTACCGCATTCCGCACTTGTTATGATTCCTATGAATGAATTATTATGTCATTCAGTTTGTCCAGCTTATTTCATCCATTTTAGGTATCGAGCATTCTATCGAATATCTCGATGATTCCATTTTTTTGCATTTATCGATTTTGGATGAAAATAGTAATTTAAAATTTGCAGAATCTTTTTCATAAGATTTATTTAGAAGTATAACTGGATTTTTGTTCTTAAAACGAACAAAGAATATTCTTAGAAGTTTTTGAGAAACTTACTTATCCTATAGAATATGATTTTGTGATTGTATTGCCCATTTAGTGTTTTAAGAATTCTGGTCGATGCGCTTGATCAACGTTATCGATAAGAATCTCCTAAACGCTTTGATGAGATAGTCAGACACGATATATTGACTTGTAAAAATGTAAATTTTTGTAGAAAGATTATTACATAAAAATAAAAATGTAATATTGAAAGTTTTAACTTTTCGGGAAAGAAGATTATTTAAAAGAACTCTTCCTTTCGATACTCTTATTCTTGTGATTCCTGAAGGGGAACCAAGACTTTGCTATTTGTATCGATACTAGTCGTATTGGTTTGGATGCCGTTCTCTTGCAAAGGAGAACGTGCTATCACTTGTGCTTCTAAATCATTATAGCTTATCGAGACTAGATATGCCACTCATGATCTAGTGCTTGCGGCTATTGTTTTTACTTTTGGAATTTGGCATCACCATATTTGGATGAGAAATTTGTTCTCTACCTCGATCATAAATCTTTGGAATATTTATTTTCTCATAGGGAACTTCATGTTGACTTGAGTTCCTAGCATCTTATGATCTTGATATTCTTTTTGTTCCCGAAGGGAGGTCTTGTTGCCAATACGTCTTGTCGTAGGCAACAAGGTGTTGATTCTTTGATGATGTCTGAATGGAATTATCTTTTTATCAAGTTTATCAGACGTTTTGATATACTTCGTTTTATTGAGTTTCATCTTGTTTCTTGTATGGACATGTGTCAGATGTTCTTTTATGGTGTTCGGTTCATTGGACGTACCGTTTTTGTACTACGTCGGTGTTCCGAAATTATTCGGGCTTTGGTTCATTGGGCGTAACGTTTTTGTACTACGCTGATGTCCCAAATTATTTGAGTTTCTAGTTTCTTGGGCGTACTGTTATTATACTACATCATTGCACCAACTTAATTTTCTGATATTCATGACGTTTTCTCACGTCTTTCTACTACGGAAATGCCTTGGGGATTTCGATTTTTATTCTTGAGCCCGGTGTTATCGAGGAAATTGAATTTTCACCAAAATTTGACTTTTGAGCAACATTCTATTCGCATCATTGCTTCGGAGGTTGAGCGCCTTCGATATAAAAATATTCTTTTTGATATTGTGGATCTTCTTTGACCACTACTCTGATGTACACTTTCATGTGTTACATTCATATCTATTTCCGCCTTTGTGATATGAATTATCTGTGACTGATTTGTGTTATGTTTATTTCTATATTTGTTTCCGAAGACCTTTATAGCCACTGTGTAGTAGCTTTGAGTTTGTGTCGGTATGTCGGATTTCCTCTTGAGATTAGAAGTTATATTCTTATCTGGCATATCGGTACTCGCACAAAGCAATTATACAGATGGTCTCTCCTCAACAGCCTTATCCTCCGTGCTAGTTGACGGCATTACCCCGTAGTGTTCTTGGCTAGCGTGGATATAGAGGTGGGGCGTCACAAAAATAGTGTATTCCATTTTTGAAATATGAGAATGGTTATGGAATTGAAACGAAATAGATGTGATATGAATCAAGAGGGATTTATAAAGTGAAATTGGTAATATAGGATTTTATGTTGATTTTTGTCGAGAAATTATGTTTGATTTAAAATTGGATTTTTATTTATTAAACTACATAGTTAAAGCTATTTTAGTATTGAAATGTTTTAGAAAGTGGATTATTCAATTATTTAATATCTATTGAAATGAATTCCAATTCCTATAACAAGATTTGTAAATCGATTAGTTTATTTAAGAATGAATTGGAAATCGGTCATCGATGATTATTTAAAGTTTTTTGACATATTAAATAATTACTTAAACGGGCTTTAAAAATAAATTATTATTCTTTAAAAATACTTATCGTGTATATAGAGTTTTGAAATGGTTGAAGTTTATTTATATATCCTCATGAGATTTGTAAATGTGGTTTACTTAACGGATATGATTTTGATAAGAGGAATCTTATAAAGGATTTTGGGAGAAAATGGAATGCCGAAATGTTGAAATATGGAAACTTCGTAAATGAATCTGAATTCATAAAAGAAGTTATAAATTGTTAGTTGGGATTATAAATAAGTATAACTGGCTTTTGCAAATTGTAAAAAGGAATTTATTAATAATTTCGGAGATTTATGAGATAAGTTATGAAATATTACCTAATTCGATATTAAATGACTTTGGAAAATATGTTTATAAACATTTTCCTAAGTATTGAAAAATGGGTTACGGAAATATTTTAAATAGGAAATGAATGGTATAGAAATATTTTTCTAAGGGTTATGAATTGAATTCGAAAATATTTATAAGTGTTGATATGGTTTAAAATTATCCTATTATGGATGAGTGACTGAAATTATTTTCAATTGTTAGTATGCTGGGAGAGTTGTATATATATCTTTGTAAAGATATTTTGAAACGAATGTTTTGAAAGATTTATTAAATTGGGCACAGTGACTTCTTATGGGTGTAATTTGATAGTAAAATAACCAACTATCAAATCTACAAAATTTCGTTAATCATTTCGAAGAGACCGATGTTGGGTTTAATTATCCAAAAACCACTTCGATCTGATTTGTGTATTATGAATTCTATTTCGTAAAGATAGAGATTCGGTTTGTCCAGACCCACGACAATTTGTATGGATGAATGTAATCATTGCATTGCGGCTTGGAAGGTAGTTTTAGCATTCCAAGTATGAATTCTATTCTTAAGGTAATACGTACCCTCAAATCTCGTCAACTGTGAATGACTAAAACAGGGGAGATGCAGCAAGGCTATGTGGGTGCTCCAATTAGGGTATGATCATCCCTCATCTGGAGTGGACATTAATCATCATCACTATCTATCATTTGTTGTGTCTCGATGGGCTCATTAGTGGTGATCATATTCGGTACTATCCAGTAGGACATAGGCCAGTCTTGTGTTGACGGGGATCGATAGGTTCGATCTCAGTACATTTTTCTAGAAGTGTACTATGGCGAGCGGTACCTAGCAGCCCTGTCATTATTTGGAATCTAGTATCTACAATGAGCCCGTACGGTTTTAGATGTGTCCAACTATGCTGAAATGTGAGCTGCAAGCATTTCATCTATTTTATAGTTTATTTTCTATAGACACTATTTGTAAAGGCCCGCAAATCCGTACCCCTTTGAACTAACAAAATTCCACCACAGTTTTGTCCAAAGTGGCACAAATGTACGAGTCTTCGGGTAAAAGAAGAAAGAGGAAGAAGAAGAAGAAAAGAAACAACATCAGAATCTCACATCGCAGCGGAATAAAATATAATATATAGAATGCAGTTTTAAATACAAGAAATCTGTACTGTTATACATATATATACATACCATCATCAGAGTACAACAACATCCATACAGAGACAACTTAATACATATCCATACACAGCGGAAATAATAGTCAAATACGGGAGTACGCTCTGTCATCCAGCTCGTCTCCTGAGCTCTTAGCTTTTAACCTGATCCTGTTTAACTCAGTCTAACCCGAGCAACATATAAAACAACACCTGAGTCAGTCTGGAAAACTAGCGTGAGAGATCACACTCAATTATATTATTATATTTTCAAAAATCCTTTGAAAAACAAAAGCATCTCGTAAGACCACGCCACAGATAAACATGTCGGGGTTTTACCTTACGATAGCCAAAACATTTTTACTAAATTCGCCTGATATTATAATAGCGTCTATAGAAAGTAAAATAGAATCTAGCTGAAATGCTTGCATCTCACGTTTCATCAATAATTGGGCACAATCAAAACCGTACATGCGCTTATTGGAGATTGGATTCCATACAATGGCGGGGCTACCGGGGTACCGTCCGTCACAGTACTTGGTCTAGATCGGATTACCGAGGAGCCACCCTAACTCCCCTGCAACACAAGACCGGAACCATCCCTTACTGGACAGACCCAAGCAAGATCACCCCGTGATTGGCGCGACCAACCACCCACTAAGCCGAAATTGAAAGGGACATCTAGACAGTGGAAACCTTACTATCCAGTGGGTGCTACCCACGAAGCCTTGCTGCACCTCCCCTGTTTTAGCCATTTTCAGTTGATGAGGCTTGAGGCTAAGCATTACCTTTTCAAGAACGAGTGTCACTTAGAATGCTCATCGTCCACCTGATGATGTTCTGAAAGCATTCAATCCATACAAGTTGCCTTAGGTCTGGACAAACCGAATCACCGTCTTCAACTCTTCACGGTATTCATTCATAATCGTTCAAACCGGATCGAAGTGGTTTTTGGATAATTAAATCCCATCCTGGACTCTTGGAAACGATCAGCGCATTGCCCAGTATTGATAGTCGGTTATTTAACTATCAAATAATCATTCACAAGCAACAATCAAATAATTTCCTCAAATTATTTGTTTCAAATATTATTCAGATATTATTTCAATTTTAACCTATTTGAAACAAATTTTCAAAATCCTTTTATTTCCATCAAATCATTTAACTGATTTCTTATACTCACTCACATTTTGATTTACGCTTTGAAAATATTCTTTATTTTTCCATTCCTTCCTCAAAAATCAATTTACACTTTCCTTTTAATTTCTCAAACTCACTTTCTCCACTTAAAAAGATTTCTCCTAAATCTTATCTCATTTAATTAAATTTGCTTACCATCACAAGAGGGTTTTAATTGAATTTTAAAAACATTTAAAAACATCTATATTTATAAAATAAGAAGTACGGTTTTATACAAATTATGGTTTGAAAGTAATATTAAAGTTCATATCCAGTTAATGATAAAATTCAAAACTGGTGTTAGAAAATTAGAGTTTATTAATAAATATTTGCCAAGCCTTCAAAGTAACTAATTCAAAAAAAAATTACATTCAAATAATAGTTTATAATTTTTTTTATATAGTATAGTAATTTAAAAATATTCCCTTTTAAAATAAATTTATAATTTTGGAAAACCCAATATCCATCTATAAATGCCTCTTGTCCCAATTCACACTTCTTACTTTCGGAAATATTCTACTATTTCCGTTTCAAACAAATTTATAACTCAATATAAGATTTCTCCTTGACTTATCTCTTCCCATATTTACTGGTTCCTTCCTTTCCATTTATAAACCCCGTTTATAAATTTGATAAACTCCCCTGAGTTTCCATTTATTTATAAAATAATTTTATTCAAAAATTTCATCTTTTATAATTTTATACCTCAATAGAATTTCATATCATTCCTTATTAATTCATTCCTTTGTAAAATTCCTTTTATTCCATAATAGAATTCCCTTTTTATCCCTTAATAAATTTTCATCTTATTCCCTTAGTTAGAATTTCACTTTTATTCCTTAGAGTTATTAATATATAAGTTAAATTGTCCAAAACTTAACTTTAACCAATTTTAAGTATAACCAATGTAATAAATATTCTTTTTTTATTTTACTTTATCACAATAGAAGTAAATCCAAATCCTAAATAAATATTCTTCTAATTTAAGTTTCATTTAACTTCCTTTAATTAAATTATTTATGGTATTTAAAAATTATCAAATTCCAATTTCCATGCTATTTAACACTTAATAATTCAATTCGCATCCAATTCCATATTTTTTCATCCAACCTGTCATATGAACATATATATATTGTAAATAAATATCTTTGAGGAATCCTGTTGGATCCCTCCAACCTGTTTTCCCTGCATCCACAGATATTAGCAAAAAGTAAAACATCAATTCCACTTCAAGTGGAATATTGCAGTATATGGGTCTATAATACATCCAGTGAATAAATTATTACAAATCAACCAAACACATCCAATGATTTAATTTAACATCTAATTTTTTTTAACTATGGCATCAAAATGAGCGAGGAAATCTCAGCTTTTCTTTTAAGTTGCAATCCTTTCCAATCTCGACTTGTTTTCCATACTTTTGACCTTGAATAACAAATGTATGAATTTTATTAATATGTGGACAAATTGAATAATTATTTGTCGTTTAATAAATTTATTCTTTAACTATACTAATTTAGTTTTTAACTAATGATTTATTTTAACAATTAATTATATTTAAACTAATTCTTCCTTTTTTTTTAAAAATCTTTTAGTAACTAAAATAATTTAAATAAGTTAACTAAATAAATTATCCACCAATTTCATATCCTTTTAAAATGAACTAGTAATATTTAAAATGTAGAGATGTATATTTATTTTAATTTTATTATTATATGTTTCTCTTTGAAACTACTTATCCCAAATTGATGTATATTGATTTTATTTTGAAACTACATATACATATTCATGAAAATAATTAAATAGATTTCAAAAATCATATTTTTATATAGACTTCAAATAGTTTAAAATTCATATTTACTCCTAAAATCCTATATATATATACACACATATTTTTAAATTAAACTAGGATAAATTTTAAGATCTAAAACTATTTAACAGTAAAAATATTCTTTTTTTTCCAGAATCAAAACCATAACTTACTGTAAATTTTAAATCTAAACCTCAAATTTTAAACTTAAATTAACTAACTAAACGTATAAAAATATATAATTATACCTCGTTGAACCACGCGCAAAACCGTTATCAGCTTCGCCTATGAGATGTCGTTCGAAACCACTTCGTCGCGAGCTTCCTGAGTCGCGCACGTCTCCACCAAGCCCCACGCGAAGCCGCCCCACCCAAGCGACGACATGAACGCAAACTGTAGCCGTTACATCCTCGTCGCCACCCTCCTCAACACACACCGCTGCCACGAAAATGCGATCAGCAGCCACGACCAACACTTCCCTAACCATGCCTATGTCGCCGCCGAACATCCACGAAATCATGACATGGCCTAAACCACGAACGCGTATTGATTCGTGTGCTTCCCACCCCATTCGATTTCGCTCGACATTTTTTTTATATGTGCCAATGAATTCGGCCAAAGGAGGAAAAGGGGGAAAACGAAGAGGGTTTCGAAAATAAAAATATGAGGGGTTTGGTTTCGCGATTAAAAGAAAGGAAAGGCAGCCATTAATTTAATTTTAGTTTTCTGATCGAAGAGAGAAATAAGAAGCATCATGATTTTAAAAAAAGGGAAGCGTATAGGAGAAGACGAACAATAGTGTTCTGATGGGACGAAAGTGCGTTGAGGAAGCTTGATTAATTTATTTTAAACTTTCAATTTAAAATCTTCTCGAATTACGCAATTCAAAATCCTGACCTCCTAACGATATGTGCCGCTCGGCGTCTATAACGTATACACCTATTCTGAACGCAATGGAAAAGGTTTCGAGTCCTAATTCGATCGTATGGAGAAGATAGCTTTTTGGATCGACTATTAAAATTAATTCAATTAATTATTTTCTAGGCGTTTACATTTCGTACGACTACACGATAGCTCCGAAAACTACGAAATTTGAAATCCGATAATAATTCAATATTACAGATCCAACGGAACTGGTTTCGTCGAATTCCGAGACTGTGCCTCGGATGGCTATTTTTAAATATTAATTTAAATGATAGATTTTAAAATCGAACAAACCGCTGCTAAATTCAGATTTTAACTCATCTATTATTTTCAGTATTGTTAATATAAATTCTATAAGCCTTTAAAATATTTTAAACAAGCTTACTACCCCAGATTTAATATTTTACCCAATGTTCAATTACTATTTTAATAATTAATTAATTCAACAGGTCGTTATATTTAAATTCAGAATCCTTTCTATCATATAAAACCAAACTGTTCATATAAAAAATGAAATTAAAGTTTTGATTAAATATTTAAATACAATTTAAATATTGCAAATTAATCGTCAAAAAATCCGGGTCATTACATTCCTCCACCTTAAAAGAATTTCGTCCCCGAAATTACTAGTTTGGAAGAATGGTCCAATACCCGTTACTATTTCTCCACAATCAACACTTCAACATCCTACAACTATCTTTTTAATAAAAGACGCATTACCCTTCTTATTAACTTTCCAAACTTTTCCCCAGTTTCAAACTATACTATTTGTTTAACCATTCAAGTTTCAATTTAAAACCAAATTTTGAATTATCAAAAAAAATTCAAAATTTGCTAACTCCCTAAATTCCCGAAAATTTTTGGCAGCGTCTCCTTTGCGCGGCTAGTTCGGTACAACTACAAAATGGCCCTACGGCTTCCCAAAACCCAAAAGAAAACAAAAAAGCCAAGTGGCTCGATCAAAATCCCAATCAATTTTCATATAGAAATTTAAACACATACCTTTTTGTCGAGCATTTCAAATTTATCTTCTGAAATCAAAATCAATTCTGTTTCCCTTTATACTACCTGCATATCTTATACAGCAATATGTCCAATCACAATATTCAAAAACATTTTATCGACTTTCTTACAAATGTCAATATCTATTCATTCAAATATTATTTTAGATTATATTTGAAATATCAATATCCAATTGAGAATGCATCATTTCTTACTTAAGTTAGTATAAGCATTTTATGTGTTTCTTATATTTATTTTCATCTTACCACTTTAGTTTATTTCTATTTCTATTCAAATTGATTCTTCCAATTCCATATGAATTCAATTTGTCTTTAACTCTGAATATTTAAATTCTATTTTTCATTTATAACAAATTCATGTCATCATTTTAAATTAGTTTCATTCACTAATTTATTGCAGTTTCCAATTTGAAAACGTTTGTCGTTAACAAAAGTTTCAAAAATTTTCTCACTCCCAAAATTTTCGAATTTTTTTGGCAGAGTCCCCTTTGTACGGGGGAGTTTTTTTTTTTGAACTGGTACTTTATATACAACAAATCAATGGGACAACATATCCCATGTCAAATAAACGTTCGAAAGCAAGTTTCGAACTTGTGACATCCTGCACCAAGCCGAATCAATTAACCACTTGGACAATGGTGCTTGTCTACGGAGGAGCTTTTACAATTTGACAATAGACATAAATATATGTACATCGACCCACACGGTCGGAAAAACCAAAACAGTTCATATTTCCTAGTTTGTATTGCGTAGGCATACCTCATTTAGCATTTTAAGCAAGTGGCGAATTTATTTAGCATTTGCGTACCCAAACTCTCGCTAAACTTTCTTCTGGTACCTGTACTTACTCAATTTAAACACATAAGTAAAATATTTATGAAATTTATAGCATTTCATTCACTTAAACAGCTACAACAATCAATAACATAAGCAATGCATTATAAATACTTCCATAAACCAATTTATTTAGTTTCCAAACTACTTCCGTTTGTTTTCAACCGATTCACATACTATTTGCATTCAACTTAAGTGATTAACAACTCATTTGCTTATCTTCAATTCATAATTATGTCCAAACAATTCATTTCAAAGTTAATTGATTTAAAAATCAATCCATGCTACTTCTATCAGTTAATAATCACAAGTTTATTTTTTATAAACAATATACACAACCTGTTTCCATAAGCAATTAATAAAGTCTCAATATTAACCCAATCGCTTTACTCGATTTCTATATTATCCTATCCAATTTGGAATGATTTTTAACATCATCTTCTTACATTCTATTCATTTTTAATCTAACCTACACATATTCATTGCATTTGATTCACAAGTCAAATTTTTATCTACTTTATTATTCCATAGAATTTTTATTTGATTCCGTTTACGTCGAACGATTAATTTTGGCAATTCAACGATATTCATTCAAACAAACAATTACTTTAGTTTCATAGCCATTTTAAAATTGATTTCAACTCAATTATTTCTAATTTCATTCCACTTATTTACATACTATATATTGCATTTTATTTCATCATTGGATCCAGACAAACCATTTTATTAAGCTCAATATTCCATGCTTATAAAGTAATAATCATTGCCCAAATTAAATCCACCCAAGTTTAATTTAATGGGCTTTCACCCTTACTCGAAGCCAAGCTTCTATTATTATTAACTTAAGTCAATTTACTTATTCCAACTTCGTACTCCAGTACATTTATATTTTAATTTGATTCTCATCTAATCAAATTTCATTAAATTCAATTAGCCATTCTCATAATCCATTTTAATTTCAAATTCCATACCCAGTTCATCTGAATTTGTTTTATTAATAACAAAGTCATGTTTAACTTATTTATACCCGAACTGGATTTTATTTGCAAATGCAAACCATTTTTATTTCAATCCAATTCCACAACATTTCCACTTATATTTAATTCACCACCAATCCCAGTTGAATTTTATTTGTAACTCGAATTCATTCCCAACTCCATTATTATCTCATAATCCAACTTCTATTTAACCAATTTAAATCTCATTAACATATTCAATTAACCAATTTATTCCAAATTAGTTCATTTCGCCTTCCAATTCCATATTGGGTTTTTATCTTTAAAATCATCTTATTATTTTACCTGAGTTCAATTTCATTTTATAGTTCAAATTTGGATTTTTATTCCATTCTCCAAATACAAAACAATTTTATTTTGGCTTGCTATTTAACTTCTTCATATTTTTCTCATATAAGTGACAAATTTATTTATATTCACATTTCCATCCATTGATAATCAACTCATTCATCTTCTACTTTTAGTTCGGAATTATATATTTTTACTTAGTCGAGTATATATTTTTATTTCAATGCTCTAACCTTTATGTGCTATTTTAAATTCATTCACCCCAATACAATTTCTTATTCAACTTACTTTCACTTGCTAAAGTAAGATTTTAATTCCACTCAATATTATCTATAACTCAACTGAATTTTATTTCAATTTAATTTGTTTGACTTAATTTCAGTTAAATCTAGCATCATACTATACTCTTTAATCCACCAATTCACTTGGATTTAATTAAATAAGAACATAATTTCATTTAATATCATCCATATCTCCATTCATTTCCTTTCAATTTGATTCCAACTTAATTCAAATACAACTAAATTTTATTCTAGATTGATTCAACTTACCTCCATTTACTTAGCTTAAATTAATTTCAACCCAATTTGATTTTGTCTTCCAATTCACATTTAGTTTCTATTTTACCATTTCAATCACATTCAAAATTTATTAATTTATTTCTATTAAATTTTCTCCATCCGATTCATCTATATTCTAAATTTTATTTACTTCACCAATTTACTTATATTATTATTTCCCATCATTAGTTAAATTTCAAAAGTTAAATTTTCAACTTAATCCAAGTTAAATCCTTATTTTTGACTTCATTTTAATTTTAACTCAAAAATTCAATCTCATATTTTCCTTGGTTATATAAGCCATTTTAAATCTTTATAATCTTATTTGTCTATCATACTATCATCCAAACACTTTAGTTATATATAATAATTTGCAGAAAATTATTTCTTTTTATATCAAAATATATTTTGGGTAAATTATTTCATTTACCCGCTTTTGAAAACAATATTTTGTCGAATTGTTCTATTCAAGTGTTTAGAAACCCCTTCGGCCCAGTTGTGCAGACTGCGCTAACGAAGGTTCATATGCCACTCAATAAATCAATCAACACAATATAAAATCATTTTATATTCACTAACAAATACGCTCTCATGTCTATTAATACACTCAAGACCATTCTAAAGTACTAATGACTCTGTCTCTAATGAGTAATTCCCACCAGAGCCAAGGTTCTCGCTTAACCTTTCAGCTCTGATACCAAGTGTAAAGGCCCGCAAATTTGTACCCCATTGAACTAACAAAATTCCACTACAGTTCTGTCCAAAGTGGCACAAATGTACGAGTCTTCGGGTAAAAGAAGAAAGAGGTAGAAGAAGAAGAAAATAAACAACATCAGAATCTCACATCGCAACGGAATAAAATATAATATATAGAATACAGATTTAAATACAAGAAATTTGGACTGTTATACATATATATAAATACCATCATCAGAGTACAACAACCATCCATACAGAGACAACCTAATACATATCCATACACGGCGGAAATAATAGTCAAATACGGGAGTATGCTCTATCATCCAGCTCATCTCCTGAGCTCTTAGCTTTTAACCTGATCCTGTTTAACTCGGTCTGACCCGAGCATTATATAAAACAACACCCGAGTCAGTCTGGAAAAACAGCGTGAGAGAACATGATCAATTGGATTATTATATTTTCAAAAATCCTTTGAAAAGCAAAAGCATCTCGTAAGACCATGCCACAAATAAACATGTCGGGTTTTTACCTTATGATTGCCAAAACATTTTTATTAAATTCGTGTGATATTATAATAGTGTCTATAGAAATTAAAATAGAATCTAGTTGAAATACTTGCATCTCACGTTTTAGCAATAGTTGGGCACAATCAAAACCGTACAGGCGCTTATTGGAGATTGGATTACATACAATGGCAGGTCTACCGAAGGTACCGCCGGTCACAGTACCTAGTCTAGATCAAAGTACCGAGGAGCCACCCTAACTCCCCTGCAACACAAGACCGGAACCATCCCTTACTGGACAGTCCCAAGCAAGATCATCCCGTGATTGGCGCGACCAACCACCCACTAAGCCGAAATAAAAAGGGACATCTAGACAGGGGAAACCTTACTCTCCAGTAGGGGCTACCCACGAAGCCTTCTGCACCTCCCCTGTTTTAGCCATTCCCGGTTGATGAGGCTTGAGGCTAAGCGTTACCTTTTCAAGAACGAGTCCTACTTAGGATCCTCATAGTCCACCTGACGATGTTCTGAAAGCATTCAATCCATACAAGTTGCCTTGGGTCTGGACAAACCGAATCACCGTCTCTAACTCTTCACGGTCTTCATTCGTAATCGTTCAAACCGGATCGAAGTGGTTTTCAGATAATTAAATCTGATCCCGGACTCTTCGAAACGATCAGCGCGCCAATATCGATAGTCGGTTATTTAACTATCAAATAATCATTCAGAAGCAACAATCAAATAATTTCCTCAAATTATTTATTTCAAATATTATTCAGAAATTATTTCCATTTTAACCCATTTGAAACAAATTTTCAAAGCCCTTTTGTTTCCATGAAATCATTTAACTGATTTCTTATACACACTCACATTTTGATTTAACCTTTGAAAATATTCTTTATTTTTCCATTCCTTCGTCAAAAATCAATTTACACTTTTCTTATAATTTCTCAAACTCACTTTCTCCACTTAAAAAGATTTCTCTTAAATCTTATCTCATTTAATTAAATTTGCTTACCAATACAGGAGGGTTTTAATTGGATTTTAAAAACATTTATACTTATAAAATAAGAAGTATGGTTTTATACAAATTATGGTTTGAAAGTAATATTAAAGTTCATTTCCAGTTAATGATAAAATTCAAAACTAGCGTTAGAAAATTAGAGTTTATTAATAAATATTTGCCAAGCCTTCAAAGTAACTAATTCAAAAAAAAAAATTACATTCTTATAATAGTTTATAATTTTTTTTATATAGTATAGTAATTTAAAAATATTCCCTTTTAAAATAAATTTATAATTTTGGAAAACCCAATATCCATCTATAAATGCCTCTTGTCCCAATTCACACTTCTTACTTTCAGAAATATTCTACTATTTCGGTTTTAAACAAATTTATAACTCAATATAAGATTTCTCCTTGACTTATCTCTTCCTATATTTACTGGTTCCTTCCTTTCCGTTTATAAACCTGTTTATAAATTTGATAAACTCCCATGAGTTTCCATTTATTTATAAAATAGTTTTATTCAAAAATTTCTTCTTTTACAATTTTATACCTCAATAGAATTTCATATCATTCCTTAGTAATTCATTCCTTAGTAAAATTCCTTTTTATTCCATAATAGAATTCCCTTTTTATCTCTTAATAAATTTTCATCTTATTCCCTTAATTAGAATTTCACTTTTATTCCTTAGAGTTATTAATATATAAGTTAAATTGTCCAAAACTTAACTTTACCCAATTTTAAGTATAACCAATGTAATAAATATTCTTTTTTTATTTTACTTTATTCTCAATAGAAGTAAATCCAAATCCTAAATAAATATTCTTTTAATTTAAGTTTCATTTAACTTCCTTTAGTTAAATTATTTATGGTATTTAAAAATTATCAAATTCCAATTTCCATGCTGTTTAACACTTAATAATTCAATTCGCATGCAATTCCATATTATTTCGTCCAACCTGTCATATGAACGTATATATATAGTAAATAAATATCTTTAAGGAATCCTGTTGGATCCCTCCAATCTGTTTTCCCCGCATCCACAGATATTAGCAAAAAGTAAAATATCAATTCCACTTCAAAGTGGAATATTGCAGTATATGGGTCTATAATATCATCCAATGAATAAATTATTATAAATCAACCAAACACATCCAATGATTTAAATTTAACATTTTTTTTAACTATGGCATCCAAATGAGTGAGGAAATCTCACCTTTTCTTTTAAGTTGCAATCCTTTCCAATCTCGACTTGTTTTCCATACTTTTGACCTTGAATAACAATTGTATGAATTTTATAAATATATGGACAAATTGAATAATTATTTGTCGTTTAATAAATTTATTCTTTAACTATAATAATTTAGTTTTTAACTAATGATTTATTTTAACAATTAATTATATTTAAACTAATTCTTCTTTCTTTTTTTAAAATATTTTAGTAACTAAAATAATTTAAATAAGTTAACTAAACAAATTGTCCACCGATTTCATATCCTTTTAAAATGAACTAGTGATATTTAAAATGTAGAAATGTATATTTATTTTATTTTTATAATTTTCTCTTTGAAACTACTTATCCCAAATTGACATATATTGATTTTATTTTGAAACTACATATATATACTCATGAAAATAAGTAAATAGATTTCAAAAATCAAATTTTTATATAGACTTCAAATAGTTTAAAATTCATATTTACTCCTAAAAATCGTATATACACACACACACACATACTTTTAAATTAAACTAGAATAAATTTTAAGATCTAAAACTATGTAACAGTAAATATATTCTTTTTGTTTTTCCAGAATCAAAACCCTAACTTACTGTAAATTTTAAATCTAAACCTCAAATTTAAAACTTAAATTAACTAACTAAATGTATAGTAATATATAATTATACCTCACTGAACCACGCGCGAAACCCTCATCAGCTTCGCTTCCGAGATGCCGTTCGAAACCACTTCGTCGCGAGCTTCCTGAGTCACGCACGTCTCCACCAAGCCCCACGCGAAGCCGCACCGCCCAAGCAATGACGCGAACGCAAACTACAACCGTTACATCCTCAACACCGCCCTCCTCAAAACACGCCGCCACCACGAAAATGCGATCAGCAGCCACGTCCAACACTTGCCCTAATGTGACGCCCCACCTCTATACCCACGCTAGACAAGAACACTATGGTGTAATGCTGTCAACTAGCACGGAGAATAAGCCTGTCGAGGAGCGGCCATCCGTGTAATTGCTTTGCACGAGCATCGATATGTCAGATAGTATAACATGCATTTCTTTATCAAGAGGGAAATCCGACATACCGACGCAAACTCAAAGCTACTACACAGTGGCTATATAAATCCTTCGGAAACAAATATAGAAATTGGCATAACATAAATCAGTCACAGATAATTCATATCACAAAGGCGGAAGAAGATTTGAATATATAAACAACACCCGAAAGTGTATTTCAGAGTAGCGGTCTAAAAAGATTCCCAATAACACAAAAGAATAGTTACAAGAACTACACAAAAGAATAAGTATACATCATGGAGTCTATATATCAATTGTATACAATCCAAAAACTACTAATCTAAGTAGTTAACCAAAAGTCAGAGAAATCAATCCCAAGTGAGAAGTCAAGCTTAAGCACCCGTAACATCTCGGTCTGACCCGAGTATTATTTAATAAGAAAATAATAAACGGATCAGTCTAACTATAAATATTAGATGAAACGATATAGAATAAGAGATATGACTAAACACATTATAATCACAATGCAAGCTGTGATATATATAAGTAATTGAAAATCAACAAGAGATTAATCAATATCACCAAATCAACACAAGAGTCAAAGAAATGTCATACTCCTTATTTCGTTCACCAAACCATAAATATTGACGATTATATCAATGTCAATCACAAAAGTCGATGGCACACAAATTCACCAATGTACAAATATTGATAAAACTTATCAATGGAAATCATGAAAATTGGTGAAACACAAATTCTAGAAATCATCTCAAGAAATCCAGAAATCACAAAAAGGGGGGAGGGGAGGCCTATCACAAACGGGAGCATAAAGCTCACCAACACGTGTATCACAAACAGAACGTTAATTCCATGGTTGCTAACCATCACAAATTGAGCCGAAGCTCCACAAACAGCCCGAAGACCATGGGTTGCCACCCCACCAATTTGAATCGAAACTCCACAAAACGGGGTTTAGTCTCCCTCGCAGACAAAGAGACATCGCACATTGCTAGTCTAAATCACAAAGATGATCGTCACGATGAACGAGAAGTGTCAATTACACTAAGCTAGTAAATATATGAGTTTAGCTTTATGTCCCATAACCACTTGCTTAACTTAAATATTTGCGAACAAACTGTAGATCTCCACTATAAAATTGTCACAAGAGATTCAATCGAACAAGTCCAAAAATTAACCGATAAAGTAAACGTAAGCATTTCATACCACTTGTTTTACTTAGTTGTTTAATTAGATTTCTCATACGAGTGAGTTAAAGGTTTGTATATATTAATAGATTGGAAATCGGTTTGAGAAAACGAGCTTTGTAATAAAATAGTGTTGAAATCGTTTTGATGAAAGAATTTTGATATTTACTACTAGTATTGAAACCTTTATATTTTTAAAGTGATAAATCACAAAGAAGATTGTAGGAACAATCAATCACTAAAATTCACATTCGAAGACGTGAATAAAATCCAAAGAAATCGATACCGAATCCATCAAAATGGACATTCCCAAAAATCACGAAGAAAATGTCATCAAAGTCGATAATAAGTGATAATAACAAAGGGAATCAACACGAATCGATTAACATTGGAAATTCAATCCAAAAAGGCAAAATGGACTCAAACAGCAGGTTCAGTCGACCGAACAGAATTTTCAGTCGACTGACCCAGTACTTGGAAATTTTCCAGGTTCAGGAAACTTTCTATTTCCAGGTTCAGTCGACTGAACAGAGGATTCGGTCGACTGAATCATGCCTGGAAACTTTTGGGTTCCAGGTTCAGTCGACTGAACAGACTTTTCAATCGACTGAATCTTGCCTGGGCTGTTCTTCAGCCTATCCAAATGAAGAGCTAACTCTTCCAAAATGCAACCGGACGAACGCTGGCTCTAAGGGTTTATACCAATCGGCAACCCGGCCCTATATGCTTCTCGATGCAACACCAAAGGCACGATCAAACATCCATATAAGGATTTTCACACAAATTTGACTTAAAAACCCAAAAATTGGAATATTCACAAAACCAATCCAAATCAAGAGCAAATGCACATAAAAAAGTGTTAGGAATTCAAACCTAACAACCAAAGATAATTACAGTCATAGATGTGAGATAAAAATCTCACCTTTGAACCCAAACGATTGAAGAAGATGCTTGAAAGCAAAGGAGAATCAACCACTCTTCAAATCCAACTCAAGAAGCTTGATTCTAAGCTTTAAAAGAAGGACATTCCCAAAGTTAGGTTTAGGAATTTCTGAAATTGATAAGAGAATGAGTTGGAGAAGAAGAAGACACTACGCCATAAATGGCCTTCTGCAACACAAAAAAAAAGTTGGGTCAGGCCCAAAAAATGTTGCCATAGGTCTATGGCAACACTTTTCGGGTGATGCAATTTATGCCGTTGCCTTAGACCTCAAAGGCAACGTTTTGACTATCTAAGGCAACATAAGTAATATTGTTGCAACAGAACCCTATTTGGGTCTATAGCAACATCCATATGTGTCTGTAGCAACATTCCAAAATGTTGCTATAGATATTAACTTTCTGAATTTGTGGGGCCCACAATGTAGAGCATATTTGATTTTTTAATAGAAATAAATATTTATTTAATAAAATGCTATTGCACAGAATTTGATATTCAAAAAGTAATTTATTTAAATAAATATTTTATTTCAACATTTGAAATAGTACAAATTCCTGACTCCACTATTTTACAATTCAATGATATATAACGTTGATATTCACATATACAGATATTCCTCACTACATCACTCAGTTCACTCATTACATATGCAGTTTCAATTTATACAGACACCGACACTGACAAATATATGACGAGCCGAGTGCCAAGCCGAAGGCGAGCCGAGTAGCGGGTCCAGTCTTCAAGCTCAAGCACATTTGATTTGACCCTGTCTTCAAGCTTGTATCCAGCTGTCCAGTCTTCAATACCTGTCACATATAATTCAAAAGCAGTAATCTGGAAAATAATATTTAACTCGAACAGAAAATGAAAATATTATTGTTATATTATTTGCCTCAGGTATTTGGGTTGTTTCTTTTCATATTTTTTTCTGACAGGGACCAAATATTTGCACGGACAACCTATGAATGCACAAATCAGCTGTTCACAAGTGCATAAGCCAAACATGAATGCAACACATGGATACAAGACAGTATGGAAGACAACAAGCAACAGTTCAGGCAAAAATGCACAAAGGAGAAGCCAAGTGCACAAAGTAGTACTTAACACAGCAAGCAACATAACATGACCAAGAAATGCATGTACATGGATGAACATACATGCATCATAAGGCTTGGTACAAGAAACTACTCAAGTGCAACTACTCAAGTGCAAGTTCATACTCAAGTGCAGCCAGATATGTAGACAAGCAAAAAAAATGGACACGGCACAAGGCCAAACCCGAGTCATCGACTGGATTCAACTCAAGGCCAAGTAACCAACAAAATAAACAAGAACCAGGTTCAGCAAAATGTAGACAATCTAGTGCAAGAAACACAGCAGTACACATAGGCAGCCCATCAAGCAAAAACAGTGAATGCATCAGGCATGTACAAGAGAAACATAGGCAGTAATATGATATACAGAGGACTTGGAGCATTAGTTCATGTTAAAGAACAAGGTTAGCATGGTACTAGTTCAGTCCAGACCAAGCAAAACCAACAAAGCTCAACACACATATGTTTGTATATATCGTGGAAACCAAAACTCAATGTTTAGATTAGTCAACAGTTTAATAAAACCAAAGATCACTTTCAAAGTTCTGATTTTCAAAAATGCAGAAGTTTTCAAGTGAAGCAGTTTTCAAGAGGACAGCAGAATACAAATACTTCAAGTTCTGGTTTAACAAATGCAGCAAGGTACAAAGGTATGTGAACAAGTTTAACAAAGGTTCAAGTTCTGGTTTAACAAATGCAGCAGAAGGAGCTAACAAGCTCAGATCAGAAATAAAAAACAAGCTAGTGAACCAAAATCCAACATACCAAATAATATCACATCGCAATTCATCATCGGCAAAGCAAAATCAAGCCAGTGGACCAAAATCCAACATACCAATACATCATCGCAATCCAACATACCAGATTTCTCAAAGTCCAACAGAAAGATTAAACTCGAGATTATAGGAAATAAAGCCTATAAATAAATCCCAATTCATCATCGGCAAAAGCGTGCGAGTGTAACCAAAATTGAGAATAATCAAGTAAACCAGAAGGCAGAAAACATACCAAATAATATCACATCGCACCCGACGACGAAGTCCAAGCAATTCGAGAAATCAATCAAGGAGAATGAAGGAGCAAGCTACCAGGAACGTTTCTTACACTAGATTCGATCAATCAAAGCATCAAAACAGCTGGAATCGCGTGCCTTAGTTTTCACAGAGAGGAACGAGAAAGAAAAATCGCGTGCCTTAATTTTCACAGAGAGAGGAATGAGAAAGAAAAGTTAAGCGGGAAATGGAAATTGGTAAGGTGTGGATCGATGGTGTGAATCGACGGTTGAGATTTTGTTTTAAATGGTGGTGTGGATCGCTGAGGTGTAAAAAAAAATTAATTTTTTTTAATTAGAATATATCTGTGGCAATACTATATAAAAATGTTGCATTGTGTTACACTTGTTTAGCTAGAGCAACACATTTTTATGGCTAAGGTAACACCAAAAATACAACGTTGCAGTAGGACCAAAATTTTATAGCTGTTGCAACATTTTAGTTAGCAACACCTTGCAAAAATGTTGCAGAAGGTCATTTATGGCGTAGTGAGAGAAGCTTACCATTGGGTTCTTCTATTAGTTTGGAGCTAGAGTTTGATTTGTAAAAGAAAACTAGGGCTTGGAGTTTTAATTTCCTCTTCCACTCTCCATTAATATAAAAACCTGAGTATAAGGAAATGAGGAATTAAGTAATGAAGAGGAGAAGGGGTTGGGACTGAATACATAAGTGGTTGGGCTCAGCCCAAACCAAAGCCCTAAGTGAAAAAGTAGCAAAAATCAACTTTCTCCAAACATATCGAAGCTTATACTCAAAAAGGTCGCAAACGGCATTTTAAACTCAATGGGAGTGGTCCCGAGTCCTAATTCGACCGTATGCAAAAAGTAGCTTTTCGGACTAAATTCCGAGTATCGATAAAATATTTAAATAAAATATTTAAATATAAAAATCGACAAACATGCGGGTTGTTACAGACTCCCCTCCTTAAAGAAATTGCGCCCTCGCAATATTTAAGAAGAAGATATATAGTAACAAACATAAAAGCATATTCAACACAAAAGAAATTTGAAATAAAAGGTTCACCTTAAAGAGCACGGGAAAGTAAGTCGGGATGTGATCGCTCGATGAACTCTCTAGCCTCCCAAGAACAATCCTTAGGATTTGAAGACCATTGAACTTTCACAAGTGGAACATATTTATTTCGAAAACGTTTGACCTCCGAAGCAATAATTCGAATAGGATGCTGCTCATAAGTTAAATTAGGCGAAACTTCAATTTCTTCCACAACACCGGGCTCAAGAATAGAATCGGAATCTCGAAGACATTTCCGAAGTTGAAAAACGTGAAACACGTCATGGATAGCAGAAAATTGAGCCGGTAATAAAAGGCGATAAGCCATGGAACCAATACGTTCAGTGATAGGAAATGGCCTAATATATCGAGGCGCTAATTTTCCCGATCGACTGAAACGTACAACACCCTTCATAGGTGACACGCGAATGAACACAAGATCTCCCACAGAAAATTCTAACTTTCTTCTTCGGTTATCGGCATAGGATTTTTGTCTACTCTGGGCTTCTTTCATCCTATGACGAATAAGATCAATCTTTTTTGTGGAATCTCGAATAAAATCTGGACCTAAAACCTGCTTCTTACCGGCTTCAAGCCAAAAAGAAGGAGATCGGCATGGCCTTCCATAGAGTGCCTCAAAAGGTGCCATACCAATACTAGATTGGAAGCTATTATTATAGGAAAATTCAACAATGGAAATATGATCTTCCCAACTTCCACCGAAATCAAGCACACAAGAACGAAGAAGATCTTCAAGAGTTTGATTCACACGCTCAATTTGTCCATCGGACTGGGGATGATAAGCGGTACTAAATTTAAGCTTCGTTCCTAAAGCTTTTTGAAGACTCTTCCAAAATGCACTAGTAAACAATGGATCATGATCACTAACAATAGAAGTAGGAACTCCATGTAATTTAACAATCTCTTTAACGAAGAGTTTGGCCAAAAGAGGAACGATTCGGTTAGACCGAACGGGAATAAAATGGAAAGATTTAGTAAGCCTATCAACAATCACCCATAAGCTATCATGACCCGAACGAGAACGGGGAAGGCCATCTATAAAATCCATGGAAATTTGGTCCTACTTCCAAATTGGAATTTCTAAAGGTTGCAATAACCCACCGGGCCTTTGATGCTCGGCCTTAACGAGTTGGCAAGTCATGCAACGCTTAACGAAGTAAGCGATGTCAAGTTTCATTCCCTTCCAATAATAAAGTCGCTTCATATCCGCGTACATTTTACTACTACCGGAATGAATGGTAAATTTAGAGCGATGGGAATCTTCTAAAATATCTTTACGAAGATCACTAATATTTGGTATGATAAGTCTACCAAATTTCCGAATGTCGCCATGAGAATCGATATCAAAGTCTTTCAAACCTTCAATATCAATTTTATCCTTAATATTTTGGCCAAGAAGAGCCAATTCGGGATCTAGCCTTTGATCTTCAAGAATGCGGTCTAAAAGAGAAGGATGAGCCTCAAGGCAACATAAAACAAGAGATGAACATAAATCGGGAACACGGTCTCGAATTTCGCAAGTGGATAAAATCTCGAGATCGTTCCATTCGGATATCATCATAGAAACAACAGCTTGTTGTTTACGGCTAAGAGCATCAGCGACACGATTACCCTTACCGGGAGTATAAAGAATATCAAGATCATATGGTGCAAGAAATTCGAGCCAACGCTGTTGACGCAAATTAAGTTCCTTTTGAGAGAATAAATACTTCAAGGATTTATGATCGGTATAAAGAACAAATTTCTCTCCCAAAAGATAATGACGCCAAATCCGAAGAGCAAAAACAATAGCCGCGAGCTCTAAATCATGAATGGCATATCTAGTCTCAGCAGGCTTCAATTGCCTAGAAGCATAAGCAATAACATGTTCTCTTTGCATAAGAACGGCACCCAAACCAACGCAACTAGCATCCGTATAAACAACGAAATCCTGATTCCCCTCGGGAATAACAAGAATAGGAGCATCAGAAAGAAGCTCTTTTAATTTCTGAAAAGACGTTTCACATTTGTCCGATCAAATGTATTCAACACCTTTCTTCGTTAAGCTAGTGAGAGGCACGGCAATCTTAGAAAAGTCTTTGATAAAACGGCGGTAATAACCCGCCAATCCAAGAAAACTACGAATCTCCGTCACACTCTCCGGTCTCTTCCAATCTTGAATCGCTTCAATCTTTGAAGGATCCACGGAAATTCCGGATTCGGAAATAATATGACCGAGAAACTTCACACGAGATTGCCAAAAATGGCATTTAAATTTTTTTGCTTTCAAACGATTACTCCTAAGAGTTTCCAACACAATCCGAAGATGCTTCTCATGATCCTCCTCGGTTTTTGAATACACAAGAATATCATCAATAAAGATGAGGACAAACCGGTCGAGGAAGTCTTTGAAAACTCTATTCATAAGGTCAACGAAATAAGCCGGAGCATTCGTTAGACCAAATGGCATAACAAGCCATTCATAAGATCCATAACGAGTACGGAATGATGTCAAAGGAATGCTATCCTCTGCAATACGAAGCTGATGAAAACCAGTAGCTAAGTCTAATTGTGAAAAGACTCTAGCACCACTAAGTTGATCGAATAGATCATCAAACCGAGGTAAAGGATATTTATTTTTGATAGTAAGATCATTAAGCTTGCGGTAGTCAACGCAAAGCCTAAGTGTTCCATCGGATTTCTTCACAAAAATAGCTGAAGCTCCCTAAGGCGAGGAACTAGAGCGAATAAATTGCTTCGTCTCTAATTCGGATAATTGTTTATGCATCTCCTCTTTTCTTTATTGGACATACGATAAGGAGGACGGGTGATAGGTTGAGCTCAGATTAATTCTGAGCTCAATTGCTCGTTTAGGTGGTAATCCTAAAACGGGATCGAATATGTCAGAAAATTCACGAACGACGTGAATAAGGGAAATAATATCACCCTCATCATCATTATCGTCATCACGAGGGTTTACAGAATATAAAGATGCAACCAAAGCAGAATCCGAATCTTTAAGAATAACAGAAACCTGATTAACAGATTGAGGATGTTGAAGATGAATAGTCCGCTCAGGACATAGGATATGAGCTTCATAACGGTTAAGCCAATCCATTCCCAAAATCATTCCAAAGCCTAAATAACGCATGACATGCAAATCGGCTCGGAAAGAAAGATCACCCAAAATAATCTCGACATCATTACACAATAAACTGATTGTTGCGGATCCACCAACCGGATTCGCAATTCTCAAAGAAGTCATTAAACACAAAACATCCAAAGAAAAAGTATCAACAAGCTCTTTTGAAATAAAAGAATGGGACGCACCCGTATCAAAAAGAACTCGAATAGGATGATCACGAAACACAATAATGCCATCAAGGATAGAATGAAGCATACCTTAACCACGAGATGTGTTGCCAGGGGCTTGGGAAACATTTAACTTTCCCTCCTTCTTGCCCTAAAGCTTGGGGCATGAAGATATAACATGACCGAGAACTTTGCAGTAACGACAAGAGAGAGACCTTGGGCACTTGTTCGCATAATGGTCCTTCGAACCACAATTATAGCATTCCCCACGACCAAAGGAAGAAGTCTTTGCCACAGGGGTTTCTTGCTTTCCTTTCTTATTGGGATAAGGACCTTTGAATTTGTTTGGCCTCTTCTTGTTGTTGAAGTTAGGTTTGGAACCCACCACTTCAACATCATTCTCCCTATCCGCCTCTTCAAGACGAAGAGCGATATCTATGAGTTGGTCGAAAGAAACTTCTAACTTTAGAAGTAATGGATTGTTGAGATTTTTGTTTAAGCCATAGACGAACCTCTGGTTCTTCTTTAAAGGGGAGTTGATGTTTTCAACCCCATATTTGGAAAGCGACTCGAAGGAGGCGACATAATCAGTCATGGAGGACTCACCTTGAACAAGGTCTATAAATCGTCGAGCCAATGTCACTTTCTCTGCTTCTGGTACAAATTTCAACTCGAAGTGTTCCCGGAATTGCTCCCAAGTGAGATCCGCTTCATTAATCTCAGAAATAAGAAGCTCATACCAGTCCAATGCTCTTTCTCGGAGCATACTATAGGCCACCTGAACTCGGTGAAGGTCAATAGGATTCATGCGAGAAAAGATTCGATCGCATGACCTTAGCCAAGCTTGTACTTCAATAATAGTTTCGGAACCTTTGAATGGCTCCCCACCCAAATTAGTGTAATCGCTGCACAAGCGTGCAAACCTCGACTTTGGGTGAGTAGGTTCCGGGTTAGCTCCAACTGCTTGAGCATTCGTCACTAAATCAAGAAGCTGTTGAGCAGTCATAAAATCTCCATCCTGGGGTGGAGTGCTAGATGGTACGGCTCTGGGGCGGCCTAGTCTAGACATTTCTCTTCCTTTAGAAAGAAAGAAGAACAAGAAGAAGATTATTCACTAATGAATATCAAGCAATCTTGATAGATAAAACAAGGAATCATAAAAGAAAATAGGATGAATTGGTACGAAGACTCGAATAAAATCCTAAAGCATGACTCCTAAGAAAGACTTAGGACGATGATCCTTGTTATAATATTCCATATTGTTTCGAAGTTTGCCTCTGATACCAAGCTTTGACGCCCCACCTCTATACCCACGCTAGCCAAGAACACTATGGTGTAATGCTGTCAACTAGCACGAAGAATAAGGCTATTGAGGAGTGACCATCCGTGTAATTGCTTTGCGCGAGCATCGATATGTCAGATAGTATAACATGCATTTCTTTATCAAGAGGGAAATCCGACATACCGACACAAACTCAAAGCTACTAGACAGTGGCTATATAAATCCTTCGGAAACAAATATAGAAATAGGTATAACATAAATCAGTCACAGATAATTCATATCACAAAGGAGGAAGAAGATATGAATATATAACCAACACCCAAAAGTGTATTTCAGAGTAGCGGTCTAAAAAGATCCGCAATAACACAAAAGAATAGTTACAAGAACTACACAAAAGAATAAGTATACATCATGGAGTCTATATATCAATTGTATACAATCCAAAAACTACTAATCTAAGTAGTTAACCAAAAGTCAGAGAAATCAATCCCAAGTGAGAAGTCAAGCTGAAGCACCTGTAACATCTCGGTCTGACCCGAGTATTATTTAATAAGAAAATAATAAACGGATCAGTCTAACTATAAATATCAGATGAAATGATATAGAATAAGAGATATGACTAAACACATTATAATCATAATGCCAAGCTGTGATATATATAAGTAATTGAAAATCAACAAGAGATTAATCAATATCACCAAAAATACAAAAGAATCAAAGAAATGTCATACTCCTTATTTCGTTCACCAAACCTTAAATATTGACGATTATATCAATGTCAATCACAAAAGTCGATGACATACAAATTCACCAATGCACAAATATTGATAAAACTTATCAATGGAAATCACGAAAATTGGTGAAACACAAATTCTAGAAATCATCTCAAGAAATCCAGAAATCACAAAAAGGGGGGAGGGGGAGGCCTATCACAAACGGAAGCATAAAGCTCACCAACACGTGTATCACAAACGGAACGCTAATTCCATGGTTGCTAACCATCACAAATTGAGCCGAAGCTCCACAAACGGCTCGACGACCATGGTATGATACCCCACCAATTTGAGTCGAAACTCCACAAAACGGGGTTTAGTCTCCCTCGCAGACAAAGATACATCGCACATTGCTAGTCTAAATCACAAAGATGATCGACACGATCAACGAGAAGTGTCAATTACACTAAGCTAGTAAATATATGAGTTTAGCTTCATGTCCCATAACCACTTGCTTAACTTAAATATTTGCGAACAAACTGTAGATCTCCACTATAAAATTGTCACAAGAGATTCAATCGAACAAGTCCAAGAATTAACTGACGAAGTAAACGCAAGCATTTCATACCACTTGTTTTACTAAGTCGTTTAATTAGATTTCTCATACGAGTGAGGTAAAGGTTTGTATATACTAATAGATTGGAAATCGGTTTGAGAAAACAAGCTTTGTAATAAAATAGTGTTGAAATCGTTTTGATGAAAGAATTTTGATATTTACTACTAGTATTGAAACCTTTATATTTTTAAAGTGACAAATCACAAAGAAGATTGTAGGAACAATCAATCACTAAAATTCACATCCGAAGACATGAATAAAATCCAAAGAAATCGATACCGAATCCATCAAAATGGACATTCCCAAAAATCACGAAGAAAATGTCATCAAAGTCGATAATAAGTGATAATAACAAAGGGAATCAACACGAATCGATTAACATTGGAAATTCAATCCAAAAAGGCAAAATGGACTCAAACAGCAGGTTCAGTCGACTGAACAGAATTTTCAGTCGACTGACCCAGTACCTGGAAATTTTCCAAGTTCAGGAAACTTCCTATTTCTAGGTTCAATCGACTGAATAGAGGATTCAGTCGACTGAAGCATGCCTGGAAACTTTCGGGTTCCAGGTTCAGTCGACTGAACAGACTTTTCAATCGACTGAATCTTGCCTGGGCTGTTTTTCAACCTATCCAAATGAAGAGCTAACTCTTCCAAAATGCAACCGGACGAACACTGGCTCTAAGGGTTTATGCCAATCGGCAACCCGGCCCTATATGCTTCTCGATGCGACACTAAAGGCACGATAAAACATCCATATAAGGATTTTCACACAAATTTGACTTAAAATCCCAAAAATTGGAATATTCACAAAACCAATCCAAATCAAGAGCAAATGCACATAAAGAAGTGTTAGGAATTCAAACCTAACAACCAAAGATAATAATAGTCATAGATGTGAGATAAAAATCTCACCTTTGAACCCAAACGATTGAAGAAGATGCTTGAAAGCAAAGGAGAATCAACCACTCTTCAAATCCAACTCAAGAAGCTTGATTCTAAGCTTTAAAAGAAGGGCATTCCCAAAGTTAGGTTTAGGAATTTCTGAAATTGATAAGAGAATGAGTTGGAGAAGAAGAAGAGAAGCTTACCAATGGGTTCTTCTATTAGTTTGGAGCTAGAGTTTGATTTGTAAAAGAAAACTAGGGCTTGGAGTTTTAATTTCCTCCTCCACTCTCCATTAATATAAAAGCTTGAGTATAAGGAAATGAGGAATGAAGTAATGAAGAGGAGAAGGGGTTGGGACTGAATACATAAGTGGTTGGGCTCAGCCCAAACCAAAGCCCTAAGTGAAAAAGTAGCAAAAATCAACTTTACCCAAACATATCGAAGCTTATACTCAAAAAGGTCGCAAACGGCATTTTAAAATCAATGGGAGTGGTCCTGATTCCTAATTCGACCGTGTGCAAAAAGTAGCTTTTCGGACTAAATTCCGAGTATCGATAAAATATTTAAATAAAATATTTAAACATAAAAATCGACAAACATGCGGGTTGTTACACCTAACCACGCCTATGTCACCGTCGAACATCCACGAAGACACGACCTAAAGCATGAACGCAATTGATTCGTGTGCTTCCCACCCCATTCGATTTTGCTCGACATTTTTTTTATATGTGCCGATGAATTCGAACAAAGGATGAAAAGGGGGAAACGAATAGGGTTTCGAAAATAAAAATATGAGGGGTTTGGTTTCGCGATTAAAAGAAAGGAAAGGCAGCCATTAATTTAAATTTAGTTTTCTGATCGAAGAGAGAAACAAGAAGCATCGTGATTTTAAAGAAAAAGGGAAGCATATAGGAGAAGACGAACAATAGTGTTCTGATGGGACGAAAGTGTGTTTAGGAAGCTTGATTAATTTATTTTAAACTTTAAATTTAAAATCTTCTCGAATTACGCAATTCAAAATCCTGACCTCCTATCGATACGTGCGCTCGGCGTCTATAATGTTATACACCTATTCTGAACACAATGGAAAAGGTTTCGAGTCCTAATTCGATCGTATGGAGAAGATAGCTTTTTGGATCGACTATTAAAATAATTCAATTAATTATTTTCTAGGTGTTTACATTTCGTACTATTGCACGATAGCTCCGAAAACTACAAAATTTGAAATCCGATAATAATTCAATATTACAGATCCAATGGAACTGGTTTCGTCGAATTCCGAGACTGTGCCTCAGATGGCTATTTTTAAATATTAATTTAAACGATATATTTTAAAATCGAGCAAATCACTGCTAAATTCAAATTTTAACTCATCTATTATTTTCAGTATTATTAATATAAATTCTATAAGCCTTTAAAATATTTTAAACAAGCTTACTACCCCAGATTTAATATTTTACCCGATGTTCAATTACTATTTTAATAATTAATTAATTCAACAGGTCGTTATATTTAAATTCATAATCCTTTCTATCATATAAAACCGAACTGTTTATAAAAAAAATCAAACTAAAGTTCTAATTAAATATTTAAACCCAATTTAAATATTGCAAATTAATCGTCAAAAAATCCGGGTCATTACACTATTATAATATCATATGATTTTGATATAAAATGTTTTAGTTATCGGAAGGTAAAAACCCATCATGTTTATGGGTGACGTGGTCTTATGAGATACCTTTGTTTCTAGCAGATTTGATTAGATTTGATAAAAGTAATAATTCAAATTTAGCGTGTTTTGTCATATTGGTTTTGCAGACTGACTCATGTGTTATTTTATTATAATACTTTGGTCAAACCGAGTATTACAAATTCTGGTTAGGATGCCACGAAGCATAGGAGACGTGCTAGTGGAGTCTCAGTCTTATTCCTCGTACTTGATTATATTCCACTATGCGTGCTAAACTTTATGTTCAGTACTTGTATCGACGAGTTATTATAACTATCCAGATTTATTTGTTGACTGTTGTACTTTGATGAATATTTATATATTACAGTTACTGTTTCTTTGTATAAAAATCTGTTATTTTATATTATATTTAGTTTCGCTGCGATTGTGAAATTCTATATTGTTGTTTCAGTTTTTTTATTTCCTCTTCTTCCTCATAGGTATTCGTCTTTTCGTGCAATTTTTGTTGGACAGGTGTGGTTTAATGTCAGCTCAGAGGGTATGGAATGGTGGGTCACTACAAGACAAGTGGCTGTAATGTGTTCTATTAAACCTTCAAGCTGTTCAAATTGATTAACGTAGTGCATAACATTGGTGGTTTTCTTCAGAGACGAAAAGGTATCATATGGCCTATCAAGATCATCCCTAAAACACGCCTGAATAGCTTTATAGAAAAAAAACCCATTGATCATAATCTGTAACAGTATGTGAGTACCTATAGAACCATTGTAGTGCCATCTTTTTTAGATGGTATGAACAAATATGGACTCATTCTTGAATATCTGCTTTTCTGTATTGAAAGAACTGCTCTACTTGCCAAAGCCAATCAATTACTCTGTTTTTACTTGTGCATTATGGGAAATCCATTTGAGGGTCTTTAATGCCTTGGATGTTTCTTTATAACCCAACTAATACTTCTTGAGAAGTTTTCTCTAGTCTTTTAAGTGATAATGCAGTTCTATTATTTATAAGATCTTTCTTCTACCATTTTTCTTATTGTGGTAGTTCTTTAAGATTGACATAATTAATCAGTGGTAAGGGATCTCTATAATTATTAGAGTTGTCATACAGTGACCTATGGTCAGGGTTAGTATTATGCTCATCAGGTGGCTTTGATACCAAAATGGTATATTCTCCTAGTTCTTGGCAATTTTGGCTCCGGTATGAGTCATAGTGAATAATCAATAGGGGATGGGATTGGTTAGGAAGAAGGTGTAACAGAGGATTTCAGGTGGTGGAATTATTCAAATGCAGCAAACTAGAAATATGAAGAAGAAGTGGTGATGTAATGCTGAAATATTGTGGTAGTTAGTAGATTGAACGAGGAAGTGAAAATGGATTCAAATTACTGAATGAGTTGAATATATGAAAGAGGTGAAATTAGAGCAGCAGGAAATAGAAGAATGCAGAGTTGAGAAAAAATGCATGATTATTTATAATCTTTTTATATACGTCTATTTACATAGCCTTGACCATATATTTATTGTATTGATTAGGTAGACCAAATCAAACTAGACGTTACATGGTAATTTATCTAATATACCTGACTAACTTTTAAATTATATAGCCACTTAAACTGCAATAGAAAATAAGTTGTGCATGTATGCACGTGCACAACACGGTCTTCAAACTGGCTTTCCCTTTGTAACTTCACGCTTAAGTTTATATTATCTTGCGTCTACATCTCTTCCAATCTTCAACATCATCCTCCTTAATTCCAGTTAGCCGAGGTGTATGGCGAAGCCTCATTCTCAATTTTTTTATTGAAATGTCCCTTCAGGCGAATGCCTATCAGGTGTTTGATGAATTGTATGAGCATAACAAATTCACAAAGTATATCTTTCGTACATGCTAAAACAAAAATTCGCAAATTGTTAATTGTTGTGTCTTTTTTACCTTTTTGGACTTCATATGGTGTATTTTATGAAGTAAACACAATTACTGACATTTTATATGTCTATTAAGTGGATCTAGAATATACTATGGTTGCTCTATGAAAGTGCCGGTGAATTTTGATTGGTATTTGGAGTAACAGATAATGTATCATAGCCATATTGGAATTAGATTCATGCGAGTATGGAATTTTTAATCTCACATCAAAATTTGATCTATGAGTTTGATATGCAATCACCTGTAACTTTTTTTTCTGCTACTTGCACCCATAACTCCATCAAGTACTTCATTTATTTAAGGGTAGATTCGAACTTCTCAAGGCATATTATTCACCGTATTTTTAGTGGACTTCAAATGGATTACAAAACTGGATAATGGAATCATTTTGTCATTATTTAGAAAATTGTTAGGTGGTATAAAACATAATTTTCCCTCCGTTGATTGAAAAATAATAATTTTAAACGTTATATGTTTGTCGGTGACCAATCACCATCTTTCCCTCTTTTTTAACAAGAACCTGCTAAACTAATTCCCGTTGGACCGTTATCAATTTTTTTTCAATGAGTAGTTATAAAATTTCGCTTTGCGCAAGTTATGAAATTGCAAGTTTTTATTAGGGAGGAGTATCATAACATTTTTTTAGGTGGAGTCCCCTTAAATTTTTCTTCTATTTGTCAAAAAATAAAGTCCCTTTGGTAATGTACTTATTCACATATAAACTGAATGGTGAAACTCAAGTTTGACCAAGATGTATTTCTCATAGATTAATTATATGGATAAGCACAAACTTGATGACTTAGAGAAATCATTCATAAATACATCAACTTTAAAAATATAGAGGTTGAAATCCTTAGATTAACGGGAGGAACCAAAAACAAGTAGTTAACTAGTCGATGCAATCAATCTCGCTATCCATAATTTAAGAGACTTTGGACAGCAGATCCTATTTTTAATCAAGACATAAAAAATATCCTTCTTCGATAAGTTATGTAAATTAGGTCCTTATCCATAGACATCTTTTATTAGTAACCGCTGTTATTATATCCATTTAAGTACCACACACCTAAATGAATTTAAAATATTCATTAAGCATTAACATTTTCTGAAAACATTAGATTGACAAACCATTTTCGCCATTAAAGCACAAATTTGTGATCTTTTAAATGATATGTGTTATGCATATGCAAATATCTAATTTAATTATATCTTTTTTGTATAAATAACGTATTCATACATGTGCCGTTGAAATGCAACTATAATTTCCTTGTTCAATTTAATAAATTCAAAATTAATAAATATTCATTTTAAAGTCAATTTCAAATATAGTATGTAGTTAAAATTATGACTAGATTTCTTTTAATGCACTTAAATTATAACTTCATCAAGACTGAATAAACTTATCAAAGGAAGCCAAATTTTTTATTGGATCACATAAATTACAGTTTCAAATGCCATAGTTACATAATTCAAAATATACAATCAAATAATAAATGCACTTTCTTGAATTAATTAAACTATAGTTGCGTTAAGTTTGGATAAATCATCGAATACAACCAAAATCATCATTGCATCACATAAATGTAGTTGAAACATTCCAATGCAATCATGCAAAATTAAAAAAAATTAGTGAATGATCGAATTGTTTGATATTCCCGATATATGATGCTTTATGATGTGAGTTATTCTGGTTTAAGCTAGGAACTGTAATGTAATTTATTCATTCTGTGATGTAATTTATTTATTTGTGAATGTAATTTATTATCTGTAATGAATTTATTTCCTTTATATGTGATCTGTGAATAAAAGATAAGCGTTATAGTTTATATCGCTTATCAAATATATTTCTATGTCTGAATCTGTAATGATTAATGATGTTGTTGCACTATTATTGTGTGTAAAACCCCTGGACCACATATACACACACAAATATGGATTGCACGAGGAAATTGGTTAAGTCACAGATATTTGAAATTAATATTTTTGAAATGGTTTTTAAATTTGAATTTTGAATTCAAATGGTTGTGGAAATGGATTTGGGTTAAATATGGAAAGCTTTTGAAAAGAAGTTTTGAAGATAAAAGTTATTTGGGATAACTTAATTAAGTTTTGAAAATCTATATAATTTGATTGAATTTGAATTCAAGATTTGAAATTGAATTCTATGTTTTGAAATTATTGTTTTAAAAAGGTTATACAAGTTATAAATGTGTTTATATGGGTTTTAAACCATTTTAAAAGTATTGTCTTGGGAATTTGAATTTTAACCCAAATTTTATACTTAAAGAGCTTTGACTCGTGCAATTGTAATTAGATTTTTCCAAAATGAAAACAATTTGTTTTTAATAATTATAACTTTCATTTGAAAGAAAGGGTTCCCTAATTGTGTTGAAAGGATTTCAAGTTTGAAATAGGAATTGTTTTGAAAGCTATGAATTAAATCTTTGATTTAAAGATTGATTGAGTTAATCCAATTTGAAATGGAATTGTTTAAAAAGCCATAAATAAATTTTTTTGAAAGATGGGTGAACTTTGTGAAGTGAATCTTTTTGTTTAAAGATTTGAAAATGGTAACTTGTTTAAACCATTTGAAAGGAAAGTTTTGGGTTTTAAGTTTTGACTTAACTGAAATCTCAATATCCATATGTTTTTAAATATTGCGCTCATTATTCGGTTTAGCCAGGAGAGGACCGTGTGTCATATAACCCATTCCAAATAATGATACGATGTATTGGATTGCATTTGAAGACCGGTGTTGAAGACCGGGTATTCGTGGGAACGATAGGATAACCTATCGATTGTCTTTGCACTGAGTAGCTACGCTATAGAGATTCCCTAAGTGATGGGAAGTCCGACCGGGATTGTGAATATCCGAATTGCAAGGGCTTCTTTGGAAGTTCCTTCGATCCTATTCGAACCAGGAATAGACTTGTATGGATGTATGTCTGATGTTACACTTTGAGATGTAAAGCTGGTTTCTATCAAGTACATTTCTGTTTGGTGGCGGAGATTTATTCTCTTTGCTTAATACCCATCTCTGAGACATACGAGCTCAGAGGTTATGTAGTTGATGGTTACTAGTGATACATTCCCAATTTGGTAACGTGGCATGCGAATTGTTGCTGATCATTTGTTGATCAAAGCATGGCTTTGTGAAAAAGCATAGCTTTGTGGACGAGACTGCATCACGACCTCACACCCTGAAAATGGTCGAAACAGGAAAGATGCTGCAAGGTTTCAGGGGTAGCGCCCCTAGGGTATTTCCATTCCTTCTGGAAAAGGGTGGTATCAAGGTATGGAGCCTAGATACTTAACTCATGTGGACACCGTAAATCTATTACTGTGTGATGATTGTGGTTGAGAGCTCTCGGACAAAGGTCGCAAACCGGGAAGGGGGTACACCGGCCTTGTGTTGGCAGAGAACCGAGGGATGGTCTCAGGGCGTCCCTCCAGAGGCGTACCCATGTGGCCCAGGAAGTTCCTTTGCCTGACCATTCATTGGAAATCCAATCATCCAATACCAGCCCTTTACGGTTGCATTTGTATTACCAGCCACCTCAGGTGGTAGCTATAGTAGGCATAGTATAATGGTACCTATGCTGGCTAAGATTAATATTGTACATTTGAAATGTTTTCTGCACTATGCACTAATAATAATATAAAATGATTTTCGCATATCAAGCATTCTTGACTGTCATAAGGAGAAATCTCCACCAAGTGTGCGCTTGCATTGTGTGTGTGGCGGGAGGCCTTATGGAAGTTTCATTTTCCAAAAAGCATTGCGGATTTCAACTTTTAAAACCTTTTGTTGTTTGGTTTAAAGACACAACTATTTTTGTTTGCTCATATCAATCCCATGACTCACCCGGAGTTTATTGTTCCTTTCCTAAACTCTGGGTGCCCACAATTTTCCACACGGAGAGTCTAGAGTTGGGTTTTCAGATAGTCAAATAGTAGATATTGATTCAGTAGTCTTCATCTTTCTCTATGTAATTCTTTGGAGTTTTCGGATTCATGATTGACCAGGATTGCTTAGCTTTATGCAACGTGATGGGTGGTTCGAGCTTCTGGATTGGGTTATTTGGTTTAGAGCTTTGATGATGGAGTAGCTGTTGCTATTTGGAGTTATTGTTCCGCTGCTATTTGCTTCCGCTGTTGTATCTTATCTTTGATATTGTTGAGCATTATTGATACAATTGTTGTATATCATATTTTGGATATTGTATCATAGGAGTTGTATATGATATTGTTCTTTTCCTTCCGCTTTGTTGTTATACCTAATGTGTTATAAGTCCGGCTATTCGGATCTGAACGGTTGAAAAGAGTAAATTTTTCTTTTAATTTAATTTTTTAAACATGCATAAGAAAGAATTAAAATCAAATTTCTCAAGTTTTTTCCAAAACTGCAAAAATAAATACAAAATCCTAAAAAACAAAATTTCAGAAACAAAGAAAATCAAAACCATTTTCAACCTGAAGCCAGATCTGAAACAAATGAAATCAGGAACAAAATCAAGTATCAGATCAAAATGAATCAAAGTCAGGATCAATCTGAGCTTCAGTTTCAAGTGTTGATCAAATCAGAAGCAAAACAAACAGTTTTCAAAAGATTTTCAAAACCTGAAAAAAATTAAATAAAGAAAAAGCTTCAGCCTGATCTATCTGAGCATAACTCAACAGTTTCAAATTGATTCCAAAACTCAAGCTAGCAATGCAAAGATTGACTTCAACATGTAAGGATACAGATCAAAACCAAAACAAGTTTCTAGATTCGAGTTTAAAACCAATTCCAAGCTTTGCATTCCTGTTCTTCTCTGTTTCATCAAAGATCGGGTGAGCAAACTATCTATACCATAATATATTATAATTGCTGTATATATGATTAATGCTTGAGATGTGCTGTGAAAATGCTTGCTTGCCTATATGTTTTGTGTGCATACAGGTATGTATATCTCTATTTATACATTACTGGGATTAAACAAAACCCGTTCAAAATTTTGATTTCTCTTTCCCTGATCATTGTTAGACTTTAAAATCTAAACAATAGTTGTTTGTTTAAACGTGTTCTAGGATTTAAAAATAATTTTAAGCAAAAGTAATTAAAAAATTTCTGGAAATTTAAAAGAACATAGGAAAACCCAATGTTTGTTAAAAAAATTCAAGTACCATGATTTCTAGTTGTAATTACATCATTTAAAATGTTTTCGAAAATAATGATTTTTGAAAGTTAAATCTAAACTTTTAAGAAAGCATTCATTGAGTAATGCAAAGATGGACAGATTTGAGTTTTTTTTGTAACTTTTGGTGATCGGCAACATAGTTCATCTCGAGATCTTGAATGAAGCTCGTTGGGAGGTAGGGTAGCTTAAGAAAAATGCTCAAAAAAATTTCTGATCATCGTGGAATGGGGCCGAGGTTAATTTAGGGTTCTTGCTCACGCTTTATTTAGGATCGAATTTTGAATCGATGTTGTCTCGTCATCGCCCCGTAACCGATCGCACCAGTGGCGATTGAACCGGGTGAGGTTGGCAAAGCTTTGACCAAAGTGGCGGCGTTGTTGGTGGCTTGTGGCGATCAGGCGAAGCAGTTTTTTTGATGGTTGGTTGTTATTCCAGTTTCAGTCTAATGGCAAAAATCCGAGTTCGTCGTTGTTACAATTTTTTGGGTTGTCTGAAGGCTTGAACAGATGATCAGTGATATGTTGAAGGTGGCTGGCTCGATCAAAGTTCATCAGAACTCTGGTGCACAGACACAAGGTAGGATGTATATCAGTTGATTTGTGGCTCGCGATGGTCTTGAGTTTTTCTCGGGGATGAGCTGGTAAATTATGACGTTTTACTCGAAGCTGAGTATTTGCGTGAATTTTTCGTGAGCTACTCGAAAGTGATCTCGGGACTTACTAATGTGGGCTCGAATTTTTAATTATGAAGTAAAATTTGTTTACCAGATTTTTATAGGAAGCTTGAAAGAGTATTAATCACGCTTTAAAGTATAAAAGATAAATATTTTAACTGATGACAATTAAGTAATTAAGGATAAATGGTATTTTAAAAATGTTTTGATTATTTATTTACTTAAAGGTTTTTAAAATTCAATTAATGTCTTAATGATGATCTATTGCCAAGAGTCATTAAAAAGGATTAAATGTTAATTGTTTTCGAACAACAAATTTGATTTAGGTTTGAATTAATTAAGGTTCAAAGTAAGATGTTTTCAAAGTAATTGAAATTAATTTATTTTTGTCTCATTTTTTGATGAGTTTATTAAACGAATAAAATAATTGAAAAAGATAATTAAGATAAAATGTTATTTAAAAACCTTAATCTTTCAAATTAACTAATGTGATAATAGTGAACCATTAAACAAAGGTAAATTTTTTGATAATTAAAGTAATTAATAAAGCTAAAAAGATTTATCTTTTAATTTGTTAAGTAATTAATGATTTGTTAATATAATTACCTAAAGAATAATTAATTAATTAATTAATTAGTCTCATAAATTAATGAAAGTGATTAAGGAATGATTATTAATTAAGGATTAATTTATTTATTTTGTAATTAATTAAGGATAATTAATCAAAGGATTAATTATTAATTAAAGGTTAATTAATGATTGATTAAAGGATAATTAATTAAGATTGTTTATGATTGATTAATATTAATTAACCAAGATTAGCAATTTATTTATAAATAATCAATCTGATTTAAATTAATCAGATAATTAGTTAATCTTACTTATGAATGTTTGGATTGCAGTGAATGGTCGAATTGTTTGATATTCCCGATATATGATGCTTTGTGATGTGAGTTATTCTGCTTTAAGCTGGGAACTGTAATGTAATTTATTCATTCTATGATGTAATTTATTTATCTGTGAATGTAATTTATTATCTGTAATGAATTTATTTCCTTTATCAGTGATCTGTGAATAAAAGATAAGCGTTATAGTTCATACCGCGTATCAAATATATTTCTGTGTCGGAATTTGTAATGACTGATGATGTTGTTGCACTGTTATTGCGTGTAAAATCTCTAGACCACATATACACACACAAATATGGATTGCACGAGGAAACTGGTTAAGTCGAAGATATTTGAAATTAATAATTTTGAAATGATTTTTAAAGTTGAATTTTAAATTCAAATGGTTTTTGAAATGGACTTGGGTTAAATATGGAAAGCTTTTGAAAAGAAGTTTTGAAGATAAAAGTTATTTTGGATAACTTAATTAAGTTTTGAAAATCTAAATAATTTGATTGAATTTGAATTCAAGGTTTGAAATTGAATTCTATGTTTTGAAATTATGGTTTTAAAAAGGTTACACGAGTTATAAATGTGTTTATATGGGATTAAACCATTTTAAAAGTATTGTTTTGGGAATTTGAATTCTAAGCCAAATTTTATACTTGAAGAGCTTTGACTCGTGTAAATCTAATTGGATTTTTCCAAAATGAAAAATATTTTTTTTTTAAATAATTATAACTTTCATTTGAAAGAAAGGGTTCCCAAATTGTGTTGAAAGGATTTCAAGTTTGAAATAGGAATTATTTTAAAAGCTATGAATTAAATCTTTGATTTAAAGATTGAATGAGTTAATCCAATTTGAAATGGAATTGTTTGAAAATTCGTAAATAAATCTTTATTAAAGATGGGTGAACATTATGAAGTATATCTTTTGTTTAAAGATTTGAAAATTATAATTTGTTTAAACCATTTGAAAGGAAAGTTTTGGGTTTTAAGTTGTAACTTAACTGAAATCCCAATATCCATATGTTTTTAAATATTGCGCTCATTATTTGGTTTAGCCGGGAGAGGACCTTGTGTTATATAATCCATTTCGAATAATGATACGACGTATTAGATTGCATTTGAAGACCGGTGTTGAAGACCGGGTATTTGCGAGAACGATAGGATAACCCATCGATTGTCTATACACTGAGTAGCTACGGTATAGAGATTCCCTAAGTGATGGGAATTCCAACCGGGATTGTGAATACCCGGATTGCAAGGGCTTCTTTGGAAGTGCCTTCGGCTCTGTTCGAGCCCGGAACAGACTTGTATGGATGTATGTCTGGCATTACACTTTAAGATGTAAAGATGGTTTCTATCAAATACATTTCTGTTTGGTGGCGGAGATTTATTCTCCTAGCTTAACACCCATCTCTGTGACATACGAGCTCGGAGGTTATGTAAATGATGGTTACTAGTGATACATTCCCAATAAGGTAACGTGGCATACGAAGTGTTGCTAATCATTTGTTTATTAAAGCATGGCTTTGTGAAAAAGCGTAGCTTTGTAGACGTGACTGCATCAGGACCTCACACCTCGAAAATGGTCGAAACAGGAAAGATGCAGCAAGGTTACAGGGGTAGCGCCCCTAGGGTATGTCCATTCCTTTTGGAAAAGGGTGGTATCAAGGTATGGAGCCCAGATACTTAACTCATGTGGACACCTTAAATCTATTACTGCGTGATGATTGTGGATGAGAGCACTCGGATAAAGGTTGCAAATGACCGGGAATGGCATATCTTAGGTGTTACTCCCGAGAAAGGGGTACACCGGCCTTGTGTTGGCAGAGAACTGAGGGGCGGTTCTCGGGGCGTCCCTCCACAGGCGTACCCATGTGGCCTAGGAAGTTCCTTTGCCTGACCATTTGTTGGAAATCCAATCATCCAATACGAGCCCTTTACGGTTGCAGTTGTATTACCTGCCACCTCAGGTGGTAGCTATAGTAGGCATAGTATAATGGTACCTATGTTGGCTAAGATTAATATTATACTTTTGAAACGTTTTCTGCACTATGCACTAATAATAATATCAAATGGTTTTTGCGTATCAAGCATTTTTGACTGTCATAAGGAGAAATCTCCTCCAAGTGTGCGCTTGCAATGTGTATGTGGCAGGAGGCCTTATGGCAGTTTCATTTTCCAAAAAGCATTGCGGATTTCAACTTTTTAAACCTTTTGTTGTTTGTTTTAAAAATAAAACTGTTTTTATTTGCTCATACCAGTCCCATGACTAACCCGGAGTTTATTGTTCCCTTCCTAAACTCCGGGTGCCCACAATTTTTCACACGGGCAGTCTAGAGTTGGGTTTTTCAGATAGTCAGATAGTAGATATCGATTGAGTAGTCTTCAGCTTTCCCTTTGGAATTATTTGGAGTTTTCGGATTCATCACTGACCTGGATTGCTTAGCTTTGTGCAACGTGATGGGTGGTTTGAGCTTCTGCATTGAGTTATTTGGTTTGGAGCTTTGATGATGGAGTAGCTGTTGCTATTTGGAGTTATTGTTCCGCTGCTATTTGCTTCCGCTGTTGTATCTTATCTTTGATATTGTTGAGCATTATTGATACAATTGTTGTATATCATATTTTGGATATTTTATCATTGGAGTTTGTATATGATATTGATCTTTTCCTTCTGCTGTGTTGTTATACTTAATGTGTTATAAGCTTCGGTGAATCGGATTTGAAAGGTCGAATCTGCGACATTCGAGTACGAGTGAAGTATGGATGTCGATTTTTAAAAGCGAAAAATCCAGGTCGTCACACAGTTGCATCCAAAGGATTTGATAAGAGTAATAATTCAAATTGAGTGTGTTTTCTCACATTAGTTTTCCTGACTGACTCGGGTGTTATTTTATTATAATGCTCGATTCAGACTGAGTATTACTGGCTCAGGTTTGGATGCTATGGAGCACAAGAGACGTTCTGGAGGAGTCTCAGGCGTATTCAACGTACTTAACTATATTCTACCGTGTGATTTAAGATTTGATTATCGTTTGTGATAATTAAATATTTGTGATTTAAGATTTGATTATCGTTTTGATAATTGAATATTTGCTGATTTGAAATTTGACTACCGTTGTGGTAATTCCTGATTATCGTATCAATAATTAGATATTGCTGTTTCGTGATTTCTGTATTCTGATTATCTATTTGATAACCAAATTTTGTTAAGAATTTGTAAATTTCTTTTATGAAATTATAAGATTTCTTTGGCGTTTATATTGTACTACGCCAGTGTACCGGCACAATTTTTTGCTATTTATGATGTTTTCCACGTCTTCCACTTACGGAAATGCCTTTGGGATTTCCGATCCTTATTCTTATTCTCGAGCCACCTTCTATTCACATCATTGCTTCGGAGGTTCAGCATCCTCGAAATAAAGATGTTTATCTCGTGAAAGCTCAGTGGTTCTCAAATCCTATGGATTTCACTTTGGAATCCAGAGAATTCATCGAGCAAACACGTTCAAGCTTACTCTTTCATGCTCTTATGGTTGTTACCTTTTGTCCATTTATTCCTTATGATTGCGAGGACGCAATTTCTATAAGGAGGGGAGTCTGTAACAACCCGGTATTTGCATCGATTAATAATTGACATTTAGGCGATTAATATTGTTGCAAATTTCTATTTGAAGTTTTTAAATTTGAATTAAAATTCTTTTATAATTTTTTAAGAATTTTTAACGGGCTTTAAAAAAAAAAATTGTTTTGGCCCGTTCCTTTTTGGGTCGCGACAATTAAATAATCCCGTCCGCTTTTCTTATTTTTCATTCATTCGAACCCGATCCTTTTCTATTCGGCCCTTTGCAAAATGGCGTCTTCTTCGATCAAAATTTAGGGTTTTGGATTCCAATTTAATTCGTTGCTATCGTCGATTGCTTGGCTTTTTGTTTTCGGCTACTCGAATTTGTTTTGACTGCGAAATTAGAGTTGGGCTTGATTGCTTTGAGATGGTCGAGTTCGTCGCCGCTTCAAAGCAAGGTGCGTAATTTATATTGCTCACATCTAATTCAAATTTTTGTTCGAACTTGGTTGCTTTTACTGTTCTCGTGGTCTTCGGCTTCGATTTGATTTTTGTTCGTTTTCGTGGCCATCATGTTCGAATTTGGTTTGACTATACTTGCTGTTGTGGCCATTATGTTCTTACTGCCTTTGTCTAAGTGAAAATTTTCACTTGTTCGTAATTGACTTCATTATTGTTTGAACAGTTCATGTGCACTTGAATATACACTGAAACCATGTGTATACATACATTTATGTATGTATATATGTATTGTCCTTGTAATCTTTATTCCACCTTGTTTATTTCTTTGGAAGACTGTCTTGATGGTTCTAGATTCATGTATAGTTGCTGTGTACTGCTCACTGTCCATTCTTGTAGCAGTTTGATTTGAACAGCAATTGACTCTTAGCATTTTTGTGTCTTCGGCAATAACGTGAAATTTGTATTTGCTCGGCTTTGGATTATTCGAACTTGATACCTTTTGAAGTTGGCATCAGTGGGGTTTTTGGTATTTAAAATGGTTCATGTTGATTTTTTTTGTTGGTGATTACTTGCTTACTTTGATCTTCTGTATGCCTGCAGTGTTTCTTAGTTCATGTGCGTAAATGTTTTGCACACAGGTTATCTTCACTATCTCTTCATTTTTGAGGCTATACCTTGTTTGCTTGTATCACAGCATACTGCATGTTTTATTTTTGAAGCTTGGCATTTTAATAAAGTTTTTCTTTTGAATTTGCAGTAGTTTGCTAATTATTTCTTCTGAAATGTTTGCTGGTTATCACCATGTATATACATACATACATATATGTATATATGTGTGTGTGAATGGCATTACTACAGCTCCAATGTGTTCATGGTTGTGTTGTTTTCATGCCTTCATTTTGTTTGCGTATATATGCTCCAATGCGAGTAATTCTCACATCTAGTTCGAAATTTATTGGTATGTTGAATTGCTTGGTTCACTTATCTGTATATATATATATATATATATATATATATATGCATACATACATTTGTATGTGTGTATGCATGTATGGTTGACTATCATTCGAGTTATGTGTTGTCTCGATGTATTTCCAATATGCTCGACCTGATGCTGAACTGATTTTCTGTTGCAGTGTTGTCATTCACTTGTATTATTCATGAGCATTGCCTTTACACCGTTTTAGTTTGATTTTCTGGTGACTTTGACATTTTCGATTCAAACTGCAGTATTCTTGGAATTGGTTTGAGAACTTGAATATGCGAAATTAAATTGGATTTGGCACTGCCTTGACTTGAAACCGTTGTTTCATGATTTTGAACTCGGCTTCGTCTTGTTTACTTCGACTCTGGTCATTTTTGTATTCACCCCTAAGCATATTTTTGTTGTTTCATTACAACTTTTGTTTGCATATTTAATATGCAGACTCTTGAGCATATATATTTGTGCATACTTTCTACCTAAAGTTTAGAAAATGAAGTTGTATTTGGTTTTTTAATTTATGTTTGCCAATTAGTCATTTTATAACCTATAGCATTGCTTGCATCCCATATTGGTTGCATTTTGACTACTAATCTTGGCATTGTTGAGCCTTGTTCATTTGTGCAGTATACTTGTTATATACATATATACACTGCTGCATGATATCTGGTGCTTGCTGCCACTTGCTTAGTGTATTAGTTTGCACTGTGAATTATTGTGTATTGGCCGTTGTGCCTTATTGCTATTTCTGTATATGCTATTGTGGCGAGGCAGTGCACGCGTGCGTGCACTGCAGCCACACAGTATCGACTTTATGAATTGATATTTTTAAGTACTTGAATTCTTTTATGCACATCATCACTGTAGTGGCAAGGCAGTGCACGCAAGCGTGAACTGCAGCCACACGGTACTGAGTTTTTGGGCACGACATCACTATAGTGGCAGGGCAGTGCACGCAAGCGTGAACTGCAGCCACACAGTATGGCGTGTATGATATTCTATTATTGTCTCGAATTATGGATCTTTTGCGTATTCCATATTCCGTAGTGGCGAGGCAGTGCACGCGTGCGTGTACAGCATCCCTACTTGAATTAATATTTTAATCGATATTTTAATGGTTTGAACTGTTTTGTTTATTCAATTCAATATTTAGAATTGCATTCTGAATTGGTTTATTTACTGTCGTCTATTCATTATTTAATTATTATTGCTTCTGTGCACTAATAACTGAGTTTGAATTAGACTGACCCGAGTATTATTTTCTTTTGAATTTAATACTCGGGTCAGACCGAGTATTTCAAGTTGTAGATATTCTGCTTTGGGTTGCTGCTAGAGCTATGAAGTTCATTCATATCTTTTTGGAGTAGTCGTCGTCATTTGTAGTAGTCTGTATAATTGTATAGGAAGATATGTATTCATGTATATTATATACGTTAATGTACTTGTATATGTAACTTCCTGAGTCGACTGGGGTAGTTGTATCATATGTACCGTGCCATATGTATTGTATCAAATGTATTGTAACTGACATCAGTTATTGTATATATATGAGACTTTCTGTTTTATTTGTGTTCCGCATTATCTTATCTGTGTAAGATTTTATATTTACTGTTCTAAACTATTACGAACTATCGTAGTTTGTTTTATACTGGAATTGGGGTATGTCGATAGGAGAAAATAAATCAGACATGAAAATTGAAAGAATATTTATATATATATATATACTACTCCTATCGAGATAACCAATACTAGTGTAAGGCCTAACTATTGATGGCCGCTCCTCAACAGCCTTATTCTCCGCGCTAGTTGACAGCACTACACCGTAGTGTTCTTGGCTAGCGTGGGTATAGAGGTGGGGCGTCACAGCTTGGTATCAGAGCCTGGGGTTTAGAACAAATATAAAACATAACTTAGATAGTACATGTGATACAACTATTTGTTGACGTTTTATCTCTCATATTTGTATATGATTGTCTTTGATTATTAGGTATGAATTCCTAATGCTTATTCATATGCATTTGATTTTGAATTCTTGTGTTTTCGGCTTTGATTTGATTTAGCCAATGATTGATTTTGTTCGAATCTCAGCGATTCTGAACTTGATATTTTATGTTTTCCTCGGCTTGATTTCCATTCGACTTCGGTCACTTTGTTTTTGAGAAATTTCTAAATTCTTGATTTCCAAAACGCTGACTTGGTTTGCCGTTGAATTCTTTGATGATGATGTTGAATCGTTTTGTACTCGATTATGGCCATTAATTGTTGACTTCGACATTGACTTGATTTTTATTTTTGTTGAAGTCATTTATGCATTTATGCTCGTTCTGCTTTGTTTTTCCAATTGTTAATCGATTCTTCTTTTCCGATTAGTTGTTATCTTCTTTGTCGACTTTGATAACTTCTATTTCTGGGATTTTTGGATATTCCTACTTGATGGATTTAGAATCGAATTCTTTGGATTTTATTCACGTCTTCGAATGTGAATTTTAGTGAATTGATTTGGTTTCCAAATTTAATCGATTCTTGTTAATTCCCCGATTTGTTGCTATCATTTATTAGCAACTTTGATAACATTTTGTTCGGAACTTTTGTGAACATACCTTTTGATGGATACAGTATCGATTTCTTTGGATTCTATTCACATATTTGCATGTGAATTCTTGTGATTGATTGTTCCTACAATCATTTTTGTGATTTGTCACTTTAAAAATATAAATGTTTCAATACCAGTAGTAAATATCAAAACTCTTTTATCAAAATGTTTTTAACTCTATTTTCAATATCAAACTCTTTTCCTAAACCGTTTTCCAATCTATTAGTATATACAAACCTTTATTTCACTCGTATGAGAAATCTAATTAAACGGCTTAGCAAAACAAGTGGTATGAAACGCTTGCGTTTACTTCGTCGGTTAATTTTTGGACTTGTTCGATTGAATCACTTGTGACATTTTTCTAGTGAAGATCTACACTTTGTTCGTAAATATTTAAGTTAAGCTAGTGGTTATGGGACATGAAGCTAAACTTTTATATTTACTAGCTTAGTGTAATTGACACTTCTCATTGATCATGACGATCATTCTTATGATTTAGACTAGCAATTGTGCTATGTCTTTTTATTTGCGAGGTTAGACTAGACACCACTTGTGTGATTCCACTCCCGCATACCTTTTTGCTTTTTGGTTAGTCTTGACCTCAATCTGTGTGATTCCATTCACACATGCTAAGTGCAATTGACACTCCTCGTTGATCATGATGATCGTTCTGATGGTCAGACTAGACACCACTTGTGTGATTCCATTCGCACATACCTTTCTGCTTTTTGGTTAGTCTTGACCTCAATCTGTGTGATTCTATTCGCACATGCGGGGTAGCTCCCCTTGGTCTTCGGACCGTCATGTGATAGGCCTCTTATCCTTTTTCTGTGATTTCTAGATTCCTTATGTTGATTTCTGGAAATTTTATGCTTCACCTATTTTTGTGCATTGGTGAATTCATATGTTATTGATTTGTCATGGGTACAAATTTGGGGTATGATACCTCTTTGGATCTTTTGAGAAGATTCTTGTGATATTGATTATCTCTTATCGGTTGATCTCCTGTTGATCATTATTTACATACTTATAGTAGTATGTCAGTATGGATATTTCATATTTATGCCATACCTCATATCGATTGATCTCCTGTTGATCATTATTTACATACTTATAGTAGTATGTTATTATGGATATTTTATGTTATGCCGTTTATTGTATGTCATACTCCCGTCCGAGTTTTCATACTCCGGTTCGAGTTTTCATACTCTCATCTTGTGATTTCTGGATTTCTTGTGTAGTCTTCTGGAATTTGTGCTTCACCAATTTTCGTGATTTCTATTGATAAGTTTTATCAATTTTTGTGCATTGGTGAATTCGTGTGTTATTGACTTGTTATGAATACAAGTTTAGGGTATGAAACCCTTTCCTATCTTTGAGAAGATTCTTGCGACATTTTTGATGAATGAAAATTCATTGGTATTATATTTTGATGCCAATTATTTCGATGAAATTTTGACGTATTAACTACAGTAACCGTCAATTTTAAAATGAATTTTCAAGCGGTTATCCCGCAATGCTGTTTTTGTGTCCGTTTTTACGGTATTTCGAGAAGTGAAATTTCCTTGTCAAAGTTGCTACTGACGTTGCTATTTTAATCACGTGTTTTAAAAATTCGTTATTCTTCAAATTTGTTTTAAAATATAAATCAAAATTGTTTTCAAAATTTTTACGGTTTACACTTTCAAAAGAATGAGGAAGCGATTTAAACGTTTCAGAAAAATGGAGGACTATGACCCCTTTCTTTTACTGATTCGCTTAATTCCGGACTTGTCCGTTTGAGAATGTGAAATGTTATTTTTTTTAAAAATACACAATTATGCACTTTCAAGAAAACGATGAAGTGAATTAAACGATTTGGTAAAACTCAGGGTTATGGGTCATGTGCGTTTGCTATTTCGGTTAATTCCGGACTCGTTAATTGAAAAATTTGTGATTTCTGATTATCGTTTTTGATAATCAGATATTTGCTGTTTCTGATTATCGCTTGTGATAATCAGATATTTGAGATTTAATTATCGTTTGTGATAATTAAACATTTGTGATTTGAGATTTGATTATCAATTGTGATAATTAAATAATCGTTGATTCGTGATTTCTGATTATCGTTTTTGATAACCAGATATTTATTGTTCCTGATTATCACTTGTGATAATCAGATATTTGAGATTTAATTATCGTTTGTGATAATTAAATATTTGTGATTTAAGATTTGATTATCGTTTTGATAATTGAATATTTGATGATTTGAAATTTGACTACCGTTGTGGTAATTCCTGATTATCGTATCAATAATTAGATATTGCTGTTTTGTGATTTCTGTATTCTGATTATCTATTTGATAACCAAATTTTGTTCAGAATTTGTAAATTTCTTTTATGAAATTATAAGATTTCTTTGGCGTTTATATTGTACTACGCCAGTGTACCGGCTCAATTTTCTGCTATTTATGACGTTTTCCACGTCTTCCAATTACGGAAATGCCTTTGGGATTTCCGATCCTTATTCTTATTCTCGAGCCACCTTCTATTCACATCATTGCTTCGGAGGTTCAGCATCCTTGAATTAAAGATGTTTATCTCGTGAAAGCTCAGTGGTTCTCAAATCCTATGGATTTCACTTTGGAATCCAGAGAATTCATCGAGCAAACACGTTCAAGCTTACTCTTTCATGCTCTTATGGTTGTTACCTTTTGTCCACTTATTCCTTATGATTGCGAGGACGCAATTTCTTTAAGGAGGGGAGTCTGTAACAACCCGGTATTTGCATCGATTAATAATTGACATTTAGGCGATTAATATTGTTGCAAATTTCTATTTGAAGTTTTTAAATTTGAATTAAAATTCTTTTATAATTTGTTTAAGAATTTTTAACGGGCTTTAAAAAAAAATTTGTTTTGTCCCGTTCCTTTTTGGGTCGCGACAATTAAATAATCCCGTCCGCTTTTCTTATTTTTCATTCATTCGAACCCGATCCTTTTCTATTCGGCCCTTTGCAAAATGGCGTCTTCTTCGATCAAAATTTAGGGTTTTGGATTCCAATTTAATTCGTTGCTATCGTCGATTGCTTGGCTTTTTGTCTTCGGGTACTCGAATTTGGTTTGACTGCGAAATTAGAGTTGGGCTTGATTTCTTTGAGATGGTCGAGTTCGTCGCCGCTTCAAAGCAAGGTGAGTAATTTATATTGCTCACATCTAATTCAAATTTTTGTTCGAACTTGGTTGCTTTTACTGTTCTCGTGGTCTTCGGCTTCGATTTGATTTTTGTTCGTTTTCGTGGCCATCATGTTCGAATTTGGTTTGACTATGCTTGCTGTTGTGGCCATTATGTTCTTACTGCCTTTGTCTAAGTGAAAATTTTCACTTGTTCGTAATTGACTTCATTATTGTTTGAACAGTTCATGTGCACTTGAATATACACTGAAACCATGTGTATACATACATTTATGTATGTATATATGTATTGTCCTTGTAATCTTTATTCCACCTTGTGTATTTCTTTGGAAGACTGTCTTGATGGTTCTAGATTCATGTATAGTTGCTGTGTACTGCTCACTGTCCATTCTTGTAGCAGTTTGATTTGAACAGCAATTGACTCTTAGCATTTTTGTGTCTTCGGCAATAACGTGAAATTTGTATTTGCTCGGCTTTGGATTATTCGAACTTGATACCTTTTGAAGTTGGCATCAGTGGGGTTTTTGGTATTTAAAATGGTTCATGTTGATTTTTTTTGTTGGTGATTACTTGCTTACTTTGATCTTCTGTATGCCTGCAGTGTTTCTTAGTTCATGTGCGTAAATGTTTTGCACACAGGTTATCTTCACTATCTCTTCATTTTTGAGGCTATACCTTGTTTGCTTGTATCACAGCATACTGCATGTTTTATTTTTGAAGCTTGGCATTTTAATAAAGTTTTTCTTTTGAATTTGCAGTAGTTTGCTAATTATTTCTTCTGAAATGTTTGCTGGTTATCACCATGTATATACATACATACATATATGTATATATGTGTGTGTGAATGGCATTACTACAGCTCCAATGTTTTCATGGCTGTGTTGTTTTCATGCCTTCATTTTGTTTGCGTATATATGCTCCAATGCGAGTAATTCTCACATCTAATTCGAAATTTATTGGTATGTTGAACTGCTTGGTTCACTTATCTGTATATATATATATATATATATATATATATATATATATATATATATGCATACATACATTTGTATGTGTGTATGCATGTATGGTTGACTATCGTTCGAGTTATGTGTTGTCTCAATGTATTTCCAATATGCTCGACCTGATGCTGAACTGATTTTCTGTTGCAGTGTTGTCATTCACTTGTATTATTCATGAGCATTGCCTTTACACCGTTTTAGTTTGATTTTCTGGTGACTTTGACATTTTCGATTCAAACTGCAGTATTCTTGGATTTGGTTTGAAAACATGAATATGCGAAATTAAATTGGATTTGGCACTGCCTTGACTTGAAACCGTTGTTTCATGATTTTGAACTCGGCTTCGTCTTGTTTACTTCGACTCTGGTCATTTTTGTATTCACCCCTAAGCATATTTTTATTGTTTCATTACAACTTTTGTTTGCATATTTAATATGCAGACTCTTGAGCATATTTATTTGTGCATACTTTCTACCTAAAGTTTAGAAAATGAAGTTGTATTTGGTTTGGCAATTTATATTTGCCAATTAGTCATTTTATAACCTATAGCATTGCTTGCATCCCATATTGGTTGCATTTTGACTGCTAATCTTGGCATTGTTGAGCCTTGTTCATTTGTGCAGTATACTTGTTATGTACATATATACACTGCTGCATGATATCTGGTGCTTGCTGCCACTTGCTTAGTGTATTAGTTTGCACTGTGAATTATTGTGTATTGGTCGTTGTGCCTTATTGCTATTTCTGTATATGCTATTGTGGCGAGGCAGTGCACGCGTGCGTGCACTGCAGCCACACAGTATCGACTTTATGAATTGATATTTTTAAGTACTTGAATTCTTTTGTGCACATCATCACTGTAGTGGCAAGGCAGTGCACGCAAGCGTGAACTGCAGCAACACGGTACTAAGTTTTTGGGCACGACATCACTATAGTGGCAGGGCAGTGCACGCAAGCGTGAACTGCAGCCACACAGTATGGCGTGTATGATATTCTATTATTGTCTCGAATTATGGATCTTTTGCGTATTCCATATTCTGTAGTGGCGAGGCAGTGCACGCGTGCGTGTACTGCAACCCTACTTGAATTAATATTTTAATCGATATTTTAATGGTTTGAACTGTTTTGTTTATTCCATTCAATATTTAGAATTGCATTCTGATTTGGTTTATTTACTGTCGTCTATTCATTATTTAATTATTATTGCTTCTGTGCACTAATAACTGAGTTTGAATTAGACTGACTCGAGTATTATTTTCTTTTGAATTTAATACTCGGGTCAGACCGAGTATTTCAGGTTGTAGATATTCTGCTTTGGGTTGCTGCTAGAGCTATGAAGTTCTTTCATATCTTTTTGGAGTAGTCGTCGTCATTTGTAGTAGTCTGTATAATTGTATAGGAAGATATGTATTCATGTATATTATATACGTTAATGTACTTGTATATGTAACTTCCTGAGTCGACTGGGGTAGTTGTATCATATGTACCGTGTCATATGTATTGTATCAAATGTATTGTAACTGACATCAGTTATTGTATATATATGAGACTTTCTGTTTTATTTGTGTTCCGCATTATCTTATCTGTGTAAGATTTTATATTTACTGTTCTAAACTATTACGAACTATCGTAGTTTGTTTTATACTGGAATTGGGGTATGTCGATGGGAGAAAATAAATCAGACATGAAAATTGAAAGAATATATATATATATATATATATATATATATATATATATATATACTACTCCTATCGAGATAACCAATACTAGTGTAAGGCCTAATATTGATGGCCGCTCCTCAACAGCCTTATTCTCCGCGCTAGTTGACAGCACTACACCGTAGTGTTCTTGGCTAGCGTGGGTATAGAGGTGGGGCGTCACAGTTACATGGAACTTCCACCCATCCTTCTTCTCCAAAGATTGGGCCTGCCTTAATAGCATCCCAATTATCATTGTCATTGGTGAGATAGACAGAAGGATGTGCTTCGTTATCATCCTTGTGCAGAGAGGAGATCAACCATCGTATCGCATCGAAGTGCCTTACTTATTCCTTTATCATCTGCATTTGACTTAATTCTAAATGACGCTGGTTTCGTAGAATAAATGAGAATATTCTTGAACGAATTAAGAGTTTCTTTAAGATTTTTAGATAAATTGTGAATAAGATTAGCCATAGTTGAATTTGTGAAAGAAATGGATGATATAAATGATAAGAAATAAATTCAGTGAAGAATTCTGGAAGAAACATGTATATATAGGTGTATAAATTCGTTTGAATTGAATAGACATGTGGTAGTTATTCAAATTCCAAATTAAAAATCAATTGCCATTTCTGACCAGTACATGTCGACATGGTCACATAGGGGATGTCGACATGGGTTAGTGAAATGTTATGACTAATTTGATTTTGTGAATAATTGTGTATATATATAATATACTAACATTTATTCTAGAGATAAGATAAGGTAGATAACAGAAAGGAAATTTCATTTCATTGCATACTACGATAGTACAATGATTAAGCACACAACAAACTACATGAACATTTGAAATAAAGCAAACCAAAACAATACAACAAGATACAAAAAGATAAAACTAGTTAGAGGATGAAGATGATGAAGATAGTCTAAGTTTCTTGCTGACTGAAAAGAACTTGTTCATCTTCGAAGAAACGTTATCCAACTTTTTACTAACGGATTGTTTTAGAATCCATTGATTCTTCACAATTATCTTTTGGTTTTTAAGAAGGGTTTTGTTGGATCGATTGGAAGGATATTCAATGCTTTCCAAAGACATTTCACCTTCTTCTTCTTCTTCTTCTTCAATTTCCATTTTATCCCCTTCTTCTTCTTCTTCAACTTCCTCTTCTTCCATTTCCTCATGAGCCAAACGCTCTTCATTTTTGGTAAGTGTCTCATAAGGTTGAAAAACAAATGGAATTTTCAAAAGCGAAATGTTGGAATGATTGAAAACTTTTCTAGAAACAAATTCCTCGCCTTTGAAATCCACTCAAAAATAGCTAAAAATCCGAGTTTGATAAATTCCATGGTATAAAGTTTTCTCACCCATTTTAAGATTTTTAGGACGAATTTCATCCAAAATAACTTGCGTCCAATTTATGTCATGGTTTTCGAAAATAGCAAAAAGAGCTATGCAAACTTTTGAAGTAGGATTGTTAAAATTTCCCGATCTTGGGGGTCAAAGTATGTTGCAAAAGAAGACTAACAATTCTTGCTTTTGGTCAAAAATTTCTATTTTTAAAATCAAAATCATCATCACTTTCGAAAATGTGATGTAATGTCTCACGATCATGTTCATCGATTTTAAAGTTAGAAAGATTCATTCCTGAACTCTTGCGATTGAGAATGGTACCCAAAAGATCACTATTCAAAACAATTTGAGTGCCTTTGACACTACTTGTAACGACCCAGAAATTTTGTTAATTAAAATCATATATTTAATTGATTTTAAATATTAATAAGTGAAATTTATAAGTCGAATAATTTATATTTCGAATAATTGGATTTAATCGGATAATTAAATCGATAATTTAATAGTTGAAAATACAGAAATAATTGAAAATGGGGTTTAATATGATTGAAAATGATTTGTAAAATTTTATTTAATCGTATTGAAGCTATAGAGATGTTATAGAACCTTTAAAATTGAATTAAAATTTTATTTGTGAAAATTGAATATTTTAATATTTAATTATCGACCGAAAAATAGCCAATTTTCGAACAGTCTCAGAATTGAACGAAACTAGTTCCATTGGATGCGTAATAGTTTGTTATTATTGGATTTAAATTTTCGTAGCAATCGGAGTTTTCGTTTGACGGTGGCAACTCGAAATGCATCGAAATTGTTTTAATATTAATTTGGCAAGTTAAAGTAGACATTTTTCAAACAGTCTCGGATTTCGACGAAACCAGTTTCATCGGATCCATAATGTGATATTATTGTATGATTTCAAATTTCATGTTAATCGGATTTACCGTTTGTCCGGGGCAAGCCAAAACGCCTAGAAATTAGTTTAAACCGGTTTAATTTAAAATTGATCGTTTATTGCCATAACTCTCACAGATAATCGAATTAGCCTCCGAAACACGTTCCATTGTGTTCGGAACGCGGGGTAAACCTTAGAAACGCCAGTCACCGCGCGAGATTTGGAGTTCGGAAAATCCGAGATGAATAGTGTTCGTTGAATTTCTATAAAAGCACCTTTATTCTCTCATTTGCAAACGAAGGCCAAAACCCTAGGGTTTCTGGTTGTAGCCGCCACTAACAAAAACAAAGGCCAGAAATTAGTTTCAATCTTCCCTCAAAATCTTCCAATCCGTAAGCAATCGTCAAAATCGTTCAACTGCAAAAATGAAGAGGAATATGGGAGCTTCAAAAATATACGGTGAAGATGGGTTTTCGTCGACCAAAGGGGACGATAGGTGGCCACGTTCGGCAGCAGTTCGTGCACGCGTTTCGAGGTGCTGAGGAGGCCGAGCTTTCCCATGTTCTGGCCAAGTGTAGCTTGCTTCAAGGCCTTCAATATGGTACTCTCTGATCGACGTCTGGTGGCTCGAGTAGGTGGTGATATTTCAAGATAAAGGGCGGCTCATGGGTTTGGTACATGCTTGCAAAAACTGGGGAGAAGAAGATGATGTATGCGGCCGAGATCTGAGGGTTGTAATGGACGGTCCAGATGGAATTTCGGTGAAAATAAATGAAGGAAATGTAAATTAAATTGTAATTTAAATCATGTGATGTTTAAAATGTTGTAACTTGTTCATACGAGGTCAGAATTTGACGAAACTTTTTGCGTTGGGTTCGTATGGACGAACACTACGCAATGGAGCTGGATTGGAGTTGTTTGGAGCTAGTTTGAATTTCGGGCAAAATTAAACGCGTGTTTTATTTTATCCGAAATAAAATGCTGAAACGGAATTGAAATCAAGGTGAGAACTTCTCACTCGATCGAATTAGTTTCGATTTTAATTTCAAATAGTTAGATTTAAAATTGTTGATTGTATGTCTGAATGATAAATTATTATCTGTTGATTGTTTAAATAGACATTATGCGCCGTTAGTAAGCGGATGTTACTTATTAAAAACATATACCGCGATAATTCCAACTTAAATGGAATTGGTATTATATATGTACTTGGAGTTGATTTCCCGCATTATATAGCGGATGAGACCCTATTACACCGCCTATTAAGCGGATAATATTTTTATAAATCCCATTTACCGCGATATTTCGTCTTGAAACGAAATTGGTATTGTGCTAACATCTTTGGATGCACGAAACAGGTTGGAGGGATCCAACTGGATTCCTCAAACATTTGAATTGGTTTCAATGTTGTGTGTTGATCTATTTGAAATCTACGTGATTATCTTTGTGATTGAGATTGTTAAAGGCTAAATTTTAGCCGATTATATTTTGGTATCGTTAGATGCCGAAATTAAATAAAATTGGATTTTTGAAAACTTAAGTTGAGAATTCAAAATAAAATTTAATTTTGGAATTTATTCATTTTAAATAAATAAACGTTATAATATTTATTATTATAAAAATGATATTTTTGGGAAATAATACTTAAGTATGATTTTGGAGTTATATAAGCTTTAATAACAATTTGTAAATTATTAAAAGGATTGGTTTATTTAAATTGTGATTTTTGAATTATTATAATTGATTTATCTGAAATATTTATAAAATTGATATTTATAAATATAAAATATTTATAAAACAAGTTTTTTATAAGCGTTAAAATGGAATATAAATGGATTTTATAAGTGAATGAAATCTATATATTTATAAATTGTGGAATTATAAAATGAATAGATTTTATAAAATAAAAGATTTATAAGTAATTAACTTCTAAATTGGATTTTTGCGTGTAAATGGAATATGGATAGAATTTGTTAATAAAGTGATTTTAAAAGTGGAAGTTGCCATAAAATATAAATGGAATTTATAAACGTTGTTTTATAAATCCGAAAACGACTTATTTTGATAAGTTAATTATTATAGCTTATTAAAGGAAATATATCCACGATTTTGGACAGTGGATAATCCTTTAAATAAATTATGTAGAAATGTTGAATTTGGATAAGGAAATATATCCACGATTTTGGACAGTGGATAATCCTTTAAATAAAATATGTAGAAATGTTGAATTTGGATAACGAAATATATTCATGATTTTGGACGGTGAATAATATATTAAAGAAATATTTTGGAAAAGTGATATTTTAAATAGAATTAAAACGATTCAAAAACGTTTTAAATTGTGTTAAGTATCGAAATCATAGATTTCAACATTTATTGTTGAAATAGACGTTTTCGAGAAATAGAAGGAAATGGTGAACTATAACACTGTTGTTATAGTAAATGTTTTCCGAAAGGAAATGTTTTATATATAGTATTGGGATTTATATATCTATTTGAGCTTGAATCCCTATACTTGTGATTTTGGGTTGTCGTAACGATGTTTTACGTAACATTCGTCTTGACCCAAATAAATGTGTTTAAGAGAATGATTTCTTAAAGAATGAAATATATACTTGACTAGATTTAAGTATATTGAATATTTTCAAAATATTGAAAATAAATAGATTGGTGAATTACTTATTATTAAATAAGTATGGAAATGTTTTTCCAATATGAAGTGAATGTTTTGAGATTTTTATCCTTTAAAGATAAAATTGAAAATAAATATTAGAAATCGATTTAAAAATCGTATATTCATAGATATTTTGGAATTGTAAATTCACTATGGAATTTATAAGAGAAAGGGAAATTAGTTAAAAATATACGTTGATTTATTTTGTAGTGTGGAAATTAATTTACGGATTTGGAACGTAAATTTAATAAATCGGTAAGGATTTATTTAATTGGCTTAAATGAACCATTTCGAAATGAAAGTTGTAAGGGTGTAAATTTATTTGAAATTGGTTTTCAAATGGTTGAAGTGTAGGATATATATCTTATAAAGATATTTTTGAAAATAAATAATTTGGGAAATTATTTGAAATCGGGTGATGTTGTGAATACTGATTGATAGTTAAATAACCGACTATCAATATTGACCTTTAAGTAGGTATTTGTTGTGAATTGGTTGAAATTGAATGCTACACTTATTTTTAAAATAAGCGCTCATTATCCGGGTTATCCGGGAAAGGACTTTGGAGTCGTATAACCCATTCTGAATAATGATACGTCGTAATGGATAGCATTTGAAGACCGGTGTTGAAGACCGGGTATTTGTGAAAACGATAGGATGACCTATCGATTGTCTCTGCACCGTTAGCTACGGTATGGAGATTTCCTTTGTGATGGGAAATTCGATCGGGATTGTGAATACCCGGATTGCAAGGGCTTCTTTTGAAGTGCCTTCGGTTCTGTTCGAACCCGGAATAGACTTGTTTGATTACGTGTCTGACATTACATTTTGAGATATAAAGCAGATTTCTTTCAAATATATTTCCGTTGGTGACGGAGAATTTATTCTCTTAGCTTAACATCTTTAGAGGTTATGTAGTTGAAGGTTATCAATGATATACTCCCAATTTGGTAATGTGACATGCTCAGTGTTGCTGTGTGATGATTATTTATTGATCATTTGTTGACCAAAGCGTGGCTTTGTGCCTAGCTTTGTGGACGAGACTTCGTCAGACCTCACTCCCCGGAAATGGTCAAAACAGGAATATGCGACAAGGTTATAAGGGTCGCGCCTTTTAGGTATGTCATTTCCTTCTGGAAAGTGTGGTATCATGGTATGGAGCCCAGATACTTACTCATGTTGACACACTATATTTATTACTGTGTGATGTTGGTTATCGAGTGCTCGGATAAAGGTCCAAAGGGACCGGGGGATGGCATAGTCGTGTAGTAGTTACCTAGTGAAAAGGTAACCCGGCCTTGTGTTGGCAGAGAGCTGGTTAAGTTCTCAGGACGTCACGCCAATGGCGATCCCACATGGCAGTAGGAAGTTCCTTAGCCTGACCATTTGTTGAAAATCCAAAGAAACAATATGATCCTTGTACGGTTTTAGTCGTATAACTTGCCATGGAATGTGGCGGCAACCTGCTATTGAACATGGTAGCTATAGTAAGCGTAAGTGCGAAATGTCTATGCTGGCTAAGATTTATATCTTTACTTTCGAAATGTTTTTCAACATTAAGCACTAGTAATGATGTCAAATGTTTCTTCTTAATGCGTATCAAGCATCTTTGACTATCATAAGAAGCAATCTCCTCCAATTCTGCGTTTGCATTGTGTGTGTGGCGGGAGGTCTTATGGTAGCCTCATTTTCCAAAAGCATTGCGAATTGACTTTAAAATTATCCTGTTCTTTGTTTTTAAAAGTTAAATAACTGTTTTAGTTCTCACACCAGTCCCATGACTGACTCAGAGTTTATTGTTTTCCTTCCTAAACTCTGGGCGCCCGCCAATTTCCACACGGGCAGTCAGGAGTTAGGTTTATCAGGATATTCTGGAATTCAGGAGTTGCTGGAGGCAAGCTGGATGGCATAGCATATTATCCATTGTATATAGTATTTCTTTTCCGTTGTTTATTGTTGTTTGTTGATGTACACTCTGATGTTGTAATGAAACTTGATGTGATATAATGTAATAACTGATATAGTTCTTTGTTAAAGATTATTCATTTATCTATTATATGTTGTTCCACTACGACTGTGAGATTCTGATATTGTTTCTGTTCTGTTTTCTTATTTCTTCTATCTTTTTCTTCTATCTTTTTCTTCTACCTCTTCTTCTTTAACCCTGACAATTCGGTTTTCCAGCATTCGATTATACGGCATTTGATACAGTGGACGTATTGATGCCGACCTTTGAGCGACGAAAAATCACAACGTTACAGCTGGTATCAGAGCATATGGTTAAGCAACAACCATGGCTCTGTTGGGTATTACTCATTAGAGATAGAGTCAGTAGCACTCTAGAATGAGTGTGAGTGTAATAATAGATATGAGCGCGTATTTGTTAGTGAATATAAAATTATTTTATATTGTGATGATTGGTTTGTTGAGTGGTATATGGATTCTGGTCGGTATAGTCCGTACAACTCTATCGATAGGGAACTCTAAACACTTGTACAGAACAAATTCGATATGATATTGTTTTAAATTGGGTAAATGAAATAATTTTACCTTGATTATTTTTATATATAAAGGAATGATTTTTCATAATTATTAAAGTGTATATGAATTGATTGTTTGGTTGTTGAATAAGTTAAATAAAAACAACAGCTGTAAAAGAATGAATTGTATGAGTAAATGAATTATAAGTATGGAATTTTAATTAAAATGATTTACAATTGTGAAACAATCTTGTATAAGTAAAGAGAAAATAATGAAATTTTTTAAGGAAAGATTTATGAATGTAATTTATAAATAAAAGGAGATTTTTGAAAGAATTTAAAAGCACTGAATTCACTATTGTTGCTGGGAAATAATAAGGGTGATGACTGCAGCATCATCAATATCATTTTCAAGTTTCTATGTGATGGATTTGCTACCATAGTAAATTGAAATTGAAGTTTTGTTGTGATAAACAAATTTGAAAATTTAAAAATCCAAGTTGAAATTGATGAATATAAGTGAAATGAATTGAACTTATAGTAAGAGATAATAAATTTAGCTTTGGATAAGTAAATGGATTTGGAAGTTTAAATATATAAGTTGTATAACTTAGAAAATGAGAAAATGTTAGAGAAGTTATAAAATGAAATATGAATTTGATAGTGATAAGAAAATTTGACTTTGGTTAAAGTTAAATAGAATTTACTTTAGAATTGAAATCTGAATTGGATTTGGAAATTTAAGCAAGTTAAACAAATGATGTTTAAAGGAAATATAACTTAAGTAAAATTGAATAAAGTTGATTTTGGTATCAAAGTAAAATAATAAAGTTAATCGAATGAATGAAAACTTGAGTTATATAACTGAAATTCAACCATATATTGTTAAAGGAATTGGCAATTAAATTCATAAATGGATTGAATGTTAATCAATCGAATGTAAATAAGTCGATATGAAATAATGAATGAAGGGTTAATTCATTAAAAGCTAATGAAGTTAAGAAATTGAATAAGTTGAAGGAAAATCAATTAAATGTTAAACCAATTGAAATTAAAAGTGTTGAACCAAATTGAACATTGAAAGTAAATTGAATGAATTTGGTTATGTTGAATATACATTGGTTGCTATTTGTTTGTTAGTTGATTGTATATGAATTCATTAAGTGTTAATGAAATTAAATTAGTGAAATTGGAAGCTAAGTAATTTAATTCAAATTGAAAGTGAAGTAAATGAATTTAAGTAGAATTGAATTCGATTTGATTTGGAAGTGAACTAAAATGAATGTAAATTAGTGAATGTATACTAATTGGAAATGAATAAATGAATATTTGTAAAGCCCAATGTAAACAAATCAAATGTGATTAAATTGAGAACCAATTCATTAAATGTTAATTAGAATATGAATGAATATTTATTTGGTTAGTTGGATAATTGTTGCTTGATGGTTGCATTTGTTGGTTGAATGCATTGCTATGTTGGTACATGTAGTTGTTATGTTGCTATATGTTGTATATTGATATTATTTTCATATATACACGTTTCTCATGGTTTGTTGAGTGTTTAGTAGGTGCGGATTGCGCTTGCTTCGCATTTGGAGCTCGCTTTCGCGCTATATTAGCCGTATATGCTCGCTAATAAAAATATAAGGTACATATCTCGGATTAAATATCGTACTTTTACACTTTTTTCCCTGCGGGATGCCTCATCACTTGATGATATGTATATTTGTGACATATATACTGTCATTTTTTTTTTCGGATCGAACCGCGCAAAGGAGTCTCTGGTGAATTTCTTCGAAAATTTAAGGCTTTAGAATATTTTTGAGAAAATTGAAAATTTTGAAAACTAAGTTTGGATTTGGAAACTTAGTAAAGATTTTGTAAGAAGTTTAACTATGAATTTTGAGAATGTTAAACACTTAAGAGATTTGAAAAATCTAAATTGGACGGTTTGTTTTGGGAAAGTAATGGATTCTGTAACTTTTTCTTACTTGGTAATTTCGAGGACGAAATTCTTTTAAGGGGGGAAGTTTGTAAAGACCCAGAAATTTTGTTAATTAAAATGCATATATTTAATTGATTTTAAATATTAATAAGTGAAATTTATAAGTCGAATAATTTATATTTCGAATAATTGGATTTAATTGGATAATTAAATCGATAATTAAATAGTTGAAAATACAGAAATAATTAAAAATTGGGTTTAATATGATTGAAAATGATTTTTAAAATTTTATTTAATCATATTGAAGTTATAGAGATGTTATAGAACTTTTAAAATTGAAATAAAAATTTATTTGTGAAAATTGAATATTTTAATATTTAATTATCGACTGAAAAATAACCAATTTTCGAACAGTCTCAGAATTGGACGAAACTAGTTCCATTGGATGCGTAATAGTTTGTTATTATCGGATTTCAATTTTTACAGCAATCGAAGTTTTCGTTTGAACGTAGCAGCTCGAAACGCATCGAAATTGTTTTAATATTAATTTGGCGAGTTAAAATAGCCATTTTTCAAACAGTCTTGGATTTTCACGAAATCAGTTTCATCGGATCCGTAATGTGATATTATTGTACGGTTTCAAATTTCATGTCAATCGGATTTACCGTTTGTCCGAGGCAAGCCAAAGCGGCTAGAAATTAGTTTAAATCGGTTTAATTTAAAATCGATCGTTTATTGCCATAACTCGCACAGATAATCGAATTAGCCTCCGCAACACGTTCCATTGTGTTCGGAATGCGGGGTCAACCTTAGAAACACCAGTCACCGCGCGAGATTTGGAGTTTGAAAAATCCGGGATGAATAGTGTTCGTTGAATTTTCTATAAACAAAGGCAAAAACCCTAGGGTTTCTGGTTGTAGCCGCCACTAACAAAAACAAAGGCCAGAAATTAGTTTCAATCTTCCATCAAAATCTTCCAATCCGTAAGTAATCGTCAAAATCGTTCAACTGCAAAAATGAAGAGGACGATGGGAGCTTCGAATCTATACGGTGAAGATGGGTTTTCGTCGACCAGAGGGGACGATAGGTGGCCGCGTTCGGCAGCAGTTCATGTACATGTTTCGAGGTGCAGAGGAGGCTGAACTTTACCGTGTTCTGGCCGAGTGTAGCTTGCTTGATGGCCTTCAATATGGCACTCTCTGATCGACGTCTGGTGGCTCGAGTAGGTGGTGATATTTCAAGATAAAGGGCGGCTCATGGGTTTGGTACGTGCGTGCAAAACCTGGGGAGAAGAAGATGATGTATGCGGCCGAGATCTGAGGGTTGTAATGGATGGTCCAGATGGAGTTTAGGTGAAAATAAATAAAGAAAATTTAAATTAAATTGTAATTTAAATCATGTGATGTTTAAAATGTTGTAACTTGTTCATACGAGGTCAGAATTCGACGAAACTTTTTGCGTTGGGTTCGTATAGACGAACACTACACATTGGAGCTCGATTGGAGTTGCTTGGAGCTAGTTTGAAATTCGAGTATTTAATTTTATTCGAAACAAAACGCAGAAACGGAATTGAAATCAAGGTGAGAACTTCTCACTCAATCGAATTAGTTTCGATTTTAATTTTAAATAGCTAGATTTATAATTGTTGATTGTATGCCTGAATGATAATTATTATCTGTTGATTGTTGAAATAGACATTATGCGCCGTTAGTAAGCGGATGTTATTTACTAAAAACATATACCGCGATAATTCCAACTTATATGGAATTGGTATTATATATGTACTTAGAGTTGATTTCCCGCATTATATAGCGGATGAGACCCTATTGCGCCGCCTATTAAGCAGATAATATTTTTATAAATCTCATGTACCGCGATATTTCTTCTTGAAGCGAAATTGGTATTGTGCTAACATCTTTGGATGCAGGAAACAGGTTGGAGGTATCCAACTGGATTCCTCAAACATTTGAATTGGTTTCAATGTTGTGTGTTGATCTATTTGTTGATCTATTAATAATCTGCGTGATTATCTTTGTGATTGAGATTGTTAAAGGCTAAATTTTAGCCGAATATATTTTGGTACCGTTAGATGCCGGAATTAAATAAAATTAGATTTTTGAAAACTTAAGTTGAGAATTCAGAATAAAATTTAATTTTGGAATTTATTCATTTTAAATGAATAAACATTATAATTTTTATTATTATAAAAATAATATTTTTGGAAAATAATGCTTAAGTATGATTTTGGAGTTATATAAGCTTTAATAACGATTTGTAAATTATTAAAAGGATTGGTTTATTTAAATTGGGATTTTTGAATTATTATAAATGATTTATCTAAAATATTTATAAAATTGATATTTATAAATAAAAAATATTGGAATTATAAAACAAGTTTTTTATAAGCCTTAAAATGGAATATAAATGGATTTTATAAGTGAATGAAATCTATATATTTATAAATTGTGGAATTATAAAATGAATAGATTTTATAAAATAAAAGATTTATAAGTAATTAACTTCTAAATTGGATTTTTGCGTGTAAATGGAATATGGATAGAATTATTTAATAAAGTGATTTTAAAAGTTGAAGTTGCCATAAAATATAAATGGAATTTATAAACGTTGTTTTATAAATCCGAAAATGACTTATTTTGATAAGTTAATTATTATAGCTTATTAAAGGAAATATATCCACGATTTTGGACAGTGGATAATCCTTTAAATAAAATATGTAGAAATGTAGAATTTGGATAGGGAAATATATCCACGATTTTGGACAGTGGATAATCCTTTAAATAAAATATGTAGAAATGTTGAATTTGGATAAGGAAATATATTCATTATTTTGGACGGTGGATAATATATTAAAGAAATATTTTGGAAAAGTTATATTTTAAATAGAATTAAAACGATTCAAAAATGTTTTAAATTGTGTTAGTATCGAAATCATAGATTTGAACATTTATTGTTAAAATAGACGTTTTCGAGAAATAGAAGGAAATGGTGGACTAAAACACTGTTGTTATAGTAAATGATTTCCGAAAGGAAATGTTTTATATATAGTATTGGGATTTATATATCTATTTAAGCTCGAATCCCTATACTAGTGATTTTGGGTTGTCATAACGATGTTTTACGTAATATTCGTCTTGACCCAAATAAATGTGTTTAAGAGAATGATTTCTTAAAGAATGAAATATATACTTGACTAGATTTAAGTATATTGAATATTTTCAAAATATTGAAAATAAATAGATTGGTGAATTACTTATTATTAAATAAGTATGGAAATGTATTTCCAACATGAAGTGAATGTTTTGAGATTTTTATCCTTTAAAGATAAAATTGAAAATAAATATTAGAAATCGATTTAAAAATCGTATATTCATAGATATTTTGGAATTGTAAATTCACTATGGAATTTATAAGAGAAAGGGAAATTAGTTAAAAATATACGTTGATTTATTTGAAGTGTGGAAATTAATTTACGGATTTGGAACGTAAATTTAATAAATCGGTAAGGATTTATTTAATTGGCTTAAATGAACCATTTCGAAATGAAAGTTGTAAGGGTGTAAATTTATTTGAAATTGGTTTTCAAATGGTTGAAGTGTAGGATATATATCTTATAAAGATATTTTTGAAAATAAATAATTTGGGAAATTATTTGAAATCGGGTGATGTTGTGAATACTGATTGATAGTTAAATAACCGACTATCAATATTGACCTTTAAGTAGGTATTTGTTGTGAATTGGTTGAAATTGAATGCTACACTTATTTTTAAAATAAGCGCTCATTATCCGGGTTATCCGGGAAAGGACTTTGGAGTCGTATAACCCATTCTGAATAATGATACGTCGTAATGGATAGCATTTGAAGACCGGTGTTGAAGACCAGGTATTTGTGAAAACGATAGGATGACCTATCGATTGTCTCTGCACCGTTAGCTACGGTATGGAGATTTCCTTTGCGATGGGAAATTCGATCGGGATTGTGAATACCCGGATTGCAAGGGCTTCTTTGAAGTGCCTTCGGTTCTGTTCGAACCCGGAATAGACTTGTATGGTTACGTGTCTGACATTACATTTTGAGATATAAAGCAGATTTCTTTCAAATATATTTCCGTTGGTGGAGGAGAATTTATTCTCTTAGCTTAACACCCTTAGAGGTTATGTTGTTGAAGTTTATCAGCGATATACTCCCAATTTGGTAATGTGGCATGCTGAGTGTTGCTGTGTGATGATTATTTATTGATCATTTGTTGATCAAAGTGTGGCTTTGTGACTATCTTTGTGGACGAGACTTCGTCAGACCTCACTCCCCGGAAATGGTCAAAGCAGGAATATGCGGCAAGGTTATGAGGGTCGCGCCCTTTAGGGTATGTCATTTCCTTCTGGAAAGGGTGGTATCATAGTATGGAGCCCAGATACTTACTCATGTTGACACACTATATTTATTAGTGTGTGATGTTAGTTATCGAGCGCTCGGATAAAGGTCCAATGGGACCGGGGGATGGCATAGTCGTGTTGTAGTTACCTAGTGACAAAGGTAACCCGACCTTGTGTTGGCAGAGAGCTGGTTAAGTTCTTGGGACCTCCCGCCAGAGGCGATCCCATGTGGCAGTAGGAAGTTCCTTAGCCTGACCATTTGTTGGAAATCCAAAGAAACAATACGATCCTTGTATGGTTTTAGTTGTATAACCTGCCATGGAATATGGCGGTAACCTGCTATTGAACATGGTAGCTATAGTAGGCATAAGTGCGAAATGTCTATGCTGGCTAAGATTTATATCTTTACTTTCGAAATGTTTTTCTACACTATGCACTAGTAATAATATCAAATGTTTCTTTTTAATGCGTATCAAGCATCTTTGACAATCATAAGAAGAAATCTCCTCCAATTCTGCGTTTGCATTGTCTGTGTGGCGGGAGGTCTTATGGTAGTCTCATTTTCAAAAAGCATTGCAAATTGACTCTAAAATTATCCTGTTCTTTGTTTTTAAAAGTTGAATAATTGTTTTAGTTCTCACACTAGTCCCATGACTGACTCGGAGTTTATTGTTTTTCTTTCTAAACTCTGGGTGCCCACCAATTTCCACACGGGCAGTCAAGAGTCAGGTTTATCAGGATATTCTAGAATTCAGGAGTTGCTGGAGGCAAGTTGGATGGCATAGCATATTATCTGTTGTATATAGTATTTCTTTTCCGCTGTTTATTGTTGTTTGTTGATGTACACTCTGATGATGTAATGAAACTTGATGTGATGTAATGTAATAACTGATATAGTTCTTTGTTAAAGATTATTCATTTATCTATTATATGTTGTTCCGCTGCGACTGTGAGATTCTGATATTGTTTCTGTTCTGTTTTCTTATTTCTTTTATCTTTTTCTTCTACCTCTTCTTCTTTAACCCTAACAATTCGGTTTTCTGGCATTCGATTATGCGGCATTTGATACAGTGGACGCATTGATGCCGACCTTCGAGCGACGAAAAATCGCAACGTTGCACTACTCCAAATTTCATCTTCATTTCCAACATAAAATCCATGATTTAAATTCGCATAGAAAATTTTGACAAGATTAGGATAGCAAACAAAATCATTTTGAGAAGCATCAATAAGGCTAAGAACACCATTGTTTGCAAAAGGGGAATCAATTTCATAAGAAGAAAAATCTTGAAAAATAGCAAATTTTTGGGGATGGACTTTGGCATAGTTAGCATAATTGATGTATGCTTTAATTTCCCCCGGATCATTGAATAATTGCTCTTTGATTTTTCTGGAAATTCTCATGGTTGAGGGGTTGCTTGAAGAAGCCATTAGAGTGGAGAGTAGAGAGCTTGAAGTAATGAATAGAGAGTTTGAAATTTGGAAAATGAAAGTGAAAAGACATGAGAAAAGATAGTGAATAAATAGATTTTTAAAGGACATATTCTCTTGTCAAGAGGTATCTTTTCAGAGATTGGATGAAGTGAAAAGGTGGAGGGAAATTCAAACATTTAAATTCAAATTTTGAAATTCAAATTCAAGTAGCCATGTCGACATCATGGTAGGGACCATGTCGACATATGCTTTTGAATTTTCATGAATAGATTTTTCCTAAGATCTCTAATATATATATTATTATTAATGTCTATTATATATTTCTGAAATATTATTATACATATAATATATTTTAGAAAGTATTAAAAATAATAAGAATAAAAATAAAAATAATAAAAAATAGAAAATAAATTTTAAAATTCAAACAACACACCAATTCAAAATCGATCAATCAAACAATCAAGCAACTAATCTTAAGCAAGCAATTTCAATCAATTGTATTGTAAACGTGTACTTTTTTCTGAGTCCGTTTCTCTGAATTCGTCGGAGTCGTGAACAACTATGTAACACAAATTTGAATTATCCGTCTTCTGATCATCATCACTTGTGGATGAGTCTGAGTCATCTAGAGCAGCAGTAAATGCACGCTTCCGTTTCTTTGCTGATTCATTATTCATAGGAGGATTCTGCCTTTCTGGATTCGGACAGTCTCTTTTGAAGTGGCATAGTTTATCACAGTTGTAACACTTGTCATTATTTGGCACTATATTCTGATTTCTAGAATTCTTATAGTTGTTTCTCTTGAGATTATTCATCTTTCTGTATTTCAGGAATCTCCTAAAATTTCAAGTCATAAAGGCTATCTCTTCATCATTATCGTTGTTTGAGTCAAATCCATCGGTCAATGCATTGAATGCCATTGATTTCTTTTCAGATGCTTTACTTTCTCTTCTTCCGATCACTTGAACTTCATACGACATTAGATTTCCAATTAATTCTTCTATCTTCAAAGTATTGATGTCATTTGCCTCTTTGATCGCAAGTGTCTTTTGATCACATTCTGGAGTTAGAGAATTTAAAAATTTTCTGACTTGATCTTCTTCAGAAAATTCCTTTCCCAAAGATATTAGAGAATGCACAATATCCTGAAATCTACTATACATATCTGAAATAGACTTATTAGCATTCATTTTAAATATTTGAAACTGATTTGTGAGCATGAAAATTTTGGTCTGTTTAACTTTGCTTGTTCCTTCGTGAGTAACTTGCAAAGTTTTCCAGATTTCATATGCAGACTTACAAACTGACACTCTATTGAACTCATTTCTATGTAGTGAACAAAACATAATATTTATTGCCTTAGAATTATTCTGTGCAACAGCCTTTTGCTTAGTAGTCCACTGTGCAAAATCAATTATGGGTTCAGAATATTCAGTTTGTGTGATATTCCAAGTGTCTAATCCTATAGATTCTAAATATATTTTCATTCTACATGCCCAATATGCATAGTTACTGCCATTAAAAAGTGCTAACAGTAGACTGACCCTCTACAAATGAACTAGTGACAGGGATACTAGTGTTAATAATAGTACCATTGTTGGTAGCCATTTTAAAAACTTTTCAAAAATCAGATTATGAAACTTTGAAAACCTTGCTCTGATACCAATTGTGAGAAATGCGGATTACGGATCTTAAGGCTAAGATTAACACTAGAGGGGGGGGGGTAAATAGTGTTAATAAAGAATTACTAAATCTTTTTCAATTTATGTTAATTTAGACAAAAAGTATGCAATATACAGACACAGATATGGTCATAGAAACAAGCACAAATGTAGAAATAAAATAAAAGCAGTAAAGTAAAGAAAACACTAGATTTTATACTGGTTCGGAGTTACCCTATATCCAGTCCCGCAACACAAGTACAGATTTCCTTTCAAAAGCAATTGTACAATTACACCCTCAGTTTCAAGGCTACGAGGTACACCCTCCAGAATTTCAATCCTCTAGATAGAGATACTTGATTTTCGGGCTACAAGTTTACCTAATTGATTTACCAAGGCTACAATCACACCTTTTCCCTTTTGATTGATTTCCAAGGCTACAATCACAGCTTTTCTCGCTATATACATTACAAAGAAGTCTATAACTATGAATACCACTGAGAATCTTGTAGAGATAGTGATAGAGAATCAAACTAGAAGTAATCGAGTATGATTTGATGTTGATTTCGGCAGAGTAATGATAAGAACATGTATTAAGAAATGAGGAAGAAGAAGAGGAGTGAAAACCAGAAAAAAGTAATTAAAAATTCGTTGAAACTGACCCCTATTTATAGAAGAACAACAGCCATGACCATTCATGAAGAGTTATGGCGAAGAGACACTTTTTTTGAAATTTGAATTTTTGAATAAAACTGTCACCATGTCGACATGGTACCCATAGGCATGTCGACATCCCAAAGCATTTTATAATGTTATGAATTTCTTTGAAAATAACCTTTATCTTATATAAAAAATAATTTAAACTTTATAAATATACTTGACTATAGTTGAAATTCATAAGTAAATATAAAGTATAATATATATAGAATTTAACCATAATTTTATATTTAAGTCTAAGTATAAATATTTAAAAGTTAAATATATTATTAAAAAAGATAGTTTAAAATCAGGAGTAATTTGACTTTGAAAATAAAGATGTTTTTGAGGCTAAAATTATTTAAAATAAGGATCGAGGGCTTTGAATCATTTAAAAGGAAAGTTTTGAAATCATTTTGAAAATAGGATATAATTTTGAAAAATCATTTTGAATAAAAGTTAGCGGACACAAAACAATGTTCCACTAGATTTTTCGTAGGTTCCATCCTACTTAGGGTCCCATTCCGTTAACGGCCTCGAAGTGGATTCCACTCCACGAATAAATTGGATTTGAAGATGCCAGTGCTTTTCTACGAGTTTTAACAAAAATTCCTAATAATAATAAAAAATACTTATCCTTGAAATCTTGAACTCTTGATAGTCTCGATACTCATGAGACTTCTATCTTGATATTTTAACTTGATATCTTGAATCTCTATACTGTACAGTCTTCATTCTTAGTACCTGCATGGTTAAATCCTGCATATATATATATATATATATCTAAACTTATAATGTTAGTATTTATATTTTATAATCTATTCTAAGGTTGATGTCATCAAAACCATCATCCCACGGACTAACAAAGTTATACCAACTGAAGTGATTTCTGAAATAAAATCAAATTGTGAAGTCGAAAATGGAAGTAACTCATTAGATGAATTAGTTAGTATTGAATATTGAGGACGGAACTTGAGATGTAAATGGAATTCAAATTAAATGTATGTGAATTAGATATATTTTGATTGTTGTCGAATAAATGAAAATGGATTTGAATAGCGATGAGTTATGTAAAAAATAGGCTTGATGTAGTGTAAATAAATTGAATATGTTTTGAAATGTTGATTAAATGAAATTGAGTATGGAATAAAACTTTGAAATGGAAACGAATGTAAGTGATATAAAAGGTTATAATAGACCTTAATATTAATTTTATGAAGTGATTAATAATAAATTGGCATGAATTGGTTTGTTATTGAATATAAAATTGAGAAAACACGATTTTGTGAATAAATTGAATGTGGATAAATAAAATGTTGATAAATTAATTTTGAATCAATTTAAAATAGCTATAAACTGGAATGGTTATTTTATTAAATGAATATCACCAAATTTGCATGCAAAAATTTAACGTTTGAAGTAAACGGAAGAAAACAATTTTTTTTTATTTAATGGAAAATGAATAAATTGGTTTAGAATCCATTCGGAGTGGATAATATATTGTTTATAAATATGAATTTGATGCAAGGAGATATGGCTGTGAATCATTTGAATTGAATGAAATGGTATATAAATTGATTGATAATAACTAAACTAATGTTGAAACCCTGTAATTTCTTTAAAATATATGTCAAACATGTTGATTTATGCAAATATTGTGATTAACTAAGGAAATGCTTGAAATGTTACTAAATTTCATATTTTTGGGACTTATGTGTTTAAACTGAGTAAGTATAGGTACAAGAAGGCTGTTTGGCAATATTTTGGTTGTGCAATTGCATATAAATTGAGCAAGCTAGCTTAATAATGCTAAAATATGGTATGCTTACGAACTTAGCATGTGGAAAATAAAAATATTGTTATATATTGCATTTTCTGACCATGAGAGTCGATGTTTGGAAACTTAGTTCTACCGAAAAATTTCAAAAATTTATGGTGTTAGAAAATTTTTGAAAATTTTTGAAAATAATTTTGCTAACAAAAACTTGCTTTGAAATTACAAATGGAATATAAAGGGTTTTTTTGAATGTTTGGACACTAGTTGGTGAATGTAGGTCTAAAGATTTAGAAAAGTGAAATATCGAATTTTGAATATGGGTTTTAACAAGTTAATGTCTTATTGCATTCTTCCTACTTAGCAATTTTAAGGACGAAATTCTTTTAAGGGGGAGGAATGTAACGATCCGAATTTTCCATCGTTTGGTTTTTAACATTTAAATGGTTTTAAATCATGGATTTGCAATGTAAATTGATTTTTGAAAATGAAGATTTGGTTTAAATTATAGAATGAATTTAAATTTCAAATATAGCGATTTATCGTAATACAAAAATGTTGAATAGTTGAAATTTGAGTTGAATATGAATTGAAATGATTAGTAATGTTGATATAAATTCTATTAAAATTGAGTTAGTGAGTTTTTAAATCAGAAAATGCAAGTCATTTCGTCAACTTTTGAAATCATCGTTTTTATCAACGCAATAGCCTTCCGGGGCATAGTCTCGGATTTCACGAATTTCTTTCCATTGGATCCGTAATAATGTATTATTACAGGATTTCAAATTTCATAACGGTTAAATTCACTGTTTGGTCGTACGGGATAGAAATGCAATGAAATTAATATCGGAAATTTAATGTAATAAATAGGTCCAAAAAGCTATCTTCTATATATGATTGAATTAGGTCTTGAGACATGTTCCATTTGTTTAGAATAGGGGTATAACATTAAAAATGCTAGGCGGCACATCTTGATAGGAGTTCGAGATTTTAAGTTACTATAAATGAGATATTTTCAAATTTAATAATATTACAAATTTTCAAAAGTCAAACCCAATACACTAGCCTCCCTAAGTGTCGCCTTACCATCTGAAACGCGCCGCTCTCATCAGGTTAAAAGTCGTGTATCTCTTCTTCCTCTTCTTTCAAAAAAAATGAAATAATTCAAAAAAGGGAAAAAATCATTTCTCAAATTCTACTCGATAAAAATATATGAAACAAATTTTAAAATTCTTCTTAAGCAAGGGCTTCAACTTGAGATAAATGTAGGAGGGTGCGACATCGCTTCTTCAGTTCGTTAGCTATGGGTATGGGAACTACAATTTGAGTTTATAGAGGATGGAGGATGGAGGCTTCGATTCATAGTATGGATGTCATTTTTGGGTTCAGAGGAAAGAATAGCATCTCGGTGCAAATTTATGGGTGGTTCAATCATGAGTGGGGGGTCGCGACTTTTCCTCAACGGTAGGTCACGAGTGATGTCATGTTTTTAGGGCAGGTTCGGACATCGATTTTTGGGTTCTAAGGGGCGGAGATTTCAACGAGGAGATCATCGATGCAATCAGATTTGGATTCCATGAAGTGGTTTGTCGTATCATTGGTTATGCGTGCACCATTGAGGGAAGGAAGTGTCGTTGTGCATTTGGGAAGAAGAATAAAGTTTGGGGAGGGGTTTATGAGGGTAATTGATGATTATTTACTATAATGAAGGGAAATAAATTTTATTATTATCTCAAATGTTTTTAAATATATAACTTGCCCATATAAGGTCGGAATTGAACATGATCCATTGTGGTGGACTCACATCAGCGAGCTCTATGCGATGAAACTGAATTGGATATATTTATAGCCTGTAGAATTTTAAGCTAAATTCGAACCCATTTGAATTTAGTCGGTATCAGAACGCGGAAACGACAACATAAATAAATGTGAGTAAATCTCACTCATTTGGATTACTGGTTTTAATATAAAATGTTAAAAATTATTTACTGGTTGATTTGATGAATTGATAAATTATTATCAGTTGGATGTTATACTATATATAGTTGTATATATATTAGTAGTTAGTTATATTCCCACCGTTGGAACGAATGAGAAACCATGTGCCTCACATAATAGCGGAAGACCCTATGTTATTGCGATATCCTGCCTGGAAGCGAGATTATTATTGTTTTATGTTATATAACATTTGTGGTTGTAGGAAAACAAGTTGAAGGGACCCAACTGGATTCCTTAAGATTGTTATTTTTAATTTCATATACAGTGATATCTGATGTGTGTGGATAATCTGTTATATATTATTTTATGATTTGACTTATTGGATGATATAGTAGCACTGCCTTAATTTTTGTATTTTAAGTACCACAATTTTTTTTTTTGCATTTGAAGGAATTAAAAGGAGATTTTGGATATAAAAAAATTTACATCGAAATTTAAATTATTTTAAAGGAAATTGATTTGGATAAAACAATAATTTCATTTTGGATTTGTACTCAACTGTCCGTAAAGTGTTTTAATTAAAGATTTAAAATAATTTATACAATGGATTTTTAATTAATATTTCTAGATTTATGGAAAAGGAGTTGAAATCGATATTTAAAATAGATTTGAAAAATAAACGAGATTTATAAATGAATGGATTTATAAATGAAATTTTATAAATGAGATTATTTTTATAAACAAGTGAAAACCAAATGAGTTTATAAACTTATAAACGATGTTTATAAAGATAGGGAAAAGATTATTAGTTGATAAATGTGAATTATAAATTCATAGTGTGAATTTATATCGAGATATGGAAATCGATTTTTGGGAAAAATAGTGTATTCCATTTTTGAAATATGAGAATGGTTATGGAATTGGAACAAAATCGATGTGATACGAATCGAGAGGGATTTATAAAGTGAAATTGGTAATATAGGATTTTAATATATATTTTTGTCGAGAAATTATGTTTGATTTAAAATAAGATTTTTATTTATTAAATTATATAGTTAAAGCTGTTTTAGTATTGAAATGTTTTAGAAAGTGGATTATTCAAATATTTAATATTTATTGAAATGAATTAAAATTCTTATAATAAGCTTTGTAAATCGATTAGTTTTATTTGAAATGAATTGGAAATGAGTTATCGATGATTATTTAAAGTGTTTTGATATTTCAAATAATTACTTAAATGTGTTATAAAATAAATTATTACTCTTTAAAAATACTTATCATATACATAGAGTTTTGAAATGGTTGAAGTTTATTTATATATCCTGTTGAGATTTGTAAACGTGGTTTACTTAAGGGATATGATTTTGATAAGAGGAATCTTATAAAGAATTTTGGGAGAAAATGAAATTCCAAAATGTTGAGATATGGAAACTTCTTAAATGAATCTGAATTCACAAAAGATGTTATAAATTTTTAGTTGGGATTATAAATACATATAACTGGTTTTTGGAAATTGTAAAAAGGAATTTATTAATAATTTCGGAGATTTATGAGATAAGTTATGAAATATTTCCTAATTTGATATTAAAATGACTTTGGAGAATATGTTTATAAATATTTTCCTAAGTACTGAAAAGTGGGTTTTGAAAATATTTTAAATAGGAAATGAATGGTATAGAAATATTTTTCTAAGGGTTATAAATTGAATTCGAAAATTTTTTTAGGTGTTGATATGGCTTAAAAATATCCTATTATGGATAAGTGTTTGAAATTATTTTCAAATGTTAGTATGCTGGGAGAGTTGTATAGATATCTTTGTAAAGATATTTTGAAACGAATGTTTCGAAAAATTTATTAAATTGGGCCCAGTGACTGCTTATGGGTGTAATTTGATAGTCAAATAACCGACTATCAAATCTGGAAAATTTCGTTAATCATTTCGAAGATACCGATATTGGTTTTAATTATCCAAAAACCACTTCGATCCGATTTGTGCATTATGAATTACTATTTCGTAAAGATAATAAAGATAGAGTTCTTGGAGATTCGATTTGTCCGAAACAAGACAACTTGTATGGATGAATGTTATCATTGCATTGTGGCTTGGATGGTAGTTTTAGCATTCCAAGTATGAATGCTATTCTTAAGGTAATACGTATCCTCAAGTCTCGTTAACCGTGAATGACTAAAATTGGGGAGATGCAGCATGGCTATATGGGTGCTCCAATTAGGGTATGATCATCACTCATCTAGAGTGGACATTTATCATCATCACTATCTATCATTTGTTGTGTCTCGAGCGGCTCATTGGTGGCGATCATATTCGGTACCATCCAGTAAGGCGTAGGCCGGTCTTGTGTTGGCAGGGATCGATAGGTTCGATCTCAGTACATTTCTCTAGAAGTGTACTATGGCGAGCGGTACCCTAGTAGCCCTGTCATTATATGGAATCCAATGTCCACTATGAGCCCGTACGGCTTTAGACGTGCCCAACTATGCTGAAACGTGAGAGGCAAGCATTTCAGCTATTTTATAGTTTATTTTCTATAGACACTATTATAATATCAGATGATTCTGATATAAAATATTTTGGTTATCGAAAGGTAAAAACCCCGTCGTGTTTATAGGTGACGTGGCCTTATGATATACCATTGTTTCTAATGGATTTGATTATAGTAATAATTCAAATTTAGTGTGTTTTCTCACATTGGTTTTCCAGAATGACTCATGTGTTATTTTATTATAATGCTCAGGTCAGACCTAGTATTACAGATTCTGGTTAGGATAAGCATAGGAGACGTGCTGGAGGAATCTCAGTCTTATTCCTCGTACTTGGTTATATTCCGCTATGTGTGCTAAACTGTTTGTTCAGTACCTTTATGGACAAGTCATTATAACTGTCCATATTTAGTTGTTGAGTGTTGTACTTTGATGATGATATATATTACTGCAGTTGCTTTGTATAAAAATATGTTGTTATATATTATATTTTGTTTCGCTGCGATTGTGAGATTCTATATTGTTGTTTCAGTTTCTTTTTCTATCCTCTTCTTCCTCATAGTTATTTGCCTTTTCATGCAATTTTTGTTGGACAGATGTGGTTTAATGTTAGCTCAAATGGTAAGGAATGGTGGGTCACTACAAGACAAGTGGGCATAATGTGTTCTATTAATCCTTCAAGCTGTTAAAATTGATTAACATAGTGCATAACATTGGTGGTTTGTTTTAGAGACGAAAAGGTATCATATGGCCTATCAAGATCATCCCTAAAACGTACCTGAATAGTTTTATAGAAAACATCCCATTGGTCATTATCTGTAACAGTATGTGAGTACCTATAGAACCATTGTAATGCCATCTTTTTAAGATGGTATGAACAAATACAGACTCATTCTTGAATATTTGTTTTGTTGTATTGAAAGAACTGCTCTTCTTGACGAAGCTAGTCAATTACTCTGTCTTTACTTGTGCATCATGGGAAATCCATCTTTATTTTGATTCTTGTAGTATATACAGAGTGACTGGTATGATGAGAAAAAGTCTTTGATGGGGAATTATAAAAATTGAAGGTATCTGGTCTTGACAGAGTTGGTGGTCTATTGTTTGATGGTACATAAACATTGGATCTGCATTACTGAGCATAAGTTTATGGTAAGGATGTAGATCTATTGATGTCTGCTCTTGAATTACCTTCATGATGTTTTGAGATTTTAATTCCTTCATTTGATAAAAATATTACCATCATTTTCTAACGGTCTTGAACGCCTTGGGTGTTTCTTGATAATCCAACTGATACTTCTTGAGAAGTTTTCTCTAGTCTTTTAAGTGGTAGTGCAGTTCTGTTATTTATAAGATCTTTCTTCTACCATTTTCTTATTGTGGTAGCTCTTTAAGATTGATATAATTAATCAGTGGTAAGGCATCTCCACTATCATCAGAGTTGTCATACAGTGATGATTTTCTATGGTGAGGGTCAGTATTACGCTCACCAGGTAGCTCTGATACCAAATTGGTATATTCCCACGTTCTCAGCAATTTTGGCTCTGGTATGAGTCATGGTGAATGATCAACATGGGATGGGATTGGTCAAGAAGAAGGTGTAACAGAGGCTTTCAGGTGGTGGAATTATTCAAATGCAGCAGACTAGAAATATAAAGAAGAAGTGGTGATGTAATGCTAAAATACTGTGGTGGTTACCAGATCGAACGAGGAAGTGAAAATGGATTCAAATTACTAAATGAGTTGAATATAGGAAAGAGGTGAAATAAGAGCAGTAGAAAATAGAAGAATGCATAGTTGAGAAAAAATGCATAATTGTTTATAATGTTTTTATATACATCTATTTACATAGCCTTACCCTTATATTTATAGTATTGATCAGGTAGACCAAATCAAACTAGCCATTACATGGTAATTTAACTAATACACCTGACTAACTTTTAAATTACATAGCCACTTAGACTGCAAATGAAAATAAGTTGTGCATGTATGCACGTGCACAACATGCACGGTCTTCAAACTGGCTTTCCCGTTGTAATCTCACGCTTAAGTTAATTTTATCTTGCGTTTGTATATCTTCCAATCTTCAACATCATTCTCCTTAATTCCAGTTAGTCGAGGTGGATGGCGAAGCCTCATTCTCAAAAGTGTTTGTTGAAATGTCCCTTCAGGCGAATGCCTATCAGGTGTTTGATGAATTGTGTGAGCATAACAAATTCAAAAAATATATCTTCCGTACATACTAAAACAAAAATTCTCAAATTGTTAATTGATCAAACTTGCACCCATAACACCATCAAGTACTTCATTTATTTAAGGGTAGATTCAAACTTGTCAAGGCATATTATTCACCGCATTGTTAGTGGACTTCAAATGGATTGCAAAACTGGATAAGGGAATCATTTTGTCATTATTTGGAAAATTGTTAGGTGGTATAAAACATAATTTTCCCTCTATTAATTAAAAAATAATAATTTTTAAATGCTATATGTTTTTCGGTGACCAATCACCATCTCTCCGTCTTTTTTAACAAGAACCTACTAAACTAATTTTCGTTGGACCTTTATCAAATTTTTTTCGACGAGTAGTTATAAAATTTCCCTTTGCGCAAATTATAAAATTGTAAGTTTTTATTAGGGAGGAATAGCATAACATTTTTTTAGGTGGAGTCCCCTTAAATTTTTCTTCTGTTTATCCAAAAATAAAGTCCCTTTGGTAATGTTCTTGTTCAAATATGAAGTGAATGGAGAAACTCAAGTTCGACCAAGATGTATTCCTCATAGATTAATTATATGGATTAGCACAAGCTTGATGACTTAGAGAAATCATTCATAAATACAGCAACTTTAAAAATATAGGGGTTGAAATCGTTGGATTAACTGGATGTACCAAAAACAAGTAGTTAACTAGTCGATGCAATCAATCTCGCTATCCATATTTTAAGAGACTTTGGACAACAAATCCTATTTTTAATCAAGGCATAAAAAATATCATTCTTTGATAATTTATGCAAAATAAGGTCCATATCCACAGACATCTTTTATTAGTAACCGCTATTATTATATCCATTTAAGTACTACACACCTAAATAAATTTAAAATATTCATTAAGCATTAACATTTTTCGAAAACATTAGATTGACAAATCATTTTCACCCTTAAAGAACAAATTTATGATCTTTTAAATGATATGTGTTATGCATATGCAAATATCTAATTTAAGTATATCTTTTTTTTGTATAAATAATGTATTTATACATGCGTCTTTCAAAAGCAACTATAATTGCCTCGTTCAATTTATTACATTCAAAATTAATAAACATGCAGTTTAAAGTCAATTTCATATATGGTATGCAGTTAAAATTATGACTAGATTTCTTTTAATGCACTTAAATTATAACTTCATCAAGGTTGAATAAACTTATCAAAGGAAGCCAAAATTTGTATTGGATCACATAAATTATAGTTAAAATTTTAAAATGCCATAGTTGCATAATTCAAAAAATACAGTCAAACAATAAATGCACTTGCTTAAATTAATTAAATTATAGTTGCGTTAAGTTTGGATAAACCATCGAATACAACCAAAATCATTATTGCATCACATAAATGCAGTTGAAACATTCAAATGCAATCATGCAAAATTCAAAATTGCCGTTAAATTACTACTTCATTTTTTGATATAGTTAAATTTTAGCCGCATTAAGATTGAATAAAACTATCAAATATTGCTAGAAATATTACATTACAAATAAATGTTGTTAAAAAATTCAAATGTAATTGAATTAATCCTAAACATGCTGCCTAGTTATAACTGTATTTTCTTAATGTAGTTAACTTATGACAACATTAAATAAAATTAATTGTAGCCAAAATTATTACACGACATAAATGCAGTTAAAAAAATCAAACACACTTACATTAATTGAAAATTTTCTTTTAAATTATAACTGAATTTTCTTATTATGATTAAATTAAAACATAATTAAGTTTGAATTAGTTATCAAATACTGAATTACATAAATGCAGTTTGAGTATTCAAATGTAATCATAAACGCATAATTCAAAACAAATTCCTTCAATTATGTTAAAAGATAATAACTGCATTGTCATAACATAGTTAAAAATGCTATATAAAATTTATGATCATCCATAATAACGCAGTTACAAAATGTAGTTATATGATTTGGTGGCATAAAATAACTTCATTACATAAATAGTTAAAACTGCTACAAAATTGTAATTTTCAAAAATTTTGTTTTTAGTTAGCAACAATGGATATTATCGGAAGCTTAACAAATTTATGATTAACAATGAAAATGATTCTTAAAACCGATTAGTGTACAAAATTTATGACATTTTAAAGATTTGAATTAAGCGTGTTGGTGGATGTTAATTTTGATCGGTTGTAATGTTAAAGTAGTAGAGATCTAATTTACAAAAAATATATAGATTTACACCCATTTTACATTTAAAACAACAAATAGGACCTAAAGTTAATATTCGATATTAGTTTAAAGAGCTACCACTCTGAATGAAAAATAGGTTGGAGAGCTAGTAAAAAAATGATTAGTTTTAGATGACATGTCCTTATTATGTTGCTTAGTGCTTGTATTGATGCGCTACGTAATATTTCCTTTATGATTTGTCCTACGCGACTTATAGTTTGTAAATTGAAGTACATGAGTTTTAGTAGCTCATTAGCATCAGCCTCACCACTACGCTGTTTGTATTTTTCAAAATATGACCATGGACCATTCAGCACGTGCATTTACTATGCATATAAATGACAATTATAAAATAATTCAAATTTCAAAGGCGTATTGTAGCATCACATATTTTAGTGTTAGACAAACATGAGAATATTATCATTTCTAAATGTTCAATTAATTCTGTAATTAATATAATTTTAAAATATAGGATTTATTAGTCAATTAATAATTTAATTAAAATTATGAACGCCGTATACACACATATCAAATTTAAATGTTGGGTAATTAATTAAGATGAGACAGTGATATAATATGTAACGCCCCACCCCGAGACCCACCTTAGTAAAGAGAATTAACGAGTAATTATGTCTACTAAAGCGGAGAATAGGGTTGGTTAAGGGCGACCATCTATAACTTTGTCTTAAACATCTACTGAATACGTCGATAAATGCAATATAATTTTTCTTTTCTATCTCAATGGATCGACATACACAGTAAATGTTTAATCGAAAACTATAGGTGGTTGACGGATCTATCAGAACAAAATACAATAACTAAATGTAAAGCACATCACAGAACAGTAATCGACATCATATATATACATATACACTGATACATGTTTAGTACAATACAATATGAATACAATAAAGGTGGTACTCGACCACACCATGTACATCAAATCCAATGTAAAAACATCAGAGTATGCGGAAGAAATAAACTACTCAAGCGAAAGAAGAAATGATATCCAACACCAACTTCAAGCTAAGTCCAATAGATGATACCTGAAACAACTCGGTCTGACCCGAGTATAAATACACCGGTCAGTCTAGCTACCCAAATCAGTCAATATCGATAATATAAAGCATAATGGATATAGTGATACTTCTTCTCGAATGAGGAAAAGGATTAGATAACTCATAGCTCAATACTTAAGTAACAAACGCTACCTAAGTGACAAAATACCTCGAAAGAGGTAACTAAACTCAATACTCAATAAAACACAAGTGCCTCATATCATTAGCGATAACCCATAATGAACTCAAAACAACTCATGTAAAACTCAAGAAAAAAATCAAATGGTTCGATGAACCATTACTCCAAAAGGGAGAAAACTCATCTCAATCACAAATAGAAGTCATGAAAGCAACACAAGACAACTCCATAAGAATGTGAGATCTCAATCATAAGTAGGCCAAGACAGCTAAATCTCACACATACATATCAATCATAAAAACTCATGGAACTCGATACGAATTCAAACTCAATAAAGAATTCGATGCATGTTCAAAACTCAGAAAATCTTAACATTAATGCGCCAAAACGGCGAATTCAAAACTCAAAAAACCTGGATTGGCCATATCCTTGAATACAATGCCGAAGCAATGCTGCACGTGCTAAACTCAGACGGCCGAAGCCTTAGACAAGGTCGCTGACACCTTCCAAAGCAGTTCGTCCTCATGACAAGGTCGCTGACACCTTTCCAAAGCAGTTCGTCCTCATGACAAGGTCGCTGACACCTTTCCAAAGCAGTTCGTCCTCATGACAAGGTCGCTGACACCTTTCCAAGCCATTTTGTCATCCCTAACAAGGTCGCTGACACCTCCAAAGCAGTTCGTCCTCATGACAAGGTCGCTGACACCTCTCAAAGCAGTTCTGTTAGGTAAACATCGTGAATGTGTCACAAACTCACGGATAGGAACCCGAAAAGTGTTAATGTGTGTCCCATACCACACATTCGCACTTTGCGGTTTACTAGCCGTTAGTTGATGCCACACTAAAAACATCATAAAACTCAGAAAATTATATCTCGCCTTGTCTCATTGGCGAGTGATAAAAAGATACCATACTTGTCTCATCTCATCGACAAGTATTAAATGACATCATAACTTGTCTCATCTCATCGACAAGTGAAAAACATCATGATGGTTTCTCATAAACCATAAATCTCAAAATATGAAATCATAAACTCAAGACTTGCCTTATGTCATTGGTAAGTAAATAAAACATCGTGATGGTTCTCATCGATCAAACTCCTACATAGGAGATCTCAAACCATAATATTTGCCAAATATTGGCCATCTTAAATAATTCCAATAAATAGGAATTATAAAACTCAAAATACGTCATAAAATAACAAAACATCTCAGAATCATTAAACTCAAAAAGCTTCGATCGTACAAGTCCGAAATTAACCGAAATAGTACACGCACATGTCCCATACCACGTGTTTTACTAAATCGTTTAATTCTCTTTCTTATACGTTCGAATAGTACAAAAGTGTGTGTTTTATATTTAAAATAGTTTACTAGAGAAAACAAGCTTTTAAAACTTTTTCCCGAAAAGATTAATAAAACCCATATTTGAAATTCTTTTATTATAGGGAATAAATAGGTTTTTATTTTATTTTTATATTAGAAAAATAATTTTAAAATACTATATCATAATAATTTGAAATGTCAATTTATTTCAAAAATTACTTCAAAAATTGTTTAGTGAAAACTGTACTCGAAAACAATGAAAAACAAGAAAGATTACTCAAGACCGATAACTTGAGTTCAATACGAATTCAATTCAAATTTAATTAAAAATCAATCCGAATTCTATTTAAATTTGAATTTTAAAATTTTCAAATATAGCTAGCCTATAGATAGGCATCATAGCTCTCAAAAATCTCAAAAACATCATCAAAACCGGAAGAGAATAAGAGTAAAAATGAGCTAATACAATTCTAAGGTCAATGTTAGTTGTTGTTGTCATCTTATTCTCAGGACAGCAACTTATAACCATAATTTCAACCAAGAAAAATTCAAAATTCTAGAAAAAACAATGAAAAAATCTTGTAGTACATAATTTAAGCTTTCCGAAACATCTAAAATTATCAAAATCGGATAAGGAACGAAGAAGTTATGGCCAATTTTGTTTCAGCCTTAAGCACAGAGCAAACATTGCTTTTGCTCTCGGGACAACAGTAGAAAAATTGGATTTTGACATAGCAAACCTCTAAATTACAGAAAACACAATACATGAAAGTTGTAGAATATGATTTGTTCTTTCCGAAACATATAAAATTTTGAAAATCGGATCAAAATCAAAGAAGTTATGGCCAATTTTGTTTCTGCCTTAAGAATAGAGCAAATATTGCTTTTGCTCTCGGGACAACAGTAGAAAAATTGGATTTTGACATAGTAAACCTCTACATTACAGAAAACACAATACATGAAAGTTGTTCCTTATAAATATATCTTCCAGCTAGAAAAAGACTCACTCAATTTCGATTTGTCCTTCAAAAGTTATGGTAATTTAAAGATCAGGTTTCAACAAAAAAAAAATTGCACAGAGCAGAACTGTTTACATCAGTTTCAAACTAAATTTCGACCCTATAGATCATAGAATTAGCAGAAACTTACAACATGAAAGTTGTTCTTTTATGTCTTAACTTTCTAACAAAAAGAAGTATACATAATTTGGGTTTATGGCTTAAAAATTATGGCCATTTTACTGTCAGATATCAACTCAGGAAATTTCAAATGGTTGTGTTATAACATCAGTTTCAAACTTAATTTCGACCCTTTTAGACATAGAATTTCGAAAAATGATTCAAATAGAACTTATATATTATTTAAATATCTTTCTATCACAAAAAGAATCAACGAATTCGGATCATTCTACACTGAGATATTGCTCTTTTACTGCAGCAATGTTCATAAAATAATAATTCAGCAACCACTTTGCAAATTTCAACTATTCAATCAAATTACTCAAATCATTCAACTATTTATTGATATATATCACTCAATTCAAAGAATTAATACTTTGTAGAGATAGATATGTGAATTTGCAACTCACTTTAGAAATTTGAAGAGCAAACCCCATGGAAATTTGAAGAAAGATGGAAGCTTGCCATTGATTTTAGCATCTAGAATATGAAAAAGAGGTTTGTAGAGACATGCAAGTACAAAAACTCAATTACAAACATTAACTCACAGAAAAATCAGAAATAGATGAGAGGAATTTGGGTTTTGGCTTTGATTACCTGAAGTAAATTGGCTTTGAATTGATTATTACAGCAAATGATTGACTAAAGTTGGGGATTTTGGCTTTTGTTTTCAAAGAGGAAATGGGTTTATCTTCCTTTTTCTTAATCTACAGGAAGAAGGAAAAATACAGTACGTTATAGAAATGAGAAGGAGATGTTTCTTCTTTTCTGGTTATGAAATTTAATGGGCTTAGACCCAACAACTAAATTAATTTAGCCTCTAAATGAAATTAACACACCAAAATCACTTATACACTAATATATTTCAAGTTAAAACAATTATATGTAAATATTTTCACTTCTATAAAATCACACAACATATTTTATGTTCTAAAATTTATTTTACAACAAAATAAAAGATATTTTTGAATTAAAAATTATTTTCATTAGTAAAAATTCTTATTTTAATTAAATAAACAATTTACACAAATATCTACACAAAAACCATTTTCAACTCCAAAAATTACACAAAAATAATTTTCTTGTATAATAAAAGGCAACAAACCATTTTAACATTATTCTTACTTCCAAAAATTATTATTATTATTTTTTCCAATAAATTACCAAATTAATATATTCATTTTCCACCATTTATTACCAGCATTATCATATTAACTCCATTTATTCTTTCCAAATTCATTGTTTGTTCAAAATAAACAATTTTTAAGTCTCCAATTTATTTTTATTTCTCCATTATTAAATTATAACCACTGTTATAATTAAATTTTCAGGTAATCGCCAAAACCAAGGTTGTTACAGACTCTTCCCCTTATAAAAATTGCGTCCTCGCAATTCCTAGAGACGGATTAGAAACAACACGATTTAATTTCATCAAGCAAAGAGAAAAATAGACATGCTCGAAACTCAAACCATTCATACTCTTAGCATAGAATGGTAGAGAGAAATAAGGAAAAACTCTCATGGTTAATCCAATGGTCCATCATATGCTAATATAGTGATTAGCAAACCATCTAATTTTCCAAGCTACTTGAAAGAATTTCAAAGATATCCCATCTTCGGATCAATACTCAATAAAAAGCTCAACAAATAATATATCAAATAAGATGGATTTCTTAAAACCCTACGAATAGAGTCGGGATCAAACTCATTCAAACCCAAACTCTAAGCAACAAAATGATCATCAACACAATTTTCCGCATAATAATACAGAAAGAACATCTTCACAACAAGGATATACTCAATAGACATGATAGATAAATCACACAAAATGGCTTCTCACAAGGCCACCAAACTCAAATGACCGCAAAAATGCACGTCGTTGATAATAGCTCAAAGATAGAATATACTCAAGAACAAGAATATAAGTTCAAATTATCTTTACTAAAAGATATTCACAATTTTAAATCTCAACATCTTTTAAATTTTTAAATCTCTTTTTTCAACATTTGAAAATTTCTCAAGCTCTTTACTATATTACTTAGTAAGTAATTTAAAACTCAAAGTTAAACTCAAATTTCTTCTCTTACTTCAAAATTAATTTCCAAAGAAATTTGTAAATCAATAATAATATTCCTCAAAATAAATTAAGGGTTTAAATTCTCTTTACTCTTCTCTTAAAACATCCAATGTACATAATATAGAGTCTAAAATCTCAAAATATACTCTCAATAAAGTATAGCTCAAGAATATTCTCACCTATTCTCATCTTTTTAATTTAAAATAAATAAATGGCATTGCCTCGCCATTGAGTCTTTAATAAATAAATATATCTATTGGCTGCAGAGTTGACCGAACGATCAAAACTGCCTCGCCACTCTATTACTCATCTCTAAAATCAATGGCTGCAATTACCATTCAAAAATAAATTTAATATTTAATCTCAAACTATTATTTTCAAAATCTCAATCCTTAAAACACAAATCTTCGTGTTTGATTGCCTCATCATAGCATTTAGGAGATTCCTATCGATAACGTTGATCATGCGTATCGACCAGAACTCTTAACTACTCGATGGATAACCCAACACTCTCAAATCATTACTATGAAAAAAATACTACTCATATAAATATATTCTCAAAACATTCTTTGATTTTTAAAATATCTCAAACCTCCAATTTCTCTTTTTAAAACTCATGTATATAGCTTCAATAACTCAAAGCAAAGAACATTAAGAGAATGCATCGAGATATCCTAGAATATGCCATTCACAAAATCAACAGAAGGAGATGGAGTGTTCGTCAACTCCTACAAGACGACGAGCCACTCTCGAAAATCATCAAAACAAAAGATAAGCTAGATATTCTTCTTGAAGGAGAAGATGCACACAAACAACAAATCATTACATCAAACAAAGTAATGCTACAAAGGATAACACCGATTGAGTATTCGAAAAGGATAGCTCAAAGAAACTGAATGATAAACTCAATCGAATTCGAATAATCTAGAAACTCACCTCATTCCTTAGTGGATATCCTCGTGGAAGGATAATCAAAGAGCTAAGAGCCAGGAATAAGGTTACCTCAACATTCGATTGCCTGATTGGATGTCAAATCCAAATGGACTCACAAAAATCAACAAAGTGACCTTGATTGGAATTCGAGATGTATCATCAACATCTCGATACTCAAGAGTGATTACAGAAACATCGGAATCATCATTAACATTCCAAAGTGATAGAAATAATGACCCAATCAAATTAGGATGCCTAAATAAATAAAGGATCCTATAACAACCAAAAGGATCGGACTTAACATCAAATAAGTCAATCTATCTCAAATCAAATACATCTCAATATAGTGAGTAATTAACAAATACTCACTAAAGCAGCAACAAATAGAAAATTCGGAATGCTCACAACAAGCCAATCGTTGTGGACCCCTTAATAGGATTCACAACTCTCAAGGGAATGCAACATGAATGCTTTAAGGAAATCAATCAGCTCCATCGATACGAACTCACTCGCAACGACAAAAATAAGAATACAATAATCCTAAATAAAATTATTTACGATAATATGACATCAAACTCTATTATGGAATACTACGGAATACAATATACATATTCCTAGACATATTCCATCTCAACATATCCTAATACACGAAAAAGAATCAAAGCACGATTCGAAAACAAGCTCGAATAAAGGACAATGATTCACTCGTATTGTACTTCGATGTATCGTGATATACTTACTGTTCTATGTTTATTCTACTTTGTTCTGACCACAGCTCTGATACCAAGCTGTAACGCCCCACCCCGAGACCCACCTTAGTAAAGAGAATTAACGAGTAATTATGTCTACTAAAGCGGAGAATAGGGTTGGTTAAGGGCGACCATCTATAACTTTGTCTTAAACATCTACTGAATACGTCGATAAATGCAATATAATTTTTCTTTTCTATCTCAATGGATCGACATACACAGTAAATGTTTAATCGAAAACTATAGGTGGTTGACGGATCTATCAGAACAAAATACAATAACTAAATGTAAAGCACATCACAGAACAGTAATCGACATCATATATATACATATACACTGATACATGTTTAGTACAATACAATATGAATACAATAAAGGTGGTACTCGACCACACCATGTACATCAAATCCAATGTAAAAACATCAGAGTATGCGGAAGAAATAAACTACTCAAGCGAAAGAAGAAATGATATCCAACACCAACTTCAAGCTAAGTCCAATAGATGATACCTGAAACAACTCGGTCTGACCCGAGTATAAATACACGGGTCAGTCTAGCTACCCAAATCAGTCAATATCGATAATATAAAGCATAATGGATATAGTGATACTTCTTCTCGAATGAGGAAAAGGATTAGATAACTCATAGCTCAATACTTAAGTAACAAACGCTACCTAAGTGACAAAATACCTCGAAAGAGGTAACTAAACTCAATACTCAATAAAACACAAGTGCCTCATATCATTAGCGATAACCCATAATGAACTCAAAACAACTCATGTAAAACTCAAGAAAAAAATCAAATGGTTCGATGAACCATTACTCCAAAAGGGAGAAAACTCATCTCAATCACAAATAGAAGTCATGAAAGCAACACAAGACAACTCCATAAGAATGTGAGATCTCAATCATAAGTAGGCCAAGACAGCTAAATCTCACACATACATATCAATCATAAAAACTCATGGAACTCGATACGAATTCAAACTCAATAAAGAATTCGATGCATGTTCAAAACTCAGAAAATCTTAACATTAATGCGCCAAAACGGCGAATTCAAAACTCAAAAAACCTGGATTGGCCATATCCTTGAATACAATGCCGAAGCAATGCTGCACGTGCTAAACTCAGACGGCCGAAGCCTTAGACAAGGTCGCTGACACCTTCCAAAGCAGTTCGTCCTCATGACAAGGTCGCTGACACCTTTCCAAAGCAGTTCGTCCTCATGACAAGGTCGCTGACACCTTTCCAAAGCAGTTCGTCCTCATGACAAGGTCGCTGACACCTCCAAAGCAGTTCGTCCTCATGACAAGGTCGCTGACACCTCTCAAAGCAGTTCTGTTAGGTAAACATCGTGAATGTGTCACAAACTCACGGATAGGAACCCGAAAAGTGTTAATGTGTGTCCCATACCACACATTCGCACTTTGCGGTTTACTAGCCGTTAGTTGATGCCACACTAAAAACATCATAAAACTCAGAAAATTATATCTCGCCTAGTCTCATTGGCGAGTGATAAAAAGATACCATACTTGTCTCATCTCATCGACAAGTATTAAATGACATCATAACTTGTCTCATCTCATCGACAAGTGAAAAACATCATGATGGTTTCTCATAAACCATAAATCTCAAAATATGAAATCATAAACTCAAGACTTGCCTTATGTCATTGGTAAGTAAATAAAACATCGTGATGGTTCTCATCGATCAAACTCCTACATAGGAGATCTCAAACCATAATATTTGCCAAATATTGGCCATCTTAAATAATTCCAATAAATAGGAATTATAAAACTCAAAATACGTCATAAAATAACAAAACATCTCAGAATCATTAAACTCAAAAAGCTTCGATCGTACAAGTCCGAAATTAACCGAAATAGTACACGCACATGTCCCATACCACGTGTTTTACTAAATCGTTTAATTCTCTTTCTTATATGTTCGAATAGTACAAAAGTGTGTGTTTTATATTTAAAATAGTTTACTAGAGAAAACAAGCTTTTAAAACTTTTTCCCGAAAAGATTAATAAAACCCATATTTGAAATTCTTTTATTATAGGGAATAAATAGGTTTTTATTTTATTTTTATATTAGAAAAATAATTTTAAAATACTATATCATAATAATTTGAAATGTCAATTTATTTCAAAAATTACTTCAAAAATTGTTTAGTGAAAACTGTACTCGAAAACAATGAAAAACAAGAAAGATTACTCAAGACCGATAACTTGAGTTCAATACGAATTCAATTCAAATTTAATTAAAAATCAATCCGAATTCTATTTAAATTTGAATTTTAAAATTTTCAAATATAGCTAGCCTATAGATAGGCATCATAGCTCTCAAAAATCTCAAAAACATCATCAAAACCGGAAGAGAATAAGAGTAAAAATGAGCTAATACAATTCTAAGGTCAATGTTAGTTGTTGTTGTCATCTTATTCTCAGGACAGCAACTTATAACCGTAATTTCAACCAAGAAAAATTCAAAATTCTTGAAAAAACAATGAAAAAATCTTGTAGTACATAATTTAAGCTTTCCGAAACATCTAAAATTATCAAAATCGGATAAGGAACGAAGAAGTTATGGCCAATTTTGTTTCAGCCTTAAGCACAGAGCAAACATTGCTTTTGCTCTCGGGACAACAGTAGAAAAATTGGATTTTGACATAGCAAACCTCTAAATTACAGAAAACACAATACATGAAAGTTGTAGAATATGATTTGTTCTTTCCGAAACATATAAAATTTTGAAAATCGGATCAAAATCAAAGAAGTTATGGCCAATTTTGTTTCTGCCTTAAGAATAGAGCAAATATTGCTTTTGCTCTCGGGACAACAGTAGAAAAATTGGATTTTGACATAGTAAACCTCTACATTACAGAAAACACAATACATGAAAGTTGTTCCTTATAAATATATCTTCCAGCTAGAAAAAGACTCACTCAATTTCGATTTGTCCTTCAAAAGTTATGGTAATTTAAAGATCAGGTTTCAACAAAAAAAAAAATTGCACAGAGCAGAACTGTTTACATCAGTTTCAAACTAAATTTCGACCCTATAGATCATAGAATTAGCAGAAACTTACAACATGAAAGTTGTTCTTTTATGTCTTAACTTTCTAACAAAAAGAAGTATACATAATTTGGGTTTATGGCTTAAAAATTATGGCCATTTTACTGTCAGATATCAACTCAGGAAATTTCAAATGGTTGTGTTATAACATCAGTTTCAAACTTAATTTCGACCCTTTTAGACATAGAATTTCGAAAAATGATTCAAATAGAACTTATATATTATTTAAATATCTTTCTATCACAAAAAGAATCAACGAATTCGGATCATTCTACACTGAGATATTGCTCTTTTACTGCAGCAATGTTCATAAAATAATAATTCAGCAACCACTTTGCAAATTTCAACTATTCAATCAAATTACTCAAATCATTCAACTATTTATTGATATATATCACTCAATTCAAAGAATTAATACTTTGTAGAGATAGATATGTGAATTTGCAACTCACTTTAGAAATTTGAAGAGCAAACCCCATGGAAATTTGAAGAAAGATGGAAGCTTGCCATTGATTTTAGCTTCTAGAATATGAAAAAGAGGTTTGTAGAGACATGCAAGTACAAAAACTCAATTACAAACATTAACTCACAAAAAAATCAGAAATAGATGAGAGGAATTTGGGTTTTGGCTTTGATTACCTGAAGTAAATTGGCTTTGAATTGATTATTACAGCAAATGATTGACTAAAGTTGGGGATTTTGGCTTTTGTTTTCAAAGAGGAAATGGGTTTATCTTCCTTTTTCTTAATCTACAGGAAGAAGGAAAAATACAGTACGTTATAGAAATGAGAAGGAGATGTTTCTTCTTTTCTGGTTATGAAATTTAATGGGCTTAGACCCAACAACTAAATTAATTTAGCCTCTAAATGAAATTAACACACCAAAATCACTTATACACTAATATATTTCAAGTTAAAACAATTATATGTAAATATTTTCACTTCTATAAAATCACACAACATATTTTATGTTCTAAAATTTATTTTACAACAAAATAAAAGATATTTTTGAATTAAAAATTATTTTCATTAGTAAAAATTCTTATTTTAATTAAATAAACAATTTACACAAATATCTACACAAAAACCATTTTCAACTCCAAAAATTACACAAAAATAATTTTCTTGTATAATAAAAGGCAACAAACCATTTTAACATTATTCTTACTTCCAAAAATTATTATTATTATTTTTTCCAATAAATTACCAAATTAATATATTCATTTTCCACCATTTATTACCAACATTATCATATTAACTCCATTTATTCTTTCCAAATTCATTGTTTGTTCAAAATAAACAATTTTTAAGTCTCCAATTTATTTTTATTTCTCCATTATTAAATTATAACCACTGTTATAATTAAATTTTCAGGTAATCGCCAAAACCAAGGTTGTTACATAATAGTATAGAAATAAAATAAAATAAAATTTTATTTAAGCATTTTAAAATAAAATGAAATAAAATAAAGTAGACTGAATTTAGATCCAACAAGAAATTGATGAATTAATAGGTTAGGCAATGAGTTCTAATCCAAACCATTAACTCTTATACCCTTAATATATATATATATATATATATATGTATGTATGTATGTATGTATGTATGTATGTATGTATGTATATCTTCCCTTTCAAGGGTAATTATATTCATCAAATTAAACTATTAGTTAAAGGAATAAAATGGAATGTTTTGATTAATGGATTTTGTATTAAGGGAAATAATTAATAAAATTAGACAATGAGAGATATTAGTCAAACCATTAACTCTTACCCTTAATATAAATAATTACCCTTTGATGTGAATAAGGAAATAAGGAAATGCATAAACATTTCCCTATTCTCATTCAAGGGTAATTATATTCATTAAATTCGGCTAATAATTGAATGAATAAAACATGGAATATTTTAATGAAGGGATTTTATATTAAGGGAAAGCAATTAATAGGATTAGGCAAGGGATATTAGCCCAAGCCCAAATTAGTAGATCTTATACCCCTAGAATACGTATATATATATTCTTCTTCTCATCCATTTAATTCCACCAAAGCAACAAAAAAGGAGTGTCATTTCTAAGGAAAAGAAGAGGGAAAACAAACCAACAAATATTCAAGCTCCGTTTTTAAAGAGAAGAAGAGATTACTAGCTAGGCTATTAACTTAGGTGTGTAATTCTTGCCTTATTTAATATCTAAATCAATTTTGGTTTGGATTTTTATATGTGTTTATGTTTCAAATGATGAAAACCATGTTTGGTTGATGAAAAAATTAATCCACACGTTCAGTAATACATGAATGGAAAATTCTACTTCAACACAGATAATTACTTAGCCCCTCTAAAATAAATAAAATTTTAAAGACTAAAATACCCTTAGAAAGCTGCTTACTTTCTTTCTTCTCAATTCCATTACCTTCTTACGTGAGTTTCTTACTGTCTAAGCCATCGCTTCTTCAAAACCCTAGTTTCCAAATCAGTTAAGAAAAAAATTCAATTTTTCACTACTAGCTGATGGATTTGAAGAGAAGAATGAATTATTAACGTAATCACAACAGGTAATTCAAAAAAAAACTTGAAAAGTATTTAATGTTTTGCAAATACAATTGTAGGCTGTTGATCACGTGAATTAGTGATAATTTACGCATGGGGTATACTAGGTTTCTGGCTTAATCTTGCAAATAATTGCATGAATTTTTACACATCAACGCAGAAACCTACGTGGCATTGACACAAAACCATGGAATCACCTTGCGTGGCAGTTCATTTTTCTTTTTTTCCGTTTGAACTTTTCAGCATTTGATGGGGAGGGTAGTTTTGAAAATGGTAGGAGCCTAATAATTTATATTTTGGATTTAAAGACATTTTTAATTTTTGAGGGGCTACTAAGTAAATACTCGAGTTGAAATAGAATTTGCCTACATGAGTTAACCTTCTCCAAATTCTTTGAATTTTAATATATTTTTGCCTAATTCTAATAACATATCATTTTCTTCCTTTGCCACCTTGACATTTCAAAAAATAGCATGCACATTACTTTTTCGTTTTCACTCCTAGTGTATTCCAAAAATACCCTTAGACTATTTTGCCTCCCTATTTTTATATTCAATTTTCCTCTATAGTAAAAGCGTCAGCCAATTCTCAAAGATGTATCCACTTCGATGGAGAGAGAGGTAAGATCTAAGCACAAACAAGGTTTCCATTTTAATTTTGTTTTTTCGCTTCATTTCTTTTAATTATTTTCCAGCTATTTCAATTGTATCGCATTTGGATTGTTTTTTTATTAAAAAACACTAATTTAGTTATAAAAGTCATCCACTTTTACGGTAAATGTCAAGGGGAAGAAGTGGAGAATATGAAAAGATAAAAATCATATCAGCCTAAATAATTACAGAGGTATATTAGTTAATTACTTTAAAATATTTTTAGTGGGGTAAAAAAGGAAGAAAATGCTATGTTAATAATATTAATCTATAATGATTATAACATTGAAACAAAAGTTAATTTTAGTTTTAGTATGAATTTTATAAAATTGAAATTATCTAAATCTTTGCATGAAGTGACAAACATTAAATAGTTTGATGTGCTAGATAGACATTTCCTATATGCAAAATCACAAATGAAAGAATATGCAGCACAACTTCCAATACCCTTATAGAAGGCAATGAAAGAACCACCTTTTAAATTATCCAAATTTCACAGATATGTTTGCACAAATATAAATATTCGTTAGATGACACATCTTTTAATTTTGTTGTTCCAAAGATAAATAATAATGAAATATGAGACCATAACCAGTGGACGAAACAATATTTATGTTATGTAAGGAAGAATGCATGGCAATAACATGATGGTAGAATGCAATGTCGTAGCTGAGCATCAGCTTCATAGTTTTTGTAGTGTGACAATGATTAGGGAACATGTAGATTTTTTACACATGATGATGCTACAAAAGTTATGCTGCTATAATTTAGCAATGTTTTGAAGTATTATTAATGCATTAAAATTATCCATAATCCTGTTTTCTTTTGCAAGTAAAATTTATGTTTACAAAAATTTATAAGAATAATGTTTTTGGGTTGGACTATGGTGATAATAAATAGAGATAATTTTAGATTTTGAACAAATTGATAATTCTTACAAACCATTATCATATTTTGTAAGTAGAGCATTTGTTGTGTTTGGAACACAACCACTTCCTTATATTATAACCAGATTAAATTTTCCTTACAAAATTTTGTTTTTCATTAAAAAATGGTGATGTCTTATGTATAATATTTTTTGATGGTTAAATATAAATATAAATTCACATAAACATGAAAACAAAAACATTTATTTTTTCAATGATAAGATAAAAGTATCTAATCATATGCCGAAAAAATAGTAGAAGTTGTCATTTAATGTAAATTAAGAAATTGTGTTGGTAGAATACTCGGGCAACAAGTAGAATTGTGACGAGTAGAATTCTGATCGGCAAAAATCATTGGAATTAGATGAAACTCAAAGGAGGGGCTCTAGAGCATGAGGGGAGCCAATGTTTCAAGTCGCATCAAAATGTGGTCGGTAGAATACTCTAGCAATAAGTAGAATTAAGTATTCTTAAATCTCCATAAAATACTTTAAAAAAATGTAAAATAATTAACATTTAATTATTATATGGAATAATAATCTATTATCTTTATAACATTATTAATAATTAATAATGTCCTTTAAAACCTGATTAATAATTAATAACCATTCTCTAAAAAAGCTTTATTAGACAATTAAATTTTCAAATTAGAAGAGGCTTAGCTATTTCAGTGGTACTTAATCATTAATTCCCTTATTATCCAAGTTATAATATGCGGTTTACGTAACATCACATATGTAAATTAAACTCATAATTAACAGTTGATTGTTAATACGACATTATCTAATAATAATCAATTGGATTGTAATTAAGAGTCAACACTAGTGTAATAGCAGAACGGGTTAATTCTACTAAACAGATGTCCAAATATAACCTACCTAATTAATAGCAGCATAATTGTAATTTATTCTACTAAATAGGTGTCCAACTATTTTAACTAACGAAACGGTGTCTTAATTTCGCTAATCAAATGTGCAATTACCATATTCAGTCCAACCCAATTCGATAGTATTTTATTTTTCCAATTAATCATCAAAATAAAGCTATATATATTCATAGCAACCTTATTAATTAAAATAACCTGTCAGTTTTCATATGTCATAAATTCATACTTATCCAGGGTTGTGAATAAATTACACTAAAACGTTGTGCATGTCAGTATGAATCCAATGCAAAAAATTGGGTAAATTGGATTTCAAATGACCAAGATATGAATTTTTAAATTTAGACTTAAACCTAAATTAAACTAATAGAACTAAAATTTACCACCACAATTTCCTTCAGGTCGAAGTCTAAAATAATCCAACCCGCACCAATCTAAATAGTATCTTCTTCCCCAAAAGTACCCCCTCAATTTATCCCCTAGTGCATGACATGCACATGCACACTCGACCGAGGACAACATCGTAGAAACCATGACAGCCGGCATGTCGCCTTTTGAATTCCCATCATGATGGACCCCTCTGCATCATGTGCATGCGTCCCTCATCCGACAGACCCTCCATATTGGCCATGAAAATCGCATGCAGGAAAAAAATCGCATCACTTATTTGCCTCGTTTTTCATCAGAAAATTACCCATCGAGCGCCTCTCTACCGTTAACACAATGTCGAGCTCCAAGTCTGCATCGCTGACCAAATCGGTAGTTAACCCAAACCTTTGGTTACGATGATCGTCAATCATCAACATGGAATCGCATCGAAATTTCATCGAAAATTATGCACTTCGATACAAACTCAACGATGCTAGTGGCATCGAACGATTCGTCCTAGATCAAGATAATTTAATTTTTGAATATTTTGAACAATATTTCTCCTTTACTGTAATTCGACGATTTGTCCCCCTACACTTGATGAAAACACATTCAATCAATTTCTAAAAATACTTTGGTTGATATGAATAACTTTCATTTAGGTCACTTGGATTAAAACAAAATTGTTTGGAATGTATTGATTTTTACGTTCATCAATGAAACTTTATACATATAATAGAGGAAGTTTAAAATTGAAGTTTCACATACGTCGGTAAAAACATAAACCTTCACCTTTCTGATTTCAAGTTGAACTCCACTTTTTTTCCTAATCAAGTTAGGCTATCAAAAGTCCTTTTTTCGTTTGAAATGAATGACACAATCATTTCAATTGAAGGACGGAAGAATGGAAGTTGAGGCTTTTTAAGATAAATGTACAGGTAGTATTCTCCTTACCTCTTACTCTACCATCTAAGAAATAGGGTATGATCTCACTATGGCTATTTAAATATTTCATTTTCATTTTTTTCTTTTATATAAATACATAAATAATATATTATATTCATTTCTTTATTTACTTATTTTATACGTGTGTATATGTACATATGTTCGTTTCTTTATTTACTTATTTTATTTGTGTGTGTATATTATTCATTTCTTTATTAACTTATTATTTATGTTCTCCGTCAATAAATAAATAACTTGATCATTAGTCAGAGTCTTGCAAGTCTTCATCAATGGGGACTAGGGTTTTTCTTCCCGCCGCCCCTTCATTTTCAATTCGTCCTCTTCTTTTCTCTCCCTAAATTTCTCGCTCTGTTCTCCCTTAACCCCAGCTTTTCCTATTATTGTTATTTGCAACCCTTTCCTTCCATTATCCCTTTTTTTCTTTCTCAGTTACAATCGACCTGCTTTCCCCACCTCGCGTCTCCGTTTCAATTTCGACCTTCTTCTGGCTCGAGTTCTTTGGTCCTAGTTTCAGATCTTCCCACCTTGCTTTCCCTCGGTTAATTTTGCCCTTGGCGACTACCTGCAGCGGAAGTGACGATTTTTTGTTCTCGGTAGGCGCTTTGGTTTCGCTCGTCTTCGCTCTGGATCTTATCCTCTTCTGGGCTGGGTTGTTGTTGGTTTTTTTGACGCTATGTATCGAATCAGGTTTGTATTGTTTTCTAATTTTGGGTTTTTGTGTTGATCGATCTGTCTTGGTAAATTTTTTCTGGTGCTACGTGGCTTCATGCGGTGCTTCTACCGCTGTTGCTCTTCGTTTACTTCATCTTTTTGGTCATTTTCTGGTTCAGGGTGGAGGGTTTCTGAGTCGCTTCTTCTGTCAGTGCTTGGATCCTTTGTTGGCGATTGGGTCCTGTTTTCGTCCTCTTCCTTGGGCTCTTCTTCCATCTCCAGCTCTTCCTCCTCCATTGGTTCTTCCTCCTCCTTAGGTTCATCCTCTTCCACGGGTTCTTCCTCTTCCTCAGCTTCCATAAGAACCTATGGAAGAGGAAGAGATCATGGAAGATGAAGAACTCAAGGAAGAGGAAGAACCTTAGGAGGAGGAATAGCTGATAGAGGAAGGAGAGCCTAAGGAAGAAAAAGGGATGGTGGAGGAACTTATTCCTATAGGGAAATTTAAGGAAAATTCTGATGGGGGAATGAATGGGGATGAGGGGAAGGTTAGAGACGATCCATAGTTGGAGGAGGGCATGTACGATGATTGGTTCAAGGCAACTGATGCTGATTCCCAGTGGTTCGAATCTTGAATCATATGGATTTTAGATGATGAAGGGGACTTATATATTTGGATAGACCTTCAGAAGAAGGTTCATATTAGAATAGTATACCTTTTCTATAGGGTTACTATTTCTTATGGTATTGTATATGGGTAATTGGACGTTATTTGGTATGTATGGGAACTCTAGTCCATGGAGTATCTGATTAGGCATTTATTGTTTAAATATCTTTAGTACGTTTGACTTGATTCATTATGGTATGCGAGTTGATGTTATTCCTAATGATTGTTTGAATTGGTTGTTGAATGATAGAGTATTCCAAATAATTATCTTTCTAGGTAGGATGAGATACGAGTTTCGGGTTCAAAATTATCTTATGATAGGAAGAGTGTAATAGACTAGAAATTTAGACGGTCTTGTTATAGATGTTAAATCAAAGTTCCGAATTTAACTTTTGATTAATTTATTTTATCATAGAGGATATAGATAACAAGTAAATGAAGAAATGAATATGTATATATAGACACACACACAAAAAAAAAAAGTAAATAAATAAATGAATATATATGCGTAGATACACAAATTAAATAAGTAAATAAATAAATGAATATATATACACACACACACAAATAAAATATGTAAATAAAGAAATGAATATATATATATATATATATATGTATGTATATGTATATGTATATGTATGTAAAAAATGTGTAAAATGAAATACTTACATTACCATAGTGAGGCCATATACTATTTCTTAGATCATACAGAGAGAGATAAGGAAAGAGGTAAGGGGAATACTACTTGTACATTTCCCTTGAAAAGGCTCAACTCCCATTTCTACCATTCTTCAATTGCAGTATTTGAGATATTCGTTACAAATTAAAAAGAAGGATTTCTGAAAGCTTAACTTTCTTAGGAACAAAAGTGGAGTTTAACTTGACATCAAAAAGGTAAGGGTATATGTTTTACTGACTTATGTGAAACTTGGATTTTAAACTTCCCTTGCTATATGTATAAAGTTTCAATCATGAACATTCAAAAATCAATGCATTCCAAATCGTTGAGTTTTAACCCAAGTAACCTAAATGAAAGTTATTCATATTAACCAAAAATATTTTTGATTGCACATTTTTTCGTCAATCAGCATTGTGTTAAGGGAGGAGAGGCGCTAGATTTTCATTGTCGTCATGAAGGGTCGGTAAGAGGTAGGGAGGCGCGCACATGATGCGGAGGTGCACGCCATGGAGGGCATTCATGGGAGACATGCCAGTGGTCTTGGTTTCAGTGCTAGTGTCCTCGGTCAAGTGCGTATGTGCACATCATGCGCCGGGGGATAAATTGAGGGGGTAGTTTTAGGGAAGAAGATACTATTTAGATTAGTGTGGGTTGGATTATTTTGGACTTCGTCCCGAATGAAACTGGGGTGGGAAATTTTAATTTCTGTTTTAATTTAAGTTTGAATACTAAATTTAAAAATTCATATCTTGGTTGTTTGAAATTCGATTTACCTATATTTTTCTATGTTGGATTCGCATTGACGGGCATAACATTCTAGTGTAACTTATTTATAGGCTTGGTTAGTATACATTTATGGCATATACAAACAGATAAGATTTAAATTATGTTATTTGAGTTAATAACATCGCTATGAATTTATTACCTTCATTTTGATATCTAATTGGCAAAATAAAATAATGTCAATTTGGGTTGGAATAGAATATGGAAATTGGACATTTGATTAGCATAAAACACTGTTCCGTTAAAATAAATAATTGGACACATGTTTAGCAGAATAAATCACCATTCTGCTATTATTAACCGAGTAGGTTATATTTGGGCATTGTTTAGCAAAAATCCCTTTCTGCTTCTACACTTATGTGGACCCTTAATTACAATCCTTATTATTAGATAAGCATCGTATTAATAATCAATTGTTAATTATGATAATTTAGATATGTGATCTTATGTAAATACCGGATTATAACTTGGATGATAAGGGAATAAATGATTACGTACCAATGAAATGGCTAAGCCACTTCTAATTTGATAAGTTAATTATCTAATAAAGTTAATTTAGATAATGATTATTAATTAGTAATAAGGTTTTAAGGGAAATTATTAATTATTAATAATTTTCAATAAAGTCCATTCATTACACTCAAACTAAGTTTTTTTCATGCACAAGGATTGATAAAGTTATATTCGACCGCTTACAGTATGAAATTAAAGATTTATTTCAAAATAATAGACAACTTAACTTGTACAATTCATTTGGATTTGTTATATAATTATATAAAAACACATTGAATGTAACAACCCGGATTTTTTGTCTTTGATTTTGAACATTTAATTTATTTTAAATGTTGAGTTTTGAGATGTGAATAGAATTTTAATATGGAATTTAATGATCAAATAAGTGAAATGAATTTACATTCCAATTATAGCGACTTACTGAATAAATTTAATTATTGAATTTATAAGTGAAAATCGTTAAATAATTTGAAATTAAAGTTGTTTATGAATCGAAAAGATTCCTATTGTTGGTATAAGTTCTATTTGAATTAGAAATTAGTTACTAAGATTTTAAAACTGAAATTTTGTAAGATTTCGTAAATTTTAGAGATCGTCAATGTAATCAATGCGTTAAAATAGCAATCCGAGCCACACTCCCTGAATTCAACGAAACTAGTTCTATTGGATTCATAATCGTGTATTATTATCATAGTTCAAATTTCGTAGCATTTGGAATTAACGTTTTATCGTACAGGATACAAGTTGAATTTTATATCGAGAATTCAATATAATAATTAGGTCCAAAGAGTTATCTTCTCCATACGATCGAATTAGGACTCGAAACTATGTCCATTGCGTTCAGAATGGAGGTATAACATTATAAATGTCTGGCGGCATACCTCAAATAGGGGTTCTAGATTTTGAGTTGCATAGAGCGAGATATTTTGATTTTGAAATAAAATGAAAAAGATCAAACCCTATCTTTTATCACAACCAGCCTACGTCTGAATCGTTCGAATCAAGCTACCCTTCAATTTAAGGGACGCGACATTTTCCTCCCAACTTAATTACTTCGAACGAACAAATAAAAAAATTCCGAACCAAATCAATTCGTTTAGGAAAGAAATAAAAATGGGGAAGTTTATACAAAATTCTTTAATCGAAATGGAATAGCAGAAAAATATTTACTCCTTCTCCTTCGTTTTACAACCTGAACCACCTCTTCATTCTTTCCTCTTTCCTATTAAAATCAGAAAACCATTCAAAAAAATCAATGGCGCACGATCGCCGATAATCGAGGCAGCACATGGTTTTTGGGGTTTGACGGCACGTGTAGGAGAAGAGACGAGTTCTCGTTTGATGCTGGGCTTATTTCTCTGGAGTCTGATTACTCGTACGCGCGAAGTGAGGGGTGGTATTGCGCTCGATCACGATGCTGGGACAGCGACGCTATGGGTTATGGGGTTAGCGTGTATGATGAAGTCGTGAAGGTGGCGGTACTTTGGGAAGCACAAAGTCATGGTGGTCATTGCGACCTAGTCGAGAGCGAGAGAGTTTGGGGCGGAGGCATTAGGCACTAAGGTGAAAAGATGGGGTATTTTGGGTTATGATAGGGTGAGTTGCGGTGCGATGGTGAGGAATAAAGTCGGAGTTGGAGGAATGGGTTGATGATGTGGTTCGACGAAGGGGGTCAGGTGAGGCGAGATAATTGAAAAGTAAGGATTATTTGCGGAGACGACAAGAAGAAGTTATAAAATAATTTATTTTGATTAATTTTAATTAAAGAATAATTGGTTTATTAACTATAATTAAAATTGGAATCAATAACTCATATAATTCATAATTTGCTGACGAGGTCTAAAAATCATGAAGAAACGTGTCGAGCTTGGATCGGATTGCAAAATAAAAATCAAGGTGAGAAATTCTTAATCATTTGGTTTGCCAAATTTAAATACAAATGTTTAAATTTAATTATTGGATGTTTGATTGGATTGATAAATTATAATTTTCTGTTGGATGATTATATTATATATAGTAGTGTACATATCAGTAGTTGGATTGATATTTCTGCATATTTTAGCGTATAAGACCATATGCACTCCGCAAAATAACAGATGATCCTACATACCGCGTTATCCCCCTCAAAGTGGGATTGGTATTTTTATGTTGTATTAACATCAGTGAAGGCATTGAAAACAGATTGGAGGGAAACAACTGGATTCCTCAAAAATTATATTGATCGTTTTTCACACATAATAATTATGATGTGTTAGAAAAATCTATTATAGATTGTTGTTGTGATGTGGATTATTAGATTCTACAGTAGCACTGGCCTAACTTTGGGTATTTTAAATACCATAAATATTATTTTTGGAGTTTGAAGGAATTTAAAAGTAGATTTCGAATATAAAAATATTTGTACAGAAATTTCGATTATTTTCAAGAAATTGACTTGGATAAAAACAATAATTGATTTTGGTGCGCATTCAACTATTCATAGAAATATTATGAATAGAAATTTTAAAATAATTTATACAAAGAAATTTTTTAATGACGGATATTAAGCTGATATTTTCTGGAAATATGGAAAGAAGTTGGAACTAATAATAAAATAGGAATATAGATTTTATAAGAGAATGGACTTATAAAATGGAATTTAATAAATGAGATTATTTTTATAAAAAACGAAACTCAAGGAGTTATAAAATTTATAAACGATGTTTATAAATAAAGGAAATTGATATCAGATGATAAATTGAGAATATAAATTTATAGGAAGAATTTATATTAGAATATGGGAATAGGATGAGAAAGAAATAATGGATATTATTTTTGAAGTGGAAAGGGTTAGGTAGATCGAAATGGAAGCGATATGATGGAAATCGGGAGGAATTTATAAATTGAATTGGCTATTCTGATTTTAAAAATATATTTAAAAATGTAAAAGGTTAAGTTTGTTTGAAAAGGAAAATTTTATTATTGAACAATGAGATTTTAAACTAGTTGGGATTGAAATAGTTTAGTACGTGTATTTTTTTTAACTATTTGACATTTATTTAAATAAATCCTAAACTTTAAAATCAGCTTTGGAAAGTGATGTTATAAAAAGCATTTCGATATTTTAGATAATTACTTGAACATGTCTTAGAAATAAATTATTATTACTCTTTTAAATACTTATTATATATATAGAGTTTTGTGATGTTTTAAATTTATTTATAAATCTTCATGGAAATGGGGTTATTCACTATATGGGATTTATAAGAGAAATCACAAAGTGGAATGGGGGAAAAGTAAGAAAATTTTGGAAGTAGTTAAATAAAAGTAAACTTCAAAAAAATGAAATAAAATTCATAAAAGATGTATAAAGGGAAATTGGAATTATAAGCAAGTATATTTGAATCTGAAAAGTATTAGAGGAAATTAATAAAGGAAAAACGGAGCTTATAGAATTCGTTCTAAAACGAGTTATGGAATTTACAAATAAATTATTAAATGATTTTTGAGAAAATAGGAAATATTTGGAATGTTTCCTAAGTGTTGAACATAAAAATGGGGTTGGAAAAAAAATGTTCTAAGTATTATATAAGTTTGGGAATATTCCATTGGAAATACAAGGATTTGAATTCGTTTCAAACGTTGGAAATTTTAGAAGGGATTTGAATATATATACACACACCTTATAAAGATATCTGGAAATAAATTTTTAAAAATTTATAATAAGGAATGATGTCTGCTTATGGATGTTTTATTGATGGTTAAATAACCGACTATCAATTTTGGCCAAATTCGTTGACCGTTTCGAAAAGACCGGGATCTGCTTTGCTTTATTACAACATGATAGGGGATTCTCGCTTCGTGTTTGGTGGCGAGTAGGAGACCCATACTCCTATAGTCCTGGATGGTTGGTTGCAGTCAAGAGGCTGGCAATAAAAGCAAATTCGAGGTACCAATGTATGCCATGGTGGAAAGCGACACGGTTGGTATCAAAGCTGAAGGTTAAGAAATAACCTTGGCTCTAGGGGGATTACTCATTAGAGATAGGGTCAGCAGTATCTTGGAATGAGTTTGAGTGTATTAATAGGTATGAGCGTGTATTTTTAGTGAATATAAAATGTTTTATTGTGTTGGTTGATTTATTAAGTGGCTTACGAAATCTGATCGACACAGTCCGTACGACTGTATCAATAGGGGTTTCTAAACTCTTGAATAGAATAATTCGACACAGTATTGTTTTGGAATGCGTTAAATGAAATAATGTTACCCAAAGATATATTTTGATATAAAATAAATAATTTTTTGAAATTATTATATTTATTTGGAGTGTTTGGATGATAATATTATAATCTAACAAGATTATAAATTTGAAAGTGGTTTATATAACCAAATGAAAATTTGTATAAGTGTAAATTATACAAATGGGTTATAATTAAAATGGATTCAAACCAGAATTTGGAAATTTAAAATTTCGGAATCTTTGAGAAATGTTTAAAATGAGTTTGAAATAAGTATGTGGGAATTTGAAATTTCGGTGATTTTTGAAAAAAAAATCCGAAGTGGTTGGAAAGAGAAAGGATGATATTATTTTTCAAATATTTTCAGATGGAAATTGTTTTAAATGGATTTTAGAATTAATGAAGCACTGAATTCACTATAGTGCTGGAAAATAACTCTAGCGATGATGGCTGTATCATCAGTATTCATTTTCGAGTCTCTAAGTGACAGATTGCTACCAAAATAATTGATTTGGAGATTTTTGTTGAAAAACAAACATTGTTTTAAAACTTCCACGATAAATTATTTTTGGATAAAACCGAATTTGAGATTAAAATTCCAAGGAATGGTTTGTTGAGAAAAAAGATTTATATATATGTATATAATTGATTTCAGGTGGTTTGAAATAAGTGTCGGGTACTCAAAAATTTGGAATTAAAATTTTTAAATTAAAATAAAAAGTGAGAAAGTTAAAAGGGAAATTAAATTAAGTTGAAGGGATTAAATTTTAAAAATTTAATTGATTGTTGTTAGAATGGAATTTATGAAATGGTGATTTAACTTAAGGAAAAGTTAATTCAATTAAATTAAATGAAATGAGTAGTATGTGATGAAGCTAACAAAATATACGTGCATATGAATGTGCAAGTGAATGACACAAATTAAAATAAGTAAGGAAGTGTGGAAAAATTTGAAATTTGAATTAAATTCTTAGCTGATTAAATTGAATAAATTAAAAATAAATTTATTTGGAGAGAAATTTGATTTAAGTATGAATAACTCGAGTATGGTTTTGAAAAGGTGGTTAAAGGGAATTGAAATTTCAAATAAATGAATTGGATTTGAATCATATTGAATCGAATTAAAAAATTTAAATATGAATTATAAAATAACTACATAACTATAATGTATAAATTTGGATTAGATTAGAAATAATATCAAATTAAAGTAAATATAAATTTCGAGTTGTGAAATATTATATAACTATAAGTTATAAAATTTGAATGGCATAAAAAATTTAAGTGGAAATTTGGGAATTGTGAATAAATAAGTTTGAATAGCCTACAAAAATGGAGTTAATGGAATATTATGTATTAAGCTATAAAGAGATGTGTAAGTTTGAGCAAATAATAAAATAGGTATAACTCAATTATAGAGTAGATGAATTTGAGGAAAGTAAGTTGTGAACTTTATAATTGGAAAAATGGATTTTGAGGATATATAGCACTGAACTCACTACAGACGCTGGGAAATAATCCTAGTGATGACTACGCAGCATCATAAGTATTCATTTTTGAGTCTCTAAGATGGATTGCTACCGTAATTGATTTGTTCAGATTTGTTGAGCAAACAAATTTTGTTTTGGAAATTTTGAAGGAAATTTGTTTAGATAAAAAACCAGGCTTTGTTTAAATTAAAAAGAAAGGCACGATTAGGGATATTTGTGATTTAAAAATGATTTGAAATATATACCGGATGTTTAAAAATTCTGAAATCCTTATTTAATAATTTAGAGATTATTAGGAGATAAGTTATAAACTTATAAATGATGAATGATTTTGAAGAAAATATGGAAATTGAATTTTAGGATTAAAATAAAAAGCGGGAAAGAAAAATGAAATTTAACTTAGATTAAGATTGATGAAATTAGATTTATGAAATTTAATTGAGTGTGATTTGAATGGAATAAATTAGTGAAGTAGACTAGTTAAATGGATTAAATTGGAATGTGAATGAATTGAATTGAGAAATTAAAAAAATCAAATGGGAATAAATAAATTTCGATAGCTCATAAAAATTGAAGTTTATGGAGTAAAAATGTGCTTGGGCTATAAATAAGTGTAAATCTCGTGTTAAAATAAAATGTGAATATATTCGAGTATAAAATTGATGCAAAAGTGGAAAATAAGTTGGGTGGCTTACAAAAAGTAAAGAATTGAAATAGAAAAACCGAAAAATAAAATTGTTTGATATTTTGGTAAAGGAAATAAAAATTCAAACGCGAGTTATAAAGTAAAATTGAACTCAAATAAATTAGTTGAGTGATTCTTGAAATAAGAATCTAGTATTGATTTTGAAGTGAAGTAATTAGATAATTAATTAGTTAATGGAATTTGGTAATGGAAACTAACTTGATTAAATATTAGATTGTTAGTTAAAAATGGAATTTGAAAATGAAACACGAGTTTCTAAATAAAATTCGACATGGATTGTAAGTGAATTAAATAAAATTGGAAGCGTATCTAATGAAATGGAATTGAATTGAAATAGAATTTGTTTGAGTTGCAAATAAACCCAATTTGAATATAAATAAATTAAATATGGCCTTGATATTATTTTAATGCATTCGAGAAAGAATTCGAACATGGGAATTAAAATTAAAATGGATGAAGTGAATGAATTAATAAATTTTTTTAGTAAATGGAATGTAATTTGATTGAATAAGAATCAAAATTTAAATGAAAAGGAAATAGTTGCAAAAAATGAACTTAAGGTGTTGGGTAAGTTGATTGAAATAAATAACCTAAGGGAAGCTTGGCTAAAATGTATTTGTCAAATGGTTATTTAATATAATGGTATGGAATAGTTTCAAGTTTAAATAAAATAGATTTGAATGTGATGATGGTGAAAACGAATGGAATGTAATGGAATTGATTAAGAATAAATTTGAAACGGAATAGAACTAAATATAAATTTATTGGAATCAATTTAAAATAATTATAAACTAAAGTAGATATTTTGTTGAATAAATAGAGCCAAATTTGCATAAATGAATTTTTTTTTCGACGTAAAAGGAAGTAAATGTAATTCTATAAGTTAATAGAAGTGAAATGAATTGATTTTAAATCAATTTAGAATAGATATTAGTTTGTTTGATTTAAGAATTTATTGAATGCATGTAAAGTGAGTTGTAAATCACTCAAATTGAATTGAACGATGTTAAAATCGGGTGAAAGCAAATCGAACTAGTATCAAAACCTTAAAGTGGCTTATGGATAATTGTTTAGTATGCATTGCTTGTGGAATCCCTGTGTTAGCTATTTAAAATAAGTGATGTGACGACCCGGAATTTTTAAGAATTTAAAATCGAAATATTTAAATTATTTGAAATATTTAAAAGTTAATTTTGGACTTGAATTTCAAATATAAATATTTATTGGATAATTAACTTTTGAATTTAATTATCGGAAATTGGGTAAATTATTGAATTTGGAGTTTTAAGCCTGTTAAAAATAATTTGAAAGCTTGGAAAATATACTTTGATAATATGGAAGGCGATAAAACTTTTAAAAATTGAATTTAATGGTGTTTTGTTTAGGTTTTAAAATTCTATCATTTAAATAGAATTTAAAAATAGCCGTCCGAGGCATAGCCTCGGAATTCGACGAAACCAGTTCCATAGGATCCGTAATATTATATTATTATCGGATTTCGAATTTCGTAACGTTTGGAGTTGTCCTGTGATCATACGGTAAGTAAACGCGGTGGTAAATTTTATCGAAAATTAGATATAATATAGGGTTTGACCGGTCAGTTAAAATAATTTCACGTCAAAACTTTTCCCCTTCTTTGCTATCACTATGGCTAACCTTCTCCAGTACGCATTCCCACCTTTATATCATGTCTTCTTTCTTTTCATATTCACAAGCCTGAGAATTAAAAGCAAATTTTATGGAGCATCTCAAATTGATGGATGAAGTTTTATCGTCAATTTATTTCCTCTTCCTCCCTCTATTCGATTTCTATAAATCGAAATAGCCGCACTTCCCTCCTTCCTCTCGTTCGTTTCCTCTTCAAATCAATTCTCAAAAAAAAAATTGCCTGTGTTGTCTTCGTTCAAATCAGAATCGAACGAATACGAACGAGGGTAGAATCACGGTCCTTATCATTTGAAATCGAATACGATCTTGGATCGAAATCGACTCGATGTCGAAGGGTATTCAAGCGACTCATTCGTCAAGCCGAGATCTTCGCAGTGTCATCCGGGTGTCGCGAGCTCGCAGGTGACTGAGGTCGCGTTGTCGTGCAGGGTTGTTGAAGTCGAGGGTTTGCTGATGGTTATGGTGGCGGTCGATGTTGAAGGACGTGCGAGCGATGGCAACTTTCGCAATGATAGAGGGAGGGGTCCGCTTTGTTGGTGGCGCTGTAGGTTAGAAGGGATGTCGCGGTGGGCGATTTATGGTTCACAAAAATCTCGGCCTGATTTCTTGGTAAGGCTGATGATTTAATTTCTGAATTTTTGTTTTTTTTTTTAAAAAAAAGAGTAAAGTTAAACACAGAAGTTTTATTTAGTCAGGGGTTATTATTTACACGTAAGATTTAGGAGAAAGGATTGTAAATATTTAAAACTTTTACAAGATTTCAAATAAATTTCGATTTCCATCTTGTTTTAAAACTTTTGGAGTTGGTGAATAAGTGATAAATTAAATTATTGATTATTTTGATTATGAAGATAATTTATTAATGGAATTTAGTTAAAATAAATTTATTAGTTTAAAACCAAATATTTAGTTTAAATTAAGTTGTTGGCCAATTTAATTTATTAAATAGTAAATCATTGTAGATTATCTCGACTATTGATAAAAATTATAAATGTTTATACAAGGTCGAAATAGGAAGGAAACAAGTCGAGATGAAATGGACTTGCAAATCAATACAAAGATGAGTTAATCTCACTTAGTTAATTTAAATTTAAATTTAAATGATGAAATTTAAATAATGGTTTGAATGGTTAAATTGATGGATGTGCTATAGTATGGTATATTCTGGAATTGTCATATTAATTTGTGCTAACATCTGTGGATGCAGGGAGAGCAGGTTGGCGGGATCCAACTGGATTCCTTAAAATATTTAATTTTGTTTAAATATTCTATGATATGATTTTTGATATCCTGTGATGAACTATATGAATAGTTGGATGTTATGGTTTGGTTGGACCTATTTGGATATGCTGAGTTATCAAAATCTCTAGAATGGAATTTATGAAAAGAAATAAAAGAGTAAATTTTTAAGTAAAATAATTCTAGTGAACTGGAATAAATTAATAATGAATTGAAAATAAAATAAAATAAAAGCGATTGCAAAATTCTAACAAATTTGGGATAAGAGGATTTTGAATTAATAGGGGGTATAATAATTTGTGAAGCTTATGTGATATTATTTGAAAGAATAAAGAATTTATTTTTAAATTTAAGGATTAAATTTAATTTAGTGATGAAGAAGGAATTTTGGAAATCTGAAATTGATATTCTCAGTTAAAAGGGTTTTTACTCAAAATAAGGAAATAAAATCTGAAAGTTAATGAAATTTGAATAAATAAAGTAAGAGAAGGAATTTGTTTCAAAGTAAAGTAAAATTAGGAATCAATTGCAAATTAATTAAGTGTTTGGGTTTTGAAATTTGAAAAGAAGTGAGATTTTGGGAATTTATAAACTGGGTTTATAAAGTGAAATAAAATGTCGGTGGATATTTTAAATATATAAATTCAAGGTAAGGATTTATTAAAGGAATGAGAATTTGTTTAAAAATAAACAGTGTTTTATTTTTAAGAGATGTGAAAGAGAAGAGTATTTCCCTGGATAGCCAAGTATGGTTTTTAAAGAAGTTTTAAAAATAAATAAAAGTTTTAATATTGTTTTAAAAAGAATGTTTTGGAAAGTTTATTGTTTCTAAATGTTAATTTTAAAAGTAAGTATATTTTTCCCAAATCTATTATTGTAATAACCATATAAAGTAACTTGGTATTGTGTTTAAAAGAGGAAATTTAGTTTATATTTTATAAAGTGTTTTATATAAAATATTCTTAAAGTATATATATATATATATATATATTAATAAAATATTTAAATTGGTTTTAATTTTAATGTTACAAAGTATATTTTATAAAAAAATTCTTTTAAGTTATTTAAATCTTAAGTGTTTTGTACTTGGTGTTCCAGTGGAAATAATTAATTAGGAATGTATTCTGTGAGAGGAAACTGGATTGAAACTGTTTTCAAAAGGGTTTGAAAAGTGGAAATTTATCTTGTGAAGATATTTTTGGGATTAATAAATAATTTGAGAAATTATTATTGGTTGATGGTTGTTTGGGAATATTAATTGATAGTTAAATAACCGACTATCAATATTGGCCAAATGCGCTGATCGTTTCGAAGAGACCGGGATCGAGATTAATTTCTCGAAAACCACTTCGATCCGATTTGTACGTTTCGTGGGGAAACGAGTTTGGATCCGAAGATGGAGCAGTGAGGTGCAAGGGCTAGTCGCTACTAATCTTGAGGATATTTTCGAAATGGATGTAGTAGGAATAGTGCCTTCGGTTCCGTTCAAACCCGGGACGGACTTGTATGGATGAATGCTTGCGAAACATCGTCAGGTGGACGATGGGCATTCCAAGGGATATGTTCTTAAAAAGGTAACGCTTAGCCTCAAGCATCATCAGACGGGAATGACTGAAAATCAGGGGTTATGCAGCAAGGCTAGGTGGGTAGCACCCAAGCAGGGTGAGGTCATTCCTGTCTAGATGTCCCTTTTTATTTCGGCTTAGTGGGCGGTTGCTGATCCCAACCGTGGGGTAATCTCACTCGGGATTATCCAGTAAGGGCTAGTCCCGGTCTTGGATTGCAGGGGGGCGGGCATTCTCCTCGGTACGGTGATCTAGGCCCCGTACTGTGACAGGTGGTGCCCCAGTGCCTAGTCATTAGTTGGAAATCCATTCTCCCTACGAGCCTTGTACGAGTTTTCTTTGTATTACCCACTTTGTGGCTTGTAGTTGGAATTTAATAATGTAACAATTTCGGCTATTCTATAAGTATTTGTAGATAGACCCTATTGTAATATCAGAAGATTTCTATAAAAAAATGTTTTAGCTATCGTAAGGTAAAAACCCGACATGTTTATTTGTGGCGTGGTCTTACGAGATGCTTTTTTTTAAAGGATTTTTGAAACTTTAATAATCAATTGGGTGTGATTTTATCACGCTGGTATTCCAAACTGACTCGGGTTTATTTAACTGTAATGCTCGGGTCAGACCGAGTATTATAGAATACAGGAAATGCTGTGGAACTCAGGAGACGAGCAGGATAACGATACGTACTCCCGTATTTGTTTATGTATATATTCCGCTGTTTTGATTAGTTGTGTATCCAGTTGTATGATATTGTTGAGTTGTGATTTATGTACTCTGATGATGTAATATGTAAACAGATACATTTACTTTTGAGTAAAGTTTATTTACTATTTATTCTACTTTATTCCGCTGCGATGGTTAGATTCTGATGTTGTTTTTTTCTATTCTCTTCTTCTACCTCTTCTTCTTTAACCCAAATGGTTCGTATTTCTGTGCAACTTGAGTTCATTGTTGTAGAATAGTGTGGACGCAAGGGGTACGGATTTGCGGGTCGTTACACTTGGTATCAGAGCTTAGGTTGATGATAACCTTGGCTCTGGTGGGAATTACTCATAAAATAGAGTCAATAGTACTCTGGAATGAGTTTGAGTGCTCTGGAATGAGTTTGAGCGTATTAATAGATAGGAGCGCTCATTTGTTAGTGAATATAAAATGATTTTATATTGTGTTGATTGGTTTATTGAGTAGTTTATGGATTCTAGTCAATACGAGTAATTAACGTTATGGATAGGGATCTCTAAACACTTAAATAGAACAATTCGACACAGTATTGTTTTAAAATAGGGTAAATGAAATAATTTTACCCAGATTATTTTTGTATATAAAGAAAATAATTTTTGTAAATCATTGTAGTATTTGGATGCTTGATTGTTAAGGAAGGATAATATTAAATTATTAACACTACTGTGTAGAAATTGAATAAGAAATTGAAAACTTAAAACCAAAGTTGAAGAATAAATTCATATAACAAAATGGAATTTGAAATATATATTATAAATGTTATTTATAAATTGAAGTAAACTTCATATACAAATGTGATTTATAATTGGGAATAGGATTCCAGAGAAATATTTGAAAATAAATTGGAATGGATTTCATGTTTGGAATTATGGGAAAGAATGAAATCCCTTGGGATTTGAAAGTGGTTTTCAAAAGTTTGGAGAAATAATAGTAGTACTATTTCGGGAATATTTTTGAATCGGAATTGAATATGGAGAGATTTGGAAATTATAAATATTTGAAATGTTATTAAAGAGATAAAAGCATTAATTCTCCTTTGGTCGCTGGAAAATAACTTCGGTGATGACTGTAGCATCATCGATGTTCATTTTCGAGTTTCTAAGAGAGTAATTGCTACCAAATTGTTTTCAATTGGAATTGTTTGCAAAGATTGGATTTGATTTTAGGATTGCGAAGGATTCTGGATGTACTTGATTTCAAAGGTAATTTTGAAATCTGGGAAAGTGTTTAAACTGTGGACTCCTATGTAAAATGTTTATGGAATAATAGAAATATATATATATATACTTGGCTAAATAAAATGTATAATCTTGGATTTAAAGTAAACCGTGAATGGGATTGATTACAAATTGATAAAAGTATGGAGATAAATAGATTTGTGACTTATAAAATTTAGAAGTGAAATAAATAAGTCAAAATAAAATTGATTTGAATATTGGGAAGTGAATGAAAAATTCAAAAAAAAACTTAAAATTATAAAATAAATTGACCTCCAGTAAAATAGTTAAAGTGGTTTGAGATAAAAATAAGATATTGGTAATAAACCCTGAATAAACAAATTAATAATTAATTGGTAATGAAATATGGATATGGAACTTGAATTGGTTAAATGAAGTCGAATACCAATTTAATGTGCCAAATGTTTAGTTTGCAAATTAATTATGAAATGAGTATTCGATGTAACCAACATGAAATGTTCCAAGATAAATAAATGGATTCAAATAAAATGAATGAGAATATAGAATGCAAAATAAATTGAACAAAATCAATTAAAATGAAATCAATTAAGTATGGATTGAATTGGTATCAATTCAAATTAGTTATAAACTGAAGTAAATATTCTTTTAAGTAAATATCACTGAAATTGCATAAAAGTAATTATCCTTTGACGTAAACAAGATTATATAAATTCTATGGGTTAACAGAAGCCAATAAAATTGGTTTTTTAATCAATTGTAATAAATATGGCTTGTTTGGATGAAAAATAAATTGAATGTAAGCAATGAAGTGTAAATGAATTCAACTTGGATTGTTGGTGAATTAAGTGTAATTGGAAGTGTAGTCGAATAAAATAGAATTGGATTATAACAATGATGGATTGAATTGGTGGAAAAAAAAATCCAAGTAGACATAAATTTAAAACCTTCCTTGTTATTGATAGAAATAAATTCAGAACGAATTAAGTACGGAAGTTTGGAGTTTAAAGAAATGTCTGAATAAAATAATTTAATTAAATTGGTGAATGAGATTGGTTTGATAATTGGAAATCAAATTAAGAATTTAAATTAGAGAGTTCTTATAAGTTTTGAAGTTGAAACTTCTTGAAGGAAACAAATAACTGAAGTAATATTTGGATAAAAGGCTTGACTTAAGTAAATTTGAGATATGGTGGTGCCGAGTTTTATGAAATGATTTGACATAAAACTTGTTTGGTAAATGAAATTAGTAATTGAGTTAATTAACTTAAGTTATATTAATGAGAAATTGACTGGGAATAAAATGGGAGTTAGATTGCTTTTGGGAATCAATTCAATTTAAATGAGTTTGCTTGGACTTGAAATGAATTTAAGTTAAGCAAGGGAGTTGTGAAATCACTTGAATTGAATAAGATGGTTTGAATATTGTTTGGAAGCATTCAAAATATGGGTCGAAATATTTCATATGTGCTTATGGAAGTATATAATATACACTGTTTATAGAATCCATGTTTTAGTTATTTACAATAAAGTGAAATGTTAATAAACTTTGTATATTTGATATTGATATGTTTAAATTGAGTAAGTACAGGTACAGGAGAGCCGTATGGCTGGATTTGATCACGCAAAATGCTAAATAAATAATCGCTTTGCTTTAGAAGCTAAATAAGGTACGCCTACGCAATACAAATAGGAAATATGAACTGTTTTTCTATTTTCCAACCGTGTGGGTCGATCTATATATATTTTTATCTCTTGTCAAATTGCAAAAGCTCCTCCGTACAAAGGAGACTCTGCCAAAAAATTTCGAAAATTTTGGGAGTTAGAGTTTTTTTTGAATCTTTTGAAAATTTCCACCAACGACAAATGGTTTAAACTTGTTAAGCAAATAGAATTATAACCAAATGTTGAAACCTAATTTAAATTGTATAAGTAAAGTGTGATGAACTGAAGAATTGTTCAAAGAAACTAAAAGAGGAAAAAGTTTGCAAACTAACTTTTATTTGAGATATAAAATTAAATTAGTAAGTAAAACGAATAAGGGAAATGGTTAATTAAATATGGATTGAGATAGGGTGAATCAAAATTCAATATTCAAAGTTTTGAAATGAATTGAATTCATGTAAAATTGGGAAGAAGTATTTATATTTGAAATTAATTAATAAGGTGAAGCAAATTGAAATTTTTATGGAATTGTAAAGGCAAATTGAATAAAATAGATATAAACTCCAATAATGAAGTGAAAACAAATTTATGAAAGAAGTGTATAAAATAATTATATTAAACATAAGAAATGAATGGTGAGATTCTTAAGTAAAATGGTACTGAGGAAAATTATTCCAAGTGAACAATTGAATGAAAATTTAACTGAAGTTGTGACAAGGGAAAGTGAGAATAAGTGAATAACAATCAAAATAAATGTGAATAAAAAGGAAATTGATATAGTTGATAATCAATTGGGGCAAATACGTAGGATGTACGTATATTATTTTATTTGTATAGCTATTTGATCCAGATTTCGAGCACAGAATTTCGAGATAGTTATATCGATCCGAGTTAGGATTTTTCACTCGATTTTTAACGGTGAACCTGGATATGGAGTTTTGATTGATTCTATAAATTCTCTATCATAGTTATGGCTATGCAAGGAGAATGACGGTTTCTAATTAGGAAAACAGATCTGAGTCCGCACTAGGAAGTCGGGTGGACGATACTAGTTCGAAAGTGAAATTGTGTGATCGAGTGAGTGATCGGATTCAGTATTGCTTACAAATGATATAGGTACATCGTACGGGCTTAAGTAAAACAAATATTGGAAATGCATAAAAGAAGTCAATAAAATGTTTTTGAATGTTGTGATTGGATATTATTGCTAAAACAGGATATGGAGGTATGAAAAAGGGAAAAGAGAATTGGTTTTGATTTCAGATAATAAACTAGAATTTCTCGACAAAAAGGAATGTGTTTAAAACTCTATATGAAATTTGATTGGGTTTTTGGATCTAGCCACTTGGCTTTTTATTTTCTTTTTGGATTTGGGAGGCCGTAGAGCCATTTTGTAGTTGTACCGAGTTAGCCGCGCAAAGGAGACGCTGGCGAAATTTTTCGGAAATTTAGAGAGTTAGAAATTTTTTGAGAAAATGCTAATGATTTTTAATTTGATTTAAAATTGAAATTTGAATGATTGAGTAAGTAATATTGTTTGAAACTATGGGAAAGTTGGAAAAGATTAGTAAGAATGGTAATGGGTCTTTTATAAAAAGATAGTGGATAGGATGTTGAATAGTTTGGTTTTGGAAAATAGTGATGGGTATTGGATCATTCTTCCTAACTGGTAATTTCGGGACGAAATTCTTTCAAGGGGGGAGGAATGTGACGACCCGGAATTTTTAAGCATTTAAAATCGAAATATTTAAATTATTTGAAATATTTAAAAGTTAATTTTGAACTTGAATTTCAAATATAAATATTTATTGGATAATTAATTTTTGAATTTAATTATCGGAACTTGGGTAAATTATTGAATTTGGAGTTTTAAGCTTGTTAAAAATAATTTCAAGGCTTGGAAAATCTACTTTGATAATATGGAAGGCGATAAATCTTTTAAAAACTGAATTTAAAGGTGTTTTGTTCAGGTTTTAAAATTTTATTGTTTAAATTGAATTTAAAAATAGCCGTCCGAGACACAGCCTTGGAATTCGACGAAACCAGTTCCATGGTATCTGTAATATTATATTATTATCTGATTTCGAGTTTCGTAACGTTTGGAGATGTCCTATGATCGCAAGGTAAGTAAACGCGGCGGTAAATTTTATCGAAAATTAAATATAATATAGGGTTTGACCAGTTAGTTGAAATAATTTCACGTCAAAACTTTTTCCCCTTCTTTGCTATCACTGTGGCTAACCTTCTCTAGTACGCATTCCCACCTTTATATAACGACTTCTTTCTTTTCATATTCACAAGCCTGAGAATTAAAAGCAAATTTTATGGAGCATCTCAAATTGATGGATGAAGTTTTATCGTCAATTTATTTCCTGTTCCTCACTCTATTCGATTTCTATAAATCGAAATAGCCGCACTTCCCTCCCTCCTCTCGTTCGTTTCCTCTTCAAATCGATTCTCAAAAAAAAATTGCCTGTGTTGTCTTCATTCAAATCAAAATAGAATGAATACGAAGGAGGGTAGAATCGCGGTCCTCATTATTTGAAATCGAATATGATCTTGGATCGTAATCGACTCGATGTCGAAGGGTATTCAAGCGACTCGTTTGTCAAGCCGAGATCTTCGCAGTGTCGTCCGAGTGTCGCGAGCTCGCAGGTGACTGAGGTCGCGTTGTCGTGTTGGGTGGTTGAAGTCGAGGTCTTGGTGATGGTCGTGGTAGCGGCCGATGTTGAAGGAGGTGCGAGCGATGGCAACGTTCGCAATGATAGAGGGAGGGGTCCGCTTTATTGGTGGCTCTGTGGGTCAGAAGGGATGTCGCGGTGGGCGATTTATGGTTCACAAAAATCTCAGCCTGGTTTCTTGGTAAGGCTGATGATTTAATTTCTGAATTTTTTTTTAAAACAAAGAGTAAAGTTAAACACATAAGTTTTATTTAGTCAGGGGTTATTATTTACATGTAAGATTTAGGAGAAAGGATTGTAAATATTTAAAACTTTTATAAGATTTCAAATAAATTTTAATTTCCATGTTGTTTTAAAAGTTTTGGAGTTGGTGAATTAGTGATAAATTAAATTATTAGTTATTTTGATTACGAAGATAATTTATTAATGGAATTTAGTTAAAATAAATTTATTAGTTTAAAACCAAATACTTAGTTTAAATTAAGTTGTTGGCCAATTTAATTTATTAAATAGTAAATCATTGTAGATTATCTCGACTATTGATAAAAATTATAAATGTTTATACAAGGTCGAAATAGGAAGGAAACAAGTCGAGATGAAATGGACTTGAAAATCAATACAAAGGTGAGTTAATCTCACTCAGTTAATTTAAATTTAAATTTAAATGATGAAATTTAAGCAATTGTTTGAATGGTTAAATTGATGGATGTGCCATAGTATGGTATATTCTGGAATTGGCATATTATTTTGTGCAAACATCTGTGGATGCAGGGCGAGCAGGTTGGAGGGATCCTATGATGAACTATATGACTAATTGGATGTTATGGTTTGGTTGGACCTATTTGGATATGTTGAGTTATCAAAATCTCTAGAATGGAATTTATGAAAAGAAATAAAAGAGTAAATTTTTAAGTAAAATAATTCTAGTGAACTGGAATAAATTAATAATGAATTGAAAATAAAATAAAATAAAAGCGATTGCAAAATTATAACAAATTTGGGATACGAGGATTTTGAATTAATAGGGGGTATAATAATTTGTGAAGCTTAAGTGATATTATTTGAAAAAAATAAAGAATTTATTTTTAAATTTAAGGATTAAATTTAATTTAGTGACGAAGAAGGAATTTTGGAAATCTGAAACTGATATTCTCAGTTAAAAGGGTTTTTACTCAAAATAAGGAAATAAAATCTAAATGTTAATGAAATTTGAATAAAAAAAGTAAGAGAAGGAATTTATTTCAAAGCAAAGTAAAATTGGGAATCAATTGCAAATTAATTAAGTGTTTGGGTTTTGAAATTTAAAAAGAAGTGATATTTTGGGAATTTATAAAGCGGGTTTATAAAGTGAAATAAAATGTCGGTGGATATTTTAAATATATAAATTCCAGGTAAGGATTTATTAAAGGAATGAGAATTTGTTTAAAAATAAATGGTGGTTTATTTTTAAGAGATGTGAAAGAGAAGAGTATTTCCCTGGGTAGCCAAGTATGGTTTTCAAAGAAGTTTTAAAAATAAATTAAAGGTTTTAATATTGTTTTAAAAAGGATGTTTTGGAAAGTTTATTATTTCTAAATGTTAATTTTTAAAGTAAGTATATTTTTCCCAAATCTATTATTGTAATTACCATATAAAGTAACTTCGTATTGTGTTTAAAAGAGGAAATTTAGTTTATATTTTATAAAATGTTTTGTATAAAATATTCTTAAAGTATATATATATATATATATATATATATATATATTAATAAAATATTTAAAGTGGTTGTAATTTTAATGCTATAAAGTATATTTTATAAAAAAATGCTTTTAAATTATTTAAATCTTAAGTGTTTTGTACTTGGTGTTCCAGTGGAAATAATTAATTGGGAATGTATTCTGTGAGAGGAAACTGGATTGAAACTATTTTCAAAAGGGTTTGAAAAGTGGAAATTTGTCTTGTGAAGATATTTTTGGGATTAATAAATAATTTGAGAAACTATTTATTGGTTGATGGTTGCTTGTAAATATTAATTGATAGTTAAATAACCGACTATCAATATTGGCCAAATGCGCTTATCGTTTCGAAGAGACCGGGATCGAGATTAATTTCTCGAAAATCCCTTCGATCTGATTTGTATGTTTCGTGCGGAAACGAGTTTGGATTCGAAGATGGAGCAGTGAAGTGCAAGGGCTAGCCGCTACTAATCCCAAGGATATTTCTGAAATGGATGTAGTAGGAATAGTGCCTGCGGTTCCGTTCGAACCCGGGACGGACTTCAATGGATGAATGCTTGCGAAATATCGTCAGGTGGACGATGGGCATTCTAATGGATATGTTCTTAAAAAGGTTGCTTAGCCTCAAGCCTCATCAAATGGGAATGACTGAAAATCAGGGGTTATGCAGCAAGGCTAGGTGGGTAGCACCCAAGCAGGGTGAGGTCATTCTTGTCTAGATGTCCCTTTTTATTTCGGCTTAATGGGCGGTTGCTGATCCCAACCGCGGGGTGATCTCACTCAGGATTATCCATTAAGGGGTAGTCCCGGTCTTGTGTTGCAGGGGAGCAGTCGTACTCCTTGGTACGGTGATCTAGGCCCCGTACTGTGACAGGTGGTACCCAGTGCCTAGTTATTTGTTGGAAATCCATTCTCCCTACGAGCCTTGTGCGAGTTTTGTTTGTATTACCCACTTTGTGGCTACTAGCTGGAATTTTATAATGTAACAATTTCGGCTATTTTATAAATATTTGTAGATAGACCCTATTATAATATCAAAAGATTTCTATAAAAAAATGTTTTAGCTATCGTAAGGTAAAAATACGACATGTTTATTTGTGGCGTGGTCTTACGAGATGCTTTTGTTTTTAAAGAATTTTTGAAACTTTAATAATCAATTGTGTGTGATTTTCTCACGCTGGTATTCCAGACTGACTCGGGTGTTATTTAACTGTAATGCTCTAGTCAGACCGAGTATTATAGAATACAGGAAATGCTGTGGAACTCAGGAGACGAGCAGGATAACGATACGTACTCCCGTATTTATTTATGTATATACTCCGCTGTGTTGAGTAGTTATGTATCCAGTTGTATGATATTGTTGAGTTGTGATTGATGTACTCTGATGATGTAATATGTAAAGAGATACATTTACTTTTGAGTAAAGTTTATTTACTATCTATTATATTTTATTCCGCTGCGACGGTTAGATTCTGATGTTGTTTTTTCTATTCTCTTCTTCTACCTCTTCTTCTTTAACCCAAGTGGTTCGTATTTCTATGCAACTTGAGTTGATTGTTGTAGAATTGTGTGGACACAAGGGGTACGGATTTGCGGGTCGTTACAAGTGAAATGTTATTAATTTCATATGTTTGGTACTAATGTTTAATTTAACTAAGTACAGGTACCGGAAGATGTATTGCTTGACTTTGATTGCTCATATTGCAAAAAAATAAATAAGCCGCTTGCTTAAAAATGCTGAAATAAGGTACATTTTCGGATTAAATACTACAAAACATAAAATATTGTTATATATTTTGTTTTTCGACCAGGTGGGTCGATGTATATATATTTATGTCTCTTGTCATATTGCAAAAGGTCCTCCGTACAAAGGAGACTGTGCCAAAAAAATTCAGAAATTTAGGGTGTTGGAAAATTTTTGAAAATTTTTGGGAAATTTTTGTTAATGACAAATTGAAATTGAATAAAAAGGTTTTCGAATTAGAATTGGAAACTGATCGTTTTGGTTAGAACAAATGGGATTTGAAAAGGGGAATGTTGAGTTTAACTAAGTAGGGTTTGGAAAATAAATTAATGGGTTTGGAGCATTCGTTTGCCCTAGCAATATCGGGGATGAAATTCTTTTAAGCGGGGAGGAATGTAATGACCCGTATTTTTCGACGATTGATTTCAAATATTTAAATGGTTTTAAATATTTAATTTTAATTAAAGATTTATTTTGAATATGAAAATTTGGTGTTCTTATTTATATAATAAATTCAGAATTTAAAAATAGCGATTTATTGGATAATTTAATTATTGAATTTAATAATTAAATATTAGTTAAATTATTGGTTAAATTATTGTATCTTGAGTTTTAAGCTCGATAAAAATAATTGAAAGGCTTGTAAAATTTATATTACTAATAATGCAGACAATAAAAGCTTTAAAATTGAATTTAGAAGTGATCTATTGAATTTAAAGAAAAAACTGGTTGAATAAATTGACATTTAAAAATAGCGATCCGGGGCTTAGTCTTCGAATTCGACGAAAGAAGTTCCATTGGATCCTAATAGAGTATTATTATTCGATTTCAAATTTCATGGCTTTTGGGGTTATCATTTGGTTATACGGGATACAAACGCGTGGAAATTAATATCAAAATTCAGCATGATAGTTGAGTCAAAAAATCTATCTTCTCCACACGATCGTATTAGGAATTGAAACCTTTTCCATTTGCATTCGGAATAGGGATATAATGATGGCATGCCTCAATAGAAGTTCAAGATTTCCCGTATGTATGTATACAATACGAGATGCTATAATTACACTTATATATATATATATATCTTCGGAATAAAAATCAAACCACGTCAGCTGTTATTTACGGTTAAATCACGTCCTACTTATTCCCTCCAATCAGTCCCAAAATTGAATTCATTCTAAACATGCTACCCCCGTTTCTCCTTAAAACACGCTTCCCGTTCTTTTTAAATTTGCATGTCCCCTTTTTCCTTTTCCAGTACGAAATCAAATCGAATAAAAAATAAAAATAATGGCCGAGCCAAATTCGCCTATTTTCCTTCTTCTTCCTGTTCGAAAATCGTATGTACTCGAGTCCTTTCCTCCTCATATTCTAAGCAGCAAAACGAGCCTCATTCTTTAAATAAAAAATAAAAAATCATCATCAATCGTGAGTGCCGATCAAGGTGATTTTGAGCATGAAGGGTGGTGTTTTCGAGAAAGCGTAGAAATGGATGCATGGTGATGTGAGGATGACTGGGACGACGATGTTGAGGGAGGTGCCGAGTTTGGAAGAGGATCCTGGAGGAAGAAGAGGCGCATCAAGTGATGTGAGGTTCGGTTTCTTTGCGAGAAGTACAAGTCGCGAGGCATGGTTGAGCATGCGATGTCGAGGTTGTTCGGTGAATTTCTGTTCGACAATTTAGGGCTTGGGCTCAAACTATTAACAGAGGGAACACGAGGATAGAAGGGGCAATGAGGTATATGCAGTTTTGTTTTTTTTTAATTTAATTTAATAAATATTATGGATTTGAAAAAAATATACATATTTTTAACTTTTTGGTTAATTTTGAAGTATGTATTATGTGATTAGGATATATAAATCATATTATAAATTGAATATTTACAAATCCATAAATTGTTTATGTGAGGTCAAAAATCTAAAAAATCAAGTCGAAATTAAAGTGGATTGCAAACAAAAATATAGGTGAGTTAGTCTCACTTAAATTTGGCTTTCTGGTTAATTTTAAATAGTTGAAATAAATTATTGATCGATCAATTAAATTGATAACTATTTTCAGTCTAAATGTGTTATTTTATATTGTGTGTGTTTATATATATATATATATATATATATATATATATATATATATATATATATATAGCGATTGATTCTCACACATTATAGCGGATGAGACCCTGTGCGCTCCGCAAAATAGTGGATGACCCTATATACCGTGATATCCCCCTCGAAGTGGGACTGGTATTTTTATATTGAATTAACATCAGTGGATGCAGGGAAATAGGCTGGAGGGATCCAACTGGATTCGTCAAATTTATTGTTTAATTTTCATATTTAGTGATATATGATTTGTGTGGAATAATCTATTATAGAATATTGTAGTGATCGAAATTATTGGATACTATCTTAGTACTGGCCTAGGTATTGATGAATTTTAAAACTATAAATGTATCTTCTTTAAAAATTTATAGGATTGAAGGAAAATTGATAATAAAATATGTATATTGGAATTGGAGTAATTTTAAAGAAATTTAATTAGAAAAATAAAATTGATTTGTTTATACTTAACTATTGCGGATAAATAAATAGAGATTTTTAAAATGAATTATATAAAAGAATTTATAAACGATATTCTTGAAATTTAAAAAGGAGTTGGAATCAATATTGAAAATAAATTGGAGGTATTAATGGAATTTATAAGAAATTTTTTTATATAACGGATTTTTATAAACAGATTTGTTTTTATAAACAGGTGAAAACCAAAGGGGGTTATAAAATTTATAGAACGATGTTTAAAATAAAGGAATTCGATATCAGATGCTATTGGAATAAATTCATAGGGTAAATTTATATTGGAATATGGAAACAGGGTTGAGAAAAATAATAGATTCTATTTTTGAAATGGAAATGGTTAGGGAAGCAAAATATAAATCAAGTTGTTGTGAATCGAGTGGAAGTTATAATTAAAATTGGTTACGGAGATTTTAAAAAGGTATGTTTTAAATTTTAAGAAGTGAATTTGCTTAAAAGGAAAATTTTATTATTTTAAAACTATGGGATTTTAAATTAGTCGAGATTGAAATACTTGTAAGTCGATTTTTAAATATGAAGTATTTATTTTTAGTAAATTCTAACTTCTGAAATCAGCTTTGAAAATTTATTTATTTAACTAAAAATGAGTTACTTATGTTTATTAAAGTGTTTCTGATATTTTAAATAATTATTTGAACATGCGTTAAAAATAAATTATTTTTCTTTAAAATACTTATTTTATATATAAATTAGAATTTGAAGTGATTGAAATGATTATTTTATAAATTCTCTTGAGATTTGGAAAAGGGGTTTATAAAGAATATGTTGAGGAGAGAAAATTTAAATTGGAAATTGTATATATTTCTAAATACTAAAATGTAAATAGGTAATAATATTACATATCATTACATATAATGTTCATTATATGCAATGATATGTCATATTATTACCTATTTACATTTTAGTATTTAGAAATATAAACAATTTCCAATGGTTTTTTTTAAGAATAAGTCACGGAATAATTCTCTGAAAATGTTAATATTGAAAGGATTTGGAAAACAAGACTAGTAATAGTTTCCTAAGTATAGAAATTTTGAAATATTTCTAGGTGTTTAGATGTTGAAAGGATCCTGTTACGGATTTGAGTATTTGAAAATTTGTTTTCAAATGTTGAGAGGAATTTATATATCTTTTAAAGATATTTTAGAAGTAGATATCTTGGAAAATTTTATATTAAGGCCAGATGATTGCTTATGGACGTTAATTTGATAGTTAAATAACCGACTATCAATATTGGCCAATTTCGTTAATCATTTCGAAGAGACCGGGATTGGATGTAATTATCTGAAAACCACTTCAATCCGGTTTGAACATAAAGAATGAATAACCTGAAGTTAATGTAGACGGTGATTCGGTTTGTCCAGACCCAGGACAACTTGTATGGATGAATGCTATCAGAACATCGTCATTGGAGAACTATGAGCATTCTAAGTGAATGTGTTCTTTAAAAGGTAACGCTTAGCCTCAAGCCTCATCAACTGCGGAATGACTAAAACATGGGAGATGCATCAAGGCTAAGTGGGTAGCATCCAAGTAGGGTAAGGTTACCCCAATCTAGAGTCCCTTTTATTTCGGTTGTGTGGCAGTTGCTGATCCCAACCGCAGGGTTATCTTATTCGGGCTACTTAGTTTAAGGAGTATTCCGGTCTTGTGTAGCAGGGATCCTGGAGTAGTCCGCGGTACATTGTTCTAGAGGTGTACTGTGATGGGCGGTCCAATAAGCGCTATATGGTTTTGATTGTGCCCAACTATGCTAGAACGTGAAATGCAAGCATTTCAGCAATATTATATTTACTTTCTTTAGACACCATTATAATATCAAACAGATTTGATAAAAATGTTTTGGTTATCGTAAGGTAAAAACCCTTGCGTTTATTTGTGACATGGTCTTACGAGATACCTTTGTTTTCAAAGGATCTTTGAAAAGCTAATAATTCAATTTGGGTGTGTTTCTCACGTTGGTTTTCTACACTAGCTCGGGTGTTATTTCATTATAATGCCCGGGTCAGACCAAGCATTACAGATTCAGGATAGGATGCTACGGAGCTCAAGGAGCAAGCTAGATGGCAAGGCGTACTTCCGTACTTAATTATTATTCCTTTGTGTAAGGACAAGTTATTAAACTGTCCAGACTTGATGTATTGGATTGTTGTACTCTGATAATGGTATGTATATTAACAATGCAGATCTTATATTTAAAATGTGTTAATACATATTATATTTTGTTCCGCTGCGATTGTGAGACTCTGTGTTGTGCTATTTTCTTTTCTTCTACCTTTTTCTTCTTTACTCCTAATGAACTGATATTTATGGCACTTGACTGCTCGGCATTTTAAATAGTGGAGTTTTGATGTCAATTTTCGAGGGTCGAAAATCCCATTTGTGACAATAGAGAATAATGAAAAGTTATCGAAAGTAATATGAGATTCAAAACACATCAATTTTCCATAAATATAAATTGAAAAGAGATAATGAACAAACATAGATCTAAACCAAAACAATACAATAAATATGTTTTAATCAAAGTAGCCATAAGCCATATTCAATTTAAATATAGTAAAATGTGTATTTAATCATGAGGTGAACCATAGAAAATCTAATTATATCAATCATATAAATACATCGGTGGATTTAAATAAGAATATACCTTGGGATATAGACAATAAATTATACCTTGAACAATGAATCGAAGCACCTAGATTTAGAAATCAGCCTTAGGATTTTGCAAGGATCAAGAGGGGTAAACCACTTTTAATGAAATGATATTATTTATATTTGTTTTGGGATATTTTTAGCTATGGGAGCTTTTTAAGTTTTTGGCCATTATAAATGTTGAATAGAATAATTTTTTTACAAAATGGAATGAATACAAAAGGTAATGTAAATAATGAAATAAAGACCCTGAGAACCACATTAACAATGAGTATTACTGGGTAATACTGTCCGCTAATGTGGAGAATAAGGCTAGTTAGTATCGACCAACTATAGCTTTTTCTTAAACATCTATTAAATACATCGATTTAGTGCTCTAATTTTTTTCCTTCCTCAAGTGGATTGACATATTCAATAAATTCTTAGTAAAAAATACAGTGGCTAATGGATCTATCAGAACAAAATATAACAACAATATGTACAACAAATCACAGAATAGCAGTCAAACATAAATATGTACATGCATACACATATACACAGATACATCCCAGCACAATACAAAATGACACATCAAAAGTAGTACAGGACCACACAATATACAACGAGTCAAAACAATAGTTACATATCAGAGTCATAAAAAATGACTACAAAACTACACAAAAGGAGATAACTAGAATATCCAAGGTGGAAGCAGCATAGCAAAGTCCTATAGCAACCTGAAACAACTTGATCTGACCCGAGCATATAAAAATACACGGGTCAGTCTAGCTTAAACAACTGATTAGTATGAGATAAGCAAGGTACAAGGATAAATGATAACAATTCTTCTCGAAAGAGATGAAGAACCACAATATGTATGACATAAGAGTATCTCTAATGAGGCATGATCAACAAAAATATCAAATATATCCACAAATTTATGCCTCATCTCATCGGAAATATCAACAACCGATAGATGGGGTTTTTCACTATAATCCAATGGCGAGGCAATTGTTGTGATTTAGATGATTGGTTTTCTAGTGTGGCATTTTCTATCAGTTAGTAAACTAATAAGTGAGAACATGTGGTGTGGGACGTACTGTTATCACTTTTCAGGTTTCTATTTGAGACTTTGTGACACATTCACGATGTTATTGCCAGTACTTTGGCTGTTAGGCCACTTATTGGACAGTTGTATCCTATGTGTATATATAGCTGTTGGGCTAATCATGGACTGCTGGGTCCTACTGAAACTGTTAAGTCTCTTACACACTATATTTGGTAGGCTGTTGGGCCACTTATTAGACTGTTGGTTTCTATTTTCATATAGCTGTTGGGCTAATTTTTAGAATGTTGGATCACAATTTTCCATTGTTGCTTTCTAGATTTCTTATTGATTGATTTCTAGAATTTCTATGTTTTAAAAACGTTTTCAATAATCAATGCTTAATTAAATAGAGACATTTTGCTTCTTTATCTTAAACTTTTGCCTTTATTAATTCTTTTTTAAAACTTATCCTCTCTTTATCTTATGCTGCTGGCTAAACATGAAGGCATCATGGACCTTAAATAATCCCTCCATTTTGTATTTATTTCATTTAAATATAATTTAAACAATCTATAAATATCATATATCGATACGTGTGTTTATCACCTTTTTTTATAAACTTAGTAAATGCTAATGGTATGTAAACAAATCAAATAAATTATAATAATCAATATTTCAAAAGTAGTAATTAATTTAATTAATTGACAATGACTATAAATTAATTAAATGTGTGGTTTATTCGAAGTATTTATCATTAGGTTGTGCGACTCAGAGGTGTAAATTCAAGGAGTGATTAATATCGATAAATTTGAGTATTAATGTTCACATGTCACCTTAGCTGTTGGTATGACATTTTTCGCTAAATTCATCACTTGCACATCTTTTTGGTAACATCTAATTCTACTTATTTAAGCGTTACCTAGTACTGGCAATCACTCACACCAATTCTCTTTGTCCAAATTATATCACTTTGGACTTATGTAATTTGGTATCCATATTCAACTCTATTATCCAAACACAAAGTCCTTGATTCAGTAATAAAAATTATTAAACCGAACTGCTCTGGCTGAAGACTTTGACTTTGGGTTGACTTCAGTTGACTATGATAGTAACCTCATATAACTAAGGACATGATTCCTCTATTGAATAGTATTTCACTTCCAATGCTTCTACTCGACCCAACCAAAGTCGTACGATGGACGCCATGCCACAATCTAACTATAATCGAAGTGGAGTTTCCACATTAAAGGTCAATGGCATTCATAAGTCAAGAGAACTTTGTAATTTTGTCATATCGATATTTTCTATTTGACCTTAGCTATACTAACCAATAGAAAACTATCAAGTGAGTCATTCTATGGTTATCCAATAACTATAAGCATGTAACCCCTTGGTACCTCCAACAGTAATGAGTAATACATTACACAACATTTGAAGAGCGTTACACACTTTAGTCTCAACAGATGTATCGGTATCCAGTCTCGTTACATCTTGACTAAGAATATTTAAAATAACATGTTTAAATTTATAATGATAAATTACTTACAACACCTTGTAACTTTTATCAAAATACAAAACATTTATGGATTTTCTACAAGATATACTTTTAATTTAATTAATTAATTGATATAACTCATTATATCAAGTATATAATTGAACAAAAATACCTTTTATTCTGAACAAGATTGAGTAAGATATATGTAACAAATTACATAATTTCCCCTAGAGCATACCCTTAATTGTATCAATCTCCTACTTGCACTTGGGATATATTATGAAATGAACATCCTATCCCTTCAATCAGTTTGATGACAACTGATCGAGTTAGACCTTTCATGAATGGATTAGCTATGTTTGTTTAATTATCTATTTGTCAATCAACTCTTTGATGCTGATAAAATAGTTCTATCATGTGAAACTATTTTGAGTACGTTTCTCGACATCTAATGAGATTTTATTATTACATTGTCATTACATAACATTTAGTATTATCAATACTTAGAATCAACCCTATCTTAGATATTAATTCATGCATTTACATAGCTTTAATTGTAGTGCTATTCAAGGTGATGTACATAACATTTTCGGTGAATTAGCTACAATGCTACGTTTGGAACACTTCCAACTTAAAGCTACTTAACTTAATTTTATTATTGATATTTCTTCACAACATCACTTATAAAATTTTATTTCTTCCACGAAGCAAAGTGTCACCAAATCAATTTCTGCTGACATAATTCTACTCATCATTAAAGCTTTCTACCAACTAGTTTATGTGACTTGAAATATAGGCTCCACTTTTGCTCCAAAGCCCCTCCTTCAAGTTTCATCCAATTTCGAAGATTTCTACCAACTACAATTCCACTAGTCTTCAGAGATTTCTACGGACTCGATTTTGGTATGACTTGAAACATAAACTCCCCCTATGCTCTAAAGCCCCTCCTTTAAGTTTCATTCAATTCCAACAGTCTCTGCAGACAACGATTCTATTAGTCTTCAGTGCTTTCTACCAACCAAATTTTGATACGACTTGAAAAATATGCTCGCCCTATGTACTAGAGCCCCAACTCCAAGTTTCACCAATTCCACCACCTTTGCCCTCGATTTGTCCAATTTGACCATCTCTTTCCTAACAACTTAAACGCACTAGCAAGCCATATCAAAGAAAAACATCTAAACAAAAATATTGTCCATAGACATACATTAAACACTTCAAACACACCCAAACAAACATTCACACTAGTATGTCAATATGATCAAAAGGGGTTGCAAAACCATTTGAAAACCTTCAGATTTTGGCCACATATATATGTGTGTGTGTGTGTGTATTTGATTGAAGTTTGAAAAACATTTTAAGATCAAAATCTTGTTTAAAACATCAATTTATACTATATAAACATATACAAGATAGTGGGAGGTCAAGAACCATTCACCGGTCACCCTTCTAGTGATGATTTGACTAAGCTTAGTAAGAAAAGAGATGATTTTGTAAGGAATTAAGGTTAATTGATGCCTAGAACTATTTTAAGTAAGATGGAAATGACTTAAAATGATCCGATCAGCCCCCCTTTGGCTCTATTCTAAAAATTGGTTAATGGGCATAATTATGGATTAGTCTAATTACCTAATAATGTAGGAGGCCAACAACATCCAAAACTAAATAAACCCACAACTTTAAAATTATAGGTCCGTTTTTCTACTATGACCACTCTACGAAACAGGAAACCATCATCCTAAAGCCATGAAAGTAGTTTGAGATCCTAATTCAGCTCTTATCAAAAGTTATATCCATATGAGATTTTCATATTGAAATGGTCAAATAAAATTCGACAAAAATCATAAATGTGGAAGATGTCTTTAAGAGTCGTTTTTCAAAATTTATCAACCGTTAAGTTCTTTGATGTTTCCTTCCATTTTGGAGTCAATTTCTTCATCACAACACTCGTCTGAGATTGCTGATCGTCCAACGACTTAGCATATTTGAAAGCAGATATATTGCGCTTTGCTGAGTGTATCCATTTTGAATCTTTGGCTTTGAATTTTTTTCCATACTACCCTTTGGTCTCCCCTTCACATTAATATATTTAGGCTCAACAAATGTGGTTGTAGTAGGCATCCAAATTACTTTCATCTTCGTCAAAATTAGTCTTCATTCATCCTCAACTCCATTATCATACAACTTCTTCAATGCACTATGCTGCGGTGTGTATAAAAATTCTTTAGGTTCTTCGACATTAACAGGAGTATCCTATTTATATCATGCTCATCAATCATGTTAATTGATATATGACATTCCTCGGTATGTAAAATATACAATTCATGACAATAAGGTATCCCGTATATAGTTTGTTTCAAATGATCACTTTCAAAATTGAACATATTCTCCACTTCTTTCGAAATTCAATCCGACGAAAATAAAGATATTTGATAATCAGAATAAATGAATAAGGGAACATGAAAATTATGTTTTACCATTCCCAAACTCTTTTCAAATGTTGCTTTAATTTCTGTATGTTATAATAGTAATACATTGTCCTTTTTTTCAAAATTTTGGCCAAAGATGCTTGTTATGTGCCTATGTAAATTTACAACTTGGCATGATCAGCTTATGCTCTATTAGATGTTGTATTGTTGTAGTGCTTACTTTATTGGTCCAAGGAAAAGGAAAATTTTCTCTAAGTGGTACCTAATTATCCAATGTATAGTTAACTTGTTCAGGATATTCTTTCCAATCTTCTACAAAAATATTCAAAAATTCATTAAATTCCTTTATTGAAGATGAATGAACAATATGCATCCAATCCGCTACAAAACATTCACTTATTTCATTGGTTTGAAATTTTGGTTTGCAATCGGCCTTCACATTATGTTCGACGTGATAAAAACATAGTAAGTGAGTAGCATTTTCGAGAACTAAAGACAATGCACTAGTCATTGGGAGCTCCTTACCACTAACGATAACATCTGGAAAGAATTTCGGATCGCACATCAATTTCAAATTCTGTATTGCCCACTCATAAATATCTTCATATTCTTGTGATAGAAAACAAAGCCATAGTAAATGTTCTATTAGTAGAAGTCATTATAACCATCTCCAACAATGACATTTTGTAACAATTCGTTTTATATGTATAATCAAGTAGTAAAATCGAAGGAAAGCATTTGCACAATATAGTCGACTTAGGATGAGACCACTTGAAATTGACTATTCTATCAATCCAGTCATCTTTTCTAACCCAATAAACATAATGATTTTTCATTAAAAATTTCTCAAAGTTGTTGAACTGCAGATCCACCTTTCATCTCACACATGACCATTTTAGCCTTTGTATTATAAATTGTCTTCAAGATCGAAACATTGTCCAAAAAAGTTCTCTTTATATTCACCGGTACCTTTCTAGACCTAACCCATGCAACGCTCATATTTATCGTGATTTTTTCTCCTCTTTAATAAGTCATCCCGCATATGCATGACCAATTAAAGTTTTAGTATGACTGTGCGTATCATTTACTACTTCAACTTACCAACTATCAAACCCATGATATACACCTTTAACGAGAAATAGACATTCACATTTTTTTGTCGTACTTCATTGTCGTTTCTTAGTCTTCTTCAAATTAGCTTCAATTTTTTGTTTAGAATTTTTATATTTAACTACTCTTTCACAGGATAATTGTGTTTTAGGTTTTCTTTATCCACTAAGATTATCGAATTTAGTTATGGGTAAAACAGTGTTTATCTTCCTTGCGTGTGATTGACACTAATGAATAAATGCATCCCACCAATTAAAGACCTGTACGAAAGAAGAATGATCATTAAAACCATAAATATCAAATACCATATGATACAAATAGACGTGCATAATTCAATATTGCATTCTTCACCTGTTATAAAATGATCTTTCACATTTTGCAAAATGAATTTGCAGATCATCTCTATCATTTTCATTGTCTCTTATGCTTCCTTCATAATGGGCTTACAATGACTGAATTTGAAGAGTATCCTAGTGGAGCAAACAAAATTATTTTTATAATCACTCGAAAACAAATAAATAATAAATAACAGAGACAAATATTAACATACCTCATTTTCCTTAATATCGATATATTTTCAAGTTTAATATTGTAACGACCCGCCATTTTGGATAGTTTAAACCGACGATCAAATACACATGTCGATTCCAAACCATTCAAAAGGGCAGATGGTTATTGGGGTAAATAACAAAAGAAAAGAAAGAGAAATAAAGGAAATGAAACAACACAGAATCTCGCAGCGGAACGATAAAATATAATAGTCAAATAAACAGTTCATGAGGCTGTTTACTATACTTTGACAATTATTTATAAAACATTTATTAGAGTTATACATATACAACAGAACAATTAAAATAATGCAGCAGATAGCATGATGCAAGGGTAATAATAGTAATAGTATACCTAATCTTCGTCTTCATCCTACAGAATAGATCTTCAAAAATCTGAAAGACTCAGGACTGACCCGAGCGTAATGAAAAGACAAAACACTCGAGTCAGGACTAAAATATCCTTATGAAAGTTAAATCAATAATAAATAAATATGAGTGTAACGACGTTAGAGATGTTTACGGGATTTGACATCTCATATCCAGTGTCAACGTGCGTGCAATAACTCAAGAGATGTTATGGGATTTTCCACCTCTTAAGGATCCGTTAAACTATCTACTATGTAGTAATGTACGCTAAGTAGATAATGCCTATCAGTAATATAAAGTATCAAAATAGCTTTAAGGCGTTACCATAATCCCCCTTAACACATTTTTATAATGCCATAGTCTATATAGCACCGTAAGCCCCACCGTAAACTGGTGGTTATCAGAGGGTACCCCATAGGTATAACACAAAACAAAACGTAGTGGTCGCCAATAGGATAATCAGTATGACAAGGTACATGAGGCGATACCAAGTAGGATACTAGTAGTTGCGTGATCTGGACTGATGTTGGGCATAGCCAGCAGCTACCCCAACACCGCGAAACAACACTCCCAAATCAAGGGGTGCACCCAAATCGAATCAAAAATGTAATAGATATGGTATCGAAGAAGCGTGCTGCTAGAGGTGGCGAACCTCAATGGCCCGGCGCGGCTCCTGTTTTAGTCGTGTCAAGGGTCATCCAATATCATTCTCTTTCTTCAGTCAACGCGTTCACCAAACCATCCACTTCGTTCTAGATCAACACTCCACGTATAATAGTTATTAAAGTGGTTTTCGGTATCGACAGAGAGTATGTCCATATCCGATCCTGGTCTCTTTAATAACTACGTATTATTACACCATTGGCTCTTTTACATTTCAAATCGATTCATAATTGATATCAAAATATCATGTTCGCTTCAAAAATCAAATCCATTTCAAATATCATCGTATCTAGTCAAATGTAAGATTTCGTTTCAAAATCAATTTTCGCATCAATATCTCGTTTCGATTTCAAAATCATTTCGAATTTCAATTTAGGTTGCAACTTCATTTAACCCAATTCGTATTTAAATTCAAGATTTAAATATAAACATTTCACCTTATTGACCAGCTTAGAATTTTAGAAAAATAGTTTTAAGTAGTTTAAAAGTAGTTTTAAATAATTAAAATAGTTAAATACTTAAAATCTTAAAATGGATTTGAAATAGATAAATTAGTTTAAAGTAATTTAAATTGGGTTAAGTAGATTTAAAATAGATTAAAATAGTTTAAGTATTCAAAAATGGTTTATATAACAGAGTAATTTGGAAAACAAAATAAAACAGCTTCAAAACCAATCCATTTCAATTTATAACTTCCCAATTCAAATCAATTTCAATTTCCATTCTACCGATTCAATTTCGACTTCAATTCAAATCAATGTCAACTTTGACTTCAATTCATTCAATTTTTATATTCACTTTCAATTCATTCAATTTCAATTTATATCGATTTAGAGCTTGGTTTTTCAAAATATCCATTTATAACACTTAAAAAAATTATCTTTAAATATTCAAATTTAAATCCAAATTTCAAATATGATTCAATTCCAAGCTCGATTTCAAAATATCATTTTATATCGCTTTTACTTAGTAATACTCAAAGCTCGAAATAATGTTCAATCTTAAAAATAAATAAATTTTCGAAATTCAATCATATCCAAATTTTAAATTTTAAAGTCTCAACTTAAATTATTTACCAATTTCTTTTAACCAAAATTTATTTCAACATTCCAAACTCAATTTTTCGACAAATTCGATTTCTATAAATTGATTTCTATTTATAACTTTAAATCGAAACATTTAAATAAATTTCAAATCGACAATTTTAAAAATTATAAATTTAGCCAATTCGGTGTCCGTACATAATTTTCTATCCTATGGCTAAGTAATTATTTATTTCAATTAAATGTCAGGGATGAATATATATTACTTAAATCAAATCACAGTTTCATATGTATGCATAACAGGATATATATAAGCAAATAAACATTTAAACATTTAAATATCAACCAATAACATTCATTGAAATACATCATCCAATAGACAATACAATTCATGGAAATTTCATAGTTATCAATGTAGGGAAATTTAATCGCAATTCAATTTCTATTTCAATTTAACAGCCAAATTTAATTTTCAACGATTAATTCGAATGACAATCTATATGACAATTAACTTCTATCAAACAACGACAAATAAAATCCATATCACTTCATAATATCAAATTTAACTAGCATAAAGATATTCAGTACGTTGTGAGCGTTATAAAACACTCACCTTGATTTCAATGCAGTTCCGGTGTTTTATTTCGAATAAAATTAAACGAGCTGTTAACGCTTAAATTTGAACGCTAACACCCCGGTGTGTGAAGTGTATTTGTGAAAGCACCACCCGATAGATCGGGAAAGAATTATAAGTAAGGAGATTGCAGAAAAGCAGTAAAAACACAAGTTTTATAGTGGTTCGGTCCAAAATCAGGCCTACGTCCATTTAGATTCTCTTTATTGCTGATATGAGTACAATTTATATCACTTTCTTTAATTACAATTAACTTCAGACAAATAGTTCAAACTCCCATGAAGAATAATCTTTCGAATTCATCTTGAATGATTGTGATTCTTCTTTGAAGTGTGTAATAGCGTCCTTGGAGTTTGGAGTGCTTGGAGTGCTGCTTGAGTTGAGAAAATGGCAGAGTAACGGTGCTTCGAGAATTAGCCAAAAAAAAAGGTCCCCTCCACATTGAATGTGGCCATGTATTTATAGGCAAATTTTTAGGCTGGAACTTTCAAGTCATGAGTCGTGACCGACTCATCATGAGTCGTGAGTCGTGGCCGACTCATCGTGAGTCGTCTGCGAGTTAAAAGTTGCCGTCTAAGATGAGGCGACCCTGGTCTTCTACACAGCAGCTTCAGGTTGAGTCATCAACGAGTCATCATGTACGACTCATCTTAAGTCTTAAGTCATCAACGAGTCATCCCCTTGCAGCATGATTCTTAAGTCGTAGCTGCCTTAGGTCATAGACTCCTTAAGTCGTAAGTCTTTTGAGCCGTAAGGTTTTATGACTCGGATCTCTCCTTGGGTCGTTGAGTCGTTAATGAACTTGAGTCGTAAGGTTTTATGAACCGTTCATCTCCTGAGTCGTAAACCCAATGGAATACTTAAGGGCCTCGAATGGATGAGTCGCGACCAAATGAGTCGGTCTTTGATGAGTCGGAGCCAGGTCAGATGAGTCGGTGATTCAATGAGTCGTGAGGTTTCTTGGGTCGGCAGCTTAATGAGTCGGCCTGTATCATTGAGTCGCTACTAGTTGAGTCGGGGATTCTTTGAGTCGGTCCTTTCCTTAAGTCGTGAGGTCTCCTAAGTCGTTAGGCACCTTAAGTCGTAGGTCGTTTCAAGTCTTAACCCGTTGACGCCTCTAACTCGTAGGCCTTTTAGCTCGTATGCTGGAACGGGGTTAACATTTGCCCCTCGAAGCACACGCTTAAGTCGTAAGTCGTGTGCTTCGACTCATCATGACCCGTGCCGAGTCGAGTCCCAACATTTCCAGGTATAAAAATGCTTGAGTCGCTTCTCCTCTTTCTCACTTCTTATTACTTATCCCAGAGCCGCATCTGCCATTAGAGACCTTTCAACCTTTCGAAGGCGAATCCAAGTTAGCTGATCATCAATCCATCCTTTCCACTACATTGCGTAAGTGATTTCGAACTTCAATCCAACAACGTCCATTGCTAAGGCACAAATTTTCGCTTCCTGTTCCCAAATCATCGCCGCATGTCTCACTTGGGCTTTGATTTGAGTTGTGAACGATTCTGATCATTGTTGGCTACGTTGTTGTTGTGATCCTCTAGATTATAGCATCGCCCTTGATTTGTGGCAGCTTCATAACAGTTTTGGATCGGCGTTTGATAAACTGGTGGGATAAATGAGTAATAGGCTTAGTTGAGGAGTTTGCATTCCAGACCTACTTCACGACTTTATCGTCTTTTGGATCTTCCGACTTAAGGATTTTCCGCAATCTCAATTGCACACGGCTTAGATTTTAGGTTGTATTGGTTGTCTGACGACTTACAGCTTCGGTTGTACGAGCGACCCAGTCCTTTGAATTTGTTGCACGACCTATTCTTTAAGCCATGCATGACTTAAGCCTTGAGTCGTGAACGACTCAGCACTCGGCTATTTTCCATTCTGAGCTACTTCTTGCGACTTAACCATGAACCGACCTAACGTACACCATGACTAAAGCCGTAAGTCGTGCCCGAGATAGGACTTGGAGATTTTCCCACTGTTTTTATGACTTATGACTCAAAGCTCTTAACTCGTAGGAAAGATTCTTGAGTCGTTGATGAGTTAGGACTTGTATGGTTTTGTTCGAACTTTGAACCATTACATGGTCTTTGAACCGTTGAACCCTATTGCGTTCATTGACGGGTTACCTTGACTTGCAGGCTAACAATCTGTCCAACACAATATTTACAGAAAATTGGGACGAATATACTGCCATTGACTGCCCACATCAAATGACAGATTAGCTTAATGATATATAATTAACTTAAATAAATCGTGTGAACGAAGTGCTACCAATTTCAAGTGGAATATTAAAGCAGCACTGGATTAGTCAATTGAAACTGACCAGCCCGCATTAATATTATGCTTGAGCTTTAAATAACAAGTTCCGAAATTACTATAGTCAATCAATCGTCAACCAGTTTAATTCCAGTTATCTTTACTTGTTATTATTATTATTTTTATTAGCTTTGCACGACACTTCACACTTTTTAGGAAACGTGCACCTTCGCATTTGAACATCCAGTTGCTTGTGTAGAATGACCTCTCATCAAGAAGAGCCGATGGGTCAGGCTGAAGATGTCTTTCCAGTAGCCATCCCTATAGACAACCCTCCGGAGAGAACACCCACAACTTTGAATCAGCGGGTGTTTAACCAACTGCGCATCCAGTTTGGCATTGATGATGCTGACACCTTATTTCCGGGGCCAAATGACACTGCTGACAATCCTCCCTACGGCTTTGTTGCAGTCAATCGCCAAATGTGCCTAAGTGGGGCGATTCCTCCTTTTAACGACTTTCTCCAACAGCTTCTGCTTCGGTTGTCTATCTCTCCATTCCAATTACACCCCAATGGCTACGCCATTTTGATGGGGTTATGTGTTCTATTCAGGAGAGTTTTGGATCGGTTACCAAGCTTCGAGGAGATCTGCTATTTTTGCTCATTCACGAAAACTAAAGACCATCCCTCCATCGTGGTTGTAAGAAGCGCTCGAAATCGCAAACTTATTACTGATCTCTCCGAAAGCGCTCACGGATTTTTGAATCAGTTTTTCTTCGTTCGCTGCCCTCCAGGGTTTTATGCCATCTGGAGAGTGGGAAGTAAGATTTCCTGTCTCTACTTTTTCCGTTTTGAAACTTTCTCGAGATCTGAACTCTCAGCTGCTAATTTCATTCTTTTTCTGTTTTTAGCACTACCACCCCCTGCTAGGGACCCAAGTCTCAAGCAAATTTTTGAAAGAATAAATGCCGTGCCGGTAGAAGAGAGGAGCATAAAGTTTCTGCTAAATGATGAACTTTTACATCAATACGGACTCCTCCATCTCTCTCGCTTTACTCGGCCTCGTGAAGCTCCAACGGAGGTTCCTGACTCTCCGGTGAAAACTCCTGATCTTCCGATCTCCACTAAAGAGCACATACGAGGAGAAATTTCTGCAGAAACCTTATTAGTAAAGTGCTCTACTCCCAGAGACGATACGGGACCCTCCGAAAAGCCTGCACTTGCTCCCATTATTGAAGAAGAAGAGGAGCCCCTTTCCCAAACCAGGGAGAGTGCTGACAAAGGAGATGATGGAGGGAATCAGGTTGGGCATGCCGGTGATGACGTCTTTGAGGATTTAAGTGACATAATTATTACTTCACAAGAGCTCTTTAAAGAAGACCCTGCTCATGGTAAAGCTATACCTCCGACGATTGAAGTAACATCTGCCCTCCAACAGACTCTAACTCCTTCATCTCAAGAATTGTCATCAACAGTGAAATCTATCACTTCCCCCCAACAGAGGAGTGGTTCGTTAGTCCAACGCGAGTAGCTTGCACTTCACACACAACTAAGGATTTTCCAGCACATTTATGCACTTATCTTCTTATACTTTAAAGATTTCTAAAGCTTATCTTTTCTTATTTCAGATTCTTCAATGACACGCGGCGGGTCATATTATCAGGATTTCCAACGCTACGGGGGGCGTGGCCAATATGACTATCGGCGTTACTTTCCTTCCTATAGAGAGTCTGACGAAGAGAGGGCTGCTCGAAAGGCTCGTGAAAGGAGGGATGCAGAAGAGCGTTATGACAGAAGGGATAGGGATGAGCACCATGATTCTCTGCAGAGAAGTGATGATTCTCACAAAAGGAAATCTCACGACGACCGGGGAAAAGGTCATGTAGTTGAAGATTCAGGCAAACGAGCCCGATATGGTGAGAGACACGCTTCCACTATTCCCGAAAAGCCTACTGTCCCTGCCCCTCTTGACATTACTTCCGACTCTCCTGCTCTTGGGAAGGAGGACATCCAGACAATAATAAGCAGGCCCAAATTTCAAGTGGGACCGGGCCCTGCCACTTTACAAAGTCGTTTTCCGCAGTGGTGTTTAAAGGGTGTGAGGTTCGATCTCGACCTAGTCCCTATTGACAAGCCTGCTATGCTACGAAATCTTGACGCCGTTAAACTTGATATCGAGAGGATGTCAAACTGGCAGAAGCTTGTTGATGAGCTTCAACGAGTTAACCGCGCCAACTTAGAGGCTATGCTCACCATGGAAAATGATAAGGCTGAGTGGCAAAAGGTCCTTGAGCAGCATGACAACGAAATGAGGAGCATTACTTCCTACAACGAGGAGCTCGAAGCAAAGGTTGAGAAGTTGAAAGATGAGCTTGCTGCTTCCTCTACTTCATATTCTCAAAAAGAAGAAGTGCTTCTCAGACAAGTTAGAGATGCTCATGCTAGTCAGAGGGACGCCGAAGACAGGCTCGAGGTACAAAAAAGAATCAATGAAGGCTATGTATCTGATATTGCTGAGCTTCAAAAGAAAAACAACTCCCAGGAGGCGGAGATACAAATGCTTAAGCTTCAGCTTGCCAGAACTGAAAGGGAGCGCGATGAGGCTGTCGCCGGCAAAATCGCAGCCGAAGAATCTCATGAGGCGACCAAAAACAGCTTCGGCTCAACATTATTCGACTTTTACTTGCATAGCGTCTTGGGGCGTGGAAGCCTCGCCTTTCTTGGTCCCAAGTATGAGATCACTTTAGCTGAAGTGTGGGAGGCCGCCCTCGATATGCTTGGTGCTGAAGGTGCTGGTTATGACGAGCCAGCCCTGGAAAGGCATTATTTTGATGAAGACGCTCGCGCTGCTCTCGCCAGGGGAAAGGAACAACTTGCCAAACTAAGAACCGAAGTGACGGAAGGGGACCGGCTGGGGAAAACCACTTCAACTACTCTAGTCCAGCCACCTTCTTCGTCTAAAGTCGACATTATTGGTTCCAGTTCCCATCTCGCATCTCCCACCAAAGTTACCGCTGATATTACAAGCACACAAGGTGGAGACGAGGGTGAAGAGAGCGCTGATGCGTAAGCTTATGAAGTCGATATCAGGAAACCGGCTTCTCCAGGTAACTTCACTGTTAATCTCGCTACTGTCAATTCTGCTCAAGCTGGTTACTCGTTTATTTCACATGAGTTTCACGAGCTCCTAGGCTATTTTCTCAACCTTGACGAGCCTTCATCTCCTCTCTTTACTGACTTCATTGGTGAACCCTCATCTCCTCTTTTTACTGACTTTAACCTTTTTTCTTCTGTAGATAAAGTACCAAGCACTGCTCAAACTTCTACTCCTCCGGTCATCCTTCCTTCATCTCTTCAGGCGGTGCCTCCTTCTGCCTCGCAACCTGGATCACAGGAGGAACAAATAGAGGCTCTTCACGGCTTGGATGATCCCATCACTTCGCAAGAGCAGAAAGATGAGAGACCTGAGGGAGGTGACATTTCCCCGGAACGGACTCCTTCTGACGACATTGTTCTATCAAAACTTGTCACTCCGGGGAGTGAGTCTTCCTCACAAAGGAGAGAGAAGCGTGGGACATCAAAGAGGAGGGGGAAGAAAATCACCGCCACTGAAGAGGAGCCGGAAGTTTAACCGGTTACACCTACCTCTCCTACTTCCCTTATACCCACTGGCCGACCTGAAAAGCTGGTTATTCGACCGAGTAAAGGGTCCAAAGGAGGGAAGAAGAAGTGAAGATTTTAGTTTTTTGCCTTTTGTATGAACTGGCCGAGAGTTGTGCGGGTATCGGCGCCCGCTTTTATTTTGAAAACCTGTATCTGCATTATAGTTGAATAAAATGATTCTTCGTTTGTACAAACTTCTGTTTGAATTTGAGAATGCATTTACTATTTATTTTTGCACAAGTTTATTTTTATAATATTGCAGCGGGCTTATGGTATGTTGTTTGAGTAGTACTTTACTGATGCAGCCATACCACTACACCATGTTGCCCCCATACCTTAAGCTTGCTGCAATATTTTATACTTCGAGGGGACTGGCACTCTTATTTGCTAAAGAATAATTATTTTATTCTTTAAAGAAAATTTTTATAGAGTACAACTCCCTTCGTATAAGTTTTTACGCTTTGTCGTACGAAGAAATCTCTTTTTTCTTTTGCTTATGTGCATATTTTACCAAGTGAATTCCTCTATGTGGTAAAGCGGACCTCTGAAGGGTACTTTAACTTCCTCTTTTTTTTTTTTTACGATCATTTTCCACAGTAGGCAAATTACTTTTCCTTTGAAAGTTAAAGTACGCTTTTGATGAGGATTTTTTTTTTATATATATAGAAAGTTGTACCTCTGAGGAGGGATTTTTCACGTTTCAACACTTGGAAGTTTTATTTCAATCTCGGTGAAACGTGTACCTCCAAAGAGTTATGCTTTAGAAATCCTTTTCACGTTTCAACACTTGGAAGTTTTATTTCAATCTCGGTGAAACGTGGGTTTCCAAAGAGGTCTTTCTTCTTAATTGTGTTCCCGGGAGGGGGTTGTACCTCTGAGGAGGGATTTCTCACGTTCCAACACTTGGAAGTTTTATTTCAATCTTGGTGAAACGTGTACCCCCAAAGAGTTGTGCCTTTGAAGAAAGCCTTTTCACGTTTCAACACTTGGAAGTTTTATTTCAATCTCGGTGAAACGTGTGCTTTCAAGAAGGTCTTTGTTTTTGCATTTCAACTTTGGTGAAGTGAAATCCCGAAGAGCGGTTGTTACACTTCAACTCCTGGCGAAATGTGCCTCCGAAGAGGGCTTTTATTTTGTTTACATTTCAACTCTGGTGAAGTGAAATTCCGAAGAGCGGTCACAACACTTCAACTCCTGGTGAAATGGGCCTCCGAAGAGGGCTTTTATTTTGTTTACATTTCAACTCTGGTGAAGTGAAATTCCGAAGAGCGGTCACAACACTTCAACTCCTGGTGAAATGGGCCTCCGAAGAGGGCTTTTATTTTGTTTGCATTTCAACTCTGGTGAAGTGAAATCCCGAAGAGCGGTTGTAACACTTCAACTCCTGGTGAAATGTGCCTCAGAGAGGGTTTTCATCGCCTGGAAGTCACTCTCTCATGGTTGGAGGGTCATGACTCCTCCAATCTTTTTTGTTGAGTAGAGAACTTTCTTTTTTGTGGCGTATGACCCATTAGAGGTCTTTTATCCTTCGAAGAGTTGCGCCTCCGAAGAGGACTTGTGCCGCTGATGGTAGCTTTGGTTGTTCCTCTGTTCACTTGCTTATGCCTTTTCAGCGATCCTCTTTTTTTTTTTTTCTCTTTTCAAGTTTTTATTCCCCTTTCTCTCACAAGTGGCTTGTTTAATCCAAGGAAGTGTACTTCATTGCCAGGCAAGTTCGTGAGAACGGGCACTAGCTTCCTAATTGGATGTTTGTTTGTTCAAACAATCTCAATTTATCAGCAAGGGCCCGTTTCTATCGAAATCATTAGCCGTTCAATTGAAGTATTTCCTATCTAGGATTTGAATTCGGGGTCTTTGTGACTTGAAATTTGTTTGTTGAATGATGGTGAGAATCGCTCGGTCTTATTATGCGCAAGTTTTATTTCCATTGTCTGCAAAAATTTAAATCGACATTTTAGCAATACATTTTATGTATTTTTATATTGAAAACAAAGCAAACATATAATGATAATAAGGAACACAAGATTTATAGTGGTTCGGCCATGAAATTGGGCCTACATCCACTTTATATTCTTTCATTATTTATTTGCATCAGTTTCACAATTGCTTTCAATTACAAGAATCATACATTCATAATTCTTTTTACAATTTTTCAACAAAATTTTCAAGTAAAGTATGGACGCAAGTGGTTGCTGTTCCATGCCCTTGGAATTTGATCTCCATCAACGGTGGTGAGCTTGAATGTGCCGTCAAGAAGCTTCTGACCTATTACATATGGTCCTTCCCAATTTGGCCCAAACACACCTGTCGCGGTCATAATTCTTTTCAGGACTAGATCTCCAATTTCAAAGCTGCGTTGACGAACTTTGGAATTGAAATGTCTGGCTATCCTTTGCTGATGAGCTGCAACTCTGAGGTTAGCTTCATCTCTTTTTTCATCAAGGAGATCCAGCGCTTCAAGTTGCAACTTTTCATTTTCTGCTTGATTGAAATGAATTCTTCTGTGTGAAGGGACCTCTGTTTCAACCGGGATCATTGCTTCCGATCCGTATGCTAACGAAAAAGGAGTATGCCCAGTTGCAGTTTTGTGAGTAGTTCTGTATGCCCATAGTGCAAGTGGTAGTTTATCGACCCAACCACCTTTTGCTCTTTCGAGTTGCTTTTTGATGGTTGATTTGATGATCTTGTTCACTGCTTCCACTTGCCCGTTTGCCTGCGGATGAGCTACTGCCGAAAAGCTTTTCTGGATTTTGAATCGCTTGCAAAAATCCTGGAATTCCTCGCTCTCAAACTGAGTACCATTGTCTGTGATTATTTTCTGAGGCACACCGTATCTGCAAATGATATTCTTGGTCACGAAGCTTATCACTTTCTTAGAAGTGATAGTAGCCAATGGTTCAGCTTCAGCCCACTTAGTAAAATAATCAACTGCAACAATAGCATATTTAATCCCTGATTTAGCAGTTGGTAGCGGCCCAATGAGATCCATTCCCCAAATTGCAAATGGCCATGGACTGACCATCTGTGTGAGTTCGGTAGAAGGTGCTCTAGGAATTTTGGCATATCTTTGGCACTTGTCACATTTTCGGGAGTAATCCGCAGCGTCCCGATTAATTTCTGGCCAAAAATATCCGTATCGGAGAATTTTCTTTGCTAGTGTTTGACCACCTGAATGATCACCGCATTCTCCTCCATGCACTTCAGCTAGGATTGTTTTGGACTCTTCCCGGGATACACATCGAAGCAATGGCATTGAGAATCCCCGTCTGTACAATCGACCGTCCTGAATTACATAGCGAGAGGCCTTCCTTAGAAGCTTTCGTCTTTCTATCGAATTTTCTGGCAGAGAACCCCTGAGTAGGTAATCCAGTATTGGAGCCATCCATGACTCTTGTTCTTGAGATACATTCATGATCCAGTCTATATCCATCTCGTCTATACTTGGCGCTGAAAGGACTTCTACAGGGACCAATCCCAATAGTTGAGCTTCACCAGAACTTGAATACTTTGCGAGGGAATCTGCCTTCATATTCTCTTCCCGAGGAATGTGGCTTATTGAATAGTGATCGAGTTCATATAGGAGTTCCCAAGCCTTTGACAAGTAGGAAGGCAGGTTTCCACCTTTCGCTTGAAATTCCTTCTTGACTTGGCATACAATAAGCTGAGAATCACTGAAAATTTGTAATGCTCGAATGTTTAGCTCTTTAGCGATTTTCAGACCTGCAATAAGAGCTTCATATTCTGCTTCATTGTTTGTTGAAGGAAATTCCAGTCTTAGTGCATAACATAATGATCGACCTTCAGGAGTTTCAAGTATCACTCCGGCTCCTGAACAGTAGTCATTTCTTGCGCCATCAACATACATCTTCCACTGGATTGGAGAATCATTGATCGCTTTTTCCTCACCATTATCTTTCTCTGTGAATTCTGCAATGAAATCAGCTAAAGCTTGTCCGTTGATTGCTTTTCGGGGGTGATAGGTAATGTCATATTGACTAAGTTCAATGTTCCATTTTAGAAGACGACCCGAAGTTTCAGGGCGAAACAGGACTTGCTTTAGAGGCTGATCAGTGAGTACTTTGATAGGATGAGCTTGGAAATATTGCCTCAGTTTCCTCGATGCAACTAGTAGGCAATAGGCGAGTTTTTCCAACTTGGAGTAATTCAGCTCTGCCCCAGTGAGTCTTTTGCTGATATAGTAAACTGGATGTTGAATCCTTTTGTCTTCCCGTATCAGCGCTGCACTTAGAGCATGAGATGATACTGCCAAGTATATAAGAAGATCTTCACCATTGCCTGGCCTAGAAAGTATCGGAGGCGTTTCCATATGACGGATCAACTCTTCAAAGGCTTCTTGGCTTTCGGGAGTCCATTCAAAGTTCTTCTTTCCTTTTTTCAGGGCATCGAAGAATGGGATGCATTTATCAGTAGCTTTGGAAATGAACCGACTCAAAGCGGCGACCTTTCCGTTGAGACTTTGCAATTCCTTCTTCGTTCTAGGAGCTTTAACTTCTTTTAAGGCGGTAATTTGAGCTGGACTGGCCTCAATGCCCCTAGCACTGACGATAAAAGCTAAGAACTTTCCGGATTCGACCCCAAACGTACATTTCAGAGGGTTAAGTTTCATTCTGTATTTCCGGAGGACTGCGAACATTTCTGCTAAGTGTTCAATGTGATCCACTGCTTTCCTGGACTTCACTAACATGTCGTCGACGTAGACTTCCATAGTTTTTCCCAATTGCGGTTTGAACATAGCATTAACAAGTCTTTGGTAGGTTGCCCCTGCGTTTTTCAATCCGAAGGGCATAACTCTGTAGCAATAAAGTCCAACACCCGTGATAAAGCTTGTATCCTCCTGGTCTGGCTCATGCATCATGATTTGGTTATAACCGGAGTAGGCATCCATGAAGGATAACAATTCATGTCCCGCAGTTCCGTCTACCAGTTGATCGATCCTGGGTAATGGGAAGCAATCTTTGGGGCAAGCCTTGTTTAGATCAGAAAAATCGATGCACACTCTCCATTTTCCATTAGCTTTCTTGACCAACACAGGATTCGAAACCCAATTCGGATATGTAGATTCTCTGATGAAGTTATTTTCCATGAGTCGATCAACTTCTTCTTTTAATGCTGCTGACCTTTCTGGACCTTGGGTTCTCCTTTTCTGTTTAACTGGCGTAAATTTTGGATCAATATTCAGAGCGTGTACTGCAACTTCTGGAGATATCCCACACATATAGGCATGAGTCCAAGCAAAGACATCCAGATTTGCCTTCAGGAAAGATATCAAGATGTTCTGAATTGACACATTAAGCTGTGAACCCACATTCAACACCTTATTTGGATCTTTTGGGTCAACAGGTACCGGAACTGTCGTTTCCACCGGTACTACTCTATTCTCCCCTGTACTGGCTTTTCTGGGATCCATTTCTTTCCGTGCCCCGCTGTGCTCGCCAGTGCAGGGTCCGCTCTGTAATTGCTACAAGGCTGGCTCCTTGATGCGGACTGGGGTTGCCGCACCCTTTCCCATTTCTCTTTTTCTTGACTCTCGCAGCTCTGTCAAATAGCACTCTCGCGCAGCATTCTGATCCCCTTTTATAACTCCTACTCCATTGTCAGTAGGGAATTTAATAGTGAGGCACCACGGGGCTAGGATAGCTTTGAATGCTGCGAGTGTTGGGCGGCCAAGAAAAGCATTATAGGCAGAAAACTCATCGACAATCACAAATGTTTGCTTTCGGACCACTTTCCTTTCTCCTTCCCCAAGTTCTACAAACAAATCGATGGTTCCTACTGGTTGCTTTGGCTCCCCTGTGAAGCCCACGATTTTCTGTGATGAGGCTTGCACATCGATCATAGGGATTTTCATCTGGTCAAATGTCTTTTTGAAGAGGATATTACATGATGCTCCGCAGTCAATGAGGACTCTTCTGACAATGGCTGGTCCAATACCAGCCGAGATGACCAAGGGATCTAAAGTAGGAGCTTCAATACCTGTAGAATCTCCGGCTCTGAAAATAATATCATCGCTGAAAGTTTTTTGTTGTTTAAGGGGCGTAGTGTCTTCTAGAACAAAGATGTTTTCTTCGGCTGGAGCATATTTCAAAGCCCTGGAATATCTCTCCATCTCACCCCAACTCTTGCCAGCTGGGTGAGGTCCTCCGGAAATGACATTGATAACGGGCCTTCCAGATTCATGCCCCGTAGCTTTCTCACCTGCCCCAGGCTGATGAACAGGAGCCCGCTGCCCCTGACTCGATGATGCAGGATTGTTGCTATTCTTTTTCACAAATTGCTGCAACTTGTTTTCTCTTAGCAACTCTTCAATCAGATTCTTCAGCTGGCGGCATTCATCAGTTTCATGACCTGGTTGATTGTGGAAGCGGCAAAATTTCCCACTTTGTATGGCTTTTCTCCCAGTTCTCAAAGGGATAGGTTTAGGGAAATCGACGGAATCTTTGGTGGCAAGGTAGATGTGCTCCGGCGTATGTGATAATGGAGTATATTCTGATGGCTTGAAGGACCGGGGCTTTTTCAGATTACCCTGTTTCTTTCCATTATTATTCTCCCTTTTCTGCCCCACCGACTCATTCTTGCGTGGAGCGACAGTATTGTCTTCAGCTTTTTCCAACACTGCCTTTACTGGCAAAGGACGACTTTCCAAGCGAATGAATTCGTCCGCTTTTTTGTAGAACTTCTCGAGAGAGGTCGGCTCCTTCATATTTAACCATTTCCCAAATTCGCTTGACTTATCAATAGCCCTCATCAGATAAGTCAATATCATTCGTGGTTCAGCATTGTCCACTTCAGCCAATGCTATATTGAAACGGTTCAAGAAAGATCTGATAGACTCACCAGGATTCTGCTCTAAACTGGACAATGACATGATATCCTTGGCCTTCGAAGCATATAGCCTAAACTGCTCCTTAAATTTTCTGGTCAAGTCTGAAAACTGATCGATAGATCGAACTGGCAACTTGGTGAACCACAGCAAAGCCACGCCTTCCAGGTATACGGGGAAATATCGGCACTTTATTTCGTCGGAGGCCCTGGCACCTGTCATGTGCCAATCATATTTATACAAGAACTCATTCGGATCACTTGTCCCTTTGTAAGCTGGAATAGTTGGAGGGACAAACTTCCTTGGAAATTCCGCCTTCAAGATTTTTTCAGTAAACGGAGTTTTACTTGGAGCGAAACCCCATTCCTTCTCATCTTCAACCCTTTGCATACTTTCTTTCATGATTTGCCGGACCATTCCAGAAAGATATTCCTCATCATGCCGAGTTCTAGATCCACCGGCGTCAGGTACTGCCTGCTCAAAGGGACTAGTAGGCCTTTCATGAGCATTCCTTTCATTAACATCATGAATGTTGCCAGCATAGTTCCCTTCATTACCAGCCGGTTGATTGTTTGCCCCAAGTAAGTCGTTCAATTTATTCAGAATCAGAGCATTCTGAGCACTTTGAGCCTCTAGTTGTGCATTTTGGGCATTGATCTGCTGGTTTAGCCCTAGAATCACAGCATCCAATTCCGCTTTTGTAACTCCAACAGACGGAGTGGGTAGATTAGGCACAGGGGAAGCGGAGGTTCCCTCTTGAATATTCCCAGATCTGATAGATCTACTTTTCCTTCCAGGAGCCATAATCTCAGATATACTTCTGGTTTTTAAAGAAATTCTTTCTTCTAATCTCTGCGAAGCAATGATGACAGCTGTCCTGAGTTCAATTCTCAGTGAAAGCACCAAAAATGTTAACGCTTAAATTTGAACGCTAACACCCCGGTGTGTGAAGTGTATTTGTGAAAGCACCACCCGATAGATCGGGAAAGAATTATAAGTAAGGAGATTGCAGAAAAGCAGTAAAAACACAAGTTTTATAGTGGTTCGGTCCAAAATCAGGCCTACGTCCATTTAGATTCTCTTTATTGCTGATATGAGTACAATTTATATCACTTTCTTTAATTACAATTAACTTCAGACAAATAGTTCAAACTCCCATGAAGAATAATCTTTCGAATTCATCTTGAATGATTGTGATTCTTCTTTGAAGTGTGTAATAGCGTCCTTGGAGTTTGGAGTGCTTGGAGTGCTGCTTGAGTTGAGAAAATGGCAGAGTAACGGTGCTTCGAGAATTAGCCAAAAAAAAAGGTCCCCTCCACATTGAATGTGGCCATGTATTTATAGGCAAATTTTTAGGCTGGAACTTTCAAGTCATGAGTCGTGACCGACTCATCATGAGTCGTGAGTCGTGGCCGACTCATCGTGAGTCGTCTGCGAGTTAAAAGTTGCCGTCTAAGATGAGGCGACCCTGGTCTTCTACACAGCAGCTTCAGGTTGAGTCATCAACGAGTCATCATGTACGACTCATCTTAAGTCTTAAGTCATCAACGAGTCATCCCCTTGCAGCATGATTCTTAAGTCGTAGCTGCCTTAGGTCATAGACTCCTTAAGTCGTAAGTCTTTTGAGCCGTAAGGTTTTATGACTCGGATCTCTCCTTGGGTCGTTGAGTCGTTAATGAACTTGAGTCGTAAGGTTTTATGAACCGTTCATCTCCTGAGTCGTAAACCCAATGGAATACTTAAGGGCCTCGAATGGATGAGTCGCGACCAAATGAGTCGGTCTTTGATGAGTCGGAGCCAGGTCAGATGAGTCGGTGATTCAATGAGTCGTGAGGTTTCTTGGGTCGGCAGCTTAATGAGTCGGCCTGTATCATTGAGTCGCTACTAGTTGAGTCGGGGATTCTTTGAGTCGGTCCTTTCCTTAAGTCGTGAGGTCTCCTAAGTCGTTAGGCACCTTAAGTCGTAGGTCGTTTCAAGTCTTAACCCGTTGACGCCTCTAACTCGTAGGCCTTTTAGCTCGTATGCTGGAACGGGGTTAACACGAGCATTTAATTTTATCCGAAATTTTCTCTAGCTCCAAATGACTCCAATCCAATTCCATAGCATAGTGCTCGCGAATACGAACCCAACGCAACATGTTTCGTCGAATTCCGACCTCGCACGAAAGAGTTACATAGTTTTAAAGTTCACATGAATCATAATATAATTAAATTACAATTATCTTTATATTTTCTAACCCTAACCATTCTGGACCGTTAGATTACTCATGCCCTAGATCTGAGCCGTCCCCTTTCTTCTCGTTCCTATTCGTTCCAGTACGCACGCAACACAAAAGAACCCAAAGCCGAGCTTTTAGGGTTACGTGCCGCACCACCCTCGACGACCACTACCACGATCAAGTTCCACCATATGAAGCGCCAACTCAAGAGCGACCAACAGCCCAAGTACGGTTGAGCTCAGCCCTATGTCGGCCTCGAAAAACGTGTCGAGATGTGCGGCCTTCAATCCCAGTTTGCCGACGATCCAAAGCTCTATTTACGATCACCACCGTTCAGATGGTAGATCTCGTTGCGCTCTACAACCTTCTTTTAGGAAGTTTCACGAATTGATCCACGGATTTGAAGAATTTTGAGAAAGAAAATGGCGACTTTCTGGCCATTGAAAGAAGAAACAGCGGCCGGATTTAAAACCCTAGGCTCTCTTTTTTTTTGTGAATTAAATCGTGCTTTTATAGGAACAAAACGAACACTATCCATCCGGCTTTTCAAACTCCGATTTACACACGGTGACCGGCGTTTCTAGGGTTTGCCCCGCGTTTCGGACACAATGGAATAGGTTTCGGAAGCTAATTCGATCATATGCTCGAGTTACAGCGATAAACGATCAAATTTAAATTAAACCGATTAAACGATTTTCTACGCGTTTTGGCTTGCCCCGGACAAACGATAAATCCAGTTGATACGAAATTTGAAATCTTACAATAATATCACATTACGGATCCGATGAAACTGGTTTCATCGAAATCCGAGACCGTTTGAAAAATGACTATTTTAACTCGCCAAATTAATATTAAAACAATTTCAACGCGTTTCGGGCTACCACGGTCAAACGACAACTCTGATTGCTACGAAAATTGAAATCCGATAATAACTAACTATTACGGATCCAATAAAACTAGTTTCGTCCAATTCTGAGAATGTTCAAAATTTGGCTATTTTTCAGTCGATAATTAAATATTAAAATATTCAATTTTCACAAATAAATTTTAAATTCAGTTTTAAAAGTTCTATAACATCACTATAACTCCAATATGATAAAATAAAATTTTACCAATCATTTTTAATCATATTAAACCCGTTATTCAATTATCCAATAAATTCAAATTTTAAAATCTTATTAACTCTATTATAATCCCAATATAACTTTACATTCAATTTGGAAACCAATTTGAATCATATTAAATCAAATTTCAATTATTCACTCTATTTTCATATATTGAATTTCAGTATCAAATTAATCATATCAAATTCGGAATTTAGTTATTCAAACATTTGTAATATTAAATTTAAACAATTTTTATTATTCTTGAATCGCTATCTTTTGAGATATTCAAAACGAACTTAAAAATTTAACTTTTGAAACGAATTAAAATTATAGAACAACCATTCCCATTATACGGTTATTCAATTACCATTATTAAATTATTCAATAAATTCCAAGTATTAAATTTAAACAATTTCGATTATCCGAGGATTCATCACTATTTTCATCTTACAGTTATTCAATAAGTTTTAAATATTTAATTCAAACAATTTACCTGTTCAATATTCAATATTTGATTTTAAATAGATTTTACTTATCAATCAATTACTCTATTACTCCCAATGAATCCCACATTTATTATCCTATTCAACTATTGACTTTTATTTTTTATTACTTGGATAATTATTGTTGCAATTCATTCCAGTTATTATTATTCCAAACGACTTACAATTTTTTTTCTAACACTAAATCACGAAATCTTATTAAATTTAGCTATTTTAATTATCGAAAATTTACGGGTCGTTACACTCTCCCCCACTCAAAACTTTTCGTCCCCGAAAAGGAAAAAGAAGGGAAAAGGAACTAAGTATAGAATTCAACATTAGATATATTTTATTCAAAGTTACCAACTTATAAGCAATGAAATTCCATTTATAAAGTCATCACTACACTTTCACTAAGTTATTCCAAACGGCTTTCTAACTTTAAAAGTTAGTTATCAAAACAAGTTATAAGAAAATTTAAAAACTTGAAAAATTTTCTAACACCCGGATTTTATGGAAAATTTCGACAGTCTCCTTTGCGCGGCTCGATCGGAAAAAAAAACGACAGTATATATATCACAAATATACATCTCATCAAGTGATGAGGCATCCTGTAGGAAAAAAAAATGTAAAAGTACGGTATGTAATCCGAGATATGTGCCTTATATATTATTAGCTAGCATATACGGCTAATTTAGCGCGAAAGCGAGCTCCAAATGCGAAGCAAGCGGAATCCGCACCTACTAAACACTCAACAAACCATAAGAAACATGCACATATGAAAATAATATCAATATACATCATATAGAAACATAACAACTACATATGCCAACATAGCAAATGCAACAAAACAACAAATGCAACCATCAATCAACTATCATCCAACTATTATCCAACGATCCATAACCAATCAATATAAATTCGCTTCTCATTAATATTTATTGACTTGGGTTTCAATTTTTAATCATAGTTGATTCATTAACGTTGGATTTTACTAACATTCATTCTCAATTCATTTAGTTAACATTCACTAATTTATATTTACATTAGTTCACTTCCAATTTGAATCAAATTAAATTCTATTTAAATTTATTTAACTTCCAATTTGATTTCAATGATTTATAGCTTTCAATTTACACTTAATGAATTATATACAATCAACTAACAATCATATAACAACCAAATCGTACCCAACATAACCAACTTATTAATTTTTACATTCAATTTGGTTCATCTCTTTTATATATATATTGTAACAACCCGCATATTTATCGAGTTTACATTTAAATATTTTTATTTAAATATTAAATCGTTAATCGGATTTTGGTCCGAAAAACTACTTTTTGCAAACGGTCAAATTAGGACTCGAGACCACTTCCATTGAGTTCGAAATGTCGTTTACAACTTTTTAAGTATAAACATCGATAGGTTTGGAGTTAGTGAAATTTCACTAACTTTTCCCGCTTTGGACTTTGGGTTAGTTTAGCCTATTAAGCCCAAGTTCCAACCCTCTTCTCCTCACTCTTCATAAATTTCCTAACTAACTCAAGCTTTAGCATTAATGGTGAAGAGAATGGGAAATTAAAACTCCAAGCTCAAATTCAATTGCAACTCCATCATTCAACTCCAAATTCAAGTAGAAGATATTGGATTCAAGCTTTGGATTGCTTCTCCTTGCTTTCAAGCTTCATCTTCATAAATTTTAGTGCAAAGGTGCGATTTTTATCTCACAATTCTAGTCTATAACTATATTGGACTGTTGGGAATGATTCCCTATCACTTTAGCATGCATATTTGCTTTTGGTTTGGATTGGATTGGCGAAAAACTCCGATTTTTGGTGTTTGGGAGAAATTTCTGCATTTAGGTCGTTCTGGCCGTTTTTAGCTCGCTCGGAGTTAGGTCGTGTGGACCTTAGGTCGTAGGTCGCGTACGAGTTAACCCCTAGGTCGTTCTGGCCATTTTCGTGTTTTCGGAGTTAGGTCGCTCAGGACCTTAGGTCGTAGGTCGTATGGCCGTTAGGTCGCTCTGCTTTGGCTCTGGCCATTTTTGCTCACTCGCAGTTAGGTCGCTCACGACCTAGGACTTAGGTCGCTTGGAGTTAGGTCGTAGGTCGGCGGGTCTTCAGCTCGCACGCGTTGAAAAGGCACGTCTGGAGTTAGGTCGTTCGCGAGTTAACGTTAGGTCGTTTGCGAGTTAGCGCCCTAGGTCACTCGCGTATAGCTCATTCGGAGTTAGGTCGTTAGGCCTTAGCTCGTATGGCCTATGCAATTTGGTTAGGTCGTCCAACCTCAACACCTTAGGTCGTAAGACCTTAGGTCGTACCCCTTAGGTCGTTAGACCTTATGCCTTCACTATTGGAACTCGTTAGGTCGTAGCAACCATAGGTCGTAGGTCGCTCACACGGAGTTAAGTCGTAGGTCGTCTCCGACCTTATATCGCTCAGCCAGGTTTCACTTTAAGTCGTTAGGTCGTTTGGACCTTGTTTCCAGTTAGGTCGCAAGACCCTTAAACCGTTAGGTCACTAGGTCGCGATGTTTTAGGTCGCTGCACCCTATGCCTCTATAGGTCGTTCGACCTTGCTAACTTTTAGGTCGCGAGTTTTATAAGTCGCTCGCCTCCCTTAGGTCTTCACTAGGTCGCGATGTTTTAGGTCGCTGCACCCTATGCCTCCATAGGTCGTTCGACCTTGCTAACTTTTAGGTCGCGAGTTTTATAGGTCGCTCGACCCTATTCCCCTTAGGTCGTTAGACCTCATTTTGTCTTCACTAGCTCGTACCGTTTTGGTCGGGGCGCTGCCCCCTGGACCCCCGTGACCTGACCGGGCAGGTCGAACCCCGTAAGCGGTGGCGTTGCCCCCGCACCCCCACCTTGGGGGGTTGCCACCCCCCCTGGACCCCCCCTCCGTAGGGGATCTTATCTGAAAAATATTGAGCTGATTTCCTTGGATTTTATTCGCATCTCCGTATGCGATCTTTGTGACTGATTGTTTCTACACTTGCTTATGTGTTTTGTCACTTTATAATATAATGGTTTCAATACTAGTAGTAAATATCAAAACTCTTTTAACAAACAATTTCAACTCTATTTTTAATAACAAAGCTCTTTTCTTAAACCGTTTTCCAATCTATTAGTATATACAAGCCTTTACCTCACTCGGATGAGAAATCTAATTAAACGACTTAGTAAAACAAGTGGTATGAAACGCTTGCGTTCACTTCATCGGTTAATTCTTGGACTTGTTCGATTGAACCTCTTGTGACAATTTTATTAGTGAAGATTTACAGTTTGTTCGTAAATATTTAAGTTAAGCAAGTGGTTATGGGACATGAAGCTAAACTTCTATATTTACTAGCTTAGTGTAATTGACACTTCTCGTTGATCTTGATGATCGCTTTATGAATTAGACTAGCAATTGCGCGATGTCTCTTTCATTGCAAGGTTAGACTAGACACCACTTGTGTGATTCCATTCACACATACCTTTCTGCTTTTTGGTTAGTCTTGACCTCATTCTGTGTGATTCCACTCACACATGTGGGGTAGCTCCCCATGGTCTTCGGACCGTCATGTGATAGGCCTCTTTCCCTTTTTATGATTTCTGGATTTCTCGTGTTGATTTCTGGAATTTATGTCATTGACTTGTTATGAGTACAAGTTTAGGGTATGATGCCCCCTTCGAATCTTTGAGAAGATTCTTGTGATATTGATTATCTCTTATTGATTGATCTTCTGTTGATCATTATTTACATACTTATAGTGGTATGTCGTTATGGATGTTTATGTTTATGCCATATCTTTTATGTTATATCATGTCATCTGATATTTATAGCTAGACTGATCCGTTTATTATTTTCTTAAATAATACTCGGATCAGACCGAGATGTTACAGGTGCTTCTGCTTGACTTCTTCCCAGGGATTCATCACTCTGACTTTTGGCTAACTGTTTAGATTAGCAGTTTTTGTTGTATACACTTGAGATATAGACTCATAGTTGTATTCTTTTGTATAGCACGTGTTGCTATTCTTTTGTATTATCGTGGATCTTATTGACCACTACTCTGATGTACACTTTCATGTGTTAGTTATATATTCATATCTTCTTCCGCCTTTGTGATATGGATATCTGTGACTGATTTGTGATATGATTATTTCTATGTTTGTTTCCGAAGATTATTTATAGCCACCGTGTGATAAGCAATTACATGGATGGTCGCTCCTCAACAGCCTTATTCTCCGTGCTAGTTGACAGCACTTCTCCGGAGTGTTCTTGGCTAGCGTGGGTATTGAGGTGGGGCGTCACAGCTTGGTATCAGAGCCAAACTTCGGAACAATGTAGAATAACTTAACAAGGATCATCGTCCTAGGTCTATCTTAGGAGTCATACCATAGGATTAATTTGAGTCTTCGTACCGACTCATCCTATTTCCTTTATGATTCCTTGTTTTATCTATCAAGATTGCTTGATGTTCATTGGTAAATAACCTTCTTCCTTCTCTTCTTTCTTTCTTTAAGGAAGAGAATGTCTAGACCAGGCCGTCCCAGAACTGGATCATCTGGTGCTGCTCCTCCGGATGGAGTTTTTATGACTGCTCAACAGCTTCTTGATTTAGTAACTAATGCTCAAGCAGCTGGAGCTAACCCGGAACCTACTCGCCCAAAGTCGGGATTTGCACGCTTGTGCAGCGATTACACCAACTTGGGTGGGAAGCCCTTCAAAGGTTCGGAAAATATCATCGAGGTCCAGGCTTGGTTAAAATCATGCGATCGAATCTTTTCTCGCATGAATCTTATCGATCTCCACCGCGTTCAGGTGGCTTCCAGCATGCTCCAAGAGAGAGCATTGGACTGGTACGAACTCCTTATTTCAGAAATTAATGAAGCGGATCTCACCTGGGAGCAATTTCAGAGACGCTTCGAGTTAAAGTTTGTACCATAAGCTGGGAAAGTAAGCTTGGCTCGACGTTTTATAGACCTTGTTCAAGGTCAATCCTTTGTGACTGATTACGTCGTAGCCTTCGAGTCGCTTTCCAAATATGGGGTTGAATACATCAACACCCCATTGAAGAAGAACCAGAGGTTCGTTTATGGCTTAAATAAGAGTCTTAAGAAGCCACTGCTCCTGAAACTAGAAGTCGCATTTGATCAACTCGTCGATATCGCTCTTCGTCTTGAAGAGGCTGATAGAGAGAGTGATGTTGAAGTGGAAGGCGCTAAACCAAACTTCAACAACAAGAAGAGGCCAAACAAATTCAAGGGTCCTTATCCCAACAAAAAGGGTAAGCAGGCAACCCCTGTGGCAAAGTATCCTTCTCCTAGTGGTGCGAGTTGCTTCAACTGTGGGTCTGGGGATCATTATGCGAATAAGTGCTCTAAGCCCAAATCTTGTCGCTATTGTAAGAGCCCAGATCACTTTATACATCAATGCCTCAAACGTAAAAGCAGGAATGAGGGAAAGTTAAATGTGGCTCAAGCCCCTGGCAACACATCTCGTGGCCAAGGTATTTCTCATTCCATTCTTGATGGTATTATTTTATTTCATGATCAACCTATTAGAGTTCTCTTTGATACGGGTGCATCCCATTCCTTTATATCAAAGGAACTGGTAGACACTTTTTCCTTAAGTGTTACTGCATTGATGACTTCTTTAAAAATTGCGAATCCTGTTGGTGGATCCGCAACTCTTAGTTTGCTTTGTAAAGATGTGGAGATTATTTTATGTGATTTTTCTTTCCTAGCCGATTTGCATGTCATGCGTTACTTAGGCTTTGGAATAATTTTGGGAATGGATTGGCTTAACCGTTATCAAGCCCATATCCTATGTCCTGAGCGGACTATTCATCTCCGACATCCACAATCTGTTAAACATATTTCTGTTAATCTTAAAGATTCAGAATCATGTTTGGTGGCATCTTTATATTCTTTAAATCCTCGTGATAACGATGATGATGATGAAGATGATATTATTTCTTGTATTCATGTTGTTCGTGAATTTTCCGACATATTCGAGCCCGTTTTGGGTTTACCACCTAAACGAGCAATTGAGTTCAGAATTAATCTTGTTTCTGGAGCTCAACCTATTACTCGTCCTCCTTATCGCATGTCCAATAAGGAAAATGAGGAGATGCGTAAACAATTATCTGAGTGGGAGACGAGGCAATTTATTCGCTCTAGTTCCTCGCCTTGGGGAGCTTCGGCTATTTTCGTAAAGAAATCCGATGGTACTCTGAGGCTCTGCGTTGATTATCGCAAGCTTAACGATCTTACTATTAAAAATAAATATCCTTTACCTCGGATTGATGATCTATTCGATCAGCTTAGTGGTGCTAAGGTCTTTTCACAATTGGACTTGGCTACCGGTTTCCATCAGCTTCGTATCGCTGAGGATAGCATTCCGTTGACATCATTCCGTACTCGATATGGATCTTATGAATGGCTTGTTATGCCATTTGGGTTAACGAATGCTCCAGCTTATTTCGTTGACCTCATGAATCGAGTTTTCAAAGATTTCCTCGATCGGTTTGTTCTCATATTCATTGATGATATTCTTGTGTATTCAAAAACCGAGGAGGAACATGAGAAACATCTTCGGATTGTATTGGAAACACTTAGGAGCAATCAATTAAAGGCGAAATTTTCTAAATGCCACTTTTGGCAATCTCGTGTGAAGTTTCTCGGTCATATTATTTCCGAATCCGGGATATCTGTGGATCCTTCAAAGATTGAAGCGATTCAAGATTGGAAGAGACCGGAGAGTGTGACAGAGATTCGTAGTTTTCTCGGATTGGCGGGCTATTACCGTCGTTTTATTAAAGACTTTTCTAAGATTGCCGTGCCTCTTACTGGCTTGACTAAGAAGGGAGTTAAATACATTTGGTCGGACAAATGTGAAGCCTCTTTTCAGAAATTGAAAGAACTCCTTTCCGATGCTCCTATTCTTGTTATTCCCGAGGGGAATCAAGATTTTGTTGTTTATACCGATGCTAGTCACGTTGGTTTGGGTGCCGTTCTTATGCAAAAAGAACGTGTTGTTGCTTATGCTTCTAGGCAATTGAAGCCGGCCGAGACTAGATATGCCACACATGATCTAGAGCTCGCGGCTATTGTTTTCGCCCTTCGAATGTGGCGTCATTATCTATTGGGAGAGAAATTTATTCTTTACACGGATCATAAGTCTTTGAAATATTTATTTTCTCAAAAAGAACTTAATTTACGTCAACAGCGTTGGCTCGAGTTCCTTGCACCTTATGATCTTGATATTCTTTATACCCCCGGTAAGGGTAATCGTGTCGCCGATGCTCTTAGCCGTAAGCAACAAGCAGTTGTTTCTATGATGATATCCGAATGGAACGATCTCGAGATCTTATCTACTTGTGAGATTCGAGAGCGCGTATCCGATTTATGCTCATCACTTGTTTTATGTAGCCTTGAGGCTCATCCTTCTCTTTTAGACCGCATTCTTGAAGCTCAAGGGCTAGATTCTGAATTGGCTCTTCTTGGCAAAAATGTTAAGGATAAAATTGATATTGAAGGTTTGAAAGACTATGATATTGATTCTCGTGGCGGCATTCGAAAATTTGGTAGACTTATCGTACCAAATATTGGAGATCTTCGTAAAGATATTTTAGAAGATTCCCATTGTTCTAAATTCACCATTCATCCCGGTAGTAGTAAAATGTACGCTGATATGAAGCGACTTTATTATTGGGAGGGAATGAAATCTGATATTGCTAACTTTGTTAAGTGTTGCATGACTTGCCAACTTGTCAAGGCCGAACATCAAAGGCCTGGTGGGTTATTGCAACCTTTAGAAATTCCAATTTGGAAGTGGGATCAAATTTCCATGGACTTTATAGATGGCCTTCCCCGTTCTCGTTCGGGTCATGATAGCTTATGGGTGATTGTTGATAGACTTACTAAATCCGCCCATTTATTCCGGTTCGGTCTAACCGAACCGTTCCTCTTTTGGCCAAACTATTTGTCAAGGAAATTGTAAAATTGCATGGAGTTCCTACTTCTATTGTTAGCGATCGTGATCCATTGTTTACTAGTGGATTTTGGAAGAGTCTTCAAAAAGCTTTAGGAACGAAGCTTAATTTTAGCACCGCTTATCACCCCAGTCCGATGGACAAACCGAGCGTGTGAATCAAACTCTTGAAGATCTTCTTCGTGCTTGTGTGCTTGATTTTGGTGGAAGTTGGGAAGATCATATTTCACTTGTTGAATTTTCCTATAATAATAGCTTCCAATCTAGTATTGGTATGGCACCTTTCGAGGCACTCTACGGAAGGCCATGCCGATCTCCTTCTTGTTGGCTTGAGGCCGGTGAGAAGCTGGTTTTAGGTCCAGACTTTATTCGTGATTCCACGGAAAAGATTGAACTTATTCGACATAGGATGAAAGAAGCCCAGAGCAGACAAAAATCCTATGCCGATAATCGAAGAAGGAAATTAGAATTTTCTGTTGGGGATCCTGTTTTTATTCGTGTTTCACCTATGAAGGGTGTTGTACGTTTCAGTCGATCGGGGAAGTTAGCGCCTCGATATATTGGGCCATTTCCTATCACTGAACGTATTGGTTCCATGGCTTATCGCCTTGCATTGCCGGCTCAGTTTTCTGCTATACATGATGTATTTCACGTTTCTCAATTACGGAAATGCCTTCGGGATTCCGATTCTATTCTTGAGCCTGCTGTTGTGGAAGAAATTGAAGTTTCGCCGAATTTAACTTATGAGCAGCATCCTATTCGAATTATAGCTTCTGAGGTTAAACGACTTCGAAATAAAGATGTTCCACTTGTAAAGGTTCAATGGTCCTCAAATCCTAAGGATTGTTCTTGGGAATCCAGAGAATTCATCGAGCGTACACATCCGGACTTGCTTACTCCTGCCCTTTGAGGTGAACTTCTTATTTCAAATTTCTCTTGTGTTAATATGCTTTTATGGTTGTTACTTTTTATTTCCACCTTATATTATATTGCGAGGACGCAATTTCTTTAAGGAGGGGAGTCTGTAACAACCCGCATATTTATCGAGTTTACATTTAAATATTTTTATTTAAATATTAAATCGTTAATCGGATTTTGGTCCGAAAAACTACTTTTTGCAAACGGTCAAATTAGGACTCGAGACCACTTCCATTGAGTTCGAAATGTCGTTTACAACTTTTTAAGTATAAACATCGATAGGTTTGGAGTTAGTGAAATTTCACTAACTTTTCCCGCTTTGGACTTTGGGTTAGTTTAGCCTATTAAGCCCAAGTTCCAACCCTCTTCTCCTCACTCTTCATAAATTTCCTAACTAACTCAAGCTTTAGCATTAATGGTGAAGAGAATGGGAAATTAAAACTCCAAGCTCAAATTCAATTGCAACTCCATCATTCAACTCCAAATTCAAGTAGAAGATATTGGATTCAAGCTTTGGATTGCTTCTCCTTGCTTTCAAGCTTCATCTTCATAAATTTTAGTGCAAAGGTGAGATTTTTATCTCACAATTCTAGTCTATAACTATATTGGACTGTTGGGAATGATTCCCTATCACTTTAGCATGCATATTTGCTTTTGGTTTGGATTGGATTGGCCAAAAACTCTGATTTTTGGTGTTTGGGAGAAATTTCTGCATTTAGGTCGTTCTGGCCGTTTTTAGCTCGCTCGGAGTTAGGTCGTGTGGACCTTAGGTCGTAGGTCGCGTACGAGTTAACCCCTAGGTCGTTCTGGCCATTTTCGTGTTTTCGGAGTTAGGTCGCTCAAGACCTTAGGTCGTAGGTCGTATGGCCGTTAGGTCGCTCTGCTTTGGCTCTGGCCATTTTTGCTCACTCGCAGTTAGGTCGCTCACGACCTAGGACTTAGGTCGCTTGGAGTTAGGTCGTAGGTCGGCGGGTCTTCAACTCGCACGCGTTGAAAAGGCACGTCTGGAGTTAGGTCGTTCGCGACTTAACGTTAGGTCGTTTGCGAGTTAGCGCCCTAGGTCACTCGCGTATAGCTCGTTCGGAGTTAGGTCGTTAGGCCTTAGCTCGTATGGCCTATGCAATTTGGTTAGGTCGTCCAACCTCAACACCTTAGGTCGTAAGACCTTAGGTCGTACCCCTTAGGTCGTTAGACCTTAAGCCTTCACTATTGGAACTCGTTAGGTCGTAGCAACCATAGGTCGTAGGTCGCTCACACGGAGTTAAGTCGTAGGTCGTCTCCGACCTTATATCGCTCAGCCAGGTTTCACTTTAAGTCGTTAGGTCGTTTGGACCTTGTTTCCAGTTAGGTCGCAAGACCCTTAAACCGTTAGGTCACTAGGTCGCGATGTTTTAGGTCGCTGCACCCTATGCCTCTATAGGTCGTTCGACCTTGCTAACTTTTAGGTCGCGAGTTTTATAAGTCACTCGCCTCCCTTAGGTCTTCACTAGGTCGCGATGTTTTAGGTCGCTGCACCCTATGCCTCCATAGGTCGTTCGACCTTGCTAACTTTTAGGTCGCGAGTTTTATAGGTCGCTCGACCCTATTCCCCTTAGGTCGTTAGACCTCATTTTGTCTTCACTAGGTCGTACCGTTTTGGTCGGGGCGCTGCCCCCTGGACCCCCGCGACCTGACCGGGCAGGTCGAACCCCGTAAGCGGTTGCGTTGCCCCCGCACCCCCACCTTGGGGGGTTGCCACCCCCCCTGGACCCCCCCTCCGTAGGGGATCTTATCTGAAAAATATTGAGCTGATTTCCTTGGATTTTATTCGCATCTCCGTATGCGATCTTTGTGACTGATTGTTTCTACACTTGCTTATGTGTTTTGTCACTTTATAATATAAAGGTTTCAATACTAGTAGTAAATATCAAAACTCTTTTAACAAACAATTTCAACTCTATTTTTAATAACAAAGCTCTTTTCTTAAACCGTTTTCCAATCTATTAGTATATACAAGCCTTTACCTCACTTGGATGAGAAATCTAATTAAACGACTTAGTAAAACAAGTGGTATGAAACGCTTGCGTTCACTTCGTCGGTTAATTCTTGGACTTGTTCGATTGAACCTCTTGTGACAATTTTATTAGTGAAGATTTACAGTTTGTTCGTAAATATTTAAGTTAAGCAAGTGGTTATGGGACATGAAGCTAAACTTCTATATTTACTAGCTTAGTGTAATTGACACTTCTTGTTGATCTTGATGATCGCTTTATGAATTAGACTAGCAATTGCCCGATGTCTCTTTCATTGCAAGGTTAGACTAGACACCACTTGTGTGATTCCATTCACACATACCTTTTTGCTTTTTGGTTAGTCTTGACCTCATTCTGTGTGATTCCACTAACACATGTGGGGTAGCTCCCCATGGTCTTCGGACCGTCATGTGATAGGCCTCTTTCCCTTTTTATGATTTCTGGATTTCTCGTGTTGATTTCTGGAATTTATGTCATTGACTTGTTATGAGTACAAGTTTAGGGTATGATGCCCCCTTCGAATCTTTGAGAAGATTCTTGTGATATTGATTATCTCTTATTGATTGATCTTCTGTTGATCATTATTTACATACTTATAGTGGTATGTCGTTATGGATGTTTATGTTTATGCATTATCTTTTATGTTATATCATGTCATCTGATATTTATAGCTAGACTGATCCGTTTATTATTTTCTTAAATAATACTCGGATCAGACCGAGATGTTACAGGTGCTTCTGCTTGACTTCTTCCCAGGGATTCATCACTCTGACTTTTGGCTAACTGTTTAGATTAGCAGTTTTTGTTGTATACACTTGAGATATAGACTCATAGTTGTATTCTTTTGTATAGCACGTGTTGCTATTCTTTTGTATTATCGTGGATCTTATTGACCACTACTCTGATGTACACTTTCATGTGTTAGTTATATATTCATATCTTCTTCCGCCTTTGTGATATGGATATCTGTGACTGATTTGTGATATGATTATTTCTATGTTTGTTTCCGAAGATTATTTATAGCCACCGTGTGATAAGCAATTACATGGATGGCCGCTCCTCAACAGCCTTATTCTCCGTGCTAGTTGACAGCACTTCTCCGGAGTGTTCTTGGCTAGCGTGGGTATTGAGGTGGGGCGTCACATATATCCTGTTATATAATTTTAAAAGAATCATTTTATATCGGGCATCTTAAATTTCCAACATTAAACTTTAACTAAGTCCGTAAGCCGTACATATATCATCCGTGAGCAATATAAATCTAATCGCTTATTCGATCACACAACTTCACTTCCAAACTAGTATCGTTCACACGACTCTCTAGTGCGAACTCAGATTTGGTTCCTCTACTGGAAACTATTACTCTCCTTGCATAGCCATATACTATGATAGAGAATTCAAGAATCAAATTAAAAATCCATATCCAGGGTTCGCCGTCGAAAATTGAGTGAAAAATCTTAACTTGGATCGATATAAATCATCTCGAAATTTTGTGCTCGAATTTGGATCAAATCGTTGTGCGAACAAAATAATATACGTACAACTCACGTATTACCTTCCAATGGATTTCTATCCAATTTACCTATACTAAATTATTTTATTGGCTTTTATTTTTTATTTACAATTAATTATTCACAATCCATTATTCAGTTAGTATATTCATTTCTTTACATAGCATGTTCTTTAACATTATCTTTTCTTAAACATCATATCATAGAATTTGCTTACTCAAGTTCATTTTAAACATTCTATATAATTTAATAAACTCAATTTCCTTTCCCAATTGATTCTTAGCTATACCTAATTCTTTTGTTTACATTTACTCCATATTCATAGTTTCAGTTAATACAAATTTATTTGTGGAACATTTTATTAATCATCACTTTAGTTTATAGTCATTCCATAAAAGTCTAACTTCTCATATGTGACTTTTCTTAGTTTACAGTTATCTTAAAGGTTACAAATTCAATTAATTTTTTTTCGATGCAATTTATATTTATTTTCTATAACCAATTTACAAAAGATATTATACAATTCATTTGTCTTCTTTCTTAAGTTCACTTACTTGTTCCCTTTATCCATTCATCATTTCATGCTATATTTAAGTTTCTTTTTTATAATTTTTATCACAACCAAATTTTCCATTTATATACATTTTAATTCCTTTTGAGTTTTCCTTACTTGTATATTTCAATTATTTTCAGGTTCTGTTTATCTATACAATATCTCATTACATATCCAAAACATCATTTTAAATTTTAACATTTGTAAGTCTTTTTATATGTTATCAGAATGTAATTTTGGTATTATACAAATTTATAGAATTTCATTTTTTACTTAATTAGAATGTTCGCAAATTTAATTTATTTAAATCCTCTTTACCTTTCAACTTTAAAGTTTTCCCAAACAATAGCTTAGATATCTTAATCCTCTTATTTTATAAATTCTGGTTATTCACATTTCATTTGAAAATTACTAATTAACATAACTTAGAAATTTAAATGCCCGGTTCTTTCCAAATCATTTGAAATAAACATATATACTTATATCCCTTTTTTTTATATAACAAATCATACCTTTAGAGTTTAAACCAAAACCCACTTACCCAAAATAATTTTGCAGAAAAGCAATGCTTTTTAGAAGTCTCCCCCCACTTTGAGACACGAAAATGAACGTCGATGATGGTGCGCAGTCATCACCGAAATTATTTTCCAGCGACATAAGAGTGGAGTACTGAATTCATTCCTTATTTTAAAAATCTTTTCAAAATATTTCCATAAATATTTTCCAACTAACATCACAATATAGTTTCTTCAAAGCTTTGAAAACCATTTTAATATTCCCCTGGTCTTGAATTCAATATTTTCCAATTTAAATTTGTTTTAATTTATAAGTCACCTTTTATAAAATATTCTTATAGGATTTTCTTTGTTAAAATATTCCACAAGTTGTTTTATCATTGTTTATTTTGTAGTTCAGCTTATTTATTAAATTACAATATCCAATTAATGATAATAACCAATATTTTCATTTCTAACAACCAGGTAAGCTAGATAAGTCACAATAATTTATGAAAATTTTCTTTATACACAAAATATAATTAGAGCAAAATTATTTCATTTACCCAATTTCAAAACAATACTATGTCGAATTGTTCTGTTTAAGTGTTTAGAGATCCCTATCAATGACGTTAATTACTCGTATTGACCAGAATCCATAAGCCACTCAACAAATCAAGCGACATAATATAAAACATTTTATATCACTAACAAATACGCTCTCTCATATATATACACTCAACGACTCATCATAGGGTATTACTACCCTATTTATAAAGTGTTAGACCCCACAAAGCTAAGGTTATCGCTTAACCAAAGCTCTGATACCAACTGTAACGACCCGCCTTTTTGGACAGTTTAAACCGACGATCAAATACACATGTCGATTCCAAACCATTCAAAAGGGAAGATGGCTATTGGGGTAAATAAGAAAAGAAAAGAAAGAGAAATAAAGGAAATGAAACAACACAAAATCTCATAGCGGAACGATAAAATATAATAGTCAAATAAATAGTTCATGAAGCTGTTTACTATACTTTGACAATTATTTATAAAAAAAATTATCAGAGTTATACATATACAACAAAACAATTAAAATAATGCAGCAGATAGCATGATGCAAGGGTAATAATAGTAATAGTATACCAAATCTTCGTCTTCATCCTCCAGAATAGATCTTCAAAAATCTGAAAGACTCAGGACTGACCCGAGCGTAATGAAAAGACAAAACACTCGAGTCAGGACTAAAATATCCTTATGAAAGTTAACGGCGTTAGAAATGTTTACGGGATTTGACATCTCATATCCAGTGTCAACGTGCGTGCAATAACTCAAGAGATGTTACGGGATTTTCCATCTCTTAAAGATCCGTTAAACTATCTACTATGTTGTAATGTACGCTAAGTAGATAATGCCTATCAGTAACATAAAGTATCAAATTAGCGTTACGGCGTTACCATAATCCCCCTTAACACATTTTTATAATGCTATAGTCTATACAACACCGTAAGCCCCACCGTAAACTGGTGGTTATCAGAGGGTACCCCATAGGTATAACACAAAACAAAACGTAGTGGTCGCGAATAGGATAATCAGTATGACAAGGTACATGAGGCGATACCAACTGGGATACTAGTAGCTGCGTGATACGGGCTGATGTTGGGCATAGCCAGCAGCTAACCCAACACCGCGAAACAACTCACCCAAATCAAGGTGTGCACCCAAATCGAATCACAAATGTAATAGATATGGTATCGAAGAAGCGTGTCCGCTAGAGTTGGCGAACCTCAATGGCTCGGCACGGCTCCTGTTTTAGTCATGTCAAGGGTCATCCAATATCGTTCTCTTTCTTCAGTCAACGCGTTCACCAAACCATCCACTTCATTCTGGATCAACACTCTGCATATAATAGTTATTAAAGTGGTTTTCGGTATCGACAGAGAGTATGTCCATATCCGATCCCGGCCTCTTTAATAACTACGTATTATTACACCGTTGGCTCTTTTACATTTCAAATCGATTCATAATTGATACCAAAATATCATGTTCGCTTCAAAAATCAAATCCATTTCAATTATCATCGTATCTAGTCAAATGTAAGATTTTGTTTCAAAATCAATTTTCGCATCAATATCTCGTTTCGATTTCAAAATCATTTCGAATTTCAATTTAGGTTGTAACTTCATTTAACCCAATTCGTATTTAAATTCAAGATTTAAATATAAACATTTCACCTCATTGACCAGCTTAGAATTTTAGAAAAATAGTTTTAAGTAGTTTAAAAGTAGTTTTAAATAATTAAAATAGTTAAATACTTAAAATCTTAAAATGGATTTGAAATAGATAAATTATTTTAAAATAATTTAAATTGGGTTAAGTATATTTAAAATAGATTAAAATAGTTTAAGTATTTGAAATGGTTTATATAGCATGGTAATTTGGAAAACAAAATAAAACAGCTTCAAAACCAATCCATTTCAATTTATAACTTCCCAATTCAAATCAATTTCAATTTCCATTCTACCGATTCAATTTCGACTTCAATTCATATCAATGTCAACTTTGACTTCAATTTATCCAATTTTTATATTCACTTTAAATTCATTCAATTTCAATTTATATCAATTTAGAGCTTGGTTTTTCAAAATATCCATTTATAACACTTAAAAAAATTATCTTTCAATATTCAAATTCAAATTCAAATTTCAAATATGATTCAATTCCAAGCTCGATTTCAAAATATCATTTTATATCGCTTTTACATAGTAATACTCAAAGCTCGAAATAATGTTCAATCTTAAAAATAAATAAATTTTCGAAATCAATCATATCCAAATTTTAAATTTTAAAGTCTCAACTTAAATTATTTACCAATTTCTTTTAACCAAAATTTATTTCAACATTCCAAACTCAATTTTCCGACAAATTCGATTTCTATAAATTGATTTCTATTCCTAACTTTTAAATCAAAACATTTAAATAAATTTCAAATCGATGATTTTAAAATTTATAAATTTAGCCAATTCGGTGTCCGTACATAATTTTCTATCCTATGGCCAAGTAATTATTTATTTCAATTAAATGTCAGGGATGAATATATATTACCTAAATCAAATCACAGTTTCATATGTATGCATAACAGGATATATATATAAGCAAATAAACATCCAAACATTTAAATATCAACAAATAGCATTCATCGAAATACATCATCCAATAGACAATACAATTCATGGAAATTTCATAGTTATCAATGTAGGGAAATTTAATCGCAATTCAGTTTCAATTTCAATTTAACTGTCAAATTTAATTTTCAACGATTAATTCGAATGACAATCTATATGACAATTAACTTCTATCAAACAACGAAAAATGAAATCCATATCACTTCATAATATCAAATTTAACTAGCATAAAGATATTCAATACGTTGTGAGCGTTATAAAACACTCACCTTGATTTCAATGCAGTTCCGGCGTTTTATTTCGAATAAAATTAAACGAGCGTTTAATTTTACCCGAAATTTTCTCTAGCTCCAAACGACTCCAATCCAATTCCATAGCGTAGTGCTCGCGAATACGTACCCAACGCAATAGGTTTCGTCGAATTCCGACCTCGCACGAAAGATTTACATAGTTTTAAAGTTTAGACGAATCATAATATAATTAAATTACAATTATCTTTATATTTTCTAACCCTAACCATTCTGGACCATTAGATTACTCATGCCCTAGATCTGAGCCGTCCCCTTTCTTCTCCTTCCTGTTCGTTCCAGTACGCACGCAACACGAAAGAACCCAAAGCCGAGCTTTTAGGGTTACGTGCCGCACCACCCTCAACGACCACTACCACGATCAAGTTCCACCATATGAAGCGCCAACTCAAGAGACACCAATGGCCCAAGTACGGTCGAGCTCGGCCCTATATCGGCCTCGAAAAACGTGCCGAGACGTGCGGCCTTCAAGCCCAATTTGCCGACGATCCAAAGCTCTATTTACGATCACCACCGTTCAGATGGTAGATCTCGTTGCGCTCTACAACCTTCGTTTAGGAAGTTTCACGAATTGATCCACGGATTTGAAGAATTTTGGGAAAGAAAATGGCGAATTTCTGGCCATTGAAAGAAGAAACAGCGGCCGGCATTAAAACTCTAGGCTCTCTTTTTTTTTGTGAATTAAATCGTGCTTTTATAGGAACAAAACGAACACTATCCATCCGGCTTTTCAAACTCCGATTTACACACGGTGACCGGCGTTTCTAGGGTTTGGCCCGCGTTCTGGACACAATGGAACAGGTTTTGGAAGCTAATTCGATTATATGCGCGAGTTACAGCAATAAATGATCAAATTTAAATTAAACCGATTAAACGATTTTCTTGGCGTTTTGGCTTGCCCCGGACAAACGATAAATCCAATTGACACGAAATTTGAAATCTTACAATAATATCACATTACGGATCCGATGAAACTAGTTTCATCGAAATCCGAGACCGTTTGAAAAATGACTATTTTAACTCGCCAAATTAATATTAAAACAATTTCAACGCGTTTCGAGCTGCCACGGTCAAACGACTACTCCGATTGCTACGAAAATTGAAATCCGATAATAACTAACTATTACGGATCCAATGAAACTAGTTCCGTCCAATTCTGAGACTATTCAAAATTTGGCTATTTTTCAGCCGATAATTAAATATTAAAATATTCAATTTTCACAAATAAATTTTAAATTCAGTTTTAAAAGTTTGTTATAAGTCCAATATGATAAAATAAAATTTTACCAATCATTTTTAATCATATTAAACCCGTTATTCAATTATCCAATAAATTCAAATTTTAAAATCTTATTAACTCTATTATAATCCCAATATAACTTTACATTCACTTTGGAAACCAATTTGAATCATATTAAATCAAATTTAAATTATTCACTCTATTTTCATATATTAAATTTCAATATCAAATTAATCATATCAAATTCGGAATTTAATTATTCAAACATTTGTAATATTAAATTTAAACAATTTTATTATTCTTGAATCGCTATCTTTTAAGATATTCAAAACGAACTTAAAAATTTAACTTTTGAAACGAATTAAAATTATAGAACAACCATTCCCATTATACGGTTATTCAATTCCTATTGTTAAATTATTCAATAAATTCCAAGTATTAAATTTAAACAATTTCGATTATCCAAGGAATCATTATCTTTTGAAATATTTAAATTTAACTTATAAGATTCAACTTTTAAAACCAATTCACAATTTAGAACACTATTTTCATCTTACAGTTATTCAATCATTCAATAAGTTTTAAATATTTAATTCAAACAATTTACCTGTTCAATATTCAATATTTGATTTTAAATAGATTTTACTTATCAATCAATTACTCTATTACTCCAACGAATCCCACATTTATTATCCTATTCAACTATTGACTTTTATTTTTTATTACTTGGATAATTATTGTTGCAATTCATTCCTGTTATTATTATTCCAAACGACTTACAATTTTTTTTTCTAACACTAAATCATGAAATCTTATTAAATTTAGCTATTTTAATTATCGAAAATTTACGGGTCGTTACAAATATCACCATGAAAGCTACTGTAAATGATTAACTATGAGAGATTATTATTTTCCAAAAATCACTAAATTCAAAAAAACATTGCAGAAAACATATTAGTAATTTGACGAACAATAAAAATAAACTGAATTTTTCGCTAAGATTAAATATTCAAAAATAGATTAAATGTTTAAAAACGAAAAATCAAAATAAATATAAATTAAAATCTTGCCATGTTATTACTTCTCCACCATGCCAAAACTCTAAATTTTCAAAGTAGAATTAAATATCAGTGTTATACCTTAATAGTGGGCTGAATGACTCAGCATATTCCACTATATGCCTCCTTTTCAAATTGTTTAGAATAGAGTAAAAAAATGCTGCACCCTTCCCTGTTGTAGTCGGCTGCCGACTACCGATCGGTAGTCGACCGCCGACTGAAACATGGTAATATGAAGCATGCACGTTTGTTTGTTTTTATTCCCTTAGGCAAAAGTTAGTCCATGCGCCACATATATTTCTCCGCTTACCACATTTCTTAATACTTCAGCAACGAAACTAGAGATGATGCTGCCTCTTGTTTTTCAACTTCATCGTTTTGGATGCTTAGCATGCATATTACCACCAGTACGCAAGAAGCTCCACAAAATCTAATCATATTTTTACCTGAAACATTTGAATACCTATTACATAAAGACAATAATACAGACGTAGGAAAATAATACAGACATAGTTTCAACAATTGAAAATCCTTTTCAGGTGATCATACTCGCCTTAAAAGCTTTATGAATTAAGAGCGATACTAAAAACAATGCAAAATCGAGAAATAATAAAACTCCAGAATAATTTATTGTTAGGCCTGAATCTTTAATCAAAAAAATTGTGTTATAGAATTACAAATAATCAACTCTATTATCAAAACAAGAAACAGGTCAAAAATTAAAAAGAATAGAATTTACGTTAAGAAAAATATGGCATAATTTATAATTGTATAGCATAGTTTGCCTAATTAAGAATTATGCCAAACAATAAATAATTTAGGAGCTTTATTATTCTAGGATTTTGGATTTCTTTTGTTAATTTCACTAAGTATTGTTGCAGATGGTACAGCTGTACAGATCTTTGTTATTGCCATGTTGTTTTTGGGCATTCAACTTATTCTTTTTACAAGGCATTCAACACTACACCTAAGACATAAATCTTCTAAGCCAGTAATAATGATAGAAAAAAGATCTTAATTATCAAATTCAAATTTATGTTATCATTGTAATGTAACAGATGTTCAATTATTAGTGACTATATGGTTGTTATTTATCGAACTTATTGCTATAGTCGGGGTAACGTCTATGCAAAATTAGAAGATGACGAGTTCAATAAGAGAAGCGGCAGCAACTGTTGAAGACTAGTCAAGACGCATTATTCACCGCATTGTTAGTGGATTTCAAGACGAATATTGGAGTTATTTTGTCATTATTTGGATAATTGTTAAGAGGTATAAAATAAAATTTGCCCCTCATTGAGTAAAAAATAATAATTCATAAATCATGCTTGTTTTTCGTGACCAATCAATGTTTTTTCTTCTTTTTTTACTAGTAGCAGCTAAAATGGTTTTCGCTGAACCGTTGTATAGTTTTTTCGATGAGTTTTTATCAAGTTTCGCTTCGCACGAATTATAAAATTGTAAACCTTTTATTTGGAAGGAGCATGCGTAACATTATTTTTCGGTGGAGTCCCCCTAAATTTTGCTCTCGTTTATCCAAAAATAAAGTTCCTTTAGCAATGTCCTTATTCACATATAAATTGCCTGGAGAAACGCAAGTTTGATCAAGATGTATTCTTCATAGATGAATTACATAGATAGCACAAGCTTGATGACGTAAAGAAATCATGCATAAATACATCAACTATACAGAATCATGGGTTGAAATCCTTATATTAATGGGATTGATCGAAAATAAATAGTTGACAAGTCAATCCGATCAATCCCACTACCCAAATATCATGGGACTTTGGACAATGGATCGTATTTAATTAAAATTGTGAACCCCGTTCAGACACATAACAAATGTAAGTGTTGATTAATCAATTATGATAAGACGGCGATATAAAGTAGTATATATAGAAATAAAATAAAACTTTATCTAAGCGTTTACGGCTACGCAGCTTTAATTAGTGGAATTGAGTGAATATAGATCCAATAAGAAATTAATCAATTGATGGGTCAGGCAATGAGTTCTAACCCAAACCATTTACTCTTATACCCTTAATATACATATACATATACATGCACAAATACAATCATAGATATGTATATACATATACATACATACACACACAGAGTGTGTGTGTGTCTATATATATATATATATATATATATATATATATATATATATATATATATATATATATATCTTCTCATTAAAGGAACTTACATTCATCGAAGTGGAAATTAGGTTAAGAGGCTTCTACTTGCAGGGTAATAAGTTTTAAGTACAACACTTTTGAATAATTAGTTTTAAGGACAATTTACAGCATAATGATAAATTCATTTATCATTTTAAGTTATACAAAAAAGATAAATCCTCTTATCATTATTTCTGTATAACTGAAAATAATAAATTCTTTTATCTTTTTCCTGTAAAATATCCTTAAAACTAATTTTTCAGAAGTAGTGTCCTTAAAACTTATTACCCTGCACAAATAAGCCCTCGAAGTGAAAATCCCCTTCATTGAATTCGACTATTAATTAAAAGAATAAAATGAAATGTTTAATTAAGGGATTTTGTATTAAGGGAAAATAATTAATAAGATTAGATAATGAGAGATATTAGTCAAACAATAACTCTTACCCGTAATGTAAGTAATTACCCTTGGACGTGAATAAGGAAATATGGAACTGCATATACATTTCCATATTCTCATTCAAGGGTAATTATGTTCATTAAATTCGACTATTAATGAAATGAATAAAACATGGAATAACTTATTGAAGGAATTTTATATTAAGGAAAAAAATAAATAGGATTAGGCAAGGAGGATAATAGTCCAAGCCTAAATTAGCAGATCTTATACCCCTACAATATGTATATATCTTTCATCTCATCCATTATGTTTGCATGCATGTGTGATGTACGTACCTATGTGTGCATGTGTGATGTACGTATAGGTATAAGAGTTGATGGTTTGGGCTAGAACTCATTGCTTAACCTATTAATTCCTTAGTTTCTTATCGCATTAAAATTCACTATATTCCAACAATTAAAGTAACATAGCATAAACGCTTAGATAAAATTTCATTTTATTTCAATATGTTTAATTGCCCGACATTTAAATTTTGTTTAGCCATCAAGATGTCATTTATTATTTTAATAAAGTTATTAATTGACTAACAAATTTTACATTTTAAAATTATGTTAATTATTTAGTTAATTTGTAAACTATAATATTATCATATTTGTCCAATACCAAATTATGGGATGTTACAATACCTTAACAAAATTTAATTTTATTGACTTATCTTATGATTATTATTTTTATGCATATTAAACACACTTGAATGGTCCACGGTCATATTTTTAAAATACAAAACAACACGGTGCTGAGCTTGATGTTCATGAGCTACTAGAACTCTTATTGTATAACATACCGAATTTACGTCGCATAGGACACAACTCACAAGGGAAAAGTTGGACGTCTCATCGCTATAAACACTAAGCAACAATAAGGATGTGTCATCTAAAACTACTCATTTTTTACCATCTCACTAACATATTTTTTAGTGCAGTTGGTAGCTCTTAAAAATATAAATAACAGGACCGATCATTTTGACTATGTCCACCACTTATTTAACCCACTTTTGCAATCAATATTTTCAACCCATATATTTTTAGAGTTGATGCACTTGTGCATTATTTCTCCTGGTCCTCAGGCTTGAACTTGCCCATGTAATTCATCTATGAAAAATACATCTTGTTCAAACTTGAGTATCTCCACGTAATTCCTCTATTAATAATACTTGATAAGTTTGAATTGACCGTTGAATAAATGAAGCACATGATTGTGTTATGGGTGCAGGTAAGGGAAAGTAACTGTGACTGCTTATGGAAATCATAGATCAAATTTTGATGGTGAGATTAAAACTTCCATACACACATGAATTTAGTTCCAATATGGCTTTGACATGCAATCTGGAACTCCAATTTCCAACTCAAAATCCACTAACGCTAACATTGGACTAAGTAATTGTATTTTATTCACAGAAACCACCATGCAAAGTCATAAGAAATGGAAAAATAACATACTAAAATATTCTAAACTATAGTTTGAAACAAATACAAAATTATCGTTTGTGATTTACCAGTCGCTACAAATCCAGAATTACTATAATAAAGTGCATACCATGAAAAAATTTCTTGCTGGATCTTTTGATCAAAGAGTGCATCACATTATTAAAGTCCTCTGTAAGGTAGTCTTGAATAACATAATCCCATTTAAAAGCTTCATGTATTTCGATAATCATAACTGTAACTTCAATATATGACCTACTTCTTAGAAGGTCTCCTTCTGCAGCCATCTCTCTCATTCACACCTTCAATTCTTTAACTTTGATCCCGAGCTTGTTAGTCTCTTTGTTTGATGTAGTTACAGAACACTTGATTTTCGTCAACACAAAAATCTAGAAATAGAACGAGAGATGTTGCTACTACGTCTCTCATTGAATTTGTCATCTCCAAAAGTCAGTAGAGGCATTACCAAGACTCTACCAAGATATTCAATAAATTGTAACCATATTGTTACCTGAAATAACTGAATATATATTACATTAAAACAATGATATAAATTGAAATTCAATAATTAAGATGACCTTTTCCAAGTAATTCTTGCTCGCTCTAGAAGCTTTATGGATTAAGTGCAATTATATTGAATACCTTGTCAACAGATTTTGTTTTTTTGTTATCATTCCTTAATGATCCATAGTTTTGATTTTTGACGTTTGGACATAGATTAAGGCATTGAACCATAAATTCCAAAAAAGATGGTTGTTTGATCACTACAACAAAATAACCATATTACAACCTTTCATTTACAGCTAAAAAAAGTTGGCAGTTGTTATAGGTATTTCTTAGCAACTATTTTATTTCAGTAGTAGTAATAGGTATTTTGTAACAACTGTTTTATTTCAGCAGTTGTAATAATGGCACTTATAACAACCATAATTGTATAGAAGTTGTAATATTTACTTATAACAACTGTTTTCAACAGTTATAACAAATATTATATTTCTATCATATGTGGGGCTTTCAATTTCCCTCCATTCATTTCTTCAGCCGTCCAAACCAGCAAAAAAAATACATCGCTCGTTTTCTTCTTCTCAAGACCTAAACGCCGCAATAAATCTAAACTAGCAAACAAAATTGTTTTCCCTCAACGTAATAATTTAGTCACGGATCCATAAAGCCCTAAATCGTCGTCGTCGTCGATCGCAAGCCGCCCTATCGCTCCTAGCTAGATCGCTCATGCTCGCCGCTTGTACGCGCTGATGCTATCACTCGTAGGTTTGATCACTTTCATTATTTTCTAATCTGTTGATTTTAATTTCATTTTTCTGGGTTGATTAACTTGATTAGTATTAATTTATTTCACTTAGATGAAACCGGTCTGTCTACAGTTGGTTATACAGTTGATTAATTTTATTTGTATGCTATTTTCAAATATCCTGAATCTAGGCTTATAGATGTTTTAATATAATTAGATTATTATATAGCTTTTCAAATTAATTAGTGTAAACTTCTCGGCTAAGGAGTCCTCCAAATTCAAGAAAGGTTTTCTTCTCTTTTTTTTTTGATTCAACCTATTGCATGTAATAGAGAAAATGGATTTTTTGGTTTTGGACATGATCAGTGATTTAATGAATTTTTTTATAGAATTTGAAGTAGTATATGCAAACAGAAGTGCTCTGAGAATGAGAATGTGGTGTTGTTTGTGAAAATGGATTGTACAATATGTTTGCTTAGGTATTTATGGGAACAATGGAGCATGTTTTTTTGCTTTACCTTATTAAATGAAAAAATAGGAAGTGATAAAAGAAACACGTTTTTTTAAGAGAGGGTGAGAAAGTCATATTAAAAGCAGCTAATATCAAGTTGTTGCCAAAACCAAAACAGCTTGATGCTGTTGAGCATGTCCTATTTAATATGTTTATGGCTCTCACTTAACTTTGACTGCAAAAACCAATCCTGTTTTGTACATGAATAACATATTTTTGCTGTTGAGATCTGATATTCATATATTGCTATATCTTATCCTTGATTCCAATGTTCCGTTGACTACACTATTAAATTTTATTATGGAATATTGATTGTTTAATTGTACTTCAAATATGCATTGCAATGCAGCAATAACGTTGGGCTCTTAATGAAAATATAAAAACTGCTATAAAATAACTAAATTGCACCAGCTTGAGTAAATCACAGAGCAAGTGTGTGTTGCCGCTTAAATTGCACCAATTTGGATGACACACACATACATATACATCTATGTATATATGTATGTCTATCTACGTGTAAATTCTGTTATCTTTTTCATATGTCTAAAATATGTGGGACAAAGTTGTTTTTCGTGAAAGAGTTTTTAGTTGATGAAGGTTCTTAGTAACTTAGTTTATTAATAACTTATTACAAAGAGGTGGTTTGAATCTCTTCAAAATAAAGTGAAATGTTTGTCCGTCTATAAAGCTATTGTGCTTTAGTACACAACTTAGAATATATTTTGCTAGATTGTTAACATCCGCAAATTTACACGTATAATAGTAAATCGTAAATTCTACATAGAAGTGTAAAAATCCATCGATCTCAATTTACAAGAAAAAAAGTTGTACAAATCAAAATGTATCGAATTCTGGCCATTTATTGTCATAGTTGGTGCCAGAGTTGATCATAGAAGGAGCACATTGTGGAGTTGTCATGACTGGACTGATGATGAGGGCATATTAGCACTAGAATGTTAATACCAATATTCCTAGAGAATTCTCCTTTGCATCTACGTGGAACCCAGATGGAATCACATTTGTAACAGGCCATCGAGACAAAACATGCTAGGTATGGGATATACATAACCTCTCCAAATCTTTAGTTGTATTAAGAGGAAATCTTGGGGCGATTCGGTCAGTTTGGTTTTCAGCAGATGATCTGTTCTTGGCAATGGCCGAACCTGCAGATTTTGTGCACATCAGTGGATATCGAAGGTGTAAGGAGTTGGATTTCTTTAGTGAAATTTCTTTTTTGACTTTTAGCCCTGATACCGAGGCTATTTTTGTCGGTGTGTAGGATTGGACTTATGGAAGCCTTTTACAGTACAATAGAAATAGGAACTCTTTATATTTGGACATTTTGATTTGAATGAGTCTGAAATGTTGGTAAAATAAACTAAATTTATGTTTGAGAAGTGTGTTAGTGTACAATGCACTGATGAAGTGAAACTAAAGTCTAGACAAAACAGAAAAAAGAAAATTGAACTGTGTTGTGAGATTATAAATTAATGGTGGTAGTAAGCTATTATACATAATCGTTTCATATCAAAACAGTCTTATAATTAGTACGATGTTCTAACTCTTTACATATTATGATATTTTTTTCAGGTTGATTACTTAATAAAAGAAGCTTGAACTTATTGCAACCATGGGTAAAAATGAGCACATCAAGCAGAGGTAAACATCTTCAACTTTGTATATTATGGCATTTTCATTATGTTAAGGACCATTGATTGTTGTACCTAAAAGCTTAAAAGGTTTGATTATTAGCATTGATGAATGAGAGCCATTGGTCTAATCCTTTTGCAAAATTATTCTAATCATCTACATCTACCATAGAAACCTATATTTTATTGTAATATTATGGGGGTTAATGGCAATGCATAGGAGTTGACAGCTAAAGGTCTGTGGTCATAGATTATATTTTTCTACAAGGTATACATCTTTTGAGATAAATAAATGTTTCAGCAATCATTTTCTCCATCTGTAACACATCTAAAGTTACAAATGAAGTACTATATTTTTTTGAATCACTTTTCTCCTTCCTTTCACTTTAAAATACAAAGGTACAAACACAGTCTAAGTTAAAATCAAACTAATTCACTTTATTTTAATAAATATTATTTTTTTTCTAAATGATAGTCAATAATATTCCCTCAATTATGATCTTTTTTCCATTTTCTTTTATTTTATTTTTGTTTCAAAATAAAAACAAAACTTAGCATTTGTATCTTTTGAAGCCAAGTAATATGTCTTAAATCTGATTCATCAACTGCCCATGCAATCTTCATTAATAGTTCCCACAGTCTAGAGTAAATATGAAAAATATTTATAGTTCAATACTTATGTATATTCATTTTGTATATACATAGCCATCTTATCTTAACTAAAGGCTGAAATTAATTTTCGAGTTTCATAACTTTCATACTAAACTAATTTGCAAATGCCAAAGCTCAGCTTGTTGCCATGTATAAAATTCTAAACTAATTTTGGCCTAACTTTCGTACTCATTTTTTAAGCCAAGGGGATTCTTATCACCTAAAACACCCACGTGCAACAATATATGCTGCGGATCACCATTCCGATTTTCCAAAATAAACCCTGCTAAACTTTTACAACTTCAAAAATTAAGAAAAGATTATAAAAATTATTATACATTCTCAAATTCAAGTATGTGGTTTACTGTGTCATTTAACGTTTTTAGCAAAAATTAGGTTAGTAGTAGAGCTGCGGTAGGTAGCGTGTGTGTAGAAAAGTTGTAATGCAGAAAGGGTAACTCAGTTTTAGGTGATTAAACACTAACATATTTATGTCTAAAAGTTAAAATCCTTGAATTTTATATGCTTGTGTTGTGATGTTGGTTTTTGAACTTGTTATCCGTGCTATGTTTATGCCACCTTTAGCCTTGAGGCATAAAAAACAAAGATGACAGCTAAAATCTTTTTGCCTCATATTTAGCATGCCTCCGTCATTTGAAATAAAAAATATTATGCCATCATCCTTATGCCAACTGACAAGTAGGATAGGCTATTAAATTCAATTTTCTGCTTTTATTCTATGTTACAAGTGTGTGATAGTTTCAAGCAGTGCAGGTGATATATGTACTCGTGTGTGTGCTGGTTGTGAATGACCACACTCTTTAACAAATTTAGATATGACTAATCCAACTCATCTCATAGTTGTAAGTACCGTTCCTATTAATTTTGATGATCCTTATATGTATGGTATTGTTTCTATCATTGTTCGTGCTGATATTTCAACCTTAATATATAATAATTGTGCATGCATTGCATGTGTTGTGCTAGTACTACTTTAATAGTTTCCGATTTCTTGAACTCCTATTTGCAGTTGCATATCTTTTGAAAATTCATTTTATGGTACTATTCAGTACATGATACCTTTAAGGTCCAAAATCAATGATGTTCTAATGTTTAGTGTTTGATTTAGATCGAATACAATTGATGATAAAGGAACTATATGTTGTCATGCCTTGACATGAATATTATGGATGCACTACACCAAAACAGGCAAATTCTAACATTTATAAGTGTTACAAATAACTTCAGCAACACTTTTTAAGTGTAACTAATGGACTGTGAGGAATGGAACAGTCAAATTTGTAACACTTATAAGTGTTACAAACGTACGTATTACTAACACTTATAAGTGTTGGTACCTAAATATACGGTAACGCTTATAAGTGTTGGCAATGAAATATACGGTAACACTTATAAGTGTTGGTAACGAAATATACAGTAACACTTATAAGTGTTGGTACAGAAATATACGGTAACGCTTATAAGTGTTGGTAACAAAATATACGGTAACGCTTATAAGTGTTGGAAAATGATTATTTAGTAACACATATATATACCAAAACTTAAACGCAAAGTTTAAATATAAACACTTTGCAAATAATGGTTTCCATATCACAAATAATTCATCATACATATTCAATGCAAAGTTTAAACGCTCTGCAAATGTAGTATAATATATCATAAACGATTATTTACATATCTAAAATACCACAATGTCATATATTCAAATATTATTACAACATAAGCTTCAAAAAAATTTCAAAATACACTTAAAAATTTAACTTACGGTTAACCTAACCATTCCTTATCATCCACTCCAAACTCTAATGGTTTTGAATATTCTTCAACGTCCAATACAACAATCCAAAGCGTCCTTCAAGTTCCTGCATTTAATATAAACACTCGATAAAAACTTATACCTTCAAAATCAAAAGGTTAAAGACTGAGTTACAACTCAGAATTTAATTTTTTTTTGTATTTATGAATTCGCAAACTTAGTATGCAAAATACATGTTAATCAAACTCAATTAGCATTTGCTGCAAACCCAATTTGCATCGATTTTGCTACATGCTCAGTTTGTGGCCGACTCCATAACAATATCCGTCCGATATTTTCTGAAGGAAAAAAGTGCAAATTTACTAATTAATTTTGATAAGGAACTAACAAAAAGTTGAGTTCTTTTTGGAATGCCAAGCCTATAAAATCTTACACATATTATCATGTCAAATGTTAATGGTCGTGATAAGAAGGGTAGAGAACTTCAAGATAGATACTACTGTTACTCAATAAGTACGATTAGAGTCAAGTACCAATTCTTTGCTAGAAGTATTAATTACTTGTTGACAAGTTTATTAATCAACAATAAGAACATGTACAAAAAGTTTCTAGCAAAAATGGTACATAATTAACTGGTATAAACTACATATGAATCCATTTGCATTCAGACATGAAAATCTCATCAGAAGTTAAAAACAATACGTAAACACGGACAATAAGTTGTAGATTCAATATGCAAACAGTAAAGTTATAAATTCAATACGTTACATTCTAAAAGTGTGAACACAGATAGGATAGTTAAAAATTAAACATGCAAACAAAGACAGTTGAAAGTATAGATGGCAAATATCTTACCTTTAACCTATTAATAACAAAGAAGGAAAATATCATTTAGCATCTTTATATGCCTTTGAGCCCCTGCTATCTTACATACCTATAATATTACAAATAAAATTGCCATATACATGGTTAGAAACCTCTTCAACATTTACAGCCCATGAATACTCAGACTCAACTTAAAATAACGCAATGAGAGTGAAAGATCATTAAGAGAAGTAAAAAACACGAAAAAAGATCATAATATGTCATTAGTAAATTCAATCTTAGAACCTGAAATTGCGAAAGGAACTTCAAAGTTTTATGAATACTCTGGCTATCTTATCTTGGTATGCATTTGCAAAATAAGCTGCTTCTGTATATAATATAACTGTACGCTGTCATTTCTCATCGGATATATAGGATGCATTAACAATCAGCTCAAATAACTACAGTACACATATCATTATAAAAACATGAAAGTAAATATGAGGTAACAGCCCAAAACCGAATTATGTATACATACCAGGATGCATGTACCCTTAGCTGAAGCCGTGCATGCTCCTCTCATGCAACGTGCATGCTCCTCTCATGCAGCGTGCATGCTCCCTCACACCCCTCACGGCAACACCTACTTCCAAATCGAGAGCCTGAGCTCTGCCTTAGTTCTACTATGCGCATTATACCTAGTGTGCATGCCCCTTTTCTGTAGTGTGCACGTCTTCAATTCTTTCAATTATTCATGCTTTTTCTTTCATTTAGCCATGGTAAAGTTAAACTATAATATATTACTATCTTGATTCCAAAAATCACAACAACAAAACGTGATCAACTGAACTATCAGATTATGGAAACGTACCTTATTCAAAAATCCATCACAGGCAAGTTTGTAATTACTATCATTATGCGGCTTAGGCACAACCCTCTCATCAACCCAAAGCACGTGCCATTTCGCCCAATCAACGTCATTAACATACGGATTTTCTAGCAATTTCCTACGTTAGTAGTTACGTCAAAAAATAACAAATTTTCAGAGAATAACAAAAATAATACGGAACTTGAATTAAATCATTGTTACCTGAGGCAAGCTATGAGGTACCCACCGGATAAAATGACAGTAAAAGCCCCTCTGTCTTCTGCGTACTTCTTCGACAGATCTGCAACGTAAGAAGCAAATCCAGTTGCCACGTCGTCATCGTTGGGGTAGGTGAGCACGAGTTGGTCTCCGACTGTCGAATTCACTGGATTTTCTGCGGATGCCATTGATTTGAAGATAGATTCTCATATAATCATGTGATAGAACTACAGAATCAACCTGATACGCTGATAATACATATCTAACAAGGGTTTAAAACATGAATAAACATACAATATATTATATAGGGGAACAAGTTCATACCAAATGCAACATGTAATGCGAATCAACATGACAATACAACAAAAGATGCAAACATCCGAGCTAAATACTCAAATTCCTACAAGAATCTAGCAATAAGCTTAAATCAGAATTCAAACATACTTGCAGAAGCAATGATGGGTTGATTCGGGAAAGGAAACTGCTACGGTTCTACCATCGGTTCAGGAAATTCAGGAATATCCATTTTCATCCCACTAAATCCTTCAATGAACTAAAGAACGGAAACCAAAGATCTAAGCCTTCCAGCCAATTCATCAATCCGTGCCTTCAAAATCGTGTTTTGCCCATTCACTTTCAAATACTGCATCATCCTTCTCCAGGTTAATCATAAGACTGTGTCGCAAAAAATATACAATTTATCATTTGTTGTGGTACATGAGTAATATAGAAAACACATGTAATACATATATATTAGTTTCATTTTACCTTTCCAGTACATTTCTAGTAGGATTATTACATCTACCATAGTAAAAAGGACCTAGCTCAGTAGCCGATGGCTATGAACATGAGTGAAATTAATTAACACGTGCACAACGTAAATTTACGTAGAGATTTTGCGATATAGAGATAGGAATGGAAAATCTAAAATTTATATAATTAAACAATGATACTTTTGAAAGTAGAGACCTGAAGAAATGTGCATGTTTGATATAGAGGAGTATTGGTAGCGCCATATGGATCAAATGTGTTTCCAAAACTACTCAATATCATCGATGTACTTGGCTCCTTGTTCTCTGTTTGGACATCTATAGTACCTACAAATAATAGAACTTGCTCAAAAATTACATGTATTTGTCCAAATACTGGTTTGCATCCATTTAAATTACTCTTGACATTGCATTTTCTATGAGAAAATGTGTAATCTAAGATTAATAAATAACTAATAAACTCTGTAACACTGGAGACATGATCGTATTAATAGATAACTCTGTAACTATGAGAAAAAGGAATAAACATTTGCACTAAAAGTTATTGCAATGGGATTAAACCTGATAAATATAATGAATTTTTTAAGATAATTCTCTTTTCCAAAGCAATATAGACTGGTGCGTCTCAGTTTCAAACCGAGGCACGCATAATCCAACAAGTATATAAATATATTTTTAAACATGCACGTGCTTTCCCGCTAAATAATAGCTCTTCCATCAAAACCCAACCTTTCATATTTCAATGTTGCATAGTTTGTTATAAAACTACTCTTTGCAATTACCATTAATATTATCACTAATAGAGACGTAATAAGTGCGTTGTAATTATATCAAAAAACAATCCAATTCATAATGTAAACCAACATGATATCACATAATAGATCTAAAATGCAACTATTTAAAAACTAGTCATCATCAATATCCGGTTATGTAAAACTTGTTAGCTAAAGCTTCCCGATCCATGTGAATCAACTAATAATTAAGAAATCTGTCAAAAAATTATACTATGTTGAATTGTATCATGATAAAATAACATTGAAATATTGTGATCAACTGGACTAGTATCAAATTTGGTGTCACTGCCGTTAATCTATAACAAAAATCTACCTTCTAGTAAAATGTATCAGAAATATTGTAAACATTACTATTAACAATAAGCGTACTACATTGTTTAATAATCCAAAGGTTGAAAACTATACATGTGCATCACGTTGAACAAACAAAGAAGGTTTCAACTAATTTACTATGGTTCAGCTACTAAATTCAAAAATAAAAAATATAACTTAGTATAACGAAGATATGAAAACATAATAGAATATAGATTGTATGGCTGTCCACATTAATTGTAATTGACCATCAGTAAAACCCAAGTGATCCAAGAAAAAAGGCCGTCAATTACTGGAAAATGTAAGAGTTTCAAATTCATCAACTGTAATGAAACATTGGACCAAAGAAATCATGGTATCTACTTGTAGTTATGTATTGCACAAGCGTTTAAATTGTCAAAATATAATATTTTGTGTATGCACAAACTCGTTAGCATGGACACATAACAGCAAGATGCTATTATAATCATTAATCACTATAATTGATAAAGATACAAGTTAAAAACATTAAAATGCACAAAATCTACCTCGGGTGCATGTGACAAACCTGAAATAGAAATAATTTTTAATGGTAATTACTGAGTAATTGACTAAATAATGAAACAGCATTAAAATCATTGAAAAGACTTGAGATCAAGCACATCAATGAAAATGAAAATGTATAGCATATGATAAGACCATAATTTGAAAGCTAACACTATTAAAAGAAAGGGGAGGATGAGAAAGTTACGTTCAACATCAATATAATATCATAAATATTGTAAAACAACATTGCAATAAGCATTATGTGGGCATTCTCAATTCCTAAACCACAAGGTTAAACAACATGCATAATGTAGAAATTTCAACTTCGAATCATTTAGTAAAAAGAGTAGTTAGGAGGTATAATATATGGTCCAACTATGGAATAACTAACAGATTAATATCTGCTTTTGTTAAAAATCAAACAGAAGCTGTCTTTTTTCTAGAATAACTAACATAAAATTCCAGATTAATTGGTGAAATTCAACGATACACAAGTTAAAAAATTAACAAACTCAGTGCATAAACATCAAACCTTTTGCCTTTTGGTCCTGCACAATCCACAAAATAAATGAAGATCTTCAATTGAAAATTATTGTGCTGCAATGCAACCGCGGTCACGCATGACCCTACCGAGGTCAAATTGGAGCACGGAGCACATGTTGGTTGTCGCGTCCGATTGTCTTATCACCGTTCTAGAGATGCTAGTGTCGCGTAAAGCCTACTTAAGTCTGGAGTTGCCGTCGCCGTACTGATTTATCATCTCGCCGCCGATTGGAGTTCCGCGATTTTTTTCTTCCACGTGCATCTGCTGAGAGTGATAAGTCAGATTTCGCGTAGAAGAAGAAGCTTGAACCCTGTATCGATTTCGTGTGGAAGCTTGAAATCCTGAAATGAAATTCAATTATGTGCGGCCTAGAGATGCTAAGCGTGAGAAATCATATGGGAAATGAAAAATTACCAACTACTCCCTATGTTACTGAATTATTTGCCGATATACCGTATATTATAACACTTATATGTGTTGTAAATAATAACCAATATTTTGCAAGGTTTATACCAACGCTTTTTTAATAACCAACACTTTTTGACTATTGGTAGTTTATAACATTTATAAGTGTTGGTAGTTGATAAATATAAAATGTTGGAAAATCAATATTTTGGTGTAGTGATGGTATTCTAATGTTTTGCGTTTGACTTAGAGTACAATTGATCAAACACGTTATAGCTAATAACTCACCACTTAATAGAAGTTGAGAGAAACTGATGAAACTGAAAGTAATCGGCTAACTTCTGTTGGTACAGTGGCTTCAATATTATAGAGAAAAGTGGCAATTTAGAACTTAAAGAAGAACTTAAGCAATGAGTCATTTCTCAATAAATATAATTTTGTAGGCTATGCTACAACTTTGGAATATTGATTATATAGCTATGACTGTTAGTATAGATTCTCATGTTCAATTTAAATTAAATAGTACTATGCCAACAGCTTCTATATCTGTATTATGTTCTTTATTTATTAAGGAGTTTAATCCACAATATCATTGATACAATTTTTTGTTTTAAAATTGAATAGAAGGATTTACCATTTTAGGGATTTAAATCATTCATAAAACAAATGAAATCAGCATAATTCATTTCAAAAATAAAATAATATATTATTTTCATCACATTCAATAATAAAATAAAGGATGAATATAAAACGGTTCATATGGGTAACTGCTGTTTATTTTCGATGCTTGGATAATCAAATTGAATGAAGTCAGGAAATTTTGTATATCAATGCTCCACTTAATGGCATATTTTTTATAATTATAAATAAGCTAGTTGTAATGTTCGAGATTTTCGACTTTCGGAAATCGACATTAATACGTCCATTGTATCAACTGCCGAGCAATCGAAGGTCGGAAAAACCGTATTGTTAGGGTTAAAGAAGAGGTAGAAGATAGAAGAAGAAAGAAAGAAGAAGTAACAGAAAAAATATCAGAATCTCACAATCACAGCGGAACAACATATAATAGATAAATGAATATCTTTAAAAACTGTACATCTTATACATTACATCATCAGAATCAACTTACAACACAACTGGACAATTATATGAACTTGTCCTTACAAGTTGATACACAACGGAAAAGATAATATCATATACAAGTGATACGTTTCGCCATCTAGCTCTAACTCCTGATTCCATAGCAACTCCTGAATTCCAGAATATCCTGATAACCTGACTCTAGGCTGCCCGAGTGGAAAATGATGGGCACCCAGAGTTTAGGAAGAGAACAACAAACTCCAGGTCAGTCATGGGACTGGTGTGAGAACTTAAAACAGTTTATCTTAAAAAAAACAGAGAAATATTTTAAAATAGATCTACAATGCTTTTAGAAAATGTAACTACCATAAGGCCTCCCGCCACACACACAATGCAAACGCAGAATAAGAGAAGATTTCTCCTTATGATAGTTGAACATGTTTGATACGCAAATTTCTTTGATATTATTACCATAAGTGCAAAGTGTAGGAAAACATTTCGAAAGTATAATATAAATCTTAGCCAGCATAGACATTCCGCACTTATGCCTACTATAGCTACCATGTTCAATAGCAGGTTACCGCCACATTCCATAGCAGGTTATACAACTAAAACCGTACAGGGCTCGTATTGTTTCTTTGGATTTCCAGCAAATGGTCAGGCCAAGGAACTTCCCATTGCCACATGAGTACGCGTCTGGAAGGACACCCCGAGAACCAAACCGGATCTCTACAAACACAAGACCGGGTTACCTCTGCAAAAGTAGGTAACTACTGACACGAGTATGCCATCCCCCGGTCGCAAACAACCTTTATCGGAGGATCCTCAACCAACAACAATCACAAAGTCATATATATTTGCAATATCCAAATAAGTTAAGTATCTGGGCTCCATACCATGATACCACTTCTATCCAGAAGGAAATGAACATACCCTAAGGGGCGCTACTTCGTATAATCTTGCTGCATCTTTCCTGTTTTGACCATTACCGGGTTGTGAGGTCCGACGAAGTCTCGTCCACAAAGCTATGCTTTTCACAAAAGCTATGCTTTGATCAACAAATGATCAACAGCACTTCGTATGCCACATTACCAAATTGGAAAGTATCACTAGTAACCACCAACTACATAACCTCTGACTCGTACGTCTCAGAGAAGGATGTTAAGCTAGGAGAATAAATTCTCCGCCACCAACAGAAATGTGTTTGATAGAAACCAGCTTTATATCTCAAATTGTAACGTCAGACACACATCCATACAAGTCCGTTCCGGGATCGAACGGAACCGAAGGCACTTCCAAAGAATCCCTTGCAATCCGGATATTCACTAATCACGTCCGGACATCCGTCACAAAGGGTGATAAAATCTCTATATCGGAGATCAGCCGATGCAGAGACATTCGACGGTAATCCTTCCGTTTTTGAAAATATCCGGTCTTCAACACCGGTCTTCAAATGCTATCCATTACGACGTATCACTATTCGGTACGGGATTCATGACCCAAAGGTCCTCTCCCAGCTAAACCAAATAACGAGCGCTTATTTTTAAAATAAGTGCAGCATTCAAATTCAAGCAAATCACAACAAATACCCATTTAAAGGTAAATATTGATAGTCGGTTATTTAACTATCAATAGATATGCACAACATCACTAGATTCCAAATAATTTCCCAAATTATTTATTTTCCAAAAATATCTTTAAAAGATATATTTTTTCCACACTTCAACTATTTGAAAACAAATTTCAAATCACTTTTCACCTTTACAACTTTTGAAAACAAATTTCAAATCATTTTCCTTACGCGGAAATACTTCCAAATATTTATTCATTTCACCGGAATTCTGCCGAGTTCGAATATTTTAAAATAATTTATAACACTTGTCCAAAATATATCGGGAAAACACTTTAAGATAAAACTATTTTTTTAACACTTTACTTAAAATATTAGTTATAAAAATACTATACCAATATTACATATAACTTAAGTCCAAACTAATTTTCAAAACAAAATCAGTAGATAGAGTATGACTATTTAAATAACTATTTTATAAAACAATTATTGATTAAATCTTAGAAATAATCATTTCTATATTAACTTAACAAATCTTTACTTAAAGGATTTAAAATAATTTAAGAAGTTAATTTCTCCAAAGTATCCTTTTCAAAGCCATTAAGCTATTCAGAAATTTTATTCGGCTTTCTAGGGAGAATATACTTTCATTTCAAAACGGCTCATTTAAACCAATTTAATAAATCCTTACCGATTTACTTTAATTTTACGTTCCTAATCCATAATTTATTTCCACGCTTCAAAAATAAATCAATGTTTATTTTTAAACAAATTTCTCTTTTCTTTATAAATTCCATGTGAATTCACATTTCCAAAATATCTATTGATATACGATTTTCAAATCGATTTCAAATATTCACTTTCAAGAACAATTCAATTTTTTCAATTGGTTTCAATAAAAACCAAATCAAATTCTATATTGATTTTCCAAGAAATTAAACACCAAGTGGATTTCATTTTAATCTCAAATTGAAATCAATTTCTACTAAACCCAAATTAATTTTCAAATTGATTTTAAATTCTTTTCAAAACACCAAATAAATTTCTAAGTGGATTTTCAAAAGATTTACTTTTTAAAAATAAATTCCTTTTAAAGAAAAAAAATTCTTTATTTTTCAAACTCTTTAAAATAAGTATTTTGAATAAATTCTTCAACCTTTGAATAATATTACCCAAAATCCATTTGTTAAAGCTTTTCCCATATTTTGAAATTTAATTTAATAAGATTAAAAATAAAACTTTATTATTTTAGAATTCCTTCTTTTAAATTCACCCAATTCCCAAAAATAAATTTTAATATAGACTTTCAACCTAAATTTTCAGAAATCAGATTTTATTTATTTCCGGTATCTAACGATACCAAAATTTTATTCGGCTAAATTTTAGCCTTCAACGATTTCAATCACAAAGATAATCACACAGAGATTATAAAAAAATCAACACACAACATTGAAACAAATTCAATTATTTGAGGAATCCAGTTGGATCCCTCCAACCGGTATCCCTACATCCATAGATGATAACACAATATCAATCCCGTTTCAAGACGGGATATCGCGGTACATGGGTTTATATAAAATATTATCTGCTATTATGCGGCGCAATAGGGTCTCATCCGCTATATAATGCGGGAAATCAACTCCAAGTACATATATATTACAAATTCCACTTCGAGGTGGAATATAGCAGTATATCTGTTTAATATAATAACCTCTGCTTAATATGTGGCGTATACGGTCTATTTCAATACAACAGATAGCAATTTATCATCCAAGCATACAATCAAGCAATTTTAAATCTAACTATTTAAAATTTAAATCGAAACAAATTCGATTGAGTGAGAAGTTCTCACCTTGCTTCCAATAACAGTTGCAGTGTTTCATTCTGAATAAAATTAAATGAAAGTTTAATTTTACCCAAAATTCACACCAGCTCCAATCAACCCCATTGCGTAGTTTTCGTCCATACGAATCCGACGCAACTCGTTTCGTGCGAAACGGACCTCGTATGAAAAAGTTATAGCATTACAAAGTTTATACGATTTATTAAAATAAAATTTCAACTTTTTTTTTAAAACCTAAGTTCATCTTGGCCGTTCATCTCAAGCTTGAAATCAAGGCCGCACGCATCCTTCTTCTCCTCCCAGTAAATAAACGCGAACGAACCAACCCAAAGCCGTTTGAAACCCTAGATTAGCACGCCCAACCCAATGATCGAGACGTCGATCGTGCACCATCATTTGACTCGTCGAAGCAAGCTCCAACCTCGGCCCAAACGACGTGAAGCCCGGCAGCTCCCTCCTCTCGAAAAACGCACACGAAGTCCGTCCGGCCATTCAAACCCATATTGAAGTCAATCCACAGCCCTATTCTCGATCACAGTCGTTGGAAAGAAAGATCGTGATGCTCTCTACAACTTTGCAGAAGAAAGTTTTACGAATTGGTTGATGGATTTGAAGAAAATGAGGGAGGAAGAGGGGAAGATTTCGGCCATTGAAGAGTAGAGTGGCGGCCTGAAACCCTAGATCGGTTTTAATGAAAATAGTGAAAAATAACATCCTTATATAGAAAATTCCAAAACACTATTCATCCGAAAAAATTTCTAACTCCAAACGAAGCGTGTCGCCTAGCGTTTACAATGTTTTACCCCTATTTCAAACGCAATGGAATATATATTGGAAGCCAATTTGATCATATTTGAAAGATAGGTTTTCAAATCGACTATTTAAAATTTAAAATTCAGTTAAACCGATTTTTATGCGTTTTTGCTTGCCCCGGACAAACCGTACATCCGATTGACACGAAATTTGAAACCTTACAATAATATAACATTACGGATCCAATGAAACTAGTTTCATTGAAATCCGAGACTGTGTGAAAAATGACTATTTTTACTCGTCAGTTAAATATTAAAATATTCAATTTCCGCAAAATAACTTTTAATTCAATTTTAAAAGTTCTATAACATCATTCTAACTCTAATATGATTTAATACAACTTTACAAATCAATTTTAATCATATTAAACCAAATTTCCAATTATTTCTGTAATTTCAAATATTAAACTATCGATTTAATTATCCAATTAAATCTAGACATTCGAAATATAAATAATTCGACTTACAAATTTTACTTGTTAATATTTAAAATCAATTAAATATACGAATTTCAAATGACAGAAATTCTGGGTCGTTATAAACTTCCCCCCTTAAAAGAATTTCGTCCTCGAAATTACCAAGTAAGAAAAAGTTACAAAATCCATTAACTTTTCAAAACCATTTGTTCAAATTAAATTTCAAATTCATTTAAACATTTTTACTTTTACAAAATCCATTGTTAAAATTCTTACAATAACTTTACTAAGTTTTCAAATCATACTTAGTTATCTTTTCAAAATCAACTATATCGTTCAACTTTTCACTCCTAAATCAAAGTTATAGTTTTCGAAATTTTCCAATTTTCTCAAAAATATTCTAACGCCTTAAATTTTTGAAAAATTTCGCCAGCATCTTTTTTGCGCGGCTAGCTCGGTACGACTACAAAAATGGCACCACGGCCCCCAGGTTTCAAAAAGAAAAGAAAAAGCCAAGTGGTTGGACAAGAAAATCATCAATTTCGTACTGAAATTCAAATACGTACCTTTTGTCGAGCAATTCAATTTTTTTTAGTCTTCTAAATCAAAATCCTAATTTCCTTTAATCCACCTGTATATCCTGCTAACCATAATATCCATTTTCATTCAATCTCACATTATCAATTTCATTTGAATTCAATTTACCTTCTGAATATTGAATTTTATCAATTATTTTTCATCCACAACTGATTCATCTTTCTATTTTAAATTAGTTTCTTTTACTAATTCATTACAAGTTCTAACTCATTTCATCTCGCATAATTCAAATTGGTTTTCGATATTCAGTTTTCAATTTCAGTTTTTATTCTTTTGTTCGTTCCCAAACACAATTCAATTCACTATTTCGGTTTATAACCACTTATATTTAAACTGGATTTCAAATTCCATATGAATTTAATTTACCCTTCATTTATAAATGTTGAATTCAATTCATTTCAACCCATATTAAATTCGTCATTTCTTCAATTAGTTTTACTTACTAATTTTATTTTAATACTTAGCTTCATTTGATCCAACTTGACAAATTTTCAATCTACTTGCAATTTCAAGATGAATTTCAACATTTATTTTCTAATTTCATTTACTCGCAATTGTAAATTGATTCATTCATAAATTTATTTCCGTAATTCAAACTCAATTTCAATTCATTTGTTTCTGCCCCAAATTTATTTTCAACTCAATAAATTTTATTCCACAACTATTTTTATCAGATTCCAGAGTCTTTCCAACATTTCAAAACCATTTTTGAAACCAATTCAAATTATCCTTCGAATTTCAAAACCCAAACCCAAATTTTCTAAACAACTTCCATTTAAAACAACTTGGCAGCAAGCCCTCTTTTGGAAACCCGAAAATGAACACCGATGATGCTACAGTCATCACTGAAGTTATTTTCCAGCGATCGAAAAGAGTTTAGAGCCTTTATCCCTTCAAAATACTTTCCAAAACCTTTGAAATTCATTTTCAAATCAAAAAGGAATCTTATTTCTAAAATTTCCAAATTGCAAACCCTTTCAAAACATTTTCAAATATTCCTCTGGAATTTTACTTCAAATTACAAATCACATCTATAATTTTTATTCTCCAATTCTATTTGTATGTGAATTTATTTCTTAACTTTGGAGTTACGATTTCAATTTCTTTTTCAACATTAATGATAATAATTTAATATCATCACTTTCTAGCAACCAAGAAATCATATATTATAATAATTCACAGAAAATTCTCTTTTATATACGAAAATAATTTAGGTAAAATTATTTCATTTACCCTAATTTAAAACGATATCGTGTCGAATTTGTTCTGTACAAGTGTTTAGAGATTCCTATCAATAACGTTAATTACTCATATTGACCAGAATCCATATACCACCCAACAAACCAATCAACACAATATAAAAAAAATTATATTCACTAACAAATACGCACTCATATCTATTATTACACTCACACTCATTCTAGAGTACTGCTGACTCTATCTCTAATGAGTAACACCTAATAGACCCAAGGTTGTCGCTTAATCAATTGCTCTGATACCACGATGTAACGTTTGAGATTTTCGACTTTCGAAAATCGACATTGATACATCCAATGTATCAACTTCCGAGCAATCGAAGGCCGAAAAACCGTATTGTTAGGGTTAAAGAAGAGGTAGAAGATAGAAGAAGAAAGAAAGAAAGAAGAAGCAACAAAAACAATATCAGAATCTCACAGTCGCAGCGGAACAACATATAATAGATAAATGAATATCTTTAAATCAAAAGAACTGTACATTTTATACACTACATCATCAGAGTCAACTTACAACACAACACAACTGGACAATTATGTGAACTTGTCCTTACAAGTGGATACACAACGGAAAAGATAATATCATATATAAGTGATACGTTTCGCCATCCAGCTCCAACTCCTGATTCCACAGCAACTCCTGAATTCTAGAATATCCTGATAACCTGACTGTAGGCTGCCTGTGTGGAAAATGATGGGCACCCAGGGTTTAGGATGGGAACCATAAACCCCAGGTCAGTCATGGGACTGGGGTGAGAACTTAAAATAGTTAGCCTTAAAAAAAACAAAGAAATATTTTAAAATAGATCTGCAATCCTTCTAGAAAATGTAACTACCATAAGGCCTCCCGCCACACACATAATGCAAACGCAGAATTGGAGAAGATTTCTCCTTATGATAGTCAAACATGCTTGATACACAAACTTCTTTGATATTATTACTATAAGTGCAAAGTGTAGGAAAACATTTTTAAAGTATAATATAAATCTTAGCCAGCATAGACATTCCGCAATTATGCCTACTATAGCTACCATGTTCAATAGCAGGTTACAGCCACATTCCATGGCAGGTTATACAACTAAAACCGTAAAAGGCTTGTATTGTTTCTTTGGATTTCCAACAAATGATCAGGCCAAGGAACTTCCCATTGCCACATGAGTACGCCTCTGGAAGGATGCCCCGAGGACCTCACCGAATCTCTACCAACGCAAAGCTGGATTACCTCTGCAAAAGTAGGTAACTACTGACACGAGTGTGCCATCCCCCGGTCGTAAACAACCTTTATCCAAGGATCCTCAACTAACAACAATCAAAAAGTCATATATATTTGCGATATCCACATAAGTTTAGTATCTGGGCTCCATACCATGATATCACTACTATCTAGAAGGAAATGCACATACTCTAAGGGGCGCTACTCCCTATAACCTTGCTGCTTCTTTCCTGTTTTGACCATTATCGGGTGTGAGGTCCGACGAAGTCTCGTCCACAAAGCTGCGCTTTTCACAAAAGCTATGCTTTGATCGACAAATGATCAGCAGCACTTCGTATGCCACATTACCAAATTAGGAATAGTAACCATCAACTACATAACCTATGAGCTCGTACGTCTCAGAGATGGGTGTTAAGCTAAGAGAATAAATTCTCCGCCATCAACAGAAATGTATTTGATAGAAACCAGCTTTACATCTCAAATTGTAACGTCAGACACACATCCATACAAGTCCATTCCAGGATCGAACGAAACCGAAGGCACTTCCAAAGAAGCCCTTACAATCCGGATATTCACTAATCACATCCGAACTTCCATCACAAAGTGTGATAAAATCTCTATATCGGAGATCAGCCGATGTAGAGACATTCGACGGTAATCCTTCCGTTTTTGAAAATATCCAGCCTTCAACACCGGTCTTCAAATGCTATCCATTACGACGTATCACTATTCGAAATGCGATTCATGACCCAAAGGTCCTCTCCCAGCTAAACTGAATAATGCGCGCTTATTTTTAAAATAAGTGTAGCATTCAAATTCAACAAAATCACAACAAATACCCATTTAAAGGTAAATATTGATAGTCGGTTATTTAACTATCAATAGATATGCACAACATCACCAGATTCCGAATAATTTTCCAAATTATTTTTTTTCCAAAAATATCTTTACAAAATATTTTTTTTCCACACTTCAACTATTTGAAAACAAATTTCAAATCATTTTCCTTACGCGGAAACACTTCCAAATATTTATTCATTTTCACCGAAAATCTGCCGAGTTCAAATATTTTAAAATAATTTATAACACTTATCCAAAATATATCGGGAAAACGCTTTGAAATAAAACTATCTTTCTTTAAAACTTTACTAAAAATATTAGTTATAAAAATACTATACCAATATTACATATAATTAAGTCCAAACTTGTTTTCAAAATAAAATTAGTAGATAGAGTATAACTATTTAAATAACTATTTTCTAAAACAATTATTGATTATATCTTAGAAATAATAATTTCTATATCAACTTATCAAATCTTTACTTAAAGGATTTAAAATAATTTAAGAAGTTTATTTCTCCAAAGTACCCTTTTCAAAGCCAATTCTAGAATTATATATATGTGTGTGTGTGTGTGTGTATGTATGTATCTTGCAAAGCTATTCAGAAATTTTATTCGGCTTTCCAAGGAGAATACACTTTCATTTCAAAATGTTTCATTTAAACCAATTAAATAAATCCTTACCGATTTACTTTAATTTAACGTTCCAAATCCGTAATTGATTTCCTCGCTTCAAAAATAAATACATGTTTATGTTTAAACAAATTTTCCTTTTCTTTATAAATTCCATGTGAATTCACATTTCTAAAATATCTATTGATATACGATTTTCAAGTTGATTTCAAAAAAACCAAATCAAATTCCATATTGATTTTCCAAGAAATTAAACACCAAGTGGATTTCATTCTAATCTCAAATTGAAATCAATTTCTACTAAACTCAAATCAATTTTCAAATTGATTCTAAATTCTTATCAAAACACCAAATAAATTTCCAAATGGATTTTCAAAAGATTTACCTTTTAAAAATAAATTCCTTTTAAAGAAAACAAATTCTTTAAATTTTTCAAACTCTTTAAATCTGTATTTTGAATAAATTCTTCAACCTTTGAATAATATTACACGAAATCCATTTGTTAAAGCTTATCCCATATTTTGAAATTTTATTCAATAAGACTAAAAATAATACTTTATAATTTTAGAATTCCTTCTTTTAAATTTACCCAATTCTCAAAAATAAATTTTAACATAAACTTTCAACCTGAATTTTCAAAAATCAGATTTTATTTATTTCCGGTATCTAACGATACCAAAATTTTATTAGGCTAAAGTTTAGCCTTCAACGATTTCAATCACAAAGATAATCACACAGAGATTATAAAAAATCAATACACAACATTGAAACAAATTCGATTATTTGAGGAATCCAGTTGGATCCCTCCAACCTGTATCCCTGCATCCACAGATGTTAGCACAATACCAATCCCGTTTCAAGACGGGATATCGCGGTACATGGGTTTATATAAAATATTACCCGCTATTATGTAGCGTAATAGGGTCTCATCCGCTATATAATGCGGGAAACCAACTCCAAGTAAATATATAATACCAATTCCACTTCGAGGTGGAATATCGCGGTATATGTGTTTAATATAATAACGTCCGCTTAATATGCGGCGCATAGGGTCTATTTCAATACAACATATAGCAATTTATCATCTAAGCGTACAATCAAGCAATTTTAAATCTAACTATTTAAAATTTAAACCGAAACAAATTCGATTGAGTGAGAAGTTCTCACCTAGCTTCCAATAACAGTTGTAGTGTTTCGTTCCGAATAAAATTAAACGAACGTTTAATTTTACCCAAATTCACACCAGCTCCAATCAACTTCAATCCAGCTCCATTACGTAGTATTTGTCCATACGAACCCGACGCAACTCGTTTTGTGCAAAACGGACCTCATATGAAAAAAGTTATAGCATTACAAAGTTTATACGATTTGATAAAATAAAATTTCAACTTTTTGTTTTTGTTTTTGTTTTTAAACCTAAGTTCATCTTGGCCGTTCATCTCAAACTTGAAATCAAGGCCACATACATCCTTCTTCTCCCCCCAGTAAATAAACGCGAACGTACCAACCCAAAGCTGATCGAAACCCTAGATTAGCGTGCCCAACCGAATGATCGAGACTTTGATCGAGCACCATCATTTGACTCGTCGAAGCAAGCTCCAACCTCGGCCCAAACGACGTGAAGTTCGACAGCTCCCTCCTCTCGAAAAACGTGCACGTAGTTCGTCCATTCAAACCCATATTCACGTCGATCCACAGCCCTGTTGTGACGCCCCACCTCTATACACATGCTAGCCAAGAACACTACGGAGTAATGCTGTCGACTAGCACGGAGAATAAGGATGTTGAGGGGCGACCATCTGTATAATTGCTTTGTGCGAGTACCGATATGCCAGATAAAAATATAACTTTTCATCTCAAGAGGAAATCCGACATACCGATACAAACTCAAAGCTACTACACAGTGGGTATAAAGGTCTTCGGAAACAAATATAGAAATAAACATAACACGAAGCAGTCACTGATAATTCATATCACAAAGGCGGAAATAGATATGAATATTACACATAAAAATGTACATCAGAGTAGTGGTCAAATAAGATCCACAACATCACAAAAATGAATAGATACAAGTGCAAGACAAAAATATGTATATATCAAGGAGTCCATATCTCAATTGTATACAACAAAAACTACTAAACTAAAGTAGTTAGCCAAAAGATCAGATGATGTTCCGATAAGGAGTCAAGCAGAAGCACCTGTAAAATCTCAGTCTGACCCGAGTATTATTTAAGAAGAAAATAACAAACGGATCAGTCTTGCTATAAATATCAGATGAAATGATATAGAATAAGAGATATGACTAAACGTATAATAATCACAATGCCAAGCTGTGATATATATAAGTAATTGAAAAATCAATAAGAGATTAATCAATATCGCAAAGATCTTCTCAAAAATAAAAAGGAATGTCATACTCCTAATTTCATTGACCAAGCCACAATAAATGACATACATATCAATGCCAATCGTAAAAGTTGGTGAAACAAAAATTCCAGAAATCAACACAAGAAATCCAGAAATCAAATAATTCAGAGCATCGACGTCGTACAGCTTGACATCCGATGAACCAAATCACAATCAAAGGGAACAACGACGTCATACAATGTGACATCCGATGAACCAAATCACAATCTAAGGAAACAACGACGTCGTACAGCGTGACATCCGATGAACCAAATCACAATCAAAGGGAACAACGACGTCGTACACCGTGACATCCGATGAACCAAATCACAATCAAAGGGAACAACGACGTCGTATAGCGTGGCATCCGATGAACCAAATCAAAATCAAAGGGAACAACGACGTCGTACAGCGGGCATCCGATGAACCAAATCAAAATCAAAGGGAACAACGACGTCGTACAGCATGTCATCCGATGAACCAAATCACAATCAAAGGGAATAACGACGTTGTAGAGCGTGACATCCGATGAATCAAATCAAAATCAAAGGGAACAATGACGTCGTACAACGTGACATCCGATGAACCAGATCACAATCAAAGGGAACAACGACATCGTACAACGTGACATCGGATGAACCAAATAAAAATCAAAGGAAACAACGACGTCGTACAACGTGACATCCGATGAACCACATCAAAATCAAAGGGAACAACGACGTCGTACAATGTGACATCCGATGAACCAAATCAAAATCAAAGGGAACAACGACGTCGTACAGCGTGACATCCGATGAACCAAATCACAATCAAAGGGAACAACAACGTCGTTCAGCGTGACATCCGATGAACCAAATCACAATCAAAGGGAACAACGACGTCGTACAACGTGACATCCGATAAACCAAATCACAATCAAAGGGAGCAACGACGTCGTACAGCGTGACATCCGATAAACCAAATCACAATCAAAGGGAGCAACGACGTCGTACAGCGTGACATCCGATGAACCAAATCACAATCAAAGGGAACAACGACGTCGTACAACGTGACATCCGATGAACCAAATCAAAAAGACATCGCACAATGCTAGTCTAAAACACAAAATGATCGTCATGATCAAAGAGAAGTGTTAATTACAGTAAGCTAGTAAATATATGAGCTTAGCTTCATGTCCCATAACCACTAGCTTAACTTAAATATTTACGAACAAATTGTATATCTCCACTAGAAAATTATCACAAGAGTTTCAATCGAACAAGTCCAAGAATTAACCGACGAAGTAAAAGCAACCGTTTCATACCACTCGTTTTACTAGGTCGTTTAATTAGATTTCTCATACGATTGAGGTAAATGTTTGTATATACTAGTAGATTGGAAAACGGTTTTATAAACGAGTTTGGTATTGAAAGTAGAATTGAAAACGTTTTGAGGAAAGAGATTTGATATTTAATACTAGTATAGAAAACCTTTATATTTTAAAGTGACAAATCATAGAATTGATTGTAGAAACAATAAATCATAAAAATTCACATTCGAAGACGTGAATAAAATCCAAAGAAATCGATACCGAATCCATCAAAATGGATATTCCCAAAAATCACGATGAAAATGTCATCAAAGTCCATAATAAATGATAGCAACGAAAAGGGAATCAACATGAATCGATTAAAGTTGGAAATATACTCAAAAATAGCCAAAATAGGAAAATTAAATAGTTCCAGATGTCTAGAGGTCCAATCAAGGCGTCTGAAAACCAGTCAGACGTGTGGTTTAGAATCCAGACGTCTGGATTTGTTCTCTGGGAATAATCCTGAGAACACCCAGATGTCTGAAACTTCAAGTTAGACGTCTGAGACCTATCCAGACGTCTGATCCTAAATTTCAGACGTCTGGAATTAGTCTCTGCTTTTTTTATATATTCTGCGTGGCTATATTTTTTTCTCTCCAGGTCCAAACCAGACGTCTGGACTTGGTCACCAGACGTCCGGTCACCTGGTCTGGGCAACAATTTGCCTAGGCCAAAGTGGCCAAAACGTATCGGGAGCGATCGGACGAGCAACGACGACTAAGGATTTATGCCTAGCGACAACCCAGTCTTAACGGCTCATCGATGCATCACCAAAAACATGTTCAAACATCAAAGATTGGATTTTTAATGATTTGACTACAAAACACCAAAAATTGAAATATTCACCAAATCAATCCAAACCAAGAGCAAATGAACATAAATAAGTGTTAGGAATTCATACCTAAAAACAAAGTTAGATATAGACATAGATGTGAGATAAAAATCTCACCTTTGAACCCAAACGATTGAAGAAGAAGCTCGAAAGCAAAGGAAGATCAACCACACTTCAATCTCAACACTAGAAGCTTGAATCTAAGCTTAAAAGAGAAATATTTCCCAAATTAGGTTTAGGGATTTTCTGAAATCAAAGACAGAATTAGTTGGAGAAGATGTAGATGATGCTTACCAATAGCCTCTCTTTGAATTTGGAGCTAGAAGTTGGATTTTGCTATGGAACTAGGGCTTGGATTTTTAATTTCCACTCTCTCCCACCATTGTTGCTAAAGCTTGAAGGGTTAGGAATTAGAAATGAAATGAAGATAAGTGGGGGGGTGGAGCTAGGTCTCAGCTGGGGTTAGTGGGATGAGACAACAAACCAAAGCCCTAAGTGAAAAAGTAGCCAAATTCGACTAACTCCAAACATATCGAAGTTTATACTCAAAAAGGTTGCAAACGTCATTTTGAACTCAATGGGGGTGGTCTCGAGTCCCAATTCGACTGTTTGCAAAAAGTAGCTTTTCGGACCAAAATCCGACGAACGATAAAATATTTAAATATAAAATCGATAAATATGCGGGTTGTTACGGACTCCCCTCCTTAAAGCAATTGCGTCCTCGCAATACTTAATAAGAAAATAAGAAGTAACAACCATAAAAGCATATTCAACACAAAAGAAAATTAAAATAAGAAGTTCACCATAAAGAGCACGAAAGAGTTAGCAAGAACGGGATCGCTCAATGAATTATCTAGATTCCCAAGAGTAATCCCTAGGATTTGAGAACCATTGAACTCTCACAAGAAGAATATCTTTATTCCGAAGGCGCTCAACCTCCGAAGCAATGATGCGAATAGAAGGTTGCTCATAAATCAAATCTGGTGAAACTTCAATTTCCACAATATAACCAGGCACAAGAATAAAAACTGGAATCCCTAAGGCATTTCCGTAGATAAAAGACGTGGAGAACGTCAAGAATAGCAGAAAATTGAGCTGGTGCAACGACGTAGTATAATAACAGTACGCCCGAGAAACTAGAAACTCAAATAATTTGGGACATCGGCGTAGTACAAAAACGGTACGCCCAATGAACCAAAGCCCGAATAATTTCGGAACACCGACGTAGTACAAAAACGGTACGTCCAATGAATCTAGTATAATAATGGTACATCCATTGATCCAGATAAGACAGAACATCGATGTAGTAGAATAACAGTACATCCGATGAACCGAACACCATAAAAGAACATCAGACGCTAGTCCATTAAAAAAAAAGAGATAAATCTCATTAAAACGAAGTATATCAAAACGTTCGATGAACTTGATAAAAAGGTAATTCTATTCAGACAACATCAAAGAATCAACAACTTGTTGCCTACGACAAAGCGCATTGGCAACACGATTTCCAGAAGATCAAGATCATAAGATGCCAGGAACTCGAGTCGACATGAAGTTCCTTATGAGAAAATAAATATTCCAAAGATTTATAATCGAGGTAGAGAACAAATTTCTCATCCAAATATGATGATGCCAAATTCCAAAAGTAAAAACAATAGCCGCGAGCACTAGATCATGAGTGGCATATCTAGTCTCGATAAGCTATAATGATTTAGAAGCATAAGAGATAGAACGTTCTCCTTTGCAAGAGAATGGCATCCATACCAATACGACTAGTATCGGTACAAATAGCAAAGTCTTGGTTCCCCTTCAGGAATCACAAGAATAAGAGTATCGAAAGGAAGAGTTCTTTTAAATAATCCTCTTTACCGAAAAGTTAAAACATTCAAAATTACATTTTTATTTTTATGTAATAATCTTTCTACAAAAATTTACATTTTTACAAGTCAATATATCGTGTCTGACTGTCTCATCAAAGCGTTTAGGAGATTCTTATCGATAACGTTGATCAAGCACATCGACCAGAATTCTTAAGACACTAAATGGGCAATACAATCACAAAATCATATTCTATAGGATAAGTAAATTTCTCAAAAACTTCTAAGAATATTCTTTGTTCGTTTTAAGAACAAAATCCTGTTATACTTATAAATAAATCTTATGAAAAAGATTTGCAAAATTTTTAAATTGCTATTTTCATCCAAAATCAATAAATGCAAAAATGGAATCATCTAGATATTCGATAGAATGCTCGATACCTAAAATGGATGAAATAAGATGGACAAATTGAATGACATAATAATTCATTAATAGGAATCATAACAAGTGCGGAATGCGGTAAATGAAATGCTAACTTCCGCAACTCGTAGCAAATGAAAACCGGTGGTAAGGTCAAACTGAAAAGACCTTAGCACCACACAAAAGATTACTTAGGTGATAATCCTAAGACAAGCTCAAAAATACCGAAAAATTTCTCAAACTACATGAATGAGAGAAATAACGCTCTACTCAACATGTGAGCTTAAAGAATAAAATGATGCCATGAATTTTTAAATCAAAATCATAAAGGAAAAATAGAAATCTTCTTAACAGATTGAAAATGTCGAAGATGAATAGTCCACTCGAGAAAATAGGATATAGGCTTCATTAATGATTAAGCCAATCCTATCGCACAAATTAATACCGGAGCCTAAGTAAAAATATTGGCTCGGAAAGAAAAATTACATAAAATAATTTTCGACATCAAATAAAAGCAAATTGAGTGTTGCGGATCTACCATCCGGATTCACAATTCTCAAAGAAGTCATCAAGCCCAAAATATTTAAAGAAAAAGAATCAACAAGTTCTTTTGATATAAAATAGTGAGATGGAACCCATATCAAAAAGAACACGAACAAGATAATCACAAAGCAAATGTCATCAAGCATTGAATGAGAAATACCTTGACCACGAGAAGTGTTACCAGGAGCTTGCACAATATTCAGCTGTCCCTCCCTCCTACTTTGAAGAATGGGACATGTAGATACAAGATGACCCAAACTTTTGCAATAACGGCAAAAGAGAGGTTTCGGGCACTCCCTTGCATAGTGGTCCTTGGAACCACAATTGTAGCATCGTCCACGACTAGAGTAGGAGACTTTGCTACCGGAGTTTGTTGCTTCCCTTTCTTGATGAGATTGGGGCCTTCGAATTTAATAGGCCTCTTCATGTTGTTATTGAAGTTCTGTTTGGCACGCACAACTTCAATATTGCTTTCTTTATCGGCCTCTTCAAGACGAAGAGCGATATGAATAAGCTGATCAAATGAAACCTCAAGTTTCAAAAGCAATGGCTTCTTAAGATTCTTATTCAAGCCATAGACAAATCTCTGATTTTTCTTCATCAGGGTATTAATATACTCAACCCCGTATTTAGAAAGAGATTCGAAAGATGCAACATAGTCTGTCACAGAAGATTCACCTTGAACAAGGTCAATAAAACGCCAGGCCAAAGTTACTTTTTCAGCCTCCGGCACAAATTTCAATTCGAACCTTTCCTGGAATTGCTCCCAAGTGAGATCCGCTTCAATGATTTCAGAAATTAAAAGCTCATACCAATCTATTGGTCTTTCTTGGAGCATGCTAGAAGCCACTTGGACTCCATGAAGGTCAATAAGGTTCATGCGAGAAAAGATGTGATCGCATGATTTGAGCTAAGCTTGAATTTCAATAACGCTCTCGGATCCTTTAAATAGCCTTCCACCCAAATCGGTATAGTCTCTGCATAAGCGTGCAAAACCGGATCTAGGATGAGTAGGCTCTGGATTGGGTCCGGCTGCTTGAGCGTTCTTAACAAGATCTAAAAGCTGCTGGGCAGACATAAATACTCCATCCTGGGGAGTAGCAATAGATTGACCGGCACTGGGACGGCCTGGTCTAATCAGTTCTCTTCTTTAAGAAAGAAAGAAAGAAAGAAGAGGAAAAGGTTATTCTCAAAATAAATTTCAATCAAACTTGATTGATAAAACAAGGAATCATAAAGAAAATAGGATGAATCGGTACGAAGACTCGAATTAAATCCTAAAGCACGACTCCTAAGATGGACTTAGGACGATGATCCTTGTTAAATTATTCTACATTGTTCCAAAGTTTGGCTCTGATACCAAGCTGTGACGCCTCACCTCTATACCCACGCTAGCCCAGAACACTACGGAGTAATGCTGTCGACTAGCACGGAGAATAAGACTGTTGAGGGGCAACTATCTGTATAATTGCTTTGTGCGAGTACCGATATGCCAGATAAAAATATAACTTTTCATCTCAAGAGGAAATCCGACATACCGATACAAACTCAAAGCTACTACACAGTGGGTATAAAGGTCTTCGGAAACAAATATAGAAATAAACATAACACGAAGCAGTCATTGATAATTCATATCACAAAGGCGGAAATAGATATTAATATTACACATAAAAATGTACATCAGAGTAGTGGTCAAATAAGATCCACAACATCACAAAAATGAATATACAAGTGCAAGACAAAAATATGTATATATCAAGGAGTCCATATCTCAATTGTATACAACAAAAACTACTAAACTAAAGTAGTTAGACAAAAGATCAGATGATGGTCCGATAAGGAGTCAAGCAGAAGCACCTGTAAAATCTCAGTCTGACCCGAGTATTATTTAAGAAGAAAATAATAAACGGATCAGTCTAGCTATAAATATCAGATGAAATGATATAGAATAAGAGATATGACTAAACGTATAATAATCACAATGCCAAACTGTGATATATACAAGTAATTCAAAAATCAATAAGAGATTAATCAATATCGCAAAGATCTTCTCAAAGATAAAAAGGAATGTCATGCTCCTAATTTCATTCACCAAGCCACAATAAATGACATACATATCAATGCCAATCGTAAAAGTTGGTGAAACAAAAATTCCAGAAATCAACACAAGAAATCCAGAAATCAAATAATTTGGAGCATCGACGTCGTACAGCGTGATATCCGATGAACTAAATCACAATCAAAGGGAAGAACGACGTCGTACAACGTGACATCCGATGAACCAAATCACAATCAAAGGGAACAACGACGTCGTACAACGTGACATCCGATGAACCAAATCACAATCAAAGGGAACAACGACGTCGTACAACGTGACATCCGATGAACCAAATCAAAATCAAAGGGAACAACGACGTCGTACAACGTGACATCCGATGAACCAAATCACAATCAAAGGGAACAACGACGTCGTACAGCGTGACATCCGTTGAACCAAATCAAAATCAAGGGGAACAACGACGTCGTACACCATGACATCCGATGAACCAAATCACAATCAACGACGTCGTACAACGTAACATCTGATGAACCAAATAAAAATCAAAGGGAACAACGACGTCGTACAATGTGACATCCGATGAACCAAGTCAAAATCAAAGGGAACAACGACGTCGTACAGCGTGACATCCGATGAACCAAATCAAAATCAAAGGGAACAACGATTTCGTACAGCGTGACATCCGATGAACCAAATCACAATCAAAGGGAACAACGACGTCCTACAGCGTGACATTCGATGAACCAAATCACAATCAAAGGGAACAACGACGTCGTACAGCGTGACATCCGATGAACCAAATCACAATCAAAGGGAACAACGACGTCGTACAACGTGACATCCGATGAACCAAATCAAAAAGACAGCGCACAATGCTAGTCTAAAACATAAAATGATCGTCATGATCAAAGAGAAGTGTCAATTATAGTAAGCTAGTAAATATATGAGCTTAGCTTCATGTCCCATAACAACTAGCTTAACTTAAATATTTACGAACAAATTGTATATCTCCACTAGAAAATTGTCACAAGAGTTTCAATCGAACAAGTGCAAGAATTAACCGACGAAGTAAAAGCAAGCGTTTCATACCACACGTTTTACTAGGTCGTTTAGTTAGATTTCTCATACGAGTGAGGTAAAGGTTTGTATATACTAGTAGATTGGAAAACGGTTATAAACGAGTTTGGTATTGAAAGTAGAATTGAAATCATTTTGAGGAAACAGTTTTGATATTTAATACTAGTATAGAAAACCTTTATATTTTAAAGTGACAAATCATAGAATTGATTGTAGAAACAATAAATCACAAAAATTCACATTCGAAGATGTGAATAAAATCCAAAGAAATCCATACCGAATCCATCAAAATGGATATTCCCAAAAATCACGATGAAAATGTCATCAAAGTCCATAATAAATGATAGCAACAAAAAGGGAATCAACATGAATCGATTAAAGTTGGAAATATACTCAAAAATAGCCAAAATAGGCAAATTAAACAGTTCCAGACGTCTGGAGGTCCAATCAAGGCGTCTGAAAACCAATCGGACGTCTGGTTTAGAATCCAGACGTCTGGATTTGTTCTCTGGGAATAATCCAGAGAACACCCAGATGTCTGAAACTTCAAGTCAGACATCTGAGACTGTTGTGTAACGACCCAATATTTTCAACCATTCGCATCCGCACATTGTCGGACTTGAATTGTTCAAAATACTGCGTTGTAGAATAAATTTGGCAAAACTCAGAATATACAATAAATAGATCACAGAATCACATACACAGATATCAGAATCTCGCAGCGGAAATTAAAAATTTAGTGGTTCATGAAGCCACTGATATAACTTCAACAAAACAGAACTTACATTGTCTATAATCCTCAATACAAATTTTAAGACGTAAATAGAGATAGAGTCTTCAAAGTCTTGAATTCCAGAAAAGATAAAGGCTGAAACAACTTCCAGCAGCGCGAATGATCTACTGGGTGTCCTAGCTACGGAGAAGAAATTGAAGCTGCAACTCAGGCTGACCCGAGCGAAAAATAAAACATAACACTCGAGTCAGGACATACATACTTATATAATGTAAGCTAATTCAAGTGTACTGTAATATAGAGCAAGTAACTTAAAGGATGCTTGGGACCGCCCATCCTCTAAGGATCCGTCAAACTATTTACTATGTAGTATATTGCGCTATTATAATAGTGTCTATTTATAAAATAAACATACTTTTAAATAGCATTAAGGCTTTACATTTTCCACCTTAACACGTAATAGTCCCAGTAGTCCATCCAATATCATAGCTCCTCCTGATCGGGAAGCAACTAGAGGATACCACACGGGCTACGGGAGAAATCTAAACTCGTACAAGGCTCGGTATGGTAGATGACACGGCACAACTAGGCAATGCCAGGGTAGATATACCAATTGCTATCCAGGCTGGTGGAAACGCGTAGCCGCAGTTACCGCCCACCTCGGACTAACTCCCCAAAATCAAAATATAGAGGTGGCCACCGAATCAATCCAAAATCATAGTATAATATCGAAGAGGAGCGTCCGATCAGAGGAATGACCTCATTGGCCTGGAATTGCTCCTGTTTTAGCCACCTTATGCCAACTCACGGGAGTCGGGTCCACGTATTTACCTTACAGGAAACGCCACCACCGACCTACTTCATTCTGGAATCTCCACCGCGTACACGGTTGGTCAAAGTGGTTTTCGGTATCGACAGAGAGTATGTCCATATCCGATCCCGGTCTCTTTGCCAACCCATCGTTATTATAACCCGTGGTCATTTAAAAACAATTTATACTTTAAAACCAGTATAAACATTTCCATTTCAAAACTATAAATACGATATCATTTAAAACCCAAAACAACATGATATCGTTATATTCAAATATAATTCTTTTCCAAAACCATACTGCTTAAAATTTATAATATCTGGAAACCAAATATTTGAATTATACCTTTAAACCATAATATATTGGAAATTTTTCTTTAAAAAAAACATAACTCCCAAAACACAAATGGTTTGGATATAAATGGTTTAACTTTATGGTTACTTTGTAAAGAAGATAATTTACATAGCTTTACAAATATATTTCTTTATTTTAAACCATAATTTAAATATCACTTCATGTTCCCAAGACCTTTCAATTCCTATATATATATCCAATTGGAGTATTAATATTCAAAACTAAGGTTGGATATTTTTTTCTTTCAACAAATTAGTGTTTATTATTTCGTCTTGAATATTCCCATAAATTCCATAGATAAAACTCCAAAATTATGCCATTAAATAATTTCAAAATTTACTTAACACTAGAATGTTCATCTTAAATTTATTAAGAAAAATCCAGTTATAAATCTCATATCTTAAAGGTCTCCAAAACTTAAACATAAATATAATTTATCAAATTCCTTAAATTTCAAAACAATCAAATTCCAGATTCTATAGCACTTAGGAAATGCTACCTAAAGTTACGGGTAAAACTAGTCCAATTTCAAAAGACAGCATTTAAATGCTTTAGTAGATTGTTTAACTTAATAAATATTTCCAAATATAACTTATATATATATTTCTTAACTGAAATCTTATCCTTTCAAAAATCCAGAATTTCCAAAATAAGTTATATTCCAAAATTTTATTCAAATATTTATTTATTTATTTATTAACATTTATAACTCATTCAAAATCAATATAAAATCCTTTAAAGATATTAAATCAAATATTTAACTTCCAAAATAATTTTAAATATTTCAGAAAATATTATAAGAACCACGGGCCTGTATATAGTTCTCTAGCCTAGGTCAAGTGATACGGATTTATATCATTTCAATCCGTAATTTACAAACCCCGGGTTCTATCATTTCAAACCCGCAATCCCAAGTTAACAGTTAAACAGTTAACATAATAATAGCACAGTAATCATCATTTAGGCCTATCATTTCAGCCCACAACAATCTAAATTTAACAGGGAACTTGCAGTGGTGATTTAAGCAGTAAATAACAATTAAAAATATAACTGCAGAAATAATATAACAGATAAATAACTGATGAGATGTCAATTTAAATGGGTTCATCATTCTACATCATACTACAGACAGATAATATCTAAATAGAATGTTTACACATACACTTGCGATAATTTACACAATATATGTACATATGTCTGGTGAGAAAAACTCACCTGAAAGTTGCAGAAAATTTGAATACAAAACGACGATTCACCGATAAAGCACGACAGAGAATAACGATCAAATTCTTCTGACGTAGATTCAAATCTAGAACAAAATTTCAATTATGGAATACGTGACTTAAAAATTTACGATCAAAGAAAATGAGAATAGAACGGGGTTTGTTTGCTTTGCTCGACCACTCCACCGTGTACCGTGACCAAAACATACCCTAAACGAGAACCGGGTAACACTAAACTACGACAAAATTTCTAAAGGCTGACTGACAGAAGGTGAAGTTTTCCTACTCTATACTTTGTACATGTGCACACTCGTATCCCATGCAAACTCACGCCATGAATAGAACATAACACTTCCCTGTGTCCAAAATTTTTACCCTGAGAAAAACTCAACTGCTTCGGGCCAAGCAAGTCGTTGCTTCGAGTCAGCACCTATATTGCTTCGAGTTAAATATGTCAAATCTACGGGTCATATGCAAAACTGGTGAACACTTATCCCTATTTCTCTGTTATCCGAATACTTACAGATGCCCATGTTTGTGTTGCCCAACTATCTTCTAACTCATATTTACTTCTAGAATTCAGCTTCACCATCAGATTTTTTTTTTTTTTTTTTTTTTTTTAAAACCTAGTTGTTCCCCATTTCTACCCAGGCTGATACTAACTAAATATGCAGGCATGTATTACTAAATATGCAGACATGCACAACAGGGATGAAGTACTAACAGTACATAAAATGGAGATGAAGACTTCAACACCCAGGAAAACAATGACCAGACCAAAGTGCAACATTATGGATGCAATATAGATATGAAACTGAAACATATTAGATAATGTAAACTGGAATGGATATGAAGACTGAACATATCAAAAATTTTGAAAATACAAAGTTTCAAAATGAACCCAATAGGCTACAGTTACAAAACTCAAGTGAAGCAAATAATGCAACAGTAGCAGGTATATATGAATACAACCTCAATGCAGACAAGCAGACACACTATCTACATACATATATAACATCAAGCTATGATTCAAACAACAAGATAACATATGGTTTCAAGGGTCTGTTCATATTGTAAGAGCAGAGATATGGGATGCAGACAACTAAAGCATGGTACGAAGCAACATGTAACATTTCACATTTTATCAAAGTAATATAAGACAGTAGTGTGCAACTTGACATGCAAACTGCCACAAGACCAATTCAAGTGAAAATACCCAACTCAAATAAACCAACTAATGCAGACTGTCAAAAAAAAATGGATCAATAATGCAACCAGGTTATAAGGGACAAGCTATTAATACCTGTACAAGACTGCAACAATTCGAATGAGGGTGAACTCAAATGCATACAACAATTCAAAGTGCAAAGTGAGGATCATCATGCATGGACAGTGCAATGTGACTGAATACAAGTCAATGCCAAGAAAATGCAATACAAATAGGCAAACAAAATGGAAATGAAGACTGGAGCAACATGAGGCATGCAATACTCAGTACATATCTTTATTACAAGAACAATTATGCACTTCAACTACTTAATTAAACAAAATATTTTAGTAGCATCTGCACTTACCAACTTATCAATTTAAAAACAAAAACTTGGTGCAGCTGTTCTTATCAATTTAAATCAAAAATTGATATCATTTGTTCTTAACAGTTTAAACAAAAAAAAAATCAAATAGTATCTGTTCTTATTAGAATTAAAACAAAACCAAGTAGTATCTGTTCTTTATCAATTTAAAAAGAACAAAGTTATGAAAGTATTAGTGGTTATCAATTTAAAACAAATCGCAATTACTGTCTGTTCCTACCAGTTTAAAACTTAAAACTAATAACATCTATATCATAATCATATGCAGACTTGCCAAACTTCCTAGCCTAGACAACAAGTCACAGATCTACACACAATAATTATGGACATAACTCGTACAACATGGGGAGGCCGAGCAAGGTGATGAAGAAAATCAGAAAATGAAGAAGAAGCAAATCTGGACGAAAGGAAAAAATGCTATTACCTGATAGATCTCGGGCTCAAGAAGGAGGCAAGGCAGAGCGAATAGTGGAAGGGAAAAAAGAGCTGGTGTAAATATAGATGATGTTTGTGAAGTTCCATGGGGATCATAAGTGTAGATAACGCATCAGTTTTTAAAGAGCTTTTTCATGTGTGATTGTACTTTTGATATGTATATAGGCTATGAATAGGTGCATAGTTCGAACGTTATATAGTAAAACTTAATTTTTGAGGCATCAGTTTCTTTTACTTACGTGATTTAAGGAATGGGATAGATATATAGTGGTTTGAATGTAACTGATGAGCTACATCAGTGGAGGAGATAAATCAATAGTTATAATTTATGCGAGATGCCAGAATTGCAAGCCTTGATTTGTTGATAAATAGTGGTTTAAATCTTTGTATGAAAATATGTGTGAATGCAAAAGTCAGTGAGTTACATGGCTGAAAGGAAGGAGTGCATCAGTTATTCTTTAAAAATAGGTAAGAGGTTCGAACGTTTCTAGTAGAAAACTTGATTTTTATACTGACAAATATTTGGACCATGCATTTGATTCGTCTCAGTTTTATTTGTTTTCTTAAGTATCAGTTTTATTTTTAACTGTGTAAATATGAATACGTGTGTGATGATTCATTTATTTTTAAATAAATTTTGATTTGTATTAAATATGTTTACAAATGTATTTGGACGTTGCAAAATTGGAAAAATATGATCTGTGGCAAGATCAGAGGAAGAGCAATCAGTGGTTTATGACATCAGTTACAAAAGGAATGAAATAAAGGGAGGGACCGAGAGTTACACCACATATAAAGTTTAAAAATATGTAAATATGAATGCGTGATTTCAGCATGCTTTAAATCCCTTATTTAGTTTGATTAAAATAAATGAAATGGCCAGACTTAAGAATTAATTTATGAAAGAAAACTGACATGCGGAGGCAAGTGTAAATGAGTATATTACGTGATTAAGGAAACCCCTGATTTAGCATGTCACATAAGAATGGTAAATGTTAACCGTTTCAAATAATTAACAATTTCTAACCTTGCACTTGAATGTTTTAAACTGTTGCACGGTCAAAGGGAGAGAGAGCTATTAGTTTATAGGAAGGTAAATGTGTTATATGCGTGATTTAAGGTAGAGCCATTTGCAAGCAGAAAATGGGAAAGGTTGGAATTTGCTTCCAATAATATGTCTTGGCTGTAACGCAAAAGCTTGGTTTAAGGCATACGTTGATTTATCTTTAGACATGCAAACTTTTAATATCCCATTTGTTGCAAACTAAACAGTGTGATATAAGATTTAGGCAGTTACACAACTGGATTTAATGTATGCGTGATTTAAGTTTGATGGCTGATATAAGTGCAAAGGAAAAATATCAGAGATGGATTTGAACGTTACTTAAAAATCAAAACTGAAACGGAAATTTAAAAGAGGGAGAGTTGATTTTCTTAGATGTGAACGGTAACAAAAAGATTTGTACACAGGGGTTGATTTTGCACTGATGTAGGGATGAACGTATGTAATACAATTTATTTTATCAATCGGTCAGTTAACGAATAATAAAATAATGTTTGGTATAAAATCACTGACTGATGTTTCTCTCCAAAATATTTGGAAACACGATTTTTTTACACTACGTTAAACAGACGCAGTCAAAATATCAAAAATTTCTGTAAAATAACATTTTAAAAACACACGTTTTATTACGTTGCTTTATACCCTAAAATTTGACGCGTCTTTTAAACGCGAAATTTTACAGTTTAAACATAGCTTAAATTTTTTTTACAGTTAATATTAAATTTTATTGACATATACAATTTTATAAAATATATCTTCAAATTAAATAATTAACTATATTGTTAAACACAATTTATATAAATACATTTTTAAAATTAAATAATTAATAATAAAATAAATATCTAAAAACTAGGGCTGTTACACTCTCCCCCACTTAAGAACTTTTCGTCCTCGAAAAGGAACGAAAGAAGAGAAACAAAGAAGATAAGCTAGATAGACAAGAATCTTAAACGGATAGTTCCGGATTTGAAGCACGAAGAAGGTTCTCTAGAATTGGTTTTACCCCTTCAGTTTGACTGTCAGTCTATGGGTGCTCAGCGGTGCTCAGGTCCCGATGAGTAACAAAGATCTCAAAGATTATAGAAAGATTTCTAAATAGACTGGTATAAGCGATAGCATCCCAATCCGTAGCAGATAAGGAAACCAAGGACATTTAAAGATAGTTCAAAACAAAATAAGATAATAAATTTGAGATCATAATATTTTGAAAATCATTACGATTTATAGATATTATCATTTGGAAATCATACTACTAAAATCATAACCCTTTTAAAATAATCTTCATTTATTCAATTATAAATTTTCAAACATTATATTTTTAGAATAGCAGCACTGATAATATGTTATAGTAGATATGATAGTATTCCTAATCAGTTTATTATTTTCTTAACTCTAAATTCTTAACAAATATCCTAACCACTTTATTTGAAATACCTATTTTAAAAAATAAGATATTCCTTCAATAAAAAATTTTATCCGAAACCCAAAATCTCAATTATCAAATTTAGCAATATTAGAATATGTCCTAACTATTTAAATCATAATTATTCACTTAGGGAATAACTTTAATTAGAATTTCTTAGTTAGATTTAAGGTTCCATGTTAAATCAACTTTGATTATTAGGTTCCTTTGAATAAATTTCTTAAATTCCTTTTTCTATATCTACCTCTATTTATCTTTTACAACTAAAATTTTAGTGTATAACATTTATTATAACCACCTAAATTTTAATTATAAAATCCCCTTTTTATAATGTATATTATCCAATTACATTGTTAACTTTTGAAACTCAAGGTAAGTTATATTGAATGGAATTGAGTATTATACAACTAAACTTTCAAATTCAATTATTTCCTGTTGGAATTTCTTATTCAAATTTATTTTTATTAAATTATTCCTCAAGATAAAACTTAAGAATTAAATTTCTGATTCTTCTTCAAACCATTTAGAGATAAATAAATATATATACATAATATGTCAAATCAAATATAAATTATATATATTAAGTCATACTTTAGAAATTCAAATCAAAAATCTCAAGGTACACTGTAGCCAGACTACAGGGTGGTCCCTTCACTTCGAAACTCGAAAATGAAAGTCGATGATGCTGCAGTCATCACCGAAATTATTTTCCAGCGACAAAGAGAAAAGCACTAGATTTTAAAAAATTTCGGAAACAAATTTCTATTCGAAAATACTTATTATATCCTTTTAAACTTTAAATACAAGGTTTGAAATCATCGGAAGTTTAATTCTCAAGTTCTAGTTTTAACTTCATTTCTATTTGTAACCATTGTTTTATAGTTCAATTATTTATATATGACAAAACACATGGCTTACAAACTCATATATAAAATCAAAACTATTATCTCTTGACAACTAGTCAAATTAATTATAGAGTTCTGAAAATTATACTTATATATATATTAGATTTTATTTTCAAATACAGAAATAAAACTTTCAAGTCAAGGATAGTGATTCAAATTTTTGATGAACTCAAATCAAATAGAATTCAAGATGAGTTGAAATCAGAAAATCCAGTGATTAAAAATCAGAATAAGGAAACTGGGTAAGTCTATATAATCGCGGACAACCTTGACCGGGTCAACCGTGACTTAAAGAATCGGATCGATGTGGTTGGGGTAAATCTACATTTGATCCGAAGAGGTAGAGTTCGGAATAACCAAAGATACTAGCATATAAACCAATGATAAATATAAATCTCCGGTGAATCAATGCTAATGATAAAGGAGTTTCACCCCTTTATTAGAATAATGGCGAGACCGCCAATTTACAATAAAGATCATCCGAAGTGGAGTTATGAGATACTCCAGAATCTAAAGCAGATGAAAAAGTGAGGGATACGAATGAGCTTTGGAACCGTAGGGAATGTTCCAAAATTCGAAAAGAGAGTGGTTCAATCTCGAATGAACGTGATTCTGTAAATCAAATTTACCATACATTCTAAGTTTTGCCTAGAACCAAAGCTCTGATACCAAATGTAACGACCCAATATTTTCAACCATTCGCATCCGCACATTGTCGGACTTGAATTGTTCAAAATACTGCGTTGTAGAATAAATTTGGCAAAACTCAGAATATACAATAAATAGATCACAGAATCACATACACAGATATCAGAATCTCGCAGCGGAAATTAAAAATTTAGTGGTTCATGAAGCCACTGATATAACTTCAACAAAACAGAACTTACATTGTCTATAATCCTCAATACAAATTTTAAGACGTAAATAGAGATAGAGTCTTCAAAGTCTTGAATTCCAGAAAAGATAAAGGCTGAAACAACTTCCAGCAGCGCGAATGATCTACTGGGTGTCCTAGCTACGGAGAAGAAATTGAAGCTGCAACTCAGGCTGACCCGAGCGAAAAATAAAACATAACACTCGAGTCAGGACATACATACTTATATAATGTAAGCTAATTCAAGTGTACTGTAATATAGAGCAAGTAACTTAAAGGATGCTTGGGACCGCCCATCCTCTAAGGATCCGTCAAACTATTTACTATGTAGTATATTGCGCTATTATAATAGTGTCTATTTATAAAATAAACATACTTTTAAATAGCATTAAGGCTTTACATTTTCCACCTTAACACGTAATAGTCCCAGTAGTCCATCCAATATCATAGCTCCTCCTGATCGGGAAGCAACTAGAGGATACCACACGGGCTACGGGAGAAATCTAAACTCGTACAAGGCTCGGTATGGTAGATGACACGGCACAACTAGGCAATGCCAGGGTAGATATACCAATTGCTATCCAGGCTGGTGGAAACGCGTAGCCGCAGTTACCGCCCACCTCGGACTAACTCCCCAAAATCAAAATATAGAGGTGGCCACCGAATCAATCCAAAATCATAGTATAATATCGAAGAGGAGCGTCCGATCAGAGGAATGACCTCATTGGCCTGGAATTGCTCCTGTTTTAGCCACCTTATGCCAACTCACGGGAGTCGGGTCCACGTATTTACCTTACAGGAAACGCCACCACCGACCTACTTCATTCTGGAATCTCCACCGCGTACACGGTTGGTCAAAGTGGTTTTCGGTATCGACAGAGAGTATGTCCATATCCGATCCCGGTCTCTTTGCCAACCCATCGTTATTATAACCCGTGGTCATTTAAAAACAATTTATACTTTAAAACCAGTATAAACATTTCCATTTCAAAACTATAAATACGATATCATTTAAAACCCAAAACAACATGATATCGTTATATTCAAATATAATTCTTTTCCAAAACCATACTGCTTAAAATTTATAATATCTGGAAACCAAATATTTGAATTATACCTTTAAACCATAATATATTGGAAATTTTTCTTTAAAAAAAACATAACTCCCAAAACACAAATGGTTTGGATATAAATGGTTTAACTTTATGGTTACTTTGTAAAGAAGATAATTTACATAGCTTTACAAATATATTTCTTTATTTTAAACCATAATTTAAATATCACTTCATGTTCCCAAGACCATTTCAATTCCTATATATATATATCCAATTGGAGTATTAATATTCAAAACTAAGGTTGGATATTTTTTTCTTTCAACAAATTAGTGTTTATTATTTCGTCTTGAATATTCCCATAAATTCCATAGATAAAACTCCAAAATTATGCCATTAAATAATTTCAAAATTTACTTAACACTAGAATGTTCATCTTAAATTTATTAAGAAAAATCCAGTTATAAATCTCATATCTTAAAGGTCTCCAAAACTTAAACATAAATATAATTTATCAAATTCCTTAAATTTCAAAACAATCAAATTCCAGATTCTATAGCACTTAGGAAATGCTACCTAAAGTTACGGGTAAAACTAGTCCAATTTCAAAAGACAGCATTTAAATGCTTTAGTAGATTGTTTAACTTAATAAATATTTCCAAATATAACTTATATATATATTTCTTAACTGAAATCTTATCCTTTCAAAAATCCAGAATTTCCAAAATAAGTTATATTCCAAAATTTTATTCAAATATTTATTTATTTATTTATTAACATTTATAACTCATTCAAAATCAATATAAAATCCTTTAAAGATATTAAATCAAATATTTAACTTCCAAAATAATTTTAAATATTTCAGAAAATATTATAAGAACCACGGGCCTGTATATAGTTCTCTAGCCTAGGTCAAGTGATACGGATTTATATCATTTCAATCCGTAATTTACAAACCCCGGGTTCTATCATTTCAAACCCGCAATCCCAAGTTAACAGTTAAACAGTTAACATAATAATAGCACAGTAATCATCATTTAGGCCTATCATTTCAGCCCACAACAATCTAAATTTAACAGGGAACTTGCAGTGGTGATTTAAGCAGTAAATAACAATTAAAAATATAACTGCAGAAATAATATAACAGATAAATAACTGATGAGATGTCAATTTAAATGGGTTCATCATTCTACATCATACTACAGACAGATAATATCTAAATAGAATGTTTACACATACACTTGCGATAATTTACACAATATATGTACATATGTCTGGTGAGAAAAACTCACCTGAAAGTTGCAGAAAATTTGAATACAAAACGACGATTCACCGATAAAGCACGACAGAGAATAACGATCAAATTCTTCTGACGTAGATTCAAATCTAGAACAAAATTTCAATTATGGAATACGTGACTTAAAAATTTACGATCAAAGAAAATGAGAATAGAACGGGGTTTGTTTGCTTTGCTCGACCACTCCACCGTGTACCGTGACCAAAACATACCCTAAACGAGAACCGGGTAACACTAAACTACGACAAAATTTCTAAAGGCTGACTGACAGAAGGTGAAGTTTTCCTACTCTATACTTTGTACATGTGCACACTCGTATCCCATGCAAACTCACGCCATGAATAGAACATAACACTTCCCTGTGTCCAAAATTTTTACCCTGAGAAAAACTCAACTGCTTCGGGCCAAGCAAGTCGTTGCTTCGAGTCAGCACCTATATTGCTTCGAGTTAAATATGTCAAATCTACGGGTCATATGCAAAACTGGTGAACACTTATCCCTATTTCTCTGTTATCCGAATACTTACAGATGCCCATGTTTGTGTTGCCCAACTATCTTCTAACTCATATTTACTTCTAGAATTCAGCTTCACCATCAGATTTTTTTTTTTTTTTTTTTTTTTTTAAAACCTAGTTGTTCCCCATTTCTACCCAGGCTGATACTAACTAAATATGCAGGCATGTATTACTAAATATGCAGACATGCACAACAGGGATGAAGTACTAACAGTACATAAAATGGAGATGAAGACTTCAACACCCAGGAAAACAATGACCAGACCAAAGTGCAACATTATGGATGCAATAAAGATATGAAACTGAAACATATTAGATAATGTAAACTGGAATGGATATGAAGACTGAACATATCAAAAATTTTGAAAATACAAAGTTTCAAAATGAACCCAATAGGCTACAGTTACAAAACTCAAGTGAAGCAAATAATGCAACAGTAGCAGGTATATATGAATACAACCTCAATGCAGACAAGCAGACACACTATCTACATACATATATAACATCAAGCTATGATTCAAACAACAAGATAACATATGGTTTCAAGGGTCTGTTCATATTGTAAGAGCAGAGATATGGGATGCAGACAACTAAAGCATGGTACGAAGCAACATGTAACATTTCACATTTTATCAAAGTAATATAAGACAGTAGTGTGCAACTTGACATGCAAACTGCCATAAGACCAATTCAAGTGAAAATACCCAACTCAAATAAACCAACTAATGCAGACTGTCAAAAAAAAATGGATCAATAATGCAACCAGGTTATAAGGGACAAGCTATTAATACCTGTACAAGACTGCAACAATTCGAATGAGGGTGAACTCAAATGCATACAACAATTCAAAGTGCAAAGTGAGGATCATCATGCATGGACAGTGCAATGTGACTGAATACAAGTCAATGCCAAGAAAATGCAATACAAATAGGCAAACAAAATGGAAATGAAGACTGGAGCAACATGAGGCATGCAATACTCAGTACATATCTTTATTACAAGAACAATTATGCACTTCAACTACTTAATTAAACAAAATATTTTAGTAGCATCTGCACTTACCAACTTATCAATTTAAAAACAAAAACTTGGTGCAGCTGTTCTTATCAATTTAAATCAAAAATTGATATCATTTGTTCTTAACAGTTTAAACAAAAAAAAAATCAAATAGTATCTGTTCTTATTAGAATTAAAACAAAACCAAGTAGTATCTGTTCTTTATCAATTTAAAAAGAACAAAGTTATGAAAGTATTAGTGGTTATCAATTTAAAACAAATCGCAATTACTGTCTGTTCCTACCAGTTTAAAACTTAAAACTAATAACATCTATATCATAATCATATGCAGACTTGCCAAACTTCCTAGCCTAGACAACAAGTCACAGATCTACACACAATAATTATGGACATAACTCGTACAACATGGGGAGGCCGAGCAAGGTGATGAAGAAAATCAGAAAATGAAGAAGAAGCAAATCTGGACGAAAGGAAAAAATGCTATTACCTGATAGATCTCGGGCTCAAGAAGGAGGCAAGGCAGAGCGAATAGTGGAAGGGAAAAAAGAGCTGGTGTAAATATAGATGATGTTTGTGAAGTTCCATGGGGATCATAAGTGTAGATAACGCATCAGTTTTTAAAGAGCTTTTTCATGTGTGATTGTACTTTTGATATGTATATAGGCTATGAATAGGTGCATAGTTCGAACGTTATATAGTAAAACTTAATTTTTGAGGCATCAGTTTCTTTTACTTACGTGATTTAAGGAATGGGATAGATATATAGTGGTTTGAATGTAACTGATGAGCTACATCAGTGGAGGAGATAAATCAATAGTTATAATTTATGCGAGATGCCAGAATTGCAAGCCTTGATTTGTTGATAAATAGTGGTTTAAATCTTTGTATGAAAATATGTGTGAATGCAAAAGTCAGTGAGTTACATGGCTGAAAGGAAGGAGTGCATCAGTTATTCTTTAAAAATAGGTAAGAGGTTCGAACGTTTCTAGTAGAAAACTTGATTTTTATACTGACAAATATTTGGACCATGCATTTGATTCGTCTCAGTTTTATTTGTTTTCTTAAGTATCAGTTTTATTTTTAACTGTGTAAATATGAATACGTGTGTGATGATTCATTTATTTTTAAATAAATTTTGATTTGTATTAAATATGTTTACAAATGTATTTGGACGTTGCAAAATTGGAAAAATATGATCTGTGGCAAGATCAGAGGAAGAGCAATCAGTGGTTTATGACATCAGTTACAAAAGGAATGAAATAAAGGGAGGGACCGAGAGTTACACCACATATAAAGTTTAAAAATATGTAAATATGAATGCGTGATTTCAGCATGCTTTAAATCCCTTATTTAGTTTGATTAAAATAAATGAAATGGCCAGACTTAAGAATTAATTTATGAAAGAAAACTGACATGCGGAGGCAAGTGTAAATGAGTATATTACGTGATTAAGGAAACCCCTGATTTAGCATGTCACATAAGAATGGTAAATGTTAACCGTTTCAAATAATTAACAATTTCTAACCTTGCACTTGAATGTTTTAAACTGTTGCACGGTCAAAGGGAGAGAGAGCTATTAGTTTATAGGAAGGTAAATGTGTTATATGCGTGATTTAAGGTAGAGCCATTTGCAAGCAGAAAATGGGAAAGGTTGGAATTTGCTTCCAATAATATGTCTTGGCTGTAACGCAAAAGCTTGGTTTAAGGCATACGTTGATTTATCTTTAGACATGCAAACTTTTAATATCCCATTTGTTGCAAACTAAACAGTGTGATATAAGATTTAGGCAGTTACACAACTGGATTTAATGTATGCGTGATTTAAGTTTGATGGCTGATATAAGTGCAAAGGAAAAATATCAGAGATGGATTTGAACGTTACTTAAAAATCAAAACTGAAACGGAAATTTAAAAGAGGGAGAGTTGATTTTCTTAGATGTGAACGGTAACAAAAAGATTTGTACACAGGGGTTGATTTTGCACTGATGTAGGGATGAACGTATGTAATACAATTTATTTTATCAATCGGTCAGTTAACGAATAATAAAATAATGTTTGGTATAAAATCACTGACTGATGTTTCTCTCCAAAATATTTGGAAACACGATTTTTTTACACTACGTTAAACAGACGCAGTCAAAATATCAAAAATTTCTGTAAAATAACATTTTAAAAACACACGTTTTATTACGTTGCTTTATACCCTAAAATTTGACGCGTCTTTTAAACGCGAAATTTTACAGTTTAAACATAGCTTAAATTTTTTTTACAGTTAATATTAAATTTTATTGACATATACAATTTTATAAAATATATCTTCAAATTAAATAATTAACTATATTGTTAAACACAATTTATATAAATACATTTTTAAAATTAAATAATTAATAATAAAATAAATATCTAAAAACTAGGGCTGTTACATGTTGCGACTTTTCTATTGGTTAGAAAAGCACAAATTTTAATTAATTCTGCAAGCGCACAGACGTGTAGTACGTAGGTCGAACACCGGGAATTGTATTTTAAAACAATTGAAACCCATATTTAAATCTTAGGCGTGTTAAACAAATTCGACGGTGAATTTGAATAGAAAAATAAAACAATAATATACTCCGAATCAATTCTGAATCTAATCGAAATTGCAACCAAAATATAAAATTATAAAAATCAGAACAGAAATTAAAACTGCGGAAAAGGAAATGGCAGAGTAAACAACTGAAATAGAGAAGAACTAAATTTATTACTAACTGAAATGAGTATCGAAAAGAAATAAAAACAAAAATAAATAAACTGCTAAAACTAATTAACAGTTCTATCCCCTTTGCCTGAATATAAAAACATTGCTTAAAAATAAAAATAAACTTAGTACAAAAAGTGATGGAGATAAGAGATGATCCTTTTGTTTGCTGTATGCTGCTGTATATATAGCCTTTTCCAGCCCAGAAAATCAACTGCTACTTTTTAGGAGGAAATGGTCCTCTGCTTGAATTGGTGAAAGAGAACATATGTACGTCCACATCATTGCTTGAATTGGTCCATATTGCTTTGAATTGTTGTTTGCTACCTTGAGAATATGCAGCCAATATTTACTAAATCAAAGTATGTGCATGCTTGCCACGTCATTGATTGAGGTTGGTCCCCACTTGCTTGAATTAATTAAATTTGTTCCTTGCTTTGAGTTTGAGCACGTGACTTGAGATATAGATATGATTTGTTTCCCATATTGCTTGCACCTATATGCTGAAGTGAAAATGTGAACTGACTCATTTCGCATAAATTGAAGTGTGACATTGCTTTGATTTATTTGGTGATCAAAATGTTGCACTCATGCTGCTTGTCTTTTGAACCTAAGGACGCCACAACCGATTAATTTCAACGTTGCACTTCGGAATCTATAATCTGCAAAACCACAACAAATACCCGTATAATACCGCTTTATTAAAATAAAAATGTATGAAACAAACGGTTTAAAATGCAGAAAAATACGTTCATCAAATACCCCCACACTTGAACTTTATTCGTCCTCGAATAAACAAGAAAAGAAAAAAAACTAACTAAATACTTTTTCGTAGGAAACACGATTGCATTGAGCGTATGCAACAAGCCGTTAAACCTCTAGGTGTCCCTAGTAGGACGAGTGGTGTCTCGTGAGGGTTTTCAGCGGATACTACCCACAAAATCGAAATGCAGTATGTGATGATTCTAATGTACTGCATGAATTCAAAATTCTAAACAAATGGAGACTCGTTTTACTTCAGAATAGTTGCAACAAAATAATGTATATCAGTTTTAGTCAACTTCTTCAAATTTTTGGTTCCTCACGAATCACAAATTTCAATATAACTCAAGTTTTCATACATTAGATTCTAGTTTGGCCAGTTGTTTCGGTCGATAACATAGTGCAGCCATGAAATAAATTCTTCACTGTTGATCACAGTTTTTTTCAAAATGGTATTTTTCGTTTCCATTTGTATAACAAGCCAAATCAACAAAGTCAAGAAGTGTTTGGGTTTCAAAGCTTAGTCTCTCTTTACTAGTTTTTTTTTTCTTCTTCTTCTTTTTTTTTTTACACCTATCCTTTGGACCAAGGTATACCACCCATGCACTGCATCGCGGGCTTACGTGAGAGTTGCGACAGAGCTTGGCGGACTGTGCAAACCGACGCTGACTATGTTAGAAAAGGTCGGTAATCCTTAGGTGATTATTTATTTAATTATTTATACACCTAACTCAGAATGCTGAGGCTAGATATACCAACCATGCACTGCCTTGAGGGCTTACGTGAGAAGAGTACAGAGCGTGGCGAGTGCACACACTTTCACAAGTGTGCACACCTATCGACTCTAGGTGTTTCTTATTAGTTTTTTTTTTTTGGAGAAGAGCTAAAGAGTGTTATGAAAATCAACTTATCACCACTTAACTTTAATGATTTGAGATGTCAACGCATGTAGTTTAAATCTGCCATTTTTTTTTAAACAAAGACAATAGTTTAGAAAAGATTTCATAACCATCACCTATGAATCCCCCTATAAAATAACCTCATTATTATCGCTTGTAATTCAACTTTTCATTATATTTTACATTTGAAATTAGTGATTCACAAAAATCTTCATCAATTGACTTCAACTGCTTACTTACTTTGTCTTGACTAATTAAAAATAAATCGAAGTCCTAAAAAAATTGGAAATGAAAAAAAAAATTGAAAGGAAATTTGAAAACAAATAATGAGATGATTTTTTTTTAAAAAAAACGATGCTACACTATGAAATATGAACAAACAGAATGAGATATGCGTCCCCCCCACACTGGAATGAGACAGTGTCCCAACTGTCAAATAGAATGCAAATGCAAAATAGAAGAAGAAAACTAAAAAAAATACAACCTGATATGTGCAAGATAGTAAGCGGCTCATGCCGAATAGCTAGGTTCGTGAAGATCCACGAACGCATCGTCCTCGTGCTGTTCAAACTCTAGAAATGGCTTCAAGCGTTGTCCATTGACCTTTGAAATGGAACCGTCCTTAGGATTTTCAATTTCAACTACGCCATAAGGGTATACTGTTTTCACAATATATGGACCTGTCCAACGGGATCTCAATTTTCCCGGAAATAAATGAAGTCTGGAATTATATAAGAGAACTCTCTGACCTACTTCAAATGTCTTACGAAGTATGGATTTATCATGATAGAATTTGGTTTTCTCTTTATAAATCTTTGCATTTTCGTACGCTTCATTTCTTAGTTCTTCTAATTCTGACAATTGTAATTTACGATGCGATCCGGCTTTTTCTATGTCAAAATTAAGGTATTAGATTGCCCAAAGTGCGCGATGCTCGAGCTCAACGGGTAAATGGCATGCTTTTCCAAAGACTAATCGGTATGGTGACATTCCTAGATTGGTTTTATAAGCTGTGCGAAATGCCCAAAGGGTGTCTATCAATTTAGATGACCAATCTTTTCTTTTGGAGTTAACCGTCTTTTCAAGAATTTGTTTAATTTGTCTATTGGAAATCTCGACTTGACCGTTGGTCTGTGGATGATATGGAGTAGATAGTTTATGAGTGATAGAATATTTCTTAAGAAGAGATTCAAAAGAACGATTACAAAAATGAGAACCGTTATCACTTATAATGGCTCGAGGTGTGCCAAAACGGGAAAATATGTTTTCTTTCAAAAATTTGACAACAACTTCATTTTCATTTGTTCTGGTGGGAATGGCCTCAACCCATTTAGACACGTAATCTACTGCAAGTAGGATGTAGAGATTTCCAAAAGAATTAGGAAAAGGACCCATGAAATCAATGCCCCAAACATCAAAAATTTCGATGACAAGGATTGGGTTTAGGGGCATCATGTTATGTTTGGAAATACGACCTGTTTGTTGACATCTAGCGCATTTGGAGCAAAATTCGTGGGCATCACGAAAAAGAGAAGGCCAATAAAAACCGCACTATAACACCTTGGCAGCAGTTTTCTTTGCTCCAAAATGTCCTCGACATGCTTGATTATGTGAAAAGGAGAGGATGCTATGGAATTCATGTTCTGGGACACATCTACGTATGATTTGATCGGTGCAATATTTGAATAGATAAGGATCGTCCCAGTAGAAGTTTCGAACGTTGGAGAGAAATTTTTATTTATCTTGTTTTGACCAATGGGAAGGTGTTTCATTTGTGACAAGATAATTTAAGATGTCCGCGTACCATGGTGCACTGGAGAGGGAAAGAATTTGTTCATCGGGAAAATGATCGTTGATTTGAGAGTTATCGATGTTTTCAGGAACAATACGAGAAAGATGATCAGCTACCACATTTTCAGAACACTTTTTATCCCGTATTTCTAGGTCAAACTCTTGAAGAAGGAGAATCCAACGGATTAAGTGGGGTTTGGTATCCTTTTTCGTGAGTAAATACCGCAAGGCGGCATGATCGGGGTAAACTATGACCTTAGAACCTACGAGATATGATCTAAACTTATCGAGGGCAAAGATAACTGCTAAGAACTCTTTTTCTGTGGTTAAGTAATTTAATTGAGCTTCATTAAGAGTTTTGCTAGCATAATAGATGACTCGAGGAAGTTTATAGATTCGTTGACCTAAGATGGCTCCGATGGAATAATCAGAAGCGTCATACATTAATTCGAAAGGCAAGGTCCAATTTGGAGGTTGGATGATAGGTGTAGTGGTCAAGATCGATTTGAGGGTTTCAAAAGATGTTTTACATTCATTGGAAAATTCAAATTTGACGTCTTTAGCCAGAAGATTTGAAAGAGGTTTTGAAATTTTTGAAAAATCTTTAATGAACCTCCTATAAAATCATGCGTGGCCGAGAAACGAGCGAATGTCCTTTACGGACCTTGGAGGAGGAAGGTCAACAATAAGATCAACTTTAGATTTGTCAACTTCTAGGCCATTTTTAGAGACAACATGACCTAAGACTATTCCTCGCTTAACCATAAAATGACATTTTTCCCAATTAAGAACAAGAGATTTCTCCTTACATCGCTTTAAGACACGTTCTAAACGAAGGAGGCATTGATCAAAAGATGACCTATTGAAAAATCGTCCATGAATATTTCTAAGAAATGCTCCACCATATCAGAAAATATACTCATCATACATCTCTGGAAGGTAGCGGGAGCATTACAAAGACCGAAGGGCATGCGACGATAAGCGAAAGTTCCGAAGGGACATGTGAATGTCGTTTTGTGTTGGTCCTCTAACGCAATGGGAATTTTATTATAGCTGGAGTAACCATCAAGAAAACAATAGTATTCATGACCGGCTAAGCGTTCGAGCATTTGATCAATGAAAGGAAGGGGAAAATGATCTTTTCTTGTTGTTGCATTGAGTTTTCGATAGTCGATGCAAACGCGCCATTTTGTTTTGACCTTTGTCGGAACAAGTTCGTTATTCTCATTTGTTGTCACAGTGATTCCAGACTTCTTTGGTATAACTTGTACCGGACTTACCCAATTACTGTCAGAGATAGGGTAGATTATGTTATTGTCTAAACATTTGATAATTTCTTCCTTTACCACTTCTCTCATATTAGGGTTTAATCGCCTTTGAGCTTCGCGTGTGGGTTTAGCCTCGTCGACTAAATGTATTCGATGTTCAATAATTGATGGACTAATTTCCTTAATGTCAGCGATTACCCATCCTATTGCCTCTTTATTTTCCCTTAAAATTTTCAAAAGTTGTTCTTCTTGGTCCTTAATGAGATCAGATGCCAAGATTATAGGGAAATTTTCCGAAGAATCTAAGTATGCGTACTTAAGATCGATTGGAAGAGGTTTGAGGTCTAATTTAGGACGTACTTCTCTTGGGGCTTCAGTAGACATCAACTGATTGAATTCTAGTGAATTATGAGAAGAACAGAGCATATCATTTAATTCATAAATGTATTCGTCTTCATTTAAATTAGAATTAAAATGATCTAGGCACATGTTAAGAGACTCCGTAATATCACTAAAATCATTTTCTACAATTGTTTGGATCATGTCAACTTCTTCTGTTTCAAAATCCCTTGGTTGTCTATTAAGATTGAAGATATTTAGTTCAATGGTTAAGTGCCCAAAGGAAATTCGGAGTTGACCATTCCTACAGTTTACGATAGCATTTGATGTTGCTAAAAATGGACGACCTAATATCAAAGGAATCTGACTATTGGAATTTGAGACAGGTGCAGTCTCTAGGACTATGAAATTGACTGGGAAATAGAATTGCTCGATTTGTATCAAAACATCTTCAACCGTGCCCAATGGGTTTTTGACAGATCGATCAGCTAGTTGAATTGTGATGTTTGTAGGTTCTAATTCCCCTAGTCCAAGTTGAAAGTACACGGTATAGGGCAAAAGATTTACACTCGCTCCAAGATCGAGTAACGCATGACTAATGTGAGTGTCACCTATTTTACAGCCGATTGTAGGACAACCGAGGTCCTTATACTTGATTGGGGAGGGATTTGAAAGAACAGAGCTTGTGTTTGCAGTTAGAAATGCAGTCTTAGGAACGTTAGTGGCACGTTTTTCAGTACATAGCTCTTTCAGACATTTGGCATATTGAGGAATTTGCTCGATGGTATCAAGAAGAGGAATATTGACTCGAACTTGTTTGAAAATTTCAAGAATTTGGTCAAAATTAGCGGGCTTCTTCTTTTTGTTGAGTCTATGGGGAAATGGAGCAATGGGCTTATAGACTCGTTCGGAAGTTTTTTCATTCGAAGAAGAAGGTATGATATTAGAGGGTGAAGATAAGGGCGTAGAAATGTTGGGGTTGCCAACATTAGAAGGCGAAGAGTGATCGGGACTGCCGACCTTCGATGAAGAATTAGAGTTGTTTGGATTGACAACAGTGGGTGTTGACTGAGTTTCAGAATTTTGAACAAGGGAAGACTTAAGAAGGACGTCGGGGTTGCCGACATGGTTGTCCACCTTCTTTCCAGACCTTAATGTGGTGACAGCATTAACCGGATTTACATTTTCGTCCTCACAAATATTTACTCCTCAAGAGTTATACTTTGGATTCACTTCGGTTTTACTAGGCAATTTATCTTTCTCATTGATTTTCATGAGATCCTTCATCATTATCAACATTTGTTCATTTTGTTTAGTGATTTGTTCAATTCTCGCATCTTGGTTAGTGATTTGTTCATTTTGTCTAGAGAGTTGTTTTTCCAATCGAGCAATTTCTTGTGAAGGATGAGAAGGTTGGTTTGATGGATTGAAATTAGGATGCCTGTATGGTTGATTCAAAGGTTTTGTTTGAGGAGCGGGTTGAGAATTTTGAGAATTAGAGGTTGGGGCTCGATAATTCGGATTTGGTATCATTGGATACATATGTGATGGATTAGCCACATTGTTAGGATTTGACCATGAAAAATTGGGGTTGTGCTTCCAGTTAGGATTGTATGTGGATAAATAAGGACTATTTTGAGCTATAGCATTGATTTGGTCTTGTGTGTAGTAATGAGGTAGTCCTTCTCCTTCTTGAGGAATTTGGGCATCTATAGGAAGATGTGATGGGTCAATGGCATGTACTCCTCTGTTTGGAGTACGAATTGGAACACGAATTGTTTCCCATTGCATATCCTTTTCCGAATATTTTTTTAGAAATTCCCAAGCTTCCTCGTCAGTCTTTGCCATGAATTCTCCTCCGCACATTGATTCAAGTTGGGATCTTGTTTGATAGTTAAGCCCTTCATAAACGATTTGGCACAAAACGTGCTTAGGGATTGCATGATGTGGGCAACTATATAACGGTTGATTGAACCTTTCAAATTATTTAGAAAAAGTTTCTCCTTCATTCTGAGAGAATTGATTGGTTTCAGTTCGAATTTTAAGAGTTTTATGGAAAGGAAAAAACTTTTTCAAAAATATAGTAACGAAATTGTCCCAACTTTTAATTGAATTTTTAGGAAGAGAATTAAGCCATCTTTTCGCGCTTTCTAGAAGCGCGAATGGAATAAGCCTTAGCTTGATAGATTCATTAGAAAGTTGTTGCATTTTAGTTGTAGAAGCATATAACTCAAATTCATTAAGAAATTCATATGCATTTTCAGACCCAGTGAATTTTGGTACCCCTTGGATAAAAGAATGTTTTAGCTCAAAATTATTTCCTTCGGCAGGTGGAAATGAAATAACCGAAGGTGATAATTTCCAACATGTGATTATCTTAGGCGATAATTTCCAACAGGTGATAATTTCCAACATGTGATTACTTTCAGGAGGAAATGAAATAAGCCTTAGTCCATGTTGGATAGCATCGTTCTCTAAGGGATAATGGTCGGTTCTCATGAAATTCATTATTTCCAACATGTGATTTAGGTGATAATTTCGGTGAATTGTGGTGTGAACTGTGTTGTGAACCGTGTTGTGAACCGTGATTGCTCATATTTGTTTGATTTGAAGATTCTGTTGATTTGTTTAATGAAATATTTTGGCTTTCTAAATGGTTAAAATTATTTCTTGCCCAAACGCGCATAAACAAATCAAGGTGTAACAGCCAAAAGATATATTTAAACAGTATTTAGTTGGGCACCTTAGAGTAGAAAATTACTTACAGAGAGGTATGGCTGTCCATCCAGTGCAACCGAGCAGTGCTAGTGAATGGTTGAGATTTATTGAGTTGGAACTATCCGACTTGATATGTTGTTGCTGAGTACCGAAAGCAGGGTCAAGCAATATGCAAAACACGGTGTGTGCAGAACTAAAATGAAATGAAACTGCTACTAGTTATGTGTGAATTAATATATGCAAAAATATGTGAAAATGTGAGAGTGCAAAAAATATAACGTGAGAACTAAATGCAAGTGGAAAAAAAATCCAAATGAAACTAAATGTAATGAAATATAATTGTGCAACAACTGAACTGTATGAATGCTAAGAAAACAGAGGCTAAATGCGTATAGTTACGTTTTGCATCAAATGGTTGTTATGTGAGCAAATGAATGTATGCAAGCTCCTGTGTAGAAGATAGTTACGTGAATATGAAACTAAACTAACTAACGCATGCAAGAATGTGAAAGTGGAACTGCAAGTAACCAAACTAACGTATGTGAAAACAATGCAGTGAACAAAAAAAATGTTTTTTTTATATTAATTTATGCAAACTAACGTGAAATGTGAAAGTGGAAGTGCAACAAAAAATGTGTACTGGCACACGTGAATAACTGTGAAGACGTGGGGATTATGCAAACGTGAAAGCAAGATGTTATGAAGCAAAAAAAAAAAATATGCAGAAACGTAGAAGCAAGATTATGTAAGGTATGCATGAGATGCAGATTATGTAAGGTATGCGAAAATATGCAGATTTTTTTTTTTGAAAACTAATGCAAAAAAAAAAATTAACACGAATAGACTTAAAAACGAAAAATCGAAAATCTCAAAATAGCAACTCCCCGGCAACGGCGCCAAAAACTTAGTGCGACTTTTCTATTGGTTAGAAAAGCACAAATTTTAATTAATTCTGCAAGCGTACAGGCGTGTAGTATGCAAGTCGAACACAGGGAATTGTATTTTAAAACAATTGAAACCCATATTTAAATCTTAGGCGTGTTAAACGAATTCGACGTTGAATTTGAATAGAAAAATAAAACAATAATATACTCCGAATCAATTCTGAATCTAATTGAAATTGAAACCAAAATATAAAATTGTAAAAATCAGAACAGAAATTAAAATTGCGGAAAAGGAAATGACAGAGTAAACAACTGAAATAGAGAAGAACTAAATTTATTACTAACTGAAATGAGTATCGAAAAGAAATAAAAACAAAAACAAATAAACTGCTAAAACTAATTAACAGTTCTATCCCCTTTGCCTGAATATAAAAACATTGCTTAAAAATAAAAATAAACTTAAGACAAAAAGTGATGGAGATAAGAGATGATCCTTTTGGTTGCTGTATGCTGCTGTATATATAGCCTTTTCCAGCCCAGAAAATCGACTGCTACTTTTTAGGAGGAACTGGTCCTCTGCTTGAATTGGTGAAAGAGAACATATATACGTCCATATCATTGCTTGAATTGGTCCACATTGCTTTGAATTGATGTTTGCTACCTTGAGAATATGCAGCCAATATTTACTAAATCAAAGTATGTGCATGCTTGCCACGTCATTGATTGAGGTTGGTCCCCACTTGCTTGAATTAATTAAATTTGTTCCTTGCTTTGAGTTTGAGCACGTGACTTGAGATATAGATATGATTTGTTTCCCATATTGCTTGCACCCATATGCTGAAGTGAAAATGTGAACTGACTCATTTCGCATAAATTGAAGTGTGACATTGCTTTAATTTATTTGGTGATCAAAATGTTGCACTCATGCTGCTTGTCTTTTGAACCTAAGGATGCCACAACCGATTAATTTCAACGTTGCACTTCGGAATCTATAATCTGCAAAACCACAACAAATACCCGTATAATACTGCTTTATTAAAATAAAAATATATGAAACAAACGGTTTAAAATGCAGAAAAATACGTTCATCAGAGACCTATCCAGACGTCTGATCCTAAATTTCAGACGTCTGGAATTAGTCTCTGCTTTTTTTATATATTCCGCGTGGCTATATTTTTTCCCTCCAGGTCCAAACAAGACGTCTGGTCACCTGGTCTGGGCAACAATTTGCCTTGGCCAAAGTGGGCAAAACGTATCGGGAGCGATCGGACGAGCAACGACGACTAAGGATTTATGCCTACCGACAACCCAGCCTTTACGGCTCCTTGATGCATCACCAAAAACATGTTCAAACACCAAAGATTGGATTTTTAAAGATTTGACTACAAAACACCAAAAATTGAAATATTCACCAAATCGATCCAAACCAAAGGCAAATGAACATATATAAGTGTTAGGAATTCATACCTAACAACAAAGATAGATATAGACATAGATGTGAGATAAAAATCTCACCTTTGAACCCAAACGATTGAAGAAGGAGCTCGAAAGCAAAGGAAGATCAACCACACTTCAATCTCAACACTAGAAGCTTGAATCTAAGCTTAAAAGAGAAATATTTTCCAAATTAGGTTTAGGGATTTTCTGAAATCAAAGAGAGAATTAGTTGGAGAAGATGTAGATGATGCTTACCAATAGCCTCTCTTTGAATTTGGAGCTAGAAGTTGGATTTTGCTATGGAAATAGGGCTTGGAGTTTTAATTTCCATTCTCTTCCACCATTATTGCTAAAGCTTGAAGGGTTAGGAATTAGAAATGAAATGAAGATAAGTGGGGGGGGGGGGGGGGGGTGGAGCTAGGGCTCAGCTGGGGTTAATGGGCTGAGACAACAAACCAAAGCCCTAAGTGAAAAAGTAGCCAAATTCGACTAACTCCAAACATATCGAAGTTTATACTCAAAAAGGTCGCAAACGTCATTTTGAACTCAATGGGGGTGGTCTCGAGTCGCAATTCGACTGTTTGCAAAAGGTAGCTTTTCGGACCAAAATTCGACGGACGATAAAATATTTAAATAAAATATTTAAATATAACATCGATAAATATGCGGGTTGTTACACCTGTTCTCGATCACAGCCGTTGGATAGAGAGATCTTGATGCTCTGTACCACTTTGCAGAAGAAAGTTTTATGAATTGGTTGATGGATTTGGAGAAAATGAGGGAGGAAGAGGGGAATATTTCGGCCGTTGAAGAGTAGTGTGGCGGCCTGAAACCCTAGCTTGGTTTTAATGAAAATAGTGAAAAATAACGTCCTTATATAGAAAATTCCAAAACACTATTCATCCGAAAATTTTCCAAACTCCAAACGAAGCATGTCGCTTGGCGTTTATAATGTTGTACCCCTATTCCGAATGCAATGAATATATATCGGAAGCCAATTCGATCATATTTGAAAGATAGGTTTTCAAATCGACTATTTTAAATTCAAAATTCACTTAAACCGATTTCTACACGTTTTAGCTTGCTCCGGACAAACCGTACATCTGATTGACACGAAATTTGAAACCTTACAATAACATAACATTGCGGATCCAATGAAACTAGTTTCATCGAAATCCGAGACTGTTTGAAAAATGACTATTTTTACTCGTCAATTAATTATTAAAATATTCAATTTCTGCAAATTAACTTTTAATTCAATTTTAAAAGTTCTATAACATCGTTCTAACTCCAGTATGATTTAATACAACTTTAAAAATAAATTTTAATCTTATTAAACTAAATTTTCAATTATTTCTGTAATTTTAAATATTAAAATTATCGATTTAATTATCCAATTAAATCTAGATATTCAAAATATAATTTTTTCGACTTACAAATTTTACTTGTTAATATTTAAAATCAATTAAATATACGAATTTCAAATGACAAAAATTCTGGGTGGTTACACTAGTCATTCGAACATTGAAATGGTGATAACTTTAATATTTGCTTGACATAATTATGGATTAAACAATACAGCCATTTAAGTTTTCTCCTTGTATCAATTCACCTAGTTGTTTCATGATGACAGGGTTGGCAACATATGGTGCCATGTAGTATATTCAGTCTCCACTCTCTATGTTGGCCATATGAATTTTTGTTCCTATTTTTTTTAGATTTTGGAAAAGCTTTGAAAGGATTTACATTTAGACAAATAGGTGTACATGTTTTTGTTGATTGGTAAGTATAGTAATATTCTTGTTAAATGCAAGTTGCCCCTTTGACATCCTTTCGGCTTAATTATATGAATACTGCTATTATAATTAGCTCTTTATTATAATTCGGTTACAATCTAAGTATACATTGCAGGATTTTATGCTTGAAAAAACTCAACTAGATTGCACTCATATGCTAATTCATATTGCATCTTACGTGTGTACTATTGGACTCAACTGGATTCTTAAGCACTCAACTAGATTGCACTCATATGCTAATTCATATTGCATCATACGTGTGTTCTATTGGACTAACTGGATTCTTAAGCACTCAACTAGATTGCACTCAACTGGATTCTTAGGCTATTCCATATAGGCCTACTTCATACATCTGTACTATTGGACAAGTGGTTGGGAAGATTGTTACTTAGCACAGGCAATTTATCTCTTTGATTGGTACGTGTGTATATTTATATTGACGTATGTTATGGATTTAGTTATGTTTTGCAACAAAATTATGAATTCAAAAATGGTGTAAAATTGAATTGTTTTAGCTTTTTTTAAATGTGAATGGTTCATGTTGTTTCAAATAATGTTAACGATTGTAGTTATTATTAGTGAAATATCGGTTTTAATTATAATGTTGTGAAATTTATGGTTAATGGCAGTTGTCGGAAGACGAATTGCAATTGTTGGTAGCTGTTGTAAAAAGATTTATTGCAACTGTAAATAACAGCTGTAAATGAATCTATTACAACTGCCAAAAGTAGTTGCAAAAGTTATAGTTGCAACTGCTATTAGCAGTTGCAAAAGAGACCTGTTACAACTGTCAATGCAACAGTTACGATAGACTTTACCACAACTTTCAAAAGCAGTTGTAAAAAGCTTTTTACAACTGCTCCTACAACTGTCGGCAATAGTTGTAAAAATATTCAACTCTATTACAACTCTGGATACTAAGATTGGCGGCCGTCTGTTGTAATAGACCTATTACAACTGTTTTTGGCGGTTGCGAAAAGGTGTTATTGTTGTAGTGGTAGGACCTGAAAATAATACGTCTTAAAACTTGATCGTCGAATAATCCGTTGGAGCCAATATTGGAGGTCGTGAAGGATTTACATGATCTCTACTAGAGTTGGTGATAAAGCAGGAGTTAGAGAAGATGATGGCATTAAGAAATAATTGATGCGAGTTTTCAATTTATTAAAAAACAAAGTTTAGCTGCTAAATAAAAGATGAAAAAAATACACAATGGAACCTCCTTTAAATTTTGTTTTATTATGTACTTACCTACCTAAATCCTAGACAAATATAAATGTCCATCACAAACACTATCACTTTAGTATTTCGATTAACATAATCTCAAAACTAAACAACTTGTCTTGCTGCCATAACACATTCATAATATTGCTATAATATACCATAATAAATAAATTCCTATAGTTACCTTATGTGCATCAAAAACTCATCGTTGGCGTTGTACGGAAGATTTTGTTTTATGGCATAGTATACCACTGTAAGTAGATGTTGATATTGTCTTAAAGAACAAAGGAGAGTGGGGAGGGAGGGTAACTTACTTTGGCAGATATTACTAACTCCATATAGTGGAACTTTGATTTTCTTAGCAATCTCAACAACGAATTCAAACCCGAGTAACAATATTTTCCATGATTTTGGAGGCAGATAAAATAGGGGGTAAAACATTTTAATATAATAATGAGAGTGAACTCGACCGATGGTCACCCCATTATTTTATTTCACCTCCAAAATCAAGGAAAATACATTTATTCTGGTTTTGTTTCGTTGTTGAAGTTGTTAAGAAATTCCAAGTATCACTTCATGGAGTTAGAAATATTAGCTAAACTTTTCCCCCCTCCCTCCCCCCTATTTTTCTCCCTAAAGATGATTATAGCATTTATTTATGGAGGTTTATTATGTTATCCAAAAAAATAATCCGTACAACCCCAATATGAGTTTTTGATTAATACAGGGTAACGGTAGGAATTTCTTTATGGCAATATATTACAACAATATTACGAATGTGTTGTAGCAGAATGATGAATTATTTTCTTTGGAACAAAAAATACCTTTTCGCAACTGCCAAAAACAGTTGTAATAGGCCTATTACAATGGGAGACCGCCAGTCTTAATACCCATAGTTGTAATAGAGTTGAATATTTTTACAACCGTTGTTGATAGTTGCAGGAGTAGTTGTAAAAATGTTTTTTACAACTGCTTTTGAAAGTTGTGGTAAAGTCTATCGTAACTGTTGCATTGACAGTTGTAATAGGTCTCTTTTGCAACTGCTAATAGCAGTTGCAACAATAACTTTTGCAACTACTTTTGGCAGTTGTAATAGATTCATTTACAACTGTTATTTACAGTTGCAATAAATCTTTTTACAACTGATGCCAACAATTGCAATAATTTTCTGACAACTGCCATTAACCATAAATTTCACAACATTATAATTAAAACCGATATTTCACTAATAATAACTACAATCGTTAACATTAATTGAAACAATATGAACCATTCACATTTAATAAAAGCTAAAAACCATTCAATTTTACACCATTTTTGAATTCATAATTTTATTACAAAACATAACTAAATCCATAACATACATCAATATAAATATAGACTCATACTAATTAAAAGAGATAAATTACCCATGCTAAGCAACAATCTTCCCAACCGCTTGTCCAATAGTACAGACGTATGAACTAGGCTTATATGGGATAGCTTAAGAATCCAGTTGAGTGCAATCCAGTTGAGTGCTTAAGAATCCAGTTGAGTCCAATAGTACAAATGTATGATGCAATATGAATTAGCATATGAGTGCAATCTAGTTAAGTTCTTTCAAGCATAAGATCTTGCAATGTATACTCAGATTGTAACCGAATTATAATGAAGAGCTAATTATAACAGCAGTATTCATATAATTAAGCCAAAAGGATGTCAAAGGGGCAACTTGCATTGAATAAGAATATTACTATGCTTACCAATCAACAAAAACATGTACGCCTATTTGTCTAAATGTAAATCCTTTCAAAACTTTTCCAAAATCTAAAAAAAATAGAAACCAAAATTCGCCTGGCCAACATAGAGAGTGGAGACTGAGTATACTGCATGGCATCATATACTGCTAACCCTGTCATGAGAAAACTTAAATGGCTGTATTGTTTAATTCCCAATTATTTCAAGAAAATATTAAAGTTATCACCATTTCAATGTTCGAATGACTAGGTTTTTTATAATTATAAAAAATATGCCATTAAATGGAGCATTGATATACAAAATTTCCTGACTTCATTCAATTTGATTATCCAAGCATGCCAAAATAAACAGCAGCTACACATATGAACCATTTTATATTCATTTTTTATTTTATTGTTGAATGTGATGAAATAATATATTCTTTTATTTTTGAAATGAGTTATGCTGATTTCATTTCTTTTGTGAATGATTTAAATCCCTAAAACGGTAAATCCCTCTGTTTGATTTTACAACAAAACAATGTATCATTTATATTATGGATTAAACTCCTTAATAAATAAAGAACATAACACAGATATAGAAGCTGTTGGCATAGTACTATTTAATTTAAATTGAACATGAGAATCTAAACAAACAGTCTTAGCTAAATAATCAATACTCCAAAGTTGTAGCATAGCCTACAATATTATATTTATTGAGAAATGACTCATTGTTGAAGTTCTTCGTCAAATACTAAATTGCCACTTTTCTCTATAATATTGAAGCCACTGTACCAACAGAAGTAAGCGGATTACTTTCAATTTCATCGGTTTCCCTCAACTTCTATTAAGTGGCGAGTTATTAGCTATAACGTGTTTGATCAATTGTACTCTAAGTCAAACACTAAACATTAGAATACCATCCATACTATTTCGTGTCAGGGCATGACAACGTACAGTTCCTTTATCATCAATTTTATTCTATCTAAATCAAACACTAAACATTAGGACATCATTGATTTTGAACCTTAAAGGCACCAAATACTGAATAGTATCATAAAATGAATTGTCAAAAGATACGCAATTGCAAATAGGAGTTCAAGAAATCGAAAACTATTAAAGTAGTACTTGCACAACGCATGCAATACATGCACAGTTATTATATATTAAAGTTGAAATATCATCATGAATAATGAGAGCATTGATACCATACATATAAGGATCATTAAAATTATTAGGAGCAGTACTTACATCTATGAGATGAGTTGGATTAGTCATATCTAAATTGGTTGAAGAGCGTGGTCATTAACAACCAGCACACACATGTGTATATATATCACCTTCACTGCTTGAAACTATCACACAAATGTAACATAGAATAAAAGCAGCAAATTGAATTTAGTAGCCTATCCTACTGGGCAGTTGGCATAAGGATGATGACATAATATTTTTTCTTTCAATTGACGGAGGCATGCTAAATATGAGGCAAAAAGATTGCATCTGTCATCTTTGATTTCTCATGCCACAAGGCTAAAGGTGGCATAAACGTAGCATAAATAACAAGTTCAAAAACCAGCATCACAACACAAGCATATAAAATTCGAAGATTATAACTTTGAGACATAAATATGTTAGTGTTTACTCACCTAAAACTGAGTTACCCTTTCTGCATTCCAACTTTTCTACACGCACGCTACCCACCACAGCTCTGCAACTAACCTAATTTATGCTAAAAACGTTAAATGATACAGTAAACCACATACTTGAATTTGAGAATTTATAATAATTTTATAATTTGTTCTTAACTTTTGAAGTTGTAAAAGTTTAGCAGGGTTTATTTTGGAAAATGAGAATAGTGATCCCCGGCATATATTGTTGCATGTGCGTGTTTTAAGTGATAAGAATCACCCTGACTTAAAAAATGAGTATGAAAGTTGGGCCAAAATTAGTTTATAATTTTATACATGGTAACAAGCTGAGCTTTGCATTTGCAAATTAGTTTAGTATGAAAGTTATGAAACTCTGAAATTAACTAGGGCCTTCTGTTAAGATAAGATGGCTATGTATATACAAAATGAATATATATAAGTCTTGAACAATAAATATTTTTCATATTTACTCTAGACAGTGGGAACTATTAATGAAGATTGCATGGGCAGTTGATGAATCAGATTTAAGACATATTACTTAGCTTCAAAAAATACAAATGCTAAGTTTTGTTTTTATTTTAAAACAAAAATAAAATAAAAAAAGGAAAAAAGATCATAATTTAGGGAATATGATTGACTGTCATTTGGGAGAAAAATAATGTTTATTAAAATAAAGTGAATTAATTTGATTTTAACATAAACTGTGTTTGTAACATTGTATTTTAAAGTGAAAGGGAGGAGAAAAGTTATTCAAAAAAATATAGTACTTCATTTGTAACTTTAGATGTCTTACAGATGGAGAAAATGATTGCCGAAACATTTATTTATCTCTAAAGATGTATGCCTAGAAGAAAAATATAATCTATGACCACAAACCTTTAACTGTCAACTCCTATGCATTGCCATTCACCCCCATAATATTACAATAAAATATAGTTTTCTATGGTAGATGTAGATGATTAGAACAATTTTGCAAAGGGATTAGACTAATGGCTCTCATTTATCAATGCTAATAATCAAACCTTGTAAGTTTTTAGGTACAAAAATCAATGGTCCTTAACATAATGAAAATGCCATAATATACAAAGTTGAAGATGTTTACCTATGCTTGATGTTGCTCATTTTTACCCATGGTTGCAACAAGTTCAAGTTTCTTTTATTAAGTAATCAACCTGAAAAAATATGATAATATGTAAAGAGTTAGAACATCATACTAATTATAAGACTGTTTTGATATGAAACGATTATGTACAATAGTTTACAACTACCATTAATTTATAATCTCACAACATAGTTGAATTTTCTTTTTTCTGTTTTGTCTAGACTTTAGTTTCACTTGATCAGTGCGTTGTCCACTTACACACTACTGAAATATAAATTTTGTTTACTTTACCAACATTTCAGACGCATTCAAATCAAACCGTCCAAATATAAAGAGTTCCTATGTCTATTGTACTGTAAAAGGACCCCATAAGTCCAATCCCATACATAGACAAAAATAGCCTCGGTATCAAGGCTAAAAGTCAAACCAGAAATTTCACCAAAGAAATCCAACTCCTGACACCTTCAATATCCACTGCCCACATCATATACGTGCACAAAATCTATAGGTTCAGCCATTTCCAATAACAGACCATCCGATGAAAATCAAACTGACCGAATCGCCCCAAGGTTTCCACTTAATACAACTAATGATTGGGAGAAGTTATGTATATCCCATACCTAGCATGTTTTGTCTTGATTGCTTGTTACAAATGTGATTCCATCTGGGTTCCACGCAGATGCAAAGGAGAAGTCTCTAGCAATCATGGTATTAACATTCTTGTGCTAATATGCCTTCATCATCAATCCAGTCATGACAACTCCACATTATGCTCCTTCTATGATCAACTCTGGCATCAACTATGACAATAAATGGCCAGAATTCGATACATTTTGATTTGTACAACTTTTTTGCTTGTACATTGAGATCGATGGATTTTTACACTTTTATGTGGAATTTACGATTTACTATTGTATGTGTAAATTTGCGGATGTTAAAAATCTAGCAAAATATATTCTAAGTTGTGTACTAAAACACAGTAGCTTTATAGACGGATAAAACATTTCACTTTATTTTGATGCAATTCAAACCACCTCTTTGTAAGAAGTTATTAATAAACTAAGTTACTAAGAACCTTCATCAACTAAAAACTCTTTCATAAATAACATCTTTGTCCCGCATATTTTAGATATACGAAAAAGAAAACAGAATTTACACATAGATGGACATACATACGTACAACGATGTATATGTATGTGCGTGTCATCCAAACTGGTGGAATTTAAGTGGCAACACACACTTGCTCTGTGATTTACTCAAGCTGGTGCAATTTAGTAATTTTATAACAATTTTTATATTTGCATTAAGAACCCAACGTTATTGCTACATTTCAATGCATATTTGAAGTACATTTAAACTATCAATATTCTATAATAAAATTTAATAATGTAGTCAACAAAACATTGGAATCAAGGATAAGGTATAGCGATATATGAATATCAGATCTCAATAGCAAAAATATGTTATTCATGTACAAAACAAGATTGGTTTTTGCAGTCAAAGTTAAGTGAGAACCATAAACATATTAAATAAGGCATGATCAAGAGCATCAAGATGTTTTGGTTTCGATGACAACTTTATATTAGCTTTTTTTAATATGAGTTTCTCACCCTCTCTTAAAAAAACATGTTTCTTTTGTCACTTCCTATTTTTTCATTTAATAAAGTAAAGAAAAAAACTTGCTCCATTGTTCCCATAAAAACCCAAGCAAACATATTGTACAATCCATTTTCATAAACACCACCGTATTCTCATTCTCATAGCACTTCTGTTTGCATATACTACTTCAAATTCTATAAAATTACTCATTAAATCACTGATCATGTCCAAAACCAAGAAATCCATCTTCTCTACTACATGCGATAGGTTGAATCAATACATAAAAGAGAAGAAAACCTTTCCTGAATTTGGAGGACTCCTTAGCCGAGAAGTTACACTAATTAGTTTGAAAAGCTATATAATAAATTAATTATATTAAAACATCTTTAAGCCTAGATTCAGGATATTTGAAAATAGCATACAAATAAGATTAGTCAACTGTATAACCAATTGTAGGCAGACCGAGTACATCTTAGTGAAATAAATTAATATTAATCAAGTTAATCAACCCAGAAAAATGAAATTAAAATTAGCAGATCAGAAAATAATGAAAGAGATCAAACCTACGAGTGATAGCATGAGCGCGTAAAAGCGGCGAGCATGAGCGATCTAGCTAGGAGCGATAGGGTGGCTTGCGATCGACGACGACGATGATTTAGGGCTTTTTGGATCTGTGACTAAATTATTACAAGGAGGGAAAACAAATTTTTTTTTGCTAGTTTAGATTTGTTGCAGCGTTTAGGTCTTGTGAAAAAGGAAAAGAGCGATGTATTTTTTTTCTTCAGGTTTGGGTGGCTGAAGAAATGAATGGAGGGAGAATGAAAGCCCCACATTTGATAGAAATATAATATTTTTTATAACTGCTGAAAACAATTGTTATAAATAAATACTACAACTGCTATACAAATATGGTTGTTATAAGTGCCATTATTACAACTGCTGAAATAAAACAGTTGTTATAAAATACCTATTACAACAGCTGAAATAAAATAGTTGTTAAAAAATACGTATAACAACTATCAACTTTTGTTAGTTGTAAATGAAAGGTTGTAATATGGTTATTTCGTTGTAGCGACATCGGTTTCACTAAGATATTAGAGCGGTGGTGCATTTTGATGCATATTATTAGTTGCTTTAGAATTAAGGGAGTTAACTACATAATAATAACAAATTTGAATGAAGTTGGCTTGCATATTTCTTCTTTTGTTTGATAGCTAAACTTTGATTGTTCTAATAAATTGAAAAATCATAGTATTTATTTCTCACTCGGTTATTTTATCTTTGGATTAGAAATGTTAAAAATGCACATATTCTACTAGAAATATAATAAAAAAATTAAATTATATACTTCTTATAGTAATGTTAATCGAATAGTTTTCTGAACATTATTATCATTCTGTATTTATGCAATTGAAATTTTTCATTTACATTTAATGACTACTACTACCATTTTTTTGGCATATAATTAGACACTTTTATCTTATCATTAAAAAATCTAAATGTTTTATCTTTGGATTTGTACTCAACTATCCGTAAACTGTTTAATTAAAGAATTAAAATAATTTATATAAGTGATTATTAATAATGGATTTCTAATTGATATTTCTGGATTTATGGAAAAGGAGTTGAAATCGATATTTAAAATAGATTTGAAAAATAAATGAGATTTATAAATGAAATTTCATAAATGAGATTATTTTTATGAACAAGTGAAAACCAAATGGGTTTATAAACTTATAAACGATATTTATAAAGAAGCAGAAAAGATTATTAGTTGATAAATGTAAATTATAAATTCATAGTGTGAATTTATATCGAGATATGCAAATCGGTTTTTGGAAAAAAATAGTGTATTCCATTTTTTAAATATGAGAATGGTTATGGAATTGAAACGAAATCGATGTGATATGAATCAAGAGGGATTTATAAACTGAAATTGGTAATATAGGATTTTATGTTGATTTTTGTCGAGAAATTATGTTTGATTTAAAATTGGATTTTATTTATTAAACTACATAGTTAAAGCTATTTTAGTATTGAAATGTTTTAGAAAGTGGATTATTCTATTATTTAGTATCTATTGAAATGAATTCCAATTCCTATACCAAGATTTGTAAATCGATTAGTTTATTTAAGAATGAATTGGAAATGAGTCATCGATGATTATTTAAAGTGTTTTGACATTTTAAATAATTACTTAAACGTGCTTTAAAAATAAATTATTATTCTTTAAAAATACTTATCGTGTATATAGAGTTTTGAAATGGTTGAAGTTTATTTATATATCCTCATGAGATTTGTAAATGTGGTTTACTTAATGGGAATGACTTTGATAAGAGGAATCTTATAAAGGATTTTGGGAGAAAATGGAATGCCAAAATGTTGAAATACGGAAACTTCGTAAATGAATCTGAATTCATAAAAGAAGTTATAAATTGTTAGTTGGGATTATAAATAAGTATAACTGGTTTTTGCAAATTGTAAAAAGGAATTTATTAATAATTTCGGAGATTTATGAGATAAGTTATGAAATATTACCTAATTCGGTATTAAATGACTTTGGAAAATATGTTTATAAACATTATCCTAAGTATTGAAAAATGGGTTATGGAAATATTTTAAATAGGAAATAAATGGTATAGAAATATTTTTCTAAGGGTTATGAATTGAATTCGAAAATATTTCTAAGTGTTGATATGGTTTAAAAATATCCTATTATGGATGAGTGATTGAAATTATTTTCAAATGTTAGTATGCTGGGAGAGTTGTATATATATCTTTGTAAAGATATTTTGAAACGAATGTTTTGAAAGATTTATTAAATTGGGCATAGTGACTTCTTATGGGTGTAATTTGATAGTAAAATAACCAACTATCAAATCTAGAAAATTTCGTTAATCATTTCGAAGAGACCGATGTTGGGTTTAATTATCCAAAAACCACTTCGATCTGATTTGTGTATTATGAATTCTATTTCGTAAAGATAGTAAAGATAGAGTTCTTGGAGATTCGGTTTGTCCAGACCCATGACAACTTGTATGGATGAATGCAATCATTGCATTGTGGCTTGGAAGGTAGTTTTAGCATTCCAAGTATGAATTCTATTCTTAGGATAATACGTACCCTCAAATCTCGTCAACTGTGAATGACTAAAACAGGGAAGATGAAGCAAGGCTATGTGGGTGCTCCAATTAGGGTATGATCATCCCTCATCTGGAGTGGACATTTATTATCATCACTATCTATCACTTGTTGTGTCTCGATGGGCTCATTAGTGGTGATAATATTCGGTACTATCCAGTAAGACATAGGCCAGTCTTGTGTTGACGGGGATCGATAGGTTCGATCTCAGTACATTTTTCTAGAAGTGTACTATGGCGAGCGGTACCCTAGCATCCCTGTCATTATTTGGAATCTAGTATCTACAATGAGCCCGTATGGTTTTAGATGTGCCCAACTATGCTGAAACGTGAGATGCAAGCATTTCATCTATTTTATAGATTATTTTCTGTAGACACTATTTGTAAAGGCCCGCAAATCCGTACCCCTTTGAACTAACAAAATTCCACCACAGTTCTGTCCAAAGTGGCACAAATGTACGAGTCTTCGGGTAAAAGAAGAAAGAGGTAGAAGAAGAAGAAAAGAAACAACATCAGAATCTCACATCGCAGCGGAATAAAATATAATATATAGAATACAGTTTTAAATACAAGAAATCTGTACTGTTATACACATATATACATACCATCATCAGAGTACAACAACCATCCATACAGAGACAACTTAATACATATCCATACACAGTGGAAATAATAGTCAAATACGGGAGTACGCTCTGTCATCCAGCTCGTCTCCTGAGCTCTTAGCTTTTAACCTGATCCTATTTAACTCGGTCTAACCCGAGCATAATATAAAACAACACCCGAGTCAGTCTGGAAAACCATCGTGAGAGATCACACTCAATTAGATTATTATATTTTCAAAAATCCTTTGAAAAACAAAAGCATCTCGTAAGACCACGCCACAAATAAACATGTCGGGTTTTTACCTTACGATAGCCAAAACATTTTTATTAAATTCGTCAATTATTATAATAGCCTCTATAGAAAGTAAAATAGAATCTAGCTGAAATGCTTGCATCTTACGTTTCATCAATAGTTGGGCACAATCAAAACCGTACAGGCGCTTATTGGAGATTGGATTCCATACAATGGCAGGGCTACCGGGGTATCGCCCGTCACAGTACTTGGTCTAGATCAGAATACCGAGGAGCCACCCTAACTCCCCTGCAACACAAGACTGGAACCATCCCTTACTGGACAGTCCCAAGCAAGATCACCCCGTGATTGGCGCGACCAACCACCCACTAAGCCGAAATAAAAAGGGACATCTAGACAGGGGAAACCTTACTTTCCATTGGGGGCTACCCACGAAGCTTTGCTGCACCTCCCCTGTTTTAGCCATTTTCGGTTGATGAGGCTTGAGGCTAAGCGTTACCTTTTCAAGAACGAGTCCAACTTAGAATGCTCATCGTCCACCTGACGATGTTCTGAAAGCATTCAATCCATATAAGTTGCCTTAGGTCTGGACAAACCGAATCACCGTCTTCAACTCTTCACGGTATTCATTCATAAACGTTCAAACCAAATCGAAGAGGTTTTCGGATAGTTAAATCCGATCCTGGACTCTTGGAAACGATCAACACATTGTCCAGTATTGATAGTCGGTTATTTAACTATCAAATAATCATTCACAAGCAACAGTCAAATTATTTCCTCAAATTATTTGTTTCAAATATTATTCGGATATTATTTCCATTTTAACCTATTTGAAACAATTTTTCAAAATCCTTTTGTTTCCATCAAATCATTTAACTGATTTCTTATACTCACTCACATTTTGATTTACCCTTTGAAAATATTCTTTATTTTTCCATTCCTTCCTCAAAAATCAATTTACACTTTCCTTCTAATTTTTCAAACTCATTTTCTCCACTTAAAAAGATTTCTCCTAAATCTTATCTCATTTAATTAAATTGGCTTACCATCACAAGAGGGTTTTAATTGGATTTTAAAAACATTTAAAAACATCTATAAGAAGTACGGTTATATACAAATTATGGTTTGAAAGTAATATTAAAGTTCATATCCAGTTAATGATAAAATTCAAAATTGGTGTTAGAAAATTAGAGTTTATTAATAAATATTTGCCAAGCCTTCAAAGCAACTAATTCAAAAAAAATTACATTCAAATAATAGTTTATAAATTTTTTTTATATAGTATAGTAATTTAAAAATATTCCCTTTTAAAATAAATTTATAATTTTGGAAAACCCAATATCCATCTATAAATGCCTCTTGTCCCAATTCACACTTCTTACTTTCGGAAATATTCTACTATTTCCATTTCAAACAAATTTATAGCTCATTATAAGATTTCTCCTTGACCTATCTCTTCCCATATTTATTGGTTCCTTCCTTTCCATTTACAAACCCTGTTTATAAATTTGATAAACTCCCCTGAGTTTCCATTTATTTATAAAATAATTTTATTCAAAAATTTCATCTTTTATAATTTTATACCGCAATAGAATTTCATATCATTCCTTAGTAATTCATTCCTTAGTAAAATTGCTTTTATTACATAATAGAATTCCCTTTTTATCCCTTAATAAATTTCATCTTATTCCCTTAATTAGAATTTCACTTTTATTCTTTAGAGTTATTAATATATAAGTTAAATTGTCCAAAACTTAACTTTAACCAATTTTAAGTATAACCAATGTAATAAATATTCTTTTTTTATTTTACTTTATTCCAATAGAAGTGAATCCAAATCCTAAATAAATATTATTTTAATTTAAGTCTCATTTAACTTCCTTTAATTAAATTATTTATGGTATTTAAAAATTATCAAATTCCAATTTCCATGCTATTTAACACTTAATAATTCAATTCGCATCCAATTCCATATTATTTTATCCAACCTGTCATATGAACATATATATAGTAAATAAATATCTTTGAGGAATCATATTGGATCCCTCCAACCTGTTTTCCCTGCATCTACAGATATTAGCAAAAAGTAAAATATCAATTCCACTTCAAAGTGGAATATTGCAGTATATGGGTTTATAATACATCCAGTGAATAAATTATTATAAATCAACCAAACACATCCAATGATTTAAATTTAACATTTAATTTTTTTTAACTATGGCATCCAAATGAGTGAGGAAATCTCTCCTTTGCTTTTAAGTTGCAATCCTTTCCAATCTCGACTTGTTTTCCATACTTTTGACGTTGAATAACAATTGTATGAATTTTGTTAATATGTGGACAAATTGAATAATTATTTGTCGTTTAATAAATTTATTCTTTAACTATACTAATTTGGTTTTTAACTAATGATTTATTTTAACAATTAATTATATTTAAACTAATTCTTCCTTTTTTTTAAAAAATCTTTTGGTAACTAAAATAATTTAAATAAGTTAACTAAACAAATTATCCACCAATTTCATATCCTTTTAAAATGAACTAGTAATATTTAAAATGTAGAGATGTATATTTATTTTAATTTTATTACTATATTTTTCTCTTTGAAACTACTTATCCCAAATTGACGTATGTTGATTTTATTTTGAAACTACATATACGTACTCATGAAAATAAGTAAAATAGATTTCAAAAATCATATTTTCATATAGACTTCAAATAGTTTAAAATTCATATTTACTCCTAAAAATCCAATATATATATACCCATATTTTTAAATTAAAATAGGATAAATTTTAAGATCTAAAACTATTTAACAGTAAATATATTTATTTTTTTTTAGAATCAGAACCATAACTTACTGTAAATTTTAAATCTAAACCTCAAATTTTAAACTTAAATTAACTAACTAAATGTATAAAAATATATAATTATACCTCACTAAACCACGCGCAAAACCGTCATCAGCTTCGCCTCCGAGATGTCGTTCGAAACCACTTCGTCGCGAGCTTCCTGAGTCGTGCACGTCTCCGCCAAGCCCCACGTGAAACCGCCCCACCCAAGCGACGACACGAACGCAAACTGCAGCCGTTACATCCTCGTCGCCGCCCTCCTCAACATACGCCGCCGCCACGAAAATGCGATCAACAGCCATGACCAACACTGCCCTAACCGCGCCTATGTCGCCGCCGAACATCCACGAAATCACGACACGGCCTTAAGCACGAACGCGTATTGATTTGTGTGCTTCCCACCCCATTCGATTTCGCTCGACATTTTTTTTGCATATGCCGATGAATTCGGCCAACGGAAGAAAAGGGGGAAAACGAAGAGGGTTTCGAAAATAAAAATATAAGGGGTTTGGTTTTGCGATTAAAAGAAAGGAAAGGCAGCCATTAATTTAATTTTAGTTTTCTGATCGAAGAGAGAAACAAGAAGCATCATGATTTAAAAAAAAAGGGAAGCGTATAGGAGAAGACGAACAATAGTGTTCCGATGGGACGAAAGTGCGTTGAGGAAGCCTGATTAATTTATTTTAAACTTTCAATTTAAAATCTTCTCGAATTACGCAATTCAAAATCCTGACCTCCTATCGATACGTGCCGCTCGGCGTCTATAATGCATACACCTATTCTGAACGCAGTGGAAAAGGTTTCGAGTCCTAATTCGATCGTATGGAGAAGATAGCTTTTTGGATCGACTATTAAAATTAATTCAATTAATTATTTTCTAGGCGTTTACATTTCGTATGACTACGCGATAGCTTCGAAAACTACGAAATTTGAAATCCGATAATAATTCAATATTACGGATCCAAAGGAACTGGTTTCGTCGAATTCCGAGACTGTGCCTCGGATGGCTATTTTTAAATATTAATTTAAATGATATATTTTAAAATCGAACAAGCCGCTGCTAAATTCAGATTTTAACTCATCTATTATTTTCAGTATTGTTAATATAAATTCTGTAAGCCTTTAAAATATTTTAAACAAGCTTACTACCCTAGATTTAATATTTTACCCAATGTTCAATTGCTAGTTTAATAATTAATTAATTCAACAGGTCGTTATATTTAAATTCAGAATCCTTTCTATCATATAAAACCAAGCTATTCATATAAAAAATCAAATTAAAGTTTTGATTAAATATTTAAATCAAATTTAAATATTGCAAATTAATCGTCAAAAATCCGGGTCGTTACATTCCTCCCCCCTTAAAAGAATTTCGTCCCCGAAATTACTAGTTTGGAAGAATGGTCCAATACCCATTGCTGTTTCTCCACAACCAACAATTCAACATCCTACAACTATTTTTTAAATAAAAGACGCATTACCCTTCTTATTAACTTTCCAAACTTTTCCCTAGTTTCAAACTATACTATTTGTTTAACCATTCAAGTTTCAATTTAAAACCAAATTTTGAATTATCAAAATTTTCTCAAAATTTTCTAACTCCCTAAATTCCCGAATTTTTTTAGCAGCGTCTCCTTTGCGCGGCTAGCTCGGTACAACTACAAAATGGCCCTACGGCTTCCAAAAACCCAAAAGAAAACAAAAAAGCCTAGTGGCTCGATCAAAATCCCAATCAATTTTCATATAGAAATTTAAACACATACCTTTTTGTCGAGCATTTCAAATTTATCTTCCGAAATCAAAATCAATTCTCTTTCCCTTTATACTACCAGCATATCCTACACAGCAATATGTCCAAGCACAATATTCAAAAACATTTTATTGACTTTCTTACAAATGTCAATATCTATTCATTCAAATATTATTTTAGATTATATTTGAAATATCAATTCCCAATTGAGAATGCATAATTTCTTACTTAAGTTAGTATAAGCATTTTATGCGTTTCTTATATTTATTTTCATCTTACCACTTTAGTTTATATCTATTTCTATTCAAATTGATTCTTCCAATTCCATATGAATTCAATTTATCTTTAACTCTGAATATTTAAATTCTATTTTTCATTTATAACAAATTCATGTCATCATTTTAAATTAGTTTCATCCACTAATTTATTTCAGTTTCCAATTTGAAAATGTTTGTCGTTAACAAAATTTTTAAAATTTTAAAAAAAATTCTAACTCCCAAAATTTCCGAAATTTTTTGGCGGAGTCCCTTTGTACGGAGGAGCTTTTGCAATTTGACGATAGATATAAATATATATACATCGACCCACACGGTCGGAAAAACCAAAAACAGTTCATATTTCCTAGTTTGTATTGCGTGGGCGTACCTTATTTAGCATTTTAAGCAAGTGGCGAATTTATTTAAGCATTTGCGTACCCAAACTCTCGCTAAACTATCTTCTGGTACCTGTACTTACTCAATTTAAACACATAAGTAACATATTTTTGAAATTTATAACATTTCATTCATTTAAACAGCTACAACAGTCAATAACATAAGCAATGCATTATAAATACTTCCATAAACCAATTTATTTAGTTTCCAAACAACTTCCGTTTGTTTTCAACCGATTCACATACTATTTGCATTCAACTTATGTGATTAACAACTCATTTGCTTATCTTCAATTCATAATTATGTCCAAACAATTCATTTCAAAGTTAATTGATTTCAAAATCAATCCAAGCTACTTCTATCAGTTAATAATCACAAGTTTATTTTTTATAAACAATATACACAACCAGTTTCCATAAGCAATTGACAAAGTCTCAATATTAACCCAATCGCTTTACTCGATTTCTATATTATCCTATCCAATTCGGAATGATTTTTAACATCATCTTCTTACATTCTATTCATTTTTAATCTAACCTACAAATATTCATTGCATTTGATTCACAAGTCAAATTTTTATTTACTTTATTATTCCATAGAATTTTTATTTAATTTCGTTTACGTCGAACGATTAATTTAAGCAATTCAACGATATTCATTCAAACAAACAATTCCTTTAGTTTCATAACCATTTTAAAATTGATTTCAACTCAATTATTTCTAATTTCATTCCACTTATTTACATACTATATATTTGCATTTTATTTCATCATTGGTTCCAGACAAACCATTTTATTAAGCTCAATATTCCATGCTTATAAATTAATAACCATTACCCAAATTAAATCCACCCAAGTTCAATTTAATGGGATTTCACCCTTACTCGAAGCCAAGCTTCTATTATTATTAACTTAAGTCAATTTACTTATTCCAACTTCAACTCCAGTTCATTTCCATTTTAATTTGATTCTCATCTAATCAAATTCCATTAAATTCAATTAGCCATTTCATAATCCATTTTAATTTCAAATTCCATACCCAGTTCATCTGAATTTGTTTTACTAATAACAAAGTCATGTTTAACTTATTTATACCCGAACTGGATTTTATTTGCAAATGCAAACCATTTTTATTTCAATCCAATTCCACAACATTTCCACTTATATTTAATTCACCACCAATCCCAGTTGAATTTTATTTGTAACTCAAATTCATTCCCAACTCCATTATTATCTCATAATCCAACTTCTATTTAACCAATTTAAATCTCATTAACATATTCAATTAACCAATTTATTCCAAATTAGTTCATTTCCACTTCCATATTTGGTTTTTATCTTTAAAATCATCTTATTATTTTACTTGAGTTCAATTTCATTTTATAATTCAAATTTGGATTTTTATTCCATTCTCCAAATACAAAACAATTTTATTTTGGCTTGCTATTAAGTCACACATTTATTTATATTCACATTTCCATCCATTGATAATCAATCTCATTCATCTTCTACTTTTAGTTCGGAATTATATATTTTTACTTAGTCAAGTATATATTTTTATTTCAATGCTCTAACCTTTATGGGCTATTTTAAATTCATTCACCCCAATACAATTTCTTATTCAACTTACTTTCACTTGTTAAAGTAAGATTTTAATTCCACTCAATATTATCTATAACTCAACTGAATTTTATTTCAATTAAATTTGTTTGACTTAATTTCAGTTAAATCTAGCATCATACTATACGCTTTAATCCACCAATTCACTTGGATTTAATTAAATAAGAACATAATTTCATTTATCTCCATTCATTTCCTTTCAATTTGATTCCAACTTAATTCAAACACAACTGAATTTTATTCTAGATTGATTCAACTTACCTCCATTTACTTAGCTTAAATTAATTTCAACCCAATTTGATTTTGTCTTCCAATTCACATTTATTTTCTATTTTACTATTTCAATCACATTCAAAATTTATTAATTTATTTCTATTAAATTTTCTCAATCCGATTCATCTATATTCTAAATTTTATTTACTTCGCCAATTTACTTATATTATTATTTCCCATCAATAGTTAAATTTCAAAAGATAAATTTTCAACTTAATCCAAGTTAAATCCTTATTTTTGACTTCATTTTAATTTTAACTCAAAAATTCAATCTCATATTTTCCTTGGTTATATAAGCCATTTTAAATCTTTATAAACTTATTTGTCCATCATACTATCATCCAAACACTTTAATTATATATAATAATTTGCAGAAAATTATTTCTTTTTATATCAAAATATATTTTCGGTAAAATTATTTCATTTACCCGCTTTCGAAAAAAATATTATGTCGAATTGTTCTATTCAAGTATTTAGAAACCCCTTCGGCCCAGTTGTGCGGACTGCACTGATGAAGGTTCATATGCCACTCAATAAATCAATCAACACAATATAAAATCATTTTATATTCACTAAAAAATACGCTCTCATATCTATTAATACACTCATGCTCATTCTAAAGTACTAATGACTCTATCTCTAATGAGTAATTCCCACCAGAGCCAAGGTTCTCGCTTAACTTTCAGCTCTGATACCAAGTGTAAAGGCCCGCAAATCTGTACCCCTTTGAACTAACAAAATTCCAACACAGTTCTGTCCAAAGTGGCACAAATGTACGAGTCTTCGGGTAAAAGAAGAAAGAGGTAAAGAAGAAGAAAAGAAACAACATCAGAATCTTACATCGCAGTGGAATGAAATATAATATATAGAATACAGATTTAAATACAAGAAATCTGTACTGTTATACATATATATACATACCATCATCAGAGTACAACAACCATCCATACAGAGACAACCTACTACATATCCATACACAGCGGAAATAATAGTCAAATACGGGAGTACGCTCTATCATCCAGCTCTTCTCCTGAGCTCTTAGCTTTTAACCTGATCCTGTATAACTCGGTCTGACCCGAGCATCATATAAAACAACACCCGAGTCAGTCTGGAAAACCAACGTGAGAGAACACGCTCAATTGGATTATTATATTTTCAAAAATCCTTTGAAAAATAAAAGCATCTCGTAAGACCATGCCACAAATAAACATGTCGGGTTTTTACCTTAAGATAGCAAAAACATTTTTATTAAATTCGTCTGATATTATAATAGTGTCTATAGAAAGTAAAATAGAATCTAGTTGAAATACTTGCATCTCACGTTTCAGCAATAGTTGGGCACAATCAAAACCGTACAGGCGCTTATTGGAGATTGGATTCCATACAATGGCAGGGCTACTGGGGGTACCGCCCGTCATATTACCTAGTCTAGATCAGAATACCGAGGAGCCACCCTAACTCCCTTGCAACACAAGACCGGAACTATCCCTTGCTGGACAGTCCCAAGCAAGATCACTCTGTGATCGGTGCGACCAACCACACACCAAACCGAAATAAAAAGGGACATCTAGAAAGGGGAAACCTTACTCTCTAGTGGGGGCTACCCACGAAGCCCTCTGCACCTCCCCTGTTGTAGCCATTCCCGGTTGATGAGGCTTGAGGCTAAGCGTTTCCTTTTCAAGAACGAGTCCCACTTAGGATGCTCATAGTCCACCTGACGATGTTCTGAAAGCATTCAATCCATACAAGTTGCCCTGGGTCTGGACAAACCGAATCACTGTCTTCAACTCTTTATGGTCTTCATTCGTAATCGTTCAAACCAGATCGAAGTGGTTTTCGGATAATTAAATCTGATCCCCAACTCTTCGAAACGATCTGCGCATTGTCCAATATTGATAGTCGGTTATTTAGCTATCAAATAATCATTCACAAGCAAAAATCAAATAATTTCCTCAAATTATTTATTTCAAATATTATTCAGATATTATTTCCATTTTAATCCATTTGAAACAAATTTTTGAAGTCCTTTTATTTCCATGAAATCATTTAACTGATTTCTTATACTCACTCACATTTTGATTTACCCTTTGAAAATATTCTTTATTTTTCCATTCCTTCCTCAAAAATCAATTTACACTTTCCTTATATTTCTCAAACTCACTTTCTCCACTTAAAAAGATTTCTCTTAAATCTTATCTCATTTAATTAAATTTGCTTACCATCACAGGAGGGTTTTAATTGGATTTTAAAAACATTTAAAAACATTATATTTATAAAATAAGAAGTATGGTTTTATACAAATTATGGTTTGAAAGTAATATTAAAGTTCATTTCCAGTTAATGATTAAATTCAAAACTGGTGTTAGAAAATTAGAGTTTATTAATAAATATTTGCCAAGCCTTCAAAGTAACTAATTCAAAAAAAAATTTACATTCCTATAATAGTTTATATTTTTTTTATATAGTATAGTAATTTAAAAATATTTCCTTTTAAAATAAATTTATAATTTTGGAAAACCCAATATCCATCTATAAATTCCTCTTGTCCCAATTCACACTTCTTACTTTGAGAAATATTCTACTATTTTCGTTTTAAACAAATTTATAACTCAATATAAGATTTCTCCTTGACGTATCTCTTCCCATATTTACTGGTGCCTTCCTTTCCATTTATAAACCCGTTTATAAATTTGATACTCCCCTGAGTTTCCATTTATTTATAAAATAATTTTTTCAAAAATTTCATCTTTTACAATTTTTTACCTCAATAGAATTTCGTATCATTCCTTAGTAATTCATTCCTTAGTAAAATTCCTTTTTATTCCATAATAGAATTCCCTTTTTATCTCTTAATAAATTTTCATCTTATTCCCTTAATTAGAATTTCACTTTTATTCCTTAGAGTTATTAATATATAAGTTAAACTGTCCAAAACTTAACTTTAACAAATTTTAAGTATAACCAATGTAATAAATATTCTTTTTTTATTTTACTTTATTCTCAATAGAAGTAAATCCAAATCTTAAATAAATATTCTTTTAATTTAAGTTTCATTTAACTTCCTTTAGTTAAATTATTTATGGTATTTAAAAATTATCAAATTCCAATTTCCATGCTATTTAACGCTTAATAATTAAATTCGCATGCAATTCCATATTATTTCAGCCAACATGTTATATGAACGTATATATATAGTAAATAAATATCTTTAAAGAATCCTGTTGGATCCCTACAACCTGTTTTCCCCGCATCCACAGTTATTAGCAAAAAGTAAAATATCAATTCCACTTCAAAGTGGAATATTGCAGTATATGGGTCTATAATACATCCAGTGAATAAATTATTATAAATCAACCAAACACATCCAATGATTTAAATTTAACATTTAATTTTTTCTAACTATGGAATCCAAATGTGTGAGGAAATCTCACCTTTGCTTTTAAGTTGCAATCCTTTCCAATCTCGACTTGTTTTCCATACTTTTGACGTTGAATAACAATTGTATGAATTTTTTTAATATGTGGACAAATTGAATATTTATTTGTCGTTTAATAAATTTATTCTTTAACTATAATAATTCAGTTTTTAACTAATGATTTATATTAACAATTAATTATATTTAAACTAATTCTTCTTTCTTTTTTTAAAATATTTTAGTAACTAAAATAATTTAAATAAGTTAACTAAACAAATTATCCACCAATTTCATATCCTTTTAAAATGAACTAGTAATATTTAAAATGTAGAAATGTATATTTGTTTTATTTTTATAATTTTCTCTTTGAAACTACTTATCCCTCACTGAACCACGCACGAAACCCTCATCAGCTTCGCTTTCGAGATGTCGTTCGAAACCACTTTGTCGTGAGCTTCCTGAGTCACGCACGTCTCCGCCAAGGCCCACGCGAAGCCGCCCCACCCAAGTGACGACATGAACGCAAACTGCAGCCATTACATCCTCGTCGCCGCCCTCCTCAACACACGTCGCCGCCACGAAAATGCGATCAGCAGCCACGACCAACACTGCCCTAACCATGCCTATGTTGCCGTCGAACATCCACGAAATCACAACACGGCCTAAAGCACGAACGCGTATTGATTCATGTGCTTCCCACCCCATTCGATTTCGCTCGACAATTTTTTTATATGTGTCGATGAATTCGGCTAAAGGAAGAAAAGGGGGAAAACGAAGAGGGTTTCGAAAATAAAAATATAAGGGGTTTGGTTTCGCGATTGAAAGAAAGGAAAGGCAGCCATTAATTTAATTTTAGTTTTCTGATGGAAGAGAGAAACAAGAAGCATCATGATTTTAAAAAAAAGGGAAGCGTATAGGAGAAGACGAACAATAGTGTTCTAATGGGACGAAAGTGCGTTGAGGAAGCTTGATTAATTTATTTCAAACTTTCAATTTAAAATCTTCTCGAATTACGCAATTCAAAATCCTGACCTCCTATCGATATGTGCCGCTCGGCGTCTATAATTTATACACCTATTCTGAACGCAATGGAAAAGGTTTCGAGTCCTATTTCGATCGTATGGAGAAGATAGCTTTTTGGATCGACTATTAAAATTAATTCAATTAATTATTTCCTAGGCGTCTATATTTCGTACGACTACACGATAGCTTCGAAAACTACGAAATTTGAAATCCGATAATAATTCAATATTACGGATCCAAAGAAAATGGTTTCGTCGAATTCCGAGACTATGCCTCGGATGGCTATTTTAAATATTAATTTAAATGTTATATTTTAAAATCGAACAAACCGCTGCTAAATTCAAATTTTAACTCATCTATTATTTTCAGTACTGTTAATGTAAATTCTGTAAGCCTTTAAAATATTTTAAACAAGCTTACTACCCCAGATTTAATATTTTACCCGATGTTCAATGACTATTTTAATAATTAATTAATTCAACAGGTCGTTATATTTAAATTCAGAATCCTTTCTATCATATAAGACCGAACTGTTTATGTAAAAAATCAAATTAAAGTTCTAATTAAATATTTAAATCCAATTTAAATATTGCAAATTAATCGACAAAAAATTTGGGTCATTACACTATTATAATATCATATGATTTTGATATAAAATGTTTTGGTTATCGGAAAGTAAAAACCCATCGTGTTTATGGGTGACGTGGTCTTATGAGATAACTTTGTTTCTAACAGATTTGATTAGATTTGATAAAAGTAATAATTCAAACTTAGCGTGTTTTCTCATATTGGTTTTGCAGACTGACTCATGTGTTATTTTATTATAATACTTGGGTCAAACCGAGTATTACAGATTCTGGTTAGGATGCCACGAAGAATAGGAGACGTGCTGGAGGAGTCTCAGTCTTATTCCTCGTACTTGATTATATTCCACTATGCGTGCTAAACTTTATGTTCAGTACTTGTATGGACAAGTTATTATAACTATCCAGATTTATTTGTTGACTGTTGTACTTTGATGATTATTTGTATATTACAGTTACAGTTCCTTTGTATAAAAATCTGTTATTATATATTATATTTTGTTTCGCTGCGATTGTGAAATTCTATATTGTTGTTTCAGTTTTTTTCTTTCCTCTTCGTCCTCATAGTTATTCGTCTTTTCATGCAATTTTTGTTGGACAGGTGTGGTTTAATGTCAGCTCAGAGGGTATGGAATGGTGGGTCACTACAAGACAAGTGGCTGTAATGTGTTCTATTAAACCTTCAAGCTGTTCAAATTGATTAACATAGTGCATAACATTGGTGGTTTGCTTTAGAGATGAAAAGGTATCATATGGCCTATCAAGATCATCCCTAAAACATGCCTGAATAGCTTTATAGAAAACAACCCATTGATCATAATCTGTAACAGTATGTGAGTACCTATAGAACCATTGTAGTGCGATCTTTTTCAGATGGTATGAACAAATACGGACTCATTCTTTAATATCTGCTTTGCTGTATAGAAAGAACTGCTCTACTTGCCAAAGCCAATCAATTACTCTGTTTTTACTTGTGCATTATGGGAAATCCATTTGACGGTCTTTAATGCCTTGGATGTTTCTTTATAACCCAACTAATACTTCTTGAGAAGTTTTCTCTAGTCTTTTAAGTGATAATACAGTTCTATTATTTATAAGATCTTTCTTCTATCATTTTTCTTATTGTGGTAGTTCTTTAAGATTGACAGAATTAATCAGTGGTAAGGTATCTCTATAATCATTAGAGTTGTCATACAATGATGAGTTTCTATGGTGAGGGTTAGTATTATGCTCATCAGGTGACTCTGATACCAAAATGGTATATTCTCCTAGTTCTTGGCAATTTTGGCTTTGGCATGAGTCATGGTGAATGATCAATAGGGGATGGGATTGGTTAGGAAGAAGGTGTAACAGAGGCTTTCAGGTGGTGGAATTATTCAAATGCAGCAAACTAGAAATATGAAGAAGAAGTGGTGATGTAATGCTGAAATATTGTGGTAATTAGTAGATTGGACGAGGAAGTGAAAATGGATTCAAATTACTGAATGAGTTGAATATAGGAAAGAGGTGAAATTAGAGCAGCAGCAAATAGAAGAATGTATAGTTGAGAAAAAATGCATGATTATTTATAATCTTTTTATATACGTCTATTTACATAGCCTTACCCATATATTTATAGTATTGATCAGGTAGACCAAATCAAACTAGCCGTTACATGGTAATTTATCTAATATACCTGACTAACTTTCAAATTATATAGCCACTTGGACTGCAATAGAAAATAAGTTGTGCATGTATGCACGTGCACAACACGGTCTTCAAACTGGCTTTCCCTTTGTAATCTCACGCTTAAGTTGATATTATCTTGCGTCTGCATCTCTTCCAATCTTCAACATCATCCTCCTTAATTCCAGTTAGCCGAGGTGGATGGCGAAGCCTCATTCTCAAATTCTTTTATTGAAATGTCCCTTCAGGCGAATGCCTATCAGGTGTTTGATGAATTGTGTGAGCATAACAAATTCACAAAGTATATCTTTCGTACATGTTAAAACAAAAATTCGCAAATTGTTAATTGATGTGTCTTTTTTACCTTTTTGGACTTCATATGGTGTGTTTTATGAAGTAAACACAATTACTGACATTTTATATGTCTATTAAGTGGATCTAGAATATACTATGGTTGCTCAATGAAAGTGCCGGTGAATTTTGAATTGGTATTTGGAGTAACAGATAATGTATCATAGCCATATTGGAATTAGATTCATGCGAGTATGGAATTTTTAATCTCACATCAAAATTTGATCTATGAGTTTGATATGCAATCACATGTAACTTTTTTCTGCTACTTGCACCCATAACTCCATCAAGTACTTCATTTATTTAAGGGTAGATTCGAACTTCTCAAGGCATATTATTCACCGCATTTTTAGTGGACTTCAAGTGGATTACAAAACTGGATAATGGAATCATTTTGTCATCATTTAGAAAATTGTTAGGCGGTACAAAACATAATTTTCCCTCCCTTGATTGAAAAATAATAATTTTAAACGCTATATGTTTGTCGGTGACCAATTATCATCTTTCCATCTTTTTTTAACAATAACCTACTAAACCAATTCTCGTTGGACCGTTATCAAATTTTTTTCAATGAGTAGTTATAAAATTTCGCTTTGCGCAAGTTATGAAATTGCAAGTTTTTATTAGGGAGGAGTATCATAACATTTTTTTAGGTGGAGTCCCCTTAAATTTTTCTTCTATTTATCCAAAAATAAAGTCCCTTTGGTAATGTTCTTATTTACATATAAACTGAATGGAGAAACTCAGGTTTGACCAAGATGTATTTCTCATAGATTAATTATATGGATAAGCACAAACTTGATGACTTAGAGAAATCATTCATAAATACATCAACTTTAAAAATATAGAGGTTGAAATTCTTAGATTAATGTGAGGAACCAAAAACAAGTAGTTTGTTAATGTTAAAATTTGAACGCTAACACCCCGGTGTATGAAGTGAGATCGTGAAAGCACCACCCGATGGCTCGGGAACAGATTATAAGCAGATAGTAGTGAAAAAACAGTAAACAACAGCAATTTTATAGTGGTTCGGGTTAAGAGATAGCCTACGTCCACTTTGAATATCTTTATTGACGATTTGATTACAAGTCAATGCAGTTACACTTTGATTACAACACACTTTGAGTTTCAAGTGACTTAGAACAAGTCGCCTAAACTTCAATGTCGATCCAAATCTTTGAACACATGTTTGACATGTTTGATTTCTTCGTGAAGTTCCTTGAAGGTGTTGAAGTAGTTCAGAATGCAGCAGAGTAACGGCGCTTGAAATGAATGAGTCAAAAGTCCCCTTTTGGTTGGAACTAGGGTTGTATTTATAGGCATTTCTCGGAGTTAGGTCGTAGGTCGTGACCGACCTAAGTTAGGCCGTAGGTCGTGACTGACCTAAGATGCACTGGCTTCTCTTTCACAAGAACACGCATGCTGGTTTTCACAAGTCCTAGGTCGTGAGCGACCTATCATAGGTCGTAGGTCGCAAGCTTTTTCCTGAAGATGGTTGGATAGCATTGCACTTAACTCTGGAACGAGCTAGTAAGCAGTAGGTCGTGGTCGACTTAACAGATCAGGGTATAAGTGAAGCGGCATAGGGATTTTATTTCATCTGCTTAGGTCGCAAGCGACCTATTATAGGTCGTTAAGTCGTTATCCTTTTTAAGTCGCTCCATACTTTAGATCAGTACATATCTTTAGGTCGTAAGGTCGCTAAGACAATTATGTCATTAGGTCGTTGAGGCTATTAGGTCGTCAAGTCCTCTTAGGTCGCTGGGCTGCTGAGTTATAGGTCGCAGAGTTTTAGGTCGTTATGTTTTAGGTCGCGGCAGAAGTAGGAGTTAACATTTGCCCCTCGAAGTGCAGGCCTATGCCATAGGTCGTGTGCTTCGACTTAATTTTGCTAGGTCGTGAGCGACCTAAAACATATACTAACTCGCGCGTCTGCTTGTCTTCTTCTTTCAGCCCCATATAAATTCGTTAAGTCGCTACTCCCTCTTTACACACCTGCTTCAATTTCCTGTGCCACCATTAACAGAATTCTACGATTTTAAAAACAAATTCAAGTTAATCATTCAGCGATTCATCCTTGCTATCAAATTACGTAAGTATCTTCGATCTTTATCCATTCCATGGTCACCATCGAACCACGAACTCTAACTTCCAAACCCCAGACCAATTTTGTGCGTCGTGCTTCACTTTGAGTCAGGTTGTGATCGATTTTTGATCGTCTCTGGTTACTGTTGTTGTTGTGATTCACGAACGCACAGTAGTGAGTTAGATTTATGATAGATCGGAGATATGTTGAATTGGTTTTCGAGTGATTTGGTGGTATGAGAAGATGACGAATTTCATGAATAGGTTGATGGATTTCGTGATGTTGGCGTTAACGGGTTAATGGATTCTCAGCTACACGGGTAACGGAGGAGATGACGTGGCAGCGTGCGAATGGAGGATCGACCTTAGGGCTGTCTGCTTGAATACTAACCATGTGACCTAACTTCTTAGCGATCTAACTTTGTAATGACCTAAGTTCTTGCGGCATTGATTTTAGGTCGTGGCCGACCTTAGACTTGAATTCCTGTGGCACAGAAGTTAGGTCGCTGCTGACCTAGTACTTGGATGGTTTGCACATGAACTTTGAACCGAACGACCTAACAGCTTAGCAACTTATCACCTTTGAATGACTGCATAGGGACTTAACACATCAACGACCTATCTTTTGCGACATAAGCTTTAGGTCGCGGCCGAGTTAGGACATGAACAGATTTGCATTGAGCGACTTAAGTTAACCCCGACCTAGGTTAGGTCACCAGACGACCTAGGACTTGACAAATTTGCACATGAATTCCAAGCAGCACGACTTAACAAATTAACGACCTAACTCCTTTGCGGCATAGGCTTTAGGTCGTGGCCGAGCTAGGACTTGGACAAATCTGCATTGCTTTGAACTCCTTTAACTTGCACGGTGCGACCTAATATAGCTTTGACCTATGCTAAGTCGCAGGGGACAGTCTGGATGACCTATGACTTGTAAAATTTTGAGAGAATTTGATTGAACTGCTTAGACTCGAGTCATTTGAAATTCATTACATTCCTTTGCAGATTGCTCTAACTTTTAATTTAACAACCTGTTTAAACATAACATTTGCAGAAAAGTGGGACGAATATACTATCACTGACCGCCCACATCGAATGACAGATTAGTCGATAAAGAATAATCAACTTAAATGAATTGTGTGAGTGAAATGCTGTGAATCAACCGACTTAAATGAAGTGTTAAAGCAAAGCTAAAATTTTGTTTGAATTAACACTGCACTCGAGTTTTAAATTAACAAGTCCTGAAATCTCACAATCAATCAGTTGTCAACTAGCTTAATTTCAGTTATTTTGCTTGTTATTTTTATTAGTTTTGCACAACACTTCACACTTTTAGGAAACGTGCACCTTCACATCTGAACATCCAGTTGCTTGTATAGAATGACGTTTCAACAAGAAGAGATGATAGAACACGTCGAAGGGGCTCCTCTGATTGCTATTCCACTAGAGAACCCCCCGGAAAGAACTCCTACCCTTTTGAAACAGCGGGTGCTTAATCAATTATGCGTTCAATTTGGCATTGCCGAGGCAGAAGTTTTACTCCCTGGACCAAATGATTTTGCTGATAGACCACCTTCCGGCTTTGTTGCCATTAATCGCCAAATGTGCTTAAGTGGAGTAATTCCTCCCTTTAATGAATTTCTTCAACAAATCCTTCTTCGACTGACGATCTCTCCTTTCCAACTGCATCCCAATGGCTATGCCATTTTGATGGGATTGTGCGTTCTATTCAGGAGAACTCTTGACCGTCTTTCGAGTTTTGAGGAAATCTGTTACCTGTGCACTTTTGCGAAGAACAAGGACCACCCTTCGATTGTACTTGTATGAGGTGCGAGGAACCGTAAACTAATTTTGGATTTGCCGGAGAGTGCGCATGGTTTTTTGAATCAATTCTTCTATATTCGTTGCCCTGCAGGATTTTACACAGACCGGAGAATAGGAAGTGAGATCTTTTTTCCCTTCTCTCTTCAATTTCATTTTAAGTTTTTCATGGTTCGTATTGCTAGATGCTGATTCCATTCCTTATTTTTACAGCACTTCCTCCCCCTTCTAGAGATTCTAGTCATAAACCAGTCTTTGAGAGGCTAAGCATTGTGGCTGCTGAAGAGAGGAGCATAAAATTTCTATTGACAGATGAACTTCTTCATCGGTTTGAGCTTTTACATTCTTCCCGTTCTACTCAACTTCATGAAGTTCCGACTGAAGTTCCCGATTCTCCGATGAAAACTCCTGATGCCCCAGTCTCTATTAAAGAGCACATGCGGGGAGGAACCTCTATAGAAACTTCACTAGTAAAATGTTCCACTCCAAGGGATGATGCGGAGCCATCTGAAAAGCCTGCACTTGCCCCCATAACTGAAGAAGAGGAGTCCCTTCCTCATACTGATAAGAACGTTGATCTTAGAGTTGATATTTTTAGGAGTTTAAGTGACATAATGGTCACTTCTCAAGAACTTTTTAGGGATGATGTTTCCAAAACTGTCTCTTCTGTAATTGAGGCGACATCTTCTCTACAACAAATGTCAACCCCTTCTACTCAAGTTATCACTACCTCTACTCCACATAGTAGTCTGTAACTTGATGCATGTAGCTTACACGTTACACAACACTTAGGATTTTTCAGCACTTCTACGCATTCATCTTCTTATACTTTAATGATTTCTAAAGCTTATTATTTTTATTCCAGATTCTCCAATGGGGCGCAGCAGTTCATATTATGATGATTTCCAGCGCTACGGGAGGCGTAGCCAATATGATTATAGGCGTTACCTCCCCTCTTACAGAGAATCGGATGAAGAGAGGGCCATCAGGAAAGCAGACGAGAGACGAGCATATGAAGAACGTCACCGAAGAGAACAAGAAAGACATGACCCTCCCCACAGAGATGATGATACCCAAAAAAGAAAGACTCACGATGAGAGAGGTAAAGGTCACATGGAAGATTCTTCTAGCAAGCGGGCTAAACTTACTGAAGAAACAATGCAGACAGTTTCTCAAAATGTTCCTGCTCAATCTCCCGCCCCCGTTCGTTCCGACATTCAAACAATCATCAACTGGCCCGCATACCAAGTTGGGCAAGGTCCTCCCACTCTTCAAAGTCGATTCCCTCAGTGGTGCCTGAGAGGGGTTCGATTTGATCTCGACTTGGTTCCTCTCGACAAATCGGCTATGCTGCGAAATCTTGATACTGTCAGGACCGATATTGAAAGAATGTTGAACTGGCAAAAACTTGTTGACGAGCTTCAGAGGGTTAACCGAGCCAATCTCGAGGCCATGCTCACAATGGAGAACGATAAGGCTGAGTGGCAGAAGACTCTCGAACAGCATGACGCCGAAATGAGAAGTATTGCTTCCTATAATGAAAAGCTGGAAGCGGAAGTAGAAAAGCTTAAGGAAGAATTAGCTACTTCGTATACTCTCTATTCTCAAAAGGAGAGCATGCTTCAGCAACAAGTACGAGATGCGCATGCCAGTCAAAGGGCAGTCGAAGATAAGCTTACACACAAGGATAAGGTCATAGAAGAATATAGCGCTGAAACTTTACAGCTGCGAGAACAGACCGGCTCTCAAAGCTTGGAGATAGAGATGTTAAAAGCTCGACTTGCTATGGCTGAAAAGGAGCGTGACGAGGCTGTTGCTGGTAAACTCGCAGCCGAAGAGTCCCATCAAGCAACCAAAGCTGACATTAGCTCCACATTATTTGATTTTTATCTGCACAGCATTTTGGGGCGTGGCAGCCTTGCCTTTCTAGGCCCTAAGTATGAAATTACACTAGCTGAAGTTTGGGAGGCAGCACTCGATATGCTAGGTGGTAAAGGTGCTGGCTACGCTGAGACAGCTCTTGAAGAGCATTATCTCGATGATGATGCCCGCGCCGCTCTTGCCAAGGGAAAAGAGCAACTCGCCAGAGTACGGGCCGGAATGGCGGAAGTGGAACGTTCTGAAAAAGAAATACCACCTACCACTTCTGAACGTCCTTTAGTTTCTTCCGAAGTTGACATTACAGGTTCCAGTGCTCATTCGCTGCCTCCTACAAGAACCGGGATAATTACCCCTACTGATGATGAGGCTTTGGAGGATATCGGGGCTCAGAAATTATGAGATTGAACTAACGAAGCAAACATCTTCAGGTAATTTTGACAGTGGTCCGATTCTGGTGGATCGCTTGCTTGCTCCTCAAAAGTTTGATGAGCTTCTCGATTACTTCTTGAATCTCGACGAACCCATATCTCCCTTCTTTCGGGGAGATACTAATATTTTTAATTTCTCTTCTTCTGCAGTTGAAACACCAAGTGCTGTGCAGACTTCACTTCCTCCGGTTATCCCTCCTCCGTCTCTTCAGGTGACTCCTCCTTCTGCTTCATAGCCCGGGTCACAAGAGGAGCAGATTGAGGCTCTTCATGGCTTGGATAACCCTATCGCTTCGCAAGAGCAGAAAGACGAGGGACTTGAAGGAGGCGAGATCTCTCCAGAGCGGACTCCTTCTGATGACGTAATGTTTTCCACTCTTGTTACTCCAGGGAGTGAGTCTTCTTCGAAGAGAAGAAAGAAGCACGGAACATCGAAGAGGAGGGGGAAGAAAATCATTGCTACTGAAGAAGAACCGGAAGTTGCACCGGTTGCACCTCCCTCTCCTTCTTCCCTTATGCCTATAGATAGACCTGAAAAGCTAATCATTCGGCCGGGCAAAGGGTCCAAAGGTGGTAAGAAGAAGTGAAGAGTCAGGCTTCGGGCTTTTTGATTCCTTTTTTGTGTAATGGTCGGGTGTTGTGCAGGCACCGGCCCCTGCTTTTTCATTTTGAAACCTGTATCTGCAATTGAATAAAATGATCCTTTGTTTGTACAGACTCTTGTTTGAATTTGAGAATGCATTTATTATTCATTTTTGCACAAGTTTATTTATATGATATTGCGGTGAGCTTGTGGTATGTTGTTTGAGCATACTTTACCGATGTAGCTATACCATTTTGTATGTAACTATACCATGTTGCCCCCATACCATAAGCTTGCTGCAATATTGTATACTTTGAGGGGACTTGCACTCTTATTTTCTGAAGAATAATTACTTCATTCTTGAAGAAATTATTCGTAGAGTACAACTTCCTTCATATAAGTTTTTACGCTTTGTCCTTCGAAGAAATCACTTTTTTTTTTTTGCTTATGTACGCATTTTGCCAAGTGAATTCTTCTATGTGGTAAAGCGGGCCTCTGAAGGGTACTTTAACTTTCTTCCTCTTTTTTTTTTTTGAGGAAGGTTATTTTCTAGAATAGGTAAATCACTCTTCCTTTGAAAGTTAAAGTATGCTCTTGATGAGGATTTTTTTTTTAAAATAGAAATTTGTACCTCTGAGGAGGGATTTCTCACGTTTCAACACTTGGAAGTTTTATTTCAATCTTGGTGAAACGTGTACCTCCAAAGAGTTGTGCCTTTGAAGAAAGCCTTTTCACGTTTCAACACTTGGAAGTTTTATTTCAATCTCGGTGAAACGTGGGCTTCCGAAGAGGTCTTTATTTTTGATTGTGTCCCCGGGAGGGGGTTGTACCTCTGAGGAGGGATTTTTCACGTTTCAACACTTGGAAGTTTTATTTCAATCTTGGTGAAACGTGTACCTCCAAAGAGTTGTGCCTTTGAAGAAAGCCTTTTCACGTTTCAACACTTGGAAGTTTTATTTCAATCTCGGTGAAACGTGGGCTTCCGAAGAGGTCTTTCTTTTTTATTGTGTCCCCGGGAGGGGGTTGTACCTCTGAGGAGGGATTTTTCACGTTTCAACACTTGGAAGTTTTATTTCAATCTTGGTGAAACGTGTACCTCCAAAGAGTTGTGCCTTTGAAGAAAGCCTTTTCACGTTTCAACACTTGGAAGTTTTATTTCAATCTCGGTGAAACGTGGGCTTCCAGAAAGGTCTTTATTTTGTTTTGCATTTCAACTTTGGTGAAGTGAAATTCCGAAGAGCGGCTGTTACACTTCAACTCCTGGTGAAATGGGCCTCCGAAGAGGGCTTTTATTTTGTTTGCATTTCAACTTTGGTGAAGTGAAATTCCGAAGAGCGGTTGTTACACTTCAACTCCTGGTGAAATGTGCCTCAAAGAGGGTTTTCATCGCCTGGAAGTTACTCTCTCATGGTTGGAGGGTCATGACTCCTCCAATCTTTTTTGTTGAGTAGAGAAATTTCTTTTTTTGTGGCGTATGACCCATTAGAGGTCTTTATCCTCCGAAGAGTTGTGCCTCCGAAGAGGACTTGCGCTGCCGATGATGGCTTTGGTTGTTCCCTTGTCCACTTGCTTATGCCTTTTCAGCGATCCTCTTTTTTTTTTTCAAGTAACTTGTTTAATCCAAGGAAGTGTACTTCATTGTCAGGCAAGTTCGTGAGAACGAGCATCAGCTTCTTAATTGGATGTTTGTTTGTTCAAACGATCACAATTTATTAGCAGAGGCTCGTTTCTGTCGAAATCATAGGCCGTTCAATTGAAGTACTTCCTATCTAGGATTTGAATTCGGAGCTTTTGTGACTTGAAATTTGGTGAGAATCACTTGGTCTTATTATGTGCAAGTTTCACTTCCATTGTCTGCAAAAATTTAAATCGACATTTCAGCAATACATTCTATCTTTTTATATCGAAAATAAAGCAAACATGTAATAATAATAAGGAACACAAGATTTATAGTGGTTCGGCCAGGAAATTGGGCCTGCATCCACTTTATATTTTTTTATTATTTACTTTCATCAGTTTTACAATTGCCTTCAATTACAAGAATCATACATTCATAATTCTTTTTACAATATTTCAACAAAATTTTCAAGTAAAGTATGGACGCAAATGATTGCTATTCCATGCCCTTGGAATTTGATCTCCTTCGACAGTAGTGAGTTTGAATGTGCCGTCAAGAAGCTTCTGCCTATGACATACGGTCCTTCCCAATTTGGCCCAAACACACCTGTCGCTGTCATAATTCTCTTCAGGACTAGGTCTCCAATCTCAAAGTTGCGTTGGCGAACTTTGGAATTGAAGTGTCTGGCTATCCTTTGCTGATGAGCTGCAATTTTGAGATTAGCCTCATCTCTTCTTTCATCAAGGAGATCAACCGCTTCAAGCTGTAGCTTTTCGTTTTCTGCTTGATTGAAATGGATTCTTCTATGTGAAGGGACCTCTATTTCTACCGGAATCATTGCCTCTGACCCGTACGCTAATGAAAACGGGGTGTGCCCAGTCGCAGTTTTGTGAGTGGTTCTGTATGCCCATAGTGCCAGTGGTAGCTTATCGACCCAACCACCTTTTGCTCTTTCAAGTTGCTTTTTGATGGTTGACTTAATAATTTTGTTCACGGCTTCCACTTGCCCATTTGCCTGCGGATGAGCCACTGCTGAGAAGCTTTTCCGGATTTTGAATTGCTTGCAAAAATCTTGGAATTCTTCACTTTCAAACTGAGTACCATTGTTTGTAATTATTTTTTGAGGCACACCGTATCTGCAAATGATGTTTTTAGTCACAAAACTTATCATCTTCTTTGAGGTGATAGTAGCCAGTGGTTCAGCTTCTGCCCACTTAGTAAAATAATCTACAGCAACAATGGCATATTTAATTCCAGATTTGGCAGTTGGTAACGGTCCTACAAGGTCTATCCCCCATATTGCAAACGGCCATGGACTGACCATCTGTGTGAGTTCAGTGGAAGGAGCTCTAGGAATTTTGGCGAATCTTTGGCATCTGTCACATTTTCGGGAATACTCTGCTGCATCTCGATTAATTTCTGGCCAAAAATATCCGTATCGAAGAATTTTCTTTGCTAATGTTTGGCCACCTGAATGATCACCACACTCTCCTCCATGTACCTATGCTAGGATTGCTTTGGACTCTTCCCTGGATACACATCGAAGTAATGGCATTGAGAATCCCCGTCTGTATAATCGGCCATCCTGGATTATGTATCGAGAGGCTCTTCTTAGTAGCTTTTGTCGTTCTTTTGAGTTCCCTGGTAAGGATCCATTGAGCAGATATTCTGTTATCGGAGTCATCCATGATTCTTGCTCTTGAGACATGCTCATGATCCAATCAATGTCCATCTCATCAATGCTAGGAGTCGACAGGACCTCCACTGGAGTTTACCCCAGAAATTGAGCTTCGCCTGTGCTAGAATACTTTGCGAGAGAATCTGCTTTCACGTTTTCTTCTCGAGGAATGTGACTTATCATGTAATGATCGAAATCACCCAGGAGTTCCCAAGCCTTTGACAAGTAGGCGGGCAGATTCCCCCCTTTTGCTTGGAATTCCTTTTTGACTTGGCGTACAATAAGCTGAGAATCACTGAATATCTGCAACGCTCGGATGTTTAATTCTTTAGCAATCCTTAAGCCAGCGATAAGGGCTTCGTATTCTGCTTCATTGTTTGTTGAAGGAAATTCCAATCTTAGTGCATAGCATAATGATCGGCCTTCAGGGGTCTCAAGTACAACTCCGGCTCCAGAACAGTAGTCGTTTCTCGCACCATCGACATATAACTTCCATTGGATTGGGGAATCGTCGACCGTTTTCTCCTCACTGTTACCCTTATCTGTGAATTCTGCGATGAAATCCGCTAAAGCTTGTCCATTGATTGCTTTTCGGGGATGATAAGTGATGTCATACTGACTGAGTTCAATATTCCACTTTAGAAGACGACCCGAAGTCTCAGGGCGAAACAGGACTTGCTTTAAAGGTTGATCAGTGAGGACTCTGATAGGATGAGCTTGAAAATATTGCCTCAACTTTCTAGATGCAATTAGTAGGCAATAGGCGAGTTTTTCCAACCTAGAGTAATTCATCTCTGCCCCAGTGAGTCTTTTGCTGATATAGTAAACTGGATGTTGAATCCTTTTGTCTTCTCGTATCAGCGCTGCACTTAAAGCATGAGATGATACTGCCAAGTATATAAGAAGATCCTCGCCATCGCCAGGCCTAGAAAGTATTGGAGGCGTTTCCATATGGAGAATCAATTCATCAAAGGCTTTTTGGCATTCGGGAGTCCAATCGAAGTTTTTCTTTCCTTTCTTTAGGGCGTCAAAGAATGGGATGCATTTATCTGTGGCTTTGGAAATGAACCGACTCAAGGCGGCGACTTTTCCATTGAGACTTTGCAATTCCTTCTTTGTTCTAGGGGCTTTGACTTCTTTCAATGCAGTAATTTGAGCTGGACTGGCCTCAATGCCCCTAGCGCTCACGATGAAACCTAAAAACTTGCCGGATTCCACTCCAAATGAACATTTCAAAGGATTGAGCTTCATTCCGTATTTTCGGAGGACTGCGAACATGTCCGCTAAGTGTTCTATGTGATCCACTGCTTTCTTAGACTTTACTAACATGTTATCGACGTAGACTTCCATAGTCTTGCCTAATTGCTGTTTGAACATAGCATTAACAAGTCTTTGGTATGTTGCCCCTGCATTCTTTAGCCCGAAGGGCATAACTCTGTAGCAGTAAAGACCAATGTCGGTGATAAAGCTCGTGTCCTCCTGATCTAGCTCATGCATCATAATCTGGTTATATCCGGAGTAAGCATCCATAAAAGATAACAATTCGTGTCCTGCTGTTCCGTCTACCAGTTGATCGATTCTGGGTAATGGGAAGCAGTCTTTGGGGCAGGCCTTGTTTAGATCTGAAAAATCGATGCATACTCTCCATTTTCCGTTGGCTTTCTTAACCAGCACTAGATTTGAAACCCAATTCGGATAGGTAGATTCTTTGATAAAATTATTCTCCATGAGCCGATCAACTTCTTCTTTTAATGCCGCCGACCTTTCTGGACCTTGAGTTCCCCTTTTCTGTTTCACAGGTGTAAATTTTGGATCAATATTTAGAGCATGCACTGCAACTTCTAGGGATATTCCGCACATATCGGCATGAGTCCAAGCAAAAACATCCAGATTTGCCTTTAAAAAAGATATTAAGATATTCTGAATTGACACATTAAGTTGTGAACCCACATTCAACACCTTGTTTGGGTCCTTTGGGTCAACAGGTATTGGTATTGTCGTTTCCACTGGTACCACTCTATTTTCCCCTGCACTGACTTTTCTAGGGTCCATCTCTTTCCTTGCTCCGCTGTACTCGCCAGTGCAGGGTCCGCCCTGTAATTGCTACAAGGCTGGTTCTTTGATGCGGACTGGGGCTGCCGCATTCTTTCCCATTTCTCTTTTTCTGGTTTCTCGTAGCTCTGTCAGATAACACTCTCGCCCAGCATTTTGATCCCCTTTTATAACTCCTACTCCATTGTCTGTAGGGAATTTAATTGTAACAACCCGCATATTTATCGAGTTTATATTTAAATATTTTTATTTAAATATTAAATCGTTAATCGGATTTTGGTCCGAAAAACTACTTTTTTGCAAACGGTCAAATTAGGACTCGAGACCACTTCCATTGAGTTCGAAATGTCGTTTACAACTTTTTAAGTATAAACATCGAGAGGTTTGGAGTTAGTGAAATTTCACTAACTTTTCCCGCTTTGGACTTTGGGTTAGTTTAGCCTATTAAGCCCAAGTTCCAACCCTCTTCTCCTCACTCTTCATAAATTTCCTAACTAACTCAAGCTTTGGCATTAATGGTGAAGAGAATGGGAAATTAAAACTCCAAGCTCAAATTCAATTGCAACTCCATCATTCAACTCCAAATTCATGTAGAAGATATTGGATTCAAGCTTTGGATTGCTTCTCCTTGCTTTCAAGCTTCATCTTCATAAATTTTAGTGCAAAGGTGAGATTTTTATCTCACAATTCTAGTCTATATCTATCTTGGGCTATTGGAAATGCATCCCTATCATGTTTGCATGCACATTTGCATTTGGTTTGGATTGGATTGGCGAAAAACTCCACTTTTTAGTGTTTTGGGGTGAATTTCTGGCTTAGGTCGCTCTGTCCCCCTTAGGTCGCCCAGCATCTATAGGTCGTTCGCGTGGAAAAGTCGTCACCTTCATTTGGGTCGTTTCTGGCCTTAGCCCATTCGTCCACTATAGGTCGTTAGGCCTTAGGTCGCTTGGAGTTAGGTCGTAGGCCGGCAGGTCTTCAGCTCGCACGCGTTGAAAAGGCGCATCTGGAGTTAGGTCGTTCGCGAGTTAACGTTAGGTCGTTTGCGAGTTAGCGCCCTAGGTCACTCGCGTATAGCTCGTTCGGAGTTAGGTCGTTAGGCCTTAGCTCGTATGGCCTATGCAATTTGGTTAGGTCGTCCAACCTCAACACCTTAGGTCGTAAGACCTTAGGTCGTACCCCTTAGGTCGTTAGACCTTAAGCCTTCACTATTGGAACTCGTTAGGTCGTAGCAACCATAGGTCGTAGGTCGCTCACACGGAGTTAAGTCGTAGGTCGTCTCCGACCTTATATCGCTCAGCCAGGTTTCACTTTAAGTCATTAGGTCGTTTGGACATTGTTTCCAGTTAGGTCGCAAGACCCTTAAACCGTTAGGTCACTAGGTCGCGATGTTTTAGGTCGCTGCACCCTATGCCTCTATAGGTCGTTCGACCTTGCTAACTTTTAGGTCGCGAGTTTTATAAGTCGCTCGCCTCCCTTAGGTCTTCACTAGGTCGCGATGTTTTAGGTCGCTGCACCCTATGCCTCTATAGGTCGTTCGACCTTGCTAACTTTTAGGTCGCGAGTTTTATGGGTCGCTCGACCCTATTCCCCTTAGGTCGTTAGACCTCATTTTGTCTTCACTAGGTCGTACCGTTTTGGTCGGGGCGCTGCCCCCTGGACCCCCGCGACCTGACCGGGCAGGTCGAACCCCGTAAGCGGCGGCGTTCCCCCGCACCCCCACCTTGGGGGGTTGCCACCCCCCCTGGACCCCCCCTCCGTAGGGGATCTTATCTGAAAAACATTGAGCTGATTTCCTTGGATTTTATTCACATCTCCGTATGCGATTTTTGTGACTGATTGTTTCTACAATTGCTTCTGTGTTTTGTCACTTTATAATATAAAGGTTTCAATACTAGTAGTAAATATCAAAACTCTTTTAACAAACAATTTCAACTCTATTTTTAATAACAAAGCTCTTTTCTTAAACCGTTTCCCAATCTATTAGTATATACAAGCCTTTACCTCACTCGGATGAGAAATCTAATTAAACGACTTAGTAAAACAAGTGGTATGAAACGCTTGCGTTCACTTCGTCGGTTAATTCTTGGACTTGTTCGATTGAACCTCTTGTGACAATTTTATTAGTGAAGATTTACAGTTTGTTCGTAAATATTTAAGTTAAGCAAGTGGTTATGGGACATGAAGCTAAACTTCTATATTTACTAGCTTAGTGTAATTGACACTTCTCGTTGATCTTGATGATCGCTTTATGAATTAGACTAGCAATTGCGCGATGTCTCTTTCATTGCAAGGTTAGACTAGACACCACTTGTGTGATTCCATTCACACATACCTTTCTGCTTTTTGGTTAGTCTTGACCTCAATCTGTGTGATTCCACTCACACATGTGGGGTAGCTCCCCATGGTCTTCGGACCGTCATGTGATAGGCCTCTTTCCCTTTTTATGATTTCTGGATTTCTCGTGTTGATTTCTGGAATTTATGTCATTGACTTGTTATGAGTACAAGTTTAGGGTATGATGCCCTCTTCGAATCTTTGAGAAGATTCTTGTGATATTGATTATCTCTTATTGATTGATCTTCTGTTGATCATTATTTACATACTTATAGTGTTATGTCGTTATGGATGTTTATGTTTATGCCATATCTTTTATGTTATATCATGTCATCTGATATTTATAGCTAGACTGATCCGTTTATTATTTTCTTAAATAATACTCGGGTCAGACCGAGATGTTACAGGTGCTTCTGCTTGACTTCTTCCCAGGGATTCATCACTCTGACTTTTGGCTAACTGTTTAGATTAGCAGTTTTTGTTGTATACACTTGAGATATAGACTCATAGTTGTATTCTTTTGTATAGCACGTGTTGCTATTCTTTTGTATTATCGTGGATCTTATTGACCACTACTCTGATGTACACTTTCATGTGTTAGTTATATATTCATATCTTCTTCCGCCTTTGTGATATGGATATCTGTGACTGATTTGTGTTATGATTATTTCTATGTTTGTTTCCGAAGATTATTTATAGCCACCGTGTGATAAGCAATTACATGGATGGTCGCTCCTCAACAGCCTTATTCTCCGTGCTAGTTGACAGCACTACTCCGGAGTGTTCTTGGCTAGCGTGGGTATAGAGGTGGGGCGTCACATTAATAGTGAGGCACCACGGGGCAAGAACAGCTTTGAACGCTGCCAGAGTTGGACGACCAAGGAAAGCATTGTAAGCAGAAAATTCGTCGACAATCACAAAAGTTTGCTTGCGGACCATTTTTCTCTCTCCTTCTCCAAGTTCCACAAACAAATCAATGGTTCCTACCGGCTGTTTTGGCTCCCCAGTGAAGCCAGCGATTTTCTGCGATGAGGCTTGCACATCAGCCATAGGGATCTTCATTTGGTCGAATGTTTTCTTGAAGAGGATATTGCAGGATGCGCCACAATCAATGAGAACTCTTCTGACAATAGCTGGCCCGATACCAGCTGAGATGACTAAGGGATCCAAGGTAGGAGCTTCAATACCTGCGGAATCCCTAGCTTTGAACACAATATCATCATCAAGAGTTCTTTGTTGCTTCAAGGGCGTAGAACCTTCCAAAACGAATACATCTTCCTCGGTCGGTACATACTTTAAAGCTCGGGTATACCTTTCCATCTCACCCCAGCTTCTGCCTACTGGGTGAGGTCCTCCTGTAATGACATTGATAATGGGCCTTCCAGATTCATGCCCTGCAGCCTTCTCACTCGTCCTAGGCTGATGAGTAGGAGCCTGTTGCCCCTGACTAGATGAAGCAGGATTGTTGCTATTCTTTTTCACAAATTGCTGCAGTTTGTTTTCCCTTAGCAACTCTTTAATCAGATTTTTCAACTGGCGGCATTCGTTGGTCTCGTGACCGGGTTGATTATGGAAGCGGCAGAACTTCCCACTCTGTATAGCCTTTTTCCCGGTCCTTAGAGGAGGAGGTTTAGGAAAGTCAACAGAATCTTTAGTGGCAAGGTACATACGCTCCGGTGTATCTGATAAAGGAGTATATTCTGATGGCTTGAAGGATCGGGGCTTCTTCAGATTACTCTGCTTCTTTCCATTGTTATTTTCCCTTTTTTGCCCTACAGATTCATTCTTGCGTGGAGCAACAATGTTATCTTCATCTTTTTCCAACACTGCCTTTACCAGTACGGGACGGCTTTCTAAGCGTATGAATTCATCTGCTTTTTTATAGAATTTTTCAAGGGAATTTGCTTCCTTCATGTTTAGCCATTTCCCAAATTCGCTCGACTTGTCAATACCCTTCATCAGATAAGTCAATATCATTCGCGGTTCTGCATTGTCCACCTCAACTAGCACTATATTAAAGAGGTTTAAGAAAGATCTGATAGTCTCTCCCGGGTTCTGCTCCAAACTTGACAGTGACATGATATCCTTGGCTTTTGAGGCATATAGTCTGAACTGCTCCTTGAATTTCCGGGTTAAGTCAGAAAACTGATCTATAGATCGGACTGGAAGTTTGGTGAACCAAAGCAGAGCTACACCTTCGAGATACACAGGAAAATATCGGCACTTTATTTCATCAGAGGCTCTGGCACCTGTCATGTGCCAATCATACTTGTATAAGAATTCGTTCGGATCACTTGTCCCCTTGTAAGCTGGAATGGTTGGAGGGACAAACTTCCTTGGGAATTCAGCCTTTAAGATTTTCTCAGTAAACGGAGTTTTACTTGGGGCGAAACCCCATTCTTTCTCGTCTTCAACCCTCTGCATACTCTCTTTCATAATTTGTCGGACCATTCCAGAAAGATACTCCTCATCATGTCGAGTTCTAGATCCACCAACCTCTGGAAGTGTTTGTTCAAAGGGGCTAGCAGCCCTTTCATGAGCATTTCTTTCTTCAGCATCATGAATGTTGCCAGCAAAATTCCTTTCATTACCTTCCGGTTGACGGTTTGCCCCAAGCAAATCGTTCAACCTATTCAGAATTAGGGCATTCTGGGCATTCTGAGCCTCGAATTGTGCATTTTGGGCATTTATCTGTTGGTTCAGCCCTAAGATTGCAGCATCCAGCTCTGCCTTTGTAACTCCGACAGCTGGAGTGGCTTGATTTGATATAGGGGAAGCGGAGGTTCCCTCTTGAATATTCCCAGATCTGACAGATCTACTTTTCCTTCCAGGAGCCATAATCTCGGATAGACTTCTGGTTTTCAAGGAAATTCTCTCTACAAACCTCTGTGAAGCAATGATGATAACTCGCCTGAGTTCGATTTCTCAGTGAAAGCACCAAAAATGTTAACGTTAAAATTTGAACGCTAACACCCCGGTGTATGAAGTGAGATCGTGAAAGCACCACCCGATAGCTCGGGAACAGATTATAAGCAGATAGTAGTGAAAAAACAGTAAACAACAGCAATTTTATAGTGGTTCGGCTTAAGAGATAGCCTACGTCCACTTTGAATATCTTTATTGACGATTTGATTACAAGTCAATGCAGTTACACTTTGATTACAACACACTTTGAGTTTCAAGTGACTTAGAACAAGTAGCCTAAACTTCAATGTCGATCCAAATCTTTGAACACATGTTTGACATGTTTGATTTCTTCGTGAAGTTCCTTGAAGGTGTTGAAGTAGTTCAGAATGCAGCAGAGTAACGGCGCTTGAAATGAATGAGCCAAAAGTCCCCTTTTGGTTGGAACTAGGGTTGTATTTATAGGCATTTCTCGGAGTTAGGTCGTAGGTCGTGACCGACCTAAGTTAGGCCGTAGGTCGTGACTGACCTAAGATGCACAGGCTTCTCTTTCACAAGAACACGCATGCTGGTTTTCACAAGTCCTAGGTCGTGAGCGACCTATCATAGGTCGTAGGTCGCAAGCTTTTTCCTGAAGATGGTTGGATAGCATTGCACTTAACTCTGGAACGAGCTAGTAAGCAGTAGGTCGTGGTCGACTTAACAGATCAGGGTATAAGTGAAGCGGCATAGGGATTTTATTTCATCTGCTTAGGTCGCAAGCGACCTATTATAGGTCGTTAAGTCGTTATCCTTTTTAAGTCGCTCAACACTTTAGATCGGTACATATCTTTAGGTCGTAAGGTCGCTAAGACAATTATGTCATTAGGTCGTTGAGGCTATTAGGTCGTCAAGTCCTCTTAGGTCGCTGGGCTGCTGAGTTATAGGTCGCGGAGTTTTAGGTCGTTATGTTTTAGGTCGCGGCAGAAGTAGGAGTTAACATAGTTAACCAGTCGATGCAATCAATCTCGCTATCCATAATTTAAGAGACTTTGGACAGCAGATCCTATTTTTAATCAAGACATAAAAAATATCCTTCTTCGATAAGTTATGTAAATTAGGTCCTTATCCGTAGACATCTTTTATTAGTAACCGCTGTTATTATATCCATTTAAGTACTACACACCTAAATGAATTTAAAATATTCATTAAGCATTAACATTTTCTGAAAACATTAGATTGACAAACCATTTTCACCATTAAAGCACGAATTTGTGATCTTTTAAATGATATGTGTTATGCATATGCAAATATCTAATTTAATTACATCTTTTTTGTATAAATAACGTATTCATACATGTGCCATTGAAAAGCAACTATTATTTCCTTATTCAATTTAATAAATTCAAAATTAATAAATATTCAGTTTAAAGTCAATTTCAAATATGGTATGTAGTTAAAATTACGACTTGATTTCTTTTCATGCACTTAAATTATAACTTCATCAAGACTGAATAAACTTATCAAAGGAAGCCAAAATTTGTATTGGATCACATAAATTACAGTTTCAAATGCCATAGTTACATAATTCAAAAAATACAATCAAAAAATAAATGCACTTTCTTGAATTAATTAAACTATAGTTGCGTTAAGTTTGGATAAATCATCGAATACAACCAAAATCATTATTGCATCACATAAATGTAGTTGAAACATTCAAATGCAATAATGCAAAATTAAAAATTTGTAGTGAATGATCGAATTGTTTGATAATTCCGATATATGATGCTTTATGATGTGAGTTATTCTGGTTTAAGCTGGGAACTGTAATGTAATTTATTCATTCTGTGATGTAATTTATTTATCTGTGAATGTAATTTATTATCTGTAATGAATTTATTTCCTTTATATGTGATCCGTGAATAAAAGATAAGCGTTATAGTTTATATCGCTTATCAAATATATTTCTATGTCTGAATCTGTAATGATTAATGATGTTGTTGCACTATTATTGTGTGTAAAACCCCTGGACCACATATACACACACAAATATGGATTGCACGAGGAAATTGGTTTAAGTTACAGATATTTGAAATTAATATTTTTGAAACGGTTTTTAAATTTGAATTTTGAATTCAAATGGTTGTGGAAATGGATTTGGGTTAAATATGGAAAGCTTTTGAAAAGAAGTTTTGAAGATAAAAGTTATTTGGGATAACTTAATTAAGTTCTGAAAATCTATATAATTTGATTGAATTTGAATTCAAGATTTGAAATTGAATTCTATGTTTCGAAATTATGGTTTTAAAAAGGTTATACAAGTTATAAATGTGTTAATATGGGTTTTAAACCATTTTAAAAGTATTGTTTTGGGAATTTGAATTTTAACCCAAATTTTATACTTAAAGAGCTTTGACTCGTGCAATTGTAATTGGATTTTTCCAAAATGAAAACAATTTGTTTTTAATAATTATAGCTTTCATTTGAAAGAAAGGGTTCCCTAATTGTGTTGAAAGGATTTTAAGTTTGAAATAGGAATTGTTTTGAAAGCTATGAATTAAATCTTTGATTTAAAGATTGATTGAGTTAATCCAATTTGAAATGGAATTGTTTGAAAAGCCATAAATAAATCTTTTTGAAAGATGGGTGAACTTTGTAAGTGAATCTTTTTGTTTAAAGATTTGAAAATGGTAACTTGATTAAACCATTTGAATGGAAAGTTTTGGGTTTTAAGTTTTGACTTAACTGAAATCTCAATATCCATATGTTTTTAAATATTACGCTCATTATTCGGTTTAGCAAGGAGAGGACCATGTGTCATATAACCCATTCCGAATAATGATACGATGTATTGGATTGCATTTGAAGACCGGTGTTGAAGATCGGGTATTTGTGGGAACGATAGGATAACCTATCGATTGTCTCTGCACTGAGTAGCTACGCTATAGAGATTCCCTAAGTGATGGGAAGTCCGATCGGGATTGTGAATACCCGAATTGCAAGGGCTTCTTTGGAAGTTCCTTCGATTCTGTTCGAACTAGGAACATACTTGTATGGATGTATGTCTGATGTTACACTTTGAGATGTAAAGCTGGTTTCTATCAAATACATTTCTGTTTGGTGGCAGAGATTTATTCTCTTAGCTTAACACCCATCTCTGAGACATACGAGCTCAGAAGTTATGTAGTTGATGGTTACTAGTGATACATTCCCAATTTGGTAAAGTGGCATGCAAAGTGTTGTTGATCATTTGTTGATCAAAGCATGGCTTTGTGAAAAAGCGTAGCTTTGTGGACGAGACTACATCACGACCTCACACCCCGAAAATGGTCGAAACAGGAAAGATGCAGCAAGGTTTCAGGGGTAGCGCCCCTAGGGTATTTCCAATCCTTCTGGAAAAGGGTGGTATCATTGTATGGAGCCCAGATACTTAACTCATATGGACACCATAAATCTATTACTGTGTGATGATTGTGGTTGTGAGCTCTCGGATAAAGGTCGCAAACCGGGGAGGGGGTACACCGGCCTTGTGTTGGCAGAGGACTAAGGGATGGTTCTCGGGGCGTCCCTCTAGAGGCGTACCCATGTGGCCCAGGAAGTTCCTTTGCCTGACCATTCATTGGAAATCCAATCATCCAATACCAACCCTGTAACATCCCGAAATTTTTAACAATATCAATTTAATAATCTGTAGTTAAAATTAAATTGATATTGATAATCCGTTTATAATTTTTCAGATAAATTTAATAATCTTATTCAATAATTATTTAAATTGGTTATTTTATCTTTTAAATGATATAAATGGATTTATATTTTCAATATAAATATATGGTTCATATTTTAAATAAATTGGTTTTGTTTCAAATTTAGAATAAATTCAATAAAATGTTTTATGACTTTATAAAATGAATATTTTGTAAAATGATTTTTATTTAATAAGGAGATATTTATAAAAACAATATTGATATGGTATTGTCTTTATAAATAAATTTTGAATAAGATTTGTAATGTTCATTTCAAATTGAATTTATATGAATAACTTGATTTGAAAATATTTGATTTTTGAATTTAGTTGAATTTAAATTTAAAAAGTATAAAATCTAAATTTTTTTAATCTATAATATGTATAAGTTTCATTTATTAACATGATTGTTTTTATTTCTTTTGTAAATTTATACATATAAACTAACAACTTAATTTAAGCTAACTCATATACATTAATTTGTAATTACTATTAACTATTTCAAAGAAACATGTGTTAGATTCATATGCATATAAATTGACAAGTGTTAAAAATAATTGACAAGTGTAAGATTTAATTTTTCGTTTTCTTTTCTTTTAATAAAATCTGAAATACATTTGTATAGTTGCATCTTCATTTCCATATTTCATTTGCATTTCCTCAAAACAAAGAAATTTGCATTTCTCAAAATTCTGCAACCTGCATACCTCAAATCCATTAACAAGCCACAAATCTGCATATACCAATTTAAAAAAAAAACCTGTACAAATTCATCAAGTTCAATTCTGCATACTCAAATCTAAACAATCTGCATTTCACAATCAAATGAAGATCAAATCTGCATTCACAAATGCATATAAATTTCAACAACAAATCTGCATATTCCAAAACCTACACAATCAAATCTGCATCCACAAATTATCAAAAATCAGAATATTGCATTTCCTCTTCAAATTCAAGATGAACCCTGCACATGCTTGTTTCTGCATGCATTTGGAGATTAACAACTGCATCATCTACATGCAAGTAAATTGAGGAGCATGAGCAACCCAGACTTATAACAACAGAGGAAGCCTGCATGTGTTCTGCAAATTTCAAATAAACAACTGGGGGTCTGCATTTATAAGTGAGTAACAATTAAACTCTAAACTATATTAGGTTGCTTGATTAGATGTTTGTGATAAATTATGATTGTAAATCTGTTGAAATTCAGATTTCATATGCATGTTGAGTTGCTATGCAATATTTCCAGTTTCACATCCTACTTAAAGATCTTTTACAATTGATGTATTTGAGATAGTAACTAGGTTTTAGGATAATGAAAAAGAGTTTGTTAGTTTCCAAACTTATAAGTAATATGTATATTTCTTAAGTTATGGTTTAAAGAATTTTTTTTAGGTGAATTAAAATCAAGATGTAACTCTGAAAAACATAGGCGATGTCAGTATATGTTAACTTTAATCAAAAATCAAACACATTAATATTTAAATCCAGATTCATAAGCTTAATGCATTGACAAAAACTTGAATTTTGAATCAAGTATTAATATTTTTAAGTGTATATTTCATTTATTGTTTGGTCTGGAACAAAAATATGAACTAGTGAAAATACTTGCAATCTGATATACGAGAAATCATAAAATTCTTCCGTGTTGTAGTAAAAAGAACATAGAACAATAGAAAAATCTGAAATGAGTATTATAAATACAAGATTGATTGCAGTTGGGCAGTTTTTGGTTTGAACCCTAGTTTGAACAGGGGGTTAAAGATTGGGACAGTGAAAGTCATAGAGTGGATCGAGTGTTCTTGTTTTTTGTGTATGAGTAGTTGGTGTGTAGAGGAGTGCGAGGCCGGAGAGGTGATGATCAAGATGGTCGGAGGTGAGAATGGCGGCCGTTGACAGGTTTGAGTAGAAACCTGTATAAAAATTTCCAGGTATGGAATTTGTGGCTCCTGAGCAAAATTTTGAATTCCTGTTTAATTTCTTGCTTCTGGGTTGAAGTTTGAAGTTATGTGGGTTTCTGGTTGGTATTGGATCGTCTGAAATGGTCGGCAGAGGGGGCGACGATGGAAAATCTGGTGAACTGTGGGTTTAGGAGTGTTTTAGGGGAACTTTGAGTTTGCTCGGAGTAAAATTTGAGAATGACCCGAAGTTGATAGTGGAAAAACTCGGAGTGAATGAGAAGAAAACCCAAAGTAAAAGTTTTGTTTCTCGAGTTGACCTGTAGTTGCAGATTACACAGTAAAACTGTGTTTTGTTTTAAAAATTTGGGTTTTTAAATTTTTTAAAAAAATCTTGGTTTGAAATTTAAAATCTGGGTTTTTGAAACTTAAAATCTGAAGATTTTGTTTAAAGAAAAGTTTAGGTTTAAAATCAAATTCAAATTTGTATTTTTGATTTAAATTCAAATTCCAGGTTATTGAAACTCTGTTTTCTGTTTTTTTTAAATCTGGGTTTAAACCTTTATATCTGCAGTTTCATGTTTAAAGTAAGGATTAAGAGTAAGTTCAAATGCAAGTTTGAATTTCAGATTCAAATTTAAAATCCCAGTTTTTAAATTAAAAGTAAAGTTTCATGATTTAATTTAATTAACTATTTCATTTTGGGTAAAATAGTTGAAACCTTTAATAATGAAATTTTTAAAATGTAATTAAGATTTAAGAATTGATTTTAAATCTGGAAATTTAAGTTTTTAAAATAAACTTTAGTTTAAATTTAAAAAGAGATTTAAATTTGAAAGTTGAAATTTAGAATGAATTGAATTTCTAAAAGTTTGAAATGAATTTGACTTCAAATTCTTATGATTTGATTTCTAAGATAAACTTTGTTTTGTCTCGAAATTTAAATAAGTTTTAGATTTTTCAAACTTTGATAAGTTTCAAATTATTTTATTTTAAAACTTGAATTTAAATTGAAATTTAAAGGTAATTTCATAAGTACTTTGTTTTAAATCAAATTGTTTTAAACATAATTAAGTTATGTTTTGAAAATTTTGATTAAGATTTATGTTTAGAATTAAATAATAAAGTAATTAAGATTTGTTAATTTAATTAATTAAATTTGAAGTTATAATTGATTAATGATTAATCAATTTCAAGTTAAGATCATTAATTAAGTTATTACTTAATGATAAATGAATATTAATTATGTAATTAAGTTTTAAATTAAGGTTAATTAATTTAATAATTAACTTTAATGAATAAATGGTTAAAGATAATTTATTTTGTAATTAATTTAAGTTAATTACCTTATAAAATAATTTGAGGATGGTTAATGAAGGTCATTAACCATGATTATTTAACAATTAATTAATGTAGTTAATTTTATAATTAATAAGATTAATTAATTTAATAATAATCAATTAATGGTTTGAGTGTAATTACTTGATAAAGTAATTAGGAAATTAATTACTAAATGTAATTAATTTAATTTTAGCAAGATTGTTTATTTTTAATTAATTAAGTTTAATTAATTATAAACTTTTGAGTTTATAAATAATTACTTTATGTAATTAGTGATTTGGAAAATACTTAGTTAAGTAATTGTTTAATAATTACATGATTGTAATTAAGTGGAGATGTTAAGTGTGAAGTAATTTGGTTTAATTATTTAGTAATTAATCAAGGGATTAATTAAGTAATTAATTAAAGGATAATTAATTTGTTTAATAAAGTAATTAAGTTAGTTAATTACTTAAGGTAATTAATAATTAAGGATCATTAATTATTTTAATTAATGATGTAATTAAGGATGATTAATTATGATTAATTTAATCAATAATTAAGGTAATTAATTAATTATTAATTAAGGATTAAGTTAATTAATTATGATTAATTAATTAATTGAAGTAATTAAAGGTTAATTACTGTTTAGTTGAGAATAATTAATTTGTAAAATTAATTTAGGATAATTACATGAATGTAATTAAGGATAATTAATCAGGAGTGATTAATCAAAGTAATTTATGATTGATTAATTGATTGTAATCAATTAAATAATTAAGTAAGCAAGATTTATATTTGATGAAGTAATTAATTTAATTTATTTTAAATTAATTAAAGATGAAGTAATTAATTTAATTCATTTTAAATTAATTAGAGATTAGTGATAGTTAATGTAATACATTTCAAATTAGTTATGTGGTGATGAATAAATCCTTGCTTACGGATGAATGGTTGAACTCGATTGTTTTGGATGCTTTGTGATCTCAGTAACGAGATAAATAATATTGTGTGGTATGGATGTTTGATTGTATTGTGATGATAACATAGGTTATCTATTGTGATGGTGATATATGGTATATCTATTGGATATTGATGATATGAATTACCTGTTATGTGATAATATTGATTATCAGTTATGATGTATGAGTTATCTATCTGTGTGTATATAGATACTGTAATTAAATTGTTTTAAACCTTTAAAACAACTTGGACCTTAAAAGACACGCTTTGGTTTTCGATGAGACCGGGATCGGGTTTCCAAATTTGGATATCCGAAAACCACATCGATTCCAAATAACGTTAGATCGTGAATTCAAAATGTAGCTTTGTGAAGACTCGAAGTGTAAGGGCTATGAGTCATTATAACTTTGTGGGTGATTCCGTAACGAGTTTGACGGAATTAGTTCTTATAGATTCGAGATGGTGGTTTAGAGTGCAAGGGTTATTGTCGTTAACTCTGAGGGTGATTCCAAAATGAATGTAACGAGATAATGCCTTCGGTTTCGTTCGAACCCGGAACGAACTTGTATGGATTGAATTCTTTCAGAACATCGTCAGGAGGATGATGAGCATTCTAAGTGATATGTACTATAAAGGTAATCGTAGCCTCAAGCCTCATCAACCGGGAATGGCTAAAACAAGGGAGGTGCAGCAAAGCTTCGTGGGTCGCACCCACTGGAGAGCAAGATTGATCCCTGTCTAGAAGTCCCTTTATATTCGGTTGTGTGGGTGGTTGCTAGCTACAACTACGGGGTTGTCTCGTTCGGAACTATTCAGTAAGGAATGGGTCCGGCTTTGTGTTGCAGGGGGTCAGGAGTGATCCTCGGTACGTTGATCTAGGCCACGTACTGTGACGGGCGGTACCCCAGTAGCCCTGCCATTGTATGGAATCCAAAATCCAATAAGTGCCAACGGTTTTGATTGTATTACCCACTTTTGTGGCTAGTAGCTAGAATTTAATCATGTAACAATTTCGGCTATTTCTTATTTATTTGAAAACCCTAGACACTATTATAATATCATCAGATTTCCTATCAAATGTTTTGGTTAGCGTATGGTAAAAACTTTTCCATGTTTATGTGTGGGAAGTCTTACGTGATACCTTTCTTTTCAAAAAGTTTTTAAAAGTTAAGCAACTTTAACCTGTTACTCACACCAGACCCATGTCCGACCCGGAGTTTATTTTTGTTTTTCATAAACTCTTGGGTAATCAAATTTTTATGAGTAGTCAAGGGAATTCAGGTTAGGATTCAGGATTAGCTTTGACGAATCGTGAAGGAGCAGTGGAGCAGGAGGCTTCTGCGTGTAGATATATCTAGTATTCCGCTGTGTGTTCTCTGAGTTGTTGTATTGAGTTGTATAACTAGACAGGTGTTTATAACTGTCTAGTATGTGTTGTATATCTGTGTACTCTGATATTGGTGGTAAACTATGTAATATTTATGTTATTAATATAATTTATTCGTCCTGCTGTGTAAGATTCTGATGTTGTTTCTTTCTTCTCTTCTTTCTATTCTCTTTTCCATCCCTTTCTTTCTTAACTCATGACGCGATTTTCCGAGAGTGGAAAGTCTGGTCGTGACAGTTGGTATCAGAGCATTAGGTTGAGTGAATACCTAGGCTCTGTAGTGGTGTCTTTCTTGAGAGAGCGTACTTGTAATTTTTATATATTACTATATATATATTTATTTCTACCTATCTGTTGGGTTATCTGTTCAGGTTTTCCAATATAAGTTATAAAGGTAGATAGGGTAGTATTGTGCGTAACACTATTACCACCATTGGTTGGAGTTTGAATGTTTGAGGTTGAAGGTGTTTTGTTGAGACTATAGACCTAATACCGTCTCGAGTGAGTTCTGTAGTGATAAAGAACTTCATTAATCTCTGAAGGAAACCTGTGAAGGTTAGGAGTTCATTTCTGAAGTTGGATGAGTAGAGTTTGGATCTGTCGGTTGGGCAGAAGCAAGTGATGGTATTTTGGATACCTCAGGAAATAGTAGCTGCGCGATGAGATGCAGTGATTATGGATGTTCCCGAAGATGTTTTCTTTGGAACAAGTTAAGAAAGTGAGTCTGCCTTGGTGTTGTGGCTGTGGTCAGCTGGTGTTTTTGTTTGCTTTGAAGTTTGAATTTCTCGGAGAGCTCTGTTTTGGAATTCTTGGGCATCTGTGGCAGCAGTGCAGCTTGGAGCGCTCTCGGTGTTGGCAAGAGATCTTTTGGCTTAGCAGTTTTTCTGAAGTGGAGTTCAGAAGTAGCTGAGTGGACCCATTCCTTCGATGGGTTGACTAGTTAAGTGTAAGCTGTTCTGTTTGGTAAAGGAAGAACAGTTTTCTTTGGATTTGGTTTGGGTGTTCGCAAAAGTGACTTGCGATTGTTTGAGTGTTCTCTTGGGTTATCTGAATTTTTCTGGATGTCTTCAGGAAGCCAGAGTTTTGTATGCATCTGGAGATTAAGCTTTCTTATCGACTGGAATTCCAGGAGTGGTGTTGGTGGTTCAGCTCTGTAGGAGGATGATTCCAGGAGTTGAGTTGGTGTAGCAGCTCGGAGTTTTAGAGGAACTTCTGAATTTTTCTTATGGATTTGTTGAGCCATATCTCTGGGGTGTGTTGTCCTATTTGCGCTCGTGTTCTTCTACAGCATTCTCTTCTACTTTGGATCAGAGTTGAGCAGCGGAGGTAGTTAGGAAGTGTATCTGCTTTTCTTTTTCCGGACAGGAGAAGTGAGTTGTTGTCTTTTGATGTAAGGAGTAGAGGTTGAGTTCTTGGTTTTGGTTGATCTTGAGGAGATCATTTTGATGAGTTGATTGGTCTGGTTTGTTTCAAGAAGTATCAGCGTAGGCTGAGCTGATCAGTGAGGTTGTGTACAACTCAGGATCGTCTGAAGAGTTTTGTGGATAAGAGTCGGAGGAATTTGGACTCTGATTCGGAGATTTAATTTTGGATAGTTTTCTCCGATAGCAAGTAAGCTATAAGTTTGGGTAAGTTTGAGAAGCTAGCTCTGAAGTGTTTTGGATCTTTTCTATATCTAGGAGAGAGTGTTTGATCTTAAGGATTGGATTGCCAGTTTGGATAACTGGGATTCGATGAGTTTCACGTATCTATGAGGGAGTACGTTTATGATCTATCTCTGGTTGTAGAACCATAAGTTTTGGAGTTTTGGTTGTTGAGTCAGACTCGTTAGTAGTGTGATATCTTGTCTAGTGTTATAGATATAGTTGTATAGGAGCTTTGCAGCTTCATAGTATTGTTTGTTTGGATTCTCTAGAGCGAGTATCTCGGTGTATATATATATATATATACCTGGGGAAACTCGATAAAATTTTATCCAGAATTTGTTTGGATAATTAGATTTGTTTGATTGGTTGAATTGGTTGTTAGCATATGTTTGATATGCTTGTGTTTAAATTAAAATTTAATGAGATTATTAAATTACCTTTGTTTTAAATTTCGAGGACGAAATTCTTTTAAGGGGGAAGGATTGTAACATCCCGAAATTTTTAACAATATCAATTTAATAATCTGTAGTTAAAATTAAATTGATATTGATAATCTGTTGATAATTTTTCAGATAAATTTAATAATCTTCTTCAATAATTATTTAAATTGGTTATTTTATCTTTTAAATGATATAAATGGATTTCTATTTTCAATATAAATATATGGTTCATATTTTAAATAAATTAGTTTTGTTTCAAATTTAGAATAAATTCAATAAAATGTTTTATGACTTTATAAAATGAATATTTTGTAAAATGATTTTTATTTAATAAGGAGATATTTATAAAAACAATATTGATATGGCATTGTCTTTATAAATAAATTTTGAATACGATTTGTAATGTTCATTTCAAATTGAATTTATATGAATAAATTGATTTGAAAAATATTTTTGATTTTTGAATTTAGTTGAATTTAAATTTAAAAAGCATAAAATCTAAAGTATTTTAATCTATAATATGTATAAGTTTCATTTATTAACATGATTGTTTTTATTTCTTTTGTAAATTTATACATATAAACTAACAACTTAATTTAAGCTAACTCATATACATTAATTTGTAATTACTATTAACTATTTCAAAGAAACATGTGTTAGATTCATATGCATATAAATTGACAAGTGTTAAAAATAACTGACAAGTGTAAGATTTAATTTTTCTTTTTCTTTTCTTTTAATAAAATCTGAACTACATTTGTATAGTTGCATCTTCATTTCCATATTGCATTTGCATTTCCTCAAACCAAAGAAATTTGCATTTTCTCAAAATTCTGCAACCTGCATACCTCAAATCCATTAACAGGCCACAAATCTGCATATACCAATTTAAAAAAAAAACCTGTACAAATTCATCAAGTTCAATTCTTCATACTCAAATCTAAACAATCTGCATTTCATAATCAAATGAAGATCAAATCTGCATTCACAAATGCATATAAAGTTCAACAACAAATCAGCATATTCCAAAACCTGCACAATCAAATCTGCATCCACAAATTATCAAAAATCAGAATATTGCATTTCCTCTTCAAATTCAAGATGAACCCTGCACATGCTTGTTTCTGCATGCATTTGGAGATTAACAACTGCATCATCTACATGCAAGTAAATTGAGGAGCATGAGCAACCCAGACTTATAACAATAGAGGAAGCCTACATGTGTTCTGCAAATTTCAAATAAACAACTGGGGGTCTGCATTTATAAGTGAGTAACAATTAAACTCTAAACTATATTAGGTTGCTTGATAAGGTGTTTGTGATAAATTATGATTGTAAATCTGTTGAAATTCTGATTTCATATGCATGCTGAGTTGCTATGCAATTTTTCCAGTTTCACATCCTACTTAAAGATCTTTTACAATTGATCTATTTGAGATAGTAACTAGGTTTTAAGATAATGAAAAAGAGTTTGTTAGTTTCCAAACTTATAAGTAATATGTATATTTCTTAAGTTAAGGTTTAAAGTTTTTTTTTTTTTAGGTGAATTAAAATCAGGGTGTAACTCTGAAAAACATAGGCAATGTCAGTATATGTTAACTTTAATCAAAAATCAAACACATTAATATTTAAATCCAGATTCATAAGCTTAATGCATTGACAAAAACTTGAATTTTGAATCAACTATTAATATGTTTAAGTGTATATTTCATTTACTGTTTGGTCTAGAACAAAAATAAGAACTAGTGAAAATACTTGCAATCTGATATATCAGAACTCATAAAATTCTTCTGTGTTGTAGTAAAAAGAACATAGATCAATAGAAAAATCTGAAATGAGTATTATAAATACAAGATTGATTGCAGTTGGGCAGTTTTTGGTTTGAACCCTAGTTTGAACAGGGGGTTAAAGATTGGGACAGTGAAAGTGGGAGAGTGGATCGAGTGTTCTTGTTTTTTGTGCATGAGTAGTTGGTGTGTAGAGGAATGCGAGGCCGGAGATGTGATGATCAAGATGGTCGGAGGTGAGAATGGCGGCCGTTGACAGGCATGAGTTGAAACCTGTATAAAAATTTCCAGGTATGGAATTTGTGGCCCTTGAGCAAAATTTTGAATTCCTGTTTAATTTCTTGCTTCTGGGTTGAAGTTTGAAGTTATGTGGGTTTTTGGTTGGTATTGGATCATCTGAAATGGTTGGCAGAGGGGGCGGCGATGGAAACTCTGGTGAACTATGGGTTTGGGAGTGTTTTCGGGGAAGTTTGAGTTTGCTCGGAGTAAAATTTGAGAATGACCTGAAGTTGATAGTGGAAAAACTCGGAGTGAATGAGAAGAAAACCCGAAGTAAAAGTTTTGTTTCTCGAGTTGACCTGTAGTTGCAGATTACATAGTAAAACTGTGTTTTGTTTTAAAAATTTGGGTTTTTAATTTTTTTTTTTTTTAAAATCTGGGTTTGAAATTTAAAATCTGGGTTTTTGAAACTTAAAATCTGAAGATTTTGTTTAAAGAAAAGTTTAAGTTTAAAATCAAATTCAAATTTGTATTTTTGATTTAAATTCAAATTCCAGGTTTTTGAAACTCTGTTTTCTGTTTTTTTTTAAAATATGGGTTTAAACCTTTATATCTGCAGTTTCATGTTTAAAGTAAGGATTAAGAGTAAGTTCAAATGCAAGTTTGAATTTCAGATACAAATTTAAAATCCCAGTTTTTAAATTAAAAGTAAAGATTCAAGATTTAACTTAATTAACCATTTTATTTTGGGTAAAATAGTTGAAACTTTAATAATGAAAATTTTAAAATGTGATTAAGATTTAAGAATTGATTTTAAAACTGGAAATTTAAGTTTTTAAAATGAACTTTAGTTTAAATTGAAAAAGAGATTTAAATTTGAAAGTTGAAATTTAGAATGAATTGAATTTCTAAAAGTTTGAAATGAATTTGACTTCAAATTCTTATGATTTGATTTCTAGGATAAACTTTGTTTTGTCTCGAAATTTAAATAAGTTTTAGATTTTTCAAACTTTGATAAGTTTCAAATTATTTTATTTTAAAACTTGAATTTAAATTGAAATTTAAAGGTAATTCCATAAGTACTTTGTTTTAAATCAAATTGTTTTAAACATAATTAAGTTATGTTTTGAAAATTTTGATTAAGATTTATGTTTTAGAATTAATTAATAAAGAAATTAAGATTTGTTAATTTATTTAATTAATTAATTAAATTTGAAGTTATAATTGATTAATGATTAATCAATTTTAAGTTAAGATCATTAATTAAGTTATTAATTAATGATAAATGAATATTAATTATGTAATTAAGTTTTAAATTAAGGTTAATTAATTTAATAATTAACTTTAATGAATAAATGGTTAAATATAATTTATTTTGTAATTAATTTAAGTTAAATACCTTATAAAATAATTTGAGGATGGTTAATGAAGGTCATTAACCATGATTATTTAACAATTAATTAATGTAGTTAATTTTTTAATTAATTAGATTAATTAATTTAATAATAATCAATTAATGGTTTGAGTGTAATTACTTGATAAAGTAATTAGGAAATTAATTAGTAAATGTAATTAATTTAATTTTAGCAAGATTATTTATTTTTAGTTAATTAAGTTTAATTAATTATAAACACTTCAGTTTATAAATAATTACTTTATGTAATTAATGATTTGGAAATTACTTAGTTAAGTAATTGTTTAATAATTACATGATTGTAATTAAGTGGAGATGTTAAGTGTGAAGTAATTTGGTTTAATTATTTAGTAATTAATCAAGGGATTAATTAAGTAATTAATTAAAGGATAATTAATTTGATTAATAAAGCAATTAAGTTAGTTAATTACTTAAGGTAATTAATAATTAAGGATCATTAATTATTTTAATTAATGATGTAATTAAGGATGATTAATTATGATTAATTAATCAATAATTAAGGTAATTAATTAATTATTAATTAAGGATTAAGTTAATTAATTATGATTAATTAATTAATTGAAGTAATTAAAGGTTAATTACTGTTTAGTTGAGAATAATTAATTTGTAAAATTAATTTAGGATAATTACATGAATGTAATTAAGGATAATTAATCAGGAGTGATTAATCAAAGTAATTTATGATTGATTAATTGATTGTAATCAATTACATAATTAAGTAAGCAAGATTCATATTTGATGAAGTAATTAATTTAATCTATTTTAAATTAATTAAAGATGAAGTAATTAATTTAATTCATTTTAAATTAATTAGAGATTAGTGATAGTTAATTTAATTCATTTTAAATTAATTATATGGTGATGAATAAATCCTTGCTTACGGATGAATGGTTGAACTCGATTGTTTTGGATGCTTTGTGATCTCAGTAATGAGATAAATAATATTGTGTGGTATGGATGTTTGATTGTATTGTGATGATAACATAGGTTATCTATTGTGATGGTGATATATGGTATATCTATTGGATATTGATGATATGAATTACCTGTTATGTGATAATATTGATTATCAGTTATGATGTATGAGTTATCTATCTGTGTGTATATAGATACTGTAATTAAATTGTTTTAATCCTTTAAAACAACTTGGACCTTAAAAGACACGCTTTGGTTTTCGATGAGACCGGGATCGGATTTCCATATTTGGATATCCGAAAACCACATCAATTCCAAATAACGTTAGATCGTGAATTCAAAATGGAGCTTTGTGAAGACTCGAGGTGTAAGGACTATGAGTCATTATAACTCTGTGGGTGATTCCGTAATGAGTTTGACGGAATTAGTTCTTATAGATTCGAGATGGTGGTTTAAAGTGCAAGGGTTATTGTCGTTAACTCTGAGGGTGATTCCAAAATGAGTGTAAGGAGATAATGCCTTCGGTTTTGTTCGAACCCGTAACGAACTTGTATGGATTGAATGCTTTCAGAACATCGTCAGGAGGACGATGAGCATTCTAAGTGATATGTACTATAAAGGTGATCGTAGCCTCAAGCCTCATCAACCGGGAATGGCTAAAACAGGGGAGGTGCAGCAAAGCTTCATGGGTCGCACCCACTGGAGAGCAAGATTGATCCCTGTCTAGAAGTCCCTTTATATTCGGCTGTGTGGGTGGCTGCTAGCTACAACCACGGGGTTGTTCTTGTTCGGAACTATTCAGTAAGGAATGGGTCCGGCTTTGTATTGCAGGGGGTCGGGAGTGATCCTCGGTACGTTGATCTAGGCCACGTACTGTGACGGGTGTTACCCCAGTAGCCCTGCCATTGTATGGAATCCAAAATCCAATAAGTGCCAATGGTTTTGATTGTATTACCCACTTTTGTGGCTGTAGCTGGAATTTAATCATGTAACAATTTCGGCTATTTCTTATTTATTTGAAAACCCTAGACAATATTATAATATCATCGGATTTCCTATCAAATGTTTTGGTTAGCGTAAGGTAAAAACTTTTCCATGTTTATGTGTGGGAAGTCTTACGTGATACCTTTCTTTTCAAAAAGTTTTTAAAAGTTAAGCAACTTTAACCTGTTACTCACACCAGACCCATGTCTGACCTGGAGTTTATTTTTGTTTTTCATAAACTCTTGGGTACTCAAATTTTTATGAGTAGTCAAGGGAATTCAGGTTAGGATTCAGGATTAGCTTTGACGAATCATGAAGGAGCAGTGGAGCAGGAGGCTTCCGCGTGTAGATATATCTAGTATTCCGCTGTGTGTTCTCTGAGTTGTTGTATTGAGTTGTATAACTAGACAGGTGTTTATAACTGTCTAGTATGTGTTGTATATCTATGTACTCTGATATTGATGGTAAACTATGTAATATTTATGTTATTAATATAATTTATTCGTCCCGCTGTGTAGGATTCTAATGTTGTTTCTTTCTTCTCTTCTTTCTATTCTCTTTTCTATCCCTTTCTTTCTTAATTCATGACACGATTTTCCGAGAGTGGAAAGTCTGGTCATGACAAACCCTTTACGATTGCGTTTGTATTACCAGCCACCTCAGGTGGTAGCTATAGTAGGCATAGTATAATGGTACCTATGCTGGCTAAGATTAATATTATACTTTTGAAATGTTTTCTGCACTGTGCACTAATAATAATATCAAATGGTTTTCGCATATCAAGCATTCTTGACTGTCATAAGGAGAAATCTCCTCCAAGTGTGCGCTTGCATTGTGTGTGTGGCGGGAGGCCTTATGGCAGTTTCATTTTCCAAAAAGCATTGCGGATTTCAACTTTTAAAACCTTTTGTTGTTTGGTTTAAAGATAAAACTATTTTTGTTTGCTCATATCAATCCCATGACTGACCCGGAGTTTATTGTTCCTTTCCTAAACTCTGGGTGCCCACAATTTTCCACACGGGGAGTCTAGAGTTGGGTTTTTCAGATAGTCAAATAGTATATATTGATTCAGTAGTTTTCAGCTTTCTCTTTATAATTCTTTGGAGTTTTCGGATTCATGACTGACCTGGATTGCTTAGCTTTATTCAACGTGATGGGTGGTTCGAGCTTCTGGATTGAGTTATTTGGTTTAGAGCTTTGATGATGGAGTAGCTGTTGCTATTTGGAGTTATTGTTCCGCTGCTATTTGCTTCCGCTGTTGTATCTTATCTTCGATATTGTTGATCATTATTGATACAATTGTTGTATATCATATTTTGGATATTGTATCATAGGATTTGTATATGATATTGTTCTTTTCCTTCCGCTTTGTTGTTATACCTAATGTGTTATAAGCTCCGGCGAATCGGATTTGAACGGTAGAATCTGCAGCATTCGAGTACGAGTGAAGTATGGATGTCGATTTTCGAACGCAAAAAATCCGGATCGTCACATTTGGTATCAGAGCTGAAGGTTAAAACTTTAGCTCAGGAGTGTAACACATTAGGTAACTCATTAGAGATCGGGTGAAGTATACCCTAGAATGAGTATATCACTAAGATATCCGCTCAAATGCCTAAGTAAATTCTCTTACTATCCATTGGTAGTAAGTATGAGTGCAAGAAGAGGAGAGATAGGGGATAGGGAAATACCACTACAAATGGTCAATACACTGAAAACGACAATGGAAATATCTTTCTCTATCAATCTCCTTTGATCCGATTTCAATTTCTCTTATTTCTTTGTGGCACCTCTAGAGAAGAAGATTTGGTGTAGTGGCATTGCAAATCATTGTAGAAAATCCTAACTTTGTATCCTCACAAGTTTCTTATCAATATTTCCGTTTTTAACCCAAATAAATTTGAAAATTTAATTTGAAATAAATTGATTAACAAATATGGAGTTAAATTTGAATTTGTATCGATAAAACGATTTCGATTAAAACCAAATTTGAAATTTTATCGTAATTTCTTGTGAGTACCAAAGTCCGAAGAGGGACAAGTTGGTGTGTACTTTGAGATATTCCAACCTGGATTGAGTATCTATTGTTTGTTGTGTTGGGTCTAGATATAGTCTACGAATGGTTAGTTATCCTTCGAACTAACCAATACCTTGTATATTTCGTAGACTGGATTACCCGATTTTCCTGTGTAATATTGGATGAGTTCGTTCTCGTATCTATTGTTGATATTCTGATTTGCTAAGCCAAATACAGAATAGATAATCAGCTTGATTGATGAGTCGATTCTCTATCATTGTGTATCCATTCTTTATCGTCTCCCTAGCAAATTTTGAGGATGAACTTTTCTAGGGGGGAAACTGTAACGATACTGATTTTTGAGTTAAATTTAAATTGATAATTAATATAAATTTGTGGATTTAAATTGTAAATTAATTAAAAAAAATTCCAAAACTTGTAAGATACTTGTTTGTTAATATATATATGTATATTCATTATAAATTGAAATTTGGATTTGAAATTCAAATATAAGTATATTGAATTTAAAACACTATCTTTTAATTTAATAAAAGTTGTTTTCTAAATATATGTGTATTATATATATATATATATATAAGTATAGATTGTGATAACAATTTTCAAAAGACTATTTAAAGGTTAAATTCTAATGTATATGTAATATATGCATTTATTAGTGTATAATGTAATTTTAAAATCATTTTTCTTCAAATTTTATATATGATGGTTTTTATATAGATGGATATAATACAAATGCAAATAGAAAACTTTACATCAGAATATGTATATATAACTAAGATAAAGTAATATGAAAATACATAAATACATTTGTAAGCTTTTGAGTAACATGTATTATACATGTATAAGTATTATAAAGAAAAATTTTACAAGTGTAAACCATGTAGTGTGAGATTAAACAAGTGTAAAACAAATAACAAGTAATTTAACAAGTGTTGGCTTAAGGTGAACAAGTGGCAAAGAGTAAATTTTTCTTTTAATTAAATTTTTTAAACATGCATAAGAAAGAATTAAAATCAAATTTCTCAAGTTTTTTCCAAAACTGCAAAAATAAATTCAAAATCCTAAAAACAAAATTTCAGAAACAAAGCAAATCAAAACCATTTTCAACCTGAAGCCAGATCTGAAACAAATGAAATCAGGAACAAAATCAAGTATCAGATCAAAATGAATCAAAGTCAGGATCAATCTGAGCTTCAGTTTCAAGTGTTGATCAAATCAGAAGCAAAACAAACAGTTTTCAAAAGATTTTCAAAACCTAGAAAAAATAAAATAAAGCAAAAGCTTCAGCCTGATCTATCTGAGCATAACTCAACAGTTTCAAATTGATTCCAAAACTCAAGCTAGCAATGCAAAGATTGACTTCAACGAGTAAGGATACAGATCAAAACCAAAACAAGTTTCTAGATTCGAGTTTAAAACCAATTCCAAGCTTTGCATTCTTGTTCTTCTCTGTTTCATCAAAGATCAGGTGAGCAAACTATCTATACCATAATATATTATAGTTGTTGTACATATGATTAATGCTTGAAATGTGCTGTGAAAATGCTTGCTTGCCTATATGTTTTGTGTGCATACAGGTATGCATATCTCTATTTATACATTACTGGGATTAAACAAAACCTGTTCAAAATTTTGATTTCTCTTTCCCTGATCATTGTTAGACTTTAAAATCTGAACAATAGTCGTTTGTTTAAACGTGTTCTAGGATTTAAAAATAAATTTAAGAAAAAGTAATTAAAAAAATTCTGGAAATTTAAAAGAACACAGGAAAACCCAATGTTTGTTAAAAAAAATTCAAGTACCATGATTTCTAGTTGTAATTGCATCATGTAAAATGTTTTCGAAAATAATGATTTTTGAAAGTTAAATCTAAACTTTTATGCAAGCATTCATTGAGTAATGCAAAGATGAACAGATCTGAGTTTTTTTGTAACTTTTGGTGATCGACAACATAGTTCATATCGAGATCTTGAATGAAGCTCGTTGGGAGGTAGGGTAGCTTGAGAAAAATGCACAAAAATTTTTCTGATCATCGTGGAATGGGGCTGAGGTTAATTTAGGGTTCTTGCTCACGTTTTATTTAGGATCGAATTTTGAATCGCTGTTCTCTCGTCATCGCACCGTAACTTATCTCACCTGTGGCGATTGAACCAGGTGAGGTTGGCGAAGCTTTGACCAAAGTGGCGGCGTTATTGGTGGCTTGTGGCGATCAGGCGAAGCAGTTTTTTTATGGTTGGTTGTTATTCCAGTTTGGGTCTAATGGCGAAAATCCGAGTTCGTCGTTGTTATAATTTTTGTGTTGTCTGAAGGCTTGAACAGATGATCGGTGATATGTTGAAGGTGGCTGGGTCGATCAAAGTTCATCAGAACTCTGGTGCACATACACAAGGTAGCATGTATATCAGTTGATTTGTGGCTCGCGATGGTCTTGAGTTTTTCTCGGGGATAAGCTCGTAAATCATGACGTTCGACTCGAAGCTGAGTATTTGCGTGAATTTTTCATGAGCTACTCGATAGTGATCTTGGGAATCACTAATGTGGGCTCGAATTTTTAATTATGAATTAAAATTTGTTTACCAGATTTTTATAGGAAGCTTGAAAGAGTATTAATCATGCTTTAAAGTATAAAAGATAAATATTTTAACTGATGATAATTAAGTAATTAAGGATAAATGGTATCTTAAAAATGTTTTGATTATTTATTTACTTAAAGTTTTTTAAAATTCAATTAATGTCTTAATGATGATCTATTGCCAATAGTCATTAACAAGGATTAAATGTTAATTGTTTTCAAATAATAATTTTGACTTAGGTTTGAATTAATTAAGGTTCAAAGAAAAATGTTTTCAAAAAGTAATTGAAATTAATTTATTTTTGTCTCATTTTTTGATGAGTTTATTAAACGAATAAAATAATTAAAAAAGATAATTAAGATAAAATGTTATTTAAAAACCTTAATCTTTAAAATTAACTAATGCGATAATAGTGAATCATTAAAGAAAGGTAAAAATTATGATAATTAAAGTAATTAACAAAACTAAAAGGATTTATCTTTTAATTTGTTAAGTAATTAATGATTTGTTAATATAATTACCTAAAGAATAATTAATTAATTAATTAGTCTCATAAATTAATGAAAGTGATTAAGGAATGATTATTAATTAAGGATTAATTTATTTATTTTGTAATTAATTAAGGATAATTAATCAAAGGATTAATTATTAATTAAAGGTTAATTAATGATTGATTAAAGGATAATTAATTAAGATTATTTATGATTGAATAATATTAATTAACCAAGAATAGCGATTTATTTATAAATAATCAATCTAATTTAAATTAATCAGATAATTCGTTAATCTTACTTATGAATGTTTGGATTGCAGTGAATGGTCGAATTGTTTGATATTCCCGATATATGATGCTTTGTGATGTGAGTTATTCTGCTTTAAGCTGGGAACTGTAATGTAATTTATTCATTCTATGATGTAATTTATTTATCTGTGAATGTAATTTATTATCTGTAATGAATTTATTTCCTTTATCTGTGATCTGTGAATAAAAGATAAGCGTTATAGTTCATACCGCTTATTAAATATATTTCTGTGTCGGAATTTGTAATGACTGATGATGTTGTTGCACTATTATTGCGTGTAAAATCCCTGGACCACATATACACACATAAATATGGATTGCACGAGGAAACTGGTTAAGTCGAAGATATTTGAAAATAATAATTTTGAAATGATTTTTAAAGTTGAATTTTGAATTCAAATGGTTTTTGAAATGGATTTGGGTTAAATATGGAAAGCTTTTGAAAAGAAGTTTTGAAGATAAAAGTTATTTTGGATAACTTAATTAAGTTTTGAAAGTCTAAATATTTTGATTGAATTTGAATTCAAGGTTTGAAATTGAATTCTATGTTTTGAAATTATGGTTTTAAAAAGGTTACGCGAGTTATAAATGTGTTTATATGGGTTTTAAACCATTTTAAAAGTATTGTTTTGGGAATTTGAATTTTAACCCAAATTTTATACTTGAAGAGCTTTGACTCGTGTAAATCTAATTGGATTTTTCTAAAATGAAAAATATTTGTTTTTAAATAATTATAACTTTCATTTGAAAGAAAGGGTTCCCAAATTGTGTTGAAAGGATTTCAAGTTTGAAATAGGAATTGTTTTAAAAGCTATGAATTAAATCTTTGATTTAAAGATTGAATGAGTTAATCCAATTTGAAATGGAATTGTTTGAAAAGTCGTAAATAAATCTTTATGAAAGATGGGTGAACTTTATGAAGTATATCTTTTTGTTTAAAGATTTGAAAATTATAATTTGTTTAAACCATTTGAAAGGAAAGTTTTAGGTTTTAAGTTGTGACTTAACTGAAATACCAATATCCATATGTTTGTACATATTGTGCTCATTAATTGGTTTAGCCGGGAGAGGACCTTGTGTTATATAATCCATTTCGAATAATGATACGACGTGTTGGATTGCATTTGAAGACCAGCGTTGAAGACCGAGTATTTGCGAGAACGATAGGATAACCCATCGATTGTCTCTACACTGAGTAGCTACAGTATAGAGATTCCCTAAGTGATGGGAATTCCGACCGGGATTGTGAATACCCAGATTGCAAGGGCTTCTTTGCAAGTGCCTTCGGTTATGTTCGAACCCGAAACAAACTTGTATGGATGTATGTCTGGCATTACACTTTGAGATGTAAAGCTGGTTTCTTTCAAATACATTTCTATTTGGTGGCGGAGAATTATTCTCCTAGCTTAACACCCATCTCTGTGACATACGAGCTCGGAGGTTATGTAAATGATGGTTACTAGTGATACATTCCCAATTTGGTAACGTGGCATACGAAGTGTTGCTGATCATTTGTTGATTAAAGCATGGCTTTGTGAAAAAACGTAGCTTTGTAGACGAGACTGCATCAGGACCTCACACCTCGAAAATGGTCGAAACAGGAAAGATGCAGCAAGGTTACAGGGGTAGCGCCCCTAGGGTATGTCCATTCCTTATGGAAAAGGGTGGTATAAAGGTATGGAGCCCAGATACTTAACTCGTGTGGACACCTTAAGCCTATTACTGCGTGATGATTGCGGATGAGAGCTCTTGGATAAAGGTTGCAAACGACCGAGAACGGCATATCTTAGGTGTTACTCCCGAGAAGGGGGGTACACCGGCCTTGTATTGGCAGAGAACTGAGGGATGGTTCTCGGGGCGTCCCTCCACAGGCGTACCCATGTGGCCTAGGAAGTTCCTTTGCCTGACCATTTGTTGGAAATCCAATCATCCAATACGAGCCCTTTACGATTGCAGTTGTGTTACCTGCCACCTCAGCTGGTAGCTATAGTAGGCATAGTATAATGGTACCTATGCTGGCTAAGATTAATATTATACTTTTGAAATGTTTTCTGCACTATGCACTAATAATAATATCAAATGGTTTTTGCGTATCAAGCATTTTTGACTGTCATAAGGAGAAATCTCCTCCAAGTGTGCGCTTGCAATGTGTGTGTGGTAGGGGGCCTTATGGCAGTTTCATTTTCCAAAAAGCATTGCGGATTTCAACTTTTCAAACCTTTTGTTGTTTGTTTTAAAAATAAAACTGTATTTGTTTGCTCATACCAGTCCCATGACTGACCCGGTGTTTATTGTTCCCTTCCTAAACTCTTGGTGCCCACAATTTTCCACACGGGCAGTCAAGAGTTGGGTTTTTCAGATAGTCAGATAGTAGATATCGATTGAGTAGTCTTCATCTTTCTCTTTGGAATTATTTGGAGTTTTCGGATTCATGACTAATCTGGATTGCTTAGCATTGTGCAACGTGATGGGTGGTTCGAGCTTCTAGATTGAGTTATTTGGTTTGGATCTTTGATGATGGAGAAGTTGTTGCTATTTGGAGTTATTGTTCCACTGCTATTTGCTTCCGCTGTTATATCTTATCTTTGATATTGTTGAGCATTATCGATAAAATTGTTGTATATCATATTTTGGATATTGTATCATTGGAGTTTGTATATGATCTTGTTCTTTTCCGTCTGCTGTTTTGTTATACTTCATGTGTTATAAGCTTCGGAGAATCGAATTTGAACGGTCTAATCTACGACATTCGAGTAAGAGTGAAGTATGGATGTCGATTTTCAAAAGCGAAAAATCCAGGTCGTCACACCTTTGCATCCAAAGGATTTGATAAGAGTAATAATTCAAATTGAGTGTGTTTTCTCACATTAGATTTCCCGACTGACTCGGGTGTTATTTTATAATAATGCTCGATTCAGACCGAGTATTACCGGCTCAAGTTTGAATGTTATGGAGCACAAGAGACGTTCTGGAGGAGTCTCAGGCGTATTCCACGTAATTAACTATATTCTACCGTGTGTGTGTGAAAGTGTATGTTCAGTACTTGTGAGGACAAGTTATTATAACTGTCCAGATTTGATTTGTTGACTGTTGTACTCTAGTGATTATATATATATTATAGTTATAGTTCCATTACATAAAAAATTGTTATTATATATTATACTTTGTCCCGTTGTGATTGTGAGATTCTATATTATTGTTTCAGTTTCTTCCACTGTCCTTTTCTTTCTCATAGTTATTCATATTTTCGTACAATTTGTGTTAGTCAAGTGATTTAATGTCAGCACAAAGGGTATTGAATGGCCGATCCCTACACATGGTATCAGAGCTTAGGTTGAGCGAACACATAGGCTTTAGTGGGGACTGCTCATTGGAGATAGGGTCAGTAGTGCCCTACAATGAGTCTGAGTGTATTATTGATATGAGCGCGTATTTGTTAATGAATATAAATTGTTTTATATTGTGTTGACTTATCGGTTGTATCTTTATGAATTCTAACTCTGAACAAGTTAAATCAACATAGTAGTGTTTTAAAGAGGGTAAATGAAATAATTTTCCCTAAATTATATTTGGATATAAAATAAATAATTTTCTGAAATTATTATACTATATCGATGTGGTTAGATGTAATTATTATAATTAGAACGCGATTATAAATTAGAATGGTCGTATGTGACCAAATTAAAAGGTATAAGTATGAATTATACAAATCAGTTAAAACTTAAATTTGATTCAAATAATAATTTGGAAATTTAAATCTCAAAATTATAGGAAATGTTTTCCAAATATTTTGAAATAACTAATGGCAATATCATTATGGAAATGTATTTGAAAAGAAAATATTTTTTAAATTGATTCTGAAAGTGATAAGGCCCTTGAACTCACTATAGTTGCTGGAAAATAATTTCGATGATAATCGCAACATCATCGGTGTTCGTTTTTGAGTTTCCAAGTGACGGATTGCTACAATAATAATTTGATATGAGGATTTTTGTTCGGAGGCAAAGATTGTTTTGTGAATTCCAGAGGGAATTTGTTTTGGATAAAAACTAGGTTTGGTTTAAATTTAAAATGTGTGATTTGGTTAGTGTGTCTATATATATGTGTGTGTGTGTGTGTGTGTGTGTGTGTGTGCGCGCGCGTCTGTGTGTTTTCAAAATGATTTGAAATGAAACCGGGTGTTTGAATTCTGGAATCCTTATTTAGATGTTTTAGGAAAATATCAAGAAATAAATTTTTGAACTTATAAGTTGGGAATTATATTAATAAGGAAAGAAATGTTAAAGTTGAAATTTTGGAATTGAATTTTAAATTAAGTGAGTTAAAATGAACTGTATGAATTGGAATTTAACATAGGCTAAGTTAAATAAAATTGGATTGGATTGGAAATGAAATTGAGTGGAACTAAATTTAAAATTTCAGTTGTAAAATTATTATATAACTGTAAGTTATAAATTTTGAATGGAATCAACTTAAGTATAAAATTGATGAAAGGTGAAAAATAAGTTGTGTAACTTATAAGGTTGAAAAGTGGAATTGAAAAACCAAAATAGAGATGGTCTGATATTTTTGTGAAGAAAAGGAAATTCCACTTGATGTAGAAAATAAAGTTGAGCTCAAGTTTGTGAGAAATGCAGATTACGGATCTTAAGGCTAAGATTAACAATAGAGGGAGGGTGAATAGTGTTAATAAAGAATTACAAAATCTTTTACAATTTATGTTAATTTAGACAAAAAAGTTTGGAATATACAGACACAGATATGATCACAGAAACAATCACAGATGCAGAAATAAAATAAAAGCAGTAAAGGAAAGAACACACCGGAATTTATACTAGTTCGGAGTTATCCTATATCCATTCCCACAACACAAGTACGGATCTCCTTTCAAAAGCAATAGTACAATTACACCCTCGGTTTCAAGGCTACGAGGTACACCCTCCAGAATTTCGATCCTCTGGGTAGAGATACTTGATTTCTAGGCCACAAGTTTACCCAATTAATTTACCAAGGCTACAATCACTCCTTTTCCCTATTGATTGATTTCCAAGGCTACAGTCGCACATTTTCTCGCTTTATAGATTACAAAGAAGTCTATAACTCCGAATAGCACTGAGAATCTTGTAGAGATAGCGATAGAGAATAAACTAGAAGTAATCGAGTATGATTCGATGTTGATTTCGGCATAGTAATGAAAAGAATATGTATTAAGAAATGAGAAACAAGAAGAGGATTTAAAACCAAAAAAAGTAATTAAAAATTCGTTGAAACTGACCCATATTTATAGAAGAACAACAGCCATGACCATTCATGAAGAGTTATGGCGAATAGACACTTCTTTTGAAATTTGAATTTTTGAATCAAACTGTCACCATGTCGACATGGTACCCATAGGCATGTTGACATCCCAAAGTATTTTATGATGTTTTGAATTTCTTTGAAAATAACATTTATCTTATATAAAAACTAATTTAAACGTTATAAATATACTTGACTATAGTTGAAATTCATAAGTAAATATAAAGAATAACATATATAGAATTTAACCATAATTTTATATTTAAATCTAAGTATAAATATATAAAAGTTAAATATATTATTAAAAAAGATAGTTTAAAATTAGGAGTAATTTGACTTTGAAAATGAAGATGTTTTTGAGGCTAAAATTATTTAAAATTAGGATCGAGGGTTTTGAATCTTTTAAAAGGAAAGTTTTGAAAACATTTTGAAAACAGGATATAATTTTGAAAAATCATATTGAATAAAAGTTAGCAGATACAAAACAATGTTCCATTATATTTTTCGTAGGTTCCATCCTACTTAGGTTTCCATCCCTTTAACGGGCTCGAAGTGGATTCCATTCCACGAATAAATTGGATTTTAAGATGCCAGTGCTTTTCTACGAGTTTTAACAAAAATTCATAATAATAATAAAAGATACTTATCTTTGAAATCTTGAACTCTTGATAGTCTCGATACTCATGAGTCTTCTATCTTGATATTTTATCTTGATATCTTGAATCTCTATACTGTACAGTCTTCATTCTTAGTACCTACATGGTTAAATCCTGCATATACATATATCTAAACTTATAATGTTAGTATTTATATTTTATAATCTATTCTAAGGTTGTTGTCATCAAAACCATCATCTCACGGACTAACAATCTCCCCCTTTTTGATGATGACAACCTTTGTTTATAAAATATTATTTCTATTCTAATAACTCCCCCTAAAACTAACAACTCCCCCTTAATCTATACCTAACTACCCTATTTTATATTTCTCCCCCTTTGTCATCAACAAAAACTTACTCCCCCTCATTCTTGGACTTCAGTACCTGCATTGATAGACTATACAACAGAATATATAGAGTAGGAAATAATTATACGCGATAAAAATTTAAAAATTATATACATTTCAATGTGTGTATATATATATGTTTTACACACCAATCTTCAGATCAATAAGAAATCAATCCACACAAAGTATCAATCCAAATCAGTTCCAACAAATTAAACAAAGTAAATAAAAAATCAAATATTACGTGGAACTTCCACCCATCCTTCTTCTCCAAAGATTGGCCTGCCTTAATAGCATCCCAATTATCATTGTCATTGGTGAGAGAGACAGAAGGATGTGCTTCGTTATCATCCTTGTGCAGAGAGGAGATCATCCATCGTATCGCATCGAAGTGCCTTTCTTATTCCTTCATCATCTGCATTTGACTTAATTCTTAATGACGCTGGTTTCCTAGAATAAATGAGAGAATATTCTTGAACGAATTAAGAGCTTCTTCAAGATTTTCAGATAATTTGTGAATAAGATTATCCATAGTTGAATTTGTGAAATAAATGGAGGATATAAATGATAAGAAATAAATTTCAGTGAAGAATTCTGGAAGAAACAGGTATATGTAGGTGTATAAATTCGTTTGAATTGAATAGACATGTGGTAGTTATTCAAATTTCAAATTCAAAATCAATTGCCATTTCTGACCAGTACATGTCGACATGGTCACATAGGGGATGTCGACATGGGTTAGTGAAATGTTATGACTAATTTGATTTTGTGAATAATTGTGTATATATATAATATACTAACATTTATTCTAGAGATAAGATAAGGTAGATAATAGAAAGGAAATTTCATTTCATTGCATACTACGATAATACAATGATTAAGCACACAACAAACTACATGAACATTCGAAATAAAGCAAACCAAAACAAATACAACAAGATACGAAAAGATAAAACTAGTTATATGATGAAGATGATGAAGATAGTCTAAGTTTCTTGCTGACTTTTGAAAAGAACTTGTTCATCTTTGAAGAAATGTTATCCAACTTTTTACTAACGGATTGTTTTAGAATCCGTTGATTCTCCACAATTATCTTTCGGTTTTTGAGAAGGGTTTTGTTGGATCGATTGGAAGGATATTCAATGCTTTCCAAAGAGACATTTCACCTTCTTCTTCTTCTTCAATTTCCATTTCATCCCCTTCTTCTTCTTCTTCAACTTCCTCTTCTTCCATTTCCTCATGAGCCAAACGCTCTTCCTTTTCGGTAAGTGTCTCATAAGGTTGAAAAACAAATGGAATTTTCAAAAGCGAAATGTTGGAATGACTGAAAACTTTTCTAGAAACAAACTCCTCGCCTTTGAAATCCACTCCAAAATAGCTAAAAATCGGAGTGAGATAAATTCCATGGTATAAAGTATTCTCACCCATTTTAAGATTTTTAGGACGAATTTCATCCAAAATAACTTGCGTCCAATTTACGTCATAGTTTCCGAAAATAGCAAAAAGTGCTTTGCAAACTTTTGAAGTAGGATTGTTAAAATTTCCCGATCTTGGGGTCAAAGTGTGTTGCAAAAGAAGACTAAAAATTCTTGCTTTTGGTCGAAAATTTCTATTTTTAAAATCAAAATCATCATCTCTTTCGAAAATGTGATGTAATGTCTCACGATCTTGTTCATCGATTTTAAAGTTAGAAAGATTCATTTCCGAACTCTTGCAATTGAGAATGGTACCCAAAAGATCACAATTCAAAACAATTTGAGTGCCTTTGTCACTACTTGTAACGACCTAGAAATTTTGTTAATTAAAATTCATATATTTAATTGATTTTAAATATTAATAAGTGAAATTTATAAGTCGAATAATTTATATTTCGAATAATTGGATTTAATTGGATAATAAAATCGATAATTTAATAGTTGAAAATACAGAAATAATTGAAAATCGGGTTTAATATGATTGAAAATGATTTTTAAAATTTTATTTAATCATATTGAAGTTATAGAGATGTTATAGAACTTTTAAAATTGAACTAAAAGTTTATTTGTGAAAATTGAATATTTTAATATTTAATTATCGACTGAAAAATAGCAAATTTTCGAACAGTCTCAGAATTGGACGAAACTAGTTCCATTAGATCCGTAATAGTTTGTTATTACTGGGTTTCAATTTTCGTAGCAATCGGAGTTTTCGTTTGACGGTGGCAGCTCGAAACGCATTGAAATTGTTTTAGTATTAATTTAGCGAGTTAAAATAGCCATTATTCAAATAGTCTCGGATTTTGACGAAACCTATTTCATCGGATCCGTAATGTGATATTATTGTAGGGTTTCAAATTTCATGTCAATCGGATTTACCGTTTGTCCGGGGCAAGCCATAATGCCTAGAAATTAGTTTAAATCGGTTTAATTTAAAATTGATCGTTTATTGCCATAACTCGCACAGATGATCGAATTAGCCTCCGAAACACGTTCCATTGTGTTCGAAACGAGGGGTAAACCTTAGAAACGCCCGTCGCCGTGCGAGATTTGGAGTTCGGAAAATCCAGGATGAATAGTGTTCGTTGAATTTCTATAAAAGCACCTCTATTCTCTCATTTGCAAATAAAGGCCAAAACCCTAGGGTTTCTGGTTGTAGCCGCCACTAACAAAAACAAAGGCCAGAAATTAGTTTGAATCTTCCCTCAAAATTTTCCAATCCGTAAGCAATTGTCAAAATCGTTCAACTGCAAAAATGAAGAGAAGGATAGGAGCTTCGAATCTATACGGTGAAGATGGGTTTTCGTCGACCAGAGGGGACGATAGGTGGCCGCGTTCAGCAGCAGTTCGTGCACGCGTTTCGAGGTGCAGAGGAGGCCGAGCTTTCACATGTTCTGGCCAAGTGTAGCCTGCTTGAAGGCCTTCAATATGGCACTCTCTGATCGATGTCTGGTGGCTCGAGTAGGTGGTGATATTTCAAGATAAAGGGCGGCTCATGGGTTTGGTACGTGCGTACAAAAACTGGGCAGAAGAGGATGATATATGCGGCCGAGATCTGAGGGTTGTAATGGACGGTCCAGATGCATTTTAGGTGAAAATAAATAAAGAAAATGTAAATTAAATTGTAATTTAAATCACGTGATGTTTAAAATGTTGTAACTTGTCCATACGAGGTCGGAATTAAACGAAACTTTTTGCATTGGGTTTGTATGGACGAACACTATGCAATGGAGCTGGATTGGAGTTGTTTGGAGCTAGTTTGAATTTTGGGCAAAATTAAACGGGTGTTTAATTTTATTCGTAATAAAACACTGAAACGGAATTGAAATCAAGGTAAGAACTTCTCACTCAATCGAATTAGTTTCGATTTTCATTTTAAATAGTTAGATTTAAAATTGTTGATTGTATGCCTGGATGATAAATTATTATCTGTTGATTGTTGAAATAGACATTATGCGCCGTTAGTAAGCGGATGTTATTTATTAAAAACATATACCGCGATAATTCCAACTTATATGGAGTTGGTATTGTATATGTACTTGGAGTTGATTTCCCGCATTATATAGCGGATGAGAATCTATTGTGCAGCCTATTAAGCGGATAATATTTTTATAAATCCCATGTATGCGATATTTCATCTTGAAACGAAATTGGTATTGTGCTAACATCTTTGGATGCAGGAAACATGTTAGAGGGATCCAACTGGATTCCTCAAACATTTGAATTGGTTTCAATGTTGTGCGTTGATCTATTTGTTGATCTATTTATAATCTGCGTGATTATCTTTGTGATTGAGATTGTTAAAGGATAAATTTTAGCCGAATATATTTTGGTATCGTTAGATGCCGAAATTAATTAAAATTGAATTTTTGAAAACTTAAGTTGAGAATTCAGAATAAAATTTAATTTTGGAATTTATTCATTTTAAATAAATAAACGTTATAATTTTTATTATTATAAAAATGATATTTTTGGAAAATAATACTTAAGTATGATTTTGGAGTTATATAAGCTTTAATAACAATTTGTAAATTATTAAAAGGATTGGTTTATTTAAACAGGGATTTTTGAATTATTATAAATGATTTATCTAAAATATTTATAAAATTGATATTTATAAATATAAAATATTGGAATTATAAAACAAGTTTTTTATAAGCGTTAAAATGGAATATAAATGGATTTTATAAGTGAATGAAATCTATATATTTATAAATTATGGAATTATAAAATGAATAGATTTTATAAAATAAAAGATTTATAAGTAATTAACTTCTAAATTGGAATTTTGCATGTAAATGGAATATGGATAGAATTAGTAAATAAAGTGATTTTAAAAGTTGAAGTTGCCATAAAATATAAATGGAATTTATAAACGTTGTTTTATAAATCTGAAAACGACTTATTTTGATAATTTAATTATTATAGCTTATTAAAGGAAATATATCCACGATTTTGGACAGTGGATAATCCTTTAAATAAAATATGCAGAAATGTTGAATTTGGATAAGGAAATATATCCACGATTTTGGAAAGTGGATAATCCTTTAAATAAAATATGTACAAATGTTGAATTTGGATAAGGAAATATATTCACGATTTTGGACGGTGAATAATATATTAAAGAAATATTTTGGAAAAGTGGTATTTTAAATAGAATTAAAACGATTCAAAAACGTTTTAAATTGTGTTAAGTATCGAAATCATAGATTTCAACATTTATTGTTGAAATAGACGTTTTCGAGAAATATAACGAAATGGTGGACTATAACACTGTTGTTATAGTAAATGATTTCCGAAAGGAAATGTTTTATATATAGCATTGGGATTTATATATCTATTTAAGCTCGAATCCCTATACTAGTGATTTTGGGTTGTCGTAACGATGTTTTACGTAACATTCGTCTTGACCCAAATAAATGTGTTTAAGAGAATGATTTCTTAAAGAATGAAATATATACTTGACTAGATTTAAATATATTGAATATTTTCAAAATATTGAAAATAAATAGATTGGTGAATTACTTATTATTAAATAAGTATGGAAATGTTTTTCCAATATGAAGTGAATGTTTTGAGATTTTTATCCTTTAAAGATAAATTGAAAATGAATATTAGAAATCGATTTAAAAATCGTATATTCATAGATATTTTGGAATTGTAAATTCACTATGGAATTTATAAAAGAAAGGGAAATTAGTTAAAAATAAACGTTGATTTATTTTGAAGTGTGGAAATTAATTTACGGATTTGGAACGTAAATTTAATAAATTGGTAAGGATTTATTTAATTGGCTTAAATGAACCATTTCGAAATGAAAGTTGTAAGGGTGTAAATTTATTTGAAATTGGTTTTCAAATGGTTGAAGTGTAGGATATATATCTTATAAACATATTTTTGAAAGTAAATAATTTGGGAAATTATTTGAAATCGGGTGATGTTGTGAATACTGATTGATAGTTAAATAACCGACTATCAATATTGACCTTTAAATAGCTATTTGTTGTGAATTGGTTGAAATTGAATACTACACTTATTTTTAAAATAAGCGCTCATTATTCGGGTTAGCCGAGAAAGGACTTTGTAGTCGTATTGTGACGACCCGACTTTCCACTCCCGGAAAATCGCGTCATCTTTAAGAAAGAAAGGGATAGAAAAGAGAAAAGATAGAGAAGAAGAAGAAACAACACATCAGAATCTAAACAGCGGAACGAATAAATTATATTAATCAATAATACTTTACATAGTATCATATACATCAGAGATACACAGCATAATCAACTCATTCTAGATAGTTATAAACACCTGTCTAGTTATACAACTCAATACAATACAACTCAGAGAACACACAGCGGAAAACATATATACATCTACACGTTGAAGCCTCCTGCTCCATTGCTCCTCCAGAATTCGTCAAGCCAACTTAAAATCCTAACCTGAATTCCCTTGGCTACTCGTAAAAATTTGAGTACCCAAGAGTTTAAGAAAAACAGAATAAACTCCGGGTCAGACATGGGTCTGGTGTGAGTAAACGGGTTAAAGTTGCTTAACTTTAAAAACCTTTTGAAAGAAAAGGTATCACGTAAGACATCCCACACATAAACATGGAAAAGTTTTTACCTTACGCTAACCAAAACATTTGATAGGAAATCCGATGATATTATAATAGTGTCTAGGGTTCTCAAATAAATATGAAATCGCCGAAATTGTTACATCTATTAAATTCCAGCTACTAGCCACAAAAGTGGGTAATACAATCAAAACCGTTGGCACTTATTGGATTTTGGATTCCATACAATGGCAGGGCTACTGGGGTACCGCCCGTCACAGTACGTGGCCTAGATCACCGTACCGAGGATTACTCCCAATCCCCTGCAACACAAAGCCGGACCCATTCCTTACTGAACAGTTCCGAATAAGACAACCCCGACGGTTGTAGCTATTCAACCGTCCATACAGCCGAAATAAAAGGGACCTCTAGATAGTGGTAAATCTTACTCTCCAGTGGGTGCGACCCACGAAGCCTTGCTGCACCTCCCCTGTTTTAGCCATTCCCGGTTGATGAGGCTTGAGGTTACGATTACCTATATAGGACATATCACTTAGAATGCTCAACGTCCACCTGACGATGTTCTGAAAGCATTCAATCCATAGAAGTTCGTTCCGGGTTCGAACGAAACCGAAGGCATTATCTCGTTACCCTCATTTTGGAATCACCCTCAGAGTTAACGACAATAACCCTTGCACTCTAATTCTTCATCTCGAATCTATAAGGTCTATTCCGTCAACTCATTACGGAATCACCCATAGAGTTATACTGACGTATAGCCCTTACACCTCGAGTCTTCACAAACTCCACTTTGACTCACGACCTAACGTTATTTGGAATCGATGTGGTTTTCGGATATCCAAATATGGAAACCCGATCCCGGTCTCATCGAAATCCAAAGCGTGTCTTTTAGGTCCAAGTTGTTTTAAAGGTTTTAAAATAATTAAATTCAACTATTTATATACACAGAATAGATAATCCACAGGCCACAATTGATAATCAACATTATCAAATAACAGGTAATTCCTATAATCCATATCGTAATAGATAATCCATATATCAATATTCCAATTGATAATCACAATTCAACCAAGCATTCATATCACACAACCATACTTATCTCATTATTGAGATCACACAGCATTCAAGAAAATCAATGTCATTCAATCATTCATAAGCAATGATTAACTCAAACCATAACATAATTAATTTAAAATGAATTAAATTAATTATCTCTAATTAATTTAAAGTGAATTAAATTAATTACCTAATCACTTAATTAATTTAAAATTAATTAAATTAATTACCTTCATCAAAATAAATCTTGCTTAAATTAACATTAATTAAATCAATTAATTCATCATAATCAACCTTGATTAATTAACTTTTAATAAAGTGATTAATCCTTAATTACTTTCATTAATCATATCAATTAATGAACCTTAATTAATTAATCATGCTCAGATTAATTGCTTTTAATGAATCAACTTAAATACAGTAATTAGTTATTCCTAATTACTTCTTAATTACTTTATAAATCCTTTGATTTAATACCCAAGTAATAATCCATTAATTACTTTAACAAGTAATTATTCAAAAATTATTTCCAAATCAGTAATTTATCTAACTCAAATACCTCTGTAATTAATCAATTACTTATCTTAAGTAATTAACCTTAACAAAACTTCATTAAGTAACATACTTAATCATTTATCAAGTGACTATTCTTAATTAATTAACAAATTAATTAACCTACTTGATCAAACTCATCTCATAAAACAAAATTGAGTAATTCATTCCTTAATTACTCATTGACCAAATTAATCTTTAATTAATAGATTAATTATCTCCAACTATTAATTAATAAACCTTAATTATTAATCAATCCTTTAATCAAAAGTAATTAATCACTAATTACTTTTATAATTAATTAATTAAACTTAATTAACTAATTAATTAACTCTTAATCATAAATTAATAAACTTAATTATTAATTAACAATCTTAACTACCAATTAATTAATCCACAAATGTAATTAATTAATCCTTAATTAATAATTAATTAACCTTAAATAAAAATAGTTAATTAATTCCTAATTAACTAACATTATAGATTAATAATCCTTTAATTGTTAATTAAGAAAAACTTAATAAAACCTTTATTAAGCATTAATTGATTACTATTTTAATTGACTCCTAATTACTTAATTAATAAGTAATTACAATTTAATTAAACATTAGAAATTAATTAAATTATCATCTTAATTAATAGTTAATTAAATAAATAATTATACTTAATTAATTACTTAATTAACCCCTTTTTATATAATAATTAAATAATTTAATTAAACTTCCTTAATTTACTAACTAATTTCAAATTATAAATACTTAAATATTATTTAAGATAAAATATTATCTTAAATAAATCTTGAAATTATAAGAAATCATTAATTACTTTCTCTAATTATTAATTAACAAATCTAATAAGTTATCTTTAACTTTATTAGTTAATTAATAGAAACAAATATAAATTTCCTTTATTATTCCCAAAATGAGTTTGAAAACAACACTAGCTAAAACATTTAAAAAATCATATAAATTTCATTTATAAACAAATTCAATTTCAAAAACCAGAATTTTACTTTAATTTAAACTATTTAAAGTTTAAAACTTATTCATTTAAATTTTAAATTTTTGTTAACACTTTATTTTGGGTTCAACCCTTACTGGAATCTAAGAAAATAAAGCTCAAGGATTTAAAATCCTTAAAACTATTTAAATAAAACTTTAAAAAAAACTGTTTAAAACAAACAGTTAATCAAAACACAACAACACCCTGTAACCACGTGAGCTATAACTCGAGCCATAACTAAATGTACCCGAGTCCCACCCCGAGTCTCCTCCCTTAATTCTCGAGACCTGCTTCGAGAAAACCAAGCAACCCCAACAAAATCCAAACCACTGACACCCATCCTCCCTGTGCAAGTGCACAGGCACCGGGACCACCACCGGTCAACGACGAACCCACCGATGAGTCACTCTACCACCCTACAAGCCTCCACGACCCACCAACTTCAACACTTACCCCGATTCCAAAATCGAGTACCCATTGTCGAAACAAAACCTAAACATCATCAGGACATTCAACTGAACCCACGCCTCCGATCATCTAAAATCGCCACCACTCCGGTCATGGGTTTCCGACCGACCACACATTCTTCACCCAAAATTGTATCAAGCTCGATGCAGTAATGAAGGCGCAATAGCTCAATTCCCAGCAAGTTCTCAAACTAGGTTTGAATCAAATTTTGAGAAATTTCAAACTTCTTGGTTATTTATAAATTCTTCACCTATTTTTCCAACACTCACTGATGCTTCAACTAACTCTACCCAAAATCTCGAACACTCCAAATATACAAATCAACAGATTTTGGCAAAAACCCAAATTCCAGACAAAACCCAATTACACAGTCAATACAATTTTAACAATTGTGATTTTATTTTTAAAATTCATATTTCCCAGTGACAATCCAGATTATATAATTAATTCATCTAATTTCAACATTTGTTTTCAAACATTGGATATTAATTGTCACTGCATTGTTTGTTTTCCAGGTAATTTTGAAAAACAGAATCCTAGTTTTATTTTCAGTTCTTAGTTTATACTTAAACAAACTTATTTGTTTAAGTCTCAGGCTTAACAGTTGTTTACATAGAGACAGCTTGTAGTTCTTACTATCCCTTAAATTTTGCAGTAAGATGAAACAGAGAAGATTCATGAAATAAAACATGCACAGATTCAAGGCATACAACACATATTGTATATTTATTTACTTAGAGAACAGAGGCAAACTTATATAAAATAAGGATTATCACAAACTCGTATGCAACATAAAATTTACTACTTAAATTTTTGTAAAATGTTTACTCACCTCAAATTAGAAGTGCAGAGAACTTGAAAAAGAACAGGAAGCCTTCAAACTGAAATTGCTTTCCAGATTTTGTATTTTGAAAATTGATGCAGACATAGAATTTAAAACTTGCTCAGACTCTTGAAAACATGTTGTAGATTTTGTTTTGAGGAGATGATAACAAGGTTGTATAATTTGTTTCTTTTCTTTTCTTGGAGTAGATGGCAGGTATTGATTTCAGTTTGGGAACATTACATGCATCAGAAACTTGCTTACAGTGCTTGGTGATTTAGGAGGTTACAGATCTTGGTTTTGAGGATTTATAGGCTTTGCATAAAGATAGTTACAGGGAAAACATTTAGATTTGAAAAGAGTGATTTCTGGTTTAGATTTTGTTTTTGGCAAATCTGAAAATGGATCAAAGAAAATGGAAGGGAGGAAAGGATATAGGTTTATATAGATTTGTTTTAGATTTGTATTATAATTAAATAAAAATAAAAAGGAAATACGACACTTGTCTCCTATGTTACTAATTACTTAACACATGTACTTAATATGCATATAAAATGAACACATGTCCTAGTTTATTTAATTTTATTCTAAAAGAAATTTAAAACCCTTTTAAAATTAATTTCCTAATTACCAATATGTTTTTCTAAATTTAAAAATGCTTTTCTAATTAAATTTCTAATATACAAATATATTTATATATTTAGAAATGTATGCTAGATTTATAATACAATCTTTAAAAAGAAATGAAACCAAATATAATTTAAATATAAAGTTATATACAACATGTTATCCCACTTTTTGGTCAAAACTGGAATATCAATGTTGTACGCGTTTCCACCACGAACAAACCAGGAAGTACAGAGATATAAACAAGCAAGCATGCATAAGTCCGGAATTCCACTAAAATCTCAAGTTCATTCGGCAGAGCAAAGGCATGCTTCATTCGGCATATCATATCCGGCCTCCCCTTGGTTCATTCGGCACTCCCTAAACCAAGCTCATTCGGCATCCCAAGCACTACCGGACCGGCCTCCCCCATAGTCCTACCGAACCAAACGACTCCGAAGCCGGTCCAAACTATCACCAACCAATCACCGGACCAAGGTGATCACCGAACCAACCTTCCACTACGACCGATCCAGAAGACTACCGGACCAACTTCAACACCGCCATCGGACCACCTTGGCCGAACCAAACCCCAACTTATCCAAGCATAGCCGAATAAAAGCCATGCCGAACCAGATGATGCTGGACCAGATTGCTTCAGCCCAGGCCCGCTAGCAGCTATATACTTCCAAGCCCCCTGCCTCGTACCTCACTCTATAAATAGAGGGGCAGGGGTACAACAATGAGAGAGAAGTTTGAGAGCTCAAACCTGGAAGGAACTTTCAAACAACTTTCATACACTTGTACTACAAGCTTTGTACTTGTAATCGGATTGGAAAAGGAGAATAACATATAAAGTGGACGTAGGCACACTTTGGCCGAACCACTATAAATCTGCGTGTCTTTTACAGTTTAGCCCCTACTTTTTACGTATTTGCATACACCACCTAAATCAATACGAACAACATAAAATCAACTAATTCATACGACTTGGAGTTGTTTGATCATCTTTTGTGCAAACATATTTGGGTTATTTGCTGAGATCTGTAATTTGTGTTTGAATATCGCTGAATTATATTCATACACTGGTGCTTTCACGACTTTGGGTGTTTGCGGCCATTTTTTACGCAAACATTTTGGTGCTTTCACTGAGAAGAACCAGCTCCCGCTACATCGGATAGAGGTTTAGATTTGGAAGACGATGACTAGGCAAAACAGTAGAAGGCTAAGGGCTGAGAGAAGCCAACAAGGAGGAAGTCAACAAGCATCCTCCGGAGGTGAGGAAGGACCGGCTTCGATCTACATAACCCGGGATGAAATGGAAGCCATAACAAATTCACTGCAAGAGAGGTTGCTGAAAAGTCAACAGGAAATGATGCAAACTTTCTTGGAGCAAATGAGAGCTGCAGGGATGCAGAATTTAGGAGCAGCTACAACGGCTATGGATGCAGGACAAGAAGCTAGGGTTATGGAACCCAACGAAGGACAAGATACGGAGCCAGGTAGCAATCAACAAGGGCTTGGGGGCAGGCCCACGGGATTCAACACAGGAGAACCTTTGGAAGGAGTTCAACAGGCTAGAACCAACGTTGCTGCTAACGAGCCACACGAAGAGTATGTACCGGAGTTCCCTCGGGGGCAACCCCCGATAGACAACGGTGGATTGGTAGATATAATCAGGAAGACTGTGCGAGGTGGTTTGACCAACGGAGACTTGGAAGGAGTAAACAGGAGTCCGTTCACTCGGGAAATAAGGATGGCTCAGAACCCACCTAAGTTCAAGCTACCTAGCGTGGAGGTATACAATGGCAAGGAAGACCCTACGGATCACTTGATGAGATACACTAGACACATGGAGGTGCTGGGGGCATCGGAGGAGGTGATGGCCCGATGCTTCCCTTTGTACTTGACGGACTTAGCTGCAATGTGGTTCAGGCAGCTGGAAGAAGGATCTATCAGGACTTGGAGGGAATTGGTGGAAAGGTTTTTGGGACAGTTTCGGGTTCATGTCAAGAGACCGAAGAATGTGATGACATTGACGTCGGTAAGGCAAAGGATGGATGAATCGCTTAGAGCTTTTCTAACTCGATTCAGTGCCGCAGTTGCTTCGGTGGATCGGCCCGATCCATCGATGGTTTTAATGGCAGCAGTATCAGGAGTCAGGGAGAACTCGGATTTCAAGGTATCTCTGATACGAGATCCCCCACGGAATCTCGACGAATTCTTTCATGAGGCAGAAAGGTTCCTTCGACAAGAAGATGCGAGTTCGGATTTAAAGTTGAAAAAGGTAAATGCAGTTGAAGGGGGAGGACCATCCAGCAATGGTTCGGATAAAAACAAAGGAAAAAGGAAGTTGGACGATGATTCTGGAAATGCTAGGAAGCAATGGAAGGATCCAAAGTTTTCCACATACACAGGATTGAACGAAACACTGGAACGGATATACCTGGATACTCGAAATCGCCTTCATTATCGGAGGCCGGCTAGGAGAGAACCAACAGAACGGGAAAGGACATCAGGAAGGCACTGCCTCTTCCATGATTTGGATGGACACGACACCAACAGCTGCAGGCACTTAAAGGACATAATTGAGGAACATGTAAGGAATGGACAACTGCCGCAATATGTTGGACCTCGGAATGCAACGGCGAGGCAGGAGCAGCTGCCGCCTACCTCAAGCTACGATGGTGGGAGGCCCAGGAATGATGGTCGGTTGATCGTCCCTTGACCAGGTTAACATAAAATAAGTAGCAAACTGTTGGCAAGCAACCAAGTCATTTACACATGTACGGGGACGGAGATAGCCCCTAGGCATGCTCTGAATGATAATGGGCTGCGATGCTATGGTTTGTGAAATTTATCTTTTGCTTTTGGATTGGACACTGCTTTTTTCTTTTTGGTTTTCGGTTTTGGAGCTTGGATTGAGCTCCTGGTTTTCCTTGCTTTTTGATTTGGATTTTCCTTTGGACAATTGTTTTCGGTTTTGGATGTTAGTTTGGATTTCTGTTTTTATGGTTTTGGATTTGGATTTTGGATTTGGATTTTGGATTTGGATTCTGGATTTGGATTTTGGATTTGGATTCTCGATTTGGATTTTGGACTTGGATTTTGAGTTGGATTTTAATTGGATTTTTATCTGACTTTTGATAAACGGTCGTCGGGTATGGATTATGCCTGGCAAGGGGTGAGTCGCTTTGCCCGAACGTGGTAAATTGACTCATTCAGGTCGTCGAGTATGGACTATGCTCGGCAAGGGTCCGGAGTGACCAGGATTCGGCCTAGGACTTAGGCCCTATATTATCAATCGTTATTTTCAGGTCGTCGAGTATGGACTATGCTCGGCAAGGGTCCGGAGAGACCAGGATTCAGCTTAGGACTTAAGCCATGGCATCACACAGCACCCAGGGACACTGGGTCAAGGTCGTCAAATGTGGATTACGCTTGGCAAGGACCCGGAGAGGTTAGCACCCAGGGACACTGGGTCAAGGTCGTCAAATGTGGATTACGCTTGGCAAGAGCCCGGAGAGGTTAGCACCTAGGGACACTGGGTCAAGGTCGTCAGATGTGAATCGCACTTGGCAAGAACTGGAAGAGGTTAGCTCAACATCCAGGCACACTGGACCGAGATCGTCAGGTGTGGATTATGCTTGACAAGAATTTGAAACTGAACATCGACTCGGAGCAGTCAAGGATGATATTCTCCGGCAATGTGATTATGGACTTCGAATAGTGGATTCGGAATTATTCAAAACACGCCTTGTTATCACAAGGCATGTTTTGGGGGGCAAAGTGTTATCCCACTTTTTGGTCAAAACTGGAATATCAATGTTGTACGCGTTTCCACCACGAACAAACCAGGAAGTACAGAGATATAAACAAGCAAGCATGCATAAGTCCGGAATTCCACTAAAATCTCAAGTTCATTCGGCAGAGCAAAGGCATGCTTCATTCGGCATATCATATCCGGCCTCCCCTTGGTTCATTCGGCACTCCCTAAACCAAGCTCATTCGGCATCCCAAGCACTACCGGACCGGCCTCCCCCATAGTCCTACCGAACCAAACGACTCCGAAGCCGGTCCAAACTATCACCAACCAATCACCGGACCAAGGTGATCACCGAACCAACCTTCCACTACGACCGATCCAGAAGACTACCGGACCAACTTCAACACCGCCATCGGACCACCTTGGCCGAACCAAACCCCAACTTATCCAAGCATAGCCGAATAAAAGCCATGCCGAACCAGATGATGCTGGACCAGATTGCTTCAGCCCAGGCCCGCTAGCAGCTATATACTTCCAAGCCCCCTGCCTCCTACCTCACTCTATAAATAGAGGGGCAGGGGTACAACAATGAGAGAGAAGTTTGAGAGCTCAAACCTGGAAGGAACTTTCAAACAACTTTCATACACTTGTACTACAAGCTTTGTACTTGTAATCGGATTGGAAAAGGAGAATAACATATAAAGTGGACGTAGGCACACTTTGGCCGAACCACTATAAATCTGCGTGTCTTTTACAGTTTAGCCCCTACTTTTTACGTATTTGCATACACCACCTAAATCAATACGAACAACATAAAATCAACTAATTCATACGACTTGGAGTTGTTTGATCATCTTTTGTGCAAACATATTTGGGTTATTTGCTGAGATCTGTAATTTGTGTTTGAATATCGCTGAATTATATTCATACACTGGTGCTTTCACGACTTTGGGTGTTTGCGGCCATTTTTTACGCAAACACAACATTGCAAACTTATTTTTAAATGCTATTTCAAAAGCCTTGCATTTATTTTACAAATCAAATTTCTATAAAAGAAATAAAACAAATCTTATTTTAATTAAAAACATTACCTATGTAATTTAAAACCAAACCATATTATCCTTTATTTAAATATGAATGTATACCTTTAAATTCAAATTTATATTCCTTTACAAAGTCAAATCAAATCTAAATCAATATAAACAACTATTATAAATAAACTCATTATTGTTTACAAGCGATATATCCTATTTTGAAATCAATTTAAAATACACAGATTTAAATATAAAGATATAAATGTAATTTAAACACACTTATAAATTTTGAAAACAATATATCAATTTAGAATTGGTTTACACAATACAAAATAATTATTCTTAATATCAAACCAATTTATAACCAAAGTTAAAACATTACTTGGTTAATTATTTTTGAAAATTACAATTTATCAATTCAAATAATTTTAAATTAAGAGATTATCAGCATTTTAAACTCCTGAAAATTCCGGGATATTACACGTATAACCCATTCCGAATAATGATACATCGTAATTGTGACGAACCATCCTTCAACTACCAGAAAGACGTATCATCATTAAGAAAGAAAGGGACGAGAAAATAGAAAAGATAGAGAAGAAAGAACAACAACCTCGGAATCTCACAGCGAAAAGGAACAAAATATAATATATCACATAACTATTACATAATTTTACATATATCTGAGCTATACAGATCGTACATCACATACTAGACAGTTATAAACTCCTGTCTAGTTAACACAAGTCAATATACAATACAGATAAACAGCTCAGAGATATCAACACAGCGGAACACCATATATATACATATGTCTACAACGTAGAAGCCTCCTGCTCCATTGCTCCTCCAGAATCCGTCAAATCTAACCTGAATCCCTTGGCTACCCGTAAAAATTTGGGTATCCGAGAGTTTATGAAAACAAAATATAAACTCCGTGTCAGACATGGGTCTGGTATGAGTAAACGGTTTAAAGTTGCTTAACTTTGAAAAACATTTGAAAATAAATATATCACGTAAGACTCCCCACAAATAAATACGGGTAAGTTTTTACCTTACGCTAACCAAAACATTTCATAGGAAAACCAGTGATATTATAATAGTGTCTAGGGTTTTCAAGTAAATAGAAAATAGTCGAAACTGTTACATTCATTAAATTCCAGCTACTAGCCACAAAAGTGGGTAATACAAATCAAAACCATAAGGTCTCGTAGGGAAAATGGATTTCCAACAATGGCAGGGCTACTAGGGTACCGTCCGTCACAGTACGGGGCCTAGATCACCGTACCGAGGATCACTCACGACACCCTGCAACACAAGGCTGGAACTGTTCCTTACTGAACAGTCCCGAACAAGATAAACCCCGCGGTTCTAGCTAGCAAACCGCCCACACAGCCGAAATAAAAAGGGACATCTAGACAGGGGAAATATCTTGTCCTGCTTGGGCATGACCTACCTAACCTTGCTACATCTCCCCTGTTTTAGCCATTCCCGGTTGATGAGGCTTGGGACTACGATTACCTTAAAAGAACATATCACTTAGAATGCTCATCGTCCGCCTGACGATGTGTTGAAAGCATTCAATCCATACAAGTTCGTTCCGGGTTTGAACGAAACCGAAGGCATTATCTCATCACACTCATTTTGGAATCACCCTCAGAGTCAACGACGATAACCCTTGCATTCTGAAACACCATCTCGATCACAATTTGATAAGTCACGACCTATCGTTTAATTTGGATCGATGTGGTTTTCGGAGAATCAAAAATTGATTCTTCCGATCCCGGTCTCATCGGATCCAAACGCCATTTTAGGGGCCAAGTTGTCTATTTAACTTAACAGTTCAATTTAAATATTAAGAATTAACATAACAGATATATCAGATAAATCATACACAGTTATCACAGATATCCATAATATATCACAACATATCACAGAACTATTATCAAACAGATATCACAGTCAATCAAACATAATTATCAATGCATACCAAACAGTTTGGTTTTACTTAACTAAATTATGTGCTTAAGAATAAACTACTTTATTCTGCTTAATTAATTACTGATTGATTTACTTATTAATGAATAATTAATTAATTAGTTATCATTAATTATTAATTTATTAGTCATCTAATCTTTAATTACTTATTAAATTAATTAACTTCTATTCATTTACTGTTACTTAATTACTCAGTTAATTAATTGATTCTTAGTTATTAATTATTAACTTCCTTATTAATAGTCACAATCTTATTACATATTTACTTATCATAGAGTATTTAATTAATCATTTATTTACAATTAATGAATTATCAATAGTTGAATCATTTATCTTTACTTAATTACTTAAGTAACTATCATTGATTAATTAATCTTGAAGAAATTAACTAACGTTCTTAAGTTAAGTTGATTAAACATATGATTTATTTCTGATTTCAAATTTAATTTAAAGGTATTATTTTAATTTAATTACGAGTATAAGTTAAATTTTAATAACCTTATACTTTTTACATTAATCATCATCTTCCTTTACAAACCTTACTTTACTAAATTTTTAATCAAATATTAACTTAAACTAACCAAGATTTATTCTCTTAATTATTCTTATTCTTTGTAAATCAAAATACTTAAGTATTTAAGCGGAAACAAACAGACTCGAGACAAAAAGACTAAGTTGACCAGAGAACTTCCCAGGCAAAACTCGAGTTAGACTCGAGCATTACTATGATTTCCCCGAGTTCTCCCCTGCGTCCCTCTCTCTTACTCTCTATCGTCTTCATTGCCTGTTCCCATTCTTCCTTTTTTTTTATAGTTGTAAATCGAACTGCCGTAGCCACTCACGTATTCGACCCGGAGGCAACCAAAGGAAGACTCGAAGCGACCTCACAAAGCCCCCGAGCAACCCACAAGCGATAACCAAGAAACGAAACCCAATGCACTGATCACCACCGTGCACGTGCACGGTGGTTCGCGTTGCCATCGGCGACTCGCACCTACCCCCACAAACCACAAAACGTCACTACTACTAAAAACCAAACCCAAAACCCTTCGAAGATTTCTAGATCAGAAAATGACCTGATGCTTGAACACGAACCAAAAACGCCTCACCGTAAATCCCCTCGCGCGGCCACCATCCATCACCAGAGGTGATGAATCTCTACCAAAACGTCACTCACATCCTCCCCTAGCTCCACCTAAAATCGTCTTCCACTCGGTTTCATGATGATGCCGAAATCAAAATTTACAGAGTATGAAAAATATTAGCTCTAAAACCCTACTTTAGTCGAAATTTCCAAATCCATGTATTCGAAAATTTGTTTGACATTTTTCTGGAATCACATAGATTACAAACTTGCATCCTATCAATTTACAGCAATTAAAATTAACTCGATCTTCCTAAATTTGCAAAAACCCATTCTAGTTTCATTATAAAACTGCTCTTAAATTCCTTGCTTAAAAATCATAATTTTTATGTTAAAAATCATTATTATGTGCATGGAACCTAAATATGTTACTGAATTTACAATTTTAAACATTTGAAATTTCAACATTGATTCTTCTTTAATGTAACTTGAAGATACAGTGTTTATAACATACTGTTAAACTCCTAAAACAAGTTTACAGGCCTATGTTGAGGATAACCACATGTATCAGCAACAACATTAAAGTTCAAACACTTATATGGACAAGTATTTATAAATATCTTAGCTTTTCTTTGTTCAGATAGTCAAAAATCTTGAAGAACAACTACCTGTACTACCAAAGCAACAGGAAATGCCCAAGGCTATTTATATAAACAATATCAAAGCACAAACCATTTATAAACTAAAGACACAAGTTTAGATTTAAAAATAGGTAAGTTTACTCATCGAACAATTTGAACAGAAGTGATGTTGAAGAAACTGCTGCAGTTAAGACTTTCCTGAAATCTTCTTTTGCTTCTCTCTGTTTTTGAATTAATTTTAAGTTTGCCAAGCAACAAATGGTTATCCTCTCCCCTTATTTGATTCTCAGGTATGTCTTTTAAGTTTAAGTTTTTATCCATGAACTGATGATATATAGGTAGATTTATATAGAAGCTACTAATCAGGTTGTAGCTGGCCAGTTAGTATTTATTTGTCATTTTTCTTTAATTGGTCAAGATTTATACACTGCAGAAAGAAAATCATGACAAGAATTTCGGGTGCATGTACTAGTTTAACAATAAGTTGTGCTATAAAACGTTCATGATCTTAATTATGATAGCAAGAAATTAATGGTGACTGATACTTACTTTGTATAGTACAAAGATATTTATGTTATTTTCGGCCAAGCCTGTTTTGTGAGACACAGGGTTTGTTTTATGATATTGAAGTAAAACCTTTGTTTCCTGATGCATAAAACTGTATAACAGTACATAAGTTTTATATCTAATTTGTCTTGTTTATATTATCACACTTGTACTATATGTTTTTCCTTTCTTTCTTACATGTTTGTTCAGCCTGACTTTGTAAGATACAGGTTTTGTTTTTATTTTCTTCGAAGTGAAAACTTGGTTTTCTTATACCTATAAATTGTACAAAAGCACAAATATGTTTATTACTGGTTTACATTTATTTTTTGTTTATGAAATTTTTCTCTGGACAAACACTTAATTGCTGTACAAACTTGTATGTGTATTAGGAAATGCATAAAGATTCTTATATTTGACTTTGTTTTCTTATGCATAACTATAGTTAATTTTATTATTCCATACTCCATTTATTTGTTCATTTACACTGATATTAATATTATAGTGTTCTCATGTTCATACACTTGTATTAATATAGTTCAAGTTATAACTTATATTCGTAAATTTATATCTTAGTTGTATTTTATATTTTATAATTTATGGTTTATACTTATGTTTATAATTATGATTCATACTTGTTTTTCATGTTTATGTTTATAATCAATTATATTGTTTTAAACTTATGTGTTAGATTTCCATGTTTACGTTAATATCACTACGTTTGTTTATTTTTAAACTTATCATCTTAAAAACTAAAATTGTATTCATATAGATTATCAAATAATAAAATATTGAATCTTTGATTTGATTTTACTGAATAAGACAGATTTTGTTTTAATGGGTTTGAAGCATTCTATTTAAATTTTCAATACATAAATAACTGTGAAATATCCAAGATCTTATCATTTTAAAAATTTAAAGCTTGTATTTAATTTAAATTAGATTAAATATTCATTAAAATATGCTGTCAAAATTCCGGGTCGTTACATTCCTTCCCCCTTAAAAGAATTTCGTCCCCGAAATTTAAACAACAGTTAATTCAAAAACTTTTATATTAACAATCCAAACATACATATCATTCATACAATAGCAAACAAACAAACAGTCTCCTCTAACAAACATCACTAGTTATCCGAAAATAAATCCGGATAAGCATTCTTAAAACTATCGAGAGTTTCCCAGGTACAATCTCTGGGATCCTCACTCCATTGCACCTTGACGAGTTTCACCACTTTGTTCCTGAGTTGCTTCTCGTCTAGATCCACAATCTGAACTGGTTTTCTGACTACAGTTAAATTTGGTTCAACTTCCAAATTCCTGAATTACTGGTTTAACAACTAATGATGAATCATGAACAAATTCCTCTAATGGGATATATGGAATGTATACAATAAATTCCAGACACCCATTCTAGCAATTCAATACTGAAATCTACAGTATCATTTCTTTCCAAATTTTATTGACTTTTTTACAGAATTTCAATATCTATTTTAATCAGGCCCGCACGATGTACATATACCATTCGTACGTAAATATCAAATTCGATCGCTTGCTCGATCACACAATTTCACTTTCGAACTAGTATCGTCCACCCGATTTCCTAGTACGGACTCAGAACTGGTTTCTTGATCAGAAACTGTCATTCTCCTTGCATAGTCACAGCTATGATAGAGAATTTCCATAACCAATCAAAATCCATGTCCATGGTTCGTCGTCGAAAATCGAGTGAAAAAAATCTTAACTCGGATCGATATAACTATCTCGAAATTCTGTGCTCGAATCTTGGTCAATTTGTTATGCGAATAAAATAATATACGTTCATCCTACGTATTTATATCCATTGATTATCAACTATGTCAATTTTCTTTTATTCACATTATTCTGATTCTATTCACTTGGAATAAGTTTCTCAATATCAAATTTACTTAAGAATTTCACCATTCATTTCTAAAGTTCAATATAAACATTATATACATTCTTTATATTATTACTCTACCATTTAAGCCTTAATCTTTTTAGGTAAATTTGAATCTCCAATTCCATGTGAATTCAATTTTTCTTTAATTCTGAATATTTAAATTTCATTTACTATCTTCTATTTATAGCTGATTTTTATCATTCTTTCAAATCTGATTTCATCCACTAGTTTATTGTTTTGTTGCTCATTCATTCATTTTTTTTAATATATAGTTTTCAAGTTTTGAAAGGTTTTGACAGAGTCTCCATTTGTCTAGCATTACATATTTCCATAAACACATATGTAAGGTTTCCACCACTTATTACAATTATTTCCAACCAATTTTCAAATCATTCCTCTCAGTTTAAGTGTTTTACAACTTACTTGCTTAAGCAAAACAAACTCACATTCAAAATCATCCTATTCTGCTTCTAACAATTCATAAAATTTTATTCAATCCCATTTACTTTAAACAACCCATTTCCTTATGCAATTCAACAATATTATTGTGAATAAACAATCACTTAAGCTTTATAGCAAATCTTAAATTGATTCCATCTCAATTTACACTTGACTCCATCCCAATTAATTTATTTGCAATCCTTTCATTGCATTTTCTTCCATTTCAATCAGGTTTGATTCCAAACCATTTTATTAAACTCGACAACCAATATTTTAAATAATCATTTCAGTATTTACTTAATTCATTTATTTTTTCAAACTGTTCCACCTAACAACTTAGGTTTATTCTATTTCACCAATTCCCATTCAAATCTTTGATTTGATTTACCCTTAATCAAGTCCCAATTATTTATTGATTTATTTGATTAGTTTATTCTTTTATCCATTCTTAAATTTTAGTTTGCATTAACAACTCATTATTGAATTTATTCATAATAAAGTTATTCAATCTATTCATAATAAGGTTATCCAATTTATACTTGAATTAAATTTGTTTACAACTCACACCATTTCTATTTAAATCCAATTCAATACTTACTTTGGTTTACATTTACTTATTTACATAAGAATTTTATTCCACTCAATATTATTTATAATTCGACTGAATTCATTTAAATTCAGTTTCATTCAACTTCAGTTAAATTTATCTACTTACCATTCTTTAAATTTTATTTCTCAAAATATGAGCTCAAATCTTATTTGTTTACTTAAAAGTTTACATTACTCATTTGGGTCATTTCATCTTATAATCACTATTCCACTATATATATATATATATATATATATATATATATATATAGCACCTACTGTCTTAAGGTATGAATTTTCACCTCACAATTTCAATCATTTTACCATCAAATATTATATCCAATGAAGTTCATTTTGAACTTCAATTCCATTTATATTATCTCAGGTTAAACTCCAGTATATTTTCTTATCTTCATTTTGTTAAATTTTAATTTCTGGATTAAAATTCCCAATTTTCATCTTATTAATATCAATTTTACTTTATAAGTTCAATAGTTGATTCATTTAAACTTTCACATTTTATCTAAATAGAATTTCTTAGAATTCAATAGCCCGGTTTTCATTTCCAAAACCATTTGAAAGGATAACTACACTTATCCACTTGGTATATCAAAATTCCAAATTCCAAACACTTGTTTTCACCAAAACAAATTTTCCCTTTTTGAAAATTTACTTGTATACCCAATAACTCCAAACAATATCATGTCCAACTATCCTCGTAGCAATCCATCATTTTAGAAAATCGAAAATGAATACTGATGATGTGGCCATCATCATTAGGATTATTTTCCAGCGACTTGAAGTGAGTTCAGTGCTTCCTTACCTTCACAATTTCTTTCCGAACAATTTTCGTTCAACAATATTTTTCGAAACAATATACGATTATTGCCTTCAAATCTTTGGAAAAACATTTCAAACGTTCCCAAAAATTTTTAATTCCCAAATTCCTTTGTTTAAATTTATTTAAACATCTTCCAAATTTCCGTGACTTAAATTCTAGTTTAATCAAATTTCAGTTATGTTCCTTTTTATTTAAAATCATTCTTAAATAATTTTATTTGGTTATAAACCACTCACATTTAAATTTTATTTGATTGTACTATTAACAATCAAATATCCAAGTATATATAGTTATTTCAGAAAAATATTTCTTTTATATCAAAATATAATTTTGGGAAAAATTATTCCATTTACCCTACCTTTAAAAATAATACTGTGTCGGTCTACCTTGTTTAAGAGTTTAGAAATCCCTATCGATTAAATGGCGTCCCACACATCGACCAGAATCCATAAACACTCAACAGATAAATCAACACAATATAAAAATAATCTTATATTCACTAACAAATACGCGCTCATATCTATTAATACGCTCAAACTCATTTCAGAGTACTACTGACTCTATTCCATGAGTAATTTCTACCAGAGCCAAGGTTATCACCAACCTACGCTCTGATACCAACTATGACGACCCGTCCTTCAACTACCAGAAAGACGTATCATCATTAAGAAAGAAAGGGATGAGAAAATAGAAAAGATAGAGAAGAAAGAAGAACAACATCAGAATCTCACAGCGGAAAGGAACAAAATATAATATATCACATAACTATTACATAATTTTACATATATCAGAGCTATACAGATCATACATCACATACTAGACAGTGATAAACTCCTGTCTAGTTAACACAAGCCAATATACAATACAGATAAACAGCTCAGAGATATCAACACAGCGGAACACCATATATATACATATGTCTACAACGTAGAAGCCTCCTGCTCCATTGCTCCTCTAGAATCCGTCAAATCTAACCTGAATCCCTTGGCCACCCGTAAAAATTTGGATACCCGAGAGTTTATGAAAACAAAATATAAACTCCGGGTCAGACATAGGTATGGTATGAGTAAATGGTTTAAAGTTGCTTAACTTTGAAAAACATTAGAAAATAAAGGTATCACGTAAGATTCCCCACAAATAGATACGGGTAAGTTTTTACCTTACGCTAACCAAAACATTTCATAGGAAATCAAGTGATATTATAATACTGTCTAGGGTTTTCAAGTAAATAGAAAATAGCCGAAATTGTTACATTCATTAAATTCCAGCTACTAGCCAAAAAAGTGGGTAATACAAATCAAAACCGTAGGGTCTCGTAGGGAAAATGGATTTCCAACAATGGCAGGGCTACTGGGGTACCGCCCATCACAGTACGGGGCCTAGATCACCATACCGAGGATCACTCCCGACCCCCTGCAACACAAGGCCGGAACCGTTCCTTACTGAACAGCCCGAACAAGATAAACCCCGTGGTTCTAGCTAGCAAACCGCCTACACAGCCAAAATAAAAAGGGACATCTAGACAGGGGAAATATCTTGTCCTGCTTGGGCATGACCCACCTAACCTTGTTGCATCTCCCCTGTTTTAGACATTCCCGGTTGATGAGGCTTGAGGCTACGATTACCTTAAAAGAACATATCACTTAGAATGCTCATCGTCCGCCTGACGATGGGTTGAAAGCATTCAATCCATACAAGTTCTTTCCGGGTTTGAACGAAACCGAAGGCATTATCTCGTCACACTCATTTTGGAATCACCCTCAGAGTCAACAACGATAACCCTTGCATTCTGAAACACCATCTCGATCACAATTTTATAAGTTACGACCTATCGTTTAATTTGGATCGATGTGGTTTTCGGAGAATCAAAAATTGATTCTTCCGATCCCGGTCTCATCGGATCCAAACGCCATTTTAGGGGCCAAGTTGTCTATTTAACTTAACAGTTCAATTTAAATATTAAGAATTAACATAACATATATATAAGATAAATCATACACAGTTATCACAGATATCCATAATATATCACAACATATCACAGAACTATTATCAAACAGATATCACAGCCAATCAACATAATTATCAATGCATACCAAACAGTTTGGTTTTACTTAACTAAATTATGTGCTTAAGAATAAACTACTTTGTTTTGCTTAATTAATTACTAATTGATTTACTTATTAATGAATAATTAATTAATTAGTTATCATTAATTATTAATTTATTAGTCATCTAATCTTTAATTACTTATTAAATTAATTAACTTCTATTCATTTACTGTTACTTAATTACTCGGTTAATTAATTGATTCTTAGTTATTAATTATTAACTTCCTTATTAATAATCACAATCTTATTACATATTTACTTATCAAAAAGTATTTAATTAATCATTTATTTACAATAAATGAATTATCAATAGTTGAATCATTTATCTTTACTTAATTACTTAAGTAACTATCATTGATTAATTAATCTTAAAGAAATTAACTAACGTTCTTAAGTTAAGTTGATTAAACATATGATTTATTTCTGATTTCAAATTTAATTTAAAGGTATTATTTTAATTTAATTACGAATATAAGTTAAATTTTAATAACCTTATACTTTTTACATTAATCACCATCTTCCTTTACAAACCTTACTTTACTAAATTTTTGATCAAATATTAACTTAAACTAACCAAGATTTATTCTCTTAATTATTCTTATTCTTTGTAAATCAAAATACTTAAGTATTTAAGCGGAAACAAACAGACTCGAGACAAAAAAACTAAGTTTACCCGAGAACTTCCCAGGCAAAACTCGAGTTGGACTCGAGCATTACTATGATTTCCCCGAGTTCTCCCCTGCGTCCCTCTCCCTCACTCTCTATCTTCATCATTGCCTGTTCCCTTTCCTCCTTCTCTTTTTTTTATAGTTGTAAATCGAACTGCAGTAGCCACTCACGTATCCGACTCGGAGGCAACCAAAGGAAGACTCGAAGCGACCTCACAAAGCCCCGGAGCAACCCACACGCGATAACCAAAAAACAAAACCCATGGCACTGATCACCACCGTGCACGTGCACGGTGGTTCAAGTTGCCATCGTCGACTCGCACCTACCCCCACAAACTACAAAACGTCACTACTACCAAAAACCGAACCCAAAACCCTTCGAAAATTTCTAGATCAGAAAATGACCTGATGCTTCAACACGAACCAAAAACGCTTCATCGTAAATCCCCTCGCGCGGCCACCATCCATCACCGGAGGTGATGAATCTCCACCAAAACGTCACTCACAACCCCCCTAGCTCCACCTAAAATCGTTTTCCACTCGGTTTCATGATGATGCCGAAATCAAAATTTACAGAGCATGAAAAATATTAGCTCTAAAACCCTACTTTAATCAAAATCTCCAAATCCATGTATTCGAAAATTTGTTTGACATTTTTATGGAATCACATAGATTACAAACTTGCATCCTATCAATTTACAGGAATTAAAATTAACTCGATCTTCCTGAATTTGCAAAAACCCATTCTAGTTTCATTATAAAACTGCTCTTAAATTCCTTGCTTAAAAATCATAATTTTTATGTTAAAACTCATTATTATGTGCATGGAACCTAAATATGTTACTGAATTTACAATTTTAAACATTTGAAATTTTAACATTGATTCTTCTTTACTGTAACTTGAAGATACAGTGTTTATAACATAATGTTAAACTCCTAAAACAAGTTTACTGGCCTATGTTGAAGATAACCACATGTACCAGCAACAACATTAAAGTTCAAACACTTATATGGACAAGTATTTATAAATATCTTATCTTTTCTTTGTTCAGATAGTCAAAAATCTTGAAGAACAACTACCTGTACTACCAAAGCAACAGGAAATGCCCAAGGCTATTTATATAAACAATATCAAAGCACAAACCATTTATAAACTAAATACACAAGTTTAGATTTAAAAATAGGTAAGTTTACTCACCGAACAATTTGAACAGAAGTGATGTTGAAGAAACTGCTGTAGTTAAGACTTTCCTGAAATCTTCTTTTGCTTCTCTCTGTTTTTGAATTAATTTTAAGTTTGCCAAGCAACAAATGGTTATCCTCTCCCCTTATTTGATTCTCAGGTATGTCTTTTAAGTTTAAGTTTTTATCCATGAACTGATGATATATAGGTAGATTTATATAGAAGCTACTAATCAGGTTGTAGCTGGCCAGATAGTATTTATTTGTCATTTTTCTTTATTTGGTCAAGATTTATACACTGCAGAAAGAAAATCATGACAAGAATTTCGGCTGCATGTACTAGTTTAACAAGAAGTTGCGCTATTAAATGTTCATGCTCTTAATTATGATAGCAAGAAATTAATGGTGACTAATACTTACTTTGTGTAGTACAAAGATATTTATGTTATTTTCGGCCAAGCCTGTTTTGTGAGACACAGGGTTTGTTTTATGATATTGAACTAAAACCTTTGTTTCCTGATGCATAAAACTGTATAACAGTACATAAGTTTTATATCTATTTGTATTGTTTATATTATCACACTTGTACTATATGTTTTTCCTTTCTTTCTTGCAGGTTTGTTCAGCCTGACTTTGTAAGATACAGGTTTTGTTTTTATTATCATCGAAGTGAATACTTGGTTTTCTTATACCTATAAATTGTACAAAAGCACAAATATGTTTATTACTGGTTTACATTTATTTTTAGTTTATGAAATTTTTCTCTGGACAAACACTTAATTGCAGTACAAACTTGTATGTGTATTAGGCAATGCATAAAGATTCTTATATTTGACTTTGTCTTCTTATGCATAACTATAATTACTTTTATTATTCCATACTCCGTTTATTTGTTCATTTACACTGATATTAATATTATAGTGTTCTCATGTTCATACACTTGTATTAATATAGTTCAAGTTATAACTTATATTCGTAAATTTATATCTTAGTTATATTTTATATTTTATAATTTATGGTTTATACTTATGTTTATAATTATGATTCATACTTGTTTTTCATGTTTATGTTTAAAATCAATTATATTGTTTTAAACTTATGTGTTAGATTTCCATGTTTACGTTAATATCACTACGTTTGTTTATTTTTAAACTTATCATCTTAAAAACTAAAATTCTATTCATATAGATTATCAAATAATAAAATATTGAATCTTTTATTTGATTTTATTGAATAAGGCAGATTTTGTTTTAATGGGTTCGAAGCATTCTATTTAAATTTTCAATACATATATAATTGTGAAATATCCAAGATCTCATCATTTTAAAAATTTAAAAGCTTGTATTTAATTTAAATTAGATTAAATATTCATTAAAATGTGCTGTCAAAATTCCGGGTTGTTACAGTAATTGATAGCATTTGAAGACCAGTGTTGAAGACCGGGTATTTGTGAAAACGATAGGATGACCTATCGATTGTCTCTGCTCCGTTAGCTACGTTATGGAGATTTCCTTTGTGATGGGAAACTCGATCGGGATTGTGAATACCCGGATTGCAAGGGCTTCTTTTGAAGTGCCTTCGGTTCTGTTCGAACCCGGAACAGACTTGTTTGGTTTCGTGTCTGACATTACATTTTGATATATAAAGTAGATTTCTTTCAAATATATTTCCGTTGGTGGCGGAGAATTTATTCTCTTAGCTTAACGCCCTTAGAGGTTATGTAGTTGAAGGTTATCAGCGATATACTCCCAATTTGGTAACGTGTCGTGCTGAGTGTTGCTGTGTGTTGATTATTTATTGATCATTTGTTGATCAAAGTGTGGCTTTGTGCCAAACTTTGTGGACGAGACTTCGTCAGACCTCACTCCCCGTAAATGGTCAAAACACGAATATGCGGCAAGTTTATGAGGGTTGCGCCCTTTAGGTATGTCATTTCCTTCTGGAAAGGGTGGTATCATGGTATGGAGCCCAGATACTTACTCATGTTGACACACCATATTTATTACTGTGCGATGTTGGTTATCGAGCGCTCGGATAAAGGTCCAAAGGGACCGGGGAATGGCATAGTCGTGTAGTAGTTACTTAGTGACAAAGGTAACCCGGCCTTGTGTTGGCAGAGAGCTGGTTAAGTTCTCGGGACGTCCCGCCAGAGGCGATCCCATGTGGCAGTAGGAAGTTCCTTAGCCTGACCATTTGTTGGAAATCCAAAGAAACAATACGATCCTTGTACGGTTTTAGTTGTATAACCTGCCATGGAATGTGGCGGTAACCTGCTATTGAACATGGTAGTTATAGTAAGCATAAGTGCGAAATGTCTATGCTGGCTAAGATTTATATCTTTACTTTTGAAATATTTTTCTACACTTTGCACTAGTAATAATATCAAATGTTTCTTTTTAATGCGTATCAAGCATCTTTGACTATCATAAGAAGAAATCTCCTCCAATTCTGTGTTTGCATTGTGTGTGTGGCGGTAGGTCTTATGGTAGTCTCGTTTTCCAAAAGCATTGCGAATTGACTTTAAAATTATCCTGTTCTTTGTTTTTAAAAGTTAAATAACTGTTTCAGTTCTCACACCAGTCCCATGACTGACTCGGAGTTCATTGTTTTCCTTCCTAAACTCTGGATGCCCACCAATTTCCACACGGGCAGTCAAGAGTCGGGTTTATCAGGATATTCTGGAATTCAGGAGTTGCTGGAGGCAAGCTGGATGGCGTAGCATATTATCTATTGTATATAGTATTTCTTTTCCACTGTTCATTGTTGTTTGTTGATGTACACTCTGATGATGTAATGAAACTTGATGTGATGTAATAACTGATATAGTTCTTTGTTAAAGATTATTCATTTATGTATTATATGTTATTCCGCTGCGACTGTGAGATTCTGATATTGTTTCTGTTCTGTTTTCTTATTTCTTCTATCTTTTTCTTCTACCTCTTCTTCTTTAACCCTAACAATTCGGTTTTCCGGCATTCGATTATGCGGCATTTGATACAGTGGACGTATTGATGCCGACCTTCGAGCGATGAAAAATCGCAACGTTACAGCTGGTATCAGAGCATATGGTTAAGCGACAACCATGGCTCTGTTGGGTATTACTCATTAGAGATAGAGTCAGTAGCGCTCTAGAATGAGTGTAAGTGTAATAATAGATATGAGTGCGTATTTGTTAGTGAATATAAAATTATTTTATATTGTGATGATTGGTTTGTTGAGTGGTATATGGATTCTGGTCGGTATAGTCCGTACAACTCTATCGATAGGGATCTCTAAACACTTGTACAGAACAAATTCGACATGATATTGTTTTAAATTGGGTAAATGAAATAATTTTACCTTGATTATATTTTATATATAAAGGAATGATTTTTTAGAATTATTAAAGTGTATATGAATTGATTGTTTGGTTGTTGAATAAGTTAAATAAAAACAACAGCTGTAAAACAATGAATTGTATGAGCAAATGAATTATAAGTATGGAATTTTAATTAAAATGATTTACAATTGTGAAACAATCTTGTATAAGTAAAGAGAAAATAATGAAATTTTTTAAGGAAAGATTTATGAATGTAATTAATAAATAAAAGGAGATTTTTGAAAGAATTTAAAAGCACTGAATTCACTATTGTTGCTGGGAAATAATAAGGGTGATGACTGCAGCATCATCAATATCATTTTCGAGTTTCTGTGTGATGGATTTGCTACCATAGTAAATTGAAATTGAAGTTTTGCTGTGATAAACAAATTTGAAAATTTAAAAATCCAAGTTGAAATTGATGAATATAAGTGAAATGAATTTAACTTACAGTAAGAGATAATAAATTTAGCTTTGGATAAGTAAATGGATTTGGAAGTTTAAATATATAAGTTGTATAACTTAGAAAATGAGAAAATGTAAGTGAAGTTATAAAATGAAATATGAATTTGATAGTGATATGAAAATTTGACTTTGGTTAAAGTTAAATATAATTTACTTTAGAATTGAAATCTGAATTGGATTTGGAAATTTAAGTAAGTTAAACAAATGATGTTTAAAGGAAATATAACTTAAGTAAAATTGAATAAAGTTGATTATGGTATCAAAGTAAAATAACAAAGTTAATTGAATGAATGTAAACTTGAGTTATATAACTGAATTTCAACCTTATATTGTTAAAGGAATTGGCAATTAAATTAATAAATGGATTGAATGTTAATCAATCGAATGTAAATAAGTCGATATGAAATAATGAATGAAGTGTTAATTCATTAAAAGCTAATGATGTTAAGAAATTGAATAAGTTGAAGGAAAATCAATTAAATGTTAAACCAATTGAAATTAAAAGTGCTGAACCAAATTGAATGTTGAAAGTTAATTGAATGAATTTGGTTATGTTGAATATACATTGGTTGTTATTTGTTTGGTAGTTGATTGTATATGAATTCATTAAGTGTTAATGAAATTAAATTAGTGAAGTTGGAAGCTAAGTAATTGAATTCAAATTGAAAGTGAAGTAAATGAATTTAAATAGAATTGAATTTGATTTGATTTGGAAGTGAACTAAAATGAATGTAAATTAGTGAATGTATACTAATTGGAAATGAATAAATGAATATTTGTAAAGCCCAATGTAAACAAATCAAATGTGATTAAATTGAGAACCAATTCATTGAATGTTAATTAGAATATGAATGAATATTTATTTGGTTAGTTGGATGATAGTTGCTTGACAGTTGCATTTGTTGATTGAATGCATTGCTATGTTAGAACATGTAGTTGTTATGTTACTATATATTGTATATTGATATTATTTTCATATATACATGTTTCTCATGGTTTGTTGAGTGTTTAGTAGGTGCGGATTGCGCTTGCTTCGCATTTGGAGCTCGCTTTCGCGCTATATTAGCCGTATATGCTCGCTAATAAAAATATAAGGTACATATCTCGGATTAAATATCGTACTTTTACACTTTTTTCCCTGCAGGATGCCTCATGACTTGATGATATGTATATTTGTGACATATATACTGTCATTTTTTTCGGATCGAACCGCGCAAAGGAGACTCTGGCGAATTTTTCCAAAAATTTAAGGCTTTCGAATATTTTTGAGAAAATTGAAAATTTTGAAAACTAAGTTTGGATTTGGAAACTTAGTAAAGATTTTGTAAGAAGTTTAACTATGAATTTTGAGAATGTTAAACACTTAAGAGATTTGAAAAATCTAAATTGAACGGTTTGTTTTCGAAAATTAATGGATTCTGTAACTTTTTCTTACTTGGTAATTTCGAGGACGAAATTCTTTTAAGGGGGAAGTTTGTAACGACCCAGAAATTTTGTTAATTAAAATTCATATATTTAATTGATTTTAAATATTAATAAGTGAAATTTATAAGTCGAATAATTTATATTTCGAATAATTGGATTTAATTGGATAATTGAGTCGATAATTTAATAGTTGAAAATACAGAAATAATTGAAAATTGGGTTTAATATGATTGAAAATGATTTGTAAAATTTTATTTAATCATATTGAAGTTATAGAGATGTTATAGAACTTTTAAAATTGAATTAAAAGTTTACTTGTGAAAATTGAATATTTTAATATTTAATTATCGACTGAAAAATAGCCAAATTTTGAACAGTCTCAGAATTGGACGAAACTAGTTCCATTGGATCCGTAATAGTTTGTTATTATCGGATATCAATTTTCATAGCAATCGGAGTTTTCATTTGACCGTGGCAGCTCGAAACGCATCGAAATTGTTTTAATATTAATTTGGCGAGTGAAAATAGCCATTTTTCAAACAGTCTCAGATTTTGACGAAACTAGTTTCATCGGATCCGTAATGTGATATTATTGTATGGTTTCAAATTTCATGTCAATCGGATATACCGTTTGTCCGAGGCAAGCCAAAACGCCTAGAAATTAGTTTAAATCGGTTTAATTTAAAATTGATCGTTTATTGCCATAACTCGCATGGATAATCGGATTAGCCTCCGAAATACGTTCCATTGTGTTCGAAATGCGGGGTAAACCTTAGAAACACAAGTCACCGCGCGAGATTTGGAGTTCGGAAAATCCGAGATGAAATAGTGTTCGTTGAATTTTCTATAAAAGCACCTCTATTCTCTCATTTGCAAACAAAGGCAAAAACCCTAGGGTTTCTGGTTGTAGCCGCCACTAACAAAAATAAAGGCCAGAAATTAGTTTCAATCTTCCCTCGAAATCTTCCAATCCGTAAGAAATCGTCAAAATCGTTCAACTACAAAAATGAAGAGGACGATGGGAGCTTCGAATATATACGGTGAAGATAGGTTTTCATCGACCAGAGGGTACGATAGGTGGCCGCTTTAGGCAGCAGTTCGTGCACGCGTTTCGAGGTGCAGAGGAGGCCGAGCTTTCCCATGTTCTAGCCGAGTGTAGCTTGCTTGAAGGCCTTCAATATGGCACTCTCTGATCGACGTCTCGTGGCTCGAGTAGGTGGTGATATTTCAAGATAAAGGGCGGCTCATGGGTTTGGTACGTGCATGCAAAACCTGGGGAGAAGAAGATGACGTATGCGGCCGAGATCTGAGGTTTGTATTGGACGGTCCAGATGGAGTTTAGGTGAAAATAAATAAAGAAAATGTAAATTAAATTGTAATTTAAATCATGTGTTGTTTAAAATGTTGTAACTTGTTCATACGAGGTCGGAATTCGACGATACTTTTTGAGTTGGGTTCGTATTGACGAACACTACACAATGGAGCTGGATTGGAGTTGTTTGGAGCTAGTTTGAAATTCGGGTAAAATTAATCGCGTGTTTAATTTTATTTGAAATAAAACGCTGAAACGGAATTGAAATCAATGTGAGAACTTCTTACTCAATCGAATTAGTTTCGATTTTAATTTTAAATAGTTAGATTTAAAATTGTTGATTGTATGCCTGAACGATAAATTATTATCTGTTGATTGTTGAATAGACATTATGCGCCGTTAGTAAGCGGATTTTATTTATTAAAAACATATACCGCGATAATTCCAACTTATATGGAATTGGTATTATATATGTACTTGGAGTTGATTTCCCGCATTATATAGCGGATGAGACCCTATTGCGCCACCTATTAAGCGGATAATATTTTTATAAATCCCATGTACCGCGATATTTCATCTTGAAGTGAAATTGGTATTGTGCTAACATCTCTGGATGTAGGAAACAGGTTGGAGGGATCCAACTGGATTCCTCAAACATTTGAATTGGTTTCAATGTTGTGTGTTGATCTATTTGTTGATCTATTTACAATCTGCTTGATTATCTTTGTGATTGAGATTGTTAAACGCTAAATTTTAGCCGAATTTATTTTGGTATCGTGAGATGCCGGAATTAAATAAAATTGGATTTTTGAAAACTTAAGTTGAGAATTCGGAGTAAAATTTAATTTTGGAATTTATTCATTTTAAACGAATAAACGTTATAATTTTTATTATTATAAAAATGATATTTTTGGAAAATAATACTTAAGTATGATTTTGTAGTTATATAAGCTTTAATAACGATTTGTAAATTATTAAAAGGATTGGTTTATTTAAATTGGGATTTTTGAATTATTATAAATGATTTATCTAAAATATTTATAAAATTGTTATTTATAAAAAAAATATTGGAATTATAAAACAAGTTTTTTATAAGCGTTAAAATTGAATATAAATGGATTTTATAAGTGAATGAAATCTATATATTTATAAATTGTGGAATTATAAAATGAATAGATTTTATAAAATAAAAGATTTATAAGTAATTAACTTCTAAATTGGATTTTTGCATGTAAATGGAATATGGATAGAATTTGTTAATAAAGTGATTTTAAAAGTTGAGGTTGCCATAAAATATAAATGGAATTTATAAACGTTGTTTTATAATCCGAAAACGGCTTATTTTGATAAGTTAATTATTATAGCTTATTAAAGGAAATATATCCACGATTTTGGACAGTGGATAATCCTTTAAATAAAATATGTAGAAATGTTGAATTTGGATAAGGAAATATTTCCACGATTTTGGACAGTGGATAATCCTTTAAATAAAATATGTAGAAATGTTGAGTTTGGATAAGGAAATATATTCACGATTTTGGACGGTGGATAATATATTAAAGAAATATTTTGGAAAAGTGATATTTTAAATAGAATTAAAACGATTCAAAAATGTTTCAAATTGTGTTAAGTATCGAAATCATAGATTTCAACATTTATTGTTGAAATAGACGTTTTCGAGAAATAGAAGGAAATGGTGGACTATAACACTGTTGTTATAGTAAATGATTTCCGAAAGGAAATGTTTTATATATAGTATTGGGATTTATATATCTATTTAAGCTCGAATCCCTATACTAGTGATTTTGGGTTGTCATAACGATGCTTTACGTAACATTTATCTTGACCCAAATAAATGTGTTTAAGGAATGATTTCTTAAAGAATGAAATATATACTTGACTAGATTTAAGTATGTTGAATATTTTCAAAATATTGAAAATAAATAGATTGGTGAATTACTTATTATTAAAAAAGTATGGAAATGTTTTTCCAATATGAAGTGAATGTTTTGAGATTTTTATCCATTAAAGATAAATTGAAAATGAATATTAGAAATCGATATAAAAATCGTATATTCATAGATATTTTGGAATTGTAAATTCACTATGGAATTTATAAAAGAAAGGGAAATTAGTTAAAAATAAACGTTGATTTATTTTGAAGTGTGGAAATTAATTTACGGATTTGGAACGTAAATTTAATAAATTGGTAAGGATTTATTTAATTGGTTTAAATGAACCATTTTGAAATGAAAGTTGTAAGGGTGTAAATTTATTTGAAATTGGTTTTCAAATGGTTGAAGTGTAGGATATATATCTTATAAAGATATTTTTGAAAATAAATAATTTGGGAAATTATTTGAAATCGGGTGATGTTGTGAATACTGATTGATAGTTAAATAACCGACTATCAATATTGACCTTTAAATAGGTATTTGTTGTGAATTGGTTGAAATTGAATGCTATACTTATTTTTAAAATTAGCGCTCATTATTCGGGTTAGCCCGGAAAGGACTTTGGAGTCGTTTAACCCATTCCGAATAATGATACGATGTAATGGATAACATTTGAAGACCGGTGTTGAAGACCGGGTACTCGTGAAAACGATAGGATGACCTATCGATTGTCTCTGCACCGTTAGCTATGGTATGGAGATTTCCTTTGTGATGGGAAATTCGATCGGGATTGTGAATACCCGGATTGCAAGGGCTTCTTTTGAAGTGCCTTCGGTTCTGTTCGAACCCGGAACAGACTTGTATGGTTACGTGTTTGACATTACATTTTGAGATATAAAACAAATTTCTTTTAAATATATTTCCGTTGGTGGTGAAGAATTTATTCTCTAAGCTTAACACCCTTAGAGGTTATGTAGTTGAAGGTTATCAGCGATATACTCCCAATTTGGTAATGTGGCATGCTGAGTGTTGTTGTGTGATGATTATTTATTGATCATTTGTTGATCAAAGCATGGCTTTGTGACTAGCTTTGTGGATGAGACTTCGTCAGACCTCACTCCCCGGAAATGGTCAAAACAGGAATATGCAGCAAGGTTATGAGGGTCGCGCCCTTTAGGGTATGTCATTTCCTTCTAGAAAGGGTGGTGTCATGGTATGGAGCCTAGATACTTACTCATGTTGACACACTATATTTATTACTGTGTGATGTTGGTTATCGAGCGCTCGAATAAAGGTCCAAAGGGGCCGGGGGATGGCATAGCCGTGTTGTAGTTACCTAGTGAGAAAGGTAACCCGGCCTTGTGTTGGCAGAGAGCTGGTTAAGTTCTCGGAACGTCCTGCCAGAGGCGATCCCATGTGGTAGTAGGAAGTTCCTTAGCCTGAACATTTGTTGGAAATCCAAAGAAACAATACGATCCTTGTACGGTTTTAGTTGTATAACCTGCCATGGAATATGGTGGTAACCTGCTATTGAACATGGTAGTTATAGTAGGCATAAGTGCGAAATGTCTATGCTGGCTAAGATTTATATCTTTACTTTCGAAATGTTTTTCTACACTATGCACTAGTAGTAATATCAAATGTTTCTTTTTAATGCGTATCAAGCATCTTTGACTATCATAAGAAGAAATCTCCTCCAATTCTGCGTTTGCATTGTCTGTGTGGCGGGAGGTCTTATGGTAGTCTCATTTTCAGAAAGCATTGCAAATTTACTTTAAAATTATCCTGTTCTTTGTTTTTAAAAGCTAAATAACTGTTTTCGTTCTCACACCAGTCCAATGACTGACTCGGAGTTTATTGTTTTCCTTCCTAAACTCTGGGTGCCGACCAATTTCCACACGGGCAGTCAAGAGTCAGGTTTATCAGGATATTCTGGAATTCAGGAGTTGCTGGAGGCAAGCTGGATGACATAGCATATTATCTATTGTATATAGTATTTCTTTTTCGCTGTTTATTGTTGTTTGTTGATGTACACTCTGATGATGTAATGAAACTTGATGTGATGTAATGCAATAACTGATATAGTTCTTTGTTAAAGATTATTCATTTATCTATTATATGTTGTTCCGCTGCGATTGTGAGATTCTGATATTGTTTCTGTTCTGTTTTCTTATTTCTTCTATCTTTTTCTTCTACCTCTTCTTCTTTAACCCTAACAATTCGGTATTCCGGCATTCGATTATGCGGCATTTGATACAGTGGACGTATTGATGCCGACCTTCGAGCGACAAAAAATCGCAACATTGCACTACTCCAAATTTCATCTTCATTTCCAACATAAAATCCACGATTTAAATTCGCATAGAAATTTTTGACAAGATTAGGATAGCAAACAAAATCATTTTGAGAAGCATCAATAAGGCTAAGAACACCATTGTTTGCAAAAAGGGAATCAATTTCATAAGAAGAAAAATCTTGAAAAATAGCAAATTTTTCGGGATGGACTTTGGCATAGTTAGCATAATTGATGTATGCTTTAATTGCCCCCGGATCATTGAATAATTGCTCTTTGATTTTTATGGAAATTCTCATGGTTGAGGGGTTGCTTGAAGAAGCCATTAGAGTGGAGAGTAGAGAGCTTGAAGTAATGAATAGAGAGTTTGAATTTGAAAATGAAAGTGAAAAGATATGAGAAAAGATAGTGAATAAATAGATTCTTAAAGGACATATTCTCTGGTCAAAAGGTATCTTTTCAGAGATTGGATGAAGTGAAAAGGTGGAGGGAAATTCAAACATTTAAATTCAAATTTTGAAATTCAAATTCAAGTAGCCATGTCGACATCATGGTAGGGACAATGTCAACATGTGCTTTTGAATTTTCATGAATTGATTTTTCCTAAGATCTCTAATATATATATATTATTAATGTCTATTATATATTTCTGAAATATTATTATACATATAATATATTTCAGAAGTATTAAAAATAATAAGAATAAAAATAAAAATAAAAATAATAAAAAATAGAAAATAAATTTTAAAATTCAAACAACACACCAATTCAAAATCAATCAATCAAACAATCAAGCAACTAATATTAAGCAAGCAATTTCAATCAATTGTATTGTAAACGTGTACTTTTTCTGAGTCCGTTTCTCTGAATTCGTCGGAGTCGTGAACAGCTATGTAACACAAATTTGAATTATCCGTCTTCTGATCGTCATCACTTGAGGATGAGTCTGAGTCATCTAGAGTAGCAGTAAATGCACGCTTTCGTTTCTTTGCCGATTCATTATTCATAGGAGGATTCTGCCTTTCTGGATACGGACAGTCTCTTTTGAAGTGGCCTACTTTATCATGGCTGTAACACTTGTCATTATTTGGCACTATATTCTGATTTCTAGAATTCTTATAGTTGTTTCTCTTGAGATTATTCATTTTTCTATATTTCAGGAATCTCCTAAAATTTCAAGTCATAAAGGCTATCTCTTCATCATTATCGCTGTTTGAGTCAGATCCATCGGTCAATGCATTGAATGCCATTGATTTCTTTTCAGATGCTTTACTTTCTCTCCTCCCGATCACTTGAACTTCATACGACATTAGATTTCCAATTAATTCTTCTATCTTCAAAGTATTGATGTCATTTGCCTCTTTGGTCGCAAGTGTCTTTTGATCCCATTCTGGAGTTAGAGAATTTAAAACTTTTTTGACTTGATCTTCTTCAAAAAATTCCTTTCCCAAAGATATTAGAGAATGCACAATATCCTAAAATCTACTATACATATCTGAAATAGACTTATTAGCATTCATTTTAAATAATTGAAACTGATTGGTGAGCATGGAAATTTTGGTCTGTTTAACTTTGCTTGTTCCTTCGTGAGTAACTTGCAAAGTTTTCCAGATTTCATATGCAGACTTACAGACTGACACTCTATTGAATTCATTTCTATCTATTGAACAAAATAGAATATTCATTGCCTTAGAATTATTTTGTGCAACAGTCTTTTGCTCAGTAGTCCACTGTGCAAAATCAATTATGGGTTCATAATATTTAGTTTATGTGATATTCCAAGTGTTTAATCCTATAGATTGTAAATATATTTTCATCCTACATGCCCAATATGCATAGTTACTGCCATTAAAAAGTGCTGACAGTAGACTGGCCCTCTACAAATGAACTAGTGACAGGGATACTAGTGTTAATAATAGTACCAGTGTTGGTAGACATTTTGAAAACTTTTCAAAAATCAGATTATGAAACTTTGAAAACCTTGCTCTGATACCAATTGTGAGAAATGTTGATTACGGATCTTAAGGCTAAGATTAACACTAGAGGGGTGGTGAATAGTGTTAATAAAGAATTACTAAATCTTTTTCAATTTATGTTAATTTAGACACAAAAGTATGCGATATACAGACACAGATATGGTCACAGAAACAATCACAAATGCAGAATTACAATAAAAGCAGTAAAGGAAAGAATACACCAGATTTTATACTGGTTCGGAGTTACCCTATATCCAGTCCCGCAATACAAGTACGGATTTCCTTTCAAAAGCAATTGTACAATTACACCCTCGGTTTCAATGCTACGAGGTACACCCTCCAGAATTTCGATCCTCTAGGTAGAGATACTTGATTTCCGGGCTACAAGTTTACCTAATTGATTTACCAAGGCTACAATCACACCTTTTCCCTTTTGATTGATTTCCAAGGCTACAATCATAGCTTTTCTCGCTTTATACATTACAAAGAAGTCTATAACTCTGAATAGCACTAAGAATCTTGTAGAGATAGTGATAGAGAATCAAACTAGAAGTAATCGAGTATGATTTGATGTTGATTTCGGCAGAGTAATGATAAGAACATGTATTAAGAAATGAGGAAGAAGAAGAGGAGTGAAAACCAAAAAAAAGTAATTAAAAATTCGTTGAAACTGACCCCTATTTATAGAAGAACAACAACCATGACCATTCATGAAGAGTTATGGCGAATAGACACTTCTTTTGAAATTTGAATTTTTGAATAAAACTGTCACCAAGTCGACATGGTACCCATAGGCATGTCGACATCCCAAAGCATTTTATGATGTTTTGAATTTCTTTGAAAATAACCTTTATCTTATATAAAAACCAATTTAAACTTTATAAATATACTTGACTATAGTAGAAATTCATAAGTAAATATAAAGAATAATATATATAGAATTTAACCATAATTTTATATTTAAGCCTAAGTATAAAATTTTAAAAGTTAAATATATTATTAAAAAAGATAGTTTAAAATCAGGAGTAATTTGACTCTGAAAATAAAGATGCTTTTGAGGATAAAATTATTTAAAATCAGGATCGAGGGTTTTGAATCTTTTAAAAGGAAAGTTTTGAAAACATTTTGAAAATAGGATATAATTTTGAAAAATCATTTTGAATAAAAGTTAGCGGATACAAAACAATGTTCCACTAGATTTTTCGTAGGTTCTATCCTACTTAGGGTTCCATTCCTTTAACGGGCTCGAAGTGGATTCCACTCCACGAATAAATTGGATTTTAAGATGCCAGTGCTTTCCTACGAGTTTTAACAAAAATTCCTAATAATAATAAAAAATACTTATCCTTGAAATCTTGAACTTTGATGGTCTCGATACTCATGAGTCTTCTATCTTGATATTTTATCTTGATATCTTGAATCTCTATACTGTACAGTCTTCATTCTTAGTACCTGCATGGTTAAATCCTGCATATACATACATATATATATATAAACTTATAATGTTAGTATTTATATTTTATAATCTATTCTAAGGTTGATGTCATTAAAACCATCATCCCACGGACTAACAAAGTTATACCAACTGAAGTTATTTTTGAAATAAAATCAAATTGTGAAGTCGAAAATGGAAGTAACTCATTAGATGAATTAGTTAGTATTGAATATTGAGGACAGAACTTGAGATGTAAATGGAATTCAAATTAAATGTATATGAATTAGATATATTTTGAATGTTGTCGAATAAATGAAAATTGATTTGAATAGCGACGAGTTAAGTAAAAAATAGGCTTGATGTAGTGTAAATAAATTGAATATGGTTTTGAGATGTTGATTAAATGAAATTGAGCATGGAATAAAATTTTGAAATGGAAACGAATGTAAGTGATATAAAAGGTTATAATAGACCTTAATATTAATTTTATGAACTGATTCATAATAAATTGGCATGAATTGGTTTGTTATTGAATATAAAATTGAGAAAACACGATTTTGTGAATAAATTGAATGTGGATAAATAAAAAGTTGATAAATTAATTTTGAATCAATTTAAAATAGCTATAAACTGGAATGGTTATTTTATTAAATGAATATCACCAAATTTGCATGCAAAAATTTAACGTTTGAAGTAAACAGAAGAATTTTTTTTTATTTAATGGAAAGTGAATAAATTGGTTTAGAATCCATTCGGAATGGATAATATATTGTGTACAAATATGAATTTGATGCAAGGAGATATGGCTGTGAATCATTCGAATTGAATGAAATGGTATATAAATTGATTGATAATAACAAAACTAATGTTGGAACCCTGTAATTTCTTTAAAATAGATGTCAAACATGTTGGTTTATGCAAATATTGTGATTAACTAAGGAAATGCTTGAAATGTTACTAAATTTCATATTTTTGGGACTTATGTATTTAAACTGAGTAAGTATAGGTACAAGAAGGCTGTTTGGCAATATTTTGGTTGTGCAATTGCATATAAATTGAGCAAGCTAGCTTAATAATGCTAAAATATGGTACGCTTACGAACTTAGCATGTGGAAAATAAAAATATTGTTATATATTGCATTTTCCGACCATGAGAGTCGATGTTTGGAAACTTAGTTCTACTGAAAAATTTCAAAAGTTTATGGTGTTAGAAAATTTTTGAAAAGTTTTGAAAATAATTTTGCTAACAAAACTTGCTTTGAAATTACAAATGGAAGATAAAGGGTTTTTTTGAATGTTTGGACACTAGTTGGTGAATGTAGGTCTAAAGATTTAGAAAAGTGAAATATCGAATTTTGAATATGGGTTTTAACAAGTTAATGTCTTATTGCATTCTTCTTACTTAGCAATTTTGAGGATGAAATTCTTTTAAGGGGGAGGAATGTAACGATCCGAATTTTCCATCGTTTGGTTTTTAACATTTAAATGGCTTTAAATCATGGATTTGCAATGTAAATTGATTTTTGAAAATGAAGATTTGGAGAATGAATTTAAATTTCATATATAGCGATTTATCGTAATACAAAAATGTTGAATAATTGAAATTTGAGTTGAATATGAATTGAAATGATTAGTAATGTTGATATAAATTCTATTAAAATTGAGTTAGTGAGTTTTTAAATCAGAAAATGCAAGTCATTTCGTCAACTTTTGAAATCGTCGTTTTTATCAACGGAATAAAATAGCCTTCCGGGGCATAGTCTCGGATTTCACGAATTTAGTTCCATTGGATCCGTAATAATGTATTTTTACAGGATTTCAAATTTCGTAATGGTTAAATTCACTGTTTGGTCGTATGGGATAGAAATGCATTGAAATTAATATCGGAAATTTAATATAATAACTAGGTCCAAAAAGCTATCTTCTATATATGATTGAATTAGGTCTCGAGACTTATTCCATTTGTTTAGAATAGGGGTATAACATTAAAAACGCTAGGCGGCACACCATAATAGGAGTTCGGGATTTTAAGTTACTATAAACGAGATATTTTGAAATTTAATAATATTACAAATTTTCAAAAGTCAAACCCAATACACTAGCCTCCCTAAGTGTCGCCTTACCATCTGAAACGCGCCACTCTCATCAGGTTAAAAGTCGTGTATCTCTTCTTCCTCTTCTTTCAAAAAAAATGAAATAATTCAAAAAAGGAAAAAAAAATCGTTTCTCAAATTCTACACGATAAAAATATATGAAACAAATTTTAAAAATCTTCTTAAGCGAGGGCTTCAACTTGAGATACATGTAGGAGGGTGCGACATCGCTTCTTCAGCTCGTTAGCTATGGGTATGGGAACTACGATTCGAGTTTATAGAGGATGGAGGATGAAGGCTTCGATTCATACTATGGATGTCATTTTTGGGTTCAGAGAAAAGAATAGCATCTCTGTGCAAATTTATGGGTAGTTCAATCATGAGTGGGGGGCCGCGACTTTTCCTCAACGGTAGGTCACGAGTGATGTCATGTTTTTAGGGGAGGTTCGGACATCGATTTTTGGGTTCTAAGGGGCGGAGATTTCAACGAGGAGATCATCGATGCAATCGGATTTGGATTCCATGAAGTGGTTTGTCGTATCATTGGTTATGCGTGCACGGTTGAGGGAAGGAAGTGTCGGTGTGCATTTGGGAAGAAGAATAAAGTTTGGGGAGGGGTTTATGAAGGTAATTGATGATTATTTCTATAATGAAGGGAAATAAATTTTATTATTATTTCAAATGTTTTTAAATATATAACTCGCTCATATAAGGTCGGAATTGAACATGATCCGTTGTGGTGGACTCACATCAGCGAGCTCTACGAGATGAAACTGAATTGGATAAATTTATAGCTTGTAGAATTTTAAGCTAAATTCGAACCCATTTGAATTTAGTCGGTATCAGAACGCGGAAACAACAACATAAATAAATGTGAGTAAATCTCACTCATTTGGATTATTGGTTTTAATATAAAATGTTAAAAATTATTTACTGGTTGATTTAATGAATTGATAAATTATTATCAGTTAGATGTTATGCTATATATAGTTGTATATATATAGTAGTTGGTTATATTCCCACCGTTGGAACGAATGAGAAACCATGTGCCCCACATAATAGCGGAAGACCCTATATTATTGCGATATCCTGCCTGGAAGCGGGATTATTATTGTTTTATGTTATATAACATTTGTGGTTGTAGGAAAACAAGTTGAAGGGACCCAACTGGATTCCTTAAGATTGTTATTTTTAATTTCATATACAGTGATATATGATGTGTGTGGATAATCTGTTATATATTATTTTATGATTTGACTTATTGGATGATATAGTAGCACTGGCCTTAATTTTTGTATTTTAAATTCCACAAATATTATTTTTGAATTTGAAGGAATTAAAAGGAGATTTTGGATATAAAAAAATTTACATCGAAATTTCAATTATTTTAAAGTAAATTGATTTGGATAAAACAATAATTTCATTTTGGATTTGTACTCAACTGTCCGTAAAATGTTTTAATTAAAGATTTAAAATAATTTATACAATGGATTTTTAATTGATATTTCTAGATTTATGGAAAAGGAGTTGAAATCGATATTTAAAATAGATTTGAAAAATAAATGAGATTTATAAATGAATGGATTTATAAATGAAATTTTATAAATGAGATTATTTTTATAAACAAGTGAAAACCAAATGAGTTTATAAACTTATAAACGATGTTTATAAAGAAGGGGAAAAGATTATTAGTTGATAAATGTGAATTATAAATTCATAGTGTGAATTTATATCGAGATATGGAAATCAATTTTTGGGAAAAATAGTGTATTCCATTTTTGAAATATGAGAATGGTTATGGAATTGAAACAAAATCGATGTGATACGAATCAAGAGGGATTTATAAAGTGAAATTGGTAATATAGGATTTTAATATATATTTTTGTCGAGAAATTATGTTTGATTTAAAATAGGATTTTTATTTATTAAACTATATAGTTAAAGCTGTTTTAGTATTGAAATATTTTAGAAAGTGGATTATTCAAATATTTAATATTTATTGAAATGAATTAAAATTCTTATAATAAGCTTTGTAAATCGATTAGTTTTATTTGAAATGAATTGGAAATGAGTTATCGATGATTATTTAAAGTTTTTTTTATATTTTAAATAATTACTTAAACGTGTTATAAAATAAATTATTATTCTTTAAAAATACTTATCATATATATAGAGTTTTGAAATGGTTGAAGTTTATCTATATCCTCTTGAGATTTGTAAACGTGGTTTACTTAATGGATATGATTTTGATAAGAAGAATCTTATAAAGGATTTTGGGAGAAAATGGAATTCCAAAATGTTGAAATATGAAAACTTCTTAAATGAATCTGAATTCATAAAAGATGTTATAAATTGTTAGTTGGGATTATAAATACGTATAACTGGTTTTTGGAAATTGTAAAAAGGAATTTAATAATAATTTCAAAGATTTATGAGATAAGTTATGAAATATTTCCTAATTTGATATTAAAAATGACTTTGGAGAATATGTTTATAAATATTTTCCTAAGTACTGAAAAGTGGGTTTTGGAAATATTTTAAATAGGAAATGAATGGTATAGAAATATTTTTCTAAGCGTTATAAATTGAATTCGAAAATATTTTTAGGTGTTGATATGGTTTAAAAATATCCTATTATGGATAAGTGTTTGAAATTATTTTCAAATGTTAGTATGCTGGGAGAGTTGTATAGATATCTTTATAAAGATATTTTGAAACGAATGTTTCGAAAGGTTTATTAAATTGGGCTCCGTGACTGCTTATGGGCGTAATTTGATAGTCAAATAACCGACTATCAAATCTGGAAAATTTCGTTAATCATTTCGAAGATACCGATATTGGTTTTAATTATCCAAAAACCACTTCAATCTGATTTGTGCGTTATGAATTACTATTTCGTAAACATAATAAATATAGAGTTCTTGGAGAATCGGTTTGTCAGAAACAAGACAACTTGTATGGATGAATGTTATCATTGCATTGTGGCTTAGAAGGTAGTTTTAGCATTCCAAGTATGAATGCTATTCTTAAGGTAATACGTACCCTCAAGTCTCGTCAACCGTGAATGATTAAAATTGGGGAGATGCGGCATGGCTATATGGGTGCTCCAATTAGGGTATGATCATCACTCATCTAGAGTGGACATTTATCATCATCACTATCTATCATTTGTCGTGTCTCGAGCGGCTCATTGGTGGCGATCATATTCGGTACCATCATGTAAGGCGTAGGCCGGTCTTGTGTTAGCAGGGATCAATAGGTTCGATCTCAGTACATTATTCTAGAAGTGTCCTATGGCGAGCGGTACCCTAGTAGCCCTGTCATTATATGGAATCCAATATCCACTATGAGCCCGTACGGCTTTAGATGTGCCCAACTATGCTGAAACGTGAGAGGCAAGCATTTCAGCTATTTTATAGTTTATTTTCTATAGACACTATTATAATATCAGATGATTCTGATATAAAATATTTTGGTTATCGAAAGGTAAAAACCCGCCGTGTTTATAGGTGACGTGGTCTTATGATATACCTTTGTTTCTAATGGATTTGATTATAGTAATAATTCAAATTTAGCGTGTTTTCTCACATTGGTTTTCCTGACTGACTCATGTGTTATTTTATTATAATGCTCAGGTCAGACCTAGTATTACAGATTTTGGTTAGGATACTATGAAGCATAGGAGACGTGCTGGAGGAATCTCAGTCTTATTCCTCGTACTTGCTTATATTCCGCTATGTGCGCTAAACTGTTTGTTCAGTACCTTTATGGACAATTCATTATAACTGTCCATATTTATTTGTTGACTGTTGAACTTTGATGATGATATATATTACTGCAGTTTCTTTGTATAAAAATATGTTGTTATATATTATATTTTGTTTCGCTGCGATTTTGAGATTCTATATTGTTGTTTCAGTTTCTTTTTCTATCCTCTTCTTCCTCATTGTTATTTGCATTTCCATGCAATTTTTGTTGGATAGATGTGGTTTAATGTTAGCTCAAATGGTAAGGAATGGTGGGTCACTACAAGACAAGTGGGCGTAATGTGTTCTATTAATCCGTCAAGCTATTCAAATTGATTAACATAGTGCATAACATTGGTGGTTTGTTTTAGAGATGAAAACTTATCATATGGCCTATCAAGATCATCCCTAAAACGTACCTGAATAGCTTTATAGAAAACATCCCATTGGTCATAATCTGTAACAGTATGTGAGTACCTATAGAACCATTGTAATGCCGTCTTTTTAAGATGGTATGAATAAATATGGACTCATTCTTGAATATTTGTTTTGTTCTATTGAAAGAACCGCTCTTCTTGACGAAGCCAGTAATTTACTCTGTCTTTACTTGTGCATCATGGGAAATCCATCTTTATTTTGATTCTTGTAGTATATACAGAGTGACTGGTATGATGAGAAAAAGTCTTTGATGGGGAATTATAAAAATTGAAGGTATATGGTCTTGACAGAGTTGGTGGTCTATTGTTTGATGGTACATAAACATTAGATCTACATTGCTGAGCATAAGTTTATGGTAAGGATGTAGATCTATTGATGTCTGCTCTTGAATTACCTTCATGATGTGTTTGAGATTTTAATTCCTTTATTTGAGAAAAATATTACCATCATTTTCTGACGGTCTTGAATGCCTTGGGTGTTTCTTGAAAATCCAACTGATACTTCTTGAGAAGTTTTCTTTAGTCTTTTAAGTGATAGTGCAGTTCTATTATTTATAAGATCTTTCTTCTACCATTTTCTTATTGTGGTAGTTCTTTAAGATTGATATAATTAATCAGTGGTAAGGCATCTCCACTATCATCAGAGTTGTCATACAGTGATGAGTTTCTATGGTGAGGGTCAGTATTATGCTCACCAAGTGGCTCTGATACCAAATTGGTATATTCCCCTTGTTCTTGGCAATTTTGGCTCTGGTATGAGTCATGGTGAATGATCAACATGGGATGGGATTGGTCAAGAAGAAGGTGTAACAGAGGCTTTCAGGTGGTCGAATTATTCAAATGCAGCAGACTAGAAATATGAAGAAGAAGTGGTGATGTAATGCTAAAATACTGTGGTGATTACCGGATTGAACGAGGAAGTGAAAATGGATTCAAATTACTGAATGAGTTGAATATAGGAAAGAGGTGAAATAAGAGCAGTAGAAAATAGAAGAATGCATAGTTGAGAAAAAATGCATGATTGTTTATAATCTTTTTATATACATCTATTTACATAGCCTTACCCTTATATTTATAGTATTGATCAGGTAGACCAAATCAAACTAGCCGTTACATGGTAATTTAACTAATACACCTGACTAACTTTTAAATTACATAGCCACTTAGACTGCAAAAGAAAATAAGTTGTGCATGTATGCACGTGCACAACATGCACGGTCTTCAAACTGGCTTTCCCGTTGTAATCTCACGCTTAAGTTAATTTTATCTTGCGTCTGTATATCTTCCAATCTTCAACATCATTCTCCTTAATTCCAGTTAGTCGAGGTGGATGGCGAAGCCTCATTCTCAAATGTGTTTGTTGAAATGTCCCTTCAGGCGAATGCCTATCAGGTATTTGATGAATTGTGTGAGCATAACAAATTCGCAAAATATATCTTCCGTACATACTGAAACAAAAATTCTCAAATTGTTAATTGATGTGTCTTTTTTTACTTTTTATGGACTTCACATGGTGGGTTTTATGAAGTAAATACAATTAATGACATTTTATATGTCTATTAAGTGGATCTAGAATATACTATGGTTGCTCAATGAAAGTGCCGGTGAATTTTGAATTAGTATTTGGAGTAACGGATAATGTATCATCGCCATATTGGAATTAGATTCATGCGAGTATGGAATTTTTAATCTCACATCAAAATTTGATCTATGAGTTTGATATGCAATCACATGTAACTTTGTTTCCTCTACTTGAACCCATAACTCCATCAAGTACTTCATTTATTTAAGGGTCAATTCGAACTTGTCAAGGCATATTATTCACCGCATTGTTAGTGGACTTCAAATGGATTACAAAACTGGATAAGGGAATCATTTTGTCATTATTTGGAAAATTGTTAGGTGGTATAAACATAATTTTCCCTCTATTGATTAAAAAATAATAATTTTTAAATGCTATATGTTTTTCGGTGACCAATCATCATCTTTCCGTCTTTTTTTAACAAGAATCTACTAAACTAATTTTCGTTGGACCGTTATCAAATTTTTTTTGACGAGTAGTTATAAAATTTCCCTTTACGCAAATTATAAAATTGCAAGTTTTTATTAGGGAGGAATAGCATAACATTTTTTTAGGTGGAGTCCCCTTAAATTTTTCTTCTGTTTATCCAAAAATAAAGTCCACTTGGTAATGTTCTTGTTCAAATATAAACTGAATGGAGAAACTCAAGTTTGACCAAGATGTATTCCTCATAGATTAATTATATGGATTAGCACAAGCTTGATGACTTAGAGAAATCATTCATAAATACAACAACTTTAAAAATATAGGGCTTGAAATCGTTAGATTAACTGGAGGTACCAAAAACAAGTAGTTAACTAGTCGATGCAATCAATCTCGCTATCCATATTTTAAGAGACTTTGGACAACAACTCCTATTTTTAATCAAGGCATAAAAAATATTATTCTTTGATAATTTATGTAAATTAGGTCCTTATCCACAGTAATCTTTTATTAGTAACCCTATTATTATATCCATTTAAGTACTACACACCTAAATAAATTTAAAATATTCATTAAGCATTAACATTTTTCGAAAACATTAGATTGACAAACCATTTTCACCCTTAAAGAAAAAATTTATGATCTTTTAAATGATATGTGTTATGCATATGCAAATATCTAATTTAAGTATATCTTTTTTTTGTATAAATAACGTATTTATACATGCGTCTTTCAAACGCAACTATAATTGCCTCGTTCAATTTAATACATTCAAAATTAATAAACATGCAGTTTAAAGTCAATTTCATATATGGTACGTAGTTAAAATTATGACTAGATTTATTTTAATGCACTTAAATTATAACTTCATCAAGGTTGAATAAACTTATCAAAGGAAGCCAAAATTTGTATTCGATCACATAAATTACAGTTAAAATTTTAAAATGCCATAGTTACATAATTCAAAAAATACAGTCAAATAATAAATTCACTTGCTTAAATTAATTAAATTATAGTTGCATTAAGTTTGGATAAACCATCGAATACAACCAAAATCATTATTGCATCACATAAATGCAGTTGAAACATTCAAATGCAATCATGCAAAATTCAAAATTGGCGTTAAATTACTACTTCATTTTTTGATATAGTTAAATTTTAGCTACATTAAGATTGAATAAAACTATCAAATATTGCTAGAAATATTACATTACAAATAAATGTTGTTAAAAAATTCAAATGTAATTAAATTAATCCTAAACATGCTGCCTAGTTATAACTGTATTTTATTAATGTAGTTAACTTATAACAATATTAAATAAAATTAAGTGTAGCCAAAATTATTACACCACATAAATGTAGTTAAAAAAATCAAACACACTTAAATTAGTTGAAAATTTTCTTTTAAATTATAACTGAATTTTCTTATTACGGTTAAATTAAAACTTAATTAAGTTTGAATTAGTTATCAAATACTGCATTACATAAATGCAATTTGAGTATTCAAATGCAATCATAAATGCATAATTCAAAACAAATTCCTTCAATTATGTTAAAAGATAATAACTGCATTGTCATAACATAGTTAAAAATGCTATATAAAATTTATGATCATCCATAATAACGCAATTACAAAATGTAGTTATATGATTTGGTGGCATAAAATAACTTCATTACATAAATAGTTAAAACTTCTACAAAATTGTAATTTTCAAAAATTTTGTGTTTAGTTAGCAACAATGGATATTGTCGGAAGCTTAACAAATTTATGATTAACGATGAAAATGATTCTTAAAACCGATTAGTGTACAAAATTTATTACATTTTAAAGATTTGAATTAAGCGTGTTGGAGTATGTTAATTTTGATCGGTTGTAATGTTAAAGTAGTAGAGATCTAATTTACAAAAAATATATAGATCTACACCCATTTTACATTTAAAACAAAAAATAGGACCTAAAGTTAATATTCGATATTAGTTTAAAGAGCTACCACTCTGAATGAAAAGTAGGTAGGAGAGCTAGTAAAAAAATGATTAGTTTTAGATGACATGTCCTTATTATGTTGCTCAGTGCTTGTATTGATGCGCTACGTAATATTTTCTTTATGATTTTCCCTACGCGACTTATAGTTTGTAAATTGAAGTACATGAGTTTTAGTAGCTCATTAGCATTTGCCTCACCACTATGCTGTTTGTATTTTTCAAAATATGACCATGGACCATTCAGCACGTGCATTTACTATGCATAAAAATGACAATCATAAAATAATTCAAATTTCAAAGGCGTATTGTAGCATCACATATTTTAGTGTTAGAGAAACATGAGAATATTATCATTTCTAAATTAGTTGTTCAATTAATTCTGTAATTAATATAAATTTAAAATATAGAATTTATTAGTCAATTAATAATTTAATTAAAATTATGAACGCTGTATACACACATATCAAATTTAAATGTTGGGTAATTAATTAAGATGAGACAGTGATATAAAGTAGTATAGAAATAAAATAAAATAAAATTTTATTTAAGCATTTTAAAATAAAATGAAACAAAATAAAGTAGACTGAATTTTGATCCAACAAGAAATTAATGAATTAATAGGTTAGGCAATGAGTTCTAATCCAAACCATTAACTCTTACACCCTTAATATATATGTATGTATGTATGTATGTATGTATGTATGTATGTATGTATGTATGTATGTATGTATGTATGTATGTATGTATGTATGTATGTATATCTTCCCTTTCAAGGGTAATTTATTTCATCAAATTCAACTATTAGTTAAAGGAATAAAATGGAATGTTTTGATTAATGGATTTTGTATTAAGGGAAATAATTAATAAGATTAGACAATGAGAGATATCAGTTAAACCATTAACTCTTACCCTTAATATAAATAATTACCCTTTGATGTAAATAAGGAAATAAGGAAATGCATAAACATTTCCCTATTCTCATTCAAGGGTAATTATATTCATTAAATTCGGCTAATAATTGAATGAATAAAACATGGAATATTTTAATGAAGGGATTTTATATTAAGGGAAAGCAATTAATAGGATTAGGCAAGGGATATTAGCCCAAGCCCAAATTAGTAGATCTTATACCCCTAGAATATGTATATATATATATATATATATATATATCCTTCTTCTCATCCATTTAATTCCACCAAAGCAACAAAAAAGGAGTGTCATTTCTAAGGAAAAGAAGAATAAATGAATTATTAACGTAATCACAATAGGTAATTCAAAAAAAAAAAACTTGAAAAGTATTTAATGTTTTGCAAATACAATTGTAGGCTGTTGATCACGTGAATTAGTGATAATTTACGCATGTGGTATACTAGGTTTCTGGCTTAATCTTGCAAATAATTGCATGAATTTTTACACATCAACGCAGAAAGCCTACGTGGTATTGACACAAAACCATGGAATCACCTTGCGTGGCAGTTCATTTTGCTTTTTTTCCGTTTGAACTTTTCAGCATTTGATGGGGAGGGTAGTTTTGAAAATGGTAGGAGCCTAATAATTTATTTTTTGCATTTAAAGACATTTCTAATTTTTGGGGGGCTACTAAGTAAATACTCGAGTTGAAATAGATTTTACCTACATGAGTTAACCTTCTCCAAATTCTTTGAATTTTAATATATTTTTGCCAAATTCTATTAACATATCATTTTCTTCCTTTGCCACCTTGACATTTCAAAAAATAGCATGCACATTACTTTTTCATTTTCACTCCTAGTCTATTCCAAAAATACCCTTAGACTATTTTGCCTCCCTATTTTTATATTCAATTTTCCTCTATAGTAAAAGCGTCGGCCAATTCTCAAAGATGTATCCACTTCGATGGAGAGAGAGGTAAGATCTAAACACAAACAAGGTTTCCATTTTAATTTTGTTTTTTCGCTTCATTTCTTTTAATTATTTTCCAGCTATTTCAATTGTGTCACATTTGGATTGTTTTTGTATTAAAAAACACTAATTTGTTATAAAAGTCATCCACTTTTACAGTAAATGTCAAGGGGAAGAAGTGGAGAATATGAAAAGATAAAAATCATATCAGCCTAAATAATTACAGAGGTATATTAGTTAATTACTTTAAAATCTTTTTAGTGGGGTAAAAAAGGAAGAAAATGCTATGTTAATAATATTAGCCTATAATGGTTATAACATTGAAACAAAAGTTAATTTTAGTTTTAGTATGAATTTTATAAAATTGAAATTATCTAAATCTTTGCATGAAGTGACAAATATTAAATAGTTTGATGTGCTAGATAGACATTTCCTATATGCAAAATCACAAATGAAAGAATATGCAGCACGACTTCCAATACCCTTATAGAAGGCAATGAAAGAATCACCATTTAAATTTTCCAAGTTTCACCGATATGTTTGTACAAATATAAATATTCATTAGATGACACATCTTTTAATTTTGTTGTTCCAAAGATAAATAATAATGAAATATGAGACCATAACCAGTGGACGAAACAATATTTATGTTATGTAAGGAAGAATGCATGACAATAACATGATGGTAGAATGCAATGTCGTAGCTAAGCATCAGCTTCGTAGTTTTTGTAGTGTGACAATGATCTGGGAACATGTAGATTTTTTACACATGATGATGCTACAAAAGTTATGCTGCTATAATTTAGCAATGTTTTGAAGTATTATTAGTGCATTAAAATTATCCATAATCATGTTTTCTTTTGCAAGTAAAATTTATGTTTACAAAAATTTATAAGAATAATGTTTTTGGGTTGGACTATGGTGATCATAAATGGAGATAATTTTAGATTTTGAACAAATTGATGATTCTTACAAACCATTATCATATTTTGTAAGTAGAGCATTTGTTGTGTTTGGAACACAACCACTTCCTTATATTATAACCAGATTAAATTTTCCTTACAAAATTTTGTTTTTCATTAAAAAATGGTGATGTCTTATGTATAATATTTTTTTGATTGTTAAATATAAATATAAATTCATATAAACATGAAAACAAAAACATTTATTTTTTCAATGATAAGATAAAAGTATCTAATCATATGCCGAAAAAATAGTAGAAGTTGTCATTTAATGTAAATTAAGAAATTGTATTGGTAGAATACTCGGGCAACAAGTAGAATTGTGACGAGTAGAATTCTGATCGACATAAATCATTGGAATTAGATGAAAATCAAAGGAGGGGCTCTAGAGCATGAGGGGAGCCAATGTTTCAAGTCGCATCAAAATGTGGTCGGTAGAATACTCTAGCAATAAGTAGAATTAAGTATTATTAAATCTCCATAAAATACTTTAATTTTTTTTAAAATAATTAACGTTTAATTATTATATGGAATAATAATCTATTATCTTTATAACATTATTAATAATTAATAATGTCCCTTAAAACCTGATTAATAATTAATAACCATTCTCTAAAAAAGCTTTATTAGACAATTAACTTTTCAAATTAGAAGAGGCTTAGCTATTTCAGTGGTACTTAATCATTAATTCCCTTATTATCCAAGTTATAATATGCGGTTTACGTAACATCACATATGTAAATTAAACTCATTATTAACAGTTGATTATTAATACGACATTATCTAATAATAATCAATTGGATTGTAATTAAGAGTCAACACTAGTGTAATAGCAGAACTGGTTAATTCTACTAAACAGATGTCCAAATGTAACCTACCCAATTAATAGCAGCATAATTGTAATTTATTCTACTAAATAGGTGTCCAACTATTTTAACTAACGAAACGGTGTCTTAGTTTCGCTAATCAAATGTGCAATTACCATATCCAGTCCGACCCAATTCGATAGTATTTTATTTTTCCAATTAATCATCAAAATATAGCTATATATTCATAGCAACCTTATTAATTAAAATAAAGTAATTTAAGTCCTGTCAGTTTTCATATGTCATGAATTCATACTTATCCAGGGTTATGAGTAAATTACACTAAAATGTTGTGCTCGTCAATATGAATCTAATGCAAAAAATTGGGTAAATTCGATTTCAAATGACCAAGATATGAATTTTTAAATTTAGACTTAAACCTAAATTAAACTTATAGAACTAAAATTTACCACCACAATTTCCTTCAGGTCGAAGTCCAAAATAATCCAACCCGCACCAATCTAAATAGTATCTTCTTCCCCAAAAGTACCTCCTCAATTTATCCCCTAGTGCATGACATGCACATGCACACTCGACCGAGGACAACATCGCAGAAACCATGACAACCGGCATGTCTCCTTTTGAATTTCCATCATGATGGACCCATCTGCATCATTTGCATGCCTCCCTCATCCGACCGACCCTCCATGTTGGCCATGAAAATCGTGTGCAGGAAAAAAATCACATCACTTATTTGCCTCGTTTTTCATCAGAAAATTACCCATCGAGCGCCTCTCTACCCTTAACACAATGTCGAGCTCCAAGTCTGCATCGCGGACCAAATCGGTAGTTAACCCAAACCTTTGGTTACGGTGATCGTCAATCATCAACGTGGAATCACATCGAAATTTCATCGAAAATTATGCACTTCGATACAAACTCAACGATGCTAGTGGCATCGAACGATTCGTCCTGGATCAAGATAATTTAATTTTTGAATATTTTGAACAATATTTCTCCTTTACTGTAATTCGACGCTTTGTCCCCCTACATTTGACGAAAACACATTCAATCAATTTCTAAAAATACTTTGGTTGATATGAATAACTTTCATTTAGGTCACTTGGATTAAAACAAAATTGTTTGGAATGTATTGATTTTTACGTTCATCATTGAAACTTTATACATATAATAGAGGAAGTTTAAAATTGAAGTTTCACATACGTCGGTAAAAACATAAACCTTCACCTTTCTGATTTCAAGTTTAACTCCACTTTTTATCCTTATCAAGTTAGGCTATCAAAAGTCCTTTTTTTGTTTGAAATGAATAACACAATCATTTCAATTGAAGGACGGAAGAAATTGAAGTTGAGGCTTTTTAAGAAAAATGTACAGGTAGTATTTCCCTTACCTCTTGCTCTACCATCTAAGAAATAGGGAATGACCTCACTATGGCTATTTAAATATTTCATTTTCATTTTTTTCTTTTATATACATACATAAATAATATATTATATTCATTTCTTTATTTACTTATTTTATACGTGTGTATATGTAAATATATTCTTTTCTTTATTTACTTATTTTATTTGTGTGTGTATATATATTATTCATTTCTTTATTAACTTATTATTTATGTTCTCCGTCAATAAATAAATAAATTTATCATTAGTCAGAGTCTTGCAAGTCTTCATCAATGGGGACTAGGGTTTTTCTTCCCGCCGCCCCTTCATTTTCAATTCGTCCTCTTCTTTTCTCTCCCTAAATTTTTTGCTATGTTCTCCCTTAACCCTAGCTTTTCATATTGCTGTTATTTGCAACCCTTTCCTTCCATTATCCCTTTTTTTCTTTCTCAGTTACAATTAACCTGCTTTCCCTAGCTCGCGTCTTCGTTTCGATTTCAACCTTCTTCTGGCTGGATTTCTTTTGTCCTAGTTTCAGATCTTCCCACCTTGCTTTCCCTCGGTTCATTTTGCCCTTGGCGACTGCCTGCAGCGGAAGTGGCGATTTTTTTGTTCTCGGTAGGCGCTTTGGTTTCGCTCGTCTTCTCTCTGGATCTTATCCTCTTCTGGGCTGGGTTGTTGTCGGTTTTTTGATGCTATGTATCAAATCGGGTTTGTATTGTTTTCTAGTTTTGGGTTTTTGTGTTGATCGATCTGTCTTGGTGAATTTTTTCTGGTGCTACGTGGCTTCATGCGGTGCTTCTGTCGCTGCTGCTCTTTGTTTGCTTCACCTTTTTGGTCATTTTCTGGTTCAGGGTGGAGGGTTTCTGAGTCGTTTCTTCTGTCAGTGCTTGGATCCTTTGTTAGCGATTGGGTCTTGTTTTCGTCCTCTTCCCTGGGCTCTTCTTCCATCTCCAGCTCTTCCTCCTCCATTGGTTCTTCCTCCTCCTTAGGTTCATCCTCTTCCACGGGTTCTTCCTCTTCCTCAGCTTCCATGGGTAGTTGGAAGAGGAAGAACCTATGGAAGAGGAAGAGATCATGGAAGATGAAGAACTCAAGGAAAAGGAAGAACCTTAGGAGGAGGAATAGTTGATAGAGGAAGGAGAGCCTAGGGAAGAAAAAGGGATGTTGGTGGAACTTATTCCTATAGGGAAATTTAAGGAAAATTGTGATGGGGGAATGAATTGGGATGAGGTGAAGGTTATTGACGATCCATAGTTCGAGGAGGGCATGTACGATGATTGGTTCAAGGCAACTGATGCTGATTCCCAGGGGTTCGAATCTTGAAATCATATGGATTTTAGATGATGAAGGGGACTTATATATTTGGATAGACCTTCAGAAGAAGGCTCATATTAGAATAGTATATCTTTTCTATAGGGTTACTATTTTTTATGGTATTGTATAAGGGTAATTGGACGTTTATTTGGTATGTATGGGAACTCTAGTGCATGGAGTATCTGATTAGGCATTTATTGTTTAAATATCTTTAGTACGTATGACTTGATTCATTATGGTATGCGAGTTGATGTTATTCCTAATGATTTTTTGAATTGGTTGTTGAATGATAGAGTATTCCAAATAATTAGCTTTCTAGGTGGGATGAGATACGAGTTTCGGGTTCAAAATTATCTTATGATGGGAAGAGTGTAATAAATTAGAAATTTAGACGGTCTTGTTATAAATGTTAAATCAAAGTTCCGACTTTTAACTTTTGATTAATTCATTTTATCATAGAGAATATAGATAACAAGTAAATGAAGAAATGAACATGTATATATAGACACACACACAAAAAATAAGTAAATAAATAAATGAATATATATGCGTAGATACATAAATAAAATAAGTAAATCAATTAATGAATATATATATACACACATACAAATAAAATATGTAAATAAAGAAATGAATATATGTATGTATGTATGTATGTATGTATGTATGTATGTGTATGTGTATGTATGTAAAAAATGTGTAAAATGAAATACTTAAATTACCATAGTAAGGCCATATACTATTTCTTAGATCATACAGGGAGAGATAAGGAAAGAGGTAAGGGGAATACTACTTGTACATTTCCCTTGAAAAGGCTCAACTCCCATTTCTACCATTCTTCAATTACAGTATTTGAGATATTCGTTACAAATTAAAAAGAAGGATTTCTGAAAGCTTAACTTTCTTAGGAACAAAAGTGGAGTTTAACTTGACATCAAAAAGGTAAGGGCATATGTTTTACTGACTTATGTCAAACTTGGATTTTAAACTTCCCTTGCTATATGTATAAAGTTTCAATCATGAACATTCAAAAATCAACGCATTCCAAATTGTTGAGTTTTAACCCAAGTAACCTAAATGAAAGTTATTCATATTAACCAAAAATATTTTTGATTGCACATTTTTTCGTCAATCAGCATTGTGTTAAGGGAGGAGAGGCGCTAGATTTTCATTATCGTCATGAAGGGTCGGTAAGAGGTAGGGAGGCGCTCATATGATGCGGAGGTGCACACCATGGAGGGCATTCAAGGGAGACATGCCAGTGGTTTTGGTTTCAGTGCTAGTGTCCTCGGTCAAGTGCGTATGTGCACATCATGCGTTGGGGGATAAATTGAGGGGGTAGTTTTAGGGAAGAAGATACTATTTAGATTGGTGTGGGTTGGATTATTTTGAACTTCGTCCCGAAGGAAACTGGGGTGGGAAATTTTAATTTTTGTTTTTAATTTAAGTTTGAATACTAAATTTAAAAATTCATATCTTGGTTGTTTGAAATTTGATTTACCTGTATTTTTCTACGTTGGATTCGCATTGACGGGCATAACATTCTAGTGTAACTTATTCATAGACTTGGTTAGTATAAATTTATGACATATACAAACAGATAAGATTTAAATTTTGTTACTTTAGTTAATAACATCGCTATGAATTTATTACCTTCATTTTGATATCTAATTGGCAAAATAAAATACTTTCAATCTGGGTTGGAATAGAATATGGAAATTGGACATTTGATTAGCAGGATTAAAACACTGTTCCGTTAAAATAAATAATTGGACACATGTTTAGTAGAATAAATCACCATTCTGCTATTATTAACCGAGTAGGTTATATTTGGGCATTGTTCAGCAAAAATCCCTTTCTGCTATTACACTTGTGTGGACCCTTAATTATAATCCAATTGATTATTATTAGATAAGCATCGTATTAATAATCAGTTGTTAATTATGATAATTCAGATATGTGATCTTATGTAAATACCGGATTATAACTTGGATGATAAGGGAACAAATGATTACGTACCAATGAAATGGCTAAGCCACTTCTAATTTGAGAAGTTAATTATCTAATAAAGTTAATTTAGATAATGATTATTAATTAGTAATAAGGTTTTAAGGGAAATTATTAATTATTAATAATTTTCAGTAAAGTCCATTCATTACTCTCAAACTAAGTTTTTTTCATGCACAAGGATTGATAAAGTTATATTCAACCGCTTACAGTATGAAATTAAATATTTATTTCAAAATAATAGACAACTTAACTTATACAATTCATTTGGATTTGTTATATAATTATATAAAAACACATTGAATGTAACAACCGGGATTTTTTGTCTTTGATTTTGAACATTTAATTTATTTTAAATGTTGAGTTTTGAGATGTGAATAGAATTTTAATATGGAATTTAATGATCAAATAAGTGAAATGAATTTACATTCCAAATAAGCGACTTACTTGGAATAATTAGATCTTACTTGGAATAATGATCAAACTAGAATGTTTATGAATAAGTTAAATAATTTGAAATTAGAGTTGTTTATGAATCTAAAAGATTCCTAATGTTGGTATAAGATCTATTTGAATTAGAAATTAGTTACTAAGATTTTAAAACTGAAATTTTGTGCGATTTCTTAAATTTTAGAGATAATCAATGTAATCGATGCTTTAAAATAGCAATCCGAGCCACACTCCCCGAATTCAATGAAACTAGTTCTATTGGATTCATAATCGCGTATTATTATCATAGTTCAAATTTCGTAGCATTTGGAATTAATGTTTTTTCGTACAGGATACAAGTTGAATTTTGTATCGAGAATTCAGTATAATAATTGGGTCCAAAGAGTTATCTTCTCCATACGATCGAATTAGGACTCGAAACTATGTCCATTGCGTTCAGAATGGAGGTATAACATTATAAATGTCTGGCGGCATACCTCAAATAGGGGTTCTAGATTTTGAGTTGCGTAGAGCGAGATATTTTGATTTTGAAATAAAATGAAAAAGATCAAACCCTATCTTTTATCACAGCCACCCAACGTCTGAATCGTTTGAATCAAGCTACCCTTCAATTTAAGGGACGCAACATTTCGCTCTCATCTTAATTAGTTCGAACGAACAAATAAAAAAATTTCCGAACGAAATCAATTCATTTAGGAAAGAAATAAAAATGGGGAAGTTTATAAAAAAATCTTTAATCGAAATCGAATAGCAGAAAAATATTTACCCCTCCTTCGTTATACAACCCGAACCACCTCTTCATTCTTTCCTCTTTCCTCTTAAAATCAGAAAACCAATCAAAAAAATCAATGCCGCAATGGCGCACGAGCGCCTATAATCGAGGCAGCACATGATTTTTGGGGTTTGACGGCACGTGCAGGAGAAAAGAAGAGTTCTCGTTCGATGCTGGGGTTATTTCTCTGGAGTCTGATTACTCGTACGCGCGAGGTGAGGGGTGGTATTGCGCTCGATCATGATGCTGGGACAGCGACGCTATGGGTTATGGGGCTAGCGTGTGTGATGAAGTCGTGAAGGTGGTGGTACTTTGGGAAGCACAAAGTCATGGTGGTCATTGCGACCTAGTCGAGAGCGAGAGGGTTTGGGATGGAGGCATTAGGCACTAAGGTGAAAAGATGGGGTATTTTGGGTTGTGATTGGGTGAGTTGCGATGCGATGGTTAGGAATAAATTCGGAGTTGGAGGAATGGGTTGATGATGTGGTTCGACGAAGGGGGTCAGGTGAGGCGAGATAGTTGAAAAGGAAGGATTATTTGCGGAGACGACAAGAAGAAGTTATAAAATAATTTATTTTGATTAATTTTAATTAAAGAATAATTGGTTTATTAACTATAATTAAAATTGGAATCAATAACTCATATAATTCATAATTTGCTTACGAGGTCTAAAAATCATGAAGAAACTTGTCGAGCTTGGATCGGATTGCAAAATAAAAATCAAGGTGAGAAATTCTTAATCATTTGGATTGCCAAATTTAAATACAAATGTTTAAATTTAATTATTGGATGTTTGATTGGATTGATAAATTATAATTATCTGTTGGATGATTATATTATATATAGTAGTGTACATATTAGTAGTTGGATTGATATTTCCGCATATTTTGCACCCCGCAAAATAGCAGATGATCCTACATACCGCGTTATCCCCCCTCGAAGTGGGATTGATATTTTTATGTTGTATTAACATCAGTGAAGGCATTGAAAATAGATTGGAGGGATCCAACTGGATTCCTCAAAAATTATATTGATCCTTTTTCACACATAATAATTATGATGTGTTAGAAAATTCTATTATAGATTGTTGTTGTGATGTGGATTATTAGATTCTACAGTAGCACTGGCCTAACTTTGGGTATTTTAAATACCATAAATATTATTTTTGGAGTTTGAAGGAATTTAAAAGTAGATTTCGAATATAAAAATATTTGTACAGAAATTTCCATTATTTTTAAGAAATTGACTTGGATAAAAACAATAATTGATTTTGGTGTGCATTCAACTATTTGTAGAAATATTATGAATAGAGATTTTAAAATAATTTATACAAAGAAATTTTTTAATGACGGATATTAAAATGATATTTTCTGGAAATATGGAAAGAAGTTGGAACTAATATTGAAAATAGGAATATAGATTATATAAGAGAATGGACTTATAAAATGGAATTTAATAAATGGGATTATTTTTATAAAAAATGAAACTCAAGGAGTTATAAAATTTATAAACGATGTTTATAAATAAAGGAAATTGATATCAGATGATAAATTAAGAATATAAATTTATAGGAAGAATTTATTTTAGAATATGGGAATAGGATGAGAAAGAAATAGTGGATATTAATTTTGAAGTGGAAAGGGTTAGGTAGATCGAAATGGAAGCGATATGATGGAAATCGGGAGGAATTTATAAATTGAATTTGCTATTATGATTTTAAAAATATATTTTAAAATGTAAAAGGTTAAGTTTGTTTGAAAAGGAAAATTTTATTATTGAACAACGAGATTTTAAATTAGTTGGGATTGAAATAATTTAGTAAGTGTATTTTTTTAACTATTTGACATTTATTTAAATAAATCCTAAACTTTAAAATCACCTTTGAAAAGTGATGTTATAAAAAGCATTTCGATATTTTAGATAATTACTTGAACATGTCTTAGAAATAAATTATTATTACTCTTTTAAATACTTATTATATATATAGAGTTTTGTGATGTTTTAAATTTATTTATAAATCTTCATGGAAATGGGGTTATTCACTATATGGGATTTATAAGAGAAATCACAAAATGGAATTGGGGAAAAGTAAGAAAATTTTGAAAGTAGTTAAATAAAAGTAAACTTCAAAAAAATGAAATAAAATTCATAAAAGATGTATAAAGGGAAATTGGAATTATAAGCAAGTATATTTGAATTCGGAAAGTATTAAAGGAAATTAATAAAGGAAAAACAGAGCTTATAGAATTCGTTTTAAAACGAGTTATGGAATTTACAAATAAATTATTAAATGATTTTTGAGAAAATAGGAAATATTTGGAATGTTTCCTAAGTGTTGAACATAAAAATGGGGTTGGAAAAAAATGTTCTAAGTATTATATAAGTTTGGGAATATTCCATTGAAAATACAAGGATTTGAAATCGTTTCAAACGTTGGAAATTTTAGAAGGGATTTAAATATATATACACACAACTTATAAAGATATCTGGAAATAAATTTTTTAAAATTTATAATAAGGCATGATGTCTGCTTGGATGTTTTATTGATGGTTAAATAACCGACTATCAATTTTGGCCAAATTCGTTGACCATTTCGAAAAGACCGGGATCTGCTTTGCTTTATTACAACATGATAGGGGATTCTCGCTTCGTGTTTGGTGGCGAGTAGGAGACCCAAACTCCTATAGTCCTGGACGGTTGGTTGCAGTCAAGAGGATGGCAATAAAAGCAAATTCGAGGTACCAATGTATGCCATGGTGGAAAGCGGCACAGTTGGTATCAAAGCTGAAGGTTAAGAAATAACCTTGGCAATAGGAGGATTACTCATTAGAGTTAGGGTCAGTAGTACCTTGGAATGAGTTTGAGTGTATTAATAGGTATGAGAGTGTATTTTTAGTGAATATAAAATGTTTTATTGTGTTGGTTGATTTATTACGTGGCTTACGAAATCTGGTCGGCACAGTCCGTACGACTGTATCAATAGGGGTTTCTAAACTCTTGAATAGAATAATTTGACACAGTATTATTTTGGAATGGGGTAAATGAAATAATGTTACCCAAAGATATATTTTGATATAAAATAAATAATTTTATGAAAATATGATATTTATTCGGAGTGTTTGGATGATAATATTATAATCTAACAAGATTATAAAATTGAAAATGGTTTATATAACCAGATGAAAATTTGTATAAGTGTAAATTATACAAATGGATTATAATTAAAATGGATTCAAACCAGAATTTGGAAATTTAAAATTTTGGAGTCTTTGAGAAAAGTTTAAAATGAGTTTGAAATAAGTATGTGGGAATTTGAAATTTCGGTGATTTTTGAAAAAAAAATCCGAAGTGGTTGGAAAGAGAAAGGGTGATATTATTTTTGGAATTTTTCAGATGGAAATTGTTTTAAATGGATTTTAGAATTAATGAAGCACTGAACTCACTATAGTGTTGGAAAACAACTCTAGCGATGATGGTGGTATCATCAGTATTCAATTTCTAGTCTCTAAGTGACGGATTGCTACCAAAATAATTGATTTGGAGATTTTTGTTGGAAAACAAACATTGTTTTAAAACTTCCAAGATAAAATATTTTTGGATAAAACCGAATTTGAGATTAAAATTCCAAGGAATGGTTTGTTGAGAAAAAAGATTTATATATATGTATATAATTGATTTCAAGTGGTTTGAAATAAGTGCCGGGTACTCAAAAATTTTGGAACTAAACTTTTTAAATTAAAATAAAAAGTGAGAAAGTTAAAAGGGAAATTAACTTAAGTTGAAGGGTTTAAATTTTAAAAATTTAATTGATTGTCATTAGAATGGAATTTATGAAACGGTGATTTAACTTAAGGAAAAGTTAATTAAATTAAATCAAATGATGTGATTATAATAAATAAAATGAAATGAGTAGTATGTGATAAAGCTAACTAAATATACGTGCATATGAATGTGCAAGTGAATAATACAAATTAAAATAAGTAAGGAAGTGTGGAAAATTTTTAAATTTGAATTAAGTTCTTACTTTATTAAATTGAATAAATTGAAAATAAATTTATTTGGAGAGAAATTTGATTTAAGTATGAATAACTCGAGTATGGTTTTGAAAAGTTGGTTAAAGGGAATTGAAATTTTAAATAAATGAATTGGATTTGAATCATATTGAATTGAATTAAAAATTTAAATATGAATTATAAAATGACTATATAACTATAATTTATAAATTTGGATTAGATTAGAAATAATATCGAATTAAAGTAAATATAAATTTCGAGTTGTGAAATATTATATAACTATAAGTTATAAAATTTGAATGGCATAAAAAATTTATGTGGAAATTTTGGAATTGTGAATAAATAAATTTGAATAGCCTACAAAAATGGAGTTAATGGAATATTATGTATTAAGCTATAAAGAGATGTGTAAGTTTGAGCAAATAATAAAATAGGTATAACTCAATTATAGAGTAGATGAATTTGAGGAAAGTAAGTTGTGAACTTTATAATTGGAAAAATGGATTTTGAGGATATATAGCACTGAACTCACTACAGACACTGGGAAATAATCCTAGTGATGACTACGCAGCATCATAAATATTCATTTTTGGGTCTCTAAGATGGATTGCTACCGTAATTGATTTGTTCAGATTTATTGAGCAAACAAATTTTGTTTTGGAAATTTTGAAGGAAATTTGTTTAGATAAAAAACCAGGCTTTGTTTAAATTAAAAAAAGGCACGATCAGGGATATTTGTGATTTAAAAATGGTTTGAAATATATACCGGATGTTTAAAAATTCTGGAATCCTTATTTAATAATTCAGAGATTATCAGGAGATAAGTTATAAACTTATAAATGGTGAATGATTTTGAAGAAAATATGGAAATTGAATTTTGGGATTAAAATAAAAAGCGGGAAAGAAAAATGAAATTTAACTTAGATTAAGATTGAAGAAATTAGATTTTTGAAATTTAATTGAGTGTGATTTGAATGGAATAAATTAGTGAAGTAGACTAGTTAAATGGATTAAATTGGAATGTGAATGAATTAAATTGAGAAATTAAAAAAATCGAATGGGAATAAATAAATTTCGATAGCTCATAAAAATTGAAGTTTATGGAGTAAAAATATGCTTGGGCTATAAATAAGTGTAAATCTCATGTTAAAATAAAATGTGAATATATTCGAGTATAAAATTGATGCAAAAGAGGAAAATAAGTTGGGTGGCTTATAAAAAGTAAAGAATTGAAATAGAAAAACCGAAAAATAACATTGTTTGATATTTTGGTAAAGGAAATAAAAATTCAAATGCGAGTTATAAATTAAAATTGAACTCAAATAAATTAGTTGAGTGATTCTTGAAATAAGAATCTAGTATTGAATTTGAAGTGAAGTAATTAGATAATTAATTAGTTAATGGAATTTGGTAATGGAAACTAACTTGATTAAATATTGGATTGTTAGTTAAAAATGGAATTTGAAAATGAAACCCGAGTTTCTAAATAAAATTCAAAATGGATTGTAAGTGAATTAAATATAACTGGAAGCGTGTCGAATGAAATGGAATTGAATTGAAATAGAAATGGTTTGAGTTGCAAATAAGCGTATAAATAAATTAAATATGGCCTTGATATTATTTTAATGCATTCGAGAATGAATTCGAAAATGGGAATTAAAATTAAAATGGATGAAGTGAATGAATTAATAAAATTTATTAGTAAATGGAATGTAATTTGATTGAATAAGAATCAAAATTTAAATGAAGAGGAAATAGTTGCAAAAAATGAACTTAAGTTGTTGGGTAAGTTGATTGAAATAAATAACCTAAGGGAAGCTTGGCTTAAATGTATTTGTCAAATGGTTATTTAATATAAAGGTATGGAATGGTTTCAAGTTTAAATAAAATAGATTTGAATGTGATGATGGTGAAAACGAATGGAATGTAATGGAATTGATTAAGAATAAATTTGAAACGGAATAGAACTAAACGGAAACGGAATGGAATTGGCCAAATTTGCGTAAATGAATTTTTTTTCGATGTAAAAGGAAGTAAATGTAATTCTATAAGTTAATAGAAGTGAAATGAATTGATTTTAAATCAATTTAGAATAGATATTAGTTTGTTTAATTTAAGAATTTATTGAATGCATGTAAAGTGAGTTGTAAATCACTCAAATTGAATGGAACGATGTGAAAATCAGGTGAAAGAAAATCGAACTAGTATCAAAACCTTAAAGTTGCTTATGGATAATTGTTTAGTATGCATTGCTTGTGGAATCCTTGTGTTAGCTATTTAAAATAAGTGATGTGACGACCCGAAATTTTTAAGCATTTAAAATCGAAATATTTAAATTATTTGAAATATTTAAAAGTTAATTTTGAACTTGAATTTCAAACATAAATATTTATTGGATAATTAATTTTTGAATTTAATTATCGGAAATTGGGTAAATTATTGAATTTGGAGTTTTAAGTCTGTTAAAAATAATTCGAAGGCTTGGAAAATATACTTTGATAATATGGAAGGCGTTAAAACTTTTAAAAATTGGATTTAAAGGTGTTTTGTTCAGGTTTTAAAATTTTATCGTTTAAATAGAATTTAAAAATAGTCGTCCGAGGCACAGCCTCAGAATTCGACGAAACCAGTTCCATGGGATCCGTAATATTATATTATTATCGAATTTCGAGTTTCGTAACGTTTGGAGTTTTCCTGTGATCACACGGTACGTAAACGCGGTGGTAAATTTTATCGAAAATTAAATATAATATAGGGGTTGACCGGTCAGTTGAAATGATTTCACGTCAAAACTTTTTCCCCTTCTTTGCTATCACTATGGCTAACCTTCTCCAGTACGCATTCCCACCTTTATATCACGTCTTCTTTCTTTTCATATTCACAAGCCTGAGAATTAAAAGAAAATTTTATGGAGCGTCTCAAATTGATGGATGATGTTTTATCGTCAATTTATTTCCTCTTCCTCCCTCTATTCGATTTCTATCAATCGAAATAGCAGCACTTTCCTCCCTCCTCTCGTTCGTTTCCTCTTCAAATCGATTCTTAAAAAAAAATTGCCTGCGTTGTCTTCGTTCAAATCAGAATCGAACGAATACGAAGAGGGTAGAATCACGGTCCTTATCATTTGAAATCAAATACGATCTTGGATCGAAATCGACTCGATGTCGAAAGGTATTCAAGCGACTCGTTCGTCAAGCCGAGATCTTCGCAGTGTCATCCGGGTGTCGCGAGCTCGCAGGTGACTGAGGTCGCGTTGTCGTGCTGGGTAGCTGAAGTCGAGGGCTTGCTGATGGTCGTGGTGGCGGCCGATGTTGAAGGAGGTGCGAGCGATGGCAACGTTCGCAATTATAAAGGGAGGGGTCCGCTTTGTTGGTGGCGCTGTAGGTCAAAAGGAATGTCGCGGTGGGCGATTTATGGTCCATAAAAATCTCGGCCTGATTTCTTGGCAGGCTGATGGTTTAATTTCTGAATTTTAGTTTTTTTTTTTTAAAAAAAGAGTAAAGTTAAACACAGAAGTTTTATTTAGTCAGGGTTTATTATTTACACGTAAGATTTAGGAGAAAGGATTGTAAATATTTAAAACTTTTATAAGATTTCAAATAAATTTTAATTTCCATGTTGTTTTAAAACTTTTGGAGTTGGTGAATAAGTGATAAATTAAATTATTGGTTATTTTAATTACGAAGATAATTTATTAATGGAATTAAGTTAAAATAAATTTATTAGTTTAAAACCAAATATTTAGTTTAAATTAAGTTGTTGGCCAATTTAATTTATTAAATAGTAAATCATTGTAGATTATCTCGACTATTGATAAAAATTATAAATGTTTATACAAGGTCGAAATAGGAAGGAAACAAGACGAGATGAAATGGACTTGCAAATCAATACAAAGATGAGTTAATCTCACTCAGTTAATTTAAATTTAAATTTAAATGATGAAATTTAAATAATTGTTTGAATGGTTAAATTGATGGATGTGCTATAGTATGGTATATTCTGGAATTGGCATATTATTTTGTGCTAACATCTGTTATGTAGGGAGAGCAGGTTGGAGGGATCCAACTGGATTCCTAAAAATATTTAATTTTGTTTAAATATTATGTGATATGATTTTAGATATCCTGTGATGAACTATATGAATAATTGGATGTTATGGTTTGGTTGGACCTATTTGGATATGCTGAGTTATCAAAATCTCTAGAATGGAATTTATGAAAAGAAATAAAAGAGTAAATTTTTAAGTAAAATAATTCTAGTGAACTGGAATAAATTAATAATGAATTGAAAATAAAATAAAATAAAATATAAGCGATTGCAAAATTCTAACAAATTTGGGATAAGAGGATTTTGAATTAACAGGGGGTATAATAATTTGTGAAGCTTAAGTGATATTATTTGAAAGAATAAAGAATTTATTTTTAAATTTAAGGATTAAATTTAATTTATTGATGAAGAAGGAATTTTGGAAATCTGAAATTGATATTCTCAGTTAAAAGGGTTTTTACTCAAAATAAGGAAATAAAATCTGAATGTTAATGAAAATTGAATAAATAAAGTAAGAGAAGGAATTTATTTCAAAGTAAAGTAAAATTGGGAATCAAATGCAAATTAATTAAGTGTTTGGGTTTTGAAATTTAAAAAGAAGTGTGATTTTGGGAATTTATAAACTGGGTTTATAAAGTGAAATAAAATGTCGGTGGATATTTTAAATATATAAATTCAAGGTAAGGATTTATCAAAGGAATGAGAATTTGTTTAAAAATAAATGATGGTTTATTTTTAAGAGATGTGAAAGAGAAGAGAATTTCCCTGGATAGCCAAGTATGGTTTTTAAAGAAGTTTTAAAAATAAATTAAAGGTTTTAATATTGTTTTAAAAAGGATGTTTTGGAAAGTTTATTATTTCTAAATGTTAATTTTTTAAGTAAGTATATTTTTCCCAAATCTATTATTGTAATAACCATATAAAGTAACTTGGTATTGTATTTAAAAGAGGAAATTTAGTTTATATTTTATAAAGTGTTTTATATAAAATATTCTTAAAGTATATCTATATTTTAATAAAATATTTAAAGTGGTTTTAATTTTAATGTTATAAAGTATATTTTATAAAAAAAATCTTTTAAATTATTTAAATCTTTAGTGTTTTGTACTTGGCGTTCCAGTGGAAATAATTAATTAGGAATGTATTCTATGAGAGGAAACTGGATTGAAACTGTTTTCAAAAGGGTTTGAAAACTGGAAATTTATCTTGTGAAGATATTTTTGGGATTAATAAATAATTTGAGAAATTATTATTGGTTGATGGTTGTTTGTGAATATTAATTGATTGTTAAATAACCGACTATCAATATTGGCCAAATGCGCTGATCATTTCGAAAAGACCGGGATCGAGATTAATTTCTTGAAAACCCCTTTAATCCGATTTGTACGTTTCGTGGGGAAACGAGTTTGGAGTCGAAGATGGAGTAGTGAAGTGCAAGGGCTAGTCGCTACTAATCCTGAGGATATTTCCGAAATGGATGTAGTAGGAATAGTGCCTTCTGTTCCGTTCGAGCCCAGGATGGACTTATATGGATGAATGCTTGCGAAACATCGTCAGGTGGACGATGGGCATTCTAAGGGATATGTTCTTAAAAAGGTAACGCTTAGCCTCAAGCCTCATAAGATGCGAATGACTGAAAATCAGGGGTTATGCAGCAAGGCTAGGTGGGTAGCACCCAAGCAGGGTGAGGTCATTCCTGTCTAGATGTCCCTTTTTATTTCGGCTTAGTGGGCGGTTGCTGATCCCTACCGTGGGGTAATCTCACTCGAGATTATCCAGTAAGGGGTAGTCCCGATCTTGTATTGCAGTGGGGCGGGCGTACTCCTCGGTACGGTGATCTAGGCCCCATACTGTGATAGGCGGTACCCCAGTGCCTAGTCATTAGTTGGAAATCCATTCTCCCTACGAGCCTTGTACGATTTTTGTTTGTATTACCCACTTTGTGGCTAGTAGCTGGAATTTAATAATGTAACAATTTCGGCTATTTTATAAGTATTTGTAGATAGACCCTATTATGATATCAGAAGATTTCTATAAAAAAATGTTTTAGCTATCGTATGGTAAAAACCCGACATGTTTATTTGTGGCGTGGTCTTACGAGATGCTTTTGTTTTTAAAGGATTTTTGAAATTTTAATAATCAATTGGGTGTGATTTTCTCACGCTGGTATTCCAGACTGACTCGGGTGTTATTTAATTGTAATGCTCGGGTCAGACCGAGTATTATAGAATACAGGATATGTTGTGGAACTCAGGAGACGAGCAGGATAACGATACGTACTCCCGTATTTGTTTATGTATATATTCCGCTGTGTTGAGTAGTTGTGTATCCAGTTGTATGATATTTGAGTTGTGATTGATGTACTTTTATGATGTAATATGTAAACAGATACATTTACTTTTGGGTTAAGTTTATTTACTATCTATTATATTTTATTCCGCTGCGATGGTTAGATTCTGATGTTGTTTTTTTCCATTCTCTTCTTCTACCTCTTCTTCTTTAACCTAAATGGTTCGTATTTCTATGCAACTTGAGTTGATTGTTGTAGAATAGTGTGGAAACAAGGGGTACGGATTTGCGGGTCATTACACTTGGTATCATAGCATAGGTTGGTGATAACCTTGGTTCTGGTGGGAATTACTCATAAAATAGAGTCAATAGTACTCTGGAATGAGTTTGAGCGTATTAATAGATAGGAGCACGTATTTTTTAGTGAATATAAAATGATTTTATACTGTGTTGATTGGTTTATTGAGTAGTTTATGGATTCTGATCGATTCGAGTAATTAACGTTATTGATAGGGATCTCTAAACACTTAAATAGAACAATTCGACACAGTATTGTTTTAAAATAGGGTAAATGAAATAATTTTATGCAGATTATTTTTGTATATAAAGAAAATAATTTTTGTAAATCATTATAGTATTTGGATGCTTGATTGTTAAGGAATGATAATATTAAATTATTAACACTACTGTGTAGAAATTGAATAAGAAATTGAAAACTTATAACCAAAGTTGAAGAATAAATTTATATAACAAAATGGAATTTGAAATATAGATTATAAATGTAATTTATAAATTGAAGTAAACTTCATATACAAATGTGATTTATAATTGGGAATAGGATTCCAGAGAAATATTTGAAAATAAATTGGAATGGATTTCAAGTTTGGAATTATGGGAAAGAATGAAATCCCTTGGGATTTGGAAGTGGTTTTCAAAAGTTTGGAGAAATAATAGTAGTATTATTTCGGGAATATTTTTGAATCGGAATTGAATATGGAGAGATTTGGAAATTAAAAATATTTGAAATGTTTTTAAAGAGATAAAAGCATTAAATTCTCCTTCGGTCGCTGGAAAATAACTTCGGTGATGACTGCAGCATCATCGATGTTCATTTTCGAGTTTCTAAGAGAGTAATTGTTTTCAATTGGAATTGTTTGCAAAGATTGGATTTGATTTTAGGATTGCGAAGGATTTTGGATGTAGTCGATTTCAAAGGTAATTTTGAAATCTGGGAAAGTGTTTAAACTGTGGACTCTTATGTAAAATGTTTATGGATTAATAGAAATATATATATACTTGGCTAAATAAAATGTATGATCTCGGATTAAAAGTAAACCGTGAATGGGATTGATTACAAACTGATAAAAGTATGGAGATAAATAAGTTTGTTACTTATAAAATTTAGAAGTGAAATAAATAAGCCAAAATAAAATGGATTTGAACATTGGGAAGTGAATGAAAAATTCAAAAAAAAAAACTTAAAATTATAAAATAAATTGACCTCTAGTAAAATAGTTAAAGTGGTTTGAGATAAAAATAAGATATTGGGAATAAACCTTGAATAAACAAATTAATAATTAATTGGTAATGAAATATGGAGATGGAACTTGAATTGGTTAAATGAAATCGAATGCCAATTTAATGTGGCAAACGTTTAGTTTGCAAATTAATTGTGAAATGAGTATTCGATGTAACCAAAATGAAATGTTCCAAGATAAATAAATTGATTCAAATAAAATGAATGAGAATATAGAATGCAAAATAAATTGAACAGAATCAATTAAAATGAAATCAATTAAGTATGGATTGAATTGGTATCAATTCAAATTAGTTATAAACTGAAGTAAATATTCTTTTAAGTAAATATCACTGAAATTGCATAAAAGTAATTATCGTTTGACGTAAACAAGATTATATAAATTCTATGGGTTAACAGAAGCCAATAAAATTGGTTTTTGAATCAATTGTAATAAATATGGCTTGTTTGGATGAAAAATAAATTGAATGTAAGCAATGAAGTGTAAATGAATTCAGCTTGGATTGTTGGTGAATTAAGTGTAATTGGAAGTGTAGTCGAATAAAATAGAATTGGATTATAACAATGATGGATTGAATTGGTGGATAAAAATCCAAGTAGACATAAATTTAAAACCTTCCTTGTTATTGATAGAAATAAATTCAGAATGAATTAAGTATGGAAGTTTGGAGTTTAAAGAAATGTCTGAATAAACTAATTTAATTAAATTAGTAAATGAGATTGGTTTGATAATTGGAAATCAAATTAAGAATTTAAATTAGAGAGTTCTTATAAGTTTTGAAGTTGAAACTTCTTGAAGGAAACAAATAACTGAAGTAATATTTGGATAAAAGGCTTGACTTAAGTAAATTTGAGATATGGTGGTGCCGAGTTTTATGAAATGATTTGAAATAAAACTTGTTTGGTAAATGAAATTAGTAATTAAGTTAATTAACTTAAGTTATATTAATGAGAATTTGACTTGGAATAAAATGGGAGTTAGATTGCTTTTGGGAATCAATTCAATTAAATGAGTTTGCTTGGACTTAAAATGAATTTAAGTTAAGTAAGGGAGTTGTGAAATCATTTGAATTGAATAAGATGGTTTGAATATTGTTTGGAAGCATTCAAAATAAGGGTTGAAATATTTCATATGTGCTTATGGAAGTATATAATATGCACTGTTTAGAATCCATGCTTTAGTTATTTATAATAAAGTGAAATGTTAATAAACTTCGTATATTTGACACTGATATGTTTAAATTGAGTAAGTACAGGTACAGGAGAGCCGTATGGCTGGATTTGATCACGCAAAATGCTAAATAAATAACAGCTTTGCTTTAAAAGCTTAATAAGGTACGCCTACGCAATACAAATAGGAAATATGAACTGTTTTTCTGTTATCCGACCGTGTGGGTCGATGTATATATATTTTTATCTCTTGTCAAATTGCAAAAGCTCCTCCGTACAAAGGAGACTCTGCCAAAAAATTTCGAAAATTTTGGGAGTTGAACCTTTTTTTGAATCTTTTAAAAATTTCCGTCAACGACAAATGGTTTAAACTTGTTAAACAAATAGAATTATAATTGAATGTCGAAACCTAATTTAAATTGTATAAGTAAAGTGTGATGAACTGAAGAATTGTTCAAAGAAACTAAAAGAGGAAAAAGTTTGCAAACTAACTTTTATTTGAGATATAAAAATAAATTAGTAAGTAAAACGAATAAGGGAAATGGTTAATTAAATATGGATTGAGATAGGGTGAATCAAAATTCAATATTCAAAGTTTGGAAATGAATTGAATTCAAGTAAAATTGGGAAGAAGTATTTATATTTGAAATTAATTAATAAGTGAAGCAAGTTGAAATTTTTATGGAATTGTAAAGCCAAATTGAATAAAATAGATATAAACTCCAATAATGAAGTGAAAACAAATTTATGAAAGAAGTGTATAAAATAATTATATTAAACATAAGAAATTAATGGTGAGATTCTTAAGTAAAATAGTATTGAGGAAAATTATTCCAAGTGAATAATTGAATGAAGATTTAACTGAAGTTGTGACAAGGGAAAGTGAGAATAAGTGAATAACAATCAAAATAAATGTGAATAAAAAGAAAATTGATGTAGTTGATAATCAATTGGGGCAAATATGTAGGATGTACGTATATTATTTTATTCGCATAGCTATTTGATCCAGATTTCGAGCACAGAATTTCGAGATACTTATATCGATCCGAGTTAGGATTTTTCACTCGAATTTTAACGACGAACCTGGATATGGAGTTTTGATTGATTCTATAAATTCTCTATCATAGTTATGACTATGCAGGGAGAATGACGGTTTCTAATCAGGAAACCAGATCTGAGTCTGCACTAGGAAGTCGGGTGGACAATACTAGTTCGGAAGTAAAATTGTGTAATCGAGTGAGTGATCGGATTCAGTATTGCTTACAAATGATATGGGTACATCATATGGGCTTAAGTAAAACAAATATTGGAAATGTATAAAAGAAGTCAATAAAATGTTTTTGAATGTTGTGATTGGATATTATTGCTAAAACAGGATATGCAGGTATGAAAAAGGGAAAAGGGAATTGGTTTTGATTTCAGATAATAAATTAGAATTGCTCGATAAAAAGGTATGTGTTTAAAACTCTATATGAAATTTGATTGGGTTTTTGGATCTAGCCACTTGGCTTTTTTTTCTTTTTGGATTTGGGAGGCCGTAGAGCCATTTTGTAGTTGTACCGAGCTAGCCGCGCAAAGGAGACTGTGGCGAAATTTTTCCGAAATTTAGAGAGTTAGAATTTTTTTGAGAAAATGCTAATGATTTTAAATTTGATGTAAAATTGAAATTTGAATGGTTGAGTGAATAATATTGTTTGAAACTATGGGAAAGTTGGGAAAGATTAGTAAGAATTGTAATGGGTCTTTTATAAAAAGATAGTGGATAGGATGTTGAATAGTTTGGTTTTGGAAAATAGTAATGGGTATTGGATCATTCTTCCTAACTGGTAATTTTGGGGACGAAATTCTTTTAAGGGGGGTGGAATGTGATGACCCGGAATTTTTAAGCATTAAAAATCGAAATATTTAAATTATTTGAAATATTTAAAAGTTAATTTTGAACTTGAATTTCAAATATAAATATTTACTGGATAATTAATTTTTGAATTTAATTATCGGAAATTGGGTAAATTATTGAATTTGGAGTTTTAAGCCTGTTAAAAATAATTTCAAGGCTTGGAAAATCTACTTTGATAATATGGAAGGCGATAAAAATTTTAAAAAATGAATTAAAAGGTGTTTTGTTCAGGTTTTAAAATTTTATCGTTTTAAATTGAATTTAAAAATAGCCGTCCGAGGCACAGCCTCGGAATTCGACGAAACCAGTTCCATGGGATCCGTAATATTATATTATTATCGGATTTCAAGTTTCGTAACGTTTGGAGTTGTCCTGTGATCGCACGGTAAGTAAACGCGGTGGTAAATTTTATCGAAAATTAAATATAATATAGGGTTTGACCAGTCAGTTGAAATAATTTCACGTCAAAACTTTCCCCTTCTTTGCTATCACTGTGGCTAACCTTCTCCAGTATGCATTCCCACCTTTATATCACGTCTTCTTTCTTTTCATATTCACATGCTTGAGAATTAAAAGCAAATTTTATGGAGCATCTCAAATTGATGGATGAAGTTTTATCGTCAATTTATTTCCTGTTCCTCACTCTATTCGATTTCTATAAATCGAAATATCCGCACTTCCCTCCCTCCTCTCGTTCGTTTCCTCTTCAAATCGATTCTCAAAAAAAAATTGCCTGCGTTGTCTTCGTTTAAATCAGAATCGAATGAATACGAAGGAGGGTAGAATCGCGGTCCTTATTATTTGAAATCGAATACGATCTTGGATCGAAATCGACTCGATGTCGAAGGGTATTCAAGCCGACTCGTTCGTCAAGCCGAGATCTTCGCAGTGTCATCAGGGTGTCGCGAGCTCGCAGGTGACTAAGGTCGCGTTATCGTGTTCGGTGGTTGAAGTAGAGGGCTTGGTGATGGTCGTGGTAGCGGCCGATGTTGAAGGAGGTGCGAGCGATGGCAATGATCACAATGATAGAGGGAGGGGTCCACTTTGTTGGTGGCGTTGTAGGTCAGAAGGGATGTCGCGGTGGGTGATTTATGGTTCACAAAAATCTCAGCCTGTTTTCTTGGTAAGGCTGATGATTTAATTTCTGAATTTTAGTTTTTTTTTAAAAAAAAAGAGTAAAGTTAAACACAGAAGTTTTATTTAGTCAGGGGTTATTATTTACACGTAAGATTTAGGAGAAAGGATTGTAAATATTTAAAACTTTTATAAGATTTCAAATAAATTTTAATTTCCATGTTGTTTTAAAACTTTTGGAGTTGGTGAATAAGTGATAAATTAAATTATTAGTTATTTTGATTACGAAGCTAATTTATTAATGGAATTTAGCTAAAATAAATTTATTAGTTTAAAAACCAAATATTTAGTTTAAATTAAGTTGTTGGCCAATTTAATTTATTAAATAGTAAATCATTGTAGATTATCTCGACTATTGATAAAAATTATAAATGTTTATACAAGGTCGAAATAGGAAGGAAACAAGTCGAGATGAAATGGACTTGAAAATCAATACAAAGGTGAGTTAATCTCACTCAATTAATTTAAATTTAAATTTAAATAATGAAATTTAAGTAATTGTTTGAATGGTTAAATTGATGGATGTGCTATAGTATGGTATATTCTGGAATTGGCATATTATTTTGTGCTAACATCTGTTGATGCAGGGAGAGAAGGTTGGAGGGATCCTGTAACAACCCGCATATTTAACGATTTTATATTTAAATGTTTAATTTAAATATAGTGTCGTTAGTCGGATTTTGGTCCGAAATGTTACTTTCTGCAAATGGCCGAATTGGAACTCGAAACTACCTCCATTGATTCCAAAATAGAGTTTGCGATCTTTTTGAGTATAAGCTTTGATATATTTGGAGTAAGTCGAATTTTTCTATTTGCTAAGTGGGCTTTGGGTTTGGGTTTCACCCAAACTGTTCTATTAACCTCAACTCAGCCCTTCTCTCCTTCCATTCACTTATTCATTTCATAAAAGCTTAAGTAAAAACTGAAATGGGGGAAGAGAAAGGAAATTAGAAACTCCTAGCCCTAAATCCATTTGCAAACTACAAATTCTTGCTCCAAAATCAAAGAGAAGCCATTGGTAAGTTCTTCTTCATCTTCTCCAACTCTTCTCTTCTTCAATTTCAGAAAATTTCCTAAACCTAAATTGGGAAATATGTGTTTTATTCTTAGATTGAAGCTTGTTGGGTTGTAGTAGTGTTTGTTGGTCTTCTCCTTGCAAATTGAACTCCTTCTTCTTTGTTTAGGGTAAAAGGTGAGTTTCTAACTAACATCTATTTCTTTTGATATCATTGATGTTAGGAATGAATTCCTAATATATGTCTATGTTCAATTGCTTTCGAATTGGATTGTTTTGGTGAAATTACCAAATATTGGTTTTTGAAGCCAAATCTATGAAAAAACCTTATATGGTTGATGTTTATGTTGTTCGGAGTGTTTGGGTGTGTTGTTAAGGTCGGGTAGTCATTTGACGTAAGCCCATAATCAACACGCATCCGATCGCTTTCGATTTTCTTGGCCATAGTTGGCCTAGGTTCAGGAATTGCCTGGCCTTCTGGTTTCAGACGTCTGAAATGCCCATTTCAGACGTCTGAATATTGACCTTGGAAGAAATTTACTTCCAGATTCAGACGTATGAATTTTATATTCCAGACGTCTGAATTGGTTAAATTTCGACTAGAAAGGAAATAGGCAAAATATTGCCTATTTCAGACGTCTGGATGGTTGGATGCAGACGTCTGAATTCTCTTGGGAAAAACAAATTTATTTCCAGATTCAGACGTCTGAATCAATTCTTTCAGACGTCTGAATATGCTGTTTTTGGCCTGTTTGCCTTGTTCGTTCAATTTTCCAAATTTGATCGATGCATATTGATTCCAATTAGTTGTTTATGCATATTTGACCTTGATAATTTCTTTTTGAATTCATTCACGGGTTTTTTTTATAAATTATTTCTTCAAATCGTATTAAAAGTTTGCTTCTCCAATTTATAAATTCTATTTAAACCACACGTACAATTTCGCACTTCGAGAGAAGTGGAAGGGTGATTAAATGGTTGGGCAAAACACGGACCATGAATCTGTGCGTTTATCTTTCCGATTAATCCCCGACCTATTCAATTGATCGTTTTGACCTTCGGGTTTGGTTTACCGAAGATATGAGGTGAATTTTGTATTGCTTTGAGTGTTAAATAAACTAACGGATACTAAACCGTTTAGTGCGAACGGGTGGTTATGGGACTCACGTTACCACTTTTCGGATTCCTTTCTGGGAGTTTGTGACACCTATTGCCTTTGGGATAGTGTCTTCGTACTGTCTCCTTCTGGCTTGTTGCCTTTAGTATCGCTTTCGATGTTGGCCGTTATGCGCCACATGGGTGATATTGGGTTGCTATAGTATCGCTTCCGATGTTGGTCGTTATGCTCCACATGGGTGATATTGGGTTGCTATTGTATCGCTTCCGATGTTGGCCGTTATGCGCCACATGGGTGATATTAGGTTGCCCTATTGTATTGCTTTCGGAGTTGGTCATTCGTTACCGCTCGAGCAATTTTTATGATGTTTCAATTGAGATGTATATTCCCTAGGTATCGCCCCTCGGTGTAGGTCTTTTTGAACCACACGATATGTAGTGATCACCTAGTGAACTTGTATACCATATTGGTATTTGTTATTTGCCTTTTGGCTTGTTTTGGGATATTCCTATCCTTTGTTTCTATGAGTTGCCGATGATATGAGGCTTGTTTGTTATGATATGATTCATCTTATGTTAGATGGTTGTGTTATCTCTGTTAGAGATATTTGATATACATTGTGACCTTGCAGGTTTATTGTTGTTCAGTTTATCTAACTGATTTGTTTAGCTAGACTGACCCGTGTATTTATTACTCGGGTCAGACCGAGTTGTTTCAGGTTAGGTGCTTCGGACTTAGCCTATTTTGCTTCCGTATGGACTATTCAGCTTGCTCCTTTTGTTAAAGCTTTTTGTGTCGTCCTATTTTGTTGCAACTCTGATATGTATTCTTTTGACTCGTTTGTATATTATGGTCTGCTATACCACTTGACTTGTATTGTTTGTAAACTCTGTTGTGTATCGATATATGTGTATATGATGATTTACTGTTCTGTGATGTATATTACATTTGAGTTATTATATTCTGTTCTGATAGATCCAACCACCTATGGTTTTGTTTTAATTATCCATTGGGTATGTCGACCTGGTTGGTATGTTTATTGTCGATGTATTCAATAGATAATTAGAGCAAGGCTATAGATGGTCGCTCCCAACCAGCCTTATTCTCCGTGTTAGTTGACGGCATTACCTTGTAGTGTCCTTGGCTCGCGTGGGTATAGAGGTGGGGCGTCACAGCATGGTATCAGAGCTGAGTTCAGAACAAAATATGATAAACACAGAATAGATGCAAATATTATGGTACATCAAAGTGTACAAGTGATACAAATCTTTGAATCATTGTGTCCCTTTATTCCATCAGGGTTAGATAGAATTTGGGAATACATATAGGAATGCATTTAATTCCGTAGTATTCCATATTGCAATATCTACCTTGTGAATAATCTTGTTCTTATCTTACCTTCAGCGTATGGCTGGAAGAGGCAGGGGACGACGTTCGGATGCAGGGCAAGCCAGTGGTACACATCCGGATGGCGTTTATATGTCTGCTGATCAGTTTTTGGAATTGTTTAGGAGCACTCAACCTCCAGTTCCTCCTCGAGTGTCTCCACCTCGCAAGTCTGCCTTTGCACGTCAGTGTAGTGATTTTGCTCATCTTGGAGGAAAGCCGTTTAAGGGATCCGAGTCTGTTCTTGAAGTTCAAGCTTGGCTTCGCACGTGCGAGCGTATCTTCTCTCGCGTGGATCTTTCTTACCATGATAGAGTTCTTGTGACTTCTAGCTTATTGCAAGAGCGTGCTCTTGATTGGTATGAGCTTCTTGTAGCCGAGATTGATGAGTCTACTCTTTCTTGGACTCAGTTTCTGTAACAACCCGCATATTTATCGATTTTACATTTAAATATTTTGTTTAAATATTTTGTCGTTAATCAGATATTGGTCCGAAAAGCTACTTTTTGCAAACGGTCAAATTCGGACTCGAGACCACTTCCATTGAGTTCGAAATGCCGTTTACAAGTTTTTTAAGTATAAACATCGATAGGTTTGGAGTTAGCGAAATTTCACTAACTTTTCCCACTTTGGACTTTGGGTTAGTTTTGCCTATTAAGCCCAAGTTCTAACCCCCTTCTCCCCACTCTTCATAAATTTCCTAACTAACTCAAGCTTGGGCATTAATGGTGAAAAGAATGGGAAATTAAAACTCCAAGCACAAATTCAATTGCAAATCCAACATTCAACTCCAAATTCAAGTAGAAGATATTGGATTCAAGCTTTGGATTGCTTCTCCTTGCTTTCAAGCTTCATCTTCATAAACTTTAGTGCAAAGGTGAGATTTTTATCTCACAAATCTAGTCTATAACTATATTGGACTGTTGGGAATGATTCCCTATCACTTTTGCATGCACATTTGCATTTGGTTTGGATTGGATTGGTGAAAAACTCCAATTTTTAGCGTTTTGGTGAATTTTCTGCACTTAGGTCGTTCTGGCCATTTTCGTGTGTTCGGAGTTAGGTCGCTCGCGACCTAACCCTTAGGTCGTAGGTCGTTTCTGGCCTTAAATTCCCCCTGCAGCGTTAGGTCGTTAGCCTCGGAATTAGGTCGTTGAGCCTTAGGTCGTAGGTCGTATGGACCTTAGGTCGTAGGTCGTATGGACCTTAGGTCGTTAGGTCGTATGGCTTTAGGTCGCTAGGTCGTATGACCTTAGGTCGTTAGGTCGTATGGCTTTAGGTCGCTAGGTCATATGACCTTAGGTCGTTAGGTCGTTTGGCTTTTAGGCCGCTTCCACGCTAGGTCGTTCGACTCTTAGGTCGTAACACTTAGGTCGCCCGCCTCTTAGGTCGTTAGGTCGTTTGGCTTTTAGGCCGCTTCCACGCTAGGTCGTTCGACTCTTAGGTCGTAACACTTAGGTCGCTCGCCTCTTAGGTCGTTAGGTCGTTTGGCTTTTAGGCCGCTTCCACATTAGGTCGTTCGACTCTTAGGTCGTAACACTTAGGTCGCTCGCCTCTTAAGTCGCTAGGTCGCGTGCCTTTAGGTCGCGTTTCTTTATTAGGTCGCGTGTCTTTGTTAGGTCGCTGACCTTCTTAACTCGCATGACCTAACCCCTAGGTCGTTGGGCCTCGTTTCTGCTTAGGTCGCTATTTCTTATAGGTCGCTCGGCTCCTTAATTTCTTTAGGTCGTTTGAGTGTTAGGTCGTGAACCCATTTTAGGCTGCATGACCTTTACCCTTTAGGTCGCTGGACCACTAGGTCGTGCCCCTTAGACCCCTAGGTCGCAACCATTAGGTCGCTCGACCCTATCCCTCTTAGGTCGTTAGACCTCATTTTGTCTTCACTAAGTCGTACCGTTTTGGACGGTGCGCTGCCCCGCACCCCGCCGGGGGCGCTGCCCCCGAGACCCCCGCGACCTGACCGGGCAGGTCGAACCCCGTAAGCGGTGGCGTTGCCCCCGCACCCCCACCTTGGGGGGTTGCCTCCCCCCCTAGACCCCCCCTCCGTAGGGGATCTTATCTGAAAAACATTGAGCTGATTTCCTTGGATTTTATTCACATCTCCGTATGCGATTTTTGTGACTGATTGTTTCTACAATTGCTTCTGTGTTTTGTCACTTTATAATATAAAGGTTTCAATACTAGTAGTAAAAATCAAAACTCTTTTAACAAACAATTTCAACTCTATTTTTAATAACAAAGCTCTTTTCTTAAACCGTTTTCCAATCTATTAGTATATACAAGCCTTTACCTCACTCGGATGAGAAATCTAATTAAACGACTTAGTAAAACAAGTGGTATGAAACGCTTGCGTTCACTTCGTCGGTTAATTCTTGGACTTGTTCGATTGAACCTCTTGTGACAATTTTATTAGTGAAGATTTACAGTTTGTTCGTAAATATTTAAGTTAAGCAAGTGGTTATGGGACATGAAGCTAAACTTCTATATTTACTAGCTTAGTGTAATTGACACTTCTCGTTGATCTTGATGATCGCTTTATGAATTAGACTAGAAAATGCGCGATGTCTCTTTCATTGCAAGGTTAGACTAGACACCACTCGTGTGATTCCATTCACACATACCTTTCTGCTTTTTGGTTAGTCTTGACCTCAATCTGTGTGATTCCATTCACACATGCGGGGTAGCTCCCCTTGGTCTTCGGACCGTCATGTGATAGGCCTCTTTCCCTTTTTATGATTTCTGGATTTCTCGTGTTGATTTCTGGAATTTATGTCATTGACTTGTTATGAGTACAAGTTTAGGGTATGATGCCCTCTTTGGATCTTTGAAAAGATTCTTGTGATATTGATTTACCTCTTATCGATTGATCTTCTGTTGATCATCATTTGCATACTTATAGTAGTATGTCAGTATGGATATTTTATGTTTATGCCATATCTTTTATTTTATATCATGTCATCTGATATTTATAGCTAGACTGATCCGTTTATTATTTTCTCAAATAATACTCGGGTCAGACCGAGATGTTATAGGTGCTTCTGCTTGACTTCTTCCCGGGATTTGCTACTCTGACTTTTGGCTAACTATTTAGATTAGCAGTTTTTTGTTGTATACACTTGAGATATAGACTCATAGTTGTATTCTATTGTATAGCACGTGTTGCTATTCTTTTGTATTATTGTGGATCTTTTTGACCACTACTCTGATGTACACTTTCATGTGTTAGTTATATATTCATATCTTCTTCCGCCCTTGTGATATGGATGTCTGTGACTGATTTGTGTTATGCTTATTTCTATGTTTGTTTCCGAAGATTATTTAAAGCCACCTTGTGATAAGCAATTACATGGATGGTCGCTCCTCAACAGCCTTATTCTCCGCGCTAGTTGACAGCACTACTCCGTAGTGTTCTTGGCTAGCGTGGGTATAGAGGTGGGGCGTCACAGCTTGGTATCAGAGCCAAACTTCGGAACAATGTAGAATAATCTAACAAGGATCATGTCCTAAGTCTTTCTTAGGAGTTGTGCCTTAGGATTTAATTCGAGTCTTCGTACCGATTCATCCTATTTTCTTTATGATTCCTTGTTTTATCTATCAAGATTGCTTGATATTCATTTTGTGAATACCCTTCTTCTTCTTCCTTCTTTCTTTCTTAAGGAAGAGAAATGGTTAGTTCTAGCAGTCCTAGCACTGGTTAATCCAGTAGCCCTTCTCTGGATGGCGCATTCATGTCTGCCCAACAACTTTTGGATCTTGTTAAGAATCAAGAGTTTATCTGTGCTTTGAGTAAGAACCCCGAAATTGTTCTACCTTTGAAACTCGAAGTTTCTTTCAATCAGCTTGTGGATGTTACTCTTCTTCATGGAGAGGTTGGTAAAGGAAGTGTTTATGATATTGGGACTTCCAAGAAGAGGCATATTAAGTTCAAGAGCCTCAATCCCAATAAGAGAGTGAAGCAAACTACTTTTGTAGCAAAGACTCCAATCCCTAATCGTGGAGGATGCTACAATTGTAATTCTAAGGACCACTATGCAAAGGAATGTCCTGAGCCACTCTTTTGTCGCTATTGCAAAGATGCCAGTCATCATATTTCTGTCTGCCCCATACTTTTAAGAAAGAAGAGGGTGGAACCAGAAACTTCAGTAGCCAAGCCTCCTACCTCTAGTCGTAAACGATGTTACAATTGTGGTTCCATATACCATTATGTAATCAATTGCCCAGAACCTCTCTATTGCCGCTATTGTAAAGGCTCGGGCCATTACTTGTCTACATGTCCCAAGCGACCTAGAAAGAGAGAAGGAAAGCTAAATGCTTCTAACGAAACTTCTCTGGGTCAAGGTATTTCTTATTTAATCCTTGATTTCATTTGTTTTCGATTATCCGATTCGAGTTCTTTTTTATATAGGTTCGTCTCATTATTTTTATATCAAAAGAACTTGATGATTTTCTTTCTTTTTATGTTTTGGGCTTGATGACTTCTTTGAGGATTGCGAATCCAGATTAGTGGATCTGCAACACTCTACTTGCTTTTTATTGATATCGAAAATTATTTCATGTGATTTTTCTTTCCGAACCAATTTGCATGTTATTCATTGCTTTGGTTTCGGAATTGATTTGTGTGAAAGGATTGGCTTATTGCAAAGCCCATATCTAATTTTTCCGAAAGGACTATTCATTTTCGATATTTTCAATCTGTTAAGCAGATTCATATTTTTCCTTTGTGATTTCGATTTCAAATCGATGGCATCATTTTGCTCTTTTAGCTCACATGTTGAGTAAAGAGATATCTCTCTCATTCTTATCGGTTGAGAATTTTTCGGTATTTTTGAGTTTGTCTTAGGATTATCACCTAAGCAGCCTTTTTGAGTGGTGTTAAGGTCTTTCCAGTTTGACCTTGCCACCGAATTTCAATCGCTACGAGTTGCGGAAGTTAGCCTTCCACATACCGCATTCCGCACTCGTTATGATTTATATGAATGACATATTATGTCATTCAGTTTATCCAGTCTATTTCATCCATTTTATAAATCGAGTATTCTATGAATATCTCAAATAATTCCAATCTTATATTTATTAATTTTGAATGAGAATAGAAATTTAAAATTTTGCAAATCCTTTTAAGAAGATATTTTAAATTCCTATGAAAAAAAATTGTGTTGTATTGCCCATTTAGTGTTTTAAGAATTCTGGTCGATGCGCTTGATCAACGCTATCGATAGGAATTTCCTAAACGCTATGATGAGACAGTCAGACACAATAAATTGACTTGTAAAAACATAAATTCTTCTAGAAAGATTATTACATAAAGATAAATGTAATTTGGAAAGTTTTAACTTTTCAGGAAAGAAGATTATTTAAAAGATATTCTTTCTTTTCAATACTCTTATTCTTGTGATTCCCCAGGGGAACGAAGACTTTATTTTTGTACCAATGCTAATCGTATTGGTTTGGATGTCGTTCTCTTGCATAAGATAACGTGCTATCACTTGTGCTTTTAAATCATTAAAAGCCGATTGAGACTAGGTATGCCACTCATGATCTAGTGCTCGCGGCTATTGTTTTCGCCCTTCGAATTTGGCGTCAATATCTATTGGGAGAGAAATTTATTCTTTACACGGATCATAAGTCTTTGAAATATTTATTTTCTCAAAAGGAACTTAATTTGCGTCAACAGCATTGGCTCGAGTTCCTTGCACCTTATGATCTTGATATTCTTTATACCCCCGGTAAGGATAATTTTGTCGCCGATGCTCTTAGCCGTAAACAACAAGCTGTTGTTTCTATGATGATATCCGAATGGAATGATCTCGAGGTTATATCTACTTGTGAGATTCGAGAGCGTGTATCCGATTTATGCTCATCACTTGTTTTGTGTAGCCTTGAGGCTTATCCTTCTCTTTTAGACCGCATTCTTGAAGCTCAAGGGCTAGATCCTGAATTGGCTCTTCTTGGCCAAAATGTTAAGGATAGAATTGATATTGAAGTTTTGAAAGACTTTGATATTGATTCTCGCGGCGGCATTCGAAAATTTGGTAGACTTATCGTACCAAATATTGGTGATCTTCGTAAAGATATTTTAGAAGATTCCCATCGTTCTAAATTCACCATTCATCCCGGTAGTAGTATAATGTATGCTGATATGAAGAGACTTTATTATTGGGAGGGAATGAAATCTGATATTGCAACCTTTAGAAATTCCAATTTGGAAGTGGGACCAAATTTCCTTGGATTTTTTGATGACCTTCCCCGTTCTCGTTCGGGTCATGATAGCTTATGGGTTACAGTAGATAGACTTACTAAATCCACCCAATTTATTCATGTTCGGTCTAACCGAACCGTTCATCTTTGGGCCAAACTCTTTGTTAAAGGAGTTGTTAAATTCATGGAGTTCCTACTTCTATTGTTAGCTATCGGGATCCATTAATCACTAGTGGACTTTGGAAAAGTCTTCGAGATTTTATCACCGCTTATCACCCCAGTCCGATGGACAAACCGGGCGTGTGAATCAAACTCTCGAAGATCTCCTTCGAGCTTGTGTGCTTGATGTCGGTGGAAGTTGGGAAGGCCATGCCGATCTCCTTCTTGTTGGCTTGAGGTCGGTGAGAATCTGGTTTTAGTTCCAGAATTTATTCATGTTTCACCTATGAAAGGTGTTGTACGTTTCAGTCGGCCATGAAAGTTAGCTCCTCGATATATTGGGCCATTTCCTATCACTGAACGTATTGGTTCCATGGCTTATCGCCTTGCATTGCCGGCTCAGTTTTCTGCCATGCATGATGTGTTTTACGTTTCTCAATTACGGAAATGCCTTTGAGATTCCGATTCTATTCTCAAGCCTGGTATTTTGGATGAAATTGAAGTTTCGTTAAATTTAACTTATGAGCAGCAACCTATTCGAATTATTGCTTCGGAGGTCAAACGACTTCGAAATAAAGATGTTCCGCTTGTGTTGGTTCAATGGTCCTCAAATCTTAAGGATTGCACTTGGGAACCCATAGAATTCATCGAGCGAACACATCCGTACTTGCTTACTCCTGCTCTTTGTGGTGAACTTCCTATTTCAAATTTCTTTTGTGTTAATATGCTTTTATGGTTGTTACTTGTTATTTCCATCTTATATATTGCGAGGACGCAATTTCTTTAAGGAGGGGAGTCTGTAACAACCCGCATATTTATCGATTTTACATTTAAATATTTTGTTTAAATATTTTGTCGTTAATCGGATATTGGTCCGAAAAGCTACTTTTTGCAAACGGTCAAATTCGGACTCGAGACCACTTCCATTGAGTTCGAAATGCCGTTTACAAGTTTTTAAGTATAAACATCGATAGGTTTGGAGTTAGCGAAATTTCACTAACTTTTCCCGCTTTGGACTTTGGGTTAGTTTAGCCTATTAAGCCCAAGTTCTAACCCCCTTCTCCTCACTCTTCATAAATTTCCTAACTAACTCAAGCTTGGGCATTAATGGTGAAAAGAATGGGAAATTAAAACTCCAAGCACAAATTCAATTGCAAATCCAACATTCAACTCCAAATTCAAGTAGAAGATATTGGATTCAAGCTTTGGATTGCTTCTCCTTGCTTTCAAGCTTCATCTTCATAAACTTTAGTGCAAAGGTGAGATTTTTATCTCACAAATCTAGTCTATAACTATATTGGACTGTTGGGAATGATTCCCCATCACTTTTGCATGCACATTTGCATTTGGTTTGGATTGGATTGGCGAAAAACTCCAATTTTTAGCGTTTTGGTGAATTTTCTGCACTTAGGTCATTCTGGCCATTTTCGTGTGTTCGGAGTTAGGTCGCTCGCGACCAAACCCTTAGGTCGCAGGTCGTTTCTGGCCTTAAATTCCCCCTGCAGCGTTAGGTCGTTAGCCTCGAAATTAGGTCGTTGAGCCTTAGGTCGTAGGTCGTATGGACCTTAGGTCGTAGGTCGTATGGACCTTAGGTCGTTAGGTCGTATGGCTTTAGGTCGCTAGGTCGTATGACCTTAGGTCGTTAGGTCGTATGGCTTTAGGTCGCTAGGTCGTATAACCTTAGGTCGTTAGGTCGTTTGGCTTTTAGGCCGCTTCCACGCTAGGTCGTTCGACTCTTAGGTCGTAACACTTAGGTCGCTCGCCTCTTAGGTCGTTAGGTCGTTTGGCTTTTAGGCCGCTTCCACGCTAGGTCGTTTGAATCTTAGGTCGTAACAGTTAGGTCGCTCGCCTCTTAAGTCGCTAGGTCGCGTGCCTTTAGGTCGCGTTTCTTTATTAGGTCGCGTGTCTTTGTTAGGTCGCTGACCTTCTTAACTCGCATGACCTAACCCCTAGGTCGTTGGGCCTCGTTTCTGCTTAGGTCGCTGCTTCTTATAGGTCGCTCGGCTCCTTAATTTCTTTAGGTCGTTTGAGTGTTAGGTCACGGACCCATTTTAGGCCACATGACCTTTACCCTTTAGGTCGCTGGACCACTAGGTCGTGCCCCTTAGACCCCTAGGCCGCAACCATTAGGTCGTTCGACCCTATCCCTCTTAGGTCGTTAGATCTCATTTTGTCTTCACTAAGTCGTACCGTTTTGGACGGGGTGCTGCCCCGCACCCCGCCGGGGGCGCTGCCCCCGGGACCCCCGCGACCTGACCGGGCAGGTCGAACCCCGTAAGCGGTGGCGTTTCCCCCGCACCCCCACCTTGGGGGTTGCCTCCCCCCCTGGACCCCCCCTCCGTAGGGGATCTTATCTGAAAAACATTGAGCTGATTTCCTTGGATTTTATTCACATCTTCGTATGCGATTTTTGTGACTGATTGTTTCTATAATTGCTTCTGTGTTTTGTCACTTTATAATATAAAGGTTTCAATACTAGTAGTAAATATCAAAACTCTTTTAACAAACAATTTCAACTCTATTTTTAATAACAAAGCTCTTTTCTTAAACCGTTTTCCAATCTATCAGTATATACAAGCCTTTACCTCACTCGGATGAGAAATCTAATTAAACGACTTAGTAAAACAAGTGGTATGAAACGCTTGCGTTCACTTCGTCGGTTAATTCTTGGACTTGTTCGATTGAACCTCTTGTGACAATTTTATTAGTGATGATTTACAGTTTGTTCATAAATATTTAAGTTAAGCAAGTGGTTATGGGACATGAAGCTAAACTTCTATATTTACTAGCTTAGTGTAATTGACACTTCTCGTTGATCTTGATGATCGCTTTATGAATTAGACTAGCAATTGCGCGATGTCTCTTTCATTGCAAGGTTAGACTAGACACCACTTGTGTGATTCCATTCACACATACCTTTCTGCTTTTTGGTTAGTCTTGACCTCAATCTGTGTGATTCCATTCACACATGCGGGGTAGCTCCCCTTTGTCTTCGGACCGTCATGTGATAGGCCTCTTTCCCTTTTTATGATTTCTGGATTTCTCGTGTTGATTTCTGGAATTTATGTCATTGACTTGTTATGAGTACAAGTTTTGGGTATGATGCCCTCTTTGGATCTTTGAAAAGATTCTTGTGATATTGATTTACCTCTTATTGATTGATCTTCTGTTGATCATCATTTGCATACTTATAGTAGTATGTCAGTATGGATATTTTATGTTTATGCCATATCTTTTATTTTATATCATGTCATCTGATATTTATAGCTAGACTGATCCGTTTATTATTTTCTCAAATAATACTCGGGTCAGACCGAGATGTTACAGGTGCTTCTGCTTGACTTCTTCCCGGGATTTGCTACTCTGACTTTTGGCTAACTATTTAGATTAGCAGTTTTTTGTTGTATACACTTGAGATATAGACTCATAGTTGTATTATATTGTATAGCACGTGTTGCTATTCTTTTGTATTATTGTGGATCTTTTTGACCACTACTCTGATGTACACTTTCATGTGTTAGTTATATATTCATATCTTCTTCCGCCCTTGTGATATGGATGTCTGTGACTGATTTGTGTTATGCTTATTTCTATGTTTGTTTCCGAAGATTATTTAAAGTCACCTTGTGATAAGCAATTGCATGGATGGTCGCTCCTCAACAGCCTTATTCTCCGCGCTAGTTGACAGCACTACTCCGTAGTGTTCTTGGCTAGCGTGGGTATAGAGGTGGGGCGTCACAGTTTCGGGGACGATTTGAACTCAAGTTCGTTCCTGAATCTGAAAAAGTTTTATTGACCCGTCGCTTCCTTGAGTTGAAGCAGGGGAAATCTTCTGTTTCTGAGTATGTTGCATCATTCGAGGCTTTATCTCAGTATGGTCTTGAATTCATCAGCACTTCTTACAAGAAGAATTTGAAGTTTGTTTCTGGCCTTAAGAAATATCTTAGGAAGTCTTTGTTGCTCCAGCTTAAACTGTCTTTTGAGGAATTGGTTGATTCGGCACTTCATCTCGAGACCGTCGAGAAGGAGTGTGATAGTGATGTTGATGTTGAGGTTTCCAAGAACCCCAAGAAGAGGCCGTTTCCAATTCAGAAGAAGTATGATGGAACTCTTAGGCTTTGCATTTACTATCGCAAGCTTAATGAGTTGACCATTAGGAATAGGTATCCGTTGCCTAGGATCTATGATATGTTCGATCTATTGAGTGGTGCTAAGGTCTTTTCTCAACTCGACCTTGCCACGGGTTTTCATCAATTACGAGTCGCGGAGGATAGCATACCTCTTACAGCTTTCCACACTCGATATGGTTCTTTTGAGTGGCTCGTTATGCCGTTCGGTTTGACGAACGCTCCTGCTTTCTTTGTTGATCTCATGAATCGGGTATTCCGGGAATATCTCGATAAGTTCATCCTTGTGTTCATTGATGATATCCTTATTTATTCTAAGTCTGAAGCTGAGCATGCTAATCACTTGAGAATTGTCTTGAGTACCCTCCGTCGTCATCAGCTTAGAGCCAAATTCTCCAAATGCCACTTTTGGGAGAATAAGGTTAAGTTCTTAGGCCATGTTGTATCTTCCGATGGCATTTCTGTCGATCCCTCAAAGATCGAAGCCATTCAGAATTGGAAGAGGCCTGAGAATGTTCATGAGATTCGTAGTTTCCTTGGATTGGCGGGGTATTACCGTCGGTTCATTAAGGAATTTTCCCGTGTTGTGCTTCCACTCACCTGCCTTACTCGTAAGGGCATTCATTTTATTTGGTCGGACAAGTATGAAGCTTCCTTTCAGACATTAAAGGAACTTCTCACTAATGCTCCTATTCTTGTGGTTCCCGAAGGGAATCATGACCTTGTTGTCTACACCGATGCTTGTGGTAGTGGTCTCGGTGCTGTTCTTATGCAGAAGGATCGGGTAGTTGCTTATGCTTCTAGGCAACTGCGTCCGAATGAAGTTCGCTATGCCACTCACGATCTTGAGCTTGCCGCCATTGTCTTTGCCTTGAAGATTTGGCGACACTATTTGTTGGGCGAGCGCTTCATTCTCTATACCGATCATAAATCTTTGAAGTATTTGTTCACTCAGAAGGAACTCAATATGAGACAACAGCATTGGCTCGAGTTTCTTGCTTCTTATGACTTTGATATCCATTATACCCCTGGTAAGGGTAATCGTGTTGCAGATGCGCTTGGTCGCAAACATTCGGCTGTTATTTCTATGATGTTTGCCGAATGGGATGTTCTTGAGACTCTATCTTTTTGTGAAATTCGTGATCGAGGTTCATCTTCCGATTCTCCTAGTCTATTATTTAGTTTGGGAGCTCGACCTATTTTATTGGATAGTATTGCCGATGGTCAGCGCCGTGATCCTGAGTTATTGCATCTTATTCAGCTTTGTGAGTCTGGATCTTGTGATGAGGCATTGCAAGATTTCAGCAGTGATTCTCATGGGTGTCTTCGTAAGAAGAACTGTCTTTTTGTGCCTTCTGATCTTGCACTTAGGCATGACATTATTGATGATTGTCACCATTCTAAGTATACCATTCATCCCGGTAGTAGCAAGATGTATGCCGATATGCGTCGTCTTTATTATTGGGAAGGCATGAAGCGCGATGTGGCGAGTTATGTGAGCAATTGCATAACTTGTCAGTGTTTTAAAGCCGAGCATCAGCGTCCTTCGGGTCTTCTTCAGCCTCTTGAGATTCCATTGTGGAAATGGGATCAGATTTCTATGGATTTCATAGACGGCCTACCTCGTTCGAGATCTGGCCATTCTAGCATTTGGGTTATTGTTGATCGCCTCACCAAGTCTGCTCATTTTGTCCCTATTAAGTCTAATAGGACTGCTTCGCTTTTGGCTAAGTTATATGTCAAGGAAATCGTGAGACTTCACGGTGTTCCTAGTTCTATTGTGAGTGATCGATCCTTTATTCACGAGTCATTTTTGGAAGAGTCTTCAGCAAGCTTTGGGAACATAGCTTAATTTTTCTACAGCTTATCATCCGCAGTCTGACAGACAGACTGAACGGGTGAATCGTATCTTGGAAGATCTTCTCCGTATTTGTATTTTTGATTTTGGTGGAAGTTGGGAGGATCATCTACCTCTAGTAGAGTTCTCCTACAACAATAGTTTTCAGTCTAGTATCGGTATGGCTCCTTTTGAAGCCTTATACGGAAGGCCATGTCGATCACCTTCTTGTTGGTTGGAATCTGGAGAGAAGCTTATTCTTGGTCCAGATTTTGTTCGTCATTCTTCTGAGAAGATTGATCTTATTCGATTGAGAATGAAAGAGGCGCAGAGTCGTCAGAAATCCTATGCGGACAACCGTAGGAAGCCTCTCGAGTTCTCGATCGGCGATCTTGTTTTTATTCGTGTTTCTCCTTTGAAGGGGGTTATGCGCTTCAGTACGATTGGAAAATTGGCTCCTCGTTATATAGGACCATTTTCTATCACTGAACGTATTGGCCCTGTGGCTTATAGAGTTTCACTTCCAGCTCATTTATCTGGCATTCATGACGTGTTTCACGTCTCGCAACTTCGGAAGTGTCTTCGGGGGTCGGATTCTGTTATTACTTCTCCTGATTTGCAAGAGCTTGAGATCTCACCGGACTTTTCTATTGTACAGCAACCTATTCGCGTGCTTGACACGGAGGTGCGACACCTTCGGAACAAGGACGTGCCGCTCGTTAAAGTTCAATGGTCTGCTAATCCCAATGACTGTACTTGGGAAACCAGAGAGTATATCGAGCGATCTTACCCGGGTTTTCTATCTTTGCTTGTCGATGGTTAGATTATCTTTTCGTTTTTAACTTGTTTCCTTCTCTTTTGAATGTTGTATGTATGTAGTTGTTACAAATACCGTCTCTAGGAATTGCGGGGACGCAATTTTGTAAGGGGGGAGATCTGTAACAACCCGCATATTTAACGATTTTATATTTAAATGTTTAATTTAAATATAGCGTCGTTAGTCGGATTTTGGTCCGAAATGTTACTTTCTGCAAATGGCCGAATTGGAACTCGAAACTACCTCCATTGATTCCAAAATGGCGTTTGCGATCTTTTTGAGTATAAGCTTTGATATATTTGGAGTAAGTCGAATTTTTCTATTTGCTAAGTGGGCTTTGGGTTTGGGTTTCACCCAAACTGTTCTATTAACCTCAACTCAGCTCTTCTCTCCTTCCATTCACTTATTCATTTCATAAAAGCTTAAGTAAAAAATGAAATGGGGGAAGAGAAAGGAAATTAGAAACTCCTAGCCCTAAATCCATTTGCAAACTACAAATTCTTGCTCCAAGATCAAAGAGAAGCCATTGGTAAGTTCTTCTTCATCTTCTCCAACTCTTCTCTTCTTCAATTTCAGAAAATTTCCTAAACCTAAATTGGGAAATATGTGTTTTATTCTTAGATTGAAGCTTGTTGGGTTGTAGTAGTGTTTTTTGGTCTTCTACTTGCAAATTGAACTCCTTCTTCTTTGTTTCGGGTAAAAGCTGAGTTTCTAACTCACATCTATTTCTTTTGATATCATTGATGTTAGGAATGAATTCCTAATATATGTCTATGTTCAATTGCTTTCGAATTGGATTGTTTTGGTGAAATTACCAAACATTGGATTTTGAAGCCAAATCTATGAAAAAACCTTATATGGTTGATGTTTATGTTGTTCGGAGTGTTTGGGTGTGTTGTTAAGGTCGGGTAGTCGTTTGACGTAAGCCCATAATCAACACGCATTCGATCGCTTTCGATTTGCTTGGCCATAGTTGGCCTAGGTTCAGGAATTGCATGGCCATCAGGTTTCAGACGTCTGAAATGCCTATTTCAGACGTCTGAATATTGTCCTTGGAAGAAATTTACTTCCAGATTCAGACGTCTGAATTTTATATTCCAGACGTCTGAATTGGTTAAATTTCGACCAGAAAGGAAATAAGCAAAATATTGCCTATTTCAGACGTCTGGATGGTTGGATTCAGACGTCTGAATTCTGTTGGGAAAAACCAATTGATTTCCAGATTCAGACGTCTGAATCCATTCTTTTAGACGTCTGAATATGCTGTTTTTGGCCTGTTTGTGTTGTTCGTTCAATTTTCCAAATTTGATCGATGCATATTGATTCCAATTAGTTGTTTATGCATATTTGACCTTGATAATTTCTTTTTGAATTCATTCACGGGTTTTTTTATAAATTATTTCTTCAAATCGTATTAAAAGTTTGCGTCTCCGATTTATAAATTCTATTTAAACCACACGTACAATTTCGCACTTCGAGAGAAGTGGAAGGGTGATTAAATGGTTGGGCAAAACACGGCCCATGAATCTGTGCGTTTATCTTTCCGATTAATCCCCGACCTATTCAATTGATCGTTTTGACCTTCGGGTTTGGTTTACCGATGATATGAGGTGAATTTTGTATTGCTTTGAGTGTGAAATAAACTAACAGATAGTAAACCGTTTAGTGCGAACGGGTGGCTATGGGACTCACGTTACCACTTTTCGGATTCCTTTCTGGGAGTTTGTGACACATATTGCCTTTGGGATAGTGTCTTCGGACTGTCTCCTTCTGGCTTGTTGCCTTTAGTATCGCTTTCGATGTTGGCCGTTATGCGCCACATGGGTGATATTGGGTTGCTATAGTATCGCTTCCGATGTTGGCCGTTATGCGCCACATGGGTGATATTGGGTTGCTATTGTATCGCTTCCGATGTTGGTCGTTATGCGCCACATGGGTGATATTAGGTTGCCCTATTGTATTGCTTTCGAAGTTGGTCATTCGTTACCGCTCGAGCAATTTTTATGATGTTTCAATTGAGATGTATATTCCCTAGGTATCGCCACTCGGTGTAGGTCTTTTTGAACCACACGATATGTAGTGATCACCTAGTGAACTTGTATACCATATTGGTATTTGTTATTTGCCTTTTGGCTTGTTTTGGGATATTCCTATCATTTGTTTCTATGAGTTGCCAATGATATGAGGCTTGTTTGTTATGATATGATTCATCTTATGTTAGATGGTTGTGTTATCTCTTTTAGAGATATTTGATATACATTGTGACCTTGCAGGTTTATCGTTGTTCAGTTTATCTAACTGATTTGTTTAGCTAGACTGACCCGTGAATTTATTACTCGGGTCAGACCGAGTTGTTTCAGGTTAGGTGCTTCGGACTTAGCCTATTTTGCTTCCGCATGGACTATTCAGCTTGTTCCTTTTGTTAAAGCTTTTTGTGTAGTCCTATTTTGTTGTAACTCTGATATGTATTCTTTTGACTCGTCTGTATATTGTGGTCTGCTATACCACTTGACTTGTATTGTTTGTAAACTCTGTTGTGTATCGATATATGTGTATATGATGATTTACTGTTCTGTGATGTATATTACATTTGAGTTATTATATTCTGTTCTGATAGATCCAACCACCTATGGTTTTGTTTTAATTATTCATTGGGTATGTTGACCTGGTTGGTATGTTTATTGTCGATGTATTCAATAGATAATTAGAGCAAGGCTATAGATGGTCGCTCCCAACCAGCCTTATTCTCCGTGTTAGTTGACGGCATTACCTTGTAGTGTCCTTGGCTAGCGTGGGTATAGAGGTGGGGCGTCACAGATCCAACTGGATTCGTCAAAATATTTAATTTTGTTTAATTATTCTGTGATATGATTTTTGATATCCTATGATGAACTATATGAATAATTGGATGTTATGGTTTGGTTGGACCTATTTGGATATGCTGAGTTATCAAAATCTCTAGAATGGAATTTATGAAAAGAAATAAAAGAGTAAATTTTTATGTAAAATAATTCTAGTGAACTGGAATAAAATAATAATGAATTGAAACTAAAATAAAATAAAAGCGATTGCAAAATTCTAACAAATTTGGGATAAGAGGATTTTGAATTAATAGGGGGTATAATAATTTGTGAAGCTTAAGTGATATTATTTGAAAGAATAAAGAATTTATTTTTGAATTTAAGGAATAAATTTAATTTAGTGATGAAGAAGGAATTTTGGAAATCTGAAATTGATATTCTCAGTTAAAAGGATTTTTACTCAAAATAAGGAAATAAATTTTGAAAGTTAATGAAATTTGAATAAATAATGTAAGAGAAGGAATTTATTTCAAAGTAAAGTAAAATTGGGAATCAATTACAAATTAATTAAGTGTTTGGGTTTTGAAACTTAAAAAGAAGTGAGATTTTGGGAATTTATAAACTGGGTTTATAAAGTGAAATAAAATGTCGGCGGATATTTTAAATATATAAATTCAAGGTAAGGATTTATTAAAGGAATGAGAATTTGTTTAAAAATAAATGGTGGTTTATTTTTAAGAGATGTGAAAGAGAAGAGTATTTCCCTGGTTAGCCAAGTATGGTTTTCAAAGAAGTTTTAAAAATAAATTAAAGGTTTTAATATTGTTTTAAAAAGGATGTTTTGGAAATTTATTATTTCTAAATGTTAATTTTTAAAGTAAGTATATTTTTCCCAAATCTATTATTGTAATAACCATATAAAGTAACTTGGTATTGTGTTTAAAAGAGGAAATTTAGTTTATATTTTATAAAGTGTTTTATATAAAGTATTCTTAAAGTATATATGTATTTTAATAAAATATTTAAAGCGGTTGTAATTTTCATGTTATAAAGTATATTTTATAAAAAAATGCTTTTAAATTATTTAAATCTTAAGTGTTTTGTACTTAATAATTAATTGGGAATGTGTTCTGAGAGAGGAAACTGGATTGAAACTATTTTCAAAAGGGTTTGAAAAGTGGAAATTTGTCTTTTGAAGATATTTTTGGGATTAATAAATAATTTGAGAAACTATTTATTGGTTGATGGTTGTTTGTGAATATTAATTGATAGTTAAATAACCGACTATCAATATTGGCCAAATACGCTGATCGTTTCGTAGAGACCGGGATCGAGATTAATTTCTCGAAAACCCCTTCGATCCGATTTGTACGTTTCGTGGGGAAACGAGTTTGGATTCGAAGATGGAGCAGTGACGTGCAAGGGCTAGTCGCTACTAATCCTAAGGATATTTCCGAAATGGATGTAGTAGGAATAGTGCCTTCGGTTCCGTTCGAACCCGGGACGGACGTGTATGGATGAATGCTTGCGAAACATCATCAGGTGGACGATGGGCATTCTAATGGATATGTTCTTAAAAAGGTCGCTTAGCCTCAAGCCTCATCAAATGGGAATGACTGAAAATCAAGGGTTTTGCAGTAAGGCTAGGTGGGTAGCACCCAAGAAGGGTGAGGTCATTCCTGTCTAGATGTCCCTTTTTATTTCGGCTTAGTGGGCGGTTGCTGATCCCAACCGCGGGGTGATCTCACTCGGGATTATCCATTAGGGGGTAGTCCCGGTCTTGTGTTGCAGGGGAGCGGGTGTACTCCGCGGTACGGTGATCTAGGCCCCGTACTGTGACAGGTGGTACCCCAGTGCCTAGTTATTAGTTGGAAATCCATTCTCCCTACGAGCCTTGTGCAAATTTTGTTTGTATTACCCACTTTGTGGCTAGTAGCTGGAATTTTATAATGTAACAGTTTCGGCTATTTTATAAATATTTATAGATAGACCCTACTATAATATCAGAAGATTTCTATAAAAAATGTTTTAGCTATCGTAAGGTAAAAACCTGACATGTTTATTTGTGGCGTGGTCTTACGAGATGCTTTTGTTTTTAAAGGATTTTTGAAACTTTAATAATCAATTGGGTATGATTTTCTCACGCTGGTATTCCAGACTGACTCGGGTGTTATTTAACTGTAATACTCGGGTCAGACTGAGTATTGTAGAATACAGGAAATGCTGTGGAAATCAGGAAACGAGCAGGATAACGATACGTACCCCGGTATTTGTTTATGTATATACTCCGCTGTGTTGAGTAGTTGTGTATCCAGTTGTATGATATTGTTGAGTTGTGATTGATGTACTTTGATGATGTAATATGTAAACAGATACATTTACTTTTGAGTAAAGTTTATTTACTATCTATTATATTTTATTCCGCTGCGACGGTTAGATTCTGATGTTGTTTTTTTCTATTCTCTTCTTCTACCTCTTCTTCTTTAACCCAAATGGTTCGTATTTGATGCAGCAAGGCATATAGGAATTCAGAAGTTAAACCATATTAAATCGTGCACGAGTCAAGGAGCTTCGAATTTAACCCGTGAGTCGTACACAATCGTGAAACGTGCATGCTTGATGAGTCGGTCACGAGATAGGGGGAGCATGAGTCGGTGCCGGTTTAACAAAGCTTGGAGGAATTCGAGTTTGATGAGTCATCCACGACTCAACACAGGGATGAGTCGTTTCCGACTTAATGGGGCACGGGATAGCAAGGTCCGAGTTAACAACAATTCAAGCTGTATCAAGGAGGCAGATTTGAGTCGTATACGACTTAACGAAGAGGGCTTGAGTCGTAGACGAGTTAACCAAGATCAGGAGAAGATGTTACGACCTAAAGACATTCGCATAAGTCGTCTACGACTTAACAGGAAGCAAAGGGAAAAACCAGCAAGTGAAGACTTGAGTCGGAGACAGTTGAAGCGGCAAGGAGATGAGTCGGCATGCACTTGAGTCGGTTACTTTTGAGTCGGACATGTATGTAAATACGTTGAGTCGTGTGTGGGTCGTACTTGGTTAAGTCGGCCAGGCATGAGTCGTTTGCTTTGTGTTCTGTTGTAAAGGGTTAGTGTTGTGATGTGTTGGCGATGAGTCGTAAATGATGAGTCGTTGGGAATGAGTCGTTGATGTTAAGTCGTATGTAGTGTTTTTCTTCTTGAGTCGTTACACTGTATGTTTGTGTCCTTGAGTCGTTTGTATTTTTTGAGTCGTGTACTGTCTTGAGTCGGTACATATTTTGAGTCGTGTCACCTGTATTGCTGATGAGTCGAAGGAGTGATGAGTCGCTGGGTTTTAACTGTGTGTTTGTGTCGTGAGTCGTAGGCCGATGCCGACCTAGTGGTCCAGATGAGTCGTAAGCTGGGTTGGAGAGTATGTTGTAATGAGTCGTTGTAGATGTGCTAATGTGATGAGTCGGGGCCGACTCAAGATGAGTCGTGAGTCGCAAACGACTCAAGGGGGCTGTGTTGTAAAACTCTATAAATACGCGTGTGTTGTACATTTTTGAGGTTGTTGATTTTGAATAAAATTTCTCTTTTGTTAGCTTTGTGCTTTCATACCAATTGGTAGTTGAGTGTAATCTCCTATCTCCACTTACGTCATTCGAGTGCGCTCGAATCCACGTTTGTTGAAGCCGATTCACGGAATCTAGTGCGCTAGATCAACGTGCGAAGAATCGTAGATCTTTGAACACGGTATAGTGCGCTATCAACGTGTTTGAGATAGCTAGAGTTCGGTATCTTTGGATCAACGAACTTGGGCATTTTTGGTATCTTCAACTCACCGATTGCTACAATCCATCGATTGAAGTTTTGTTTGATTAATCCGCTGCGTCAGTTTGGTATCAGAGCCATACTTAGCCAATCATAGCTAAGTTGATTCTTGGAGCCAAGTGTTGAAGTTTGAAGTTGTGTTCGTTGTGGTCATCTTGAAGTTGCAACAAGCTTGGAGTATTTGATCTATAACATTTTGAATCAAGTGTTGGAGAGTGATTGAATTTGTGAGGAGATTTTTGCGCGCCAAAGTTTTGAAGGTTTTGGAGTGAGCCGAGGCAAGTCTTGACCGAGCCAAGCAAAGTTGTGAAGAGTCAAGGCCGAGACAAGCATTGCCGAGACAGTTGAGCCTAGATTGCCTTATCGTGTGAAATTTTGAAGTATTGTGTTCAATTTGTTGAAGTTTGTGAAAATTTTAACCATGCCACCAAGGAGAGCTAACCGACATCAAAACGTTGAAGCTTTGTATCGTAGAGAAGAAGCCGAGCTTATGGAACAACGTATTAATGAAAAGTTTGATGAAGGCATTGGTAAATTGGAGAGATTGATGACTGATTTGAATCAAAGGAGGAGATCACCAAACTCGAACCATGGAGGAAACCGAGTTTCGCCATTGGTTACGGAAGCGAGGAGGGTATCACCACATTCTTGTAGAGATAGAAGAGAAACATCAATTTCATCACGAAGAGATCATCATGACTATGCACATGAAGAAAGAAGAAGTCATCGAGAATTTGACCATGAAGTATATAGAGATGAAGAGAGACATAGTCAAAGAAGCATGCATGAGAGAAGGGATGATGTTAGTCGAGATCGATGTAGGCGTACTTTTGATTTTGTTGAAGAGGGTGATAGAGCAAGTATTCATTATCGAGATCGAGACCAAGTTCGGAATTCTTATCGGGATATTGAGGATGATCGTCGATGGGAGTCGGGTATGAAAATGGAGATTCCAGAATTTAAAGGAGGGATGGTTGCTGAGGAGTTTTTGGATTGGTTATCTAATGTGGAGGAAATCTTTGATTTCAAGGAGGTGCCGGAGAATAGAAGGGTGAAGTTAGTTGCTACAAGGCTGAGGGGAAGAGCATTGGCATGGTGGCAGCAAACTAAACTTACTCGTGAACGGATGGGGAAGTCAAAGATAGAATCTTGGGAGAAGATGAAGAAGTTGATGAGATCTACTTTCTTACCTTATAACTATCAATCACTTATGTACCAGAGGTTGCAGAATCTGAGGCAGGGGACGAAATCTGTTAGTGATTATGCTGATGAATTCTACCAACTCATTGCCAGGAATGATATCATGGAGACAGAAGAGCAGCTGACTGCTAGATTCATTGGGGGATTGAGAATGCAGATCCAGGATATGGTTAATATGTTTGATCCTAGATCAGTTGCAGAAGCACATCAGAAAGCGTTAGCTTGGGAGAAACAAGGAAGGCGTGGAGGTGGTGTGTTTACTAATTCCAATAATCCGGTGAAGGGGGTCAGTGGAAGTTCTCATGTTCCTAAACCTGTCAGTAAGCCAGTGGTGAAGGAGGCTGAGAAAGCGAAGGCTAGTACTGTTTTCAAATGCTATAACTGTCAGGAGTTTGGTCATAAAAGCAATGAGTGTCCGAAGCCGAAGAAGAGGACCATGGTTGCAGAGGTTGAGGCAGATGATGGTGAGGAGGCAGAATGTTCAAATACACTTTATGTTGAGGAGGAAGAAGAAGTGTCGGGTGATGAAGGTTGTAATCTTATGTTGAGGAGAAGTTGTTTGACACCAAAGCAAGAGGAGGATTGTAGTTGGCTGAGAAGCAATATTTTTCAATCGACATGTACTATTCTGGGAAAAGTCTGCAAGTTCGTTATTGATGCGGGAAGTTGTGATAATATTATTTCTACAGAGGCAGTGAGAAAGTTGAACTTGAAGACCGAGAAGCATCCTAAACCATACAAGCTAGCATGGTTGAGGAAGGGAGGTGAAGTGAAAGTGTGTCGAAGAGCTTGTGTAAATTTTTCGATTGGGAAGAAGTACAAGGACGAAATTTGGTGTGATGTCGTAGATATGGATGTTTGTCACTTATTGTTGGGCAGACCATGGCAGTTTGATAGAGCAGTACAGCATGACGGTCGTGCCAACAGTTACAGTTTCATGTTCGAGGGTACTAAGATCACTTTGGTTCCCAAGAGACAGCAACAGAAGGAGAGCAAGCTAGAAGAGATTGAAGAATTGAAAACTCTGTTGACTTTGAAGGAGTTTGTTAAAGAAGTAGAGGAAGAGCCTGAGATGTTTTTGTTGATTGGGAGAGAGAGCAGCGAAGAAGTTGAGATTCCAGAAGAAGTAAAGCCTGTTTTGAAAGAATTTGAAGATGTCTTTCCAGATGAGTTACCAAAGGAGTTACCACCACTTAGAGACATTCAGCATCAGATTGATCTTGTTCCAGGAGCAGTGTTACCACACCGACCACATTACAGAATGAGTCCGAAGGAACATGAGGAGTTACGAAGGCAGGTGGAAGAGTTGCTTGAGCAGGGTCGTATCCAGGAAAGTTTGAGTCCGTGTGCTGTGCCTGCATTGTTAGTACCAAAGAAGGACGGAACTTGGAGGATGTGCACTGATAGTAGAGCTTTGAATAAGATCACTGTTCGTTACAGATTTCCTATGCCGAGGTTGGATGATTTGTTAGATCAGTTGAGTGGGGCAACTATATTTTCGAAGATTGATTTGAAGAGTGGTTATCATCAGATTCGAATCAGACCTGGAGATGAATGGAAGACAGCTTTCAAAACTAGAGAAGGGTTGTACGAATGGTTGGTTATGCCATTTGGGTTGTCTAATGCACCTAGTACATTCATGCGGGTGATGAATCAAATCTTTCGACCATTCATTGGGAAGTTTGTCGTGGTGTATTTCGATGATATTCTGATTTATAGCAGAAGTACGGAGGAGCATGTTCTACATTTGAGGGAAGTGTTGCTTATTCTTCGAGAAGAACAATTTTATGCTGCTACAAAGAAATGTGTGTTTATGACACCTACTGTTTTATTCCTGGGTTATGTTGTTTCAGGGGAAGGAATCCAAGTTGACCAGAGCAAAGTTGAAGCAGTCAGGAATTGGCCACAGCCAAAGACAATTACAGAAGTGAGAAGTTTTCATGGGCTAGCGTCATTCTACCGAAGGTTCATACCACACTTCAGTAGCGTGATGGCTCCAGTGACTGATTGCATGAAAGTGAAACAATTTGTATGGTCAGAGGAAGCGGGGGTTGCCTTTGAAAGGATCAAGGAATTGTTGACGTCTGCACCAATTCTTGTTTTACCGAATTTTCAGTTATTGTTTGAATTGCATACTGATGCTTCGAAGGTTGGTATTGGAGGAGTTCTGAGCCAGAATGGAAAGCCAGTTGCTTATTTTAGTGAGAAACTGTCAGGGGCAAAGATCAGATACAGTACATATGACGTTGAATTTTATGCTGTTGTTCAGGCTGTTAAGCATTGGAGACATTACTTATTTCAGAAGGAATTTGTTCTGTACACTGATCACGAAGCCTTGAAACATTTACAGGGGCAAGATAAGATTTCAGCAAGACATGCATCATGGATTGCATATTTACAGCAGTTTACTTTTGTCGTTAAGCACAAATCTGGGGTGACCAATCGAGTAGCTGATGCTTTAAGTAGGAGGAGTCATTTACTGACGACAATGAAGGTGGAAGTGACGGGGTTTGAAATGTTGCCAGAGATGATTGAAGAAGATCCTTACTTTGTGAAATATGTTGAAAAAGTGAAGGATGGGAGTACCGATGAATTCATGTTAGTTGATGGTTTTCTGTTTAAAGGAAATCGTTTATGTATTCCGGACTGTAGTTTGAGGATGAAGATTGTGAAGGAATTGCACGAGGAAGGACATGTTGGCCGTGATCGTACTTTACAGTTGATTTCGCAGTCTTACTTTTGGCCGTCGATGAGGAAAGAGGTTGAAAGATTCGTGGAGCGATGTCATATTTGCCAAGTTTCAAAAGGGACAGCAACGAATGCAGGGTTGTATATGCCGTTACCAGTACCATCTAAGCCATGGGTTGATATCAGCATGGATTTCGTTTTGGGTTTGCCGAGAACTCAAAGGGGAAATGATTCGATATTTGTTGTGGTGGACAGGTTTTCAAAGATGGCACATTTTGTTGCTTGCAAGAAGACAGCAGATGCAGTTCGAGTGGCACAGTTATTTTTCAAGGAGATTTATCGACTTCATGGTTTACCAGAATCTATTGTTTCTGATCGAGATACTCGTTTCCTGAGTCACTTTTGGCTGAGTTTGTGGAAGATGGTCGGAACAAAGCTGAATTTTAGTAGCGCTTACCATCCACAAACTGATGGGCAGACAGAAGTTGTTAACAGGTCATTGGGAAATTTGTTGCGTTGTCTTGTACAGGATAATTTGAGAAATTGGGACATTAAGCTATGCCAGGCAGAATTTGCTCATAATCATGCAGTAAATCGTAGCACGGGATTCAGTCCGTTTCAGATTGTTTATTCAAATTTACCCAGGGGACCTTTGGATTTAGCAGTAGTACCACAGTCAAAGGGAACGGTTAAACGAGCTGCTGATTTTATTGATGAGCTGAATGAATGTCATAAAATCGTTCAGGAACGATTAGAGAAATCAAATGAGAAATATAAGAAGTTTGCAGATTTGAAACGTAGAAATGTTGAATTTAAGGAAGGAGATTTGGTTTATGCTGTGTTAACAAAGGATCGTTTTCCAGTAGGTGCTTATAACAAGTTAAAGGCGCGGAAAATTGGTCCTGTTGAAGTTTTGAAGAGGATTAATGAGAATGCTTATCGATTACAATTACCAGTTGATGTTTATACTTCTGATGTTTTTAACGTTAAACACTTAATTCCGTATCATGGAGATGAACATTTTGATGAGAAAGAATTTGCAAATTCGAGGTCGAATTTTTCTCAACCAGGGGAGGATGATGCAGCAAGGCATATAGGAATTCAGAAGTTAAACCATATTAAATCGTGCACGAGTCAAGGAGCTTCGAATTTAACCCGTGAGTCGTACACAAGCGTGAAACGTGCATGCTTGATGAGTCGGTCACGAGATAGGGGGAGCATGAGTCGGTGCCGGTTTAACAAAGCTTGGAGGAATTCGAGTTTGATGAGTCATCCACGACTCAACACAGGGATGAGTCGTTTCCGACTTAATGGGGCACGGGATAGCAAGGTCCGAGTTAACAACAATTCAAGCTGTATCAAGGAGGCAGATTTGAGTCGTATACGACTTAACGAAGAGGGCTTGAGTCGTAGACGAGTTAACCAAGATCAGGAGAAGATGTTACGACCTAAAGACATTCGCATAAGTCGTCTACGACTTAACAGGAAGCAAAGGGAAAAACCAGCAAGTGAAGACTTGAGTCGGAGACAGTTGAAGCGGCAAGGAGATGAGTCGGCATGCACTTGAGTCGGTTACTTTTGAGTCGGACATGTATGTAAATACGTTGAGTCGTGTGTGGGTCGTACTTGGTTAAGTCGGCCAGGCATGAGTCGTTTGCTTTGTGTTCTGTTGTAAAGGGTTAGTGTTGTGATGTGTTGGCGATGAGTCGTAAATGATGAGTCGTTGGGAATGAGTCGTTGATGTTAAGTCGTATGTAGTGTTTTTCTTCTTGAGTCGTTACACTGTATGTTTGTGTCCTTGAGTCGTTTGTATTTTTTGAGTCGTGTACTGTCTTGAGTCGGTACATATTTTGAGTCGTGTCACCTGTATTGCTGATGAGTCGAAGGAGTGATGAGTCGCTGGGTTTTAACTGTGTGTTTGTGTCGTGAGTCGTAGGCCGATGCCGACCTAGTGGTCCAGATGAGTCGTAAGCTGGGTTGGAGAGTATGTTGTAATGAGTCGTTGTAGATGTGCTAATGTGATGAGTCGGGGCCGACTCAAGATGAGTCGTGAGTCGCAAACGACTCAAGGGGGCTGTGTTGTAAAACTCTATAAATACGCGTGTGTTGTACATTTTTGAGGTTGTTGATTTTGAATAAAATTTCTCTTTTGTTAGCTTTGTGCTTTCATACCAATTGGTAGTTGAGTGTAATCTCCTATCTCCACTTACGTCATTCGAGTGCGCTCGAATCCACGTTTGTTGAAGCCGATTCACGGAATCTAGTGCGCTAGATCAACGTGCGAAGAATCGTAGATCTTTGAACACGGTATAGTGCGCTATCAACGTGTTTGAGATAGCTAGAGTTCGGTATCTTTGGATCAACGAACTTGGGCATTTTTGGTATCTTCAACTCACCGATTGCTACAATCCATCGATTGAAGTTTTGTTTGATTAATCCGCTGCGTCAGTATTTCTGTGCAACTTGAGTTGATTGCTGTAGAATAGTGTGGACTCAAGGGGTACGGATTTGCGGGTCGTTACAAGTGAAATGTTATTAATTTCATATGTTTGGTACTAATGTTTAATTTAACTAAGTACAGGTACCGGAAGATGTATTTCTTGAATTTGATTGCTCATATTGCAAAAAAATAAATAAGCTGCTTGCTTAAAAATGCTGAAATAAGGTACATTTTCGGATTAAATACTACAAAACATAAAATATTGTTATATATTTTGTTTTTCGACCAGGTGGGTCGATGTATATATATTTATGTCTCTTGTCATATTGCAAAAGGTCCTCCGTACGAAGGAGACTCTGCCAAAAAATTTCAGAAATTTAGGGTGTTGGAAAATTTTTGAAAATTTTTGGGAAATTTTTGTTAATGACAAACTGAAATTGAAAAAAAGGGTTTTAGAATTAGAATTGGAAACTAATTGTTTTGGTTAGAATAAATGGGATTTGAAAAGGGGAATGTTGAGTTTAACTAAGGAGGGTTTGGAAAATAAATTAATGGGTTTGGAGCATTCGTTTGCCCTAGCAATATCGGGGACGAAATTCTTTTAAGCGGGGAGGAATGTAATGACCCGTATTTTTCGACGATTGATTTCGAATATTTAAATGGTTTTAAATATTTAATTTTAATTAAAGATTTATTTTGAAAATGAAAATTTGGTGTTCTTATTTATATAATAAATTCAGAATTTAAAAATAGTGATTTATTGGATAATTTAATTATTGAATTTAATAATTAAATATTAGTTAAATTATTGGTTAAATTATTGTATCTTGAGTTTTAAGCTCGATAAAAATAATTTAAAGGCTTGTAAAATTTATATTAATAATAATGCAGATAATAAAAGCTTTAAAATTGAATTTAGAAGTGATCTATTGAATTTAAAAAAAAACCTGGTTGAATAAATTGACATTTAAAAATAGTGATCCGGGGCTCAGTCTTCGAATTCGACGAAAGAAGTTCCATTGGATCCTAATAGAGTATTATTATTCGATTTCAAATTTCATAGCTTTTGGGGTTATCATTTGGTTATACGGGATACAAACGCGTGGAAATTAATATCAAAATTCAGCATAATAGTTGAGTCCAAAAATCTATCTTCTCCACACGATCGTATTCGGAATTGAAACCTTTTCCATTTGCGTTCGGAATAGGGGTATAATGATGGCATGCCTCAATAGAAGTTCGAGATTTCCCCTATGTATGTATACAATACGAGATGCTATAATTACACTTATATATATATATATATATATATATATATATATATATATATATCTTTGGAATCAAAATCAAACCACGTCGGCTGTTATTTACGGTTAAATCACGTCCTACTTATTCCCTTCAATCAGTCCCAAATTGAATTCATTCTAAACATGCTACCCCCGTTTCTCCTTAAAACACGCTTCCCGTTCTTTTTAAATTTGCATGTCCCCTTTTTCCTTTTCCAGGTACGCAACCAAATCGAAGAAAAAATAAAAATAATGGCCGAGCCTAATTCGCCTATTTTCCTTCTTCTTCCTGTTCGAAAATCATATGTACTCGAGTCCTTTCCTCCTCATATTCTAAGTAGCAAAACGAGACTCATTCTTTAAATAAAAAATAAAAAATCATCATCAATCGTGAGTGCCGATCAAGGTGATTTTGAGCATGAAGGGTGGTGTTTTCGAGAAAGTGAAGAAATGGATGCATGGTGATGCCAGGATGACTGGGACGACGATGTTGAGGGAGATGCCGAGTTTAAAAGAGGATCCTGGAGGAAGAAGAGGTGCATCAAGTGATGTGAGGTGCGGTTTCTTCGCGAGAAGTACAGGTCGCGAGGCATGGTTGAGCATGCGAGGTCGAGGTTGTTCGGTGAATTTCTGGTCGGCAATTTAGGGCTTGGGCACAAACTATTAACAGAGGGAACACGAGGATAGAAGGGGCAATGAGGTATATGCAGTTTTGTTTTGTTTTAATTTAATTTAATAAATATTATGGATTTGAAAAAAATATGCATATTTTTAACTTACTGGTTAATTTTGAAATAGGTATTATGTGATTAGGATATATAAATCATATTATAAATTGAATATTTACAAATCCACAAATTGTTTATGCGAGGTCAAAAATCTAAAAAAATAAAGTCTAAATTGAAGTGGATTGCAAACAAAAATATAGGTGAGTTAATCTCACTTAAATTTGGATTTCTGGTTAATTTTAAATAGTTGAAATAAATTATTGATCGATCAATTAAATTGATAACTATTTTCAGTCTAAATGTGTTATTTTATATAGTGTATGTGTGTTTATATATATATATATGGAGCGATTAATTCTCACGCATTATAGCGGATGAGACCCTATGCAAGCCGCAAAATAGTGGATGACCCTATATACGATGATATCCCCCTCAAAGTGGGATTGGTATTTTTATATTGAATTAACATCAGTGGATGCAGGGAAATAGGTTGGAGGGATCCAACTAGATTCGTCAAATTTATTGTTTATTTTTCTTATTTAGTGATATATGATTTGTGTAGAACAATCTATTATAGAATATTGTAGTGATTGAAATTATTGGATGATATCGTAGTATTGGCCTAGGTATTGATGGATTTTAAAACTATAAATATATTTTCTTTAAAACTTTATAGGATTGAAGGAAAATTGATAATAAAATATATTATTGGAATTGGAGTAATTTTAAAGAAATTTAATTAGAAAAATATAATTGATTTGTCTATACTTAACTATTGCGGATAAATAAATAGAGATTTTTAAAATGAATTATATAAAAGAATTTATAACCGATATTCTTGAAATTTAAAAAGGAGTTGGAATCAATATTGAAAATAAATTGGAGGTATTAATGGAATTTATAAGAAATTTTTTTATATAACGGATTTTTATAAACAGATTTGCTTTTATAAACAGGTGAAAACTAAAGGGGGTTATAAAATTTATAGAACGATGTTTAAAATAAAGGAATTCGATATCAGATGTTGTTGGAATAAATTCATAGGGTAAATTTATATTGGAATATGGAAGCAGGGTTGAGAAAAATAATAGATTCTATTTTCGAAATGGAAATGGTTAGGGAAGCAAAAAATAAATCAAGATGTTGTGAATCGAGAGGAAGTTATAATTAAAATTGGTTACGGTGATTTTAAAAAAGTATGTTTTAAATTTTAAGAAGTGAATTTGTTTAAAAGGAAAATTTTATTATTTTAAAACTATGGGATTTTAAATTAGTCGAGATTGAAATACTTGTAAGTCGATTTTTAAATATGAAGTATTTATTTTTAGTAAATTCTAACTTCTGAAATCAGCTTTGAAAATTTATTTATTTAACTAAAAATAAGTTACTTATGTTTATAAAAGTGTTTTCGATATTTTAAATAATTATTTGAACATGCGTTAAAAATAAATTATTTTTCTTTAAAATACTTATTTTACATATAAATTAGAATTTGAAGTGATTGAAATGATTATTTTATAAATTCTCGTGAGATTTGGAAAAGGGGTTTAAAAAGAATATGTTGAGGAGAGAAAATTTAAATTGGAATTCCAAAGATTTTTTTCAAGAATAAGTCACGAATAATTCTCTGAAATTGTTAATATTGAAAGGATTTGGAAAACAAGACTAGTAATAGTTTCCTATGTATAGAAATTTTGAAATATTTCTAGGTGTTTAGATGTTGGAAGGATCCTGTTACAGATTTGAGTATTTGAAAATTTGTTTTCAAATGTTGAGAGGAATTTATATATCTTTTAAAGATATTTTAGAAGTACATATTTTGGAAAATTTTATATTAAGGCCAGATGATTGCTTATGGACGTTAATTTGATAGTTAAATAACCGACTATCAATATTGGCCAATTTCGTTAATCATTTCGAAGAGAACGGGATCAGATGTAATTATCCGAAAACCACTTCAATCCGGTTTGAACATAAAGAATGAATAACGTGAAGTTAATGTAGACGGTGATTCGGTTTGTCCAGACCTAGGACAACTTTTATGGATGAATGCTATCAGAACATCGTCATTGGAGAACTATGAGAATTCTAAGTGAATGTGTTCTTTAAAAGGTAACGCTTAGCCTCAAGCCTCATCAACTGCGGAATGACTAAAACATGGGAGATGCATCAAGGTTAAGTGGGTAGCATCCAAGTAGGGTAAGGTTACCTTTATCTAGAGTCCCTTTTATTTCGGTTGTGTGGCAGTTGCTGATCCCAACCGCAGGGTTATCTTATTCGAGCTATCTAGTTTAAGGAGTATTCCGGTCTTGTGTAGCAAGGGATCCTGGAGTAGTCCGCGGTACATTGTTCTAGAGGTGTACTGTGACGGGCGGTCCAATAAGCGCTGTATGGTTTTGATTGTGCCCAACTATGCTAGAACGTGAAATGCAAGCATTTCAGCTATATTATATTTACTTTCTTTAGACACCATTATAATATCAAACAGATTTGATAAAAATGTTTTGGTTATCGTAAGGTAAAAACCCGTGTGTTTATTTGTGACATGGTCTTATGAGATACCTTTGTTTTCAAAGGATTTTTGGAAAGCTAATAATTTAATTTGAGTGTGTTTCTCACGCTGGTTTTCTACACTGACTTGGGTGTTATTTCATTATATTGCCCGGGTCAGACCAAGCATTACAGATTTAGGATAGGATGCTACGGAGCTCAAGGAGCAAGCTGGATGGCAAGGCGTACTTCCGTACTTGATTATTATTCCTCTGTGTAAGGACAAGTTATTAAACTGTCCAGATTTGATGTATTGGATTGTTGTACTCTGATAATGGTATGTATATTAACAATGCAGATCTTGTATTTAAAATCTGTTAATACATATTATATTTTGTTCCACTGCGATTATGAGACTCTGTGTTGTGCTATTTTCTTTTCTTCTACCTTTTTCTTCTTCACTCCTAATGAACTGATATTTATGGCACTCGACTGCTCGGCATTTTATATATTGTAGTATTGATGTCAATTTTCAAGGGTCGAAAATCTCGTTTGTGACAATAGAGAATGATGAAAAGTTATCGAAAGTAATATGAGATTCAAAACACATCAATTTTCCATAAATATAAATTGAAAAGAGATAATGAACAAACATAGATCTAAATCAAAACAATACAATAAATATGTTTTAATCAAAGTAGCCATAAGCTATATTCAATTTAAATATAGTAAAATGAGTATTTAATCATGAGGTGAACCAAAGAAAATGTAATTATATCAATCATATAAATACATCGGTGGATTTAAATAAGAATATACCTTGGGATATAGACAATAAATCATACCTTGAACAATGAATCGAAGCACCTAGAGTTAGAAATCAGCCTTAGGATTTTGCAAGGATCAAGAGGGGTAAACCACTTTTAATGAAATAATATTATTTATATTTGTTTTGGGATATTTTTAGCTATGGGAGCTTTTTAAGTTTTTGGCCATTAGAAAGGTTGAATAGAATAATTTTTTTACAGAATGGAATGAATACAAAAGGTAATGTAAATAATGAAATAAAGACCCTGAGAACCACATTAACAACGAGTATTACTGGGTAATACTGTCTGCTAATGTGGAGAATAAGGCTAGTTAGTATCGACCAACTATACCTTTGTCTTAAACATCTATTAAATACATCGATTTTATGCTCTAATTTTTTTCCTTCATCAAGTGGATTGACATATTCAATAAATGCTTAATAAAAAATACAGTGGCTAATGGATCTATCAAAACAAAATATAACAACAATATGTACAACACATCACAGAATAGCAGTCAAACATATATATGTACATGCATACACAGACACATCCCAGTACAATACAAAATGATACATCAAAAGTAGTACAGGACCACACAATATACAACGAGTCAAAACAATAGTTACATATCAGAGTCATAAAAAATGACTACAAAACTACACAAAAGGAGATAAGTAGAATATCCAAGGTGGAAGCAGCATAGCAAAGTCCTATAGCAACCTGAAACAACTTGATCTGACCTGAGCATATTAAAATACACGGGTCAGTCTAGCTTAAACAACTGATTAGTATGAGATAAGCAAGGTACAAGGATAAATGATAACAATTCTTCTCGAAAGAGAAGAAGAACCACAATATGTATGACATAAGAGTATCTCTAATGAGGCATGATCAACAAAAATATCAAATATTTCCACAAATTTATGCCTCATCTCATCGGAAATATCAACAACCAATAGATGGGGTTTTTCACCATAATCCCATGGCGAGGCGATTGTTGTGATTTAGATGATTGGTTTTCTAGTGTGGCATTTTCTATCAGTTAGTAAACTAATAAGTGAGAACATGTGGTATGTGACCTACTGTTATCACTTTTTAGGTTTCTATTTGAGAGTTTGTGACACATTCACGATATTATTGCCCTTACTTTGGTTGTTGGGCCACTTATTGGACTGTTGTATCCTATGTGTATATATAGCTGTTGGGCTAATCATGGACTGTTGGGTCCTACTGAAACTGTTAAGTCTCTTATACAATATATTTGGTAGGCTGTTGGGCCACTTATTAGACTGTTGGTTTCTATTTTCATATAGCTGTTGGGCTAATTTTTAGAATGTTGGATCATGATTTTCCATTGTTTCTTTTCTAGATTTCTTATTGATTGATTTCTAGAATTTCGATGTTTTAAAAACGTTTTCAATAATCAATGCTTAATTAAATAGAGACTTTTTGCTTCTTTATCTTAAACTTTTGCCTTTATTAATTCTTTTTTAAAACTTATCCTCTCTTTATCTTATGCAGCTGGGTAAACATGAAGGCATCATAGGCCTTAAATAATCCCTCAATTTAGTATTTATTTCATTTAAATATAATTTAAACAATTTATAAATATCATATATCGATACGTGCGTTTATCACCTTTTTTTTATAAATTTAGTAAATGCTAATTGTATGTAAACAAATCAAATAAATTATAATAATCAATAGTTCAAAAGTAGTAATTAATTTAATTGATTGACAATGACTATAAATTAATTAAATGTGTGGTTTATTCGAAGTATTTATCACTAGGTTGTGCGACTCAGAGGTGTAAATTCAAGGAGTGATTAATATCGATAAATTTGAGTATTAATGCTCACATGTCACCTTAGCTGTTGGTATGACATTTTGGCTAAATTCATCACTTGCACATCTTTTTGGTAACATCTAATTCTACTTATTTAAGCGTTACCCAGTACTGGCAATCACTTACACCAATTATCTTCGTCCAAATTATATCACTTTGGACTTATGTAATTTGGTATCCATATTCAACTCTATCATCCAAACACAAAGTCCTTGGTTCAGTAATAAAAATTATTAAATCGAACTGCTCTGGCTGAAGACTTTGACTTTGGGTTGACTTCAGTTGACTATGATAGTAACCTCATATAACTAAGGACATGATTCCTCTATTGAATAGTCTTTCACTTCCAATGCTTCTACTCGACCCAACCAAAGTCGTACGATGGACGCCATGCCACAATCTAACTATAATCGAAGTGGAGTTTCCATATTAAAGGTCAATGGCATTCATAGTCAAGAGAACTGTGTAATTTTGTCATATCGATATTTTCTATTTGACTTTAGCTATACTAACCAATAGAAAATTATCAAGTGAGTCATTCTATAGTTATCCAATAACTATAAGCATGTAACTCCTTGGTGCCTCCAGCAGTCATGAGTAATACATTACACAACATTTGAAGAGCGTTACACACTTTAGTCTCAACAGATGTATCGGTATCCAGTCTCGTTACATCTTGACTAAGAATATTTAAAATAACATGTTTAATTTTATTATGATAAATTACTTACAACACCTTGTAAATTTTATCAAAATACAAAACATTTATGGTTTTCTACAAGATATACTTTTAATTAAATTAATTAATTAATATAACTCATTATAACAAGTATATAATTGAACAAAAATACCTTTTATTCTGAACAAGATTGAGTAAGATATATGTAACAAATTACATAATTTCCCCTAGAGCATACCCTTACTTCTATCAATCTCCCACTTGCACTTGGGATCTATAATGAAATGAACATCCTATCCCTTCAATCAGTTTGATGACAACTGATCGAGTTAGACCTTTCATGAATGGATTAGCTATGTTTGTTTAATTATCTATTTGTCAATCAACTCTTTGATGGTGATAAAATAGTTCTATCATGTGAAACTATTTTGAGTACGTTTCTCAACTTCTAATGAGCCTTTATTATTACATTGTCATTACATAACATTTAGTATTATCAATACTTAGAATCAACCCTATCTTAGATATTAATTCATGCATTTACATAGCTTTAATTGTAGTGCTATTCAAGGTGATGTACATAACATTTTAGGTAAATTATCTACAACGTTACGTTTGGAACACTTCCAACTTAAAGCTACTTAATTTTATTTTATTATTGATATTTCTTCTCAACATCACTTATAAAATTTTATTTCTGCCACGAAGCAAAGCGTCACCAAATCAATTTCTGCTGACATAATTCTACTCATCATTAAAGCTTTCTACCAACTAGTTTATGCGACTTGAAATATAGGCTCCACCTTTGCTCCAAAGCCCCTCCTTCAAGTTTCATCCAATTTCGAAGATTTCTTCCAACTACAATTCCACTAGTCTTCGGAGATTTCTACGGACTCGATTTTGGTATGACTTGAAACATAAACTACCCCTATGCTCTAAAGTCCCTCCTTTAAGTTTCATTCAATTCCAACAGTCTCTGCAGACAAAGATTCTATTCGTCTTCAGAGCTTTCTACCAACCAAATTTTGATACGACTTGAAAAATATGCTCGCCCTATGTACTAGAGCCCCAACTCCAAGTTTCACCAATTCCACCACTTTTGCCCTCGATTTGTCCAATTCGACCATCTCTTTCCTAACAACTTAAAAGCACTAGCAAACCATATCAAAGAAAAAACATCTAAACAAAAATATTGTCCATAGACATACATTAAACACTTCAAGCACACCCATACTAACATTCACACTAGTATGTCAATATGATCAAAAGGGGTTGCAAAACCATTTGAAAACCTTCAGATTTCGGCCACATATATATGTGTGTGTGTGTGTGTATATACATTTGATTGAAGTTCAAAAACATTTTAAGATCAAAATCTTGTTTAAAACATCAATTTATACTATATAAACATATACAAGATAGTGAGAGGTCAAGAACCATTCACCGGTCACCCTTCTAGTGATGTTTTGACTAAGCTTAGTAAGAAAAGAGATGATTTTGTAAGGAATTAAGGTTAATTGATGCCTAGAACTATTTTAAGTAAGATGGAAATGACTTAAAATGATCCGATCAGCCCCCCTTTGGCTCTATTCTAAAAATGGGTTAATGGGCATAAGTATGGATTAGTCTAATTACCTAATAATGTAGGAGGCCAACAACATCCAAAACTAAATAAAACCACAACTTTAAAATTGTAGGTCTGTTTTTCTACTATGACTACTCTACGAAACAGGAAACCATCATCCTAAAGTCATGAAAGTAGTTTGATATCCTAATTCAGCTCTTATCAAAAGTTATATCCATATGAGATTTTTATATTGAAATGGTCAAATAAAATTCGACTAAAATCATAAATTTGGAAGATGTCTTTAAGAGTCATTTTTTAAAATTTATCAACCGTTAAGTTCTTTGATGTTTCCTTCCATTTTGGAGTTAATTTCTTCATCACAACACTCGTTTGAGATTGCTGATCGTCCAATGACTTAGCATATTTGAAAGCGTATATATTGCGCTTTGCTGAGTGTCTCGATTTTGAATCTTTGGCTTTGAATTTTTTTCCCTACTACCCTTTGGTCTCCCCTTCACATTAACATATTTAGGTTCAACAAATGTGGTTGTAGTAGGCATCCAAATTACTTTCATCTTCGTCAAAATTAGTCTTCATTCATCCTCGGCTCCATTATCATACAACTTCTTCAATGCACTATGCTACGGTGTGTATAAAAATTCTTTAGGTTCTTCGACATCAACAGGAGTATCCTATTTATATCAAGCTCATCAATCATGTTAATTGATATATGACATTCCTCGGTATGTAAAATACACAATTCATGACAATAAGGCAGCCCGTATATAGTTTGTTTCAAATGATCATATTCAAAATTGAACATATTCTCCACTTCTTTCGAAATTCAATCCGACGAAAATAAAGATATTTGATAATGAGGATAAATGAATAAGGGAACATGAAAATTATGTTTTACCATTCCCAAACTCTTTTCAAATGTTTCTTTAATTTCTGTATGTTATAATAGTAATACATTGTCCATTTTTTCAAAATTTTGGCTAAAGATGCTTGTCATGTGCCTATGTAAATTTACAACTGGGCATGAGCAGCTTATGCTCTATTAGATGTTGTATTGTTGTAGTGCTCACTTTATTGGTCCGAGGAAAAGGAAAATTTTCTTTAAGTGGTACCTAATTATCCAATGTATAGTTAACTTGTTCAGGATATTCTTTCCAATCTTCTACAAAAATATTCAAAAATTCATTAAATTCCTTTATTGAAGACGAATGAACAATATGCATCCAACCCGCTACAAAACATTCGCTTATTTCATTGGTTTGAAATTTTGGTTTGCAATCGGCCTTCACATTATGTTCGACGCGATAAAAACATAGTAAGTCAGTAGCATTTTCGAAAACTAAAGACAGTAGTCATTGAGAGCTCTTTACCACTAATGATAACATCTGCAAAGAATTTCGGATCGCACATCAATTTCAAATTCTGTATTGCCCACTCATAAATATCTTCATATTCTTGTGATAAAAAACAAAGCCATAGTAAATGTTCTATTAGTAGAAGTCATTATAACCATCTCGAACAACGACATTTTGTAACAATTCGTTTTATATGTATAATCGAGTAGTAAAATCGAAGGAAAGCATTTGCACAATATAGTCGACTTAGGATGAGACCACTTGAAATTGACTATTCTATCAATCGAGTCATCTTTTCTAACCCAATAAACATAATGATTTTTCATTAAAAATTTCTCAAAGTTGTTGAACTGCAGATCCACCTTTCATCTCACACATGACCATTTTAGCCTTTATATTATAAATGGTCTTCAAGATCGAAACATTGTCCAAAAAAGTTCTCTTTATATTCACGGGTACCTTTCTAGACCTAAGCCATGCAACGCTTATATTTATCGTGATTTTTTCTCCTCTTTCATAAGTCATCCCATATATGCACGACCAATTAAAGTTTTAGTATGACTGTGCGTATCATTTACTACTTCAACTTACCAACTATCAAACCCATGATATACACCTTTAACGAGAAATAGACATTCACATTTTTTTTGTCGTACTTCATTGTCGTTTCTTAGACTTCTTCAAATTATCTTCAATTTTTTTTTTGAAATGGTACTTTATATACAAAAAATCATTGGGACAACATATCCCATGTCAATAAACGTTCGAAAGCCAGTTTCAAACTTGTGACTTCTTGCACCAAGCTGAATCAATTAACCACTTGGACAATGGTACTTGTCAATTATCTTCAATTTGTTATTTAGAATTTTTATATTTAACTACTCTTTCACAGGATAACTGTGTTTTAGGTTTTCTTTATCCACTAAGATTATCGAATTTAGTTATGAGTAAAACAGTGTTTATCTTCCTTGCGTGTGATTGACACTAATGAATAAATGCATCCCACCAATTAAAGACCTGTACGAAAGAAGAATGATCATTAAAACCATAAATATCAAATACCATATGATACAAATATACGTGCATAATTCAATATTGCATTCTTCACCTGTTATAAAATGATCTTTCACATCTACAAAATGAATTTGCAGATCATCTCTATCATTTTCATTGTCTCTTATGCTACCTTCAAAATGGGCTTACAGTGACTAAATTTAAAGAGTATCCTAGTGGAGCAAACAAAATTATTTTTATAATCACTCGAAAACAAATAAATAATAAATAACAGAGAAAAATATTAACATACCTCATTTGCCTTAATATCAATATATTTTCAAGTTTAATATCACCATGAAAGCTACTGTAAACGATTAACTATGAGAGATTATTATTTTCCAACTATCGCTAAATTCAAAAAAACATTGTAGAAAACATATTAGTAATTTGACGAATAATAAAAATATAATGAATTTTTCGCTAAGATTAAATATTCAAAAATAGATTAAATGTTTAAAAACGAAAAATCAAAATAAATATAAATTAAAATCTTGCCATGTTATTACTTCTCCACCATGCCAAAACTGTAAATTTTCAAAGTAGAATTAAATGTCAGTGTTATACCTTAATAGTGGGCTGAATGACTCCGCATATTCCTCTGTATGCCTTCTTTTCAAATTGGTTAGAATAGAGTAAAAAAATGCTGCACCCTTCCCTGTTGTAGTCGGCTACCGACTACCGATCGGTAGTCGACCGTCGACCGAAACATGGTAATATGAAGCATGTACGTTTGTTTGTTTTTATTCCCTTAGGCAAAAGTCAGTCCATGGGCCACATATATTTCTCCGCTTACCACATTTCTTAATACTTCAGCAACGAAACTAGGGATGATGCCGCCTCTTGTTTTTCGACTTCATCATTTTGGATGCTTAGCATGCATATTACCACCAGTACGTAAGAAGCTCCACAAAATCTAATCATATTTTTACCTGAAACATTTGAATACCTATTACATAAAGACAATAATACAGACATAGGAAAATAATACAGACATAGTTTCAACAATTGAAAATTCTTTTCAGGTGATCATACTCGCCTTAAAAGCTTTATGAATTAAGAGCGATACTAAAAACCATGTAAAATCGAGAGAAATAATAAAAATCCCGAATAATTTATTGTTAGGCCTAAATCTTTAATCAACAAAATTTTGTTATAGAATTACAAATAATCAACTCTACTATCAAAACAAGAAACAGGTCAAAAATTAAAAAGAATAGAATTTACGTTAAGAAAAATATGGCATAATTTATAATTGTATAGCATAGTTTCCTAATTAAAGAATTAGGCCAAACGATAAATAATTTAGGAGCGTTATTATTCTAAGATTTTGGATTTAGTTTGTTAATTTCACTAAGTATTGTTGCAGATGGTACCGCTGTAGATATCTTTGTTATTGCCATGTTGTTTTTGGGCATTCAACTTATTCTTTTTACAGGCATTCAACACTGCACCAAAGACATAAATCTTCAAAGCCAGTAATAATGACGTGAAAAAGATCTTATTTATCAAATTCAAATTTATATTATCATTTTAATGTAATAGATTTTCCATTATTTTAAGTGACTATATGGTTACTATTTATCGAACTTGTTATAGTCGTGATAATGTCTATGCAAAATTTGAAGATGATGACTTCAATAAGAGAAGCGGCAAGAACTGTTGAAGATTAGTCAAGAAGCATTATTCACCGCATTGTTAGTGGATTCCAACAATAATGGAGTCATTTTGTCATTATTTGGAAAATTGGTAAGAGGTAGAAAATAAAATTTGCCCCTCATTGAGTAAAAAATAATAATTCATAAATCATGCTTGTTTTTCGTGGCCAATCAATGTTTTTTCTTCTTTTTTTGACTAGTAGCAGCCAAAATGGTTTTATTGAACCCTTATACAGTTTTTCGATGAGTTTTTATCAAATTTTGTTTCGCACGAATTATAAAATTGTAAACTTTTTATTTGAAAGGAGTATGCATAACATTATTTTTAGGTGGAGTCCCCCTAAATTTTGCTCTCATTTATCCAAAAATAAAGTTCCTTTCGCAATGTCCTTATTCACATATAAATTGCATGGAGAAACGCAAGTTTGATCAAGATTTATTCTTCATGGATGAATTACATAGATAGCACAAGCTTGACGACGTAGAGAAATCATGCATAAATACATCAACTATACAGATACATGGGTTGAAATCCTTATATTATTGGGATTGATCGAAAATTAATAGTTGACAAGTCAATCCGATCGATCCCACTACCCATATTTTATGGGACTTTGGACAATGGATCGTATTTAGTTAAAATTGTGATCGCCGTTCAGACACATAACAAATTTAAGTTTTGATTAATCAATTATGATGAGACAGCGATATAAAGTAGTATATATTGAAATAAAATAAAACTTTACCTAAGCATTTACGGCTACGTAGCTCTAATTAGTGGAATAGAGTGAATGTAGATCCAATAAGAAATTAATGAATTAATAGGTCAGGCATTGAGTTCTAACCCAAACCATTTACTTTTATACCCTTAATATACATATACATATAATGCACATATATATACATAGATATGTATATACATATACATACATACACACACACACACACATATATATATCTCCTCATTAAAGGTACTTACATTCATTGAATTCGACTATTAATTAAAAGAATAAAATGAAATGTTTAATTAAGGGATTTTGTATTAAGGGAAAATAATTAATAAAATTAGATAATGAGAGTTATTAGTCAAACAGTAACTCTTACCCTTAAGGTAAGTAATTACCCTTGGACGTGAATAAGGAAATATGGAACTGCGTATACATTTCCATATTCTCATTCAAGGGTAATTATGTTCATTAAATTCGACTATTAATGAAATGAATAAAACATGGAATATCTTAATGAAGGAATTTTATATTAAGGGAAATAAATAAATAGGATTAGGCAAGGAGGATAATAGTCCAAGCCAAAATTAGCAGTTCTTATACCCCTAGAATATGTATATATCCTTCATCCCATTCATTATGTTTGCATGCATGTGTGATGTATGTATGTATGTGTGTATATATGTGTGAGTGTTATAGTTATAGGAGTTGATGGTTTGGGCTAGAACTCATTGCTTAACCTACTAATTCATTGGTTTCTTATCGCATTAAAATTCACTATATTCCAACAATTAAAGTAACATAGCAAAAACGCTTAAAAAAATTCATTTTATTTTAATATGTTTAATTGCCCGACATTTAAATTTTTTTAACCATCAAAATGTCGTTTATTATTTTAATAAAGTTATTAATTGACTAACAAATTTTACATTTTAAAATTAAGTTAATTATTTAGTTAATTTGTAAACTATAATATTATCATATTTGACCAACACCAAATTATGGGATGTTACAATACCTTAACAAAATTTAATTTTATTGACTTATCTTATGATTATTGTTTTTATGCATATTAAACACACTTGAATGGTCCACGGTCATATTTTTAAAATATAAAACAACACAGTGCTGAGCTTGATGTTCATGAGCTGCAAGAACTCTTATTGTATAACTTACCGAATTTATGTCGCATAGAACACAACTCACAAGGGAGAAGTTGGACGTCTCATCACTATAAACACTAAGCGACAATAAGGATGTGTCATCTAAAACTACTCTTTTTTTACCATCTCACCAACATATTTTTTACTGCAGTTGGTAGCTCTTAAAAATATGAATAGCAGGACCGATCATATTGACTATGTCCACCACTTATTTAACCCATTTTTGCAATCAATATTTTCAACCCATATAATTTTAGAGTTGATGCACTTGTGCATTATTTCTCCTGGTCCTCAAGCTTGAACTTGTCCATGTAATTCATCTATGAAAAATACATCTTGTTCAAACTTGAGTTTCTCCACGTAATTCCTCTATTAATATAATACTTTTTTTTAAGACCCAGGAGAACCCGGTAGACCGGTAAACTCCTGAGGAGGGTACAGTAAAGCACATGATTGTCTTATGGGTGCACGTAAGGGAAAGTAACCGTGACTGCTTATGGAAGTCATAGATCAAATTTTGATGGCGAGAGTTTGAATTGACCCTTGAATAAATGAAGCACAAGATTGTGTTATGGGTGCACGTAAGGGAAAGTAATTGTGATTGCTTATGGAAATCATAGATCAAATTTTGATGGTGAGATTAAAACTTCCATACACACATGAATTTAGTTCTAATATAGCTTTGACATGCAATCTGGAACTCCAATTTCCAATTCAAAATCCACTAACGCTAACATTAGACTACCATAGTAAATTCCAAATTCATGTAATAGACATATAAAATGTCAGTAATTGTATTTTATTCACAGAAACTTCCATGCGAATTCGTAAGAAATGGAAAAATAACATACTAAAATATTCTAAACTATAGTTTGAAACAAATCCAAAATTATCGTTTGTGATTTACCAGTCGCTAAAAATCAAAAATTACTATAATAAAGTGCATACCATGAAAAAATTTCTTGCTGGACCTTTTGATCAAAGATTGCATCACATTATTAAAGTCCTCTGTAAGGTTGTCTTGGATAACATATTCCCATTTAAACGCTTCATGTATTTCGATAATCATAACTGTAACTTCAATATATGACCTACTTCTTAAAAGGCCTCCTTCTGCAACCATCTCTCTCATTCACACCTTCAATTCTTTAACTTTGATCCCGAGCTTGTTAATCTCTTTGTTTGATGTAGTTACAGAACACTTGATTTTTGTCAACACAAAATCTAGAAATAGAACTAGAGATGTTGCTACTACGTCCCTCATTGAATTTGTCATCTCCAAAATTCAGTAAGGGCATTACCACGACTCTACCAAGATATTCAATAAATTGTAACCATATAGTTACCTGAAATAACTGAATATATATTACATTAAAACATTGATATAAATTGAAATTCAATAATTATGATGACCTTTTCCAAGTAATTCTTGCTCGCTCTAGAAGCTTTATGGCTTAAGTGCAATTATATAAAATACCTTGTAAAAGATTTTGTTTTTTGTTATCATTCCTTAATGATCCATAGTTTTGATTTTTGACGTTTGGACATAGATTAAGGCATTAAACCATAAATTCTAAAAAAGATGGTTGTTGCATCACTACAACAAAATAACCATATTACAACCTTTCATTTACAGCTAACAAAAGTTGGCAGTTGTTATAGGTATTTTTTAGCAACTATTTTATTTCAGCAGTTGTAATACGTTTTTGTAACAACTGTTTTATTTCAGCAGTTGTAATAATGACATTTATAACAATCGTATTTGTATAGCAGTTGTAATATTTACTTATAACAACTGTTTTCAACAATTATAACAAATATTATATTTCTATCACATGTGGGGCTTTCAATTTCCCTCCATTCATTTCTTCGGCCGTCCAAACCTGTAGAAAAAATACATCGCTCGTTTTCTTCTTCTCAAGACCTAAACGCCGCAATAAATCTAAACCAGCAAAAAAAATTGTTTTCCCTCAACGTAATAATTTAGTCACAGATCCCAAAAGCCCTAAATCATCGTCGTCGTCGATCGCAAGCCGCCCTATCGCTCCTAGCTAGATCGCTCATGCTCGCCGCTTGTACGCGCTCGTGCTATCACTCCTAGGTTTGATCTCTTTCATTATTTTCTAATCTGTTGATTTTAATTTCATTTTTCTGGGTTGATTAACTTGATTAGTATTAATTTATTTCACTAAGATGAAACCGGTCTGCCTACAGTTGGTTATACAGTTGATTAATTTTATTTGTATGCTATTTTCAAATATCCTGAATCTAGGCTTAAAGATGTTTTAATATAATTAGTTTATTATATAGCTTTCAAACTAATTAGTGTAAACTTCTCGGCTAAGGAGTCCTCCAAATTCAGGAAAGGTTTTCTTCTCTTTTTTTTTTGATTCAACCTATCGCATGTAATAGAGAAAATGGATTTTTTGGTTTTTGACATGATCAGTGATTTAATGAATTTTTTTATAAAATTTGAAGTAGTATATGCAAACAGAAGTGCTCTGAGAATGAGAATGTGGTGGTGTTTGTGAAAATGGATTGTACAATATGTTTGCTTTGGTATTTATGGGAACAATGGAGCACGTTTTTTTGCTTTACTTTATTAAATGAAAAAATAGGAAGTGATAAAAGAAACACGTTTTTTTAAGAGAGGGTGAGAAAGTCATATTAAAAGCAGCTAATATCAAGTTGTTGTCAAAACCAAAACAGCTTGATGCTGTTGAGCATGTCCTATTTAATATGTTTATGGCTCTCGCTTAACTTTGACTGCAAAAACCAATCCTGTTTTGTACATGAATAATGTAACGACCCAGAATTTTTAGTAATTAAAATTTGAATATTTAATTAATTTTAAATATTTATAAGTGAATTTATAAGTCAAATAAATTTTTATTTGAATTATTGGATTTAATTGGATTATTAAATCGATAATTTAATATGTTAAATTATGGAAATAATTGAAAATGGAGTTAAATATGATTGAAAATGATTTGTAAAATTTTATTTTATCATATTGAAGTTAGAATGATATTTTAGAACTTTTAAAATTAAATTAAAAGTTAATTTGTGAAAATTGAATATTTTAATATTTAATAATCGACTGTAAAATAGCCAATTTTTGAACAGTCTCAGAATTGAACGAAACCAGTTCCATTGGATCCGTAATAGTTAGTTATTACCGGATTTCAATTTTCGTGTCAATCGGAGCTATCGTTTGATCGTGACAGCTCGAAACGCATCGAATTATTTTTAATTTAAATTTGGCGAGTCAAAATAGCCATTTTTCAAAAAGTCTCGGATTTCGACGAAACCAGTTTCATCGGATCCGTAATGTGATATTATTGTAAGGTTTCAAATTTCAAGTCAATTGGATTTACCGTTTGTCCGGTACAAATTAAAACGCCTAGAAAATCGCTTAAATCGGTTTAATTTAAATTGAACGTTTTCAGCCATAACTCGCACATACTTCCGAATTAGCTTCCGAAACCTGTTCCATTGTGTCCGGAACGTGGGATAAACCCTAGGTACGCTGGTTACGGCGTCTAAATCGGAGTTCGGAATTTCCGGGATGAATAGTGTTTACGCTAGCTTTTTCTATAAATAGAAGTTAAAATCACAAAAAAATAAAATCAAAAACCTAACCCTAATTTTATACTACAGCCGCCACCATTAGAATCTAGGGCCAGAAATCCATGAACTTCCACCTCCAATTACTCGAAATCCATCAGCAATTAGACAAAACCCTCAACTACAAAGTGGTAGAGCGCATCGAGAGCTAGAGATTCAACGGCTGTGATGTAAAATGGAGTCGCGTAGAAGGAGGAAAGGAGGGCCGTTTGCATCAGTTTTCGCACGCAATTCGAGGCTATACATGAGGCCGAGCTTGGCATGGTGGGGGCCGAGTGTAGTGGAGGAGGAAGAAGCAATGCACGGTGGAGATGTGGGGTGAGTGGATCTAAAGGCCTAGATTTGATGGAGTTTAAAATTAATTAAGTTATGTTATATTAATTTATATAAAACGTGTACAAACTTGTAAAATCAATATCTTTTTCATACGAGGTCGAAAAAATGCAAACTCAGTTGCGTTGGAATCGTATGGACGAGCACTACGCGATGGAGTTTGTTTGGAGTCGTTTGGAGTTAGTGAGAATTTTGGGTAAAATTAAACGCGCGTTTAATTTTATTCGAAATAAAAGCTAAAACGGAAATTAAAACCAAGGTGAGAACTTCTCACTCAATCGAATAGGTTTCGATTTTATTTTAAATAGTTAGATTTAAAATATTTGAATGCATGTTTGAATGATGACTGTAAATTATTGATTGTTAAAATAGACATTATGCGCCGTTAGTAAGCGGATGTTACTTATTATAAACATATACCGCGAATATTTCATAAACAGTGAAATTGGTATTATATATAATATCAATATATATATATTGGCATATGTATATATTGCAGTTGTTGATTTCCCGCATTTTTGTTTAGCGGATGAGACCCTATTACGCCGTTATTAAGCGGATAATATTTATTAAGAACATATACCGCGATAATTTCGTACTGGAGCGAAATTGGTATTGTGCTAATGTTTTTGGATGCAGGAAAACAGGTTGGAGGGATCCAACTGGATTCCTCAATAGTTTTTATTTAATTTCAGATATTTTGATATTTGATGGATTTTCATATTGATATATGATATCGTTGTAGTCGTGATTGACTATTTGGTGTGTAGCATCATTGGACCAAATTTCTGGTATTTTAAAAATGTTTTTAAAGTAATTTTTGAAAAGATAAAATATTTTGGAATTGATCCATTTTAAATAAATGAACGTTATAATTCTTAAAGTTATAAAAATTATAATTTTTGAGAAATACGGTTAAAAGCTGATTTTTGAGAAATAGGAATTAATGACTTTATAAAATAGTTTAAACTGGATTTTTGAATTTATTATCAAAAGTTTAAATATAGGATTTATAAAATTTGATTATTTTATAAATCAAAATGGTGAAATTATAAAGGAATTTAAAGACGTTTTAAAAGAATAATATAAATTGATTTATATTAAGAGATTTATAAATGGATATTTATAAATTGAAATATTGACATTATAAAACGAGTTTTTATAAGTGTTTGAATGAAGTGAAAATGAATTTCATAAATAAATGAAATTTATGGAATTATAAACTGTGAAGTTATAAAAGAAATTTATAAATAGTAAGATTTATAAATTTGGTGAAATTATTTGAAGAATAGATTGGTTAAATAGGAATCTTATAAGTTATAAGATTTATGATTTGGAAAGCTTTTAAAGGAACGATTTTGTAAAATAATCGTTTTATAAGGATTTAACTTATAATATGAACTTTTAGTTTATGATTAAGTTATAAACTGGAATAGGTTAATAAAGGAATTTATAAACGTTGTTTTATAAATTCACAAACGACTTATTTTGATAAGAAAATTGTTGAAACCTATTAATGGAGTTATATTCACATTTTTGAATAGTGAAAAATCCTTTGAATTAAAATGAATAAAAGAATGAGATTTGTTAACGAAGTTTATTCACGTTTTTGAATAGTGAATAACACGTTAAAGAAAATGGTTTAGATTTGATGTTTTAAATTGAATTAAAACGATCTAACGATGTTTTAAATGTGTTGAGATTCGAAACCATAGATTTCAACATTTATTGTTGAAATAGACGTTTTCGAGAAATAAAAGGAAATAGTGGACTATAACACTGTTGTTATAGTAAATGATTTCCGAAAGGAAATGTTTTGAATAGTATTGGGATTTATATATCTATTTTAATTTCGAATCCCTATACTAGTGATTTTGGGTTGTCGTAACGATGTTTTACGCAACATTCGTTTTGGCCCAAATAAATATGTTTAAGGGAATGATTTCCTTAAAGAATGAAATATATACTTAATTCGATTTAAGTATATTGAATATTTTCAAAGGTTGAAAATAAAAAGATTTGTCGATTACTTATTTTTAATAAGTATGGAAATGTTTTCCAATATGAAGTGAATATTTAGAATTTATCTTTTGAAGATAAATTGAAATGGATAGTTGAAATTGTATATGCATGATATTTTGAAATATAAATTCATTATGGAATTTATATGTGAAAGTGGAACTTGTTAAAAATAAATATTGATTTATTTTTGAAGTGTTGAAATTATATATCTTGTAAAGATATTTTGGGAAATAAATAATTTGGAAAATTATTTGGAATCTGGTGATGTGTGCATATCAATTGATAGTTCAATAACCGACTATCAGTATTTCCCTTTGAATGGGTATTTGATGTGAATGGATTGAATTTGAATGCACACTTATTTTTGAATAAGCGCTCACTATTCGGGTTAACCGGGAAAGGACCATGGGGTCGTATAACCCACTCCGAATATGTGATACGTCGTTGTGAATCGCATTTGAAGATCGGTGTTGAAGACCGGTATTTGCGAGAGTGATAGGATGAACTATCGATTGACTCTGCACCGAGTAGCTACGGTATTGAGTTCTCCATATGTGATGGTGAATCCGATCAGGATTGTGGATATCCGGATTGCAAGGACTTCTTTGTTAGTGCCTTCGGTTCTGTTCGATCCCGGAACAGACTTGTATGGATTGTATGTCTGACATTACAAGTTGAGATATAAAGCCGATTTCTTTCAAATATATTTCTGTTGGTGGCGGAGAATTTATTCTTTGCTTAACACCCTTCTCTGAGACGTACGAGCTCAAAGGTTATATAGTTGAAGTTATCAGCGATATATTCCCAGTTTGGTAATGTGACATGCTGAGTGATGCTGAAATGATCATTGTGTTGATTATTTGTGATAGGATCGTTTATTTGATCGTCTATCCTTGTGATCATTGTGTTGATCATTTGTTGACCCAAAGCATGGCTTTTGTATAAAGTATGTTTTTGTGGACGTGAATTCGTCGAGCCTCACATCCCGGAAATGGTCAAAACAGGAAAGATGCAGCAAGGTTATGAGGGGTAGCGTCCTTTAGGATATGTGCATTTCCTTCTGGAAAAGGGTGGTATCATGGTATGGAGCCCAGATACTTACTCATGTTGAAAACACTTTGTTATGATTGTGTGAATTGATTACGAGCGCTCGGTGATAAAGGTCCCAAAGGACCGGGGGATGGCATATTCGGTCAGTTGTTACTCAGTTAGGAGTAACCCGGCCTTGTGTTGGTAGAGATCCGGTTTGGTTCTCGGGGATGTCCATCCAGAGGCATTCTCATGTGGAAATGGGAAGTTCCTTGGCCTGACCATTTGTTGGAAATCCAATTCCCAATACGAAACTAGTACGGTATTAGTTGTAGAACCTGCTATTCACTTATGGTGGTCACCACTGTTTGGATAGTAGCTATAGTGGGCATACGATAATGGTCGTATGTTGGCTAAGATTTATATCTTTATTTTCGAAATGATTTTCCTCTACACTATGCACTAATAATAATATCAAATATTATTTTAAATGCGTATCAAGCATCTTTGACTATCATAAGGAGAAATCTCCTCCGATTCTGCGTTTGCATGTGTGTGTGTGCGGGAGGCCTTATGGTAGTCTCATTTTTAAAAGCATTGCGAATTGATTTAAAATATTCCTCTATTTTGATTTTAAAGCAAATAAACTGTTTTGAGTTCTCACACCAGTCACATGACTGACTCGGAGTTTATTGTTTTCCTTCCTAAACTCTGGGTGCCCACCAATTTCCACACGGGCAGTTAAGAGTTAGGTTTATCAGGATATTCTGGATATTCTGGAGTTGCTGGAGGCAAGCTGGATGGCATGGCGTATTACTAGTTTATATAGTATTTCTTTTTCCGCTGTATTGTTTGTTGTTGTATGTTGTTGTACACTCTGATGTGATGATATGATGTAATAAAATGTGATGTAATGTAATAACTGATATAGTTCTTTGTTTAAAGATTATTCATTTATTATTATATGTTGTTCCGCTGCGAATTGTGAGATTCTGTTGTTGTTCCTTTCTGTCCCGTTCTATTTTTAAAATTTTCTATCTTCTATTATCAAATTTTCTATTTTTCTATCTTCCTCTCTCTCTATTTTCTGTTTCTCTGTTTTCTAAAAATGCTCTATCTTCTTTTCCCTCTATTTTCTATCTTCTTATGTATTCTTCTCCCCTTTTCTTTTCTTAAATTCTTTTTAAAAACCCATAACTATTCGGTTTTTTAAATTCTTTTTAAAACCCCATAACATCTCGGTTTTCGGCCTTCGATTTCTCGGCAGTCGATAAAGTGAGTATCGATGTTGAATTTTCGAAGAACGAAAAAATCCGGGACGTTACATTTGGTATCAGAGCTGATGGTTAAGCGACAACCATGGTTCTGTAGGGTATTACTCATTAGAGATAGAGTCAGCAGTACTCTAGAATGAGTTTGAGTGTAATAATAGCTATGAGAGCGTATTTGTTAGTGAATATAAAATTGTTTTATATTGTGATGATTGGTTTATTGAGTGGTATATGAACTTTCGTCAGCACAGCCTCGAAACTGAGCCGAAGGGGTTTCTAAACACTTGAATAGAACAATTCGACACAATATTGATTTGAAAATTGGGTAAATGAAATAATTTTACCTTGATTATATTTTCATATATAAAGGAATAATTTTTCAGAATTGTTAAAGTGTATATAAGTGATTGTTTAGTTGTTTGGATAATCAAAATAAAAGAGTAATTGTATAAGTAAAAGAATTAGAAGAATTGAATTATAATTAAAGTGATCTACAATTGTGAAATAAACTTATATATATAAGAAATGTAAACTAATTGAATTGATAATGAATGTTAGTAAATCCAATGTAAATGAATCAAATGTAATTTAGAGTGAAAACCAATTCATTGTATATGAATGAGAATATGAATGAATATTATTGGTTATGAATGTAGTTGGTTGATGGTTGAATATATATTGCTATTGTTGCATTTGCTATGTGACATATATAGTTATCATGTTGCTATATGTTGTATATTGAGATTATTTGCATATGTGCATGTTCTCATGTTGTTTGTTGAGTGTTTAGTAGGTGCGGATCGCGTTTGCTTCGCATTTGGAGCTCGCTTTCGCGCTATATTAGCCGTATATGCTCGCTAATAAAGTATAAGGTACATATCTCGGATTAAATATCGTACTTTTACACTTTTTTCCCTTCGGGATGCCTCATTACTTGATGAGATGTATATTTGTGATATATATACTGTCATTTTTTTTCGGATCGAGCCGCGCAAAGGAGACTATGGCGAATTTTTCCGAAAATTTAAGGCGTTAGAAAATTTTTAAGAAATTTGGGAAAATTTTGAAAACTTTAACTTTGATTTTTGAATTGAAAGTTAAACCATAGTAGTTGTTTTTGAAAAGATAACTAAGTATGATTTGGAAAACTTAGTAAAGTATTGTAAGGAATTTAATTATGAATTTTGGAAAAATAAATAGATTCTGTAACTTTCTTACTTATAATTTCGAGGACGAAATTCTTTTAAGGGGGAAAGATTGTAACGACCCAGAATTTTTAGTAATTAAAATTTGAATATTTAATTAATTTTAAATATTTATAAGTGAATTTATAAGTCAAATAAATTTTTATTTGAATTATTGGATTTAATTGGATTATTAAATCGATAATTTAATATGTTAAATTATGGAAATAATTGAAAATGGAGTTAAATATGATTGAAAATGATTTGTAAAATTTTATTTTATCATATTGAAGTTAGAATGATATTTTAGAACTTTTAAAATTAAATTAAAAGTTAATTTGTGAAAATTGAATATTTTAATATTTAATAATCGACTGTAAAATAGCCAATTTTTGAACAGTCTCAGAATTGAACGAAACCAGTTCCATTGGATCCGTAATAGTTAGTTATTACCGGATTTCAATTTTCGTGTCAATCGGAGCTATCGTTTGATCGTGACAGCTCGAAACGCATCGAATTATTTTTAATTTAAATTTGGCGAGTCAAAATAGCCATTTTTCAAAAAGTCTCGGATTTCGACGAAACCAGTTTCATCGGATCCGTAATGTGATATTATTGTAAGGTTTCAAATTTCAAGTCAATTGGATTTACCGTTTGTCCGGTACAAATTAAAACGCCTAGAAAATCGCTTAAATCGGTTTAATTTAAATTGAACGTTTTCAGCCATAACTCGCACATACTTCCGAATTAGCTTCCGAAACCTGTTCCATTGTGTCCGGAACGTGGGATAAACCCTAGGTACGCTGGTTACGGCGTCTAAATCGGAGTTCGGAATTTCCGGGATGAATAGTGTTTACGCTAGCTTTTTCTATAAATAGAAGTTAAAATCACAAAAAAATAAAATCAAAAACCTAACCCTAATTTTATACTACAGCCGCCACCATTAGAATCTAGGGCCAGAAATCCATGAACTTCCACCTCCAATTACTCGAAATCCATCAGCAATTAGACAAAACCCTCAACTACAAAGTGGTAGAGCGCATCGAGAGCTAGAGATTCAACGGCTGTGATGTAAAATGGAGTCGCGTAGAAGGAGGAAAGGAGGGCCGTTTGCATCAGTTTTCGCACGCAATTCGAGGCTATACATGAGGCCGAGCTTGGCATGGTGGGGGCCGAGTGTAGTGGAGGAGGAAGAAGCAATGCACGGTGGAGATGTGGGGTGAGTGGATCTAAAGGCCTAGATTTGATGGAGTTTAAAATTAATTAAGTTATGTTATATTAATTTATATAAAACGTGTACAAACTTGTAAAATCAATATCTTTTTCATACGAGGTCGAAAAAATGCAAACTCAGTTGCGTTGGAATCGTATGGACGAGCACTACGCGATGGAGTTGGTTTGGAGTCGTTTGGAGTTAGTGAGAATTTTGGGTAAAATTAAACGCGCGTTTAATTTTATTCGAAATAAAAGCTAAAACGGAAATTAAAACCAAGGTGAGAACTTCTCACTCAATCGAATAGGTTTCGATTTTATTTTAAATAGTTAGATTTAAAATATTTGAATGCATGTTTGAATGATGACTGTAAATTATTGATTGTTAAAATAGACATTATGCGCCGTTAGTAAGCGGATGTTATTTATTATAAACATATACCGCGAATATTTCATAAACAGTGAAATTGGTATTATATATAATATCAATATATATATATTGGCATATGTATATATTGCAGTTGTTGATTTCCCGCATTTTTGTTTAGCGGATGAGACCCTATTACGCCGTTATTAAGCGGATAATATTTATTAAGAACATATACCGCGATAATTTCGTACTGGAGCGAAATTGGTATTGTGCTAATGTTTTTGGATGCAGGAAAACAGGTTGGAGGGATCCAACTGGATTCCTCAACAGTTTTTATTTAATTTCAGATATTTTGATATTTGATGGATTTTCATATTGATATATGATATCGTTGTAGTCGTGATTGACTATTTGGTGTGTAGCATCATTGGACCAAATTTCTGGTATTTTAAAAATGTTTTTATAGTAATTTTTGAAAAGATAAAATATTTTGGAATTGATCCATTTTAAATAAATGAACGTTATAATTCTTAAAGTTATAAAAATTATAATTTTTGAGAAATACGGTTAAAAGCTGATTTTTGAGAAATAGGAATTAATGACTTTATAAAATAGTTTAAACTGGATTTTTGAATTTATTATCAAAAGTTTAAATATAGGATTTATAAAATTTGATTATTTTATAAATCAAAATGGTGAAATTATAAAGGAATTTAAAGACGTTTTAAAAGAATAATATAAATTGATTTATATTAAGAGATTTATAAATGGATATTTATAAATTGAAATATTGACATTATAAAACGAGTTTTTATAAGTGTTTGAATGAAGTGAAAATGAATTTCATAAATAAATGAAATTTATGGAATTATAAACTGTGAAGTTATAAAAGAAATTTATAAATAGTAAGATTTATAAATTTGGTGAAATTATTTGAAGAATAGATTGGTTAAATAGGAATCGTATAAGTTATAAGATTTATGATTTGGAAAGCTTTTAAAGGAACGATTTTGTAAAATAATCGTTTTATAAGGATTTAACTTATAATATGAACTTTTAGTTTATGATTAAGTTATAAACTGGAATAGGTTAATAAAGGAATTTATAAACGTTGTTTTATAAATTCACAAACGACTTATTTTGATAAGAAAATTGTTGAAACCTATTAATGGAGTTATATTCACATTTTTGAATAGTGAAAAATCCTTTGAATTAAAATGAATAAAAGAATGAGATTTGTTAACGAAGTTTATTCACGTTTTTGAATAGTGAATAACACGTTAAAGAAAATGGTTTAGATTTGATGTTTTAAATTGAATTAAAACGATCTAACGATGTTTTAAATGTATTGAGATTCGAAACCATAGATTTCAACATTTATTGTTGAAATAGACGTTTTCGAGAAATAAAAGGAAATAGTGGACTATAACACTGTTGTTATAGTAAATGATTTCCGAAAGGAAATGTTTTGAATAGTATTGGGATTTATATATCTATTTTAATTTCGAATCCCTATACTAGTGATTTTGGGTTGTCGTAACGATGTTTTACGCAACATTCGTTTTGGCCCAAATAAATATGTTTAAGGGAATGATTTCCTTAAAGAATGAAATATATACTTAATTCGATTTAAGTATATTGAATATTTTCAAAGGTTGAAAATAAAAAGATTTGTCGATTACTTATTTTTAATAAGTATGGAAATGTTTTCCAATATGAAGTGAATATTTAGAATTTATCTTTTGAAGATAAATTGAAATGGATAGTTGAAATTGTATATGCATGATATTTTGAAATATAAATTCATTATGGAATTTATATGTGAAAGTGGAACTTGTTAAAAATAAATATTGATTTATTTTTGAAGTGTTGAAATTATATATCTTGTAAAGATATTTTGGGAAATAAATAATTTGGAAAATTATTTGGAATCTGGTGATGTGTGCATATCAATTGATAGTTCAATAACCGACTATCAGTATTTCCCTTTGAATGGGTATTTGATGTGAATGGATTGAATTTGAATGCACACTTATTTTTGAATAAGCGCTCACTATTCGGGTTAACCGGAAAAGGACCATGGGGTCGTATAACCCACTCTGAATATGTGATACGTCGTTGTGAATCGCATTTGAAGATCGGTGTTGAAGACCGGTATTTGCGAGAGTGATAGGATGAACTATCGATTGACTCTGCACCGAGTAGCTATGGTATTGAGTTCTCCATATGTGATGGTGAATCCGATCAGGATTGTGGATATCCGGATTGCAAGGACTTCTTTGTAAGTGCCTTCGGTTCTGTTCGATCCCGGAACAGACTTGTATGGATTGTATGTCTGACATTACAAGTTGAGATATAAAGCCGATTTCTTTCAAATATATTTCTGTTGGTGGCGGAGAATTTATTCTTTGCTTAACACCCTTCTCTGAGACGTACGAGCTCAAAGGTTATATAGTTGAAGTTATCAGCGATATATTCCCAGTTTGGTAATGTGACATGCTGAGTGATGCTGAAATGATCATTGTGTTGATTATTTGTGATAGGATCGTTTATTTGATCGTCTATCCTTGTGATCATTGTGTTGATCATTTGTTGACCCAAAGCATGGCTTTTGTATAAAGTATGTTTTTGTGGACGTGAATTCGTCGAGCCTCACATCCCGGAAATGGTCAAAACAGGAAAGATGCAGCATGGTTATGAGGGGTAGCGCCCTTTTGGATATGTGCATTTCCTTCTGGAAAAGGGTGGTATCATGGTATGGAGCCCAGATACTTACTCATGTTGAAAACACTTTGTTATGATTGTGTGAATTGATTACGAGCGCTCGGTGATAAAGGTCCCAAAGGACCGGGGGATGGCATATTCGGTCAGTTGTTACTCAGTTAGGAGTAACCCGGCCTTGTGTTGGTAGAGATCCGGTTTGGTTCTCGGGGATGTCCATCCAGAGGCATTCTCATGTGGCAATGGGAAGTTCCTTGGCCTGACCATTTGTTGGAAATCCAATTCCCAATACGAAACTAGTACGGTATTAGTTGTAGAACCTGCTATTCACTTATGGTGGTCACCACTGTTTGGATAGTAGCTATAGTGGGCATACGATAATGGTCGTATGTTGGCTAAGATTTATATCTTTATTTTCGAAATGATTTTCCTCTACACTATGCACTAATAATAATATCAAATATTATTTTAAATGCGTATCAAGCATCTTTGACTATCATAAGGAGAAATCTCCTCCGATTCTGCGTTTGCATGTGTGTGTTTGCGGGAGGCCTTATGGTAGTCTCATTTTTAAAAGCATTGCGAATTGATTTAAAATATTCCTCTATTTTGATTTTAAAGTAAATAAACTGTTTTGAGTTCTCACACCAGTCACATGACTGACTCGGAGTTTATTGTTTTCCTTCCTAAACTCTGGGTGCCCACCAATTTCCACACGGGCAGTTAAGAGTTAGGTTTATCAGGATATTCTGGATATTCTGGAGTTGCTGGAGGCAAGCTGGATGGCATGGCGTATTACTAGTTTATATAGTATTTCTTTTTCCGCTGTATTGTTTGTTGTTGTATGTTGTTGTACACTCTGATGTGATGATATGATGTAATAAAATGTGATGTAATGTAATAACTGATATAGTTCTTTGTTTAAAGATTATTCATTTATTATTATATGTTGTTCCGCTGCGAATTGTGAGATTCTGTTGTTGTTCCTTTCTGTCCCGTTCTATTTTTAAAATTTTCTATCTTCTATTATCAAATTTTCTATTTTTCTATCTTCCTCTCTCTCTATTTTCTGTTTCTCTGTTTTCTAAAAATGCTCTATCTTCTTTTCCCTCTATTTTCTATCTTCTTATCTATTCTTCTCCCCTTTTCTTTTCTTAAATTCTTTTTAAAAACCCATAACTATTCGGTTTTTTAAATTCTTTTTAAAACCCCATAACATCTCGGTTTTCGGCCTTCGATTTCTCGGCAGTCGATAAAGTGAGTATCGATGTTGAATTTTCGAAGAACGAAAAAATCCGGGACGTTACAAATAACATATTTTTGCTGTTGAGATTTGATATTCATATATCGCTATATCTTATCCTTGATTCCAATGCTCTGTTGACTACATTATTAAATTTTATTATGGAATATTGATTGTTTATTTGTACTTCAAATATGCATTGCAATGTAGCAATAACGTTGGGCTCTTAATGCAAATATAAAAACTGTTATAAAATAAATAATTGCACCAGCTTGAGTAAATCACAGAGCAAGTGTGCGTTGCCGCTTAAATTGCACCAGTTTGGATGACACACACATACATATACATCTATGTATGTATGTCTATCTATTTGTAAATTCTGTTATCTTTTTCATATGTCTAAAATATGTGGGACAAAGATGTTTTTCGTGAAAGAGTTTTTAGTTGATGAAGGTTCTTAGTAACTTAGTTTATTAATAACTTATTACAAAGAGGTGGTTTGAATCTCGTCAAAATAAAGTGAAATGTTTGTCCGTCTATAAAGCTATTGTGCTTTAGTACACAACTTAGAATATATTTTGCTAGATTGTTAATATCTGCAAATTTACACGTATAATAGTAAATCGTAAATTCAACATAGAAGTGTAAAAATCCATCGATCTCAATTTAGAAGAAAAAAAGTTGTACAAATCAAGATGTATCGAATTATGGCCATTTATTGTCATAGTTGGTGCCAGAGTTGATCATAGAAGGAGAACATTGTGGAGTTGCCATGACTGGACTGATGATGAGGGCATATTAGCACTAGAATGTTAATACCAATATTGCTAGAGAATTCTCCTTTTCATCTACATGGAACCCAAGTGGAATCACATTTGTAACAGGCAATCGAAACAAAACATGTTGGGTATGGGATATACATAACCTCTCCAAATCTTTAGTTGTATCAAGAGGAAATCTTGGGGCGATTCGGTCAGTTTGGTTTTCAGCAGATGATCTGTTCTTGGGCCGAACCTGCAGATTTTGTGCACGTATATGACGTGGGCAGTGGATATCGAAGGTGTAAGGAGTTGGATTTCTTTGGTGAAATTTCTGGTTTGACTTTTAGCCCTGATACCGAGGCTATTTTTGTCGGTGTATAGGATTGGACTTATGGAAGCCTTTTACAGTACAATAGAAAAAGGAACTCTTTATATTTGGACAGTTTGATTTGAATGAGTCTGAAATGTTGGTAAAATAAACTAAATTTATGTTCGAGAAGTGTGTTAGTGGACAATGCACTGATGAAATGAAACTAAAGTCTAGACAAAACAGAAAAAAGAAAATTGAACTGTGTTGTGAGATTATAAATTACTGGTGGTAGTAAGCTATTATACATAATCGTTTCATATCAAAACAGTCTTATAATTAGTACGATGTTCTAACTCTTTACATATTATGATATATTTTTTCAGGTTGATTACTTAATAAAAGAAGCTTGACCTTGTTGCAACCATGGGTAAAAATGAGCAACATCAAGCAGAGGTAAACATCTTCAACTTTGTATATTATGGCATTTTCATTATGTTAAGGACCATTGATTGTTGTACCTAAAAGCTTACAAGGTTTGATTATTAGCATTGATGAATGAGAGCCATTGGTCTAATCCTTTTGCAAAATTATTCTAATCATCTACATCTACCATAGAAACCTATATTTTATTGTAATATTAAGGGGGTTAATGGCAATGCATTGGAGTTGACAGCTAAAGGTCTGTGGTCATAGATTATATTTTTCTACTGGGCATACATCTTTTGAGATAAATAAATGTTTCGACAATCATTTTCTCCATCTGTAGCACATCTAAAGTTACAAATGAAGTACTATATTTTTTGAATCACTTTTCTCCTTCCTTTCACTTTAAAATACAAAGTTACAAACACAGTCTAAGTTAAAATCAAACTAATTCACTTTATTTTAATAAACATTATTTTTTTTCCAAATGACAGTCAATAATATTCCCTCAATTATGATCTTTTTTCCTTTTTATTTTATTTTATTTTTGTTTTGAAATAAAAAAAAAACTTAGCATTTATATTTGTTGAAGCCAAGTAATATGTCTTAAATCCGATTCATCAACTGCCCATGCAATCTTCATTAATAGTTCCCACAGCCTAGAGTAAATATGAAAAATATTTATAGTTCAAGACTTATATATTCATTTTGTATATACATAGCCATCTTATCTTAACTGAAGGCTGAAATTAATTTTAGAGTTTCATAACTTTCATACTAAACTAATTTGCAAATGCCAAAGCCCAGCTTATTGCCATGTATAAAATTCTAAACTAATTTTGGCCTAACTTTCGTACTCGTTTTTTAAGTCAAGGGGATTCTTATCACCTAAAACACGCACGTGCAACAATATATGCTGCGGATCACCATTCCCATTTTCCATAATAAACGCTGCTAAACTTTTAGAACTTCAAAAATTAAGAAAAAATTATAAAAATTATTATACATTCTCAAATTCAAGTATGTGGTTTACTGTGTCATTTAACGTTTTTAGCATAAATTAGGTTAGTAGCAGAGCTGCGGTGGGTAGCGTGCGTGTAGAAAAGTTGGAATACAGAAAGGGTAACTCAGTTTTAGGTGAGTAAACACTAACATATTGTAGCGACCCAGTATTTTCAACCCTTCGCATCCGCACATGTCGGACTTTGAATTGTTCAAAATACTGCGTTGTAGAATAAATTTGGCAAAAACTCAGAATATACAATAAATAAATCGACATGTAGGAGTAAGAGTCAACCGTTCGCTACCCAAACCAGGAAGCGAGAACCCCCTATCATGTTGCACCGAGTGCAGTGGCAGACACAGATATCAGAATCTCGCAGCGGAATTAAAAATTTAGTGGTTCATGAAGCCACTGATATAATTTACAGAACAGAACTTACATTGTCTATAATCCTCAATACAACTTTTTTTTTTAGACATAAATAGAGATAGAGTCTTCAAAGTCCTGCATTTCAGAAAAGATAAAGGCTGAAACAAAGCTTCCGGCAGCACGAATGATCTAGTGAGTCCTAGCTCCGGAGAGAAAACTGAAACTGCAACTCAGGCTGACCCGAGCGTAAAATAAAACAAAACACTCGAGTCAGGACATACATACTTATATAATGTAAGCTAATTCAAGTGTACTGTAATATATAGCAAGTAACTTAAAGGATGCTTGGGATCGCCCATCCTCTAAGGATCCGTTAAACTATTTACTATGTAGTATATGCGCTATTACAATAGTGTCTATTTATAAAATAAACATACTTATTTCTTAGCATTAAGGGGTTACCCATATAGCCCTTAACACGTAATAGTCCCAGTAGTCCATCCAATATCATAGCTCCTCCTACTCGGGAAGCAACTAGAGGATACCACACGGGCTACGGGAGAAAACCAAACTCGTACAAGGCTCGATATGGTAGGTGACACGGCACAACTAGGCAATGCCAGGGTAGATATACCAATTGCTATCCGGACCGGTGGTAACGCGAAGCCGCAGCAACCGCCCACCTCGAACAACACTCCCAAATCAAAGGGTGCACCCAAACAATCACATAAGCAATAGAATGGTATACGAAGAAGTGCGTTCGATCAGAGGAGCTACCTCATTAATCCGAGAATCGCTCCTGTTTTAGCCACCTTATGCCAACTCACGGGAGTCGGGTCCACGTATATACCTTTCAAGAAACCGTCACCACCAACCTACTTCATTCTGGAATCTCCACCGCGTACACGGTTAGTCAAAGTGGTTTTCGGTATCGACAGAGAGTATGTCCATATCCGATCCCGGTCTCTTTGCCAACCAACGTTATTATAACCCGTGGTCATTTAAAACAGTTTATACTTTAAAAGCAGAATAAACATTTCCATTTCAAAACTATAAATACGATATCAATTTAAAACCCAAAATAATATGATATCGTTATATTCAAATATAATTCTTTTCCAAAACCATACTGCTTAAAATTTATAATATCTGGAAACCAAATATTTGAATTATATCTTCAAAACATAATATTTTGGAAATTTTACTTTAAACCATAACTCCCAAACACAATGGTTTGGACATTCAACGGTATATAGAATAAATGGTTTAACTTTATGGTTACTTTGTAAAGAAGATAATTTACATAGCTTTACAATTATATTTCTTTATTTAAAGTTTTAAATCATAATTTAAATATCACTTCATGTTCCCAAAACCATTTCAATTTCTATATATATATATTCAATTTGGAGTATATACTGTTCAAACTAAGTTTGGGTTTTATTCTTTCAACAAGTCAATGTTTTATTATTTAGTCTTGAATATTCCCATAAATTCTATAAATAAAACTCCAAATTTTAGCCATTAAATATCTTCAAAATTTACTTAATACCAGAATATTCATCTTATATTTATTAAGGAAAATCTAGTTATCAATATCTTATCTTAAGATTTCCAAACTTAAATATAAAATAAAATTTATCAAATCCCATAAATTTTAAAACAATCAAATTCTAGATTCTATAGCACTTAGGAAATGTTACCTAAAGTTATGGGTAAAACTAGTCCAATTTCAAAAGACAGCATTTAAATGCTTTATTAGATTGTTTAACTTAATAAATATTTCCAAATATAACTTATATATATTTCTTAACTGAAATCTTATCCTTTCAAAAATCCAGAATTTCCAAAATAAGTTATATTCCAAAATTTTATTCAAATATTTATTTATTTATTTATTAACATTTATAACTCATTCAAAATCAATATAAAATCCTTTAAAGATATTAAATCAAATATTTAACTTCCAAAATAATTTTAAATATTTCAGAAAATATTATAAGGACCACGGGCCTGTATATAGTTTTCTAGCCTAGGTCAAGTGATACGGATTTATATCATTTCAATCCGTAATTTATAAATACCCCAGGTTCTATCATTTCAAACCCGCAATCCCAAGTTTAACAGTTTAGCAGTTAACAGCATAATTTAACAATAATAATCATTTAGGCCTATCATTTCAGCCCATAACAATCTAAATTTAACAGGGAACTTGCAGTGGTGATTTAAGCAGTAAATAGACAATAACATAATATACTGCAGATATAATACAATATATAAATAACTGATGAGGTGTCAATTCAAATGGGGTCCATCATGCTATATTACACTACAGACAGATAATAGTGAAATACAATTTTACACATACACTTGCAATAATTTACTAAAATATAAATACGTATGTCTGGTGAGAAATACTCACCTGGATGTTGCAGAAAATTTGATTTCAAAAACGGCTATTCACCGGTAAAGAACGACAGAGGATAATGGTCAAATTTCTTCTGATGTCGCCTAGATTCAAATCTAGAATAAAATTCAAATATTTTGAAACGCGACTTTAGAATTTACGGTCAAAGAAAAATTAAAATAGAACGAGAATTGGTTTGACTTGCTCGACCACTCTACCGTGTAAATTTGACCAACACTAAAACTAAAATAAAATTTCCTAAAGGCCGACTAACGCACTATGGTGAAGTCTTTCCTACTACAAGTCGTGATACCCATGTACACGTGCACGTTTGTTCCTCTTTTTTTTTTTTCTTGAAACTCATGCCAACACATACAACTCCACATCTCCTACTACATGTCGTCATACTACTATCAATAATTCTTCCCAGGCTTTCTAGATCAAGATCAACAGAGCCCTATACTACTACTTTCAATTAAACCGAGCCACACTCACAACTACATCGAGACAAATACTTAGATGCTTCGAGAAGAATTATGCAAAACTTCGAGGCACACATGCATTTTTTCCGGGTCAATCACACGCGCTTCTTTCTTTATATAAATTTTCTTTTGAAGGCAAACTACTTCTCCCAAACACTGAAGCTTCAAACATTCCAACATCTCCACCTATTCAGTTTATTCACCAAACATTCCTCTGCCAAATCAAACACGTACACGCATGCATCAACTTAAACATGCACAGACTTCCTCCCCACTTTTCTTCTTTTCCCTTTTCTGTTCTATATATGTTTACACTTAGGTTTACATCATAGCCTTACTGAAAAATGCAAAAGACCCCAACCTATCTTTACTACCCCGAGTCACAATCATGCCTTCCTTCATCACCACACCAACAACTCACTTCCCCTAAACACCTCAGGTCTTCAAAACGTACACAGTGATGTTTATGCCAACAAATATATAAGCAACCCAACGCACCTCAACTGAATCAAATATATAAGCCTAAAGTCCCTATCTTTAGTTGTGCACTTATTACAGATTTCGAAAAAGAATGGCCTATGTTGCATGTACACTGACACACTATGATACACCATGACACTCGACATGCACAGCTACTCAAGTACACAGATCTCTGGAAACTTTCTCTTCTTTTTTTTTTCTTTGAAAACATTCCCTGGAAAGAATGTCTACCCTGAAAACTCACACAACCCATATGTCAACCATATGCAGACATGCATGCTTCTCTTGTCAGTTTCCAACATGTACAGCCTACAAAATTTTATATATATGCAGACTTTACCCTTGTGACATGAATGCAACTGGAAACTCACATCCCATATGTACCATGTTTTACTTAATATCTTTGCATCACTGCTTCACAACTTAATTCATCTCAATAGATCTTTCCAGGTTTTCAAACTGCACCAGGCAAACCCCATCTACACCGAGTCACATGCCCACTTACTTCTAGCCAACCTGAAATTGCTTCGAGAAAAATGTGCCAACACTTCGACCCTTTTTCTTTTTGCTTAACACTACTATTCCTACTCTCTTCAAACAACTCCAGACCAACTCATGTCCCCACAATTCATACTTCAAGTATATACTATTTTTCTCTAAAGCAACTACACACCAACATAACAACTACCCGCCTATTCCCATTCCAGCATCAAGCAAATTTAAGTACTCTCCCTCTACTTTACTTCCACTGCTTTGCATTTCCCTTCAAAAGAACAGTGCCGCCATTCCCATACACTTATGTTTCAATATTTATTCTTATATGCCTATATGGAAGTTATATATATGCAGACCACCATGCTTTATATTTGCAATAAACCTACCCAAACTTGTAATTTAAAAGAAATTCATGTTAATGACTTGGCCGAGACTGCTCTACCTCCTAAAGCAATACAGATCAGATGATATTTTGCCACAACTAGACCTTGTTAATATTCGATCAAAGCATCTACCAACTCCTAGATCAGATGAACCCACATCCCAGACACGGTCACTCAGTGATACCCAACAAATTTTTGTCAACCCTCTAATCTCCTGTATGATCTAGCCTAGTGTTCGATCCTTACCAGAATATGGTAGGATATGGCATAGACAACACGAAGATGGCCGAGCAAGGTAAAAGAGTAACAGAGAAAATTTAGAAGAAGAAAGGAAAAATAAGATTACCTGATGAAGCTTGCAAACGTGAAACTGAAAGATGACGTGCAGAGAAAACTGATGGGGATGAAGCAAGGGGAAGACTTTGTGGTATGACTTTGTGATAAGAATTGTTGGCTATATAAATGAATGGGTTGCGAGATCTCAGGGAAGAAACGGCAAGGCAGAGGTAAATAGGCTAATGAACTGGAAAGACACACGTATTGAACCTCTTTGGACGTTGAAAGCATGCGTTGATAAAGTTTGATTTAAGGGGTCAGTTATGTTTATACATATGTAAATATGAATGAGTGTTTTCAGCATGCTTTGAATCTCTTATTTAGTTTGATTAAAATAAATGAAATGGCCATACTTAATGCAAAGCTTTAAGAAAGAAACGTATACAAACGAAGGGTTGCGTGATATACTTCTGGTTATAAAGTTTGCACATTACCTACGTGATTTGTTTTGAATGTAAATTTATGTGTAAGATTTGTTCCTAGTTATGAATCTTTTGATTTGTTTAGGCTGATAGATTTTAATATGAAACAGCAAGTCTATGTGATAAAGTTTGAAAACGTATCAAATTTGTCAGCTGACCGAAGTAACGTTAGCTATTAAATCACTGACTGATATTTCCCTTCAAAAATATTTGAAAATATGATTTTTACGCTACGTTAAACTGACGTAGTACAAAGCATCAGAAATTTCTGTAAAATAACATTTTAAAATCACACGTTTTATTACGTTACCTATACCCTATAATTGACGCGTCTTTTAAACGTGAAATTTAACAGTTCAAACATAGCTTAAAAATTCACAGTTATTATTAGATTTTATTGGCATATGCAATTTTATAAAATATATCTTCAAATTAAATAATTAAACTATATCTTTAAACACAATTTATATAAAATATCTTAAAAATTAAATAATTAAAATAAAATAAAATAGCTAAAAATTAGGGTTGTTACACTCTCCCCCACTTAAGAACTTTTCGTCCTCGAAAAGGAACGAAAAAGAGAAACAACAGGAAGATAAGCTAGATAAACAAGAATCTTAAACGTATAGTTCCGGATTTGAAGCACGAAGAAGATCCTTAGAATCGGATTATACCCTTTTCAGTTTGACAGTCATGCTCTGGGTGCTCAGCGGTGCTCAGGTCCCGATGAGTAACAAAGATTTCAAAGATTATAGAAAGATTTCTAAACAGACTGGAATAAGCAATAGCCTTCCCAATCCGTAGCAGATAGGGAAACCAAGGATACTCGAAGATAGTTTGAAAACAAAGTAAGATAATAACTTTGAAATCATAATGCCTTTGAAATCATAATACTTTGAAAGTCATTTAAAATCTATAGATATTATTTGGAAATCATATTACTAAAATCATATTACTATCAAAATAATCCTCATTTATATCTTTCAGTTTCAATGCCAAATAATATTCATATCAAAGTTTAAATATTCCTGAGTTCATTTATCCAATTATAAGAATTTCAAAACAAATTTTTATTGTTAGAGACAGCAGCACTTATAATATTCTATAGTAGATATGATAGCACTCCTAATCAGTTTATTATTGCATTTAATTCTTAATTTTAACAAATAACCTAACACTTTGTTTGAAATACCTATTTTAATAAATAAGATATTCCTTCTGGAAATTTCCAATGGAAAACCAATTCTCAATTTATCAAAATTTAGTGATATTGAAATATGTCTTAACTATTTAAATCATAATTATCTATTTTCAAGACATGTCTATTTCATAAATAGAATATTTATTATAGCAAATATAACAATCAAATTTCTTTTCATAATATTTTCCTTGGACATTAATTAACTATGATTTTAAGATAAACAATCCTTATTACAAAACATTCCTTCCAAATATATTTTTCTTATCTCTATATTACCTTTATTTATCTTTTTTTTTTTTATAACTAAAATTTAAGTGTATAACATTAATTATAACCACTCAAATTTTATTTATAACCTCCTTTTTATATTGTATATTATCCAGATTCATTTTTCACTTTTGAAAATCAAGGTAAGTTATATTGAAATGAAATTTCTTAAGATAAAATTTTAAGAATTAAATTTCTGATTCCCCTCAAACCATATAGAGATAAATAAATATATATACGTAATATGTCAATCAATTTTAAATTATATATCTATATATATTAAATCATACTTAAGAAATTCAAATCAATTAAAAACTCAAGGAAATACTGTAGCCAGACTACAGGATGGTCTTTTCCCTTCGAAACTCGAAAATGAATGTCGATGATGCTGCAGTCATCACCGAAATTATTTTCCAGCGACAAAGAGAAGAGCACTAAATTTTAAAATTCTTTGGAACACATTTCTATTCGAAAATACTTTAAATAATATATCCTTTTAAAATTTTAAACACAAGGTTTGAAATCATCAGAGATTGAATTCCCAAGTTCTTGTTTTAAGTTCATTTCTGTTTCTAAATTGATTTATAACCATTGTTTATATTCAATTATTTATCTTAGACAAAATACCTAGCTTACAAAACCACAAATGAAATCAAAACTATTATCTTTTTGACAACTAGTTAAATTAATTATAAAATTCTGAAAAATTATATTCATATGTATATCAGATTTTATTTTCAAATATAGAAATAAATTTTTCAAAACAAAGATAAAGATTCAAATTTTGATGAACTCCAATAATTCAAGATAAGTTGAAATCAGAAGATCTGATAATTAAATAACCGAATAAGGGACTGGGTAAGTCTACATAAATCGCGGACAAACTTGACCGGGTTATCCGTGACTTAAAAAGTCAGGTCGATGTGGTTGGGTAAATCCACATTTTGTTCTGAAGAGATAGAGTTCAGAATAACCAAAGATACTAGCATATGAACCGATGATAAATATAAATCTCCGGTGAATCAATGCTAATGGTAAAGGAGTTTCACCCCTTTATTAGAACGATGGCGAGACCGCCAATTCACTATAAAGATCATCCGAAGTGGAGTTATGGGATACTCCAAAATCTTGAGTAGATGAAAAGTGAGGGACACGAGTGAACTTTGGAACCACAGGGAATGTTCCAAATTCGAAAAGGAAGAGATTCAATCTCAAATGAAGGTGATTCTGTAAATCAAATTTACCATATATTCTGAGTTTGCCTAGAGCCAAAGCTCTGATACCAGCTGTAGCGACCCAGTATTTTCAACCCTTCGCATCCGCACATGTCGGACTTTGAATTGTTCAAAATACTGCGTTGTAGAATAAATTTGGCAAAAACTCAGAATATACAATAAATAAATCGACATGTAGGAGTAAGAGTCAACCGTTCGCTACCCAAACCAGGAAGCGAGAACCCCCTATCATGTTGCACCGAGTGCAGTGGCAGACACAGATATCAGAATCTCGCAGCGGAATTAAAAATTTAGTGGTTCATGAAGCCACTGATATAATTTACAGAACAGAACTTACATTGTCTATAATCCTCAATACAACTTTTTTTTTAGACATAAATAGAGATAGAGTCTTCAAAGTCCTGCATTTCAGAAAAGATAAAGGCTGAAACAAAGCTTCCGGCAGCACGAATGATCTAGTGAGTCCTAGCTCCGGAGAGAAAACTGAAACTGCAACTCAGGCTGACCCGAGCGTAAAATAAAACAAAACACTCGAGTCAGGACATACATACTTATATAATGTAAGCTAATTCAAGTGTACTGTAATATATAGCAAGTAACTTAAAGGATGCTTGGGATCGCCCATCCTCTAAGGATCCGTTAAACTATTTACTATGTAGTATATGCGCTATTACAATAGTGTCTATTTATAAAATAAACATACTTATTTCTTAGCATTAAGGGGTTACCCATATAGCCCTTAACACGTAATAGTCCCAGTAGTCCATCCAATATCATAGCTCCTCCTACTCGGGAAGCAACTAGAGGATACCACACGGGCTACGGGAGAAAACCAAACTCGTACAAGGCTCGATATGGTAGGTGACACGGCACAACTAGGCAATGCCAGGGTAGATATACCAATTGCTATCCGGACCGGTGGTAACGCGAAGCCGCAGCAACCGCCCACCTCGAACAACACTCCCAAATCAAAGGGTGCACCCAAACAATCACATAAGCAATAGAATGGTATACGAAGAAGTGCGTTCGATCAGAGGAGCTACCTCATTAATCCGAGAATCGCTCCTGTTTTAGCCACCTTATGCCAACTCACGGGAGTCGGGTCCACGTATATACCTTTCAAGAAACCGTCACCACCAACCTACTTCATTCTGGAATCTCCACCGCGTACACGGTTAGTCAAAGTGGTTTTCGGTATCGACAGAGAGTATGTCCATATCCGATCCCGGTCTCTTTGCCAACCAACGTTATTATAACCCGTGGTCATTTAAAACAGTTTATACTTTAAAAGCAGAATAAACATTTCCATTTCAAAACTATAAATACGATATCAATTTAAAACCCAAAATAATATGATATCGTTATATTCAAATATAATTCTTTTCCAAAACCATACTGCTTAAAATTTATAATATCTGGAAACCAAATATTTGAATTATATCTTCAAAACATAATATTTTGGAAATTTTACTTTAAACCATAACTCCCAAACACAATGGTTTGGACATTCAACGGTATATAGAATAAATGGTTTAACTTTATGGTTACTTTGTAAAGAAGATAATTTACATAGCTTTACAATTATATTTCTTTATTTAAAGTTTTAAATCATAATTTAAATATCACTTCATGTTCCCAAAACCATTTCAATTTCTATATATATATATTCAATTTGGAGTATATACTGTTCAAACTAAGTTTGGGTTTTATTCTTTCAACAAGTCAATGTTTTATTATTTAGTCTTGAATATTCCCATAAATTCTATAAATAAAACTCCAAATTTTAGCCATTAAATATCTTCAAAATTTACTTAATACCAGAATATTCATCTTATATTTATTAAGGAAAATCTAGTTATCAATATCTTATCTTAAGATTTCCAAACTTAAATATAAAATAAAATTTATCAAATCCCATAAATTTTAAAACAATCAAATTCTAGATTCTATAGCACTTAGGAAATGTTACCTAAAGTTATGGGTAAAACTAGTCCAATTTCAAAAGACAGCATTTAAATGCTTTATTAGATTGTTTAACTTAATAAATATTTCCAAATATAACTTATATATATTTCTTAACTGAAATCTTATCCTTTCAAAAATCCAGAATTTCCAAAATAAGTTATATTCCAAAATTTTATTCAAATATTTATTTATTTATTTATTAACATTTATAACTCATTCAAAATCAATATAAAATCCTTTAAAGATATTAAATCAAATATTTAACTTCCAAAATAATTTTAAATATTTCAGAAAATATTATAAGGACCACGGGCCTGTATATAGTTTTCTAGCCTAGGTCAAGTGATACGGATTTATATCATTTCAATCCGTAATTTATAAATACCCCAGGTTCTATCATTTCAAACCCGCAATCCCAAGTTTAACAGTTTAGCAGTTAACAGCATAATTTAACAATAATAATCATTTAGGCCTATCATTTCAGCCCATAACAATCTAAATTTAACAGGGAACTTGCAGTGGTGATTTAAGCAGTAAATAGACAATAACATAATATACTGCAGATATAATACAATATATAAATAACTGATGAGGTGTCAATTCAAATGGGGTCCATCATGCTATATTACACTACAGACAGATAATAGTGAAATACAATTTTACACATACACTTGCAATAATTTACTAAAATATAAATACGTATGTCTGGTGAGAAATACTCACCTGGATGTTGCAGAAAATTTGATTTCAAAAACGGCTATTCACCGGTAAAGAACGACAGAGGATAATGGTCAAATTTCTTCTGATGTCGCCTAGATTCAAATCTAGAATAAAATTCAAATATTTTGAAACGCGACTTTAGAATTTACGGTCAAAGAAAAATTAAAATAGAACGAGAATTGGTTTGACTTGCTCGACCACTCTACCGTGTAAATTTGACCAACACTAAAACTAAAATAAAATTTCCTAAAGGCCGACTAACGCACTATGGTGAAGTCTTTCCTACTACAAGTCGTGATACCCATGTACACGTGCACGTTTGTTCCTCTTTTTTTTTTTTTCTTGAAACTCATGCCAACACATACAACTCCACATCTCCTACTACATGTCGTCATACTACTATCAATAATTCTTCCCAGGCTTTCTAGATCAAGATCAACAGAGCCCTATACTACTACTTTCAATTAAACCGAGCCACACTCACAACTACATCGAGACAAATACTTAGATGCTTCGAGAAGAATTATGCAAAACTTCGAGGCACACATGCATTTTTTCCGGGTCAATCACACGCGCTTCTTTCTTTATATAAATTTTCTTTTGAAGGCAAACTACTTCTCCCAAACACTGAAGCTTCAAACATTCCAACATCTCCACCTATTCAGTTTATTCACCAAACATTCCTCTGCCAAATCAAACACGTACACGCATGCATCAACTTAAACATGCACAGACTTCCTCCCCACTTTTCTTCTTTTCCCTTTTCTGTTCTATATATGTTTACACTTAGGTTTACATCATAGCCTTACTGAAAAATGCAAAAGACCCCAACCTATCTTTACTACCCCGAGTCACAATCATGCCTTCCTTCATCACCACACCAACAACTCACTTCCCCTAAACACCTCAGGTCTTCAAAACGTACACAGTGATGTTTATGCCAACAAATATATAAGCAACCCAACGCACCTCAACTGAATCAAATATATAAGCCTAAAGTCCCTATCTTTAGTTGTGCACTTATTACAGATTTCGAAAAAGAATGGCCTATGTTGCATGTACACTGACACACTATGATACACCATGACACTCGACATGCACAGCTACTCAAGTACACAGATCTCTGGAAACTTTCTCTTCTTTTTTTTTTCTTTGAAAACATTCCCTGGAAAGAATGTCTACCCTGAAAACTCACACAACCCATATGTCAACCATATGCAGACATGCATGCTTCTCTTGTCAGTTTCCAACATGTACAGCCTACAAAATTTTATATATATGCAGACTTTACCCTTGTGACATGAATGCAACTGGAAACTCACATCCCATATGTACCATGTTTTACTTAATATCTTTGCATCACTGCTTCACAACTTAATTCATCTCAATAGATCTTTCCAGGTTTTCAAACTGCACCAGGCAAACCCCATCTACACCGAGTCACATGCCCACTTACTTCTAGCCAACCTGAAATTGCTTCGAGAAAAATGTGCCAACACTTCGACCCTTTTTCTTTTTGCTTAACACTACTATTCCTACTCTCTTCAAACAACTCCAGACCAACTCATGTCCCCACAATTCATACTTCAAGTATATACTATTTTTCTCTAAAGCAACTACACACCAACATAACAACTACCCGCCTATTCCCATTCCAGCATCAAGCAAATTTAAGTACTCTCCCTCTACTTTACTTCCACTGCTTTGCATTTCCCTTCAAAAGAACAGTGCCGCCATTCCCATACACTTATGTTTCAATATTTATTCTTATATGCCTATATGGAAGTTATATATATGCAGACCACCATGCTTTATATTTGCAATAAACCTACCCAAACTTGTAATTTAAAAGAAATTCATGTTAATGACTTGGCCGAGACTGCTCTACCTCCTAAAGCAATACAGATCAGATGATATTTTGCCACAACTAGACCTTGTTAATATTCGATCAAAGCATCTACCAACTCCTAGATCAGATGAACCCACATCCCAGACACGGTCACTCAGTGATACCCAACAAATTTTTGTCAACCCTCTAATCTCCTGTATGATCTAGCCTAGTGTTCGATCCTTACCAGAATATGGTAGGATATGGCATAGACAACACGAAGATGGCCGAGCAAGGTAAAAGAGTAACAGAGAAAATTTAGAAGAAGAAAGGAAAAATAAGATTACCTGATGAAGCTTGCAAACGTGAAACTGAAAGATGACGTGCAGAGAAAACTGATGGGGATGAAGCAAGGGGAAGACTTTGTGGTATGACTTTGTGATAAGAATTGTTGGCTATATAAATGAATGGGTTGCGAGATCTCAGGGAAGAAACGGCAAGGCAGAGGTAAATAGGCTAATGAACTGGAAAGACACACGTATTGAACCTCTTTGGACGTTGAAAGCATGCGTTGATAAAGTTTGATTTAAGGGGTCAGTTATGTTTATACATATGTAAATATGAATGAGTGTTTTCAGCATGCTTTGAATCTCTTATTTAGTTTGATTAAAATAAATGAAATGGCCATACTTAATGCAAAGCTTTAAGAAAGAAACGTATACAAACGAAGGGTTGCGTGATATACTTCTGGTTATAAAGTTTGCACATTACCTACGTGATTTGTTTTGAATGTAAATTTATGTGTAAGATTTGTTCCTAGTTATGAATCTTTTGATTTGTTTAGGCTGATAGATTTTAATATGAAACAGCAAGTCTATGTGATAAAGTTTGAAAACGTATCAAATTTGTCAGCTGACCGAAGTAACGTTAGCTATTAAATCACTGACTGATATTTCCCTTCAAAAATATTTGAAAATATGATTTTTACGCTACGTTAAACTGACGTAGTACAAAGCATCAGAAATTTCTGTAAAATAACATTTTAAAATCACACGTTTTATTACGTTACCTATACCCTATAATTGACGCGTCTTTTAAACGTGAAATTTAACAGTTCAAACATAGCTTAAAAATTCACAGTTATTATTAGATTTTATTGGCATATGCAATTTTATAAAATATATCTTCAAATTAAATAATTAAACTATATCTTTAAACACAATTTATATAAAATATCTTAAAAATTAAATAATTAAAATAAAATAAAATAGCTAAAAATTAGGGTTGTTACACATATTTATGTCTAAAAGTTATAATCCTTGAATTTTATATGCTTGTGTTGTGATGTTGGTTTTTGAACTTGTTATCCGTGCTACGTTTATGCCACCTTTAGCCTTGCGGCATATGAAATCAAAGATGATAGCTACAATCTTTTTGCCTCATATTTAGCATGCCTCCGTCATTTGAAAGAAAAAATATTATTCCATCATCCTTATGCCAACTGACAAGTAGGATACGCTATTAAATTCAATTTGCTGCTTTTATTCTATGTAACATGTGTGTGATAGTTTCAAGCAGTGCATGTAACGTCCCGAAAATTTTCGACTTTCGAAAATTCGACATCGACACTCACTTTATCGACTGCCGAGAAATCGAAGGTCAAAAACCGGAATGTTATGGGTTTTAAAAAGAAAAGAAAAGAAAGAAGAGAGGAAAAGAAGAAAGAAAAAGAAAATAGAGGGAAAAGAAGATAGAAAATTTTTAGAAAACAGAGAAAGAAAAGAAAACAGAGAATTTGAAAAATAGAAGATAGAAGAATTTTTAAAAATAGAACGAAAAAGAGAATAGAGAAAAAGGAGAAAACAGAAGAAAATAGGACGGGACAGAAAACAACAGAACAACATCAGAATCTCACAATTCGCAGCGGAACAACATATAATAATACATGAATAATCTTTAAACAAGGAACTATATCAGTTATTACATTTTATACATTACATTTCATCATGTCATCAGAGTATACAATATCAAACAAACAGCGGAAAAAGAAATACTATATAATTAGTAATACGCCATGCCATCCAGCTTGCCTCCAGCAAATCCAGAATATCCAGAATATCCTGATAAACCTAACTCTTGACTGCCCGTGTGGAAATTGGTGGGCACCCAGAGTTTAGGAAGGAAAACAATAAACTCCAAGTCAGTCATGTGACTGGTGTGAGAACTCAAAACAGTTTATTTACTTTAAAATCAAAATAGAGGAATATTTTTAATTCAATTCGCAATGCTTTTAAAATGAGACTACCATAAGGCCTCCCGCACACACACACATGCAAACGCAGAATCGGAGGAGATTTCTCCTTATGATAGTCAAAGATGCTTGATACGCATTTAAAATAACATTTGATATTATTATTAGTGCATAATGTAGGGAAAATTCATTTCGAAAGTAGAATATAAATCTTAGCCAACATACGACCATTATCGTATGCCTACTATAACTAACTATGTTCAATAGCAGGTTACCGCCACATTCCATAGCAGGTTATACAACTAAAACCGTACAAGTCACGTATTGTTTCTTTGGATTTCCAACAAATGGTCAGGCCAAGGAACTTCCCATTGCCACAGAGAATGCCTCTGGAAAGACACCCCCGAGAACCAAACCGGAACTCTGCCAACACAAGGCCGGGTTACCCCTTAACTGGGTAACTACTGACACGAGCACGCCATTCCCCGGTCCTTTAGGACCTTTTCAACCGAGCGCTCGATATCCAACATCACACAATCATAAAGTGTTTTCAACATGAGTAAGTATCTGGGCTCCATACCATGATACCACCCCTTTCCAGAAGGAAATGCACATACCCTAAGGGGAGCTACAGCAACCCCTAATAACCTTGCCGCATCTTTCCTGTTTTGACCATTTCCGGGATGTGAGGCTCGACGAAGTCACGTCCACAAAAACATACTTTATACAAAAGCCATGCTTTGGGTCAATAAATGATCAACACAATGATCACTAAGATAGACGATCAAATAAATGATCCTATCACAATAATCAACACAATGATCATTTCAGCATCACTCAGCATGTCACATTACCAAAATGGGATATATCGCTGATAACTTCAACTATATAACCTTTGAGCTCGTACGTCTCAAAGAAGGTTGTTAAGCAAAGAATAAATTCTCCACCACCAACAGAAATATATTTGAAAGAAATCGGCTTTATATCTCAAATTGTAATGTCAGACATACAATCCATACAAGTCTGTTCCGGGATCGAACAGAACCGAAGGCACTTCTTACGAAGCCCTTGCAAATCCGGGTATTCACAATCCCGATCGAATTTCCCATCACTTAAGAAATCTCTATACCAGGAGCTACCCAGTGCAGAGACAATCGATAGGTCATCCTATCGCTTTCACAAATACTCGGTCTTCAACACCGATCTTCAAATGCAATTCATAACGACGTATCACATATTCGGAGTGGGTTATACGACCCCATGGTCCTTTCCCGGTTAACCCGAATAGTGAGCGCTTATTCAAAAATAAGTGTGCATTCAAATTCAAACAAATCACATCAATTACCCATTCAAAGGGAAATATTGATAGTCGGTTATTGAACTATCAATGAATATGCACACATCACCAGATTCCAAATAATTTTCCAAATTATTTACATTTCCAAAATATCTTTACAAGATATAAAATTCCAACCCTTCAAAAATAAATCAATATTTATTCTTAACCAATTTCACTTTTCACATATAAATTCCATAATGAATTTATATTTCAAAATATCTATGCATATACAATTTCAACTATCCATCTCAATTTATCTTCAAAAAGATAAATTCTAATTATTCACTTCATATTGGAAAACATTTCCATACTTATTAAAAATAAGTAATTCACAAATCTTTTTATTTTCAATACTTAGAAAATATTCAATATACTTAAATCGAATTAAGTATATATTTCATTCTATTAAGGAAAACATTCTCTTAACATATTTATTTGGGCCAAAACGAATGTTGCGTAAAACATCGTTACGACAACCCAAAATCACTAGTATAGGGATTCGAAATTAAAATAGATATATAAATCCCAATACTATTCAAAACATTTCCTTTCGGAAATCATTTACTATAACAACAGTGTTATAGTCTACCATTTCCTTTTATTTCTCGAAAACGTCTATTTCAACAATAAATGTTGAAATCTATGGTTTCGAATCTCAATGCATTTTAAAACATCGTTAGATCGTTTTAATTCTGTTTAAAATATCACATTCTAAAACATTTTCTTTAACGTATTATTCACTATTCAAAAACGTGAATATACTACATTAACAAATTTCATCATTTCTATTCACTTTAACTTAATGGATTATTCACTGTTTACAACGTGAATATAACTCCATTAATAGGTTTCAACAATTTCTTATCAAAATAAATCGTTTGCGAATTTATAAAACTACGTTTATAAATTCCATTTCTATTTAATTATAAAAACTTCCTTTTTATAAATCTCCTTTATTAACTTATTCGATTTATAACTCGGTTATAAACTACAGGTTCATATTATAAGTTAAACACTTATAATCTATTCGTTTGCAAAACCATTCCATTGAACTTCATAATTTTAAATCTTATAACTTATAAGATTCAATTATTTATCCGAATCTTATTACTTTAATAACTTTACAAATTTTATAAACCTACTGTTTAAAAAATTCCATTTATAACTTTACCGTTATATAATTCCATGAATTCCATTCATTTACAAAATTCACTTTCACTTCATTCAAACACTTATAAAATCTCATTTTATAATTCCAACGTTTTAATTTACAAATATTCATTTGTAAATTCTTTAATATAAATCAATCTATATTATTCTTTTAAAACGTCTTAACTCCTTTATAGTTTTACCATTTCGATTTATAAAATAATCAAATTTTATAAATCTTATATTCAAACTTTTAATAATAAACTCAAAAATCCAGTTTAAACTATTTTATAACATCATTAGTTCATTTTTTTTCTCAAAAAATCGACTTTTAATCGTATTTCTAAAAATCAGCTTTTTAACTATATTTCACAAAAACCATAATTTTTATAACTTTAAAAATTATAACGTTTATTTATTTATAATGGGTCAATTCCAAAAATATAGTATATTTTCAAAATCACTTTTAAAATCATTTTAAAATCCCAAAATCTGGGTCCAATAATGCTACACACCAAATAGTCAATCATGACTAATAACGATATCATATATCGATATGATAATCCATCAAATATCAAAATATCTGAAATAAAATAAATACTGTTGAGGAATCCAGTTGGATCCCTCCAACCTGTTTCCTGCATCCAAAAACATTAGCACAATACCAATTTCGCTCCAGTACGAAATTATCGCGGTATATGTTCTTAATAAATATTATCCGCTTAATAACGGCGTAATAGGGTCTCATCCGCTAAACAAAAAATGCGGGAAATCAATCAACTGCAATATATACATATGCCAATATATATATATTGATATTATATATAATACCAATTTCACTGTTTATGAAATATTCGCGGTATATGTTTATAATAAATAACATCCGCTTACTAACGGCGCATAATGTCTATTTTAACAATCAATAATTTACAGTCATCATTCAAACATGCATTCAAATATTTTAAATCTAACTATTTAAAATAAAATCGAAATCTATTCGATTGAGTGAGAAGTTCTCACCTTGGTTTTAATTTCCGTTTTAGCTTTTATTTCGAATAAAATTAAACGCGCGTTTAATTTTACCCGAAATTCTCACTAACTCCAAACGACTCCAAACCAACTCCATCGCGTAGTGCTCGTCCATACGATTCCAACGCAACTGAGTTTGCATTTTTTCGACCTCGTATGAAAAAGTTATTGATTTTTGAAGTTACACGAATAAATCTATATACAAATTACAATATAATTTAACTATTATTAAACCTAGCTCAATCCAGGCCATAGGATCCAACACCAACCCAATCACAGCCGTGCGTGCCATCCTCCTTCTCCCTCTCGTTCATGTTACAGCCGAACACGCCTAAATCAAACCCAAACTTAGATATTAGGGTTTAATTATTCATCTTCTTCGTTGAATTCTAGCATGATCAGGATACACCGATGGAATCGCCTCACCACAAGCTACACACGGCTGCAAGCATATGATACTCGGCCTCATCATGTGCCTAGGGTTGCGTGCGCAACCTGTAGGTGTCGGCCCCACATAGCTTCTCCTCCGATGCTCCAAACTCGATCTCAACCGTTGATCTGGTAGAGCTTGACGTCCTCTACATCTTTCATGTTGAACATTCTTGCTAATTGTCGACGGATTGGAAGAAATCGAGGGGGAAATGAAGATCATTTCTGGCCATAGGTTAATAAGTGGCGGCTACAGCAAATTATTAGGGTTTAGTGATAAATTTTTATCAAATTTATGAAGGGGTAGAGCTATTTATAAGGAACGAGCGACACTATTCATCCCGGAAATTCCGAACTCCGATTTAGACGCCGTAACCAGCGTACCTAGGGTTTATCCCGCGTTCCGGACACAATGGAACAGGTTTCGGAAGCTAATTCGGAAGTATGTGCGAGTTATGGCTATAAACGCTCAATTTAAATTAAACCGATTTAAGTCGATTTCTAGGCGTTTTAATTTGTATCGGACAAACGGTAAATCCAATTGACTTGAAATTTGAAACCTTACAATAATATCACATTACGGATCCGATGAAACTGGTTTCGTCGAAATCCGAGACTTTTTGAAAAATGGCTATTTTGACTCGCCAAATTTAAATTAAAAATAAATCGATGCGTTTCGAGCTGCCACGATCAAACGATAGCTCCGATTGACACGAAAATTGAAATCCGGTAATAACTAACTATTACGGATCCAATGAAACTGGTTTCGTTCAATTCTGAGACTGTCCAAAAATTGGCTATTTTACAGTCGATTATTAAATATTAAAATATTCAATTTTCACAAATTAACTTTTAATTCGATTTTAAAAGTTCTAAAATATTTCTATAACTCCAGTATGATTAAATAAAATTTTCCAAATTATTTACAATCATTTTTAACTCAATTTTCAATTATTTCCATAATTTAACATATTAAATTATCGATTAAATTATTCAATTAAATCCAATAATTCAAATTAAAATTTATTTGACTTAAAAATTCACTTATAAATATTTAAAATTAATTAAATATTCAAATTTAAATTATTAAAAATTCTGGGTCGTTACAATCTTTCCCCCTTAAAAGAATTTCGTCCCCGAAATTATAAGTAAGAAAAGTTACAGAATCTATTAATTTTCCAAAATTCATAATTAAACTTCTTATGATAACTTTTACTAAGTTTTCAAATCATACTTAGTTATGTTTTCAAAAAAAATCTATATCATTTAACTTTCAACTCTAAAACAAAGTTAAAGTTTTCCAAAATTTTCCCAATTTTCTCAAAATTTTTCTAACGCCTTAAATTTCCGGAAAAATTCGCCATGTCTCCTTTGCGCGGCTCGATCCGAAAAAAAAAATGACAGTATATATATCACAAATATACATCTCATCAAGTAATGAGGCATCCCGAAGGGAAAAAAGTGTAAAAGTACGATATTTAATCCGAGATATGTACCTTATATTTTATTAGCAAGCATATACGGCTAATATAGCGCAAAAGCGAGCTCCAAATGCGAAGCAAACGCGATCCGCACCTACTAAACACTCAACAAACAACATGAGAACATGCATATATGCAAATAATCTCAATATACAACATATAGCAACATAACTATATAGGTCACATAGCAAATGCAACAAATGCAAACATCAACCAACTAACATCCATAACCAATACATATTCATTCATATTCTTATTAATACTTACTGAATTGGTTTTCAATTTAAATCACATTTGATTTATTACATTGGATTTTTTTTATCAACATTCATTCTCAATTCAATTAGTTATCATTACTAATTAAATCCAATTCACTTTCAATTCTATTCAAATTTATTTACTTCTAATTTGAATTCAATTTCATAGCTTTAAATTTTACTAATTCAATTTCATTAACTCTTAATGAATTATATACAACCAATCAACAATCAAATAACAACCAAAGTATATTAGTTACAACCAAATTCCTTTGCTTATATTCATTCTCATTCAATTTATTCAACTTCTAATAACATTAGATTTCAATGAATTAATACTTACATTCATTATTTCATATCTACTTAATTCACATTCAATTGATTCACAATTCAATTCATTTATTCAATTCAATTACCAAAGTTGAATTTCATTCACATAACTTAAGTTCACATTTATCTTTATTACTAATATCAACTTCATTTAACTTTGAATTCATTTTTATTTACAACTCATATTCATAAATATATTCATATAGTTTCACTTCTCATATATATAAGTTTATTTCACAATTGTAATTCACTTTAATTATAACTAAATTCTTATAATTCTTTTGCTTATACAATTATTCTTTTATTTAGATTATTCAAACAACTAAACAATCACTTATATACACTTTAATAACTTTGAAAAATTATTCCTTTATATTCAAAATATAATCAAGGCAAAATTATTTCATTTACCCAATTAAAACAATATTATGTCGAATTGTTCTATTCAAGTGTTTAGAAACCCCTTCGGCATAGTCTTGCGGACCACGCTGACGAAAGTTCATATGCCACTCAATAAACCAATCATCACAATATAAAACAATTTTTATATTCACTAACAAATACGCTCTCATAGCTATTATTACACTCAAACTCATTCTAGAGCACTGCTGACTCTATCTCTAACGAGTAATACCCTACAGAACCATGGTTGTCGCTTAACCATCAGCTCTGATACCAAATGTAACGTCCCGAAAATTTTCGACTTTCGAAAATTCGACATCGACACTCACTTTATCGACTGCCGAGAAATCGAAGGTCAAAAACCGGAATGTTATGGGTTTTAAAAAGAAAAGAAAAGAAAGAAGAGAGGAAAAGAAGAAAGAAAAAGAAAATAGAGGGAAAAGAAGATAGACAATTTTTAGAAAACGGAGAAAGAAAAGAAAACAGAGAATTTGAAAAATAGAAGATAGAAGAATTTTTAAAAATAGAACGAAAAAGAGAATAGAGAAAAAGGAGAAAACAGAAGAAAATAGGACGGGACAGAAAACAACAGAACAACATCAGAATCTCACAATTCGCAGCGGAACAACATATAATAATACATGAATAATCTTTAAACAAGGAACTATATCAGTTATTACATTTTATACATTACATTTCATCATGTCATCAGAGTATACAATATCAAACAAACAGCGGAAAAAGAAATACTATATAATTAGTAATACGCCATGCCATCCAGCTTGCCTCCAGCAAATCCAGAATATCCAGAATATCCTGATAAACCTAACTCTTGACTGCCCGTGTGGAAATTGGTGGGCACCCAGAGTTTAGGAAGGAAAACAATAAACTCCAAGTTAGTCATGTGACTGGTGTGAGAACTCAAAACAGTTTATTTACTTTAAAATCAAAATAGAGGAATATTTTTAATTCAATTCGCAATGCTTTTAAAATGAGACTACCATAAGGCCTCCCGCACACACACACATGCAAACGCAGAATCGGAGGAGATTTCTCCTTATGATAGTCAAAGATGCTTGATACGCATTTAAAATAACATTTGATATTATTAATAGTGCATAATGTAGGGAAAATTCATTTCGAAAGTAGAATATAAATCTTAGCCAACATACGACCATTATCGTATGCCTACTATAGCTAACTATGTTCAATAGCAGGTTACCGCCACATTCCATAGCAGGTTATACAACTAAAACCGTACAAGTCACGTATTGTTTCTTTGGATTTCCAACAAATGGTCAGGCCAAGGAACTTCCCATTGCCACTGAGAATGCCTCTGGAAAGACACCCCCGAGAACCAAACCGGAACTCTGCCAACACAAGGCCGGGTTACCCCTTAACTGGGTAACTACTGACACGAGCACGCCATTCCCCGGTCCTTTAGGACCTTTTCAACCGAGCGCTCGATATCCAACATCACACAATCGTAAAGTGTTTTCAACATGAGTAAGTATCTGGGCTCCATACCATGATACCACCCCTTTCCAGAAGGAAATGCACATATCCTAAGGGGAGCTACAGCAACCCCTAATAACCTTGCCGCATCTTTCCTGTTTTGACCATTTCCGGGATGTGAGGCTCGACGAAGTCACGTCCACAAAAACATACTTTATACAAAAGCCATGCTTTGGGTCAATAAATGATCAACACAATGATCACTAAGATAGACGATCAAATAAATGATCCTATCACAATAATCAACACAATGATCATTTCAGCATCACTCAGCATGTCACATTACCAAAATGGGATATATCGCTGATAACTTCAACTATATAACCTTTGAGCTCGTACGTCTCAAAGAAGGGTGTTAAGCAAAGAATAAATTCTCCACCACCAACAGAAATATATTTGAAAGAAATCGGCTTTATATCTCAAATTGTAATGTCAGACATACAATCCATACAAGTCTGTTCCGGGATCGAACAGAACCGAAGGCACTTCTTACGAAGCCCTTGCAAATCCGGGTATTCACAATCCCGATCGAATTTCCCATCACTTAAGAAATCTCTATACCAGGAGCTACCCAGTGCAGAGACAATCGATAGGTCATCCTATCGCTTTCACAAATACTCGGTCTTCAACACCGATCTTCAAATGCAATTCATAACGACGTATCACATATTCGGAGTGGGTTATACGACCCCATGGTCCTTTCCCGGTTAACCCGAATAGTGAGCGCTTATTCAAAAATAAGTGTGCATTCAAATTCAAACAAATCACATCAATTACCCATTCAAAGGGAAATATTGATAGTCGGTTATTGAACTATCAATGAATATGCACACATCACCAGATTCCAAATAATTTTCCAAATTATTTACATTTCCAAAATATCTTTACAAGATATAAAATTCCAACCCTTCAAAAATAAATCAATATTTATTCTTAACCAATTTCACTTTTCACATATAAATTCCATAATGAATTTATATTTCAAAATATCTATGCATATACAATTTCAACTATCCATCTCAATTTATCTTCAAAAAGATAAATTCTAATTATTCACTTCATATTGGAAAACATTTCCATACTTATTAAAAATAAGTAATTCACAAATCTTTTTATTTTCAATACTTAGAAAATATTCAATATACTTAAATCGAATTAAGTATATATTTCATTCTATTAAGGAAAACATTCTCTTAACATATTTATTTGGGCCAAAACGAATGTTGCGTAAAACATCGTTACGACAACCCAAAATCACTAGTATAGGGATTCGAAATTAAAATAGATATATAAATCCCAATACTATTCAAAACATTTCCTTTCGGAAATCATTTACTATAACAACAGTGTTATAGTCTACCATTTCCTTTTATTTCTCGAAAACGTCTATTTCAACAATAAATGTTGAAATCTATGGTTTCGAATCTCAATGCATTTTAAAACATCGTTAGATCGTTTTAATTCTGTTTAAAATATCACATTCTAAAACATTTTCTTTAACGTATTATTCACTATTCAAAAACGTGAATATACTACATTAACAAATTTCATCATTTCTATTCACTTTAACTTAATGGATTATTCACTGTTTACAACGTGAATATAACTCCATTAATAGGTTTCAACAATTTCTTATCAAAATAAATCGTTTGCGAATTTATAAAACTACGTTTATAAATTCCATTTCTATTTAATTATAAAAACTTCCTTTTTATAAATCTCCTTTATTAACTTATTCGATTTATAACTCGGTTATAAACTACAGGTTCATATTATAAGTTAAACACTTATAATCTATTCGTTTGCAAAACCATTCCATTGAACTTCATAATTTTAAATCTTATAACTTATAAGATTCAATTATTTATCCGAATCTTATTACTTTAATAACTTTACAAATTTTATAAACCTACTGTTTAAAAAATTCCATTTATAACTTTACCGTTATATAATTCCATGAATTCCATTCATTTACAAAATTCACTTTCACTTCATTCAAACACTTATAAAATCTCATTTTATAATTCCAACGTTTTAATTTACAAATATTCATTTGTAAATTCTTTAATATAAATCAATCTATATTATTCTTTTAAAACGTCTTAACTCCTTTATAGTTTTACCATTTCGATTTATAAAATAATCAAATTTTATAAATCTTATATTCAAACTTTTAATAATAAACTCAAAAATCCAGTTTAAACTATTTTATAACATCATTAGTTCATTTTTTTTCTCAAAAAATCGACTTTTAATCGTATTTCTAAAAATCAGCTTTTTAACTATATTTCACAAAAACCATAATTTTTATAACTTTAAAAATTATAACGTTTATTTATTTATAATGGATCAATTCCAAAAATATAGTATATTTTCAAAATCACTTTTAAAATCATTTTAAAATCCCAAAATCTGGGTCCAATGATGCTACACACCAAATAGTCAATCATGACTAATAACGATATCATATATCGATATGATAATCCATCAAATATCAAAATATCTGAAATATGAGGAATCCAGTTGGATCCCTCCAACCTGTTTCCTGCATCCAAAAACATTAGCACAATACCAATTTCGCTCCAGTACGAAATTATCGCGGTATATGTTCTTAATAAATATTATCCGCTTAATAACGGCGTAATAGGGTCTCATCCGCTAAACAAAAAATGCGGGAAATCAATCAACTGCAATATATACATATGCCAATATATATATATTGATATTATATATAATACCAATTTCACTGTTTATGAAATATTCGCGGTATATGTTTATAATAAATAACATCCGCTTACTAACGGCGCATAATGTCTATTTTAACAATCAATAATTTACAGTCATCATTCAAACATGCATTCAAATATTTTAAATCTAACTATTTAAAATAAAATCGAAATCTATTCGATTGAGTGAGAAGTTCTCACCTTGGTTTTAATTTCCGTTTTAGCTTTTATTTCGAATAAAATTAAACGCGCGTTTAATTTTACCCGAAATTCTCACTAACTCCAAACGACTCCAAACCAACTCCATCGCGTAGTGCTCGTCCATACGATTCCAACGCAACTAAGTTTGCATTTTTTCGACCTCGTATGAAAAAGTTATTGATTTTTGAAGTTACACGAATAAATCTATATACAAATTACAATATAATTTAACTATTATTAAACCTAGCTCAATCCAGGCCATAGGATCCAACACCAACCCAATCACAGCCGTGCGTGCCATCCTCCTTCTCCCTCTCGTTCATGTTACAGCCGAACACGCCTAAATCAAACCCAAACTTAGATATTAGGGTTTAATTATTCATCTTCTTCGTTGAATTCTAGCATGATCAGGATACACCGATGGAATCGCCTCACCACAAGCTACACACGGCTGCAAGCATATGATACTCGGCCTCATCATGTGCCTAGGGTTGCGTGCGCAACCTGTAGGTGTCGGCCCCACATAGCTTCTCCTCCGATGCTCCAAACTCGATCTCAACCGTTGATCTTGTAGAGCTTGACGTCCTCTACATCTTTCATGTTGAACATTCTTGCTAATTGTCGACGGATTGGAAGAAATCGAGGGGGAAATGAAGATCATTTCTGGCCATAGGTTAATAAGTGGCGGCTACAGCAAATTATTAGGGTTTAGTGATAAATTTTTATCAAATTTATGAAGGGGTAGAGCTATTTATAAGGAACGAGCGACACTATTCATCCCGGAAATTCCGAACTCCGATTTAGACGCCGTAACCAGCGTACCTAGGGTTTATCCCGCGTTCCGGACACAATGGAACAGGTTTCGGAAGCTAATTCGGAAGTATGTGCGAGTTATGGCTATAAACGCTCAATTTAAATTAAACCGATTTAAGTCGATTTCTAGGCGTTTTAATTTGTATCGGACAAACGGTAAATCCAATTGACTTGAAATTTGAAACCTTACAATAATATCACATTACGGATCCGATGAAACTGGTTTCGTCGAAATCCGAGACTTTTTGAAAAATGGCTATTTTGACTCGCCAAATTTAAATTAAAAATAAATCGATGCGTTTCGAGCTGCCACGATCAAACGATAGCTCCGATTGACACGAAAATTGAAATCCGGTAATAACTAACTATTACGGATCCAATGAAACTGGTTTCGTTCAATTCTGAGACTGTCCAAAAATTGGCTATTTTACAGTCGATTATTAAATATTAAAATATTCAATTTTCACAAATTAACTTTTAATTCGATTTTAAAAGTTCTAAAATATTTCTATAACTCCAGTATGATTAAATAAAATTTTCCAAATTATTTACAATCATTTTTAACTCAATTTTCAATTATTTCCATAATTTAACATATTAAATTATCGATTAAATTATTCAATTAAATCCAATAATTCAAATTAAAATTTATTTGACTTAAAAATTCACTTATAAATATTTAAAATTAATTAAATATTCAAATTTAAATTATTAAAAATTCTGGGTCGTTACAGTGCAGGTGATATATATACTCGTGTGTGTGCTGGTTGTTAACGACCACACTCTTCAAAAAATTTAGATATGACTAATCCAACTCATCTCTTAGTTGTAAATACCGTTCCTATTAATTTTAATGATCCTTATATGTATGGTATTGTTTCTATCATTGTTCATGCTGATATTTCAACCTTAATATATAATAATTGTGCATGCATTGCATGTGTTGTGCTAGTACTACTTTAATAATTTTCGATTTCTTGAACTCCTATTTGCAGTTGCATATCTTTTGAAAATTCATTTTATGGTACTATTCAGTACATGATACCTTTAAGGTCCAAAATCAATGATGTTCTAATGTTTAGTGTTTGATTTAGATCGAATACAATTGATGATAAAGGAACTGTACGTTGTCATGCCTTGACATGAATATTATGGATGCACTACACCAAAACAGGAAAATTCTAACATTTATAAGTGTTACAAATAATTTCAGCAACACTTTTTAAGTGTTACTAATGGACTGTGAGGAATGGAACAGTCAAATTTGTAACACTTATAAGTGTTACAAACATACGTATTACTAACACTTATAAGTGTTGGTACCTAAATATACGGTAACGCTTATAAGTGTTGGTAACGAAATATACGGTAACACTTATAAGTGTTGGTAACGAAATATACGGTAACACTTATAAGTGTTGGTACAGAAATATACGGTAACGCTTATAAGTGTTGGTAACAAAATATACGGTAACGCTTATAAGTGTTGGAAAATGATTATTTAGTAACACATATATACCAAAACTTAAACGCAAAGTTTAAATATAAACACTTTGCAAATAATGGTTTCCATATCACAAATAATTCATCATACATATTCAATGCAATGTTTAAACGCTCTGCAAATGTAGTATAATATATCATAAATGATTATTTACATATCTAAAATACCACAATGTCATATATTCAAATATTATTACAACATAAGCTTCAAAAAAATTTCAAAATACACTTAAAAGTTTAACTTACGGTTAACCTAACCATTCCTGATCATCCACTCCAAACTCTAATGGTTTTGAATATTCTTCAACGTCCAATACAACAATCCAAAGCGTCCTTCAAGTTCCTGCATTTAATATAAACACTCGATAAAAACTTATACCTTCAAAATCAAATGGTTAAAGACTGAGTTACAACGCAAATTTTAATTTTTTTTTGTATTTATGAATTCGCAAACTTAGTATGCAAAATACATGTTAATCAAACTCAATTAGCATTTGCTGCAAACCCAATTTGCATCGATTTTGCTACATGCTCAGTTTGTGGCCGACTCCATAACAATATCCGTCCGATATTTTCTGAAGGAAAAAGTGCAAATTTACTAATGAATTTTGATAAGGAACTAACAAAAAGTTGAGTTCTTTTTGGAATGCCAAGCCTATAAAATCTTACATATATTATCATGTCAAATGTTAATGGTCATGATAAGAAGGGCATAGAACTTCAGGATGGATACTACTGTCACTCAATAAGTACGATTAGAGTCAAGTACCAATTCTTTGCTACAAGTATTAATTACTTGTTGACAAGTTTATTAATCAACAATAAGAACATGTACACAAAGTTTCTAGCAAAAATGGTACATAATTAACTAGTATAAACTACATATGAATCCATTTGCATTCAGACATGAAACTCTCATCAGAAGTTAAAAACAATACATAAACATGACAGTAAGTTGTAGATTCAATATGCAAACTGTAAAGTTATAAATTCAATACGTTACATTCTAAAAGTGTGAACACAGATAGGATAGTTAAAAATTAAATATGCAAACAAAGACAGTTGAAAGTGTAGATGGAAAATATCTTACCTTTAACCTATTAATAACAAAGAAGGAAAATATCATTTAGCATCTTTATATGCCTTTGAGCCCCTACTATCTTACATACATATAATATTACAAATAAAATTGCCATATACATGGTTAGAAACCTCTTCAACATTTACAGCCCATGAATACTCAGACTCAACTTAAAATAACGCAATGAGAATGAAAGCTCATTAAGAGAATTAAAAAACATGAAAAAAGATCATAATATGGCATTAGTAAAATCAATCTTAGAACCTGAAATTGCCAAAGGAACTTCAAAGTTTTATGAATACTCTGGCTATCTTATCTTGGTATGCATTTGCAAATTAAGCTGCTCCTGTATATAATATAACTGTACGTTTTCATTTCTCGTCGGATATATAGGATGCATTAACAATCAGCTCAAATAACTACAGTACACATACCATTATAAAAACATGAAAGTAAATATGAGGTAACAGCTCAAAATCGAATTATGTATACATACCAGGATGCATGTACCCTTAGCTGAAGCCGTGCATGCTCCTCTCATGCAGCGTGCATGCTCCTCTCATGCAGCGTGCGTGCTCCCTCACACCCCTCACGGCAACACCTACTTCCAAATCGAGAGCCCGAGCTCTGCCTTAGTTCTACTATGCGCATTATACCTAGTGTGCATGCCCCTTTTCTGTAGTATGCACGTCTTCAATTCTTTCAATTATTCATGCTTTTTCTTTCATTTAGCCATGGTAAAGTTAAACTATAATATATTACTATCTTGATTCCAAAAAGCACAACAACAAAACGCGATCAACTGAACTATCAGATTATGGAAATGTATCTTATTCAGAAATCCATCACAGGCAAGTTTGTAACTACTATCATTATGCGTCTTAGGCACAACCCTCTCATCAACCCAAAGCACGTGCCATTTCGCCCAATCAACGTAATTAACATACGGATTTTCTAGCAATTTCCTACATTAGTAGTTACGTCAAAAAATAACAAATTTTCTGAGAATAACAAAAATAATACAGAACTTGAATTAAATCGCTGTTACCTGAGGCAAGCTATGAGGTACCCACCGGATAAAACGACAGTAAAAGCCCCTCTCTCTTCTGCGTAATTCGTCGACAGATCTGCAACGTAAGAAGCTAATGCAGTTGCCACGTCATCATCGTTGGGGTAGGTGAGCACGAATTGGTCTCCGACTGTCGAGTTCATTGGATTTTCTACGGACGCCATTGATTTGAAGATAGATTCTCATATAATCATGTGATAGAACTACAGAATCAACCTGATACGCTGATAATACATATCTAACAAGGGTTTAAAACATGAATAAGCATATAATATATTATATAGGGGAACAAGTTCATACCAAATGCAACATGTAATGCGAATCAACATGACAATACAACAAAAGATGCAAACATCAGAGCTAAATACTCAAATTCCTACAAGAATCTAGCAATAAGCTTAAATCAGAATTTAAACATACTTGCAGAATCAATGATGGGTTGATTCGGGAAAGGAAACTGCTACGGTTCTACCACCGGTCCAGGAATTTCAGGAATATCCATTTGCATCCCACTAAATTCTTCAATGAACTGAAGAATGGAAACCAAAGATCTAAGCCTTCCAGCCAATTCATCAATCTGTGCCTTCAAAATCGTGTTTTGTCCATTCACTTTCAAATAATGCATCAGCCTTCTCTAGGTTAATCATAAGACTGTGTCGCAAAAAATATACAATTTATCATTTGTTGTGGTACATGAGTAATATAGAAAACACATGTAATACATATATATTAGTTTCATTTTACCTTTCCAGTACATTTCTAGTAGGATTATTACATCTACCATAGTAAAAAGGACCTAGCTCAGTAGTTGATGGCTATGAACATGAGTGAAATTAATTAACACATGCACAACGTAAATTAACATAGAGATTTTGCGATATAGAGATAGGAATGGAAAATCTCAAATTTATATAATTAAACAATGATACTTTTGAACGTAGAGACCTGAAGAAATGTGCATGTTTGATACAGAGGAGTACTGGTAGCTCCATATGGATCAAATGTGTTTCCAAAACTACTCAATATCATCGATGTACTTGGCTCCTTGTTCTCTGTTTGGACATCTATAGTACCTACAAAGAATAGAACTTGCTCAAAAATCACATGTATTTGTCCAAATACTGGTTTGCATCCATTTAAATTACTCTTAACATTGCATTTTCTATGAGAAAATGTGTAATCTAAGATTAATAAATAACTAATAAACTCTGTAACACTGGAGACATGATCGTATTAATAGATTACTCTGTAACTATGAGAAAATGGAATAAACATTTGCACTAAAAGTTATTGCAATGGGATTAAACCTGATAATTATAATGAAGTTTTCAAGATAATTCTCTTTTCCAAAGCAATATAGACTGGTGCGTCTCAGTTTCAAACCGAGGCACGCATGGCATCAAACAAGTATATAAATAACTTTTTAAACATGCACGTGCTTTCCCGCTAAATAATAGCTCTTCCATCAAAACCCAACCTTTCATATTTCAATGATGCATAGTTTGTTATAAAACCGCTCTTTGCAATTACCATTAATATTATCACTAATAGAGACGTAATAAGTGAATTGTAATTGTATCAAAAAACAATCCAATTCATAATGTAAACCAACATGATATCATATAATAGATCTAAAACGCAACTATTTAAAAACTAGTCATCATCGATATCCGGTTATGTAAAACTTGTTAGCTAAACCTTCCCGAACCATGTGAATCAACTAATAATTAAGAAATCTGTCAAAAAGTTATACTATGTTGAATTGTATCATGATAAAATAACATTGAAATATTGTGATCAACTGGACTAGTATCAAATTTGGTGTCACTGCCATTAATCTATAACAAAAATCTATCTTCCAGTAAAATGTATCAGAAATATTGTAAACATTACTATTAACAACAAGCGTACTACATTGATTAATAATCCAAAGGTTGAAAACTATACATGTGCATCACGTTGAACAAACAAAAAAGGTTTCAACTAATTTACTACGGTTCAGCTACTAAATTCAAAAATAAAAAATATAACTTAATATAACGAAGATATGAAAACATAATAGAATATAGATTTGTATGGCTGTCCATATTGATTGTAATTGACCATCAGTAAAACCCAAGTCATCCAAGAAAAAAGGCCATCAATTACTGGAAAATGTAAGAGTTTCAAATTCCTCAACTGTAATGAAACATTGGACTAAAGAAATCATGGTATCTACTAATAGTTATGTATTGCACAAGCGTTTAAATTGTCAAAATATAATATTTTGTGTATGCACAAACTCGTTAGCATGGACACATAACAGCAAGATGCTATTATAATCGTTAATCACTATAATTGATAAAGATACAAGTTAAAAACATTAAAATGCACAAAATCTACCTCGGGTGCATGTGACAAACCTGAAATAAAAATAATTTTTAATGGTAATTACAGAGTAATTGACTAAATAATGAAACAACAATAAAATCATTGAAAAGACTTGAGATCAAGCACATCAAAGAAAATGAAAATGTATAGCCTATGATAAGACCATAATTTGAAAGCTAACACTATTAAAAGAAAGGGGAAGATGGGAAAGTTACGTTCAACATCAATATAATATCACAAATATTATAAAACAACATTGCAACAAGCATTATGTGGGCATTCTCAATTCCTAAACCACAAGGTTAAACAACATGCATACTGTAGAAATTTCAACTTCGAATCTTTTAGTAAACAGATTAGTTAGGAGGTATAATATATGGTCCAACTATGGAATAAGTAACAGACTAACATCTGCTTTTGTTAAAAATCAAACAGAAGCTGTCTTTTTTCTAGAATAACTAACATAAAATTCCATATTAATTGGTGAAATTCAACGATACACAAGTTAAAAAATTAACAAACTCAGTGCATAAACATCAAACCTTTTGCCTTTTGGTCCGGCACAATCCACAAAGTAGATGAAGATCGTCAATTGAAAATTGTTGTGTTGCAATGCAACCGCGGTCACGCATGCCCCTACCGAGGTCAAATTGGAGCACGAAGCACATGTTGGCTGTCGCGTCCGATTGTCTTATCACCGTTCTAGAGATGCAAGTGTCGCATACGGCCTACTTAAGTCTAGAGTTGCCGTCGCCGTACCGATTTATCGTCTCGCCGCCGATTGGAGTTCCGCGATTTTTTTCTTCCACGTGCATCTGTTGAGGGTGATAAGTCAGATTTCGCGTAGAAGAAGAAGCCTGAACCCTATATCGATTTCGTGTGGAAGCTTGAAACCCTAAAACGAAATTCAATTTTGTGCGGCCTAGAGATGCTAAGCATGAGAAATCATATGGGAAATGAAAAATTACCAACTACTCCCTAGGTTAATGAATTATTTGCCGATATACCGTCTATTATAACACTTATATGTGTTGTAAATAATAACAAATATTTTGCAAGGTTTATACCAACGCTTTTTTAATAACCAACACTTTTTGACTGTTGGTAGTTTATAACATTTATAAGTGTTGGCAGTTGATAATTATAAAATGTTGGAAAATCAATGTTTTGGTGTAGCGATGGTATTATAATGTTTTGTGTTTGACTTAGAGTACAATTGATCAAACACGTTATAGCTAATAACTCACCACTTAATAGAAGTTGAGGGAAACTAATGAAACTGAAAGTAATCAGCTAACTTCTGTTGGTACAGTGGCTTCAATATTATAGAGAAAAGTGGCAATTTAGAACTTAAAGAAGAATTTAAGCAATGAGTCATTTCTCAATAAATATAATTTTGTAGGCTATGCTACAACTTTGGAATATTGATTATATAGCTAAGACTGTTAGCATAGATTCTCATGTTCAATTTAAATTAAATAGTACTATGCCAACAGCTTCTATATCTGTATTACGTTCTTTATTTATTAAGGAGTTTAATCCACAATATCACTGATACAATATTTTGTTTTAAAATCGAATAGAAGGATTTACCATTTTAGGGATTTAAATCATTCATAAAACAAATGAAATCAACATAATTCATTTCAAAAATAAAAGAATATATTAGTTTCATCACATTCAACAATAAAATAAAGATGAATATAAAACGGTTCATATGTGTAGCTGCTGTTTAGTTTAGCATGCTTGGATAATCAAATTGAATGAAGTCAGGAAATTTTGTATATCAATGCTCCGCTTAATGGCATATTTTTTATAATTATAAATAAGCTAGTTGTAACGTTCGAGATTTTCGACTTCCGAAAATCGACATTAATACGTCCATTGTATCAACTGCCGAGCAATCGAAGGCCGGAAAAACCGTATTGTTAGGGTTAAAGAAGAGGTAGAAGATAGAAGAAGAAAGAAAGAAGAAGCAACAGAAAAAATATTAGAATCTCACAGTCGTAGCGGAACAACATATAGTAGATAAATGAATATCTTTAAATGAAAAGAACTGTACATCGTATACATTACATCATCAAAATCAGCTTACAACACAACACAACTGGACAATTATATGAACTTGTCCTTACAAGTGGGTACACAGCGGAAAAGATAATACCATAAACAAGTGATACGTTTCGCCCTCCAGCTCCAACTCTTGATTCCACAGCAACTCCTGAATTCCAGAATATCCTGATAACCTGACTCTAGGCTGCCCGAGTGGAAAATGATGGGCACCTAGAGTATAGGAAGGGAACAATAAACTCCAGGTCAGTCATGGAACTGGCGTGAGAACTTAAACAATTCGACGGTAATCCTTCCGTTTTCGAAAATATCCGGTCTTCAACACCGGTCTTCAAATGCTATCCATTACGACGTATCACTATTCGGTACGGGATTCATGACCCAAAGGTCCTCTCCCAGCTAAACCAAATAATGAGCGCTTATTTTTAAAATAAGTGTAGCATTCAAATTCAAGAAAATCACAACAAATACCCATTTAAAGGTAAATATTGATAGTCGGTTATTTAACTATCAATAGATATGCACAACATCGCTAGATTCCAAATAATTTCCCAAATTATTTATTTGTCAAAAATATCTTTACAAGATATATTTTTTCCACACTTCAACTATTTGAAAACAAATTTCAAATCACTTTTCACCTTTACAACTTTTAAAAACAAATTTCAAATCATTTTCCTTACGCGGAAATACTTCCAAATATTTATTCATTTTCACCGGAATTCTGCCGGGTTCAAATATTTTAAAATAATTTATAACACATATCCAAAATATATCGGGAAAACACTTTGAGATAAAACTATTTTTTTTAACACTTTACTTAAAATATTAGTTTTAAAAATATTATACCAATATTACATATAACTTAAGTCCAAACTAATTTTCAAAACCAAATTAGTACATAGAGTATAAGTATTTAAATAACTATTTTACAAAACAATTATTGATTAAATCTTAGAAATAATCATTTCTATGTTAACTTAACAAATCTTTACATAAAGGATTTAAAATAATTTAAGAAGTTAATTTCTCCAAAGTATCCTTTTCGAAGCCAATTCTATTCAGAAATTTTATTCGGCTTTCTAGGGAGAATACACTTTCATTTCAAAATGGTTCATTTAAACCAATTTAATAAATCCTTACCGATTTACTTTAATTTTACGTTCCTAATCCGTAATTTGTTTCCACGCTTCAAAAATAAATCAATGTTTATTTCTAAACAAATTTCGCTTTTTTTATAAATTCCATATGAATTCACATTTCCAAAATATCTATTGATATACGATTTTCAAATCGATTTCAAATATTCACTTTCAACAACAATTCAATTTTTTCAATTGGTTTCAATAAAAACCAAATCAAATTCTATATTTATTTTCCAAGAAATTAAACACCAGGTGGATTTCATTTTAATCTCAAATTGAAATCAATTTCTACTAAACCCAAATCAATTTTCAAATTGATTCTAAATTCTTTTCAAAACACCAAATAAATTTCCGAATGGATTTTCAAAAGATTTACTTTTTAAAAATAAATTCCTTTTAAAGAAAACAAATTCTTTATTTTTCAAACTCTTTAAAATACGTATTTTGAATAAATTCTTCAACCTTTGAATAATATTACCCGAAATCCATTTGTTAAAGCTTTTCTCTATTTTGAATTTTTATTTAATAAGATTAAAAATAAAACTTTATTATTTCAGAATTCCTCCTTTTAAATTTACCCGATTCCCAAAAATAAATTTTAATACATAATTTCAACCTAAATTTTCAAAAATCAGATTTTATTTATTTCTGGTATCTAACGATAGCAAAATTTTATTCGGCTAAATTTTAGCCTTCAACGATTTCAATCACAAAGATAATCACACAGAGATTATAAAAAAATCAACACACAACATTGAAACAAATTCGATTATTTGAGGAATCTAGTTGGATCCCTCCAACCTGTATCCCTACATCCATAGTTGATAGCACAATACCAATCCCATTTCAAGACGGGATATCGCGGTACATGGGTTTATATGAATTATTATCCGCTATTATGCGGCGCAATATGATCTCATCCGCTATATAATGCGGGAAATCAACTCCAAGTACATATATAATACCAATTCCACTTCGAGGTGGAATATCGCAGCATATTTGTTTAATATAATAACCTCCGCTTAATAAGCGGCGTATAGGGTCTATTTCAATACAACAAATAGCAATTTATCATCCAAGCATACAATCAAGCAATTTTAAATCTAACTATTTAAAATTTAAATCGAAACAAATTCGATTAAGTGAGAAGTTCTCACCTTGCTTCCAATAACAGTTGCAGTGTTTCGTTCTAAATAAAATTAAACGAACATTTAATTTTATCCAAAATTCACACCAGCTCCAATCAACTCCATTGCGTAGTATTCGTCCATACGAACCCGACGCAACTCGTTTCGTGCGAAACGGACCTCGTATGAAAAACTTATAGCATTACAAAGTTTATACGATTTAATAAAATAAAATTTCAACTTTTTTTTTAAACCTAAGTTCATCTTGGCCGTTCATCTCAAGCTTGAAATCAAGGCCGCACGCATCCTTCTTCTCCCCCTAGTAAATAAACGCGAATGAACCAACATAAAGCCGTTTGAAACCCTAGATTAGCGCGCCCAACCCAATGATCGAGACGTCGATCGTGCACCATCATTTGACTCGTCGAAGCAAGCTCCAACGTCGGCCCAAATGACATGAAGCTCGGCAGCTCCCTCCTCTCGAAAAACGCGCACGAAGTTCAGCCGTTCAAATCTATATTCAAGTCAATCCACAGCCCTATTCTCGATCACAGCCATTGGATTGAGAGATCTTGATGCTCTGTACCACTTTGCAGAATAAAGTTTTACGAATTGGTTGATTGATTTGAAGAAAATGATGGAGGAAGAGGGGAAGATTTCGGCCGTTGAAGAGTAGAGTGGCGGCCTGAAACCCTAGCTCGGTTTTAATGAAAATAGTGAAAAATAACGTCCTTATATAGAAAATTCCAAAACACTATTCTTTCGAAAATTTTCCGAAGTCCAAACGAAGCGTGTCGCCTGGCGTTTATAATGTTTTACCCCTGTTCCGAACGCAATGGAATATATATCGGAAGCCAATTCGATCATATTTGAAAGATAGGTTTTCAAATCGACTATTTTAAATTTAAAATTCACTTAAACCGATTTCTGTGCCTTTTAGCTTGCCCCGGACAAACCGTTCATCTGATTGACATGAAATTTTAAACCTTACAATAATATAACATTATGGATCCAATGAAACTAGTTTCATCGAAATCCGAGAGTATGTGAAAAATGACTATTTTTACTCGTCAATTAAATATTAAAATATTCAATTTTCGCAAATTAACTTTTAATTCAATTTTAAAAGTTCTATAACATCATCTAACTCCAATATGATTTAATACAACTTTAAAAATCAATTTTAATCATATTGAACAAAATTTCCAATTATTTCTGTAATTTCAAATATTAAATTATTGATTTAATTCTCCAATTAAATCTAGATATTCGAAATATAATTAATTCGACCTACAAATTTTACTTGTTAATATTTAAAATCAATTAAATATATGAATTTCAAATGACAGAAATTCTAGGTCGTTATAAACTTCCCCCCTTAAAAGAATTTCGTCCTCGAAATTACCAAGTAAGAAAAAGTTACAAAATCCATTAATTTTTCAGAACCATTTGTTCAAATTAAATTTCAAATTCATTTAAACATTTTAACTTTTACAAAATCCATTGTTAAACTTCTTACAATAACTTTACTAAGTTTTCAAATCATTCTTAGTTATCTTTCCAAAATCAACTATATCGTTTAACTTTTCACTCCAAAATCAAAGTTATAGTTTTCAAAAATTTCCAATTTTCTCAAAAATATTCTAACGCCTTAAATTTTTGAAAAATTTCGCCAGCGTCTTCTTTGCGCGGCTAGCTCGGTACGACTACAAAAATGGCACCACGGCCCCCAGGTTTCAAAAAGAAAAGAAAAAGCCAAGTGGCTGGACAAGAAAATCATCAAATTTCATACTGAAATTCAAATACATACCTTTTGTCGAGCAATTCAATTTTTTTTTTAGTCTTCGAAATCAAAAGCCTAATTTCCTTTAATCCACTTATATATCCTGCTAAGCATAATATCCATTTTCATTCAATCTCACATTATCAATTTCATTTGAATTCTATTTACCTTCTAAATATTGAATTTTATCAATTATTTTTCATCCACAACTAATTCATCTTTCTATTTTAAATTAGTTTCTTTTACTAATTCATTACAAGTTCTAACTCATTTCATCTCGCATAATGCAAATTGGTTTTCGATAATCAATTTTCAATTTCAGTTTTTATTCTTTTGTTCGTTCCCAAACACAATTCAATTCACTATTTCGGTTTATAACCACTTATATTTAAACTGGATTTCAAATTCAATATGAATTTAATTTACCCTTCATTTATAAATGTTGAATTCAATTCATTTCAACCCATATTAAATTTGTCATTTCTTCAATTTGTTTTACTTACTAATTTTATTTTAATACTTAGCTTCATTTGATCCAACTTGACAAATTCTCAATCTACTTGCAATTTCAAGATGAATTTCAACAATTAGTTTCTAATTTCATTTACTCGCAATTGTAAATTCATTCATTCATAAATTTATTTCCATAATTCAAACTCAATTTCAATTCATTTGTTTCTGCCACAAATTTATTTTCAACTCAATAAATTTTATTCCATAACTATTTTTATCAGATTCCAGAGTCTTTCCAACTTTTCAAAACCATTTTTGAAACCAATTCAGATTATCCTTTGAATTTCAAAACCCAAACCCAAATTTTCTGAACAACTTCCATTTAAAACAACATGGCAGCAAGCCCTCTTTGGAAACCCGAAAATGAACACCGATGATGCTGCAGTCATCACTGAAGTTATTTTCCAGCGACCGAAAAGAGTTTAGAGCTTTTATCCCTTCAAAATACTTTCCAAAACTTTGAAATTCATTTTCAAATCAAAAAGGAATTTAATTTCTAAAATTTCCAAATTGCAAACCCTTTCAAAACATTTCCAAATATTCCTCTGGAATTTTACTTCAAATTACAAATCACATTTACAATTTTTATTCTCCAATTCTATTTGTATGTGAATTTATTTCTTAACTTTGGAGTTACGATTTCAATTTCTTTTTCAATATTAATGATAATAATTTAATATCAACCCTTTCTAGCAACCAAAAAATCATATGTTATAATAATTCACAGAAAATTTTCTCCTTTATATACGAAAATAATTTAGGTAAAATTATTTCATTTACCCTATTTTAAAATGATATCGTGTCGAATTTGTTCTGTACAAGTGTTTAGAGATTCCTATCAATAACGTTAATTACTCATATTGACCAGAATCCATATACCACCCAACAAACCAATCAGCACAATATAAAAAAATTATATTCACTAACAAATATGCAAACATATCTATTATTACACTCACACTCATTCTATAGTACCGCTAATTCTATCTCTAATGAGTAACACCCAACAGACCCAAGGTTGTCGCTAATCAATTGCTCTGATATCACGATGTAACGTTTGAGATTTTCGACTTTCGAAAATCGACATTGATACGTCCAATGTATCAACTGTCGAGCAATCGAAGGCCGGAAAACCGTATTGTTAGGGTTAAAGAAGAGGTAGAAGATAGAAGAAGAAAGAAAGAAGAAGCAACAGAAATAATATCAGAATCTCACAGTCACAGCGGAACAACATATACTAGATAAATGAATATCTTTAAATCAAAAGAACTGTACATTTTATACATTACATCATCAAAGTCAACTTACAACACAACGCAACTGGACAATTATGTGAACTTGTCCTTACAATTGGATACATAGCAGAAAAGATAATATCATATACAAGTGATACGTTCCGCTATCCAGCTCCAACTCCTGATTCCTCAGCAACTCCTGAATTCTAGAATATCCTGATAACCTGACTGTAGGCTGCCCGTGTGGAAAATGATGGGCACCCAGAGTTTAGGATGGGAACCATAAACTCCAGGTCAGTCATGGGACTGCTGTGAGAACTTAAAATAGTTAATCTTAAAAAAAGCAAAGAAATATTTTAAAATAGATCCACAATGCTTTCAGAAAATGTAACTACCATAAGGCCTCCCGCCACACACATAATGCAAACGCAGAATTGGAGAAGATTTCCCCTTATGATAGTCAAACATGCTTGATATGCAAACTTCTTTGATATTATTACTATAAGTGCAAAGTGTAGGAAAACATTTTGAAAGTATAATATAAATCTTAGCAAGCATAGACATTCCGCACTTATGCCTACTATAGCTACCATGTTCAATAGCAGGTTACAGCCACATTCCATGGCAGGTTATACAACTAAAACCGTACAGGGCTCGTATTGTTTCTTTGGATTTCCAACAAATGGTCAGGCCAAGGAACATCCCATTGCCACATGAGTACGCCTCTGGAAGGATGCCCCGAGGACCTCACTGGATTTCTGCCAACGCAAGGCCGGATTACCTATGCAAAAGTAGGTAACTACTGACATGAGTATGCCATCCCCCGGTCGTAAACAACCTTTATCTGAGGATCCTCAACCAACAACAATCACAAAGTCATATATATTTACGATATCCACATAAGTTAAGTATCTGGGCTCCATACCATGATATCACTTCTATCCAGAAGGAAATGCACATACTCTAAGGGGCGCTACTCCCTATAACCTTGCTGCTTCTTTCCTGTTTTGACCATTACCGGGTTGTGATGTCCTACGAAGTCTCGTCCACAAAGCTACGCTTTTCACAAAAGCTATGCTTTGATCAACAAATGATCAGCAGCACTTCGTATGCCACATTACCAAATTAGGAATGTATCACTAGTAACCATCAACTACATAACCTCTGAGCTCGTACGTCCCAGAGAAGGGTGTTAAGCTAAGAGAATAAATTCTCCGCCATCAACAAAAATGTATTTGATAGAAACCAACTTTACATCTCAAATTGTAACGTCAGACATACATCCATACAAGTCCGTTCCGGGATCAAACGAAACCGAAGGCACTTCCAAAGAAGCCCTTACAATCCGAATATTCACTAATCATGTCCGGACTTCCATCAAAAAGGGTGATAAAATCTCTATATCGGAGATCAACCTATGCAGAGACATTCGACGGTAATCCTTTTGTTTTTGAAAATATCCAGTCTTCAACACCGGTCTTCAAATGCTATCCATTACGACGTATCACTATTCGAAATGCGATTCATGACCCAAAGGTCCTCTCCCGGCTAAACCGAATAACGCGCGCTTATTTTTAAAATAGGTGTAGCATTAAAATTCAAGAAAATCACAAAAAATACCCATTTAAAGGTAAATATTGATAGTTGGTTATTTAACTATCAATAGATATGCACAACATCACCAGATTCCGAATAATTTTCCAAATTATTTATTTTCCAAAAATATCTATACAAGATATTTTTTTTCCACACTTCAACTATTTGAAAACAAATTTCAAATCACTTTACAACTTTTGAAAACAAATTTCAATCATTTTCCTTACGTTGAAACACTTCCAAATATTTGTTCATTTTCACCGAAAATCTGCTGAGTTCAAATATTTTAAAATAATTTATAACACTTGTCCAAAATATATCGGGAAAACACATTGAAATAAAACTATTTTTCTTTTAACACTTTACTAAAAATATTAGTTATAAAAATATTATACCAATATTACATGTAAAGACCCGTAAATCCGTACTCCTTGAATAGACACTAATCTCCTTTGTTTAATTCAAGATGAACGAAAATACGAACCCTTAGGGGTTTTAAAAAGATTTTAAGAAAAGAAAAAGTAGAAAAGAAGGTAGAAAGAAGATAGAGGATTTTAAAATTGAAAGAAAAGAGAATAGAAGAAAAAGAGAATAGAAAATAGAAAACAGAAGAAAATAGGACGGAACAGAAAACAACAGAACATCAGAATCTCACAATTCGCAGCGGAACAACATATAATAATAAATGAATAATCTTTAAACAAAGAACTATATCAGTTATTACATTACATCACATTACATTACATCATATCATCAGAGTGTACAACAACAACAATTAGTGCAGCGGAAAAAGAAATACTATATAAGTAATACGCCATGCCATCCAGCTTGTCTCCAGCAATTCCAGAATATCCAGAATATCCTGATAAACCTTATTCTTGACTGCCCGTGTGGAAATTGGTGGGGACCCAGAGTTTAGGAAGGAAAACAATAAACTCCAAGTCAGTCATGTGACTGGTGTGAGAACTCAAAACAGTTTATTTATCTTTAAAATCAAAATAGAGGAATATTTTTATTTCAATTCGCAATGCTTTTAAAAATGAGACTACCATAAGACCTCCTGCCACACACACAATGCAAACGCAGACTTGGAGAAGATTTCTCCTTATGATAGCCAAACATGCTTGATACGCATTTAAAAGAACATTTCATATTATTATTAGTGCATAGTGTAGAAAATTCATTTCGAAAGTAGAATATAAATCTTAGCCAGCATAGGTACCATTATATTATCCCTACTAATAGCTACCATATTAGATGGCAGGTTCTACAACTAAAACCGTACAAGTCACGTATTGTTTCTTTGGATTTCCAACAAATGGTCAGGCCAAGGAACTTCCCATTGCCACATGAGAATGCCTCTGGAAAGACATCCCCGAGAACCAAACCGGAACTCTGCCAACACAAGGCCGGGTTACCCCTAACTGGGTAACTACTGACACGAGCACGCCATTCCCCGATCGTAAACGACCTTTCTCACGGGATCCCGAAAACCAACAACCACAAAGTAATAAATTCGCAGTAACCACATAGGTTAAATATCTGGGCTCCATACCATGATACAACCTCTATCCAGAAGGAAATGTACATACCCTAAAGGGTGCTACCCCTCATAACCTTGCCGCATCTTTCCTGTTTTGACCATTTCCGGGGTGTGAGGTTCGATGAAGTCACATCCACAAAAACATACTTTATACAAAAGCCATGCTTTGGGTCAACAAATGATCAACACAATGATCACCAAAATAGACGATCAAATAAACGATCCTATCACAATAATCAACACAATGATCATTTCAGCAACACTCAGCATGTCACATTACCAAATTGGGAATATATCGCTGATAACTTCAACTATATAACCTCTGAGCTCGTACGTCTCAGAGAAGGGTGTTAAGCTAAAAGAATAAATTCTCCGCCACCAACAGAAATATATTTGAAAGAAATCGGCTTTACATTCTCAACTTGTAATGTCAGACACACAATCCATACAAGTTTGTTCCGGGCTCGAACAAAACCGAAGGCACTTACAAAGAAGTCCTTGCAATCCGGATATTCACAATCCTGATCGGATTCACCATCACATATGGAGAACTCTATACCGTAGCTACTCGGTGCAGAGTAAATCGACAGGTCATCCTATCGCTCTCGCAAATACCGGGTCTTCAACGCCGATCTTCAATGCAATTATAACGACGTATCACATATTCGGAATGGGTTATACGACCCCATGGTCCTTTCCCGGTTAACCCGAATAGTGAGCGCTTATTTAAAAATAAGTGTAGCATTCACATTCAAACAAATCACATCAATTACCCATTCACAGGGAAATATTGATAGTCGGTTATTGAACTATCACTGGATATGCACACATCACCAGTTTCCAAATAATTTTCCAAATTATTTATTTTCCAAAAATATCTTCACTAGATATATAATTTCAATACTTCAAAAATAAATCAACATTTATTTTTAAACCCATTTTCCAATTTCATTTATAAATTCAATAGTGAATTTACAATCCAAAATATCTATGAATATTCGATTTCAATTATTCATTTCAATATTCCTTTTCAATTTATCTTCAAAAAGATAAATTCTCAAAATATTCACTTTATATTGGAAAACATTTCCATACTTATTTATTCATAAGTAATTCACAAATTTTATTTATTTTCAACACTTAGAAAATATTCAATATACTTAAATCGAGATTAAGTATATATTTCACTCTTTAAGGAAATCATGCTCTTAAACATATTTATTTGGGCCAAAACGAATGTTGCGTAAAACATCGTTACGACAACCCAAAAATTTACTAGTATAGGGATTCGAAATTAAAATAGATATATAAATCCCAATACTATACAAATCATTTCCTTTCGGAAATCATTTACTATAACAACAGTGTTATAGTCCATCATCTCCTTTTATTTCTCGAAAACGTCTATTTCAACAATTAATGTTGAAATCTATGGTTTCGAATCTCAACACATTTTAAAACATTGTTCGATCGTTTTAATTCAATTTCAATATCACATTCAAAACAATTTCTTTAACATCTTATTCACTATTCAAAAACGTGAATATACTACGTTAACAATTTCATCCTTTTATTCATTTTAATTCAAAGGATTATTCACAGTCAAAAATGTGAATATAACTCCATTAATATGTTTCAACAATTTACTTATCAAAATAAGTCATTTTGAATTTATAAAACAACGTTTATAAATTCCATTTCTATTTATTTATAAAAACATCCTTTTTATAAATTCTTTTATTAACCTATTCCAGTTTATAACTCAATTATAAACTAAAAATTCACATTATAAGTTAAATGCTTATAAAACGATTATTTGACAAAATCGTTCTTTTTAACTTTCCAAATTATAAATCTTATAACTTATAAGATTCATTCATTTATCCAAAATCATTATTTTAATAACTTAATAAATTTTATAAACCTATTGCTTATAAACTTCCATTTATAACTTCACCGTATAAATTCTATAAATTTCATTCTTTAATGAAATTCATTTTCACTTCATTCAAACACTTATAAAAACTCGTTTTATAATGTCCATATTTCAATTTATAAATATCCATTTATAAATCTCTTAATATAAATCAATTTATATTATTCTTTTTAAACGTCTTTAAATTCCTTTAAAAACTTCTTCCTTTTGATTCATAAAATAATTAAATTTTATAAATCCTATATTTCAACTTTTCATAATAAATTCAAAAATTCCGATTTAACTATTTTATAAATTCATTAGCATCATATTCTCAAAAATCAGTTTTTAACTATATTTCTCAAAAATCATAATTTTTATAACTTTAAAAATTATAACGTTTATTTATTTAAAATGGATCAATTCCAAAATATTATATATTCTCAAAAGTCACTTTAAAAATCATTTTAAAATCCCAAAATCTGGGTCCAATGATGCTACACACCAAATAGTCAATCACGACAACAACGATATCATATATCGTATATGATAGTCAATCAAATATCAAAATATCTGAAATTAAATAAAAACCGTTGAGGAATCCAGTTGGATCCCTCCAACCTGTTTTCCTGCATCCAAAAACATTAGCACAATACCAATTTCGCTCCAGTACGAAATTATCGCGGTACATGTTCCTATTAAATATTATCCGCTTAATAGACGGCGCAATAGGGTCTCATCCGCTAAACAAAAAATGCGGGAAATCAATAACTCCAATATATACATATGCCAATATATATATATTGCTATTATATATAATACCAATTTCACTGTTTATGAAATATTCGCGGTATATGTTTTTATTAAATAACATCCGCTTACTAACGGCGTATAATGTCTATTTTAACAATCAATATATATCAATCAACATTCAAACATGCATTCAAATATTTTAAATCTAACTATTTAAAATAAAATCGAAACTGATTCGATTGAGTGAGAGGTTCTCACCTTGGTTTTATTTTCCGTTTTAGCGATTTATTTCGAATAAAATTAAACGGACGTTTAATTTTACCCAAAATTCTCACTAACTCCAAACGACTCCAAATCAACTCCATCGCGTAGCGCTCGTCCATACGATTCCAACGCAACTGGTTTCGCGCGTTTTCGACCTCGTATGAAAAAGTTATGAATATTTGAAGATCATACACGATTTTAAACTATAATTACAACATAAATAAACTAATTTAAACCTATGCTAATCCTGGCCGTGCATAGCAGATCCAACGCACCTCACTTCATCTTCTCTCACGCGTGCGTTTGCCTCCAGTAAACAACGCAAGGCCGAACCCATAGCACTCGATTAGGGTTAAATAATACTACCACCACACTCGACTATACTTCATCACGTCGCCACCACGTCGAAGCTCATCACGTGCTCTTTCTTCGGCCATAAGCATGGCACACTCGGCCCCCTCTCTCCCTATGAAAACACATGCGTAGGTAGGGTAAAACGCAGCCCAATAACTCGGCCTATGGTCGATAACAACGAACTCCACCGTACGGATTTAAAGCTCTCGCAATGCTCTTCGATTTTGTAGTTGAAAGATTTTGCAATCGATGCATGGATTTGGAGATTTTTGGGGATGAAGATGGGAGCATTTCTGGCCGTAGAAATAGGGGGAGGCGGCTAGGTTAAAAAATTAGGGTTTTAGTTATTTTTTTATCAAATTATGAAGGTGGTGGGTGTATTTATAGAGAATCGAACGACACTATTCATCCGGAAATTCCGAACTCCGATTTACGCGCCGAAACTGACGTACCTAGGGTTTATCCCGCGTTCCGGACACAATGGAACAGGTTTCGGAAGCTAATTCGGAAGTATGTGCGAGTTATGGCTGTAAACGCTCGATTTGAATTAAACCGATTTAAGTCGATTTCTAGGCGTTTTAATTCGTACCGGACAAACCGTAAATCCAATTGACTTGAAATTTGAAACCTTACAATAATATCACATTATGGATCCGATGAAACTGGTTTCGTCGAAATCCGAGACTTTTTGAAAAATGGCTATTTTGACTCGCCAAATTTAAATTAAAAACGATTCGATGCGTTTCGAGTTGCCACGATCAAACGGTAACTCCGATTGACACGAAATTTGAAATCCGGTAATAACTAACTATTACGGATCCAATGGAACTGGTTTCGTTCAATTCTGAGACTGTTCAAAAATTGGCTATTTTCACTAGTCGATTTTAATATTAAAATATTCAATTTTCACAATTTAACTTTTAATTCGATTTTAAAAGTTCTAAAACATCATTCTAACTCCCATATGATAAAATAAAATTTTACAAATCATTTTCAATCATATTTAACTATATTTTCAATTATTTCCATAATTTAACATATTAAATTATCGATTTAAAAATCCAATCAAATCCAATAATTCAAATTAAAATTTATTTGACTTATAAATTCACTTATTAATATTTAAAATTAATTAAATATTCAAATTTTAATTTCTAAAAATTCCGGGTCGTTACAATCTTCCCCACTTAAAAGAATTTCGTCCTCGAAATTATTAAGTAAGAAAAGTTACAGAATCTATTAATTTTCCCAAAATTCATAATTAAACTTCTTACAATACTTTACTAAGTTTTCAAATCATACTTAGTTATCTTTTCAAAAACAACTACTATTGTTTAACTTTTAATTCCAAAATCAAAGTTAAAGTTTTCAAAATTTTCCAATTTTCTCAAATTTTTTCTAACGCCTTAAATTTTCGGAAAAATTCGCCATAGTCTCCTTTGCGCGGCTCGATCCGAAAAAAAATGACAGTATATATATCACAAATATACATCTCATCAAGTAATGAGGCATCCCGAAGGGAAAAAAGTGTAAAAGTACGGTATGTAATCCGAGATATGTACCTTATATTTTTATTAGCGAGCATATACGGCTAATATAGCGCAAAAGCGAGCTCCAAATGCGAAGCAAACGCGATCCGCACCTACTAATCACTCAACAAACAACATGAGAACATGCATATATGACAATAATCTCAATATACAACACATAGCAACATAATAACTATATATGTCAACATAGCAAATGAAACATATTCAAACATCAACCAACTATCATCCAACAAATTCATAACCAATAAATATTCATTTATATTCTCATTAATATTCAATGAAATGGTTTTCAATTTAATCACATTTGATTTATTGATAGTGGACGTTTTTACTAACATTCATTCTCAATTAGTTTATATTCACTAATTTATATTCAAGTTGGTTCACTTCCAATTCAAATTCAATTCAATTCAAATTTATTTACTTCTAATTTGAATTCAATTACATAGCTTTAAATTTCATTAATCAATTTCATTAACACTTAATGAATTCATATACAAACAATCTACTAACAATCATATAACAACCAATGTATAATAATTACAACCAAATTCCTTTGCTTATATTCATTTACTTTGCTTACAATTGGTTTAATTAATTGATTTTCATTCAATTATTCAACTTTCTATAACATTAGATTTTAATGAATTACACTTATATTCATTATTTCATATCAATTTAATTTACATTTAATTGATTACACATTATTCCATATCAACTTAATTTACATTCAATTGATTAATATTTAATCCATTAATTCAATTCAATTACAAAATTGAATTTCATTTACATAACTCAAGTTCATATTTCATTTTACTTTATTACTAATATCAACTTCATTTAACATCACTTAAGTTATATTCCATTTAACTTTAAACTCATTTTTATTCACAACTCATATTTATAAATATATTTATATAGTTTCACTTCTTATATATATAAGTTTATTTCACAATTGTAAATCACTTTAATTATAATTTAATTCTTATAATTCTTTTTACTTATACAATTATTCTTTTATTTAGATTATTCAAACAACTAAACAATCAACTTATATACTCTTTTATAATTCTGAAAAATTATTCCTTTATATATAAAATATACTCAAGGTAAAATTATTTCATTTACCCAATTTTAAAACAATATTGTGTCGAATTGTTCTATTCAAGTGTTTAGAAACCCCTTCGGCATAGTTGTACATACCGTGCTAACGAAGGTTCATATACCACTCAATAAACCAATCATCACAATATAAAACAATTTTATATTCACTAACAAATACGCTCTCATAGCTATTATTACACTCAAATTCATTTTAGAGTACTGCTGACTCGATCTCTAATGAGAAATACCCAACAGAACCATGGTTGCCGCTTAACCATAAGCTCTGATACCAACTGTAAAGACCCGTAAATCCGTACTCCTTGAATAGACACTAATCTCCTTTGTTTAATTCAAGATGAACGAAAATACGAACCCTTAGGGGTTTTAAAAAGATTTTAAGAAAAGAAAAAGTAGAAAAGAAGGTAGAAAGAAGATAGAGGATTTTAAAATTGAAAGAAAAGAGAATAGAAGAAAAAGAGAATAGAAAATAGAAAAACAGAAGAAAATAGGACGGAACAGAAAACAACAGAACATCAGAATCTCACAATTCGCAGCGGAACAACATATAATAATAAATGAATAATCTTTAAACAAAGAACTATATCAGTTATTACATTACATCACATTACATTACATCATATCGTCAGAGTGTACAACAACAACAATTAGTGCAGCGGAAAAAGAAATACTATATAAGTAATACGCCATGCCATCCAGCTTGTCTCCAGTAATTCCAGAATATCCAGAATATCCTGATAAACCTTACTCTTGACTGTCCGTGTGGAAATTGGTTGGCACCCAGAGTTTAGGAAGGAAAACAATAAACTCCAAGTCGGTCATGTGACTGGTGTGAGAACTCAAAACAGTTTATTTTTCTTTAAAATCAAAATAGAGGAATATTTTTATTTCAATTCGCAATGCTTTTAAAAATGAGACTACCATAAGACCTCCTGCCACACACACAATGCAAACGCAGACTTGGAGAAGATTTCTCCTTATGATAGCCAAACATGCTTGATACGCATTTAAAAGAACATTTCATATTATTATTAGTGCATAGTGTAGAAAATTCATTTCAAAAGTAGAATATAAATCTTAGCCAGCATATGTGCCATTATATTATGCCTACTAATAGCTACCATATTAGATGGCAGGTTCTACAACTAAAACCATACAAGTCACATATTGTTTCTTTGGATTTCCAACAAATGGTCAGGCCAAGGAACTTCCCATTGCCACATGAGAATGCCTCTGGAAAGACATCCCCGAGAACCAAACCGGAACTCTGCCAACACAAGGCCGGGTTACCCCTAACTGGGTAACTACTAACACGAGCACGCCATTCCCCGATCGTAAACGACCTTTCTCACGGGATCCCGAAAACCAACAACCACAAAGTAATAAATTCGCAGTAACCACATAGGTTAAATATCTGGGCTCCATACCATGATACAACCTCTATCCAGAAGGAAATGTACATACCCTAAAGGGTGCTACCCCTCATAACCTTGTCGCATCTTTCCTGTTTTGACCATTTCCGGGGTGTGAGGTTCGATGAAGTCACGTCCACAAAAACATACTTTATACAAAAGCCATGCTTTGGGTCAACAAATGATCAACACAATGATCACCAAGATAGACGATCAAATAAACGATCCTATCACAATAATCAACACAATGATCATTTCAGCAACACTCAGCATGTCACATTACCAAATTGGGAATATATCGCTGATAACTTCAACTATATAACCTCTGAGCTCGTACGTCTCAGAGAAGGGTGTTAAGCTAAAAGAATAAATTCTCCGCCACCAACAGAAATATATTTGAAAGAAATCGGCTTTACATTCTCAACTTGTAATGTCAGACACACAATCCATACAAGTTTGTTCCGGGCTCGAACAAAACCGAAGGCACTTACAAAGAAGTCCTTGCAATCCGGATATTCACAATCCTGATCGGATTCACCATCACATATGGAGAACTCTATACCGTAGCTACTCGGTGCAGAGTAAATCGACAGGTCATCCTATCGCTCTCGCAAATACCGGGTCTTCAACACCGATCTTCAATGCAATTATAACGACGTATCACATATTCGGAATGGGTTATACGACCCCATGGTCCTTTCCCGGTTAACCCGAATAGTGAGCGCTTATTTAAAAATAAGTGTAGCATTCACATTCAAACAAATCACATCAATTACCCATTCACAGGGAAATATTGATAGTCGGTTATTGAACTATCACTGGATATGCACACATCACCAGTTTCCAAATAATTTTCCAAATTATTTATTTTCCAAAAATATCTTCACTAGATATATAATTTCAATACTTCAAAAATAAATCAACATTTATTTTTAAACCCATTTTCCAATTTCATTTATAAATTCAATAGTGAATTTACAATCCAAAATATCTATGAATATTCGATTTCAATTATTCATTTCAATATTCCTTTTCAATTTATCTTCAAAAAGATAAATTCTCAAAATATTCACTTTATATTGGAAAACATTTCCATACTTATTTATTCATAAGTAATTCACAAATTTTATTTATTTTCAACACTTAGAAAATATTCAATATACTTAAATCGAGATTAAGTATATATTTCACTCTTTAAGGAAATCATGCTCTTAAACATATTTATTTGGGCCAAAACGAATGTTGCGTAAAACATCGTTACGACAACCCAAAAATTTACTAGTATAGGGATTCGAAATTAAAATAGATATATAAATCCCAATACTATACAAATCATTTCCTTTCGGAAATCATTTACTATAACAACAGTGTTATAGTCCATCATCTCCTTTTATTTCTCGAAAACGTCTATTTCAAAAATTAATGTTGAAATCTATGGTTTCGAATCTCAACACATTTTAAAACATTGTTCGATCGTTTTAATTCAATTTCAATATCACATTCAAAACAATTTCTTTAACATCTTATTCACTATTCAAAAACGTGAATATACTACGTTAACAATTTCATCCTTTTATTCATTTTAATTCAAAGGATTATTCACAGTCAAAAATGTGAATATAACTCCATTAATAAGTTTCAACAATTTACTTATCAAAATAAGTCATTTCGAATTTATAAAACCACGTTTATAAATTCCATTTCTATTTATTTATAAAAACTTCCTTTTTATAAATTCTTTTATTAACCTATTCCAGTTTATAACTCAATTATAAACTAAAAATTCACATTATAAGTTAAATGCTTATAAAACGATTATTTTACAAAATCGTTCTTTTTAACTTTCCAAATTATAAATCTTATAACTTATAAGATTCATTCATTTATCCAAAATCATTATTTTAATAACTTAATAAATTTTATAAACCTATTGCTTATAAACTTCCATTTATAACTTCACCGTATAAATTCTATAAATTTCAGTCTTTAATGAAATTCATTTTCACTTCATTCAAACACTTATAAAAACTCGTTTTATAATGTCCATATTTCAATTTATAAATATCCATTTATAAATCTCTTAATATAAATCAATTTATATTATTCTTTTTAAACGTCTTTAAATTCCTTTAAAAACTTCTTCCTTTTGATTCATAAAATAATTAAATTTTATAAATCCTATATTTCAGCTTTTCATAATAAATTCAAAAATTCCGATTTAACTATTTTATAAATTCATTAGCATCATATTCTCAAAAATCAGTTTTTAACTATATTTCTCAAAAATCATAATTTTTATAACTTTAAAAATTATAACGTTTATTTATTTAAAATGGATCAATTCCAAAATATTATATATTCTCAAAAATCACTTTAAAAATCATTTTAAAATCCCAAAATCTGGGTCCAATGATGCTACACACCAAATAGTCAATCACGACAACAACGATATCATATATCGTATATGATAGTCAATCAAATATCAAAATATCTGAAATTAAATAAAAACTGTTGAGGAATCCAGTTGGATCCCTCCAACCTGTTTTCCTGCATCCAAAAACATTAGCACAATACCAATTTCGCTCCAGTACGAAATTATCGCGGTACATGTTCTTATTAAATATTATCCGCTTAATAGACGGCGCAATAGGGTCTCATCCGCTAAACAAAAAATGCGGGAAATCAATAACTCCAATATATACATATGCCAATATATATATATTGCTATTATATATAATACCAATTTCACTGTTTATGAAATATTCGCGGTATATGTTTTTATTAAATAACATCCGCTTACTAACGGCGTATAATGTCTATTTTAACAATCAATATATATCAATCAACATTCAAACATGCATTCAAATATTTTAAATCTAACTATTTAAAATAAAATCGAAACTGATTCGATTGAGTGAGAAGTTCTCACCTTGGTTTTATTTTCCGTTTTAGCGATTTATTTCGAATAAAATTAAACGGACGTTTAATTTTACCCAAAATTCTCTCTAACTCCAAACGACTCCAAACCATCTCCATCGCGTAGTGCTCGTCCATACGATTCCAACGCAACTGGTTTCGCGCGTTTTCGACCTCGTATGAAAAAGTTATGAATATTTGAAGATCGTACACGATTTTAAACTATAATTACAACATAAATAAACTAATTTAAACCTATGCTAATCCTGGCCATGCATAGCAGATCCAACGCACCTCACTTCATCTTCTCTCACGCGTGCGTTTGCCTCCAGTAAACAACGCAAGGCCGAACCCATAGCACTCGATTAGGGTTAAATAATACTACCACCACACTCGACTATACTTCATCACGTCGCCACCACGTCGAAGCTCATCACGTGCTCTTTCTTCGGCCATAAGCATGGCACACTCGGCCCCCTCTCTCCCTATGAAAACGCATGCGCAGGTAGGGTCGAACGCAGCCCAATAACTCGGCCTATGGTCGATAACAACGAACTCCACCGTACGGATTTAAAGCTCTCGCAATGCTCTTCGATTTTGTAGTTGAAAGATTTTGCAATCGATGCATGGATTTGGAGATTTTTGGGGATGAAGATGGGAGCATTTCTGGCCTTAGAAATAGGGGGAGGCGGCTAGGTTAAAAAATTAGGGTTTTAGTTATTTTTTTATCAAATTATGAAGGTGGTGGGTGTATTTATAGAGAATCGAACGACACTATTCATCCGGAAATTCCGAACTCCGATTTACGCGCCGAAGCTGACGTACCTAGGGTTTATCCCGCGTTTCGGACACAATGGAACAGGTTTCGGAAGCTAATTCGGAAGTATGTGCGAGTTATGGCTGTAAACGCTCGATTTGAATTAAACCGATTTAAGTCGATTTCTAGGCGTTTTAATTCCTACCGGACAAACCGTAAATCCAATTGACTTGAAATTTGAAACCTTACAATAATATAACATTATGGATCCGATGAAACTGGTTTCGTCGAAATCCGAGACTTTTTGAAAAATGGCTATTTTGACTCGCCAAATTTAAATTAAAAACGATTCGATGCGTTTCGAGCTGCCACGATCAAACGGTAACTCCGATTGACACGAAATTTGAAATCCGGTAATAACTAACTATTACGGATCCAATGGAACTAGTTTCGTTCAATTCTGAGACTGTTCAAAAATTGGCTATTTTCACTAGTCGATTTTAATATTAAAATATTCAATTTTCACAATTTAACTTTTAATTCGATTTTAAAAGTTCTAAAACATCATTCTAACTCCCATATGATAAAATAAAATTTTACAAATCATTTTCAATCAGATTTAACTATATTTTCAATTATTTCCATAATTTAACATATTAAATTATCGATTTAAAAATCCAATTAAATCCAATAATTCAAATTAAAATTTATTTGACTTATAAATTCACTTATTAATATTTAAAATTAATTAAATATTCAAATTTTAATTTCTAAAAATTCTGGGTCGTTACATTGCATATAATTAAGTCCAAACTAATTTTCAAAATAAAATTAGTAGATAGAGTATAACTATTTAAATAACTATTTTCTAAAACAATTATTGATTAAAACTTAGAAATAATCATTTCTATATCAACTTATCAAATCTTCACTTAAAGGATTTAAAATAATTTAAGAAGTTAATTTCTCCAAAGTATCCTTTTCAAAGCCAATTCCAGAATTATATATATATATATGTATGTATGTATGTATGTATGTATATATATGTATATGTATGTATGTATGTATCTTGCAAAGCTATTCAGAAATTTTATTCGGCTTTCCAAGGAGAATACACTTTCATTTCAAAATGGTTCATTTAAACCAATTAATTAAATCCTTACCGATTTACTTTAATTTTACGTTCCAAATCCGTAATTGATTTCCACGCTTCAAAAATAAATCAATGTTTATTTTTAAACAAATTTTCCTTTTCTTTATAAGTTCCATGTGAATTCACATTTCTAAAATATCTATTGATATACAATTTTCAAGTTGATTTCAGATATTCACTTTCAACAACAATTCAATTTTTTCAATTGATTTCAAAAAAAACCAAATCAAATTCCATATTGATTTTCCAAGAAATTAAACACCAAGTGGATTTCATTCTAATCTCAAATTGAAATCAATTTCTACTAAACCCAAATCAATTTTCAAATTGATTCTAAATTCTTTTCAAAACACCAAATAAATTTCCAAATGGATTTTCAAACGATTTACCTTTTAAAAATAAATTCCTTTTAAAGGAAACAAATTCTTCATTTTTCAAACTCTTTAAATCCGTATTTTGAATAAATTCTTCAACCTTTGAATAATATTACACGAAATCCATTTGTTAAAGCTTATCCCATATTTTGAAATTTTATTCAACAAGATTAAAAATAAAACTTTATAATTTTAGAATTCCTTCTTTTAAATTTACCCAATTCTCAAAAATAAATTTTGATATAAACTTTCAACCTGAATTTTCAAAAATCAGATTTTATTTATTTCCGGCGTCTAACGATACCAAAATTTTTATTAGGCTAAATTTTAGCCTTCAATGATTTCAATTACAAAGATAATCACACAGAAATTATAAAAAATCAACATACAACATTGAAACAAATTCGATTATTTGAGGAATCCAGTTGGATCCCTCCAACCTGTATCCCTGCATCCACAGATGTTAGCACAATACCAATCCCGTTTCAAGATGGGATATCGCGGTACATGGGTTTATATAAATATTACCCGCTATTATACAGCGTAATAGGGTCTCATTCGCTATATAATGCGGGAAATCAACTCCAAGTACATATATAATACCAATTCCACTTCGAGATGGAATATCGCGGTATATGTGTTTAATATAATAACGTCCGCTTAATATGCGGCGCATAGGGTCTATTTCAATACAACAGATAGCAATTTATCATCTAAGCGTACAATCAAGAACTTTTAAATCTAACTATTTAAAATTTAAATCGAAACAAATTCGATTGAGTGAGAAGTTCTCACCTTGCTTCCAATAACAGTTGTAGTGTTTCGTTTCGAATAAAATTAAACGAACATTTAAGTTTACCCAAATTCACACCAGCTCCAATCAACTCCAATCCAGCTCCATCACGTAATATTCGTCCATACGAACCCAACGCAACTCGTTTTGTTCAAAACGGACCTCATATGAAAAAGTTATAGCATTACAAAGTTTATACGATTTGATAAAATAAAATTTCAACTTTTTATTTTTTTATTTTTAAACCTAAGTTCATCTTGGTCGTTCATATCAAGCTTGAAATCAAGGCCACACACATCCTTCTTCTCCCCCCAGTAAATAAACGCGAACGAACCAACCCAAAGTTGTTCGAAACCCTAGATTAGCGTGCCCAACCCAATGATCGAGACTTCGATCGAGCACCATCATTTGAATCGTCGAAGCAAGCTCCAACCTCGGCCCAAATGACGTAAAGCTCGGCAGCTCCCTCCTCTCGAAAAAATGCGCACGTAGTTCGGCCGTTCAAACCCATATTCACGTCGATCCACAGCCCTGTTCTCGATCACAGCCGTTGGATATAGAGATCTTGATGCACTGTACCACTTTGCAGAAGAAAGTTTTACGAATTGGTTGATTGATTTGAAGAAAATGAGGGAGGAAGTGGGGAAGATTTCGGCCGTTAAAGAGTAGAGTGGCGGCCTGAAACCCAAGCTTGGTTTTAATGAAAATAGTGAAAAATAACGTCCTTATATAGAAAATTCCAAAACACTATTCATCCGAAAATTTTCCGAACTCCAAACGAAGCGTGTCACCTGGCGTTTATAATGTTTTACCCCTATTCCGAACACAATGAATATATATCGGAAGCCAATTCGATCATATTTGAAAGATAGGTTTTCAAATCGACTATTTTAAATTTAAAATTCACTTAAACCGATTTCTACTCGTTTTAGCTTGCCCCGGGCAAACCGTACATCCGATTGACATGAAATTTGAAACCTTATAATAACATAACATTGCGGATCCAATGAAACTAGTTTTGTCGAAATCCGAGACTGTTTGAAAAATGACCATTTTTACTCGTCAATTAATTATTAAAATATTCAATTTCTGCAAATTAACTTTTAATTCAATTTTAAAAGTTATATAACATCGTTCTAACTCTAGTATGATTTAATAAAACTTTAAAAATCAATTTTAATCATATTAAACTAAATTTTCAATTATTTCTGTAATTTCAAATATTAAATTATCGATTTAATTATCCAATTAAATCTAGATATTCGAAATATAATTTATTCGACTTACAAATTTTACTTGTTAATATTTAAAATCAATTAAATATACGAATTTCAAATGACAGAAATTCTGGGTCGTTACACTAGTCATTCGAACATTGAGATGGTGATAACTTTAATATTTGCTTGACATAATTAGGAATTAAACAATACAGCCATTTAAGTTTTCTCCATGTATTAATTCACCTAGTTGTTTCATGATGACAGGGTTGGCAATGTATGATGCCATGCAGTATATTCAGTCTCCACTCTCTATGTTGGCCATGTGAATTTTTGTTCCTATTTTTTTAGATTTTGGAAAAGCTTTGAAAGGATTTACATTTAGACAAATAGGTGTACATGTTTTTGTCGATTGGTAAGTATAGTAATAATCTTGTTCAATGCAAGTTGCCCCTTTGACATCCTTTCGGCTTAATTATATGAATACTGCTATTATAATTAGCTCTTTATTATAATTCGGTTACAATCTGAGTACACATTGCAGGATCTTATGCTTGAAAAAACTCAACTAGATTGCACTCATATGCTAATTCATATTGCATCTTACGTGTGTACTATTGGACTCAACTGGATTCTTAAGCACTCAATTAGATTGCACTCATATGCTAATTCATATTGCATCATACGTGTGTTCTATTGGACTCAACTGGATTCTTAAGCACTCAACTAGATTACACTCAACTGGATTCTTAGGCTATTCCATATAGGCCAACTTCATACATCTGTACTATTGGACAAGTGGTTGGGAAGATTGTTACTTAGCACAGTCAATTTATCTCTTTGATTAGTACGTGTCTATATTTATATTGACGTATATTATGGATTTAGTTATGTTTTGTAACAAAATTATTGTGGAATATGTGAGTATATGATTTTTGTTTGATAATAAAAAACATATATATATTCATTTAAATGTATTTGTTAATGTACTATTTTATTTTTCATAGATTAAATAAATATTTGTTGAATAAAATAAATTACACAGAATTTGAATGGAATTTGAATTCAAACAGAAATTTTATTCAAACAAATATTTATTACAATCTTGAATAGTACAAATTCAAGCTCTCACTATACATATACCTTTTTTGATTACATCACAATTCAGTTTACATAAATTCCTCACTACATATCACTCGCACTCGTAGTTTTATATTCAACTTCATTCCAGTTTGAATCCATCATCTAATCAATCTGCAAAAATATTCACTAACGCAGTAAAATTGAAAAAGAAATATTTTTGCAATATAAAATAAAATATGATTTTTGAAAATATGATTTGCCTCAGTTATTTGGGTTGTTCGTCATTGTTCACATTTGAATTCATCACACACGAACAATATGACATGCACAGTGTATCACTGTACATGCCATAAAGTCGTGCACATAGATATATACACTTGATAACGCTACAGGGACAGGTGTGCACAAGGTCAAACCCAAATATACAGACAGGTTCAACTCAGGTGCAATATATTCAAAATCTCGTCAGCAGCACAAGGTCAAACCCGAGTTTTTGAAACTGGATTCAACTCAAGTGAAATTTCAAAAATCAACATGAAATAAATCAAGTTTAGTGTGGCAATGCACCAACCTGAAATTCAAGACCACAAAGGCAGTGCACAAATGAATATTGCAACAACCAAGACCACGATTATTCACAACAAACATGAGCGCAACAATGTAACAAACAATAGAGATCAAGCTTAATGTCGAGAGTCAGTGATGAAAATGCAGACCAAATGCAAAGTGGAACAGTGACAGCAGTTTTTGAACAAGAACACCACTGACCAGAATACAAAGATAGGAAAACATGCATGCAACATGGTGAACAAGACACAGTGAAGAACAAGTGCAATTCGAATTGAAAAAACAGTTTCAAGTGACAGCAAGCTTCAACCAAGTGAAAATGCTCAATGCACCAAGTACAGGTCGAAATAGTACAGAGCCAAGTACAAAGGATAACCAGAGTTGTACATCATGGAAGACCACCAAGTACAACAATGCACAAGTGACACAACGAACATGAAGCAGTGCAAACCACAATGAAGCTGTACAAGAATACCAGACACGAAAGTATGGAGTGCACAAGTGCAGACGAACAAAGGCTACAAACAAGTAGCAGTGTGCAAATGAAGCAACTAAAGGCAACATGACCAAAAGATCAGAAACAAACTAACATGACATCAAACAAATGCAAGTGACTCGAGCAACATGTACAACAACAAGTCCAGCTACAATAAGCAGTGCAGTAACGAGTGAACAGAAGTTCAAGGCAATAGAGAACATGCGTGAAGAACAACAACAGCCTCAACATACACAATTAAGTGACATGACAATCTCAGTACAACTCAATGTCAGGCACACATATATATGAAGCAACACAAGTGCAAATTCGAAAAGCACATGAAAACAACAAGTTCAACTGAAATGAAAACAGTTTGAAGAAGACTACAATATCAAGTACATAAAGACTACAATACATAAGTCCGTGCAGTGATACATGGAATAACATAAACAAGTTCGAACAACCAAACAACATCATATTCACGAATGTAATGTTCAAGTGGAAACCAGTGAAGATAGCCAGAGACGAAGACAGGGATAAACACAAAGATGGTTGAAGCCATGTCAAAAGCAGGTGTTAACCAAGTCAGAAATCAACGCAGTACAAAAATGGAAATTGCCGAAAAAAATGCAGATTCGTGAATGTATACAGTCAAGAAATTCAAGTGCGTACTGTTTGAAAAAATCAAGCAAATTAAAAGAGGAAAGTCTCTGCCATATTAATCAAGGTAAATCAAACGCTTCAAAAACAAAGCCGTGCGCATCAAATCACAGAGAGCAAAAATTAGGAAAGTGATGAAGTCACGTAAATGAATACGAACAAATTCAAGGGTCTCGAATTCATATAAATACCAGCACCCAATTATCATCATAGGCATCGAGTTCAGGCAAGCAATTTAACCAGCGACGAAAGAAAAATTACATACCGCAACAACGAACTCGAAAAACAGAGGAGTAACGCAAAGTAGAGAATCAATCATAAGTGAAACAGCGAGCTAGTGCAATGCAAATCAGAATCGATCATCAGAGAGCCGCGAACAAGTCAGAAAGCAATAATTTTGGAAGCAAGGAATAAAAGAGCCGAAGCCCTAATTTCAGAAAGAGGATCGGCCGCAAATTTTTCAATAGCAAAAGAAAAAGAGAACGGGCCGGCCTTGTTAAAGGAAAATTGGTTTTAAGAATTTATTCTTTATTTTATTAAGGGTGTTTATTTGTTTTAGTTTTATTTTCTTTTCGAATCAAGTCTTGGTAAATCACCACCTAGGTTGTAGGTAGTGTCAGATTGTCTAGTCGGAATTAGTTCAGTGAGCAGGGTGTGCGAGTTTGCAAAACTCTATAGGCGGGAGCAAGGGTTTGCGAGTTTGCAAAACTCTATAGGCGGGAGCAGGGGTTGCGAGTCTATTAGAGTGTTTGTAAGCGGGAGCAGGGTTTGCGAGTCCGTTAGAGTGTTTGTAAGCGGGAGACTGTTTAATTCTAATAGAAATCTAGGAATGCAGCAGTAGGCAGGGGTTGCCGAAGTTGGGTAAATTTTGTGTGTGATTTACTTTTAAGCTTATTTATTTCTGCAGTTTGTTAATTTCTGTGTTTTAAATCGAGAAAATTTGCTATAACCCTATTCACCCCCACTCTAGGGTTGATCTAGATCCTACAAGTGGTATCAGAGCAAGGTATTTTTCTTTAACTCTAGAGTCATGAATCCACCAAATAATACTTTTGTTGAGGGTCGTTCCAATATTATTCCTTCTATTTTCGATGGAACAGATTTTTTGAACTGGAAATTGAAAATGGAATTTTATTTAAAATCTATTAATATTAAATGTTGGGATATTATTAAAAATGGGTGTGATATAACAAATAAGGAAATTATCTCGATTAATGCTCTTGCTATGCATATATTATATTCTCATATTAATCGTGATAATTTTTATTTCGTCTCTCATTATGAAAATGCACAGAAAATCTGGAATACTTTGGTGCAATATATGAAGCAAAAGTCAACAGCAATGAGATGTCCTCCACAACCGACTCAGTTAAAGAAATGTGCTTAACAGGAGTGTTAAATAGCAGTTGTGATGAGGATGATGATGATGGAGCAGCCGAGCTGGCATTACTAATAAAGAAATTCAAAAGGAGGAACCGAAAATACGGAAATCCAGCTCTAAATCAAAAATTAAAAAACAGAGAGCACAATATGAAGCCAAGCGAGGTATCAAAACTCACTCACTCTGAATTACTTATTTATTTCCACGAAGTGAATGGCTGTTTTGAATGACTTAGGGAGAAGTATGCCAAACTTGAATCAAAAAAAGACACTCTGATAGAATTAAATGAACAACTTGAGCAATTAGTTAAAACCTATCAAAGTAGGATCCCTATGTGTGATAAGTGTCCAACATTCGAAGAAGAAATTAAAAAATCAGAAATTAATATAAAATCACTTGAAAATGAAATTCTGATTTTGAAAGAGAACGAAAATACTAGGAGAGAAAATTCTATCAAAAAGTGCAACAATTATTGAACAAAAATGAATCTCTCAAAATACAAGTCCAACAATTGTCAATAACTTTAGATAAATTTTCAAAAAGTGAGAAATCGTTGAATCTGCTATTAGGGAAGCAAACTGTTAATACAGCTAGACAAGGACTTGGATATAATCAATCTGAAAATTTTGAAAGCGATATTAATCAAGAAAATTCCATGTGCACAATTTGTAGAAAATATGGACACGGTCACAATAATTGTTGGTGTAGACCCAAACATGTGAAAACCATACCAATTAGGGTTCCAAAAGGCACGAATATAAAGTCTCTCAAAGTTAAACAAATTTGGGTGCCAAAAGGAACATATATAAACAGTTTTGGGTCTCCACAAAATTATTTTTCTAAATCTTCTGCCACTAACAACCATGGACCTATAAAAACAAACAGGTCACATAAATCTTTTCCCGTGTAGGTGTGGTGGCAGGCTAAGGAACAACAACTGTGACGACCCGGAATTTTTAAGCCCTTTAAATCGGAATATTTAATCGATTTTGAATATTCAATAGTATAATTTTAACTTGAATAACGAGTATCACAACTTATTTGATAATTTAAATTATTGAAATAAATGATTAGAAGTTGGGTAAAATACTGAATCTGGAATTCTAAGCCTATTAAAAATAATTCGAAGGCTTACAAAATTTATATTGATAGTGTTGAGAATAATAGAAGTTTTCAAATTGAATTTGAACATTGATTTGTTCAGTTTTAAAATTTTATCGTTTAAATTGAATTTGAAAATAGCCTTCCGAGGCACAGTCTCGGAATTGGACGAAATTAGTTCCATTGAGTCCGTAATATTGAATTATTATCGGATTTCAAATTTTGTAGCTTTTGGAGTTGTTGTGGGAGCGTACGATATATAAACGCATTGAAATTTGCGTTGAGTACTGTAGCTAGCATCGCGTATAGGGTTTTAAATAAAAAAAACTAGCGTTACCTTCTCCAATACGCTTCCTAGTTTAATAATAAATTAATAAGAGATATTTTCCTTCGTTCAAAGTTGAAAGCCGAACCCTAAATTAAACTAAAATGGCCGAAGCTCTCATTTTCGTTTTCGTCATCTTATTTCTCCAGTTCGATTCTCGTGTTAATAAAAAAAAAGAGATGAACGCGACTGACACGCACGAGAGCGTGCGCGATTGAAGCGACCGCGATGGCGAATCGGGGGAAAATGGAGCTCGCGATGGTCGGTAGTGGCTTGGAGGGGCGACGCGGGTCGAAGTGGCGCGCGAGGCAACTAGGGTTAGGGCACGAAGGGCTAGGGCTTGTGAAGCATATTGGTTTGGTTCGATTCATCTTCGCCGCCACTCGAGGCGATGGAGTAGAAACGTGCGAGCTTGTACGCTCGCTCGCGAGATCCGAAGTTGTATGTTCATGTGGTTTTGGGATGAGATAGGCGACGGTGGTGTCTAGATGATGGATGGTGGGCGTGCGTCAGTGAGGGGAAGGAGCAGTTCATGGCAATTGTGGTTTTAGGGGAAGCCGAAGGTGTGGTCTTGAACCTGCAGTGAGGTATATTCGATTTAAGTTTAATATATCTCTATAACTATGTATGATTAAAATATATATATATATATATATATATATATATATATATAATTAAATTACAGTAAGGGAAAGTTTACAAATCAGATTTTTCTATATGTATTAAAGAAGGAAATTCGTACACTCACAGGAATTTCATTTGTTTTTGCTGTTTACAGAAGAAATACAAGTATGAATAGATATATAAATACGCTTACATGTTTTAATAAACTTAGATAAATAGAAAGTTAATTTTTATTCATTGAAAATAGAATTGAAAGAGTAAATATACATAAATACCTATTTTCATTACTAGTAATTTTAAGAAATTAAGTTCAAATTTAAATTGTTAACCAATTGAATTATTAAGTGGTACATAATGTTTCAATTTTTATTTCAAATATTAATAAAACCATCTAATATTTATTCAAGGTTAAAATCTGAAAGGAAGCAAGTCGTGATTGGATTTTGATTGCAAAATCAAAGGTGAGTTAATCTTACTCAGTTTAAATTTAAATTCAAGCAATTAAATTTAAATAGTTGTTTGAATGGTTGAATTGAATGATCTGTTATAGTATAGTATATTTAGAAATTGGTATTATATGTTGTGCTAACGTCTGTGGATGCAGGGAAAACAGGTTGGAGGGATCCAACTGGACCCCTCAATTTTATTTAATTATTTAATATACTCTGTTCTGAATATGGATATCCTGTAATGAAGTATGTGAAATATTGAATGCTATGGCTTGTTCGTTATAATCGGGCAATAATGAATTACCAGGTATATAATTTGAGTTTGGGAATGAAAATAAAAGAAGTGATATTGTAAGTAAAATAATTATAGAAAAGTTGAATAAATTTATGAATGAACTGGGAAGGAAAATTTAAATAAACATGAAATTAATGAAACTTAAACTTCTATGTTATTGTTTAAAAGATACAAGCATTTATTTTAAATTTAGGATTTAAATTATTTAAGAAGAGTAAAGAATAAATTGGGAATAACCTGAAATTTGTATATTTCAGTCAAAAGATTTAAAATCAAACAACAAATAATGATAATAAAAATAAAGTCCATAATTAATGAATTTTGAAATGAACCGAGCAAGTAAAGAAATTTATTTCAAATAGAATGAATTGGAAATCAATTCGGGAAATTGATTTAAGTGCTTGAAGTTGGAATTCTCTCTGGATGGCCAAGTACACGTTTTTTAAAGTAAATTTGTAAAAATAAATTAAATGTTTTTTTTAAAGTTGTTTTTAAAGAAAGCAAGCTTTGTAGAAATTTATTATTTCTAATATTTAATTTCTAAAGCAAGTATTTCCTTTTAATATATTATAGCATTAATTATTTAAAAGTGACTTAGTATTTGTTTTAAAAGTGGAAACCTGGTTTTATATTTTATAAAGTAACCTTATTTTCTCAAATTCATATATTACGTATTTTTAAAAAATTATTTAAGTAGTTTTATCCTAAATGTTTTAAAGTATATACTTCAAAGTAAAGTGTTTTAAATTAAAAAATCTATTTTTGTGCTTGGTGATTTCAGAGGAGATAGAAAATATTTGGGAAAGTTTATCCTGGAAAGAAGAATGGTTTTGAAACTGTTTTCAAAGGGTTGAAAATAGAAATATATCATGTGTAGATATTTTGAGATAAATAAATAATTTGGGGAATTATTAATTGTTGGATGGATGTTTGTGTATATTAATTGGTAGTTAAATAACCGACTATCAATATTGGACAAACTGCGTTGATCGTTTCGAAGAGACCGGGATCGAGATTTATTTCTGGAAAACCACTTCGATCCGGTTTGTACGTTTCGTGAAAACGATTTTGGATACAAAGATGGAGCAGTGAAGTGCAAGGGCTAATCGCTACTAATCCTGAGGATATTTCCAAAATGGATGTAGTAGGAACAGTGCCTTCGGTTCCGTTCGAACCCGGGTTGGCCTTGTATGGATGAATGCTTGCGAAACATCGTCAGGTGGACGATGGGCATTCTAAGGGATATATTCTAAAAAGGTAACGCTTAGCCTCAAGCCTCATCAACCGGGAATGACTGAAAATCAGGGGTTATGCAGCAAGGCTAGGTGGGTAGCACCCAAGCAGGGTGAGGTCATTCTAGTCTAGATGTCCCTTTTTATTTCGGCTTAGTGGGCAGTTGCTGATTCCAATCGCGGAGTGATCTCACTCGGGACTATCCAGTAAGGGATGGTTCCGGCCTTGTGTTGCAGGGGAGCGGGAGTACTCCTCGGTACGGTGATCTAGGCCCCGTCCTGTGACAGGTGGTACCCCAGTGCCTAGTCATTGTTGGAAATCCATTCTCCCTATGAGCCTTGTACGAGTTTTGTTTGTATTACCCACTCTGTGGCTAGTATCTGGAATTTAATCATGTAACAATTTCGGCTATTTTATAAGTATTTGTATATAGACCCTATTATAATATCAGAGGATTTCTATAAAAATTGTTTTAGCTATCGTAAGGTAAAAACCCGACATGTTTATTTGTGGCGTGGTCTTACGAGATGCTTTTGTTTTCAAGGGATTTTCGAAACTTTAATAATCAATTGTGTGTGATTTTCTCACGCTGGTATTCCAGATTGACTCGGGTATTATTTAACTGTAATGCTCGGGTCAGACCGATTACTATAGGATACAGGATTTGATGCTATGGAGCTCAGGAGACGAGCTGGATGACGACGTACTTTTATATATATATATATATTCCGCTGTATTGAGTTGCTATGTATTCATTTGTATGATATTGATGTTGAGCTGTGATTGATGTACTCTGATGATGTAATATATAAACAGATATATTTGATTTTGAGTAAAGATCATTTATTATCTATTATATTTTATTCCGCTGTGATGGTTAGATTCTGGTGTTGTTTTATCTACTTTCTTCTTCTACCTCTTCTACTTTAACCCAAATGGTTCGTATTTCAGTACAACTTGAGTTGATTGTTATAGAATAGTGTTGACTCAAGGGGTACGGATTTGCGGGCCGTTACACTTGGTATTAGAGCTTAGGTTGGAGATAACCTTGGCTCTGGTGGGAATTACTCATTTAAATTAGAGTCTATAGTACTCTAAAATGAGTTTGAGCGTATTAATAGATATGAGCGCGTATTTGTTAGTGAATATAAATTGTTTTAATATTGTGTTGATTGGTTTATTGAGTGGCATATGAACCTTCGTCGGCACAGTCTGGACAACTGTATCGAAGGGGTTTCTAAACACTTGAAGAGAGCAATCGACACGGTATTGTTTTAAATGTGGGTAAATGTAATAATTTTACCCAAAATGTATTTTGATATATAGAAAAGTTTTTGTAAACTATTTAGCTAATATATGGTTGCTTGGATATTAGGAAATGATAATATTAAGGTATTATCATTGCTAAGTGAAAATTTAACTAGAAATTTGTAAATATAACCCAAGTTTAAGGGAATAAATTCCTTATAAAATGAAATTTATAAATATGAAGTATAAATGTATGAGCATAAGCTGTGCAAATGAATTATAAATGTAAATTATAAATTGAAATATAATCAAATGAGAATTTGTATAAGCATAAACTATATAAATGCATTATGGTTGAAATTTGAATTAAAACAGAATTTGAAATTTTAAAACCCCGGAGATTTTGGAAGTGGTTTGAAGATAAATAGTAATATTGTTGTTTTTGGGGTATTTCTGAAAGGAAATTGTTTCAAATAAATTTTGGAAAGTGAGATAGCATTGAATTCACTTCAGTCACTGGAAAAATAACTTCGGTGATGACTGCAGCATCATCGATGTTCATTTTCGAGTTTCTGCCAAATTGATTTGTTCAGAAAGGTTAGTTGTTTTTGAAAATATCAAAGGAAATTTGTTGGGAATAAAACCAGGATTTGGTTTGACTTTTGAGAAATGTGATTTGAAATGTTGGGGATTTCGAAATGATTTAAAACCAAAAGCCGAGAGTTTAAAAATCCCGATGAGATAAATTGTAAGCTTATAAAATTGAGATGAGTTTTAAATTAGGAAGGAAATATAGGCTTTGAATGTTGGAATTAAAATTTAAAGTGAGAAGTTGTAAAATTGAAATTAACATGGATTGTAGAATGAAATTTAACTGGATTGAAATTGATCGAATAGGCTGAAAATAATATCCAGCTGTATTCGAATCAAGTTGGAATCGAATTGAGTTAAATAAAACTGAGTTAAAATAAAAATTGAATTGGAATAAGGATCAATTAAGTTATTAAATGAAATTACATTTTTACCTGGATAACTGGGAAATAAGTTGGATAAGAATTAGATTGAGTTAAATAAATCAGAATGACTTGTAAAAGAATTAAAAATCCATGAAATAAAAAAAATATGCTTGATTATAAATAAGCATAAGGCTTGGGTTAAAGAAAATGAATATATTCAAGCCTAGAATAAGTGTGATTGTATGAAATATAAGTTGTGACTTGTTAAATTTGAAGGTGAGATAGAAAACCCAAAAATAAATATCTTTGGTGAATTGGAAAATAAACAGAAAAGCCAAACTTGAATTATAAAATAATGTGAACTTAGAAAATTAAGTGAAGTGATATTTGTAAATAAAATCAAGTATTGTACCATACATAGGAGAGAACTAATTTGTTAATAATTAGTTAATGAAATTGAATTGTGAGTTTATGATGAGGTTTGAAAATAAAACTCAAGTTATAATTAAATTCGACTTACATTGTCGATGAAGAAAATATAATTAAAAGTGGCCTTGAAATTAATTAATTGATTTGTGAATGAAAGTGCAATGTAAGTTAATAAAATTGGATGGTAATTTAAAAGTGAATGGTAATTTGAAAATGGATAATGGATTCAGAACTTGGGTTATAGATTAAAATTTAACTTGGAGTGTTAACAAATTAAATATAATTGGGAATATATCGCATAAAAATGTGGTTTGATTAAAATAGTAATGGTATGAATTGCAAACAAAATCCAAATAAGTGGAAATAAATTGGAAATGGCCTTGTAATAAATTGAATGAGCTAAATCGAAAAAGGTTAAAATGTATAATAATTGATCAAATAAATTTGTAGTTGAAAGGAGATTGGATTAAAAATAGAATCAAGATAAATTGAAAGGAGAACATTTTTGCAAAATGAGGAAGAGCTTAAGTATAAAATTTGAATAAATTGAAGTAAATTGACTTAAGCTAAAGGAATGAAGGAGAGTTGAATTGAATTCAACTTAAACGAAGTTTAATAATAGTGGATTGGATTTAAATAAAGTAAAAATGGGTTTTAATTGAAGTAAACTTCGGTGAGTTGCCGATAATATTTAATGAAATGAAAATCCATAAATAAATAATTGTAAACCATTTAAATTGTTAAGGAATTGAAATAACTTGAGGCAATAAGGAAAATAGAATGTTTCAAGTTTATTAGAATGGTTTAAGTGAATGTGGACAAACTAATTATATTGAATAAATAAATGATGGAATAAATAAGTACCAAATGAAATGTGGTTTAAATAAGTTGAGAAATGGTTATTGAATGAAATAGCTTGGATTGTTTTCGAGCTAAATAAAATAGTTTGGAATAAACAAATATGGAATGAAATGCAAATAAATGGATTGTAAATGAAATTTAAATGGAGTGTGTCGAGATAAATAAATGCTTGTGAATGGATTAAAATAAAAAGGAAATTTAATTGGTAACGGAGGTGGAACCTAAGTTGTTAATGGTTTTGAATGGACTAGTTTGGTTAATGAAATTGAAATGCAATGAAACTGAGAATATATGGATTGTGAATAAATCCGAAATGGAATAGAATTAAGCGTAAATTGAGTTGGAGTCAATTTAAATTGATTATAAAACTCAAGTGCTTATTTATTCACATAAATCTCGTCAAATTGCAAAGAATAAATTTTCATTTGGTGTAAATAGAAGTAATTAAAAATTCTATTAGTTGATAGTAGTAAAACAATTTGATTTTGAAAGCAATTGAATTAAATATGAGATCAGTTTGCTTAAGAATAAATTAAATGTTGGTGATTGAGTTTTAAACCATTCAAATTGATGAGATTGTATATGAATGGATTGAAAACCCCTCAAATTGAATGAAAATGGTTTGTAAAATAATTGGAACAGTTGAATTAGCATGGAAACTATATTAATTGCTTACGGAAAAATGTTTGGTATGAGTTTCTTTTAGAATTCATATGTTTTAACTATTGTAAACAAGTGAAATGTAGTTAAACTTCATTTATATGGCACTTACATGTTTAAATTGAGTAAGTACAGGTACCTGGGAGCCGTGTGGCTGGATTTAGTTGTGCTATTTGCTAAAAATAATAAGCTGTTTGCTTAAAATGTTAAATAAGGTACGCCTACGCAATTAAAATAGGAAATATGAACTGTTTTTGGTTTTTCCGACCGTGTAGGTCGTTGTATATATATTTATATCTTTTGTCAAATTGCAAAAGCTCCTCCGTACAAAGGAGACTCTGCCAAAAAATTTCAAAAATTTTGGGAGTTAGAAAATTTTTGAAAGATTTTGGAATATTTTGCTAATGACAAAACAATTTTAAACTGGGAATTAAAATAAGTTAGTGAATGAAACTAATTAAAATAATGATATGAATTAGTAATAAATGACAAATAAAATTTATATATTTAGAGTTTAAGATAAATTGAATTCATATGGAAATGAAAGAATCAATTTGAGTAGAAATGATATAAACTGAAGTTGTAAGGTGATAATGAATATAAAAAGCATATTAAATACTTATACCAAACTTAAGAAAGGAATAGTGAATTCTTAATTGGAAATTGATAATATAAATATATTCCAAGTTAATATTTGGATGAATAGATATTGGCATTTTGTGAAAAAAAATCGATAAGATGTTTTGGGAATATTGTGATTGGATACTGGTGCTAAACAGGATATGCAGGTATATAAAAGGGAAAAGAAAATTTGATTTGGTTTCAAGAGATAAATTTGAAATGCTCGACAAAAAGGTATGTATTTAATTTTGGTATGAAATTTGATTGGGATATGGATTGCGCCACTTGGCGTATTGTTTCCTTTTTGGATTTGGGAGGTCGTAGAGCCATTTTGTAGTTGTACCGACCTAGCCGCGCAAAGGAGACGCTGGCAAAAAATTTCGGAAATTTGGGGAGTTAGAAAAATTTTGAGAAATTTTGATAATTCAAAATTTGGTTTTAAATTTAAACTTGAATGGTTAAACAAATGGTATGGTTTGGAACTAGAGAAAGGTTTGGAAATTTAATAAGTATGACAATGGATCTTTTATAAAACGATAGCTGGTAAGATGTTGAACTGTTTGGCTTTGAGAAAAATAGTGACAGGTATTGGATCATACTTCCTAACTAGTAATATCGGGGACGAAATTCTTTTAAGGGGGTGTAACGACCCTGGATTTTTGATCCCGTTTATTTTAATAAACATTTAATCTAAATTAAATGAAATGTTAATTGACCATATTAAAATGATTATGATTTGGAGATATGTCAATTTATTTATTTAAATTGCATTTTTTTTAAGGGGAATTGGACTTTGGAGAGTTCAAAACAAAATCTTTTGATAATATTATAATAAAACTTATTTTTACATAATTGAATCAAAATACTTTCAATATTTTCATATCTAATAATATATGTATGTATATAATTGTAGAATTTTAAATAATAATCATTTCGGGTATTGAATATGGGAATTTAAAAGCTTAAGTATAAAACAATATAAATGATCATAAACATAAACATATCAAATAAGTATAAACCATAATTATAAAATATAGATGTAACTAAAATATAAATATACAAATATAAGTCATAACTTGAAATATAAGTCAAACAAAATACTATGAATCGAAGACTTGTAAAGTCTGGAATACAAATAGAATACAGGTAATGTAGTCAAACAATAACCTGTAAACAATTGCAATGATAAGAAAGATAAGCTAAACATACATATGCAAATAAGTCAGCTGCACTACAAAATGCTAAGTATAAAAAAAAAAAACAAAGCAAACTATATACATATGTTTTCACAAACCAAGTTTGGCTGCTAGTATAAAATAATAGGTGAGTAGAAGGTCATGATTACATAAGCAACAAGTTTTACTTCAAATATAATAAAGAAAAAAATATGCATGGCCGAAATAAGCATCTATGCATAAACTTATAGGAGCTAGGCATAACCTGTAACATGCATATGTACCACAAGATTTTTAATTAATCTTTGAACAGAAAACAAAATTTAAAATAAAGACGGAAACAAAATTTATATGCTGCTGAAACCTATATGTATAAGAAAACAACAGTTTTCACTTCAATATAATAAAAATAGATCATTGTCTGATACAAATTAAACAAAATCTGAAAAACATTAATTGCATGTTATCATAATTAAGGCATAAGCATTAATAAGCACAACTTCTTGTTCAGGAGAGTACTTCAGCCGAATTCTTGTGGTAGTACTTAACCAATGAAAAAAAAATGATGATAATACAAAATATCTTCTAGCCGAAATGTTTGATTTACCTCTGGCCTTAGTACATAATAAAATAAAGCAAATATTATACTAAGTTAAAGCTTGCTCAAGAAGGCATTAAGTTCAAAGTCATATATATGTATGTTCATTTATTCTATCTGTTAATATCATTTATCTCAGTTATTAAAACTTATAAAGTAAAGTTTGGAAAAAAAAAGAAGAATCAAAGAAGTATGAACAAAGTTCATATTATCAAGTTCAAACAGAATTCAGAAAGCAAAGGAAAGTTGCAGGAACTCGAAACTTCAACTGCTGTTTCTAGCATCATCCAACCACCCTTTGTTTCAAGTATTCAACAGTATTTTTTAGTGAGTAAACAAAATTCTTAAAACTTTTAGTTAAATCAAATCCTTATGATGATTGAGTGACTCTGTGGTATATGTTTTACATTTGCATATGATTCTGTGACTTGCATATGCTTCCCTGTTAAGTGAATACAGGGTGAATATTTGAATGAAACTTAAAGTTATTTGCTCCTAAACCATGTTGAGATTTAAATTTTTCAATCAAACCAAGTATTGCAGCTAAAAACCAAGCCTTGAAAACTGTTATAAACATTTTGAAAAGGAATGGTACTGTGATATAGTTTTACAGGTAAACAAGTAAATTTAGTGATAATTTCAAATAGTACCAGAATCTAATTTAAGAATTTATTTTGAATCCTTAATGAGATTGAAGATTTTCAAAACAAAAACAAGGATTTTTAGATCAATATGTAGAGAGCAGTTTTCAGATGAAGGTAATTTATAAATTTCTCCATTCCAGAAAATCCAATCAATAAAAATCAGAGAAATCTGATGTGAAGCAAGTTTGTATATTCGTAATGTTGAGAAAATTGTTAAATAATTTTTCTAATTCATGAAGTAATCGAATGAACATAAAATAGGGTTTTTGTTCAAAGTTACCTGTACTCTGTAGATTTTCGATTTTGGGCATCATAGTGTTATCGAGCTTTCTGTGCTTCGAGGAAGAAGTTGCTGAGGGTCAAGACATGGCATGGGTGGAGAGGTTTAGTCTCTGGCGATGTGGGGTGCATGATGTGGTGGTTTCCGGTGAAGTGCGGCTGTTGCGTGTTCTTGTTTCTGGTGATTTTTCGTGTTTGACCCTATTTCGTATTCATGGGGTTAGATTGTGGGTGAGGAAAGGAATTGGGGTTTGTGGGTGTTGGCGAGGGCCGCTGGAGGTGCGGCTAACCACCGTGCACGTGCACGGTGGCGTTGGAGTTGAGTTGGCGTGACAGAGTGTGGTCGTTTCTTACTTCGGGTCATGCTCGCATGATGATGGGCTTCCTTCGAGTTTTTCTCGTTCGAGTGTGGGTTAGCTTCGCTGCAGTTTTGATTAAGTCATTAATTTTAACTTCTGGAAGAAATAAAAGAAAGAGAGAAGGGGAAGAATGGGTTTCGGGGGAAAACTCGAGGAAGTTGCGTGCAAACCAGAGTTGCGCTCGAGACCAGATAGGGGGAAACCCGTTTGTTTTGTAATTGCAGTGTTTAATTTTCGAAGTGAAACTAAATGAAGATCTTTTATCAAGATTAAGATTGAATTATAAATAACGGTTAGTTGGTTATAAGTTAGAAGCTGGTTACATGTTTAGTAGTTACGTCAATATTTAATGGTGTTAAGCCTAAATTATTATCATTTTAATCAAGGAATTACAGTATAAATTAAGTAATCACTTTAAACTAGAAGTGTAACCGATTAACGGTTAAGTTTGCGGATAGTAGTTATTTGAGTTTCAAAATTTTAAAGAAACTTCTTTTAATTACTTGCAGCAAGTAATTAAGGATGTTAAGTGATTGATAAATGAGTAATTAACGACTTAAGTCCATAAACGAAGAATTAATAGTTAGCTAATCTAATAGTTTAACTATGAAATAATAGTTGATTAATTAAGTAATTTAATTAAGAATCAAGGATTTATGATTGATTAATTAACTAATTAGTATTTAGAAAATTTAGTAATTAAGTTCCATTAATAAATATTTAAGGGTTCTTACTTAATGAATAAGGAATAGTTAATTGGGTAATTAAAGTTTAATAGTTAGGTTAAGAAGTAATAAATTAAAATGATGAAATAAAATAATTAAGTAATTGAATAATTAAGTCTTAATAATCGATTTAGTAATGATTATTTAACTCAAACAATTTGAAATGAAATAGGTAATTAATGGATAATAAAACTGGGTAAAAAAAATTAAAATTAACTCTCAAGTAATTAATTCTAAATAGAATTAATTACCAATAAGACTTAAAGGTGTCTACTTATGGACTGTTGTGATTGAATATCTGATTTTTGACTTTATGTGTTGATATTCTATGATATGCAGTGTTATACCTATGATGCTTGTATATGTTTATCTGTGATAGATGATATGTTAATTAAATTGTTAAATTTAAAATTATTTAAGCTGTTTAAGTTAATTAGACAACTTGGCCCTTAAAATGGCGTTTGGATTCGATGAGACCGGGATCGGAAGAATCAAATTTGATTCTCCGAAAACCACATCGATCCAATTTAAACGATAGGTCGAGAATTCTGAAATGAAGATCGAGATGGTGTTTCAGAATGCAAGGGTTATCGTCGTTAACTCTGAGGGTGATTCCAAAATGAGTGTAACGAGATACTGCCTTCGGTTTCGTTCGAACCCGGAACGAACTTGTATGGATTGAATGCTTCCAGCACATCGTTAGGTGGATGATGAGCATTCTAAGTGCTATGTTCTTTAAAGGTAATCGCAGCCTCAAGCCTCATCAACCGGGAATGGCTAAAACAGGGGAGATGCAGCAAGGTTAGGTGGGTCATGCCCAAGCAGGACAAGATATTTCCCCTGTGTAGATGTCCCTTTTATATTTTTCGGCTTAGTGTGTGGTTGGTCGCGCCAACCACGGGGTTTATCTTGTTCGGGACTGTTCAGTAAGGAATGGTTCCGGCCTTGTGTTGCAGGGGATGAAGGGAGTAATCCTCGGTACGGTGATCTAGGCCCCGTACTGTGACGGGCGGTACCCCAGTAGCCCTGCCATTGTTGGAAATCCATTTACCCTACGAGACCCTACGGTTTTGATTTGTATTACCCACTTTTGTGGCTAGTAGCTGGAATTTAATGAATGTAACAATTTTGGCTATTTTCTATTTACTTGAAAACCCTAGACACTATTGTAATATCACTGGATTTCCTATGAAATGTTTTGGTTAGCGTAAGGTAAAAACTTACCCGTATTTATTTGTGGGGAGTCTTACGTGATACCTTTATTTTCAAATGTTTTTCAAAGTTAAGCAACTTTAACCTGTTTACTCATACCAGACCCATGTCTGACCCGGAGTTTATTTTTGTTTTTCATAAACTCTCTGGTACCCAAATTTTTACGGGTAGCCAAGGGATTCAGGTTAGATCTGACGAATTCTGGAGGAGCAATGGAGCAGGAGGCTTCAGCGTTGTAGAGATATATTTGTATAGTTCCGCTGTGTTAGTATCTCTGAGTCTTATCGTTTGAGTTGTATTGTATTGAGTTGTATTAACTAGACAGGAGTTTGTAACTGTCTAGTATGTGGTGTATTATCTGTATAACTCTGATTGATGTATTATACTATGTTATAGTTATGCGATATATTATATTTTGTTCCATTCCGCCGTGAGATTCTGATGTTGTTGTTCTTTCTTTCTCTATCTTTTTTCTATTTTCTCATCCCTTTCTTTCTTAATGATGATACGTCTTTCTGGTAATAGAAGGGCGGGTCGTCACAGTTGGTATCAGAGCATAGGTTGATGATAACCTTGGCTCTGGTAGGAATTACTCATGAAATAGAGTCAGTAGTACTCTGAAATGAGTTTGAGAGTATTAATAGATAAGAGCGCGTACTTGTTAGTGAATATAAAATCGTTTTTATATTGTGTTGATTTATCTGATGAGTGTTTATGAATTCTGGTCGATGGATGGGACGCCATTTTATTGATAGGGATTTCTAAACTCTTAAACAAGATAGACCGACATAGTATTCTTTTTAAGGTAGGGTAAATGAAATAATTTTACCCAAAATTATATTTTGATATAAAGAAATATTTTTCTGAAATAACTATATATACTTGGATATTTGATTGTTAATAGTGCAATCAAATAAATTTTAAATGCGAGTGGTTTATAACCAAATAAAATTATTTAAGAATGATTTTAAATAAAAGGGAATATAACTAAAATTTAATTAAACCAGAATTTAAGTCCCGGAAATTTGAAAAGATTTAAACAAAAGAATTTGGGAATTTAAAAATCTTGGCAATGTTTGAAATGTTTTTCCAAAAATTTAGAGGCAATGATGGAGTATTGTTTTGGAAAATATGGTTGAATGAAAATTTGTTTGGAAAGAATTTGAGGAAGTAGGGAAGCACTGAACTCACTTCAGTCACTGGAAAATAATCCTGATGATGCTGGCCACATCATTAGAATTCATTTTCGAGTTTCTAAAGTGATGGGTTGCTACCAGGATATTGGTCATGATAAATTGTTTGGGCTTGTTGGACATACAAGTTGTTTTAGAAATGTTCAAAAGGAGAAAATGTGTTTTGGTGAAAACAAGTGTTGGGAATTTGAAATTTGATTGTCATTTCAATTGTTTTGGGAATAAAAACCGGGCATTTAAATTCTAAAAAAAAAATTCTATTTAGATTATGTGGAAGGTTTGAATAAATCAACTATTGAACTTATAAAGTAAAGTTGATATTAATAAGAAGAAATCAGGAATTTTGATCCCGGAATTAAAATTTAACTTAAGTAAATGAAAATAAGAAATATATTTGAGTTTAACCTGGGATAAGTTGAATGGAATTGAAGTTTAAAATGAACTTCATTGGATATAATATTTGAAGGTAATACGATTGTGAGTGTAAGGTGAAAATTTATACCTTAAAATAGTAAGTGTTATATATATATATATATATATATATATATAAATCTGGAATTGTGATTATAAGATGAAAAGACCCAAATGAGTAATATAAGTTGTTAAGTGGATAAATAAGTTTTGAGCTCATATATTGAGAAATAAATTTAAAAGAATGGTAAGTAGATGAATTTAACTGAAGCTGAGTTGAAATGAAACTGAATTTAAATGAATTCAGTCGAATTATAAATAATATTGAGTGGAATAAAGTTCTTATGTAAATGAGTAAATGTAAACCAAAGTAAGTATTGAGTTGGATTTTAATAGAAATGGTGTGAGTTGTAAACAAATCTAATTCAAGTATAAATTAGATAACCTTATTATGAATAAATTGAATAACTTTATTATGGATAAATTCAATAATGAATTGTTAATGTAAATTAAAAATTTAAAAAGGGATAAAAGAATAAACTAGTCAGTAAATAATTGGGATTTGATTAAAGGAAAATCGAATCAAAGATTTGAATGGAAATTGGTAAAATAGAATAAATCTAAGTTGTTAGGTGAAACAGTTTGAAGTAAATGATGACTTAAGTAAATTGTGAAATGATTATTTAAAACATTGGTGGTCGAGTTTAATAAAATGGATTGGAAATCAAACTTTTGTAATGAAAGAAAATGCAATGATAGGATTGTGAATAATTTAATTGGGATGGAATCAAGTGTAAATTGAATTGGGATCAACTTAAAATTTGTTATAAAGCTTAGGTGATCATCTATTCACAATAATATTGTTGAATTGCATATGGAAGTGGGTTGTTTGAAGTAAATGAGAATTAGATAAATTCTATGAATTATTGGAAGCAAAATAGGATGATTTCGAATATGAGTTTGTATTGCTTAAATGGATTATATAAGCAATTAAGTTGTAAATTCCTTTTAATTAAAAGGGAATGGTTTTAGAATTGATTGAAGTTAATTGTGTTGAGGATTGGAACCTTACATATGTGCTTATGAAAATATGTAATGGAGACTCTGTCAAAATTTTTCAGAATTTGGAAACTATAAAAAAAAACAAACAAACAAGAAAATTATTAGTAACAAAACAACATCAAAATTGAAAACTATAAGTAAACTAATGAATGAAACTAATTTAAAAATAATAATAGGAATCTGTTATAAATGGAGATAGTCAATAAAGGTTCAATGTTCAAAGTTAAGAAGGTTGAATTCATATGGAATTGGTAATTCAGATGTAAATAAGAAGATATAAAGGCTAAAGTGGCAGAGTAATAATATACGAGTATATATAATGCTTATATTAAGCTTAAGAAATGAATGGTGAAAGTCTTAAGTAAAATTTGGTATTGAGAAAATTTAAAAGTAGATAGAAATCAAAATATTGTGAATAAATGAAAATTGATATAGTTGATAAATCAATGAATATTAATAAGTAGGATGAACGTATATTATTTTATTCGCATAACAAATTGATCCAGATTCGAGTACAGAATTTCGAGATAGTTATATCGATCCGAGTTAGGATTTTTCACTCGATTTTCGACGACGAACCATGGATTTGGGTCTTGATTTATTCTGGGAATTCTCTCTCATAGTTATGACTATGCAAGGAGAATGACAGTTTCTGATCAAGAAATCAGTTCTTAGTCCGTACTAGGAAGTCGGGTGGACGATACTAGTTCGGAAATGAAATTGTGTGATCAAGCGAGCGATCAGATTTGATATTGCGTACGAATAAGTATATGTACATCGTACGGGCTTGATTTAATAGATATTGAAATTCTGTAAACAAGTCAATAAATTGGAAAGAGTTAATACTATAGATTTCAGAATTGAACTGCCAGAGTGAATATTTGGAATGTATTGTGTATTCCATATATCCCATCTAAGGAAATGTGTTTATGATTCATCATTAGTTGTTAAACCAGTAATTCAGGAATTTGGAAGTCAAATCAAATTTGACTATGGATAGGAATCCGATTCGGATTGTTGGTCATCGAGAGACAAACTCTCGATAATTTTAGGGAAGTTTATCTGGATTTGTGTTCGGATAACTAGGGTTAGTTAGGCTAGACTGTTTGGTTGTTTGCTATTGTATGAAGGATATCTATGTTGAATGGTTAGTATAACAGCTTTTAAATTATCTTTATTTAAAATTTCGGGGACGAAATTCTTTTAAGGGGGGAAGAATGTAACGACCCTGGATTTTTGATCCCGTTTATTTTAATAAACATTTAATCTAAATTAAATGAAATGTAAATTGACCATATTAAAATGATTATGATTTGGAGATATTGTCAAATTATTTATTTAAATTGCATTTTTTTTAGGGGGAATTGGACTTTGGAGAGTTCAAAACAAAATCTTTTGATAATATTACAATAAAACTTATTTTTACATAATTGAATTAAAATACTTTCAATATTTTCATATCTAATAATATATGTATATATATAATTGTAGAACTTTAAATAATAATCATTTGGGGTATTGAATATGGGAATTTAAAAGCTTAAGTATAAAACAATATAAATGATTATAAACATAAACATATCAAATAAGTATAAACCATAATTATAAAATATAGATGTAACTAAAATATAAATATACAAATATAAGTCATAACTTGAAATATAAGTCAAACAAAATACTATGAATCGAAGACTTGTAAAGTCTGGAATACAAATAGAATACAGGTAATGTAGTCAAACAATAACCTGTAAACAATTGCAATGATAAGAAAGATAAGTTAAACATACATATGCAAATAAGTCAGCTGCACTACAAAATGCTAAGTATAAAAAAAAAACAAAGCAAACTATATACATATGTTTTCACAAACCAAGTTTGGCTGCTAGTATAAAATAATAGGTGAGTAGAAGGTCATGATTACATAAGCAACAAGTTTTACTTAAAATATAATAAAGAAAAAAATATGCATGGCCGAAATAAGCATCTATGCATAAACTTATAGGAGCTAGGCATAACCTGTAACATGCATATGTACCACAAGATGTTTAATTAATCTTTGAACAGAAAATAAAATTTAAAATAAAGACGGAAATAAAATTTATATGCTGCTGAAACCTATATGTATAAGAAAACAACAGTTTTCACTTCAATATAATAAAAATAGATCATTGTCTGATACAAATTAAAGAAAAATCTGAAAAACATTAATTACATGTTATCATAATTAAGGCATAAGCATTAATAAGCACAACTTCTTGTTCAGGAGAGTACTGCAGCCGAATTCTTGTGGTAGTACTTAACCAATGAAAAAAAAAAATGATGATAATACAAAATATCTTCTAGCCGAAATGTTTGATTTACCTCTGGCCTTAGTACATAATAAAATAAAGCAAATATTATACTAAGTTAAAGCTTGCTCAAGAAGGCATTAAGTTCAAAGTCATATATATGTATGTTCATTTATTCTATCTGTTAATATCATTTATCTCAGTTATTAAAACTTATAAAGTAAAGTTTGGAAAAAAAAAGAAGAATCAAAGAAGTATGAACAAAGTTCATATTATCAAGTTCAAATAGAATTCAGAAAGCAAAGGAAAGTTGCAGGAACTCGAAACTTCAACTGCTGTTTCTAGCATCATCCAACCACCCTTTGTTTCAAGTATTCAACAGTATTTTTTTGTGAGTAAACAAAACTCTTAAAACTTTTAGTTAAATCAAATCCTTATGATGATTGAGTGATTCTGTGGTATATGTTTTACATTTGCATATGATTCTGTGACTTGCATATGCTTCCCTGTTAAGTGAATACAGGGTGAATATTTGAATGAAACTTAAAGTTATTTGCTCCTAAACCATGCTGAGATTTAAAATTTTCAATCAAACCAAGTATTGCAGCTAAAAACCAAGCCTTGAAAACTGTTATAAACATTTTGAAAAGGAATGGTACTGTGATATAGTTTTACAGGTAAACAAGTAAATTTAGTGATAATTTCAAATAGTACCAGAAGCTAATTTAAGAATTTATTTTGAATCCTTAATGAGATTGAAGATTTTCAAAACAAAAACAAGGATTTTTAGATCAACATGTAGAGAGCAGTTTTCAGATGAAGGTAATTTATAAATTTCTCAATTCCAGAAAGTCCAATCAATAAAAATCAGAGAAATCCGATGTGAAGCAAGTTTGTATATTCGTAATGTTGAGAAAATTGTTAATTAATTTTTCTAATTCATGAAGTAATCGAATGAACATAAAATAGGGTTTTTGTTCAAAGTTACCTGTACTCTGTAGATTTTCGATTTTGGGCATCATAGTGTTATCGAGCTTTCTGTGCTTCGAGGAAGAAGTTGCCGAGGGTCAAGACTTGGCGTGGGTGGAGAGGTTTAGTCTCTGGCGATGTGGGGTGCATGATGTGGTGGTTTCCGGTGAAGTGCCGCTGTTGCGTGTTCTTGTTTCTGGTGATTTTTCGTGTTTGACCCTATTTCATATTCATGGGTTTAGATTGTGGGTGAGGAAAGGAATTGGGGTTTGTGGGTATTGGTGAGGGCCGCTGGAGGTGCGGCTAACCACCGTGCACGTGCACGGTGGCGTTGGAGTTGAGTTGGCGTGACAGACTGTGGTCGTTTCTTACTTCGGGCCATGCTCGCATGATGATGGGCTTCCCTTCGAGTTTGTCTCGTTCGAGTGTGGGTTAGCTTCGCTGCAGTTTTGATTATTAAGTCATTAATTTTAACTTCTGGAAGAAATATAAGAAAGAGAGAAGGGGAAGAATGGGTTTCAGGGGGAAAACTCGAGGAAGTTGCGTGCAAACCAGAGTTGCGCTCGAGACCAGATAGGGGGAAACCCGTTTGTTTCGTAATTGCAGTGTTTAATTTTCAAAGTGAAACTAAATGAAGATCTTTTATCAAGATTAAGATTGAACTATAAATAACTGTTGGTTATAAGTTAGAAGCTGGTTACATGTTTAGTAGTTACGTTAATACTTAATGGTGTTAAGCCTAAATTATTATCATTTTAATCAAGGAATTACAGTATAAATTAAGTAATTACTTTAAACTAGAAGTGTAACCGATTAACGGTTAAGTTTGCGGATAGTAGTTATTTGAGTTTCAAAATTTTAATAACACTTCTTTTAATTACTTGCAGCAAGTAATTAAGGATGTTAAGTGATTGATAAATGAGTAATTAACGACTTAAGTCCATAAACGAAGAATTAATAGTTAGCTAATCTAATAGTTTAACTATGAAATAATAGTTGATTAATTAAGTAATTTAATTAAGAATCAAGGATTTATGATTGATTAATTAACTAATTAGTATTTAGAAAATTTAGTAATTAAGTTCCATTAATAAATATTTAAGGGTTCTTACTTAATGAATAAGGAATAGTTAATTGGGTAATTAAAGTTTAATAGTTAGGTTAAGAAGTAATAAATTAAAATGATGAAATAAAATAATTAAGTAATTGAATAATTAAGTCTTAATAATCGATTTAGTAATGATTAATTAACTCAAACAATTTGAAATGAAATAGGTAATTAATGGATAATTAAACTGGGTAAAAAAAAATTAAAATTAACTCTCAAGTAATTAATTCTAAATAGAATTAATTACCAATAAGACTTAAAGGTGTCTGCTTATGGACTGTTGTGATTGAATATCTGATTTGTGACTTTATGTGTTGATATTCTATGATATGCAGTGTTATACCTATGATGCTTGTATATGTTTATCTGTGGTAGATGATATGTTAATTAAATTGTTAAATTTAAAATTATTTAAGCTGTTTAAGTTAATTAGACAACTTGGCCCTTAAAATGGCGTTTGGATTCGATGAGACCGGGATCGGAAGAATCAAATTTGATTCTCCGAAAACCACATCGATCCGATTTAAACGATAGGTCGAGAATTCTGAAATGAAGATCGAGATGGTGTTTCAGAATGCAAGGGTTATCGTCGTTAACTCTGAGGGTGATTCCAAAATAAGTGTAACGAGATAATGCCTTCGGTTTCGTTCGAACCCGGAATGAACTTGTATGGATTGAATGCTTCCAGCACATCGTCAGGTGGACGATGAGCATTCTAAGTGATATGTTCTTTAAAGGTAATCACAGCCTCAAGCCTCATCAACCGGGAATGGCTAAAACAGGGGAGATGCAGCAAGGTTAGGTGGGTCATGCCCAAGCAGGACAAGATATTTCCCCTGTCTAGATGTCCCTTTTATATTTTTCGGCTTACTGTGTGGTTGGTCGCGCCAACCACGGGGTTTATCTTGTTCGGGACTGTTCAGTAAGGAATGGTTCCGGCCTTGTGTTGAAGGGGATGAAGGGAGTAATCCTCGGTACGGTGATCTAGGCCCCGTACTGTGACGGGCGGTACCCCAGTAGCCCTGCCATTGTTGGAAATCCATTTACCCTACGAGACGCTACGGTTTTGATTTGTATTACCCACTTTTGTGGCTAGTAGCTAGAATTTAATGAATGTAACAATTTCGGCTATTTTCTATTTACTTGAAAACCCTAGACACTATTATAATATCACTGGATTTCCTATGAAATGTTTTGGTTAGCGTAAGGTAAAAACTTACCCGTATTTATTTGTGGGGAGTCTTACGTGATACCTTTATTTTCAAATGTTTTTCAAAGTTAAGCAACTTTAACCCGTTTACTCATACCAGACCCATGTCTGACCCGGAGTTTATTTTTGTTTTTCATAAACTCTCGGGTACCCAAATTTTTACAGGTAGCCAAGGGATTCAGGTTAGATCTGACGAATTCTGGAGGAGCAATGGAGCAGGAGGCTTCAGAGTTGTAGAGATATATTTGTATAGTTCCGCTGTGTTAGTATCTCTGAGTCTTATCATTTGAGTTGTATTGTATTGAGTTGTATTAACTAGACAGGAGTTTGTAACTGTCTAGTATGTGGTGTATTATCTGTATAACTCTGATTGATGTATTATACTATGTAATAGTTATGTGATATATTATATTTTGTTCCATTCCGCTGTGAGATTCTGATGTTGTTGTTCTTTCTTTCTCTATCTTTTTTCTATTTTCTCATCCCTTTCTTTCTTAATGATGATACGTCTTTCTGGTAATAGAAGGGCGGGCCGTCATAGGGGGGAGGAATGTGATGACCCAGAATTTTTAAGCCCTTTAAATCGAAATATTTAATCGATTTTGAATATTCGATAGTATAATTTTAACTTGAATAACGAGTATCACAACTTATTTGATAATTTAAATTATTGAAATAAATGATTAGAAGTTGGGTAAAATACCGAATCTTGAATTCTAAGCCTATTAAAAATAATTCGAAGGCTTATAAAATTTATATTGATAGTGTTGAGAATAATAGAAGTTTTCAAATTGAATTTGAACATTGATTTGTTCAGTTTTAAAATTTTATAGTTTAAATTGAATTTGAAAATAGCCTTCCGAGGCACAGTCTCGAAATTGGACGAAATCAGTTCCATTGAGTCCGTAATATTGAATTATTATCGGATTTCAAATTTTGTAGCTTTTGGAGTTGTTGTGGGAGCGTACGATATGTAAACGCATTGAAATTTGCATTGAGTACTGTAGCTAGCATCGCGTATAGGGTTTTAAATATAAAAAAAAACTAGCTTTACCTTCTCCAATACGCTTCCTAGTTTAATAATAAATTAATAAGAGATATTTTCCTTCGTTCAGAGTTGAAAGCCAAACCCTAAATTAAACTAAAATGGCCGAAGCTCTCATTTTCCTTTTTGTCTTCTTATTTCTCCAGTTCGATTCTCGTGTTAAAAAAAAAAGATGAACGCGACTGACACGCACGAGAGCGTGCGCGATTGAAGCGACCGCGATGGCGAATCGGGGGAAAATGGAGCTCGCGATGGTCGGTAGTGGCTTGGAGGGGCGACGCGGGTCGAAGTGGCGCGCGAGGCAACTAGGGTTAGGGCACGAAGGGCTAGGGCTTGTGAAGCATATTGGTTTGGTTCGATTCGTCTTCGCTGCCACTCGGGGCGATGGAATAGAAACGTGCGAGCTTGTCCGCTCGCTCGCGAGATCCGAAGTTGTACGTTCACGTGGTTTTGGGATGAGATATGCGACGGTGGTGTCTAGATGATGGCTGTTGGGCGTGCGTCGGTGAGGGGAAGGAGAAGTACATGGCAATTGTGGTTTTGGGGGAAGCCGAAGGTGTGGTCTTGAACTTGCAGTGAGGTATATTCGATTTAAGTTTAATATATCTCTATAACTATGTATGATAATATATATATATATATATATATATATAAAAAATTAAATTACAGTAAGGGAAAGTTTTACAAATCAGATTTTTCTATATGTATTAAAGAAGGAAATTCGTACACTCACAGAAATTTCATTTGTTTTTGCTGTTTACAGAAGAAATACAAGTATGAATAGATATATAAATACGCTTACATGTTTTAATAAACTTAGATAAATAGAAAGTTAATTTTTATTCATTGAAAATAGAATTGAAACAGTAAATATACATAAATACCTATTTTCATTACTAGTAATTTTAAGAAATTAAGTTCAAATTTAAATTGTTAACCAATTGAATTATTAAATGGTGCATAATGCTTCAATTTTTATTTCAAATATTAATAAAACCATCTAATATTTATTCAAGGTTAAAATCTGAAAGGAAGCAAGTCGAGATTGGATTTTGATTGCAAAATCAAAGGTGAGTTAATCTCACTCAGTTTAAATTTAAATTCAAGTAATTAAATTTAAATAGTTGTTTGAATGGTTGAATTGAATGATGTGTTATAGTATAGTATATTTAGAAATTGGTATTATATGTTGTGCTAACGTCTGTGGATGCAGGGAAAACAGGTTGGAGGGATCCAATTGGACCCCTCAATTTTATTTAATTATTTAATATTCTCTATTCTGAATATGGATATCCTGTAATGAAGTATGTGAAATATTGAATGCTCTGGCTTGATCGTTATAATCGGGCAATAATGAATTACCGGGTTTATAATTTGAGTTTGGAAATGAAAATAAAAGAAGTGATATTGTAAGTAAAATAATTATAGAAAAGTTGAATAAATTTATGAATGAACTGGGAAGGAAAATTTAAATAAACATGAAATTAATGAAACTTAAACTTCAATGTTATTGTTTAAAAGAACAAAGCATTTATTTTAAATTTAGGATTTAAATTACTTAAGAAGAGTAAAGAAGAAATTGGGAATAACCTGAAATTTGTATATTTCAGTCAAAAGATTTAAAATCAAACAACAAATAATGATAATAAAAATAAAGTCCATAATTAATGAATTTTGAAATGAACCGAGCAAGTAAAGAAATTTATTTCAAATAGAATGAATTGGAAATCAATTCTGGAAATTGATTTAAGTGCTTGAAGTTAGAATTCTCTCTGGACGGCCAATTACACGTTTTTAAAAGTAAATTTGTAAAAATAAATTAAATGTTTTTTTTAAAGTTGTTTTTAAAGAAAGCAAGTTTTGTAAAAATTTATTATTTCTAATATTTAATTTCTAAAGCAAGTATTTGCTTTTAGTATATTATAGCATTAATTATTTAAAAGTGACTTAGTATTTGTTTTAAAAGTGGAAACCGGGTTTTATATTTTATAAAGTAACCTTATTTTCTCAAATTCATATAGTACGTATTTTAACAAATTATTTAAGTAGTTTTATCCTAAATGTTTTAAAGTATATACTTCAAAGTAAAGTGTTTTAAATTATTTTTAAAAAATCTATTTTTGTGCTTGGTGATTTCAGAGGAGATAGAAAATATTTGGGAAAGTTTATCCTGGAAAGTAGAATGGTTTTGAAACTGTTTTCAAAGGGTTGAAAATAGAAATATATCTTGTGAAGATATTTTGAGATAAATAAATAATTTGGGGAATTATTTATTGTTGGATGGATGTTTGTGTATATTAATTGATAGTTAAGTAACCGACTATCAATATTGGACAAACTGCGTTGATCGTTTCGAAGAGACCGGGATTGAGATTTATTTCTCGAAAACCACTTCGATCCGGTTTGTACGTTTCGTGAAAACGATTTTGGATTCGAAGATGGAGCAGTGAAGTGCAAGGGCTAATCACTACTAATCCTGAGGATATTTCCAAAATGGATGTAGTAGGAATAGTGCCTTCGGTTCCATTCGAACCCGGGACGGACTTGTATGGATGAATGCTTGCGAAACATCGTCACGTGGATGATGGGCATTCTAAGGGATATATTCAAAAAAGGTAACGCTTAGCCTCAAGCCTCATCAACCGGGAATGACTGAAAATCAGGGGTTATGCAGCAAGGCTAGGTGGGTAGCACCCAAGCAGGGTGAGGTCATTCTAGTCTAGATGTCCCTTTTTATTTCGGCTTAGTGGGCGGTTGCTGATCCCAACCGCGGAGTGATCTCACTCGGGACTGTCCAGTAAGGGATGGTTCCGGCCTTGTGTTGCAGGGGAGCGGGAGTACTCCTCGGTACGGTGATCTAGGCCCCGTACTGTGACAGGTGGTACCCTAGTGCCTAGTCATTGTTGGAAATCCATTCTCCCTACGAGTCTTGTACGAGTTTTGTTTGTATTACCTATTCTGTGGCTAGTAGCTGGAATTTAATCATGTAACAATTTTGGCTATTTTATAAGTATTTGTATATAGACCCTATTATAATATCAGGGGATTTCTATAAAAATTGTTTTAGCTATCGTAAGGTAAAAACCCGACATGTTTATTTGTGGCGTGGTCTTACGAGATGCTTTTGTTTTCAAGGGATTTTCGAAACTTTAATAATCAATTGGGTGTGATTTTCTCACGCTGGTATTCCAGACTGACTCGGGTATTATTTAACTGTAATGCTCGGGTCAGACAGGGTATTATAGGATACAGGATTTGATGCTATGGAGCTCAGGAGACGAGCTGGATGACGACACGTACTTTCGTACTTGTTTATGTATATATATTCCGCTATATTGAGTTGCTATGTATTCATTTGTATGATATTAATATTGAGCTGTGATTGATGTACTCTGATGATGTAATATATAAACAGATATATTTGATTTTGAGTAAAGATCATTTATTATCTATTATATATTATTTCACTGCGATGGTTAGATTCTGTTGTTGTTTTATCTACTTTCTTCTTCTACCTCTTCTACTTTAACCCAAATGGTTCGTATTTCAGTAGAACTTGAGTTGATTGTTGTAGAATAGTGTTGACTCAAGGGGTACGGATTTGCGGGCTGTTACAACAACAGTGTTTTCTGGATTTTTGTCTGTTCCAGAAACACAACGGGCGACAAAGCAAAGTTCCTTAGCCTATTATAAAGGTGACAGGATCACAATGGGTAAACAACGAAAAATATCGTAAAGGTAAAACAGGTAATGGTATATTTATTTGAACGACATATTAAATGTGATGATACGCACCATAGTCTGAATTAAAATCAGCCAATATTGAGATGGGGAGGAGATAATTATTTTAATTCTGACTTCTTCAGCAAGGTTGGCCGATTATATTTATGCCAAAAACACTATAAAATTCTCTAAATTTTTTTTGATTATATTAGGTTGGATCAAAAATAGTATTTTGTTGGATATTAATACATATGGTTATAATTTGGCTAACTCTATTTACACAGCTTCATTTCAAATTCAAGAGAATGTCATTTGAAAAGCTGTTAAATTTGATTTTGAGATATTTTGTTGCATACTTCATGGTCTGGTCAATCAAATTCAATTAATGATAATTTTAAGTGAAAAAGAAATTCAGATGCAGATTACACTGGTAATCTAGTTGATAGAAAAATTACTAGTTGAACGTGATTTTTGAGATATTTAGTTACCACATCGTTTTTCAAAGAAAATATCTGCATATTTTTCATTACAAATAATTTTCAAATAGCAAAAAAAACTTTTTCTCATTTAACCCCTTCAAGAAAATCATTTTTTGACCATATTTTCAGATTAGTCATTTTTATTTGATTTTAAATGACAAATTTTGACTAATCTGACTCCTTACTAATTATAAAAAAGATAAATAACGATTGAAAAGGTGATAAGTGTTGATATTTAACATACATTACTCAAGATAGTATATTTGGAAAATTTCTTTAGGAATTCAAACAAGAGTTATAAAAAAATTTGTTGGGTAAAGATTCCATGACATTTCTATACTATCATATTTCTATCGACCATTGTTTATCAAATCTTAAATATAGTTTGTCGATATGTGGTACTATAATCAGGAATCATTTGTTTTTTCATTTCACATTTTTTTTGTAAAAATAAATAAATATCCAAAGTATTCACTCTCATTTAAAAGTCCCCACGGTTATGCATGGGTGAATTACTTGGATTTTTGATTATGTGCTTCCATGCTCATTTAAAAGTCCTCACGGTTATGCATGTATGGAAGGCATATCAAAATTAATTGATTAAATAGACAAGTTGATTCTAATCCCATTTAAAAGTCCTCACGGTTATGCATGGTTAGAAGATACTTGAATTCATTTTTAAAATTAAATTGGAATACTACTAATCTCATTTAAAAGTCCTAACTGTTATGCATGATTAGTAGATATTCAAATTCCTGATATAAATGTACCACAAGTAGATACAACTGTATGAGTTTATATGAGAACGTCATTTCCATTATTTCTAAAAGTGGAATATGCACCTAACAAGGGTAGTTATGATTTTTGTTTGATTTTTTATTGAAGTTTAATATTTATATTCAAATTGAGTTTTAATGTTGGATTAATATTAATCACTTTATCTCTATTTTTCTCTAACACTATTATTCTTTTACTGATAACAAAAGGGGGAGAGAAAAGTTAAGATTTTGTCAAATAGAATCAAGTAAAGGTCAAATAATTTTACATTTGCATCTAGGCTCATTTGTATATTTCTATTTATATGCATATATGTAGGGGGAGCATCATGTAGAGAGGAAGCATTTAAATAGGGGGAGCAATTAGTGTATATCATTGATCAAATACATTTAACACAGTCAAAATCTTAAATATATGTTTGTTATCATCAAAAGGGGGAGATTGTGGAATATGCGAGTATATGATTTTTGTTTGATGATAATAAACATATATATATATATATATATACATACATATATATTCATTTAAATGTATTTGTTAATGTACTATTTTATTTTTTATAGATTAAATAAATATTTGTTGAATAAAATAAATTACACAGAATTTGAATGGAATTTGAATTCAAACATAAATTTTATTCAAACAAATATTTATTACAATCTTGAATTGTACAAATTCAAGCTCTCACTATACATATACATTTTTTGATTACATCACAATTACATCACAATTCAGTTTACATAAATTCCTCACTACATATCACTCACACTCGTAGTTTTATATTCAACTTCATTCCAGTTTGAATCTAGCATCTAAGCAATCTGCAAAAATATTCACTAACGCAGTAAAATTGAAAAAGAAATATTTTTGCAATATAAAATAAAATATGATTTTTGAAAATATGATTTGCCTCAGTTATTTGGGTTGTTCGTCATTGTTCACATTTGAATTCATCACACACGAACAGTATGACATGCACAGCGTATCACTGTACATGCCATAAAGTCGTGCACATAGATATATACACTTGATAATTTTACAGGGACAGGTGTGCACAAGATCAAACCCAAATATACAGACAGGTTCAACTCAGGTGCAATATATTCAAAATCTCGTCAGCAACACAAGTCCAAACCCGAGTTTTTGAAACTGGATTCAACTCAAGTGAAATTTCAAAAATCAACATGAAATGAATCAAGTTCAGTGTGGCAATGCACCAACCTGAAATTCAAGACCACAAAGGCAATGCACAAATGAATACTGCAACAACCAAGACCACGATTATTCACAACAAACATGAGTGCAGCAATGTAACTAACAATAGAGATCAAGCTTAATGTCAAGAGTCAGTGATGAAAATGCAGCCAAATGCAAAGTGCAACAGTGACAACAGTTTTTGAACAAGAACACCACTGACCAGAATGCAAAGACAGGAAAACATGCATGCAACGTGGTGAACAAGACACAGTGCAGAACAAGTGCAATTCGAATTGACAAAACAGTTTCAAGTGACAGCAAGCTTCAACCAAGTGAAAATGCTCAATGCACCAAGTACAGGTCGAAATATTACAGAGCCAAGTACAAAGTATAACCAGAGTTGTACATCATGGAAGACCACCAAGTACAACAATGCACAAGTGACACAACGAACATGAAGCAGTGCAAACCACAATGAAGCTGTACAAGAATACCAGACACCAAAGTATGGAGTGTACAAGTGCAGATGAACAAAGGCTACAGACAAATAGCAGTGTGCAAATGAAGCAACTAAAGGCAACATGACCAAAAGATCAGAAACAAACTAACATGACAGCAAACAAATGCAAGTGACTCGAGCAACATGTACAACAAAAAGTCCAGCTACAACAAGCAGTGCAGTAATTAGTGAATAGAAGTTCAAGGCAATAGAGAACATGCGTGAAGAACAACAGCAGCCTCAACATACACAATCAAGTGACATGACAATCTCAGTAAAACTCAATGTCAGGCACACATATATATGAAGCAACACAAGTGCAAATTCGACAAGCACATGAAAACAACAAGTTCAACTGAAATGAAAACAGTTCGAAGAAGACTACAATATCAAGTACATGAAGACTACAATACATAAGTTAGTGCAGTGATACATGGAATCACATAAACAAGTTCGAACAACCAGACAACATCATATTCACGAATGTAATGTTCAAGTGGAAACCAGTGAAGATGGCCAAAGACGAAGACAGGGATAAACACAAAAGATGGCCGAAGCCATGTCAAAAGCATTTGTTAACCAAGTCAGAAATCAACGCAGTACAAAAATGGAAATTGCCGAAAATAATGCAGATTCAAGAATGTATACAGTCAAGAAATTTAAGAGCGTACTGTTTGAAAAAATCAAGCAAATTAAAAGAGGAAAGTCTCTATCGTATTAATTAAGGTAAATCAAACGCTTCAAAAACAAAGCCGTGCGCATCATGTCACAGAGAGCAAAAATTAGGAAAGTGATGAAGTCACGTAAATGAATACGAACAAATTCAAGGGTCTCAAATTCATATAAATACCGGCACCCAATTATCATCATAGGCATCGAGTTCAGAAAAGCAATTTACCAGGAACGAAAGAAAAATTGCATACCGCAACAACAAACTCGATCAAAAAAGGAGTAACGCAAACCAGAGAATCAATCATAAGCGAAGCAGCGAGCAAGAGCAACGCAAATCAAAATCGATCATCAGAGAGCCGCGAACAAGTCAGAAATCCCTAATTTTGGAAGCAAGGAATGAAAGAGCCGAAGCCCTAATTTCAGAAAGAGGATCGGCCGCAAATTTTTCAATGGCAAAAGAAAAAGAGAACGAGCCGGCCTTGTTAAAGGGAAATTGGTTTTAAGAATTTATTCTTTATTTTATTAAGGGTGTTTATTTGTTTTAGTTTTATTTTCTTTTCGAATCAAGTCTTGGTAAATCACCACCTAGGTTGTAGGTAGTGTCAGATTGTCTAGTTAGAATTAGTTCAGTGAGCAGGGTGTGCGAGTTTGCAAAACTCTATAGGCGGGAGAAAGGGTTTGCGAATTTGCAAAACTCTATAGGTGGGAGCAGGGGTTGCGAGTCTATCAGAGTGTTTGTAAGCGGGAGCAGGGTTTGCGAGTCTGTTAGAGTGTTTGTAAGCGGGAGACTGTTTAATTCTAATAGAAATCTGGGAATGCAGCAGTGGGCAAGGGTTGCCGAAGCTGAGTAAATTTTGTGTGTGATTTACTTTTCAGCATATTTATTTCTGCAGTTTATTTCTGTGTTTAAATCGAGAAAATTTGATATAACCCTATTCACCCCCCTCTAGGGTTAATCTAGATCCTACAATTATGAATTCAAAAATGGTGTAAAATTGAATTGTTTTAGCTTTTATTAAATGTGAATTGTTCATGTTGTTTCAAATAATGTTAACGATTGTAGTTATTATTAGTGAAATATCGGTTTTAATTATAATGTGGTGAAATTTATGGTTAATGGCAATTGTCGGAAGACGAATTGCAATTGTTGGTAGCAGTTGTAAAAAGATTTATTGCAACTGTAAATAACAGCCGTAAATGAATCTATTACAACTTCCAAAAGTAGTTGCAAAAGTTATTATTGCAACTGCTATTAGCAGTTGCAAAAGAGACCTGTTACAACTGTCAATGCAACAGTTACGATAGACTTTACCACAACTTTCAAAAGCAGTTGTAAAAAGCTTTTTTACAACTGTTCCTACAACTGTCGGCAACAGTTATAAAAATATTCAACTCTATTACAACTCCGGATAATAAGATTGGCGGTCGTCTGTTGTAATAGACCTATTACAACTGTTTTTGGCAGTTGCGAAAAGGTGTTATTGTTGTAGTGGTAGGATCTGAAAGTAATATGTCTTAAAACTTGATTGTCGAATAATCCGTTGGAGCCAATATTGGAGATAGTGAAGTATTTACATGATCTCTACTAGATTTGGTGATAAAGCAGGAGTTAGAGAAGATGATGGCCTTAAGAAATAATTGATGCGAGTTTTCAATTTATTAAAAAACAAAGTTTAGCTGCTAAATAAAAGATGAAAAAAATACACAATGGAACCTCCTTTAAATTTTGTTTTATTATGTACTTACCTACCTAAATCGTAGACAAATATAAATGTCCATCACAAACACTATCACTCTAGTATTTCGATTAACATAATCTCAAAACTAAACAACTTGGCTTGCTGCCATAACACATTCATAATATTGCTATATTATACCATAATAAATAAATTCCTATAGTTACCTTATGTGCATCAAAAACTCATCGCTGGCGTTGTACGGAAGATTTTGTTTTATGGCATAGTATACCACTGTAAGTAGATGTTGATATTGTCTTAAAGAACAAAGGAGAGTGGGGGGGGGGGGGAGGGTAACTTACTTTGGTAGATATTACTAACTCCATATAGTGGAACTTTGATTTTCTTAGCAATCTCAACAACGAATTCAAACCCGAGTAACAATATTTTCAATGATTTTGGAGGCAGATAAAATAGGGGGTAAAACATTTTAATATAATAATGAGAGTGAGCTCGACCGGTGGTCACCCCATTATTTTATTTCACCTCCAAAATCAAGGAAAATACATTTATTCTGTTTTTATTTCGTTGTTGAGGTTGTTAAGAAATTCCAAGTATCACATCATGGAGTTCGCAATATTGGCTAAATTTTTCCCCCCTCCCTCGCCCCCTATTTTTCTCCCTAAAGACAATTATAGCATTTATTTATGGAGGTTTATTATGTTATCCAAAAAAATAATCCGTACAACCGCAATATGAGTTTTTGATTAATACAGGGTAACAGTAGGAATTTCTTTATGGCAATATATTATAACAATATTACGAATGTGTTATAGCAGAATGATGAATTGTTTTCTTTGGAACAACAAATACCTTTTCGCAACTGCCAAAAACAGTTGTAATAGGCCTATTACAATGGGCGACCGCCAGTCTTAATATCCGTAGTTGTAATAGAGTTGAATATTTTTACAACTGTTGCCGATAGTTGCAGGAGCAATTGTAAAAATGTTTTTTAAAACTTCTTTTGAAAGTTGTGGTAAAGTCTATCGTAACTGTTGTATTGACAGTTGTAATAGGTCTCTTTTGCAACTGCTAATAGCAGTTGCAACAATAACTTTTCCAACTACTTTTGGCAGTTGTAATAGATTCATTTACAACTGTTATTTACAGTTGCAATAAATCTTTTTACAACTGCTGCCAACAATTGCAATAATCTTCTGACAATTGCCATTAACCATAAATTTCACAACATTATAATTAAAACCGATATTACACTAATAATAACTACAATCGTTAACATTAATTGAAACAGCATGAACCATTCACATTTAATAAAAGCTAAAAACCATTCAATTTTACACCATTTTTGAATTCATAATTTTATTACAAAACATAACTAATTCCATAACATACATCAATATAAATATAGACATATACTAATTAAAAGAGATAAATTACCCATGCTAAGCAACAATCTTCCCAACCGCTTATCAAATAGTACAGACGTATGAACTAGGCCTATATGGGATAGCTTAAGAATCCAGTTGAGTGCAATCCAGTTGAGTGCTTAAGAATCCAGTTGAGTCCAATAGTACAAATGTATGATGCAATATGAATTAGCATATGAGTGCAATCTAGTTAAGTTCTTTCAAGTAGAAGATCTTGCAATGTATACTCAGATTATAACCGAATTATAATGAAGAGCTAATTACAACAGCAGTATTCATATAATTAAGACAAAAGGATGTCAATGGGGCAACTTCCATTGAACAAGAATATTACTATACTTACGAATCAACAAAAACATGTACGCCTATTTGTCTAAATGTAAATCCTTTCAAATCTTTTCCAAAATCTAAAAACAAATAGGAACAAAAATTCACCTGGCCAACATAGAGTGGAGACTGAGTATACTGCGTGGCATCATATACTGCAAACCCTGTCATGAGAAAACTTAAATGGCTGTATTGTTTAATTCCCAATTATTTCAAGCAAATATTAAAGTTATCACCATTTCAATGTTCGAATGACTAGGTTATTTATAATTATAAAAAATATGCCATTAAATGGAGCATTGATATACAAAATTTCCTGACTTCATTCAATTTGATTATCCAAGCATGCCAAAATAAACAGCAGCTACACATATGAACCATTTTATATTCATTCTTTATTTTATTGTTGAATGTGATGAAATAATATATTCTTTTATTTTTGAAATGAATTATGCTGATTTCATTTCTTTTGTGAATGATTTAAATCCTTAAAATGGTAAATCCCTCTGTTTGATTTTACAACAAAACAATGTATCATTGATATTGTGGATTAAACTCCTTAATAAATAAAGAGCATAACACAGATATAGAAGCTGTTGGCAAAGTACTATTTAATTTAAATCGAATATGAGAATCTATGCAAATAGTCTTAGCTATATAATCAATACTCCAAAGTTGTAGCATAGCCTACAATATTATATTTATTGAGAAATGACTCATTGCTTAAGTCTTCATCAAATTCTAAATTGCCACTTTTCTCTATGATATTGAAGCCACTGTACCAACAAAAGTTAGCGGATTACTTTCAATTTCATCGGTTTCCCTCAACTTCTATTAAGTGGCGAGTTATTAGCTATAACGTGTTTGATCAATTGACTCTAAGTCAAACACTAAACATTAGAATATCATCCATACTATTCGTGTCAGGGCATGACAACATACAGTTCCTTTATCATCAATTTTATTCTATCTAAATCAAATACTAAACATTAGGACATCATTGATTTTGAACCTTAAAGGCACCAAGTACTGAATAGTACCATAAAATGAATTGTCAAAAGATACGACATTGCAAATAGGAGTTCAAGAAATCGAAAACTATTAAAGTAGTACTTGCACAACGCATGCAATACATGCACAGTTATTATATATTAAAGTTGAAATATCATCATGAATAATGAGAGCAATAATACCATACATATAAGGATCATTAAAATTATTAGGAGTAGTACCTACATCTATGAGATGAGTTGGATTAGTCATATCTAAATTGGTTGAAGAGCGTGGTCATTAACAACCAGCACACACACATGTATATATATCACCTGCATTGCTTGAAACTATCACACAAATGTAACATAGAATAAAAGCAGCAAATTGAATTTAATAGCCTATCCTACTGGGCAGTTAGCATAATGATGATGACATAATATTTTTTCTTTCAAATGACAGAGGCATGCTAAATATGAGGCAAAAAGATTGCAGCTGTCATCTTTGGTTTCTCATGCCACAAGACTAAAGGTGGCATAAACGTAGCACAAATAATAAGTTCAAAAACCAACATCACAACACAAGCATATAAAATTCGAAGATTATAACTTTAAGACATAAATATGTTAGTGTTTACTCACCTAAAACTGAGTTACCCTTTCTGCATTCCAACTTTTCTACACGCACGCTACCCACCACAACTCTGCAACTAACCTAATTTACGCTAAAAACGTTAAATGATACAGTAAACCACATACTTGAATTTGAGAATTTATAATAATTTTATAATTTGTTCTTAACTTTTGAAGTTGTAAAAGTTTAGCAGGGTTTATTTTGGAAAATGGGAATAGTGATCCCCAGCATATATTGTTGCATGTGCGTGTTTTAAGTGATAAGAATCACCCTGACTTAAAAAATGAGTATGAAAGTTGGGCCAAAATTAGTTTAGAATTTTATACATGGTAACAAGTTGAGCTTTGAATTTGCAAATTAGTTTAGTATGAAAGTTATGAAACTCTGAAATTAATTAGGGCCTTCTGTTAAGATAAGATGGCTATGTATATACAAAATGAATATATATAAGTCTTGAACAATAAATATTTTTCATATTTACTCTAGACAGTGGGAACTATTAATGAAGATTGCATGGGCAGTTGATGAATCAGATTTAAGACATACTATTTAGCTTCAACAAAAACAAATGCTAAGTTTTGTTTTTATTTTAAAACAAAAATAAAATAAAAATAGGAAAAAAGATCATAATTTAGGGAATATGGTTGACTGTCATTTGAGAGAAAAATAATGTTTATTAAAATAAAGTGAATTAGTTTGATTTTAACATAAACTGTGTTTGTAACATTGTATTTTAAAGTGAAAGGAAGGAGAAAAGTTATTCAAAAAATTATAATACTTCATTTGTAACTTTAGATGTCTTACAGATGGAGAAAATTATTGTCGAAACATTTATTTACCTCAAAAGATGTATGCCTAGAAGAAAAATATAATCTATGACCACATACCTTTAACTGTCAACTCCTATGCATTGCCATTCACCCCTATAATATTACAATAAAATATAGGTTTCTATGATAGATGTAGATGATCAGAACAATTTTGCAAAGGGATTAGACTAATGGCTCTCATTCATCAATGCTAATAATCAAACCATGTAAGTTTTTAGGTACAAAAATCAATGGCCCTTAACATAATGAAAATGCCATAATATACAAAGTTGAAGATGTTTGCCTCTGCTTGATGTTGCTCATTTTTACCCATGGTTGCAACAAGTTCAAGCTTCTTTTATTAAGTAATCAACCTGAAAAAATATGATAATATGTAAAGGGTTAGAACATCATACTAATTATAAGACTGTTTTGATATGAAACGATTATGCACAATAGCTTACAACTACCACTAATTTGTAATCTCACAACACAATTCAATTTTCTTTTTTCTTTTTTGGTCTAGACTTTAGTTTCACTTCATCAGTGCATTGTCCACTTACACGCTTCTGAAACATAAATTTTGTTTACTTTACCAACATTTCAGACGCATTCAAATCAAACCGTCCAAATATAAAGAGTTCCTATGTCTATTGTACTATAAAAGGCCCCCATAAGTCCAATCCCATACATAGACAAAAATAGGCTCGGTATCAGGCTAAAAGTCAAACCAGAAATTTCACCAAAGAAATCCAACTCCTGACACCTTTGATATCCACTGCCCACATCATATACGTGCACAAAATCTGGAGGTTCGGCCATTGCCAATAACAGACCATCTGATGAAAATCAAACTGACAGAATCGCCCCCAGATTTCCACTTAATACAACTAATGATTGGGAGAAGTTGTGTATATCCCATACCCAGCATGTTTTGTCTTGATTGCCTGTTACAAATGTGATTCCATCTGGGTTCCACGCAAATGCAAAGGAGAAGTCTCTAGCAATCATGGTATTAACATTCTTGTGCTAATATGCCTTCATCATCAATCCAGTCATGACAACTCCACATTGTGCTCCTTCTATGATCAACTCTGGCACCAACTATGGCAATAAATGGCCAGAATTCGATACATTTTGATTTGTACAACTTTTTTTCTTGTACATTGAGATCGATGGATTTTTACACTTCTATGTAGAATTTACGATTTACTATTGTACGTGTAAATTTGCGGATGTTAAAAATCTAGCAAAATATATTCTAAGTTGTGTACTAAAACACAGTAGCTTTATAGATGGATAAAACATTTCACTTTATTTTGATGCAATTCAAACCACCTCTTTGTAATAAGTTATTAATAAACTAAGTTACTAAGAACCTTCATCAACTAAAAACTCTTTCATAAAAAACATCTTTGTCCCGCATATTTTAGATATACGAAAAAGAAAACAGAATTTACACATAGATGGATACACATACGTACATAGATGTATACGTATGTGCGTGTCATCCAAACTGGTGCAATTTAAGTGGCAACACACACTTGCTCTGTAATTTACTCAAGCTGGTGCAATTTAGTAATTTTATAACAATTTTTATATTTGAATTAAGAACCCAACGTTATTGCTACATTTCAATGCATATTTAAGTACAATTAAACAATCAATATTCTATAATAAAATTTAATAATGTAGTCAACAAAACATTAGAATCAAGGATAAGATATAGCGATATATGAATATCAGATCTCAACAGAAAAAATATGTTATTCATGTACACAACAAGATTGGTTTTTGCAGTCAAAGTTAAGTGAGAACCATAAACATATTAAATAAGGCATGCTCAACAGCATCAAGATATTTTGGTTTCGACGACAACTTGATATTAGCTATTTTTAATATGAGTTTCTCACCCTCTCTTAAAAAAACATGTTTCTTTTATCACTTCCTATTTTTTCATTTAATAAAGTAAAGAAAAAAACGTGCTCCATTGTTCCCATAAATACCCAAGCAAACATATTGTACAATCCATTTTCATAAACACCACCATATTCTCATTCTCAGAGCACTTATGTTTGCATATACTACTTCAAATTCTATAAAATTACTCATTAAATCACTGATCATGTCCAAAAGCAAGAAATCCATCTTCTCTACTACATGCGATAGGTTGAATCAATACACAAAAGAGAAGAAAACCTTTCCCGAATTTGGAGGACTCCTTAGCCGAGAAGTTACACTAATTAGTTTGAAAAGCTATATAATAAATTAATTATATTAAAACATCTTTAAGCCTAGATTCAGGATATTTGAAAATAGCATACAAATAAGATTAATCAACTGTATAACCAATTGTAGGCAAATCGAGTTCATCTTAGTGAAATAAATTAATATTAATCAAGTTAATCAACCCAGAAAAATGAAATTAAAATTTGCAGATTAGAAAATAATGAAAGAGATCAAACCTATGAGTGATAGCACGAGCGCGTAAAAGCGGCGAGTATGAGCGATCTAGCTAAGAGCAATAGGGTGGCTTGCGATCGACGACGACGATGATTTAGGGCTTTTTGGATCTGTGACTAAATTATTACAAGGAGGGAAAACAATTTTTTTGCTAGTTTAGATTTGTTGCGGCGTTTAGGTCTTGCGAAAAAGGAAAGGAGCGATGTATTTTTTTCTTCAGGTTTGGGCGGCTGAAGAAATGAATGGAGGGAGATTGAAAGCCCAACATTTGATAGAAATATAATATTTTTTATAACTGTTGAAAACAGTTGTTATAAATAAATACTACAACTGCTATACAAATATGGTTGTTATAAGTGCCATTATTACAACTGCTGAAATAAAACAGTTGTTATAAAATACCAATTACAACAGCTGAAATAAAATAGTTGTTAAAAAATTCCTATAACAACTGTCAACTTTTGTTAGTTGTAAATGAAAGGTTGTAATATGGTTATTTTGTTGTAGCGATATCGGTTTCACTAAGATCTTAGAGCGGTGGTGCATTTTGATGCACATTATTAGTTGCTTTAGAATTAAGGGAGTTAAGTACATAATAAAAACAAATTTGAATGAAGTTGGCTTGCATATTTCTTCTTTTATTTGATAGCTAAACTTTGATTGTTCTAATAAACTGAAAAATCATAGTATTTATTTCTCACTCAGTTATTTTATCTTTGGATTAGAAATGTTAAAAATGCACATATTCTACTAGAAATATAAAAAAAAAATTAAATTATATACTTCTTATATTAATGTTAATCGAATAGTTTTCTGAACATTATTATCGTTCTGTATTTATGCAATTGATTTTTTTAATTTACATTTAATGACTACTTCTACCATTTTTTTGGCATATGATTAGACACTTTTATCTTATCATTAAAAAATCTAAATGTTTTATCTTTGGATTTGTGCTCAACTGTCCGTAAACTGTTTAATTAAAGAATTAAAATAATTTATATAAGTGATTATTAATAATGGATTTTTAATTGATATTTCTGGATTTATGGAAAAGGAGTTGAAATCGGTATTTAAAATAGATTTGAAAAATAAATGAGATTTATAAATGAAATTTTATAAATGAGATTATTTTTATGAAGAAGTGAAAACCAAATGGGTTTATAAAGTTATAAACGATATTTATAAAGAAGCGGAAAAGATTATTAGTTGATAAATGTAAATTATAAATTCATAGTGTGAATTTATATCGAGATATGCAAATCGGTTTTTGGGAAAAAATAGTGTATTCCATTTTTGAAATATGAGAATGGTTATGGAATTGAAACGAAATCGATGTAATATGAATCAAGAGGGAATTATAAAGTGAAATTAGTAATATAGGATATTATGTTGATTTTTGTCGAGAAATTATGTTTGATTTAAAATTGGATTTTTATTTATTAAACTACATAGTTAAAGCTATTTTAGTATCGTAATGTTTTAGAAAGTGGATTATTCAATTATTTAATATCTATTGAAATGAATTCCAATTCCTATAACAAGATTTGTAAATCGATTAGTTTATTTAAGAATGAATTGGAAATGAGTCATCGATGATTATTTAAAGTGTTTTGACATTTTAAATAATTACTTAAACGTGCTTTAAAAAAAATTATTATTCTTTAAAAATACTTATCGTGTATATAGAGTTTTGAAATGGTTGAAGTTTATTTATATATCCTCATGAGCTTTGTAAATGTGGTTTACTTAACGGATATGATTTTGATAAGAGGAATCTTATAAAGGATTTTGGGAGAAAATGGAATGCCAAAATGTTGAAATATGGAAACTTCGTAAATGAATCTGAATTCATAAAAGAAGTTAAAAATTGTTAATTGGGATTATAAATAAGTATAACTGGTTTTTGCAAATTGTAAAAAGGAATTTATTAATAATTTCGGAGATTTATGAGATGAGTTATGAAATATTGCCTAATTCGATATTAAATGACTTTGGAAAATACGTTTATAAACATTTTCCTAAGTATTGAAAAATGGGTTATGGAAATATTTTAAATAGGAAATGAATGGTATAGAAATATTTTTCTAAGGGTTATGAATTGAATTCGAAAATATTTCTAAGTGTTTATATGGTTTAAAAATATCCTATTATGGATGAGTGATTGAAATTATTTTCAAATGTTAGTATGCTGGGAGAGTTGTATATATATATATATATATATATATATATCTTTGTAAAGATATTTTGAAACGAATGTTTTGAAAGATTTATTAAATTGGGCAGAGTGACTTCTTATGGGTGTAATTTGATAGTAAAATAACCAACTATCAAATCTAGAAAATTTCGTTAATCATTTCGAAGAGACCGATGTTGGGTTTAATTATCCAAAAACCACTTCGATCTGATTTGTGTACTATGAATTCTATTTCGTAAAGATAGTAAAGATAGAGTTCTTGGAGATTCGGTTTGTCCAGACCCACGACAACTTGTATGGATGAATGTAATCATTGCATTGTAGCTTGGAATGTAGTTTTAGCGTTCCAAGTATGAATTCTATTCTTAAGCTAATACGTACCCTCAAATCTCGTCAACTGTGAATGACTAAAACAGGGGAGATGCAGCAAGGCTATGTGGGTGCTCCAATTAGGGTATGAACATCCCTCATCTGGAGTGGATATTTATTATCATCACTATTTATCATTTGTTGTGTCTCGATGGGCTCATTAGTGGTGATCATATTCGTTACTATCCAGTAAGACATAGGCCAGTCTTGTGTTGACGGGGATCGATAGGTTCGATCTCAGCACATTTTTCTAGAAGTGTACTATGGCGAGCGGTACCCTAGCAGCCCTGTCATTATTTGGAATCTAGTATCTACAATGAGCCCGTACGGTTTTAGATGTGACCAACTATGCTGAAACGTGAGATGCAATCGTTTCATCTATTTTATAGTTTATTTTCTATAGACACTATTTGTAAAGGCCCGCAAATCCATACCCCTTTGAACTAACAAAATTCCACCACAGTTCTGTCCAAAGTGGCACAAATGTACGAGTCTTCGAGTAAAAGAAGAAAGAGGTAGAAGAAGAAAAGAAACAACATCAGAATCTCACATCGCAGCGGAATAAAATATAATATATAGAATACAGTTTTAAATACAAGAAATCTGTATTGTTATACATATATATACATACCATCATCAGAGTACAACAACCATCCATACAGAGACAACTTAATACATATCCATACACAGCGGAAATAATAGTCAAATACGGGAGTACGCTCTGTCATCCAGCTCGTCTCCAGAGTTCTTAGTTTTTAACCTGATCCTGTTTAACTCGGTCTAACCCGAGCGTCATATAAAACAACACCCGAGTCAGTCTGGAAAACCAGTGTGAGAGATCACACTCAATTAGATTATTATATTTTCAAAAATCCTTTGAAAAACAAAAGCATCTCGTAAGACCATGCCATAAATAAAATATGTCGGGTTTTTACCTTACGATAGCCAAAACATTTTTATTAAATTCGTCTGATATTATAATAGCGTCTATAGAAAGTAAAATACAATCTAGCTGAAATGCTTGCATCTCACGTTTCATCAATAGTTGGGCACAATCAAAACCGTACAGGCGCCTATTGGAGATTGGATTCCATACGGCAGGGCTACCTGGGTACCGCCCGTCACAGTACCTGGTCTAGATCAGAGTACCAAGGAGCCACCCTAACTCCCCTGCAACACAAGACCGGAACCATCCCTTACTGGAGAGTCCCAACCAAGATCACCCCGTGATTGGCTCGACCAACCACCCACTAAGCCGAAATAAAAAGAAACATCTAGACATGGGAAACCTTACTCTCCAGTGGGGGCTACCCACGAAGCCTTGCTGCACCTCCCCTGTTTTAGCCATTTTCGGGTGATGAGGCTTGAGGCTAAGCGTTACCTTTTCAAGAACGAGTCCCACTTAGAATGCTCATCGTCCACCTGACGATGTTCTGAAAGCATTCAATCCATACAAGTTGCCCTGGGTCTGGACAAACCGAATCACCGTCTTCAACTCTTTACGGTATTCATTCATAATCGTTCAAACCAGATCGAAGTGGTTTTCGGATAATTAAATCCGATCCTGGACTATTGGAAACGATCAGCGCATTGTCCAATATTGATAGTCGGTTGTTTAACTATCAAATAATCATTCACAAGCAATAATCAAATAATTTCCTCAAATTATTTTTTTCAAATATTATTCAGATATTATTTCCATTTTAACCCATTTGAAACAAATTTTCAAAATCCTTTTATTTCCATCAAATCATTTAACTGATTTCTTATACTCACTCACATTTCGATTTACCTTTTGAAAATATTCTTTATTTTTCCATTCCTTCCTCAAAAATCAATTTACACTTTGCTTATAATGTCTCAAACTCACTTTCTCCACTTAAAAAGATTTCTCTTAAATCTTATCTCATTTAATTAAATTTGCTTACCATCACAGGAGGGTTTTAATTGGATTTTAAAAACATTTAAAAACATCTATATTTATAAAATAAGAAGTACGGTTTCATACAAATTATGGTTTGAAAGTAATATTAAAGTTCATATCCAGTTAATGATAAAATTCAAAACTGGTGTTAAAAAATTAGAGTTTATTAATAAATATTTGCCAAGCCTTCAAAGTAACTAATTCAAAAAAAAAATTACATTCAAATAATAGTTTATAATTTTTTTTATAGTATAGTAATTTAAAAATATTCCCTTTTAAAATAAATTTATAATTTTGGAAAACCCAATATCCATCTATAAATGCCTCTTGTCCCAATTCACACTTCTTACTTTTGGAAATATTCTACTATTTCCGTTTCAAACAAATTTATAACTCAATATAATGTTTCTCCTTGACTTATCTCTTCCCATATTTACTGGTTCCTTCCTTTCCATTTATAAACCCCGTTTATAAATTTGATAAACTCCCCAGAGTTTCCATTTATTTATAAAATAATTTTATGGAAAAATTTCATCTTTTATAATTTTATACCTCAATAGAATTTCATATCATTCCTTAGTAAAATTCCTTTTATTCCATAATAGAATTCCATATTTATCCCTTAATAAATTTTCATCTTATTCCCCTAATTAGAATTTCACTTTTATTCCTTAGAGTTATTAATATATAAGTTAAATTGTCAAAAACTTAACTTTAACCAATTTTAAGTATAACCAATGTAATAAATATTCTTTTTTTATTTTACTTTATCTCAATAGAAGTAAATCCAAAATAAATATTCTTTTAATTTAAGTTTCATTTAACTTCCTTTAATTAAATTATTTATGGTATTTAAAAATTATTAAATTTCAATTTCCATGCTATTTAACACTTAATAATTCAATTCGCATCCAATTCCATATTATTTCATCCAAACTGTCATTTGAATATATATATATATATATATATATATATATATATATATATATATAGTAAATAAATATCTTTGAGGAATCCTGTTGGATCCCTCCAACCTGTTTTCCCTACATCCACAGATATTAGCAAAAAGTAAAATATCAATTCCACTTCAAAGTGGAATATTGCAGTATATGGGTCTTTAATACATCCAGTGAATAAATTATTATAAATCAACCAAACACATCCAATGATTTAAATTTAACATTTAATTTTTTTTAAACTATGGCATCCAAATGAGTGAGGAAATCTCACCTTTGCTTTTAAGTTGCAATACTTTCCAATCTCGACTTGTTTTCCATACTTTTGACCTTGAATAACAATTGTATGAATTTTATTAATATGTGGACAAATTGAATAATTATTTGTCGTTTAATAAATTTATTCTTTAACTATACTAATTTAGTTTTTAACTAATGATTTATTTTAACAATTAATTATATTTAAACTAATTCTTCCTTTTTTTTAAAAAATCTTTTAGTAACTAAAATAATTTAAATAAGTTAACTAAACAAATTATCCACCAATTTCATATCCTTTTAAAATGAACTAGTAACATTTAAAATATAGAGATGTATATTTATTTTATTTTTATTATTATATTTTTCTCTTTGAAACTACTTATCCCAAATTGACGTATATTGATTTTATTTTGAAACTACATATACATACTCATGAAAATAAGTAAATAGATTTCAAAAATCATATTTTTATATAGACTTCAAGTAGTTTAAATTCATATTTACTCCTAAAAATCCTATATATATACACATATTTTTAAATTAAACTCGGATAAATTTAAAGATCTAAAACTATTTAACAGTAAAAATATTCATTTTTTTTCAGAATCAAAACCATAACTTACTGTAAATTTTAAATCTAAACCTCAAATTTTAAACTTAAATTAACTAACTAAATGTATAAAAATATATAATTATACCTCACTGAACCACGCACAAAACCGTCATCAGCTTCGCCTCCGAGATGTCGTTCGAAACCACTTCGTCGCATGATTCCTGAGTCACGCACGTCTCCACGAAGCCCCACGCGAAGCCGCCCCACCCAAGCAACGACACGAACACAAACTGCAGCCGTTACATCCTCGTCGCCGCCCTCCTCAACCCACGCCGCCGCCACAAAAATGCGATCAGCAGCCACGACCAGCACTGCCCTAACCACGCCTATGTAGCGGCCGAACATCCACGAAATCACGACACGGCCTAAAGCACGAACGCGAATTGATTCGTGTGCTTCCCACCCCATTCAATTTCGCTCGACATTTTTTTTATATGTGCCGATGAATTCGGCCAAAGGAAGAAAAAGGGGAAAACGAAGAGGGTTTCGAAAATAGAAATATGAGGGGTTTGGCTTCGCGATTAAAATAAAGGAACAGCCATTAATTTAATTTTAGTTTTCTGATCGAAGAGAGAAACAAGAAGCATCATGATTTAAAAAAAGGGAAGCGTATAGGAGAAGACGAACAATAGTGTTCTGATGGGACGAAAGTGCGTTGAGAAAGCTTGATAAATTTATTTTAAACTTTCAATTTAAAATCTTCACGAATTACGCAATTCAAAATCCTGACCTCCTATCGATACGTGTCGCTCGGCATCTATAATGTTATACACCTATTCTAAGCGCAATGGAAAAGGTTTTAAGTCCTAAATCGATCGTATGGAGAAAATAGCTTTTTGGACCGACTATTAAAATTAATTCAATTAATTATTTTCTAGGCGTTTACATTTCGTACGACTACATGATAGCTCCGAAAACTACGAAATTTGAAATCCGATAATAGTTCAATATTACGGATCCAACGGAACTGGCTTCGTCGAATTCTGAGACTGTGCCTCGGATGGCTATTTTTAAATATTAATTTAAATGATATATTTTAAAATCGAACAAACCGCTGCTAAATTCAAATTTTAACTCATCTATTATTTTTAGTATTATTAATACAAATTCTATAAGCCTTTAAAATATTTTAAACAAGCTTACTACCCCAGATTTAATATTTTACCCAATGTTCAATTACTATTTTAATAATTAATTAATTCAACAGGTCGTTATATTTAAATTCAGAATCCTTTCTATCATATAAAACCTAACAGTTCATATAAAAAATCAAATTAAAGTTTTGATTAAATATTTAAATCCAATTTAAATATTGCAAACTAATCGTCAAAAAATCCGAGTCGTTACATGTGACGCCCCACCTCTATACCCACGCTAGCAAAGAGTATTGTATAGATAATACCGTCTGCTAACACGGAGAATAAGGCTGGATAGGAGCGACCATGTGTAATCTTACCTTAACTATTCACTAAACACGTCGAAAAGTAGAATCACAAACAGTTCGACGTATTCAATAAATAGTTAAAGCAAGACTACAACGGCTATAGGATCTATCAGAACAGAATATAACAACTCAAATGCAATTTACATCACAGAACAGTAAACCATCATATACACATATACCGATACATAGCAGAGTATACAAAATGATACATGTCAAGTGGTATAGCAAACCACAATATGCAGATGAGTCAATAATACATATCAGAGTTACAACAGAAGAGGACTACACAAAAGCTACGACGAACAAGAAACTAGCGGAATAGTCCATGCGGAAGCAAAAGAGGCTAAGTCCAAAAGCACCTAACTTGAAACATCTCGGTCTGACCCGAGTATAAAATACACGGGTCAGTCTAGCTAAACAAATCAGTTAGATAAACTGAACGATAATGAACCTGCAAGGTTGCAAAGCATAATAGATATCTCTAAAAGAGACAACACAATCATCTAACGAAAGATGAATCATATAGAACAAACAAGCCTCATATCATCGGCAACTCATAGAAACAAAGGATAGGAATATCCCAAAACAAGCCAAAAGGCAAATAACAAATACCAATATGGTATACAAGTTCACAAGGTGATCACTAGATATCGTGTGGTTCAAAAAGACCTACACCGAGGGGAAATGCCTAGGGAATATACATCTCAATTGAAACATCATAAAAATTGCTTGAGCGGTAATGAATGACCAACTCCGAAAGCAATACCGTAGGGCAACCTAATATCACCCATGTGGCGCATAACGGCCGACATCGGAAGCGATACAATAGCAACCCAATATCACCCATGTGGCGCATAACGGCCGACATCGGAAGCGATACAATAGCAACCAAATATCACCCATGTGGCGCATAACGGCCAACATCGGAAGCGATACTACAGCAACCCAATATCACCCATGTGGCGCATAACAGCCAACATCGAAAGCGATACTAAAGGCAACAAGCCAGAAGGAGACAGTCCGAAGACACTATCCCAAAGGCGATATGTGTCACAAACTCCCAGAAAGGAATCCGAAAAGTGGTAACGTGAGTCCCATAACCACCCGTTCGCACTAAACGGTTTACTATCCGTTAGTTTATTTCACACTCAAAGCAGTACAAATTTACCTCATATCATCGGTAAACTAAACCCGAAGGTCAAAACAATCAATCGAATAGGTCGGGGACTAATCGGAAAGATAAACGCACAGATTCATGGTCCGTGTTTTGCCCAACCATTTAATCACCCTTCCACTTCGCTCGAAGTGCGAAAGTGTGTGTTTTAAATAGAATTTATAAATTGGAGAAACGAGCTTTTAAATGCGATTCGAGAGATTATTTTATAAAAAAACCCGTGGATGAAGTCAAGAGTAAGTTATCAAAGCCAAATATGCAATAACAACCACTAAAAAGCAACTTGAATCGATAAAGTCCGGAAAACAAATCAAAATATACAAAAACAGGCAAAACAGGACAAATAGGAGCAGGTCGGTCGGCCGCCTACAGGGCTCGGTCGAAATTGAAGAGGAGAAGAGATGGAGAAGATGGAGAAGAGGCTTACCTATCCTTCTCTTTGAATTTGGAGCAAGAATTTGGATTATCAAGAGCAACTAGGGCTTGGGAGTTTCTATTTCCTCTTCCTTTCCCCCATTTCAGTTGGAGCTTGAGTTTAGAAGTGAAGAGGAGTAGGAATGAATGAATGGGAGGAGACGGGCTGAGTTAGAGGGTTAAGTGGGGTTTGGGGCTGAACCCACAGCTAAAGCCCAACCAGAAAAAGTAGCAAAATTCAACTTAATCCAAACATATCAAATATTATACTCAAAAAGATCGCAAACGACGCTTTGAACTCAATGGAAGTGGTTTCGAGCTCCAATTCGGCCGTTTGCAGAAAGTAACATTTCGGACCTCAAAATCCGACTAACGACGCTATACTTAAATAAATCATTTAAATATAAAATCGTTAAATATGCGGGTTGTTACAGATCTCCCCTCCTTACAAAATTGTGTCCCCGCAATTTCTAGAGACGATATTTGTAACAACTACATACATACAACATTCAAAAGAAAAGGAAATAAGCTTGAGATGAAAAGACATTCTCACCGTTTCAAAGCAAAGATAGAAAAGTATTATTGTAGGAGAACCCTACAAGAGGTAGGTGATTCTCCCAACTCCCACAAACATACTAGCATAAAAGAATAACAGAATAAGAAGTTCACCATAAAGTGCACGAAGTGGTAAGTCCGAACTTGATTGCTCAGAGAATTATATGGATTCCTAAGCTTAAAATAATTTGGAACACCGACGTGGTACAAACAATACGTCAAATGAACCAAAGCTCAACAAAATGAAGTACAACAAAACGTCCGATGAACTTGGTAAAAAGATCATTCCATTCGGACATCAACAAAGAAACAATCACTTGCTGCTTACAACTAAATGCATTGGCAACACGATCCTCTTTTCGAGAATAAAAAGAATATCAAGATCATAAGATGCAAGGAACTCGAACCAACACTAGGTTCCCTATGAGAAAATAAACATTTCAAAATTGTGATTGGTGGGGAGAGCAAAATCCCTCACCCAAAAGTAATGATGCAAAATACAAAAGACGAAAACAATAGCCGCGAGCAATAGATCATAGGTGGCATATCTAGTCTCGATAAGCTTTAATGGTTTAGAACATAAGTGATAGCACGTTTTCTTTTGCAAGAGAACGACATTCAAACCAACACGACTAGTATTGGTAAAAAGATAAAATCTTGGTTCCCTTTGGGAATCCCAAGATAAGAGTACTGGACAAGAGTCCTTTCAAATAATCTACTTTCTTAAAGCTAAAACTTTCAAATAAAATTCTTTACCAAAAAGCTAAAGCTTCAAATTTTCAATTACCTTCTTGAAATCATATTTCGAAAAAAAATTTCCTATTTCAAATCAATTTATTGCGTCAAATCGTCTCATCAAAGCATTTAGGAGATTCCTATCGATAACGTTGATCAAGCGCATCGACCAGAATTCTTAAAGCACTCGATGGACAATACAATCACAAAACCATGTTTTATAAGATAAACATGTTTCTAAAAACTTTTGAAAATTCTCTTTGTTCGTTCTAAAAACACAAATCCCATTTATACTTATAAATAACTCTTATGAAAAAGATTTGCAAAAATTTTAAATTGCTAATTTCCATCCAAAACCAATAAAATACCAAAAATGGAATCATCGAGATATTCGCAGAATACTTGATTCATAAAATGGATGAGATGAGCTAGAAAAACTGAATGATACAACCAATCATTCATAAGAATTACAACGAGTGCGGAGAGCAGTAAGTGGAATGCTAACTTCCGCAACTCGTAGCCAAATGAAAACCAGTGGTAAGGTCGAGCTTAAAAGACCTTAACACTACTCAAAAGATTGCTTAGGTGATAACCCTAAGACAAGACCAAAAATACCAGAAAATTCTCAAACTACAAGAATGAGAGAATCAACACTCTCCTTATCATGAGGGCTTAAAGAAATAAAATGATGCCATCAAATTGGAAATCGAAATCACAAAGAAAATAGAAACCTTCCAAAATAGATGGATAATCACAAGGTAGATATTTCAATACGGAATACTACGGAATAAAATTCCTAGACGTATTCCTATATCCTATCTAAACTTCAAAGGCAAAGAAGGAATAGAGAGACACGATGATTCAAAGATTTGTATCACTTATCACACTCTGATGTATCGTAATATGTGCTCTATTCTGTGTTTATCATATTTTGCTCTGAACGCAGCTCTGATACCACGCTGTGACGCCCCACCTCTATACCCACGCTAGCAAAGAGTATTGCATAGATAATACCGTCTGCTAACACGGAGAATAAGGCTGGATAGTAGAGACCATGTGTAATCTTACCTTAACTATTCACTAAACACGTCGAAAAGTAGAATCACAAACAGTTCGACGTATTCAATAAATAGTTAAAGCAAGACTACAACGGCTATAGGATCTATCAGAACAGAATATAACAACTCAAATGCAATTTACATCACAGAACAGTAAACCATCATATACACATATACCGATACATAGCAGAGTATACAAAATGATGCATGTCAAGTGGTATTGCAAACCACAATATACAGACGAGTCAATAATACATATCAGAGTTACAACAGAAGAGGACTACACAAAAGCTATGACGAACAAGAAACTAGCAGAATAGTCCATGCGGAAGCAAAAGAGGCTAAGTCCAAAAGCACCTAACCTGAAACATCTCGGTCTGACCCTAGTATAAAATACACGGATTAGTCTAGCTAAACAAATCAGTTAGATAAACTGAACGATAATGAACCTGCAAGGTTACAAAGCATAATAGATATCTCTAAAAGAGATAACACAATCATCTAACGAAAGATTAATCATATAGAACAAACAAGCCTCATATCATCGGCAACTCATAGAAACAAAGGATAGGAATATCCCAAAACAAGCCAAAAGGCAAATAACAAATACCAATATGGTATACAAGTTCACAAGGTGATCACTACATATCGTGTAGTTCAAAAAGACCTACACCGAGGGGCGATACCTAGGGAATATACATCTCAATTGCAACATCATAAAAATTGCTCGAGCGGTAACGAATGGCCAACTCCGAAAGCAATACAATAGGGCAACCTAATATCACCCATGTGGCGCATAACGGCCGACATCGGAAGCGATAAAATAGCAACCCAATATCACCCATGTGGCGCATAACGGCCGACATCGGAAGCGATACAATAGCAACCAAATATCACCCACGTGGCGCATAACGGCCAACATCGGAAGCGATACTATAGCAACCCAATATCACCCATGTGGCGCATAACGGCCAACATCGAAAGCGATACTAAAGGCAACAAGCCAGAAGGAGACAGTCCGAAGACACTATCCCAAAGGCGATATGTGTCACAAACTCCCAGAAAGGAATCCGAAAAGTGGTAACGTGAGTCCCATAACCACCCGTTCGCACTAAACGGTTTACTATCCGTTAGTTTATTTCACACTCAAAGCAGTACAAATTTATCTCATATCATCGGTAAACTAAACCCGAAGGTCAAAACAATCAATCGAATAGGTCGGGGACTAATCGGAAAGATAAACGCACAGATTCATGGTCCGTGTTTTGCCCAACCATTTAATCACCCTTCCACTTCGCTCGAAGTGCGAAAGTGTGTGTTTTAAATAGAATTTATAAATTGGAGAAACGAGCTTTTAAATGCGATTCGAGAGATTATTTTATAAAAAACCCGTGGATGAAGTCAAGAGTAAGTTATCAAAGACAAATATGCAATAACAACCACTAAAAAGCAACTTGAATCGATAAAGTCCGGAAAACAAATCAAAATATACAAAAACAGGCAAAACAGGGCAAATAGGAGCAGGTCGGTCGGCCGCCTACAGGGCTCGGTCGACTGGACACTGTTCATAAAAACTCTCAGGAAGCAGGTCGGTCGGGAAGCAGGTCGGTCGACCTGCTACAGGGCTCGGTCGGCCGAACCTGATGATTTTGCACTTCCTGCCCTATTTCAATGAAATGCAAATTCTTCCAAAACGCGATCGTTCGAGCAATGGACCTAAGGAGCTTTAGCCAATAGATACCCTAGCTCCATTAGCTCTCCGATTCGAAACCAAAAACATATTCAAACATCAAAGTTAGGATCTTTAAAGAATTGTACCCAAACACTAAAAATTTGGATATTCACCAATTCAATCCAAACCAAAAGCAAGAGCATATGAACATGGTGTTAGGAATTCATACCCAACATCAATGAAATCATAAGAAATAGATGTGAGTTCAAAACTCACCTTTTTAACTCAAGAACAAGAAGAAGAAGCTCAAATGCAAAGGAAAGGCTAACCATCTCTTTGAATTTGGATGGAGAAGATGGAGAAGAGCTTACCTATCCTTCTCTTTGAATTTGGAGCAAGAATTTGGATTATCAAGAGCAACTAGGGCTTGGGAGTTTCTATTTCCTCTTCCTTTCCCCCATTTCAGTTGGAGCTTGAGTTTAGAAGTGAAGAGGAGTAGGAATGAATGAATGGGAGGAGATGGTCTGAGTTGGAGGGTTAAGTGGGGTTTGGGGCTGAACAAACAGCTAAAGCCCAACCAGAAAAAGTAGCAAAATTCAACTTACTCCAAACATATCAAAGATTATACTCAAAAAGATCGCAAACGACGCTTTGAACTCAATGGAAGTGGTTTCGAGCTCCAATTCGGCCGTTTGCAGAAAGTAACATTTCGGACCCTAAAATCCGACTAACGACGCTATACTTAAATAAATCATTTAAATAAAAAATCATTAAATATGCGGGTTGTTACATTACATTCCTATCCCTTAAAAGAATTTCATCCCCGAAATTACTAGTTTGGAAGAATGGTCCAATACCCGTTACTATTTCTCCACATCCAACAATTCAACAACCTACAACTATCTTTTTAATAAAAGACGTATTACCCTTCTTATTAACTTTCCAAACATTTCCCTAGTTTCAAACTATACTATTTGTTTAACCATTCAAGTTTCAATTTAAAACCAAATTTTGAAATATCAAAATTTTCTCAAAATTTTGTAACTCCCTAAATTCCCGAAAATTTTTGGCAGCGTCTCCTTTGCGCGGCTAGCTCAGTACAACTACAAAATGGCCCTACGGCTTCCCAAAACCCAAAAGAAAACAAAAAAGCTAAGTGGCTCGATCAAAATCCCAATCAATTTTCATATAGAAATTTAAACGCATACCTTTTTGTCGAGCATTTCAAATTTATCTTCTGAAATCAAAATCAATTCTCTTTCCCTTTATACTACCTGCATATCTTACACAGCAATATGTCCAATCACAATATTCAAAAACATTTTATCGACTTTCTTACAAATGTCAATATCTGTTCATTCAAATATTATTTTAGATTATATTTGAAATATCAATTCCCAACTGAGAATGCATCATTTCTTACTTAAGTTAGTATAAGCATTTTATGTGTTTCTTATATTTATTTTCATCTTACCACTTTAGTTTATATCTATTTCTATTCAAATTGATTCTTCCAATTCCATATGAATTCAATTTATATTTAACTCTGAATATTTAAATTCTATTTTTCATTTATAACAAATTCATGTCATCATTTTAAATTAGTTTCATTCACCAATTTATTTCAGCTTCCAATTTGAAAACGTTTGTCGTTAACAAAATTTTCAAAAAAAATTTAACTCCCAAAATTTTCGAATTTTTTTGGTAGAGTCCCCTTTGTACGGAGGAGCTTTTGAAATTTGACAAAAGATATAAATATATATACATCGACCCACACGGTCAGAAAAACCAAAAACAATTCATATTTCCTAGTTTGTATTGCGTAGGCGTACCTTATTTAGCATTTTAAGCAAGTGGCGAATTTATTTAAGCATTTGCGTACCCAAACTCTCGCTAAACTGTCTTTTGGTACCTGTACTTACTCAATTTAAACACATAAGTAACATATTTATGAAATTTATAACATTTCATTCATTTAAACAGCTACAACAGTCAATAACATAAGCAATGCATTATAAATACTTCCATAAACCAATTTATTTAGTTTCCAAACTACTTCCGTTTGTTTTCAACCGATTCACATACTATTTGCATTCAACTTAAGTGATTAACAACTCATTTGCTTATCTTCAATTCATAATTATGTCCAAACAATTCATTTCAAAGTTAATTGATTTCAAAATCAATCCATGCTACTTCTATCAGTTAATAATCACAAGTTTATTTTTTATAAACAATATACACAACCAGTTTCCATAAGCAATTAATAAAGTCTCAATATTAACCCAATCTCTTTACTCGATTTCTATATTATCCTATCCAATTCGGAATGATTTTTAACATCATCTTCTTACATTCTATTCATTTTTAATCTAACCTACACATATTCATTGCATTTGATTCACAAGTCAAATTTTTATTTACATTATTATTCCATAGAATTTTTATTTAATTCCGTTTACGTCGAACGATTAATTTAAGCAATTAAACGATATTCATTCAAACAAACAATTCCTTTAGTTTCATAACCATTTTAAAATTGATTTCAACTCAATTATTTCTAATTTCATTCCATTTTATTTACATACTATATATTTGCATTTTATTTCATCATTGGTTCCAGACAAACCATTTTATTAAGCTCAATATTCCATGCTTATAAATTAATAATCATTACCCAAATTAAATCCACCCAAGTTTAATTTAATGGGCTTTCACCCTTACTCAAAGCCAAGCTTCTATTATTATTAACTTAAGTCAATTTACTTATTCCAACTTCATACTCCAGTTCATTTCCATTTTAATTTGATTCTCATCTAATCAAATTCCATTAAATTCAATTAGCCATTCTCATAATCCATTTTAATTTCAAATTCCATACCCAGTTCATCTGAATTTGTTTTATTAATAACAAAGTCATGTTTAACTTATTTATACCCGAACTGGATTTTATTTGCACATGCAAACCATTTTTATTTTAATCCAATTCCACAACATTTCCACTTATATTTAATTCACCACCAATCCCAGTTGAATTTTATTTGTAACTCGAATTCATTCCCAACTCCATTATTATCTCATAATCCAACTTCTATTTAACCAATTTAAATCTCATTAACATATTCAATTAACCAATTTATTCCAAATTAGTTCATTTCCACTTCCAATTCCATATTGGGTTTTTATCTTTAAAATCATCTTATTATTTTACCTGAGTTCAATTTCATTTTATAATTCAAATTTGGATTTTTATTCCATTCTCCAAATACAAAACAATTTTATTTTGGCTTGCTATTTAACTTCTTCATATTTTTCTCATAAAAGTCACACATTTATTTATGTTCACATTTCCATCCATTGATAATCAATCTCATTCATCTTCTACTTTTAGTTCGGAATTATATATTTTTACTTAGTCAAGTATATATTTTTATTTCAATGCTCTAACCTTTATGGGCTATTTTAAATTCATTCACCCCTATACAATTTCTTATTCAACTTACTTTCACTTGTTAAAGTAAGATTTTAATTCCACTCAATATTATCTATAACTCAACTGAATTTTATTTCAATTTAATTTGTTGACTTAATTTCAGTTAAATCTAACATCATACTATACTCTTTAATCCACCAACTCACTTGGATTTAATTAAATAAGAACATAATTTCATTTAATATCATCCATATCTCCATTCATTTCCTTTCAATTTGATTCCAACTTAATTCAAATACAACTGAATTTTATTCTAGATTTATTCAACTTACCTCCATTTACTTAGCTTAAATTAATTTCAACCCAATTTGATTTTGTCTTCCAATTCACATTTAGTTGCTATTTTACCATTTCAATCACATTCAAAATTTATTAATTTATTTCTATTAAATTTTCTCAATCCGATTCATCTATATTCTAAATTTTATTTACTTCACCAATTTACTTATATTATTATTTCCCATCATTAATTAAATTTCAAAAGTTAAATTTTCAACTTAATCCAAGCTAAATCCTTATTTTTGATTTCATTTTAATTTTAACTCAAAAATTCAATCTCATATTTTCCTTGGTTATATAAGCCATTTTAAATCTTTATAATCTTACTTGTCTATCATACTATCATCCAAACACTTTAATTATACATAATAATTTGCAGAAAATTAATTCTTTTTATATCAAAATATATTTTGGGTAAAATTATTTCACTTACCCGCTTTCGAAAACAATATTGTGTCGAATTGTTCTATTCAAGTGTTTAGAAACCCCTTCGACCCAGTTGTGCAGACAGCGCTGACGAAGGTTCATATGCCACTCAATAAATCAATCAACGCAATATAAAATCTTTTTATATTCACTAACAAATACGCTCTCATATCTATTAATACACTCAAGCTCATTCTAGAGTACTAATGACTCTATCTCTAATGAGTAATTCCCACCAGAGCCAAGGTTCTCGCTTATCCTTTCAGCTCTGATACCAAGTGTAAAGGCCCGCAAATCTGTACCCCTTTGAACTAACAAAATTCCACCACAGTTCTGTCCAAAGTGGCACAAATGTACGAGTCTTCGGGTAAAAGAAGAAAGAGGTAGAAGAAGAAGAAAAGAAACAACATCAGAATCTCACATCCCAGCGGAATAAAATATAATATATAGAATACAGATTTAATTACAAGAAATCTATATTGTTACACATATATATACATACCATCATCAGAGTACAACAACCATCCATATAGAGACAACCTAATACATATCCATATACAGCGGAAATAATAGTCAAATACGGGAGTACGCTCTGTTATCCAGCTCGTCTCCTGAGCTCTTAGCTTTTAACCTGATCCTGTTCAACTCGGTCTGACCCGTGCATCATATAAAACAACACCCGAGTCAGTCTGGAAAACCAGCGTGAGAGAACATGCTCAATTGGATTATTATATTTTCAAAAATCCTTTGAAAAACAAAAGCATCTCGTAAGACCACGCCACAAATAAACATGTCGGGTTTTTACCTTACGATAGCCAAAACATTTTTATTAAATTCGTCCGGTATTATAATAGTGTCTATAGAAAGTAAAATAGAATCTAGTTGAAATACTTGCTTCTCACGTTTCAGCAATAGTTGGGCACAATCAAAACCGTACAGGCGCATACTGGAGATTGGATTCCATACAATGGCAGGGCTACCGGGGGTACCGCCCGTCACAGTACCTGGTCTAGATCAGAGTACCGAGGAACCACCCTAACTCCCCTGCAACACAAGGCTGGAACCATCCCTTACTGGACAGTCCCAAGCAAGATCACCCCATGATTGGCGCGACCAACCACCCACTAAGCCGAAATAAAAAGGGACATCTAGACAGGGGAAACCTTACTCTCCAATGGGGGCTACCCACGAAGCCTTCTGCACCTCCCCTAGTTTAGCCATTCCCGGTTGATGAGGCTTGAGGCTAAGCGCTACCTTTTCAAGAACGAGTCCCACTTAGGATGCTCATAGTCCACCTGACGATGTTCTGAAAGCATCTAATCCATACAAGTTGCCCTGGGTCTGGACAAACCGAATCACCGTCTTCAACTCTTCACGGTCTTCATTCGTAATCGTTCAAACCAGATCGAAGTGGTGTTCGGATAATTAAATATGATCCCGGACTCTTCGAAACGATCAGCGCATTGTCTAATATTGATTGTCGGTTATTTAACTATCAAATAATCATTCACAATAAACAATCAAATAATTTCCTCAAATTATTTATTTCAAATATTATTCAAATATTATTTCCATTTTAACCCATCTGAAACAAATTTTCAAAGTACTTTTATTTCCATGAAATCATTTAACTGATTTCTTATACTCACTCACATTTTGATTTACCCTTTGAAAATATTCTTTATTTTTCCATTCCTTCCTCAAAATTCAATTTACACTTTCCTTATAATTTCTCAAACTCACTTTCTCCACTTAAAAAGATTTCTCTTAAATCTTATCTCATTTAATTAAATTTTCTTACCATCACAGGAGGGTTTTAATTGGATTTTAAAAACATTTAAAAACATCTTTATTTATAAAATAAGAAGTATGGTTTAATACAAATTATGGTTTGAAAGTAATATTAAAGTTGATTTCCAGTTAATGATAAAATTCAAAACTGGTGTTAGAAAATTAGAGTTTATTAATAAATATTTGCCAAGCCTTTAAAGTAACTAATTCAAAAAAAAATTTACATTCTTATAATAGTTTATAATTTTTTTATATAGTATAGTAATTTAAAAATATTCCCTTTTAAAATAAATTTATAATTTTGGAAAACCCAATATCCATCTATAAATGCCTCTTGTCCCAATTCACACTTCTTACTTTTGGAAATATTCTACTATTTCCGTTTTAAACAAATTTATAACTCAATATAAGATTTCTCGTTGACTTATCTCTTCCCATATTTACCGGTTCCTTCCTTTCCATTTATAAACCCGTTTATAAATTTGATAAACTCCCCTGAGTTTTCATTTATTTATAAAATAATTTTATTCAAAAATTTCATCTTTTACAATTTTATACCTCAATAGAATTTCATATCATTCCTTAGTAATTCATACCTTAGTAAAATTGCTTTTTATTCCATAATAGAATTCCCTTTTTATCTTTTAATAAATTTTCATCTTATTCCCTTAATTAGAATTTCACTTTTATTCCTTAGAGTTATTAATATATAATTTAAATTGTCCAAAACTTAACTTTAACCAATTTTAAGTATAACCAATATAATAAATATTCTTTTTTTATTTTACTTTATTCTCAATATAAGTAAATCCAAATCCTATATAAATATTCTTTTAATTTAAGTTTCATTTAACTTCCTTTAGTTAAATTATTTATGGTATTTAAAAATTATCAAATTCCAATTTCCATGCTATTTAACACTTAATAATTCAATTCGCATGCAATTCCACATTATTTCATCCAACCTGTCATATGAATATATATATAGTAAATAAATATCTTTAAGGAATCCTGTTGGATCCCTCCAACCTGTTTTCCCCGCATCCACAGATATTAGCAAAAAGTAAAATATCAATTCCACTTCAAAGTGGAATATTGGAGTATATGGGACTATAATATCATCTAATGAATAAATTATTTTAAATCAACCAAACACATCCAATGATTTAAATTTAACATTTTTTTTAACTATGGCATCCAAATGAGTGAGGAAATCTCACCTTTTCTTTTAAGTTGCAATCCTTTCCAATCGCGACTTGTTTTCCATACTTTTGACCTTGAATAACAATTGTATGAATTTTATTAATATATGGACAAATTGAATAATTATTTGTCGTTTAATAAATTTATTCTTTAACTATAATAATTTAGTTTTTAACTAATGATTTAAATTAACAATTAATTATATTTAAACTAATTCTTCTTTCTTTTGTTAAAATATTTTAGTAACTAAAATAATTTAAATAAGTTAACTAAAAAAATTGTCCACCAATTTCATATCCTTTTAAAATGAACTAGTAATATTTAAAATGTAGAAATGTATATTTATTTTATTTTTATTTTTATAATTTTCTCTTTGAAACTACTTATCCCAAATTGACATATATTGATTTTATTTTGAAACTACATATATATACTCATGAAAATAAGTAAATAGATTTCAAAAATCAAATTTTTATATAGACTTCAAATAGTTTAAAATTCATATTTACTCCTAAAAATCGTATATATAAACACACATACATTTAAATTAAAGTTGAATAAATTTTAAGATCTAAATCTATTTAATAGTAAGAATATTCTTTTTTTTTCCAGAATCAAAACCCTAACTTACTGTAAATTTTAAATCTAAACCTCAAATTTAAAACTTAAATTAACTAACTAAATGTATAGCAATTTATAATTATACCTCACTGAACCACGCACGAAACCCTCATTAGCTTCGCTTCCGAGGAGATGCCGTTCAAAACCACTTCGTCGCGAGCTTCCTAAGTCGCGCACGTCTCCACCAAGCCTCACGCGAAGCCGCACCACCCAAGCAACGACGCGAACGCAAACTATAGCCGTTACATCCCCGTCGCCGCCCTCCTCAACACACGCCGTCGCCACGAAAATGCGATCCGCAGCCACGACCAACACTTGCCCTAACCACGCCTATGTCACCGCCGAACATCCACGAAATCACGACACGGCCTAAAGAACGAACGCGAACTGATTCGTGTGCTTCCCACCCCATTCGATTTCGCTCGACATTTTTTTTATATGCGCTGATGAATTCGGACAAAGGAAAAAAGGGGGAAACGAGGAGGGTTTCGAAAATAAAAATATGAGGGGTTTGGTTTCGCGATTAAAAGAAAGGAAAGGCAGCCATTAATTTAATTTTAGTTTTCTGATCGAAGAGAGAAACAAGAAGCATCGTGATTTTAAAGAAAAAGGGAAACGTATAGGAGAAGACGAACAATAGTGTTCTGATGGGACGAAAGTGTGTTGAGGAAGCTTGATTAATTTATTTTAAATTTAAAATTTAAAATCATCTCGAATTACGCAATTCAAAATCCTGACCTCCAATCGATACGTGCCTCTCGGCGTCTATAATGTTATACACCTATTCTGAACGCAATGGAAAAGGTTTCGAGTCCTAATTCGATCGTATGGATAAGATAGCTTTTTGGATCGACTATTAAAAATAATTCAATTAATTATTTTCTAGGCGTTTACATTTCGTACGATTACACGATAGCTCCGAAAACTACGAAATTTGAAATCCGATAATAATTCAATATTACGGATCCAACGGAACTGGTTTCGTCGAATTCTAAGACTGTGCCTCAGATGGCTATTTTTAAATATTAATTTAATGATATATTTTAAAATCGAACAAACCACTGCTAAATTCAAATTTTAACTCACTATTATTTTCATTATTATTAATATAAATTCTATAAGACATTAAAATATTTTAAACAAGCTTACTACCCCAAATTTAATATTTTACCCAATGTTCACTTACTATTTTAATAATTAATTGATTCAACAGGTCGTTATATCTAAATTCAGAATCCTTTCTATCATAGAAAACCAAACTTTTTGTATAAAAAATCAAATTAAAGTTCTAATTAAATATTTAAATCCAATTTAAATATTGCAAATTAATCGTCAAAAAATCCGGGTCATTACACTATTATATCATGTGATTTTGATATAAAATGCTTTGGTTATCGGAAGGTAAAAACCCGTCGTGTTTATGGGTGACGTGGTCTTATGAGATACCTTTGTTTCTAATAGATTTGATTAGATTTGATAAAAGTAATAATTCAAATTTAGCATTTTTTCTCATATTGGTTTTGCAGACCGACTCATGTGTTATTTTATTATAATACTTGGATCAAACCGAGTATTACAGATTCTGGTTAGGATGCCACGAAGCATAGGAGACGTGCTGGAGGAGTCTCAGTCTTATTCCTCATACTTGATTATATTCCACTATACGTGCTAAAATTCATGTTCAGGACTTGTATGGACAAGTTATTATAACTATCCAGATTTATTTGTTGACTGTTGTACTTTGATGATTATTTATATATTACAGTTACAGTTGCTTTGTATAAAAATCTGTTATTATATGTTATATTTTGTTTCGCTGCGATTGTTAAATTCTATATTGTTGTTTCGGTTTTTTTCTTTCCTCTTTTTCCTCATATTATTCGTCTTTTCGTGCAATTTTTGTTGGACAGGTGTGGTTTAATGTGAGCTGAGAGGGTATGGAATGGTGGGTCACTACAAGACAAGTGGCTGTAATGTGTTCTATTAAACCTTTAAGCTGTTCATATTGACTAACATAGTGCATAACATTGGTGGTTTGCTTTAGAGATGAAAAGGTATCATATGGCCTATCAAGATCATCCATAAAACATGCCTGAATAGCTTTATAGAAAACAACCCATTGATTATAATCTGTAACAGTATGTGAGTACCTACAGAACCATTGTAGTGCCATCTTTTTCAGGTGGTATGAACAAACATGGACTAATTCTTGAATATCTGCTTTGCTGTATTGAAAGAACTGCTCTACTTGCCAAAGCCAATCAATTACTCTGTTTTTACTTGTGCATTATGGTAAATCCATCTGACGGTCTTTAATGCCTTGGATGTTTCTTTATAACCCAACTAATACTTCTTTAGAAGTTTTCTCTAGTCTTTTAAGTGATAATGCAGTTCTATTACTTATAAGATCTTTCATATACCATTTTTCTTGTTGTGGTAGTTCTTTAAGATTGACAGAATTAATCAGTGGTAAGGTATCTCTATAATCATTAGAGTCGTCATACACTGATGAGTTTCTATGGTGAGGGTTAGTATTATGCTCATCAGGTGGCTCTGATACCAAAATGGTATATTCTCCTAGTTCTTGGCAATTTTGGCTCTGGTATGAGTCATGGTGAATGATCAATAGTGGATGGGATTGGTTAGGAAGAAGGTGTAACAAAGGCTTTCAGGTGGTGGAATTATTCAAATGCAGCAAACTAGAAATATGAAGAAGAAGTGGTGATGTAATGCTGAAATATTGTGGTGGTTAGTAGATTGAACTAGGAAGTGAAAATGGATTCAAATTACTGAATGAGTTGAATATAGGAAAGAGGTGAAATTAGAGCAGCAGCAAATAGAAGAATGCAGAGTTGAGAAAAAATGCATGATTATTTATAGTCTTTTTATATACATCTATTTACATAACCTTACCCATATATTTATAGTATTGATCAGGTAGACCAAATCCAACTAGCCGTTACATGGTAATTTATCTAATATACCTGACTAACTTTTAAATTATATAGCCACTTAGACTGCAATAGAAAATAAGTTGTGCATGTATGCACGTGCACAACACGGTCTTCAAACTGGCTTTCCCTTTGTAATCTCACGCTTAAGTTGATATTATCTTGCATCTGCATCTCTTCCAATCTTCAACATCATCCTCCTTAATTCCAGTTAGCCGAGGTGGATGGCGAAGCCTCATTCTCAATTTTTTTTATTGAAATGTCCCTTCAGGCGAATGCCTATCAGGTGTTTGATGAATTGTGTGAGCATAACAAATTCACAAAGTACATCTTTCGTACATACTAAAACAAAAAATTTCAAATTGTTAATTGATGTGTCTTTTTTACTTTTTTGGACTTCATATGGTGTGTTTTATGAAGTAAACACAATTACTGACATTTTATATGTCTATTAAGTGGATCTAGAATATACTATGGTTGCTCAATGATAGTGCAGGTGAATTTTGAATTGGTATTTGGAGTAACAGATAATGTATCATAGCCATATTGGAATTAGATTCATGCGAGTATGGAATTTTTAATCTCACATCAAAATTTGATCTATGAGTTTGATATGCAATCACATGTAACTTTTTCTCTGCTACTTGCACCTATAACTCCATCAAGTACTTCATTTATTTAAGGGTAGATTTGAACTTCTCAAGGCATGTTATTCACCGCATTTTTAGTGGACATCAAATGGATTACAAAATTGGATAATGGAATCATTTTGTCATTATTTAGAAAATTGTTAGGTGGTATAAAACATAATTTTCCCTCCGTTGATTGAAAAATAATAATTTTAAACGCTATATGTTTTTTGGTGACCAATCACCATCTTTCAGTCTTTTTTAGCAAGAACCTGCTAAACTAATTCTCGTTGGACCGTTATCAAAATTTTTTCAATGAGTAGTTATTAAATTTCGCTTTGCGCAAGTTATGAAATTGCAAGTTTTTATTAGGGAGGAGTATCATTACATTTTTTTAGGTGGAGTCCCCTTAAATTTTTCTTCTATTTATCCAGAAATAAAGTCCCTTTGGTAATGTTCTTAATCACATATGAATTGAATGGAGAAACTCAAGTTTGAGCAAGATGTATTTCTCATAGATTAATTATATGGATAAGCACAAACTTGATGACTTAGAGAAATCATTCATAAATACATCAACTTTAAAAATATAGAGGTTGAAATCCTTAGATTAACGGGAGGAACCAAAAACAAGTAGTTAACTAGTCGATGCAATCAATCTCGCTATCCATAATTTGAGAGACTTTGGACAGCAGATCCTATTTTTAATCAAGACATAAAAAATATCCTTCTTCGATAAGTAATGTAAATTAGGTCCTTATCCATAGACATCTTTTATTAGTAACCGTTGTTATTATATCCATTTAAGTACTACACACCTAAATGAATTTAAAATATTCATTAAGTATTAACATTTTCTGAAAACATTAGATTGACAAACCATTTTCACCATTAAAGCACAAATTTGTGATCTTTTAAATGATATGTGTTATGCATATGCAAATATCTAATTTAATTATATCTTTTTTGTATAAATAACGTATTCATACATGTGCCATTGAAATGCAACTATAATTTCCTTGTTCAATTTAATAAATTCAAAATTAATAAATATTCAGTTTAAAGCCAATTTCAAATATGGTATGTAGTTAAAATTACGACTAGATTTCTTTTAGTGCACTTAAATTATAACTTCATCAAGACTGAATAAACTTATCAAAGGAAGCCAAAATTTGTATTGGATCACATAAATTACAATTTCAAATGCCATAGTTACATAATTCAAAAAAATACAATAAAATAATAAATGCACTTTCTTGAATTAATTAAACTATAGTTGTGTTAAGTTTGAATAAATCATCGAATACAACCAAAATCATTATTGCATCACATAAATGTAGTTGAAACATTCAAATGCAATCATGCAAAATTAAAAATTTGTAGTGAATGATCGAATTGTTTGATATTCCCGATATATGATGCTTTATGATGTGAGTTATTCTGGTTTAAGCTGGGAACTGTAATGTCATTTATTCATTCTGTGATGTAATTTATTTATCTGTGAATGTAATTTATTATCTGTAATGAATTTATTTCCTTTATATGTGATTTGTGAATAAAAGATAAGCGTTATAGTTTATATCGCTTATCAATATATTTCTATGTCTAAATCTGTAATGATTAATGATGTTGTTGCACTATTATTGTGTGTAAAACCCCCGGACCACATATACACACACAAATATGGATTGCACAAGGAAATTGGTTATATCACAGATATTTGAAATTAATATTTTTGAAACGTTTTTTAAATTTGAATTTTGAATTCAAATGGTTGTGGAAATGGATTTGGGTTAAATATGGAAAGCTTTTGAAAACAAGTTTTGAAGATAAAAGTTATTTGGGATATCTCAATTAAGTTTTGAAAATCTATATAATTTGATTGAATTTGAATTCAAGATTTGAAATTGAATTCTATGTTTTGAAATTATAGTTTTAAAAAGGTTATACAAGTTATAAATGTGTTTATGGGTTTTAAACCATTTTAAAAGTATTGTTTTGGGAATTTGAATTTTAACCCAAATTTTATACTTAAAGAGCTTTGACTCGTGCAATTGTAATTGGATTTTTCCAAAATGAAAACAATTTGTTTTTAATAATTATAACTTTCATTTGAAAGAAAGGGATCCCTAATTGTGTTGAAAGGATTTCAAGTTTGAAATAGGAATTGTTTTGAAAGCTATGAATTAGATCTTTGATTTAAAGATTGATTGAGTTAATCCAATTTGAAATGGAATTGTTTGAAAAGCCATATATATATCTTTTTGAAAGATGGGTGAACTTTGTGAAGTGGATCTTTTTGTTTAGAGATTTGAAAATGGTAACTTGTTTAAACCATTTGAAAGGAAAGTTTTGGGTTTTAAGCTTTGACTAAACTGAAATCTCAATATCCATATGTTTTTAAATATTGCGCTCATTATTCGGTTTAGCCAGGAGAGGACCATGTGTCATATAACCCATTCCAAATAATGATACGATGTATTGGATTGCATTTGAAGACTAGTGTTGAAGACCAGGTATTTGTAGGAACGATAGGATAACCTATCGATTGTCTCTGCAATGAGTAGCTACGCTATAGAGATTCCCTAAGTGATGGGAAGTCCGATCGGGATTGTGAATACCCAAATTGCAAGGGCTTCTTTGGAAGTTCCTTCGATTCCGTTCGAACCAGGAACAGATATGTCTGATGTTACACTTTGAGATGTAAAGCTGGTTTCTATCAAATACATTTTTGTTTGGTGGCGGAGATTTATTCTCTTAGCTTAACACCCATCTCTGAGACATACGAGCTCAAAGGTTATGTAGTTGATGGTTACTAGTGATACATTCCCAATTTGGTAACGTGTCATGTGAAGTGTTGCTGATCATTTGTTGATCAAAGCATGGTGTAGCGACCCGACTTTCTATCACCAGAAAATCGCATCACTAGTTAAGAAAGAAAGGGATAGAAGAAGAAAAGAAAGAGAAGAAAAAGAAACAACACATCAGAATCTCACAACGGAACGAATGAAATATAATATATAACATATATTTAGTATCATTTACATCAGAGTACACTACTATACATCTCAGTTTAGACCGTTATAACATTTCTGTCTAATATAATACAAGACATTATAAAGAATAACACACAGCGAAAATTCTAACCATATATCTACACGTTGAAGCCTCCTGCTCCAAAGCTCCTCCAGAATTCGTCAAGGATAACCTGAATCACTTGACTACTCATACATAATATGAGCACCCAAGAGTTTAATAAAACAGAAAATAAACACTCAGGTCAGACAGAGGTCTGGTGTGAGTAAACGGTTTAAGATTGCTTAACTTTAGAAAATCCTTTGAAAAGAAAGGTATCACGTAAGACTTCCCACACATAAACATGGAAAAGTTTTTACCTTACGCTAACCAAAACATTTGATAGGAAATCCAGTGATATTATAATAGTGTCTAGGGTTTTCAAATAAATATGAAATAGCCGAAATTGTTACATCTATTAAATTCCAGCTACTAGCCACAAAAGTGGGTAATACAAACAAAACCGTAGGATCTCGTAGGGAAAATGGGTTTCCATCAATGGCAGGGCTACTGGTACCGCCCGTCACAGTACGTGGCCTAGATCACCATACCGAGAAGTACTCCCACTCCCCTGCAACACCAGGTCGGGACCATTCCTTACTGAACAATCCCGAACAAGACCACCCCACAGTTGGCTGCAGACCAACTGCCCACACAGCCGAAATAAAAAGGGACTTCTAGAAAGAGATGTATCTTGCCCTCCAGTGGGAGCTACCCACGAAGCCTTGCTGCACCTTCCCTGTTTTAGCCATTCCTGGTTGATGAGGCTTGAGGCTGCGATTGCCTTTATAGAACACATCTATCTTAGAATGCTCATCGTCCACCTGACGATGTTCTGGAAGCATTCAATCCATACAAGTTCGTTCCGGGTTCGAACGAAACCGAAGGCACTATCTCGTTGCACTCATTTTGGAATCACCCTCAGAGTCAATGACCATAGCCCTTGCACTCTGAATCACCATCTCGAGCCTATAAGCACTATTCCATCAAACTCATTATGGAATCACCCACAGAGTTATACTGACTTATAGCCCTTACACCTCGAGTCTTCACTCGCTCCACTTGGATTAACGACCTAACGTTCAATTAGAATCGATGCGGTTTTCGGATATCCAAATATGGAAACCCGATCCCGGTCTCACCGAAACCAAATGTCATTTTAATGTCCAAGTTATACTTAAGGGATTTAAACAATAGATATTTAGAAATATCATTCAACATAAATGGATGTATTCACAACACAGATAGATAATCATCTATTATCACCTTCATCCATACATATCACAAAGTAGCATATATATCACATTCAGATATAGCATATTCACATCATCACCTATAAATCAATGTCATCCAATAACAACCAATATCATTAACTCATTCCATGATACTTATCAACCAATCATTCATCAACCATAACAAATTTGATCCAAACTTAACTAATTTAGTTAATCATTACTTAATCACTTTGATTATCATCAATCCTACTTCTCATTCATTAATTAATTACAAAATAATTAACTAACATCACTTAATTATCCATTTCAATTAATATTCCCTGATTAATTACCACTTAATTACTTAATTATCATATTAATTAATCATCCTGATTAATTACTTCCAAATTATACTAAGTAATTACCTCTTAATTACCCTTTTAAAATTAATCATACTTGATTAACTATTCTTTAATTATCCTGATAATTATTCTGTAACGACCCGTATTTTTACGGATCGAAGAATCGTAGAATTGTTGTTATTAGGTCGTTAGTGTTGTTAAGTTGTTCAGAGTTAAGTCGTCCAGGGTTTAGGTCGTGCAGTGGCTTAGGTCAGTGGAGCGACTTAGGAGTTGGAGCCACCTATAGGAGTGACCGACCTATAGGACTGAGCGATGTAATGGGATAGTGGTTGAATGAGTTACCGACCTAAGGAAGATAGGTTGGTGAAACGACTTAAGGTAGTTAGCGGCTTAAGGAGGGTAGCGACCTAGTGGTTAGCGCTGTGTTGAAGTTAGGTCGTTAGCGACCTATGATAAGTCGCTATGTTTAGTTAGGTCGCGAGGTGACTTAGTGTTAGGTCGCGACCATAGTTAAGTCGCTAAAGGTGCATAGGTTAAGTCGTTAGGTCGTTGACTCGTGGAAATTCTTAGGTTGGGGGCACTGATAAGTCGTAGGTCGTGAAACTGTTAAGTCGCGAGCGACTTAAGGGCGAGCGACTTATGGTTCGGCCTATAAATACACGTGCTTCCTTCACTTTTTGGGATCCGGATTTTGAAGCGACGAAGTGCTGCCATTTTGAGAGCTTGAGTGCTACACTTCTTCACTTCTTATCTCTTCTCTAATCTAGTTCTTCCTTCCATCCAAGATTGAAGATCAAATCGAAGATCCAAGAGCCAAAATTGAAGATCTACATTCTTCAAAGAGAGACTTCATCGTTTGAAGCGGAATTTTGACGGATCAAGCTAGATCCTTCGCTGTCCGGATCTGGAGTTTGTTGCTATTGAGGTGTTTAGGTGATTCGGTGAGTGGTGGTTATCTCTCACATGGACCCAAAGGAGTATATCGGATTGGTGGTTTGATTTTGTGTTAAAGTAGTGGTTTCATGCATTTCTATAAAACCTAAGTATAGATTCATTGTTCATGAAGATTTGACATCCATTTTAGTACATGTTAACCTATGCAAGTTCATCCATTAAGTTGTAGAGATAATACTTATGATCCATGCTTGTTAGATTTGGACTCTTTATTTACAAGATTGCCATTTGTTATAATTGCTTTAGATCTTGTTTGAATGCTTGATTACTTGGATTAATGATTGATTTGATTGATTAGTTGATTAGTGATTGAATTTGGACAAGTATGGTCGGAGATGATTCAAAAGCTAAGTGGAAGGCTCTTGAATAAGGAAAGCTGCTCGTAGCATATGTGGAGGATGTTGAAGCTCATATGGATAGATTTGATGATGATGTTGATGGGCTTTGCTATGATGAGATGAGGCGAAGCATGATAGGATGAAGCCTTGGTATAATCTAGACGGGATCATTCCAAGCAGGTTGATAATGGTTGGCTTGAGAGGCGCTTGAGCTAGTATGGAAATAGTCGTCAAGGAGGATGACTAGAAGGTTGAGATCTCATTGTTGTTGAAGGTTCTAGCAAGCTACAAGCAAGAGCACGCTGGGCAGATTCGATAGTCCCAATCGACTAATAGTTGATGGTCGAGTACTCTGGGAAGATTCGATAGTCCTAGGCATGGGTCACGATGACGTGCAGAGTTCTGTCTAGAACCGGGGTTACCATTAGCCCTTGACGGACGGATGAAAGAATGAGCCGGTCATTCAATTAATGGTGATATCGAGGCAATGATAACAGTGATAGCCAGAGTCATGGATGTTTGGATGCTTTGGTTTTATCGTCACTCGGTCTCAAGAGCGATGTTTTGTGGGTGCTTATCTGATCTTGGATTAGGCCTTGGGGGTTTGTGCTTGGAAAACATCGACCTTGACTCGAGTGATAATTGTTTTACTTTAAATGTCTGATTTGCTATGTTTATTTCTGCTTAGTGGGTCTGGGGGCTATCACTGTAGAAAGAGGTGGAGTGGGAGGGTTGGATTCCTATTCCTTTTTCCTTTATGCTCTTTTGGTATGTTGTTAGTTAATTTACCGCTCACTAAGACTGTTGTCTGACTTAAGGTTTTATGTTCAACTCTTATTACCTTGGGCTGTTCATCCATTTTGGGATGGGCAGACTAGGTAGCAGGTGACAGGTGCTTTTCTTAGTGACGAACGCTGTTGATGACGAAGACGAGCTGGAGGCTTTGGCATATTGTTTTTCTTACTATATGTACTGGATGTTCCGCTGCGTGTATGATTCTCTGAGTGTTATGTAGTGAGGCTTGATGTATTGACTATTCACATGTTTGTATCAAATTGTTTTGTAGTGTATTGATGAGAGTCTATTTAGTGAAGCTTCACTATATATATATTTCTCTATTGTAGTTTATCCCTGCGCTGTGAGTATTACGATAGAGTTTATTGTTTTACTTTAACCCTGATGATCGTCCATAGCGGCCTGGCACACTTTTCAGCGCACTATTTCCTTATTTAGTGCAGGAGTTATGGGCGGTCGTCACATTTGGTATCAGAGCTTTGGTTAATCGATTTTAGCCAATGCTCACTGACGTAACTACGTATGAGAGACGTAATTGTATTTTGACGGATGATTACTATATATAATATAGTAGCTTTGAAGGATTTGAACCTCTTATGCGTTGTTTCTCAAGGTGTACTAATCATTCTTTTATAGATATTGAGAATGAGCTGAAGAGGGAGACCAGCTGCTAGGGAAGGCCATGATTCTGAGGGGGCTGCTGATTATGATGCTATGTATGAGGCCATGATGACTTCGATCATGAGAAGGATGCCAGCTCCAGGGCCAACGGTAGATGTTGGAGTTCAAGTTCAAACTCCAAAACAGGTGGATTTTGCTAAGCTGTGTAAAGACTGTACTGCTCTTGGAGGAAAGGTTTTCTTGGGAACAGAATCAACCATGGAAGTCCAGAGATGGATAGATGCTTGTAGAAGGATCTTTGGTGATTTGGGAATCGAGGATGTAACCAAAAGGAAGCTTGCATCAAGACAGCTTCACGGAAGAGCTTCTGATTGGTGGAACTCTATCACCATTGATACTACAGAGGAAGAAATTACTTGGGAGCAATTCCAAGTCAGATTTGAAGCTAAGTTCATTTCTACAGCTCAGAAATCCGTTCTGTTTAAGAAATTTGTGGAACTCAAGCAAGGTGGAAGACCAGTTCTTGAGTATGTTTCGGAGTTTGAAGCCTTGTCCAAGTATGCTCGGTCATATATTGAATCTCCTTATCAGAAGAATGAGAAGTTTGTGACAGGCTTGGACACTTACCTTGGGAGGCAGTTGTTGGATCATTTGGACGATCCGCTTGAGAAGCTTGTGGAGAAGGCTCTCAGGCATGAGAATCTGTTTCCTAAGGAAGGATCTGTTGTTGCTGTGACCAAGGAAGATTCTAAACCACAGCAAGGTGGGAACAAGAAGAGGAAGCAGCAGCAACAGAAGGGTAAGGATGGCCAGAAGAAGCCGAAGGGCGAAGTGACCTGCTACAATCGCCAGCAGAAGGGACATTTCTCCAGAGATTGTAAGAATCCAAAGGTACCGTTGAAGTGTTACAACTGTGACAAACTGGGGCATATCAGGAAGAATTGTGCAGAACCGAGGAAGGAAAAAACAGATTGTGCAAGCCTATGCTTTGGGAGCAGTGCCATCATCTTCAAAAGCTCCTACTGCAGAAGAGAAAGGAAAGAGTGTGGTGGTACAAGGTACCCTTTCCATTTGTGGTATTCCAGTTAGAGTGTTATTCGATACTGGAGCATCGCATTCCTTTGTTTGTAATGAACTTGTAGGCCGGTTGGGTTTAGAACCAGATATTGTTGATAGACCATTAGTTGTGACTAATCCAGTTGGGGGTTCGTCCTGTTTGTGTATGCTATGCTGTGGTCTGATTCTATCGAGTCATGATTGCTCTTTTGTTTGTGATTGTTTTGTTCTAAACTTTGCGGGGTTTGGAATTATTTTGGGTATGGACTGGCTTAGGAAGTATGCGACAAAGGTTGATTGTGAAAGGCTGGAGGTGACAGTCGAGAATGTGGAAGGGCGAAAGGTTGTGATACGATGTAAGAATGAGGAAGGCGTCTTCATGAGCTTCATGTATTCGCTGGTTGTTCCACGAGATGGACTGTCATCGGTGCCAATTGTGAATGGATTTGAGGATGTCTTTGACAAGGTCAAAGGGTTACCGCCGCATAGAGAGATCGAGTTTCGCATCGATCTAGTTGAGGGAGCCAGACCTGTTATGATGACTGTTAGGCGGATGGTTCCTAGGGAACAACAAGAGTTGAAGGTGCAAGTTGATGATCTTTTACAGAAAGGATTCATTCGGCGTAGTGTGTCCGAATGGGGTGCACCAGTTGTGTTCGCAACCAAAGCGGATGGATCATTAAGATTGTGTGTGGATTATCGTGAGCTGAATAAAACGACTAAGAAGAAGAAGTATCCATTGCCGAGAATAGATGACTTGTTTGATCAGCTTCACGAAGGCAAGGTGTTTTCTCAGATGGATTTGGCAACGGGATTTCACCAATTAAGAGTGGCAAAGGATAGTGTGTCGAAGACTACTTTTAGGACACCATCAGGTTTCTATGAGTGGTTAGTAATGCCGTTTGGATTGACCACTGCACCAGCATATTTTGTGGATCTTATGAATAGAGTGTTCAGGGATCAGTTGAACAAGTTCGTACTTGTGTTCATAGATGATATTTTGATTTATTCCAGAACTGAAGAAGAGCACAAGACGCACTTGCGTATTGTTTTGGAGACCCTGCAAAAACATCAGCTGAATGCTAAGTTTTCGAAGTGTCACTTCTAGAAGAGTGAAGTGAGGTTCTTAGGTCATATTACCTCTGGAAATGGAATAGCAGTTGATCCCGCCAAGGTGGCAGCAGTCCAGGATTAGGTTTGACCTAAGAATGCATTTGATGTGAGAAGTTTTCTTGTATTAGCAGGATATTATCGTCGGTTTATCAAAGACTTTTCCAAGATAGTTGCACCATTAACAGGATTGATGAAAAAGAACCAAGTATTCAGATGGGATGATAAGTGTGAGCAAGCTTTCAGAATCCTGAAAGAGCGACTAACAAGTGCTCTTGTTTTGACTATTCCAAGTGGAAATGATGAGATGGTGGTTTACACCGATGCATGTGGTACTGGACTTGGAGCAGTGCTAATGCAGAAGGATAAAGTTGTTGCATATGCAAGTCGACAGCTGAAACCGCATGAAAAGAATTATCCGACTCATGATTTAGAGTAAGCGGCCGTCGTATTTGCTTTGAAGATGTGGAGACATTACCTACTGGGAGTCCGATTTGAGTTGTTTACAAATCATAAGTCATTGAAGTATCTTTTCTCCCAGAAAGATTTGAATCTTCGAAGCAACGATGGTTGGAGTTTTTAGCATCATATGATTTTGGTATAGCCTATACTCCAGGAAAAGGTAACGCAGTGGCAGATGCGTTAAGTCGAAGACATGCAGAATTGTGAGCCATGTTTTCAGAATGGAAGAGCCTTGAGTATTTGGCTGGATTTGACTTCAGGCCTAGATGTGAATTGGAACCTGAGATGTTGGCAAACTTATCGACAAGACCTACTCTTGTGGAAAGAATTGGCAAGAGCCAAAAGCGACACGATAAGCTTGTCAAGATTATCCGTGATTTGGAATCTAGATTGGACCCGGAAAAGGATAAAGGATTCGAAATCAATCTAGAGGGTTGGCTTCGGAAACAAGGACGACTGGTTGTTCCCGATATAGATGAATTGAGGAATGAAGTTCTGAAGGAGATTCATCACTCGAAGTTAACAATTCATCCAGGTGGAAATAAGATGTACCAGGATATGAAGAGAACCTATTATTGGGAAGGTATGAAGAAGGATGTTGGAAATTTTATTTCCAAATGGATGAACTGCCAGTTGGTAAAAGCCGAACAGAAGAAGCTAAGTGGATTACTTCAGCCATTAGAAGTTCCTACATGGAAGTGGGGGCAAATATCGATGGTTATCGATGGGTTACCTAGAACCTGAGCAGGAAATGAAGGGATTTGGGTCATCGTAGATCGTTTGACTAAGAGTGCAAGATTCATTCCTGTTCGATCAACCAGGACTGCATCGAAATTGGTTGAGCTGTATGTTAAGTGGATAGTTCGATTCCGTGGTATTTCGAAAAGCATAGTGAGCGATCGAGACCCATTGTTCACTAGTGGATTTTGGAAGAGCTTCTAGGAATTTTTGGAAACCGAGTTGTGTTTGAGTACAGCTTATCACCCTCAAAAATATGGTAAGACTGAGAGAGTCAACCGAGTTTTGGAAGATCTCCTCAGAGCATGTGTTTTGGACTTCGGAGGATCATGGGAAGATTACCTTCATTTGGTGGAATTCTCGTATAATAACAGTTACCAGTCAAGCATTGGTGTGGCACCGTATGAAGCATTGTATGGAAGACCATGTAACTCTCCGACATGTTGGTTGGAAACAGTTTAAAAGTTGATACTTGGGGCAGAAATGATTCAACAGACTTCTGATTGTATAGAGATCATTTGGCGACGAATGAAGGCAGCCCAAGACCGTCAGAAAAGCTATGTCGATAAGCGTCATAAGGATTTGGAATTCGACGTAGGTGATATGGTTTTTGTGAAGATTTCTCCACTGAAAAATGTTATTCGATTCGAGAAGAAAGGGAAATTGACTCCGAGATTTGTTGGACCATTCCCGATCATCGAGCGAATTGGAAAACTCGCCTATAAATTGGAATTACCAGAAAAGATGTCGGGTGTACACAATGTTTTTCATGTATCGTATCTACGGAAGTATGTGCACAACTCGAATATGGTGGTTTCTGCTGATAGTTGTGAGGACTTTGAGATTGATCCAATCGTTGAGAGACCTCGTAAACCGCTTCGTGTTGTGGAAACTGACACGAAACAACTTAGGAGGTAGGTAGTCAAGTTGCTCAAGGTACAATGGAGTGATGATGTTAACGACTGTACATGGGAGGAGGAAGAGAGGATGAAGGCAGCTCATCCTGAACTCTTCAAGGTATGACCGTGAGGTGTCGTGACATCGCATGACATTGTAACTTGTTCTAGTCTTAGAATTCTGCATGCTAGGCAAGTAATTGGATGCATGGTTTGTTGATTGCTATGGATGGTAGGCATGCGGAATAGTTTTGGTTGCTCTTGTTTGTTTGGAATTTCGGGGGCGAAATTCCTAAGGGGGAGAGAATGTAACGACCCGTATTTTTACGGATCGAAGGATCGTAGAATTGTTGTTATTAGGTCGTTAGTGTTGTTATGTCTTTCAGAGTTAAGTCGCCCAGGGTTTAGGTCGTGCAGTGGCTTAGGTCGGTGGAGCGACTTAGGAGTTGGAGCGACCTATAGGAGTGACCGACCTATAGGAGTGAGCGACTTAATGGGATAGTGGTTGAACGAGTTACCGACCTAAGGGAGATAGGTCGGTGAAGCGACTTAAGGTAGTTAGCGGCTTAAGGAGGGTAGCGAACTAGTGGTTAGCGTTGTGTTGAAGTTAGGTCGTAAACGACCTATGATAAGTCGCTATGTTTAGTTAGGTCGCGAGGTGACTTAGTGTTAGGTCGCGGCCATAGTTAAGTCGCTAAAGGCGCATAGGTTAAGTCGTAGGTCGTTGAGCCGTGGAAAGTCTTAGGTCAGGGGCACTGCTAAGTCGTAGGTCGTGGAACTGTTAAGTCGCGAGCGACTTATGGTTCGGCCTATAAATACACGTGCTTCCTTCACTTTTTGGGATCCGGATTTTGAATCAACGAAGTGCTGCCATTTTGAGAGCTCGAGTGCTACACTTCTTCACTTCTTATCTCTTCTCTAATCTAGTGCTTCCTTCCATCCAAGATTGAAGATCAAATCGAAGATCCAAGAGCCAAAATTGAAGATCTACATTCTTCAAAGAGAGACTTCATCGTTTGAAGCGGAATTTTGATGGATCAAGCTAGATCCTTCGCTGACCGAATCTGGAGTTTGTTGCTATTGAGGTGTTTAGGTGATTCGGTGAGTGGTGGTTATCTCTCACACGGACCCAAAGGAGTATATCAGATTGGTGGTTTGATTTTGTGTTAAAGTAGCGGTTTCATGCATTTCTATAAAACCTAAGTATAGATTCATTGTTCATGAAGATTTGACATCCATTTTAGTACATGTTAACCTATGCAAGTTCATCCATTAAGTTGTAGAGATAATACTTATGATCCATGCTTGTTAGATTTGGACTCTTTATTTACAAGATAGCCATTTTGTTATAATTGCTTTTAGATCTTGTTTGAATGCTTGATTACTTGGATTAATGATTGATTTGATTGATTAGTTGATTAGTGATTGAATTTGGACAAGTATGGTCGGAGATGATTCAAAAGCTAAGGGGAAGGCTCTTGAATAAGGAAAGCTGCCCGTAGCATATGTGGCGGATGTTGAAGCTCATACGGATAGATTTGATGATGATGTTGATGGGCTTTGCTATGATGAGATGAGGCGAAGCATGATAGGATGAAGCCTTGGTATAATCCAGACGGGATCATTCCAAGCAGGTTGATAATGGTTGGCTTGAGAGGCGCTTGAGTTAGTATGGAAATAGTCGTCAAGGAGGATGACTAGAAGGCCGAGATCTCATCGTTGTTGAAGGTTCTAGCAGGCTCAAAGCAAGAGTATGCTGCGCAGATTCAATAGTCCCAATCGACTAATAGTTGATGGTCGAGTACTCTGGGCAGATTCGATAGTCCTAGGCACGGGTCACGACGACGTGCGGAGTTCTGTCTAGAACCGGGGTTACCATTAGCCCTTGACGGACGGATGAAAGAATGAGCCGGTCATTCAATTAACAGTGATATCGAGGCAATGATAACAGTGATAGCCAGAGTCATGGATGTTTGGATGCTTTGGTTGTATCGTCACTCGGTCTCAAGAGCGATGTTTTGTGGGTGCTTATCTGATCTTGGTTTAGGCCTTGGGGTTTGTGCTTGGAAAACATCGACCTTGAATCGAGTGATAGTTGTTTTACTTTAAGTGTCTGCTTTGCTATGTTTATTTCTGCTTAGTGGGTCTGGGGGTTATCACTGTAGAAAGAGGTGGAGTGGGAGGGTTGGATTCGTATTCCTTTTTCCTTTATGCTCTTTTGGTACGTTGTTAGTTAATTTACCGCTCACTAAGACCGTTGTCTGACTCAAGGTTTTATGTTCAACTCTTATTACCTTGGGCTGTTCATCCATTTTGGGATGGGCAGACTAAGTAGCAGGTGACAGATGCTGTTCTTAGTGACCAACGCTATTGATGACGAGACGAGCTGGAGGCTTTTGCATATTGTTTTTCTTACTATATGTACTGGATGTTCCGCTGCTTGTATGATTCTGATGCAGCACGATCTACAGAAGTTCAGAGGATGGAGCATTCACAACCTAAAGGAGTTACGGTTTTAACTCGTAAGTCGTGCACGAGTCAGGTGAAGAAGTCATAGGGGAAGGCAACACGAGTTAACTTCGCTCTAGGTCGTGAGGAGGAAGCTACGAAGCTAACTCGTTCAGAAATTTTAAGTCGTTGCCGACTTAAGGAACAATGCTCACGACCTAAGGAAAAGACTCTAAGTCGTCCGCGACTTAACAAAGTAAAGAGGGACGAGTCAGAGAAGCTACGACCTAAAGATCCACGAGGAAAGAAGCTACGAGTTAACGACATGGTTTTAGGTTATCTATGACTTAACAAAGCCTGGAGGAAAGAGTTGCAAGTTAACGAGGGCTTAAGTTGCTCAGGTTTGAAGAGCCTTATACGACCTAACGACACAGCACTAAGTCGTCCACGACTTATCGAGAGGCAGAGAGAAATTCCAGAAGTTGAAAACCTTAGATCGGAGGCGAGTTACGACTCAAGATGGGTCGTAAGCCGTTGTTCTTAAGTCGTTTGCTCTTGAGTCGTGTAACCTGTATTGTTTGATGAGTCGTATCTGGTTGAGTCGTCTGCGTTGTAATCTGTTTGTTGTCTTTTATTGGATGAGTCGTATGTCGTTTGTATCTGATGAGTCGTGTTGTATGGTAAGTCGTGTGATGTACATAGGTATGTTGTGTTGCTAAGTCGTTAACGACTTATGATGAGTCGTAGGTCATGAGTCGTCAACGACTTATGGAGACAGTTGTAAAACGCTATAAATAGCTGTGTTGCATCATTTGTAGTTAGGTTGATTTTTATAAAATTTCTTGTTGATTGCTGTGTGCTTTCTTCTTAAATTGGTAGTTGAGTGTAATCTCCTATCTCCTCTTTCGGTTAATCGAGTGCGCTCGATTCAACGATCGTAGAAGCCGATTCACGGAATCTTGTGCGCTAGATCAACGTGCGAAGAATCGTAGATCTTTGAACACGGTATAGTGCGCTATCAACGTGTTTAAGATAGCTAGAATTCGGTATCTTCGGATCAACGAATTCGGCATTTTGGTATTCATCAATCCACCGATTGCTATTTTCACCGATTGAAGTTTATTTTGATTAATCTGCTGTGTCAGTTTTGGTATCAGAGCTTGTTTTAGCCAATCATAGCTAAATCGGGTCTTGGAGCCAAGTGTTGAAGTTTGAAGTTATTCATCGTGTTCATATTGAAGTTGCAACAAGAGGGAGAACTTTCGATCCATTCCATTTTGGATCAAAGTGTTGAAAGTGTTTGAATTTGAAGTAGGTCGTGTATACTAGTGAAGTAGCCGAGCCTAGGGAGGATCATTGGAAGCTTGTTTCGAGCTAAGGAGTTAAGGCTGAGCCTTGTGAAGTTGTGTAGAAGCTTGTGAAGCCGTGATTTGCTTGTGAAGTATCACTTTGGTATCGATTTGTTGAAATTTTGTGAATTTCAATCATGCCGCCAAGGAGAGCTAACCGCCATCAAAATGTTGAAGCTTTATATCGGAGAGAAGAGGCCGATCAAATGGAACAACGTATGCATGAGAAGATTGATGAAGGCATTGGTAGGTTGGAGAAGCTTATGATTGATATGAATCAAAGTAGAAGAAGAAATTCACCTGAATCCATCCGTGGGTAGTAGAGTGTCATCACATTCAGAACGGGAGAGGAGAGAAAGTCAAGAGCCTAGGAGTGTTGACAATCGAAGTAGGAGGAATGTTGATGATCATGATAGACGGGATGTTGGTAGTAGGAGTGGTGGTAGAGATGTTGGAGGACGAGAACGACAACGATATGCATCAGACTTTGATGAGGAGTTTGATGGTGAAAGAGGAAGTGTTCATTACAGAGATAGAGATCAGGGACAACGTCCGTATCGGGTTATTGATGATGATCGACGTTGGGAATCAGGAATGAAGATGGAAATTCCGGGGTTTAAAGGCGGAATGGTAGCTGAGGAATTTTTAGATTGGTTGTCTAATGTTGAGGAAATCTTTGATTTCAAGGAGGTTCCGGAGAATAGAAGGGTGAAGCTAGTTGCTACTAGGTTGAGGGGGAGAGCTTTGGCATGGTGGCAGCAAACTAAACTTACGAGAGAGAGAATGGGAAAGTCAAAGATTGAATCATGGGAGAAGATGAAGAAGTTGATGCGAGCTACATTCTTACCATACAACTATCAATCACTTATGTACCAGAGGTTGCAGAATCTGAGGCAAGGGACGAAGTCTGTTAGTGATTATGCTGATGAATTTTACCAACTCATTGCCAGGAATGATATTATGGAAACGGAAGAACAACTAACTGCTAGATTCATTGGGGGATTGAGAATGCAGATCCAGGATATGGTCAATATGTTTGATCCTAGATCTGTAGCGGAGGAACATCAGAAAGCGTTGGCTTGGGAGAAGCAAGGAAGGCGTGGAGGTGGTGTGTTTACTAATTCCAATAATCAAGCGAGGGGTGTTAGTGGAAGTTCTAATGTTCCTAAACCTATCAATAAGCCAGTGGTGAAGGAGGCTGAGAAGGCGAAGGTTAGCAGTGTTTTCAAATGTTATAATTGTCAAGAGTTTGGTCACAAAAGCAATGAATGTCCGAAGCCGAAGAAGAGAGCAATGGTTGCAGAAGTTGACGAGGATGATGGTGAGGAGGCAGAGTGTTCAAATACACCTTATGTTGAGGAGGAAGAAGAATTATCTGGAGATGAAGGTTGTAATCTTATGATGAGGAGGTCATGTCTTACACCAAAACAAGAGGAAGATTCTAGTTGGTTGAGGAGCAATATTTTTCAGTCGACATGCACTATTTTGGGGAAAGTTTGCAAGTTCGTTATTGATGCTGGAAGCTGTGATAATATTATCTCTACAGAAGCAGTAAGGAAGTTGAATTTGAAAACTGAGAAGCATCCTAAACCGTACAAGCTAGCATGGTTAAGGAAGGGTGGTGAAGTGAAGGTGTGTCGAAGGGCTTGTGTTAATTTTTCTATTAGGAAGAAGTACAAAGACGAAATTTGGTGTGACGTTGTAGACATGGATGTGTGTCATCTGTTGTTGGGAAGACCATGGCAGTTTGATAGAGCGGTACAGCATGATGGTCGTGCTAATAGTTACAGTTTCATGTTTGAAGGTTCTAAAATCACTTTAGTTCCTAAGAAGCAACAACAGAAGGAGAGCAAGCTAGAGGAGATTGAGGAATTGAAAACTCTGTTGACTTTGAAGGAGTTTGTTAAGGAAGTTGAAGATGAGCCTGAAGTCTATTTGTTGATTGGGCGAGAGAGTAGAGAAGAGATTGAAATTCCAGAAGAAGCAAAGCCAGTTTTGAAAGAGTTTGAAGATGTATTTCCAGAGGAGTTGCCTAAGGAGTTACCGCCACTGAGGGACATTCAATATCAAATCGATCTTGTTCCGGGAGCAGTTTTACCACATCGACCACATTACCGTATGAGTCCGAAGGAACATGAGGAGTTGCGAAGGCAGGTGGAAGAATTACTAGAGCAGGGACGAGTTCAGGAAAGCTTGAGTCCTGTTGCAGTACCAGCTTTGTTGGTGCCGAAGAAGGATGGAACATGGAGGATTTGCACAGATAGTAGAGCTTTGAACAAGATTACTGTACGTTACAGATTTCCTATGCCAAGGTTGGATGACTTGCTGGATCAGTTGAGTGGGGCAACTATCTTTTCGAAGATTGATTTGAAGAGTGGTTATCATCAAATTCGAATTAGACCTGGAGATGAATGGAAAACCGCATTCAAGACGAGAGAGGGGTTATACGAATGGTTGGTTATGCCATTTGGTTTATCAAATGCACCTAGTACATTTATGCGAGTGATGAATCAAATATTTAGACCATTCATTGGGAAGTTTGTGGTGGTTTATTTCGATGATATTCTGATATATAGCAGGATTATGGAGGAGCATGTTCTACATTTGGGGGAAGTGTTGATTATTCTTCGTGAGGAACAATTTTATGCTGCTACGAAGAAATGTGTGTTTATGACAAGAAGTGTTTTATTTCTGGGGTATGTTGTTTCGGAGGAAGGAATTCAAGTTGACCAGAATAAAGTGGAAGCAGTCAGGAATTGGCCACAGCCGAGGACGATTACAGAGGTGAGAAGTTTTCATGGGCTAGCGTCATTCTACCGAAGATTCATTCCGCACTTCAGTAGCGTGATGGCTCCAGTTACTGATTGCATGAAGGGGAAACAGTTTGTATGGTCAGAGGAAGCGGGGGTTGCTTTTGAGAAGATCAAGGAATTGTTGACGTCTGCACCAATTCTTGTTTTACCAAATTTTCAGTTGTTGTTTGAATTGCACACTGATGCGTCGAAGGTGGGAATTGGAGGAGTCTTGAGTCAGAGTGGGAAACCCGTTGCTTATTTCAGTGAAAAGTTATCAGGAGCAAAGATGAGATACATTACATATGACGTTGAATTCTATGCTGTGGTACAAGCTATTAAGCACTGGAGGCACTATCTATTTCAGAAGGAATTTGTTCTGTACACTGATCATGAGGCATTGAAGCGTATGCAAGGGCAGGACAAGATTTCCGCGAGACATGCGTCATGGATTGCTTATTTACAGCAGTTTACTTTTGTCATTAAGCACAAATCAGGGGTAACAAATCGTGTAGCGGATGCTTTGAGTAGGAGGAATCACTTATTGACAACACTGAAGGTTGAAGTGACAGGATTCGAATTATTACTAGAATTGTTTGAGGAGGATCCTTACTTTGCAAAGTTTGTTGAAAAGGTTAAGGATGGAAGTACGGATGAATTTGTGTTGGTTGATGGATTCTTGTTCAAGGGGAATCGATTATGCATCCCAGACTGTAGCTTGAGAGTGAAGATTGTTAAGGAGTTGCACGAGGAAGGTCATGTGGGCCGTGATCATACTTTGCAGTTAATTTCTCAATCTTACTTTTGGCCATCGATGAGAAAAGAAGTGGAAAGATTTGTGGAGCGATGTCATATCTGTCAGATTTCGAAGGGAACAGCGACCAATGCTGGATTGTATATGCCGTTACCTGTACCATCTAAACCATGGGTTGATGTGAGTATGGACTTTGTGTTGGGATTGTCGAGAACGCAACGAGGAAATGATTCTATATATGTTGTGGTTGATCGATTCTCGAAAATGACACATTTTATCGCTTGCAAGAAAACGGCGGATGCTATTCGGGTGGCACAGTTGTTCTTTAAGGAAGTCTATCGCTTACATGGGTTGCCAGATTCCATTGTTTCAGTCAGGGACACCAGATTTTTGAGTCACTTTTGGCTAAGCTTGTGGAAGATGGTCGGAACAAAGTTGAAATTCAGTAGCGCGTATCATCCACAGACAGATGGACAGACGGAAGTGGTTAACAGATCATTGGCAAATTTGCTACGGTGTTTAGTGAAAGATAATCTGAAGAGTTGGGACATGAAGCTGTGTCAGGCAGAGTTTGCTCATAATCATGCAGTGAATCATAGTACAGGATTCAGCCCATTTCAGATTGTATATTCAAATTTACCCAGGGGACCGTTGGATTTAGCAGTAGTACCACAACCAAAGGGGACGGTTAAACGGGCTGTTGATTTTGTCGATGAATTAACTGAATGTCACAAAATCGTTCAGGAACGATTGGTAAAGACGAATGAGAAGTATAAGCAAACTGCAGATTTGAAGCGACGAAATGTTGAATTTAACGAAGGTGATTTGGTTTACGCTGTGTTAACGAAGGATCGTTTTCCAGCAGGCGCTTATAACAAGTTGAAAGCCAGAAAAATTGGTCCTGTCGAAGTTGTGAAACGAATTAATGACAATGCCTATAAGCTGAAGCTGCCAGAGGATGTGTACACTTCTGACGTGTTCAATGTTAAACATCTTATGCCATATTATGGAGATGAACAATCTGGTGCAGAGGAATTTACAAATTCGAGGTCGAATTTTTCTCAACCAGGGGAGGATGATGCAGCACGATCTACAGAAGTTCAGAGGATGGAGCATTCACAACCTAAAGGAGTTACGGTTTTAACTCGTAAGTCGTGCACGAGTCAGGTGAAGAAGTCACAGGGGAAGGCAACACGAGTTAACTTCGCTCTAGGTCGTGAGGAGGAAGCTACGAAGCTAACTCGTTCGGAAATTTTAAGTCATTGCCGACTTAAGGAACAATGCTCACGACCTAAGGAAAAGACTCTAAGTCGTCCGCGACTTAACAAAGTAAAGGGGGACGAGTCAGAGAAGCTACGACCTGAAGATCCACGAGGAAAGAAGCTACGAGTTAACGACATGGTTTTAAGTCATCTACGACTTAACAAAGCCTGGAGGAAAGAGTTGCGAGTTAACGAGGGCTTAAGTTGCTCAGGTTTGAAGAGTCTTATACGACCTAACGACTCAGCACTAAGTCGTCCACGACTTATCGAGAGGCAGAGAGAAATTCTAGAAGTTGAAAACCTTAGGTCGGAGGCGAGTTACGACTCAAGATGGGTCGTAAGCCGTTGTTCTTGAGTCGTTTGCTCTTGAGTCATGTAACCTGTATTGTTTGATGAGTCGTATCTGGTTGAGTCGTCTGCGTTGTAATCTGTTTGTTGTCTTTTATTTGATGAGTCGTATGTCGTTTGTATTTGATGAGTCGTGTTGTATGGTAAGTCGTGTGATGTACATAGGTATGTTGTGTTGCTAAGTCGTTAACGACTTATGATGAGTCGTAGGTCATGAGTCGTCAACGACTTATGGAGACAGTTGTAAAACGCTATAAATAGATGTGTTGCGTCATTTGTAGTTAGGTTGATTTTTAATAAAATTTCTTGTTGATTGCTGTGTGCTTTCTTCTTAAATTGGTAGTTGAGTGTAATCTCCTATCTCCTCTTTCGGTTAATCGAGTGCGCTCGATTCAACGATCGTAGAAGCCGATTCACGGAATCTAGTGCGCTAGATCAACGTGCGAAGAATCGTAGATCTTTGAACACGGTATAGTGCGCTATCAACGTGTTTAAGATAGCTAGAATTCGGTATCTTCGGATCAACGAATTCGGCATTTTGGTATTCATCAATCCACCGATTGAAGTTTATTTTGATTAATCCGCTGCGTCACATTCACTGAGTGTTATGTAGTGAGGCTTGATGTATTGACTATTCAGATGTTTGTATCAAATTGTTTTGTAGTGTATTGATGAGATTCTATTTAGTGAAGCTTCACTATATATATTTCTCTATTGTATTTTATCCCTGCGCTGTGAGGATTACGATAGAGTTTATTGTTTTACTTTAACCCTGATGATCGTCCATGGCGGCCTGGCACACTTTTCAATGCACTATTTCCTTGTTTAGTGCAGGAGTTATGGGCGGTCGTCACATATTCCTTAATTATCCTTTAATCATACCTGATTAGTCACTTTTAATTAATCACATTTGATTAATTACTTTTAATTAAATACTTGATTAATTACTTTTAATTAATCACATTTAATTAATTACTTTTAATTAATCACCTTTGATTAATTATTTTTAATTAATCACCTTTAGTAATTAAAACTTAATTATAAATTAATTATTCTTAAATTATTAATTAACAATTAATTAGTTATTATCATTAATTAATGATTACTTCATTAATTAAATTTCTATCTTAATTAATTACTTTAGCAAGTAATTAATCACTTAATTAATTACTCTTAATCCTTTTATTAATTAACCATTAATTAAATAATTTAAACCTTTAATTAATTATGTTAGTTAATTCTTTAATTAATACCACAAGTGATTAAATCTTAATCGTATTGCTTAATTACTTTTCATATAGTAATTATCCTTTACTTAATTACCTTCTGTAATTAACCACTTAATTACTTAATTACTTCACCAAGAAATTATACTTAATCAACTCCAAAGTGATTTTCTTTAATTAATTACAAATTAATTATTTATTTAATTATTTAACTTAATCATTTAAATTTAATTTAAATGAATCTTAACTTCTTATATTATAAAGATTTTTAAATAAGAAATTCATTTTCTAAATTAAATCATTTATATTAACCAAAATTCTTTGATTGTTAATGAAAATTTAATTATATAAATTATTTTTCCAAACTTATTTAGCTTTATTTAAATCAAAATTCTGATTTCACATAAAATAAACCTTTATTAAACTGATTCTCAAATTCTGATCATTTCACTTTATTTTGAAATAAAGTATAACATTTAGAAATCAATTTATAGTCAAACATTTTTTAAAAACAAATTGCTTTTAAATCTTTAAGACTTTTCCCAAAGTTATTTAATAAAACTTTTATTAATTTATTTCAAAATTCACTTATTTTATATTAAAACTTCCATAATTTAATATATAATTTGTTTAAAACCATAACTTGAAACAATTTAGTTTCAAAAATCAAAATTTCTTTGTTCAAGCCTTTAAAAACTTTACTGACAAAACCCAAAACTTTCTTGACCCAAAAAACCCGAGCAAACCCCTACCCAAACCAGAGTAACACTCTCGTTTACCCCGAGTTCCTCTAACCTTACCTTGCTTCGAGTCAGAACGTCAAATACACGATGCATTCTTCGAGTTTCCTCCCTCTTCTCCCCAGAACCAGCACTGAAGCACAGATCTGTGCACGTTAACGTGCATACCACCGTTGGTCGGTGGCGATCCTCTCCCCGGCTTCCACCAAGACACAAAACGACCCCAACATTGTAACGCGCAATCCAGAAACTCAAATTCAATCGACAAACGAAAATTCAACACTCGAACCCATCAACTCGAAACACAACAACTAGAAATTTATTCACCGCCGACCATCCCCTACACGTAATGCCCCACCACCTTAGCCGAACCTTCCACACAGTCCCCTAATACCACGGCAACGCATCCGGTTCCCTCCGGTTGCTAACGACGCCGAGAATTCCAACAGAGCAACGGTGATATCTACAGGTGTTAAACCCTACCTCCTCGATTTACAATCATCACAATCTATTAAAAATTCTCGAAGTATTTTTCGCATGATCCCTGAAGCCCCCTCCACCTTCGAGTTCAACCACGACAACCCTAATGTCGTAGTTCGCCAAGAAACGGCCAGAAAACCCCAAACCGATAAATCCCAATAGCTCATTAATTACCCCATTAAAAATTATGATTCAAGTATTAAAAATCATAATTTTCTATTTGCAATTCAATTATGAATCCAAAATTAAAAATTTAATTCATGAATTTCTGACCCAAATTGAAAATGTACTGTAAATTCAACTACTTATAATAAATTATTCAATTTAAAATCTTGTAATTATTTTTAGATGATAGCTTATGTGATTACAAACAACATTTGTAAACAAATCATAAGCAAATTCGAATTCAATATGGTATTCTTGAATTTATTATGACATTGGATACCTGTTTATAAGGATACTGGGCATATATTCATGTTCACAGGCAACTCACAATCATAAATCACATATGCATCTACATGCATTAGTTTAAATCCATTAATCCAGACAAATCATCATAATTACACAAGAACAAGATAAATTTTAAGATTCAAAACTATTTTTCAAATTGCATTTACTCACATTTTATTGCAGAGGATAGAAACAGGTTTCCAGGCTCTTGAAATTTCTGCATGTTGATTTTATTCTGCTGAGCTTTCTAATTTGCTTGATTTATTCCAGAATTGCTTATTGATCTATAATTTTCTTGATTGACTAGAAGATCTTGCATTGATTACTGAATTTCCCAGCATCTCCTCATGTTTTTGAATTCCAGATTTTTTACTTCTTCCTTCTTTTCATTCAGATTTCTTTACAGTTTCCATTTTTTATAAATTCATTTTTGAGTTGAAGAGAGTAAAGGAATTCTCTTGCTGAAAATAAACTCATCTTTTTATTTTACAATTAGATTTTAAATTTTATTATTAATGTAAAAGACATTTGTCACTTTAATGTCATAGGATCTTACACTTGTCTTAACCCACTCTATAATGTTTACATGTGTGGTTATGTATTATTTAATATTTACAAATGTTGTTTTAATGTTAAATTAATACTTTGAATGTTATTTTCTTTTTTAATAATTGGTTTAAGCTATACACATATAATTATGTAATGTGTAGAAAATTATAAAATGTTTTATCTTACAAAAATAAACTTTAGACTTCCATAAATATCTTAAAAGCAAATTCATATAGGCAATTTTTTTTAAATAACTTATGTTTTAATCAATTTAATTCTATCATTTGTTTATAAATTGAGAAACTTAGTTTAACTCTTTATATAAATATTTGTAAAATAATTTTATTCTATTTAAAATAGAAGCTAAAATATATGTTTATAAAATAAGAAATTAACTTTGTTATTTAAAATTTAAATTTCAAATATCATTTCAAAGGCATTAAATCAAATTAACATTTCAATTTACAAATTATACATTCATTAAAGTTTGCAAATACTTGTTAAATTCAAATTAATACAATTCCTATTTCAAATATATATATATATATATACAAACATATATACACATTTTAAATAGAAAACATTCTAACATTAAATTTGTTAATTACCATATTAAATTTTAAAACAAATCTCAAATCACAATATATACATTCATATATATTACAATTTGAATATATAAAACTTTTTATTTACAAGATATATGAATATATATTTTATAAATAGAAGATAAAATAAATCTTACCAATTTTAGATTGCCAAAATAAATATTTTCAAATCAAAATATTATTAGCTTTCAAAAGAGTTAAATTTGCCAATTCATATTGTTAAGAAAAATGTTTGTAGATATTAACAAATTATTATCATTAATCTTTAAAATAAATTTAACTTGTCAATTTATAATATAAAATGATCAAATCAATTTAATTATTAACAAAGGTTCTTAAATTGATATTGCTCAAAATTCCGGGTCATTACATTCCTCCCCCCTTAAAAGAATTTCATCCTCGAAATTTAAAAGCAAAGATAATTTAATAAAGCTAGCTAAAGAATTTAAATTTCAAACAGCAATCACACAATCAATCATACACTATCAATCATAGCAACCAATTCAAACAAACAATTTTATCTATCTAGAAAAATTCTGAATAGAACTTACTAATATTATCTAGAGTTTTCCAGATACCTATACTAGAATACTCGCTCTACAAACCTTAAGTAACTACACTATTAAAACCAAGAACTTCCTCATCTGATCCTACTAATCTGAACAAGATATCAGACTAAACTCAAACCAGCTCAACTACCAGATCCTTCTGAAATGCTGATTCCATTACTCGAAGAATCATACACATATTCCACAGAGATATGTGAAATACAATGAATTCCATCTATCCGGATTCGCAATTAAATCCTATAGATTAAAATCTAATCTCCAGAGAACATAGAAAACTCAAAATACCTCTAGAGCTAGCTCTCCAGTTTTACCCAGTCTTATATCTCCTTTGATTGGATAAAACTAAGTCAATATCCAAATTCTAACTGCACAACTCTTCAATTCTAACTGCATAACTCTTCCGATGATCCTGAGTCACCTTCAATATTCCTGATCAGTCTAACCCTTGCTGATTGCTTGAAGAAACAACAGCACCAACTCCAACCTAATCTCCAAATCTTACTCAACAAAATGGCTCTCCCAAAAATAATTTGCTAAAATCCAAAATACAACTCTATTCCACAAGCATCAATGGACTTCAAACCTACCTCTGCTATCTGGAATAGCCAAACACTTGCGCCTGACAACCCTACCTTCAAATCCAGAAAATTCCTTCATACTTGAATTTCCTGTAGAAATCCTCTAATCCAAGAAAACTGCAACTTCCGGTTGCTCCCATTCTAGAATAATTCCCAACTCGCTTCCGCTGCACAAATCTGATCTAGAGCAGATAAGAATGCTATCGAAGAACACATGCATAATCTTTCTCCATACACAGTTCATCCGACTCATAAAATCTTAGTGACCCTTTCACTTGGTCAAAGCTCCTAACAGAATCTTAACTTAGAATAAGATAATCAACTCCTTCCCAAAGAATCCTGAGCTGTCTCACCAAACTCTTCTTGTTCTAAGAGTCATCCCACTATATGGTTGAACCATCAAAATTACTCTTAGAATCCAAGTCGATAAGAAATCTCAATCTCTGATTCGGGTCAACTTCTGATTCCCTCAAAAACATCTGGAGACCCTCCGACTACTTCCATAGCATTTACCTCCATATGAGATGCCTCAATCTCAAACCAAGAATACTCAAAGATTCCCAAACTAATCGCAAGTCACTTTTGCGATTCCACTCAGTTCTGATTCCAAAGAACTGTCTTCCCAACTAGAACAGCTTTTCCTATTCAAGATAAACCTTTCCAAAATGGCTTATCTACCAGAAACTGATAGATTACTTCCAACAGCTATCCCGCTCTACTGAGTCTCCCAAAGAAAATGGATAAGCTTCACCATCTGCCTGGCCTGCTGATAGTAGAATCCCAAAGATTACCGAATCATCGAAGAAATAGGTCCATGCTGCTGCTTCCAAACTTCACTTTAAAGATACAGCTAAACCAATGATCTTCCTTAACCAAAAGCTCTTTGAGACTCAAAATTATCATCCAATTCCACTAAAAATTCTTGAGACGAGTCGACATCTTCTCAAGAAACTCGGCTCCAAACCAAACACCAACCACTTATCTTCATAAGGAAAACAAATGAGACCATGTCCAAAATGAGGTAACTCATCGACCTTAGTCTCAAACTTCAATATAGATAAGACACTCTTACTTGAGATCCAAAAAATCTCTAAGCATCCGAATCTTTATTGCGGTAGACATCAATTGCTCTTCCAACACCATCTAAATCTGGCTCCAAAAGAAACATCTTCCGAACCATCTATGGAAACTGCATCTCACCATATAGCTATTCCTTCCTGAAGCTATCAAGATACCACCACTTGCTTCTCCTCAGCGGAAAAATTCAACTTTTAGAAATCCCGCTCACTTGAGAGCTAATCAACCTCACACTTCAAGAATATACTCTAATCCTTGAAAAAGACTTCCTCTGGACTCAAAGAAATCCTTTCACCAATCTACAAAAACTTATTCGAGACGGTATTAGGTCTACAATCTCGATAAACACCTCCAACCACAATATATAAACATCTACCATTAGTGGTAGTCTGTTTCACACACTCCTACCTTATCTACTTCTACAGCCTATGTTGGAAAATCCGAACAGATAACCCAACAGATTAGGTAGTTATATATAAATATATATATATATATATATATATATATATAAATTACAAGTACGCTCTCTCAAGATAGACACCACTCCAGAACCTAGGTATTCACTCAACCTAATTCTCTGATACCAACTGTAGCGACCCGACTTTCTATCACCATAAAATCGTATCACTAATTAAGAAAGCAAGGGATAGAAGAAGAAAAGAAAGAGAAGAAAAAGAAACAACACATCAGAATCTCACAGCGGAACGAATGAAATATAATATATAACATATATTTAGTATCATTTACATCAGAGTACACTACTATACATCTCAGTTTAGACAGTTATAACATTTCTGTCTAATATAATATAGGACATTATACAGAATAACACACAGCGGAAATTCTAACCATATATCTACACGCTCAAGCCTCCTGCTCCAAAGCTCCTCCAGAATTCGTCAAGGATAACCTGAATCACTTGACTACTCATACATAATATGAGTACCCAAGAGTTTAATAAAACAGAAAATAAACACTCGGGTCAGACAGAGGTTTGGTGTGAGTAAACGGTTTAAGATTGCTTAACTTTAGAAAATCCTTTGAAAAGAAAGGTATCACGTAAGACTTCCCACACATAAATATGGTAAAGTTTTTACCTTACGCTAACCGAAACATTTGATAGGAAATCCAGTGATATTATAATAGTGTCTAGGGTTTTCAAATAAATATGAAATAGCCGAAATTGTTACATCTATTAAATTCCAGCTACTAGCCACAAAAGTGGGTAATACAAACAAAACCGTAGGGTCTCGTAGGGAAAATGGGTTTCCATCAATGGCAGGGCTACTGGAGTACCGCCCGTCACAGTACGTGGCCTAGATCACCGTACCGAGGAGTACTCCCACTCCCCTGCAATACAAGGCCGAGACCATTCCATACTGAACAGCGCCGAAAAAGACCACCCCGCAGTTGGCAGCAGACCAACTGCCCACGCAGCCGAAATAAAAAGGGACTTCTAGACAGAGATGTATCTTGCTCTCCGGTAGGAGCTACCCACGAAGCCTTGCTGCACCTTCCCTGTTTTAGCCATTCCAGGTTGATGAGGCTTGAGGCTGCGATTACCTTTATAGAACACATCTATCTTAGAATGCTCATCGTCCACATGACGATGCTCTGGAAGCATTCAATCCATACAAGTTCGTTCCGGGTTCGAACGAAACCGAAGTCACTATCTCCTTGCACTCATTTTTGAATCACCCTCAGAGTCAACGACCATAGCCCTTGCACTCTAAATCACCATCTCGAGCCTATAAGCACTATTCCGTCAAACTCATTACGGAATCACCCACAGAGTTATACTGACTTATAGCCCTTACACCTCGAGTCTTCACTCGCTTCACTTGGATTAATGACCTAACGTTTAATTGGAATCGATGCGGTTTTCGGATATCCAAATATGGAAACTCGATCCTGGTCTCACCGAAACCAAACGCCATTTTAATGTCCAAGTTATACTTAAGGGATTTAAACAATAAATATTTAGAAATATCACTTAACATAAATGGATGTATTCACAACACAGATAGATAATCATCTATTATCACCTTCATCCATACATATCACCAAGTAGCATATATATCACATTCAGATATAGCATATTCACATCATCACCTATAAATCAATGTCATCCAATAACAACCAATATCATTAACTCATTCCATGATATTTATGAACCAATCATTCATCAACCATAACAAGTTTGATCCAAACTTAACTAATTTAATTAATCATTACTTAATCACTTTGATTATCATCAATCCTACTTCTCATTCATTAATTAATTACAAATTAATTAACTAACATCACTTAATTATCCATTTCAATTAATCTTCCCTGATTAATTACCACTTAATTACTTAATTACCATATTAATTAATCATCCTTATTAATTACTTCCAAATTATACTAAGTAATTACCTCTTAATTACCCTTTTAAAATTAATCATACTTGATTAACTATTCTTTATTATCCTGATAATTATTCTTTAATTATCCTTTAATCATACCTGATTAATCACTTTTAATTAATCACATTTGATTAATTGCTTTTAATTAAATACTTGATTAATTACTTTTAATTAATCACATTTAATTAATTACTTTTAATTAATCACCTTTGATTAATTATTTTTAATTAGTCACCTTTAGTAATTAAAACTTAATTATAAATTAATTATTCTTAAATTACTAATTAACAATTAATTAGTTATTATCATTAATTAATGATTACTTCATTAATTAAATTTCTATCTTAATAAATTACTTTAGTAAGTAATTAATCACTTAATTAATTACTCTTAATCCTTTTATTAATTAACCATTAATTAAATAATTTAAACCTTTAATTAATTATGTTAATTAATTCTTTAATTAATAACACAAGTGATTAACTCTTAATCATATTGCTTAATTACTTTTCATCAAGTAATTATCCTTTACTTAATTACCTTCTGTAATTAACCACTTAATTACTTCACCAAGAAATTATACTTAATCAACTCCAAAGTGATTATCTTTAATTAATCACAAATTATTTATTTATTTAATTATTTAACTTAATCATTTAAATTTAATTTAAATGATTCTTAACTTCTTATATTATAAAGATTCTTAATTATGAAATTCATTTTCTAAATTAAATCATTTATATTAACCAAAATTCTTTGATTATTAATGAAAATTTGATTATCTAAATTATTTTTCCAAACTTATTTAGCTTCATTTAAATCAAAATTCTGATTTCACATAAAATAAATCTTTATTAAACTGATTCTCAAATTCTGATCATTTCACTTTATTTTGAAATAAAGTATAACATTTAGAAATCAATTTATAGTCAAACAGTTTTTTAAAAAAAATTACTTTTAAACCTTTAAGACTTTTCCCAAAGTTATTTAATAAAACTTATATTAATTTATTTCAAAATTCACTTATTTTATATTAAAACTTCCATAATTTAATATATAATTTGTTTAAAACCATAATTTGAAACAATTTAGTTTCAAAAATCAAAATTTCTTTGTTCAAGCCTTTAAAAACATTACCGACAAAACCCAAAACTTGCTTGACCCAAAAAACCCGAGCAAACCCCTTCCCAAACCCGAGTAACAATCTCGTTTACCCCGAGTTCCTCTAACCTTACCATGCTTCGAGTCAGAACGTCAAATACACGATGCATTCTTCGAGTTTCCTCCCTCTTCTCCCCAGAACCACCACTGAAGCACAGATCTGTGCACGTTAACGTGCACACCACCGTTGGTCGGCGGCGATCCTCCCCCGTCTTCGACCAAGACACAAACGACCCCAACATTGTAACACGCAATCCAGAAACTCAATTTCAATCGACAAACGAAAATCTAACACTCGAACCCATCAACTCGAAACACAGCAATCAGAAATTTACTCACCACCGACCATCCCCTACACGTAATGCCCCACCACCTTAGCCGAAGCTTCCATACAGTCCCCTAATACGACGGCAACGCATGCGGTTCCCTCCGGTTGCCTAACGATGTCGAGAATTCCAACAGAGCAACGGTGATATCTACAGGTGTTAAACCCTACCTCCTCGATTTACAATCATCACAATCTAATAAAAGTTCTCGAAGTATTTTTCGCATGATCCCTGAAGCCCGCTCCACCTTCGAGTTCAACCACGACAACCCTAATGTCGTAGTTCGCCAAGAAACGGCCAGAAAACCCCAAACCGATAAATCCCAATAGCTCACTAATTACCCCATTAAAAATTATGATTCAAGTATTAAAAATCATAATTTTCTATTTACAATTCAATTATGAATCCAAAATTAAAAACTTAATTCATGAATTTCCGACCCAAATTGAAAATGTACTGTAAATTCAACTATTTATAATAAATTATTCAATTTAAAATCTTGTAATTATTTTTAGATGATAGCTTATGTGATTACAAACAACATTTGTAAACAAATCATAAGCAAATTCGAATTCAATATGGTATTCTTGAATTTATTATGACATTGGATACCTATTTATAAGGATACTGGGCATATATTCATGTTCACAGGCAACTCACAATCATAAATCACCTATGCATCTACATGCATTAGTTTAAATCCATTAATCCAGATAAATCATCATAATTACACAAGAACAAGATAAATTTTAAGATTCAAAACTGTTTTTCAAATTGCATTTACTCAAATTTTATTGCAGAGGATAGAAACAGGTTTCCAGGATCTTGAAATTTCTACATGTTGATTTTATTCTGCTGAGCTTTCTAATTTGCTTGATTTATTCCAGAATTTCTTATTGATTTCTTATTTTCGTGATTGATAAGAAGATCTTGCATTGATTACTGAATTTCCCAGCATCTCCTCATGTTTTTGAATTCCAGATTTTACTTCTTCTTTCTTTTCATTCAGATTTCTTTACAGTTTCCATTTTTTTATAAATTCATTTTTGAGTTGAAGAGAGTAAAGGAATTCTCTTGCTGAAAATAAACTCATCTTTTTATTTTAAAATTAGATTTTAAATTTTATTATTAATGTAAAAGACATTTGTCACTTTAATGTCATAGGATCTTACACTTGTCTTAACCCACTCTATAATGTTTACATGTGTGGTTATGTATTATTTAATATTTACAAATACTGTTTTAATGTTAAATTAATACTTTGAATGTTTTTTCTTTTTTAATAATTGGTTTAAGCTATACACATATAATTATGTAATGTGTAGAAAATTATAAAATGTTTTATCTTATAAAAATAAACTTTCGGCTTCTATACATATCTTAAAAGCAAATTCATATAGGCCTTTTTTTTAAATAACTTATGTTTTAATCAATTTAATTCTATCATTTGTTCATAAATTGAGAAACTTAGTTTAACTCTTTATATAAATATTTGTAAAACAATTTTATTCTATTTAAAATAGAAGCTAAAATATATGTTTATAAAATAAGAAATTAACTTTGTTATTTAAAATTTAAATTTCAAATATCAATTCAAAGGCATTAAATCAAATTAACATTTCAATTTACAAATTATATATTTATTGAAGTTTGCAAATACTAATTAAATTCAAATCAATACAATTCCTATTTCAAATATATATATACAAATATATATACACATTTCAAATAGAAAACATTCTAACATTAAATTTGTTAATTACCATATTAAGTTTTAAAACAAATCTCAAATGACAATATATATATTCATATATATTACAATTTGAATATATATTAGCTTTTAAAACTTATTATTTACAAGATATATCAATATATATATCATAAATAGAAGATAAAATAAATCTTACCAATTTTAAACTGCCAAAATAAATATTTTCATATCAAAATATTATTAGCTTTCAAAAGAGTTAAATTTGCCAATTCATATTGTTAAGAAAAATGTTTGTAGATATTAACAAATTATTATCATTAATCTTTAAAATAAATTTAACTTGTCAATTTATAATATAAAACGATCAAATCAATTTAATTGTTAACAAAGATTATTAAATTGATATTGCTCAAAATTCCGGGTCGTTACACATGGCTTTGTGAAAAAGCGTGGCTTTGTGGATGAGACTGCATCACGACCTCACACCCCGAAAATGGTCGAAACAGGAAAGAAGTAGCAAGGTTTCAGGGGTAGCGCCCCTAGGGTATGTCCATTCCTTCTGGAAAAGGGTGGTATCATGGTATGGAGCCCAGATACTTAACTCATGTGGACACCGTATCTATTACTGTGTGATGATTGTGGTTGAGAGCTCTCGGATAAAGGTCGCAAACCGAGAAGGGGGTACACCGGCCTTGTGTTGGCAGAGAACCGAGGGATGTTCTCGGGGCGTCCCTCCAGAGGCGTACCGATGTGGCCCAGGAAGTTCCTTTGCCTGACCATTCATTGGAAATCCAATCATCCAATACCAGCCCTTTACGATTGCATTTGTATTACCAGCCACCTCAGGTGGTAGCTATAGTAGGCATAGTATAATGGTACCTATGCTGGCTAAGATTAATATTATACTTTTGAAATATTTTCTGCACTATGCACTAATAATAATATCAAATGGTTTTCACATATCAAGCATTCTTGACTGTCATAAGGAGAAATCTCCTCCAAGTGTGCGCTTGCATTGTGTTTGTGGCGGGAGGCCTTATGGCAATTTCATTTTCCAAAAAGCATTGCGGATTTCAACTTTTAAAACCTTTTGTTGTTTGGTTTAAAGATAAAAATATTTTTGTTTGCTCATATCAATCCCTTGACTGACCCGTAGTTTATTGTTCCTTTCCTAAACTCTGGGTGCTCACAATTTTCCACACGGGGAGTCTAGAGTTGGGTTTTTCAGATAGTCAAATAGTAGATATTGATTCAGTAGTCTTCAGCTTTCTCTTTATAATTCTTTGGAGTTTTCGGATTCATGACTGACCTGGATTGCTTAGCTTTATGCAACGTGATGGGTGGTTCGAGCTTCTTGATTGAGTTATTTGGTTTAGAGCTTTGATGATGGAGTAGCTGTTGCTATTTGGAGTTATTATTCCGCTGCTATTTGCTTCCGCTGTTGTATCTTATCTTTGATATTGTTGAGCATTATTGATACAATTGTTGTATATCATATTTTGGATATTGTATCACAGGAGTTGTATATGATATTGTTCTTTTCCTTCCGCTTTGTTGTTATACCTAATGTGTTATAAGCTTCGGCGAATTGGATTTGAACGGTCGAATCTACGGTATTCGAGTACGAGTGAAGTATGGATGTCGATTTTCGAACGCAAAAAATCCGGATCGTCACATTTGGTATCAGAGCTGAAGGTTAAAACTTTAGCTCAGGAGTGTAACACATTAGGTAACTCATTAGAGATAGGGTGAAGTATACCCTAGAATGAGTATATCCCTAGGATGTCCGCTCAAATGCCTCAGTAAATTCTCTTACTATCCATTGGTAGTAGGTATGAGTGCAAGAAGAGGAGAGATAGGGGATAGGGAAATACCACTACAAATGGTCAATACCCTGAAAATGACAATGGAAATATCTTTCTCTATCAATCTCCTTTGATCCGATTTCAATTTCTCTGATTTCTTTGTGGCACCTCTAGAGAAGAAGATTTGGTGTGGTAGCATTGCAAATCATTGTAGAAAATCCTTACTTTGTATCCTCACCAGTTTCTTATCAATATTTCCGTTTTTAACCCAAATAAATTTGAAAATTTTATTTGAAATAAATTGATTAACAAATATGAAGCTAAATTTGAATTTGTATCGATAAAACGATTTCAATTAAAACCAAATTTGAAATTTCATTGTAATTTCTTGTGAGTATCAAAGTCCGAAGAGGGACAAGTTGGTGTATACTTTGAGATATTCCAACCTGGATTGAGTATCTATAGTTTGTTGTGTTGGGTCTAGATATAGTCTACGAATGGTTAGTTATCCTTCGAACTAACCAATATCCTGTATATTTCGTAGACTGGATTGCCCGAGTTTCCTGTGTAATATTGAATGAGTTCGTTCTCTTATCTATTGTTGATATTCTGATTTGGTAAGCCAAATACAGAATAGATAATCAGCTTGATTGATGAGTCGATTCTCTATCTTTATGTATCCATTCTTTGTCGTCTCCCTAGCAAATTTCGAGGATGAAATTTTCTAAGGGGGGAATCTGTAACGATACTGATTTTTGAGTTAAATTTAAATTGATAATAATATAAATTTGTGGATTTAAATTGTAAATTAATTAAAAAAATTTCCAAAACTTGTAAGATATTTGTTTGTTAATATATATATATATATATATATGTATATTCATTATAAATTGAAATTTGGATTTTGAAATTCAAATATAAATATATTGAATTTAAAACACTATCTATTAATTTAATAAAAGTTGTTTTCTAAATATATAGGTATTATATATATATATAAGTATATATTATGATAACAATTTTCAAAAGACTATTTAAAGGTTAAATTCTAATGTATATGTAATATATGCATTTATTAGTGTATAATGTAATTTTAAAATCATTTTTCTTCAAATTTTATATATGATGGTTTGTATATAAATGGATATAATACAAATGCAAATAGAAAACTTTATATAAGAATATGCATATATAACTAAGATAAAGTAATATGAAAATACATAAATACATTTGTAAGATTTTGAGTAACATGTATTATACATGTATAAGTATTATAAAAAAAAATTTACAAGTGTAAACCATATAATGTGAGATTAAACAAGTGTAAAACAAATAACAAGTAATTTAACAAGTGTTGGCTTAAGGTGAACAAGTGGCAAAGAGTAAATTTTTCTTTTAACTAAATTTTTTAAACATGCATAAGAAAGAATTAAAATCAAATTTCTCAAGTTTTTTCCAAAACTGCAAAAATAAATTCAAAATCCTAAAAAACAAAATTTCAGAAACAATGCAAATCAAAACCATTTTCAACCTGAAGCCAGATCTGAAACAAATGAAATCAGGAACAAAATCAAGTATCAGATCAAAATGAATCAAAGTCAGGATCAATCTGAGATTCGGTTTCAAGTGTTGATCAAATCAGAAGAAAACAAACAGTTTTCAAAAGATTTTCAAAACCTGGAAAAAATAAAATAAAGCCAAAGCTTCAGCCTGATCTATCTGAGCATAACTCAACAGTTTCAAATTGATTCCAAAACTCAGGCTAGCAATGCAAAGATTGACTTCAACGAGTAAGGATACAGATCAAAACCAAAACAAGTTTCCAGATTCGAGTTTAAAACCAATTCCAAGCTTTGCATTCCTGTTCTTCTCTGTTTCATCAAAGATCAGGTGAGCAAACTATCTATACCATAATATATTATAGTTGATGTACATATGATTAATGCTTGAGATGTGCTGTGAAAATGCTTGCTTGCCCATATGTTTTGTGTGCATACAGGTATGCATATCTCTATTTATACATTACTGGGATTAAACATAACCTGTTCAAAATTTTGATTTCTCTTTCCCTGATCATTGTTAGACTTTAAAATCTAAACAATAGTTGTTTGTTTAAACGTGTTCTAGGATTTAAAAATAATTTTAAGCAAAAGTAATTAAAACTTTTCTGGAAATTTAAAAGAAAACAGGAAAACCCAATGTTTGTTAAAAAAATTCAAGTACCATGATTTCTGTTGTAATTACATCATGTAAAATGTTTTCGAAAATAATGATTTTTGAAAGTTAAATCTAAACTTTCAAGCAAGCATTCATTGAGTAATGCAAAGATGAACAGATTTGAGTTTTTTTATAACTTTTGGTGATCGGCAACATAGTTCATCTTGATATCTTGAATGAAGCTCGTTGGGAGGTAGGGTAGCTTGAGAAAAATGCTCAAAAAAATTTCTGATCATCGTGGAATGGGGCCGAGGTTAATTTTGGGTTCTTGCTCATGTTTTATTTAGGATCGAATTTTGAATCGCTGTTGTCTCGTCATCGCACCGTAACCGATCGCACCAGTGGTGATTGAACCGGGTGAGGTTGGCAAAGCTTTGACCAAAGTGGCGGCATTGTTGGTGGCTTGTGGCGATCAGGCGAAGCAGTTTTTTTGATAGTTGGTTGTTATTCCAGTTTGGGTCTAATGGCGAAAATCCGAGTTCGTCGTTGTTACAATTTTTTGGGTTGTCTGAAGGCTTAAACAGATGATCGGTGATATGTTGAAGGTGGCTGGGTCAATCAAAGGTCATCAGAACTCTGGTGCACATACACAAGGTAGCATGTATATCATTTGATTTGTGGCTCGCGATGGTCTTGAGTTTTTCTCGGGGATGAGCTCGTAAATCATGACGTTCGACTCGAAGCTGAGTATTTGCGTGAATTTTTCGTGAGCTACTCGATAGTGATCTCGGGAATCACTATTGTGGGCTCGAATTTTAAATTATGAAGTAAAATTTTTTTTACCAGATTTTTATAGGAAGCTTGAAAGAGTATTAATCATGCTTTAAAGTATAAAAGAAAAATATTTTAACTGATGATAATTAAGTAATTAAGGATAAATAGTATCTTAAAAATGTTTTGATTATTTATTTACTTAAAGGTTTTTAAAATTCAATTAATGTCTTAATGATGATCTATTGCCAAGAGTCATTAACAAGGATTAAATGTTAATTGTTTTCAAACAATAATTTTGATTTAGGTTTGAATTAATTAAGGTTCAAAGTAAGATGTTTTCAAAGTAATTGAAATTAATTTATTTTTGTCTCATTTTTTGATGAGTTTATTAAACGAATAAAATAATTAGAAAAGGTAATTAAGATAAAATTTTATTTAAAAACCTTAATCTTTCAAATTAACTAATGTGATAATAGTGAATCATTGAACAAAGGTAAAAATTATGATAATTAAAGTAATTAATAAAGCTAAAAAGATTTATCTTTTAATTTGTTAAGTAATTATGATTTGTTAATATAATTACCTAAAGAATAATTAATTAATTAATTAATTAGTCTCATAAATTAGTGACAGTGATTAAGGAATGATTATTAATTAAGGATTAATTTATTTATTTTGTAAGTAATTAAGGATAATTAATCAAAGGATTAATTATTAATTAAAGGTTAATTAATGATTGATTAAAGGATAATTAATTAAGATTGTTTATGATTGATTAAAATTAATTAACCAAGATTAGCAATTTATTTATAAATAATCAAGCTGATTTAAATTAATCAGATAATTAGTTAATCTTACTTATGAATGTTTGGATTGGAGTGAATGGTCGAATTGTTTGATATTCCCGATATATGATGCTTTGTGATGTGAGTTATTCTACTTTAAGCTGGGAGCTGTAATGTAATTTATTCATTTTATGATGTAATTTATTTATCTGTGAATGTAATTTATTATCTATAATGAATTTATTTCCTTTATCTGTGATCTGTGAATAAAAGATAAGCGTTATAGTTCATACCGCTTACCAAATATATTTCTGTGTCAGAATTTGTAATGACTGATGATGTTGTTGCACTATTATTGTGTGTAAAATCCCTGGACCACATATACACACACAAATATGGATTGCACGAGGAAACTGGTTAAGTCGAAGATATTTGAAATTAGTAATTTTGAAATGGTTTTTAAAGTTGACTTTTGAATTCAAATGGTTTTGGAAATGGATTTGGGTTAAATATGGAAAGCTTTTGAAAAGAAGTTTTGAAGATAAAAGTTATTTTTGATAACTTAATTAAGTTTTGAAAATCTAAATAATTTGATTGAATTTGAATTCAAGGTTTGAAATTGAATTCTATGTTTTGAAATTATGGTTTTAAAAAGGTTACACGAGTTATGTGTTTATATGGGTTTTAAAGCATTTTAAAAGTATTGTTTTGGGAATTTGAATTTTAACCCAAATTTTATACTTGAAGAGCTTTGACTCGTGCAAATCTAATTGGATTTTTCCAAAATGAAAAATATTTGTTTTCAAATAATTATAACTTTCATTTGAAAGAAAGGGTTCCCAAATTGTGTTGAAAGGATTTCAAGTTTGAAATAGGAATTGTTTTAAAAGCTATGAATTAAATCTTTGATTTAAAGATTGAATGAGCTAATCCAATTTGAAATGGAATTATTTGAAAAGTCTTAAATAAATCGTTATGAAAGATGGGTGAACTTTATGAAGTATATCTTTTTGTTTAAAGATTTGAAAATTATAATTTGTTTAAACCATTTGAAGGAAAGTTTTGGGTTTTAAGTTGTGACTTAACTGAAATCCCAATATCCATATGTTTTTAAATATTGCGCTCATTATTTTGTTTAGCCGAGAGAGGACCTTGTGTTATATAATCCATTTCGAATAATGATACGACTTATTGGATTGCATTTGAAGACCGGTGTTGAAGACCGGGTATTTGCGAGAACGATAGGATAACCCATCGATTGTCTCTACACTGAGTAGCTACGGTATAGAGATTCCCTAAGTGATGGGAATTCCGACTGCGATTGTGAATACCCGGATTGTAAGGGCTTCTTTGGAAGTGCCTTCGGTTCTGTTCGAACCCGGAACAGACTTGTATGGATGTATGTCTGGCATTACACTTTGAGATACAAACCTGGTTTCTATCAAATACATTTCTGTTTGGTGGCGGAGATTTATTCTCCTATCTTAACACCCATTTCTGTTTGTTTTCTAGTCATACATTCCCAATTTGGTAACGTGGCATACGAAGTGTTACTGATCATTTGTTGATTAAAGCATGGCTTTGTGAAAAAGCGTAGCTTTGTAGACGAGACTGCATCAGGACCTCACACCTCGAAAATGGTCGAAACAGGAAAGATGCAGCAAGGTTACAGGGGTAACGCCCCTAGGGTATGTCCATTCCTTCTGGAAAAGGGTGGTATCAATGTATGGAGCCCAGATACTTAACTCATGTGGACACCTTAAATCTATTACTACGTGATGATTGTGGATGAGAGCTCTCGGATAAAGGCTGCAAATGACCGGGAATGGCATATCTTAGGTGTTACTCCCAAGAAGGGGGTACGCCGGCCTTGTGTTGGCAGAGAACTGAGGGATGGTTCTCGGGGCGTCCCTCCACAGGCGTACCCATGTGGCCTAGGAAGTTCCTTTGCCTAACCATTTGTTGGAAATCCAATCATCCAATACGAGCCCTTTACGATTGCAGTTGTATTACCTGCCACCTCAGGCGGTAGCTATAGTAGGCATAGTATAATGGTCCCTATGCTGGCTAAGATTAATATTATACTTTTGAAATGTTTTCTGCACTATGCACTAATAATAATATAAATGGTTTTTGCGTATCAAGCATTTTTGACTGTCATAAGGAGAAATCTCCTCCAAGTTTGCGCTTGCAATGTGTGTGTGGCAGGAGGCTTATGGCAGTTTCATTTTCCAAAAAGCATTGCGGATTTCAACTTTTCAAAACTTTTGTTGTTTGTTTTAAAAATAAAATTGTTTTTGTTTGCTCATACCAGTCCCATGACTGACCCGGAGTTTATTGTTCCCTTCCTAAACTCTGGGTGCCCACAATTTCCCACACGGGCAGTCTAGAGTTGGGTTTTTCAGATAGTCAGATAGTCAGATAGTAGATATCGATTGAGTAGTCTTCAGCTTTCTCTTTGGAAATATTTGGAGTTTTCGGATTCATGACTGACCTCGATTGGTTAGCTTTATGCAACGTGATGGGTGGTTCGAGCTTCTGGATTGAGTTATTTGGTTTGTAGCTTTAATGACGGAGTAGCTGTTGCTATTTGGAGTTATTGTTCCGCTGTTGTTTGCTTCCGCTGTTGTATCTTATCTTTGATATTGTTGAGCATTATTGATGCAATTGTTGTATATCATATTTTGGATATTGTATCATTGGAGTTTGTATATGATATTGTTCTTTTCCTTCCTCTGTGTTGTTATACTTAATGTATTATAAGCTTCGGCGAATCGGATTTGAACGGTCGAATCTGCGGCATTCGAGTACGAGTGAAGTATGGAGGTCGATTTTCAAAAGCGAAAAATCCGAGTCGTCACACCTTTGCATCCAAAGGATTTGATAAGAGTAATAATTCAAATTGAGTTTGTTTTCTCACACTAGTTTTCCTGACTGACTCGGGTGTTATTTTATTATAATGCTCGATTCAGACTGAGTATTACTGGCTCAAGTTTGGATGCTATGGAGCACAAGAGACGTTCTGGAGGAGTCTCAGGCGTATTCCACGTACTTAACTATATTCTACCGTGTGTATGTGAAAGTGTATGTTCAGTACATGTGAGGACAAGATATTATAACTATCCAGATTTGATTTGTTGACTGTTGCACTCTAATGATTATATATATATTATAGTTATAGTTATAGTTCCATTGCATAAAAATTTGTTATTATATATTATACTTTGTCCCGTTGTGATTGTGAGATTCTATATTATTGTTTCAGTTTCTTCCACTGTCCTTTTCTTTCTTATAGTTATTCATATTTTCGTACAATTGTGTTAGTCAAGTGATTTAATGTCAATTCAAAGGGTATGGAATGGCCGATCGCTACACATGGTATCTGAGCTTAGGTTGAGCGAACACATAGGCTTTAGTGGGGATTGCTCATTGGAGATAGGGTAAGCAGTGCCCTACAATGAGTCTGAGTGTATTATTGATATGAGCACGTATTTGTTAATGAATATAAATTGTTTTATATTGTGTTGACTTATCGGTTGAATGTTTATGAATTCTAACTCTGAACAAGTAAAATCAACATGGTAGAGTTTTAAAGAGGGTAAATGAAACAATTTTCCCTAAATTATATTTGGATATAAAATAAATAATTTTCTGAAATTATTATACTACATCGATGTGGTTAGATGTTATTATTATAATTAGAACACGATTATAAATTATAATGGTCGTATATGACCAAATTAAAAGGTATAAGTATGAATTATACAAAGAGTTAAAACTTAAATTTGATGCAAATAATAATTTGGAAAATTAAATCTCAAAAATATCGAAAATGTTTTCCAAATACTATGAAATAAATAATGGCAATATTATTATGGAAATGTATTTGAAAAGAAAATATTTTTTAAATTGATTCTGAAAGTGATAAGGCCCTTAAACTCACCATAGCTGCTGGAAAATAATTTCGATGATAATCGCAACATCATCGGTGTTCGTTTTTGAGTTTCCAAGTGACGGATTGCTACAATAATAATTTGATATGAGGACTTTTGTTCGGAGGCAAAGATTGTTTTGGGAATTCCAGAGGGAATTTGTTTTGGATAAAAACTAGGTTTGGTTTAAATTTAAAATGTGTGATTTGGTTTGTGTGTCTATATATATGTGCGTGTGTGTGTGTTTTCAAAATGATTTGAAATGAAACCGGGTGTTTGAATTCTGTAATCCTTATTTAGATGTTTTAGGAAAATATCAAGAAATAAATTTTTGAACTTATAAGTTGGGAATTATATTAATAAGGAAAGAAATGTGAAAGTTGAAATTTTGGAATTGAATTTTAAATTAAATGAGTTAAAATGATCTATATGAATTGGAATTTAACATAAGCTAAGTTAAATAAAATTGGAATGGATTGCAAATGAAATTGAGTGGAACTAAATTTAAAATTTCAGTTTTAAAATTATTATATAACTGTAAGTTATAAATTTTGAATGGATCAACTCAAGTATAAAATTGATGAAACGTGAAAAATAAGTTGTGTAACTTGTAAGTTGGAAAAGTGGAATTGAAAAACCAAAATAGAGATGGTCCGATATTTTTGTGAAGAAAAGGAAATTCCACTTGATATAGAAAATAAAGTTGAGCTCAAGTTTGTGAGAAATGCAGATTACGGATCTTAAAGCTAAGATTAACACTAAAGGGAGGGTGAATAGTGTTAATAAAGAATTACAAAATCTTTTACAATTTATGTTAGTTTAGACAAAAAAGTTTGCGATATACAGACACAGATATGATCATAGAAACAATCACAGATGCAGAAATAAAATAAAAGCAGTAAAGGAAAGAACACACCGGAATTTATACTGGTTCGGAGTTATCCTATATCTAGTCCCGCAACACAAGTACGGATTTCCTTTCAAAAGCAATTGTACAATTACACCCTCGGTTTCAAGGCTACGAGGTACACCCTCCAGAATTTCGATCCTCTGGGTAGCGATACTTGATTTCTAGGCCACAAGTTTACCCAATTGACTTACCAAGGCTACAATCACACCTTTTCCCTTTTGATTGATTTCCAAGGCTACAGTCACACCTTTTCTCGCTTTATAGATTACAAAGAAGTCTATAACTCTGAATAACACTGAGAATCTTGTAGAGATAGCGATAGAGAATAAACTAGAAGTAATCGAGTATGATTCGATGTTGATTTCGGCAGAGTAATGAAAAGAATATGTATTAAGAAATGAGGAAGAAGAAGAGGAGTGAAAACCAAAAAAAAGTAATTAAAAATTCGTTGAAACTGACCCACATTTATAGAAGAACAACAGCCATGACCATTCATGAAGAGTTATGGCGAATAGACACTTCTTTTGAAATTTGAATTTTTGAATCAAACTGTCACCATGTCGACATGGTACCCATAGTCATGTCGACATCCCAAAGCATTTTATGATGTTTTGTATTTCTTTGAAAATAACATTTATCTTATATAAAAACTAATTTAAACGTTATAATATACTTGACTATAGTTGAAATTCATAACTAAATATAAAGAATAACATATATAGAATTTAACCATAATTTTATATTTAAATCTAAGTATAAATATATAAAAGTTAAATATATTATTAAAAAAGATAGTTTAAAATCAGGAGCAATTTGACTTTGAAAATGAAGATGTTTTTTAGGCTAAAATTATTTAAAATCTGGATCGAGGGTTTTGAATCTTTTAAAAGGAAAGTTTTGAAAACATTTTGAAAACAGGATATAATTTTGAAAAATCATATTGAATAAAAGTTAGCGGATACAAAACAGTGTTCCACTATATTTTTCGTAGGTTCCATCCTACTTAGGGTTCCATCCATTTAACGGGCTCGAAGTGGATTCCATTCCACGAATAAAATTGGATTTTAAGATGCTAGTGCTTTTCTACGAGTTTTAACAAAAATTCCTAATGATAATAAAAAATACTTATCTTTGAAATCTTGAACTCTTGATTGTCTCGATACTCATGAGTCTTCTATCTTGATATTTTATCTTGATATCTTGAATCTATATACTGTACAGTCTTCATTCTTAGTACCTGCATGGTTAAATCCTGCATATACATATATATCTAAACTTATAATGTTAGTATTTATATTTTATAATCTATTATAAGGTTGAATCCTGCATATACATATATATCTAAACTTATAATGTTAGTATTTATATTTTATAATCTATTCTAAGGTTGTTGTCATCAAAACCATTATCTCACGGACTAACAATCTCCCCCTTTTTGAGGATGACAACCTTTGTTTATAAAATATTTTTTCTATTCTAATAACTCCCCCTAAAACTAACAACTCCCCCTTAATCTATACCTAACTACCCTATTTTATATTTCTCCCCCTTTGTCATCAACAAAAACTTACTCCCTCTCATTCTTGGACTTCGGTACCTGCATTGATAAACTATACAACGGAATATATAGAGTAGGAAATAATTATACGTGATAACAAATTTAAAAATTATATACATTTCAATGTGTGTGTATATGTTTTACACACCAATCTTCAAATCAATAAGAAATCAATCCACACAAAGTATCAATCCAAATCAATTCAAACAAATCAAACAAAGTAAATAAAAAATCAAATGTTACGTGGAACTTCCACCCATCCTTCTTCTCCAAAGATTGGGCCTGCCTTAATAGCATCCCAATTATCATTGTCATTGGTGAGAGAGACAGAAGGATGTGCTTCGTTATCATCCTTGTGCAGAGAGGAGATCATCCATCGTATCGCATCGAAGTGCCTTTCTTATTCCTTTATCATCTGCATTTGACTTAATTCTAAATAACGCTGGTTTCGTAGAATAAATGAGAGAATATTCTTGAACGAATTAAGAGTTTCTTCAAGATTTTCAGATAAATTGTGAATAAGATTAGCCATAGTTGAATTTGTGAAAGAAATGGAGGATATAAATGATAAGAAATAAATTTCAGTGAAGAATTCTGGAAGAAACAGGTATATATAGGTGTATAGATTCGTTTGAATTGAATAGACATGTGGTAGTCATTCAGATTTCAAATTCAAAATCAATTGCCATTTCTGACCAGTACATGTCGACATGGTCACATAGGGGATGTCGACATGGGTTAGTGAAATGTTCTGACTAATTTGATTTTGTGAATAATTGTTTATATATATAATATACTAACATTTATTCTAGAGATAAGATAAGGTAGATAACAGCAAGGAAATTTCATTTCGTTGCATATTACGATAATACAATGATTAAGCACACAACAAACTACATGAACATTCGAAATAAAGCAAACCAAGACAAATACAACAAGATACGAAAAGATAAAACTACTTAGAGGATGAAGATGATGAAGATAGTCTAAGTTTCTTGCTGACTTTTGAAAAGAACTTGTTCATCTTCGAAGAAATGTTATCCAACTTTTTACTAACGGATTGTTTTAGAATCCGTTGATTCTCCACAATTATCTTTTGGTTTTTGAGAAGGGTTTTGTTGGATCGATTGGAAGGATATTCAATGCTTTCCAAAGACATTTCACCTTCTTCTTCTTCTTCAATTTCCATTTCATCACCTTCTTCTTCTTCTTCTTCAACTTCCTCTTCTTCCATTTTCTCATGAGCCAAACGCTCTTCCTTTTCGGTAAGTGTCGCATAAGGTTGAAAAACAAATGGAATTTTCATAAGCGAAATGTTGGAATGATTGAAAACTTTTCTAGAAACAAATTCCTCGCCTTTGAAATCCACTCCAAAATAGTTAAAAATCCGAGTGAGATAAATTCCATGGTATAAATTATTCTCACCCATTTTAAGATTTTTAGGACGAATTTCATCCAAAATAACTTGCGTCCAATTTATGTCATAGTTTCCGAAAATAGCAAAAGGAGCTTTGCAAACTTTTGAACTAGGATTGTTAAAATTTCCCTATCTTGGGGTCAAAGTATGTTGCAAAAGAAGACTAACAATTCTTGCTTTTGGTCGAAAATTTCTATTTTTAAAATCAAAATCATCATCTATTTCGAAAATGTGATGTAATGTCTCACGATCATGTTCATCGATTTTAAAGTTAGAAAGATTCGTTCCCGAACTCTTGCAATTGAGAATGGTACCCAAAAGATCACAATTCAAAACAATTTGAGTGCCTTTGACACTACTTGTAACGACCCAGAAATTTTGTTAATTAAAATTCATATATTTAATTGATTTTAAATATTAATAAGTGAAATTTATAAGTCGAATAATTTATATTTCGAATAATTTGATTTAATTGGATAATTAAATCGATAATTTAATAGTTGAAAATACAGAAATAATTGAAAATTAGGTTTAATATGATTGAAAATGATTTGTAAAAATTTATTTAATCATATTGAAGTTATAGAGATGTTATAGAACTTTTAAAATTGAATTAAAAGTTTATTTGTGAAAATTGAATATTTTAATATTTAATTATTGACTGAAAAATAGCCAATTTTAGAACAGTCTCAGAATTGGACGAAACTAGTTCCATTGGATCCGTAATAGTTTTTTATTATCGGATTTCAATTTTCGTAGCAATCGGAGTTTTCGTTTGACGGTGGTAGCTCGAAACGCATCGAAATTGTTTTAATATTAATTTGGCGAGTTAAAATAGCCATTTTTCAAACAGTCTCGGATTTTGACGAAACCAGTTTCATCGGATCCATAATGTGATATTATTGTATGGTTTCAAATTTCATGTCAATCGGATTTACCGTTTGTCCGGAGCAAGCCAAAACGCCTAGAAATTAGTTTAAACCGGTTTAATTTAAAATTTATCATTTATTGCCATAACTTGCACAGATAATCGAATTAGCCTCCGAAACATGTTCCATTGTGTTCGGAACGCAGGGTAAACCTTAGAAACGACAGTCACCGCGCGAGATTTGGAGTTCGGAAAATCCGTGATGAATAGTGTTCGTTGAATTTCTATAAAAGCACCTCTATTCTCTCATTTGCAAACAAAGGCCAAAACCCAAGGGTTTCTGCTTGCAGCCGCCACTAACAAAAAGAAAGGCCAGAAATTAGTTTCAATCTTCCCTCAAAATCTTCCAATCCATAAGCAATCGTCGAAATCGTTCAACTGCAAAAATGAAGAGGACGATGGGAGCTTCGAATCTATACGGTGAAGATGGGATTTCGTCGACCAGAGGGGACGACAGTGGTCGCGTTCGGCAGCAGTTTGTGCACGCGTTTCAAGGTGTAGAGGAGGCCGAGCTTTCCCATGTTCTGGCCGAGTGTAGCTTGCTTGAAGGCCTTCAATATGGCACTCTCTGATCGACGTCTGGTGGCTCGAGTAGGTGGTGATATTTCAAGATAAAGGGCGGCTCATGGGTTTGGTACGTGCGTGCAAAAACTGGGGAGAAGAAGATGATGTATGCGGCCGAGATCTGAGGGTTGTAATGGACGGTCTAGATGGAGTTTAGGTGAAAATAAATAAAGATAATGTAAATTAAATTGTAATTTAAATCATGTGATGTTTAAAATGTTGTAACCTGTTCGTACGAGGTCGGAATTCGACGAAACTTCTTGCGTTGGGTTCGTATGGACGAACACTACGCAATGGAGCTGGATTGGAGTTGTTTGGAGCTAGTTTGAATTTCGGCTAAAATTAAACACGTATTTAATTTTATTCGAAATAAAACGCTGAAATGGAATTGAAATCAAGGTGAGAACATCTCACTCAATCGAATTAGTTTCGATTTTAATTTTAAATAGTTAGATTTAAAATTGTTGATTGTATGCCTGAATGATAAATTATTATCTATTGATTATTGAAATAGACATTATGCGCCGTTAGTAAGAGGATGTTATTTATTAAAAACATATACCGCGATAATTCCAACTTATATGGAATTGGTATTATATATGTACTTGGAGTTGATTTCCCGCATTATATAGAGGATGAGACCCTATTGCGCCGCCTATTAAGCGGATAATATTTTTATAAATCCCATGTACCGCGGTATTTCGTCTTGAAGAAAAATTGGTATTGTGCTAACATCTTTGGATGCAGGAAACAGGTTGGAGGGATCCAGCTGGATTCCTCAAATATTTGAATTGGTTTCAATGTTGTGTGTTGATCTATTTGTTGATCTATTTATAATCTGCGTGATTATCTTTGTGATTGAGATTGTTAAAAGCTAAATTTTAGCCGAATATATTTTGGTATCGTTAGATGCCGAAATTAAATAAAATTGGATTTTTGAAAACTTAATTTGAGAATTCAGAATAAAATTTAATTTTGGAATTCATTTTAAATTAATAAACGTTATAATTTTTATTATTATAAAAATGATATTTTTGGAAAATAATACTTAAGTATGATTTTGGAGTTATATAAGCTTTAATAACGATTTGTAAATTATTAAAAGGATTGGTTTATTGAAATTGGGATTTTTGAATTATTATAAATGATTTATCTAAAATATTTATAAAATTGATATTTATAAATAAAAAATATTGGAATTATAAAACAAGTTTTTAATAAGCGTTAAAATGGAATATAAATGGATTTTATAAGTGAATGAAATTTATATATTTATAAATTGTGAAATTATAAAATGAATAGATTTTATAAAATAAAAGATTTATAAGTAATTAACTTCTAAATTGGATTTTTGCGTGTAAATGGAATACGGATAGAATTTGTTAATAAAGTGATTTTAAAAGTTGAAGTTGCCATAAAATATAAATGGAATTTATAAACGTTGTTTTATACATTCGAAAATGACTTATTTTGATAAGTTAATTATTATAGCTTATTAAAGGAAACATATCCACGATTTTGGACAGTGGATAATCCTTTAAATAAAATATGTAGAAATGATGAATTTGGATAAGGAAATATATCCACGATTTTGGACAGTGGATAATCCTTTAAATAAAATATGTAGAAATGTTAAATTTGGATAAGGAAATATATTCACGATTTTGGACGGTGAATAATATATTAAAGAAATATTTTGGAAAAGTGATATTTTAAATAGAATTAAAACGATTCAAAAACGTTTTAAATCGTGTTAAATATTGAAATCATAGATTTCAACATTTATTATTGAAATAGACGTTTTCAAGAAATAGAAGGAAATGGTGGACTATAACACTGTTGTTATAGTAAATGATTTCCTAAAGGAAATGTTTTATATATAGTAATGGGATTTATATATCTATTTAAGCTCGAATCCCTATATTAGTGATTTTGGGTTGTCGTAATGATGTTTTACGTAACATTCGTCTTGACCCAAATAAATGTGTTTAAGAGAATGATTTCTTAAAGAATGAAATATATACTTGACTAGATTTAAGTATATTGAATATTTTCAAAATATTGAAAATAAATAGATTGGTGAATTACTTATTATTAAATAAGTATGGAAATGTTTTTCCAATATGAAGTGAATATTTTGAGATTTTTATCCTTTAAAGATAAATTGAAAACGAATATTAGAAATCGATTTAAAAATCGTATATTTATAGATATTTGGGAATTGTAAATTCACTATGGAATTTATAAAAGAAAGGGAAATTAGTTAAAAATAAACGTTGATTTATTTTGATGTGTGGAATTTAATTTACGGATTTGGAACGTAAATTTAATAAATCGGTAAGGATTTATTTAATTGGCTTAAATGAAGCATTTCGAAATGAAAGTTGTAAGGGTGTAAATTTGTTTGAAATTGGTTTTCAAATGGTTGAAGTGTAGGATATATATCTTATAAAGATATTTCTGAAATTAAATAATTTGGGAAATTATTTGAAATCGGGTGATGTTGGGAATACCGATTGATAGTTAAATAACCGACTATCAATATTGACCTTTAAATAGGTATTTGTTGTGAATTGGTTGAAATTGAATGCTACACTTATTTTTAAAATAAGCGCTCATTATTCGGGTTAGCCGGGAAAGGACTTTGGAGTCGTATAACCCATTCCGAATAATGATACGTCGTAATGGATAGCATTTGAAGACCGGTGTTGAAGACCGGGTATTTGTGAAAATGATAGGATGACCTATCGATTGTCTCTGCACCGTTAGCTACGGTATGGAGATTTCCTTTGTGATGGGAAATTCGATCGGGATTGTGAATACCCGGATTGCAAGGGCTTCTTTTGAAGTGCCTTCGGTTCTGTTCGAACCCGGAACAGACTTGTTTGGTTACGTGTCTGACATTACATTTTGAGATATAATGCAGATTTCTTTCAAATATATTTCCGTTGGTGGCGGAGAATTTATTCTCTTAGCTTAACACCCTTAGAGGTTATGTAGTTGAAGGTTATCAGCGATATACTCCCAATTTTAATGTGGCATGCTGAGTGTTGCTGTGTGATTATTATTTATTGATCATTTGTTGATCAAAGCGTGGCTTTGTGCCTAGCTTTGTGGACGAGACTTCGTCAGACCTCACTCCCCGGATATGGTCAAAATAGGAATATGCGGCAAGGTTATGAGGGTTGCGCCCTTTAGGTATGTCATTTCCTTCTGGAAAGGGTGGTATCATGGTATGGAGCCCAGATACTTACTCATGTTGACACACCATATTCGTTACTGTGTGATGTTGGTTATCGAGCGCTCGGATAAAGGTCCAAAGGGACCGTTGGGATGGCAAAGTCGTGTAGTAGTTACCTAGTGACAAAGGTAACCCGGCCTTGTGTTGGCAGAGAGCTGGTTAAGTTCTCGGGACGTCCCGCCAGAGGCGATCCCATGTGGCAGTAGGAAGTTCCTTAGCCTGACCATTTGTTGGAAATCCAAAGAAACAATACGATCCTTGTACGGTTTTAGTTGTATAACCTGCCATGGAATGTGGCGGTAACCTGCTATTGAACATGGTAGCTATAGTAAGCATAAGTGAGAAATGTCTATGCTGGCTAAGATTTATATATTTACTTTCGAAATGTTTTTCTACACTATGCACTAGTAATAATATCAAATGTTTCTTTTTAATGTGTATCAAGCATCTTTGACTATCATAAGAAGAAATCTCCACCAATTCTGCGTTTGCATTGTGTGTGTGGCGGAAGGTCTTATGGTAGTCTCATTTTCCAAAAGCATTGCGAATTGACTTTAAAATTATCCTATTCTTTGTTTTTAAAAGTTAAATAACTGTTTTAGTTCTCACACCAGTACCATGACTGACTCGGAGTTTATTTTTTTCCTTCCTAAACTATGGGTGCCCACCAATTTCCACACGGGTAGTCAAGAGTCAGGTTTATGAGGATATTCTGGAATTCAGGAGTTTCTGGAGGCAAGCTGGATGGCATAGCATATTATCTATTGTATATAGTATTTCTTTTCCGCTGTTGATTGTTGTTTGTTGATGTACACTCTGATGATGTAATGAAACTTGATGTGATGTAATGTAATAACTGATATAGTTCTTTGTTAAAGATTATTCATTTATCTATTATACGTTGTTCCGCTGCGACTGCGAGATTCTGATATTGGTTCTGTTCTGTATTCTTATTTCTTCTATCTTTTTCTTCTACCTCTTCTTCTTTAACCCTAACAATTCGGTTTTTCGGCATTCGATTATGCGCCATCTGATACAGTGGACGTATTGATGCCGACCTTCAAGCGACGAAAAATCGCAATGTTACAGCTGGTATCAGAGCATATGGTTAAGCGACAACCATGGCTCTGTTGGGTATTACTCATTAGAGATAGAGTCAGTAGCACTCTAGAATGAGTGTGAGTGCAATAATAGATATGAGCGCGTATTTGTTAGTGAATACAAAATTATTTTATATTGTGATGATTGGTTTGTTGAGTGGTATATGGATTCTGGTCAGTATAGTCCATACAACTCTATCGATAGGGATCTCTAAACACTTGTACAGAACAAATTCGACATGATATTGTTTTAAATTGGGTAAATGAAATAATTTTACTTTGATTATATTTTATATATAAAGGAATGATTTTTCAGAATTATTAAAGTGTATATGAATTGATTGTTTGGTTGTTGAATAAGTTAAATAAAAACAACAGCTGTAAAAGAATGAATTGTATGAGCAAATCAATTATAAGTATGGAATTTTAAGTAAATGATTTACAATTGTGAAACAATCTTGTATAAGTAAAGAGAAAATAATGAAATTTTTTAAGGAAAGATTTATGAATGTAATTTATAAATAAAAGGAGATTTTTGAAAGAATTTAAAAGCACTAAATTCACTATTGTTGTTGGGAAATAATAAGGGTGATGACTGCAGCATCATCAATATCATTTTCGAGTTTCTGTGTGATGGATTTGCTACCATAGTAAATTGAAATTGAAGTTTTGCTGTGATAAACAAATTTGAAAAATTAAAAATCCAAGTTGAAATTGATGAATATAAGTGAAATGAATTGAACTTATAGTAAGAGATAATAAATTTAGCTTTGGATAATTAAATGGATTTGGAAGTTTAAATATATAATTTGTATAATTTAGAAAATGAGAAAATGTAAGTGAAGTTATAAAATGAAATATGAATTTGATAGTGATATAAAAATTTGACTTTGGTTAAAGTTAAAAAGAATTTACTTTAGAATTAAAATCTAAATTGGATTTGGAAATTTAAGTAAGTTAAACAAATGATGTTTAAAGGAAATATAACTTAAGTAAAATTGAATAAAGTTGATTTTGGTATCAAAGTAAAATAATAAAGTTAATTGAATGAATGTAAACTTGAGTTATATAACTGAAATTCAACCTTATATTGTTAAAGGAATTGGCAATTAAATTAATAAATGGATTGAATGTTAATCAATCGAATGTAAATAAGTCGATATGAAATAATGAATGAAGTGTTAATTCATTAAAAGCTAATGAAGTTAAGAAATTTAATAAGTTGAAGGAAAATCAATTAAATGTTAAACCAATTGAAATTAAAAGTGTTGAACCAAATTGAATGTTGAAAGTAAATTGAATGAATTTGGTTATGTTGAATATACATTGGTTGTTATTTGTTTGTTAGTTGATTGTATATGAATTCATTAAGTGTTAATGCAATTAAATTAATGAAATTGGAAGCTAAGTAATTGAATTCAAATTGAAAGTGAAGTAAATGAATTTAAATAGAATTGAATTTGATTTGATTTGGAAGTGAACTAAAATGAATGTAAATTAGTGAATGCATACTAATTGGAAATGAATAAATGAATATTTGTAAAGCCCAATATAAACAAATCAAATGTGATTAAATTGAGAACCAATCCATTGAATGTTAATTAGAATATGAATGAATATTTATTTGGTTAGTTGGATGATAGTTGCTTGATGGTTGCATTTGTTGATTGAATGCATTGCTATGTTGGCACATGTAGTTGTTATGTTACTATATGTTGTATATTGATATTATGTACATATATACATGTTTCTCATGGTTTGTTGAGTGTTTAGTAGGTGCGGATTGCGCTTGCTTCGCATTTGGAGCTCGCTTTCGCGCTATATTAGTCATATATGCTTGCTAATAAAAATATAAGGTACATATCTCGGATTAAATATCGTACTTTTACACTTTTTTTCCTGCGGGATGCCTCATCACTTGATGATATGTATATTTGTGACATATATACTGTCTTTTTTTTGGATCGAACCACGCAAAGGAGACTCTGGCGAATTTTTTCGAAAATTTAAGGCGTTAGAATATTTTTGAGCAAATTGAAAATTTTGAAAACTTAGTTTGGATTTGGAAACTTAGTAAAGATTTTGTAAGAAGTTTAACTATGAATTTTTAGAAAGTTAAACACTTAAGAGATTTGAAAAATCTAAATTGAACGGTTTGTTTTAGAAAATTAATGGATTCTGTAACTTTTTCTTACTAGGTAATTTCGAGGACGAAATTCTTTTAAGGGGGGAGTTTGTAACGACCCAGAAATTTTGTTAATCAAAATTCATATATTTAATTGATTTTAAATATTAATAAGTGAAATTTATAAGTCGAATAATTTATATTTCGAATAATTGGATTTAATTGGATAATTAAATCGATAATTTAATAGTTGAAAATACAGAAATAATTGAAAATTGGGTTTAATATGATTGAAAATGATTTGTAAAATTTTATTTAATCATATTGAAGTAATAGAGATGTTATAGAACTTTTAAAATTGAATTAAAAGTTTGTTTGTGGAAATTGAATATTTTAATATTTAATTATCGACTGAAAAATAGCCAATTTTCGAACAGTCTCAGAATTAGACAAAACTAGTTCCATTTGATCCGTAATAGTTTGTTATTATCGGATTTCAATTTTCGTAGTAATCGGAGTTTTCGTTTGACGATGGTAGCTCGAAACGTATCGAAATTGTTTTAATATTAATTTGGCGAGTTAAAATAGCCATTTTTCAAACAGTCTCGGATTTTGACGAAACAAGTTTCATCGGATCCGTAATGTGATATTATTTTATGGTTTCAAATTTCATGTCAATCGGATTTACCGTTTGTCTGAGGCAAGCCAAAACGCCTAAAAATTAGTTTAAATCGGTTTAATTTAAAATTGATCGTTTATTGCCATAACTCGCACAGATAATCGAATTAGCCTCCGAAACACATTCCATTGTGTTCGGAACGCGGGGTAAACCTTAGAAACACCAGTCACCGCGCGAGATTTGGAGTTCGAAAAATCCGGGATGAATAGTGTTCGTTGAATTTTCTATAAAAACACCTCTATTCTCTCATTTGCAAAGGCAAAAACCCTAGGATTTCTGGTTGTAGCCGCCACTAACAAAAACAAAGGCCAGAAATTAGTTTCAATCTTCCCTCAAAATCTTTCAATCCGTAAGCAATCGTCAAAATCGTTCAACTGCAAAAATGAAGAGGACGATGGGAGCTTCGAATCTATACGGTGAAGATGGGTTTTTGTCGATCAGAGGGGACGATAGGTGGCCGCGTTCGGCAGAAGTTCGTGCACGCATTTCGAGGTGCAGAGGAGGCCGAGCTTTCCCATGTTCTGGCCGAGTGTAGCTTGCTTGAAGGCCTTCAATATGGCACTCTCTGATCGACGTATGGTGGCTCGAGTAGGTGGTGATATTTCAAGATAAAGGGTGGCTCATGGGTTTGGTACGTGCGTGCAAAACCTGGGGAGAAGAAGATGATGTATGCGGCCGAGATCTGAGGGTTGTAATAGACGGTCCAGATGGAGTTTAGGTGAAAATAAATAAAGAAAATGTAAATTAAATTGTAGTTTAAATCATGTGATGTTTAAAATGTTGTAACTTGTTCATACGGGGTCGGAATTCGACGAAACTTTTTGCGTTGGGTTCGTATGGACGAACACTACGCAATGGAGCTGGATTGGAGTTTTTTGGAGCTAGTTTGAAATTCGGGGAAAATTAAATGCGTGTTTAATTTTATTCGAAATAAAACGCTGAAACGGAATTGAAATCAAGGTGAGAACTTCTCACTCAATCGAATTAGTTTCGATTTTAATTTTAAATAGTTAGATATAAAATTGTTGATTGTATGCCTGAATGATAAATTATTATCTGTCGATTGTTGAAATAGACATTATGCGCCGTTAGTAAGCGGATGTTATTTATTAAAAACATATACCGCGATAATTCCAACTTATATGGAATTGGTATTATATATGTACTTGGAGTTGATTTCCCGCATTTGTGACATCCTGAAAATTTGGGGCAATATCAATTTAATAATCTACAGTAAAAAAAATTAAATTGATTTGATAATATTTGTTAATAATAATTTGAATTGATTTAATAATCTTCTTTTAAATAAATAATTAACTGATAATTTATCTTTTAAAAGCCGATTAAATTGTTTTCTATTTGTAATATATATATCTGTATATATTGTAAATAGGTAACCTTTGTTTTAAGTTGAATAAAATAAAGGCATGGTTTCTAATTCTAATATTTTTGGTAAATTAGAAATTTTGATTTAACTTAATATTGAATAAATAATCATATGACTTTAAAATACTCAAGATAAAACAAAAAGGATTTAATTTAATTGTTTAAAATTGATTATAGCTTAAGTTTAAATTTGAACAAAAATTGTTTTGTTTTATAGCTTGATAAAATAAGTGACTTATATTATAAAGAACGGTTCTTTTATAAATTATTTTAATTTGATAATGATTTATATTTAAACAATATTAATAATGCAATATCTTTACAAATAGATTTTTATATAAAAAGAAATTTTTATTTTAAATTTATATATATATATATATATATATATATGTTTTGGAAAGCTATGATTTGGAATATACAATCTTTCAAGAATGTTATGGTAAAATAAATCTTATAAAATATTAAACATAAGCATAAACAAAGCATGATAACGTAAAATAGCTTTGTACATAGGATATGAGGCATATCCAGACAAGTAAAAATATATGTATATGCCTGTAAAATAAATGAAAAAAAAAGTAAGAACAAAATGTAAAGAAAAGACAATGTATATGTACATAGGTATAAAAAGCAAGCTAGGCAGGCAAGTATATATATGTATAAAGTACAAATGCCTATTTGGTGTAAGTGTAACATAATCAGGCTTTGTATACACATAAATGTAGCCTGTGAAGAAAATATACAAAGTAAGAGAAAAACAAAATATCTAAATACAAAATAGGTCTGTAGCTTGTAGATTAAGAATCAGACAAGCATAAACATAAAGTATAAACAAATATGGTATGCAGGTTAGAGAAGAGAAGGGGTAAGCTAAGTAAAATATCTATATATAAGAAATGATTAAATTAGCTAAATATGGAACATATAGTACATTAACATTAAATATTTCAAATTCTCAACACAAACTTATGTCCATTCGAAATTTTCAAATCCTTTCAGCCTCCTGATATGGCCTGATACAGACAAAACATGTAAGTGTACCTTCAAAAGTAGCTTGTCTCAGATGCCACCTTCCCCTGTAATATTTACCTTCTATATATACGTATCTTCTCAGTTCATTTGTTAAGAATAGCAAGCTTTTTTTTTTTTTTTTACAACTGAAGTTTTATACATCAACAAACTTAAACAACATCATACAACAATTCCATCAACTTTGCAAAACCTGAAACTGCCTTCATTCAAATCTGAGAACAACTTCCTCAAGACCAGATCAAAGGCTTCATTTTTATCAAGCCATTAGCCTGTAATTATTTGCAAAATAAAGAGCATGTGCATTATTCTCAAGCTTTTTCAAAGTCAAAACCAGAAGCTCTATGTTCATAAATCTAAGGTGAGTAACACTTTTAAATAACTTGAGTTTTAAAATCTGTTGCATGCTAATATTTGGATGCTCAATATATTTGTGTGAATATTTGTATATATTCTTTCCTCTGGCATTAGTGTGTTGAAATTACTGCATAATATATATACAGTAAGATATCCTGTTAAAATTTTAAAGTTTCAAATTGAAACTGCTTTTCAAACATCAAACAGTTGCAAGTAAAACTGCTCTGTCTTCACTTTAAGGTAAATAATTTCATATTTTAAAACATAAATGTTAACTAATCAGTAGCCTGTAAATGAGTATGCCTGAATGCTTGGTTTGTAATGATCCTTCTGTGTGTATATTGCTTGCTCTTCTCTGTATTCAAACTGCAGAGATTTAGAAATAAGGGAAAATTAAATTTCCCTTAACATATCATTGTTAGATTTTTTTTTTAGAAAAAAAACTTTAAACATGATTGTTTAAACACCATCTAGGTTTTTGAAAACAAGTTTAAGTAGCTTAAGTTAGAAAATTTCCTGTAAGTAAGAAAATATAGTAGAAACATAAATAATGGGATAAATCAAATGTCGAATTATATTGATTTAAGTATATGCCTCGAATCATCTTTGAAAAGTATGATTTTTAAAACAAAAATCCAAATTTTTACTATTGGATTGAATGTAGATTTTGGAATTGTATGGAAAACAAATCTTGATCAATTTTTGATAATCAAAGAATCTGTGAATGGTAAAATTTTGTCTGAAGCTTGCTTAAACATCATTGTAGCTAGGAAAAATGTTGAAGAATTTTTCTGCTGCAAACTATGATAGTACGAGAATGATATTGGGTTTAGCTCTGGAATTTGTTGTGGTCTGAGATGAGGTGATTTCATCACCTATGTTTGACCGAGTGGTATAAAACTCTGGGAATGTGTGGTTTGGAGAGTGACGAAGGCAAGACCGAAGTTTCAGGACCCCTGATGGTCGGAGGAGCAGTGGCGAGCCGTTAACAGGTCGGGAGGTGGAAATGGTCTGGTGTTTCCAGGTTGTAAAGGTGGTTTCAGGTTAAGTTTGATGCTCGAATTCGTCTTCAGGGATGCGTGGAAGTCTTGATGATCGGAACTGGACTAGGTGGTGATAGATGACACGTGGCAGTCGTCAAAGATGGTCGGAGTTAGGTGGGGGATCGATGATTGGGCACTGTGCATATTAGTGTTGAAGTCTGTTTTTTTTTTTGGGATAAGCAGGGAGGAACTCGAGTTTACTCGAGTAGTTCGTGCGTCTTACTCGAAGCAGTTAGGATTTTGACTCGAAGTGTTGCAGGGGGTCTCGAGTCTGTGTTGTTCAGGTATTAGTAAACCTGATTTGTTTCAGGTTTTAGTTCAAAATTTAAAACAAGTTTAAAAATTAAATAGTTTTAATAAAAAGATAATTTGTTCCCAAACAAATGTTTAAATTTGATTGTGATAAAATCCTTCTTTAAAAAAAGTTTAAATGAAGGTTAAATAAATTGTTTGATTTGAAAGTTGCAAGTTAAAATGCAATGTAATTTAGAAGCTAAGTTTTTATCAAAATAATTAAGTAGTTTAAATTAAAGGGTTTTCTTATATAGGTAATAAATGTTTTCTTACATTTCTTTTAAGAGTTATAAATTAATATTTAAATTTGGCAAAATGTTAAATGGCAAATCATTTGGGATCCTAAATTCAAAATAGAATTTGAATTTAAAATATAATGTTCTAATACACTTTAATGGCAAGGGAGTCATTAGTAAAGAAATAAATTATCTTAGGAATAACTAAGGTATTAAAATAATTAAATGAATAAGTTAAGTAATCAATGACTTATGTATTTAACTTATAAATTTATAATATAGATTAATTTATAATTAGAAATTAATTAAGAAAGTAATTTAAGAAATGTTATTAGAAAATGAGAATAATTAACTAAGTACTACTAATAATTAATTAGTATGATAAATATTATTAATTAATTAGTTTAATTAATTAAGATAATCATTTGTAAATTGGTTAAGTGTAATTACTTGATGGAAGTAATTAAGAGATTAATTACTTATTGTAATTAATTATGATAATATGATTAGTTAAGTTAATTAATTTAGTTTAATTAATTTAAGAAATCATTTGATGATCTGATTTGTATAATCACTTAGTGTATTCAATGGAGCATAATTACTTGAGGAAGTAATTAATGTAACTACTGAATATAACTAGTAAAGATGATGTGTTAATAAAGTAATTTGGATAATTACTTTTGTAATTAATCAAGGGATTTTTTAATGAAGATAATTAACTATGGAATAATTAATTTGTTAATGAGTAATTAAGGGTAATTAATTACTGGATTGATATTAATCAAAGGTGATTAATAATTGTATTTTCAAATTTTAGATTAATTACTAAATGTAATTAATTTAAATAAAGTAATCAATTTAAATATAAATTAGAAATTATTAATTCATATAATTAATGATGTAATTAAGAATTGTTTAATTTAGAAATAATTAATAGTGTAGTGATTAATTAATGAAATTGATTAAGGATAAATGTAATTAATTAATAAATGAAGTAATTAAATGTTAATTACTATAAATGATTTAGGATAATTAATTTGTAGAATTAATTTAAGACTATCTTACTGTAATTAGAAGGTGATTAATCGAAAAAGTTAATCAAGATAAATATCTAGAGATTAATTAATTGATTTGATTTAAAATTAATTTATGATTGTATAGCAGAATTTATAAATGAAGTAATTAACTTAATTTACTTTAAATTAATTAGAAATAGACGTAGTTAATTTAATTCATTTTAAATTAATTATAGATTGTGATTTATAAATCATTGCTTATGGATGAATGATATTAACATTTCACTGATTGATTCTGATCTCAGATATGATACGAGTAATATCTATGTGATATGGATGCTTGGTTTAAGTATGATAATATTTAATTATCCGTTTTGATGATATTATGAATTATCTATTTATGATGATGTGATTATCTATTGTGATATTATGAATTATCCATCTGTGTGTATATTGATGATATTGAATTGAACTGTTAAGACTAAACAGACAACTTGGCCTTAAAAGACACGTTTTGGATTTCGACGAGACCGGGATCGGTTTTCCACATTAGGAACATCCGAAAACCACATCGGTTCCAAATTAACGATAGGTTGTGAATCTGAAGTGATGGTGAAGATTCAGAATGCAAGGGTTATCGTCATTAACTTTGAGGGTGATTCCAAAATGAGTGTAACGAGATAATGCTTTCAGTTTCGTTCGAACCCGGAACGAACTTGTATGGATTGAATGCTTTCAACACATCGTCACGTGGGCGATGAGCATTCTAAGAAATGTATTCTATAAAATTAATCGTAACCTCAAGCCTCATCAACCGGGATTGGCTAAAACAGGGGAGGTGCAGCAAGGTTAGGTGGATCATGCCCAAGCAGGACAAGGATATTCCCCTGTCTAGATGTCCCTTTATTTCAGCTTAGTAGGCAGTAGCGACGGCTATCTGCGGGGTTATCTTGTTCGAGACTGTTCAGTAAGGAATGATTCCAGCCTTGTGTTGTAGGGGGTCGGGAGTGATCCTCGGTACGTTGATCTGGGCCACGTACTGTAACGGGCGGTACCCCAGTAGCCCTGCCATTGTATGGAATCCAAAATCCAATAAGTGCCAATGATTTTGGTTGTATTACCCACTTTTGTGTCTAGTAGCTAGAATTTAGTGAATGTAACAATTTCAGCTATTTTCTATTTACTTGAAAACCCTAGACCTATTATAATATCACAGAATTTCCTATCAAATGTTTTGGTTAGCGTAAGGTAAAAACTTACCCATGTTTATGTGTGGGGAGTTTTACGTGATACCTTTTATTTTAAAAGGATTTTTTTTAAAAGTTAAGCAAGTTTAACCTGTTACTCATACCAGACCCATGTCTGACCCGGAGTTTATTTTTGTTTTTCATAAACTCTCGGGTACCCAAAAATTTTTACGGGTAGCCAAGGGATTCAGGTTAGCTTTGACGAATTCTGGAGGAGCAATGGAGCAGGAGGCTTCAGCGTTGTAGATATACATATAGTTCCGCTGTGTTGGTATCTCCGAGTCGTATTGTTTGAGTTGTTTGGGTATTGAGTTGTATCGTGCTGTATTAACTAGACAGGTGTTTATAACTGTCTAGTATGTGATCTATTGTCTGTATAACTCTGATTGATGTTGTATATTATGTAAATACTTATGTGATTATTATAATTTATTCGTTCCGCTGTGAGATTCTGATGTTGTTGTTCTTTCTTCTCTATCTTTTCTATTTTCTCACCCCTTTCTTTCTTCAAGACGAAGCGGTTTTCTGGGCGTAGAAAGCCGGGTCGTCACAGTTGGTATCAGAGCGCTAGGTTGAGTGAATACCTAGGCTCTTGAGTGATTTCATTCCTGAGAGAGCGTATTTGTAATTTTAATATTTATTTATTTATTTATTTATTTATTCCTACCTATTGTTGGGTTACCTGTTCAGGTTTTCCAATGAGCTATAAAAGTAGATAGGGTGGTGGTGTGTGTAACACGACTACAAATGGCTGGGGTTTGAATGTGTGAGATTGGAAGTATAATTGTCGAGACTGTAGACCTAATACCGTCTCGAGTAAGCTTTGAGTGGTATAAGGATTTCATTGATCTTTGAAGGATCTGTTAAGATTCGGAGTTCATTTTTGAAGTGTAAGTTTGGATGAGCTAGAGTTTGGATCTGTCGGTTGGACAGAAGCCAATCCTGATATCTTGATACATCAAGGTGTAGTAGCTGTGTGATGAGACATAGTGAATATGTATGTCTCCGAAGATGTTTCTTTGGAACAAGTTAAGGAAGAGTGTTTGTTTCGGTTGTGGCTGTGTTCAGCGAGATGTTTCTGTTTGCTTTGAGGTCCGAGTTTCTCGAAGAGCTTGGGATTAGGAAGTCTTCTGGCTTAGCAGTTTTTCTTGAGGAAACTTCAGAAGCAGCAGAGTAGTTCCATTTCTTCGATGGGTTGGACACATAAGTGTAAGCTGTTCTGATTGGTAAAGAGAGAGCATTATCTTTGGAATTAGGCCGGATCAATCGCAAAAGTGACTTGCGATGGTTTGAGTATTCTCTTGTGAATTTTCTGGATGTCTTCAGAAAGTCAAAGTTTGGTCAACATCTGGGAAATTTATTTTGGTGAAGTAGCTCGGATTTTGGAGGAACTTATGAGTTTTCTTTTGATCTGTGGAACCCTAATGTTGAGATGTGTTGTCCAGTCTGTGTTCGACTTCAGCATTTTCATTTGTTCAATCAGAGTTGCGCAGTGGAAGCATGGTGGCAGCTGTTTTAGTTTGGAAGAAATTGGATGTTGTTGTGTTTGGATTGGAGAGTTCTATAGGAAATTTTTCAGGATTTGAGGTCAGATTGGAGTGCACCTGTTTAATCTTTTCTGGATGAGAGAAGTGAGTTCTGTCTTCTGATTTGGAATAGAGTTTGTGTTCTGAGTTTAGGTTGATCTTGAAAAATTATTTGTTGGATTATTTTTTGACCAGTCTATTTCTAGGACATCAGCAAAAGTTGAGATGATTAGTAAGGATGAGGGAAGCCCAAGATCGTCCAAAGGGTTTTATGGATAAGAGACGGAAGAACTTGGATTCCGAAGTCAGGAATTTGATTTTGGATAAGTGTGTGGTCTTAGGATTGGATTGTCAGTTTGGATAACTGGAATTCGTTGTGTTTCACGTATCTCTGAGGGAGTACGTGTAAGAACTATCTTTGATTGTAGAGCCAGCTGTTCGGGGAGTTTTGATTGTTGATTCAGATCCTGTCTTGTTTTGTAGATCTAGATGAGTAGATGTTCTGTAACTTAGTGGTATTGTTTGTTTAGATTCTATAGAGCGAGTAACCCGGTATTTATACTTGGGGAAACTCGAGAAAATTCTATCTATAATTCTGTCTAGATAGTTAAATTTGTTTGATTGGATGAATTGGTTGCTATGATTGTTAGCTCATGATTGAAATAAGCTTGTGTTTTAAAATTAAATCTTAAACTAAATTATTAAATTACCTTTGTTTTAAATTTCGGGGACGAAATTCTTTTAAGGAGGGAGGAATGTGACATCCTGGAAATTTGGGGCAATATCAATATAATAATCTATAGTAAAAAAAGTAAATTGATTTGATAATATTTGTTAATAATAATTTGAATTGATTTAATAATCTTCTTTTAAATAAATAATTAACTGATAATTTATCTTTTAAAAGCCGATTAAATTGTTTTCTATTTATAATATATATATATATATATATATATATATATATATATATATATATATATATCTGTATATATTGTAAATAGGTAACCTTTGTTTTAAGTTGAATAAAATAAAGGCATGATTTCTAATTCTAAAATTTTTGGTAAATTAGAAATTTTGATTTAACTTAATATTGAATAAATAATCATATGACTTTAAAATACTCAAGATAAAACAAAAAGGATTTAATTTAATTGTTTAAAATTGATTATAGCTTAAGTTTAAATTTGAACAAAAATTATTTTGTTTTATAGCTTGATAAAATAAGTGACTTATATTATAAAGAACGGTTCTTTTATAAATTATTTTAATTTAATAATGAGTTATATTTAAACAATATTAATAATGCAATATCTTTACAAATAGATTTTTATACAAAAAGAAATTGTTATTTTAAATTTATATATATATATATGTTTTGGAAAGCTATGATTTGGAATATACAATCTTTCAAGAATGTTATGATAAAATAAATCTTATAAATTATTAAACATAAGCATAAACAAAGCATGATAACATAAAATAGCTTTGTATATAGGATAGGAGGCATATCCAGACAAGTAAAAATATATGTATATGCCTGTAAAATAAATGAAAAAAAAGTAAGAACAAAATGTAAAGAAAAGACATTGTATATGTACATAGGTATAAAAAGCAAGCTAGGCAGGCAAGTATATATATGTATAAAGTACAAATGCCTATGATGAACATATTTTTCTGCAACTTAAACCGTTTGTTTCATATATTTTTATTTTAGTAAAGCGGTATTATATGGGTATTTGTTGTGGTTTTGCAGATTATAGATTCCAAAGTGCAACGTTGAAATTAATCAGTTGTGGCGTCCTTAGGTTCAAAAGACAAGCGGCATGAGTGCAACGTTTTGAGCACCAAATATAACAAAGCAATGTCACACTTCAATTTATAGAAAATGAGTCAGTTCACATTTTCACTTCAGCATATGGGTGCGAGCAACATGGGAAACAAATCATATCTATATCTCAAGTCACGTGCTCAAACTCAAAGCAAGGAACAAATTTAATTAATTCAAGCAAGTGGGGACCAACCAATGTTCAACATATATTTTCTTCAATCAATGACGTGGAAAGCATACACATACTTTGATTTAGTAAATATTGGCTGCATATTCTCAAGGTAGCAAACATCAATTCAAAGCAATATGGACCAATTCAAGCAAAGGACCAGTTCCTCCTAAAAAGTAGCAGTGAATTTTCTGGGCTGGGAAAGGCTATATATACAGCAGCATACAACAACCAAAAGGGATCTCTCATACCCCGTCACTTTTTCTTCAATTTATTTTTATCTTCAGCAATGTTTTTATGTTTAGACAGAGGGGATAGGACTGTCAATTAGCTTTAGCAGTTTATTTTTGTTCTTATTTCTCCCGATACTCATTTCAGTTAGTTAATAAATTTAGTTCTCCTCTATTTTCAGTTATTTACTCTGTTATTTCCTTTACTGCAATTTTGAATTCTATTCTGATTTTTACAATTTTATATTTTGGTTGCAATTTCGATTAGATTCGGAATCAATTCGGAGTATATTATTGTTTTTATTTTCTGTTCAAATTCACCATCGAATTCGTTTAACACGCCTAAGATTTTAAATATGAATTTCAATTGTTTTAAAGTACAATTCCTTGTGTTCGACCTGCATACTACACACCTGTACGCTTGTAGAACTTATTAAAATTTGTGCTTTTCTAATCAATAGAAAAGTCGCAACAAGTTTTTGGCGCCGTTGCCGGAGAATTGTTTTTTTTTTTTAATTTTTGATTTTTCTATTTTTAAGTCTATTCGTGTTAATTTATTTTTGCATTAATTTTCAAAAAAAAAGATTTTTTTTTCGTTTTTCAGTTCCTTTAACAAAAGTAGCGTTTTAGTTAAAAAAAACATTTTTTTTGTTCACTGCATTGTTTTCATGTACTTTAGTTTGGTTACTTGCAGTTCCACTTTCACATTCTAGCATGCGTTAGTTAGTTTAGTTTCATATTCACGTAACTATCTTCTACACAGGAGCTTGCATACATTCATTTGCTCACATAACAACCATTTGATGCGAAACGTAACTATACGCATTTAGCCTCTGTTTTCTTAGCATTCATACAGTTCAGTTGTTGCACAATTATATTTCATTACATTTAGTTTCATTTAGACTTTTTTTTCCACTTGCATTTAGTTCTCACGTTATATTTTTTGCACTCTCACATTTTCACATATTTTTGCATATATTAATTAACCCGTAACTCGTAGCAGTTTCATTTCATTTTAGTTCTACACACACCGTGTTTTGCATATTGCTTGACCCTGCTTTCGGTACTTAGCAACAACGTATCAAGTCGGATAGTTACAACTCAGTAAATCTCAACCATTCACTAGCACTGCTCGGTTGCACTGGACGGACAGCCATACCTCTCTGTAAGTAATTTTCTACTCTACAGGTGCCCAACTGAAAACTGTTTAAATATATCTTTTGGCTGTTACACCTTGATTTGTTTATGCGCGTTTGGGCAAGAAATAATTTTAATCGTTTAGAAAGCCAAAATATTTCATTAAACAAATCAACGGAACCTTCAAATCAAACAAATATGAGCAATCACGGTTCACAACATGGTTCACAAGACAGTTCACACCACAATTCACCGAAATTATCACCTAAATCACATGTTGGAAATAATGAATTTCATGAGAACCGACCATTATCCCTTAGAGACCGATGCTATCCAACACGGACTGTTCAACCTTCGGTTATTTCATTTCCACCCGCCGAAGGAAATAATTTTGAGCTAAAACATTCTTTTATCCAAAGGGTACCAAAATTCACTGGGTCTGAAAATGCATATGAATTTCTTAGTGAATTTGAGTTATATGCTTCTACAACTAAAATGCAACAACTTTCTAATGAATCTATCAAGCTAAGGCTTATTCCATTCACGCTTCTAGAAAGCGCGAAAAGATGGCTTAATTCCCTTCCTAAAAATTCAATTAAAAGTTGGGACAATTTCGTTACTATATTTTTGAAAAAGTTTTTTCCTTTCCATAAAACTCTTAATATTCGAACTGAAATCAATCAATTCTCTCAGAATGAAGGAGAAACTTTTTCTAAATACTTTGAAAGGTTCAATCAACTGTTATACAGTTGCCCACATCATGCAATCCCTAAGCACGTTTTGTGCCAAATCGTTTATGAAGGTCTTAACTATCAAACAAGATCCCAACTTGAATCAATGTGCGGAGGAGAATTCATGGCAAAGACTGACGAGGAAGCTTGGGAATTTCTAGAAGAATGTTCAGAAAAGGATATGCAATGGGAAACAATTCGTGTTCCAATTCGTACTTCAAACAGAGGAGTACATGCCATTGACCCATCACATCTTCCTATAGATGCCCAAATTCCTCAAGAAGGAGAAGGACTACCTCATTACTACACACAAGACCAAATCAATGCTATAGCTCAAAATAGTCCTTATTCATCCACATACAATCCTAACTGGAAGCACCACCCTAATTTTTCATGGTCAAATCCTAACAATGTGGCTAATCCATCACATATGTTTCCAATGATACCAAATCTGAATTATCGAGCCCCAACCTCTAATGCTCAAAATTCTCAACCCGCTCCTCAAACAAAACCTTCGAATCAACTATACAGGCATCCTAATTTCAATCCATCAACCCAACCTTCTCAGCCTTCACAAGAAATTGCTCGACTGGAAAAACAACTCTCTAAACAAAATGAACAAATCACTAACCAAGATGCAAGAATTGAGCAAATTACCAAACAAAATGAACAAATGTTGATAATGATGAAGGATCTCATGAAAATCAGTGAGAAAGGTAAATTGCCTAGTCAAACCGAAGTGAATCCAAAGTATAACTCTCGAGGAGTAAATATTTGTGAGGAAGAAAATGTAAATCCGGTTAATGCTGTCACCACATTAAGGTCTGGAAAGAAGGTAGACAACAACGTTGGCAACCCCGACATCCTTCTTAAATCTTCCCATGTTCCAAATTCTGAAACTCAATCGACAACCACGGCTGTCAATCAAAACGATTCTAATTCTTCATCTAAGGTTGGCAATCCCGACCACTCTTCACCTTCTAATGTTGGCAACCCCAACATTCCAGCTCCCTTATCTTCACCCTCTAATATAACACCTTCTTCTTCGAATGAAAAAATTTCCGAACGAGTCTATAAACCCATTGCTCCATTTCCCCATAGACTCAACAAAAAGAAGAAGCCCGCTAATTTTGACCAAATTCTTGAAATCTTCAAACAAGTTCGAGTCAATATTCCACTTCTTGATACCATCGAGCAAATCCCTCAATATGCCAAATGTTTGAAAGAGCTATGTACTCAAAAACGTGCCACTAACGTTCCTAAGACTGCATTTCTAACTGCAAACACTAGCTCTGTTCTTTCAAATCCCTCCCCACTCAAGTATAAGGATCCCGGTTGTCCTACAATCGGTTGTAAAATCGGTAACACTCACATTAGTCGTGCCTTACTCGATCTTGGAGCGAGTGTGAATCTTTTGCCTTATACTGTGTACTGTCAACTTGGACTAGGGGAAATAAAACCTACAAACATCACAATTCAACTAGCTGATCGATCTGTCAAAAAACCATTGGGCACGGTTGAAGATGTTTTGATGCAAATCGAGCAATTCTATTTCCCAGTCGATTTCATAGTCCTAGAGACTGCATCTGTCTCAAATCCCAATAGTCAGATTCTTTTGATATTAGGTCGTCCGTTTTTAGCAACATCAAATGCTATCATAAACTGTAGGAACGGTCAACTCCGACTTTCCTTTGGGCACCTAACCATTGAACTAAATGTCTTCAATCTTAACAGACAACCAAGGGATTTTGAAACAGAAGAAGTTGACATGATCCAAACAATTGTAGAAAATGATTTTAGTGATAATACGGAGTCTCTTACATGTGCCTAGATCATTTTAATTCCAATTTAAATGAAGATGAATACATCTATGAATTAAATGATATGTTCGGCTCTTCTCACAATTCACTAGAATTCAATCAGTTAATGTCTACTGAAGCCTCAAAAGAAGTACGCCCTAAATTAGACCTCAAACCTCTTCCAAACGATCTTAAGTACGCATACTTAGATTCCTCGGAAAATTTCCCCGTAATCTTGGCATCCGATCTCATTAAGGACCAAGAAGAACACCTTTTGAAAATTTTAGGGGAAAATAAAGAGGCATTGGGATGGGTAATCGCTGACATTAAGGGAATTAGTCCATCAATCATCGAACATCGAATACATTTAGTCGACGAGGCTAAACCCACTCGCGAAGCTCAAAGGCGATTAAAGCCTAATATGATAGAAGTGGTAAAGGAAGAAATTATCAAATGTTTAGACAATAACATTATCTACCCTATCTCTGACAGTACTTGGGTAAGTCCGGTACAAGTTGTACCAAAGAAGTTTGGAATCACTGTGACAACAAATGAGAATAACGAACTTGTTCCGACAAAGGTCAAAACAAAATGGCGCGTTTGCATTGACTATCGAAAACTCAATGCAGCAACAAGAAAAGATCATTTTCCCCTCCCTTTCATTGATCAAATGCTCAAACGCTTAGCCGGTCATGAATATTATTGTTTCCTTGATGGTTACTCTGGCTATAATCAAATTCCCATTGCATTAGAGGACCAACATAAAACCACGTTCACATGTCCCTTCGGAACTTTCGCTTATCGTCGCATGCCCTTCGGTCTTTGTAATGCTCCTGCTACCCTTCAAAGATGTATGATGAGTATATTTTCTGATATGGTGGAGGATTTCTTAGAAATATTCATGGACGATTTTTCAATCTATGGGTCATCTTTTGATCAATGCCTCCTTCATTTAGAACGTGTCCTAAAGCGATGTAAGGAGAAATCTCTTGATCTTAATTGGGAAAAATGTCAATTTATGGTTAAGCAAGGAATAGACTTAGGTCATGTTGTCTCTAAAAATGGCCTAGAAGTTGACAAATCTAAAGTTGATCTTATTGTTGACCTTCCTCCTCCAAGGTCCGTAAAGGACATTCGCTCGTTTCTCGGCCACGCAGGATTTTATAGGAGGTTCATTAAAGATTTTTCAAAAATTTCAAAACCTCTTTCAAATCTTCTGGCTAAAGACGTCAAATTTGAATTTTCCAATGAATGTAAAATGTCTTTTGAAACCCTCAAATCGATCTTGACCACTGCACCTATCATCCAACCTCCAAATTGGATCTTGCCTTTCGAATTAATGTGTGACGCTTCTGATTATGCCATCGGAGCCATCTTAGGTCAACGAATCGATAAACTTCCTCGAGTCATCTATTATGCTAGCAAAACTCTTAATGAAGCTCAATTGAATAACTCAACCATAGAAAAAGAGTTTTTAGCAGTTATCTTTGCCCTCGATAAGTTTAGATCATATCTCGTAGGTTCTAAGGTCATAGTTTACACCGATCATGCCGCCTTGCGGTATTTACTCACGAAAAAGGATACCGAACCCCGCTTAATCCATTGGATTCTCCTTCTTCAAGAGTTTGACCTAGAAATACGAGATAAAATGGGTTCTGAAAATGTCGTAGCTGACCATCTTTCTCGTATAGTTCATGAAAACTATGATAACTCTCAAATCAACGATCATTTTCCCGATGAACAAATTCTTTCACTCTCTAGTGCACCATGGTACGCGGACATCGTAAATTATCTTGTCACAAATGAAACACCTTCCCATTGGACAAAACAAGATAAACAAAAATTTCTCTCGAATGTTCGGAACTTTTACTGGGACGATCCTTATCTCTTCAAATATTGCACCGATCAAATCATTCGCAGATGTGTCCCAGAACATGAATTCCATAGCATCCTCTCTTTTTCACATAATCAAGCATGTGGAGGACATTTTGGAGCAAAGAAAACTCTGCCAAGGTGTTACAGTGCGGTTTTTATTGGCCTTCTCTTTTTCGTGATGCCCACGAATTTTGCTCCAAATGCGCTAGATGTCAATAAACAGGTCGTATTTCCAAATGTAACATGATGCCCCTAAACTCAATCCTTGTCATCGAAATTTTTGATGTTTGGGGCATCGATTTCATGGGTCCTTTTCCTAATTCTTTTGGAAATCTCTACATCTTACTTGCAGTAGATTATGTGTCTAAATGGGTTGAGGCCATTCCCGCCAAAACGAATGACAATAAAGTTGTTGTCAATTTTTTTAAAGAAAACATATTTTCCCGTTTTGGCACACCTCGAGCTATTATAAGTGATAATGGTTCTCATTTTTGTAATCGTGCTTTTGAATCTCTTCTTAAGAAATACTCTATCACTCATAAACTATCTACTCCATATCATCCACAGACTAACGGTATAGTCGAGATTTCCAATAGACAAATTAAATAAATTCTTGAAAAGACGGTTAACTCCAAGAGAAAAGATTGGTTGTCTAAATTGATAGACGCCCTTTGGGCATTTCGCACAGCTTATAAAACCAATCTAGGAATGTCACCATACCGATTGGTCTTTGGAAAAGCATGCCATTTACCTATTGAGCTCGAGCACCGCGCACTTTGGGCAATCAAATACCTTAATTTTGACATAGGAAAAGCCGGATTGCATCGTAAATTACAATTGTCAGAATTAGAAGAACTAAGAAATGAAGTGTATGAAAATGCAAAGATTTATAAAGAGAAAACTAAATCTATCATGATAAATCCATACTTCGTAAGACATTCGAAGTAGGTCAGAAAGTTCTCTTATATAATTCCAAACTTCATTTATTTCCGGGCCAATTGAGATCTCGATGGACAGGTCCATATATTGTGAAAACAGTATACACTTATGGTGCAGTTGAAATTGAAAATCCTAGGGACAGTTCCATTTCAAAGGTCAATGGACAGTGCTTGAAACCATTTCTAGAATTTGAACAACACGAGGACGAGGTGTTCGTGGATGTTCACGAACCTAGATATTCGGCATGAGCCACTCACTATCTTGTACATATCAGGTTGTATTTTTTTTTTCTATTTTACATTTGCATTTGCATTCCATTTGACAATTGGACACTGTCTTATTCCAGTGTGGGGGGGGGACTCATTTCTCATTCTGTTTTGTTTGTTCATATTTCATAGTGTGGCATCATTTTCAAAAAAAAAATCATCTCATTATTTTTTTTCAATTTTCTTTCTCATTTCCCATTATTTTCAGGACTTCGATTTATTTTTAATTAGTCAAGACAAAGGTAAGCAGTTGAAGTCAATTGATTCAATTTTTTGTGAATCACTAATTTCAAATGTAAAATATAATGAAAAGTTGAATTACAAGCGATAATAGTGAGGTTAGTATATAGGGGAATTCGTAGGTGATGGTTATGAAATCCTTTCTAAGCTGTAGTCTTTGTTTTTTTTAAAATGGCAGATTTAAAGTACATGCGTTGACATTTCAAATCATTGAACTCAAGTGGTGCTAAGTTGATTTGCATAACTCTCTTTAGTTAATTTCAAAAATAATACTAATAATAAGAAGAAGAAGAAACACCTAGAGTCGATAGGTGTGCACACTTGTGAAAGTGTGTGCACTCGCCACGCTCTATACTCTTCTCACGTAAGCCCGCAAGGCAGTGCATGGATGGTATATCTGGCCTCAGCATTCTGAGTTAGGTGTATAAATAATTAAATAAATAATCACCTAAGGATTACCGGCCTTTTCTGACATAGTCACCGTCGGTTTGCACAATCCGCCAAGCTCTGTCCCAACTCTCATGTTTGGACACTAGTTGGTGTTAGAAAATTTATGAAAATAATTTTGCTAACAAAAACTTGCTTTGAAATTACAAATGGAAGATAAAGGGTTTTTTTGAATGTTTGGACACTAGTTGGTGAATGTAGGTCTAAAGATTTAGAAAAGTGAAATATCGAATTTTGTATATGGGTTTTAACAAGTTAATGTCTTATTGCATTCTTCCTATTTAGCAATTTTGAGGACGAAATTCTTTTAAGGGGGAGGAATGTAACGATCCGAATTTTCCATCGTTTGGTTTTTAACATTTAAATGGTTTTAAATCATGGATTTGCAATGTAAATTGATTTTTGAAAATGAAGATTTGGTTTAAATTATAGAATGAATTTAAATTTCAAATATAGCGATTTATCGTAATACAAAAATGTTGAATAATTTAAATTTGAGTTGAATATGAATTGAAATGATTAGTAATGTTGATATAAATTCTATTAAAATTGAGTTAGTGAGTTTTTAAATCAGAAAATACAAGTCATTTCGTCAACTTTTGAAATCGTCGTTTTTATCAACGAAATAAAATAGCCTTCCGGGGCATAGTCTCAGATTTCACGAATTTAGTTCCATTGGATCCGTAATAATGTATTATTACAGGATTTCAAATTTCGTAACGGTTAAATTCACTGTTTGGTCGTACGGGATAGAAATGCATTGAAATTAATATCGGAAATTTAATACAATAACTAGGTCCAAAAAGCTATCTTCTATATATGATTGAATTAGGTCTCGAGACATGTTCCATTTGTTTAGAATAGGGGTATAACATTAAAAATGCTAGGCGGCACAACTTGATAGGAGTTCGGGATTTTAAGTTACTATAAATGAGATATTTTGTAATTTAATAATATTACAAATTTTCTAAAGTCAAAAGCAATACACTAGCATCCCTAAGTGTCGCCTTACCATCTGAAACGCGCCGCTCTCATTAGGTTAAAAGTCGTGTATCTCTTCATCCTCTTCTTTCAAAAGAAATGAAATAATTCAAAAAAGGAAAAAAAAATCATTTCTCAAATTCTACTCGATAAAAATATATGAAACAAATTTTAAAAATCTTCTTAAGTGAGGGCTTCAACTTGAGATACATGTAGGAGGGTGCGACATCGCTTCTTCAGCTCGTTAGCCATGGGTATGGGAACTACGATTCGAGTTTATAGAGGATGGAGGATAGAGGCTTCGATTCATACTATGGATGTCATTTTTGGGTTCAGAGGAAAGAATAGCATCTCGGTGCAAATTTATGGGTGGTTCAATCATGAGTGGGGGGTTGCGACTTTTCCTCAACGGTAGGTCACGAGTGATGTCATGTTTTTAGGGGAGGTTCGGACATCGATTTTTGGGTTCTAAGGGGCGGATATTTCAACGAGGAGATCATCGATGCAATCGGATTTGGATTCCATGAAGCGGTTTGTCGTATCATTGGTTATGCGTGCACGGTTGAGGGAAGGAAGTGTCGGTGTGCATTTGGGAAGAAGAATAAAGTTTGGGGAGGGGTTTATGAGGGTTGTAACGACCCGCCGCTCTGACCGCCTCTAGTCGGTAATTAAACCAACTAGAAACGTCCAAAATGACGGATTGTTATTTAGTTTATAACATTTAAACAGAATCAGCTACAGAATCACAGAATAATAATCATATTTCCCATAAAAGAACTTTTCTTTTATATACAAATATCAGAGTTATACAATGAATTACATTTAATACAACGGAATATACATATATCTTTTTAAAGTAGAAGAAAAATCTCTTGAAAAACTTTAGCGATGCGGTAATTCCCCTCTCTCTAACTTCGCTGCCTGAAAATCTTCAAGCTGTAAAAATACTCGGTCTGACCCGAGTATTATATTCAAAAGAAAATAATACACAGGTCAGTCTAATTCAAACTCAGTTATTTGTGCATAGCAGCAATAATAATTAAATAGCAATTAGACGACAGTTAAAGATAAATTCACCTATCCGATTCTTTTAACAAAGAAATCGAATCGCGGTAAATATAACACTTAACAGTGTTAAACAACAATTCAGCAAACTCAAATTTTAAAGAAGATAGATGACAGAATGTTTTTTTTTTCATTTTGAAAATAATGTTTGACTCAGATATATGGGTTATTGTCATCACTTTTGATTGTGTAATATCTCTGCATATCAGTATTTCTACCAGGGACAGGTAATCATGAGTGGCTGCAGTACACTCGTGTACATTTGTACCCGTGTGTACTGCCTCGCCAACTCGTGTGCACAGTGGAGTCAAAAGACAAGCTGGATTCAACATGCAATATCAACACCAACAGTGAAACAAGTAATGTACACATGAATGCTGTGGTCTCAACTCAACTGCAGCACCAAAGTGCAAAGTCTCAAGTGTCCAAGAGCACCAGAACCAAATACACATTCAAATGCACAAGTCAACAAAGCAAATGATACCAGTGAACATGCATGATAAACCAACTATACTACTCAAAGTACACAGTGGCCAGAAAACATGAAAAAAAGTACAACTCAAGTCTGGTAACAACATCACAATCAAGTGCAGTGAAGTACAACAGTGAAAGACATGTACATATATAGAACTAAATGATGACCAGACCAGATCCAAATATGTTCACAAATAGGCACATGAATGAATCACTAAAAAAGAAAATATCAACCTGTAACTTATATGAGCACTTACAAAAATGGGTATGCATTATATCTGCATAAGGAGAAATATGGCCTGAGTGCAAAAACCTCAATGACACACAACATGAATGAATGTGTGTACAAGTGTGCAGTAACCAGTGACAACTACATGAGACTGGACCAAGTTCAACTCAAATACAAACTGTATCAATGCCAACCACAAACTGAAGTGTGATAGAAAGTGATACAAGTGAATTACATAGGTACAAATAGGTCCAAACAGTAATTGCATAAGGAGATAGACCAGATCAGTTCATATGCAATATGGATATGCAAGCATACAGTATCAACATAGACAAAAGTGAAGAATATCTGGAGTGAATGCAGACAACTACAGACATGAAACCACAACGAAGTACAACAGGTGAAACAACTACAGATGCATATGGTAAAGAGAACCAACTTACTTGGAGTGAATGCAATAAGGTATGCAGCCCAGTGTCGACAACAGTGCAACAGGTCAAGCAATGATGCAGACCAAAAGGCAAAGATTCAAGTATATGGATGCAAAACTTCAACAAATTAAATAAACTGAATGCAAAGATCCAATGTCTCAAATGACTCAAGTACATGAATGCAAAGGACTCATATATGAAGATCACAAGACACGTGTACAACTGCTATACAATCAGACTCGACAATATTCACAGATGAAAATTGGAAGAAAGACACAAAAACAAGTTCAGTACAAATCTGAACCAATATAAATGAATGCACCAAGCATCTGCAGACAACATGCTCGAAGCAAAAGAATGCAACACTGAAGACTACTTCAAGATTCTAGCAAAGACCAATGCAACTAGATGATAGGGTAACAGTGCACCATCAAGACCAGGAATAGGAAATAGTTCTGTAACCAGACAAATCTTCAAACTGAAACAAGTCAAAACTGTCTCAGCGGTCAAAACATAAACCAGAATGGAACTGGACTCCAAAAGAACCCAGATTAAATACAAGTGCTACACCAAGCTGCTACAAAATACACATATGCAGACTCGACTACAAGAGCACATGTAGGCAACTCGACTAACCAACGAAACCATAACAATATCAAAGTACAGGTCTGTCTAAACATCAAAGACCAGTGATGCAAAAAGTGAACCAAAAGCAACAAATACACTAAGGTTCAAGTGATATCAAGACTCAGTGCAACAGAGAGTATGCAACATGACAAGTGCTTAGTGATCGAACATGAAAACAACAAGTATACTGAAACGCAAACAGTTCGAAGAAGACTATAAAATGCTCAATGCAACTCACAGTCAGTGATACCTGACCGAACTGTGTACAGGTATGCAATAGATAAATACAGATAGGCAATTTTATTTTTATTTTTATTTTTATTTTTATATTTTTTATATTTTTTTTGTTTTTGATCAAGACAAAGTATATAAAGTCAAGCAGCAAACTGCATATGCTTCCGTAAACAAAACTACTACATCAAGTGTTGCTAAGTACAACTAAAATTCAAGCAGAGATGAACAAAACATGATGGCAGGTTCGAAAAATTCCAAAGCCGAGCAAATACACATAAACATGAAGTGTGGATATAGGATGATACAAGCGAAGTGGATGAGTATTCTAGATCCACACAACAAAAATGCACCAGACAGTTCAATCAAAATCAAACAATACAAAACCTCAACAACAAATGATCAAGAGCATAACAAAGTTGAGTCCACAAAGCAAAAGAAGGCCGAAGCCAAAATTCTTTCATGAAATCAAAATCGAAGTCGAACAAGTCAAAAGTCAACACCGTGGTGACCAGCAAAGCCAGAATCGAAGCAGTGTTAAATTAAATCAAAAGGACACGAACAAGAATTCAAAAGCATCAGATAATAGCTAAGCAGTAGAGAGAAGTAGATGTGAGTGAAATATTCACTCACCTTAGCTTCGATGAGCACGAGATTTGATCAGCAAGTAACCCAGAACGAAGCAAACCATGAATCGAATCCCTAATTTGAAACGGAGGAGCGAAAGCCCTCATTCTCGATTGAACGAAGAAAATTTTCTGAGGCCGCCATTTTTTTTCTTTCGTGTGTTTAAGATTTAGGGTTACGAATGAAAATAGAGAGGCTCGGTTAAAAATGAAGGCATTAGCTTCTGAGGGAAGACAAAGTACATGATGTTTGAGCGTACAGGGCAGGGCGGCTGATAGGTACGCATATGGCTAAAAAGATGAAGCATTAAATGTTTGTGTTCCCTCTTGGTTATACACACAATCCATTTTTTTTTATCTTTTCTTTGTTTTTTCTTTTTTGTAAGAACAAAATTTTGCTTCATTTTCTTCTTTAGTAAGCTTCTTAGATATATATTTGTTTGAAGTTTAACTATCAAACATAATTTATATTAACATGTTTTACAATTAGATTTTATGCTTGTATTTTGTATTGATAAAATTTATTCCATTTTATTTAGATTAAAGAACAATGTTATTAAAACTAACCATCAATTTATTAATTTACATAAATAATAATTCTTAAATCTAAATTATTTTTTCTAAATCATTAGTTCAAATTTTTTACATACAAATTTAATATTCAATTTCAAACTCCAAAGTCAAATTTAAATTTTATTCAACATTCAATAGATTAAATTTTTAAAATTTAATCGCCCAATTCATAGTTATATTGGGAATTCAATTTAAATCATCATTCAAATATTTAAAATAAATTAAATATTTCCAATTTAAATTGCTCAAAATTCAGGGTCGTTACAATCTTCCCCCCTTAAAAGAATTTCGTCCCGAAATTATAAGTTAGGAAAAATGATTGTTAAAATCTCACCGATATTTATACCCTACACAATTTTACCAAGCTCGAAACTTATTAAAAATAAATATAGGATTCATTCCATTTGTTTTATTTCACTAGCTTTGTTCATTATCTCCTTTGTTTATTGATTTCTACAATCAAGACACAAAATTCTTTTACTAAAATTTTCGACTTACAAATCTCAGATTTAAACTTGAAATTCTTCATTTTCTAGATTTGCATATTATATCTTTTCCAAAGCTGTGGACTTTCAAAATATTTCAAAAATCCTCTTCCTTAGTTCATTAGGTTGGAATTTATGTTACTTTAGTTTTGAGATTATTGATTTTCTATTTAAAGTTTGAAAATACTTGCTAACTCGAAATTTAACAAGTCTATTGTCGTTCTTAAAGACATTAGGCATATGCTGGCTAGGCGCAGGACTAAAAATCTCCAAGTACTAAATATACTTGCTTCAATTCCCAGTGAAAATACTTTTAAAAAAAATTCTTTTAAAAATGGATATGGAAAGCACGTTCCCCCATGGATCACAGCTTACCCGGCGATTTCGCTACTATCCCAGTAGAATCGCTTGTAAACTATAGATTTCTCATCTCTTGAATTTCGCCATGGTTGTTGCCATAGATCGCGGTCCACACGGCGGTTACGCTACTATCCCAGTAGAGTCGCTCGTGACCGTAGGCATCTCGCCCCTCGAATTACGCTTTGGCATTTAGATTGCAGTTTACACGGCGGTTGCGCCACTATCTTAGTGGAATCGCTTGTAACTGTAGGCATCACACCCCTCAAATTACGCTACTACCCGAGTGTATCTAGATCGCGGTTTACACGACGATTACGCTACTATCCCAGTAGAATCGCTTGTAACCATAGGCATCTCGGCCCTCGAATTACGCTAGTACACTATCCCATCATGATGATCCATCATGAGGGATACCAGTCCAAATGGACATTCCAACTAATGGAAATACAAATGGTCACTCCAACTAATGGAAATACTACGTAGCTACGATTTTCAAATGGACACTCATATCGAGTTCTAACAACCTTGACAAATTTTAAATGGAAGGTACTTTTCCATATCCTCAATTTGGAAAACAAAATATCATACATACATATATAATATTTCATTTCACAATTCGTACATATCATACCCATGTACTTACATAAGTTTTCCACAACAATTTCTTTCCAAACTAATGGTTTCAAATTTATCGTATTCTCATATATACGTTCTGAAAACCTCAATATCTCATGCCCATAACAAATAGAGGATTCACAAATTTTCCATTTCATTATCCATTTAAAATTTTCCTCTAAGTCGATTTGGAAATTTAAGGTTATCTCAAACCCAATTCACATTCATAATTCAATTTATTATCGACTTCACACTCGATTTGGATTTTACGTGACATCGTAAATTCTCAACACATAATTGATGTCTACCGATATATAACCTCTGAGCTCGTACGTCTCAGAGAAGGGTGTTAAGCTAAGAGAATAAATTCTCCACCACCAAACAGATATATATTTAATAGAGATCAATTGATATGTCATCAATTCATAATGTTAGACATACAATCCAAACCGACCATCCAAAATTTCAAGTTGAACTAATTGTTCCAATTTCCCAAAAATATCTTTACAAGATATACAATTTTCCACACTTAACCATTTGAAAACAAATTTCAAATCATTTTTCACCTTTCAATCTTTGAAAACAAATTTCAAAGCAATTTCCTTAAACGGAAACATTTCCAAATATTTATCCATTTTAACTTAAAATGGCTCATTAAAATCAATCAAATAAATCCTTACCGATTTATTTTAAACTTACGTTCCGAATCCGTAAATTTGTTTTCACACTTCAAAAAATAAATCAATGTTCATTTTTAAACAAATTTCCCTTTCTTTTATAAATTCCATAGTGAATTTACATTTCCAAAATATCTATGAATATACGATTTTCAAATCGATTTCAAATATTCATTTTCATTTTATCTTTAAAAGATAAAATCTCAAAACATTCACTTCATATTGGAAAACATTTCGATACTTATTTAATAATAAGTAATTCACAAATCAATTTATTTTCAACACTTGAAAATAAATATTCAATATACTTAAATCATAATTTAATTTGAGTCAAAACGAATGTTGCGTAAAACATCATAACGACGACCCAAAATCATTAGTATAGGGATTCGAATTTAAAATATATATATATATATATATATATATATATATATATATATATATATATATATATCCCAATACTATATAAAAATATTTCCTTTCAGAAATCATTTACTATAACAACAGTGTTATAATCCACCATTTCCTTTTATTTCACTCGAAAACGTCTATTTCAACAACGAATGTTGAAATCTATGTATTCGATGCTTAATACATTTTAAAACATCTTTAAATCAATTGACTTCATTTTCCGCACATTCAAATTCAAATTCATCACCGAATCTATTTAATCTATTGTGGATTTTCATGTTGACAAATTTTAATTTGAAATCTAAATCTCATTTGAACTTTGCATTTGCTTTTTATTTCCAAAATAGTCAACTAGTTCTTTAGTAAACCATTTATCGACTTGGTTTCATTAGATTTATATCTCCATATTAACTATTTTAGACATTAGTCTAAACTTGAAATATAAGCTTTACATCAAAACTTGTTTTATTCATATAGTTAAGTCGACAATTAAATTTCCTATCAAAATTTGCAATCCTCATTAGTAAAGGTCGGATCATTCAATCATTTTCCCAAGACATAACCAATTTATTTAATAATATATTCACTGTCCAAAATTGTGAATAAAATTCCAAACCAACTTTTATTATCACAATATTCAACTTAAGGGATAATTCACTGTCCAAAATCATAGATATAACTCCTTTAATAAGTTATAACAATTTACTTATCAAAATAAGTCGTTCACGGAATTTATAAACGATCTTCACAAATTCCATTTCTATTCATAAAACTTCGATTTATAATCTCCTTTTATCACTTCAATTCAATTTATATAACTCAGTTATATACCAAAAGTCCATATTATAAGTTAAATACTTATAATCCATTTATTTACTAAATCGTTCTTCACAACATTTGAAATCAATTTTTTTCAAAAGAATTCAGAGTCAAATCCCCAAGTTATAGTTCAATAATTCTCTTGGTTATAACCAAATTGACATGTCATTTTTATTTTCCAACCATTACTTTGGAGATATTCGAAATATTCGATTTAAACCAATTCACTAATTCACTTAACTTATATTTTATTCTTCATAAATCTCACCAATTCGATAATGAGTTTTCAAATGATCGAGACTCAAATCTAAGGAGACCTCACCAAAGAGAACTATCGCGAACCTAAATTTAGAGAGGGGAATTTTCAAAAATAATTCTAATTTTCAAAATACTTTTTATTTTAAAGAAAACAATTTTAAACTTCTTTAGATTTTGAAAACACTTTCTTTAAAGTGATTCTAGTAACCATTCATGTTAAACACCATAAACTAAGCTTTGTGTAAACCAAAGCTCTGATACCAAAATGTAACGACCCGCCGCTCTGACCGCCTCTAGTCGGTAATTAAACCAACTAGAAACGTCCAAAATGACGGATTGTTATTTAGTTTATAACATTTAAACAGAATCAGCTACAGAATCACAGAATAATAATTATATTTCCCATAAAAGAACTTTTCTTTTATATACAAATATCAGAGTTATACAATGAATTACATTTAATACAATGGAATATACTTATATCTTTTTAAAGTACAAGAAAAATCTCTTGAAAAACTTTAGCGATGCGGTAATTCCCCCCTCTCTAACTTCGCTGCCTGAAAATCTTCAAGCTGTAAAAATACTCGGTCTGACCCGAGTATTATATTCAAAAGAAAATAATACACGGGTCAGTCTAATTCAAACTCAGTTATTTGTGCATAGCAGCAATAATAATTAAATAGCAATTAGACGACAGTTAAAGATAAATTCACCTATCCGATTCTTTTAACAAAGAAATCGGATCGCGGTAAATATAACACTTAACAGTGTTAAACAACAATTCAGCAAACTCAAATTTTAAAGAAGATAGATGACAGAATGTTTTTTTTTTCATTTTGAAAATAATGTTTGACTCAGATATATGGGTTATTGTCATCACTTTTGGTTGTGTAATATCTGTGCATATCAGTATTTCTACCGGGACAGGTAATCATGAGTGGCTGCTGTACACTCGTGTACATTTGTACCCGTGTGTACTGCCTCGCCAACTCGTGTGCATAGTCGAGTCAAAAGACAAGCTGGATTCAACATGCAATATCAACACCAACAGTGAAACAAGTAATGTACACATGAATGCTATGGTCTCAACTCAACTGCAGCACCAAAGTGCAAAGTCTCAAGTGTCCTAGAGCACCAGAACCAAATACACATTCAAATGCACAAGTCAACAAAGAAAATGATACCAGTGAACATGCATGATAAACCAACTATACTACTCAAAGTACACAGTGGCCAGAAAACATGAAAAAAAGTACAACTCAAGTCTGGTAACAACATCACAATCAAGTGCAGTGAAGTACAACAGTGAAAGACATGTACATATATAGAACTAAATGATGACCAGACCAGATCCAAATATGTTCACAAATAGGCACATGAATGAATCACTAAAAAAGAAAATATCAACCTGTAACTTATATGAGCACTTACAAAAATGGGTATGCATTATATCTGCATAAGGAGAAATATGGCCTGAGTGCAAAAACCTCAATGACACACAACATGAATGAATGTGTGTACAAGTGTGCAGTAACCAGTGACAACTACATGAGACTAGACCAAGTTCAACTCAAATACAAACTGTATCAATGCCAACCACAAACTGAAGTGTGATAGAAAGTGATACAAGTGAATTACATAGGTACAAACAGGTCCAAACAGCAATTGCATAAGGAGATAGACCAGATCAGTACATATGCAATATGGATATGCAAGCATACAGTATCAACATAGACAAAAGTGAATAATATCTGGAGTGAATGCAGACAACTACAGACATGAAACCACAACGAAGCACAACAGGTGAAACAACTACAGATGCATATGGTAAAGAGAATCAACTTACTTGGAGTGAATGCAATAAGGTATGCAGCCCAGTGTCGACAACAGTGCAACAGGTCAAGAAATGATGCAGACCAAAAGGCAAAGATTCAAGTATATGGATGCAAAGCTTCAACAAATTAAATAAACTGAATGCAAAGATCCAATGTCTCAAATGACTCAAGTACATGAATGCAAAGGACTCATATATGAAGATCACAAGACACGTGTACAACTGCTATAAAATCAGACTCGACAATATTCACAGATGAAAATTGGAAGAAAGACACAAAAACAAGTTCAGTACAAATCTAAACCAATATACATGAATGCACCAAGCATCTGCAGACAACATGCTCGAAGCAAAAGAATGCAACACTGAAGACTACTTCAAGATTCTAGCAAAGACCAATGCAACTAGATGATAGGGTAACAGTGCACCATCAAGACCAGGAACAAGAAATAGTTCTGTAACCAGACAAATCTTCAAACTGAAACAAGTCAAAACTGTCTCAGCGATCAAAACATAAACCAGAATGGAACTGGACTCCAAAAGAATCCAGATTAAATACAAGTGCTACACCAAGCTGCTACAAAATATACATATGCAGACTCGACTACAAGAGCACATGTAGGCAACTCGACTAACCAACGAAACCATAACAATATCAAAGTCCAGGTCTGTCTAAACATCAAAGACCAGTGATGCAAATAGTGAACCAAAAGCAACAACTACACTAAGGTTCAAGTGATATCAAGACTCAGTGCAACAGAGAGTATGCAACATGACAAGTGCTTAGTGATCGAACATGAAAACAACAAGTATACTGAAACGCAAATAGTTCGAAGAAGACTATAAAATGCTCAATGCAACTCACAGTCAGTGATACCTGACCGAAATGTGTACAGGTATGCAATAGATAAATACATATAGGCAATTTTATTTTATTTTTATTTTTATTTTTATTTTTATTTTTTATTTTTATTTTTTTTTGTTTTTGATCAAGACAAACTATACAAAGTCAAGCAGCAAACTGCATATGCTTCCGTAAACAAAACTACTACATCAAGTGTTGCTAAGTACAACTAAAAGTCAAGCAGAGATGAACAAAACATGATGGCAGGTTCGAAAAATTCCAAAGCCGAGCAAATACACATAAACATGAAGTGTGGATATAGGATGATACAAGCGAAGTGGATGAGTATTCCAGATCCACACAACAAAAATGCACCAGACAGTTCTATCAAAACCAAACAATACAAAACCTCAACAGTAAATGATCAAGAGCATAACAAAGTTGAGTCCACAAAGCAAAAGAAGGCCGAAGCCAAAATTCTTTCATGAAATCAAAATCGAAGTCGAACAAGTCAAAAGTCAACATCGTGGTGACCAGCAAAGCCAGAATCGAAGCAGTGTTAAATTAAATCAAAAGGACACGAACAAGAATTCAAAAGCATCAGATAATAGCTAAGCAGTAGAGAGAAGTAGATGTGAGTGAAATATTCACTCACCTTAGCTTCGATGAGCACGAGATTTGATCAGCAAGTAACCCAGAACGAAGCAAACCATGAATCGAATCCCTAATTTGAAACGGAGGAGCGAAAGCCCTCATTCTCGATCAAACGTAGAAAATTTTCTGAGGCCGCCATTTTTTTTCTTTCGTGTGTTTAAGATTTAGGGTTACGAATGAAAATATAGAGGCTCGGTTAAAAATGAAGGCATTAGCTTCTGAGGGAAGACAAAGTACGTGATGTTTGAGTGTACAGGGTAGGGCGGCTGATAGGTACGCCTATGGCTAAAAAGATGAAGCATTAAATGTTTGTGTTCCCTCTTGGTTATACACACAATCCATTTTTTTATCTTTTTTTTTTGTAAGAACAAAATTTTGCTTCATTATCTTCTTTAGTAAGCTTCTTAGATATATATTTGTTTGAAGTTTAACTATCAAACATAATTTATATTAACATGTTTTACAATTAGATTTTATGCTTGTATTTTGTATTGATAAAATTTATTCCATTTTATTTAGATTAAAGAACAATGTTATTAAAACTAACCATCAATTTATTAATTTACATAAATAATAATTCTTAAATCTAAATTATTTTTTCTAAATCATTAGTTCGAATTTTTTATATACAAATTTAATATTCAATTTCAAACTCCAAAGTCAAATTTAAATTTTATTCAACATTCAATGGATTGAATTTTTAAAATTTAATCGCCAAATTCATAATTATATTGGGAATTCAATTTAAATCATCATTCAAATATTTAAAATAAATTAAATATTTCCAATTTAAATTGCTCAAAATTCAGGGTCGTTACAAGGGTAATTAATGATTATTTACTATAATGAAGGGAAATAAATTTTATTATTATTTCAAATGCTTTTAAATATATAACTTGCTATTATAAGGTCGAAATTGAACATGATCCGTTGTGGTGGACTCACATCAGCGAGCTCTACGCGATGAAACTGAATTGGATAAATTTATAGCTTGTAGAATTTTAAGCTAAATTCAAACCCATTTGAATTTAGTCGGTATCAGAACGCGGAAACGACAACATTAATAAATGTGAGTAAATCTCACTCATTCGGATTACTGGTTTTAATATAAAATGTTAAAAATTATTTAATGGTTGATTTGATGAATTGATAAATTATTATCAGTTGGATGTTATACTATATATAGTTGTATATATATTAGTAGTTGGTTATATTCCCACCGTTGGAACGAATGAGAAACCATGTGCCCCACATAATAGCGGAAGACCCTATATTATTGCGATATCCTGCCTGGAAGTGGGATTATTATTGTTTTACGTTATATAACATTTGTGGTTGTAGGAAAACAAGTTGAAGGGACCCAACTGGATTCCTTAAGATTGTTATTTTTAATTTCACATACAATGATATATGATGTGTGTGGATAATCTGTTATATATTATTTTATGATTTGACTTATTGGATGATATGGTAGCACTAGCCTTAATTTTTGTATTTTATATACCACAAATATTATTTTTGAATTTGAAGGAATTAAAAGGAGATTTTGGATATAAAAAAATTTACGTCGAAATTTGAATTATTTTAAAGGAAATTATTTGGATAAAACAATAATTTCATTTTGGATTTATACTCAACTGTCCGTAAAATGTTTTAATTAAAGATTTAAAATAATTTATACAATGGATTTTTAATAATGGGTTTTTAATTGATATTTCTGGATTTATGGAAAAGGAGTTGAAATCGATATTTAAAATAGATTTGAAAAATAAATGAGATTTATAAATGAATGGATTTACAAATGAAATTTTATAAATAAGATTATTATTTTTATAAACAAGTGAAAACCAAATGAGTTTATAAACTTATAAACGATGTTTATAAAGAAGGGAAAAGATTATTAGTTGATAAATGTGAATTATAAATTCATAGCGTGAATTTATATCGAGATATGGAAATCGATTTTGGGAAAAATAGTGTATTCCATTTTTGAAATATGAGAATGGTTATGGAATTGAAACAAAATCGATGTGATACGAATCAAGAGGGATTTATGAAGTGAAATTGGTAATGTAGGATTTTAATGTATATTTTTGTCGAGCGATTATGTTTGATTTAAAATAGGATTTTTATTTATTAAACTATATAGTTAAAGCTGTTTTAGTATTGAAATGTTTTAGAAAGTGGATTATTCAAATATTTAATATTTATTGAAATGAATTTAATTCTTATAATAAGCTTTGTAAATCGATTAGTTTTATTTGAAATGAATTGGAAATGAGTTATCGATGATTATTTAAAGTGTTTTGATATTTTAAATAATTACTTAAACGTGTTATAAAATAAATTATTATTCTTTAAAAATACTTATCATATATATAGAGTTTTGAAATGGTTGAAGTTTATTTATATATATTCTTGAGATTTGTAAACGTGGTTTACTTAAGGAATATGATTTTGATAAGAGGAATCTTACAAAGGATTTTGGGAGAAAATGGAATTCCAAAATGTTGAAATATGGAAACTTCTTAAATGAATCTGAATTCATAAAAGATGTTATAAATTGTTAGTTGGGATTATAAATACGTATAACTGGTTTTTGGAAATTGTAAAAAGGAATTTATTAATAATTTAGGAGATTTATGAGATAAGTTATGAAATATTTCCTAATTTGATATTAAAATGACTTTGGAGAATATGTTTATAAATATTTTCCTAAGTACTGAAAAGTGGGTTTTGGAAATATTTTAAATAGGAAATGAATGGTATAGAAATATTTTTCAAAGGGTTATAAATTGAATTCGAAAATACTTTTAGGTGTTGATATGGTTTAAAAATATCCTATTATGGATAAGTGTTTGAAATTATTTTCAAATGTTATTATGCTGGGAGGAGTTGTATAGATATCTTTGTAAAGATATTTTGAAACGAATGTTTCGAAAGATTTATTAAATTGGGCCCAGTGACTGGTTATTGGTGTAATTTGATAGTCAAATAACCGACTATCAAATCTGGAAAATTTCGTTAATCATTTCGAAGATACCGATATTGGGTTTAATTATCCAATAACTACTTCGATCTGATTTGTGCGTTATGAATTACTACTTCGTAAAGATAATAAAGATAGAGTTCTTGGAGATTCGGTTTGTCAGAAACAAGACAACTTGTATGGATGAATGTTATCATTGCATTGTGGTTTGGAAGGTAGTTTTAGCATTCCAAGTATGAATGCTATTCTTAAGGTAATACGTACCCTCAAGTCTCGTCAACCATGAATGACTAAAATTGGGGAGATGCAACATGGCTATGTGGGTGCTCCAATTAGGGTATGATCATCACTCATCTAGAGTGGACATTTATCATCATCACTATCTATCATTTGTTGTGTCTCGAGAGGCTCATTGGTGGCGGTCATATTCAGTACCGTCCAGTAAGGCATAGGCCGGTCTTGTGTTGGCAGGGATCGATAGGTTCGATCTCAGTACATTTTTCTAGAAGTGTACTATGGCGAGCGGTACCCCAGTACCCTATCATTATATGGAATCCAATATCCACTATGAGCCCGTACGGCTTTAGATGTGCCCAACTATGCTGAAAAGTGAGATGCAAGCATTTCAGCTATTTTATAGTTTATTTTCAATAGACACTATTATAATATCAGATGATTCTGATATAAAATATTTTGGGTATCGAAAGGTAAAAACCCGTCGTGTTTATAGGTGACGTGGTCTTATGATATACCTTTGTTTCTAATGGATTTGATTATAGTAATAATTCAAATTTAGCGTGTTTTCTCACATTGGTTTTCCAGACTGACTCATGTGTTATTTTATTATGATGCTCAGGTCAGACCTAGTATTACAGATTCTGGTTAGGATACTATGAAGCATAGGAGACGTGCTTGAGGAATCTCAGTCTTATTCCTCGTACTTGGTTATATTCCGCTATGTGTGCTAAACTGTTTGTTCAGTACCTTTATGGACAAGTCATTATAACTGTCCATATTTAGTTCTTGACTATTGTACTTTGATGATGATATATATTATTGCAGTTTCTTTGTATAAAAATATGTTGTTATATATTATATTTTTTTTCGCTGCAATTGTGAGATTCTATATTGTTGTTTCAGTTTCTTTGTCTATCTTCTTCTTCCTCATAGTTATTTTCCTTTTCATGCAATTTTTGTTGGACAGATGTGGTTTAATGTTAGCTCAAATGGTAAGGAATGGTGGGTCACTACAAGACAAGTGGCGTAATGTGTTCTATTAATCCTTCAAGCTGCTCAAATTGATTAACATAGTGCATAACATTGGTGGTTTGTTTTAGAGATGAAAAGGTATCATATGGCCTATCAAGATCATCCCTAAAACGTACCTGAATAGCTTTATAGAAAACATCCCATTGGTCATAATCTGTAGCAGTATGTGAGTACCTATAGACCCATTGTAATGCCATCCTTTTAAGATGGTATGGACAAATATGGACTCATTCTTGAATATTTGTTTTGTTGTATTGAAAGAGCTGCTCTTCTTGACGAAGCCTGTCAATTACTCTGTCTTTACTTGTGCATCGTAGGAAATTCATCTTTATTTTGATTCTTGTAGTATATACAGAGTGACTGGTATGATGAGAAAAAGTCTTTGATGGGGAATTATAAAAATTGAAGGTATCTGGTCTTGACAGAGTTGGTGGTCTATTGTTTGATGGTACATAAACATTAGATCTGCATTGTTGAGCATAAGTTTATGGTAAGGATGTAGATCTATTGATGTCTGCTCTTGAATTACCTTCATGATGTTTTTAAGATTTTAATTCCTTCATTTGAGAAAAATATTACCATCATTTTCTGACGGTCTTGAATGCCTTGGGTGTTTCTTGATAATCCAACTGATACTTCTTGAGAAGTTTTCTCTAGTCTTTTAAGTGATAGTGCAGTTCTATTATTTATATGACCTTTCTTCTACCATTTTCTTATTGTGGTGGTTCTTTAAGATTGATATAATTAATCAGTGGTAAGGCATCTCCACTATCATTAGAGTTGTCATACAGTGATGAGTTTCTATGGTGAGGGTCGGTATTATGCTCACCAGGTGGCTCTGATACCAAATTGGTATATTCCCCTTGTTCTTGGCAATTTTGGCTCTGGTATGAGTCATGGTGAATGATCAACATGGGATGGGATTGGTCAAGAAGAAGGTGTAGCAGAGGCTTTCAGGTGGTGGAATTATTCAAATGCAGCAGAATAGAAATATGAAGAAGAAGTGGTGATGTAATGCTAAAATATCGTGGTGGTTACCAGATTGAACGAGGAAGTGAAAATGGATTCAAATTACTGAATGAGTTGAATATAGGAAAGAGGTGAAATAAGAGCAGTAGCAAATAGAAGAATGCATAGTTGAGAAAAAATGCATGATTGTTTATAATCTTTTTATACACATCTATTTACATAGCCTTACCCTTATATTTATAGTATTGATCAGGTAGACCAAATCAAACTAGCCGTTACATGGTAATTTAACTAATACACCTGACTAACTTTTAAATTACATAGCCACTTAGACTGCAAAAGAAAATAAGTTGTGCATGTATGCACGTGCACAACATGCACGGTCTTCAAACTGGCTTTCCCGTTGTAATCTCACGCTTAAGTTAATTTTATCTTGTGTCTGTATATCTTCCAATCTTCAACATCATTCTCCTTAATTCCAGTTAGTCCAGGAGGATGGCGAAGCCTTTTCAAAAGTGTTTGTTGAAATGTCCCTTCAGGCGAATGCCTATCAGGTGTTTGATGAATTGTGTGAGCATAACAAATTCACAAAATATATCTTCCATACATACTAAAACAAAAATTCTCAAATTGTTAACTGATGTATCTTTTTTACTTTTTCTAGACTTCACATGGTTGGTTTTATGAAGTAAATACAATTACTGACATTTTATATGTCTATTAAGTGGATCTAGAATATACTATGGTTGCTCAATGAAAGTGCCGGTGAATTTTGAATTGGTATTTGGATAACGGATAATGTATCATAGCCATATTGGAATTAGATTCATGCGAGTATGGAATTTTTAATCTCACATCAAAATTTGATCTATGAGTTTGATATGCAATCACATGTAACTTTGTTTCCTCTACTTGCACCTATAACTCCATCAAGTACTTCATTTATTTAAGGGTCAATTCGAACTTGTTAAGGCATATTATTCACCGCATTGTTAGTGGACTTCAAATGGATTACCAAACTGGATAAGGGAATCATTTTGTCATTATTTGGAAAATTGTTAGGTGGTATAAAACATAATTTTCCCTCTATTACTTAAAAAATAATAATTTTTAAATGTTATATGTTTTTCGGTGACCAATCACCATCTTTCCGTCTTTTTTAACAAGAATCTACTAAACTAATTTTCGTTGGACCGTTATCAATTTTTTTTCGACGAGTAGTTATAAAATTTCCCTTTGCGCAAATTATAAAATTGTAAGTTTTTATTACGGAGGAACAACATAACATTTTTTTAGGTGTAGTTCCCTTAAATTTTTCTTCTGCTTATCCAAAATTAAGTCCCTTTGGTAATGTTCTTGTTCAAATATAAACCGAATGGAGAAACTCAAGTTTGACCAAGATGTATTCCTCATAGATTAATTATATGGATTAGCACAAGCTTAATGACTTAGAGAAATCATTCATAAATACATCAACTTTAAAAATATAGGGGTTGAAATCCTTAGATTAACTGGAGGTACCAAGAACAAGTAGTTAACTAGTCGATGCAATCAATCTCGCTATCCATATTTTAAGAGACTTTGGACAACAAATCCTATTTTTAACCAAGGCATAAAAAATATCATTCTTTGATAATTTATGTAAATTAGGTCCTTATCCACAGACATCTTTTATTAGTAACCGCTATTACTATATCCATTTAAGTACTACACACCTAATTAAATTTAAAATATTCACTAAGCATTAACATTTTTCGAAAACAATAGATTGATAAACCATTTTCACCCTTAAAGAACAAATTTATGATCTTTCAAATGATATGTGTTATGCATATGCAAATATCTAATTTAAGTATATCTTTTTTTTGTATAAATAACGTATTTATACATGCGTCTTTCAAATGAAACTATAATTGCCTCGTTCAATTTAATACATTCAAAATTAATAAACATGCAGTTTAAAGTCAATTTCATATATGGTATGTAGTTAAAATTATGACTAGATTTCTTTAAATGCACTTAAATTATAACTTCATCGAGGTTGAATAAACTTATCAAAGGAAGCCAAAATTTGTATTGGATCACATAAATTATAGTTAAAATTTTAAAATGCCAAAGTTACATAATTCAAAAAATACAGTCAAATAATAAATGCACTTGCTTAAATTAATTAAATTATAGTTGCGTTAAGTTTGGATAAACCATCGAATACAACCAAAATCATTATTGCATCACATAAATGCAGTTGAAACATTCAAATGCAATCATGCAAAATTTAAAATTGGCGTTAAATTACTACTTCATTTTTTTGATATAGTTAAATTTTTGCTGCATTAAGATTGAATAAAACTATCAAATATTGCTAGAAATATTACATTACAAATAAATGTTGTTAAAAAATTCAAATGTAATTAAATTAATCCTAAACATGCTGCCTAGTTATAACTGTATTTTCTTAATGTAGTTAACTTACAACAACATTAAATAAAATTAAGTGTAGCCAAAATTATTACACCACATAAATGCAGTTAAAAAATCAAACATACTTAAATTAATTGAAAATTTTCTTTTAAATTATAACTGAATTTTCTTATTGCGGTTAAATTAAAACTTAATTAAGTTTGAATTAGTTATCAAATACTGCATTACATAAATGCAGTTTGAGTATTCAAATGCAGTCATAAATGCATAATTCAAAACAAATTCCTCCAATTATGTTAAAAGATAATAACTGCATTGTCATAACATAGTTAAAAATGCTATATAAAATTTATGATCATCCATAATAACGCAGTTACAAAATGTAGTTATATGATTTGGTGGCATAAAATAACTTCATTACATAAATAGTTAAAACTGCTACAAAATCGTAATTTTCAAAAATTTTGTTTTTAGTTAGCAACAATGGATATTATCGGAAGCTTAACAAATTTATGATTAACGATGAAAATGATTCTTAAAACCGATTAGTGTACAAAATTTATGACATTTTAAAGATTTGAATTAAGCGTGTTGGAGTATGTTAATTTTGATCGGTTGTAATGTTAAAGTAGTAGAGATCTAATTAACAAAAAATATATAGATCTACACCGATTTTACATTTAAAACAAAAAATAGGGCCTAAAGTTAATATTCGATATTAGTTTAAAGAGCTACCACTTTGAATGAAAAATAGGTAGGCGAGCTGGTAAAAAAATGATTAGTTTTAGATGACATGTCCTTATTATGTTGCTTACTGCTTGTATTGATGCGCTACGTAATATTTCCTTTATGATTTGTCCTACGCGACTTATAGTTTGTAAGTTGAAGTACATGAGTTTTAGTAGCTCATTAGCATCTGCCTCACCACTATGTTGTTTGTATTTTTCAAAATATGACCATGGACCATTCAGCACGTGCATTTACTATGCATAAAAATGACAATCATAAAATAATTCAAATTTCAAAGGCGTATTGTAGCATCACATATTATAGTGTTGGACAAACATGAGAATATTATCATTTCTAAATTAGTTGTTCAATTAATTCTGTAATAAATGTAATTTTAAAATATAGAATTTATTAGTCAATTGATAATTTAATTAAAATTATGAATGCCGTATACAAACATATCAAATTTAAATGTTTGGTAATTAATTAAGATGAGAGAGTGATATAAAGTAGTATAGAAATAAAATAAAATAAATTTTTATTCAAGCATTTTAAAATAAAATGAAATAAAATAAAGTAGACTGAATTTAGATCCAACAAGAAATTAATGAATTAATAGGTTAGGCAATGAGTTCTAATCCAAACCATTAACTCTTATACCCCTAATATATGTATGTATATATGTATGTATGTATGTATGTATGTATGTATGTATGTATGTATGTATATCTTCCCTTTTAAGGGTAATTATATTCATCAAATTCAACTATTAGTTAAAGGAATAAAATGGAATGTTTTGATTAATGGATTTTGTATTAAGGGAAATAATTAATAAAATTAGACAATGAGAGATATTAGCCAAACCATTAACTCTTACCCTTAATATAAATAATTACCCTTTGATGTGAATAAGGAAATAAGGAAATGCATAAACATTTCCCTATTCTCATTCAAGGGTAATTATATTCATTAAATTCGGCCAATAATTGAATGAATAAAACATGGAATATTTTAATGAAGGGATTTTATATTAAGGGAATGCAATTAATAGGATTAGGCAAGGGATATTAGCCCAAGCCCAAGCCCAAATTAGTAGATCTTATACCCCTAGAATATGTGTGTGTGTGTGTGTATATCCTTCTTCTCATCCATTTAATTCCACCAAAGCAACAAAAAAGGAGTGTCATTTCTAAGGAAAATAAGAGGGAAAACAAACCAACAAATATTAAAGCTCCGTTTTTAAAGAGAAGAAGAGATTTCTTGCTAGGCTATTAAGTTAGGTGTGTAATTCTTGCCTTATTTAATATCTAAATCCATTTTTGTTTGGATTTTTATATGTGTTTATGTTTCAAATGATGATAACCATGTTTGGTTCATGAAAAAATTAATCCGCACGATCAATAATATATGAATGGGAAATTCTACTTCAACACAGATAATTACTTAGCCCCTCTAAAATAAATAAAATTTTAAAGACTAAAATACCCTTAGAAAGCTACTTACTTTCTTTCTTCTCAATTCCATTACCTTCTTACGTCAGTTTCTTACTATCTAAGCCATCGCTTCTTCAAAACCCTAGTTTCCAAATCAGTTAAGAAAAAATTCAATTTTTTACTACTAGCTGATGGATTTGAAGAGAAGAATGAATTATTAACGTAATCACAACAGTTAATTCAAAAAAAACACTTGAAAAGTATTTAATGTTTTGCAAATACAATTGTAGGCTGTTGGTCACGTGAATTAGTGATAATTTACGCATGGGGTATACTAGGTTTCTGGCTTATTCTTGCAAATAATTGCATGAATTTTTACACATCAACGCAGAAAGCCTACGTGGTATTGATACAAAACCATGGAATCACCTTGCGTGGCAGTTCATTTTGCATTTTTTCCGTTTGAACTTTTCAGCATTTGATGGAGAGGGTAGTTTTGAAAATGGTAGGAGCCTAATAATTTAATTTTTTGGATTTAAAGACATTTTTAATTTTTGGGGGGCTACTAAGTAATTACTCGAGTTGAAATAGAATTTGCCTACATGAGTTAACCTTCTCCAAACTCTTTGAATTTTAATATATTTTTGCCTAATTCTATTAACATATCATTTTCTTCCTTTGCCACCTTGACATTTCAAAAAATAGCATGCACGTTACTTTTTCCTTTTCACTCCTAGTCTATTCCAAAAATACCCTTATACTATTTTGCCTCCCTATTTTTATATTCAATTTTCCTCTATAGTAAAAGCGTCGGCCAATTCTCAAAGATGTATCCACTTCGATGGAGAGAGAGGTAAGATCTAAACACAAACAAGGTTTCCATTTTAATTTTGTTTTTTCGCTTCATTCTTTTTTAATTATTTTCCAGCTATTTCAATTGTATCGCATTTGGATTGTTTTTGTATTAAAAAACACTAATTTAGTTATAAAAGTCATCCACTTTTACAGTAAATGTCAAGGGGAAGAAGTGGAGAATATGAAAAGATAAAAATCATATCAGCCTAAATAATTACAGAGGTATATTAATTAATTACTTTAAAATCTTTTTAGTGGCGTAAAAAAGGAAGAAAATGCTATGTTAATAATATTAGCCTATAATGGTTATAACATTGAAACAAAAGTTAATTTTAGTTTTAGTACGAATTTTATAAAATTGAAATTATCTAAAACTTTGCATGAAGTGGCAAATATTAAATAGTTTGATGTGCTATATAGACATTTCCTATATGCAAAATCGCAAATGAAAGAATATGCAGCACAACTTCCAATACCCTTATAGAAGGCAATGAAAGAATCACCTTTTAAATTATCCAAATTTCACTGATATGTTTGTACAAATATTAATATTCATTAGATGACACATCTTATAATTTTGTTGTTCCAAAGATAAATAATAATGAAATATGAGACCATAACCAGTGGACGAAACAATATTTATGTTATGTAAGGAAGAATGCATCGCAATAACATGATGGTAGAATGCAATGTCGTAGCTGAGCATCAGCTTCATAGTTTTTGTAGTGTGACAATGATCTGGGAACATGTAGATTTTTTACACATGATGATGCTACAAAAATTATGCTGTTATAATTTAGCAATGTTTTGAAGTATTATTAGTGCATTAAAATTATCCATAATCCTGTTTTCTTTTGCAAGTAAAATTTATGTTTACAAAAATTTATAAGAATAATGTTTTTGGGTTGGACTATGGTGATCATAAATAGAGATAATTTTAGATTTCGAACAAATTGATAATTCTTCCAAACCATTATCATATTTTGTAAGTAGAGCATTTGTTGTGTTTGGAACACAACCACTTCCTTATATTATAACCAGATTAATTTTTCCTTACAAAATTTTGTTTTTCATTAAAAAATGGTGATGTCTTATGTATAATATTTTTTTGATAGTTAAATATAAATATAAATTCATATAAACATGAAAACAAAAACATTTATTTTTTCAATGATAAGATAAAAGTATCTAATCATATGCCGAAAAAATAGTAGAAGTTGTCATTTAATGTAAATTAAGAAATTGTGTTGGTAGAATACTCGGGCAACAAGTAGAATTGTGACGAGTAGAATCCTGATCGACAGAAACAATTGGAATCGGATGAAACTCAAAGGAGGGGCTCTAGAGCATGAGGGGAGCCAATGTTTCAAGTCGCATCAAAATGTGGTCGGTAGAATACTCTAGCAACAAGTAGAATTAAGTATTCTTAAATCTCCATAAAATACTTTAAAAAAATTTAAAATAATTAACATTTAATTATTATATGGAATAATAATCTATTATCTTTATAACATTATTAATAATTAATAATGTCCCTTAAAACCTGATTAATAATTAATAACCATTCTCTAAAAAAGCTTTATTAGACAATTAACTTTTCAAATTAAAAGAGGCTTAGCTATTTCAGTGGTACTTAATCATTAATTCCCTTATTATCCAAGTTATAATATGTGGTTTACGTAACATCACATATGTAAATTAAACTCATAATTAACAGTTGATATTAATACGACATTATCTAATAATAATCAATTGGATTGTAATTAAGAGTCAACACTAGTGTAATAGCAGAACGGGTTAATTCTACTAAACAGATGTCCAAATATAACCTACCCAATTAATAGCGGCATAATTGTAATTTATTCTACTAAATAGGTGTCTAACTATTTTAACTAATGAAACGGTGTCTTAATTTCGCTAATCAAATGTGCAATTATCATATTCAGTCCAACCCAATTCGATAGTATTTTATTTTTCCAATTAATCATCAAAATAAATCTATATATATTCATAGCAACCTTATTAATTAAAATAACGTAATTTAAGTCCTGTCAGTTTTCATATGTCATAAATTCATACTTATCCAGGGTTATGAATAAATTACACTAAAATGTTGTGCTCGTCAATATGAATCCAATGCAAAAAATTGGGTAAATTGGATTTCAAATGACCAAGATATGAATTTTTAAATTTAGACTTAAACCTAAATCAAACTAATATAACTAAAATTTACCACCACAATTTCCTTCAGGTCGAAGTCCAAAATAATCCAACCCGCACCAATCTAAATAGTATCTTCTTCCCCAAAAGTACCTCCTCAATTTATCCCTTAGTGCATGACACGCACATGCTCACTCGACCAAGGACAACATCGCAGAAACCATGACAACCGGCATGTCTCCTTTTGAATTCCCATCATGATGGACCCCTCTGCATCATATGCATGCCTCCCTCATCCGACCGACCCTCCATGTTGTCCATGAAAATCGCGTGCAAGAAAAAAAATCGCATCACTTATTTGCCTCGTTTTTTCATCATAAAATTACCCATCGAGCGCCTCTCTACCCTTAACACAATGTCGAGCTCCAAGTTTGCATCGCTGACCAAATCGGTAGTTAACTCAAACCTTTGGTTACGGTGATTGTCAATCATCAATATGGAATCACATCGAAATTTCATCGAAAATTATGCACTTCGATACGAACTCAACGATGCTAGTGGCATCGAACGATTCGTCCTGGATCAAGATAAATTAAATTTTGAATATTTTGAACAATATTTCTCCTTTACTATAATTCGACGATTTGCCCCCTACACTTGACGAAAACACATTCAATCAATTTCTAAAAATACTTTGGTTGATATGAATAACTTTCATTTAGGTCACTTGGATTAAAACAAAATTGTTTGGAATGTATTGATTTTTACGTTCATCATTGAAACTTTATACATATAATAGGGGAAGTTTAAAATTGAAGTTTCACATACGTCGGTAAAAACATAAACCTTCACCTTTCTGATTTCAAGTTGAACTCCACTTTTTTTCCTAATCAAGTTAAGCTATCAAAAGTCCTTTTTTTGTTTGAAATGAATGACACAATCATTTCAATTGAAGGACGGAAGAAATGGAAGTTGAGGCTTTTTAAGAGAAATGTACAGGTAGTATTCCCCTTACCTCTTACTCTACCATCTAAGAAATAGGATATGACCTCACTATGGCTATTTAAATATTTCATTTTCATTTTCTTCTTTTATATACATACATAAATAATATATTATACTCATTTCTTTATTTACCTATTTTATACGTGTGTATATGTACATATATTCGTTTCTTTATTTACTTATTTTATTTGTGTGTGTATATATATATTATTCATTTCTTTATTAACTTATTATTTATGTTCTCCGTTAATAAATAAATAAATTGATCATTAGTCAGAGTCTTGCAAGTCTTCATCAATGGGGACTAGGGTATTTCTTCCCGCCGCCCCTTCATTTTCAGTTCGTCCTCTTCTTTTACCTCCCTAAATTTTTCGCTCTGTTCTCCCTTAACCCCAGCTTTTCCTATTGCTGTTATTTGCAACCCTTTCCTTCCATTATCCCTTTTTTTCTTTCTCAGTTACAATCGACCTGCTTTCCCTACCTCGCGTCTCCGTTTCGATTTCGACCTTCTTCTGGCTGGATTTCTTTGGTCCTAGTTTCAGATCTTCCCACCTTGCTTTCCCTCGGTTCATTTTTCCCTTGGCGACTGCCTGCAGCAGAAGTAGAGATTTTTTTGTTCTCCGTAGGCTGCTTTGGTTTCGCTCGTCTTCGCTCTGGATCTTATCCTCTTCTGGGCTGGGTTGTTGTCGGTTTTTTTGATGCTATGTATCGACTCGGGTTTGTATTGTTTTCTAATTTTGGGTTTTTGTGTTGATCGATCTGTCTTGGTGAATTTTTTCTGGTTCTACGTGGCTTCATGCGGTGCTTCTGCCGCTGTTTCTCTTCGTTTACTTCACCTTTTTGGTCATTTTCGGGTTCAGGGTGGAGGGTTTCTGAGTCGCTTTTTCTGTCATTGCTTGGATCCTTTGTTGGCGATTGGGTCTTGTTTTGTCCTCTTCCCTGGGCTCTTCTTCCATCTCCTGCTCTTCCTCCTCCATTGGTTCTTCCTCCTCCTTAGGTTCATCCTCTTCCACGTGTTCTTCCTCTTCCTCAGCTTCCATGGGTAGTTGGAAGAGGAAGAACCTATGGAAGAGGAAGAGATCATGGAAGATGAAGAACTCAAGGAAGAGGAAGAACCTTAGGAGGAGGAATAGCTGATAGAGGAAGGAGAGCCTAGGGAAGAAAAAGGGATGGTGGAGGAACTTATTCCTATAGGGAAATTTAAGGAAAATTGTGATGGGGGAATGAAATGGTATGAGGGGAAGGTTATTGACGATCCATAGTTGGAGGAGGGCATGTACGATGATTGGTTCAAGGCAACTGATGCTGATTCCCAGGGGTTCGAATCTTGAAATCATATGGATTTTACATGATGAAGGGGACTTATATATTTGGATAGACCTTCAGAAGAAGGCTCATATTAGAATAGTATACCTTTTCTATAGGGTTACTATTTCTTATGGTATTGTATATGGGTAGTTGGACGTTTATTTGGTATGTATGGGAACTCTAGTGCATGGAGTATCTGATTAGGCATTTATTGTTTAAATATCTTTAGTATGTATGACTTGATTCATTATGGTATGAGAGTTGATGTTATTCCTAATGATTGTTTGAATTGGTTGTTGAATGATAGAGTATTCCAAATAATTAGCTTTCTAGGTAGGATGAGATACGAGTTTCGGGTTCAAAATTATCTTATGATGGGAAGAGTGTAATAGACTAGAAATTTAGACGGTCTTGTTATAGATGTTAAATCAAAGTTCCGACTTTTAACTTTTGATTAGTTTATTTTATCATAGAGGACATAGATAAAAAGTAAATGAAGAAATGAACATGTATATATAGACACACACACACAAAAAATAAGTAAATAAATAAATGAATATATATGCATAGATACACAAACAAAATAACTAAATAAATAAATGAATAAATATATATATACACATACACAAATAAAATATGTAAATAAAGAAATGAATATATATATATGTATGTATATGTATGTAAAAAATGTGTAAAATGAAATACTTAAATTACCATAGTGAGGCCATATACTATTTCTTAGATCATACAGGGAGAGATAAGGAAAGAGGTAAGGGGAATACTACTTGTACATTTCCCTTGAAAAGGCACAACTCCCATTTCTACCATTCTTCAATTGCCGTATTTGAGATATTCGTTACAAATTAAAAAGAAGGATTTCTGAAAGCTTAACTTTCTTAGGAACAAAAGTGGAGTTTAACTTACATCAAAAAGGTAAGGGTATATGTTTTACTGACTTATGTGAAACTTGGATTTTAAACTTCCCTTGCTATATGTATAAAGTTTCAATCATGAATATTCAAAAATCAATGCATTCCGAATCGTTGAGTTTTAACCCAAGCAACCTAAATGAAAGTTATAAATATTAACCAAAAATATTTTTGATTGCATGTTTTTTCGTCAATCAGCATTGTGTTAAGGGAGGAGAGGCGCTAGATTTTCATTGTCTTCATGAAGGGTCGGTAAGAGGTAGGGAGGCGCGCACATGATGCGGAGGTGCACACCATGGAGGGCATTCAAGGGAGTCATGCCAGTGGTCTTGGTTTCAGTGCTAGTGTCCTCGGTCAAGTGCGCATGTGCACATCATGCGTTGGGGGATAAATTGGGGGCAGTTTTAGGGAAGAAGGTACTATTTAGATTGGTGTGGGTTGGATTATTTTGGACTTCGTCCTGAAGGAAACTGGGGTGGGAAATTTTAGTTTCTGTTTTTAATTTAAGTTTTAATACTAAATTTAAAAATTCATATCTTGGTTGTTTGAAATTCGATTTACTTGTATTTTTCTACGTTGGATTCGCATTGACGGGCATAACATTCTAGTGTAACTTATTCATAGACTTGGTTAGTATAAATTTATGACATATGCAAACAGATAAGATTTAAATTATGTTACTTTAGTTAATAACATCGCTATGAATTTATTACCTTCATTTTGATATCTAATTGGCAAAATAAAATACTGTCAATTTGGGTTGGAATAGAATATGGAAATTGGACATTTGATTAGCAGAATTAAAACACTGTTCCATTAAAATAAATAATTGGACACATGTTTAGCAGAATAAATCACCATTCTGCTATTATTAACCGAGTAGGTTATATTTGGGCATTGTTCAGCAAAAATCCCTTTCTGTTATTACAATTGTGTGGACCCTTGATTACAATCCAATAGATTATTATTAGATAAGTATCGTATTAATAATTAATTGTTAATTATGATAATTTAGATATGTGATCTTATGTAAATCCTGGATTATAACTTGGATGATAAGAGAACAAATGATTACGTTCCAATGAAATGGCTAGGCCACTTCTAATTTGAGAAGTTAATTATCTAATAAAGTTAATTTAAATAATGATTATTAATTAGTAATAAGGTTTTAAGGGAAATTATTAATTATTAATAATTTTCAGTAAAGTCCATTCATTACTCTCAAACTAAGTTTTTTCATGAACAAGGATTGATAAAGTTATATTCGACCGCTTACAGTATGAAACTAAAGATTTATTTCAAAATAATAGACAAGTTAACTTGTATAATTCATTTGGATTTGTTATATAATTATATAAAAAAACATTGAATGTAACAACCCGGATTTTTTGTCTTTGATTTTGAACATTTAATTTATTTTAAATGTTGAGTTTTGAGATGTGAATAGAATTTTAATATGGAATTTAATGATCAAATAAGTGAAATGAATTTACATTCCAAATATATCGACTTACTGAATAAATTTAATTATTGAATTTATAAGTGAAAATCGTTAAATAATCTGAAATTAGAGTTGTTTATGAATCAAAAAGATTCCTAATGTTGGTATAAGTTATATTTGAATTAGAAATTAGTTACTAAGATTTTAAAACTGAAATTTTGTGCGATTTCGTAAATTTTAGAGATCGTCAATGTAATCGATGCGTTAAAATAGCAATCCGAGCCACACTCCCCGAATTCAACGAAACTAGTTCTAATGGATTCATAATCGTGTATTATTATCATAGTTCAAATTTCGTAGCATTTGGAATTAACGTTTTGTCGTACAGGATACAAGTTGAATTTTATGTCGAGAATTCAATATAATAATTGGGTCCAAAGAGTTATCTTCTCCATACGATCGAATTAGGACTCGAAACTATGTCCATTGCGTTCAGAATGGAGGTATAACATTATAAATGTCTGGCGGCATACCTCAAATTGGGGTTCTTGATTTTGAGTTGCGTAGAGCGAGATATTTTGATTTTAAAATAAAATGAAAAAGATCAAACCCTATCTTTTATCACAGCCACCCTACATCTGAATCGTTTGAATCAAGCTACCCTTCAATTTAAGGGACGCGACATTTCCCTCTCATCTTAATTAGTTCGAACGAACAAATAAAAAAATTCCGAACGAAATCAATTCATTTAGGAAAGAAATAAAAATGGGGAAGTTTATAAAAAATTCTTTAATCGAAATCGAATAGCAGAAAAATATTTACTCCTTCTCCTTCGTTTTACAACCCGAACCACCTCTTCATTCTTTCCTCTTTCCTCTTCAAATCAGAAAACCAATCAAAAAAATCAATGCCGCAATGGTGCACGAGAGCCTACAATCGAGTTAGCGCATGGTTTTTGGGGTTTGACAGCACGTGTAGGAGAAGAGACGAGTTCTCGTTCGATGCTGGGGTTATTTCTCTGGAGTCTGATTACTCGTACGCGCGAGGTGAGGGGTGGTATTGCGCTCGATCATGATGCTGGGACAGCGACGCTATGGGTTATGGGGTTAGCGTGTGTGATGAAGTCGTGAAGGTGGCGGTACTTTGGGAAGAACAAAGTCATGGTGGTCATGGCGACCTAGTCGAGAGCGAGAGGGTTTGGGATGGAGGCATTAGGCACTAAGGTGAAAAGATGGGGTATTTTGGGTTATGATAGGATGAGTTGCGATGCGATGGTGAGGAATAAAGTCAGAGTTGGAGGAATGGGTTGATGATGTGGTTCGAGGAAGGGGGTCAGGTGAGGCGAGATAGTTGAAAAGGAAGGATTATTTGCGGAGACGACAAGAAGACGTTATAAAATAATTTATTTTGATTAATTTTAATTAAAGAATAATTGGTTTATTAACTATAATTAAAATTGGAATCAATAACTCATATAATTCATAATTTGCTTACGAGGTCTAAAAATCATGAAGAAACGTGTCAAGCTTGGATCGAATTGCAAAATAAAAATCAAGGTGAGAAATTCTTAATCATTTGGATTGCCAAATTTAAAAACAAATGTTTAAATTTAATTATTGGATGTTTGATTGGATTGATAAATTATAATTATCTGTTGGATGATTATATTATATATAGTAGTATACATATTAGTAGTTGGATTGATATTTCCGCATATTTTAGCATATAAGACCATATGAACCCCGCAAAATAGCAGATGATCCTACATACCGCGTTATCCCCCTCGAAGTGGGATTGGTATTTTTATGTTGTATTAACATCAGTGAAGGCATTGAAAACAGATTGGAGGGATCCAACTGGATTCCTCAAAAATTATATTGATCGTTTTTCACACATAATAATTATGATGTGTTAGAAAAATCTATTATAGATTGTTGTTATGATGTGGATTATTAGATTCTACAGTAGCACTGGCCTAACTTTGGGTATTTTAAATACCATAAATATTATTTTTGGAGTTTGAAGGAATTTAAAAGTAGATTTCGAATATAAAAATATTTGTACAGAAATTTCGATTATTTTTAAGAAATTGACTTGGATAAAAACAATAATTGATTTTGATGTGCATTCAACTATTCGTAGAAATATTATGAATAGAGATTTTAAAATAATTTATACAAAGAAATTTTTTAATGACTGTTATTAAAATGATATTTTCTAGAAATATGGAAAGAAGTTGGAACTAATATTGAAAATGGGAATATAGATTTTATAAGAGAATGGACTTATAAAATGGAATTTAATAAATGAGATTATTTTTATAAAAAAATGAAGCTCAAGGAGTTATAAAATTTATAAACGATGTTTATAAATAAAGAAAATTGATATCAGATGATAAATTGAGAATATAAATTTATAGGAAGAATTTATATTAGAATATGAGAATAGGATGAGAAAGAAATAATGGATATTATTTTTGAAGTGGAAAGGGTTAAGTAGATCGAAATGGAAGCGATATGATGGAAATCGGGAGGAATTTATAAATTGAATTGGCTATTATGATTTTAAAAATATATTTTAAAATGTAAAAGGTTAAGTTTGTTTGAAAAGGAAAATTTTATTATTGAACAACGAGATTTTAAACTAGTTGGGATTGAAATAATTTAGTAAGTGTATTTTTTTTTAACTATTTGACATTTATTTAAATAAATCCTAAACTTTAAAATCGGCTTTGAAAAGTGATGTTATAAAAAGCATTTCGATATTTTATAAAATTACTTGAACATGTCTTGGAAATAAATTATTATTACTCTTTTAAATACTTATTATATATATAGAGTTTTGTGATGTTTTAAATTTATTTATAAATCTTAATGGAAATGGGGTTATTCACTATACGGGATTTATAAGAGAAATCACAAAATGGAATTAGGGAAAAGTAAGAAAATTTCGGAAGTAGTTAAATAAAAGTAAACTTCAAAAAATGAAATAAAATTCATAAAAGATGTATAAAGGGAAACTGGAAATATAAGAAAGTATATTTGAATTTGGAAAGTATTAAAAGAAATTAATAAAGGAAAAACGGAGCTTATAGAATTCGTTCTAAAACGAGTTATGGAATTTAAAAATAAATTATTAAATGATTTTTGAGAAAATAGGAAATATTTGGAATGTTTCCTAAGTGTTGAACATAAAAATGGGATTGGAAAAAAAATGTTCTAAGTATTATATAAGTTTGGGAATATTCCATTGAAAATACAAGGATTTGAATTATGGATGTTTTATTGATGGTTAAATAACCAACTATCAATTTTGGCCAAATTCGTTGACCGTTTCGAAAAGACCGGGATCTGCTTTGCTTTATTACAACATGATAAGGGAGTCTCGCTTCGTGTTTGGTGGCGAGTAAGAGACCCATACTCCTATAGTCCTGGATGGTTGGTTGCAGTCAAGAGGCTGGCAATAAAAGCAAATTCGAGGTACCAATGTATGCCATGGTGGAAAGCGGCATAGTTGGTATCAAAGCTGAAGGTTAAGAAATAACCTTGGCTCTAGGGGGATTACTCATTAGAGATAGGGTCAGTAGTACCTTGGAATGAGTTTGAGTGTATTAATAGGTATGAGCGTGTATTTTTAGTGAATATAAAATGTTTTATTGTGTTGGCTGATTTATTAAGTGGCTTACGAAATCTGGTCGGCACAGTCCGTACGACTGTATCGATAGGGGTTTCTAAACTCTTGAATAGAATAATTCGACACAGTATTGTTTTGGAATGGGGTAAATGAAATAATTTTACCCAAAGATATATTTTGATATAAAATAAATAATTTTCTGAAATTATTATATTTATTCAGAGTGTTTGGATGATAATATTATAATCTAACAAGATTATAAAATTGAAAATGGTTTATATAACCAAATGAAAATTTATATAAGTGTAAATTATACAAATGGGTTATAATTAAAATCGATTCAAACCGGAATTTGGAAATTTAAAATTTCAGAATCTTTGAGAAATGTTTAAAATGAGTTTGAAATAAGTATGTGGGAATTTGAAATTTCGGTGATTTTCGAAAAAAAAATCAGAAGTGGTTGGAAAGAGAAAGGGTGATATTATTTTTGGAATATTTTCAGATGGAAATTGTTTTAAATGGATTTTAGAATTAATGAAGCACTGAACTCACTATAGTGCTTGAAAATAACTCTAGCGATGATGGCTATATCATCAGTATTCATTTTCGAGTCTTTAAGTGACGGATTGCTACCAAAATAATTGATTTGGCGATTTTTGTTGGAAAACAAACATTGTTTTAAAACTTCCAAGATAAATTATTTTTGGATAAAACCGAATTTGAGATTAAAATTCCAAGGAATGGTTTGTTGAGAAAAAAGATTTATATATATGTATATAATTGATTTCAAGTGGTTTGAATTAAGTGGCGGGTACTCAAAAATTTTGGAATTAAAATTTTTAAATTAAAATAAAATGTGAGAAAGTTAAAAGGGAAATTAACTTAAGTTGAAGGGATTAAATTTTAAAATCTTAATTGATTGTAGTTAGAATGGAATTTATGAAATGGTGATTTAACTTAAGCAAAAGTTAATTCAATTAAATTAAATGATGTGATTATAATAAATAAAATGAAATGAGTAGTATGTGATGAAGCTAACTAAATATACGTGCATATGAATGTGCAAGTGAATGAACAAATTAAAATAAGTAAGTAAGTGTGGAAAAATTTGAAATTTGAATTAAATTCTTACTTGATAAAATTGAATAAATTAAAAATAAATTTATTTGGAGAGAAATTTGATTTAAGTATGAATAACTCGAGTATGGTTTTGAAAAGTTGGTTAAAGGGAATTGAAAATGTAAATAAATGAATTGGATTTGAATCATATTGAATTGAATTAAAAATTTAAATATGAATTATAAAATGACTATATAACTATAAGTTATAAATTTGGATTAGATTAGAAATAATATCAAATTAAAGTAAATATAAATTTCGAGTTGTGAAATATTATATAACTATAAGTTATAAAATTTGAATGGCATAAAAAATTTAAGTGGAAATTTTGGAATTGTGAATAAATAAGTTTGAATAGCCTACAAAAATGGAGTTAATGGAATATTATGTATTAAGCTATAAAGAGATGTGTAAGTTTGAGCAAATAATAAAATAGGTATAACTCAATTACAGAGTAGATGAATTTGAGGAAAGTAAGTTGTGAACTTTATAATTGGAAAAATGGATTTTGAGGATATATAGCACTGAACTCCCTACAGACGCTGGGAAATAATCCTAGTGATGACTACGCAGCATCATAAGTATTCATTTTTGAGTCTCTAAGATGGATTGCTTCCGTAATTGATTTGTTCAGATTTGTTGAGCAAACAAATTTTGTTTTGGAAATTTTGAAGGAAATTTGTTTAGATAAAAAAACCAGGCTTGGTTTAAATTTAAAAAAAGGCACGATTAGGGATATTTGTGATTTAAAAATGATTTGAAATATATACCAGATGTGTAAAAATTCTGAAATCCTTATTTAATAATGTAGAGATTATCAGGAGATAAGTTATAAACTTATAAATGGTGAATGATTTTGAAGAAAATATGGAAATTGAATTTTGGGATTAAAATAAAAAGTGGGAAAGAAAAATGAAATTTAACTTAGATTAAGATTGAAGAAACTAGATTTTTGAAATTTAATTGAGTATGATTTGAATGGAATAAATTAGTGAAGTAGAATAGTTAAATGGATTAAATTGGAATGTGAATGAATTGAATTGAGAAATTAAAAAAATCGAATGGGAATAAATAAATTTCGATAGCTCATAAAAATTGAAGTTTATGGAGTAAAAATATGCCTGGGCTATAAATAAGTGTAAATCTCGTGTTAAAATAAAATGTGAATATATTCGAGTATAAAATTGATGCAAAAGTGGAAAATAAGTTGGGTGGCTTATAAAAAGTAAAGAATTGAAATAGAAAAACCGAAAAATAAAATTGTTCGATATTTTGGTAAAGGAAATAAAAATTCAAACGCGAGTTATAAAGTAAAATTGAACTCAAATAAATTAGTTGAGTGATTCTTGAAATAAGAATCTGGTATTGAATTTGAAGTGAACTAATTAGATAATTAATTAGTTAATGGAATTTGGTAATGAAACTAACTTGATTAAATATTGGATTGTTAGTTAAAAATGGAATTTGAAAATGAAACCCGAGTTTCTAAATAAAGTTCGACTTGGATTGTAAGTGAATTAAATATAATTGAAAGCGTGTCGAATGAAATGGAATTGAATTGGAATAGAAATGGTTTGAGTTGCAAATAAACCAAATTTGAATATAAATAAATTAAATATGGCCTTCGTATTATTTTAATGCATTCGAGAATGAATTTGAACATGGGAATTAAAATTAAAATGGATGAAGTGAATGAATTAATAAAATTTATTAGTAAATGGAATGTAATTTGATTGAATAAGAATCAAAATTTAAATGAAAAGGAAATAGTTGCAAAAAATGAACTTAAGTTGTTGGGTAAGTTGATTGAAATAAATAACCTAAGGGAAGCTTGGCTAAAATGTCTTTGTCAAATGGTTATTTAATATAATGGTATGGACTGGTTTCAAGTTTAAATAAAATAGATTTGAATGTGATGGTGGTGAAAACGAATGGAATGTAATGGAATTGATTAAGAATAAATTTGAAACGGAATAGAACTAAATATAAGTTGATTTGGAATCAATTTAAAATAATTATAAACTAAAGTAGATATTCTATTGAATAAATAGAGCCAAATTTGCATAAATGAATTTTTTTTCGACGTAAAAGGAAGTAAATGTAATTCTATAAGTTAATAGAAGTGAAATGAATTGATTTTAAATCAATTTAGAATAGATATTAGTTTGTTTGTTTAAGAATTTATTGAATGCATGTAAAGTGAGTTGGAAATCAATCAAATTGAATGGAACGATGTGAAAATCGGGTGAAAGCAAATCGAACTAGTATCAAAACCTTAAAGTTGCTTATGGATAATTGTTTAGTATGCATTGCTTGCCGAATCCCTATGTTAGCTATTTAAAATAAGTGATGCGACGACCCGGAATTTTTAAGCATTTAAAATCGAAATATTTAAATTATTTGAAATATTTAAAAGTTAATTTTGAACTTGAATTCAAATATAAATATTTATTGGATAATTAATTTTTGAATTTAATTATCGGAAATTGGGTAAATTACTGAATTTGGAGTTTTAAGCGTGTTAAAAATAATTTCAAGGCTTGGAAAATCTACTTTGATAATATGGAAGGCGATAAAACTTTTACAAATTGAATTTAAAGGTGTTTTGTTCAGGTTTTAAAATTTTATCGTTTAAATTGAATTTAAAAATAGCCGTCCGAGGCACAACCTCGGAATTCGACGAAACCAGTTCCATGGGACCCGTAGTATTATATTATTATCGGATTTCGAGTTTCGTAACATTTGGAGTTGTCCTGTGATCGCACGGTAAGTAAACGCGGTGGTAAATTTTATCGAAAATTAAATATAATATAGGGCTTGACCAGTCAGTTGAAATAATTTCACGTCAAAACTTTTTCCCCTTCTTTGCTATCACTATGGCTAACCTTCTCCAGTACGCATTCCCACCTTTATATCACGTCTTCTTTCTTTTCATATTCACAATCCTGAGAATTAAAAGCAAATTTTATGGGGCATCTCAGATTGATGGATGAAGTTTATCGTCAATTTATTTCATGTTCCTCCCTCTATTCGATTTCAATAAATCGAAATAGCCGCACTTCCCTCCTTCCTCTCGTTCGTTTCCTTTTCAAATCGATTCTCAAAAAAAAATTGCCTGCGTTGTCTTCGTTCAAATCAGAATCGAATGAATACGAAGGAGGGTAGAATCACGGTCCTTATCATTTGAAATCGAATACGATCTCGGATCGAAATCGACTCGATGTCGAAGGGTATTCAAGCGACTCGTTCGTCAAGCCGAGATCTTCGCAGTGTCATCCAGGTGTCGCGAGCTCGCAGGTGATTGAGGTCGCGTTGTCGTGTTGGGTGGTTGAAGTCGAGGGCTTGATGATGGTCGTGGTAGCGGCCGATGTTTAAGGAGGTGAGAGCAATGGCAACGTTCGCAATGATAGAGGGAGGGGTCCGCTTTGTTGGTGGCGTTGTGGGTCAGAAGGGATGTCACGGTGGGCGATTTATGGTTCACAAAAATCTCAGCCTGATTTCTTGGTAAGGCTGATGATTTAATTTATGAATTTTAGTTTTTTTTTAAATAAAAAGAGTAAAGTTAAACACAGAAGTTTTATTTAGTCAGGGGTTATTATTTACACATAAGTTTTAGAAGAAAGGATTGTAAATATTTAAAACTTTTATAAGATTTCAAATAAATTTTAATTTCCATGTTTTTTTAAAACTTTTGGAGTTGGTGAATAAGTGATAAATTAAATTATTGGTTATTTTGATTACGAAGATAATTTATTAATGGAATTTAGCTAAAATAAATTTATTAGTTTAAAACCAAATATTTAGTTTAAATTAAGTTGTTGGCCAATTTAATTTATTAAATAGTAAATCATTGTAGATTATCTCGACTATTGATAAAAATTATGAATGTTTATAAAAGGTCGAAATAGGAAGGAAACAAGTCGAGATGAAATGGACTTGCAAATCAATACAAAGGTGAGTTCATCTCACTCAGTTAATTTAAATTTAAATTTAAATGATGAAATTTAATTAATTGTTTGAATGGTTAAATTGATGGATGTGCTATAGTATGGTATATTCTGGAATTGGCATATTATTTTGTGCTAACATCTATGGATGCAGGGAGAGCAGGTTGGAGGGATCCAACTGGATTCCTCAAAATATTTAATTTTGTTTAAATATTCGGTGATATGATTTTTGATATCCTGTGATGAACTATATGAATAATTGGATGTTATGGTTTGGTTGGACCTATTTGGATATGCTGAGTTATCAAAATCTCTAGAATGGAATTTATGAAAAGAAATAAAAGAGTAAATTTTTGAGTAAAATAATTCTAGTGAACTGGAATAAATTAATAATGAATTGAAAATAAAACAAAATAAAATAAAAGCGATTGCAAAATTCTAACAAATTGGGGATAAGAGGATTTTGAATTAATAGGGGGTATAATAATTTGTGAAGCTTAAGTAATATTATTCGAAAGAATAAAGAATTTATTTTTAAATTTAAGGATTAAATTTAATTTAGTGATGAAGAAGGAATTTTGGAAATCTGAAATTGATATTCTCAGTTTAAAGGGGTTTTACTCAAATTAAGGAAATAAAATCTAAAAGTTAATGAAATTTGAATAAATATAGTAAGAGAAGGAATTTATTTCAAAGTAAAGTAAAATTGGGAATTAATTGCAAATTAATTAAGTGTTTTGGTTTTGAAATTTAAAAAGAAGTGAGATTTTGGGAATTTATAAACTGGGTTTATAAAGTGAAATAAAATGTCGGTGGATATTTCAAATATATAAATTCAATGTAAGGATTTATTAAAGGAATGAGAATTTGTTTAAAAATAAATGGTGGTTTATTTTTAAGAGATGTGAAAGAGAAGAGTATTTCCCTGGATAGCCAAGTATGGTTTTTAAAGAAGTTTAAAAATAAATTAAAGGTTTTAATATTTTTTTAAAAAGAATGTTTTGGAAAGTTTATTATTTCTAAATGTTATTTTTAAAGTAAGTATATTTTTCCTAAATCTATTATTGTAATAACCATATAAAGTAACTTGGTATTGTGTTTAAAAGAGGAAATTTAGTTTATATTTTATAAAGTGTTTTATATTAAATATTCTTAAAGTATATATATATTTTAATAAAATATTTAAAGTTGCTTTAATTTTAATGTTATAAAGTATATTTTATAAAAAAATGCTTTTAAATTATTTAAATCTTAAGTGTTTTGTACTTGGTGTTCCAGTGGAAATAATTAATTGGGAATGTATTCTGTGAGAGGAAACTGGATTGAAACTGTTTTCAAAAGGGTTTCAAAAGTAGAAATTTATCTTGTGGAGATATTTTTGGGATTAATAAATAATTTGAGAAATTATTATTGGTTGATGGTTGTTTATGAATATTAGTTGATTGTTAAATAACCGACTATCAATATTGGCCAAATGCGCTGATCGTTTCGAAGAGACCGGGATCGAGATTAATTTCTCGAAAACCCCTTCGATCCGATTTGTACGTTTCGTGGGGAAATGAGTTTGGATTCGAAGATGGAGCAGTGAAGTACAAGGGCTAGTCGCTACTAATCCTGAGGATATTTCCGAAATGGATGTAGTAGGAATAGTGCCTTCGGTTCCGTTCGAACCCGGGACGGACTTGTATGGATGAATGCTTGCGAAACATCGTCAGGTGGACGACGGGCATTCTAAGGGATATGTTCTTAAAAAGGTAATGCTTAGCCTCAAGCCTCATCAGACGGGAGTGACTGAAAATCAGGGGTTATGCAGCAAGGCTAGGTGGGTAGCACCCAAGCAGGGTGAGGTCATTCCTGTCTAGATGTCCCTTTTTATTTCGGCTTAGTGGGCGGTTGCTGATCCCAACCGAATGGTTAATCTCACTCGGGATTATCCAGTAAGGGGTAGTCCCGGTCTTGTGTTGCAGGGGAGTGGGCGTACTCCTCGGTACGGTGATCTAGGCCCTGTACTATGACAGGTGGTACCCCAGTGCCTAGTCATTAGTTGGAAATCCATTCTCCCTACGAGCCTTGTATGAGTTTTTTTTGTATTACCCACTTTGTGGCTAGTAGCTGGAATTTAATAATGTAACAATTTCGGCTATTTTATAAGTATTTGTAGATAGACCCTATTATAATATCAGAAGATTTCAATAAAAAAAATGTTTTAGCTATCGTAAGGTTAAAACCCGACATGTTTATTTGTGGCGTGGTCTTACGAGATGCTTTTGTTTTTAAAGGATTTTTGAAACTTTAATAATCAATTGGGTATGATTTCTCACGTTGGTATTCCAGTCTGACTCGGGTGTTATTTAACTGTAATGCTCGGGTCAGACCAAGTATTATAAAATACAGGAAATGCTATGGAACTCAGGAGACGAGCAGGATAACGATACGTACTCTGTTTATGTATATATTCCGCTGTGTTGAGTAGTTGTGTATCCAGTTGTATGATATTGTTGAGTTGTGATTGATGTACTCTGATGATGTAATATGTAAACATATACATTTACTTTTGAGTAAAGTTTATTTACTATCTATTATATTTTATTCCGCTGCGATGGTTAGATTCTGATGTTTTTTTTGTATTCTCTTCTTCTACCTCTTTTTCTTTAACCCAAATGGTTCGTATTTCTGTGAAACTTGAGTTGATTGTTGTAGAATAGTGTGGACACAAGGGGTACGGATTTGCGGGTCGTTACACTTCGTATCAGAGCTTAGGTTGATGATAACCTTGGCTCTGGTGGGAATTACTCATAAATTAGAGTCAATAGTACTCTAGAATGAGTTTGAGCGTATTAATAGATAGGAGCGTGTATTTGTTAGTGAATATAAAATGATTTTATATCGTGTTGATTGGTTTATTGAGTAGTTTATGGATTCTGGTCAATACGAGTAATTAACGTTATTGATAGGGATCTCTAAACACTTAAATAGAACAATTCGACATAGTATTGTTTTAAAATAGGGTAAATGAAATAATTTTACCCAGATTATTTTTGTATATAAAGAAAATAATTTTTGTAAATTATTATAGTATTTGGATGCTTGATTGTTAAGGAATGACAATATTAAATTATTACCACTATTGTGTAGAAATTGAAAACTTATAACCAAAGTTGAAGAATAAATTTATATAACAAAATGGAATTTGAAATATAGATTATAAATGTAATTTATAAATTGAAGTAAACTTCATATAGAAATGTGATTTATAATTGGGAATAGGATTCCCGAGAAATATTTGAAAATAAATTGGAATGGATCTCAAGTTTGGAATTATGGGAAAGAATGAAATCCCTTGGGATTTGGAAGTGGTTTTCAAAAGTTTAAAGAAATAATAGTAGTATTATTTCGGGAATATTTTTGAATCGGAATTGAATATGGAGAGATTTGGAAATTAAAAATATTTGAAATGTTTTTAAAGAGATAAAAGCATTAAATTCTCCTTCGGTCGCTGGAAAATAACTTCGGTGATGACTGCAGCATCATCGATGTTCATTTTCAAGTTTCCAAGAGAGTAATTGCTACCAAATTGTTTTCAATTGGAATTGTTTGCAAAGATTGGATTTCATTTAAGGATCGCGAAGGATTTTGGATGTAGTTGATTTCAAAGGTAATTTTGAAATCTGGGATAGTGTTTAAACTGTGGACTCTTATGTAAAATGTTTATGGAATAATAGAAATATATATATACTTGGCTAAATAAAATGTATAATCTCGGATTAAAAGTAAACCGTGAATGGGAATGATTACAAATTGATAAAAGTATGGAGATAAATAAGTTTGAGACTTATAAAATTTTGCAGTGAAATAAATAAGCCAAAATAAAATGGATTTGAATATTGGGAAGCGAATGAAAAATTCAAAAAAACATTTAAAATTATAAAATAAATTGACCTCCAGTAAAATAGTTAAAGTGGTTTGAGATAAAAATAACATATTGGGAATAAACCTTGAATAAACAAATTAATAATTAATAGGTAATGAAATATGGAGATGGAATGTAACTACCCGCATATTTATCGATTTTATATTTAAATATTTTATTTAAATATTTTATCTTTCGTCGGATTTTGGTCCAAAAAGCTACTTTTTGCAAACAGTCGAATTGGGACTCGAGACCACCCTCATTGAGTTCAAAACGACGTTTGCGGTCTTTTTAAGTGTAAACTTTGATATGTTTGGAGTTAGTGAAATTTTGCTACTTTTCACTTAGGGCCTTTGTTTGGGTTTCAGCCCATTAACCCCATTTTTCACCCTAGCTCCAACCCTCTTCTTTTCATTCCTTCATAATTTCCTAATACATTCAAGCTTCATCAAAAATGGAGGAAAAGAAAAAGAATTAGGAAATCCTAAGCCCTAGTTTCCATTAGCAAATCCATCTTCTAGCTCCAAACTCAAGAGAAACCATTGGTAAGCTTTCTCTTCATCTTCTCCAACTCATTCTCTCTTTGATTTCAGAAATTTCCTAAACCTAATTTAGGAAATGTTTCTCTTTTAAGCTTAGATTGAAGCTATTTGAGTTGTTATTGAAGGGGAATTGATCTTAGCTTGTTTTTAAAGCTTCTCCTTCATTGAATTGGGTTCAAAGGTGAGATTTTTATCTCACATCCATGACTATAATTATCTTTGGTTGTTAGGTATGAATTCCTAACACTTCTTCATGTGCATTAGCTTTTGGTTTGGATTGGTTTTGTGAATATTCCAATTTTTGGGTTTTTAAGTCAAATTTGTGTGAAAATCCTTTTATGGATGTTTGATCATGCTTTTGGTGATGCATCGAGGAGCATATAGGGTCGGGTTGCTGATTGGCATAAACCCTTAGAGCCAATGTTCGTCCGGTTGCTTTTAGGAAGAGTTTGCTCTTCATTTGGATAGGCTGAAAAACAGCGCAGGCAAGATTCAGTCGACTGAAAAGTCTGTTCAGTCGACTGAACCTGGAACCCGAAAGTTTCCAGGCATGATTCAGTTGACTGAATCCTCTGTTCAGTCGACTGAATCTGGAAACAGAAAGTTTCCTGAACCTGGAAAATTTCCAGGTACATGGTCAGTCGACTAAAAACTCTGTTCAGTCGACTGAACCTGCTGTTTGAGTCCATTTTGCCTTTTTGGATTGAATTTCTCGTGTTGATTCCCTTTTGTTATTATCACTTATTATCGACTTTGATGACATTTTCTTCGTGATTTTTGGGAACGTCCATTTTGATGGATTCGGTATCGATTTCTTTGGATTTTATTCACGTCTTCGAATGTGAATTTTAGTGATTGATTGTTCCTACAATCTACTTTGTGATTTGTCACTTTAAAAATATAAAGGTTTCAATACTAGTGGTAAATATCAAAATTCTTCCATCAAAACGATTTCAACACTATTTTATTACAAGGCTCGTTTTCTTAAACCGTTTTCCAATCTATTAGTATACACAAGCCTTTACCTCACTCGTATGAGAAATCTAATTAAATGACTTAGTAAAACGAGTGGTATGAAACACTTGCGTTTACTTCGTCGGTTAATTCTTCGACTTGTTCGATTGAATCTCTTGTGACAATTTTATAGTGGAGATCTACAATTTGTTCGTAAATATTTAAGTTAAGCTAGTGGTTATCGGACATGAAGCTAAGCTCATATATTTACTAGCTTACTGTAATTGACACTTCTCTTTGATCATGACGATCATTTTATGGTTTAGACTAGCAATGTGCGATGTCTCTTTGTCTATGTGGAGGACTGTTCCTCATTTTATTGAGCTTCGTCTCATTTCTTGCATGGGTCGTACCTATTTAGGTGCGTCGATGTTTATTTATGCATGGGGTGTACCTTTCTAGGTGCATCGATGTTTATTTACTTCGTGGAGCAATCGGCTCAATAAGTCGGGACATGGGGCGTATCTTTCTAGTTGCATCGATGTTTGTCTATGCATGGGGCGTATCTTTCTAGGTGCGTCGATGTTCGACTTTGCATAGGGTGTATCTTTCTAGGTGCATCGATGTTAGACATTACATGGGATGTATCTTTCTAGGTGCATCGATGTTTATTTATGCATGGGATGTATCTTTCTAGGTGCATCGATGTTTTTTTGTGCATGGGGCATGTCTTTCTAGGTGCGTCGATGCTAGAGCATGGGGCGTATCTTTCTAGGTGCGTCAATGTTCGACTGTGCATGGGGCATGTCTTTCTAGGTGCGTCGATGTTTGACTGTGCATGGGGCGTGTCTTTCTAGGTGCGTCGATGTCCAGTTTATGGGATTGGCCATCCTTTTATTGTGGTTTCTGGATTTCTATTTGATGATTTCTGGAATTTATGTTTCACTGGCTTTTACGATTGACATTGATATATATGTCATTTATTGTGGCTTGGTGTATGAAATTAGGAGTATGACATTTCTTTTTATCTTTGAGAAGATCTTTGCGATATTGATTAATCTTATTGATTTTTCAATTATTTATTTATCACAGCTTGGCATTGTGATTATTATACGTTTAGTCATATCTCTTATTCTATATCATTTCTTCTGATATTTTTAGCTAGACTGATCCGTTTATTATTTTCTTCTTAAATAATACTCGGGTCAGACCGAGATGTTACAGGTGCTTCTGTTTGACTTCTCTTCTTGGGTTATCATATGATCTTTTGGCTAACTACTTAAATTAGTAGTTTATTTTGTTGTATACACTTGAGATATGGACTCATAGATGTATTCTTTTGTATAGCATGTGTTGCTATTCTTTTGTATTATTATGAATCTTTTTGACCACTACTCTGATATACACTTTCATGTATTAGTTATATATTCATATCTTCTTCCGCCTTTGTGATATGAATTGTCTGTGACTGATTTATGTTAGGTTTATTTCTATATTTGTTTCTGAAGATATTATAGCCACTGTGTAGTATATTTGTGTTTGTGTCGGTAGGTCGGATTTCCCTTTTGATAAAGAAATGCATGTTATACTATCCGACATATCGATGCTCGCGCAAAGCAATTACACGGATGGTCGTTCCTCAACAGCCTTATTCTCCGTGCTAGTTGATAGCATTCACCGTAATGTCCTTGGCTAGCATGGGTATAGAGGTGGGGCGTCACGGCTTGGTATCAGAGCCAAACTTCGGAACAATATGGAATATTATAACAAGGATCATCGTCCTAAGTCCATCTTAGGAGTTGTGCTTTAGGATTTAATTCGAGTCTTCGTACCGATTCATCCTATTTTCTTTATGATTCCTTGTTTTATCAATCAAGTTTGATTGAAATTTATTTTAATAATAACTTTTTACTCTTCTTTCTTTCTTTCTTAAAGAAGAGAAATGGTTAGACCTGGCCATCCCAGCGCCGGTCAACCTAGTGCTACTCCCCAGGATGGAGTATTTATGTCTGCCCAGCAGCTTTTAGATCTTGTTAAGAACGCTCAAGCAGATGGACCCAGTCCAGAGCCTACTCATCCTAGATCCGATTTTGCACGCTTGTGTAGAGACTATACCGATTTGGGTGGAAGGCCATTCAGGGGATCCGAGAGTTTTATTGAAATTCAAGCTTAGCTCAAATCATGCGATCGCATCTTTTCTCGCATGAACCTTATTGATCTACATCGAGTCCAAGTGGCTTCTAGCATGCTCCAAGAAAGAGCATTAGATTGGTATGAGCTTTTAATTTCTGAAATCATTGAAGCGGATCTCACTTGGGAGCAATTCCGGGGAAGGTTCAAATTGAAATTTGTGCCAGAGGCCGAAAAAGTAACTTTGGCCCGGCGTTTTATTGACCTTGTTCAAGGTGAATCTTCAGTGACAGACTATGTCGCATCTTTTGAATCTCTGTCCAAATACGGGGTTGAGTACATTAATACCCCATTGAAGAAAAATCAGAGATTTGTCTATGGCTTGAATAAGAACCTTAAGAAGCCATTACTTCTGAAACTTGAAGTTTCATTTGATCAGCTTATTGATATCGCTCTTCGTCTTGAAGAGGCCGATAAAGAGTGTGATGTTGAAGTTGTGGATGCCAAACAAAACTTCAACAACAACAAGAAAAGGCCTATTAAATTAAAAGGCCCCATTCCCAACAAGAAAGGGAGGCAAGAAACCTCGGTAGCAAAAGTTCCTACCTCAAGTCGTGGGCAATGCTACAATTGTGGTTCTACAGACCACTATGCAAGGGAGTGTCCGAAACCTCTTTATTGTCGCTATTGCAAAAATTCGGGTCACCATATAACTGCATGTCCCATACTTCAAAGTAGGAAGGAGGGAAAGCTCAATTTAGTGCAAGCTCCCGGTAACACTTCTCGTGGTCAAGGTATTTCTCATTCAATCCTTGATGAAATTTGCTTTGTGATTATTTTGTTCATGTTCTTTTTGATATGGGTTCCATCTGACTATTTTATATCAAAAGAACTTGTTGATTCTTTTTCTTTAAACATTTTGGGCTTGATGACTTCTTTGAGAATTGTGAATCCGGATGGTAGATCCGCAACACATAATTTGTCTTTATTGATGTCGAAATTATTTTATGTGATTTTTCTGTCCGAGCCGATTTTTACTTAGGTTTCGGAATTTACTTTTGTAAGGATTGGCTTAATTATTATGAGACCATATCCTTTGTCCGGTGTGGACTATTCATCTTTGACATTTTCAATCTGTTAAGCAGATTTCTATTTTTCCTTTATGATTTTGATTCCAATTTGATGGCATCACTTTATTCGTTAAGCCCACTTATAAGAAAAGTGTTATTTCTCTCATTCATGTAGTTTGAAAAATTTTCCAGTATTTTTGAGCTTGTCTTAGGATTATCACCTAAGTAATCTTTTGTGTGGTGCTAAGGTATTTTCAGTTTGACCTTAGCACCGGTTTTCATTTGCTACGAGTTGCAGAAGTTAGCATTTCACTTACCGCATTCCGCACTTGTTATGATTCCTATGAATGAATTATTATGTCATTCAATTTGTCCAGCTTATTTCATCCATTTTAGGTATCGAGTATTCTATGAACATCTCGATAAGTCCATTCTGGTATTTATTGATCTCGGATGAAAATAGAAATTTAAGATTTTGAAAATCTTTTTCATAAGATTTATTTGTAAGTACAATTTGATTTTTTTTTGTTCTTAAAACGAACAAAGAATATTCTTAGAAGTTTTTGAGAAACTTACTTATCCTATAGAATATGATTTTGTGATTGTATTGCCCATTTAGTGTTTTAAGAATTCTGGTCGATGCGCTTGATCAACGTTATCGATAGGAATCTCCTAAACGCTTTGATGAGACAGTCAAACATGATATATTGACTTGTAAATATGTAAATTTTTGTAGAAAGATTATTACATAAAAATAAAAATGTAATTTTGAAAGTTTTAACTTTTCAGGAAAGAAGAATTATTGAAAAGAAATTCTTTCTTTTCGATACTCTTGTTCTTGTGATTCCCGTGGGGAACCAAGACTTTGCTATTTGTACCGATAGTAGTCGTATTGGTTTGGATGCCATTCTCTTGCAAATGGGAACGTGCTATCACTTGTGCTTCTAAATCGTTATAGCTTATCGAGACTAGATATGCCGCTCATGATCTAGTGCTCGCGGCTATTGTTTTTACTTTTGGAATTTGGCATCATCATATTTGGATGAGAAATTTGTTCTCCACCTCGATCATAAATCTTTGAAATATTTATTTCTCATAAGGAACTTAATTTGCGTCAACCTCGTTGGCTCGAGATTCCTTGTATCTTATGATCGTTTTACCAAGTTCATCGTGCGTTTTGACGTACTTCGTTTTATTGAGTTTCATCTCACCACTTCTATAGACTAGTGTCCGATGTTCTTTTAAGGTGTTCGGTTCATCGGATGTACTGTTATTATACTACATCGATGTTCCGTCTTATCTGGATCAATGGATGTACCATTATTTTAGTACATCGTTGTTCCATTTTATCGGTTCATTGGACGTACCGTTTTTGTACTACGTCGGTGTTCCGAAATTATTCGGGCTTTGGTTCATTGGGCGTACCATTATTGTACTACGCTGATATTCCAAATTATTTGAGTTTCTAGTTTCTCGGGCGTACTGTTATTATACTACGTCGTTGCACCGGCTCAATTTTCTGCTATTCTTGACGTTCTCTACGTCTTTTATCTACGGAAATGCCTTAGGGATTCCGGTTTTTATTATTGAGCCCGGTGATATTGTAGTAATTAAAGTTTCACCAGATTTGATTTATGAGAAACATCCCATTCGCATCATTGCTTCGGGGGTTGAGCGCCTTCGGATTAAAGATGTTCTTCTTGTGAGAGTTCAATGGTTCTCAAATCCTTGGGATTACTCTTGGGAATCTAGAGAATTCATCGAGCGATCCCGTTCGTGCTAACTCTTTCGTGCTCTTTATGGTGAACTTCTTATTTCAATTTTCTTTTGTGTTGATATGCTTTTATGGTTGTTATTCTTTATTTTCTTCTTAAGTATTGCCAGGATGCATTTTCTTTAAGGAGGGGAGTCTGTAACAACCCGCATATTTATCGATTTTATATTTAAATATTTTATTTAAATATTTTAACGTTTGTCGGATTTTGGTCCAAAAAGCTACTTTTTGAAAACAGTCGAATTTGGACTCGAGACCAACCCCATTGAGTTCAAAATGACGTTTGCGTTCTTTTTAAGTGTAAACTTTGATATGTTTGGAGTTAGTGAAATTTTGATGCTTTTCACTTAGGGCCTTTGTTTAGGTTTCAGCCCATTAACCCCATTTTTCAACCTAGCTCCAACCCTCTTCTCTTCATTCCTTCATAATTTCCTAATACATTCAAGCTTCATCAAAAATGGTGGAAGAGAAAAAGAATTAGGAAATCCTAAGCCCTAGTTTCCATTAGCAAATCCATCTTCTAGCTCCAAACTCAAGAGAACCCATTGGTAAGCTTTCTCATCATCTTCTCCAACTCATTCTCTCTTTGATTTCAGAAATTTCCTAAACCTAATTTAGGAAATGTTTCTCTTTTAAGCTTAGATTGAAGCTTCTTGAGTTGTTATTGAAGAGGAATTGATCTTAGCTTGTTTTTAAAGCTTCTCCTTCATTGATTTGGGTTCAAAGGTGAGATTTTTATCTCACATCTATGACTATAATTATCTTTGATTGTTAGGTATGAATTCCTAACACTTCTTCATGTGCATTAGCTTTTGGTTTGGATTGGTTTTGTGAATATTCCAATTTTTGGGTTTTTAAGTCAAATTTGTGTGAAAATCCTTTTATGGGTGTTTGATCATGCTTTTGGTGATGCATCGAGGAGCATATAGGGCCGGGTTGCCTATTGGCATAAACCCTTAGAGCCATTGTTCGTCCGGTTGCTTTTTGGAAGAGTTTGCTCTTCATTTGGATAGGCTGAAAAACATCCCAGGCAAGATTCAGTCGACTGAAAAGTCTGCTCAGTCGACTGAACCTGGAAGCCGAAAGTTTCCAAGCATGATTCAGTCGACTGAATCCTCTGTTCAGTCGACTGAACCTGGAAACAGAAAGTTTCCTGAACCTGGAAAATTTCCAGGTACAGGGTCAGTCGACTGAAAACTCTGTTCAGTCGACTGAACCTGCTGTTTGATTCCATTTTGCCTTTTTGGATTGAATTTCCAATGTTAATCCATTCGTGTTTATTCCCTTTTGTTATTATCACTTATTATCGACTTTGATGACATTTTCTTCGTGATTTTTGGGAATGTCCATTTTGATGGATTCGGTATCGATTTCTTTGGATTTTATTCACGTGTTCAAAAGTGAATTTTAGTGATTGATTGTTCCTACAATCTTCTTTGTGATTTATCACTTTAAAAATATAAAGGTTTCAATACTAGTGGTAAATATCAAAATTCTTCCATCAAAACGATTTCAACACTATTTTATTACAAGGCTCGTTTTCTTAAACCATTTTCCAATCTATTAGTATATACAAGCCTTTACCTCACTCGTATGAGAAATCTAATTAAACGACTTAGTAAAACGAGTGGTATGAAACACTTGCGTTTACTTCGTCGGTTAATTCTTGGACTTGTTCGATTGAATCTCTTGTGACAATTTTATAGTGGAGATCTACAATTTGTTCGTAAATATTTAAGTTAAGCTAGTGGTTATGGGACATGAAGCTAAGCTCATATATTTACTAGCTTACTGTAATTGACACTTCTCTTTGATCATGACGATCATTTTATGGTTTAGACTAGCAATGTGCGATGTCTCTTTGTCTATGAGGAGGACTGTTCCTCATTTTATTGAGCTTCGTCTCATTTCTTGCATGGGTCGTACCTATTTAGGTGCGTCGATGTTTATTTATGCATGGGGTGTACCTTTCTAGGTGCATCGATGTTTATTTACTTCGTGGAGCAATCAGCTCAATAAGTCGGGACATGGGGCGTATCTTTCTAGTGTCGTCGATGTTCGTCTATGCATGGGGCGTATCTTTCTAGGTGCGTCAATGTTCGACTTTGCATGGGGTGTATCTTTCTAGGTGCATCGATGTTAGACATTACATGGGATATATCTTTCTAGGTGCATCGATGTTTATTTATGCATGGTATGTATCTTTCTAGGTGCATCGATGTTTATTTGTGCATGTGGCGTGTCTTTCTAGGTGTGTCGATGCTAGAGCATGGGGCGTATCTTTCTAGGTGCGTCGATGTTCGACTGTGCATGGGGCGTGTCTTTCTAGGTGCGTCGATGTCTAGTTTATGGGATTGGCCATCCTTTTATTGTGGTTTCTAGATTTCTATTTGATGATTTCTGGAATTTATGTTTCACCAGCTTTTACGATTGACAATGATATATATGTCATTTATTGTGGCTTGGTGAATGAAATTAGGAGTATGACATTCCTTTTTATCTTTGAGAAGATCTTTGCGATATTGATTAATCTTATTGATTTTTCAATTATTTATTTATCACAGCTTGGCATTGTGATTATTATACGTTTAGTCATATCTCTTATTCTATATCATTTCTTCTGATATTTATAGCTAGACTGATCCGTTTATTATTTTCTTCTTAAATAATACTCGGGTCAGACCGAGATGTTACAGGTGCTTCTGTTTGACTTCTCTTCTAGGGTTATCATATGATCTTTTGGCTAACTACTTAGATTAGTAGTTTATTTTGTTGTATACACTTGAGATATGGAGTCATAGATGTATTCTTTTGTATAGCACGTGTTGCTATTCTTTTGTATTATTTGAATCTTTTTGACCACTACTCTGATATACACTTTCATGTGTTGGTTATATATTCATATCTTCTTCCGCCTTTGTGATATGAATTGTCTGTGACTGATTTATATTATGTTTATTTCTATATTTGTTTCCGTAGATATTATAGCCACTGTGTAGTAGCTTTGAGTTTGTGTCGGTAGGTCGGATTTCCTTGTTGATAAAGAAATGCATGTTATACTATCCGGCATATTAATGCTCGCGCAAAGCAATTATACGGATGGTCGCTCCTCAACAGCCTTATTCTCCGTGCTAGTTGACAGCATTCACCGTAATGTCCTTGGCTAGCGTGGGTATAGAGGTCGGGCGTCACATGGAACTTGAATTGGTTAAATGAAGTCGAATACCAATTTAATGTGGCAAATGTTTAGTTTGCAAATTAATTATGAAATGAGTATTCGATGTAACCAACATGAAATGTTCCAATATAAATAAATGGATTCAAATAAAATGAATGAGAATATAGAATGCAAAATAAATTGAACAGAATCAATTAAAATGAAATCAATTAAGTATGGATTGAATTGGTATCAATTCAAATTAGTTATAAACTGAAGTAAATATTATTTTAAGTAAATATCACTGAAATTGCATAAAAGTAATTATCGTTTGACGTAAACGAGATTATATAAATTCTATGGGTTAACAGAAGCGAATAAAATTGGTTTTTGAATCAACTGTAATAAATATGGCTTGTTTGGATGAAAAATAAATAGAATGTAAGCAATGAAGTGTAAATGAATTCAGCTTGGATTGTTGGTGAATTAAGTGTAATTGGAAGTGTAGTCGAATAAAATAGAATTGGATTATAACAATGATGGATTGAATTGGTGGATAAAAAACCAAGTAGACATAAATTTAAAACCTTCCTTGTTATTGATAGAAATAAATTCAGAATGAATTAAGTATGGAAGTTTGGAGTTTAAAGAAATGTCTGAATAATTTAATTAAATTAGTAAATGAGATTGGTTTGATAATTGGAAATCAAATTAAGAATTTAAATTAGAGAGTTCTTATAAGTTCTAAAGTTGAAACTTCTTGAAGGAAACAAATAACTGAAGTAATATTTGGATAAAAGGCTTGACTTAAGTAAATTTGAGATATGGTGGTGCCGAGTTTTATGAAATGATTTGAAATAAAACTTGTTTGTTAAATGAAATTAGTAATTGAGTTAATTAACTTAAGTTATATTAATGAGAATTTGACTTGGAATAAAATGGGAGTTAGATTGCTTTTGGGAATCAATTCAATTTAAATGAGTTTGTTTGGACTTAAAATGAATTTAAGTTAAGTAAGGGAGTTGTGAAATCATTTGAATTGAATAGGATGGTTTGAATATTGTTTGGAAACATTCAAAATAAGGGTCGAAATATTTCATATGTGCTTATGGAAGTATATAATATGCACTGTTTATAGAATCCATGTTTTAGTTATTTATAATAAAGTGAAATGTTAATAAACTTTGTATATTTGACACTGATATGTTTAAATTGAGTAAGCACAGGTACAGGAGAGCCGTATGGCTGGATTTGATCACGTAAAATGCTAAATAAATAACCGCTTTGCTTTAAAAGCTAAATAAGGTACGCCTACGCAATACAAATAGGAAATATGAACGGTTTTTCTGTTTTCCGACTGTGTGGGTCCATGTATATATATTTTTATCTCTTGTCAAATTGCAAAAGCTCCTCCATACAAAGGAGACTGCCAAAAAAATTCGAAAATTTTGGGAGTTAGATTTTTTTTTGAATCTTTTGAAAATTTCCACCAACGACAAATGGTTTAAACTTGTTAAGCAAATAGAATTATAATTGAATGTTGAAACCTAATTTAAATTGTATAAGTAAAGTGTGATGAACTGAAGAATTGTTCAAAGAAACTAAAAGAGGGAAAAGTTTGCAAACTAACTTTTATTTGAGATATAAAAATAAATTGGTAAGTAAAACGAATAAGGGAAATGGTTAATTAAATATGGATTGAGATAGGGTGAATCAAAATTCGATATTCAAAATTTGGAAATGAATTGAATTCAAGTAAAATTGGGAAGAAGTATTTATATTTGAAATTAATTAATAAGGTGATGAAAATTGAAATTTTTATGGAATTGTACAGGCAAATTGAATAAAATAAATATAAACTCCAATAATGAAGTGAAAACAAATTTATGAAAGAAGTGTATAAAATAATTATATTAAACATAAGAAATGAATGGTGAGATTCTTAAGTAAAATGGTATTGAGGAAAATTATTCCAAGTGAATAATTGAATGAAAATTTAATTGAAGTTGTGACAAGGGAAAGTGAGAATAAGTGAATAACAATCAAAATAAATGTGAATAAAAAGGAAATTGATATAGTTGATAATCAGTTGGGGCAAATATGTAGGATGTACGTATATTATTTTATTCGCATAGCTATTTGATCCAGATTTCGAGCACAGAATTTCGAGATAGTTATATCGATCCGAGTTAGGATTTTTCACTCAATTTTTAACGGGGAACCTAGATATGGAGTTTTGATTGATTCTATAAATTCTCTATCATCGTTATGACTATACAAGGAGAATGACGGTTTCTAATCAGGAAACCAGATCTGAGTCCGCACTAGGAAGTCGGGTGGACGATACTAGTTCAGAAGTGAAATTGTGTGATCGAATGAGTGATCGGATTCAGTATTGCTTACAAATGATATAGGTACATCGTACGGGCTTAAGTAAAACAAATATTGGAAATGTATAAAAGAAGTCAATAAAATGTTTTTGAATGTTGTGATTGGATATTATTGCTAAAACAGGATATGCAGGCATGAAAAAGGGAAAAAAGAATTGGTTTTGATTTCAGATAATAAATTAGAATTGCTCGACAAAAAGGTATGTGTTTAAAACTCTATATGAAATTTGATTGGGTTTTTGGATCTAGCCACTTGGCCTTTTGTTTTCTTTTGGATTTCGGAGGCCGTAGAGCCATTTTGTAGTTGTACCGAGCTAGCCGCGCAAAGGAGACGCTGGCGAAATTTTTCGGAAATTTAGAGAGTTGGAATTTTTTTGAGAAAATGCTAATGATTTTAAATTTGATTTAAAATTGAAATTTGAATGATTGAGTAAGTAATATTGTTTGAAACTATGGGAAAGTTGGGAAAGATTAGTAAGAATGGTAATGGGTCTTTTATAAAAAGATAGTGGATAGGATGTTGAATAGTTTGGTTTGGAAAATAGTAATGGGTATTGGATCATTCTTCCTAACTGGTAATTTCGGGGACGAAATTCTTTTAAGGGGGGAGGAATGTGACAACCCGGAATTTTTAAGCATTTAAAATCGAAATATTTAAATTATTTGAAATATTTAAAAGTTAATTTTGAAGTTGAATTTCAAATATAAATATTTATTGGATAATTAATTTTTGAATTTAATTATAGGAAATTGGGTAAATTATTGAATTTGGAGTTTTATGTCTGTTAAAAATAATTTCAAGGCTTGGAAAATCTACTTTAATAATATAGAAGGCGATAAAACATTTAAAAATTGAATTTAAAGGTGTTTTGTTCAGGTTTTAAAATTTTATCGTTTAAATTGAATTTAAAAATAGCCGTCCGGGGCACAGCCTCGGAATTCGACGAAACCAGTTCCATGGGATCCGTAATATTATATTATTATCGGATTTCCAGTTTCGTAACGTTTGGAGTTGTGCTGTGATCGCACGGTAAGTAAACGCGGTGGTAAATTTTATCAAAAATTAAATATAATATATGGTTTGACCAGTCAGTCGAAATAATTTCACGTCAAAACTTTTTCCCCTTCTTTGCTATCACTGTGGCTAACCTTCTCCAGTACGAATTCCCACCTTTATATCACGTCTTCTTTCTTTTCATATTCACAAGCCTGAGAATGAAAAGCAAATTTTATGGAGCATCTCAAATTGATGGATGAAGTTTTATCGTCAATTTATTTCCTGTTTGTAACAACCCGCATATTTATCGAGTTTACATTTAAATATTTTTATTTAAATATTAAATCGTTAATCGGATTTTGGTCCCAAAAACTACTTTTTGCAAACGGTCAAATTAGGACTCGAGACCACTTCCATTGAGTTCGAAATGTCGTTTACAACTTTTTAAGTATAAACATCGATAGGTTTGGAGTTAGTGAAATTTCACTAACTTTTCCCGCTTTGGACTTTGGGTTAGTTTAGCCTATTAAGCCCAAGTTCCAACCCTCTTCTCCTCACTCTTCATAAATTTCCTAACTAACTCAAGCTTTAGCATTAATGGTGAAGAGAATGGGAAATTAAAACTCCAAGCTCAAATTCAATTGCAACTCCATCATTCAACTCCAAATTCAAGTAGAAGATATTGGATTCAAGCTTTGGATTGCTTCTCCTTGCTTTCAAGCTTCATCTTCATAAATTTTAGTGCAAAGGTGAGATTTTTATCTCACAATTCTAGTCTATAACTATATTGGACTGTTGGGAATGATTCCCTATCACTTTAGCATGCATATTTGCTTTTGGTTTGGATTGGATTGGCGAAAAACTCCGATTTTTGGTGTTTGGGAGAAATTTCTGCATTTAGGTCGTTCTGGCCGTTTTTAGCTCGCTCGGAGTTAGGTCGTGTGGACCTTAGGTCGTAGGTCGCGTACGAGTTAACCCCTAGGTCGTTCTGGCCATTTTCGTGTTTTCGGAGTTAGGTCGCTCAGGACCTTAGGTCGTAGGTCGTATGGCCGTTAGGTCGCTCTGCTTTGGCTCTGGCCATTTTTGCTCACTCGCAGTTAGGTCGCTCACGACCTAGGACTTAGGTCGCTCGCGAGTTAGTACCATAGGTCGCTGGGCCATCTAAATGCTTGTTCGGTGTTAGGCCATAGGTCGTATGGACCTTAGGTCGTAGGTCGCTCGGTCTCTCTCACTTCGCTAGGTCGCTAGCTCGTAGCTCGCAGCTCGCGTTTGAGCTTAGGTCGTAGGTCGTGGGTAGGTGGGTCGTAGGTCGCTCGCCTATATCCTATGGCCATTTCATCCCTTGGTCGCTCGCGAGTTAGTACCATAGGTCGCTGGGCCATCTAAATGTTTTTTCGGTGTTAGGCCATAGGTCGTATGGACCTTAGGTCGTAGGTCGCTCGGCCTTGTTTAGTGCTAGGTCGCTGGACCATTTAGGTCGTTCGACCCTTAGGTCGCGGGTTTTTAGGTCGTTAGGTCGTTAGACCGTTAACCCACTAGGTCGCATGACCTATAACCTGTTAGGTCGCTCGACCGTTTACTCCATTAGGTCGCCCAACCCTACTACAAGTATTAGGTCGTATGACCTTGTTCCACTAAGTCGCTCGACCCTTAGGTCGTAACACATTAGGTCGCACGCCTTTCACACCATTAAGTCGTGAGTTTAATTAGGTCGCTCGGCCTTAAAACGTTAGGTCGCTTGACCTGTGCTATTGTTAGGTCGCTTGGCCATTTCAGTTAGGTCGCATGACCATAGAGTTGCTCCAGTTAGGTCGCTTGACTCCTTAGACCCCTAGGTCGCAACCATTAGGTCGCTCGACCCTATTCCCCTTAGGTCGTTAGACCTCATTTTGTCTTCACTAGGTCGTACCGTTTTGGTCGGGGCGCTGCCCTGCACCCCGCGGGGGCGCTGCCCCCTGGACCCCCGCGACCTGACCGGGCAGGTCGAACCCCGTAAGCGGTGGCGTTGCCCCCGCACCCCCACCTTGGGGGGTTGCCACCCCCCCTGGACCCCCCCTCCGTAGGGGATCTTATCTGAAAAATATTGAGCTGATTTCCTTGGATTTTATTCGCATCTCCGTATGCGATCTTTGTGACTGATTGTTTCTACACTTGCTTATGTGTTTTGTCACTTTATAATATAAAGGTTTCAATACTAGTAGTAAATATCAAAACTCTTTTAACAAACAATTTCAACTCTATTTTTAATAACAAAGCTCTTTTCTTAAACCGTTTTCCAATCTATTAGTATATACAAGCCTTTACCTCACTCGGATGAGAAATCTAATTAAACGACTTAGTAAAACAAGTGGTATGAAACGCTTGCGTTCACTTCGTCGGTTAATTCTTGGACTTGTTCGATTGAACCTCTTGTGACAATTTTATTAGTGAAGATTTACAGTTTGTTCGTAAATATTTAAGTTAAGCAAGTGGTTATGGGACATGAAGCTAAACTTCTATATTTACTAGCTTAGTGTAATTGACACTTCTCGTTGATCTTGATGATCGCTTTATGAATTAGACTAGCAATTGCACGATGTCTCTTTCATTGCAAGGTTAGACTAGACACCACTTGTGTGATTCCATTCACACATACCTTTCTGCTTTTTGGTTAGTCTTGACCTCATTCTGTGTGATTCCACTCACACATGTGGGGTAGCTCCCCATGGTCTTCGGACCGTCATGTGATAGGCCTCTTTCCCTTTTTATGATTTCTGGATTTCTCGTGTTGATTTCTGGAATTTATGTCATTGACTTGTTATGAGTACAAGTTTAGGGTATGATGCCCCCTTCGAATCTTTGAGAAGATTCTTGTGATATTGATTATCTCTTATTGATTGATCTTCTGTTGATCATTATTTACATACTTATAGTGGTATGTCATTATGGATGTTTATGTTTATGCCATATCTTTTATGTTATATCATGTCATCTGATATTTATAGCTAGACTGATCCGTTTATTATTTTCTTAAATAATACTCGGATCAGACCGAGATGTTACAGGTGCTTCTGCTTGACTTCTTCCCAGGGATTCATCACTCCGACTTTTGGCTAACTGTTTAGATTAGCAGTTTTTGTTGTATACACTTGAGATATAGACTCATAGTTGTATTCTTTTGTATAGCACGTGTTGCTATTCTTTTGTATTATCGTGGATCTTATTGACCACTACTCTGATGTACACTTTCATGTGTTAGTTATATATTCATATCTTCTTCCGCCTTTGTGATATGGATATCTGTGACTGATTTGTGATATGATTATTTCTATGTTTGTTTCCGAAGATTATTTATAGCCACCGTGTGATAAGCAATTACATGGATGGTCGCTCCTCAACAGCCTTATTCTCCGTGCTAGTTGACAGCACTTCTCCGGAGTGTTCTTGGCTAGCGTGGGTATAGAGGTGGGGCGTCACACTGTTCCTCCCTCTATTCGATTTCTATAAATCGAAATAGCTGCACTTCCCTCCCTCCTCTCGTTCGTTTCCTCTTCAAATCGATTCTCAAAAAAAATTTGCCTGCGTTGTCTTCGTTCAAATCAGAATCGAATGAATACAAAGGAGGGTAGAATCACGGTCCTTATTATTTGAAACCGAATACGATCTTGGATCGAAATCGACTCGATGTCGAAGGGTATTCAAGCGACTCGTTCGTCAAGCCGAGATCTTCGCAGTGTCGTCTAGGTGTCGCGAGCTCGCAGGTGACTGAGGTCGCGTTGTCGTGTTGGGTGGTTGAAGTCGAGGGCTTGGTGATGGTCATGGTAGCGGCCGATGTTTAAGGAGGTGAGCGCAATGGCAACGTTCGCAATGATAGAGGGAGGGGTCCGCTTTGTTGGTGGCGTTGTGGGTCAGAAGGGATGTCGCGGTGGGCGATTTATGGTTCACAAAAATCTCAGCCTGATTTCTTGGTAAGGCTGATGATTTAATTTATGAATTTTAGTTTTTTTTTTTTAAAAAAAAAGAGTAAAGTTAAACACAGAAGTTTTATTTAGTCAGGGGTTATTATTTATACATAAGTTTTAGAAGAAAGGATTGTAAATATTTAAAACTTTTATAAGATTTCAAATAAATTTTAATTTCCATGTTTTTTTAAAACTTTTGGAGTTGGTGAATAAGTGATAAATTAAATTATTGGTTATTTTGATTACGAAGATAATTTATTAATGGAATTTAGCTAAAATAAATTTATTAGTTTAAAACCAAAAATTTAGTTTAAATTAAGTTGTTGGCCAATTTAATTTATTAAATAGTAAATCATTGTAGATTATCTCGACTATTGATAAAAATTATAAATGTTTATAAAAGGTCGAAATAGGAAGGAAACAAGTCGAGATGAAATGGACTTGCAAATCAATACAAAGGTGAGTTCATCTCACTCAGTTAATTTAAATTTAAATTTAAATGATGAAATTTAAGTAATTGTTTGAATGGTTAAATTAATGGATGTGCTATAGTATGGTATATTCTGGAATTGGCATATTATTTTGTGCTAACATCTATGGATGCAGGGAGAGCAGGTTGGAGGGATCCAACTGGATTCCTCAAAATATTTAATTTTGTTTAATTATTCTGTGATATGATTTTTGATATCCTACAATGAACTATATGAATAATTGGATGTTATGGTTTGGTTGGACCTATTTGGATATGCTGAGTTATCAAAATCTCTAGAATGGAATTTATGAAAAGAAATAAAAGAGTAAATTTTTAGGTAAAATAATTCTAGTGAACTGGAATAAATTAATAATGAATTGAAAATAAAATAAAATAAAAGCGATTGCAAAATTCTAACAAATTTGGGATAAGAGGATTTTGAATTAATAGGGGGTATAATAATTTGTGAAGCTTAAGTGATATTATTTGAAAGAATAAAGAATTTATTTTTAAATTTAAGGATTAAATTTAATTTAGTGATGAAGAAGGAATTTTGGAAATCTGAAATTGATATTCTCAGTTAAAAGGGTTTTTACTCAAAATAAGGAAATAAAATCTGAAAGTTAATGAAATTTGAATAAATAAAGTAAGAGAAGGAATTTATTTCAAAGTAAAGTAAAATTGGGAATCAATTGCAAATTAATTAAGTGTTTGGGTTTTGAAATTTAAAAAGAAGTGAAATTTTGGGAATTTATAAACTGGGTTTATAAAGTGAAATAAAATGTCGGTGGATATTTTAAATATATAAATTCACGGTAAGGATTTATTAAAGGAATGAGAATTTGTTTAAAAATAAATGGCGGTTTATTTTTAAGAGATGTGAAAGAGAAGAGTATTTCCTTGGATAGCCAAGTATGGTTTTCAAAGAAGTTTTAAAAATAAATTAAAGGTTTTAATATTGTTTTAAAAAGGATGTTTTGGAAAGTTTATTATTTCTAAATGTTAATTTTTAAAGTAAGTATATTTTTCCCAAATCTATTATTGTAATAACCTTATAAAGTAACTTGGTATTGTGTTTAAAAGAGGAAATTTAGTTTATATTTTATAAAGTGTTTTATATAAAATATTCCTAAAGTGTATATATATATATATATTTTAATAAAATATTTAAAGTGGTTGTAATTTTAATGTTACAAAGTATATCTTATAAAAAATGCTTTTAAGTTATTTAAATCTTAAGTGTTTTGTACTTGGTGTTCCAATGGAAATAATTAATTGGGAATGTATTCTGTGAGAGGAAACTGGATTGAAACTGTTTTCAAAAGGGTTTGAAAAGTGGAAATTTGTCTTGTGAAGATATTTTTGGGATTAATAAATAATTTGTGAAATTATTTATTGGTTTATGGTTGTTTGTGAATATTAATTGATAGTTAAATAACCGACTATCAATATTGGCCAAATGCGCTGATCGTTTCGAAGAGACCGGGGTCGAGAATAATTTCTCGAAAACCACTTCGATACGATTTGTATGTTTCGTGGGGAAACGAGTTTGGATTCGAAGATGGAGCAGTGAAGTGCAAGGGGTAGTCGCTACTAATCCTAAGGATATTTCCGAAATGGATGTAGTAGGAATAGTGCCTTCGGTTCCGTTCGAACCCGGGACGGACTTGTATGGATGAATGCTTGCGAAACATCGTCAGGTGGACGATGGGCATTCTATTGGATATGTTTTTAAAAAGGTCGCTTAGCCTCAACCCTCATCATATGGGAATGACTGAAAATCAAGGGTTATGCAGCAAGGCTAAGTGGGTAGCACCCAAGAAGGGTGAGGTCATTCCTTTCTAGATGTCCCTTTTTGTTTCGGCTTAGTGGGCGGTTGCTGATCCCAACCGCGGGGTGATCTCACTCGGGATTATCCAGTAAGGGGTAGTCTCGGTCTTGTGTTGTAGGGGAGCGGGCGTACTCCTCGGTACGGTGATCTAGGCCCGTACTGTGACAGGTAGTACCCCAGTGCCTAGTTATTAGTTGGAAATCCATTCTTCCTACTAGCCTTGTGTGAGTTTTGTTTGTATTACCCACTTTGTGGCTAGTTGCTGGTATTTTATAATGTAACAATTTCGGTTATTTTATAAGTATTTGTAGATAGACCCTATTATAATATCAAAAGATTTCCATAAAAAAATGTTTTAGCTATTGTATTGCAAAAACCCGACATGTTTATTTATGGCGTAGTCTTACGAGATGCTTTTGTTTTTAAAGGATTTTTGAAACTTTAATAATCAATTGGGTGTGATTTTATCACGCTGGTATTCCAGACTGACCCGGGTGTTATTTAACTGTAATGCTCGGGTCAGACCGAGTATTATAGAATACAGGAAATGCCGTGGAACTCAGGAGACGAGCAGGATAATGATACGTACTCCCGTATTTGTTTATGTATATACTCCGCTGTGTTGAGTAGTTGTGTATCCAATTGTATGATATTGTTGAGTTGTGATCGATGTACTCTGATGATTTAATATGTAAACAGATACATTTACTTTTGAGTAAAGTTTATTTACTATCTATTATATTTTATTCCGCTACGATGGTTAGATTCTGATGTTGTTTTTTTTCTATTCTCTTCTTCTACCTCTTCTTCTTTAACCCAAATGGTTCGTATTTCTGTGCAACTAGAGTTGATTGTTGTAGAATAGTGTGGACTCAAGGGGTATGCATTTGCGGGTCGTTACAAGTGAAATGTTATTAATTTCATATGTTTGGTACTAATGTTTAATTTAACTAAGTACAGGTACCGGAAGATGTATTGCTTGACTTTGATTGCTCATATTGCAGAAAAATAAATAAGCCGCTTGCTTAAAAATGCTGAAATAACGTACATTTTCGGATTAAATACTACAAAACATAAAATATTGTTATATATTTTATTTTTCGACCAGGTGGGTCGATGTATATATATTTATGTCTCTAGTCATATTGCAAAAGGTCCTCCGTACAAAGGAGACTCTGCCAAAAAAAATCGGAAATTTAGGGTGTTGGAAAATTTTTGAAAATTTTTGGGAAATTTTTGTTAATGACAAATTGAAATTGAAAAAAAGGGTTTTAGAATTAGAATTGGAAACTAATTGTTTTGGTTAGAACAAATGGGATTTGAAAAGGGGAATGTTGAGTTTAACTAAGGAAGGTTTGGAAAATAAATTAATGGGGTTGGAGCATTCGTTTGCCCTAGCAATATCGGGGACGAAATTCTTTTAAGCGGGGAGGAATGTAATGACCCGTATTTTTCGACGATTGATTTCGAATATTTAAATGGTTTTAAATATTTAATTTTAATTAAAGATTTATTTTGAATATGAAAATTTGTTGTTCTTATTTATATAATTAATTCAGAATTTAAAAATAGCGATTTATTGGATAATTTAATTATTGAATTTAATAATTAAATATTAGTTAAATTATTGGTTAAATTATTGTATCTTGAGTTTTAAGCTCGATAAAAATAATTGAAAGGCTTGTAAAATTTATATTAATAATAATGCAGACAATAAAAGCTTTAAAATTGAATTTAGAAGTGATCTGTTGAATTTAAAAAAAAAACTGGTTGAATAAATTGACATTTAAAAATAGCGATCCGGGGCTTAGTCTTAGAATTCGACGAAAGAAGTTCCATTGGATCCTAATAGAGTATTATTATTCGATTTCAAATTTCATAGATTTTGGGGTTATCATTTGGTTATACGGGATACAAAAGCGTGGAAATTAAAATCATAATTCAGCATAATAGTTGAGTCCAAAAATCTATCTTCTCCACACGATCGTATTAGGAATTGAAACCTTTTCCATTTGCGTTCGGAATAGGGGTATAATGATGGCATGCCTCAACAGAAGTTCGAGATTTCCCCTTTGTATGTATACAAGACGAGATGTTATAATTACACTTATATATATATATATATATATATATATATATATATATATATATATATATCTTCGGAATCAAAATCAAACCACGTCAGCTGTTATTTACGGTTAAATCACGTCCTACTTATTCCCTTCAATCAGTCCCAAATTGAATTCATTCTAAACATGCTACCCCCGTTTCTCCTCCAAAAACGCTTCCCGTTCTTTTCAAATTTGCATGTCCCCTTTTTCCTTTTCCAGGTACGAAACCAAATCGAAGAAAAAATAAAAATAATGGTCGGGCCTAATTCGCCTATTTTCCTTCTTCTTCCTGTTCGAAAATCGTATGTACTCGAGTTCTTTCCTCCTCATATTCTAAGCAGCAAAACGAGCCTCATTCTTTAAATAAAAAATAAAAAATCATCATCAATCGTGAGTGCCGATCAAGGTGATTTTGAGCATGAAGGGTGGTGTTTTCGAGAAAGCGAAGAAATGGATGCATGTTGATGTCAGGATGACTGGGACGACGATGTTGAGGGAGGTGCCGAGTTTGGAAGAGGATCCTGGAGGAAGAAGAGGCGCATCAAGTGATGTGAGGTGCGGTTTCTTCGCGAGAAGTACAAGTCGCGAGGCATGGTTGAGCATGCGATGTCCAGGTTGTTCGGTGAATTTCTGGTCGGCAATTTAGGGCTTGGGCTCAAAATATTAACAGAGGGAACACGAGGATAGAAGGGGCAATGAGGTATATGCAGTTTTGTGTTGTTTTAATTTAATTTAATAAATATTATGGATTAGAAAAAATATGCATATTTTTAACTTACTGGTTAATTTTGAAATAGGTATTATGTGATTAGGATATATAAATCATATTATAAATTGAATATTTACAAATCCATAAATTGTTTATGCGAGGTCAAAAATCTAAAAAATCAAGTCGAAATTGAAGTGGATTGCAAACAAAAATATAGGTGAGTTAATCTCACTTAAATTTGGATTTCTGGTTAATTTTAAATAGTTGAAATAAATTATTGATCGATCAATTAAATTGATAACTATTTTCAGTCTAAATGTGTTATTTTATATAGTGTGTGTGTGTTTATATATATATATATATGGAGCGATTGATTCTCACACATTATAGCGGATGAGACCCTATGCGCCCGCAAACTAGCGGATGACCTTATATACCGTGATATCCCCCTCGAAGTGGGATTGGTATTTTTACATTGAATTAACATCAGCGGATGCAGGGAAATAAGTTGGAGGGATTCAACTGGATTTGTCAAATTTATTGTTTATTTTTCATATTTAGTGATATATGATTTGTGTAGAACAATCTATTATAGAATATTGTAGTGATTGAAATTATTGGATGTTATCGTAGTACTGGCCTAGGTATTGATGGATTTTAAAACTATAAATATATTTTCTTTAAAAATTTATAGGATTGAAGGAAAGTTGATAATAAAATATGTATATTGGAATTGGAGTAATTTTAAAGAAATTTAAATAGAAAAATATAATTGATTTGTCTATACTTAACTATTGCGGATAAATAAATAGAGATTTTTAAAATGAATTATATAAAAGAATTTATAACCGATATTCTTGAAATTTAAAAAGGAGTTGGAATCAATATTGAAAATAAATTGGAGGTATTAATGGAATTTATAAGAAATTTTTTTATATAACGGATTTTTATAAACAGATTTGTTTTTATAAACAGGTGAAAACCAAAGGGGGTTATAAAATTTATCGAACGATGTTTAAAATAAAGGAATTCGATATCGGATGCTATTGGAATAAATTCATAGGGTAAATTTATATTGGAATATGGAAACAGGGTTGAGAAAAATAATAGATTCTATTTTCGAAATGGAAATGGTTAGGGAAGCAAAATATAAATCAAGATGTTGTGAATCGAGAGGAAGTCCTAATTAAAATTAGTTACTGAGATTTTAAAAAAGCATGTTTTAAATTTTAAGAAGTGAATTTGTTTAAAAGGATAATTTTATTATTTTAAAACTATGGGATTTTAAATTAGTCGAGATTGAAATACTTGTAAGTCGATTTTTAAATATGAAGTATTTATTTTCAGTAAATTCTAACTTCTGAAATCAGCTTTGAAAATTTATTTATTTAACTAAAAATAAGTTACTTATGTTTATAAAAGTGTTTTCGATATTTTAAATAATTATTTGAACATGCGTTAAAAATAAATTATTTTTCTTTAAAATACTTATTTTATATATAAATTAGAATTTAAAGTGATTGAAATGATTATTTTATAAATTCTCTTGAGATTTGGAAAAGGGGTTTATAAAGAATATGTTGAGGAGAGAAAATTTAAACTGGAATTCCAAAGTTTTTTTTAAGAATAAGTCACGGAATAATTCTCTGAAAATGTTAATATTGAAAGGATTTGGAAAACAAGACTAGTAATAGTTTCCTAAGTATAGAAATTTTGAAATATTTCTTGGTGTTTAGATGTCGGAAGGATCCTGTTACAGATTTTAGTATTTGAAAATTTGTTTTCAAATGTTGAGAGGAATTTGTATATCTTTTAAAGATATCTTAGAAGTAGATATCTTAGAAAATTTTATATTAAGGCCAGATGATTTCTTATGGACGTTAATTTGATAGTTAAATAACCTACTATCAATATTGGCCAATTTCGTTAATCATTTCGAAGAGACCGGGATCGGATGTAATTATCCGAAAACCACTTCAATCCGCTTTGAACATAAAGAATGAATAACGTGAAGTTAATGTAGACGGTGATTCGATTTGTCCAGACCCAGGACAACTTGTATGGATGAATGCTATCAGAACATCGTCATTGGAGAACTATGAGCATTCTAAGTGAATGTGTTCTTTAAAAGGTAACGCTTAGCCTCAAGCCTCATCAACTGCGGAATGACTAAAACATGGGAGATGCATCAAGGCTAAGTGGGTAGCATCTAAGTAGGGTAAGGTTACCCCTATCTAGAGTCCCTTTTATTTCGGTTGTGTGGCAGTTGCTGATCCCAACCGCAGGGTTATCTTATTCGGGCTATCTAGTTTAAGGAGTATTCCGGTCTTGTGTAGCAGGGGATCCTGGAGTAGTCCGTAGTACATTGTTCTAGTGGTGTACTGTGACGGGCGGTCCAATAAGCGCTGTACGGTTGTGACTGTGCCCAACTTTGCTAGAACGTGAAATGCGAGCATTTCAGCTATATTATATTTACTTTCTTTAGACACCATTATAATATCAAATAGATTTGATAAAAATGTTTTGGTTATCGTAAGGTAAATACCCGTGTGTTTATTTTTGACATGGTCTTACGAGATACCTTTATTTTCAAAGGATTTTTAAAAAGCTAATAATTCAATTTGAGTGTGTTTCTCATGCTGGTTTTCTACACTGACTCGGGTGTTATTTCATTATAATGCCCGGGTCAGACAAAGCATTACAGATTCAGGATAGGATGCTACGGAGCTCAAGGAGCAAGCTGGATGGCAAGGCGTACTTCCGTACTTGATTATTATTCCTCTGTGTAAGGACAAGTTATTAAACTTTCCAGATTTGATGTATTGGATTGTTGTACTCTGAAAATGGTATGTATATTAACAATGCAGATCTTGTATTTAAAATGTGTTAATACATATTATATTTTGTTCCGCTGCGATTGTGAGACTCTGTGTTGTGCTATTTTCTTTTCTTCTACCTTTTTCTTCTTCACTCCTAATGACCTGATATTGATGGCACTCGACTGCTCGGCATTTTACATAGTGGAGTATTGATGTCAATTTTCGAGGGTCAAAAATCCTGTTTGTGACAATAGAGAATAATGAAAAGTTATCGAAAGTAATATGAGATTCAAAACACATCAATTTTCCATAAATATACATTGAAAAGAGATAATGAACAAACATAGATCTAAATCAAAACAATACAATAAATATGTTTTACTCAAAGTACCCATAAGCCATATTCAATTTCAATATAGTAAAATGAGTATTTAATCATGAGGTGAACCATAGAAAATCTAATTATATCAATCATATAAATACATCGGTTGATTTAAATAAGAATATACCTTGGGATATAGACAATAAATCATACCTTGAACAATGAATCGAAGCACCTAGATTTAGAAATCAACCTTAGGATTTTGCAAGGATCAAGAGGGGTAAACCACTTTTAATGAAATAATATTATTTGTATTTATTTTGGGATATCTTTAGCTATGGGAGCTTTTTAAGTTTTTGGCCATTAGAAAGGTTGAATAGAATAATTTTTTTACAGAATGGAATGAATACAAAAGGTAATGTAAATAATGAAATAAAGACCCTGAGAACCACATTAACAATGAGTATTACTAGGTAATATTGTCCGCTAATGTGGAGAATAAGGCTAGTTAGTATCGACCAACTATAGCTTTGTCTTAAACATCTATTAAATACATCGATTTAGTGCTCTAATTTTTTTCCTTCCTCAAGTGGATTGACATATTCAATAAATGCTTAATAAAAAATACAGTGGCTAATGGATTTATCAGAACAAAATATAACAACAATATGTACAACACATCACAGAATAGCAGTCAAACATATATATGTACATGCATACACATATACATAGATACATCCCAGTACAATACAAAATGATACATCAAAAGTAGTACAGGACCATACAATACATGTAACGACCCAGAATTTTTGATAATTTAAAAATTGGATATTTAGTTGAATTTAAATATTAATAAATGAAATTCTTAAGTCGAATAATTTTATTTCGAATTTCTGGATTTAATTGGACAATTAAATCGATAATTTAATAAGTTAAATTCCAGAAATAATTAAAAATCAAGTTAATATGATTGAAAATGATTTGGAAAATTTTGTTACATCATATTGGGGTTATAGAAATGTTACAGAACTTTTAAAATTGAATTTGGAGTTAATATGTGAAAATTGAATATTTTAATATTTAATTATCGACTGAAAAATAGCCAATTTTTGAACAGTCTCAGAATTGAACAATACCAGTTCCATTGGATCCGTAATAGTTAGTTATTATCGGATTTCAATTTTCGTAGCAATCGGAGTTGTCATTTGACCGCGGCAGCTTGAAACGCATCGAAATCGTTTTAATATTAATTTAGCGAGTTAAAATAGCCATTTTTCAAAAAGTCTCGGATTTCGACGAAACCAGTTTCATCGGATCCATAATGTGATATTATTGTAAGGTTTAAAATTTCAAGTCGATTGGATTTACCGTTTGTCCGGTACAAATTAAAACGTATCGAAATCGGTTTAAATCGGTTTAATTTAAATTGATCGTTTATAGCCGTATCTCGCACAGATGATCGAATTAGCTTCCGAAACCTATTCCATTGTGTCCGGAACATGGAAAACCCCCAAGATCGCCTGTCGGAACGCGTAGTTTGGTGGTCGTTTGCATAAACTGTTAAAGTGAGAATTTTACTAATTAAATAATATAAAAACTATTATAATTATTCATTTTCTTCTAAACCCTAGTCCATTAGGGAGCCGGCCGCCACTTCCACCTTCTAATGGCCGAAATCCTCTCTACTTCTCCCTCAATTTTCTTCAAATCCACTCATCGAGTCAGCAAACTCCCAACTACAAAATTGAAGAGCATCAAGAGATCTACATATCCATACGGGAGTGATCGTTTTTAGTGGCACGGATTATTGACAATCGGAGCTGGAAGTCGCGCCATTCGCGTGCGTTTTCAAGGGGAGCGGGGCGACCGAATCTCTGGCCGAGGATGGAGCTTGTGTTGGTGAACGTTGTGGCATATTCTGATCGATCTCCGTTGGACCATGGGTGGAGCAATTTCAAACCCTAGGGGGCCGGCTTTTGGATTTCGCGAACGAAGGTTGATCGGGGAAGAAAGCAATGCGTGCGGCCTGGATTTCAAAAGCGAGATGGACGGCCGTGATTTAATTGTAGGGTTTAATATAAAATAAAAATGTTAATTAACACATATTTAAATTCGTGTATCTTTAAAATGTGATATCTCTTTCGTACGAGGTTGAAAAACTACGAATCAAAGTGCGTTGGAATCGTATGGTCGTGCTCTTCGCGATGAAGCTGATTTGGAGTCGATTGGAGCTCGTTTGAATTTTGGGTAAAATTAAACGTTCGTTTAATTTTATTCGAAATGAACGCTGAAACCGGAAATAAAACCAAGGTAAGAACTCCTCAGTCAATCGAACAGTTTGGTTTTAAAATTTTAAATAGTTAATGTTGATTGATGATTGTTGCTTGATGGTGTTAGTAGATATGGTAGGATATATACTACATATAGCAATATATATATATATTGGCATATGTATATATTGGAATTGATTTTCCCGCCTTGTATAGCGGATGAGACCCTATTGCGCCGCCTATTAAGCGGAATATTTTATAAAATCCCATATACCGCGATATTCCACCTTGAAGTGGAATTGGTATTGTGCTAACGTCTGTGGATGCAGGAAAACAGGTTGGAGGGATCCAACCGGATTCCTTGCAAATAATTATTTGTTTATAAATATTGTGATGTTGTTGACTACCACATCGATTTATGTTGTTTGTTCCCGTGATTGACCATTTGATGTTGTTGCATCATCGGATTCATTTTTAAAGTCAAAAATAACGATTTTGAATTTAAAAAGGGTTTTTAAAGTGATTTTCCAAAGTATATGTTTTATTAAATTTTTGGATTGATTCATTTTAAAATAAATAAACGTATAAATTTTTATGTTATAAAAATTAACATTTTTATGAAATATAACAGAAAGGTAATTTTTAAAATACATAGATTTTTTATAAAATAGTAATATTGGGATTTTGGATAAATTTTATTATCGGTTTATATAAAATATTTTATAAATGGATATTTGTGAATTAAATTTATTGGAATTCTGAAACGGGTTTATAAAGTGTTGAGTTGATGTATAAAATAAATTTCATTAAAATTTATAGATTTATAAGTTGTGAAAGTTATCAAATGAATAGATGTTGAAAATAAAAGTTTTATAGGAAATTAACTTATAAACTGGCTTTTGGGCATTTAAATGGGATACTGATAGAAACAGTTAATAAAAGAAATTTTTTATAAGTTGGAATTGAAAGAAAATATATAAAGAAATCTTATAAGTAATAAGATTAAAATTTTGTGAAGTTCAAAGGAATGATTTGGTAAATAAATAATATTATAAGTATTCAACTTATAATATAGATTTTGGTTTATAATTGGGTTAGATAAATTGAATTGGATTTAATAAAAGAGATTGGTAAATTGAAGTTTATAAATAGAAATGGAATTTATAAACATTGTTATAAATTCGGAAATAAATGGAATTTGATAAATTGAATATAAAATTTGTTAAAGAAGTTATATTCACTATTTTGAACGGTGAATATATTATTATATTAAATGGACATGTTTTGGGAAAGGAATGTTTTAAATGGAATTTAAAACGATTTAAAGATGCTTTAAAATGCATTAAGTATCGAAACCATAGATTTCAACATTTATTGTTGAAATAGACGTTTTCGAGAAATAGAAGGAAATGAATAAGTAGATTTCGACATTCATCGTTGAAATAGGCGTTTTCGAGGAAACAAGGAAATGGTGGACTATAACACCGTTGTTATAGTAAATGGTTTCCAAAAGGCAATATTTTGTATAGTATTGGGATTTATGTATCTATTTTTATTTCGAATCCCTATACTAGTGATTTTGGGTTGTCGTAACGATGTTTTACGCAACATTCGTTTTAACCCAAATAAAAGTGAATAAAAGAATGTTTTCCTTAAAAGAATGAAATATATACTTAACTATGGTTTGAATATGTTGAATATTTTCAAATTGTTGAAAATAAATAGAATTTGTAAATTACTTATTTTTAAATAAGTATGGAAATGCTTTCCAATATGAAATGGAACGTTTTTGAGAATTTATCTTTTAAAGGTAAATTGTAAGCGAATATTTTGAAATCGATTTGAAAATCGTATATCGGTGGATATTTGGAAATTTGAAATTCACTATGGAATTTATAAAAGGAAGGGAAATTTGTTTAAAAAATGAATATTGGTTTATTTTGAAGTATGGAAATGAATTTACGAATTTGGAACGTAAGTTTAAAATAAATCGGTAAAGATTTATTTAATGATTTGAAATTTGTTTTCAAAGGGTATAAATGATGTAAAGTAATTTGAAATTGGTTTTCAAATGGTTGAAGTGTGGAAATTATATCTTATAAAGATATTTTGGTAAAACAAATAATTTGGGCAATTATTTGGGAAATGTATATATATCTTATAAAGATATTTTTTGGGGATTAAATAATTTTGGAAAATCATTTGGAATCTGATGATGTGGCACATCTTTATGTATAGTTAAATAACCGACTATCAGTATTTACCCTTGGATGGTATTTATTGTGATTGTTTGAAATTGAATGCTACACTTATTTTTAAAATAAGCGCTCGCTATTCGGTTTAGCCGGGGAGGACCTTTGTGTCGTATATCCCATTCCGAATATGTGATACGTCGTTATGGATAGCATTTGAAGACCGGTGTGAAGACCGGGTATTTGTGAAAACGATAGGATGACCTATCGATTGTCTCTGCATCGTTAGCTACGATATGGAGATTTCCTTTGTGATGGGAAATTTTATCGGGATTGTGAATACCCGGATTTGCAAGGGCTTCTTTGGAAGTGCCTCTCTGTTCTGTTCGAACCCGGAACAGACTTGTATGGTTACGTGTCTGACATTACATTTTGAGATATAAAGCAGATTTCTTTCAAATACATTTCTGTTGGTGGCGGAGAATTTATTCTCTTAGCTTAACACCCTTCTCTGAGACATACGAGCTCAGAGGTTATATAGTTGAAGGTTATCAGCGATATATTCCCAATCTGGTAATGTGACATGCTGAGTGCTGCTGTGTGATGATCATTGGTTGGTCATTTGTGATATGATCATTTGTTTGATCATTTATCTCTGTGATCATTGCTTTGGTCATCTGTTGACCCAAAGCATGGCTTTGTTGCACAAAGCGTAGTTTTGTGGACGAGACTTCGTTAGACCTCACTCCCCGGAAATGGTCGAAACAGGAATATGCGGCAAGCTTATGAGGGTCGCGCCCTTTAGGGTATGTCATTTCCTTCTGGAAAAGGGTGGTATCATGGTATGGAGCCCAGATACTTACTCATGTTGATACACTATATCTATTACTGTGTGGTGTTGTTGGAATCGAGCGCTCGGATAAAGGTCCCAAAGGACCGGGGGATGACATATTCGTGTAGTAGTTACCTAGTTACAGAGGTAACCCGACATTGTGTTGGCAGAGATCTAATCGTAACGTTAGTTTCTCGAGACGTCCCGCCAGAGGCGATCCCATGTGGTAGTAGGAAGTTCCTTAGCCTGACCATTTGTTGGAAATCCAATCAAAACAATACGCGCCCTGTACGGTTTTAGTTGTATAACCTGCCATTCACTTATGGTGGCACCCCACTGTTTGGATGGTAGCTATAGTAGGCATAGTTCGGAATGTCTATGCTGGCTAGGATTTATATTCTACTTTCGAAATTGTTTTCTACACTATGCACTAATAATAATATCAAAAATGATTTGATTTTTGCGTAGTAAGCATCTTTGACTATCATAAGGAGAAATCTCCTACAATTCTGCGTTTGCATTGTGTGTGTAGCGGGAGGCCTTATGGTAGTTTCATTTTCCAAAAGCATTGCGAATTTACTTTAAAAATATTTCTTTGTTGTTTCCAAAGATAAACCTTTTGAGTTCTCACACCAGTCCTATGACTGACTTGGAGTTTATTGTTTCCTTCCTAAACTCTGGGTGCCCACTATTTTCAACACGGGCAGTCTAGAGTTAGGTTATCAGGTTATTCTGGATTCGGGAGTTGCTGTAGCAAATTTGGAGGCGAGCAGGATAGCGTTGTATATTACTAGTATAGTATTTCTTTTTTCGCTTTTTATTATTGTACACTCTGATGATGTGATGTAATGTGATGTAATGTATAAAATGTATAATACTGCTCTTTTGTTTAATGATTATTTATCTATCTATTATATGTTATTCTGCTGCGATTGTGAGATTCTGATATTGTTATCCTGTTCTAAATTTTGTTTCTGCATCTTCTATCTTTCTCTCTCTTCTTCTACTTTCTTCTTCTTCTTAAACCCTAACGGTTCGTTTTTTCGGCAATGAAAAATCGCAAACGTTACATTTGGTATCAGAGCATATGGTTAAGCGACAACCATGGCTCTGTTGGGTATTACTCATTAGAGATAGAGCCAGTAGTACTCTAGAATGAGTGTAAGTGTAGTAATGGATATGAGCGCGTATTTGTTAGTGAATATAAAATTGTTTTATATTGTGATGATTGGTTCGTTGAGTGGTATATGGATTCTGGTCGGTATAGTCTGTACAACTCTTTCGATAGGGATCTCTAAACACTTATACAGAACAATTCGACACGATATTTATTTAAATTTGGTAAATGAAGTAATTTTACCCCGATTATGTTTTATATATAAAGAAAATAATTTTTCAAGAATTATTGAAGTGTGTATATAATTGGTTGTTTGATTGTTTGAAATATAAATATACATAAGTTAATTAAAAGTTGTTGAATAAGCTAATGAAAGCAACAATTGTAAAGTAATAATTGTATAAGCTAATGAATTATAAGTATGAAGTTATAATTAGAATAATTTACAATTGAAAATGATCTTATATATACACAGTGAAATTTTATGAGAAAAATATTATAAATGTGATTTATAAATAATAAAAGGAAACTTTTTGAAAGAATATTTAGCACTGGATTCACTATTGTTACTGGGAAATAATAAGGGTGATGACTGCAGCATCATCAGTATCATTTTCGAGTTTCTATGTGATGGATTGGCTACAATCATGAATTTAAAATTGATGTTTTGTTGTAATAAACAAATTTGAAATTAAAATTCAACTGGAAATTGTTAAATATAAGTGAAAAAGTTTTTGAACTTATAATATGAGTTGGAAGTTGAATAATAAGTTGTATAACTTATAGAATGGGAAAATGTAAGTAAAACCAATTATTGAAATGGTTAAACAATTAAGTTAAGTAAAATGAAATATGAATAAGTTGATATGAAATGATGTATGTAAGTGTAAATCCATTTGAAGCTAGTTGGATAATTGAATGTTAAACCAATTGGAATTGAAGCAGTTGAGCCAAATTGAATGTAAGTAAAATAAATAATTTGGTTGTATTTGATATACATTGGTTGTTATTTGCTTGTTGGTTGATTGTATGTAAATTCATTAAGTGTTAATGAAATTGAATTATCGCAATTGAAAGCTATGTAATTGAATTCAAATTGAAAATGAAGCAAATGAATTTGAATAGAATTGAATTTGATTGAGTTGAAAGTGAACCAATGTGGATTTAATTAGTGAACGTAAACTGATTGGAAACGAATGAAAATGTATATGTAACTTCAATAGTAAAGCATATGTTGAAAGGTTTTGTAATTGAATTGGCAAAATGGTTTGAATGCTGGAATTGGATACTACTACTAGCAGGATATAAAGGTATATAATGGAATTGGGATTTTGATTTTGAAGTTAAAAAATTGAATTGCTCGACAAAAAGGTACGTATTTCAATTTTAGTATGAGATTTGATGATTTCCTTCTCCAGCCACTTGGCTTTCTCTTTTCTTTTTGATTCTGAGGGGCCGTGGTGCCATTTTGTAGTCGTACCGATCGAGCCGCGCAAAAGGAGACGCTGGCGAAATTTTTCGAAAATTTAGGGTGTTAGAAAATTTTTGAGAAATTTTGGAAATTTAAAATTTGAATTTGAATTTAAATTTGAATTGTGGGGTAAACAATGTTGTTTGAAACCTATAATTGAAGTTAGAAAGCTAATTGAAACGATAATGGATCTTCAATAAAAAGATTTGTTTTGGAAAGTTGATAAAACTATTTGAATTGTGAAAAATAATAAACGGTTTAGGATCATTCTCCTTAACTTGCAATTTCGGGACGAAATTCTTTTAAGCGGGGAAGATTGTAACGACCCAGAATTTTTGATAATTTAAAAATTGGATATTTAGTTGAATTTAAATATTAATAAATGAAATTCTTAAGTCGAATAATTTTATTTCGAATTTCTGGATTTAATTGGACAATTAAATCGATAATTTAATAAGTTAAATTCCAGAAATAATTAAAAATCAAGTTAATATGATTGAAAATGATTTGGAAAATTTTGTTATATCATATTGGGGTTATAGAAATGTTACAGAACTTTTAAAATTGAATTTGGAGTTAATCTGTGAAAATTGAATATTTTAATATTTAATTATCGACTGAAAAATAGCCAATTTTTGAACAGTCTCAGAATTGAACGAGACCAGTTCCATTGGATCCGTAATAGTTAGTTATTATCGGATTTCAATTTTCGTAGCAATCGGAGTTGTCATTTGACCGCGGCAGCTTGAAACGCAACGAAATCGTTTTAATATTAATTTAGCGAGTTAAAATAGCCATTTTTCAAAAAGTCTCGTATTTCTACGAAACAAATTTCATCGGATCCGTAATGTGATATTATTGTAAGATTTCAAATTTCAAGTCGATTGGATTTACCGTTTGTCCGGTACAAATTAAAACGTATCGAAATCGGTTTAAATCGGTTTAATTTAAATTGATCGTTTATAGCCGTATCTCGCACAGATGATCGAATTAGCTTCCGAAACCTGTTCCATTGTGTCCGGAACGTGGAAAACCCCCAAGATCGCCTGTCGGAACGCGTAGTTTGGTGGTCGTTTGCATAAACTGTTAAAGTGAGAATTTTATTAATTAAATAATATAAAAACTATTATAATTATTCATTTTCTTCTAAACCCTAGTCCATTAGGGAGCCGGCCGCCACTTCCACCTTCTAATGGCCGAAATCCTCTCTACTTCTCCCTCAATTTTCTTCAAATCCACTCATCGATTCAGCAAAACTCCCAACTACAACATCGAAGAGCATCAAGAGATCTACATATCCATACGGGAGTGATCGTTTTTAGTGGCACGGATTGTCGACAATCGGAGCTGGAAGTCGCGCCGTTCGCGTGCGTTTTCAAGGGGAGCGGGGCGACCGAGCTTTTTGGTTCTCCGGCCGAGGATGGAGCTTGTGTTGGCGAACATTGTGGCATATTCTGATCGATCTCCGATGGACCATGGGTGGAGCAATTTCAAACCCTAGGGGGCCGGCTTTTGGATTTCGCGAACGAAGGTTTGATCGGGGAAGAAAGCAATGCATGCGGCCTGGATTTCAAAAGCGAGATGGACGGCCGTGATTTAATTGTAGGGTTTAATATAAAATAAAAATGTTAATTAACATATATTTAAATTCGTGTATCTTTAAAATGTGATATCTCTTTCGTACGAGGTCGAAAAACTACGAATCAAAGTGCGTTGGAATTGTATGGTCGTGCACTTCGCGATGAAGCTGATTTGGAGTCGATTGGAGCTCGTTTAAATTTCGGGTACGTTTAATTTTATTCGAAACGAACGCTGAAACCGGAAACAAAACCAAGGTGAGAACTCCTCACTCAATCGAACAGTTTGGTTTTAAAATTTTAAATAGTTAATGTTGATTGATGATTGTTGCTTGATGGTGTTAGTAGATATAGTAGGATATATACTATATGTAGCAATATATATATATTGGCATATGTATATATTGGAATTGATTTTCCCGCCTTGTATAGCGGATGAGACCCTATTGCGCCGCCTATTAAGCAGAATATTTTATAAAATCCCATATATCGCGATATTCCACCTTGAAGTGGAATTGGTATTGTGCTAACTTCTGTGGATGCAGGGAAGCAGGTTGGAGGGATCCAACTGGATTCCTCGCAAATAATTATTTGTTTATAAATATTGTGATGTTGTTGACTACCACATCGATTTATGTTGTTGGTTCCCGTGATTGACCATTAGATGTTGTTGCATCATCGGATTCATTTTTAAAGTTAAAAATAACGCTTTTGAATTTAAAAAGGGTTTTTAAAGTGATTTTCCAAAGTATATGTTTTATTAAATTTTTGGATTGATTCATTTTAAAATAAATAAACGTATAAATTTTTATGTTATAAAAATTAACATTTTTATGAAATATAACTGAAAGGTAATTTTTAAAATACATAGATTTTTTATAAAATAGTTATATTGGGATTTTGGATAAATTTTATTATCGGTTTATATAAAAGATTTTATAAATGGATATTTGTGAATTAAATTTATTGGAATTCTGAAACGGGTTCATAAAGTGTTGAGTTGATGTATAAAATGAATTTCATTAAAATTTATAGATTTATAAGTTGTGAAAGTTATCAAATGAATAGATGTTGAAAATAAAAGTTTTATAGGAAATTAACTTATAAACTGGCTTTTGGGCATTTAAATGAGATACTGATAGGAACAGTTAATAAAAGAAATTTTTTATAAGTTGGAATTGAAAGAAAATATATAAAGAAATCTTATAAGTAATAAGATTAAAATTTTGTGAAGTTCAAAGGAACGATTTGGTAAATAAATAATATTATAAGTATTCAACTTATAATATAGATTTTGGTTTATAATTGGTTTATATAAATTGAATTGGATTTAATAAAAGAGATTGGTAAATTGAAGTTTATAAATAGAAATGGAATTTATAAACATTGTTATAAATTCGAAAATAAATGGAATTTGATAAATTGAATATAGAATTTGTTAAAGAAGTTATATTCACTATTTTGAACGGTGAATATATTATTATATTAAATGGACATGTTTTGGGAAAGGAATGTTTTAAATGGAATTTAAAACGATTTAAAGATGCTTTAAAATGCATTAAGTATCGAAACCATAGATTTCAACATTTATTGTTGAAATAGACGTTTTCGAGAAATAGAAGGAAATGAATAAGTAGATTTCGACATTCATCGTTGAAATAGGCGTTTTCGAGGAAACAAGGAAATGGTGGACTATAACACCGTTGTTATAGTAAATGGTTTCGAAAAGGCAATATTTTGTATAGTATTGGGATTTATGTATCTATTTTTATTTCGAATCCCTATACTAGTGATTTTGGGTTGTCGTAACGATGTTTTACGCAACATTCGTTTTAACCCAAATAAAAGTGAATAAAAGAATGTTTTCCTTAAAAGAATGAAATATATACTTAACTATGGTTTGAATATGTTGAATATTTTCAAATTGTTGAAAATAAATAGAATTTGTAAATTACTTATTTTTAAATAAGTATGGAAATGCTTTCCAATATGAAATGGAACGTTTTTGAGAATTTATCTTTTAAAGGTAAATTGTAAGCGAATATTTTGAAATCGATTTGAAAATCGTATATCGGTGGATATTTGGAAATTTGAAATTCACTGTGGAATTTATAAAAGGAAGGGAAATTTGTTTAAAAAATGAATATTGGTTTATTTTGAAGTATGGAAATGAATTTACGAATTTGGAACGTAAGTTGAAAATAAATCGGTAAAGATTTATTTAATGATGTGAAATTTGTTTTCAAAGGGTATAAATGATGTAAAGTAATTTGAAATTGGTTTTCAAATGGTTGAAGTGTGGAAATTATATCTTATAAAGATATTTTGGTAAAACAAATAATTTGGGCAATTATTTGGGAAATGTATATATATCTTATAAAGATATTTTTTGGGGATTAAATAATTTTGGAAAATCATTTGGAATCTGATGATGTGGCGCATCTTTATTGATAGTTAAATAACCGACTATCAGTATTTACCCTTGGATGGTATTTATTGTGATTGTTTGAAATTGAATGCTACACTTATTTGTAAAATAAGCGCTCGCTATTCGGTTTAGCCGGGGAGGACCTTTGTGTCGTATATCCCATTCCGAATATGTGATACGTCGTTATGGATAGCATTTGAAGACCGGTGTGAAGACTGGGTATTTGTGAAAACGATAGGATGACCTATCGATTGTCTCTGCATCGTTAGCTACGATATGGAGATTTCCTTTGTGATGGGAAATTTTATCGGGATTGTGAATACCGGATTTGCAAGGGCTTCTTTGGAAGTGCCTTCGGTTCTGTTCGAACCCGGAACAGACTTGTATGGTTACGTATCTGACATTACATTTTGAGATATAAAGCAGATTTCTTTCAAATACATTTCTGTTGGTGGCGGAGAATTTATTCTCTTAGCTTAACACTCTTCTCTGAGACGTACGAGCTCAGAGGTTATGTAGTTGAAGGTTATCAGCGATATATTCCCAATCTGGTAATGTGACATGCTGAGTGCTGCTGTGTGATGATCATTGGTTGGTCATTTGTGATATGATCATTTGTTTGATCATTTATCTTTGTGATCATTGCTTTGGTCATCTGTTGACCCAAAGCATGGCTTTGTTGCGCAAAGCGTAGCTTTGTGGACGAGACTTCGTCAGACCTCACTCCCCGGAAATGGTCGAAACAGGAATATGCGGCAAGGTCATGAGGGTCGCGCCCTTTAGGGTATGTCATTTCCTTCTGGAAAAGGGTGGTATCATGGTATGGAGCCCAGATACTTACTCATGTTGATACACTATATCTATTACTGTGTGGTGTTGTTGGAATCGAGCGCTCGGATAAAGGTCCCAAAGGACCGGGGGATGACATATTCGTGTAGTATTTACCTAGTTACAAAGGTAACCCGGCCTTGTGTTGGCAGAGATCTAACCGTAACGTTAGTTTCTCGGGACGTCCCGCCAGAGGCGATCCCATGTGGCAGTTGGAAGTTCCTTAGCCTGACCATTTGTTGGAAATCCAATCAAAACAATACGCGCCCTGTACGGTTTTAGTTGTATAACCTGCCATTCACTTATGGTGGCGCCCCACTGTTTGGATGGTAGCTATAGTAGGCATAGTTCGGAATGTCTATGCTGGCTAGGATTTATATTCTACTTTCAAAATTGTTTTCTACACTATGCACTAATAATAATATCAAAAATGATTTGATTTTTGCGTAGTAAGCATCTTTGACTATCATAAGGAGAAATCTCCTCCAATTCTGCGTTTGCATTGTGTGTGTGGCAGGAGGCCTTATGGTAGTTTCATTTTCCAAAAGCATTAAGAATTTACTTTAAAAATATTTCTTTGTTGTTTCCAAAGATAAACCGTTTTGAGTTCTCACACCAGTCCCATGACTGACCTGGAGTTTATTGTTTCCTTCCTAAACTCTGGGTGCCCACTATTTTCCACACGGGCAGTCTAGAGTTAGGTTATCAGGTTATTCTGGATTCGGGAGTTGCTGTAGCAAATCTGGAGGCGAGCAGGATAGCGTTGTATATTACTAGTATAGTATTTCTTTTTCCGCTGTTTATTATTGTACATTCTGATGATGTGATGTAATGTGATGTAATGTATAAAATGTATAAAATATACTGCTCTTTTGTTTAATGATTATTTATCTATCTATTATATGTTATTCTGCTGCGATTGTGAGATTCTGATATTGTTATCCTGTTCTGAAGTTTATTTCTGCATCTCCTATCTTTCTCTCTCTTCTTCTACTTTCTTCTTCTTCTTAAACCCTAACGGTTCGTTTTTTCGGCAACGAAAAATCGCAAACGTTACAATATACAACGAGTCAAAACAATAGTTACATATCAGAGTCATAAAAAATGACTACAAAACTACACAAAAGGAGATAAGTAGAATATCCAAGGTGGAAGCAGCATAGCAAAGTCCTATAGCAACCTGAAACAACTTGATCTGACCCGAGCATATAAAAATACACGAGTCAGTCTAGCTTATACAACTGACTAGTATGAGATAAGCAAGGTACAAGGATAAATGATAACAATTCTTCTTGAAAGAGAAGAAGAACCACAATATGTATGACATAAAAGTATCTCTAATGAGGCATGATCAACAAAAATAACAAATATATCCACAAATTTATGCCTCATCTCATTGGAAATATCAACAACCAATAGATGGGGTTTTTCACTATAATCCAATGGCGAGGCAATTGTTGTGATTTAGATGATTGGTTTTCTAGTGTGGCATTTTCTATCAGTTAGTTTAATTAAATAGAGATGAGGCATAAATTTGTGGCATAAATTTGTGGCTGTTGGGCTAATTTTTAGAATGTTGGATCATAATTTTCCATTGTTGCTTTTCTAGATTTCTTATTGATTGATTTCTAGAATTTCGATGTTTTAAAAACGTTTTCAATAATCAATGCTTAATTAAATAGAGACCTTTTGCTTCTTTATCTTAAACTTTTGCCTTTATTAATTCTTTTTTGAAACTTATCCTCTCTTTATCTTATGCTGCTGGCTAAACATGAAGGCATCATGGGCCTTAAATAATCCCTCCATTTAGTATTTATTTCATTTAAATATAATTTAAACAATCTATAAATATCATATACCGATACGTGCGTTTATCACCTTTTCTTATAAACTTAGTAAATGCTAATGGTATGTAAACAAATCAAATAAATTATAATAATCAATATTTCGAAAGTAGTAATTAATTTAATTAATTGACAATGATTATAAATTAATTAAATGTGGTGTTTATTCGAAGTATTTATCATTAGGTTGTGCGACTCAGAGGTGTAAATTCAAGGAGTGATTAATATCGATAAATTTGAGTATTAATGTTCACATGTCACCATAGCTGTTGGTATGACATTTTGGCTAAATTCATCACTTGCACATCTTTTTGGTAACATCTAATTCTACTTATTTAAGCGTTACCCGGTACTGGCAATCACTTACACCAATTCTCTTCGTCCAAATTATATCACTTTGGACTTATGTAATTTGCTATCCATATTCAACTCTATTATCCAAACACAAAGTCCTTGGTTCAGTAATAAAAATTATTAAACCGAACTGCTCTGGGTGAAGGCTTTAACTTTGGGTTGACTTCAGTTGACTATGATAGTAACCTCATACAACTAAGGACATGATTCCTCTATTGAATAGTATTTCACTTCCAATGCTTCTACTCGACCCAACCAAAGTAGTACGATGGACGCCATGCCACAATCTAACTATAATCGAAGTGCAGTTTCCACATTAAAGGTCAATGGCATTCATAAGTCAAGAGAACTGTGTAATTTTTTTCATATCGATATTTTCTATTTGACCTTAGCTATACTAACCAATAGAAAACTATCAAGTGAGTCATTCTATGGTTATCCAATAACTATAAGCATTTAACCCCTTTGTGCCTCCAGCAGTCATGAGTAATACATTACACAACATTTGAAGAGCGTTACACACTTTAGTCTCAACAAATGTATCCGTATCCAGTCTCGTTACATCATGACTAAGAATATTTAAAATAACATGTTTAATTTTATTATGATAAATTACTTACAACACCTTGTAGCTTTTATAAAAATACAAAATATTTATGGATTTTCTACAAGATATACTTTTAATTAAATTAATTAATTAATATAACTCATTATATCAAGTATGTAATTGAACAAAATACCTTTTATTCCGAACAAGATTGAGTAAGACATATGTAACAAATTACATAATTTCCCCTAGAGCATACCCTTAATTCTATCAATCTCCCACTTGCACTTGGGATCTATTATGAAATGAACATCCTATCCCTTCAATCAATTTGATGACAACCGATCGAGTTAGACCTTTCATGAATGGATTAGCTATGTTTGTTTAATTATCTATTTGTCAATCAACTCTTTGATGCTGATAAAATAGTTCTATCATGTGAAACTATTTTGAGTACGTTTCTCGACTTCTAATGAGCTTTTATTATTACATTGTCATTACATAACATTTAGTATTATCAATACTTAGAATCAACCCTATCTTAGATATTAATTCATGCATTTACATAGCTTTAATTGTAGTGCTATTCAAGGTGATGTACATAACATTTTCGGTGAATTAGCTACAACGTTACCTTTGGAACACTTCCAACTTAAAGCTTCTTAACTTAATTTTATTATTGATATTTCTTCTCAACATCACTTATACAATTTTATTTCTGCCACGAAGCAAAGTGTCACCAAATCAATTTCTGCTGACATAATTCTACTCATCATTAAAGCTTTCTACCAACTAGTTTATGCGACTTGAAATATAGGCTCGACCTTTTCTCCAAAGCCCCTCCTTCAAGTTTCATCCAATTTCGAAGATTTCTACCAACTACAATTCCACTAGTCTTTAGAGATTTCTACGGCCTCGATTTTGGTGTGACTTGAAACATAAACTCCCCCTATGCTCTAAAGCCGCTCCTTTAAGTTTCATTCAATTCCAACAATCTCTGCAGACAACGATTCTATTCGTCTTCAGAGCTTTCTACCAACCAGATTTCGACACGACTTGAAAAATATGCTCGCCCTATATACTAGAGCCCCAACACCAAGTTTCATCAGTTCCACCACTTTTGCCCTTGATTTGTCCAATTCGACCATCTCTTTCCTAACAACTTAAAAGCACTAGCAAACCATATCAAAGAAAAAACATCTAAACAAAAACATTGTCCATAGACATACATTAAACACTTCAAGCACACCCATACAAACATTCACACTAGTATGTCAATACGATCAAAAGGGGTTGCAAAACCATTTGAAAACCTTTAGATTTTGGCCATATATATGTGTGTGTGTGTGTGTCTATATATATTTGATTGAAGTTCAAAAACATTTTAAGATCAAAATCTTGTTGAAAACAACAATTTATACTATATAAACATATACAAGATAGTGAGAGGTCAAGAACCATTCACCGGTCACCCTTCTAGTGATGATTTGACTAAGCTTAGTAAGAAAAGAGATGATTTTGTAAGGAATTAAGGTTAATTGATGCCTAGAACTATTTTAAGTAAGATGGAAATGACTTAAAATGATCCGATCAGCACCCTTAGGCTCTATTCTAAAAATGGGTTAATGGGCATAAGTATGGATTAGTCTAATTACCTAATAATGTAGGAGGCCAATAACATCCAAAACTAAATAAAACCACAACTTTAAAATTGTAGGTCCGTTTTTCTACTATGACCACTCTACAAAACAGGAAACCATCATCCTAAAGCCATGAAAGTAGTTTGAGATCCTAATTCAGCTCTTATCAAAAGTTATATCCATATGAGATTTTCATATTGAAATGGTCAAATAAAATTCGACAAAAATCATAAATGTGGAAGATGTCTTTAAGAGTCATTTTTCAAAATTTATCAACCATTAAGTTCTTTGATGTTTCCATCCATTTTGGAGTCAATTTCTTCATCACAACACTCGTTTGAGATTGCGGATCGTCCAAAGACTTAGCATATTTGAAAGCGGATATATTGCACTTTGCTGAGTGTATCGATTTTGAATCTTTAGCTTTGAATTTTTTTCCCTACTACCCTTTGGTCTTCCTTTCACATTAACATATTTAGGCTCAACAAATGTGGTTGTAGTAGGCATCCAAATTACTTTCATCTTCGTCAAAATTAGTATTCATTCATCCTCGGCTCCATTATCATACAACTTCTTCAATGCACTATGCTACGGTGTGTATAAAAATTCTTTAGGTTCTTCGACATCAACAGGAGTATCCTATTTATATCATGCTCATCAATCATGTTAATTGATATATGACATTCCTCGGTATGTAAAATATACAATTCATGAAAATAAGGTAGCCCGTATATAGTTTGTTTCAAATGATCACATTCAAAATTGAACATATTCTCCACTTCTTTCGAAATTCAATCCGACGAAAATAAAGATATTTGATAATGAGGATAAATGAATAAGGGAACATGAAAATTATGTTTTACTATTCCCAAACTCTTTTCAAATGTTGCTTTAATTTCTGTATGTTATAATAGTAATACATTGTCCATTTTTTCAAAATTTTGGCTAAAGATGCTTGTTATGTGCCTATGTAAATTTACAACTGGGCATGAGCAGCTTATGCTCTATTAGATGTTGTATTGTTGCAGTGCTCACTTTATTGGTCCAAGGGAAAGGAAAATTTTCTTTAAGTGGTACCTAATTATCCAATGTATGGTTAACTTGTTCAGGATATTCTTTCCAATCTTCTACAAAAATATTCAAAAATTCATTAAATTCCTTTATTGAAGATGAATGAACAATATGCATCCAATCCGCTACAAAACATTCACTTATTTCATTGGTTTGCAAACGGCCTTCACATTATGTTCGACGTGATAAAAACATAGTAAGTGAGTAGCATTTTCGAAAAATAAAGACAATGCACTAGTCATTGAGAGCTCCTTACCACTAACGATAACATCTGGAAAGAATTTCGGATCGCACATCAATTTCAAATTCTGTATTGCCCACTCATAAATATCTTCATATTCTTGTGATAAAAAACAAAGCCATAGTAAATGTTCTATTAGTAGAAGTCATTATAACCATCTCCAACAACAGCATTTTGTAACAATTCGTTTTATATGTATAATCGAGTAGTAAAACCGAAGGAAAGCATTTGCACAATATAGTCGACTTAGGATGAGACCACTTGAAATTGACTATTCTATCAATCGAGTCATCTTTTCTAACCCAATAAACATAATGATTTTTCATTAAAAATTTCTCAAAGTTGTTGAACTGCAGATCCACCTTTCATCTCACACATGACCATTTTAGCCTTTGTATTATAAATTGTCTTCAAGATCGAAATATTGTCCAAAAAAGTACTCTTTGTATTCACCAGTACCTTTCTAGACCTAATCCATGCAATGCTCATATTTATCGTGATTTTTTCTCCTCTTTCATAAGTCATCCCGCATATGCATGACCAATTAAAGTTTTAATATGACCGTGCGTATCATTTACTACTTCAACTTACCAACTATCAAACCTATGATATGCACCTTTAACGAGAAATAGACATTCACATTTTTTTTGTCGTACTTCATTGTCGTTTCTTAGTCTTCTTCAAATTATCTTCAATTTTTTGTTTATAATTTTTATATTTAACTACTTTTTCACATGATAACTGTGTTTTAGGTTTTCTTTATCCACTAAGATTATCAAATTTAGTTATGAGTAAAACAGTGTTTATCTTCCTTGTGTGTGATTGACACTAATGAATAAATGCATCCCACCAATTAAAGACCTGTACGAAAGAAGAATGATCATTAAAACCATAAATATCAAATACCATATGATACAAATATACGTGCATAATTCAATATTGCATTCTTCACCTGTTATAAAATGATCTTTCACATCTACAAAATGAATTTGTGCATCATCTCTATCATTTTCATTGTCTCTTTTGCTACCTTCAAAATGGGCATACAGTGACTGAATTTGAAGAGTATACTAGTGGAGCAAACAAAATTATTTTTATAATCACTCGAAAACAAATAAATAATAAATAACAGAGACAAATATTAACATACCTCATTTTCCTTAATATTAATATATTTTCAAGTTTAATATCACCATGAAAGCTACTGTAAACGATTAACCATGAGAGATTATTATTTTCCAACAATCGCTAAATTCAAAAAAACATTGCAGAAAACAAATTAGTAATTTGAAGAATAATAAAAATATAATGAATTTTTCGCTAAAATTAAATATTCAAAAATAGATTAAATGTTTAAAAACGAAAAATCAAAATAAATATAAATTAAAATCTTGCCATGTTATTACTTCTCCACCATGCCAAAACTCTAAATTTTCAAAGTAGAATTAAATGTCAGTGTTATACCTTAATAGTGCGCTGAATGACTCCGCATATTCCTCTGTATGCCTCCTTTTCAAATTGGTTAGAATAGAGTAAAAAAGTGCTGCACCCTTCCCTGTTGTAGTCGGATGCCGACTACTAATCGCTAGTCGACCGCCGATCGAAACATGGTAATATGAAGCATGTACGTTTGTTTGTTTGTATTCCCTTAGCCAAAAGTCAGTCCATGCGCCACATATATTTCTCCGCCCACCACATTTCTTAATACTTCAGCAACGAAACTAGGGATGATGCTACCTCTTTTTTTCGACTTCATCGTTTTCGATGCTTAGCATGCATATTACCACCAGTACGTAAGAAGCTCCACAAATGTAATCATATTTTTACCTGAAACATTTGAATACCTAATACATAAAGACAATAATACAGGCATTGGAAAATAATGCAGACATAGTTTCAACAATTGAAAATCCTTTTAAGGTGATCATACTCGCCTTAAAAGCTTTATGAATTAATAGCGATACTAAAAACCATGTAAAATCGAGAAATAGTAAAAATCCCAAATAATTTATTGTTAGGCCTGAATCTTTAATCAAAAAAATTGTGTTATAGAATTACAAATAATCAACTCTATTATCAAAACGAGAAACAGGTCAAAAATTAAAAAGAACAGAATTTACGTTAAGAAAAATATGGCATAATTTATAATTGTATAGCATAGTTTGCCTAATTAAGCATTAGGCCAAACAATAAATAATTTAGGAGCTTTATTATTCTAGGATTTTGGATTTCTTTTGTTAATTTCACTACGTATTGTTGCAGTTGGTACCGCTGTACAGATCTTTGTTATTGCCTTGTTGTTTTTGGGCATTCAACTTATTCTTTTTACAAGGCATTCAACACTGCACCTAAGACATAAATCTTCTAAGCCAATAATAATGACCTAAAAAAGATCCTAATTATCAAATTCAAATTTATGTTATCATTGTAGTGTAATAGATTTTCAATTATTTTAAGTGACTATATGGTTACTTTTTATCGAACTTGTTATAGTCGTGATAATGTCTATGCAAAATTTGAGGATGATGACTTCAATAAGAGAAGCGGCGGCAACCGTTGAAGATTAGTCAAGAAGCATTATTCACCGCATTGTTAGTGGATTCCAACAATAATGGAGTCATTTTGTCATTATTTGGAAAATTGGTAAGAGGTAGAAAATAAAATTTGACCCTCATTGAGTAAAAAATAATAATTTTCCCGTCCTGACGTGTGATGTGTCAGGTCCCATTAGTACTCTCTTCTGCCGTGGTCGCGTCGGCTGTGTCCATTTCCACTTTAGAGTTTGGAGCGGTATGGTCGGGCCCGTTTGCTGGATTTTGTTGTTGAGTCATTGCAAGGCGTCTTCCGTGTCGTTTGTGACTCTTATTCGGTTTGCTTGTATGCCAGGCTGCCTATGGTCTATTTGGAGGTTTCATCGGGCCTGGACTGATTGGCTCGGGCGATTTTCCAGCTCTGGTCGAATCGTAGTCTCTGATTTGGACCACTATTCGGACAGCCTGGATTTTTGCCAGTCTTCTCCGGTCCGGCCTGCTGTTTCATCTGATTGGGTCATCCCGCGAACCGCACCTGTCACGCGGGGCTGTCTGACTAGTGACAGTCCGACCTTGGTAAGGTTCCTACAGCAACGTGGGCTGCGTATTATCTGCGCCCCTACATTTTTTTCGTTTCTGCCCGGTAATTCCGGACCCACATGTCTCCTCCTCCTCTAGTTGCTCATCTCGTTGTTCCGTCCCGTTTCCCTCTTCGCTCTTTATCGATCTCCATCCCCATGCTTAGCACGGCGGAGATTGCGATCATTAATGATCGCCTTGCTCACCTCTCGAAGAGCTCGTCTTCTTCCAGGCCTTGCTTTCCGCAGTCGTGTCCACAGGAGTCTTTTGGAGATTCCCCGGATGCTGCATCTCGGATCTCGGGCTACCGCCCTCATCGCTCATCTCGTCGCAAGCCGAGAGGTGCTCCCGTCACCCCTCGCACCATCCGCACTCGCTCTATAGCGGCGACTAAGCAGACCGACAGGTCCGCTCGGTATTCGTTATACCTTATCCGAGTTGAGTTTGCTCTGCATCCCATTTCTGTTTTCCTTCTTTCTATCCACTATTTCTTTCAACATGTCGAACTTTCTTTTCTGGAATATCCGTGGTATCGGCAATGAAGCGTCCTTAGCTAGGCTGAAGCGCATTGTCCGGAAAGACTCTGTTTGTTTGGTGGCTCTTTTGGAACCTTTTATGGGTCCTGGAGATGTTTCCAAAACTGTATTGTCACTCTGGTTTGGCGGCACATTGTCCAATGTTTCGGGAAATATTTGGATTCTTTGGTCCAAAGGCTTTCTTGTTCGCCCTATTTTTGACTCGGATCATCTTTTTTCTGTGGCTTGCTCAGCTACTTCCTTCCCTCAACCGTTTCTTTTCTCGACAGTTTACGCCAAGTGTGATCGGATTGAGAGGTTGTCCCTTTGGGCTGATATCCTTTCGCTCTCAGAGTTCGGATTCTCTTACTCTGTTGTTGGCGATGATTTCAATGTAGTTGCTAGCCAGGCCGAAAAACAGGGGGAGTGGCGATCAACCGTTCTTCGGTGACGGATTTCAACTCCTTTATTATTAGCTCCGGTCCCTCCTAAATTCCTTTCGTTGGCTCTGCTTTCACCTGGTCTAACAACCAAGAAGGTCCGAACCGTATCCTGTCGCGGTTGGACAGAGTTTTTGGGAGTGATGATTGGCTCAATCTCCCTTTCTCCATCTCTCATCTCCATCGGACTTTTTCTGACCATGCCCCTTTGATCTTGCGCTGTTCCTCCCTTTCTCTTTCGGGGCCTTCTTCTTTCCATTTCCAGAGTATGTGGAGATCCCATCATTCTTTTCTTCAGGTAGTGGAGGATTCATGGAGTTCTCCTATAGCTGCCTCCCCTTTGGGGATTTTCTCCCAGAAACTAAAACGTCTCGAGGTTTGCCTAAAAACCTGGAACGTTCAAGTTTTCAGAAACATCTTCGACCGTGTTCGGGCCGCGGAGGAGTCTCTCATCCTTGCCGAATCTTTGTTCGACGAAAACCCTTCCACCGCCAACAAGGAGAAGTGGGCTTTGGCCCAGTTGGCCTTCTCCTCGAAACTTCGTGTCGAGAACACCTATCTTCGCCAAAAGGCGAGGGTCAAATGGGTAGTCCATAGGGACTCGAATTCCAAATTTTTCCATTCCTTAATTCGTAAGAAAAACAGCCTTCTTTCAATCCATGAGATTCTTCGGTCGGATCTCACTTTGGCTTCAACACCGGCTGAAGTCAAAGAGACCGTCTTGTCTCACTTCCAATCATTTATGGGAATTCCCTCTGTCTTGGATTCCGACCTGGTCGTCTATTCCTTCATCTTGCGGCTAATCTCTCCTACAGGCAGTTCTGCTTTAGCGGACCCCCCTTCGTCGGAAGAGATCCGAGCCAGTGTCTTTGCTCTAAGCAAGGATAGTGCCAGCGGGTTGGATGGCTTCAACGGGGTGTTCTACCGGAGTGTGTGGCCAATCATTCAGCTAGACTTCTTTTTGGCGGTTCAGCACTTTTTTGCGGGCGGTATCCTTCCCATTGGCTGGTCCTCCACAAACTTGGTCCTTATTCCGAAGTGTGATAATCCTCGATCATGCGCGGATTTTCGTCCCATCATCTTGTGTAATTTCTCAAACAAAGTTATCTCTAAGGTGTTGGCCATTCGTTTGGCTCCGTACCTTGATCGCATCATATCCACCTCTCAAGCGGGTTTTGTTAAAGGTCGTTTAATCACTGATAATGTCCTTTTAGCTCAGGAATTGATTTCCCAGCTTGACCAGAAGGTTAGAGGATCTAATGTTATTTTCAAACTTCATATGGCTAAGGCTTACGATCGTACGTCATGGTTTTTCGTCATCAGGGTTTTGCGTGCCTTTGGTTTCCCTGAAAACCTTATTGATTTGGTGTGGAGGCCCATTTCCAACTGTTGGTTCTCCGTTCTCATCAACGGATCGGCCAACGGTTTCTTCAAGGCGGGTAGAGGTTTACGTCAAGGAGACCCACTCTCGCCTTCTCTTTTCGTCATTGCGGCAGAGGCTCTTATCCGCGAAACTCACTCCCTCAGGATCTACGGTCAGGTCCAACGTTTTGGGTTACCGAGGGGGTGCCCGCTCGTTTTCTCCTTATCTTTTGCAGACGACATTGTCATTTTCTCGAATGGCAACCGCTCTTCTGTTCGGTGGCTTCTTCGCTTCATTCAACTATATGAGAGGTGCTCGGGCCAGCTTGTTAACTCATCCAAGACTTGCTTCGTTCATGCCAAGTACATGTCTCCTTCCAGGGTTTCTTGGCTTCGGGAATTTACCGGTTTTAAGGAAGCTTCCCTTCCGCTTCCTTATCTTGGTATAGTACTCTATCGAGGCAGGAAACTTAATGCTATTTTCGATCCTTTGACGGACAAGGTTAGTGGGAAGATTATCCGTTAGAATGTATCTCTTCTATCTCAAGCGGGTAGATTGGTTCTCATCAAATCTGTCTTAGGCTTGATGGGCGCTCATGTCTTCGCTGCGATGACCTCTACCTCTTCCTTTCTCCGGTCTTTCCAGTCTTTGGCCTCGTCCTTCTTTTGGTGGTCAAAGGTTGATATCCACCGCCATCACTGGGTCTCATGGGACGTCGTGTGCCGCCTCATTAGTGAGGGCGGATTAGGCTTGCAGAATCCAAAGGACATCTGTTCTGCCTTTTCTTGCAAATTGTGGAACCGGTTTGAGGCTAACGACTCCTTATGGGCGTCGTTCCTCCACGCCAAATACCAGCGGCTGTCAGTCTCTGGGTACACCGGATCTCCTTATTTCGCTAGCGAGACCTGGAAACACATGCAATATGTTAAATCATTCTCTGACACTCATGGGGCTCTAGCGGCTGGGATGGCGGATCCTTTTCTATCTCCAAGGCTTGGAATTCGGCTCATATCCCAGCTCCTGTCCTTCCTTTGTTCTCTTTCATCTGGGATTCTAGAATTCCTCCTAAAGTGTCTCTGTTCATGTGGCGAACCCTACATAATGGGCTGCCATTAGACGAGAATCTCCAGAGAATTTGTATCCCTACCGTCTCCCGATGTAGGTGCTGCGGAATCGGAGATACAGAATCCTTGTGCCATTTACTTTTTATGGGCTTCTCTGCCAGATCCTGCTGGAATTACTTCAGCAACCTTATTGGTATCCGAGGAATTATCATATCTCCTTCAGATTTACAGAGAACCTGGTGGCACGGTATTTCTGGTAAATCTCTTCGCTCGATAATTTTTCGCTTGATTCCTTGCCTGATCTGTTGGCACCTGTGGTGCGCGCGGAACAAGGCAATTTTTGAGGACTCTCCAATGGATCCATATTCCATTATTTGTCGGGTTAGAAATGATGTCTTCTTAGCTTTTCGTGGCAGACCTTTTAAGGGTTCGCTCAGCTCTCGTTCTAGTCGTCTTGTGGATCTTTTATATATTTCCTGTGTTCAGGCACCCTCTAGAGTTGGAATTGGCTGACTTCATCGCTTCTCCACTTATTTCTCATTTCGTGGATGTTGTTTTTTCATGCTATTGCTTTTCAGGTTGGTCCGGGGTCTTCTGTCGTATTATTTTATTGGGGTTTTCTACGTGATATTCTATGCTCGTTCTGGTGGGCTCGTCTGCTCTGATTGCTATTGTTTTGCTCGGTCTTCATTCGTCATCGTTATCGGGCGGTGTCTACCCGGGTACTCGATGACGATGATCCTACAGGCAGTTGTTTCTTTGGATTTCATCCAAATTGATCTTTGACTGTTTCTCGCGGTCATCTTCCTCTCCTATTCGCAGACTTATGCTGTTTCTTTGGGCTTTTGTTATTGCATTGTCGTTTGGTTTGATTCGGAAGTCTTGTTTACTTTTGTTTGCTGGTTACCTGTCAGGCATGTTGGCAGCTTGTGGTTTTGGTTTATATATTTCACTCTTTTTTTTAAAAAAAAGAGTAAAAAATAGTAATTCATAAATCATGGTTGTTTTTCGTGATCAATCAATGTTTTTTCTTCCTTTTTTGATTAGTAGCAGCTAAAATGGTTTTCGTTGAACCCTTATACAGTTTTTCGATGAGTTTTTATCAAATTTCGTTTCGCACGAATTATAAAATTGTAAACTTTTTATTTGGAAGGAGTATGCATAACATTATTTTTAGGTGGACTCCTCCTAAATTTTGCTCTCCTTTATCCAAAAATAAAATTCCTTTAGCAATGTCCTTATTCACATATAAATTGCATGGAGAAACGCAAGTTTGATCAAGATATATTCTTCATAGATGAATTATATAGATAGCACAAGCTTGATGACGAAGAGAAATCATGCATAAATACATCAACTATACAGATACATGGGTTGAAATCCTTATATTAATGGAATTGATCGAAAATAAATAGTTGACAAGTCAATCCGATCGATCCCACTACCCAAATTTTATGGGACTTTGGACAATGGATCCTATTTAATTAAAATTGTGAACGCCGTTCAGACACATAACAAATTTAAGAGTTGATTAATCAATTATGATGAGAAAGCGATATAAAGTAGTATATATAGAAATAAAATAAAACTTTATCTAAGCATTTATGGCTACGCAGCTTTAATTAGTGGAATAGAGTGAATATAGATCCAATAAGAAATTAATGAATTATAGGTCAGGCAATGAGTTCTAACCCAAATCATTTACTCTTATACCCTTAATATACATATACATATACATGCACATATACATACATAGATATGTATATACATATACGTACATACACGCACAGACACACATATATATCTGCTCATTAAAGGTATTTACATTCATCGAACTCGACTATTAATTAAAAGAATAAAATGAAATGTTTAATTAAGGGATTTTGTATTAAGGAAAAATAATTAATAAGATTAGATAATGAGGGATATTAGTCAAACAATAACTCTTACCCGTAATGTAAGTAATTACCCCTGGACGTGAATAAGGAAATATGGAACTACATATACATTTCCATATTCTCATTCAAGGGTAATTATGTTCATTAAATTCGACTATTAATGAAATGAATAAAACATGGAATATCTTAATGATGGAATTTTATACTAAGGAAATGAAATAAATAGGATTAGGCAAGGAGGATAATAGTCCAAGCCTAAATTAGCAGATCTTATACCCCTACAATATGTATATATCTTTCATCTCATCCATTATGTTTGCATGCATGTGTGATGTACGTATGTATGTGTATATGTGTGAGTGTTATAGGTATAAGAGTTGATGGTTTGGGCTAGAACTCATTGCTTAACCAATTAATTCCTTAGTTTCTTATCGCATTAAAATTCACTATATTCCAACAATTAAAGTAACATAGCAAAAACGCTTAAATAAAATTTCATTTTATTTCAATATGTTTAATTGCCCGACATTTAAATTTTGTTTAGCCCTCAAAATTTCATTTATTATTTTAATAAAGTTATTAATTGACTAACAAATTTTACATTTTAAAAGTAAGTTAACTATTTAGTTAATTTGTAAACTATAATATTATCATATTTGTCCAGCACCAAATTATGTGACGTTACAATACCTTAACAAAATTTAAATTTATTGACTTATCTTATGATTATTCTTTTTATGCATATTAAACACACTTGAATGGTCCACGGTCATATTTTTAAAATACAAAACAACACAGTATTGAGCCTGATGTTCATGAGCTGCTAGAACTCTTATTGTATGACTTAACGAATTTATGTCGCATAGGACACAACTCACAAGGGAAAAGTTGGGCGTCTCATCACTATAAACACTAAGCCACAATAAGGATGTGTCATGTAAAACAACTCATTTTTTACCATCTCACCAACATATTTTTTACTATAGTTGGTAGCTCTTAAAAATATGAATAGCAGGACCGATCATATTGACTATGTCCACTACTTATTTTACCCACTTTTGCAATCAATATTTTCAACCCATATATTTTTGGAGTTAATGCACTTGCGCATTATTTCTCCTAGTCCTCAGGCTTGAGCTTGTCCATGTAATTTCAAACTTGAGTTTGTCCACGTAATTCCTCTATTAATAATACTTGATAAGTTTGAATTGACCCTTGAATAAATGAAGCACATGATTGTGTTATGGGTGCACGTAAGGGAAAGTAATTGTGACTGCTTATGGAAATCAAAGATCAAATTTTGATGGTTAGATTAAAACTTCCATACACACATGAATTTAGCTCCAATATGGCTTTGACATGCAATCTGGAACTCCAATTTCCAATTCAAAATCCACTAACGCTAACATTGGACTACCATAGTAAATTCCAAATACATGTAATAGACATATCAAATGTCAGTAATTGTATTTTATTCATAGAAACCACCATGCGAAGTCGTAAGAAATGGAAAAATAACATACTAAAATATTCTAAACTATAGTTTGAAACAAATCCAAAATCATCGTTTGTGATTTACCAGTCGCTACAAATCCAAAATTACTATAATAAAGCGCATACCATGAAAAAAAAATTCTTGCTGGATGTTTTGATCAAAGAGTGCATCACATTATTAAAGTCCCTTGTAAGGTAGTCTTGGATAACATATTCCCATTTAAACGCTTCATGTATTTCGATAATCATAACTGTAACTTCAATATATGACCTACTTCTTAGAAGGTCTCCTTCTGCAACCATCTCTCTCATTCACACCTTCAATTCTTTAACTTTGGTCCCGAGCTTGTTAATCTCTTTGTTTGATGTAGTTACAGAACACTTGATTTTCTTCAACACAAAATCTAGAAATAGAACTAGAGATGTTGCTACTATGTCTCTCATTGAATTTGTCATCTCCAAAATTCAGTAGAGGCATTACCACGACTCTACCAAGATATTCAATAAATTATAGCCATATTGTTACTTGAAATAACTGAATATATATTACATTAAAACAATGATATAAATTGAAATTCAATAGTTAAGATGACCTTTTCCAAGTAATTCGTGCTCGCTCTAGAAGCTTTATGGCTTAAGTGCAATTATATTGAATACCTTGTCAAAGGATTTTGCTTTTTGTTATCATTCCTTAATGATCCATATTTTCGATTTTTGACGTTTGGACATAGATTAAGGCATTAAAACATAAATTCAAAAAAAGGTGGTTGTTGCATCACTACAACAAAATAACCATATTACAACCTTTCATTTACAACTAACAAAAGTTGGCAGTTGTTATAGATATTTTTTAACAACTATTTTATTTCAGCAGTTGTAATAGGTATATTGTAACAAATGTTTTATTTCAGCAGTTGCAATAATGGAACTTGTAAAACCATATTTGTATAGCAGTTGTAATGTTTATTTATAACAACTGTTTTCAACAGTTATAACATATATTATATTTCTATCACATGTGAGGATTTCGATCTCCCTCCATTCATTTCTTCGGTCGCCCAAACCTTAAAAAAATACATCGCTCCATTTCTTTTTCTCAAGACCTAAACACCGTAATAAATCTAAACCAGCAAAAAATTGTTTTCCCTCCTTGTAATAATTTAGTCACAGATCCAAAAGGCCCTAAATCATCGTCGTCGTCGGTCGCAAGTCGCCCTATCGCTCCAAGCTAGATCGCTCATGCACGTCGCTTGTACGCGCTGCTCCTAGCTAGATCGCTCATGCACGTCGCTTGTATGTGCTCGTGCTATCACTCGTAGGTTGATCTCTTTCATTATTTTCTAATCTATTGATTTTAATTTCATTTTTCTGGGTTGATTAACTTGATTAGTATTAATTTATTTCACTAAGATGAACACAGGCTGCCTACAGTTGGTTGTACAGTTGAATAATTTTATTTGTATGCTATTTTCAAATATCCTGAATCTAGGCTTAAAGATGTTTTAATATAATTAGTTTATTATATAGCTTTTCAAACTAATTAATGCAAACTTCTCGGCTAAGACTAATGAAACCGATGAAACTAATTGATCAAACACGTTATAGCTCACCACTTAATAGAAAGTTGTTGGCATAGTACTATATAATTTAAATTAAACTTGTGGCTTAAACTCCTTAATAAAGAAAGAACATAATACAGATATAGCAGTTGTTGGCATAGTACTATATAATTTAATTTGAACATGAGAATCTATACTAACAGTCTTAGCTATATAATCAATATTTCAAAGTTGTAGCATAGCCTACAAAATTATATTTATTGAGAAATGACTCATTGCTTAAGTTCTTCTTCAAGTTCTAAATTGCCACTTTTATCTATAATATTGAAGCCACTGTACCAACAGAAGTTAGCCGATTACTTTCAGTTTCATCAGTTTCCCTCAACTTCTATTAAGTGGTGAGCTATAACGTGTTTGATCAATTAGTTTCATCAGTTTCATCAGTCTTAGCGAGAAGTTTGCACTAATTAGTTTGAAAAAACTATAAAATAAATTAATTATATTAAAACATCTTTAGGCCTAGATTCAGGATATTTGAAAATAGCATACAAATAAAATTAATCCACTGTATAAGCAACTGTAGGCAGACCGGGTTCATCTTAGTGAAATAAATTAATATTAATCAAGTTAATCAACCCAGATGAAATTAAAATCAACAGATTAGAAAATAATGAAAGAGATCAAACCTACGAGTGATAGCACGAGTGCGTACAAGCGGTGAGCATGAGCGATCTAGCTAGCAGCGATAGGGTGGCTTGCGATCGACGACGACGATGATTTAGGGCATTTTGGATCTGTGACTAAATTATTACAAGGAGGGAAAACAATTTTTTTTGTTAGTTTAGATTTGTTGCGGCGTTTAGGTCTTGAGAAAAAAGAAAGGAGCGATGTATTTTTTTCAAATTTGGGCAGCCGAAGAAATGAATGGAGGGAGATTGAAAGCCCCACGTTTGAAAGAAATATAATATTTGTTATAGATGTTGAAAACAGTTGTTATAAATAAATACAACAACTGCTATACAAATATGATTGTTATAAGTGTCATTATTACAACTGCTGAAATAAAATAGTTGTTACAAAATACCTATTACAACTGCTGAGATAAAATAGTTGTTAAAAAATACCTATAACAACCATCAACTTTTGTTAGCTGTAAATGAAAGGTTGTAATTTGGTTATTTTGTTATAGCGAGATCGGTTTCACTAAGATATTAGAGCGGCGGTGCATTTTGATGCATGTTATTAGTTGCTTTAGAATTAAGGGAGTTAAGTAATAATAAAAACAAATTTGAATGAAGTTGGTTTGCATATTTCTTCTTTTATTTAATAGCTAAACTTTGATTGTTCTAATAAATTGAAAACTCATAGTATTTATTTCTCATTCGGTTATTTTACCTTTGGATTAGAAATGTTAAAAATGCACATATTCTGCTAGAAATAAAAAAAATTAAATTATATACTTCTTATATTAATGTTAATCGAATAGTTTTATGAACATTATTATCGTTCTGTATTTATGCAATTGAATTTTTTAATTTACAGTTAATGACTACTTCTACTATTTTTTCGTCATATGATTCGACACTTTTATCTTAACATTAAAAAATCTAAATGTTTTATCTTTGGATTTGTACTCAACTGTCTGTAAACTGTTTAATTAAAGAATTAAAATAATTTATATAAGTGATTTTTAATAATGGATTTGTAATTGATATTTCTGGATTTATGGAAAAGGAGTTGAAATCGATATTTAAAATAGATTTGAAAATTAATGAGATTTACAAAGGAATGGATATATAAATGAAATTTTATAAATGAGATTATTTTTTTGAACAAGTGAAAAGCAAATGAGTTTATAAACTTATAAACGTTGTCTATAAAGAAGGGGAAAAGATTATCAGTTGATAAATGTGAATTATAAATTCATAGTGTGAATTTATATCGAGATATGAAAATCGGTTTTTGGGAAAAATAGTGTATTCCATTTTTGAAGTATGAGAATGGTTATGGAATTGAAACGAAATCGATGTGATGTGAATCAAAAGGGATTTATAAAGTGAAACTGGCAATATAGGATTTTATGTTGATTTTTGTCGAGAAACTATGTTTGATTTAAAATAGGATTTTTATTTATTAAACTATATAGTTAAAGCTATTTTAGTATTGAAATGTTTTAGAAAGTGGATTATTCAAATATTTAATATTTATTGAAATGAATTCCAATTCTTATAATAAGCTTTAAAATCGATTAGTTTATTTAAGAATGAATTGGAAATGAGTTATCGATGATTATTTAAAGTGTTTTGACATTTTAAACAATTTCTTAAACGTGCTTTAAAAATAAATTATAATTCTTTAAAAATACTTATCATGTATATAGAGTTTTGAAATGGTTGAAGTTTATTTATATATCCTCATGAGTTTGTAAACGTGGTTTACTTAATGGATATGATTTTGATAAGAGGAATCTTATAAAGGATTTTGGGAGAAAATGGAATTCCAAAATGTTGAAATATGGAAACTTCGTAACTTAATCTGAATTCGTAAAAGAAGTTATAAATTGTTAGTTGGGATTATAAATAAGTATAACTGGTTTTTGGAAACTGTAAAAAGGAATTTATTAATAATTTCTGAGATTTATAAGATAAGTTATGAAATATTTTCTAATTCGATATTAAATTACTTTGGAGAATATGTTTATAAACATTTTCCTAAGTATTTACAAGTGGGTTTTGGAAATATTTTAAATAGGAATTGAATGGTATAGAATTTTTTTCTAAGGGTTATAAATTGAATTCGAAAATATTTCTAAGTGTTGATATGGTTTAAAAATATCCTATTGCGGACGAGTGTTTGAAATTATTTTCAAATGTTAGTATGCTGGGAGAGTTGTATATATATCTTTGTAAAGATATTTTGAAATGAATGTCTTGAAAGATTTATTAAATTAGGCCCAGTGACTTCTTATGGGTGTAATTTGATAGTAAAATAACCACTTATCAAATCTAGAAATTTCGTTAATCATTTCGAAGAGACCGATATTGTGTTTAATTATCCAAAAACCACTTCGGTCCAATTTGTGCACTATGAATTACTATTTCATAAAGATAATAAAGATAGAGTTCTTGGACATTCAGTTTGTCCAGTCCCAGGACAACTTGTATGGATATATGCTACCATTGCATTGTGGCTTGGAAGGTAGTTTTTGCATTCCAAGTATGAATTCTATTCTTAGGGTAATACATACCCTCAAGTCTCGTCAACTGTGAATGACTAAAACAGGGGAGATGCAGCAAGGCTATGCGGGTGCTCCAATTAGGGTATGATCATCACTCTTCTGGAGTGGACATTTATCATCATCACTATCTATCATTTGTTGTGTCTCGATGGGCTCATTGTTGGTGATCATATTCGGTACTATCCAGTAAGGCGTACACCGGTCTTGTTTTGATAGGGATCAATAGGTTCGATCTCAGTACATTTTTCTAGAAGTGTACTATAGCGAGAGACCCCAGTAGCCCTGTCATTATATGGAATCCAATATCTACAATGAGCCTAAAGGTTTTAGATGCGCCCAATTATGCTGAAATGTGAGAAGCAAACATTTTAGCTATTTTATAGTTTATTTTCTATCGACACTATTATAATATCATATGATTTTGATATAAAATGTTTTGGTTATTGAAAGGTAAAAACCCGTCTTGTTTATGGGTGACGTGGTCTTATGAGATGCCTTTGTTTCTAACAGATTTAGTAATAGTAATAATTCAAATTTAGCGTGTTTTCTCACATTGGTTTTGTAGACTGACTCATATGTTATTTTATAATAATGCTTAGGTCAGACGGAGTATTACAGATTCTGGTTAGGATGCTATGAAGCATAGGAGACGTGGTGGAGGAGTCTCAGACTTATTCCTCGTACTTGATTATATTCCGCTATGTGTGCTAAACTTTATGTTCAGTACTTGTATGGACAAATTATTATAACTATCCAGATTTATTTGTTGACTGTTGTACTTTGATGATTATTTATATATTACAGTTATAGTTTCTTTGTATAAAAATCTGTTATTATATATTATATTTTGTTTCACTGTAATTGTGAGATTCTATATTGTTGTTTCAGTTTCTTTTTCTATCCTCTTCTTCCTCATAGTTATTCATCTTTTCGTGCAATTTTTGTTGGACAGGTGTGGTTCAATGTCAGCTCAGAGGGTATGGGACGGTGGGTCACTACAAGACAAGTGGGTGTAATGTGTTCTATTAAACCTTCAAGTTGTTCAAATTGATTTACATAGCGCATAACATTTGTGGTTTGCTTTAGAGATGAAAAGGTATCATATGGCCTATCAAGATCATCCCTAAAACGTACCTGAATAGCTTTATAGAAAATAGCCCATTGATCATAATCTGTAACAGTATGTGAGTACCTATAGAACCATTGTAGTGCCGTCTTTTCCAGATGGTACGAACAAATATGGACTCATTCTTGAATATATATTTTGTTGTATTGAAAGAACTGCTCTACTTGACGAAGCCAATCAATTACTCTATCTTTATTTATGCATTATGGGAAATCCATCTGACGGTCTTGAATGCCTTGGATGTTTCTTTATAACCCAACCGATACTTCTTGAGAAGTTTTCTCTAGTCTTTTAAGTGATAGTGCAGTTCTATTATTTATAATATGTTTCTTCTACAATTTTCTTGTTGTGGTAGTTCTTTAAGATTGACAGAATTAATCACTGGTAAGGTATCTCCATTATCATCAGAGTTGCCATACAGTGACGAGTTTCTATGGTGAGGGTCAGTATTATGCTCATCAGGTGGCTATGACACCAAATTGGTATATTCTCCTTGTTCTTGACATTTTTGGATCTGATATGAGTCATGGTGAATGATCAACAGGGGATGGGATTGGTTAGGAAGAAGGTGTAACAGAAGCTTTCAGGTGGTGGAATTATTCAAATGCAACAAATTAGAAATATGAAGAAGAAGTGGTGATGTAATGCTGAAATATTATGGTGGTTAGCAGATTGAACGAGGAAGTGAAAATGGATTCAAATTACCGAATGATTTGAATATAGGAAAGAGGTGAAATAAGAGCAGCAGTAAATAGAAGAATGCATAGTTGAGAAAAAAATGCATGATTATTTATAATCTTTTTATATACATCTATTTGCATAACCTTACCCATATATTTATATTATTGATCAGGTAGACCAAATCAAACTAGCTGTTACATGGTAACTTATCTAATATACCTGACTAACTTTTAAATTATATAGCCACTTAGACTACAATAGAAATTAAGTTGTGCATGTATGCACGTGCACAACACGGTCTTCAAGCTGGCTTTCCCTTTGTAATCTCACGCTTAAGTTGATATTATCTTGCGTCTGCATCTCTTCCAATCTTCAACATCATCCTCCTTAACTCCTGTTAGCCGAGGTGGATGGCGAAGCCTCATTCTCAAAAGTGTTTGTTGAAATGTCCCTTCAGGCGAATGCCTATCAGGTATTTGATGAATCGTGTGAGCATAACAAATTCACAAAATATATCTTTCATATATACTAAAACATAAATTCGCAAATTATTAATTGATGTATCTTTTTTACTTTTTTGGACTTCATATGGTGTGCTTTACGAAGTAAACACAATTACTGACATTTTATGTGTCTATTAAGTGGATCTATAATATACTATGGTTGCTCAGTGAAAGTGCCGGTGAATCTATTTGGACTAACGGATAATGTATCATAGCCATATTGGAATTAGATTCATGCGAGTATGGAATTTTTAATCTCACATCAAAATTTGATCTATGAGTTTATATGCAATCACATGTAACTTTGTTTCTGCTACTTGCACCTATAACTCCGTAAAGTACTTCATTTATTTAAGGGTCGATTCGAACTTGTCAAGGCATATTATTCGCATTTTTAGTGGACTTCAAATGGATTACAAAACTGGATAATGGAATCATTTTGTCATTATTTAGAAAATTATTAGGTGGTATAAACATTATTTTCCCTCCGTTGATTAAAAAATAATAATTTTAAATGTTATATGTTTTTCGGTGATCAATCACCATCTTTCCATCTTTTTTTAATAAGAACCTGCTAAACTAATTCTCGTTGGACCGTTATCAAATTTTTTTCGACGAGTAGTTCTAAAATTTCACTTTGCGCAAGTTATAAAATTGTAATTTTTTATTAGGGAGGAGTATCATAACATTTTTTTAGGTGGAGTCCCCCTAAATTTTTCTTTTACTTATCCAAAAATAAAGTCCCTTTGGTAATGTTCTTATTCACATATAAACTGAATGGAGAAACTCAAGTTTGACCAAGATGTATTTCTCATAAATTAATTTTATGGATAAGCACCAGCTTGATGACTTAGAGAAATCATTCATAAATACATCAACTTTAAAAATATAAGGGTTGAAATCCTTAGATTAACGGGAGGAACCAAAATCAAGTAGTTAACTAGTCGATGCAATCAATCTCGCTATCCATATTTTAAGAGACTTTGGACAACGGATCCTATTTTTAATCAAGACATAAAAAATATCCTTCTTTGGTAAGTTATGTAAATTAGGTACTTATCCATAGACATCTTTTATTAGTAATCGCTATTATTATATCCATTTATGTACTACAAACCTGAATAAATTTAAAATATTCATTGATCAATTACATTTTCTGAAAACATTAGATTGACAAACCATTTTCACCATTAAAGCACAAATTTATGATCTTTTAAATGATATGTGTTATGCATATGAAAATATCTAATTCAATAATATCTTTTTTGTATAAATAACGTATTTATACATGCGTCGTTTAAATGCAACTATAATTGCCTTGTTCAATTTAATACATTCAAAATTAATAAATATTCAGTTGAAAGTCAATTTCAAATATGGTATGTAGTTAAAATTATGACTAGGTTTCTTTTAATGTACTTAAATTATAACTTCATCAAGATTGAATAAACCTATCAAAGGAAGCCAAAATTTGTATTGGATCACATAAATTACAGTTAAAATTTTCAAATTCCTTAGTTACATAATTCAAAAAATACAATCAAATAATAAATGCACGTGCTTAAATTAATTAAACTATAGTTGCGTTAAGTTTGGATAAATCATCGAATACAACCGAAATCATTTTTGCATCACATAAACGTAGTTGATTCAAATGCAATCATCCAAAATTCAAAATTGGCGTTAAATTACTACTTCATTTTTTAATATACTTAAATTCTAGCTGCATTAAGATTGAATAAAACAATCAAATATTGCTAAAAATATTACATAACAGTTAAATGTTGTTAAAAATTTCAAATGCAATTAAATTAGTCCTAAACATGCTGCTATGTTACAACTGTATTTTCTTAATGTAGTTAACTTATAACAGCATTAAATAAAATTAAGTGTAGCCAAAATTACTACACCACATAAATGCGGTAAAGAAAATCAAACACACTTAAATTAATTGAAAATTTTCTTTTAAATTATAACTTCATTTTCTTATTACGGTTAAATTATAACTTAATTAAGTTTGAATTAGTCATAAAATACAACATTACATAAATGCAGTTACAGTATTCAAATGCAAACATAAATGCATAATTCAAAACAAATTTCTTCAATTATATTAAAAGATAATAACTACATTGTCATAACATAGTTAAAAATGCTATCTAAAATTTGTGATCATCCATAATAGCGCAGTTGCAAAATGCAGTTATATGATTTGGTGACATAAAATAACTTCATTTCATAAATAGTTAAAACTGCTACAAAATTGTAACTTTCAAAAATTTTGTTTTTAGTTAGCAATAATGGATATTATTGGAAGCTAAATAAATTTATGATTAATGATGAAAATGATTCTTAAAACCGATTAGTGTACAAAATATGTGACATTGTAAAGATTTGAATTAAGCGTGTTGGAGTATGTTAATATTAATCGGTTGTAATGTTAAAGTAGTAGAGTTCTAATTTACAAAAAAATTATATAGATCTAGACTCATTTTACATTTAAAGCGAAAAATAGGACCCGAAGTTATTATTCGATATTAGTTTAAAGAGCTACCATTCTGAATGAAAAATAGGTAGATGGGCTTGTAAAAATGTAATATCCCAGAATTTCAGAGAATTTTAAAAGAGATAATCTCTCAATTTAAATCATTTAAAATTGATAAAACTGTATTTTCAAATATAAATAACCAAAATAAAATTTATGTGATGTTTTTAAATTGAGAAATCAATTGATTTTAAAAGGTATAATTATTTAATTTGTGTTATTTTATAAATTTGATTTTTGATAAGTTCTATATTTTAATTTAATAAGTATTTTTTAAATATATGTTTATTTAAAAATTAACTTTAAAATTAGAATTCAATATTTCTTAATTTAAAAGTGTGTTTGTTTAATTTAATAAAACCATATTTGATTTGGAATTTAAATTTAAATTGAATTTGAATTTTTATATTTGAAATTTGAATGGGAATTTGTAATTTAAAAAAGAATGTATATTTTGAAATACATTTATATATAAAAGATTTATGAATAAAGTTTTTTAAAAAAAAAATAAGTTTTTTTTCGTATTAATTTAAAACAAAAGAATTTTATTTATATAAATTTGGAAAATGTTTGTTTAATAGTAAATAAATGCAAAGCATTTAAATTAACTTGTAAAAATGGATTTAATAGTTTTATATTATTTTATTTGGAATCTAATTAGTTTATATCTTATTTTTCTTTTGGAAGTTTTATTTTTATAAAAAAGAAAATGGATTTATAAATTTATAAAAAGCATTCACAAATTAGTAAAGTATTTACAAACTAAGAAAATTGATAATAAAGGGCTTTAAAATCATTTAAAAATAATTTAAAATATATGAGTGACATGTGTTCAATTTTTAAACATCATAGGATGCATGTGTTACGAGATTAATCTTGGGTTATGACAAATGTAATCAAGATAACAAGTGTCTTCTTTTTCTTAATTTTCTTTTTCCTTTCTTTAAATTTTATTTAACCTTAAATTTCATTTTATAAAATCCTATTATCTTCTTTCTTTCATTTTCTTTGAATTCAAACAAAAATCCATGGCCACAAAGTTCAATCTGAAACCATATTCAATTCCTCTGTTCAGAAACAAAAATCTGCTGTTTTTTTACTGATCTCCTCAAACCCTTCGTTTCCAAACCCTGCATGTTGTTTTTATCAAAACCTGAAACCTATTCAAATCGCCAAAAATCTCTGAAACCAGAAATAATCAGATCTGTAGCAAACTTCACCCAAGCCTTCAAGATCATCTTCAATGTAAAATCTGCAGTTTTTTTCTATCATGCATGTAGCAAGTTTTGCCTGAGATAAAGCTTCAATTTAATCTGGAAAGCAATCTATTTTCAAAAACCTTGAGCATCACCATGGTTCCAGTTTTAAAGAAATTTAGTATCAAGTTTTATAGCAAAGGCTTGTGTGAGTAATAATTCATGGTTTCTGGGAATTGCAACAACAAGTTTTCAAAATAACAAATGGGGGTTTTCATTCCATATCAAATTTCTGTGCATAGTCAAAATGAGGTGAGTAAACAACTAACTTAAAATTTTAAGTAGGTTAATAAATTATTGTTTTAAATAAATTATGTGATAATGAAGTTTGTTTGTGATGATGCTGCATATATTTAGGAATGTGTTATTGGATGTGCATGTTAATTCCCTTTCATTTTTGAAAACTGCAGTGTGTAATTAAATACAAATCCAGTTGTACTTCTCTAGTTAGATTTCTTGTTGAGATGTTCAAGCTTTTTATATTTAAAACTTTGAAACTTTGGATTTAAAACAATTAATCTAAATCTTAAGTAGGATATAATTTGTTACTTAAGTAATATTGATTCTTGTATGTTTGGAAAATAGTCTAAATTCTTTAATTATGAATGTATTCATGTTTATACAGGCCAGTAAATTGACTTACCTCTGTTCATTCATGTTTACAGAATTTTTTTTAAATAAACAAAATTCAAGCTTTCATATAAACACCTTGAAGTTTTGAATTGTAACAACCCGCATATTTATCGAGTTTATATTTAAATATTTTATTTAAATATTAAATCGTTAATCGGATTTTGGTTCGAAAAGCTACTTTTTGCAAACGGACATATTAGGACTCGCGACCACTTCCATTGAGTTTGAAATGCTGTTTACAACATTTTTAAGTATAAACATTGATATGATTGGAGATAGTAGAATTTCACTACTTTTTTACTTGAGACTTTGGGTTCGGCTTTTAGCCTATTAGACCCAACCTTCACCCCTCCTCTTCATAACTTCATTTCTATTTGCCTAAGTCTTCAAGCTTCTTCAAAAATGGTTTAGGGAATGGGAAATTAAAATTCCAAAACTCAAATTCAATTGCAATCCATCTTTCTACTTCAAATTCAAGAAGAAGACATTGGTTCAAGCTTCTTGTGCTTAGATAGAAGAGGGATTGATTGTTGCATGCTTAAAACTTCATTTTCATTGATATTTGGTGCAAAGGTGAGATTTTTATCTCACAATTCTAGCCTATAACTATATTGGACTGTTAGGAATGATTCCCTATCACTTTTGCATCCATATTAGCATTTGATTTGGATTGGATTGGCGAAAAACTCCAATTTTTAGCGTTTTGGTGAATTTTCTGCACTTAGGTCGTTCTGGCCATTTTTGGTGCTCGGAGTTAGGTCGCTCGCGACCTAACCCTTGCGTCGCTCGCGAGTTAGCACCATAGGTCGCTGGGCTATCTAAATGCTTGTTCGGTGTTAGGTCGTTCGGGCTTAGGTCGTAGGTCGTATGGACCCTAGGTCGTAGGTCGTTTTGGCCACTTCTAACGTCTTCGGAGTTAGGTCGTATGGACCTTAGGTCGTATAGACCTTAGGTCGTAGGTCGTATTGACCTAGGTCATAGGTCGCTAGACCCCGTCTCCTTAGGTTGCAAGACCTTGTAAACCGTTGGGTCGCGTGACCTATATCCCGTAGGTCGTTGGCCCCCTTAAGTCGTTAACTCGTTAACACGTACGGCTCTTAACCATTTTAGGTCGCGTGACCTTGTACTTGACTTAGGTCGTTAGGTCGTAAGACCCTAAGCCGTTTTCCATTAGGTCGCTAGTCCTCATACCGATAGGTCGCTAGACCTTAGGTCGTCCCACATTAGGTCGTTGCTGGCCTCAGGTCGCGTGACCTTGTTTAGACCGTAGGTCGTTAGGTCGTAAGACCTTAGGTCGCCTGACCACTTAGGTCGCTTGACCTATTCAAATGTTAGGTCGCGAGTTCCTTAAGTCGCTCGTCTCTCTTAGGTCGCTCGCTACTGCTAACTCGCGAACACCACTAGGTTGTTTGACCCCTTAGACCCCTAGGTCGCAACCATTAGGTCGCTCGACCCTATTCCTCTTAGGTCGTTAGACCTCATTTTGTCTTCACTAGGTCGAACCCCGTAAGGGTGGCGTTGCCCCCGCACCCCCACCTTGGGGGGTTGCCACCCCCCCTGGACCCCCCCTCCGTAGGGGATCTTATCTGAAAAACATTGAGCTAATTTCCTTGGATTTTATTCACATCTCCGTATGCGATCTTTGTGACTGATTGTTTCTACAATTGCTTCTGTGTTTTGTCACTTTATAATATAAAGGTTTCAATACTAGTAGTAAATATCAAAACTCTTTTAACAAACAATTTCAACTCTATTTTTAATAACAAAGCTCTTTTCTTAAACCGTTTTCCAATCTATTAGTATATACAAACCTTTACCTCACTCAGATGAGAAATCTAATTAAACGACTTAGTAAAACAAGTGGTATGAAACGCTTGCGTTCACTTCGTCCGTTAATTCTTGGACTTGTTCGATTGAACCTCTTGTGACAATCTTATTAGTGAAGATTTACAGTTTGTTCGTAAATATTTAAGTTAAGCAAGTGGTTATAGGACATGAAGCTAAACTTCTATATTTACTAGCTTAGTGTAATTGACACTTCTCGTTGATCATGACGATCATTCTGATGATTTAGACTAGCAACTGTGCGATGTCTCTTGTTGCGAGGTTAGACTAGACACCACTTGTGTGATTCCACTCACACATACCTTTTTGCTTTTGGGTTAGTCTGGACCTTAATCTGTGTGATTCCATTCACACATGTGCGGTAGCTCCCCTTGGTCTTCGGACCGTCATGTGATAGGCCTCTTTCTCTTTTCTATGATTTCTGGACTTCTTGCATTGATTTCTAGAATTTATGTCATTGACTTGTTATGAGTACAAGTTTGGGGTATGATTCCCTTTCCGAATCTTTGAGAAGATTCTTGTGATATTGATTATCTCTTATTGATTGATCTTCTGTTGATCATTATTTACATACTTATAGTGGTATGTCATTATGGATATTTTATGTTTGTGCCATATCTTTTATGTTATATCATGTCATCTAATATTTATAGCTAGACTGACCCGTTTATCATTTTCTTAAATAACACTCGGGTCAGACCGAGATGTTACAGGTGCTTCTGCTTGACTTCTTCCTAGGGATTCATCACTCTGACTTTTGGCTAACTGTTTAGATTAGCAGTTTTTGTTTTATACACTTGAGATATAGACTCATAGTTGTATTCTTTTGTATAGCACGTGTTGTTATTCTTTCGTATTATCGTGGATCTTACTGACCACTACTCTGATGCACACTTTCATGTGTTAGTTATATATTCATATCTTCTTCCGCCTTTATGATATGGATATCTGTGACTGATTTTTGTTATGATTATTTCTATGTTTGTTTTCGAAGATTATTTATAGCCACCGTGTGATCAGCAATTACATGGATGGTCGCTCCTCAACAGCCTTATTCTCCATGCTAGTTGACAGCACTACACCGTAGTGTTCTCGGCTAGTGTGGGTATAGAGGTGGGGCGTCACATGAATCCAAAACAAATTAGTTAAGTTGTAATTCATCTAGCTTATGTAATCATGATTAAGAAAATTATGTTTGGGATTTACCTGTAAGCTTAAATATACAGTAAAACTTATAAAATGAGAAAAAAAAAAAAATTTTGAATTTTATTAATTTATGTTTAAATATTGAATCATCATTCAAAGTTATGATTTTCAACACAAAAATCCAGATTTTTAAAATAGTATCGAGTTAGGAATTTGGGTTTTACTGGAGGTTTGAATTTGGGTGATTTCTGGATGATGGAGCAATTAGGTGGGTCGGGGTTGCTACTGTAGGTGGAGGAGGTCACGGAGTTTTGGGGAAAAATGGTAGTCGTGGCTGTAAGGGGCGGTGGCGACGGCGATGGCCGGAATTGGGTATTAAGCCCCAGTTTTTACTGGGTTGGGTTTTGATTTTTCCCCGTAAGCACCATTGATCGAGTGCTCTGGATTTTTGTCTGGAGGTAGCAAATGGGCTTGGCAAGAGATGGTCGACACCATGCAATTTTCTGGTGACCGGAGCTTGGCGGTCGGAGGGGGTTTGTGTGGGTTTGTTTGGGTTTGGTTCTGCTGTATAATAAAATTTTGGTTCAAGAGGAGATTGTGTGTTTGAGTGATCGTTTTTGGTTGCGGAGGTGTCGAAAAAGTTGACGGAGGCAGTAACGTTGGTCGGAGGTGACTAACGGTGGCGTGCATGTGCACGAGGCGGTGGTTGGGTGTTAGTTAGTTTGGTATTTGGGATTCTCGAAGTAGCATTCGAGTTTTACAAGGGGAAACTCAAAAATGTTCTCGAGTATGTTAGTTGGGTTAGCCTGTAGGTTTTGCATACTTAAAATAAATTAAGTTTAAAAAAAAGATGGAAGAAGGGACTCGGGTCTTGACCCGAGTAAATAACGTTTTGACCCGAAGCTGGAAACTAAAACAGTTTCTAAAATATTTTTAAAATGTTTAAAATTTGTTTTTGAAATTTAGAAATTTTAAATTTGTTAAAAACTTTATATAAATTACTTGATGTATTAAACAAATGTTTTATTTAACATATTTTAAGATGTTTTGAAGTTTTGTTAAATTTAAACATTTTTACAAATTTTGAATGATTTTGAAACGAGTTTTGGAAGTTAATTTTAATGGTTTATATAAAGGCAAGTTTTAAATTCAAGTTGAAATTAGTTTAAACTATAAATTGATAAATATTTAAGTTATTTAAAGTTGTGTTTGATAATTTTATTTTATCAAGCTAAAAGATTGTTTTGGTTTAAACTTAATTTATAATTTAATTAAGTAGGACTAGATGTATAGTAAAGATTGTAAATATGTTAAGGCAAATTTAAGCAATTATAAGGTAAATGTTTATCTTAATTAAGGTTTTAAATATCTTAATTTTGATTTAGTTAATTTGAAGAAGTTAGTTAATTAATTAGTTAAAAATAAAGTATTAATTAGGAAACTAATTAAGGAAAAATGATTTACTTGGTTAATAAATGATTAAGAATTAATGGTTAATTAATTTAAGATTAATTAAATGGTTATTTAAGGATCATTAACTAGATTTTTAATTAATGATTAAGGATTCATTAATCAAGTAATTAAGTGAAATTAAACATAATTAATTATATGGTTAAGATTTATTAACTAAGTAATTAATAAGTTGTTAATTAAGTAATAAGGGTCACTTAATTAGTATTTAAGAAGTGTTTAACTTATAATTAAATTTTATTAATTAAATAATTAGAGAATAATTAATCCGTATTTAAGGATTAATTAAGAATATGTTAAATGGTAATTAATTTATTAATCAATTGTGATTAAAGATTAATCAAATGATAATTAAGGATTGATTATCTTTAATTAAGGATGGGTTAACAGTTAATTAAGGGTTAATTAAATGATTAATTAACTGGTGATTAGGGAGTAAGCAATCAGTAATTAAGTTCTTAATTAATAATTGATAATTAGGTTTATTAATTAATAATTAAGAGATAATTAATTGGTTAATTAATAATTAATTAATTATAAAAGTAGTTATGGATTAATAAATTTGTATTAAGAGATATTGATTAATAATTAAGGTAATCGATAGTTGATGGATAATTAATCAGTTAGTTAAAAGTTAATTAATTGATTATGAAAGTAATTAAGGATTTATTACTTTGTACTAAAGGAAATTAATTAATAATTAAGCTTTATTAATATATGAATTAAAGGATAATTAATCTGGGATTAAGGATTGATTAATTGATTTAGTAAGTTAATCAAGGAGTGATTTATTAATTAAGGTTAGTAATTAATGAATGATTGTGTAAGCAAGATTTAGGGGTTGATTATTAAGGGATTAATTTAAGAAATTAAATTAATTTTGATATAAATTGATAATGCTTGCTTATGGATGATTGGTTGTTGAATGTCTGAATTGGAGGATATCTATTGGATTGATATCTATTGATGATATGTGTTGTGACATTCTGTGATATGATATTGGTTATATCAATGATAAATGTGTGATATTTATCTAAGTTAATGCTGTGTGATTGTATTGAATTGAATTGTTTAAACCTTTAAAAAACTTGGCCTTTAAGACACGTTTGGTTCGATGAGACGGGGATCGGGTATCAAATTTGATTATCTGAAAACCACATCGATCCAAGTTAAACGTTAGGTCGTGATTTCAAGTGAAATCGAGTTGAAGACTCGAAATGTAACATCCCGTATTTTTAAGCCATTGAATTTGAACATTTAATTCGTTTTAAATGTTTAATGTGGATTCTTAATTGATTTTGAAATGAATGGATTCGGGTTCAATCAATGAAATAAGCTATAATTTTTAATTATAGTAATTCCAGTTGAATTTGAATAATGGGAGAATAATAATTTAAATATTCAGAATTGAAATAAAAGTAAATCTGGTTGTAAATAGTGATAAAGATGGTTTTAAAAATTTATTTTGAGTTATTTGAGTGTAAATAGCGTAGTGGAAATTTAGAAGAATTTTAAAGTTGATAAATTAATATTTGGGATTTTATATTAATTTAGTAATGAATTTAATATTATTAAAATGCAATTTAATCATATTTTGGTCCGGAATGAGCCAGAATGATTTTTTATTGTGTTTATAAATTTTATATGATTTATTGCTAAGTTATTAAAATTTCAAAAGTGAAATTTTAAGCGTTTTCGTCAATTTTGAGAATCACCCAATTTAATAGATGAGTTAAAATAGCCTTCCGGGGCACAGTCTCGGAATTCGACGAAACCAGTTCCATTGGATCCGTAATAGTTAGTTATTATCGGATTTCAATTTTCGTAGCAATCGGAGCTGTCGTTTGACCGTGGCAGCTCGAAACGCATCGAACTCGTTTTAATCGGTTTAAATTAAAATTGACCTTTTAATTCCGTAACTCGCGCATACGATCAAATTAGCTTACGAAACATGTTCCATTGTGTCCGAAACGCGGAAAAACCCTAGGAACACATGTTGGTATGTGAGAATTGGAGTTTGTTTGCGTAAGTGGTAAATTGATTGGAACGAGATTAAAATAATATTTAATAATATTATATATAATTATATCGTTCAAAACCCTAGCCCAAATTTAGAGCCGCCGTTCTCTTTTCTTCAATGGCCGATATCGTGCCTCTTTCTTATTCGTTTTTCTCCAAATCCACGCATTTATTCACAAAAGTTCCAACATAAAGATCGAAGAGAACGTCGAGATCTACGTTTTGAACGGTAGAGATTGAGTTTAATCGATCGGAGAGGGAGTTATCGACGGTCTGATGGCAAAAGAAAAAAATATTGTTTTAAATTTATATTTAAAACTTTATAAAATCGTAATTCATTCAGACGTTATCAGAATTTAACGAAATTCGCGGCGTCGGGCTCGCAGCGACGAGTACCATGCAATGGTGCCGTTTTGGAATCATTCCGGGCAAAGTAGAAATTTGAGTTAAATCGAACGTCGTTCGGTTTAATTTAAATTTCGAACGCTCGCTGAAACTCAAGGTAAGTTAATCTCACTCACATCTGGAATGTTAGCTGATATAAGTAGTTAGTATTTAAATAATTGTGTGATTGGTAGGAATGTTTATTTATATCAGCCTGGATTGATATATATATTGTTGTGCTAATATTTGTGGATGCAGGGAAAACAGGTTGGAGGGATCCAACTGGATTCCTCACGATATAGTAATCATTTTTATAATTGATGATGCAATCTATTTATATATTGTGATTGATAAATCTGGAATTAAAATGTACTGTGCTATTGTTGGATAAACTATAAATCTAGAATTTAATTATAAATGAATAAATTGGGTTTTTAAAGAAAGAAGAGAAATTGTTATATAAAGAATTTTAAAGGAATTAAATTTGGGTTTGGTTTGAATGAAGAATGAAATTGGTTAAATTTAAATTTTAAATGAAGCGGGAAATTTATCAATCTATAAATATGGAAGTATGGCTTCTGGTGCGAAATTTTATAAGAAGGGATAAAGTGATAAAATAACGATCGGTTATTTTTGATAATTAATAGAGTTTTTCGAAAAATTAAATTATGTTGTCAGCGATGTTTCTAAACATAAATCAACAATTGTAAATGTAAATAAAATATTTTGAAATGCAGCTTTCACCATTGGAATTTTTTTAAAAAAAAAATTCATAAGCATTACTTTCCTTTAATAAATTCTCAAAGGTTTATTTAAAAAAAAAATTCTTAAACCTGAACTTTGAAAGTAAATTTCCAGGAATGGTAAACTATGTTTGGGCTTCGAAAGAAGTTATTTTTAAAACCTGGAAAGGAAATTTATGTTATTAAAACATGAATTTGAATGGTAATAAATCTGCTGGATTTATAAGACGGATTCTTTGGGTGTGGAAATGGAAGGTGAGTTCCCTGGAAAACCAAGTTCGAGTTTTAAACAGATTTTATTAAAATAATATTTAAAGTTCAAACTTGTTTAAAAGAGTGCTTTGAAAATTATTAATTTAAAGTAACTAATTAATAAATTAGCAATAGTGGTTATTTGCGAGTACATTAGTGGTTATTTTTATAAGTGAAATTATTTAAAGACTAGTTTTGACCTAAGTCATTGAAATTAGTATTAACCTTTTAAAAATCTACTTATAAGTTTAGTTTAGACTAAACCCTTATTTACAATCAAGATTTATATCCTAATAAATGGTTTTACTTTACATATTTGAAAATTATATTTTTGAGTAATAATTAGTAGTAAATTTCCATATTTGAAATATATTTCAGATTAAAGTGTTTTAACTGTTTTAAATCTAAATTGTTTTGAACTTGTTATTTCCAATGGGAATAAATGGTAAAGGATTTACCGGATAAAGGAAGAACTTTGGGAAATTGTTTCAAACGAGTTTTGAAAATTTGAAAATATATCTTGTGAGGATATTTGAGGCAAATAAATAATGTGGAAAATTATTGATTATGTGATGGATGTTTGTGAATATAAATTGATAGTTAAATCACCGACTATCAATATTGGACAAATGCGTTGATCGTTTCGAAGAGACCGGGATCGAGATTTATTTCTCGAAAACCACTTCGATCCGGTTTGTACGTTTCGTGCGAAAAACGTGTTCGGAGTCGAAGATGGAGCAGTGAAGTGCAAGGGCTAGTCGCTACTAATCCTGAGGATATTTCCAAAATGGATGTGGTAGGGGTAGTGTCTTCGGTTCCGTTCGAACCCGGGACGGACTTGGATGGATGAATGCTTTCGGAACATCGTCAGGTGGGCGATGGGCATTATAAGTAAAACGTTCTAAAGGTAACGCTAAGCCTCAAGCCTCATCAAATGGGAATGACTGAAAATCAGGGGATATGCAGCAAGGCTTCATGGGTAGCCCCCACTGGTAAGTAAGGTCATCCCTGTCTAGATGTCCCTTTTTATTTCGACTTAGTGGTGCGGTTGCTGATCCCAACCGCGGGGTGATATTATTCGTAACTGTCCAGTAATGGATGGGTCCGGCCTTGTGTTGCAGGGGATCGGGCGGGGTCCTCGGTACGGTGATCTAGGCCCCGTACTGTGACAGGTGGTACCCCAGTGCCAAGTCATTGTTGGAAATCCATTCTCCCTACGAGCCTTGTACGAGTTTTGTTTGTATTACCCACTTTTGTGGCTAGTAGCTGGAATTTAATAAATGTAACAATTTCGGCTATTTTATAAGTATTTGTAAATAGACCCTATTATGATATCAGAGGATTTCTATAAAAAGTGTTTTAGCTATCGTAAGATAAAAACCCGACGTGTTTATTTGTGGCGTGGTCTTACGAGATGCTTTTGTTTTCAAAGGATCTTTGAAACTTTAATAACCAATTTGGATGCCTTATTATCAGCTGGTATTCCAGACTGACTCGGGTGTTATTTCATTATAATGCTCGGGTCAGACCGGGTATTATATGTTTAGGAAAGGATGCTATGGAGCAGAAGAGGAGCTGGAGTCCGAGACGTATCATTCGTATTATCTGTACTTATATATATATCCGCTGCTATGATTATATGGTATGTCTGATTGGTAATTGTTGATGTATGAGATACTCTGATGATATGATGTAAAAAAACAGTTATAGATTCCATTTTGTGTAAAGTCCTATATTTACTATTATATTTTATTCTGCTGCGACTATGAGATGCTGGTATTGTTTAGTTTTTTTTCTTTCTTCTTCTATCTCTTCTTTTCTAAACCCAAATGGTTCGTATTTCTGTGCCACTTGAGTTAACAGAGGTAGAATAGTGTTGATTCAAGGGGTTCGGATTTGCGGGCTGTTACACTTGGTATCAGAGCTTAGGTTGGCGACAACCTAGGCTTTGGTGGGGAAATTACTCATTAAATAGAGTCAATAGTACTCTATAATGAGTTAAGTGTATTAATAGATATGAGAGCGTACTTGTTAGTGAATATAAAATTATTTTTATACGATGTTGACTTATCGGTTGGGAGTTTATGAATTCTGGTCGATGTGGGATGTACAACCGTATCGATAGGGGTTTCTAAACTCTTAAACAAGGTAAACTGACATAGTATTGTTTTAAAGGGGGTAAATGAAATAATTTTACCCAAAATTATATTTTGATATGAAAGAAATAATTTTTTGAAATTATTATATATATTTGGATGATTGGTTGTTAATGTCTAAATCAAATAAGAATCTAAAATTTAATCTGGAAGTTGAAATAGTTATAATGAAAATAAAATTCTACAAATATAAATTATATAAAAGGAAGAATAACTAAATTTAACCTAAACCAGAATTTGAATTCCGGGGATTTGATTTGATATACCAAATGGGTATGAATTGATTATTATTTCAAAATGGTTTTGGAATAAAACCGGGTAATTGAATTTTGGAAAATTCTATTTAAATAATGTGTAAAGTTAAAATGAATTAACTATTGAACTTATTAAGTGGAGTTGATATCTATAAGAAGGAAGAAATGAAAATTTTATTCTTGGTATTAAAACTTAACTTGAGTAATTGGAAATGAATAAAATATATTAAAGTGAATTGGAAATTCGAATTTAACTTGGATAAGTTAAAAAAAATTGGACTTAGAATTAAATGGATTTTGGGTTAAATGAAAAAGTAAGTTGGTCCGAAATTGTGGGTCATTGTGAAATGGATTGTACCCATAAGTTATTAAGTTGTATACTTGTAATTTGAGATTGAGGATTTAAAATTGTGTAAGGAATTAAATTGAAAGAAGATTTGTATCCTTAAAAATTCAGTGATGCATATATATAGAAAATTGAAATTGTGATTGTAAGATGTAGACAGATTGAAATGAACAATATGGGCTTTAAAATAAATAAGTTGGTGAACTTATAAAAAAATAGAAATGGAGTTATAATCACAATGGAAAATAGTGGAATGGTATGGTGAATTCAAACTTAATCTCAAATAAAATGTGAATTGGGATAAGGTAGAGTGAGATATAAAGGAAGTGAATGAACTTAAGTTAGAAAATAAGTTTTGAACTTATTTATGGAGAAATAAATTGGATATAAAGGTGAAATGTAAAATTGCTTATAATTACATGAAATAAATTCATATTCTTAAGTTATTAAGTGTTATAATTTGAATTTGTGATTATAAAATGAAAATGGACTTAAGTAAGCAATCTAAACTCGGAATGGAATTGAAATTGTAATTCATTAATGGAAAGAGTTGAATGGTGTGGCAAATTCAATACTTGACCATAAATGAAATGTAAAGGGTAATGAAGTAAGTGAGAATATAAAGGTGAATGCTCTTAAGTTAGCAAATAAGTCTTGAACTTATGTATGGGGGAAAATGAAATTTGTTTTGATAAAGAAATTGAAATTAAGTTTCAGTTATGTAGTAAATAATATTGAAAGAAATTTAGATTCTATTTAAAGGAGTGAAAAGGAAAGGTAGAAATTTAAATTTTCTAAATGAAATAATTGGAAAATGGCCATATTATAGATGAATTCAGAGTGAATTGAGGAAGTGAATTAAAACCTAATATGGATTAGGTTTGAGACTAAATTGAATTACAATTAAATGGAATGTGTATGGTAATGAATGGAATTTTGATAGTTTGATCGAAATTTGGAAAGTAAATAGAAATCCAATTGTGGCATGGGATTCAAATTTGTGATAACAAATAATGAAGTGTGAATGAAAAATGGAATTGGATTATAATAGCGATGGTTGGAATTGTAAATAAATTGAAGTGTGTGAAATGAGTTGAAGTGACCTTATTATCACTAAAAGATTTTGAATTATTGGATATAAACTAGAATTGGATGAATATACTAATCAAGTTTAATGGAATTGGAATTTGATTGAATGAGAATCAAATGAATAAAAAAAATAAAATTTATATAAGAAGATAATGGAAATATTGTATGATTTAAACAACATAAGAAAATTGAAAACAATAATGATGGATGAGCTTTTTTAAGTAATCTTGAATGCAATCTGTTGGATAATTAAAAACTGAATTACAAGTGAAATGGTATTAATTAATTATTGTGATAAAGAAAGGATGTGTGGGTTGTAAATAATTCAGTCTGGGATGATATTAATATAAACCTGAATTGGTTAAGGAAATAAAGATGTGAGGAAAATTTAATTTAACAATTGCATTGGGATAAAAATTCTTGGATTGTGAACCATGCAGAATGGGATAAAATTATATAAATCTAAGTTGAAATTAACATTAATGGTTATAAGCTTAAGGATTGGTTATTTGGTTGAATAACCACAACCTGCATAGAAATTAGTCATTAAACTTAAGTGAATGAATTAAAGAAAGAAAATGAAATTGGTTTTGAATAAATTGAATGGATTGAAATTTTAATAAGTAATGTTTACATATGAATGAAAATGGATTATAAAAGAAATGCAAATACTTCAAATTTAGAATAAGAATTGAATTGTAAATGGAATAGATTGATATTAGTAAAGCACATGTTAATAATATTGAAATAAAAATGAAGTTTGAATTTGAATAAGAAATTAAAAAGTGATTGAAATCTTTGGATTGTTGAAATAAATATGGTTAACATTGTTAAACTATGAAGTTTGGGTTTGTAAAGAGGATTTTAAATGATGTCGGAATTGTGAAATTGTGTATAAAGGAGGTTAGCATGCATAATTATGAAGTTGCTTGGTTTGGTTATGAAATGGATATGTTTTGGTTTACATTTATATTGGAAATGTTGTTAAAATGTTCATATCGTTGAAAACTAATGAGTTTGTTGAGTATAATACAGGTGCGGGAGGCGTTCGAAAGAGTTGGAGCGCATATATGCTAAAATATTAGCCGCTTGCTTTTAAAATTTGCTAAAATGGTACGCCTACACAAATATAATTGGGAAAATGATATGTATATTGTGATATATTTTGGTTTCCAACCGTGTGGGTCGATGTATATATATTTATCTGTATCACGATATCGCGAAAGATCCTCCGTGCAGGGGAGACTCTGCCAAAATTTTCCGAAAATTTCGGGAGTTAGAATTTTATTTAGGATTTTGAAAACTTATTAACTTGGAAAGTTATAAGTTAAAATTAAAGCTTTAGAGTAAATGAAGCAAATGAGTTTAAAATTAAGCTAAAGGATTTTAGAAGGAATATGAGCTTTTAACTAAGCAAATTAGGTAAGTAAATGGGTTGGAGAGTATTTTCTACCCTAGCAAATTTCGGGGACAAAATTTTTATAAGGAGGGAGGAATGTAACATCCCGTATTTTTAAGCCATTGAATTTGAACATTTAATTCGTTTTAAATGTTTAATGTGGATTCTTAATTGATTTTGAAATGAATGGATTCGGGTTCAATCAATGAAATAAGCTATAATTTTTAATTATAGTAATTCCATTTGAATTTGAATAATGTGAGAATAATAATTTAAATATTCAGAATTGAAATAAAAGTAAATCTAGTTGTAAATAGTGATTAAAGATGTTTTTCAAAATTTATTTCGAGTTATTTGAGCGTAAATAGCGTAGTGGAAATTTTAGAAGAATTTTAAAGTTGATAAATTAATATTTGGGATTTTATATTAATTTAGTAATGAATTTAATATTATTAAAATGCAATTTAATCAGATTTTGGTCCGGAATGAGCCAGAATGATTTTTTATTGTGTTTATAAATTTTATATGATTTATTGCTAAGTTATTAAAATTTGAAAAGTGAAATTTTAAGCATTTTCGTCAATTTTGAGAATTACCCGATTTAATAGACGAGTTAAAATAGCCTTCCGGGGAACAATCTCGGAATTCAACGAAAACAGTTCCATTGGATCCGTAATAGTTAGTTATTATCAGATTTCAATTTTCGTAGCAATCGGAGTTGTCGTTTGACCGTGGCAGCTCCAAACGCATCGAAATCATTTTAATCGGTTTAAATTAAAATTGATCGTTTAATTCCGTAACGCGCGCATACGATCAAATTAGCTTACGAAACTTGTTCCATTGTGTCCGGAACGCGGAAAATCCTTGGAATGCCTGTTGGTACGTGAGAATTGGAGTTCGTTTGCGTAAGTGGTAAATTGATTGGAGCGAGATTAAAATAATATTTAATAATATTATATATAATTATATCGTTCAAAACCCTAGCCCAAATTTAGAGTCGCCGTTCTCTTTTCTTCAATGGACGATATCGTGCCTCTTTCTTCTTCGTTTTTCTCCAAATCCACGCATTTATTCACAAAAGTTCCAACATAAAGATCAAAGAGAACGTCGAGATCTACGTTCTGAACGGTAGAGATTGAGTTTAATCGATCGGAGAGGGAGTTATGGGGGGTCGTTTGTGACCGGTTCGTGCTCGATTATCGAGCCCAGGAGGCGACCGAACTTTGCCAAGCGCCAGGCAGTGGGCGAGCTTGCGAAGGCGCAAGCATTGGAGGGTCCGGATCGACATCGTGTGGCTTGAGGTGGTCGCGATTTCTAGACCTAACTTCGGTGATGATGGCTTCGAGCTTCCTGTAACGCGAGATGGAAGAGGAAAGAGACGGCCTTGATTTCGTTCTTTTAATCGACGATCTGATGATAAAAGAAAAAAAATATTTGTTTTAAATTTATATTCAAAACTTTATAAAATCGTAACTCATTCATACGTTATCAGAATTTAACGAAATTCGCGGCGCCGGGCTCGCGGCGACGAGTACCACGCAATGGTGCAGTTCTGGAATCATTCCGGGCAAGTAGAAATTTGAGTTAAATTGAACGTCGTTCGGTTTAATTTAAATTTCGAATGCTCGCCAAAACTCAAGGTGAGTTAATCTCACTCACATCTGGAATGTTAGCTGATCTAAGTAGTTAGTATTTAAATAATTGTGTGATTGGTTGGAATGTTTATTTATATCAGCCTGGATTGATATATATATTGTTGTGCTATTATTTGTGGATGCAGGAAAAACAGGTTGGAGGGATCCAACTGGATTCCTCACAATATAGTGATCATTTTTATAATTGATGATGCAATCTGTTTATATATTGTGATTGATAAATCTGGAGTTAAAATGTACTGTGCTATTATTGGATAAACTATAAATCCAGAATTTAATTATAATTGAATAAATTTGGTTTTTAAAGAAATAAGAGAAATTGTTATATAAAGAATTTTAAAGGAATAAAATTTGGGTTTGGTTTGAATGAAGAATGAAATTGGTTAAATTTAAATTTTAAATGAAGCGGGAAATTTATCAATCTATAAATATGGAAGTATGGCTTCCGGTGCGAAATTTTATAAGAAGGGATAAAGTGATAAAATAACGATCGGTTATTTTTGATAACTAATAGAGTTTTTCGAAAGATTAAATTATGTTGTCATCGATGTTTCTAAACCTAAATCAACAATTGTAAATGTATATAAAATATTTTGAAATGCAGCTTTCACCATTGGAATTTTATTAAAAAAATAATTCATAAGCATTACTTTCCTTTAATAAATTATCAAAGGTTTATCTAAAAAAAAATTTCTTAAACTCGAACTTTGAAAGTAAATTTCCAGGAATGGTAAACTATGTTTGGGCTTCGAAAGAAGTTATTTTTAAAACCTGGAAAGGAAATTTATGTTATTAAAACATGAATTTGAATGGTAATAAATCTGCTGGATTTATAAGACGGATTCTTTGGGTGTGGAAATGGAAGGTGAGTTCCCTGGAAAACCAAGTTCGAGTTTTAAACAGATTTTATTAAAAGAAAGTTTAAAGTTCAAACTTGTTTAAAAGAGTGCTTTGAAAATTATTAATTTAAAGTAACTACTTAATAAAATAGCAATAGTGGTTATTTGCGAGTACATTAGTGGTTATTTTTATAAATGAAACTATTTAAAGACTAGTTTTGACCTAAGTCATTGAAATTAGTATTAACCTATTAAAAATCTACTTATAAGTTTAGTTTAGACTAAACCCTTATTTACAATCAAGATTTATATCCTAATAAATGGTTTTACTTTACATATTTGAAAATTATATTTTTGAGTAATAATTAGTAGTAAATTTCCATCTTTGAAATATATTTCAGAATAAAGTGTTTTAACTGTTTTAAATCTAAATTGTTTTGAACTTGTTATTTCCAATGGAAATAAATGGTAAAGGATTTACCGGGTAAAGGAAGAACTTTGGGAATTGTTTCAAACGAATTTTGAAAATTTGAAAATATATCTTGTAAGGATATTTGAGGCAAATAAATAATGTGGGAAATTATTTATTATGTGATGGATGTTTGTGAATATAAATTGATAGTTAAACCACCGACTATCAATATTGGACAAATGCATTGATCGTTTCGAAGAGACCAGGATCGAGATTTATTTCTCAAAAACCACTTCGATCCAGTTTGTACGTTTCGTGCGAAAAACGTGTTCGGAGTCGAAGATGGAGCAGTGAAGTGCAAGTGCTAGTCGCTACTAATCCTGAGGATATTTCCAAAATGGATGTAGTAGGAGTAGTGCCTTTGGTTCCGTTCGAACACGGGACGGACTTGTATGGACGAATGCTTTCGGAACATCGTCCGATGGGCGATGGGCATTCTAAGTAAAACGTTCTAAAGGTAACGCTAAGCCTCAAGCCTCATCAAATGGGAATGACTGAAAATCAGGGGATATGCAGCAAGGCTTCGTGGGTAGCCCCCACTGAAGAATAAGGTCATCCCTGTCTAGATGACCGGTTTGGTGGTGCGGTTGCTGATCCCAACCGCACGGTGATCTTATTCGAAACTGTCCAGTAAGGGATGGGTCCGGCCTTGTGTTGCAGGGGATCGGGCGTGGTCCTCGGTACGGTGATCTAGGCCCCGTACTGTGACAGGTGGTACCCCAGTGCCTAGTCATTGTTGGAAATCCATTCTCCCTACGAGCCTTGTACGAGTTTTGTTTGTATTACCCACTTTTGTGGCTAGTAGCTGGAATTTAATAAATGTAACAATTTCGACTATTTTATAAGTATTTGTAAATAGACCCTATTATAATATCAAAGGATTTCTATAAAAAGTGTTTTAGCTATCGTAAGGTAAAAACCCGACATGTTTATTTGTTGCGTGGTCTTACGAGATGCTTTTGTTTTCAAAGGATTTTTGAAACTTTAATAACCAATTTGGATGCCTTATTTTCAGCTGGTATTCCAGACTGACTTGGGTGTTATTTCACTATAATGCTCGGGTCAGATCGAGTATTATATGTTCAGGAAAGGATGCTATGGAGCAGGAGAGGAGCTGGAGTCCGAGACGTATCATTCGTATTATCTGTACTTATATATATATCCGCTGCTATGATTATATGGTATGTCTAATTGGTAATTGTTGATGTATGAGATACTCTGATGATATTATGTAAAAAAATAGTTATAGATTCCATTTTGTGTAAAGTTCTATATTTACTATTATATTTTATTCCGCTGCGACTGTGAGATTCTGGTATTGTTTAGTTTTTTTTTCTTCTTCTATCTCTTCTTTTTTAAACCCAAATGGTTCGTATTTATGTGCCACTTGAGTTAACAGAGGTAGAATAGTGTTGATTCAAGGTGTACGGATTTGCGGGCTGTTACACTAAGTTTAAGAACTATCTGTCATTAAAAACTCTGAGGGTGATTCCAACACGAGTATAAAGGAGATAGTACTTTCAGGTTCTAGATGGAGTTTAGAATGCAACTGTTATTGTCGTTAACACTGAGGGTGATTCCAAAATGAGTGTAACGAGATAATGCCTTCGGTTTCGTTCGAACCTGGAAAGAACTTGGATGGATTGAATGCTTTCAGAACATCATCAGGAGGATGATGAGCATTCTAAGATAGAGGTGTTCTATAAAGGTAATCGCAGCCTCAAGCCTCATCAACCAGGAATGGCTAAAACAGGGTAGGTGCAGCAAGGCTTCGTGGGTAGCCCCTACTTGAGAGCGAGATTTGCCCCTGTCTAGATGTCCCTTTTTATTTCGACTGTGTGGGGCAATTGCTAGCTAGAATCGCCAGGGTGGTCTTGTTCGAGAACGGTCCCGGCTTTGTGTTGCAGGGGAGTTATGGTGGCTCCTCGGTACGGTGATCTAGGCCATGTACTGTGACGGGCAGTACACCAGTAGCCCTGCCATTGATGGAAACCCATTCTTCCTATACGCCCTACGGTTTTGATTGTTACCCACTTTTGTGGCTAGTAGCTGGAATTTAATAGATGTAACTATTTCTGCTATTTCATATTTATTTGAAAACCCTAAACATTATTATAATATCATCGGATTTCCTATCAAATGTTTTGGTTAGCGTAAGGGAAAAACTTTTCCATGTTTATGTGTGGGAAGTCTTACGTGATACCTTTTCTTTTCAAAAGGTTTTTAAAAGTTAAGAAACTTTAACCCGTTTACTCACACCAGACCCATGTCTGACCCGGAGTTTATTCTGTTTTTCTTAAACTCTTTGATACTCAAATTTTTACGAGTAGCCAAGGGATTCAGGTCTGCTTAGACGAATACTGGAGGAGTTATGGAGCAGGAGGCTTCACCATTTGTAGATATTTGGTGTTTCCGTTGTGATGTATCTCTATGATATATGTGTTGGATTTGAGTTGTATAATAGACAGACTTGTATAACTGTCTATCCTGTGTTATTGTATTTGAGTAACTCTGATATGTAATAGAGTATGTACTAGTTATGTTATATATTATATTTTGTTTCATTCTGCTATGAGATTCTGATTTTGTTGAGTTCTTTTCTTATATCTATTCTATTTCTACCTCTTTCTTTCTTATAATGATGCGTCTTTCTGTGGAATGAAGGTCGGGTCGTTTCAAAAAAAATGATTAGTTTTAGATGACATGTCCTTATTATGTTGCTTAGTGCTTGTAGTGCTGAGCTACGTAATATTTCCTTTATGATTTGTCCTACGCAACTTATTTTTGTAAGTTGAAGTACACAGTTTTAGTAGCTCATTACCATCTGCCTCACCACTATGTCGTTTGTATTTTTCAAAATATGACCATGGACCATTCAGCACGTGCATTTACCATGCATAAAAATGTCAATCATAAAATAATTCAAATAGAGGTATAACATTATAAACGTATGGCGGCATGCCTCAATAAGGGTTCTAGATTTTGAGTTGCGTAGAGCGAGATATTTTGATTTTAAAATAAAATGAAAAAGGTCAAACCCTGTCTTTCCTCACATCCACCCTACGTCTGAATTAAGTCACCCTTCGATTAAAGGGACGCAACATTTCCCTCTTATCTTAATAAGTTCGAATGAACAAATAAAATAATTTCAAACGAAATCAATTCGTTTAGGAAAGAAATAAAAATGGGGAAGTTCAAAAAAATTCTTTACTCGAATTAAATAGCAGAAAAATATTTACTCCTTCTCCGTCGTTTTACAACCCCGAACCATCTCTTTCCTTCTTTCCTCTTTCCTCTTCAAATCAGAAAACCAATCAAAAAAAAATCAATGTTGTAATGGCGCGCGAGCGCTATAATAGAGGTAGCGCGTGGTTTGTGGAGTTTGACGGCATGTGTAAGAGAAGAGACGAGTTCTCGTTTGATGCTGGGTTTTTTCTCTGGAGTTGGGTTTCACGTACGCGTAAGGGAAAGGGGTAGTGTTGCTCTCGATCGCGATGCTGGGATGGCGACGTTGTGGGTTATGGGATTAGCGTGTGTGGGGTTAGTGTGTGTGATGAAGTCGTGAAGGTGGTGGTATTTTAGGAAGCACAAAGTCGTGGTGGTCATCGCGACCTAGTCGAGAGCGAGAGGGTTTGGGATGGAGGCATTAGGCATTGAGGTGGAAAGATGAGGTATTTTGGGTTGTGATAGGGTGAGTTACGATGCGATGGTGAGGAGGAAAGTCGGAGTTGGAGGGATGGGTTGATGTTGTGGTTCTACGAAGGGGGTTAGGTGAGGCGAGATAGTTGAAGAGTAAAGATCACTTACGGAGACGACAAGAAGAAGGTATAAAATAATTTATTTTGATTAGTTTTAATTAAAGAATAATTGGTTTATTAACTCATATAATTCATAATTTGCTTACAAGGTCTAAAAATCATGAAGAAACATGTCAAGCTTGGATCGGATTGCAAAATAAAAATCAAGGTGAGAAATTTTTAATCATTTGAATTGCCAAATTTAAATTCAAATGTTTAAATTTAATTATTGGATGTTTGATTGGATTAATAAATTATAATTATCTATTGGATGATTATATTATGTACAGTAGTATATATATTAGTAGTTGGATTGATATTTCCTCATATTTTAGCGTATGAGACCATATGCGCCCCGCATAATAGCAGATGATCATATATACCGTGATATCCCCCTCGAAGTGGGATTGGTATTTTATGTTGTATTAACATATGTGAATGCATTGAAAATAGGTTGAAGGGATCCAACTGGATTCCTCATAAATTATATTGATTGTTTTTCATACATAATAATATATGATATGTTAGAAAAATCTATTATAGATTGTTGTTGCGATATGGATTATTAGATTCTACAGTAGGACTGGCCCAACTTCGGGTATTTTAAATACCATAAATATTAATTTTGGAGTTTGAAGGAATTTAAAGGGAGATTTTGAATATAAAAATATTTGTATATAAATTTTGATTATTTTTTTAGAAATTGATTTGGATAAAAACAATAGTTGATTTTGGTGTGCATTTAACTATTCGTAAAAATATTTTGAATAGAGATTTCAAAATAATTTATATAAATTTTTTTTTACGACGGATATTAAAACGATATTTTCTGGAAATATGGAAAGAAGTCGGAATTGATATTAAAATAGAAATGTAGAATTTATAAGAGAATGGACCTATAAAATGAAATTTTATAAATTAGATTATTTTTATAAAAAGAGAAACTCAAGGATTTATAAAATTTACAAATGATGTTTATAAATGAAGGAAATCTATATCAGATGACACATTGGGAATATAAATTTAAAGAAGAATTTATATTATAATAGTGGAATAGGATGAGAAATAAATAGTGGATATTATTTTTCAAGTGGAAAGAGTTAAGTTGATCAAAATGGAAGTGATATGATGGATATCGGGAGGAATTTATAAATTGAATTGGCTATTATGATTTTAAAAATATATTTTTAAAATGTAAAAGGTTAAGTTTGTTTGAAAAAGAAAATTTTATTTATTGAACAATAAGATTTTAAACTAGTTGGGATTGAAATAATTTGGTAAGTGTATTTTTCTAAATATTTGATATTTATTTAAATAAATCCTAAACTTTAAAATCAGCTTTGAAAAGTGATGTTATAAAAAGTATTTCGATATTTTAGATAATTACTTGAACATGTCTTAGAAATAAATTATTATTACTCTTTTAAATACTTATTTTATATATATATATAGAGTTTTATGATGTTTTAAATTTCTTTATAAATCGTTTTGGAAATCTAGAAATGGGCTTATTCAGTATATGGGATTTATAAGAAAAATCACAAAATGGAATTAGGAAAAAGTAAGAAAATTTCGAAGTAGTTAAATAAAAGTGAACTTCGAAAAAATGAAATAAAATTCATAAAAGAAGTAAAAAGGGAAGTTGGAATTATAAGCAAGTATTTTTGAATTTAGAAAGTATTAAAGGAAATTAATAAAGAAAAATGGAGCTTATAGAATTTGTTCTAAAATGAATTATGCAATTTACAAATAAATTTGTATATGATTTTTGAGAAAATAGGAAATATATGGAACATTTCCAAAGTATTGAACATAAAATTGGGGTTGGGAAAAAATGTTCTAAGTATTGGATAAGTTTGGGAATATTCCATTGAAAATACATGGATTTGAAATCGTTTCGAATGTTGGAAATTTTTGATGTGATTTGAATACACACACCCCCCCTTATAAAGATATATGGAAATAAATTTTTAAAAATTTATAGTAAGGCATGATGTTTGCTTATGGATGTTTTATTGATAGTTAAATAACCTATGATCAATTTTGGCCAAATTCGTTGACTGTTTCAAAGAGATTGGGATCAGATTTGCTTTATTACAACATGATAGGGGATTCTCGCTTCGTGTTTGGTGGCTAGTAGGAGACTCTTACCCCTACATGTCCTGGAGTGGTTGGTTGCAGTCAAGAGGCTGGCCATAAAAGCAAATTCCAAGTACCAATGTATGCCACGGTGGAAAGTGGCACAGTTGGTATCAGAGCCGAAGGTTAAGCAATAACCTTGGCTCCATAGGGGATTACTCATTAGTGATAGGGTCAGTAGCACCTTGGAATGAGTTTGATTGTATTAATAGATATGTGCAAGTTTTTTTAGTGAATATAAAATGTTTTATATTGCGTTCGTTGATCTATTGAGTGGCTTACGAAATCTGGTCGGCACAGTCCGTACGACTTTATCGATGGGGTTTCTAAACTCTTGAATAGAGTAATTCGACACAATACTATTTTGGAATGGGGTAAAAGAAATAATGTTACCCAAAGATATATTTTGATATAAAAGAAATAATTTTCTAAAATTATTATATTTATTCGGAGTGTTTGGATGATAATATTATAATCTAATAAGATTATAAAATTGAAAATGGTTTATATAAGCAAATGAAAATTTGTACAAGTGTAAATTATACAGAAGGGTTATAATTAAAATGGACAAACCAGAATTTAGAAATTTGAAATTCTAGAAGCTTTGAGAAATGTTGAAAATGAGTATGAAATAAGTATGTGGGAATTTTGAAATTTCTGTGATTTTGGAAAAAAAATTCCGAAGTGGTTGGAAAGAGAAATGGTGATATTATTTTTGGAATATTTTCAAATGGAAATTGTTTTAAATGGATTTTAGAATTAATTAAGCAATGAAATCACTATACGCTGGAAAATAAATCTAGTGATGATGGCCGTATCATCAGTATTCATTTTCGAGTCTCTAAATGACGGATTGCTACCAAAATAATTGATTTGGAGATTTTTGTTGGAAAACAAACATTGTTTTCCAAGAGAATTTATGTTGGATAAAACCAAATTTGAGATTAAAATTCCAAGGAATGGTTTGTTAAAAAAAATTATATACATGTATATATTTGATTTCAAGTGGTTAGAAATAAGTGTCGGGTGCTCAAAAATTTTGGAATTAAAATTTTTAAATTAAAATATAAAGTGAGAAAGTTAAAAGGGAATTTAACTTAAGTTGAAGGGATTAAATTTTAAAAATTTAATTGATTGTTGTTTGAATGGAATTATGAAATTGTGATCTAACATAAGCAAAAGTTAATAAAATAAAATTAAATGGTGTGATTATAATAAAAAAATGAATAGAATGTGATTAAGCTAACTAAATATAAGTGCATATGAATGTGTAGGTGAATGAAACAAATACAAATAAATAACGAAGTGTGGAAAAATTTGAATTTGAATTAATTCTTACTTGATTAAATTTAATAAATTAAAAATAAATTTATTTGGAAAGAAACTTAATATAAATATGAATAATTTGAGTATGGTTTTGAAAAGTTGGTTAAAAGGAATTGAAATTTTAAATAAATGAATTGGATTTAAATCATATTGAATTGAATTAAAAATGTAAATGTGAATTATAAAGTGACTGTATAGCTATAGTTATAAATTTGGATCAGATTAGAAATAATATCGAATTAAAGTAAATATAAATTTTGAGTTGTGAAATAGTATATAACTATAAGTTATAAAATTTGAATGGCATTAAAAGTTTAAGTGGAAATTTTGGAATTGTGAATAAATAAGTTTGAATAGCCTACAAAATTGGAGTTAATGGAATAAATATATATTAAGCTATAAATAGATGTGTAAGTTTGATCATATAATAAAATGGGTATAACTCAAGTATAGAGTAGAAATGGATTTTGAGGATATATAGCACTGAACTCACTATAGTCGCTGGGAAATAAGCCTAGTGATGACTGCGCAACATCATAAGTTTTCATTTTTGAGTCTCTAAGATAGATTGCTACCGTAATTGATTTGTTTAGATTTTTTGAGAAACAAGTTTTGTTTGGGAAATTTTGAAGGAAAATTGTTTAGATAAAAAACCAGGTTTAGTTTAAATTAAAAAAAAGCACAATTAGGGATATTTGTGATTTAAAAAATGATTTGAAATAAATGCCGGGTGTTTAAAAATTCTGAAATTGTGACGACCCGCAGATTCCGTAACCCTTGGGTCGACACTATTCTCCATCAATCAACTGAAAAGGAACGGAAATACGAACCATTTGGGCTAAAGAAGAAGAGGTAGAAGAAGAAAATAGAAAACAACATCAGAATCTAACCATCACATCGGAATAAAATATAATAGATAATAACTAATCTTTACACAAAGGAAAAATATATCTGTTTATACATTACATCTTCAGAGTACAATAACCACAATACACACCACTGGACAGTTATCACAACTTGTCCTTACAAAACTGAATACACAGCTAATCAACACAGCGGAATATTTCATATAAGTACGGAAGTACGTATCGCCAACCAGCTCGTCTCCTGAGCTCCATAGCATCCTTTCCTGTATCCTATAATACTTGGTTTGACCCGATTATTATAGTTAAATAACACCCGAGTCAGTCTGGAATACCAGCATTAGGAAACCACACTCAATTTGTTTATTAAAGTTTCAAAATTCTTTTGAAAACAAAAGCATCTCGTAAGACCATGCCATCGTTAAACATGTCTGGTTTTTACCTTACGATAGCCAAAACACTTTTTATCAAATACGCCTGATATTATAATAGTGTCTGTAGAAAGTAAAATAGAATCTAGCTGAATTGCTTGCATCTCACGTTTCAGCAATAGTTGGGCACAATCAAAACCGTAAAAGCGTGTAGGGAGAATGGATTTCCGACTAATGACTAGGCACTAGGTTACCACCTGTCACAGTACCTGGTCCAGACCAGCATACCGAGGATCCACCCTAAATCCACTGAAACACAAGACCGGGACTACCGCTTACTGGATAATCCCGAGTAAGATCACCCCGCGGTTGGGATCAACAACCGCCACACAACCGAAATAAAAAGGGACATCTAAAAAGGGATGACCTCACCCTAATGGGTGCTACCCACTTAGCCTTGGTGCATAACCACTGATTTTCAGTCATTCCCGGGTGTTGTGGCTCGAGGCTAAGCATTACCTTTTTAGAACATTTCTCTTAGAATGCTCACTGTCCACCTGACGATGTTCAAAAAGCATTCATTGATACAAGTCCATTCCGGGTTCGAACGGAACCGAAGGCACTACTCCTACTACATACATTTTGGCATCGCCCTCAGGATTAGTAGCAACTAGCCATTGCACTTTACTGCTCCATCTTTGACTCTGAACTCGTCTTCCTCACGAAAACGTACAAACCGGATCGAAGTGGTTTTGAGAAATTAATTCCGATCTCGGTCTCTTCGTAACGATCAACGTATTGCCCAATATTGATAGTAGGTTATTTAACTATCAATTAACATTCACAAACAACCATCAAACAATAAATAATCTTTCAAAATATTTATTATCCTCAAAATATCTTCGCAAGATATATTTCCATTTTCAACCCTTTTTGAAAACAGTTTTCAAACCCTACTCTTCTCATGGGATAAATTCCCAACTATTTATTTCCACTGAAAGCACCAAGTACAAAGCTTTAGATTTTTAAAATAGTTTAAAAAACACTTATCATAAAATATACTTTAACATTTAAATTGAAAACTACTTCAATACTGTCACGACCCTTCTTCCACTACCCAGAAAGACGCATCATGAATTAAGAAAGAAAGGGATAGAAGAAGAAAAGAAAGAAGAGAAAAAAAAGCAACACTAGAATCTCAACAGTGGAACGAATAAATTATATTAATAACATAAGTATTTACATAATATACAATACCAATCAGAGATACACAGCATACACATCACATATACTTGACAGTTATAAACACCTGTCTAGTGCTTACAACTCAATACAAACACAACACAGAGAAAACACAACGGAAAACTATATATAACGCGGAAGCCTCCTGCTCCATTGCTCTTCCATTATTCGTCAAAGCTAACCTGAATCCTAACCTGAATTCCCTTGACTACTCGTAAAAATTTGAGTACCCAAGTGTTTAAGAAAACAAAGATAAACTCCGGGTCAGACATGGGTCTGATGTGAGTAACAGGTTAAGGTTGCTTAACTTTAAAAGCTTTTTTGAAAAGAAAGGTATCACGTAAGACTTCCACACATAAACATGGAAAAGTTTTACCTTACGCTAACCAAAACATTTGATAGGAAATCCGATGATATTATAATAGTGTCTAGAGTTTTCAAGTAAATAAGAAATAGCCGAAATTGTTACATCTATTAAATTCCAGCTACTAGCCACAAAAGTGGGTAATACAATCAAAACCGTTGGCACTTATTGGATTGTGGATTCCATACAATGGCAGGGCTACTGGGGTACCGCCCGTCACAGTACGTGGCCTAGATCACCGTACCGAGGAGTACTCCCACTCCCCTGCAACACAAGGCCGGAACCATTCCTTACTGAATAGTTCTGAACAAGACAACCCCGCAGCTGTTTGCAACCAACTGCCCACACAGCCGAATATAAAGTGACCTGTAGACAGGGATCAATCTCGCTCTCTAGTGGGAGCTACCGACGAAATCTTACCGCACCTCCCCTGTTTTAGCCATTCCCGGTTAATGAGGCTTGAGGCTACGATTACCTTTATAGGACACATCACTTAGAATGCTCATCGTCTACCTGACGATGTTCTGAAAGCATTCAATCCATACAAGTTCGTTCCGGGTTCGAATGAAACCGAAGGCATTATCTCGTTACACTCATTTTGGAATCACCCTCAGAGTTAACGACAATAACCCTTGCACTCTAAACCACCATCTCGAACCTATAAGCACTATTCCGTCAACTCATTACGGAATCACCCACAGAGTTATACTGACGTATAGCCCTTACACTCGAGTCTTCACAAAGCTCCATTTGGATTTACGACCTAACGTTAATTCGGAATCGATGTGGTTTTTGGATATCCAAATATGGAAACCCAATCCCGGTCTCATCGAAATCCAACGCGTGTCTTTTAGGTCCAAGTTGTTTTAAAGGTTTAAAACAATTTAATTCAATATTATCTATATACACAAAGATAGATAATTCTCAACATCATAATAGATAATCAATATTATCATCACATCAGATAATCTATATTATCAACTTCAACAGATAAATCATATTATCAACTCAATGCAACCATAACATCCAAATCACACAACAACATTTATCTCATAACTATGATTTCAACCATCCAGGGTAACAAATATCAATCATTATTCATAAGCAAAGACTTATCAATCCAATCTACAATGAATTAAATTAATTACTCATCCATATAAATATTGCTTACACATCAATTAATTATTCTTAACAAGTTAGCCTAATTAATCATCTTGATTAACTATCCTTTAATTACATTCAAGTAATTAAACTCTAATTAATTTCATAAATTAATTATTCCAAACCAAACTTGTAATTAACCTGTAATTACTTCATTAATTAATCCTTAATTAATTAACTAATACCTTCATTGATTAATTTTCTTAATTAATAAATCCTTAATCATATCATTAATTATATAATTTAATGATCTCAAATTATTTAAAATAACTCCATCAAATTAATTATCAAAACCTAAATTAATTACACTAAGTAATTAATTATTAATTACTTACTTAAGTAATTATTCAACATACTAATTACATATTAATTACACAAGTAATTAGTTCCAAAACTCCTCCATTAAATTACATCCAGTAATTTATTTTCTTCACTAAGTAGTTTTCCATTTGTAATTACTTCTCAAATCAAATCAATGATTAATTTAAATTAATTAAACTTAATTAATTAACTTAATTAATCAAAATAAACTTAATTAATTACAATTAGTAATTAATTTCCTTAATTACTTTCACTAAGTAATTATACTTAAATATTCTCAAATGATTATCTTAAATTAATTAATCAAATTAATTATTCAAATTAATTACATTAATTAATTATAAAATAATATCAAGTTAATGACCTTCATGAACCAGTAACAAATCTTTAATTACTTTTCCAAAGTAATTAATTGAATTAATCAATATTTATTTAAAGAAACTCATTAATTAATTTTTAATTTTTAAATTAATCAAGTGATAATTAAAAACTTAATTAATTATCCATTACTTAATTAATAATTTCAATCCATTAATTAAATAATCAAATCTTATTTACATTAATTCCTAAGTCATACTTTAAATCAAATTTAGTTAACTTACTTAAACTTTTAATTAATTAAATAAACCCTTAACTATTTAATTAATATCCTAATTATTAATTAATTAAATTAATTAAAATCTTAATTACCTTGATAAGATAATTAAGTTTTCAAAACAATAAACAAAATCATTTATCTCATTAATGATTAAATTATCATTATTAAAGACATTTAAAACAAATTACTTCTAAATTTTCTAAATTCCATTTTAAATAAAAATTTGAAATGAAATCAAACTTAAACAAGATTTTAAATATTTGAAAACTCTTAAATTTTAATTTTAAAGCATCACTTATCTTTAAAGTATTTTTAAAAGCATAGTTTAACTTATCCCACATTCAAATTTAACAAGTTTAAAATACTTTAAATAATTCAAAGGATATTGAACATATAAATTTCAAATTTTATTTATATTACAACCAAGATCCAAATCATGTTTCAGGTCTAAATTCAAAGATTAAAAATTTAAACTCTATTTTAAATTTTATTACAGATTTTATAAAACACATGTTAAACATACTTAAAATATTCAAACTAAATTATTACATTTTAATTTGTCAACCTATTTTCTTTTTTTGAAACTTTCAGGTTCAAATTCAAATTTGAATCCAGGATTCGAAATTCAGATTTAAACTAAATTTTTAATCTTGTTTAAAATCTTAATTTCAGACATATAAACACTTTAAAAAAAACTGTGCAGGTTTTAAGTTACTAACTGTTTCACCTTTTATAAATTTATTTATTTCAAAAACTAAAATTCAAATTCGATTTGAATCCATAGTTTAAACTTTCTTCAGTTCCTATTTAAATCAGGCTTTGCTTTGCTCTTTTTAAATTTAGTTTAAAAATTTTAAAACCTGAAACAGTTCAGGTTACAGAACACACTCAATAAAAACTGTGCAGGTTTTTTTTTAAATTTTTAAATATTTCATTTTCCGCAAATCTTGATTTTTTTTCAAAATCTGAAATTCAAAATCTATTTGAATTCATCATTTAATCTTTCTTTAAGCTCAGATTTAAACTTGCCTAGCCTATTTTTCAATTTAGTTTTAAAAATTCAAAAACTGAAACTGTTTCAGGCTACAGGAGGCAAAACTGCTATCTCAAGCTACCCGAGACAAAGGCCATTTCACTTCGAGTCACTCTTGCCTTAACTCCGAGCAAAAACTGGAATTACCCGAGACATACTCGAGTATACTTCACTACTGCTAAAACCTGGAAACCACTGTGTTGACCCAAACCAGAACCTGTCAACGGCAAATTCACATCACTCCGACCATCGTTCAAGCTAAAATTCCGGTCACTTTCTCCTCTATGGCCCAGCAACCAATCTCCAGAGTTGCGAAACACTCGATCAATCCTAGTGACTATATGATCGAATTCTTACTTTATTAAAAACTTAGGGCTACAGACAATTCCTCACTCCTCTTGCTAATTCAAGAATCAATTTACAGATTTGATAATTTTGATGATGAGCCTGATCATATTACTATATACAGGAGCAATATCAAAACTTCAGAACATTACAATCATCAGAAACACTCTAAACCCAATTTTCTCAACACCCATATGCACAGTCAAAACCCATTTCTAATTTATGATTTTACATTTAAAAATCATGAATTAACCTAAGGTTTGATTTTATTTTAACTTAACTAAAATTTTAAGCTAAACATATGATTAAACAAACTATTTTTGTTTGTCACTTAAATCATATCAATGACCTGCTCAAGAGATAGGGAATTAAATCAAAAAAAAAACCAAAAGAACTGGACTTGAACTTGGGAACAGAGGCATTGCAGTCATTAACATACATGCACACATATCATCCACATATTTACAGATAATTCATAGAAATACATACAGAATCCTACTTATGACAGGTCATTTCCATCACAGAAAATCAATTATGCAACCATGATAAATTTAAATTTATTTTAACAAGAATGTTACTCACCAGCAACTCAGGAGAACAGAGCACAATGTTCATTGAAAAATTTGCACTTGAAGGGCATTGAACTGAAACTTTATGTTGCTTCTGATTATCTACTTCATGCATGCAGGTTTTAAAACTACAGGTTTGTTTTTGAAGTGGAGAAATGTATTGCGGCTGAAGATTTGATATTTGCAACTGGCAATGAGATTACAGGGTTGTTGCATGAACTTGGAATTGGTTTCAAAGTTTATTGCTGAAAATTTCCACATGAAATGCAGACATTAATCCACATTTCAGTTTGAATTACTTGAGGATTTAATTGCTTGTATCAGTTTTGAAAGGAAATGCAGGTTTGAATTTTAGAATCTGGTTACAGGCTTTTGGTTTGCAATTAAAATTTTGAGGAGTGAAGTTTCAGGTCTTATTTTTGAAGAGCTTTGAGTTTTCAGATTTTTTTTTTCTCTGATTCACTTATACTTGGTTTTGAAAAGAGAATGAGGAAAAAAAATGAAGATGTTAATAAGGCTGAAATTAATTTATCAAAATAAAGAAAAAGAATAAAAGAAAAACAATGACACATGTCATGAAATTGAGCTCTTACATTTACACATGTTATTTAAATTACTAACTTGTTAACACTTGTCATAAATTAAATTTAGTTATATTTTTATATGTTTAAATAGAGTTTTCTTTAATTCATTTTATGTTTATATGAATATAAATGATTTACTTATTTTAAGAAAATGTAAATAAACAATTTTATAAATTAAAACCTATATAAATATTTTAAAGAATCTATTTATTTGAATTTCAAAATAAAACTTCAAATTAATTAAACTTTTGAAATTAAAATTAAAATCTATTTATTCAATTTAAAAATGAAGACTCTAATTCCTTATCTTAATCCTTCTGTATATTTAAGAAAAATAGAATATTTATTAATATGGTTTCAAATAACAATTTACAATTTTATATGATTTATAAAGAAATTATAAATCACTTTTATATTTAAATGAATTTAAATCATATGTTACCTTATATTTTGACTTATATAAAATATTTTCAATTCATATTTAATCAAATAATATTTTAAAAACAAATAAACTTAACTTTTATTTAAATTTAAAACAAAAATTAAGCTAAGACAAATTTTAAAAAATTTAATGTTAATTAAAACATAATTTTCCTAATTACTCAATATTTATTAGAATTTAAAAACAAAACTTTATTTATTTATATTCATGTAATGTTAAATTCCAAACAAAGATAAACTATAATATATATACAAATATATATATATATATACACACACATTATAATTTAAAACATTTATTTTTGCATTTTAAAACACAAATCACAAATTAAATATTTGTTTAAATCTGATTATTAAACCAAAACATAATTTATTAATCAATATTGTCAATATCAATTTAATTTTATATAAAGATTATTAAATTGATATTGTCTAAAATTCCGGGATATCACATTCCTTCCTCCTCAAAAGAATTTCGCCCCCGAAATTTAAAACAAAGTTAATTTAATAACATATTAAAGATTTTAGATTTTAAAACCAAGCATATACCAAACATATGCTAACAACCATAGCAATCAATTCATCCAATCAAATAAAATTAACTATCCGAACAAAATTCTGGATAGAATTTCCTCGAGTTTCCCAAGTAAACACCGGAATACTCGCTCTATAAAACCCAAACAATCAATACTAATAAGTTACAGAACTCCTACTCATCTATATCTATAACTGAACAAGACATCAGACTACAGACAAGTCTGACTCAACAACCAAAATCTCCCAAAACAACTGATTCCAAAACCAGAAATAGATACACACGTACTCCCTCAGAGATACGTGAAACACATCGAATTCCAGTTGTCCAAACTGGCAATTCAATCCAGAAAATCAAACACTAATCCAAAACAGAACACAGAAGAAATCCAAAATATCTCAAAGCTAGCTTACCCAACCTTACCAAAATTTATAGCTCCTAAAACTGGGGAAAACTTATCCAAAACCAGACTTCAGATCCACAAAACTCTTCGGACGATTTCGAGTTGCCCACATCCTACCTGATCAGCTCAATCCTTGCTGATGTCTCTAGAAACAAACTAGACCAATCCCAATCCATCAGAATGATCTTCCTCGATCAATCAAGATCAAGAACAACTCCACTCACAACCATCAGAAGAAAACAACTTCTCCTATCCGGAAAAGAAAAGCAGATGCACTCCCAAACTGCTTCCGCTGCACAACTCTGATCTGGAATAGAAAAGAATGCTGATAAGGAGCACAAGCTAACTAGACAACAAAACCAAGAAGATCTCCAATAACCAAGAGAAAATTCAGAATTTCCTCAAATCCTGAGTTGCTTCAACAAACTCCACTCAAGGAACCAACCTTCAACTAGTTGAACCACGGGTACCACTGAACCTCTAGATGAAGACAAACTCTGACTTCTCTGAAAATATTCAGAAAAGTCTCCAACAATCTAAGAGATCACTCAACTATCGCAAGTCACTTTTGCGATCAACCCAAATTAAAATCCAAAGAAAACTGTTCTCTCTAAACCAATCAGAACAGCTTATGCTGGTCTTGCCAACCCATCGAAGAAATGGATTCTACTCTACTGCTTCTGAACTCCATCTCCAGAAAACTACTAATCCAGAAAATTCTGCCGACACACAGAACACTCCTATCTGCACTGCTGACACCAATGCCAAAGAATTCCCAATCCAAATCTCTTCGAGAAACTCGGACTTCAAACAACACAAAAACACCCTATTGAATCCAGCCACAACACCGAAGCAGACCTACTCCTAAAACTTGTTCCAAAGAAATCACCTTCGGAAACATCCATAGTCACTGCATCTCATCACACAGCTACTATTCCCTGAGATATCAAGATACCATCACTCGCTTCTGCTCAGCCAACCGATCAAAACTCTACTCATCCAACTTCAAAGATGAACTCCGAACCTTAACAGGTTGCCTTCAGAGATCAATGAAGTCCTTACACCACTGCAAAGCTTTATTCGAGACGGTATTAGATCTACAGTCTCGACAAATACACTTCCAACCTAACATACAAACTCCAACCAATCGGTAGTTGTGTTATACACACCACTACCTCAATCTATCTCTATGACCCATATTGGAAAACCTGAACAGGTAACCCAATCGATAGGTAGAAATAAATAAATATATATAAATATATTAAAAATTACAAATACGCTCTCTCAAGATAGACACCACTCCAGAGCCTACGTATTCACTCAGCCTAACGCTCTGATACCAACTGTCACGACCCGTCTTCCACTACCCAGAAAGACGCATCATGAATTAAGAAAGAAGGGATAGAAGAAGAAAAAAAAGAAGAAAAAAAAGCAACACTAGGATCTCAACAGCGGAACGAATAAATTATATTAATAACATAAGTATTTACATAATATACAATACCAATCAGAGATACACAACATACACATCACATATACTAGACAGTTATAAACACCTGTCTAGTATTTACAACTCAATACAAACACAACACAGAGAAAACACAGCGGAAAACTATATCTAACGCGGAAGCCTCCTTTTCCATTGCTCCTCCATTATTCGTCAAAGCTAACCTGAATCCTAACCTGAATTCCCTTGGCTACTCATAAAAATTTGAGTACCCAAGAGTTTAAGAAAACAAAGATAAATTCCGGGTCAGACATGGGTCTGGTGTGAGTAACAGGTTAAGGTTGCTTAACTTTAAAAACTTTTTTGAAAAGAAAGGTATCACGTAAGACTTCCCACACATAAACGTGGAAAAGTTTTTCCTTACGCTAACCAAAACATTTGATAGGAAATCCGATGATATTATAATAGTGTCTAGGGTTTTCAAGTAAATAAGAAATAGCCGAAATTGTTACATCTATTAAATTCCAGCTACTAGCCACAAAAGTGGGTAATACAATCAAAACCGTTGGCACTTATTGGATTGTGGATTCCATACAATGGCAGGGCTACTGGGTTACCGCCCGTCACAGTACGTGGCCTAGATCACCGTACCGAGGAGTACTCCCACTCCCCTGCAACACAAGGCCGGAACCATTCCTTACTGAACAGTTCCGAACAAGACAACCCTGCAGTTGTTTGCAACCAACTGCCCACACAGCCGAATATAAAGGGACCTGTAGACAGGGATCAATCTCGCTCTCCAGTGGGAGCTACCGACGAAACCTTGCCGCACCTCCCCTGTTTTAGCTATTCCCGGTTGATGAGGCTTGAGGCTACGATTACCTTTATAGGACACATCACTTAGAATGCTCATCGTCCACCTGACGATGTTCTGAAAGCATTCAATCCATACAAGTTCGTTCCGGGTTCGAATGAAACCGAAGGCATTATCTCGTTACACTCATTTTGGAATCACCCTCAGAGTTAACGACAATAACCCTTGCACTCTAAACCACCATCTCGAATCTATAAGCACTATTCCGTCAACTCATTACGGAATCACCCACAGAGTTATACTGACGTATAGCCCTTACACCTCGAGTCTTCATAAAACTCCATTTGGATTTACGACCTAACGTTAATTCGGAATCGATGTGGTTTTCGGATATCCAAATATGGAAACCTGATCCCGGTCTCATCGAAATCCAACGCGTGTCTTTTAGGTCCAAGTTGTTTTAAAGGTTTAAAACAATTTAATTCAATATTATCTATATACACACAGATAGATAATTCTCAACATCATAATAGATAATCAATATTATCATCACATCAGATAATCTATATTATCAACTTCAACAGATAAATCATATTATCAACTCAATGCAACCATAACATCCAAATCACACAACAACATTTATCTCATAACTGAGATTTCAACCATCCAGGGTAATAAATATCAATCATTGTTCATAAGCAAAGACTTATCAATCCAATCTAAAATGAATTAAATTAATTACTCATCCATATAAATCTTGCTTACACATCAATTAATTATTCATAACAAGTTACCCTAATTAATCATCTTGATTAACTATCCTTTAATTGCATTCAAGTAATTAACCTCTAATTAATTTCATAAATTAATTATTCCAAACCAAACCTGTAATTAACCTGTAATTACTTCATTAATTAATCCTTAATTAATTAACTAATACCTTCATTGATTAATTTTCTTAATTAATAAATCCTTGATCATATCATTAATTATATAAATTAATGATCTCAAATTATTTTAAATAACTCCATTAAATTAATTATCAAAACCTAAATTAATTACACTAAGTAATTAATTATTAATTACTTACTTAAGTAATTATTCAACATACTAATTACATATTAATTACACAAGTAATTAATTCCAAAACTCCTCCATTAAATTACATCCAGTAATTTATTTTCTTCACTAAATAATTTTCCATTTGTAATTACTTCTCAAATCAAATCAATGATTAATTTAAATTAATTAAACTTAATTAATTAACTTAATTAATCAAAATAAACTTAATTAATTACAATTAGTAATTAATTTCCTTAATTACTTTCACTAAGTAATTATACTTAAATAATTCTCAAATGATTATCTTAAATTAATTAATCAAATTAATTATTAAAATTAATTACATTAATTAATTATAAAATAATATCAAGTTAATGACCTTCATTAACCAGTAACAAATCTTTAATTACTTTTCCAAAGTAATTAATTGATTTAATCAATATTTATTTAAAGAAACTCATTAATTAATTTCTAATTTTTAAATTAATCAAGTGATAATTAAAAACTTAATTAATTATCCATTACTTGATTAATAATTTCAATCCATTAATTAAATAATCAAATCTTATTTAAATTAATTCCTAAGTCATACTTTAAATCAAATTTAGTTAACTTACTTAAACTTTTAATTAATTAAATAAACCCTTAACTATTTAATTAATATCATAATTATTAATTAATTAAAATCTTAATTACCTTGATCAGATAATTAAGTTTTCAAAACAATAAACAAAATCATTTATCTCTTTAATGATTAAATTATCATTATTAAAGTCATTTAAAACAAATTACTTTTAAATTTTCTAAATTCCATTTTAAATAAAAAATTAAAATGAAATCAAACTTAAACAAGATTTTAAATATTTTAAAACTCTTAAATTTTCATTTTAAAGGATCACTTATCTCTAAAGTATTTTTAAAAGAATAGTTTAACTTATCCCACATTCAAATTTAACAAGTTTAAAATACTTTAAATAATTCAAAGGATATTGAACATATAAATTTCAAATTTTATTTATATTACAACCAAGATCCAAATCATGTTTCAGGTCTAAATTCAAAGATTAAAAATTTAAACTCTGTTTTAAATTTTATTACAGATTTTATAAAACACATCTTAAACACACTTAAAATATTCAAACTAAATTATCATATTTGAATTTGTCAACCTATTTTCTTTTTTTGAAACTTTCAGGTTCAAATTCAAATTTGAATCCAAGATTCTAAATTCAGATTTAAACTAAATTTTTAATCTTGTTTAAAATCTTAATTTCAGACTTATATAAAAAAAACTGTGCAGGTTTTAAGTTACTAACTATTTCACCTTTTATAAATTTATTTACTTCAAAAACTAAAATTCAAATTCAATTTGAATCCATAGTTTAAACTTGCTTCAGTTCCTATTTAAATCAGGCTTTGTTTTGCTCTTTTTAAATTTAGTTTAAAAATTTTAAAACCTGAAACAGTTCAGGTTACAGAACACACTCAATAAAAACTGTGCAGGTTTTTTTTTATAATTTTTAAATATATCATTTTCTGCAAATCTTGATTTTTTTTCAAAATCTGAAATTCAAAATCCATTTGAATTCAAAATTTAATCTTTCATTAAGCACAGATTTAAACTTTCCTAGCCTATTTTTAAATTTAGTTTTAAAAATTGAAAACCTGAAACTGTTTCAGGCTACAGGAGGCAAAACTGCAATCTCAAGCTACCCGAGACAAAGGCCATTTCACTTCGAGTCACTCTTGCCTTAACTCCGAGCAAAAACTGGAATTACCCGAGACATACTCGAGTATACTTCACTACTGCTAAAACCTGGAAACCACTGTGTTGACCCAAACCAGAACCTGTCAACGGCAAATTCACATCACTCCGACCATCGTTCAAGCTAAAATTCAAGTCACTTTCTCCTCTATGGCCCAGCAACCAATCTCCAGAGTTGCAAAGCACTCGATCAATCCTAGTGACTATATGATCGAATTCTTACTTTATTAAAAACTTAGGGCTACAGACAATTCCTCACTCCTCTTGCTAATTCAAAAATCAATTTACAGATTTGATAATTTTGACGATGAGCCTGATCATATTACTATATACAGGAGCAATATCAAAACTTCAGAACATTACAATCATCGGAAACACTCTAAACCCCAATTTTCTCAACACCCATATGCACAGTCAAAACCCATTTCTAATTTATGATTTTACATTTAAAATCATGAATTAACCTAAGGTTTGATTTTATTTTAACTTAACTAAAATTTTAAGCTTAAACATATGATCAAACAAACTATTTTTTTTTGTCACGTAAATCATATCAATGATCTGATCAAGAGATAGGGAATTAAATAAAAAATAAATAAAAGAACTGGACTTGAACTTGGGAACAGAGGCATTGCAGTCATTAGCATACATGCACACATATCGTCCACATATTTACAGATAATTCATAGATATACAAACATAATCCTACTTATGAAAAGTCATATCCATCACAGAAAATCAATTATGCAACCATGATAAACTTCAATTTATTTTAACAAGAATGTTACTCACCAGCAACTCAGGAGAACAGAGCACAATGTTCATTGAAAAATTTGCACTTGAAGGGCTTTAAACTGAAACTTTATGTTGCTTCTGATTATCTACTTCATGCATGCAGGTTTTAAAACTACAGGTTTGTTTTTGAAGTGGAGAAATGTATTGAGGCTGAAGATTTGATATTTGCAACTAGCAATGAGATTACAGGGTTGTTGCATGAACTTGGAATTGGTTTCAAAGTTTATTGCTGAAAATTTCCAGATGAAATGCAGACATTAATCTACATTTCAGTTTGAATTACTTGAGGATTTAATTGCTTGTATCAGTTTTGAAAGGAAATGTAGGTTTGAGTTTTAGAATCTGGTTACAGGCTATTGGTTTGCAATTAAAATTTTGAGGAGTGAAGTTTCAGGTCTTGTTTTTGAAGAGCTTTGAGTTTTCAGATTTTTTTTTTCTCTGATTCACTTATACTTGGTTTTGAAAAGAGAATGAGGAAAAAAATGAAGATGTTAATAAGGCTGAAAATAATTTATCATAATAAAGAAAAAGAATAAAAGAAAAACAATGACACATGTCATGAAATTGAGCTCTTACATTTACACATGTTATTTAAATTACTAACTTGTTAACATTTGTCATAAATTAAATTTAGTTATATTTTTATATGTTTAAATAGAGTTTTCTTTAATTCATTTTATGTTTATATGAATATAAATGATTTACTTATTTTAAGAAAATGAAAATAAACAATTTTATAAATTAAAACCTATATAAATATTTTAAAGAATCTATTTATTTGAATTTCGAAATAAAACTTCAAATCAATTAAACTTTTGAAATTAAAATTAAAATCTATTTATTCAATTTAAAAATGAAGACTCTAATTCCTTACCTTAATCGTTCTTTATATTTAAGAAAAATAGAATATTTATTAATATGGTTTCAAATAACAATTTACAATTTTATATGATTTATAAAGAAATTATAAATCACTTTTATATTTAAATGAATTTAAATCATATGCTACCTTATATAGACTTATATAAAATATTTTCAATTCATATTTAATCAAATAATACTTTAAAAAGAAATAAACTTAACTTTTATTTAAATTTAAAACAAAAATTAAGCTAAGACAAATTTTAAACAATTTAATATTAATTAAAACATAATTTTCCTAATTACTCAATATTTATTAGAATTTAAAAACAAAACTTTATTTATTTATTTTCATGTAATGTTAAATTCCAAACAAAGATAAACTATAATATATACAAATATATATATATATATATATATACACATTATAATTTAAAAAATTTATTTTAGCATTTTAAAAGACAAATCACAAATTAAATATTTGTTTAAATCTGATTATTAAACCAAAACATATTTTATTAATCAATATTGTCAATATCAATTTAATTTTATATAAAGATTATTAAATTGATATTGTCTAAAATTCCGGGATATCACAAATAGTTTATTAAAAATATATACTTTAGGAATATTTAAAATGAGGTTACTTTATAAAATATAAAACTAGATTTTCTCCTTTAAAACAGAATACCAAGTCAGTTTTAAATAATTCCTACGATAATAGATTTGAAAAATACTTACTTTAGAATTTATAAATAATAAATTTTCAAAAACTTGCTTTTAAAACAACATTAAAACTTTTAACTTATATATAAAAATTTGCTTTGAAAACGTACTTGGCTATCTAGAGAAATACGCTTCTCTTTCACATCTTCTAAAAATACATCACTATTTTTTTAAACAAATTTACTAATTCCCTTAATAAATTCCCATCGTGAATTTATTCTTCCAAATATCCACTGACATATCACTTCGCTTTTATAAACCCACTTTATAAATTTCAAGTCTCGCTTCTCTTTTAAAATTCTCGGTTTTACATGCTTAAATCAATCCCCAAATTGATTTCCTATTTACTTCACTTTTAAATAAATTTCCTTACTATCTCCATTTAGTCAAAAATCCATTGACTTCATATTTTATTTCTTCATTACGATTTAAAATCTTTTAACTGAAAATACCAATTTCATATTTTCCAAATTTCTTCTTTATCCTTTCAAATAAAATCAAACCTTGAATTTCAAAATAAATTCTTTATTTTTTGAAATATATCACTTGAGTTTAAAAATAAAATCACTTATTCCCGTTTATTCAAAATCTCATTTCCCACATTTGGAATTTTATTTATCGGAATTCAAAAATCAACTTTTATTCTTTTCCAATTCATTCTCTAATTTATTCAAATTTCTATGATTATTTTACTCAAAATTCACTCTTTTATTTTCCTTTCAGAAATCCCATTTCTATAGATTTTGATAACTCAGGTCACCGAATATTTTAAATCAACCATAGTATCCAACATTTCCAATTATCAATATAATTCATCATAGGATAGCAAATAATAATATCACGAAATATTTTAACAAATCTATATATTTTGAGGAATCCATTTGGATCCCACCAACTTGTTTCCGTGCATCCATAGATGTTATCACAATAAAATACCAATTCCACTTCGAGGTGGAATATCGCGGTATATGAGTTTTAAATATAATATCATTCGCTATTATGCAGCGCACAGGGTCTCATCCGCTATAAAATGCGGAAAATCAATCACTCCAAATATATATATATATATATATATATATATATATATATATATATATATATATATATATATATATATACACACACACACTACTATATAATATACCACATCCAGTCAATTCAATCATTCAACCAAATATTTAAATTTAATAATTTAAATTTAAATAGCAATCCAGAAGAGTGAGATTAACTCACCTTTGATTTTTGTTTTGCAATCCGATCCAACCCGGCTATTTCCTTCATGATTTAGACCTTGCACAAACATTTGCTTGTTTATTTATACTTGAACTAATAGAATGACCAATTTACAATTAATAAATTTAATTAACTAATTATTTAATTTAAACTAATTTTTCGTAAATAAATAAATTTTAAGTTACAAAAATAATTAAATAAGTTAATCTCATTAATACATTATTTTAAAATAACAAGTAGGTCTAATATGTGTGTATATATACCTTTATATAGATAATTAATGTTCATATATGTTTTCTTTCTTTTTCATTTGACACTACATATATATATATATATATATATATATATATATAAGTTATTAAATTTGAACTAAAACAAATACCTTACTGTTAAGTTTTCTAATAAACGAAATAACAACTAACCAGTTAAATTTATCGATATAGACTTGAGTAATATTGAATTTAAAAATGCTTAAAATTTTAAATTACCTTAATATATACAGGAAACCAAATCACATGCTCTGCTCTACCCACATATGCCCTTATCGAACCTATCTCCACCTCACTCGCCGTTCACCACCACCGCCAAGTCGCGACACGACGAAATCACGTCAAACCCCAAAATCGTGCCCCTCCCTCGATCCACGCCATCGCCCTTTTGAACGAAACACCGTGGCGTCTATCAACGTCGCCCCCTTCTATCTCGCACGCGACTTCACTGGCGCCAACAAAACATCACGAACGATGCATTCCTTGAACGATCGTGGTGTCGATGCCACTCGAGAACTGCCTTAGCCCTAGCTTCTCAAATGCTAACGAACACGAACACGGCACCCTCTCGAACTCGAGGCGTTGATAGCGATTTGAAATCGCGCCCAAATTTTATCGAGTGAATTCGATCGGCTTGAAAAAAGGCAATGGAAAAAGGGCTCACGATTTATATATTGTAGATGAACGATTTAATGCCTCGGTCCGCCATTTTTGATTTTTGACTAAATTGTTTTATTCTTCTCTTTTTTTTTGTTTTTTTTTGTTTTGGCTGCAATGTTTTAAAAGGAGAAGAAGACGTGGGTTCTATAACAGGAGGTAGCGTGTTTTAAGTTGGGAAGACAGAACAATATCTGATGTTGGCGTGCGGTGAAAGGCTGCATTGATTTGAAGGGGAAAAGTATTGATGTGAAAGGAATACAGCTGAAGGTTGACAAGGATATATATACATCAATTAATTCAAATTGTCTCGATAAATGCAAATCAAAATCTCAACATCCAATCAAGACGTGCCGCTAGGCGTTTATATGTTATACTCCTATTTCGAACGCAATGGAAAAGGTTTCGAGTCTTATTTTGATCGTATGGAGAAGATAGCTTTTTGGACCTAGTTATTATATTAAATTTTCGATATAAATTTAGCGCGTTTATATATTGTACGCTCACACAACAACTCCAAACATTACGAAAATTGAAATCCGTTAATAATACAATATTACAGATCTAATGGAACTTGTTTCGTCGAAATCCGAGACTATGCCTCGGAAGGCTATTTTTAAGTATCAATTTAACCGATATATTTTCAAAACTTAACAAAACACTTCCAAATTCAATTTTAACACTCTTACTATGTTTAGTACTATCAATATAAATTTTACAAGCCTTTAAAATATTTTTAACAAGCTCGAAACTCTAGATTAAATATTTTACTAACCTTCCATTATTGAATTGAATAATTATATTATTCAACAAAATTGATGTATCTACATTCTGAATGGATAAATCCAAGTTTTACATATTCAAAACCAATTTATAACTCAATTTTTATATTTAAAACCATTTAAATATTCCAGATTCAACGCTAAAAAATCCAGGTCATTACATTCCTCCCCCTTAAAAGAATTTCGTCCCCGAAATTACTAAGGTAGAAGAATGTCCTAACCCCACTACTTACTAGAACACACTTAATGAAAATCCCATATTCACTTTTTATTACCCTTTAGTCCCAACTAAACAATTAGTTTCAATTTCCATTTCCAAAGTCCTTTTATTTTAATTCCAATTTGAAATCGTTTTGTCGCTAACAAAAATTTTTCCAAAAATTTAAAAAAATTGTAACTCCCAAAATTTTCGAAATTTTTTGGCAGAGTCTCCTTTGTACGGAGAAGCTTCTGCAATTTGACAAGAGATATAAATATATATACATCGACCCACACGGTCAGAAAAACATAAACAGTCCATATTTCCTATTCTTATTGCGTAGGCGTACCTTTATTTAGCATTTTTAAGCAAGTGGCTTATTATTTTAGCAATTAGCGCATCCAAATCTAGCCATATGGCTTCTCGGTATCTGTACTTACTCAATTCAAGCATGTAAGTACTAAATATACGAAATTTGTTAACATTTCACTTACTTTCAATAGATAAACACATGCATTTCATAAGCAACATGCACCAAACACTTTTCATGAGCAATTTATATGATTTCAAAACTAATTCAATTGCTTTCAACCAATTCATGCGCTATTCCATTTCATTTTAATGGTTTACATTTCAATTTCTTACATTCAATTTACTTTTAATCCAAACATGCTCATATTCAACTCAATTGATTTCAAAATCAATTTTATTTCACTTCTATCAATTCATAGAATTTTATTTAATCTCGTTTTCGTCAAACGACAATTTATTTCTATGCAATTCGACTATATTCATGCGAATAAATAATTACTTAAGCTTGTAACCATTTTAAATTGATTCTAACTCAACTTATATTTAATTCCTTCAATTTTAATTCATTGGCAACCCATTTATTTAGCTCCACACATTCCATGCTTGTATGCTACTAACAATTCCCAAATTAATTCAACCCAAGCTTTTATTTAATGGACTTCCATTCTTACTCAAAGTCGAGCTTCTAATTATTTTTAGCATAAGGTAATTTACTTTAATTTATTCCGACTTCAAACTTAAGTTCACTTCTATTTGACTCTCATCTAATCAAATTCCATTTAATTCAGTTAGCCCATCCATTTTATTTTAATCCACCTTCTCAATTTATCAAAATAATATCCAAGCACATACTTAACTCATTTATACTCGAATTGTATTTTATTTATAACTCAAACCATTTCTATTATAATCCAATTCCATTTTATTTTTACAACATCTCCACTTATTTTAATCTATTATAAATCCAAGTCGAATTCTATTTATAATTCGAGTTTATTTCCAAACTCCATTATTAACTTACAATCCATTTTATTTAACCGAGTTAAATTTTATTAACATTCTCCATCAAATAATTTATTTTTCTAATTAGCTTACTTCCAACTTTTAAATCGATATTCGATTTTATTACAAAAATCACTTCATTAAATTTTCCTGAGTTCAATTTTTTCTCTCATAATTCCAGTCTTGATTTTCTTTCATTTTCCAAAATTCCAACACTTTTATTTTGCTTATTTATTCCCTTTTTACATTTTTGTAAGATACTACTCATTTATTAATATTCATACTTCTCCATCCATTTACAGTCAATCACATTCACATTTTACTTTTAAATAGGGATTATATATTTTTATTCCAATGCTTTTCAATTTTTTCATAAGCTTCCGAAGCTTATTTATTCCAATTCAATACTTACTTAGTTTACACTTATAATAAGAATTTTATTCCATTCAATATTACCTATAACTCAGCTGAATTTATTTCAATTTAATTTTATTTAACTCAACTCAAGTTAAATCTAGCTACATGCCGTTCTTTTAAATTTTATTAAGCAAGGACTTAATTCCATTTAATACCATCCCACACAATTCACCTTTATTTCATTTCAATTCTTTTCAACTTCATTCACTGGGTTTTATTTTCAGTTTAATTCAATATATTTCAATCCAATTAAATTTTATATCCCAATCCAAATTTAATTACTATTTTCCCATTCCAATCACATTCAAGATTTACTAATTATTTCTTCCAATCATCTATTAAATTATCCACAATTTAATTTTTCCAAATTAAATTTATTTAACCTTTTCACTTTAAATTTTAATTCCAACATTCAAAGCTCATATTTTCCTTCCTTATTCAAAAATCATCTCAACTTTACAAGTTTACAACTTACCTCATCAGGATTTTCAATTCAAATATGGATTCAGGATTTCAAACACCCGGCTTTTGGGTTCAAATCATTTGAAATCACCATTATCTCAAAATTACACTTCTCAAATTTTTAAACCAATCCTGGTTTTTATTCCCAACAAATTTCCTTTGAAATTTTAAAAACAAAACCAGTTCTTTTGAACAAATCAATTTGGCAGCAATCCGTCACTTAGGAACTCAAAAATGAACATCGATGATGCTGCAGTCATCACCGAAGTTATTTTCCAGTGACTGAAGTGAGCTCAATGCTATATCCCTTTTCAAAATTTATTTGAAACAATTTCCTTTCATAAATACTTCTAAAACAATAATGCTATTATTTGTCTTCAAAACACTTCGAAAAATACCCCCAAAATCTCCAGGGTTTTACAGATTTGATTTAAAACAAATTTTAACTATAATTCATTTGTATAATTTATGCTCATACAAATTCCCTTTTTGATTGCACAAGTCATTTCAATTTATTTTATAATCTTATTTGTTTAAGATATTATCATCCAAACAGCCATGTTATATAATAATTTAAGAAAATATTTCCTTTATATCAAAATATTTTTTTGGGTAAAATTATTTCATTCACCCACCTTTAAAACAATACTGTTTTAATTTATCGTGTCAGGTGTTTATAAACTCTTCTCGAATAGCGGCCAACTTGCTCGATCAAAATTCATATTTCACTCAACCAATAAGTCAACACAATATTAAAACAATTTATTATATTCACTAACAAATACGCGATCATATCTATTAATACGCTCAAACTCATTCTAGAGTACTACAGACTCTATTTTCAATGAGTAATCCCCACTAGAGCCAAGGTTATCACCAACCTAGGCTCTGATACCAAATGTGATGACCCGTAGATTCCATACCCCTTGAGTCGACACTATTCTCCATCAATCAACTCAAGATGAATGGAAATACGAACCATTTGAGTCAAAGAAGAAGAGATAGAAGAAGAAAATAGAAAACAACATCAGAATCTAACCATCACAGCGAAATAAAATATAATAGATAATAACTGATCTTAACACAAAGGAAAAATATATCTGTTTATATATTACATCATCAGAGTACAATAACCACAATACACACCACTGGACAATTATCACAATGTGTCCTTACAAAACTAAATATACAGCTAATCAACACAGCGGAATATTTCATACAAGTACGAAAGTACATATCGCCATCCAGCTCGTCTCCTGAGCTCCATAGCATCCTTTCCTGTATCCTATAATACTTGGTCTGAACCGGGCATTATAGTTAAATAACACTCGAGTCAGTCTGGAGTACCAGCGTGAGAAAACCATACTCAAATTGTTTTTTAAAGTTTCAAAATTCTTTTGAAAACAAAAGCATCTTGCAAGACCACGCCACAAATAAACATGTCGGGTTTTTACCTTAGGAAAGCCAAAACACTTTTTATCAAATACATCCGATGTTATAATAGTGTCTATAGAAAGTAAAATAGAATCTAGCTGAAATGCTTGCTTCTCATGTTTCAGCAATAGTTGGGCACACTCAAAACCGTAAAGGCGTGTAGGGAGAACGATGTCCAACTAATGACCATCACTGGGGTACCACCTGTTACAGTACCTGGTCTAGATTAGCGCACCGAGGATCCACCCTAAATCCCCTACAGCAAAAGACCGAGACTACCCCTTACTGGATAATCTCGAGTAAGATCACCCCGCGGTTGGGATTAACAACCGCCACACAGTTGAAATAAAAAGGGACATCTAGGGAGGGATGACCTCACCCTAATGGGTGCTACCATCTTAGCCTTGGTGCATAAACCCTGATTTTCGTCATTCCCAGTTGATGTGGCTCGAGGATAAGCGTTACCTTTTTAGAACATATCTCTTAGAATGATCACCGTCCACCTGACGATGTTTTGAAAGCATTCATCCATACAAGTCCGTTTCGGGTTCGAACGGAACCGAAGGCACTACTCCTACTACATCCATTTTGGCATCGCCCTCAGGATTAGTAGCGACTAGCCCTTGCACTTCACTGCTCCATCTTCGACTCCGAACTCGTCTTCCTCATGAAAACGTACAAACCGGATCGAAGTGGTTTCGAGAAATTAATCCCGATCTCGCTCTCTTCGAAATGATCAATGTATTGTCCAATATTGATGGTCGTTCATATAACTATTAATTAACATTCACAAACAACCATCAAACAATAAATAATCTCCCAAATTATTTACTATCCTCAAAATTTCTTCACAAGATATATTTCCATTTTTAACCCTTTTTGAAAATAGTTTTCAAACCCTACTCTTCTCACGGGACAACTATTTATTTCCACTGAAAGCACCAAGTACAAAGCTTTAGATTTTTAAAATAATTTAAAAACACTTACTATAAAATATACTTTAACATTTAAATTGAAAACTACTTCAATACTTTATTAAAAATATATACTTTAGGAATATTTAAAATGAGGTTACTTTATAAAATATAAAACTAGATTTTCTCCTTTAAAATAGAATACCAAGTCACTTTTAAATAATTACTACGATAATAGATTTGAAAAATACTTACTTTAGAATTTAAACATTTAGAAATAAGAAATTTCTAAAATATGCTTTTAAAACAACATTAAAACTTTTAACTTATATTTATAAATTTGCTTTGAAAACGTACTTGGCTACCTAGAGTAATATGCTTCTCTTTCACATCCTTTAAAAATAAATCACTATTTATTTTTAAACAAATTTACTCATTCCCTTAATAAATTCCCACCGTGAATTTATTCTTCCAAATATCCACTTATATATCACTTCGCTTTTATAAACCCAATTTATAAATTTCAAGTCTCTCTTCTCTTTTAAAAATCTCGGTTTTGCGCACTTAAATCAATCCCCAAATTGATTTCCAATTTACTTCACTTTTAAATAAATTTCCTTACTTACTCCATTTATTCCAAAATCCATTAACTTCATATTTTATTTCTTCATTATGATTAAAATCTTTTAACCGAAAATACCAATTTCTTATTTCCCAAATTTCTTCTTTATCCTTTCAAATAAATTCAAACCTTGAATTTCAAAATCAATTCTTTATTTCTTGAAATAATATCACTTGAGTTTAAAAATAAAATCGCTTATTCCCATTTATTCAAAATCTTATTTCCCGCACTTGGAATTTTATTTATCAGAATTCAAAAATCAACTTTTATTCTTTTCCAATTCATTCTCTAATTTATTCAAATTTCTATGATTATTTTACTCAAAATTCGCTCTTTTATTTTCCTTTCAAAAATCCCATTTCTATGGATTTTGATAACTTAGTTCAACGAATATTTTAAATCAACTATTGTATCCAATATTTCCAATTATCAATATAATTCATTACAGGATAGCAAATAATTATATCACAAAATATTTTAACAAATCTAAATATTTTGAGGAATCCAATTGGATCCTTCCTACTTGTTTCCCTGCATCAATAAATGTTAGCACAATAAAATACCAATTCCACTTCAAGGTGGAATATCATGGTATATGGGTTTTAAATATAATATCATCCTCTATTATGCGGTGCATAGGGTCTCATCCGCTATAACATGCGAAAAATCAATCACTCCAAATATATATATATATATATATATACACACACACACACATACATACATACATATATATATATATGCTACTACATAATATACCGCATCCAATCAATTCACTCATTCATCCAAATATTTAAATTTAACCATTTAAATTTAAATAGCAATCTAAAAGATTGAGATTAACTCGCCTTTGATTTTTGTTTTGCAATCGTATCTAACTCGGCTATTTCCTTCACGATTTTAGACCTTGTACAAACATTGCAGGTTTATTAATACTTGAACTAATAGAATGACTAATTTCCACTTAATAAATTTAATTAAATAATTATTTTTATTTAAACTAATTTTTCCTAAATAAATAAATTTTAAGTTACAAAAATAATTAAATAAGTAAACCGCATTAATACATTATTTTAAAATAACAAGTAGGTCTAATATGTGTGTGTATATACCTTTATATAGATAATTTATGTTCATATATACTTTCTTTCTTTTTCTTTTGAAACTCCATATATATATATATACACACACACACACACATAGAATTTATTAAATTTAAACTGAAACAAATACCTTACTGTTAAGTTTTCTAATAAACGAAATAATAACCAACCAGTTAAATTTATCGATATAGACTTAAGTAATATTGAATTTAAAAATGATTAAAATTTTAAATTACCTTAATATATACAGGAAACCGAAATCACATGCTCTGCTCTACCCAGATATGCCCTTGTCGAACCTATCTCCACCTCACTCGCCGTTCACCACCATCGCCAAGTCGCGACACCGCGAAATCACGTCAAACCCCAAAATCGTGCCCCTCCTTCGATCCACGCCATCGCCCATTTGAACGAAACACCTTGTCGTCGATCAACGTCGCCCCCTCCTATCTCGCAAGCGACTCCACTGGCGCCAACAAACCATCACGAACGCCGCATTCCTTGAACGATCGCGGTGTCGATGCCACTTAAGAACTGCCTAAGCCCTAGCTTCTCAAATCTGACGAACACGAACGCGACGCCCTCTCGAAATCGAGGCGTTGATAGCGATTTGAAATCGTACCTAAATTTTTTCGAGTGAATTTGATCAGCTTGAACAAAGGCAACGGAAAAAGGGGCTCGCGATTTTTATATTGTACACGAACGATTTAATGCCTCGGTCCGCCATTTTTGATTTTTGAATCAAATCATTTTTTTCTTCTTCCTTTTGTTTTGGCTATAATGTTTTAAAAGGAGAAGAAGACGTGGATTCTATTACAGGAGGCAGTGTGTTTTAAGGTGGGAAGGGGGAATAAAATCTAATGTTGGCCTGCGGAGAAAGGCTGCACTGATTTGAAGGGGAAAAGTATTGATGTGAAACGAATACAGTTGAAGGTTGACAAGGATATATATACATCCTATCGAAATCCTATCGAGACATGCCACTAGTGTGACGCCCCACCTCTATACCCACGCTAGCCAAGAACACTCCGGAGAAGTGCTGTCAACTAGCACGGAGAATAAGGCTGTTGAGGAGCGACCATCCATGTAATTGCTTATCACACGGTGGCTATAAATAATCTTCGGAAACAAACATAGAAATAATCATATCACAAATCAGTCACAGATATCCATATCACAAAGGCAGAAGAAGATATGAATATATAACTAACACATGAAAGTGTACATCAGAGTAGTGGTCAATAAGATCCACGATAATACAAAAGAATAGCAACACGTGCTATACAAAAGAATACAACTATGAGTCTATATCTCAAGTGTATACAACAAAAACTGCTAATCTAAACAGTTAGCCAAAAGTCAGAGTGATGAATCCCTGGGAAGAAGTCAAGCAGAAGCACCTGTAACATCTCGGTCTGATCCGAGTATTATTTAAGAAAATAATAAACGGATCAGTCTAGCTATAAATATCAGATGACATGATATAACATAAAAGATATGGCATAAACATAAACATCCATAACGACATACCACTATAAGTATGTAAATAATGATCAACAGAAGATCAATCAATAAGAGATAATCAATATCACAAGAATCTTCCCAAAGATTCGAAGGGGGCATCATACCCTAAACTTGTACTCATAACAAGTCAATGACATAAATTCTAGAAATCAACACGAGAAATCCAGAAATCATAAAAAGGGAAAGAGGCCTATCACATGACGGTCCGAAGACCAAGGGGAGCTACCCCACATGTGTGAATGGAATCACACAGATTAAGGTCCAGACTAACCAAAAAGCAAAAAGGTATGTGTGAGTGGAATCACACAAGTGGTGTCTAGTCTAACCTCGCAACAAGAGACATCGCACAGTTGCTAGTCTAAATCATCAGAATGATCGTCATGATCAACGAGAAGTGTCAATTACACTAAGCTAGTAAATATAGAAGTTTAGCTTTATGTCCCATAACCACTTGCTTAACTTAAATATTTACGAACAAACTGTAAATCTTCACTAATAAAATTGTCACAAGAGATTCAATCGAAAAAGTCCAGGAATTAACCGACGAAGTGAACGCAAGCGTTTCATAGCACTTGTTTTACTAAGTCGTTTAATTAGATTTCTCATCCGAGTGAGGTAAAGGTTTGTATATACTAATAGATTGGAAAATGGTTTAAGAAAAGAGCTTTGTTATTAAAAATAGAGTTGAAATTGTTTGTTAAAAGAGTTTTGATATTTACTACTAGTATTGAAACCTTTATATTTTTAAAATGACAAATTACACAAGAGATTGTAGAAACAATCATCACAAAGATCACATTCGGAGATGTGAATAAAATCCAAGGAAATCGGCTCAAAACCATCAAAGTGGAAGTTCCCCAACGACCAAACGTGGCCGAGATAACCAGAGATGGTTTGTCTCGAAGAATGGTCAACTCAGCATCTCAACAAAGCAAGTTCTGTTGAATGTTTTTCAGATAAGATCGCCTACGGAGGGGGGGTCCAGGGGGGATGGCAACCCCCCAAGGTGGGGGTGCGGGGGCAACGCCACCGCTTACGGGGTTCGACCTGCCCGGTCAGGTCGCGGGGGTCCAGGGGGCAGCGCCCCCGGCGGGGTGCGGGGCAGCGCCCCGACCAAAACGGTACGACCTAGTGAAGATAAAATGAGGTCTTACGACCTAAGGACACAAGGGTCCAACGACCTAACGACTCAAGGGTCCAACGACTCAGCGACTCAAGGGTCCAACGACTCAGCGACTCAAGGGTCCAACGACTCAGCGACTCAAGGGTCCAACGACTCAGCGACTCAAGGGTCCAACGACTCAGCGACTCAAGGGTCCAACGACTCAGCGACTCATGGGTCCAACGAATCAGCGACTCAAGGGTCCAACGACTCAGCGACTCAAGGGTCCAACGACTCAGCGACTCAAGGGTCCAACGACTCAGCGACTCAAGGGTCCAACGACTCAGCGACTCATGGACGAACGACTTAACTCCGAACGACCTAAAAATGGCCAGAACGACTCAAGTGCAGAAAATTCAACAAAACGCTAAAAATTGGAGTTTTTTTGCCAATCCAATCCAAATGCTAACATGCATGCAAAAATGATAGGGAATCATTCCCAACAGTCCAAGATAATTATAGGCTAGAATTGTGAGATAAAAATCTCACCTTTGCACTAAAATTTATGAAGATGAAGCTTGAAAGCAAGGAGAAGCAATCCAAAGCTTGAATCCAATATCTTCTACTTGAATTTGGAGTTGAATGATGGAGTTGCAATTGAATTTGAGCTTGGAGTTTTAATTTCCCATTCTCTTCACCATTAATGCTAAAGCTTGAGTTAGTTAGGAAATTTATGAAGAGTGAGGAGAAGAGGGTTGGAACTTGGGCTTAATAGGCTAAACTAACCCATAGTCCAAAGCGGGAAAAGTTAGTGAAATTTCACTAACTCCAAACCTATCGATGTTTATACTTAAAAAGTTGTAAACGACATTTCGAACTCAATGGAAGTGGTCTCGAGTCCTAATTTGACCGTTTGCAAAAAGTAGTTTTTCGGACCAAAATCCGATTAACGATTTAATATTTAAATAAAAATATTTAAATGTAAACTCGATAAATATGCGGGTTGTTACAACTAGGCATTTATAATGCTATACTCCTTTTTCGAATGCAATGGAAAACGTTTCGAGTCCTATTTTGATCGTATGGAGAAGATAGCTTTTTGGACCTAATTATTATATTAAATTTTCGATATAAATTTAGCGCGTGTATATATTGTACGCTCACACAAAAAATCCAAACATTATAAAAATTGAAATCCGATAATAATACAATATTACGGATCCAATGGAACTGGTTTCATCGAAATCCGAGACTATGCCTCGGAAGGCTATTTTTCAATATCAATTTAAATGATATATTTTCAAAACTTAACAAAACACTTCCAAATTCAATTTTAGCACTCTTACCATCTTCAGTACTATCGATATAAATTTTACAAGCCTTTAAAATATTTTTAACAAGCTCGAAGCTCAAGATTAAATATTTTACTCAACCTCACACTATTGAATTGAATAATTATATTATTTAACAAATTATTGTACCTACATTCTGAATGGATAAATCCAGGTTTTCCATATTCAAAACCAATTTATAATTCAATTTTTATATTCAAAACCATTTAAATATTCCAGATTCAATGCTAAAAAATCTGAGTCGTTACAGAAATCCTTGTTTAAATAATTTAGAGATTATCAAGAGATAAGTTATAAAATTATAAACGGTTAATGATTTTGAAGAAAATATGGAAACTGATTTTTGGGATTAAAATAAAAAGTGGGAAAGAAAAATGAAATTTAACTTAGATTAAGATTGAAGAAATTAAATTTTTGAAATTTAATTGAGTGTGATTTGAATGGAATAAATTAGTGAAGTAGACTAGTTAAATGGATTAAATTGGAATGTGAATGAATTGAATTGAGAAAGAAAAAAAATCGAATGGGAATAAATAAATTTCGATAGCTCATAAAAATTGAAGTTATGGAATAAAAATATGCTTGGCCTATAAATTATTGTAAATCTCGTGTTAAAATAAAATATGAATATATTCGAGTATAAAATTGATGGAAAAGTGGAAAATAAGTTGGTGACTTAAAAAGAAAAAAATTGAAATAGAAAAACCCAAAAATAAAATTGTTTGATATTTTGGTGAAGGAAATAAAAATTCAAATGCGAGTTATAAAGTAAAACTGAACTTAAGTAAATTAGTTGAGTGATTCATGAAATAAGAATCAGGTATTGAATTTGAAGTGATATAACTAGATAATTAATTAGTTAATTGAATATGGTAATGGAAACTAACTTGATTAAGAATTGGATTGTTAGTTAAAAATGGAATTTGAAAATGAAACCTGAATTTCTACATAAAATTCGACATGGATTGTAAGTGAATTAAATATAATTGGAAGCATGTCGAATGAAATGGAATTGAATTGAAATAGAAATGGTTTGAGTTGCAAATAAACCTAATTTTAATATAAATAAATTAAACATGGCCTTGATATTATTTTAATGCATTCGAGAATTAATCCGGATATGGGAATTAAAATTAAAATGGATGAAGTGAATGAATTAATAAAATTTATTAGCAAATGGAATGTAATTTGATTGAATAAGAATTAAAATTTAAATGAAAAGGAAATAGTTGAAAAAAATGAACATAAGTTGTTGGGTAAGATGATTGAAATAAATAACCTAAGGGAAGCTTGGCTAAAATTTAATTGTGAAATGGTTATTTAATATAATGGCATCAAATGGTTCCGAGTTTAAATAAAATAGATTTGAATGCGATGAAGGTGAAAACGAATGGAATATAATGGAATTGATTAAGAATAAATTTAAAATGGAATAGAACAAAATATAAATTGATCTGGAATCAATTTAAAATAATTATAAACTAAAGTGGATATTCTATTAAATAAATAGAGCCAAATTTGCATAAAAGAATTTTTTTCGACGTAAACGGAAGTAAATGAAATTCTATGAGTTAATAGAAGTGAAATGAATTGATTTTAAATCAATTTAGAATAGATATTAGTTTGTTTGGTTTAACAATTTATTGAATGCATGTAAAGTGAGTTGTAAATCACTCAAATTGAATGGAACGATATGAAAATCGGGTGAAAGTAAATTGAATTTGTATACCTTAAAGTTGCTTATGAATAATTGTCTAGTATGCATTGCTTGTGGAATCCCTGTGTTAGCTATTTAAAATAAGTGAAATGGTATTAATTTCATATGTTTGGTACTTATGTTTAAACTAACTAAGTACAGGTACTGAAAGATGTTGTGCTTGACTTTGATTACTTGTATTGCAAAAAAATTAATAAGCCGGTTGCTTAAAAATGCTAAAATAAGGTACGTTTTCGGATTAAATACTACAAAACATAAAATTTTGTTAGATATTTTGTTTGTCGACCAGGTGGGTGGATGTATGTATATTTATCTCTCTTGTCATATTGCAAAAGGTCCTCCGTACAAAGGAGACTTTGCCAAAAAAATTCAAAAATTTAGGGTGTTAAAAAATTTTGAAAATTTTTAGGAAATGTTTTGTTAATGACAAATTGATTACAAATTGAAATTGAAAAAAAAGGATTTTGACTTAGAATTGGAAACTAGTTGTTTTGGTTGGAGCAAATGGGATTTGAAAAGGGGAATGTTGAGTTTAACTAAGGAGGTTTTAAAAAATAAATTAATGGGTTTGGAGCATTCTTTTGCCCTAGCAATATCGGTGATGCAATTCTTTTAAGCGGGGAGGAATGTAATGACCCAGATTTTTCGACGTTTGAATTTGAATATTTAAACGGTTTTAAATATTTAATTTGAATTATAGATTGATTTTGAATATGAAAATTTGGTGTACTTATTTATATAATAAATTCAAAATTTAAAAATAGTGATTTATTGGATAATTTAATTATTGAATTTAATAATTAAATATTGGTTAAATTATTGGTTAAATTGTTCTATCTTGAGTTTTAAGCTCGATAAAAATAATTTAAAGGCTTGTAAAATTTATATTAATAATATTGCAGATAATAAAAGATTTAAAATTGAATTTAGAAGTGATCTGTTCAATTTTTAAAAAATTAGTTGAATAAATTGACATTTAAAAATAGCGATCAGGGACACAGTCTCGGAATGCAACGAAAGAAGTTCCATTGGATCTGTAATCGAGTATTATTATCGGATTTCAAATTTCATAGCTTTTGGGGTTATCATTTAGTTGTACAGGATATAAACACATGGAAATTAATATCGAAATTCAATATAATAGTTGAGTCCAAAAATCTATCTTTTCTATACATCGAATTAGGAATTGAAACCTTTTCCATTCGCATTAGGAATAGGGGTATAGCATTACAAACGCCGAATGGCATGCCTCAATAGAAGTTCGAGATTTCCCCTGTGTATGTATACAATACGAGATGCTATAACTACACTTATATATATACATACATTATACACACACACACACACACATGTGTGTGTGTGTGTGTGTATCTTCGGAATCAAAATCAAACCACGTCAAGTGTTATTCACGGTTAAATCACATCCTACTTATTCCCTTCAATCAGTCCCAAATTGAAATCATTCTAAACATGCTACCCCCGTTTCTCCTTAAAACACACTTCCCGTTCTTTTTAAATTTGCATGTCCCTTTTTTCCTTTTCCCGTTACGAAACGAAATTGAAGAAAAAATAAAAATAATGGCCGAGCCTAATTTGCCTATTTTCCTTCTTCTTCCTGTTTGGAAATAGCATGTAACCGAGTCCTTTCCTCTCTTAATCTAAGCAGCAAAACGAGCCTCGTTCTTTAATAAAAAAAATATAAAATCATCATCAATCGTGAGTGCCGATCTGGGTGATTTTCAGCATGAAGGGTGGTGTTTTCGAGAAAGTGACGAAATGGATGCATGGTGATGTCAAGATGATTGGGACGACGATGTTGGGGGAGGCGTCGAGTTCGGAAGAGGATTCTGAAGGAAGAAGAGGCGCGTCAAGTGAAGTGAGGTGTGATTTCTTCACGAGAAGCGCAAGTCACAAGGCATGGATGAGCATGCGATGTCGAGGTTGTTCGGTGAATTTCTGGTCGGCAATTAGGGCTTCGGCTCAAACTATTAACAGAGGGGATGCGAGGATAGAAGGGGCAGTGAGGTATATGTAGTTTTGTTTTGTTTTAATTTAATTTAATAAATATATATGGATTAGAAAAAAAATATACATATTTTAAACTTACTGGTTAATTTTGAAATAGTTATTATGGTGATTAGGATATATAAATCATATTATAAATCGAATATTTACAAATCCGAAATTGTTTATGCGAGGTCAAAAATCTTAAAAATCAAGTTGAAATTGAAGTGGATTGCAAACAAAAATATAGGTGAGTTAATCTCACTTAAATTTGGGTTTCTAGTTAATTTTAAATAGTTGAAATAAATTATTGGTCGATCAGTTAAATTGATAATTATTATCAGTCTAGATGTGTTATTTTATATACCGTATATATATAGAGTGATTGATTCTCACAAATTATAGCGGATGAGACCCTATGCGCCCCGCATAATAGCGGATGACCCTATATACCGTGATATCCCCCTCGACGTGGGATTGGTATTTTTATATTTAATTAACATCAGTAGATGCAGGGAAATAGGTTGGAGTGATCCAACTGGATTCCTCTAATTTATTGTTTATTTTTCATATTTAGTGATATATGATTTGTGTAGAACAATCTATTATAGAATATTATAGTGATTGAAATTATTGGATGCTATCGTAGCTCTGGCCTAGGTATTGATGGATTTTAAAACTATAAATATATCTTTAAAAAATTATGGAACTGAAGGAAAATTGATAATATATATGTATATACTGGAATTGAAGCAATTTTAAAGATATTTAATTCGAAAAATATAATTGATTTGACTATACTTAACTATTGCTGTAACAACCCTGGTTTGGAGATTACCTTTCAATATTGAATTATAATGATATTTATAATTTAATATTGTGAATTAAATTAAATTTGGAGAAATTAAATTGTTTATTTGGAATAAACAATGAATTTTGGAATTTAAAATGAGAAAATGAAATTCCAAGCTTTATTTTATTTGTTTGGGTTAATAATGAATGGAAAATAATTTTTATTTGTAGAAATTGCAATAATTTTATTAATTATTGCCCATTACTTCTTTTAATAATTTTTAAAGGAAGCATTTGATTTTTAAAGGTTGTTTACTAAAACAAAAAGTGAAAATCGGGTTAAAAATAAGTTTTGGGTATAATTAATGTTATGAAATGGTTTGAAATATTTTTCTAAGTGATAGCATAAATTTTGTGGAATTTTAGGAGTTAAAAAAAATGGTTTTATTCATTAATTTGAGTAAATAGTGCATTCTTGTTAAATAAAGAGATTTAATAATAATAAAATATTTCAAAATAAAAATTAATCTTTTTATATGTTAGAAAATGTTTCAATTTGAATTTATACAAGTTTTCACTTTATTGTGTGTAAATATGAAGAAAATCAATTTTATTTGTGTGTATATGTAACATACACACATATTTTTGGTTAAGTATTGATTTTATTTTTAAGCCTCCTTATAATTCTTTTTATTTTGGGTCCAATTCAGCCCAATACCACATAACCAAGTAAGAAATGAGAAACAATTGTACGTTCATTTCTCATGCTTCTTCTTCCTCCTTCAGCCTGAAAGAAAATACAGGAAGCCTGTAACAACCCGCATATTTTACGATTGAGTGTTTAAATATTTTTTTTAAATGTTTCAACGTTAGTCGGATTTTTGTCCGAAAAAGCTACTTTTTGCAAACAGTCAAATTAGGACTCGAGACCACTCCCCTCGAGTTCAAAATGACGTATGCGATCTTTTTAAGTATAAACTTTGATATGTTTAGAGATAGTAGAATTTTGCTACTTTTTCACTTAGGGCTTTGGTTTGGGTTTTAGCCCATTAACCTAACATATGAACCCAACTCCACTCCAACTCTTCATTACTCCATTTCTAATTCCTAATACTCAAGCTTTAGCAACAATGGTGAGTAGAATGGGAAATTAAAACTCCAAACCCTAATTTCCATTTACAAATCAAGTTCTAGCTCCGAATCAATAGAAGAAACTTTGGTAAGCCTCTTCTTCTTCTCCAACCCGTTCTCTTATCAATTTCAGAAATTCCTAAACCTAACTTTGGGAATGTTCTTCTTTTTGAGTATAGATTCAAGCTCGTTTGGGTTGTGTTGAAGAGTGGTTGATTCTTCCTTTGCTTTCAAGCTTCTTCTTCATTGTTTTTGTGAAAAGGTGAGATTTTTATCTCACATCTATGACTATAATTATCTTTGGTGGTTAGTTATGAATTCCTAACACCTATTCATGTGAATTTGCTTTTGATTTGGATTGGTTTTGTGGATATTCCAATTTTTGGTTTTTTTAAGTCAAATTTGTGTGAAAATTCCTTTTATGGATGTTTGATCATGCTTTGGATGATGCATATAGGAGCATATAGGGCCGGGTTGCCGATTGGCATAAACCCTTAAAGCCAATGTTCGTCCGGTTGCATTTTGGAAGAGTTTGCTCTTCATTTGTATAGGCTGAAAAACAATCCAGGCAAGATTCATTCAACCGAAAAGTCTGGTCAGTCGACTGAACCTGGAACCCGAAAGTTTTCAGGCATGATTCAGTCGACTGAACTTGGAAACAGAAAGTTTCTTGAATCTGGAAAATTTCCAGGTACAGGGTCAGTCGACTGAACCTGCTGTTTGAATCCAGTTTGCCTTTTTGGATTGAATTTCCAATTTAAATCGATTCGTGATGATCCTATTTGTTGTTATCATTTATTATCGTGGTCGCTTGATCCTGTCCTCCCTTAGGTCTTCACTAGGTCGTACCGTTTTGGACGGGGCGCTGCCCCATGGACCCCCGCGACCTGACCGGGCAGGTCGAACCCCGTAGCGGGGGTGTTGCCCCTGCACCCCCACCTTAGGGGATTTCCACCCCCCGGACCCCCCTCCGTAGGGGATCTTATCTGAAAACATTCAACAGAACTTGCTTTGTTGAGATGCTGAGTTGACCATTCTTCGAGTCAAACTATCTTTGGCTTCTCGGTCGATTTTATGGATCACGACCTTGCTAAAAAGGCGGGATAACAACTTTAGAAATATGAAGGTTTCAATACTAGTAGTAAATATCAAAACTCTTTCAACAAAATGATTTCAACTCTATTTTCAATTACAAAGCTCTTTTCTTAAACCGTTTTCCAATCTACTAGTATATACAAACCTTTACCTCACTCGGATGAGAAATCTAATTAAACGGCTTAGTAAAACAAGTGGTATGAAACGCTTGCGTTCACTTCGTCAGTTAATTCTTGGACTTGTTCGATTGAACCTCTTGTGACAATTTTCTAGTGAAGATTTACAGTTTGTTCGTAAATATTTAAGTTAAGCAAGTGGTTATGGGACATGAAGCTAAACTTTTATATTTACTAGCTTAGTGTAATTGACACTTCTCGTTGATCATGACAATCATTTTATGATTTAGACTAGCAATTGTGCGATGTCTCTTTGTTTTCAAGGTTAGACTAGACCTCATGGGTGTAATTCTGACTCACACATATCTCTTTGTCCCCAAGGTTAGTCTAGACACTATTTGTGTGATTCCACTCACACATACCTTTTTGTTGCGAGGTTAGGCTAGACACCATTTGTGTGATTCCACTCACACATACCTTTTTGCTTTTTGGTTAGCCTAGACCTCATCTGGGTGATTCCGACTCACCCATATGGGGTAGCTCCCCATGGTCTTCGGACCGTCATGTGATAGGCCTCTTTCCCTTTTTCTGTGATTTCTGGATTTCCTGTGTTGATTTCTGGAATTTATGTCATTGACTTGTTATGAGTACAAGTTTAGGGTATGATTCCCTCTTTGGATCTTTGAGAAGATTCTTGTGATATTGATTTATCTCTTATTGATTAATCTTCTGTTGATCATCATTTGCATACTTATAGTAGTATGTCCGTATGGATATTTTTTGTTTATGCCATATCTTTTATTATGTACCATGTCATCTGATATTTATAGCTAGATTGATCCGTTTATTATTTTCTTAAATAATACTCGGGTCAGACCGAGATGTTACAGGTGCTTCTGTTTGACTTCTTCCCGGGATTTGCTACTCTGACTTTTGGCTAACTATTTAGATTAGCAGTTTTTGTTGTTGTATACACTTGAGATATAGACTCATAGTTGTATTCTTTTGTATAGCACGTGTTGCTATTCTTTTGTATTATTGTGGATCTTTTTAACCACTACTCTGATGTACACTTTCATGTGTTAGCTATATATTCATATCTTCTTCTGCCTTTGTGATATGTCTGTCTGTGACTGATTTGTGTTATGCTTATTTCTATGTTTGTTTCCGAAGATTATTTATAGCCACCGTGTGATAAGCAATCACAGGGATGGTCGCTCCTCAACAACCTTATTCTCCGTGCTAGTTGACAGCACTACACCGTAGTGTTCTTGGCTAATGTGGGTATAAAGGTGGGGCGTCACAAAGCCTCTTCCTCAAAAATCAAACAAAGCAAATTTCTTCAAATTAATTCAACAAACTAAAATCTTTTTGCAATCTAGAGTTAAATCCAAGGTATTCTAACTCCAAAATACTTAATTTCATCAAAATCTCTGATCTACAAAAAGATTTCAAATTTAGTTGTTTGCATATTATTTTCTCTTCCTCTACAGGTTCATAAAGGCTCAAATCTTGCCAAAGGGCTTCAATTTTGCTACAAAATCCGAGCTTTTGCATCAAATCAGCAAGGTGAGAACAATATCTCACGCGCTTGTGAAATTGTTTGAATTTGCTGCATATGTAAGAGTTTATTCAATGTAGTCTATTTTCGTTTCTGGCCTAAAGTGTCAACTTTGGCTATCCATAACTTTCATCTCCGACAATAAAATGCTGCCAGATCTTTTTCTGAGTCAGGTTTATATGTTAAAATTCATTTCTGCAAAGTTTGGTTGAATAATATGGTCATTTGAGTATTCAAATTGTCACTGCATAATCAATGCACAGCCTGCAAATATTCTGTGCTCATTTTGTTTTCCGAGTTGTTGCAAACACGGACCGAGTCCTTGTTTGAGACATCATATCTCTTTCGTTTCTTTCTCAAATTGGACGATTATTTTTTTCTTGAAATATGAAGTTTTCTAATTTGTTCACACCAAATTACAGCTCATTTTGACATAGATAGCTTATATAAATCCGCCATCAAACTTGGACCTGGACCATGTTTTTGCCCAGAGTTCAACAGTGAAACAATGTCTGGGTTCAATTTTGAGAGATCGTAACTTTCTCAAATTTTATCAGAATTGCATCATTCTTTTTTTCCTAAGAGATGAAGTTTTATACTACATGTGTACCATTTTTGATCTCAATATGATGCAATTTGATTCCCTATTTTATGACTGAAAGTTGAGTCTAGGAGGGTTTTAGGCCTGCACATTTATTTGGCTTTTGAACTTTTGCAAACATGGCCTGAGTACATGTTTGTGACAGCATAACTCATTGGTTTCAAATCGTATTTGTGTGATTCTTTCTGAAAATTGAATTAGGAATGTTGATTTACATTCCTGTAAAGTTTCATGAAAATATGGGTTGGTTTGCTATTTCAAAACTGCTGTCGAACTTGTACTCGCAGCTTGTTAATTCAGTGTTTTAAACCTTGCTTTGGTCCGACTATGAAACGAAGTAGATTCCTCGTTTCAAATCGGATTTGAATGATTCTTTTTGCAGATTGAAGTAGAAATATAGGGCTATATCCCTACCAAATTCCATATCATTTGGACTGTGTTTGCAGGTCCGAACCTACTTTCGAACTTGGGTTCGCAGCATGTTGTCACCGGTTTTTATACTTGAATAATTTCTGGATTTTTCTGATATTTTTCGATTTCTTTGAGATTTTTCTCTAAATTCCGTACACGGGTTTTATAAAGCATTACAAAGGGTTTTTCAAGTAAATTGACTTTTGAAATTATAATTTAATATTATTTTTAAGTATTAAATTAATTACTCCATAATAGGAGAATTTCAAATGCAATTTCTAAAGCGATTTTGAAGCGTTCCTAAAACTCGTTTTCTTCAACTTAATTTCTATATAAAATACACAATTATGCACTTCAAGCGAATAGGGAGGAGAATTAAATGATTGGATAAAACGTGTGCTATGAACACGTGCGTTTATATTTTCAGTTAATTCTTAATCTATTCGTTTGATCGTTTTGACCATTGGGTCTGGTTTACCGATGAGATGAGCTAAATTTTGTACTGCTTTGAGTGTGGAATTGACTAACGGTTAGTAAACTATTTAGTGAGAATGTGTGGTATTGGACACACGTTAACACTTTTCGGGTTCCTTTTCGAGAGTTTGTGACACATATTGCCAGTTAGTGGTGTCCAGTACTGGGCCTCCGGACCTTCGCTACTACAGTTTGTTGCCTTCGGGTTTGTGCCTTCGGGTTTGTTTCCTTCGGGTTTGTTGCCCTATAATATCGCTTTTGGAGTTGGTCCATCGTCACCGCTCGAGTGATACTTGGGTTTGTTGCCTTCGGGTTTGTTGCCCTATAGTATCGCTTTTGGAGTTGGTCCTCCGTCACCGCTCGAGAGATACTTGGGTTTGTCGCCTTTGGGCTTGTGGATCCTTGTTTATAAAGTACTGAGCACATGCATCTTTTATTTCATTGATATTTATATTTCCCCAGAGTATCGCCTTTCGGAGTAGGAATTTCGAACCACTCGATACATAGCGATTACCTTGTGGAAACTTTTGTTACCTTTATTGGTATTTGTTATTTGCCTTTTTGGCTTGATTTAGGATATTCATATCCTTTGTTTATTGAGTTGCCGATGATATGAGTCTTTTTACGATTCATCTTTTACTAGATGATCGAGTTATCTCTTTTAGTTATATTTGTGGTACTTTATGGTCTTGCATGTTCATTATCATTTAGCTTATCTGACTGATTTGTTTAGCTAGACTGACCTGTGTATTTTATACTCAGGTCAGACCGAGGTGTTTCATGTTAGGTACCTTTGGACTTAGCCTAGTTTGCTTCTGCATGGACTATTCTGCTAGCTCTTTTTGTTATAGCTTTTTGTATAGTCCTTTTTGGTTTGCTACTCTGATATGTATATTCTTTTGACTCGTCTTTGTACTGTGGCCGTCATACCACATATGTGATGTATCATTTTGTATACTTTGTGATGTATATGTGTATGTGTGTATCTATGGGATTATCTACTGTTCTGTGATGTGTTTTACATTTGAGTTATTGTATTTTGTTCTGATAGATCCTATAGCCACCTATGGCTTTGTACTAAGTATTTATTGGATATGTTGATCCACTTGAATCAGGAAAAAAATAGCATTGTCGACGTATTCGATAGATATTTAAGACAAGGCTATGGATGGTCGCTCCTATCCATCCCTATTCTCTGCATTAGTAGACAGTATTACCCAGTAATGCTCTTTGTTAATGTGGGTCTCAGGGTGGGGCGTTACAGCTTGGTATCAGAGCTGAGTTCAGGACAAAATATGATAAACACAGGACAGAAACACATATTACAGTACATCAAAGTGTAATACAAGTGTTACGAATCGCTGAATCATCGTGCTTTTGTTCTTTTCGTGTCCTTGGGGTAGATATAATTTTGGCAATATCTTTAGGAATGCATTTTAATTCCATAGTATTCCATATTTGAATTAATGATATCTGCCATATGAATAATCTTTATCTTATCTTAACTTTCAGCTAATGGCTGGAAGAGGCAGAGGACGATGTTCGGATGCGGGGCAGTCCAGTGGCTCCCATCCGGATGGAGTATATATGTCTGCCGATCAGTTTATGGAGTTATTTAGGAGCACCCAGCCTCCAGCTCCTACTCCAGCTTCTCCTTCGCGCAAGTCTCCTTTCGCGCGCATGTGTAGTGATTTTGCACATCTCGGAGGCAAGCCATTCAAAGGCTCCCTGTCAGTTTTAGAGGTTCATGCTTGGATTCATTCTTGCGAGCGGATATTTTCTCACATGGATCTTTCATATTATCACAGGGTTCTAGTAGCATCCAGCATGTTACAAGAGCGTGCTCTTGATTGGTACGAGCTATTCACTGTCGAGCTCGATGAGCCTACTCTTACATGGACTCAGTTTCGAGAACGATTCGAGCTTAAGTTCTTTCCTGAGTCTGAGAAAGCATCTCTTGCCTGTCGCTTCCTCGAGCTAAAGCAACGGAAATCTTCTGTTTCTTATTATGTGTCTTCTTTCGAGGCTCTTTCTATGTATGGCCTTTAGTATAATAGCACTCCATACAAGAAGAATCTCAAGTTCGTTTCTGGCCTTAAGAAGTATTTGAAGAAATCTTTGATGTTGCAGCTCATGCTTTCTTTTGAGGAGCTAGTTGACTCGGCTCTTCATCTTGAAGCCATCGAGAAAGAGATTGATAGTGGTGATGATGTTAAGGTTCGCAAGAACCCCAACAAGAAGCAGCTTCCATTTCAAAAGTCCAAGTCTTTTCCTTCCAAGAAGAATAAGACTGGTGGTTCTAACTCTCAGAATCAGTCTACTGGAACACCTTCCATTCGGAAGTGTTTCAATTGTGGTTCTCCTGATCATATGATACGAGCTTGTCCTAAGCCTCTCTTCTGCCGCTATTGCAAGACGGAAGGTCGTCATGTTTCCACCTGCCATACTATTCCTGCTAGTGCCAAGTCTGGCAAGCTTTATGCTGCTATGGCTTATGGAGTTTCTTCTCAGCCCAGAGGTATATCTCCATCTATTTTGGAAGGTTCTATTTTATTTCATGACCGCAGTATTCGAGTTCTTTTCGATACGGGTGCGTCACATTCGTTCATATCGAAGAAGCTCGTCGATGATTTGTCTTTGGATGTTTCTTGTATGGTTACTTCATTGAGGATTGCGAATCCTATCGGGGGATCCGCAACCCTTAGCATGCTTTGTGATGATGTTGAGATTGTTTTATGTGGCTGTTCTTTTCGTGCGAATCTGCACGTTATTTCTTATTTGGAATTTGATATGATTTTTGGTATGGACTGGCTAGTGCGATATGATGCCAGGATTGTTTGTGCTCAGCGGATGTTATATCTTCGACATCCAAATTCATCTACTCCGCTATCTCTTGTTCTTCGGAATGTGGATAATTTCGAAGTGGCTTTATGTTCTCTAGACTCATGAGATGTTGATGATATATCTCATATTCCTATTGTTTGTGACTTCTCTGATGTATTTGAGCCTATTTCGGGTTTGCCACCCAAGCGGGCTACCGAGTTCCGCATTGATCTCATTCCAGGCACGTAGCCCGTTAGTCATCCTCCCACGAGGATGTCTACAAAGGAAAATGAGGAACTCAAGAAACAACTTTTAGAGCTTGAGTCCAAGAAGTTCATTCAGTCTATTTCTTCACCATGGGGTGTCGCGATTGTATTTGCGAGGAAGTCTGATGGTACTCTTAGGCTTTGCATTGACTATCGCAAGCTTAATGAGTTGACCATCAAGAATAGGTATCCATTACCTAGGATCGACGATATGTTCAATCAATTGAGTGGTGCTAAGGTCTTTTCTCAGCTCGACCTTGCCACAGGTTTTCATCAGTTACGAGTTCCAGAGGATAACATTCCTCTTACAGCTTTTCGCACTAGTAATGGTTCTTTTGAGTGGCTCGTAATGTCGTTCGGTTTGACGAACGCTCCTGCTTTCTTTGTCGATCTCATGAATCGAGTATTCCGGGAATATCTTGATAAATTCGTCCTTGTGTTTATTGATGACATCCTTATTTATTCTAAGTCCGAAATAGAGCATACCCACCATTTGAGGATTGTCTTGTATACTCTTCGTCGGCATCAGCTTAGAGCCAAATTCTCCAAATTCCACTTTTGGGAGGATAAAATTAAGTTCTTAGGCCATGTTGTATCTTCCGACGGCATTTCAGTCGATGCCTCAAAGATCGAAGCTATCCAAAATTGGAAGAGGCCTAAGAATGTTCATGAGATTCGTAGTTTCCTTGGATTGGCGGGCTATTACCGTCGATTCATTAAGGATTTTTCCCATGTTGTGCTTCCCCTTACTAGCCTTACTCGGAAAGGCGTTCGTTATATTTGTTCTGACAAGTGTGAAGTTTCTTTTCAGCAATTGAAGGAGCTTCTCACTAATGCTCCTATTCTTGTGGTTTCCGAGGGGAATCATGATCTTGTCGTCTACACCGATGCTTGTGGAAGTGGTCTCGGTGCTGTTCTTATGTAGAAGGATCGGGTAGATGCTTATGATTCTAGGCAACTGCGTCCAAATGAAGTTCGCTATGCCACTCATGATCTTGAGTTAGCCGCTATTGTCTTCGCTTGAAAGATTTGGCGCCATTACCTCTTAGGCGAGCGCTTCATTCTCTATACCGATCATAAATCCTTGAAGTATTTGTTCACTCAGAAGGAGCTCAACATGAGGCACCAGCGTTGGCTCAAGTTCCTTGCCACCTATGACTTCGATATCCAGTATACCCCTGGTAAGGGTAATCGTGTTGATGATGCTCTTAGTTGTAAACACTCGTCTATTGTTTCTATGATGCTAGCCGAGTGGAATGTTCTTGAGACTCTGTCCTTTTGTGATATTCGTGATCGAGCTCCATCTTCTGTTTCTCCGATATTATTATTCAGTTTGGAAGCTCGACCTTCTCTATTTGATCGTATTGTCGTGGCTCAGGGACAAGATCCAGAGTTATTGCATCTTATTCAGCTTTGTGAGTCTGAATCCCATGATGAGGCATTGCTGGATTTTAGCATTGCTTTTCATAGGTGTTTTCGTAAGAAGAACCACATTATTGTGCAATTTGATTCTTCACTTAGGCATGACATTCTCAATGACTGTCGCCGTTCAAAGTATACATTCATCCTGGCAGTAGTAAGATTATGCCGACATGCATCGCCTTTATTATTGGGAAGGCATGAAGCGTGATGTGGTGAATTATGTGAGTAATTGCATGAATTGTCAACGTATCAAAGCCGAACATCAGCGCCCTTCTGGTCTCCTTCAGCCTCTAGAGATTCCATTGTGGAAATGGGATCAAACTTCGATGGATTTCATTGATGGCCTACTTCGTTCGAGCTTGGGCCATTCTAGCATTTGGGTTATTTTTGATCGCCTCACAAAATTAGCTCATTTCATTCCTATTAAGTCTAATAGGAGTGCTTCTCATTTGGCCAAGTTATATGTCAAGGAAATCATGAGACTTCACGGTGTTCCTAGTTCGATTGTTTGTGACAGTGATCCGCTATTCACGAGTCATTTCTGGCAGAGTCTTCAGCAAGATTTGGGAACGAAGCTTAATTTTAGCGCAGCATATCATCAACAGTCTGATGGACAGACTGAACGGGTGAATCGTACTCTCGAGGATCTTCTCCATGCTTGCATTCTAGATTTCAGTGGTAGTTGGGAGGATCACCTACCCCTTGTGGAATTCTCCTATAACAATAGTTTTCGGTCCAGTATCGGTATGACCCCTTTCGAAGCCTTATACGGAAGGCCGTGTCGATCACTTTCTTGTTGTTTGGAATCTGGTGAGAAGCTTATTCTTGGTCCAGATTCTGTTCGTGATTCTTCTGAGAAGATTGATCTTATTCGTCAGAGAACGAAAGAGGCACAAAGCCGCCAGAAATCCTACGCGGATAACCGTAAGAAGCCTCTCGAGTTCTCGGTTGGTGATCTCGTCTTTATTCGTGTTTCTCCTCTAAAAGGGGTTATGCGCTTCGGTACGACTGGGAAATTAGCTCCTCGCTTTATAGGACCATTTTCTATTACTGAACGTATTGGCCCTGTGGCTTTGTAACAACCCGCATATTTAACGATTTTATAATTAAATGATTTATTTAAGTATAGTGTCGTTAGTCGGATCTTGGGGTCTGAAATGTTACTTTCTGCAAACGGCCGAATTGGAGCTCGAAACCACTTCCATTGAGTTCAAAGCGTCGTTTGCGATTTTTTGAGTATAATCTTTGATATGTTTGGAGTAAGTTGAATTTTGCTACTTTTTCTGGTTGGGCTTTAGCTTTGGGTTCGGCCCTAAACCCCACTTAACCCTCTAACTCAGCCCATCTCCTCCCATTCATTCATTCCTACTCCTCTTCACTTCTAAACTCAAGCTCCAACGGAAATGGGGGAAAGGAAGAGGAAATAGAAACTCCCAAGCCTTAGTTGCTCTTGATAATGCAAATTCTTGCTCCAAATTCAAAGAGAAGGATAGGTAAGCCTCTTCTCCATCTTCTCCATCTCTTCTCCTCTTCAATTTCAGAAAATATCATAAACCTAATTTAGGAAAATATGTGTTTTATTCTTAGATTGAAGCTTGTTGAGTAAGAGTGAAGAGTGGTTAGCCTTTCCTTTGCATTTGAGCTTCTTCTTCTTGTTCTTGAGTTAAAAAGGTGAGTTTTGAACTCACATCTACTTCTTTTGATTTCATTGATGTTGGGTATGAATTCCTAACACCTTGTTCATATGCACTTGCATTTGGTTTGGGTTGAATTGGGGAATATTCCAATTTTTAGTGTTTTGGGTTCAAATCTTTGAAAGCCTAACTTTGATGTTTTGATCATGTTTTGGTGATGCATCGAGGAACATATAGGGCCGGGTTGTCGATTGGCATAAGCCCTTAGAGCCAATGTTTGTCTGATTGCATTTTGGAAGAGTTTGCTCTTCATTTGAATAAGGCTGAAAAACAGCCCAGGCGTGATTCAGTCGACTGAAAACTCTGTTCAGTCGACCGAACCTGGAACCCGAAAGTTCCAGGCATGATTCAGTCGACTGAAAACTTTGTTCAGTCGACTGAACCTGGAAACAGAAAGTTTCCTAAACCTGGAAAATTTCCAGGTATAGGGTCAGTCGACTGAAAACTCTGTTCAGTCGACTGAACCTGCTGTTTCAGCCCACTTTGCCTTTTTGGGATTGAATTTCCAATTTGAATCGATTCATGATGATCCTATGTATGATTATCAATTGTTTTGACTTTGATGGTTCCTTTTAATTTTAATCCACGGGTTTTTATAAAATAATCTCTCGGATCGCATTTAAAAGTTCGTTTCTCTAATTTATAAATTCTATTTAAAACACACACTTTCGCACTTCGAACAAAGTGGAAGGGTGATTAAATGGTTGGGCAAAACACGGACCATGAATCTGTGCGTTTACCTTTCCGATTAATTCTCGACCTATTCGATTAATTGTTTTGACCTTCGAGTTTGGTTTATCGATGATATGAGGTAAACTTTGTACTGCTTTGAGTGTGAAAGGGACTGACGGATAGTAAACCGTTTAGTGCGAACGAGTGGTTATGGGACATACGTTAACACTTTTCGGATTCCTTTTCGAGAGTTGTGACACATTCCGCCAGTTAGTGGTGTCCAATACTGGGTCTTCGACCTTCACCACTACGGCTTGTCGCCCTATAGTATCACTTCTGATGTTGGCCTTATGTGTCGCATGGGTGATATTGGGTTTGTGCCTTCGGGTTTGTCGCCCTATATAGTTTCGCTCTGATGTTGGCCTTATGTGCCGCATGGGTGATACTTGGGTTTGGAGCCTTCGGGCTTATGGATCCTTGTTGTACAGTACTGAGCTCGAGCAATCATATGTTTCATTGATATTATAATCCCTTGGTATCGCCCATCGTGTTGGTCTGTTTGAGCCGCATGATGTATAACGATTACCTTGTGGAACTTGTATACCTTATTGGTATTTGTTATTTGCCATTCGGCTTGTTTTGGGATATTCGTCTCCTTTGTTTCTATATGTTGTCGATGATATGAGGCTTGTTCTATATGATTCATCTCTTGTTTACGATTGTGTTATCTCCTCTGGAGATATTTGTTATACTGTATGACCTTGCAGGTTTATTATTGTTCAGTTTATCTAACTGATTTGTTTAGCTAGACTGACCCGGGTATTTTATACTCGGGTCAGACCGAGATGTTTCAGGTTAGGTGCTTTGGACTTAGCCTTTTTTGCTTCCGCATGGACTATTCCGCTGAGTCCTTTTTGTCTTTGCATTTTGTGTAGTCCTTTCTGTTATAACTCTGATATGTATTCTATTGACTCGTCTGTATATTGTGGTTTTCTATACCACTTGACATGTATTATTTTGTATACTCTGCTTTGTATCAGTATATGTGTGTATATGATGGTTTACTGTTCTGTGATGTATATTGCATTTGAGTTGTTATATTCTGTTCTGATAGATCCTCTAGCCACCTCTGGTTTTGTTTTAAGTATTCATTGGACATGTCGATCTGCTTGGTAAGGCAATTGTCGATGTATTCAATAGATAATTAAAGCAAGGCCATATATGGTCGCTCCTAAACAGCCTTATTCTCCGTGTTAGCAGACGGTATTATCTATTAATACTCTTTGCTAGCGTGGGTATAGAGGTGGGGCGTCACAGGCTTATAGAGTTTCGCTTCCAGCTCATCAATCTGGCATTCATGACGTATTTCATGTCTCTCAGCTTCGGAAGTGCCTTCGAGAGTCGGATTCTATTATCGATTCACCTCTTTTGCAAGAGCTTGAAATCTCACCAGACTTATCTGTCGTGCAGCAGCCTATTCCATACGTGCTTCGGAGGTGAAACGCCTTCGAAACAAGGACGTGCCGCTCATTAAAGTTCAATGGTCTACTAATCCCAACGAATGCACTTGGGATGCCAAGGAGTTTATCGAGTGATCCAACCCTGGTTTTCTTTCTTCGCATAGCGATGGTGAGAAATTCTTTTTACCTCAAGCTTGTTTTCCTATCTTTTGAAGTGATGAAATATATGGTTGCGTATATACTTTTCCCTAGGAATTGCGGGGATGCAATTCTGTTAAGAGGGGAAGTCTGTAACAACTCTGGTTTGGAGATTACCTTTCAACATTGAATTATAATGTTAATTATAATTTAATATTGTGAATTAAATTAAATTTGGAGAAATTAAATTGTTTATTTGGAATAAACAATGAATTTTGGAATTTAAAATGAGAAAATGAAATTCCAAGCTTTATTTTATTTTTTTGGGTTAATAATGAATGGAAAATAATTTTTATTTATAGAAATTGCAATAATTTTATTAATTATTGCCAATTGCTTCTTTTAATAATTTTTAAAGGAAGTATTTGATTTTTAAAGGTTGTTTATTGAAATAAAAAGTGAAAATTGGGTTAAAAATAAGTTTTGGCTATAGTTAATGTTTTTAAATAGTTTGAAATATTTTTCTAAGTGATAATATAAATTTTGTGGAATTTTAGGAGTTAAAAAAAATGGTTTTATTCATTAATTTGAGTAAATAGTGCATTCTTGTTAAATAAAGGAATTTAATAATAAAAAATATTTAAAAATAAAAAATAATCTTTTTATATGTTAGAAAATGTTTTAGTTTGAATGTATACAAGTTTTCACTTTTTTTTGTGTGTAAATATGAAGAAAATGAATTTTATTTGTGTGTATATGTAATACACACACATATTTTTGGTTAAGTATTGATTTTATCCTTAAGCCTCCTTATATTTCTTTTTATTTTGGGTCTAATTCAGGCCAATACCACATAACCAAGTAGGAAATGAGAAACAACAGTACGTTCGTTTCTCATGCTTCTTCTTCCTCCTTCAGCCTTAAAGAAAATAAAGGAAGCCTCTTCCTCAAAAATCAAACCAAGCCAATTTCTTCAAATTAATTCAACAAACTAAAATCTTTTTGCAATCTAGAGTTAAATACAAGGTAATCTAACTTTAAAATACTTAATTTCATCAAAATCTCTGATCTATGGAAAGATTTCAAATTTAGTTGTTTGCATGTTATTTTCTCTTCCTCTACAGGTTCATAAAGACTCAAATCATGCCAAAGGGCTTCAATTTTGCTACAAAATTCGAGCTTTTGCATCAAATCAGCAAGGTGAGAACATTATCTCACAAATGCTAGCTAAATTGCTTGTGAAATTGCTTGAGTTTGCTGCATATGTAAAAGTTTATTCAATGTATAGTCTATTTTCGTTTCTGGCCTAAAGTGCCAACTTTGACTATCCATAACTTTCATCTCCGGCAACGAAATGTTGCCGGATCTTTTTCTGAGCCAAGTTTATATGATAAACTTCATTTCTGCAAAGTTTGGTTGAATAATATGGTCATTTGAGTGTTCAAATCATCACTGCAAAATCAATGCACAGCCTGCAAATTTTCTGTGCACATTTTGTTTTCCGAGTTGTTGCAAACATGGACTGAGTCCATGCTTGAGACATCATATCTCTTTCGTTTCTTTCTCAAATTACACTATTCTTTTTTTTGCTTAAAAGATAAAGTTCTCTACTTTGCTCATACCAAATTATAGGTCATTTTGACATAGATAGCTTATATAAATCCGCTGTCAAACTTGGACCTGGATCATGTTTTTGCCTAGAGTTCAACAGTGAAACACTGTCTGGGTTCAATTTTGAGAGATCATAACTTTCTCAAATTTTATCAAAATTGCATAATTCTTTTTTTTTAAGAGATGAAATTTTATACTACATGTTTATCAATTTTGAGCTCAATATGATGCAATTTGATTCCCTGTTTTAAGACTGAAAGTTGAGTATAGGAGGGTTTTAGGCCTGCACATTTATTTGGTTTTTGAACTGTTGCAAACATGGCCCGAGTCCATGTTTGTGACAGCATAACTCATTAGTTTCAAATTGGATTTGCATCATTCTTTTTGCAAATTGTAGGAATGTTGATTTACATCCCTGTAAAGTCTGATGAAAATATGGGTTGGTTTGCTATTTCTAAACTGCTGTCGAATTTGTACTCGCAGCATGTTAATTTAGTGTTTTGAACCTTGTTTTGGTCCGATTTTGAAACGACGCAGATTCTTCGTTTCTAATCGGATTTGAATGATTCTTTTTGCCAATTGAAATAGGAATGTTGAGCTATATCCCTACCAAATTCCATGTCATTTAGACTCTGTTTGCTGGTCCAAACCTGTTGTCGAACTTGGGTTCGCAGCATGTTGTCACCTTTTTTTATAAATAATTTCTGGCTTTTTCTGATATTTTCCGATTTCTTTGAGATTTTTCTCTAAATTCTGTACACGGGTTTTATAAAGCATTACAGAGTGTTTTTCAAGTAAATTGACTTTTGAAATTATAATTTAATATTATTTTTAAGTATTAAATTAATTACTCCATAATAGGAGAATTTCAAATGCAATTTCTAAAGCGATTTTGAAGCGTTCCTAAAACTTGTTTTCTTCAACTTAATTTCTATGTAAAACACACAATTTTGCACTTCGAGCAAAGAGGGAGGAGAATTAAATGATTGGATAAAATGCGTGCTATGAACACGTGCGTTTATCTTTTCAATTAATTCCTAATCTATTCGTTTGATCGTTGTGACCTTTGGGTTTGGTTTACCGATGAGATGAGTTAAACTTTGTACCGTATGAGTGTGGAATTGACTAACGGTTAGTAAACCGTTTAGTGAGAATGTGTGGCATGGGACACACGCTAACACTTTCCGGGTTCCTTTTCGAGAGTTTGTGACACATATTGCCAGTTAGTGGTGTCCAGTACTGGGCCTCCGGACCTTTGCCACTACGGTTTGTTGCCTTCGGGTTTGTGCCTTCGGGTTTGTTGCCTTCGGGTTTGTTGCCCTATAGTATCGCTTTTGGAGTTGGTCTATCGTCACCGCTCGAGAGATTCTTGGGTTTGTTGCCTTCGGGTTTGTTGCCTTATTGTATCGCTTTTGGAGTTGGTCCTTCGCCTCCGCTCGAGAGATACTTGGGTTTGTCACCTTCGGGCTTGTGGATCCTTTTTTATACAGTACTGAGCACGTGCATCTTTTGTTTCATTGATATTTATATTTTCCCAGAGTATCGCCTTTCGGAGTAGGTCTTTTGAACCACACGATACATAGCGATTACCTTGTGGAAACTTGTGTTACCTTTATTGGTATTTTTTATTTGCCTTTTTGGCTTATTTTGGGATATTCATATCCTTTGTTTATTGAGTTGCCGATGATATGAGCTTGTTACGATTCATCTTTTATTAGATGATCGAGTTATCTATTTTAGTGATATTTGTGGTACTTTATGATCTTGCATGTTCATTATCATTTAGCTTATCTAACTGATTTTTTTAGCTAGACCGACCCGTGTATTTTATACTCAGGTCAGACCGAGGTGTTTAGGTTAGGTACCTTTGGACTTAGCCTATTCTGCTTCTGCATGGACTATTCTGCTATCTCTTTTTGTTATAGCTTTTTGTGTAGTCCTTTTTGGTTTGCTACTCTGATATGTATATTCTTTTGACTCATGTTTGTACTGTGGTCGTCATACCACATATGTAATGTATCATTTTGTATACTTTGTGATGTATCTGTGTATGTGTGTATCTATGGGATTATCTACTGTTCTGTGATGTGTTTTACATTGGAGTTATTGTATTTTTTTCTGATAGATCCTATAGCCACCTATGGCTTTGTATTAAGTATTTATTGGATATGTCGATCCACTTGAATCAGGAAAAAAATGGCATTGTCGACGTATTCAATAGATATTTAAGACAAGGCTGTAGATGGTCGCTCCTATCCAGCCCTATTCTCTGCATTAGCAGACAGTATTACCCAGTAATGCTCTTTGTTAATGTGGGTCTCAGGGTGGGCCATTACAATTGCGGATAAATAAATAGAGATTTTTAAAATGAATTATATAAAGAATTTATAATCGATATTGTAAAAATTTGAAAAGGAGTTAAAATCAGTATTGAAAATAGATTGGAAGTATTAATGGAATTTATAAGAATTTTTTTTATATAACGGATTTTTATAAGCAGATTTGTTTTTATAAGGTGAAAACCAAAACGGGTTATAAAATTTACAAAGCGACGTTTAAAATAAAGGAATTCGATATCAGGTGCTATTGGAATATAAATTCATAGGGAAATTTATATTGGAATATGGAAGCAGGGTTGAGAAAAATAATTGATTCTATTTTCGAAATGGAAATATTTAGGGAAGCGAAATATAAATCTAGATGTTGTGAATCGAGAGGAAGTTATATATTAAAATTGGTCACTGAGATTTTAAAAAAGTATGTTTAAATTTTAAGAAGTGAATTTGCTTAAATGGAAAATTTTATTATTTTAAAACTGTGGGATTTTAAATTAATTGAGATCGAAATACATGTAAGCTGATTTATAAATCTGAAGTATTTATTTTTAGTAAATTCTTACTTTTGAAATCAGCTTCGAAAATTTATTTATTTAACTAAAAATGAGTTACCGATGTTTATAAAAGTGTTTTCGATATTTTAAATAATTTGTCGGACATCATTAAAAATAAATTATTTTTCTTAAAAATACTTATTTTATATATAGATTAGAATTTGAAGTGATTGAAATGATTATTTTATAAATTCTCTCGAGATTTGGAAAGGGGTATGTAAAGAATATGTTGAGGAGAGAAAATTTAAACTGGAATTCCAAAGACTTTTTTATGAATAAGTCACAAAATAATTCGTTGAAAACGTTAATATTGAAAGGATTTGGAAAACAAGATTGGTAATAGCTTCCTAATTATAGAAAATAGAAATTCTATGTATCTAAATATTGGAAGAGTCCTGTTACGGATTGAGTATTTCGAAATTTGTTTTCGAACGTTGAGAGGAATTTATATATCATTTAAAGATAATTTAGAAGTAGATATCTTGGAAAAAATTATATTAAGGCCAGATGATTGCTTATGGACGTTAATTTGATAGTTTAATAAACCGACTATCAATATTGGCCAATTTCGTTAATCATTTCGAAGAGACCGTGATCGGATGTAAATATCCGAAAACCACTTCAATCCGGTTTGAACATAAAGAATGAATAACGTGAAGTTGATATAGACGGTGATTCGGTTTGTCTAGACCCAGGACAACTTGTATGGACGAATGCTATCAGAACATCATCATTGGAGGACTATGAGCATTCTAAGTGAATGTGTTCTTTAAAAGGTAAAGCTTAGCCTCGAGCCTCATCAACCGTGGAATGACTAAAACATGGGTGATGCAGCAAGGCTAAGTGGGTAGCATCCAAGTAGGGTAAGGTTACCCCTATCTAGAGTACCTTTTGTTCCGGTTGTGTGGAGGATGTTGATCCCAACCGTTGGGTTGTCTTATTCGGGCTATCTAGTTTAAGGAGTAGTCTGGTCTTGTGTGGTAGGGGATCCTGGAGTAGTCCACGGTACATTGTTCTAGAGGTGTACTGTGACGGGCGGTCCAACAAGCGTTGTATGGTTTTGATTGTGCCCAACTATGCTGGAACATGAATGCAAGCATTTCAGCTATATTCTATTTACTTTCTTTAGACACTATTGTAATATCAAACGGATTTGATAATATGTTTTGGTTATCGTAAGGCAAAAACCCGCGTGTTTACTTGTGATGTGGTCTTACGAGATACCTTTGTTTTCAAAGGATTTTTGAAAAGCTAATAATTCAATTTGAGTGTGTTTCTCATGCTGGTTTTCTAAACTGACTCGGGTGTTATGTTATTATAATGCCCGGGCCAGACCAAGCATTACAGATTCAGGATAGGATGCTACGGAGCTCAGGGAGCGAGTTGGATGGCAAGGCATACTTTCGTACTTGATTATTATTCCGCTATGTAAGGACAAGTTATAAAACTGTCTAGATTTGATGTATTGGATTGTTGTACTCTGATAATGGTATGTATATTAACAATACAGATCTTGTATTTAAAATGGTTATTACATATTATATTTTGTTCCGCTGCGATTATGAGACTCTGTATTATGCTATTTTCTTTTCTTCAACCTTTTTCTTCTTCACTCCCAATAAACTGATATTTATGGCACTCGACTACACAGTATTTTATACAGTGGAGTATTGATGTCGATTTTCGAGTGTTGAAATCCCGTTGGTGACAATAGAGAATAATGAAAAGTTGCCGAAGGTAATATGAGATTCAAAGCACATCAATTTTCCGTAAATATACATTAAAAAGAGACGATGAGCAAACATAGATCTAAATTAAAACAATACAATAAATATGTTTTAATCAAAGTAGCCATAAGCCAAATTCAATTTAAATATAGTAAAATGAATATTTAATCATGAGGTGAACCATAGAAAATCTAATTATATCGATCATTTATATTAGTCATATAAATGCATCGGTGGATTTAAATAAGAATATACCTTGGGATATAGCCAACAAATCATACCTTGAACAATGAATCGAAGCTCCTAGATTTAGAATTCAGCCTTAGGATTTTGCAAGGATCAAGAGGCGTTAACCACTTTTAATGAAATAGTTTGATTTATATTTGTTTTGGGATATTTTTAGCTATGGGATCTTTTTAAATTTTTGGTCATTAGAAAGGTTGAATAGAATAGATTTTTTACAGAATGGAATGAATAGAAAAGGTTATGTAAATAATGAAATAAAGACCCCAAGATCCACATTAACAATGAGTATTACTAGGTAACACTGTCTGCTAATGCGGAGAATAAGGCTAGTTAGTAGAGACGAACTATAGCTTTGTCTTAAACATCTATTAAATACGTCAATTTAGTGCTTTAATTTTTTTTCCTTCCTCAAGTGGATCGACATATTCAATAAATGCTTAATACAAAATACAATGGCTAACGGATCTACCAGAACAAAATATAACAACAATATGTACAGCATATCATAGAACAGCAGTCAAACATATATATACATGCATACATATATACACAGATACATCCCAGTACAATATAAAATGATACATTAAAAGTGGTACAGGACCACACAATATACAACGAGTCAAAACAATAGTTACATATCAGAGTTGTACAAAATGACTACAAAACTACACAAAAGAAGATAAGTAGAATATCCAAGGTGGAAGCAGCATAGCAAAGTCCTATAGCAACATGAAATTACTTGGTCTGACCCGAGTATATAAAAATAAACGGGTCAGTCTCGCTTAAACAACTGATTAGTATGAGATAAGTACGGTACAAGGATAAATGATAACAATTCTTCTCGAAAGAGAAGAAGAACCACAACATATATGACATAAGAGTTTCTCTAATGAGGCATGATCAACAACAATATCAAATATATCCCCAAATGTATGCCTCATATCATCAGAAATATCAACAACCAATAGATGGGGTTTTTCACAATAATACAATGGCAAGGCAATTGTTGTGATTTAGATGATTTATTTTCTAATGTGGCATTTACTATCAGTTAGTAAACTGATAAGTGAGAACATGTGGTACAGGACGTACTGTTATCACTTTTCAGGTTTCTATTTGAGTATTTGTGACACATTCACGATGTTATTGCCATTACTTTGGTTGTTGGGCCACTTATTGGACTGTTGGATCCTATGTGTATATACAGCTGTTGGGCTAATCATGGACTATTGGGTCCTACTAAAACTGTTAAGTTCCTTATATATTGAATTTGGTAGGCCGTTGGACCACTTATTGGACTGCTGGTTTCTAGTTTCATATAGCTGTTGGGCTAATTTTTAGAATGTTGGATCATAATTTTCCATTATTGTTTTTCTAGATTTCTTATTGATTGATTTCCAGAATTTCAATGTTTTAAAAACGTTTTCAGTAATCAATGCTTAATTAAATAGAGGCCTTTTGCTTGCTTATCTTATACTTTTGCCTTTATTAATTCTCTTTTAAAACTTATCCTCTCTTTATCGTATGCGGCTGGCTAAACATGAAGGCAACATGGGCCTCAAATAATCCCAAACCCATTTAGTATTTATTTCATTTAAATATAATTTAAACAATCTATAAATATCATATATCGATACGTGCATTTATAACTTTTTTTATAAAACTTATTAAATGCTAATGGTATGTTAACGAATCAAATAAATTACAATAATCAATATTTCAAAAGTAGTAATTAATTTAATTAATTGACAATGATTATAAATTAATTAAACGTGTGGTTTATTCGGAGTATTTATTATTAGGTTGTGCGACTCAGAGGTGTAAATTTAAGTAGTGATTAATATCAAAAGGTTGGGAATTAACGTTCACATGTCACCTTAGCTATTGGTATGACATTTTGGCTAAATTCATCACTTGCACATCTTTTTGGTAACATCTAATTCTACTTATTTAAGCGTTACCCGGTACTGGCAATCATTTACACCAATTTTCTTCGTCGAAATTTTATAACTTTGGACTTATGTAATTTGGTATCCATATTCAACTCTATTGTCCAAACACAAAAGTCCTTGGTTCAGTAATAAAAAATTATTAAACCGAACTGCTCTGGTTAAAGACTTTGACTTTGGGTTGACTTCAATTGACTATGATAGTAACTTCATATAACTAAGGATATGATTCCTCTATTGAATAGTATTTCACTTCCAATGCTTCTACTTGACCCATCCATAGTCGTTCGATGGACGCCATGCCACAATTCAACTATAATCAAAGTGGAGTTTCTACAATGAAGGTCAATAGCATTCACAAGTCAAGAGAACTGTGTAATTTTGTGATATCGATATTTTTTATTTGACCTTAGCTATAGTAACCAATAGAAAACTATCAAGTGAGTCATTCTATGGTTATCCAATAACTATAAGCATGTAAACCCTTGGTGCATCCAGCAGTCATGAGTAATACATTACATAACATTTGAAAAGCATTATGCACTTTAGTATCAACCGATGTGTCGATATCCATTCTCGTTACATCTTGACTGAGAATATTTAAAATAAAATGTTTAATTTTGTTATGATAAATTACCAGTGGTTATAAAACATTGTAACTATTATCAAAACACAAAACATTTATGGATTTTATACAAGATATACTTTTAATTAATTAATTAATTAATTAATATAACTCGTTATATCAAGTATATAATAGAACAAAAATACCTTTTATTCTGAACATGATTGATATCGAGCAAGATATATGTAACAAATTACATAATTTTCCCTAGAGCATACCCTTAATTCTATTAATCTTCCACTTGCACTTGGCGTATATTATGAAATGTGAAAGTGCATAGGATCATGTAATATGGAATATACTTTGATCTAAATGTGGAAACAGATGATAATAGCAAGGTAAATGGAAATAAGTAAAATAAAACAAGCACATCAGGAATTTTTATACTAGTTCGAACTTCCCGTTCTACGTCCAGTCCCAGACTCCTTCTGGAATTTCAACTAAAATAACCCTCATTTAACCCTGAGGAAGAGGTATATACAGTCTGAGCAGCAGAACAGACACCTGAGCAACTGAGCAGGATTTTTTCCTCAACAGCAGAAGAGGACTTCACTAATACAAAATAATATCTGACACTACGTGTTCTTGATAACACTGATTTGTCACTGATAGTACAAGCCTCCTATAATCACATTCTCGAGTATATGAAGTGTATGTGAAGATATGAAGAGAAGTAATGCTAAGAATCGAAGATTATGAAAGTTATTTGTAGATTCAAAGCAGTAAAAACGTATGTTTGCTATTTGAATGCAAATATTAAAGCACAAGAAGAGTATGAGAGAGTTAGAATGAAAATCAGTGAATATGAAGTGTTTGGGAGTATCTATATATAATAGTTGAAGAATTACTGCCATTGGTGAAGGGTTCCGACGAAGAGGAGCACCTATTTCCGTTCAGAGAAGGGTTGCATCCATTCGGAGAAGAAGATGTCTTTTCAAAAATATGGCAGTTGGTCTCCGGTCAGTCGACTGTGTTAGTCCGTGAGATGATGGTTTTGATGACAACAACCTTAGAATAGATTATAAAATATAAATACTAACATTATAAGTTTAGATATATATGTATATGCAAGATTTAACCATGTAGGTACTAAGAATGAAGACTGTACAGTATAGAGATTCACGATATCAAGATAAAATATCAAGATAGAAGACTCATGAGTATCGAGACAATCAAGAGTTCAAGATTTAAAGGATAAGTTTTTTTATTATTATTAGAAATTTTTGTTAAAACTCGTAGGAAAGAACTAGCATCTTAAAATCCAATTTATTCGTGGAATGGAATCCACTTCAAGCTCGTTAAAAGGATGGAACCTACGAAAAATCTAGTGGAACATTGTTTTGTATCCGCTAACTTTATTCAAATTATTTTTCAAAATTATATCCTATTTTCAAAATGTTTTCAAAACTTTCCTTTTAAAAGATTTAAAACCCTCGATCCTGATTTCAAATAATTTTAGCCTCAAAAACATCTTTAGTTTCAAAGTCAAATTACTCCTGATTTTAAACAATCTTTTTAAATAATATATTTAACTTTTAAATATTTATACTTAGATTTAAATATAAAATTATAGTTAAAATCTATATATATTATTCTTTATATTTACTTATGAATTTTAACTATAGTCAAGTATATTTATAAAGTTTAAAATAGTTTTTATATAAGATAAAGGTTATTTTCAAAGTAAATCAAAAATACCAAAAAATCCTTTGGGATGTCGACATGCCTAGCATGACCATGTCGACATGGTGACAGTTTGATTCAAAAATTCAAATTTCAAAAGAAGTGTCTGTTCGCCATAACTCTTCATGAATGGTCATTGCTGTTGTTCTTCTATAAATAGGGGTCAGTTTCAATGAATTTTTAATCACTTTTTCTGGTTTTTACTCCTCTTCTTCTTCCTTATTTCTTAATACATATTCTTATCATTACTCTACCGAAATCAACACTGAATCATACTCGATTACTTCTAGTTTGATTCTCTATCACTATCTCTACAAGATTCTCAGTGCTATTCAGAGTTATAGACTTCTTTGTAATCTATTAAGCGAGAAAAGGTGTGATTGTAGCTTGGAAATCAATCAAAAGGGAAAAGGTGTGATTGTAGCCTTGGTAAATCAATTGTGTAAACTGTGGCCCGGAAATCAAGTATCCCAACCCAGAGGATCAAAATTCTGGAGGGTGTACCTCGTAGCCTTGAAACCGAGGGTGTAGTTGTACAATTGCTTTTGAAAGGAAATCTGTACTTGTGTTGCGGGACTGGATGTAGGGTAACTCCAAACTAGTATAAAATTCGGTGTGTTCTTTCCTTTACTACTTTTATTTTATTTCTGCATCTGTGATTGTTTTTGTGATCATATCTGTGTCTGTATATTGCATACTTTTGTGTCTAAATTAACATAAATTAAAAAGATTTAGTAATTCTTTATTAACACTATTCGCCCCCATCTAGTGTTACTTAGCCTTAAGATCCGTAATTCGCATTTCTCACAGACTGGTCGTTCATGATCAGTCAACTGACTATGCAAAAAATTTAAAAAATAAACAGTGCATATGTATATGTACACAGTCAGTCGACTGAATGGTTATGGTCAGTCGATTGGCTGTGACATTTACATAATATGCTTCTGTTTTGATTGTTGATGTGAAATATGAAGTGCGGACTACTTGAGGATAGATTTTAACAAATTTCTAAAACGCAATCATACATACTGGATAGTGAAAGCATAGATTAAAAGTTTTGATATAGCCATAGTCCGTTGATTATCTCTTTTTGTCGCGAATTCTCTTATTCTTATAACTTCCTTTGTCATGAATCAAAACTAGCGATTCAACATTCTCCGCCTTTTTGATTGATGACAAACCTATATATAAAAGTCCTAGAGAATAAATATAAAAAATCCCCCTGAATATATGATACTTCTTGTACCTACATAAAAATTATTAGGACAATTCTTCTCCCCCTTTGTCATTCACAAAAAGGAGATATAGCAAAAATAATTTCAATATAAAGTGCAGAAATAAATATCAAAGTGAGACTATTTAGTACAAGTATCAAAAGATAAATAACTAGCAAGTTTCAATATGTTTAAATTGACAGAAAGTTATGGATAATCAAATAATTCATACCCAACTTACTCATCAAAAGACCTACCCATAAAGATCCCAATTGTATACTCCCTCTGGTGCAGGCTCCTTTCCTGGTCTAGAAGCGCCTTAAGCGCCACAGCCTGCTCCACTAGTGTCGCTACAAGTATGCTCCTCGGATGTAGACCATGTAAATCGAGGTGTGGGGCGTTTTCCTTGGGCGACAAGCGTGGAAGCAGATGAAGAAGAACATGATAATGCATCCCATGATGTAGAAAAGAAACCTTTGATTTTATCGAGCCTCTTATCCATTTTCTTGAGTCTAGAATCCAAAAATAAGTTGATTGCGGTAGAGAATTTCTATGGATTCACGGGTGCTAAAGGAAGTAGCTAAGCGAATATCGCCTTCTTCTTGTTGCGCTACCGGTTCTCTAATCGTAGGACCTCTAGATTGTTGTTGTTAAGCTTGTTGATGCTTCCAATCTTCAAATGAAGTAATAGGTGGCAGACGTGTTGGTAGCTTCATAAGACTTATGGTCCTTATATTTATCATTGCGACAGTCGTGAATTCGGAATCCGGTTGATGAACACCCGCATCTAGAAGAAGTTGCATAGTATATTCTCCAAAATAGATAACATGCATATTTCCATGTGTGAAGGTGAGAAATTCATCCATAATACGATGCAGCCAATTAACGCGTATATTTCCCACATATGGCATAAAGAGCTTTGAAATTTTCCGGATATATTAATTCATATGATCCGGTTCGGGGGAGAATAGATCGTATAAGCGTCTTCTGTAAAATTCTTGCTTTAGGACGAAGAAGCTTAGAACGCAATTCAATCATGTCGTCGCCCATAAACATATGACTTATTCTATCTCTTTTTCTTGGATTGCCTTCGACATTATTTAAATCTATTCCTTCATTCGAAGATTGAAGTATATGTGCCATTCTATCAAGGGAAAAGAAAACTTGTTGTCCACATACCAAACTCCACACACAATTATTTTGATTCGATGGTTGTTGGTGACCAAGATTTAAATTTGTGAAGAAAAGTTTTGCCACAAGTTAATTAATATTGTGGTGATTTGCATTGTAGCCAAGGAATGACTCTAAACCACATCTTTGCATTAATTCTTGAAGAGAGTAAGCACCAAAATCAGAATAAACCATGGAGGAGCCTTCAAAATCATAGAGTTTTTCATCTTTTCCCATCGTTCAATTGCAGTTGCATCATATAGCCAATGAGCAACGTGAGTGCCAACAAAGGATGAAGAGCCTTGTTTTGAGCGTTTAGATCTAGGAGGGGCCATTAATTTGGTGTTTTTGAGGATTTCGTGGAAGAAAATTGGGGGCTAGGGTTTTGGAGTTAGTAAAAAAGAAGAAGGTAAAGTGAATGAATGGTGTAATATTGGTTAAAAAAGAAATGACGGTAGCTTTTTTATACAGCCAGTCGACTGGTCGGGGTAGGTCAGTCGACTGGTTGATAACCCGAGAGTTTTTTACTCTGTAATTAGTCGACTGACCCATATGACTCAGTCGACTGGTTGACAACCCGAGAGGTTTTGCACCCTGTAAACAGTCGACTGGTTATATATATCAGTCAATTGACTTTAGACAAAAAAATGTAGTGAAGCTTTAAAACAAAATTTTATTAAAAAATGCATATACATAATCGAAATACAAGTAAACATAGAGCAATAAAATATAAGAAAAGTTGATTATTTAGGAGTTTTTGGAGAGCATTCATGTGGTTCAACCTTGGTCTTCTCAACATAAGGTTGCAAAGGAGACCAGTAATTTTCGTGTTCCTAAGAGTTTGGAGATGCCAAAGGTTGATGTGGATTTTGCTCCCATTGATTATAGATGGATAAATTTGGTTGATGGGATGTTGAAGGTTCAACAACGTCATGCTTAGATGTTTTTCCATAGAATTTAAAGGCAATTCATTCTATAAGGCTAAGGCGACTGGAATTCATCCGTCGTTTATAATACATTTCTCTTTGTAGATTGATTTGCTCCTTTTGATAATGATGGATTTCATCAATTTTTTCTTTTGTTTTTGGATAAACAAACAATGATCTTCGAGACTTCTTAGGTTTTGGAGAAAAATTAGTGTGAAATAGATCTGGTTCATGTATAGGGGTAGGAGTTGGCAAGGACGGAGTAGAGCTACTGGAAGAAGTATAGCTACTAGAGGATGTTGGTGTAGCAAAAGACAACTTGGAGTTAGAGGAGTCGTAGGAGTCGTGAGCGGCCATTGTTAGAAAGTGAGGAACTTGAAGTTTAAAGTTTTGAAAAAATTGTAAGGATGGTTAAATGAAAGGAATGGAGATTTATAGATGAATTTGAGCTGTGATTATGTGGTTATAAATAGGAAATAACTAATAGCCAGAGAGAAAAAATGATGGATGAGAATTGTTTGAAAGATGAATGGTTAAGAACGAATGAAGAATAAGACTCAGCAGGAAATAAGATATAGCACAATTGGTAAGATATTGAACTACCAGCTGGAGACCCGAGTTCGAGCTCCAGCAGCTACACATTTAAAAAAAAATTGAACGAAATAATATCCAGAATAATTAAAAACAAACTTTTAGTTGAAATAAGAAACATTCACAGTTCAAATGGTAAGAAGCAATTGTAATACTATAAAGGAGAGGTCATGGGTCAAGTCTCTCTGGAGCTATAATTTTTTTTATTTATTTAAAAAAAAAATTGAATGAAAGTTTTTATATATTTTATCAAATTGTGTTATGAAATAATACAAATATAAATAGTACGTATATATTTAAAAATTTATAAATCTTTAAAAAGACTATTCCAAGTTCTCGTCTTAAATTGATGAAAGTGTTTTCATTTAAAGGTTTTGTAAAAATATCTGCCAATTGTTTATCAGAGGAAACAAATTCTAGATTTATCAAATCCTTTTCAATATTATCACGAAGAAAATGAAGACGAATGTCAGTGTGTTTTTTTCGTGAGTGATTAATAGGATTTTTAGATAATTTAATAGCACTAGAATTATCACAGTAAATAGTTGATTTAGTTAAATTAAAACCAAAATCTTGTAGTGTTTGTTGCATATAGATAAATTGAGCACATGCCAAAGTTGTTGAAATATATTCTGCTTCACATGTCGATAATGAAACATAGTTTTGTTTCTTACTAAATCAAAATACAAGAGACCGTCCAATGAAGTGACAAGTCCCACTTGTACTTTTTCTATCTGTTTGGCTTTCTCCAAAATTAGTGTCACTATAGGACACTGATTCAAAAGGACATTCCTTTGGATAGAATAGTCCAAAGTCCTTGGCTTTATTAAGATACCGTAGTATGCATTTCACTTCTCGTAAATGTAATTCTTTGGGATCTTCTTGAAATCATGCACACAAAAAAACACTCATCATTATGTCAGTTCTACTAGCTGTGAAATATAGTAACAATCCAATCATACTTTGATATAATTTTTGGTCAATACTTTTACCACTTTCATCTTTGTCAAGATGTATGGTTGTACTCAAAGGAGTTGGTTTGGTAGAAGTATTTTCCATACCAAAGCGTTTAATTAGGTTGTTATAATACTTTTCTTGGTTAATAAAAATACCATTTTCTAGTTGTTTTATTTGTAAGCCAAGAAAATAATTTAACTCACCCATATGTGACATTTCAAATTCTTTAGTCATTATTTTAGAAAAATCTTGACAAAGTCTTTCATTTGTAGATCCAAAAATAATATCATCAACATATATTTGAACGATCAAAATATCTTGTTTATTTCTTTTAATAAAAAGAGTTTGATCAACCTTTCCAATTTCAAAACCTGAATCTATTAAATATCTTTTAAGATGACGTACCAAGCACGGGGTGCATGTTTCAAACCATATAAAGCCTTTTTAAGCTTATAGACATGGTTAGGAAATTGTTCATGTATGAATAACGGAGGTTGTTCAACATAAACATTTTCTTTTATAAACCATTTAAAAAAGCACTTTTGACATCCATTTGATATAATTTAAAATTATGAAAACATGCAAATGCTAGTAAGATTCGTGTTGCTTCTAGTCTAGCGACTAGAGCAAACATTTCTTCATAGTCAATTCCTTCTTCTTGATTATATCCTTGAGAAAATAATCTAGCTTTATTTCTAGTAATATTCCCTTGCTCATCTGCTTTATTTTTCAAAACCCGTTTTGTACCAATAACTGATTGATCACTAGGCCGTGGAGCTAAATCCCAAACATCATTTCTTTCGAATTGGTTTGGCTCTTCTTGCATAGCGATTAACCAATTTTCATCGGTAGATGCTTCTTTAATATTTTTAGGTTCAATATTAAAAAGAAAAGCTACATGACCCATTTGATTTAATTGACTTCTTGTTCTAACAGATGAATTGAGCTCTCCAATAACATTAGCAGAAGGATGATCTCTTAATATTCTAGGTGGAGATCTAATTCATTGTTATTGTGAACAATGTTTTCATTATTTGCAAGGATGGAAGTTTCTGTGTTTGTGATATTATCAGGGAATTCTTCATCATCTCTTATACTTGGTATTTTAAAATTTTCATTGAAAGATACATGAAGTGTTTCTTCGATGATATTTGTTCTTTTATTATAAATTCGATAAGCTTTGCTTCAATCAGAATATCCTAAAAAGATTCCTTCATCGGATTTTGGATGGAATTTACCAAGCTGATCTTTTGTGTTTAAAACAAAACATTTTGAACTGAAAACTTTAAAATAAGAAATATATGGTTCTCGTCCACTAAGAAATTCATAAGGAGTATTCTTAGTTAGTGGTCTAATAGAAACACGATTCAAAACATAACAAGCTGTTGCAACTGCATCAGCCCAGAAATGTTTTGGTAATGTACTTCCATTTAAAAAAGTCCTTGCATATTCTTGTAAGGTTCTGTTTTTATGTTCTACAACTCCATTTTGTTGTGGAGTTCTAGGAAATGAAAAATTATGGAATATTCTCTTTTCTTACAAAAATGTTCAAAGGCTTCGTTTTCGAATTAACCTCCATGATCACTTCTTATGTTTTCGATTTTCAAGCCTTTAAAATTTTGAATTCTTTTGACAAAAGTTTCGAAATTATCAAAGGTATCACTTTTATTTTTCATAAAGATAGTCAAGTATATCTAGAAAAATCATCAACAATAACAAACACATATCTACTATGGTTAATGGATTGTACTTGTGCTGGTCCAAATAAATCCATATGTAGTAATTCAAGTGGTTGTAAAGTTGAAATGGCCTTTTTAGATTTAAAAGATGACTCAATTAGCTTTCCTAACTGACATGCATCACAAATATGATCAATTTTAAAATTCATTTTTGGTAGACCTTTCACTAAATCATTTTTAGAGAGCTTGTTTATAGTTTTGAAGTTAATATGACAGAATCGTTTGTGCCATAACCAAGGATCATTTTCTTTGGCTATTAAACACATATCTGAATTATGATTTATTTTCATATTTATAACATACATATTTCTGTAACTATTTACTTCGAAGATAAGATTTTGATTTTAATCAAAAACACTACATTCATTTTCAGAAAAGGTGATTTTGAATCCTTTATCACACAATTGGCTGATACTAAGTAGATTATATTTTAAATTTTTGACAAGTAAAACATTTGAAATAAGAGGTAAATTTGAAATACCGTTGTTGCTCACATCGCCTTTGTCGATGATATAGATTTTGGAGTTTTCTCCAAATGTGAAGGAGCCTCCATCTGGGTAAGTAATATTTGATAGCATATCTTTGTCTCCTGTCATATGTTTTGAGAAACCACTGTCAAGTATCCATTTTCCTCTTTCCTTGAGTGGGACCTCGTTTTCAGTAGCCATGAAACAGACATTAGCTTGCTCATTTTCACTTTCACGACCGTTATCCGATGAAGAAGTATCTGAATCATCCCATGTTACGGAGAATGCTTTCTTTTTCTTGTCTTTTCTGTCACTGTTGAGGTATTTTTTCTTTAATTCTAGACATTCTTTCTGGATATGACCTTTCTTATGGCAATTAAAGCATTCTAGAATTGAAGATGACAGTTTATTTGGAAAATTCCTTTTTCCATTATTTCTGTTATTTTTCCTGAACTTCAAGAACTTTTTGAAATTTTTGGTAATAAATTCTAGATCTTCTTCATCTGAATCTTCATCTTTTTCTTCTTCAGCATGGAAAGCTATGTTCTTTTTATCTTGTACTTGTACTCGTTTTGCCTGCAAATTCACTTCATAGGACATTAGATTTCCTATTAACTCTTCAGGTTTTATAGTAGAGAGGTCATTAGCTTCTTCAATAGCCAAGTCTTTTCTTTCCCATTCATCTGATAAAGAGTTTAGGATTTTTGATACAATATCAAAATCAGTGTACTTTTCTCCTATTCCTAATAGTGAATGATAGATATCTTGAAATCTAGAGTACATATCATTTATGGATTCATCTTGTTTCAATCTAAAGTTTTGAAACTGATTTTTGAGCATGGAGATTTTGCTTTGTTTCACCTTGTTAGTTCCTTCATGAGTGATTTTCAGTGTTCTCCATATTTCATAAGCAGTTTGACACATGCTAACACGATTAAATTCATTTCTATCTAGTGCACAGAATAACATGTTCATAGCTTTAGCATTGGCAGTAGCATCTAATTTTTGTGTGTTTGACCAAGTGGAGTATTCTCCAGTAGGAAGAGTGTATTAACTTTGTGTAATGTTCCATGATTCAAAGCTATTTGATTGCTTATAGATTCTCATACGACTTGCACAATAATTATAGTTCAGACCATTGAAAAATGGAGGTCGTGCAGTGCATTGACCTTCAATAAAACTAGTGGTAGTGATAGTGTTAGTGGTAGAGTTGGTGTTGTTTTCCATATTAGCAAGATATCAGATAACTGTGTAACGGTTATAAGATGCCTTACTCTGATACCAAATGAAAATGTGTAGGATCATGTAATATGGAATATACTTAAATCTAAATATGGATACAGATGATAATAGCAAAGTAAATGGAAATAAGTAAAATAAAACAAGCACAACAGGAATTTTTATACTAGTTCGAACTTCCCGTTCTACGTCCAATCCCAGACTCCTTCTGGAATTTCAACTACAATAACCCTCTTTTAACCCGGAGGAACATGTATACAAAGTTTGAGCAACAGAACAGACATCTGAGCAACTGAACACGATTTTTGCCTCAGCAGTCGAAGAGGACTTCACTAATACAAAATAATATCTGACACTGTGTGTTCTTGATAACACTGATTTGTCATCGATAGTACAAACCTCCTATAATTAAATCCTCAAGTATATGAAGTGTATGTGAAGATATGAAGAGAAGGTAATGCTAAGAATCGAATATTATGAAAGTTATTTGTAGATTCAAAGTAGTAAAAATGTATGTTCGCTGTTTGAATGCAAATATTAAAGCACAAGAAGAGTATTAGAGAGGTAGAATGAAAATCGGTGAATATGATGTGTTTGGGAGTATCTATATACAATAGTTGAAGAGTTATTGCCATTGGTGAAGGGTTCTGACAAAGAGGAGCACCTATTTCCGTTTAGAGAAGGGTTGCATCCTTTCGGAGAATATGTCTTTTTGAAAATATGGCAGTTGGTCTTGGGTTAGTCGACTGGTCATTCATGGTCATTCGACTGACTATGCAAAAAATTAAAAAAATAAATTGTGCATATGTATACGTACAAAGTCAGTCGATTGGATGGTTGTGGTCAGTCGATTGGCTGTGACATTTTTACATAGTATGCTTCTGTTTTGATTGTTTATGTGAAATATGAAGTGCGGACTACTTGAGGATAGATTTTAACAAATTTGTAAGACTCAATCATACATACTAGACAGTGAAAGCATAGATTAAATTCTTTATATAGCCATAGTCTGTTGATTATTTCTTTTTGTCGTGAATTCTCTTTTTCTTCTAACTTGCTTTGTCATGAATCAAAACTAGTGATTCAACAAAGTGCACATCCTATCCCTTCAAACAGTTCGATGACAACTGATCGAATTAGACCTTTCGTGAATGGATTTACTATGTTTGTTTAATTATCTATTTGTCTACCTACTCTTTGATGCTGGTAAACTAGTTCTATCATGTGAAACGTTTCTCGACATCTAGGGAGCTTTTATTATTACATTGTCATTACATAACATTTAGTATTATCAATACCTAGAATCAGCCCTGTCTTAGATATTAATTCATGCATTTACATAGCTTTAATTTTAGTGCTATTCAAGGCGATATACATATCATTTTCGATGAATTAGCTACAACGTTTCATTTGGAACACTTCCAACTTAAAGCTTGTTAACTTAATTTTATTGTTGATATTTCTTCTCAATATCACTTATAAAATTTTATTTCTTCCATGAAGCAAAGTGTCACAAAATCAATTTCAACTGACATAATTCTACTCATCATTAGAGCTTTCTACCAACTAGTTTATGCGACTTGAAATATAGGCTCCATATATGCTCCAAAGCCCCTCCTTCAAGTTTCTTCCAATTTCGAAGATTTCTACCAACTACAATTCCACTAATCTTTAGATATTTCTACGGACTCGATTTTGGTAGACTTAAAACATAAACTCCCCTTATGCTCCAAAGCCCCTCCTTTATGTTTCATTCAATTCCAACATTCTCTGTAGATAACGATTCTACTCGTCTTCCGAGCTTTCTACCGACCATATGTTGATACGACTTGAAAAATATGCTCATCCTATGTACTAGAGCCCCAACTCCAAGTTTCATCCAGTTCCACCACTTTTGCCCTCGACTCGTCCAATTCGACCATCTCTTTTCTAACAACTCAAAAGCACTAGCAAACCATATCAAAGCAAAAACATCTAAATAGCAATATTGTCCATAAACATACATTAAACACTTCAAGCACACCATTACAAACATTCGCACTAGTATGTCAATATGATCAAAAGGGGATGCAAGACCATTTGAAAACCTTCAGATTTCGGCTGTACTTACATACTTACATACATACATACATACATACATACATACATACATACATACATATATATATATATATAAATTTGATTGAAGTTCAAAAACATTTTAAGATCAAAATAATTTTTAAAACATCAATTTATACTATGTAAACATATACAAGATAGTGAGAGGCCAAGAACCATTCAACGTTCACCCTTCTAATGATGATTTGACTAAGCTTAGTAAGAAAAGAGACGATTCTGGAAGGAATTCAGGTTAATTGATTCCTAGAATTATTTTAGATAAGATGGAAATGACGTAAAATGATCCAATCAGTCCCCCTTTGGCTCTATTCTAGAAATGGGTTAATGGGCATAAGTATGGATTAGTCTAATTACCTAATAATGTAAGAGGCCAACAACAACCAAAACTAAATAAAACCACAACTTTAAAATTGTAGTCCGTTTTTCTACTATGACTACTCTACGAAACAGGGAAACCATCATCCTAAAGCCATGGAAGTAGTTTGAGACCCTAATTCAGCTCTTATCAAAAGTTATAACCATACAAGATTTTCATATTGAAATAATCAAATAAAATTCGACAAAAATCATAGATGTGGAAGATATCTTTAAGATTCATTAATCAAAATTTATCAACAGTTACGTTCTTTGATGTTTCCTTCCATTTTGGAGTCAATTTGTTCATCATAACACTCGTTTGAGATTGCTGATCATCCAATGTCTTAGCATATTTGAAAGCGGATATATTGGCTTTGCTGAGTGTATCGATTTTGAATCTTTGGCTTTGAATTTTTTTCCCTACTACCCTTTGGTCTCCCCTTCACATTAACATATATAGGCTTAAGTAATGTGGTTGCAGTAGGCATTAAAATTACTTTCATCTTCGTCAAAATTCTTCTTCTTTCATCCTCAGCTCCATTATCATACAACTTCTTCAATGCACTATGCTACGGTGTGTATAAAAATTCTTTAGGTTCTTCGACATAAAAAAGAGTATCCAATTTATATCATGCTCATCAATCATGTTAAGTGGTATATGACATTCCTCGGTATGTAAAATATACAATTCATGACGATAAGGTAGCCCGTATGTAGTTTGTTTAAAATGATCATATTTAAAATTGAACATATTCTCCACTTCTTTCGAAATTCAATCCAACGGAAACAAAGATATTTGATAATGAGGATAAATGAATAATGGAACATGAAAATTCTGTTTTGCCATTCCCAAACTCTTTTCAAATGTTGCTTTAATTTCTGTATGTTATAATTGTAAAACATTGTCCATATTTTCAAAATTTTGGCTAAAGATGCTTGTGATGTGCCTATGTAAATTTATAACTCGGCATGAGCAACTTATGCTCTATTAGATGTTGTATTGTTACAGCGCTCACTTTATTGGTGCAAGGAAAAGGAAAATTTTCTTTAAGTGGTACCTAATTATCCAATGTATAGTTAACTTATTCAGGAGATTCTTTCCAGTCTTCTGCAAAAATATTCAAAAATTCATTAAATTCCATTATTGAAGATGAATGAACAATGTGCATCCAATCTACTACAAAACATTCACTTATTTCATTGGTTTGAAATATTGGTTTGAAATCGGCCTTTACATTATGTTCGATGTGATAAACACATAGTAAGTGAGTAGCATTATCGAAAACAAAAGACAATGCACTAGTCATTGAGAGCTCCTTACCGCTAACGATAACATCTGGAAGGAATTTTGGATCGCACATCAATTTCAAATACTGTACCACCCACTCATAATTATCTTCATATTCTTGTGATAAAAAAAACAAAGCTATAGTAAATGTTCTGTTAGCAGAAGTCATTATAACCATCTCCAACAACAGCATTTTGTAACGATTCATTTTATACGTACAATCGAGTAGTAAAACCGAAGGAAAGTATTTGCAAAATATAGCCGACTTAGGATGAGACCACTTGAAATTGACTATTCTATCAATCGAGTCATCTTTTCTAACCCAATAAACATAATGATTTTCCATTAAAAATTTCTTAAAGTTGTTGGAACGCAAATCCACCTTTCATCTCACACATAACCATTTTAGCCTTTGTATTATAAATTGTCTTCAAGATCGAAACATCGTCCAAAAAGGTTCTCTTTATATTCACCGGTACCTTTCTAGACCTAACCCACACAATGCTCATATTTATCGTGATTTTTTCTCCTCTTTCATAAGTCGTCCCGCATATGCATGACCAATTAAAGTTTTTGTATGACTGTGCATATCATTTACTACTTCAACTTACCAACTATCAAACCCATGATATACACCTTTAACGAGAAATAAACATTCACGTTTTTTTTTCGTACTTCATGGACGTTTCTTTGTCCTCTTCAAATTATCTTCAATTTTTTGTTTAGAATTTTTATATTTACCTACTCTTTCAAAGGATAACTGTTTTTTAGGTTTTCTTTATCCACCAAGATTATCAAATTTAGTTATGAGTAAAACAGTGTTTATCTTCCTTGCGTGTGATTATCCCCAATGAATAAATGCATCCCACCAATTAAAGACCTATACGAAAAAGAATGATCATTAAAACCATAAATATCAAATACCATATGTTACAAATACACGTGCAAAATTCAATATTGCATTCTTCGCCTGTTACAAAATGATCTTTCACATCTACAAAATGAATTTGCAAATCATCTCTATCATTTTCATTGTCTCTTATGCTACCTTCCAAATGGGGTTATAGTGACTTAAGTTGAAGATTATCATAGTGGAGCAAACTAAATTATTTTTATAATCATTCGAAAACAAATAAATAATAAATAACAGAGGAAAATATTAACATACCTCATTTGCCTTAATATCATTATATTTTCAATTTTAATATCACCATGAAAGCTGCTATAAACATTAATTGTGAGAGATTATTATTTTACAACAATCGCTAAATTCAAAAAACATAGCAAAAACCCTATAAGTAATTTGACGAATAATAAAAATATAATGAATTTTTACCGATGATTAAATATTCAAAAATAGATTAAACGTTTAAAACGAAAAATCAAAATAAATATAAATTAAAATCTTACCATGTTATTACTTCTCCACCATGCCAAAACTCTAAATTTTGAAAGTAGAATTAAATGTCAGTGTTATACCTTAATAGTGGGCTGAATGACTCCGCATATTCCTCTGTATGCCTTCTTTTCAAATTGGTTAGAATAGAGTAAAAAAATGCTGCATCTTTTCCTGTTGCAGTCGGATGTCGACTGCTGATCGGTAGTCGGCCGTCGGCTGAAACAAGGTAATATGAAGCATGTACGTTTGTTTGTTTTTGTTCCCTTAGGTAAAAGTCATTCCATGCGCCACATATATTTCTCCGCCTACCACATTTCTTAATACTTCAGCAACGAAACTAGGGACGATGCTACCTCTTTTTTTCAACTTCATCGTTTTCGATGCTTAGCATGCGTATTACCACCAGTACGTAAGATGCTCCACAAAATGTAATCATATTTTTACCTGAAACATTTGAATACCTATTACATAAAGACAATAATACAGACATAGGAAAATAATACATACGTAGTTTCAACAATTGAAAATCCTTTTCAGGTGATCATACTCGCCTTAAAAGATTTATGAATTAAGAGCGATACTGAAAACCATGTAAAATCGAGAAATAATAAAACTCTCGAATGATTTATTGTTAGGCCTGAATCTTTAATCAAAAAAAATGTGTTATAGAATTACAAATAATCAACTCTTTTATCAAAACAAGAAACATGTCAAAAATTAAAAAGAATAGAATTTGCGTTAAGAAAAATATGGCATAATTTATAATTGTATAGCATAGTTTGCCTAATTAAGAATTAGGCCAAACAATAAATAAATTAGGAGCTTTATTATTCTAGGATTTTGGATTTCTTTTGTTAATTTCGCTAAGTATTGTTGCAGATGGTACCGCTGTACAGATCTTTGTTATTGCCATGTTGTTTTCGGGCATTCAACTTATTCTTTTTACAAGGCATTCAACATTGCACCTAAGACATAAATCTTCTAAGCCAGTAATAATGACGTAAAAAAGATCTTAATTATCAAATTCAAATTCATGTTATCATTGTAATGTAATAGATGTTCAATTATTTTAAGTGACTGTATGGTTACTATTTATCGAACTTATTGCTATAGTCGTGGTAATGTCTATGCAAAATTTGAAGATGACGAGTTCAATAAGAGAAGCGGCAGCAACTGTTGAACGTTAGTCAAGACGCATTATTCACCGCATTGTTAGCGGATTCCAAGACCATTATCGGAGTTATTTTGTCATTATTTGGAAAATTGTTAAGAGGTATAAAATAAAATTTGCCCCTCATTGAGTAAAAAATAATAATTCATAAATCATGCTTGTTTTTCGTGACCAATCAACGTTTTTTCTTCTTTTTTTGACTAGTAGCAGCTAAAATGGTTTTCGTTGAACCGTTATAAAGTTTTTTCGAAGAGTTTTTATCAAGTATCGCTTCGCACAAATTATAAAATTGTTAACTTTTTATTTGGAAGGAGTATGCATAACATTATTTTTAGGTGAAGTCCCCCAAAATTTTGCTCTCGTTTATCCAAAAATAAAGTTCCTTTAGCAATGCCCTTATTCACATGTAAATTGCATGAAGAAACGCTAGTTTGATCAAGATGTATTCTTCATAGATGAATTACATAGATCTCACAAGCTTGATGACGTAGAGAAATCATGCATAAATACATCAACTGTACAAATACATGGGTTGAAATCCTTATATTAATGGGATTGATCCCAAATAAGTAGTTGACACGTCAATGCGATCGATCCCACTACCCATGTTTTATGGGACTTTGGACAACGGATCCTATTTTCAAAACATAGAAAATACCCTTTTTCGGTAATTTATGTAAATTAGGTCTTTATCCATGGACATCTTTTATTAGTAACCGTTATTCTTATATTCATTTAAGTACTTCACATCTAAATAAATTTAAAATATACATTAAGCAATAACATTTTCGTAAAACATCAGATTGACAGACTATTTTCACCATTAAAGAACAAATTTTATGATCTTAAATGATATGTGTTATGCATATATAAAAATCTGAATTTGAACTCTTTTGTCAAATTGTTTCTTTTTGTGTAAAAAAACATATTTATACTTGCATCGTTCAAATGCAACTATAATTGCATCGATCAGATTAATATGTTCAAAAATAATAAGCAGATTGTAACGATTTCGATTTTCGACTCCCGAAAGTCGACATTAATACATCCACTGTATCAACTGCCGAGCAATCGAATGCCGAAAAACCGTACCGTTAGGGTTAAAGAAGAGGTAGAAGATAGGAGAAGGAAGAAAGAAAACAGAACAGAAACAATATCAGAATCTCACATATCGCAGCGGAACAACATGTAATAGATAAATGACTAATCTTTAAAACAAAGAACTAACTAACTTATTACATTTCATTATCAGCAGAGTGTATAACAACAATATACAACACAACAAAACAATGGACAGTTATAAAGACATGTCCTTACAAGTGAATTTACAGCAGAAAGATAATATCATATACAAGTAATACGTCCCGCCATCCAGCTCGCCACTTGAGCTCCAAAGCACTTCTGAATCCAGAATGACCTCATAACCTGATTCTAGGCTGCCCGTATGGAAAATTATGGCGTCCAGAGTTTAGGAAGAGAACAATAAACTCCAGGTCAGTCATGCGACTGGTGTTAGAACTTAAAACAGTTATTTATCTAAAAACAACAACAACAAGGGAAGTGAAAAATATCAGCAATGCTTTTGGAAAATGAAACTACCAGAAGGCCTACCCCCACACACACAATGCAAACGCAGAATTGGTGGAGATTTCCTCTTATGATAGTCAAACATGCTTGATACACAAATTTTCTTTGATATTATTACTATAAGTGCAAAGTGTGGAAACCCATTTTGAAAGTATAATATTAATCTTAGCCAACATAGGTACCATTATATTATGACTACTATAGCTACCTCCTGAGGAGGCAGGTTATACAATTTTCACTAGCTCCAAACGACTTCAAACCAGCTCCATTGCGTAGTGCTCGGCAAATCGAAGCCAACGCAATTCGTTTCGTAATTTTCCGACCTCGTATCAAAAAGTTATGTTATTTCAAACATTATACAATCTTTAATATAATTAATTCACAATTTTCTTTTAATTTTTTAAACCTCTTCAAATCTGGACCGTTCGATCCCTTTCACTAGATCCAGGCCGTGTTTCGATGCTTCTTCCCCAGGTCAAAGAAACGCACGTTTGAACCCATTGCTCACGTAAACATCTCGACGCCGCACGCCACCACACGACGCTTGAAGATGATTAGAGACCTTCACGTCGAAGCTCATCACGGATGCTACCACCACCATAAACGCGGCCAAGCTCAGTCAACTACAAGTCTTGAAAAACGTGCTGAGACGTGCGTCCTTCAAGCTCAAATTGCCATCAATCTACTACGTTAATTACGATCTTAACCGTTGGATGGCTGGATCTTACCTAGCTCTACAAGTTTGTAGTTGGAAATTTCTTGAAATAAGGCGTGGATCGTGAGAAAATGGAGGAGGTAGGAGGCACGATTTCGGCCATTGAAATTGTAGCCAGCGGCTGAGCATTGAAACTAGGGTTTTGGTTAGGGTTTGCAATTGTGAAGAGGATGGGTTCCTTTTATAGAATTTCAACGAAAAACACTATTCACTCCAAATTTCCAAACTCCAAACCTCGCGCGGTGACAGGCATTTCTATGGTTCACCCCACGGTCCGGACACAATGGAATAGGTATTGAGAGCCAATTCGATCATCTGTGCGAGTTACAGAAATAAACGATCAAATTTTAAATTAAATCGATTGAACTAATTTTTATGCGTTTTGGCTTGCCCCGGACAAATCGTAAATACGATTGACACGAAATTTGAAATCTTATAATAATATAACATTACGGATCTGATGAAACTAGTTTCGTCAAAATACGAGACTGTTTAAAAAATGACTATTTTCACTAGTCGATTAAATATTAAAATATTCAATTTTCACAAATTAACTTTTAATTCAATTTTAAAAGTTCACAAACATTGTTATAACTCCAATATGATTTAATATAACTTTATAAATCATTTTTAATCACATTAAACCCAATTTCCAAACTTTTCTGTAATTTCAAATATTAAACTATCGATTTAATTATCCAATTAAATCCAGATATTCGAAAAATAAATTATTCGAATTATAAATTTGACTTGTTAATATTTAAAATCAATTAAATATCTGAATTTCAAATGACAGAAATTCTGGGTCGTTACAATCTTTCCCCCTTAAAAGAATTTCGTCCTCGAAATTACCAAGTAAGAAAAATGCCCCAAATTCATTAATTTTTTTCAAAATAATTCGTTCAAATTAAGTTTCAAATTCATTTAAATGTTTAACGTTTTCAAAATCCATAGTTAAATCTCTTGCAAAACTTCACTAATATTTTCAAATCCATATATAGTTATCTTTTCAAAACCAACTATATCGTTTAACTTTTAACTTCAAATCAAAACTTAGTTTTCACAAAAAAAATTCAAAATTTCCTGAAAATTTTCTGACGCCTTAAATTTTCAGAAAATTTTGCCATAACCTTCTTTGTACGCAGGAGCTTTTACAATATCACAATAGATATAAATATATATACATCGACCCACACGGTCGGAAAATAGAAAAACGATTCATATTTCCTATTTTTATTGCGTAGGCGTACTTTTTTAGCATTTTTAAACAAAGAAGTTATTTATTTAGCACTTTGCGCAACCAAATCCCACTAACGGTAGCCCCGGTACCTGTACTTACTTAATATAAACATGTAAGTGACATATATAAGAAGTTATTAACATTTTACTCTTTAAACAACTACAACACATGCATATTAAAAGAAATGCATACTAAACAAGGTTAATAAACAACTTACATGATTTCGACATTACTTGTAATTGTTTACAACCAATTTATATACAACGACATTCAATTATTCATTTCCGATTAGTTTACATTCACTAATTTACATTCAAGTTGGTTCACTTCCACATTCAAATTTAATTACATAGCTTCCAAATTTTTTTATTAATTCAACTTCATTAACATTAGATGAATTTCAATATCATCAACTAACAACAATCTAACAACCAATGTATATTCAACACAACCAAATTATTCACTTTACATTCAACATACATATTCACTTTGTTTACCTTCAATTTGGTTTAACATTCAATTTGCCTTAAATGAATTTACACTCATATCCATTATTCTATATCAATTCATTACATGCGATTGATTAATATTCAATTCATTACATGCGACTGATTAATATTCAATTCATTAGTTCAATTACTTATTTATTTTACAAACAAAGTTGAATCTCCTTTTAAACATCATTTGTTTAACTTAACTTAAATTTCCATTTCAACAACATATCTAATCCAGTTAAAATCCAATTCAAATTCCAACTCCAAAGTAAATTCTATTTAACTTTTACCAAAGTCAATTTTATCACTTATTCAGATTCATACCTCGTTTTTCTTAACAAAGTTGTTTAACCATTTTAATAATTGGTTTTACTTACATCTTCACATTTAATAAGTTATACAACTTATTATTCAACTTCCAAATCTGATTTAACTTATTTAACTTCCTTCAGTTAAATTTCACATCATACATTTTATCATACTAATTCAAATTTATTTCAACTTTACTAAAGTTAAAATTTATTATCTCATATTATAAATCCAAAACTCATTGCATTTTTATTTATCAATTACTACTTGGATTTTAATTTCAAATTTGTTTATCACAACCAAACTTCAATTTTCAATTTACTATGGTAGCAAATCCATCACACAGAAACTCGAAAATGATACTGATGATGCTGCAGTCATCACCCTTATTATTCCCCAGCAACAGTAGTGAATCCAATGCTTTTTTTTAATTTTCCTTTTATTTATAAATCACATTTATAAATCTTGCTTATATAATTTCACTATTCCCTTTACTTATAAAAGATTATTTCACAATTGTAAATCATTTCAATTATAATTCTATACTTATACAATTGTTGCTTTTATATAATTTATTCTTTCACAATTATTGTTTTTATACAGATTATTCGAACAACTTTGATTCACTTATATATTTTCTTAGATTTTCAACAATCAAACAATTCAATTTTACATACACCTTGATAATTCTGAAAAATTATTCCATTATATATAAAATATAATCGAGGTAAAATTATTTCATTTACCCAATTTAAAACCATACTATGACGGTTTATCTCGTTTAAGAGTTTAGAACCCCTATCGATACTGTTAGCCAGACTACACCGACCAGAATCTATAAACAATTAACTGATAAGTCAACACAATACAAAAAAATTTCATATTCAGTAACAAATACGCTCTCATATCTATTATCACAGTCAACTCATTCTAGAGTACTGCTGACTCTATCTCTAATGAGTAATCAACAAGAGAGCCAACGTTGTCACTTAACCATATGATCTGATACCAAATGTAACGATTGCGATTTTCGACTCCCGAAAGTCGACATTAATACATCCATTGTATCAACTGCCGAGCAATCGAATTCCGAAAAGCCGTACCGTTAGGGTTAAAGAAGAGGAAGAAGATAGGAGAAGAAAGAAAGAAAACAGAACAGAAACAATATCAGAATCTCACATATCGCAGCAGAACAACATATAATAGATAAATGAATAATCATTAAAAAAAAGAACTATCTCACTTATTACATTTCATTATCATCAGAGTGTACAACAACAATATACAACAGAACAAAACAATGGACAGTTATACAAACATGTCCTTACATGTGAATTTACAGCGGAAAGATAATATAATATAATATGTCCCGCCATCCAGCTCGCCACTTGAGCTTCAAAGCACTTCTGAATCCAGAATGACCTGATAACCTGATTCTAGGCTGCCCGTGCGGAAAATTATGGGCACCCAGAGTTTAGGAAGAGAACAATAAACTCCATATCAGTCATGGGACTGGTGTGAGAACTTAAAACAGTTATTTATCATAAAACAACAACAACAAGGGAAGTGAAAAATATCCTCAATGCTTTTGGAAAATGAAACTACCATAAGGCCTCCCCAAACGCACACAATGCAAACGCATAATTGGAGGAGATTTCCCCTTGTGATAGTCAAACATGCTTGATACACAAATTTTCATTGATATTATCACTATGAGTGCAAAGTGTGGAAACCCATTTCGAAAGTATAATATTAATCTTAGCCAGCATAGGTACCATTATATTACGCCTGCTATAGCTACCTCCTGAGGAGGCAGGTTATACAATTGCAATCGTAAAGGGCTCATATTGTTTCTTTGGATTTTCAACAAATGGTCAGGCTAAGGAACTTCCTACTGCCACATGGGTGCGCCTCTGGCGGGACGTCCCGAGAACTTAACCAGCTCTCTGCCAACACAAGGCCGGGTTACCTTTGTAACTAGGTAACTACTACACGAATATGTCACCCCCCGGTCCTTTGGGACCTTTATCCGAGGGACCTCGATCACAAAGTAAAAAACACAAAGAAAATGAGATTGGAGCAACCACATAGGTTACCATAAAGGGTGCAACTCTCACAACCTTGCCGCATATTCCTGTTTTGACCATTTCCGGGGTGTGAGGTCTGACGAAGTCTCGTCCACAAAGCTACGCTTTTTTACAAAGCCACGCTTTGATCAACAAATGATCAATAAATAATCATCACACAACAACACTCAACATGCCACATTACCAAATTGGGAGTATATCGCTGATAACCTTCAACTACAAAGCCTCTAAGCTCGTACGTCTCGGAGAAGGGTGTTAAGCTAAGAGAATAAATTCTCCGCCACCAACAGAAATGTATTTGAAAGAAATCTGCTTTATATCTCAAAATGTAATGTCAGACATGTAACCATACAAGTTTGTTCCGGGTTCGAAAAGAACTGAAGGCACTTCAAAAGAAGCCCTTGCAATCCGAGTATTCACAATCCCGATCGAATTTCCCATCACAAAGGAAATCTCTATACCGTAGCTAACGGTGCAGAGATAATCGATAGTTCATCCAATCGTTTTCACAAATACCCGGTCTTCACCACCGGTCTTCAATGCTATCCATTACGTCGTATCACTTATTCGGAATGGGTTATATGACACAAAGGTCCTCTCCCGGCTAATCCGAATAGTGACCGCAATATTTTTAAAACACATGGATATTGGGATTTCAATTAAGTCACAACTTATTACCCAAACCCTTTCTTTCAAATGGTTTAAACAAATTACCATTTTAAATCTTTAAACAAAAAGATTTACCTCACAAAGTTTACCCAGTTTCACAAAGATTCATTCCCAGATTCCCAGATAAATTTCCATTTCAATTGGATTAACTCATTAAATCTTAAATCAAGATTTAACTTATAGCTTTCAAAAATATTCACAATTCAAGTCTTTTATAATATAAAAGATACACCATTTGAAATACTCCTTTATTTCAAGTCAAGTTCAACAACCTTTCACAAAGATTAATTCATAGCCTTCAAAACAGTTTAATTCCAAATTTACATTCTTTTAACACAAATGGGAATTTCTTCCCTTATGTGAAAGCTATTATTATTTGAAAACAGATAGTTTTCGTTTTGGGAAAAACGAATTAAAAAATTTCACGAGTTAAAGCCACTCAAGTATAAACTTGGATTTAAATTTAAAATTTCCAAAACTATATTTTAAATGGTAAAAACCCATATAAACACCTTTTTCTAACTTGTACAATCTTTTAGACCATAGTCCCAAATCATTGAATTCAATTTCAAACATTAAATTCAAAATTTAAATCAAATGATTTAAATTCCAATTTTTTATTAAGTTATTTAAAATAACTCTTATTTTTGAAATTCATTTTCAAAAACTTTTCAATCCCAATTCCAAAACTAATTTGGATTCAAAAATTCAACCTTTAGAATTGTCAAAAATATGTGACTTAATTGATTTCCACGTGAAATCCACATTTTGTGTGTGTATTGTGTAGTCCAAGGGTTTAACACAATAGTGCAACAACATTCAACCATCATAGATCAAAATATAACAATATATTTGATAAGCGGTATAACTATAACGCTTACCTTTCATTCGCAGATCACAGATATATATATATATATATATATATATCGTAGATAAACAAATTACAGATCACAACACACATCAGGATATATCATAAAGCATCACATATCAAAGATATCAAACGATTCAACATCCAATATAATTCAAACATCCATAAGTAGGATAAATTTAATCATCTGATTAATTTAAATCAAATAAATTTCTATGAATAAAATTGTCTAGTTATGGTAAATTAATAGCCAATTTATTATAAAACATTTAATAAATTATCCTTTCATTGATCATTAATTAACTATTAATTAATAGCTAATACTTGATTAATTATTATTAATTAATTATCAAAACCAATTAATTTCTGCTTAATAAATTTCAGTGAATTTACAAAACCATTTCTTTTTAAAATAATTTCTTTTTAAAGAATACAAATTCTTTTATTTTCCAACTCTTTAAAATCCATATTTTGAGTAAATTTTCAACCTTTGAATAATATTATCGAAAATCCATTTATTAAACCTTTTTACCAAATTTTGGAATTTTATTCAATAAGATAAAAATAAAACTTTATCATTTTAAAAATTCCTTCATCTGAATTAATCCAATTCCCAAAAATAAATCTTATTATAAATTCTCAACTTAAATTTTCAAAAATCTAATTTTATTTATTTTCGGCATCTAATGATACCAAAAATATATTCGGCCAAATATTTATCCTTTAACGATTCCAGTCACAAAGATAATCACGCAGATTATAAATAGATCAACACACAACATTGAAACAAATTCAATCAATTGGGGAATCCAGTTGGATCCCTCCAACCTGCTTCCCTGCATCCACAGATGTTAGCACAATACCACTTCCACTACGAGGTGAAATATCGCGGTATATGGAATTTATAAAATATTATCTGCTATTATGTGGTGCAACCGGGTCTCATTCGCTAAATAATGCGGGAAATCAACTCCAAATACATATATAATACCAATTCCATATCAAGTTGGAATTATCGCGGTATCTGTGTTTAATAAATAACATCCGCTTAATATACGACATATAGGGTCTATTTCAAAGCAATAGATAATAACTATCATCCAATCACACAATCAAGCAATTTTAAATCTAACTATTTAAAATTTAAATCGAAACAACTTGATTGAGTGAGAAGTTCTCACCTTGAGTTTCCGATAACAGTTGTAGCGTTTGTTTCGAATAAAATTAAACGTACGTTTAATTTTACCCGAAATTTTCACTAGCTCCAAATGACTCCAAACCAGATCTATTACATAGTGCTCAGCAAAACGAAGCCAACGCAATTCGTTTCGTAATTTTCCGACCTCGTATCAAAAAGTTATGTTATTTCAAACATTATACAATCTTTAATATAATTAATTTACAATTTTCTTTTAAGTTTTTAAGCCTCTTCAAATCTGGACCGTTCGATCCCTTTCACTAGATCCAGGCCGTGCTTCGATGCTTCTTCCCCAGGTCGAAGAAACGCATGTTTGAACCCATTGCTCACGTAAACATCTCGATGCCGCACGCCACCACACGATGCTTGAAGACGATCAGAGACCTTCACGTCGAAGCTCATCACGAATGCTACCACCACCATAAACACGGCCGAGCTCAGTCAACTACAAGTCTCAAAAAACGTGCCAAGACGTGCGGCATTGAAGCTCAAATTGCCGTCAATCTACTACATTAATTACGTCTTAACCGTTGGATAACTAGATCTCACCTAGCTCTACAAGTTTGTAGTTGGAAATTTCTTGAAATAAGGCGTGGATGGTGAGAAAATGGAGGAGGTAGGAGGCACGATTTCGGCCACTGAAATTGTAGCCAGCGGCTGCGCATTGAAACTAGGGTTTTGGCTACGGTTTGCAATTGTGAAGAGGATGGGTTCCTTTTATAGAATTTCAACGAAAAACACTATTCACTCCAAATTTCCGAACTCCAAACCTTGCGTGGTGACCGGCGTTTCTAGGGTTTACCCCGCGTTCCAGACACAATGGAATACGTATTGAGAGCCAATTCGATCATCTATGTGAGTTACAGAAATAAACGATCAAATTTTAAATTAAATCGATTAAACTAATTTCTATACGTTTTGGCTTGCTCCGGACAAACCGTAAATCTGATTGACACGAAATTTGAAACTTTATAATAATATAACATTATGGATCAGATGAAACTAGTTTCATCGAAATCCGAGACTGTTTGAAAAATGACTATTTTCACTAGTTGATTAAATATTAAAATATTCAATTTTCACAAATTAACTTTTAATTCAATTTTAAAAGTTCACAAACATTGTTCTAACTCCAATATGATTTAATATAACTTTATAAATCATTTTTAATCACATTAAACCCAATTTCCAAATTTTTCTGTAATTTCAAATATTAAAGTGTCGATTTAATTATCCAGTTAAATCCTGATATTCGAAAAATAAATTATTCGACTTATAAATTTTACTTGTTAACATTTAAAATCAATTAAATATCTGAATTTCAAATGACAAAAATTCTGGGTCATCACACAGATTAAAGTTAATTTCATATTTGGTATGTAGTTAAAATTATAACTGGATTTATTTAATGCACTTATATTATAACTGCATCAAGATTGAATAAAATTATAAAAGGAAGCCAAAATTTCTATTGGGTCACACAAATTGCAGTTAAAATTTTCAAATGCAACCACAGTTACATAATTAAAAAAAAAGTTCAACAATAAATGCATTTATTTGAATTAGTTAAACTATAGCTACATTAGTTAATCAAATGCAACCAAAATTACTATCGCATTACATAAATACAGTTTAAACATTCAAATGCAATCTGTTAACGTAAAAATCAAACGCTAACACCTCAGTGTATGTAGAGTAGATGTGAAAGCACCACCCATCAATACGAGAATTAGAGATAAGCAGAAAATTACAGAAAAGCAGTAAAAGACACAGTTTTTATAGTGGTTCGGCTTATAGTCAAGCCTACATCCACTTTAATTCTCTTTATTACTGACTTAAGTACAACTTATACAACTTTCTTCAATCACAACACACTTTAGACTAGTAACTCAAACTTTAATGTAGAATAATCTTTTGAGTTCATATTGGATGATGTAGATTCTCTCTTGAAGTTTGTCGTAGGGTCCTTGGTGCTTGAGGTGATCGAAGTATTGTTTGAGAAAATGGTAGAGTGTTGATGCTACGGAGAATGATCCAAAAAAGTCCATTTCAAGTTGGAGCTAGTGTCGTATTTATAGGAGATTTCGGAGTTAGGTCGTTGGTTATAGGTCGTTGGCGACCTAAGATAGGTCGTAGGCCGTGGGGCGACCTAGTGGTAGCGACCTAAGCTTTACGGCTTAACTAGAATGCACTTGATCTCTTTCGAATGAAGTATTAGGTCATGGACGACCTAGGGGAGTAGTTGGCGACCTTACAACGCTGAGATATCCAATGCAGCGACCTAGGCTAAGTCGTTAACTTGTTATGCCGCTTAACTCATTAGGTCGTTAAGCCGTGGATTCACTTAGGTCGTAGGTCGCTACCTGTTAGGTCACTTAGTAGTGTTCCATCTTTTAAGTCGCTGAATCTTTTAAGCCGCCGAGGACTGAAGTCACTAGGTCGTTTGAGATGGTAGGTCATGAGGTTCTTAGGTCGCTAAGTCACTTCAGACTTTAGGTCGTTAGGTCCACTTCATTGATTAGGTCACTTACTCCCTGTAAGTTGTCAACTCGTTGGGCTGCAAGGCCGCGAACTCCTCTCGGCAGTTAGGTCGATCTCATAGCTAAGTCGCTAGGTCGTTGACTCCTTTAGGTCGCTGAACTTATTAGGTCGTTGAGAAATTTTATTCCATAGGTCGTTAGGTCGTTCCACTTGTTAACTCGTTAAGTCGCTTTCTAAACGGAGTTAACACTTGCCCCTCTAAGCACTCGCCTAGGTCGTAGGTCGCGTGCTTTGATCTAATCCCACTAGGTCATGAGCGACCTAAGAGATGACTTAACTCGTACACCCATTTTCCTCTTCATTATATAGCCACTAACATGTTTCTTTCCCATAACTGCTCTGATAACCGTCTTCGCCATTAACGATTTTCCGAGTCTTCAAAAGCGAACCTATTTCAATCGAGTTGTGGATTCATCCTTAATTTCACACCGTGTAAGTGAATTCGATCTTTTATCCATCTCTCAATTACAGTCGAACCACAAATTTTCGCTTTCTTCCCCCGGTTTAATATCCATACATCGTGTTTCACTTTCGAGCCATGCTGTGACCGGTTTTCGATCGCAACTGGCTATGCTGTTATTGTGATCCACGAGGATTCAGCAGGGCGTTGGATTTGTGATGATTTGGATGATAACATGTTACAGGGTTATAAGCTGATGAGATAGCAGGTCACTGATTGGAGAGGAGGCAGTGGGTTAAGGAGATAACCTGAAATGGCTGAGTTACACCAGAAGCGACTTAGGGATTCTGAACGACTCAAAATCCTTGCGACCTAACTGATTTGCACGACTTACGAATCGACCGACCTAAGAAGCCTTGCGTCCTGGATGAAAACTAAACGACCTTCGAATTCACGACTTAACTTTTAGGTTGCACGAGTATTTAAACGACCTAGGACTTAGCTAGATTCATACTCTTTTGAACAATGTGATTTAACCTCGCCAGAATAGCATATGTATTCCAAACAGGACGACTTAAGGGAGGCCCGACCTATGCTAGGTCGTTTGAGCGACTTATGAGATGAACAAAACTTGAACATTTACAAAATTCGACAGAACCTGATTGTATTTCAACTTTGAACAACTAGAACGAGATGTTTGGATAAATTTTACTTCTTTATAGACTTCATTAACTTTAATGTTAACAACCTATTAAACACAACAATTGCAGAAAAATAGGACAAATATACTTGTCACCGATCGACCACATCAAATGACAGATTAGTCGATAAAAAAGGTTAATCAACTTAAAGAAAATTGTATGAAATGCTATGAATCAACAAATTCAAGTGAAGTTGTAAAGCAATGTTAATCAACTAAAGCCGATTTGTTTGCACCAATACTGCACTTGTATTTGGACTTAAAGAGACAAGTCTTGAAATTTTACAATTGACACATGTTTATTAGTTTAATTTCAGTTATATTTACTTGTCACCTTGTTAGTTTTACACAACACTTCACACATTTAGGAAGCGTGCACCTTCACATTTTAATATCCAGTTCCTTGTGTAGAATGTCTTCTCAAGAAGAGATAATTGAGCAATCCGAAGAGGTCTTCCCGATAGCTGACCCATTGGTCGACCCTCCGGAGAGAACTCCAACTACCTTGAGTCCGCGGACATACAATCAACTACGTATTCAATTTGGGATTGCCGAAGAGGATGCTAGATTTCCTGGCCCAAATGATACTACCGACGGGACACCTCTTGGTTTTGTCGCCTTTAACCGTCAGATGTGCCTTTGTGGTGCCATTCCTCCTTTCAATGAATCCCTTCATCAACTCCTTTTCCGGCTAACCATCTCTCCCTTTCAACTACATCCCAATGGCTACGCCGTCCTGATGGGATTGTGTGTTTTATTCAGGAGGACACTTAACCGTCTTCCGAGCTTTGAAGAAATTTGCTACTTATGCTCTTTTGCATAGAATAAATACCACCCCTCCTTTATACTCGTGAGAAGTGCCAGAAATCGTAAACTTATTACTGATCTTTCCGAAAGTGCTCACGGCTTTCTGAATCAATTCTTCTTCGTCCGCTGTCCTCTAGGGTTTTATGCCATCTGGAGAAAAGGAAGTAAGATTGCTCATCCCCTTTTTTCCATTTCATCTTTCCAATATTCAAATTGTTAAGTGCTAACTTCATTTTGTCCTTTTACACACTTCCTCCTCCCTCTAGAAATCTCAGTCACAAAGTGACTTTTGCTAGATTAAGTACCGTGCCGGTCGAAGAAAGAAGCATTAAGTTTTTGCTGAAAGATGAACTCCCGCACCAGTATGGGCTTTTGCACCCTTATCGTTCTACCCAACCTCATGAAGTACCCCACTCTCCAGTAGAGGCACTGGATGCCCCAGTTTCCGTTGGAGAACTTATGCCAAAAGAACGCACTGTTGAGGCTTCATTGATAAAGTGTTCTACTTCAACTGATGTTGCGGGGTCATCTATCAAGCATGTACTTGCCCCAGTCATCGAAGAAGAAGATCCTCCTAAACAACCCAGGCAATCTGGTGACGAAGGGGCTGAGAGAACAAGTCCCGCTAGGCACAGCGTTGATGATACTTTTGAGGGGTTGAGCGACCTGATGATTACTTCGTAGGAGCTTTTTAAAGATGATCCTATCACTGCTAAGGTTACTTCTTCAGCAGTCGAAGCGACATCCTTTCTACAACAGACTTCATCAGCTCAAGAATTGACACTAGCTGTTAAATCCGTTGTCACCTCTCAACCCAGGAGTAGTTCGTGATTTGACGCACGTAGTTTACACGTTACACACACTTAGGATTTTTCAGCATTTATATGCATTCAACTCTTTTGCTTTCAAGATTTCTGAGTTTATCTTTTCTTCATTTTCAGATTCTCCAATGGGAAGAAGTGGTTCTTACTACGACGATTTCCAGCGTTATGGGAAGCGCGGTGCTTATGACCCCAGGAGGTATCTTCCTGCCTCTTGGGAAACTGACGAAGAAAGAGCTGCGAGGAAAGCTCGTGAAAGGCGCGCCTATGAAGAGCGCTACGAAAGACGAGATGAGCGACACGACTCTTCCCAGAGGGAAGATGATTCTCATAAACGGAAATCCCGTGATGATAAAGGGAAAAGCCACATCCCTGAAGATGCTAGCAAAAGGGCAAAACATGGCGAAAAATCAACGTCTGAACTTCCTGAAAATCCCGCTGCTCCTATACCTCCTCAATCTCCTGCCCTTGCTCGCATTGATATTCAAACAATCATTGGCAGGCCCTCATATCAGGTCGGACAAGGCCCGACCACTCTTCAAAGTCGATTTCCGCATTTGTGCTTGAAGGGAGTATGCTTTGATCTTGATTTGGTCCCGATTGATAAGCAGGCTATGCTGCGCAATCTTGATGCTATGAAACTAGATATCGAGAGAATGTCTAGCTGGCAGAAACTTGTCGATGAGCTCCAGAGGGTAAATCGTGCAAATCTTGAAGCCATGCTAACAATGGAAAACGACAAATCTAAGTGGCAGAAGATTCTTGAACAACACGACGTGGAAATGAGAAGCATCGCTACTTATAATGAGAAGCTCGAAGCGGAAGTCGAAAAACTTAAAGAAGAGCTTGCCACTTCCTCCACATCCTATTCGCAAAGGGAGCAAGTACTTCAACAACAAGTGCGAGATGCTCATGCCGCTCAAAGAGATGCCGAAGATAGGCTTGATGTGCAAAAAAGAATTAACGAGGGCCATATTGCTGACATCGCAGAGCTGCGAAAGAAGACTAGCTCCCAGGACGTGGAGATCGAAATGCTAAAACTTCACCTCTCTAAAGCTGAAAGAGAGAGTGATGAGGCCGTTGCCTGCAAAATTGCAGCTGAAGAGTCTCACATGGCAACTATAGCTGAAGTCAGCTCCACTCTATTCGTGTTTTACATCCATAGCGTTCTGGGGCGTGGTAGTCTTTAGTTTTTGGGGCCGGCATATGAAATTACTTTGTCCAAAGTATGGGAGCCCATACTTGATGTGTTTGGAGGAGCCGGATATGCCGAAGTAGATTTAATGGGGCACTATCTAGATGATGATGCATGTGCCGCTCTTAAAAGGGGAAAGGAGCAACTTTCCAAAGAAAGAGCTGAAACGACAGAAGGAGAACATTTAGGAAAGACAATCTCAACCGACCCAATTTTACCTTCAGTTTCGGCAGATATCGATATTGTCGGCTCCAGTTCCCATTCTCCTCCTCCTGCTAAAGCCCTTATTGAAAGCACCACCGCTCACACTGGAGATGAGGCTCAAGAAAGCGCCGAAGCGTAGGACTTCGAAATTGACATAGTGAAGTCTACTTCTCCAGGTAACCTCAATGTTGATCTTGCTCAAGTGGACTGCTTGTTCGATTCAACTGAGTTCGATGAGCTTCTTGCTTATTTCTTTAGTGTCGATGAGCCATTATCCCCTTTTTTATGAGGAATACCGACTTTAACTTTTCTTCTCCTGTAGAGAAAGCACCAAGTATTGTTCGGACTTCCCCTCCTCCAGCGGTTTCCTCTCCGCCTCTTCAAATTACTCCCCTTCTATCTCTCAATCGGGGTCGCAAGAAGAGAAGATAGAAGCTCTCCGTGACTTGGACGATCCTGTTGCTTCTCAAGAACAAAAGGTCGAAGAACCTGAAGAAGGGGAGAGAACTCCGTAGCAGACTGCTTCTGATGACATAACATTGTCCACTCTTTTTACTTCGGGTAGTGAGTCTTCTTCTAAGAAGAGGGGGAAACGCGGAGTCTCAAAGAAGAAGAAAGAAGTTTCTGTTAGCGAGGAGAAAACAGAAGAACACCCAATTGCACCTCTTCCACTTACTTCCCTTACTCTCACAAGCCGGCCCCAAAAACTGATCATCCGGCCAGGCGTAGGCTCGAAAGGTGGCAGGAAGAAGAAATGATGGGCTTGGGACTTATGCTTCTTGTCTTGATTTTCACTTTTTTGCTTGTATTGTTCAAAGACTTATGTTGACCGGCGATTGTACGGGTACCGGTCCCCGTCTTCTTTTGTTTCGAAACCTACATATGTATATAAAAAAATTTATAGTATGGAATAAAATGATTCTTTTACTTGTACAAACTCCTGTCTGTATTTGAGAATGCATTTATTCTCTTCTTTTTTTATATATACAAGTTTCTTTATTTTCTCTGTGTGATGTTGCAGTAAACCTATGGTATGTTGCTTGAGCATTGTTTTTTTATTTCGTGACTATATTATATTGCCCCCATACCATGGTTTATTGCAATCTCTTTCACATTGGCAGAATTTTGAAAAACAACTCTTTTGTTTCGAGAAGACTTGTGTTCTCTCTTTAGAGAACAACTTTTCCATTTGAAGGAGGTTTGCATCTGTACTTTATAAGATAATATTTTCGTTTTAAGGAAATATTTTTTTGATTTAGTAAAATGCGCCTCATATAGGAGAAGTTTCCTCTCTTTTCTTTTTGTTGCGAAGTTTTTACACTTCATTTTCGGAGAAAGTCACTTTTATTTTGGCAAGTGAATTTTCCTTCGTCGTAAAGTGGGCCTTCGAAAACGGGCTTCAACCTACTTGTGCCTCCGAAGAGGGCTTTTGTTTGATTGTGCCTCTGGGAAGAGGGCTTTTTGTTTGATTATGTCTCTAGAACAGGGCTTTTTGGTTGTGCCTCCAGGGAGAGGGCTTTTTTGTTTATGCCTCCGGGGAGAGGGCTTTTTTGTTTCTGCCTCTGGGGAGAGGCTTTTATCTTTTCCCTGTCTGCTGGGAAGCGGGCCTCCGAAGAGAGCTTTTCACATTTCGACTCGTGTGAAGTTTTATTTCAGATCACGGTGAAATGTGTACCTCTGAGTAGGGCTTTTGCTTGGAAGTTTGGATTTTCCTTCTCTCGGTTGGATGGATTCACGGGGCGGACACAAATTAATGAGTGTCCTGTGCCGCCGATCAGTCCACAACTTTCTATCGAGAAAGAGCTCTCTTTTTCTGGCGAGGCCCGTCAGAGGTATTTATCCTCCGAAGAGTTGTGCCTTCGAAGAGGGCTTTTCACATTCTAGCATTTGTGAAGTTTTATTTCAGATCTCGGTGGAATGCGTGCCTCTGAGTAGGGCTTTTGCCTGGAAGTTTGGAGTCTCCTTCTCTCGGTTGGATGGATTCACGGGGCGGACACGAGTGTTCGGTGCCACCGATCAGTCGACAACTTTTTATCGAGAAAGAGCTCTCTTTTTCTGGCGAGGCCCGTCTGAGGTCTTTATCCTCCGAAGAGTTGTGCCTCCGAAAAGGGCTTGTGCCTCCGAGGAGGTCTTTTGTTGTTTGATGCCTGCTCACCCATGTATTTTCGCCATTTGCTCATATCAGCGGTTTCCTGTTATCATTTCCAAGCGCACATTCCTTTCTTTTGCAAGTAGCTTATATCCAAAAAAGTGTACTTCATTGTTAAATGAGTTCGCAGGGGTAGACACAGGCTAATTAATCGAATGTTTGTTTGCACAAACGATCACAATTAGTTAGGAAGGGTCTACTTCTGGCGGAACCACTAACTGTTTGCTTGAAGCACTTCTTATATAGGATTCGAATCTGGAATTTTTGCGAATAGAGATTCATTTGCTGAGTGATGTCAGGGATTGCCTGGTCTTATGACGGGTAAGCTTTGTTTTAATGGCCTGTAGTGTTAAATCGACATTTTAGCAATAAAATTGACGTACTTTATATATCGAAATAAAACAAGCAGTTTATAATAGTAAAGAACACAAGATTTATAGTGGTTTGGACAAAAACTGGGCCTACATCCACTTTATAGTTCTCATTATTCACTTGCACTGGCTTTACAATGGCTTTCAATAGAAGAATCATACATTCATCATTTTTTTTACAATATTTCATTAAATCCCTTAAGTAAAATATGGGCGCAAGTGATTGCTGTTCCAAGCTCTTGGAATTGGATCTCCTTCGACAGTTGTTAGTTTGAAAGTGCCATCAAGAAGTTTTTTGCCTATGATATACGGCCCTTCCCACTTTGGCGCAAACAATCCTGTTGCTGTCATGACCCTTTTCAAGACTAGATCTCCAATCTCAAAGCTGCGTTGGCGAACTTTGGAATTGAAGTGCCTGGCAATTCTTTGCTGATGGGCTGCAATTCTGAGCTGAGCCTCTTCCCTTCTTTCATCAAGGAAGTCAAGTGCTTCAAGTTGCAACTCTTCATTTTTCGCTTGGTTGAAATGAATTCTTCTATGTGAAGGGACTTCTATTTCTACCGGAATCATTGCCTCTGATCCATATGCCAATGAAAATGGAGTGTGCCCCGTCGCAGTTTTACGTGTAGTTCTATATGCCCATAGTGCTAGTGGAAGCTTATCGACCGAGCCACCTTTCGCTTTTTCCAGCTGTTTTTTGATGGTTGATTTGATAATTTTGTTTACTGCTTCCACTTGCCCGTTTTCCTGCGGATGAGCCACTACTGAGAAGCTTTTCTAGATCTTGAATTTCTTGCAAAAATCTTGGTACTCTTCACTTTCGAATTGGGTTCCACTGTCTGTGATTATCTTTTGAGGCACACCATACCTGCAAATGATATTCTTAGTTACAAAGTTTATCATCTTCTTAGAGGTAATAGTAGCTAATGGTTCAGATTCAGCCCATTTAGTAAAATATTCAACAGCAACAATAGCATATCTGATTCCGGACTTTGCAGTTGGCAAAGGCCCGATGAGACCTATTCCCCAAATAGCAAATGGCCACGGACTGACCATCTATGTTATCTCAGTGAAAGGTGCTCTTGGCATTTTTTGCAAATCTCTAGCATCGGTCACATTTTCGGGCGTAACTTGCAGCATCACGATTAATATCTGGCCAGAAATACCCATATCGGAGGATTTTCTTCAATAAAGTTTGACCACCGGAATGGTCTCCACACTCTCCTCCGTGTACTTCAGCTAGAATTGTTTTAGCTTCTTACTTGGTAGCACATCGGAGTAATGGCATTGAGAATCTGCGCCTGTACAATCGGCCATCTTGAATTATGTATCTGGAGGCTTTTCTTAGCAACTTCTGCTGTTCTTTTGAGTTTTCTGGTAGAGAACCGTTGAGCAAATATTCCAATATTGGAGTCATCCATGATTCTCGCTCCTGTGATATAGTCATGATCCAGTCAATATCCATCTCATCAATGCTTGGAGCTGACAGGACTTCAACAGGAACTAATCCCAATAATTGAGCTTCACCAGTGCTTGCATACTTTGCGAGAGAGTCTGCCTTCATTTTTTCTTCCCGGGGTATATGATTTATGGTATAATGGTCAAGGTCATCGAGAAGCTCCCAGGCTCTTAACAAGTAAGCGGGCAAATTTCCTCCTTTAGTTAAACTCTTTCTTGACTTGACATACAATAAGCTGTGAATCACTGAAGATCAGCAACATTTTGACATTCAATTCTTCAGCAATTCTCAAACCAGCAATAAGAGCTTCATACTCTACTTCATTGTTTGTCGAAGGGAATTCCAATCTTAAAGCATAGCATAATGACCGCTCTTTAGGGGTTTCAAGCACAACCCCAGCTCCGGAACAGTAATCGTTTCTTGCGCCATCAACATACAATTTCCATCGAATTGGGGGACTATCAGTCACTGCTTCCTCACTATCACCTTTGTCTGTACATTCTGCGATGAAATCTGCCAAAGCTTGTACATTGATTGCTCTCCGGGGATGATAAGTGATGTCGTATTGGCTGAGTTCAATATTCCTCTTCAAAAGGCGACCCGAAGTCTCAGGGCGAAAGAGGACTTGCTTTAGAGGCTGATCAGTGACGACTTTGATTGGATGAGCTTGAAAATACGGCCTCAATTTTCTTGATGCAATCAGTAGGCAATAGGCGAGCTTTTCCAAATTCGAATAATTCATCTCTGTCCCAGTGAATCTTTTGCTGATATAATAGACCGGGTGCTGAATTTTTGCGTCTTCCCATACCAACGTTGCACTGAGAGCATGAGACGAGATTGCCAAATATACAAAAAGATCTTCACCATTGTCCGGCTTAGAAAGCATTGGAGGCGTTTCCATATGACGGATCAACTCATCAAAAGCTTTCTGGCATTCAGGAGTCCAATCAAAATTCTTCCTTCCTTTCTTCAGTGCATCAAAGAACAGAATGCATTTATCAGTAGCTTTGGAAATGAATCGACTCGAAGCAGCAACTTTCCCATTAACACTCTGTAGTTCCCTCTTTGTCCTAGGGGCTTTGACCTCTCTTAAGGCAGCAATTTGAGCAGGATTAGCTTCAATGCCCCTAGCACGCACAATGAAACCCAAGAACTTTCCAGACTCTACCCCAAACGAACATTTCAAAGGATTAAGCTTCATTCTGTACTTCCGGAGGATTGCAAACATCTCCGCCAAGTGATCCATATAGTCTACCGCTTTCTTTGATTTCACTAACGTATCGTCAACATAAACTTCCAAATTTTTGCCAATCTGCAGTTTAAACGTAGCATTGACGAGTCTTTGGTAAGTTGCCCCTGCATTCTTAAGTCCGAAGGGCATGACTTTATAGCAGTAGAGACCAACATCGGGGACGAATCATGTGTCCTCCTGATCCGGCTCATGCATCATAATCTGGTTGTATCCGGAGTAAGCATCCATGAAAGATAACAATTCGTGTCCCGCCGTTCCATCTACCAACTGATCTATTCTGGGTAACGGGAAGCAGTCTTTGAGGCAGGCTTTGTTTAAATCTGAGAAGTCAATGCAAACTCTCCATTTCCCATTAGCTTTCTTAACCAGTACTGGATTTGAAACCCAATTCGGATAAGTAGACTGCCTAATGAAACCATTCTCCATAAGCCGATCTACCTCTTCTTCAACGCTACTGACCTTTTAGGACCCTGGGTTCTTCTTTTCTGTTTTACCAGTGTAAACATTGGATCGATATTCAGAGTATGTACTGCAATTTCTGGGAATATTCCCCACATATCAGCATGGGCCCAAGCGAATACGTCCAGATTTGCCTTCAAGAATGATATTAAGGAATTTTGAACTATCACACTAAGCTATGAACCGACATTCACCACTTTGTTCGGATCTCTCGGGTCAACAGGTACTGGCACCGTTACTTCAACTGGAACCACCCTATTTTCCCCCGCACTAGGTTTTTGGGATCCATTTCTCTTCGTGCCCCGCTATGCTCAGCCAGTGCAGGGTCCACCCTGTAATTGCTACAAGGTTGGTTCTTTGATGCGGACTGGGGCTGCCGCATCTTTTCCCATCTCTCTCTTCCTTGCTTCTCGCAACTCTATCAGATAACATTCTCATCCAGCATTCTGATCCCCTTTAATAACTCCAACACCATTATCTGTGGGAAATTTCATAGTAAGGCACCACGGGGCGAGAATAGCCTTAAAAGTCGCAAGAGTTGGTCGGCTCAGGAAGGCGTTGTAGGCAGAAAATTCATCAACAATTACAAAAGTCTATTTTCGAACTACCTTTTTCTGCCCCTCTCCAAGCTCGACGAACAAGTCGATAGTTCAAATGGGTTGTTTCGGTTCCCCAGTGAACCCAACAATCTTCTGAGATGAGGCTTGAACATCAGCCATTGGAATTTTCATTTGGTCGAACGTCTTTTTAAAGTGAATATTGCAAGAAGCACCGCAATCTACAAGCACTCTTCCCACGATAGCCGGCCCAATGCCTACAGAGATGACCAAGGGATCCATGGTCGGAGCCCCAATGCCCATGGAGTCCCTTGCTCTGAAAACAATATCATCATTAAAAGTTTTCTGCTGCTTCGAAGGTGCAGCGTCATCTAGCACAAAAACACTTTCTTCTGTTGGTGCATATTTCAAGGCACGGGCATATCTTTCCATCTCGCCCCAGCTTCTGCCTGCTGGGTGAGGCCCTCCTGTAATCACATTAATAACGGGCTTTTCTGATTCATGAACAGTGTTCCTCTCACCCGAGCTAGATGGTTGAGCAGGAAGTTGCTGACCCTTAGTAGACGAAGTTGGGTCATTTCTACTTCTCTTAACGTATTGCTGCAACTTGTTCTCTCTCAACAGTTCTTCAATTAAAATTTTCTAATGGTGACATTCGTTGGTATCATGACCAGGTTGATTATGAAACCGACAGAATCTCCCACTTTGAGCAGCCTTTTTGCTAACTCTCATCTCGGGCGGTTTAGAATATTCTACCACATCTTTGGTAGCAAAGAAGATATTCTCCGGGGTGTCAGTTAAAGGAGTGAAATTCGAAGATTTTAAGAAGCGAGGTTTCTACATATCTTTTTGTTTCTTCCCACCATTGTTCGCCCTTTTCTGACCTCCGGATTCTCTTTTGGTAGGAGCAATAGTGTTATCCTTAACCTCTGTCAATGCCACTTTAACTGGTTCCCGAAGGCTTTCCAAGCGCATGAATTCATCAGCTTTCATATAGAATTTCTCAAGTGAATTCGGTTCTTTCATCTTTAGCCACTTCCCAAATTCGCTTGATTTATTGATTGCCCTCATCGGGTATGTCAAGACCATCTGTGGCTCCGCATTGTCCACTTCAGCCAAGCTATGTTGAAGCGGTTCAAGAAAGACCTGATAGATTCCCCAGTGTTCTGTTCCAGGATTGATAGCAATATAATATCCTTTGCTTTTGAAGCATACAACCTGAATTGTTCTTTATACTTCCAAGTTAAATCGGCGAACTGATCTATGATTGGACCGGAAGTTTTGTGAACCAGAGCAGAGCCACTCCTTCCAAGTATATCGGAAAGTACCGGCATTTGATCTCATAAAACACTCTAGCACCAGTCATGTGCCAATCATACTTATACAGGAATTGATTGGGGTCACTTGTTCGCTTATAAGCCGGGATGGTCGGAGGAACAAACTTCCTTAGGAATTCTGCCTTCAGAATCTTCTCTATGAAAGGAGTTTTGCTCGGAGCGAATCCCCATTCCTTCTCATCTTCATCTCTCTACATACTTTATTTCATGATTTGTCGCACCATGCCCGAAAGATATTCCTCATCATTTAAAGGATCTGCAGGACAAACTTCGGCCATTTTCTCGGAAGTTTGTCGGGACAAACGTTCGCGGAGAATTGGCTGTGGTCTCGATCCTCCAGCTTGAGGAGGTGTTTCTTTGACGGGGCTGGCTGCTCTTTGAGGAATATTCCTCTCTTCAGGATCATGAACATCATCTGCAAGGTTTTCTTCATTATTCACCGGTTGACGGTTTGCTCCAAGCAATGCATTTATCCTCTCAAGCATTAAAGCATTCTGAGTTTCCATCTGCTGGTATAATCCAGATACTGCAGCGTCTAACTCTGCTTGTGTAATTCCGGCACTTGGTGCTGCTTGACTTGAGGAAGGGGAAGTGACTGTATTTTCATGGACATTACTAGGTCTTGTATATCCACGCTTTCTTCCAGGAACCATTATTTCCGATAGACTTCTGGTTTTGAAAGAGACTTTTTCAACAAACTTTTTGTGAAGCAATGATGAAGGTATCCTGAGTTGGGTTCTTAGTGAAAGCACCAAAAATGTTAACGTAAAAATCAGACGCTAACACCTTGGTTTATGTAGAGTAGATGTGAAAGCACCACCCGTCAATACGGGAATTAGAGATAAGCAGAAAATTACAGAAAAGAAGTAAATGACACAGTTTTTATAGTGGTTCGGCTTATAGTCAAGCCTACATCCACTTTAATTCTCTTTATTACTGACTTAAGTATAACTTATACAACTTTCTTCAATCACAACACACTTTAGACTAGTAACTCAAACTTCGATGTAGAATAATCTTTTGAGTTCATATTGGATGATGTAGATTCTCTCTTGAAGTTTGTCGTAGGGTCCTTGGTGCTTGAGGTGATCGAAGTATTGTTTGAGAAAATGGCAGAATGTTGATGCTACGGAGAATGATCCAAAAAAGTCCCTTTCAAGTTGGAGCTAGTGCCGTATTTATAGGAGAGTTCGGAGTTAGGTCCTTGGTTATAGGTCGTTGGCGACCTAGGATAGGTCGTAGGCCGTGGGGCGACCTAGTGGTAGCGACCTAAGCTTTACAGCTTAACTAGAACACACTTGATCTCTTCCGAATGAAGTAGTAGGTCGTGGACGACCTAGGGGAGTAGTTGGCGACCTTACAATGTTGAGACATCCAATGCAGCGACCTGGGCTAAGTCGTTAACTTGTTATGCCGCTTAACTTATTAGGTCGTTAAGCCGTGGATTCACTTAGGTCGTAGGTCGCTACCTGTTAGGTCGCTTAGTAGTGTTCCATCTTTTAAGTCACTGAAGCTTTTAAGTCGCCGAGGACTGAAGTCACTAGGTCGTTTGAGATGGTAGGTCATGAGGTTCTTAGGTCTCTAAGTCACTTTAGACTTTAGGTCGTTAGGTCCACTTCATTGGTTAGGTCGCTTACTCCCTGTAAGTTGTTAACTCGTTGGGCCACAAGGTCGCGAACTCCTCTCGGCAGTTAGGTCGATCTCATAGCTAAGTCGCTAGGTCGTTGACTCCTTTAGGTCGCTGAACTTATTAGGTCGTTGAGCAGCTTTGTTCCATAGGTCGTTCCACTTCTTAACTCATTAAGTCGCTTTCAAAACGGAGTTAACACAATCATTCATAATTCAAAATTGATATTATATTATAACTGCATTTTCTTAATAAAGTAAAATTTTAACTGCATTAAGATTGAATAAAATTATCAAATGTAGCTAAAAATATTACATATCAGATAAATGTAGCTAAAATTTTCGAATGCAACTAAATTAATCCTAAACATGCTTTTTGTATTTTTCAAAATATAATCATGGACCATTTAGCACATGCTTTTACTACGCATAAAAATGACAATCATAAAATAATTCAAATATCATAGACGTATTGTAGCATCACATATTTTAGTGTTAGACAAACATGTTTGTAAGTTGGTTTGTAAATTAATTCCGTAATTAATTTAATTTTTAAATATAGAATTTATTAGTCAATTGATAATTTAATTATAATTGTGAACGCCATTCAGACACATAACAAATTTAAGTGTTGGTTAATCAATTATGATGAGACAGCGATATAAAGTAGTATATATAGAAATAAAATAAAACTTTATCTAAGCATTTACGACTACACAGCTTTTGTCACGACCCGACTTCCACACTTCAGGAAATCGCATCATGAATTAAGAAAGAAAGGGATAGAAAAGAAAAAAGAAAGAAGAGAAAGAAGAAATAACACAAGAATCTCAACAGCGGAACGAATAAATTATATTAATAACATAAGTATTACATAGTATATAATCAAATATCATAGTTACACAGACATATACAACACATACTAGACAGTTATAAACACCTGTCTAGTTATTACAACTCAATCACAATACAAAAACACTCAGAGATACCAACACAGCGGAACTATATAACTATACGCAGAAGCCTCCTGCCCCATATGCTCCTCCATAATTCGTCAAAGCTAACCTGAATCCTAACCTGAATTCTCTTGACTACTCGTAAAAATTTGAGTACCCAAGAGTTATAGAAAAACAGAAATAACTTCGGGTCAGACATGGGTCTGGTGTGAGTAACAGGTTAAAGTTGCTTAATTTTTCAAAACCTTTTTAAAAGAAAGGTATCACGTAAGACTTCCACACATAAACATGGAAAAGTTTTTACCTTACGCTAACCAAAACATTTGATAGGAAATCCGATGATATTATAATAGTGTCTAGGGTTTTCAAATAAATAAGAAATAGCCGAAATTGTTACATGATTAAATTCCAGCTACTAGCCACAAAAGTGGGTAATACAATCAAAACCGTTGGCACTTATTGGATTTTTGATTCCATACAATGGCAGGGCTACTGGGGTACCGCCCATCACAGTACGTGACCTAGATCACCGTACCGAGGATTACTCCCTTCATCCCCTGCCACACAAAGCCGGACCCGTCCCCTACTGAACAGTTCCAAATAAGACAACCCCGACGATTGTCATGATCAACCGTCCACACAGCCGAAACATAAAGGGACCTCTAGATAGGGGTAAATCTTACTCTCCAGTGGGTGCGACCCACGAAGCTTTGCTGCACCTCCACTGTTTTAGCCATTCCCGGTTGATGAGGCTTGAGGTTACGATTACCTTTATAGGACATATCACTTAGAATGCTCATCGTCCACCTGACGATGATCTGAAAGCTTCAATCCATACAAGTTCGTTCCGGGTTCGAACGAAACCGAAGGCATTATCTCGTTACACTCATTTTGGAATCACCCTTAGAGTTAACGACAATAACCCTTGCACTTTGAATCACCATCTCGAATCTATAAGTACTATTCCGTCAACTCATTACGGAATCACCCACAGAGTTATACTGACGTATAGCCCTTACACCTCGAGTCTTCACTCGCTCCACTTGGATAAACGACCTAACGTTAATTGGAATCAATGTGGTTTTCGGATGTCCAAATATGGAAACCCGATTCCGGTCTCATCGAAAACCAAAGCATATCTTTTAGGTCCAAGTTGTTTTAAAGTTTAAAACAATTCAATTCATTATCTAAATCTACACAGATAGATAATTCACAACATAATAGATAATCAACCTTATAATTGTCAACAGATAATTTATATCAAAATCAGATAATCCATATTATCATCCAAAAGCAACCAATGCATCCATATCACATACACTACGCATCTCATAACTGAGATTACAATCCATACCAAGCAACAAATACCATTCATCAAACATAAGCAATGATCTAATGATCACACTTCTATAATTAATTTAAAATGAATCAAATTAATTTCACACTCTCTAACTAATTTAAAATGAATTAAATTAATTACTTCATCATCAAAATTCTCCTTAACTTAACCATCAATTGATTTCAAATCAATTTATAAATCACCATCTCAATATTCATTTCAATTAATATTGATTAACTATCTCTAATTACAATAAGTAATTGGCTTATAAGTTAATTACACAAGTTAATTACTTAAACCCTTGAAAATAATTAACTTGTAATTACTAAATTAATTGATTAACTAAAATTAATTACATTAATTATTTATTCTTTATTGATTATACCTTAATTAATCAATTCTAAATTACATCATTAATATTTAATCAATTCCTAAAATAAATTAATTACATAAGTAATTGATCTTCAATTTAAACTATATATATTAATCACCCATGATTAATAACCATTCAGTAATTACCTACCTTAATTACTCATCCCATAATTAATTATTCTTAATTAATTATCTAAATTAATCCGCTTGATTAATTTCAAAGTAATTTAAATCTAATTACTTCTAAATCAAATATCTTAATTACATCCTGTAATTATTATTTAATTACTTCTTTAAGTAATTACAAATTCATAAATTTCATAAAGTAATTATCAAACAACCAACAAATGTTTAAATTAATTTAACTTAATTAATCTAAACTAATCACATTAATCAAATTAATTACACTAAGTAATTAATTCATTAATTATCTTCATTAAGTAATAAACAATTGATTATTATTAATTAATTAATCTAATTAATTATCAAAATTAATCACATTAATTAATTGTTAAATAATTTTAAGTTAATGACTTCATTACAATTCTTAATTACTTAATTAAGAATTAATCATTATTAATTATCAATTAAATAATATTTAATTACAACTTAATTAATCACTAATTATTAATTAATTAAGTGTTAATTAAAAATTTAAATTATCTCTAATCACTTGATTAAATAAATCTTAATCATAAATTAAAATTTAATTAATCATCCTTAATTATTGATTAATTAACCTTAATTAATTAATCTCAAGTCAAATTAATTAACTTAAAATCATTAATTACTTAATTAAACATCCACATAATTAGTTAATTAAATAACTAATTTTCATCTTAATTATCTTAATAATTAAATGAATCCAATCATTAACCTTTTATTTATCTTTTAGATAAATATTTCTATTTAATCAAGCATTTAAGAACAAAATGTTTTTAAAGTTTACTTTAAATCCCATTTAACATTTCATTTTAAACTTTAAGACTCAAATTTGTCTTAAATAAGATTTTAAAACAAAACTCAATCTTATGTTTAAAAGAACATCTACTTTGTTAATAAGTTTTTTTTTAAAAAAAAAATAAATTTAAATTCAAATCAAATTCAAACGAATTTAAAAATTGCTTAAAAATGTCAAAAATTTAAATACAACTTCCAACTCATTTTAGTTTTAACTCTTTAAAATTCTTTCTACAATTCACACCTTCAATTTTAATGCAAATCATTTAATCATTTTAAAGCAATTCAAATTTAAACCTTTATTTTAAAAATCTGAAATTTGAATTTTTTAATCCCAGATTTAAAAACTCAGTTTTGAATTTCTAATTTAAATATTTAACCTTCCAATTCAAATGCAAAACACATATGCATTTACTTCTGGGTTTTGAAACCAAATTTAAATTTTAAAAAAAAATCATCAATGATTTCAAATTCCAGACAAATCAAATTTGAATTCATATTCAAATTCAAACTAAAACTCAGTTTAAATCTCCACCTAAAAATTTAAATTTACCTTTACATTTAAAACAGAAAACTGTTCTCTGTTCTATTTAAAAAATCAACTTTGAAATTTTTGAATTTAAATTATTTCAAAGGACCAGAATTGAAATTTATTTAAATTCATATTTGAATTCAGTTTTAAAATCCTAAGTTAACATTGTAGTTTGCATTTTCTTTTACTTAGATTTTAATAAACCTTAGAAACAGGTTTCTAACCAAACTCTAAAACTAATTAAAAACTTCAAAACTTAAATTATTTCAAAAGCCAAAAATTAAATTAATTTCTTTTATACTTAAATTTCAGATTTAACTTAGTTTCTTTCAGACTTTTGTTTGAAATTTACTTTTATTTCAAAATTTAGAAACCTGGAAAACAGGTTTCTGTTTCCTACCTGAAACATAAGTAACTCGAGCCACCTAAAAGTTACTTCGAGACAGAAGCCATAATACTTCGAGTCACAAGAAAAATTACCCGAGGAAATCCCGAGCAACAAACCCTACAACCAAAACACATCACAAACCTGCACAACATCATCTCTGTGCACCCAATTCCACTCTCCGACCATCTCTGGCCATCAACTCTGGCCATCCTCCATCAGACAGTAAATCCACAACTCCCTTCAAAACTTAAAATCCCCAAACTCATCCTGAATTTGAATTTCAAGTTTAAAAACAAAACCTGAAACAGGCCAACCCCATCACATAAAACCTGTCATCCCCATTATCTTCCATCTTCGGTCACCATCATCGACCAAACTCCGGCAATAACTTCATCACTACACCATCTACCAATTCCCAAAACAGCTTTGAACTCGATGCACCTTTGAAGCCGCAGCACCCAAAACATCTTAAACCCAGTAAACTAGGGTTCTAAACCTTCAATCCCAAATTTTAACACCAAAACCAAATTTCAACTCAATTAAATAATTTTCCCACAATCTTAGATGGATATACCATCTTCAGAAATAAATTCAATCAAAACAAATGTCAACATCCACTGTGTTTATCAAATATGTATAATACTGTAAATTGAAAGCTGTTCTTTGTTTACAGCACTATAAATAGTAATTTTTGATTTAAAATTCATGCATTCACTTATTGTTTCAATTTATAAGTCTGACATAATAAATCATAATGTTTGATTTTTTTTTTCCCCTTATACTAATGTTTACTCTGTTATCAAGTTTCAGGCAATTCAAATTTATTTAACCTATATAAAATGTTTTATCATTACTTTATCATGAACCAAATATGTTTCATTCAAATATTAATTCATAACAACAGCTAAATTAGAAGAAAATTATTCAATGGGTATACAGTCAATACCCTGATGAAACGGACATGCATCACATTCAAATATAAATGCTCAACAAAACATATATCGCAGGTAGACTATTCATTGTAATTTCATATAGGTTCATTTTCTAATTTATAAGCATGCACAACCTTACTATTTAAATAAAATTAAAATGAGTTACTCACAGTTTCTCCCAAAAATGCAGAGCCCATTCAATTTGCAGGTTCCAGATTTGAAAATTATGAAATGCAGGCTTCTAATGCTTTGAAATGCAGACCCCTTCTTGCTTCCAGATGCAAAGAAAAGTCTTAATTTATTCATGATGCTTTCAGTTTTTAAACATGCAGGCTTCAAATTTTTGCATGCAGGCCTCCAGATAAAAATTGAAATGCAGAGCTTTTGTTTTCAGATGCAAAGAAATGCAGGTTCTTTTGCTTTCATGTTGATGCAGGTTTGTATATGTTGAAGGATGCAGATTTGCATTTTGAGGAGTTTGAATGAAAATGTTTACAGGTTTGGAATTTGAAATGCATTTGATTTTGCATGTTACAGATTGAAGATGGTTTCAGTTTTGTATGAGGAGTGATTTCTGATTTTTCTTGAAAAAAATGAAATGAAAATTGTTTTTAAGGTGAATGGTTTCAGCTGAGAATATTTTTCTTGTTTTAGAATTGAAAAGTGAAAATGAACCAAGAAAAATGAGAGGAGAAAAGAATAAGGGTTTATATAGATTTGAATTAGGATTTAATAAAAATAAAATGGGATTATGACACTTGTAAATTACTTACTTATTCTCTCAACACATGTTAGTTTAAGTTTTAATATATGTACACTTGTATTCTTATGCTTACATATGTCTTCATAAATTAACTAGTGTTTAATTAAAGTTAATAGAGTATTAAGCCTAGTTAATTAGTTCTTATACATAGTTATGTATTTTAAAACAATTTTTAAAAGATTAAAGCAAGTATTATAATAATATACAAGTAATTCATTTGAAAGAAACTTTTAAATAGTTAAAATGAATTTATAAAAGAATTTGTAACTTAATAACTACATGCTTCATATTTTAAATGGTATTTTAAATTTCAAATTAAGTTTACAAATCAAAATTATCAATTAGTAATTTTAAAAAGAATAACACAAATATTTTATAACTTATTTAATATACAAACTTAAATTAAAATGAATTTTTAAACCAATAAAACATTTATCCTACATATTTAAAATCATATAGTATTTAATTAAATATTTTTGAAAAGCTTAAATCCAAAATAAATCACAATTTCTATTTTTAAAACATTAAAATTATGCTATACTAATTTAACTTAAAACAACTTGTCTATATAAATATACATATAGAAAATAATTTATTAACTTATAAAAAAAAATTTCACAAATTAATTATCTAAATAAAGAAGATTATTAAATCAAATCAAATTTATTAACAAAATTATCAATTCAATATAAATTTAAAACTCAGATTATTAAATTTATATTGTCCAAAATTCCGGGATATTACAATCCTTTCCTATTGAAAGAATTCCGTCCCCGAAATTTTAAACAAAGGTAATTTAATAATCTACTTACAGATTTTATTTTAAAACACAGCATATGTTAATCATATGCTAACAACCAAAGCAACTAATTCACATAATCAGAACTAATCTAATTATCCAAAAGAATTTTGGATAAAACTTTACGAGTTTCCCGGTATATATATATATATATATATATATATATATATATATATATATATATATATATATATATCGGGATACTCGATCTATAAAATCCAATCAACCAATACTACTAAACTATAGAGCTCCTGATAACAATTCTATACAGAATATCAGACTACAAACGAGTCTGACTCAACAAACAAACCATCCTAAACTGCTGGTTCTACAACCAGAAATACCAAACACGTACTCCCTCTGAGAAACGTGAAACATCCTGAATCCCAGTTATCCAAGCTGGCAATTCAACTCTAGAAAACCAAACAATGATCTACCCCAACACAGAAGAAACCAAAACACTTCAGAGATAGCTTCCCAAACTTATAACTCCCTGGATTAGAGAAAAACTTAACCAAAATCAAATCTTCAATTCCAGAATCCAAATTTCTCCGTCTCTTATCCAAAAAAATCTTCGGACGATCCTGGGCTACCAACATCCATCCTGATCAGCTTAACTCTTGCTGATTCCAAAAGAAACAGACTGAATCAAAACAATCCAATGATCTCCTCAAGATCACTCAAAAACCAAGAACACACACTCTGCTTCTCAACAACAGAAGACATAACAAACTTCTCCTTTTCCGAAAAGACAAAACAGAAACATCCCAAACTGCTTCCGCTACACAACTCTGATCCGAAACAGAAGAAAATGCTGACGAAGAACACAAGCACAGACTAGACAACCTAGCACAGAAATATGGTTCCATATATCCATAAGAAAACTCAAATGTTCCTCCCAAACATGAGTTACTTCACCAACTTTTATCTCAAGGAACCATCCATCTACTAACTGAACCACCAATTCCATTTCTGGAAAGAAAATTCGATCTTCAGATGCAGACAAACTCTGACTTCCAGAAGATATCCAGACAATCTCCAACAAACACAAGAGAACATACTATCGCAAGTCACTTTTGCGATCAACTCAACCTAAATCCAAAGAAAACTGCTCTCTCTTAACCAAACAGAACAGCTTATGCTGACTTAGCAAACTTACCAGAGAAACGGATCCACTTTGCTGCTTTTGGACTCCACTTCAGAAAACTACTTAGCCAGAACACTTCTACCAACACAGAACACTCTGCTAACTCAGCCATATCACCGAGCAGACTCACTTCTTACTCTTGTTTCAAAGGAACATCTTCGGAAACATCCATAGTCACTGCATCTCATCATGCAGCTACTACTTCCTGAGATATCATGATATCATCACTTGCTTGCTTCTGCCCTAATGATAGATCAAAACTCAATTCTGCAATTCAAAGATGAACTCCGAACCTTTACAGGTTACCTTCAGAGATCGATGAAGTCTTTCATCACTACAGAACTCACTCGACACGGTATTAGGTCTACGGTCTTGACAAATACACTTCCAACCTCATCCAACAAACTTCAACCAATGGTAGTCGTGTTACACACACTTCTACCTTATCTACCTTTATAACTTATATTGGAAAAACCTGAACGGGTAATCCAACAAATAGGTAGAACCAAATATATATATATAATAAAAATAAAAATACGCTCTCTCAAGATAGACACCACTACAGAGCCTAGGTATTCACTCAACCTAATGCTCCTATACCAACTGTCACGACCCGACTTCCACACTTCAGGAAATCGCATCATGAATTAAGAAAGAAAGGGGTAGAAAAGAGAAAAGAAAGAAGAGAAAGAAGAAACAACACAAGAATCTCAACAGCGGAAAGAATAAATTATATTAATAACATAAGTATTACATAGTATATAATCAAATATCATAGATACACAGATATATACAACACATACTAGACAGTTATAAACACCTGTCTAGTTATTACAACTCAATCACAATACAGAAACACTCAGAGATACCAACACAACGGAACTATATAACTATACGCAGAAGCCTCCTGCCCCATATGCTCCTCCATAATTCGTCAAAGCTAACCCGAATCCTAACCTGAATTCTCTTGACTACTCGTAAAAATTTGAGTACCCAAGAGTTATAGAAAAACAGAAATAACTCCGTGTTAGACATGGGTCTGGTGTGAGTAACAGGTTAAAGTTGCTTAATTTTTCAAAACCTTTTTGAAAGAAAGGTATCACGTAAGACTTCCACACATAAACATGGAAAAGTTTTTACCTTACGCTAACCAAAACATTTGATAGGAAATCCGATGATATTATAATAGTGTCTAGGGTTTTCAAATAAATAAGAAATAGCCGAAATTGTTACATGATTAAATTCCAGCTACTAGCCACAAAAGTGGGTAATACAATCAAAACCGTTGGCACTTATTGGATTTTGGATTCCATACAATGGCAGGGCTACTGGGGTACCGCCCATCACAGTACGTGGCCTAGATCACCGTACCGAGGATTACTCCCTTCATCCCCTGCAACACAAAGTCGGATCCGTTCCTTACTGAACAGTTCCAAATAAGACAACCCCGACGATTGTCATGATCAACCGTCCACACAGCCGAAACATAAAGGGACCTCTAGACAGGGGTAAATCTTACTCTCCAGTGGGTGCGACCCACGAAGCTTTGCTGCACCTCCCCTGTTTTAGCCATTCCCGGTTGATGAGGCTTGAGGTTACGATTACCTTTATAGGACATATCACTTAGAATGCTCATCGTCCACCTGACGATGATCTGAAAGCATTCAATCCATACAAGTTCGTTCTGGGTTCGAACGAAACCGAAGGCATTATCTCGTTACACTCATTTTGGAATCACCCTCAAAGTTAACGACAATAACCCTTGCACTCTGAATCACCATCTCGAATCTATAAGTACTATTCCGTCAACTCATTACGGAATCACCCACAGAGTTATACTGACATATAGCCCTTACACCTCGAGTCTTCACTCGCTCCACTTGGATAAACGACCTAACGTTAATTGGAATCAATGTGGTTTTCGGATGTCCAAATATGGAAACCCGATTCCGGTCTCATCGAAAACCAAAGCGTGTCTTTTAGGTCCAAGTTGTTTTAAAGTTTAAAACAATTCAATTCATTATCTAAATCTACACAGATAGATAATTCACAACATAATAGATAATCAACCTTATCATTGTCAACAGATAATTTATATCAAAATCAGATAATCCATATTATCATCCAAAAGCAACCAATGCATCCATATCACATACATTACGCATCTCATAACTGAGATTACAATCCATACCAAGCAACTAATACCATTCATCAAACATAAGCAATGATCTAATGATCACACTTCTATAATTAATTTAAAATGAATTAAATTAATTTCACACTCTCTAAATAATTTAAAATGAATTAAATTAATTACTTCATCATCAAAATTCTCCTTAACTTAACCATCAATTGATTTCAAATCAATTTATAAATCACCATCTCAATATTCATTTCAATTAATATTGATTAACTATCTCTAATTACAATAAGTAATTGGCTTATAAGTTAATTACACAAGTTAATTACTTAAACCCTTGCAAATAATTAACTTGTAATTACTAAATTAATTGATTAACTAAAATTAATTACATTAATTATTTATTCTTTATTGATTATACCTTAATTAATCAATTCCAAATTACATCATTAATATTTAATCAATTCCTAAAATAATTAATTACATAAGTAATTAATCTTGAATTTAAACTATATATATTAATCACCCATGATTAATAACCATTCAGTAATTAACTACCTTAATTACTCATCCCATAATTAATTATTCTTAATTAATTATCTAAATTAATCCCCTTGATTAATTTCAAAGCAATTTAAATCTAATTACTTCTAAATCAAATATCTTAATTACATCCTGTAATTATTATTTAATTACTTCTTTAAGTAATTACAAATTCATAAATTACATAAAGTAATTATCAAACAACCAACAAATGTTTAAATTAATTTAACTTAATTAATCTAAACTAATCACATTAATCAAATTAATTACACTAAGTAATTAATTCATTAATTATCTTCATTTAGTAATAAACAATTGATTATTATTAATTAATTAATCTAATTAATTATCAAAATTAATCACATTAATTAATTGTTAAATAATTTTAAGTTAATGACTTCATTACATTTCTTAATTGCTTAATTAAGAATTAATCAATATTAATTATCAATTAAATAATATTTAATTACAACTTAATTAATCACTAATTATTAATTAATTAAGTGGTAATTAAAAATTTAAATTATCTCTAATCACTTGATTAAATAAATCTTAATCATAAATTAAAATTTAATTAATCGTCCTTAATTATTGATTAATTAACCTTAATTAATTAATCTCAAATCAAATTTATTAACTTAAAATCATTAATTACTTAATTAAACATCCACATAATTAATTAATTAAATAATTAATTTTCATCTTAATTACCTTAATAATTAAATGAATCCAATCATTAACCTTTTATTTATCTTTTAGATAAATATTTCTATTTAATCAAGCATTTAAAAACAAAATGTTTTTAAAGTTTACTTTAAATCCCATTTAACATTTCATTTTAAACTTTAAGACTCAAGTTTGTCTTAAATAAGATTTTAAAACAAAACTCAATCTTATGTTTAAAAGAACATCTACTTTGTTAATAAGTTTTTTTTAAAAAAATTAAAATTTGAATTCAAATCAAATTCAAACAAATTTAAAAATTGCTTAAAAATTTCAAAAATTTAAATACAACTTCCAACTCATTTTAGTTTTAACTCTTTAAAATTCTTTCTACAATTCACACCTTCGATTCAAATGCAAATCATTTAATCATTAAAAGCCATTCAAATTTAAACATTTATTTTAAAAATCTGAAATTTGAATTTTTTAATCCCAAATTTAAAAACTCAGTTTTGAATTTCTAATTTAAATATTTAACCTTCCAATTCAAATGCAAAACACATATGCATTTACTTGTGAGTTTTGAAACCAAATTTAAATTTAAAAAAATCATCCATGATTTCAAATTCCAAACAAATCAAATTTGAATTCATATTCAAATTCAAACTAAAACTCAGCTTAAATCTCCACCTAAAAATTTAAATTTACCTTTACATTTAAAATAGAAAACTATTCTCTGTTCTATTTAAAAAATCAACTTTGAAATTTTTGAATTTAAATTATTTCAAAGGACCAGAATTGAAACTTATTTAAATTCATATTTGAATTCAGTTTTAAAATCCTAAGTTAACATTGTAGTTTGCATTTTATTTTACTTAGATTTTAATAAACCTGAGAAACAGGTTTCTAACCAAACTCTAAAACTAATTAAAAACTTCCAAAATTAAATTATTTCAAAAGCCCGAAATTAAATTAATTTCTTTTATACTTAAATTTCAGATTTAACTTAGTTTCTTTCAGACTTTTGTTTGAAATTTACTTTTATTTCAAAATTTAGAAACCTGGAAAATAGGTTTCTGTTTCCTACCTGAAACATAAGTAACTCGAGCCACCTAAAAGTTACTTCGAGACAGAAGCCATAATACTTCGAGTCACAACAAAAATTAGCCGAGGAAATCCCGAGCAACAAACCCTGCAACCAAAACACATCACAAACCTGCACAACATCATCTCTGTGCACCCAATTCCACTCTCCGACCATCTCTGGCCATCAACTCTGGCCATCCTCCATCAGACAGTAAATCCGCAACTCCCTTCAAAACTTAAAATCCCCAAACTCATCTTGAATTTGAATTTCAAGTTTAAAAACAAAACCTGAAACAGGCCAACCCCGTCACCTAAAACCTGTCATCCCCATTATCTTCCATCTCCGGTCACCATCATCGACCAAACTCCGGCAATAACTTCATCACTACACCATCTACCAATTCCCAAAACAGCTTTAAATTCGATGCACCTTTGAAGCCTCAACACCCAAAATATCTTAAACCCAGTAAACTAGGGTTCTAAACCTTCAATCCCAAATTTTAACACCAAAACCAAATTTCAACTCAATTAAATAATTTTCCCACAATCTTAGATGGATATACCATCTTCATAAATAAATTCAATCAAAACAAATGCCAACATCCACTGTGTTTATCAAATATGTATAATACTGTAAATTGAAAGCTGTTCTTTGTTTACAGTACTATAAGTAGTAATTTTTGATTTAAAATTCATGCATTCACTTATTGTTTCAATTTATAAGTCTGACATAATAAAGCATAATGTTTGAATTTTTTTTCTTTTTCCCTTATATTAATGTTTACTCTGTTATCAAGTTTCAGGCAATTCAAATTTATTTAACCTATATAAAACGTTTTATCTTTACTTTATCATGAACCAAATATGTTTCATTCAAATTTAATTTCATAACAACACCTAAATCAAAAGAAAATTATTCAATGGGTATACAGTCAATACCCTGATGAAACAGACATGCATCACATTCAAATATAAATGCTCAACAAAACATATATCACCAGTAGACTATTCATAGTAATTTCATATAGGTTCATTTTCTAATTTATAAGCATGCACAACCTTACTATTTAAATAAAATTAAACCGAGTTACTCACAGTTTCTACCAAAAATGCAGAGCCCATTTAATTTGCAGGTTCTAGATTTGAAAATTATGAAATGCAGGCTTCTAATGCTTTGAAATGCAGACCCCTTCTTGCTTCCAAATGCAAAGAAAAGTCTTAATTTATTCATGATTCTTTCAGTTTTTAAACATGCAGGCTTCAAATTTTTGCATGCAGGCCTCTAGATAAAAATTGAAATGCAGAGCTTTTGTTTTCAGATGCAAAGAAATGCAGGTTCTTTTGCTTTCATGTTGATGCAGGTTTGTACATGTTGAAGGATGCAGATTTGCATTTTGAGGAGTTTGAATGAAAATGTTTACAGGTTTGGAATTTGAAATGCATTTGATTTTGCATGTTACAGATTGAAGATGGTTTCAGTTTTGTATGAGGAGTGATTTCTGATTTTTCTTGAAAAAAATGAAATGAAGATTGTTTTTAAGGTGAATGGTTTCAGCTGAGAATATTTTTCTTGTTTTAGAATTGAAAAGTCAAAATGAACCAAGAAAAATGAGAGGAGAAAAGAATAAGGGTTTATATAGATTTGAATTAGGATTTAATAAAAATAAAATGGGATTATGACACTTGTAAATTACTTACTTATTCTCTCAACACATGTTAGTTTAAGTTTTAATATATGTACACTTGTATTCTTATGCTTACATATGTATTCATATATTAACTAGTGTTTAATTAAAGTTAATAGAGTATTAAGCCTAGTTAATTAGTTCTTATACATAGTTATGTATTTTAAAACAAATTTTAAAAGAATAAAGCAAGTATTATAACAATATACAAGTAATTCATTTGAAAAGAAACTTTTAAATAGTTAAAATGAATTTATAAAAGAATTTGTAACTTAATAACTACATGCTTCATATTTTAAATTGTATTTTAAATTTCAAATTAAATTTACCAATCAAAATTATCAATTAATAATTTTAAAAAGAATAACACAAATATTTTATAACTTATTTAATATACAAACTTAAATTAAAATGAATTTTTAAACCAATAAAACATTTATCCTACATATTTAAAATCATATAGTATTTAATTAAATATTTTTGAAAAGCTTAAATCCAAAATAAATCACAATTTTTATTTTTAAAACATTAAAATTACGCTATACTAATTTAACTTAAAACAACTTGTCTATATAAATATACATATAGAAAATAATTTATTAACTTATAAAAAAATAATTTCACAAATTAATTATCTAAATAAAGAAGATTATTAAATCAAATCAAATTTATTAACAAAATTGTCAATTCAATATAAATTTAAAACTCAGATTATTAACTTTATATTGTCCAAAATTCCGGGATATTACAGCTTTAATTAGTGGAATAGAGTGAATGTAGATTTAATAAGAAATTAATGAATTAATAGGTCAGGCAATGAGTTCTAACCCAAACCATTTACTCTTATACCCTTAATATACATATACATATACATGCACATATACATACATAGATAAGTATATACTATACATATATACACACAGATATACATACATACATACATATATATATATATATATATATATATATATATATATATATATCTTCCCATTAAAGGTACTTACATTCATCGAATTCGACTATTAATTAAAAGAATAAAATGAAATGCTTAATTAAGGGATTTTGTATTAAGGGAAAATAATTAATATGATTAGATAATGAGATATTAGTCAAACAATAACACTTACCCTTAATGTAAGTAATTACCCTTGGACGTGAATAAGGAAATATGGAACTGCATATACATTTCCATATTCTCATTCAAGGGTAATTATGTTCATTAAATTCGACTATTAATGAAATGAATAAAACATGGAATATCTTAATGAAGGAATTTTATATTAAGGAAAAGAAATAAATAGGATTAGGCTAGGAGATTATTATTCCAAGCCTAAATTAGCAGATCTTATACCCCTAGAATATGTATATACCCGTCATCTCATCCATTATGTTTGCATGCATGTGTGATGTATGTATGTGTTTGTATATGTGTGAGTGTTATAGGTATAAGAGTTGATGGTTTGAGCTAGAACTCATTGCTTAACCTATTAATTCATTAGTTTCCCATCGCATTAAAATTCACTATATTCCAACAATTAAAGTAACTTAGCAAAAACAACGCTTAAATAAAATTTCATTTCACTTCAATATGTTTAATTGCCCGACATTTAAATTTTGTTTAGCCATCAAAATTTCGTTTATTATTTTAATAAAGTTATTAATTGACTAACAACTTTTACATTTTAAAATTAAGTTAATTATTTAGTTAATTTGTAAACTATAATATTATCATATTTGTTCAACACCAAATTATGGGATGTTACAATACCTTAACAAAATTTAAATTTATTGACTTATCTTATGATTATTGTTTTTATGCATACTAAACACACTCGAATGGTCCACGGTCATATTTTTAAAATACGAAACAACACAATGCCGAGCTTGATGTTCATGAGCTGCTAGAACTCTTATTGTATAACTTACCGAATTTGTGTCACGTAGGACACAACTCACAAGGGAAAAGTTGGACGTCTCATCGCTATAAACACTAAGCAACAATAAGGATGTGTCATCTAAAACTAGTCATTTTTTACCATCTCACCAACATATTTTTTACTGCGGTTGGTAGCTCTTAAAAATATGAATAGCAGGACCGATCATATTGACTAGGTCCACCACTTATTTAACCCACTTTTGCAATCAATATTTTGAACCCATATATTTTTAGAGTTGATGCACTTGTGCATTATTTCTCCTAGTCCTCAGGCTTTAACTTGTCCATGTAATTCATCTATGAAAAATACATCTTGTTCAAACTTGAGTTTCTCCACGTAATTCCTCTATTAATATAATACTTAATGAGTTTGAATTGACCCTTGAATAAATGAAGCACATGATTGTGTTATGGGTGCAGGTAAGGGAAAGTAATTATGACTGCTTATGGAAATCATAGATCAAATTCTGATGGCGAGATTAAAACATCCATACACAAATTAATTTAGTTCCAATATGGCTTTGACATGCAATCTGGAACTCCAATTGCCAATTCAAAATCCACTAACGCTAACATTGGACAACCATAGTAAATTCCAAATACATGTAATAGACATATCAAATGTCAGTAATTGTATTTTATTCACAGAAACCACCATGCAAAGTCATAAGAAATGGAAAAATAACATACTAAAATATTCTAAATATAGTTTGAAACAAATACAAAATTATCGTTTGTGATTTACCAGTCGCTACAAATCCAGAATTACTATAATAAAGTGCATACCATGAAAAAATTTCTTGCTGGATCTTTTGATCAAAGAGTGCATCACATTATTAAAGTCCTCTGTAAGGTAGTCTTGGATAACATATTCCCATTTAAACGCTTTTTGTATTTCGATAATCATAACTGTAACTTCAATATATGACCTACTTCTTAGAAGGTCTCGTTCTGCAGCCATCTCTCTCATTCACACCTTCAATTCTTTAACTTTGATCCCGAGCTTGTTAATCTCTTTGTTTGATGTAGTTACAGAACACTTGATTTTCGTCAACACAAAATCTAGAAATAGAACTAGAGATGTTGCTAATACGTCTCCCATTGAATTTGTCATCTCCAAAATTCAGTAGAGGCATTACCACGACTCTACCAAGATATTCAATAAATTGTAACCATATAGTTACCTGAAATAACTGAATATATATTACATTAAAATAATGATATAAATTGAAATTCAATAATTAATATGACCTTTTCCAAGTAATTCTTGCTCGCACTAGAAGCTTTATGGCTTAAGTGCAATTATATTGAATACCTTGTAACAGATTTTGTTTTTTGTTATCATTCCTTAATGATCCATAGTTTTGATTTTTGACGTTTGGACATAGATTAAGGCATTAAACCATAAATTCTAAAAAAGATGGTTTTTGCATAACTACAACAAAATAACCATATTACAAACTTTCATTTACAGCTAACAAAAGTTGGCAGTTGTTATTGGTATTTTTTAGCAACTATTTTATTTCAGTAGTTGTAATAGTTATTTTGTAACAACTATTTTATTTCAGCAGTTGTAATAATGACACTTATAACAACCATATTTGTATAGCAGTTGTATTATTTACTTATAACAACTGTTTTCAACAGTTAAAACAAATATTATATTTCTATCACATGTGGGGCTTTCAATTTCCCTCCATTCATTTCTTCGGCCGTCCAAACCTGTAGAAAAAATACATCGCTCGTTTTCTTCTTCTCAAGACCTAAACGCCGCAATAAATCTAAACCAGCAAAAAAAATTGTTTTCCCTCAACGTAATAATTTAGTCACAGATCCCAAAAGCCCTAAATCATCGTCGTCGTCGATCGCAAGCCGCCCTATCGCTCCTAGCTAGATCGCTCATGCTCGCCGCTTGTACGCGCTCGTGATATCACTCATAGGTTTGATCTCTTTCATTATTTTCTAATCTGTTGATTTTAATTTCATTTTTCTGGGTTGATTAACTTGATTAGTATTAATTTATTTCACTAAGATGAAACCGGTCTGCCTACAGTTGGTTATACAGTTGATTAATTTTATTTGTATGCTATTTTCAAATATCCTGAATCTAGGCTTAAAGATGTTTTAATATAATTAGTTTATTATATAGCTTTCAAACTAATTAGTGTAAACTTCTCGGCTAAGGAGTCCTCCAAATTCAGGAAAGGTTTTCTTCTCTTTTTTTTGATTCAACCTATCGCATGTAATAGAGAAAATGGATTTTTTGGTTTTTGACATGATCAGTGATTTAATGAATTTTTTTATAAAATTTGAAGTAGTATATGCAAACAGAAGTGCTCTGAGAATGAGAATGTGGTGGTGTTTGTGAAAATGGATTGTACAATATGTTTGCTTTGGTATTTATGGGAACAATGGAGCACGTTTTTTTGCTTTACTTTATTAAATGAAAAAATAGGAAGTGATAAAATAAACACGTTTTTTTTAAGAGAGGGTGAGAAAGTCATATTAAAAGCAGCTAATATCAAGTTGTTGTCAAAACCAAAATAGCTTGATGCTGTTGAGCATGTCCTATTTAATATGTTTATGGCTCTCACTTAACTTTGACTGCAAAAACCAATCCTGTTTTGTACATGAATAACATATTTTTGCTGTTGAGATCTGATATTCATATATTGCTATATCTTATCCTTGATTCCAATGTTTTGTTGGCTAAATTATTAAATTTTATTATGGAATATAGATTGTTTAATTGTACTTCAAATATGCATTGCAATGTAGCAATAACGTTGGGCTCTTAATGCAAATATAAAAACTGTTATAAAATAACTAAATTGCACCATCTTGAGTAAATCACAGAGCAAGTGTGCGTTGCCGCTTAAATTGCACCAGTTTGGATGACACACACATACATATACATCTATGTATGTATATATGTATATCTATGTGTAAATTATGTTATCTTTTTCATATGTCTAAAATATGTGGGACAAAGATGTTTTTCTTGAAAGAGTTTTTAGTTGACGAAGGTTCTTAGTAACTTAGTTTATTAATAACTTATTACAAAGAGGTGGTTTGAATCTCGTCAAAATAAAGTGAAATGTTTGTCCGTCTATAAAGCTATTGTGCTTTAGTACACAACTTAGAATATATTTTGCTAGATTGTTAACATCCGCAAATTTACACGTATAATAGTAAATCGTAAATTCAACATAGAAGTGTAAAAATCCATCGATCTCATTTTACAAGAAAAAAAGTTGTACAAATCAAGATGCATCGAATTATGGCCATTTATTGTCATAGTTGGTGCCAGAGTTGATCATAGAAGGAGCACATTGTGGAGTTGTCTTGGCTGATGATGAGGGCATATTAGCAGTAGAATGTTAATACCAATATTGCTAGAGAATTCTCCTTTGCATCTACGTGGAACCCAGATGGAATCACATTTGTAACAGGCAATCGAGACAAAACATGTTGTGTAACGACCCAATATTTTCAACCATTCGCATCCGCACATTGTCGGACTTGAATTGTTCAAAATACTGCGTTGTAGAATAAATTTGGCAAAACTCAGAATATACAATAAATAGATCACAGAATCACATACACAGATATCAGAATCTCGCAGCGGAAATTAAAAATTTAGTGGTTCATGAAGCCACTGATATAACTTCAACAAAACAGAACTTACATTGTCTATAATCCTCAATACAAATTTTAAGACATAAATAGAGATAGAGTCTTCAAAGTCTTGAATTCCAGAAAAGATAAAGGCTGAAACAACTTCCAGCAACGCGAATGATCTACTGAGTGTCCTAGCTACGGAGAAGAAATTGAAGCTGCAACTCAGGCTGACCCGAGCGAAAAATAAAACATAACACTCGAGTCAGGACATACATACTTATATAATGTAAGCTAATTCAAGTGTACTGTAATATAGAGCAAGTAACTTAAAGGATGCTTGGGACCGCCCATCCTCTAAGGATCCGTCAAACTATTTACTATGTAGTATATTGCGCTATTATAATAGTGTCTATTTATAAAATAAACATACTTTTAAATAGCATTAAGGCTTTACATTTTCCACCTTAACACGTAATAGTCCCAGTAGTCCATCCAATATCATAGCTCCTCCTGATCGGGAAGCAACTAGAGGATACCACACGGGCTACGGGAGAAATCTAAACTCGTACAAGGCTCGGTATGGTAGATGACACGGCACAACTAGGCAATGCCAGGGTAGATATACCAATTGCTATCCAGGCTGGTGGAAACGCGTAGCCGCAGTTACCGCCCACCTCGGACTAACTCCCCAAAATCAAAATATAGAGGTGGCCACCGAATCAATCCAAAATCATAGTATAATATCGAAGAGGAGCGTCCGATCAGAGGAATGACCTCATTGGCCTGGAATTGCTCCTGTTTTAGCCACCTTATGCCAACTCACGGGAGTCGGGTCCACGTATTTACCTTACAGGAAACGCCACCACCGACCTACTTCATTCTGGAATCTCCACCGCGTACACGGTTGGTCAAAGTGGTTTTCGGTATCGACAGAGAGTATGTCCATATCCGATCCCGGTCTCTTTGCCAACCCATCGTTATTATAACCCGTGGTCATTTAAAAACAATTTATACTTTAAAACCAGTATAAACATTTCCATTTCAAAACTATAAATACGATATCATTTAAAACCCAAAACAACATGATATCGTTATATTCAAATATAATTCTTTTCCAAAACCATACTGCTTAAAATTTATAATATCTGGAAACCAAATATTTGAATTATACCTTTAAACCATAATATATTGGAAATTTTTCTTTAAAAAAAAACATAACTCCCAAAACACAAATGGTTTGGATATAAATGGTTTAACTTTATGGTTACTTTGTAAAGAAGATAATTTACATAGCTTTACAAATATATTTCTTTATTTTAAACCATAATTTAAATATCACTTCATGTTCCCAAGACCATTTCAATTCCTATATATATATCCAATTGGAGTATTAATATTCAAAACTAAGGTTGGATATTTTTTCTTTCAACAAATTAGTGTTTATTATTTCGTCTTGAATATTCCCATAAATTCCACAGATAAAACTCCAAAATTATGCCATTAAATAATTTCAAAATTTACTTAACACTAGAATGTTCATCTTAAATTTATTAAGAAAAATCCAGTTATAAATCTCATATCTTAAAGGTCTCCAAAACTTAAACATAAATATAATTTATCAAATTCCTTAAATTTCAAAACAATCAAATTCCAGATTCTATAGCACTTAGGAAATGCTACCTAAAGTTACGGGTAAAACTAGTCCAATTTCAAAAGACAGCATTTAAATGCTTTAGTAGATTGTTTAACTTAATAAATATTTCCAAATATAACTTATATATATATTTCTTAACTGAAATCTTATCCTTTCAAAAATCCAGAATTTCCAAAATAAGTTATATTCCAAAATTTTATTCAAATATTTATTTATTTATTTATTAACATTTATAACTCATTCAAAATCAATATAAAATCCTTTAAAGATATTAAATCAAATATTTAACTTCCAAAATAATTTTAAATATTTCAGAAAATATTATAAGGACCACGGGCCTGTATATAGTTCTCTAGCCTAGGTCAAGTGATACGGATTTATATCATTTCAACCCGTAATTTACAAAACCCCGGGTTCTATCATTTCAAACCCGCAATCCCAAGTTATCAGTTAAGCAGTTAACAGACTAGTTTAACAATAATCATTATTTCAGCCCATAACAATCCAACTTTAACAGGGAACTTGCAGTGGTGATTTAAGCAGTAAATAACAATTAATAATATAACTGCAGAAATAATATAACAGATAATACTGATGAGGTGTCAATTTAAATGGGGTCCATCATTCTATATTACATTACAGACAGATAATAGTGAAATACAATTTTACACATACACTTGCAATAATTTACCAAAATATAAATACGTATGTCTGGTGAGAAATACTCACCTGAAAGCTGCAGAAATTTTGATTCAAGCGAAAATGAAAAATCCACCAAAAAAAAAGAAACGCACAGAGGGTAGCGATCAAATTTCCCTGGATGTCACGTCTAGATTCAAATCTATAACAAGATCCGAATACGTGACTTTTAAAATTTATGGTCAACGCAAATATTTGAAACAATTGGAACGAATAGAGTCAAAGAAATTTGGCACGATACGCTCGACCACTACACCACCCTACTTGACGAACAACTCGGCCCAAAATAAAATCTTTTTTTTTTCTACCTTTTATATATATACTCTATTATTTAATTAAACAAAACGCACAACCACCACATTACTAAACTTCAACTGGAAGTATGCATAAGGTCACGGCCCAAGCCTATATCAACTAAGAATGTACGCTCACTGTAACCCAAAGAAATGCAAATACTTCACTCCCTTAATTTTTTCCCTTCACGCAAAAACACACTGCCTATTTCCTACTAGATTTGCGTGTACACATGCAAAAGTTTTCACCCAGCCTATACTACAAACTAATGCATGGATAGTACATTATTTGATCTGCACGTTACTTCCTTTATAAAATTTTATTATATCATTTCTAAATTATAAATATTCTTTTTTTTTTTTTATATGTGTAACGACCTGTCATTTTCGTTAATTAAATTTGTCATTTTAATAAGATTTACGCAAATTTACTTTAGAAGAAATAAAGATTTTAAAATTAATAATGAAGCAAACGTTGAGAAGGAAATGAAACCATGGGAATATAAGGCTAAGTATTTACAGTTGAAACAAAATGACGAATAAATTGAAGTGATGTAAATTGTTATATTAGGCTAAGAGTTGCATATAAGAGAACAAAGGTAAGTAGTGAATTTAGTTAATGAATTAATAATATTAAATAGTAAATTAAATTAAATCAATGTCCGGTACAAATTGAAATATTGTTTGGAATGAAAGCTTATAAATTGTAAGCATTTAATTCAGTGTGTGTGTTTTTTTTTTGTTTTTTTTTTTATTTTTTTTATAAATATATATATCACATGCACAATTCGCCCAATCTTTCGACTAAATGCATGGATCTTTTTTAATAGATGCTTGCACACACACTATATGGTCTGAACTATATTTATGTTAAAAATATGCAGGCACTGCTTCCTATATGATATGCATTTAGTACGGGTAAATTATCTAATATATGCAAAAAGGCAAAGCTTCTCACTGATACACGCATGTACAGGTACCCTCAAATCTCTCCTCTCCCTCTTCCCTTCCTCTCCTTCCTCTGTTTTACATATATATTTCTTTCTTCTTTTTTTTTTCTTTTTTTTTTTTTTTTTTTTTTTTCAATGAACATTATTGACTTTCTATTTTGTTTGACCCAAAACTAAGTATGATATATACAATGAATAACCCATTTTTCCGTAGTGATAGTACGCGTAAACTTTAAGCTAGCATTAAATTAAATCTGGGTCAACTACACCATCTCTTTGCACACACATATTAGATTTCTACAGATGTGATGACTCATAAATTTCCAAAGTTTGTCAACTAGATCGGGTGAAGTAGATGGGTTGGAGTGGCCGAGCATATCAAATGAGAACAAAAAAAAAAACTGAGGAAAGGAAAAACTGGAAGGAAAAGAAAGAGAAAACAATAAGACAATTACCTGATGCTTCGAACGAAATTGCCAGAGGAAAAATTTGCAATGCTTTGAAGAGTGGTGAGTTTTTTTTTCTTTTTTTTTTTGAGATGTGGATCTCTGGCATATTTATACACGAATTTGTGAAACGGCAAGGCAGTGATCAAGGGATGTGGCGTGATTAACTCATTTCAGTTTTGCAAAAGGATAAAAAAAATTTTTCCAACGTATAAAGTTTGATCAGTATTCGAAAATTTGTAAACAAAAAGGCAGAGAAAATGGCAGCTTGGATTATGGGAAATAAATGACTTGCGTGATACATGGTTTGATTTATAAAGTTTGTACGTTACTTAAGGGGAATATTGATCAAAGGAAGGGCAAGCGTGATGTTTGGTAAAGCTGATGACAACAGAGGGTAAGAGGAATAAGCAAAAATGCGAACGTTACATATATACAAATGCACTAATGTTGCTCACGTGTGATCCATTTTATTTTAGCTAAAATCTTGATTTTAGTTTGATACCCATAAATGAAAAGGTGAATATTTATGTAAGCTTTAGGCAAAGAACGTATACCATTTATTAAAAGAAATCAAACGGTCCTTTAAAACAAAATAACGTCCGTCTTAAAATCACTGACTGGTATTTTTCTCCATAAAGATATTTAAATACGATTTTTTTACTTTATATGCGTGATTATAGGAACGAAAAAAATTTTATCTTGCAAAATAAAGGCAGTGGAAACAGAGAGATATAAATAGGAATGTGAGAATTTGAAAAGATAGGCAAGGTTAAATTGAATGCATGAGTTGATTTTTAGGCAATCAAATATATTAGTCCATTTAGGTTGCGTGAATAAATGAATACAGTGACATGCTCAAGAAACAAATGGTAAGAGGCAAATGTCAAAAATGTTAAAAGAATAAAATTTTGTGTCACGCGCAAAGGAAGGCAAAATTGATTTTCTTTCAAATGATATATGCGTGATTGTAGATTTAGGCAGATAAGGTTTCGTGATCAGAGGAATGGCAAAATATGAACCGTTCCAATTATATGAGAATTGATATATTATTTTTTTTAGTTTGATTTAATTAAATGACGGCTAGAATTTTTCAAAGCTTTTGGAAATGGAAACGTATATACACATTTTATTTAAAACCAAACTGTCAGTTACAACCAAAAGTAACGTTCGTCTTAAAAATCACTAACTGATGTTTTAATACATAAAGGTGTTTATATATGATTTTAAAAGTACGTCAAACTGACGTAATACAAAACATCAAACATATATATATAAAATAACGTTTTAAATTTTACACGTTTTATTACATTACTTACCATAAATTTTACGCGTCCTTTTAAACGCGATATTTAACAGTTTATAAATACACTAAATCCTTCAAAAATAATACTTAACTAAAATTTAAATTGGTTTACATTCTTCATATTTTATATATATATATATATACACGGTACTTATTCCCTAGATTTACGCGCCCTTTTTAACGCGTGATTACCCAGTTCATTTATACATAAAAAAAATTCGAAATTCTGACCGTGTTGAGACTCGAACTCGTGACCTGTCGTGAATAGCCCAGATGTCTTAACCACCTAAGCTATAAATGTTTTCTTAATTAAAACTTGATTTTTTCAGAGATCTTATTAGTTAGTCCTAATTTTTTTTTTCATATTTTGTTTTAATCACTTTAAATAAACCCCAAAGTTTTTTTTTCAAAAAAAAAAAAATACAAGTGAAAAATACTTGTAAAAAAAATTGGGCTGTTACACTCTCCCCCACTTAAGAACTTTTCGTCCTCGAAAAGGAACAAAAGAAAAGAAACAAAGGAAGATAAGCTAGATAAACAAGAACTTTAAACGAATAGTTCCGGATTTGAAGCACGAAGAAGATCTTCTAGAATCGGTTTTACTCTTTTCAGTTCGACCGTCGGTCTATGGGTGGTAAGCGGTGCTCAGTCCCCGATGAGTAACAAAGATTTTTAAAAATTATAGAAAAGATTTCTAAATAGACTGGTATAAGCAATAGCCTCTTCATTCTGTAGCAGATAGGGAAACCAAGGACACTTAAAGATAGTTTGAAAACAAATAAGATAATAAATTTGCAATCATAATGCTTTGAAATCATTAAATTTATAAATATTATCATTTGGAAATCATGCTACTAAAATCATAATACCTTTAAAATAATCTTCATTTATACCTTTTAAATTCAATGCCAAACAATATTCATTTCAAGGTTGAAATATTCCTAAGTTCATTTATAAAAAAAATTTCCAAAACATTTTATTTTTAGAAACAGCAGCACTCATAATATGCTATAGTAGATATAATAGTATTCCTAATCAGTTTATTATGTACTTAACTCTGAATTTTAACAAATAACCTAACACTTTATTAAAAATACTTATCTTATAAATAAGATATTCCTTCAATAAGTTACCCTTGAATTTCCATTTGAAAACCAATTCTCAATTATCAAAATTTAGTGATATTAGAATACGTCTTAACTATTTATTTAGACATCAATTAAACTATGATTTGAAGATATATAATCCTTACTCCAAAAATATCCCTTTCAAATATATTTTCCTTATTCAAAGATACCTTGTTTATTACACAAACATATTCATTTCAGGAAATAACCTTTTATTAAAATCTCTTGGTTAGATTTACGGATCCATATTAAATTAATTTGATTATTAAGACATTTGAATAAAATTCCTTAAATTCCTTTTCCTTATTTATCCCCATTAATCTTTTATAACTAAAATTTAAGTGTATAATATTTATTATAACCACTCATAAAATCCTTTTATATTGTATATTATCCAATTACATGTTAACTTTTGAAAATCAAGGTAAGTTATATTAAATGAAATTGGGTGTTATACAAATAAAACTTTCAATTTAATTATCTCCAATTGGAACCTTTTTATTCAAATTTTTGTTATTATATTTATTTTCCTTCCTCAAGATAACTTTAAGAATTAAATTCCTGATTCCCTTCAAACCATTTAGAGATAACTAAATATATATACCTAATATGTCAAATCAAATTTAAATTATATATCTATATATATTAAGTCATACTTTAGAAATTCAAATCAATTAAAATCTCAAGGAAACACTGTAGCCAGACTACAGAATGGTCTTTTCACTTCGAAACTCGAAAATGAATGTCGATGATGCTGCAGTCATCACCGAAATTATTTTCCAGTGACAAAGAGAAAAGCACTAATTTTAAAATTTCTTTGGAAACAAATTTCTATACAAAAATACTTATTACATCCTTTTAAAATTTAAACACAAGGTTTGAAATCATCAGAAATTTAATTCTCAAGTTTTAGTTTTAAATTCATTTCTGTTTCCAAATTAATTTATAACCATTGTTTTATATTCACTTATTTATTAGACAAACACATGGCTTACAACACCATAAATAAAATCAAAACTATTATCTCTTGACAACTAGTTAAATTAATTATAAAATTTTGAAAATTATACTCATATATATAATATTAGATTTTAATTTCAAATATAGGAATAAACTTCTCAAACCAGGATAGAGACTCAAATTTGATGAACTCAAATCAAATAAAATTCAAGATAAATTGAAATCAGAAGATCAGAATAAGGAAACTGGGTAAGTCTATATAAGTCGCGGACAACCTTGACCTAGTCATCCGTGACTTAAAGAGCCATATCGATGTGGTTGGGGTAAATCTACATTTGATCCGAAGAGATAGAATTTGGAATAACCAAAGATACTAGCATATAAACCGAGGATAAATATAAATCTCCGGTGAATCAATGCTAATGGTAAAGGAGTTTCACCCCTTTATTAGAATAATGGCGAGACCGCCAATTTGCAATAAAGATCATCCGAAGTGGAGTTATGAGATACTCCAGAATCTAAAGCAGATGAAAAAGTGAGGGATACGAATGAGCTTTGGAACCGTAGGGAATGTTCCAAAATTCGAAAAGAGAGTGGTTCAATCTCGAATGAACGTGATTCTGTAAATCAAATTTACCATACATTCTAAGTTTTGCCTAGAACCTGGCTCTGATACCAAATGTAACGACCCAATATTTTCAACCATTCGCATCCGCACATTGTCGGACTTGAATTGTTCAAAATACTGCGTTGTAGAATAAATTTGGCAAAACTCAGAATATACAATAAATAGATCACAGAATCACATACACAGATATCAGAATCTCGCAGCGGAAATTAAAAATTTAGTGGTTCATGAAGCCACTGATATAACTTCAACAAAACAGAACTTACATTGTCTATAATCCTCAATACAAATTTTAAGACATAAATAGAGATAGAGTCTTCAAAGTCTTGAATTCCAGAAAAGATAAAGGCTGAAACAACTTCCAGCAGCGCGAATGATCTACTGAGTGTCCTAGCTACGGAGAAGAAATTGAAGCTGCAACTCAGGCTGACCCGAGCGAAAAATAAAACATAACACTCGAGTCAGGACATACATACTTATATAATGTAAGCTAATTCAAGTGTACTGTAATATAGAGCAAGTAACTTAAAGGATGCTTGGGACCGCCCATCCTCTAAGGATCCGTCAAACTATTTACTATGTAGTATATTGCGCTATTATAATAGTGTCTATTTATAAAATAAACATACTTTTAAATAGCATTAAGGCTTTACATTTTCCACCTTAACACGTAATAGTCCCAGTAGTCCATCCAATATCATAGCTCCTCCTGATCGGGAAGCAACTAGAGGATACCACACGGGCTACGGGAGAAATCTAAACTCGTACAAGGCTCGGTATGGTAGATGACACGGCACAACTAGGCAATGCCAGGGTAGATATACCAATTGCTATCCAGGCTGGTGGAAACGCGTAGCCGCAGTTACCGCCCACCTCGGACTAACTCCCCAAAATCAAAATATAGAGGTGGCCACCGAATCAATCCAAAATCATAGTATAATATCGAAGAGGAGCGTCCGATCAGAGGAATGACCTCATTGGCCTGGAATTGCTCCTGTTTTAGCCACCTTATGCCAACTCACGGGAGTCGGGTCCACGTATTTACCTTACAGGAAACGCCACCACCGACCTACTTCATTCTGGAATCTCCACCGCGTACACGGTTGGTCAAAGTGGTTTTCGGTATCGACAGAGAGTATGTCCATATCCGATCCCGGTCTCTTTGCCAACCCATCGTTATTATAACCCGTGGTCATTTAAAAACAATTTATACTTTAAAACCAGTATAAACATTTCCATTTCAAAACTATAAATACGATATCATTTAAAACCCAAAACAACATGATATCGTTATATTCAAATATAATTCTTTTCCAAAACCATACTGCTTAAAATTTATAATATCTGGAAACCAAATATTTGAATTATACCTTTAAACCATAATATATTGGAAATTTTTCTTTAAAAAAAAACATAACTCCCAAAACACAAATGGTTTGGATATAAATGGTTTAACTTTATGGTTACTTTGTAAAGAAGATAATTTACATAGCTTTACAAATATATTTCTTTATTTTAAACCATAATTTAAATATCACTTCATGTTCCCAAGACCATTTCAATTCCTATATATATATCCAATTGGAGTATTAATATTCAAAACTAAGGTTGGATATTTTTTCTTTCAACAAATTAGTGTTTATTATTTCGTCTTGAATATTCCCATAAATTCCACAGATAAAACTCCAAAATTATGCCATTAAATAATTTCAAAATTTACTTAACACTAGAATGTTCATCTTAAATTTATTAAGAAAAATCCAGTTATAAATCTCATATCTTAAAGGTCTCCAAAACTTAAACATAAATATAATTTATCAAATTCCTTAAATTTCAAAACAATCAAATTCCAGATTCTATAGCACTTAGGAAATGCTACCTAAAGTTACGGGTAAAACTAGTCCAATTTCAAAAGACAGCATTTAAATGCTTTAGTAGATTGTTTAACTTAATAAATATTTCCAAATATAACTTATATATATATTTCTTAACTGAAATCTTATCCTTTCAAAAATCCAGAATTTCCAAAATAAGTTATATTCCAAAATTTTATTCAAATATTTATTTATTTATTTATTAACATTTATAACTCATTCAAAATCAATATAAAATCCTTTAAAGATATTAAATCAAATATTTAACTTCCAAAATAATTTTAAATATTTCAGAAAATATTATAAGGACCACGGGCCTGTATATAGTTCTCTAGCCTAGGTCAAGTGATACGGATTTATATCATTTCAACCCGTAATTTACAAAACCCCGGGTTCTATCATTTCAAACCTGCAATCCCAAGTTATCAGTTAAGCAGTTAACAGACTAGTTTAACAATAATCATTATTTCAGCCCATAACAATCCAACTTTAACAGGGAACTTGCAGTGGTGATTTAAGCAGTAAATAACAATTAATAATATAACTGCAGAAATAATATAACAGATAATACTGATGAGGTGTCAATTTAAATGGGGTCCATCATTCTATATTACATTACAGACAGATAATAGTGAAATACAATTTTACACATACACTTGCAATAATTTACCAAAATATAAATACGTATGTCTGGTGAGAAATACTCACCTGAAAGCTGCAGAAATTTTGATTCAAGCGAAAATGAAAAATCCACCAAAAAAAAAGAAACGCACAGAGGGTAGCGATCAAATTTCCCTGGATGTCACGTCTAGATTCAAATCTATAACAAGATCCGAATACGTGACTTTTAAAATTTATGGTCAACGCAAATATTTGAAACAATTGGAACGAATAGAGTCAAAGAAATTTGGCACGATACGCTCGACCACTACACCACCCTACTTGACGAACAACTCGGCCCAAAATAAAATCTTTTTTTTTTCTACCTTTTATATATATACTCTATTATTTAATTAAACAAAACGCACAACCACCACATTACTAAACTTCAACTGGAAGTATGCATAAGGTCACGGCCCAAGCCTATATCAACTAAGAATGTACGCTCACTGTAACCCAAAGAAATGCAAATACTTCACTCCCTTAATTTTTTCCCTTCACGCAAAAACACACTGCCTATTTCCTACTAGATTTGCGTGTACACATGCAAAAGTTTTCACCCAGCCTATACTACAAACTAATGCATGGATAGTACATTATTTGATCTGCACGTTACTTCCTTTATAAAATTTTATTATATCATTTCTAAATTATAAATATTCTTTTTTTTTTTTTTATATGTGTAACGACCTGTCATTTTCGTTAATTAAATTTGTCATTTTAATAAGATTTACGCAAATTTACTTTAGAAGAAATAAAGATTTTAAAATTAATAATGAAGCAAACGTTGAGAAGGAAATGAAACCATGGGAATATAAGGCTAAGTATTTACAGTTGAAACAAAATGACGAATAAATTGAAGTGATGTAAATTGTTATATTAGGCTAAGAGTTGCATATAAGAGAACAAAGGTAAGTAGTGAATTTAGTTAATGAATTAATAATATTAAATAGTAAATTAAATTAAATCAATGTCCGGTACAAATTGAAATATTGTTTGGAATGAAAGCTTATAAATTGTAAGCATTTAATTCAGTGTGTGTGTTTTTTTTTTGTTTTTTTTTTTATTTTTTTTATAAATATATATATCACATGCACAATTCGCCCAATCTTTCGACTAAATGCATGGATCTTTTTTAATAGATGCTTGCACACACACTATATGGTCTGAACTATATTTATGTTAAAAATATGCAGGCACTGCTTCCTATATGATATGCATTTAGTACGGGTAAATTATCTAATATATGCAAAAAGGCAAAGCTTCTCACTGATACACGCATGTACAGGTACCCTCAAATCTCTCCTCTCCCTCTTCCCTTCCTCTCCTTCCTCTGTTTTACATATATATTTCTTTCTTCTTTTTTTTTTTTTTTTTTTTTTTTTTTTCAATGAACATTATTGACTTTCTATTTTGTTTGACCCAAAACTAAGTATGATATATACAATGAATAACCCATTTTTCCGTAGTGATAGTACGCGTAAACTTTAAGCTAGCATTAAATTAAATCTGGGTCAACTACACCATCTCTTTGCACACACATATTAGATTTCTACAGATGTGATGACTCATAAATTTCCAAAGTTTGTCAACTAGATCGGGTGAAGTAGATGGGTTGGAGTGGCCGAGCATATCAAATGAGAACAAAAAAAAAACTGAGGAAAGGAAAAACTGGAAGGAAAAGAAAGAGAAAACAATAAGACAATTACCTGATGCTTCGAACGAAATTGCCAGAGGAAAAATTTGCAATGCTTTGAAGAGTGGTGAGTTTTTTTTTCTTTTTTTTTTTGAGATGTGGATCTCTGGCATATTTATACACGAATTTGTGAAACGGCAAGGCAGTGATCAAGGGATGTGGCGTGATTAACTCATTTCAGTTTTGCAAAAGGATAAAAAAAAATTTTCCAACGTATAAAGTTTGATCAGTATTCGAAAATTTGTAAACAAAAAGGCAGAGAAAATGGCAGCTTGGATTATGGGAAATAAATGACTTGCGTGATACATGGTTTGATTTATAAAGTTTGTACGTTACTTAAGGGGAATATTGATCAAAGGAAGGGCAAGCGTGATGTTTGGTAAAGCTGATGACAACAGAGGGTAAGAGGAATAAGCAAAAATGCGAACGTTACATATATACAAATGCACTAATGTTGCTCACGTGTGATCCATTTTATTTTAGCTAAAATCTTGATTTTAGTTTGATACCCATAAATGAAAAGGTGAATATTTATGTAAGCTTTAGGCAAAGAACGTATACCATTTATTAAAAGAAATCAAACGGTCCTTTAAAACAAAATAACGTCCGTCTTAAAATCACTGACTGGTATTTTTCTCCATAAAGATATTTAAATACGATTTTTTTACTTTATATGCGTGATTATAGGAACGAAAAAAATTTTATCTTGCAAAATAAAGGCAGTGGAAACAGAGAGATATAAATAGGAATGTGAGAATTTGAAAAGATAGGCAAGGTTAAATTGAATGCATGAGTTGATTTTTAGGCAATCAAATATATTAGTCCATTTAGGTTGCGTGAATAAATGAATACAGTGACATGCTCAAGAAACAAATGGTAAGAGGCAAATGTCAAAAATGTTAAAAGAATAAAATTTTGTGTCACGCGCAAAGGAAGGCAAAATTGATTTTCTTTCAAATGATATATGCGTGATTGTAGATTTAGGCAGATAAGGTTTCGTGATCAGAGGAATGGCAAAATATGAACCATTCCAATTATATGAGAATTGATATATTATTTTTTTTAGTTTGATTTAATTAAATGACGGCTAGAATTTTTCAAAGCTTTTGGAAATGGAAACGTATATACACATTTTATTTAAAACCAAACTGTCAGTTACAACCAAAAGTAACGTTCGTCTTAAAAATCACTAACTGATGTTTTAATACATAAAGGTGTTTATATATGATTTTAAAAGTACGTCAAACTGACGTAATACAAAACATCAAAAATATATATATAAAATAACGTTTTAAATTTTACACGTTTTATTACATTACTTACCATAAATTTTACGCGTCCTTTTAAACGCGATATTTAACAGTTTATAAATACACTAAATCCTTCAAAAATAATACTTAACTAAAATTTAAATTGGTTTACATTCTTCATATTTTATATATATATATATATACACGGTACTTATTCCCTAGATTTACGCGCCCTTTTTAACGCGTGATTACCCAGTTCATTTATACATAAAAAAAATTCGAAATTCTGACCGTGTTGAGACTCGAACTCGTGACCTGTCGTGAATAGCCCAGATGTCTTAACCACCTAAGCTATAAATGTTTTCTTAATTAAAACTTGATTTTTTCAGAGATCTTATTAGTTAGTCCTAATTTTTTTTTTCATATTTTGTTTTAATCACTTTAAATAAACCCCAAAGTTTTTTTTTCAAAAAAAAAAAAAATACAAGTGAAAAATACTTGTAAAAAAAATTGGGCTGTTACATGTTGGGTATGTGATATACATAACCTCTCCAAATCTTTAGTTGTATTAAGAGGAAACCTTGGGGCGATTCGGTCAGTTGGTTTTCAGCAGATGATATGTTCTTGGCAATGGCCGAACCTGCAGATTTTGTGCACGTATATGACGTGGGCAGTGGATATCGAAGGTGTAAGGAGTTCGATTTCTTTGGTGAAATTTTTGGTTTGACTTTTAGCCCTGATACCGAGGCTATTTTTGTCGGTGTATAAGATTGGACTTATGGAAGCCATTTACAGTACAATAGAAATAGGAACTCTTTATATTTGGACAGTTTGATTTGAATGAGTCTGAAATGTTGGTAAAATAAACTAAATTTATGTTTGAGAAGTGTGTTAGTGGACAATGCACTGATGAAGTGAAACTAAAGTCTAGACAAAACAGAAAAAAGAAAATTGAACTGTGTTGTGAGATTATAAATTAATGGTGGTAGTAAGCTATTATACATAATCGTTTCATATCAAGACAGTCTTATAATTAGTACGATTTTCTAACTCTTTACATATTATGATATTTTTTTCAGGTTGATTACTTAATAAAAGATGCTTGAACTTGTTGCAACCATGGGTAAAAATGAGCAACATCAAGCAGAGGTAAACATCTTCAACTTTGTATATTATGGCATTTTCATTATGTTAAGGACCATTGATTGTTGTACCTAAAAGCTTACAAGGTTTGATTATTAGCATTGATGAATGAGAGCCATTGGTCTAATCCTTTTGAAAAATTATTCTAATCATCTACATCTACCATAGAAACCTATATTTTATTGTAATATTATGGGGGTTAATGGCAATGCATAGGAGTTGACAGCTAAAGGTCTGTGGTCGTATATTATATTTTTCTACTAGTCATACATCTTTTGAGATAAATAAATGTTTCGGCAATCATTTTCTCCATCTGTAACACATCTAAAGTTACAAATGAAGTATTATATTTTTTTGAATCACTTTTCTCCTTCCTTTCACTTTAAAATACAAAGTTACAAACTCAGTCTAAGTTAAAATCAAACTAATTCACTTTATTTTAATAAACATTTTTTTCCAAATGACAGTCAATAATATTCCCTCAATTATGATCTTTTTTCCTTTTTCTTTTATTTTATTTTATTTTTGTTTTAAAATAAAAACAAAACGTAGCATTTTTATTTGTTGAAGCCAAGTAATATGTCTTAAATCCGATTCATCAACTGCCCATGCAATCTTCATTAATAGTTCCTATAGTCTAGAGTAAATACGAAAAATATTTATAGTTCAAGACTTATATATATTCATTTTGTATATACATAGCCATCTTATCTTAACTGAAGGCTGAAATTAATTTTAGAGTTTCATAACTTTCATACTAAACTAATTTGCAAATGCCAAAGCTCAGCTTGTTGCCATGTATAAATTCTAAACTAATTTTGGCCTAACTTTCGTACTCATTTTTTAAGTCAAGGGGATTCTTATCACCTAAAACACACACGTGCAACAATATATGCTGCGGATCACCATTACTATTTTCCAAAATAAACACTGCTAAACTTTTACAACTTCAAAAATTAAGAAAAAATTATAAAAATTATTATACATTCTCAAATTCAAGTATGTGGTTTACTGTGTCATTTAAAGTTTTTAGCATAAAGTAGGTTAGTAGCAGAGCTGCGGTGGGTAGCGTGCGTGTACAAAAGTTGGAATGCAGAAAGGATAATTTAGTTTTAGGTGAGTAAACACTAACACATTTATGTCTAAAAGTTATAATCCTTGAATTTTATATGCTTGTGTTGTGATGTTGGTTTTTGAACTTGTTATCCGTGCTACGTTTATGCCATCTTTAGCCTTGCGGCATAAGAAATCAAAAATGACAGCTACAATCTTTTTGCCTCATATTCAGCATGCCTCCGTCATTTGAAAGAAAAAATATTATGCCATCATCCTTATGCCAACTGACAAGTAGGATAGGCTATTAAGTTCAATTTGCTGCTTTTATTCTATGTTACATGTGTGTGATAGTTTCAAGCAGTGCAGGTGATATATATACTCATGTGTGTGTTGGTTGTTAATGACCACACTCTTCAAAAAATTTAGATATGACTAATCCAACTCATCTCATAGTTGTAAATACTGTTCCTATTAATTTTAATGATCCTTATATGTATGGTATTGTTTCTATCGTTGTTCATGCTGATATTTCAACCTTAATATATAATAACTGTGCATGCATTACATGTGTTGTGCTAGTACTACTTTAATAGCTTCCGATTCCTTGAACTCCTATTTGCAGTTGCATATCTTTTGAAAATTCATTTTATGTTACTATTCAGTACATGATACCTTTAAGGTCCAAAATCAATGATGTTCTAATGTTTAGTGTTTGATTTAGATCGAATACAAATGATGATAAAGGAACAGTAAGTTGTCATGCCTTGACATGAATATTATGGATGCACTACACCAAAACAGGCAAATTCTAACATTTATAAGTGTTACAAATAATTTCAGCAACAGTTTTTAAGTGTTACTAATGGACTATGAGGAATGGAACAGTCAAATTTGTAACACTTATAAGTGTTACAAACGTACGTCTTACTATCACTTATAAGTGTTGGTACCTAAATATACGGTAGCGCTTATAAGTGTTGGTAACGAAATATACAGTAACACTTATAAGTGTTGGTAACGAAATATACAGTAACACTTATAAGTGTCGGTACAGAAATATACGGTAACGCTTATAAGTGTTGGTAACAAAATATACGGTAACGCTTATAAGTGTTGGAAAATGATTATTTAGTAACACATATATATACCAAAACTTAAACGCAAAGTTTAAATATAAACACTTTGCAAATAATGGTTTCCATATTACAAATAATTCATCATACATATTCAATGCAAAGTTTAAACGCTCTGCAAATGTAGCATAATATATCATAAACGATTATTTACATATCTAAAATACCACAATGTCATATATTCAAAATATTATTACAACATAAGCTTTAAAAAAATTTCAAAATTGACTTAAAAGTTTAACTTACGGTTAACCTAACCAAACTCTAATGGTTTTGAATATTCTTCAACGTCCAATACAACAATCCAAAGCGTCCTTCAAGTTCCTGCATTTAATATAAACACTCGATAAAAACTTATACCTTCAAAATCAAAAGGTTAAAGACTGAGTTACAACTCAGATTTTAACTTTTTTGTATTTATGAATTTGCAAACTTAGTATGCAAAATACATGTTAATCAAACTCAATTAGCATTTGCTGCAAACCCAATTTGCATCGACTATGCTACATGCTCAGTTTGTGGCCGACTCCATAACAATATCCGTCCGATATTTTATGAAGGAAAAAAGTGCAAATTTACTAATGAATTTTGATAAGGAACTAACAAAAAGTTGAGTTCTTTTTGAAATGCCAAGCCTATAAAATCTTACACATATTATCATGTCAAATGTTAATGGTCATGATAAGAAGGGCAGAGAACTTCAGGATAGATACTACTGTCACTCAATAAGTACGATTAGAGTCAAGTACCAATTCCTTGCTACAAGTATTAATTACTTGTTGACAAGTTTATTAATCAACCATAAGAACATGTACAAAAAGTTTCTAGCAAAAATGGTACATAATTAACTAGTATAAACTACATATGAATCCATTTGCATTCAGACATGAAAATCTCATCAGAAGTTAAAAACAATACTTAAACACGGACAGTAAGTTGTAGATTCAATATGCAAACAGTAAAGTTATAAATTCAATATGTTACATTCTAAAAGTGTGAACACAGATAGGATAGTTAAAAATTAAATATGCGAACAAAGACAGTTGAAAGTATAGATGGCAAATATCTTACCTTTAACCTATTAATAACAAAGAAGGAAAAAATCATTTAGCATCTTTATATGCCTTTGAGCCCCTGCTATCTTACATACCTGTAATATTACAAATAAAATTGCCATATACATGGTTAGAAACCTCTTCAACATTTACAGCCCATGAATACTCAGATTCAACTAAAAATAACGCAATGAGAGTGAAAGCTCATTAAGAGAAGTAGAAAACACGAAAAAAGATCATAATATGGCATTAGTAAAATCAATCTTAGAACCTGAAATTGCCAAAGGAACTTCAAAGTTTTATGAATACTCTAGCTATCTTTTCTTGGTATGCATTTGCAAATTAAGCTGCTCCTGTATATAATATAACTGTACGTTGTCATTTCTTATCGGATATATAGGATGCATTAACAATCAGCTCAAATAACTACAGTACACATACCATTATAAAAACATGAAAGTAAATATGAGGTAACAGCTCAAAACTGAATTATGTATACATACCAGGATGCATGTACCCTTAGCTGAAGCCGTGCATGCTCCTCTCTCGCAGCGTGCATGCTCCTCTCATGCAGCGTGCATGCTCCCTCACACCCCTCACGGCAACACCTACTTCCAAATCGAGAACCCGAGCTCTGCCTTAGTTCTACTATGCACATTATACCTAGTGTGCACGCCCCTTTTCTGTAGTGTGCACGTCTTCAATTCTTTCAATTATTCATGCTTTTTCTTTCATTTAGCCATGGTAAAGTTAAACTATAATATATTACTATCTTGATTCCAAAAAGCACAACAACAAAACGTGATCAGCTGAACTATCAGATTATGGAAACGTACCTTATTCAAAAATCCATCACAGGCATGTTTGTAATTACTATCATTATACGTCTTAGGCACAACCCTCTCATCAACCCAAAGCACGTGCCATTTCGCCCAATCAACGTCATTAACATACGGATTTTCTAGCAATTTCCTACATTAGTAGTTACGTCAAAAAATAACAAATTTTCTGAGAATAACAAAAATAACACAGAACTTGAATTAAATCGTTGTTACTTGAGGCAAGCTATGAGGTACCCACCGGATAAAACGACAGTAAAAGCCCCTCTCTCTTCTGCGTACTTCTTCGACAGATCTACAACGTAAGAAGCTAATCCAGTTGCCACGTCGTAATCGTTGGGGTAGGTGAGCACAAGTTATTCTCCGACTGTCGAATTCATTGGATTTTCTACGGACGCTATTGATTTGAAGATAGATTCTCATATAATTATGTGATAGAACTACAGAATCAACCTGATACGCTGATAATACATATCTAACAAGGGTTTAAAACATGAATAAACATACAATATATTATATAGGGGAACAAGTTCATACCAAATGCAACATGTAATGCGAATCAACATTAAAATACAACAAAAGATGCAAACATCAGAGCTAAATACTCAAATTCCTACAAGAATCTAGCAATAAGCTTAAATCAGAATTCAAACATAAGCAATGATGGGTTGGTTCGGGAAAGGAAACTGCTACGGTTCTACCATCGGTTCAGGAATTTTAGGAATATCCATTTGCATCCCACTAATTTCTCCAATGAACTGAAGAACGGAAACCAAAGATCTAAGCCTTCCTGCCAATTCATCAATCTGTGCCTTCAAAATCGTGTTTTGTCCATTCACTTTCAAATACTGCATCAGCCTTCTCCAGGTTAACATAAGACTGTGTCGTAAAAAATATACAATTTATCATTTGTTGTGGTACATGAGTAATATAGAAAACACATGTAATACATATATATTAGTTTCATTTTACCTTTCCAGTACATTTCTAGTAGGATTATTACATCTACCATAGTAAAAAGGACCTAGCTCAGTACCTGATGGCTATGAACATGAGTGAAATTAATTAACGCATGCACAACGTAAATTAACATAGAGATTTTGCGATATAGAGATAGGAATGGAAAATCTCAAATTTATGTAATTAAACAATGATACTTTTGAAAGTAGAGACCTGAAGAAATGTGCATGTTTGATATAGAGGAGTACTGGTAGCTCCATATGGATCAAATGTGTTTCCAAAACTACTCAATATCATCGATGTACTTGGCTCCTTGTTCTCTGTTTGGACATCTACAGTACCTACAAAGAATAGAACTTGCTCAAAAATTACATGTATTTGTCCAAATACTGGTTTGCATCCATTTAAATTACTCTTAACATTGCATTTTCTATGATAAAATGTGTAATCTAAGATTAATAAATAGCTAATAAACTCTGTAACACTGGAGACATGATCGTATTAATAGATAACTCTGTAACTATGAGAAAATGGAATAAACATTTGCACTAAAAGTTATTGCAATGGGATTAAACCTGATAAATATAATGAAGTTTTCAAGATAATTCTCTTTTCCAAAGCAATATAGACTGGTGCGTCTCAGTTTCAAACCGAGGCACGCATGGCATCAAACAAGTATATAAATATATTTTTAAACATGCACGTGCTTTCCCGCTAAATAATAGCTCTTCCATCAAACCCCAACCTTTCATATTTCAATGTTACATAGTTTGTTATAAAACTGCTTTTTGCAATTACCATTAATATTATCACTAATAGAGACGTAATAAGTGCATTGTAATTATATCAAAAAACAATCCAATTCATAATGTAAACCGACATGATATCACATAATAGATCTAAAACTCAACTATTTAAAAACTATTCATCATCGATATCCGGTTATGTAAAACTCGTTAGCTAAAGCTTCCCGAACCATGTGAATCAACTAATAATTAAGAAATCTGTCAAAAAGTTATACTAAGTTGAATTGTATCATGATAAAATAACATTGAAATATTGTGATCAACTGGACTAGTATCAAATTTGGTGTCACTGCCGTTAATCTATAACAAAAATCTACCTCCCAGTAAAATGTATCAGAAATATTGTAAACATTACTATTAACAACAAGCGTACTACATTGATTAATAATCCAAAGGTTGAAAACTATACATGTGCATCACGTTGAACAAACAAAGAAGGTTTCAACTAATTTACTACGGTTCAGCTACTAAATTCAAAAATAAAAAATATAACTTAATATAACGAAGATATGAAAATATAATAGAATATATATTGTATGGCTGTCCACATTGATTGTAATTGACCATCAGTAAAACCCAAGTGATCCAAGAAAAAAGGCCATCAATTACTGGAAAATGTAAGAGTTTCAAATTCATCAACTGTAATGAAACATTTGACCAAAGAAATCATGGTATCTACTAGTAGTTGTGTATTGCACAAGCGTTTAAATTGTCAAAATATAATATTTTGTTTATGCACAAACTCGTTAGCATGGACACATAACAGCAAGATGCTATTATAATTGTTAATCACTATAATTGATAAAGATACAAGTTAAAAACATTAAAATGCACAAAATCTACCTCGGGTGCATGTGACAAACCTGAAATAAAAATAATTTTTAATGGTAATTACAGAGTAATTGACTAAATAATGAAATAGCATTAAAATCATTGAAAAGACTTGAGATCAAGCACATCAAAGAAAATGAAAATGTATAGCTTATGATAAGACCATAATTTGATAGCTAACACTATTAAAAGAAAGGGGAGGATCAGAAAGTTACGTTCAACATCAATATAATATCACAAATATTGTAAAACAACATTGCAACAAGCATTATGTGGGCATTCTCAATTCCTAAACCACAAGGTTAAACAGCATGCGTACTGTAGAAATTTCAACTTCGAATCTTTTAGTAAACAGAGTAGTTAGGAGGTATAATATATGGTCCAACTATGGAATAACTAACAGATTAACATCTGCTTTTGTTAAAAATCAAACAAAAGCTGTCTTTTTTCTAGAATAACTAAAATAAAATTCCAGATTAATTGGGGAAATTCAACGATACACAAGTTAAAAAAATTAACAAACTCAGTGCATAAACATCAAACCTTATGCCTTTTGGTCCTGCACAATCCACAAAGTAGATGAAGATCGTCAATTGAAAATTGTTGTGCTGCAATGCAACCACGGTCACGCATGCCCCTACCGAGGTCATATTGGAGCACGGAGCACATGTTGGCTGTCGCGTCCGATTGTCTTATCACCGTTCTAGAGATGCTAGTGTCGCATAAGGCCTACTTAAGTCTGGAGTTGCCGTCGCCGTACCGATTTATTGTCTCGCCGCCGATTGGAGTTTCGTGATTTTTTTCTTCCATGTGCATCTGCTGAGAGTAATAAGTCAGATTTCGCGTAGAAGAAGAAGCCTGAACCCTATATCGATTTCGTGTGGAAGCTTGAAACCCTAAAATGAAATTCAATTTTGTGCGGCCTAGAGATGCTAAGCGTGAGAAATCATATGGGAAATGAAAAATTACCAACTACTCCCTAGGTTAATGAATTATTTGCCGATATACCGTCTATTATAACACTTATATGTTTTGTAAATAATAACCAATATTTTGCAAGGTTTATACTAACGCTTTTTTAATAACCAACACTTTTTGACTGTTGGTAGTTTATAACATTTATAAGTGTTGGCAGTTGATAAATATAAAATGTTGGAAAATCAATGTTTTGGTGTAGCGATGGTATTCTAATGTTTTGTGTTTGACTTAGAGTACAATTGATCAAACACGTTATAGCTAATAACTCACCACTTAATAGAAGTTGAGCGAAACTGATGAAACTGAAAGTAATCAGCTAACTTCTGTTGGTACAGTGGCTTCAATATTATAGAGAAAAGTGGCAATTTAGAACTTAAAGAAGAACTTAAGAAATGAGTCATTTCTCAATAAATATAATTTTGTAGGCTATGCTACAACTATGGAATATTGATTATATAGCTAAGACTGTTAGTATAGATTCTCATGTTCAATTTAAATTAGATAGTACTATGCCAACAGCTTCTATATCTGTATTATGTTCTTTATTTATTAAGGAGTTTAATCCACAATATCACTGATACAATTTTTTGTTTTAAAATCGAATAGAAGGATTTAACATTTTAGGGATTTAAATCATTCATAAAACAAATGAAATCAACATAATTCATTTCAAAAATAAAAGAATATATTATTTTCATCACATTCAACAATAAAATAAAGGATGAATATAAAACGGTTCATATGTGTAGCTGCTGTTTATTTTAGCATGCTTGGATAATCAAATTGAATGAAGTCAGGAAATTTTGTATATCAATGCTCCACCTAGAATGCATATTTTTTATAATTATAAATAAGCTAGTTGTAACGTTCGAGATTTCCGACTTTCGAAAATCGACATTAATACGTCCATTGTATCAACTGCCTAACAATCGAAGGCCGAAAAAACCATATTGTTAGGGTTAAAGAAGAGGTAGAAGATAGAAGAAGATAGAAGAAGAAAGAAGAAGCAACAGAAAAAATATTAGAATCTCACAGTCGCAGCGGAACAACATATAATAGATAAATGAATATCTTTAAATCAAAAGAACTGTACATCTTATACATTACATCATCAGAATCAACTTACAGCACAACACAACTGGACAATTATATGAACTTTTCCTTACAAGTGGACGCACAACGGAAAAGATAATATCATATACAAGTGACACGTTTCGCCATCCGGCTCCAACTCCTGATTCCACAGCAACTCCTGAATTCCAGAATATCCTGATAACCTGACTCTAGGCTGCCCGAGTGGAAAATGATGGGCACCCAGAGTTTAGGAAGGGAACAATAAACTCCAGATCAGTCATGGGACAGGCGTGAGAACTTAAAACAGTTTATCTTAAAAAAAATAAAGAAATATTTTAAAATAGATCCGCAATGCTTTTAGAAAATGTAACTACCATAAGGCCTTCCGCCACACACACAATGCAAACGCAGAATTGGAGAAGATTTCTCCTTATGATAGTTAAACATGCTTGATACGCAAATTTCTTTGATATTATTACCATAAGTGCAAAGTGTAGGAAAACATTTCAAAAGTATAATATAAATCTTAGCCAGCATAGACATTCCGCACTTATGCCTACTATAGCTACCATGTTCAATAGCAGGTTACCGCCGCATTCCATGGAAGGTTATACAACTAAAACCGTACATGGCTCGTATTGTTTCTTTGGATTTCCAACAAATGGTCAGGCCAAGGAACTTTCCATTGCCACATGAGTACGCCTCTGGAAGGACATCCCGAGAACCTAACCGGATCTCTGCAAACACAAGACCGGGTTCCTTCTGCAAAAGTAGGTAACTACTGACACGAGTATGCCATCCCCCGGTCGCAAACAACCTTTATCCGAGGATCCTCAACCAACAACAATCACAAAGTCATATATATTTGCGATATCCAAATAAGTTAAGTATCTGGGCTCCATACCATGATACCACTTCTATCCAGAAGGAAATGCACATCCCCTAAGGGGTGCTACTTCGTATAACCTTGCTGCATCTTTCCTGTTTTGACCATTACCAGGTTGTGAGGTCCGACGAAGTCTCGTCCACAAAGCTATGCTTTTCACAAAATCTATGCTTTGATCAACAACACTTCGTATGCCACATTACCAAATTGGAAAGTATCACTAGTAACCACCAACTACATGACCTCTGAGCTCGTACGTCTCAGAGAAGGGTGTTAAGCTAAGAGAATAAATTCTCCGCCACCAAGAGAAATGTGTTTGATAGAAACCAGCTTTATATCTCAAATTGTAACGTCAGACACACATCCATACAAGTCCATTCCGGGATCGAACAGAACCGAAGGCACTTCCAAAGATTCCCTTGCAATCCGGTTATTCACTAATCACGTCCGGACTTCTATCACAAAGGGTGATAAAATCTCTATATCGGAGATCAGCCGATGCAGAGACATTCGACGGTAATCCTTTCGTTTCCGAAAATATCCGGTCTTCAACACCGGTCTTCAAATGCTATCCATTACGACGTATCACTATTCGGTACGGGATTCATGACCCAAAGGTCCTCTCCCAGCTAAACCAAATAACGAGCGCTTATTTTTAAAATAAGTGTAGCATTCAAATTCAAGCAAATCACAACAAATACACATTTAAAGGTAAATATGGATAGTCGGTTATTTAACTATCAATAGATATACACAACATCACTAGATTCCAAATAAATTCCCAAATTATTTATTTTCCAAAAATATCTTTACCAGATATATTTTTTTCCATACTTCAACTATTAGAAAACAAATTTCAAATCAATTTTCACCTTTACAACTTTTGAAAACAAATTTCAAATCATTTTCCTTATGCGGAAATACTTCCAAATATTTATTCATTTTCATCGGAATTCTGCCAAGTTCAAATATTTTAAAATAATTTATAACACTTATCCAAAATATATCGGGAAAACACTTTGAGATAAAACTATTTTTTTTAACACTTTACTTAAAATATTAGTTATAAAAATATTATACCAATATTACATATAACTTTAGTCCAAACTAATTTTCATAACAAAATTAGTAGATAGAGTATAACTATTTAAATAACTATTTTATAAAACAATTATTGATTAAATCTTAGAAATAATCATTTCTATATTAACTTAATAAATCTTTACTTAAAGGATTTAAAATAATTTAAGAAGTTAATTTCTCCAAAGTATCCTTTTCAAAGCCAATTCTAGAATTTTATATATATATATATGTATGTATGTATGCATGTATGTATGTATATATATATCAAAGCTATTCAGAAATTTTATTCGGCTTTCTAGGGAGAATACACTTTAATTTCAAAATGGTTCATTTAAACCAATTTAATAAATCCTTACCGATTTACTTTAGTTTTACATTCCTAATCCGTAATTTATTTCCACGCTTCAAATATAAATCAATGTTTATTTTTAAACAAATTTCGCTTTTCTTTATAAATTCCATGTGAATTCACATTTCCAAAATATCTATTGATATACGATTTTCAAATCGATTTCAAATATTCACTTTCAACAACAATTCAATTTTTTCAATTGTTTTCAATAAAAGCCAAATCAAATTCTATATTGAATTTCTAAGAAATTAAAAACCAAGTAGATTTCATTTTAATCTCAAATTGAAATCAATTTCTACTAAACCCAAATCAATTTTCAAATTGATTCTAAATTCTTTTCAAAACACCAAATAAATTTCCAAATGGATTTTCAAAAGATTTACTTTTTAATAATAAATTCCTTTTAAAGAAAACAAATTCTTTATTTTTCAAACTCTTTAAAATACGTTTTTTGAATAAATTCTTCAACCTTTGAATAATATTACCCGAAATCCATTTGTTAAAGCTTTTCCCATATTTTGAAATTTTATTTAATAAGATTAAAAATAAAACTTTATTATTTTAGAATTCCTTCTTTTAAATTTACCCAATTCCCAAAAATAAATTTTAATATAGACTTTCAACCTAAATTTTCAAAAATCAGATTTTATTTATTTCCAGTATCTAACGATACCAAAATTTTATTCGGCTAAATTTTAGCCTCCAACGATTTCAATCACAAAGATAATCACACAGAGATTATAAAAAAATCAACAACATTGAAACAAATTCGATTATTTGAGGAATCCAGTTGGATCCCTCCAACCTGTATCCCTACATCCATAGATGATAGCACAATACCAATCCTGTTTCAAGACGGGATATCGCGGTACATGGGTTTATATAAAATATTATCCGCTATTATGCGGCGCAATAGGGTCTCATCCTCTATTTAATGCGGGAAATCAACTCTAAGTACATATATAATACCAATTCCACTTTGAGGTGGAATATCGCAGTATATCTGTTTAATATAATAACCTCCGCTTAATATGCGGCGTATAGGGTCTATTTCAATACAACTGATAGCAATTTATCATCCAAGCATACAATCAAGCAATTTTAAATCTAACTATTTAAAATTTAAATCGAAACAAATTCGATTGAGTGAAATGTTCTCACCTTGCTTCCAATAACAGTTGCAGTATTTCGTTCTGAATAAAATTAAACGAACGTTTAATTTTACCCAAAATTCACACCAGCTCCAATCAACTCCATTGCGTAGTATTCGCCCATACGAACCCGGCGCAACCCGTTTCGTGCGAAACGGACCTCGTATAAAAAATTTATAGCATTACAAAGTTTATACGATTTAATAAAATAAAATTTCAACTTTTTTTTTTGAACCTAAGTTCATCTTAGCCGTTTATCTCAAGCTTGAAATCAAGGCCGCACGCATCCTTCTTCTCCCCCCAGTAAATAAACGTGAACGAACCAACCCAAAGCCGTTTGAAACCCTAGATTAGCGCACCCAACCCAATGATCGAGACGTCGATCGTGCGCCGTCATTTGACTCGTCGAAGCAAGCTCCAACCTTGGCCCAAACGACGTGAAGCTCGGTAGCTCCCTTCTCTCGAAAAACGCGCACGAAGTCCAACCGTTCAAACCCATATTCAAGTTAATCCACAGCCCTATTCTCGATCACAGCCGTTGGATAGAGAGATCTTGATGCTCTCTACAACTTTGCTGAAGAAAGTTTGATGAATTGGTTAATGGATTTGAAAAAAATGAGGGAGGAAGAGGGGAAGATTTCGGCCGTTGAAGACTAGAGTGGCGTACTGAAACTCTAGCTCGGTTTTAATGAAAATAGCGAAAAATAACGTCCTTATATAGAAAATTCCAAAACTCAATTCATCCGAAAAATTTTCGAACTCCAAACGAAGCGTGCCGCCTAGCGTTTATAATGTTTTACCCCTATTCCGAATGGAATGGAATATATATCGGAAGCCAATTCGATCATATTTGAAAGATAGGTTTTCAAATCGACTATTTTAAATTTAAAATTCACTTAAACCGATTTCTGTGCATTTTAGCTTGCCCCGGACAAACCGTACATCCGATTGACACGAAATTTTAAACCTTACAATAATATAACATTACGGATCCAATGAAACTAGTTTCATCGAAATCCAAGACTGTGTGAAAAATGACTATTTTTACTGTCAATTAAATATTAAAATATTCAATTTCTGAAAATTAACTTTTAATTCAATTTTAAAAGTTCTATAACGTCATTCTAACTCCAATATGATTTAATACAACTTTAAAAATCAATTGTAATCATATTAAACCAAATTTCCAATTATTTCTGCAATTTTAAATATTAAATTATCGATTTAATTATCCAATTAAATCTAGATATTCGAAATATAATTAATTCAACTTACAAATTTTACTTGTTAATATTTAAAATCAATCAAATATACGAATTTCAAATGACAGAAATTCTGGGTCGTTATAAACTTCCCCCCTTAAAAGAATTTCATCCTCGAAATTACCAAGTAAGAATAAGTTACAAAATCCATTAACTTTTCAAAAGCATTTGTTCAAATTAAATTTCAAATTCATTTAAACATTTTAACTTTTACAAAATCCATTGTTAAACTTCTTACAATATGTAACGACCCAAAATTTACACACCCGAAAATTTCAGATAGTTATGAAAAAGAAGAAAGAGATAGAAGAAGAAGAAAAAAAAACACCAAACTTCTCACAATCGCAGCGGATAAAATATAATAATAATAGCTTACAAAAGAATTCTATATCAGTCGATTACAATTATATACATCATAGTTTTACATATATACAGTCACTGAATATTTACAATTATTCTATCTCAGATTAACAATAGTATAATACAGCGGATATACTCTACACGATACTGCCATCCAGCTCGCCTCCTGAGCTCCTGAACGTTCCTACCTGAAATTCTGTAATACTCGGTCTGACCCGGGCATTACACCAAAGTAACACCCAGGTCATGCTGGAAACCAACGTGCGTAAACCCAACTAACATGGAATACCAAAACAAACAACTTATATAAACCCCGGGTTATCATATATCAATTTAACAACTCTCAATTTCCTAAAGACAATGCTTATTTCACATATAAATTCCAATGTACCAAACTTAGATAAAATAATCCAATTCACTTAAATGATTTCATTCCAGCTTATTGATTTCACACATCAATTTATTTTTTTATTTTTTTAATCCGAAGTGGTTTCGAGTATTTCCTAATACTCGTCCCCGGTCTCTTCGAAACTCAAGTTATCCTAACTCAAGTTATTTAAATAAAATACACAACATTTAATATCGGAGATATTAACTCATTTAAAACATCCAATATCATCCATCATCCATAAGCGAAGCTCAATCACATACAAATCAATTCAATTGATTCAATTTGAATTTCAAACCTCAATTACTTAGATTCCTTTATTTAACGTTAATTAATTCCAAATCAATTAATTGATCAACCCTTCACCATTCATCTTAATTAATCGCCTTGGATTAATTATTTTCAATTACATTCAAGTAATTATCTTAAATTAACTTCACAATATTAATTAGTCTCAACCAAGATCAAGCAGTAACCTTAATTACTTCATGAATTAATTAATTATTTAATTATATTAATCCTTAATCCTTTATTAATTAATTCCTCATACATCTCTTATTATTGTTTAATTTAATTAATCAACCATTATTTACATCATTGATCATTGATTATATCAATTAATAATTTCTCATTTACATTTCCACTTGTCCTAATCTAATTTAATTACATTAAATAATTAATCATTAATTAACCGCCAATATTAATCACTCTTGATTAATCTCATCCTGTCATTATTCCAACTTTGTATTTATTGTATTTAATAAATAAATTATTCCTTAATTAATTATCTTAATTAATTTCTTGATTTATTACACAAATAATTATATTTCATTAATTACATTATAAGTAATTACCTATCAAACCACCCAATGATTATTTTTTCAAATTTAAATAACCTCATTAACTAACTTAACCCTTAATTAAGTAATTAATTCAAACCCTTAATTATTAAATTTATCAACCCAACCCATTAATTAATTGAATTAATTAATTATCCATTTTAAATTACCCTACTATTTTAAGTGGATCATAATCATCAAACCCTTATTAACTTTAAAACGGAACCATTATCTTATTTATGATTTAAGTTTAACAATTTAAAACTCAAATACTTCGAGTCAAGCAATCAATTAACTCGAGAACCAAACAAAACCAAAGTCACATCATCAGTGCACATCAAATCAATCATTCAATTCATTTATTTAAATTCAATCATTTAAATTTAAATAAAAATCCAACAGTGTGAGATTTACTCACTGTTGATTTTCGATTTGCAAGTCCGATCCAAATCTCGGCTTGGCTTCGCGATTATAGACCTTGCATAAATATTATACCTTTATTAATTATTTGAACTAATTGAACAATAATTATTATTATTTTCATTTAAAAATACATATATCTTTATAAAATAGTTTCTATATATTTCAAAATCTATATCGATATTTCTGCTTACTGTTATTATACCTATACATCTATCTTTTAAATTAAATCCCTATCCAAAACAACAGCCGGTTGATCTATAAATATACATACATATATTATCTGTTTTCTATCCTTATACATATACTCAAATTGAAAAACAAATATATACTTCAGTTTACCTCACTTTCGTTCGACGGCAATGCCAAACTCGACGAACTTCCCAGACCATCGCGACTACACAACACTAAAAACAAGACCTTCCACAAGCTTTGTTCTCTGACCTTCCTCCCACCCTCTCGTGCTTATGCGAACGAATCCATATCCCCTTGCCTACGCACACGCGAAGGCCAGCGACCACCCAAATCTCACGCGCCCTTCCTTTATCGCGGTGACGCTGCCGCAATCACCCAAGCACTTCCTCCAAATTTTGCTGACCTCGTTCTCGTACAGAAGTGGGATTCGCGAGTACTCAGTCGACCCACGAAACTCTCGAACTCGGAAGAACCTAGTCGCGATCGATTTCATGTCGAAATCGAGCTAACTTCGTTTCGAAATCAATGGCGATTTCGTATCTCTCCCTCTTTTCTCTTTTTTTTTTAGGAACTGGAAATCGCGATTCAAATGAGGGATTTGTGTCGAACAGAAATGTCGGCCATGCCAATTTTCACGAGAAGCTTTTTTTTTTGATGCGTTCGATTTACTCTCCTGATTAGAAAGAGGGACGGGGGAGATATAGATTTGGGTTGGCTTGTTGAGCACGAGAAAACGAAAATATCTTTGACCGTTATTTGACTTTAAATTTCATTATATTTTCAAAACGTTCCATTAACTGTTATTTAAATTTCGAACTCCTCTTAAGGAATGCCGTTAGGAAATTATAAAGTTTAACCCATATTCCGAACATGATGAAACGTGTTTCAGAACCTAATTCGACTGCATGCACGAGTTACAGAAGAAACGATCAATTTTAAATTAAATAGATTAAAATAGTGCTAAGCGTTTTGAGCTGCCACGGTCAAACGACAACTCCGATTGCTACGAAAATTGAAATCCGATAATAACTAACTATTACGGATCCAATGGAACTGATTTCATTGAATTCCGAGATTGTGCCTCGGAAGGCTATTTTGAAATTCAATTTAAACGATATATTTTTAAAATTGAACCAATTACCTTTAAATTGAATTTAAGTCATCCTATTATCTCCAGTACCATCATTATAGATTTATAAGCCTTCAAATTATTTAAACAGGCTTAGAAATTTCATATTCAACCATTTACCCAAATTTTCAATTATTAAATTCAATATTTAAACTATATAATTCAATGATTTAATTATCAAGTAATTATTGATATCTTGAATTCAAGTTAAAATTAACTTTTAAATATTTTAAAATCGATTAATTTTTCCTAATTAAATTGTTAGAAATTCCCGGTCGTCACATTCCTCCCCCCTTAAAAGAATTTCGTCCTCGAAATTATTAGTTAGGAAGAATAGACCAATACCCGTTCACCTTTCCCCAAAACCCACAATTCAACATCCTACCAACTATCCTTTATTAATGACCCACTATCACCTTAACTAACATCCCAAAATCTTCTATAGTTTCAAACAATACCATGTTGCTCAATCATCTAAATTTCACTTTGAAACCAAAATTTGAATTATCAAAATTTTCTCAAAATTTTTCTAACTCCTTAAATTCTCGAAATTTTTTGCCAGCGTCTCCTTTGCGCGGCTAGCTCGGTACTACTACAAGGCCACTACGGGCTCCCAAATCCAAAAGAAAACAAAAGCCAAGTGGCTACATCAAAAACCCAATCCAATTTCATCTAGAAATTTAAAAACATACCTTTTTGTCGGGCAATACAAATTTATCTTTTGGAATCAATCCAATTTTCTCTTTTCTCTTTAATACCTGCATATTTCACTTAGCAACAATATCCAATCGTAACCTTACAAATCATTTTATACATTCTCATATATATAATTTCATATACACTTCTATTCAAATTTGCTTTTCCCGTTTTAGTATGGACTCAATTATTTTCAATTTTGAACATTAAATTCTATTTCCCATGTATAATTGATTCATATTAGTTCACCTACAAATTTACTTTAAATTGTTTCGTCGTTAACAAAAAATTTCCCTAAATTTTTTCAATTTTTTTTTCTAACTCCCAAAATTTTTGGAAAATTTTGGCAGAGTCTCCTTTGTACGGAGGAGCTTTTGCAATTTGACAAAAGATATAAATATGTATACATCGACCCACACAGTCGGAAAAAGCAAAAAGAGTTCATATTTCCTATTTTTATTGCGTAGGCGTACCTTATTTAGCATTTTAAGCAAGCAGCTTATTTATTTTAGCATTTAGTGCAATCCAAATCCAGCCAAACGGCCTTCAGGTACCTGTACTTACTCAATTTAAATATGTAAGTGCCATATACAGAGAATTCATTAGCATTCCACTTACTTTCAATAGCTAAACATATACATTACTAACCATCAAGCACCAAACACTTCTTATAAACAATTTATATGCTTTAAAGCTAATTCATATGTCGTTTCATTTAAGTTTTAATGGTTCACAACTCAATTTCTGACATTCCATTGATTTATAATCCAAACAAGCTCATATTCACTTTAATTTATTCTAAAACCAATTTATTTAGTCTCTATCAATTCACATAAATTTAATTACTTTATTTACGTCATACGACGCTTCAGTCTAGACAAATTCGACAATATTCGCTTAATAGAGTATTTATTAGTTTATACATATTTCAAATTACTCTTCAACCCATCATGTAGTTAATTCCACTTCATTTTAAATTTATTCACCAACCATTCATTGCATTTAATTTCATTTCCGCAATTGTTCCATTCAAACAATTTGTTAAGCTTGGCACATCCAATACTTATAAATTAATAACCATTTCCCAAATTAATTCAATCCAAGTTTTATTTAATGGGCTTCCACTCTTATTCAATGCCAAGCTCCCATAAATTTTAAACTTAAGTTAATTTACTTTGATTTATTCCAACATCAAACTTAAGTTTACTTCCATTAAATTCAGTTAGCCCATCAATTTTAAATTTTAAATTTAAATTCACCTTCTCAATTTATCAAAATAACATCGAACCACATACTTAACTCATTTATAATTCTAATTAATGTGCCACCGAACTTAAGTTAAGTCTGATAATCCAATTCCAGTCACAACTTTGTTTTAGTTTTTATTTAATCAGACCACTCCATTATTATTTAACTCAATTAACCCATTTTAATTTTTAATCCAATTACTTAATTCGTTGTCGAATTTATTTTATTAATACAAGGCTATTCTCAATTTATTTCTATTCACTTGGGTTATGTTTTGCAACTCAAACCACTTCTATCATAATCACTTCCATTTCATATAACATCACTTCTCTTATACCCAATTTACAAGCAAATTTCATTAAATATTATACAAATCGTCCCTGAATTATAATTCAAACCATCACATTTGCAATCCAACTTTATTTTATTTTTACAACATCTCTTCTAATTTATTTCATTATTAAATCCAAGTCGAGATCTATTCATAATTCGAATTCATTTCCACACTCCATTATTGATACAAATCCATTTTTGTTAACCAAGTTAAATTTTATTAACATGCCCAACTAAATAATTATTTAGCTAATTAGCTTACTTCCTTTTTTCCCAATATTCGATTTTATTACAAAGAATCGCTTCATTTAAATTTTTTCGAGTCCAATTTTCTTTTATAATCCTAGTTTGGATTTCCTCTTTAGTTAAAGCTTAGAAATGTCTTTAAATTCATATAATACTATTTAAAATAGCGTTTAATAAAAATACTTTTATAACTCGATGTCTCAACTAGTCCATCCTTGTTCTCACAGAAATTCTGTCTTACGTTGATCAGGCGTAGGACCGAAAATCTATAAGTACTTGGCAAACTCGTTTTCAACATCCAATGAAAATACTTGGAAAATAATTAAACAATTTTGGAAAATAGAGGAATTTTTTTTTAGTGAGGATGCTCTGGAAATCATCACCCCATCCATGGTCGCAGTTAACCCGATGAATACGTTGTCGTCCCAACAAAATCCACAGATAACTGTAGGCCTCCGTGCCCCACGATTACACCATGGAACCCACGACAGATCGCAGCTACAACTGGGGTTACGTAGCCATCACAGCAAAAATCCATATAACTGTAGGCATCGGCGCCATCGAATTTCGCTGCCAAAAATGAAACTTCTCCACTCCACTTGACCATAGATCGCAGTCTACCGATGTTGCGTTGCCTTCCCGGCAAAATCAAGTGTAGACCGTTGACACTCATCCTCCACACGATTTTCGCTATGGTCCCCACAGTAGATCGCAGCGACATCCAGTTGCATTGTCGTCACAGCATAACCCAAATGCCTCTGTAGGTATCAACGCCATCAACTTACGCTACCCAATAATCCTCAGGAACTAATTTTGTCCGGACTCCTCACAGGATCAACTTTAGAACCCCCCTGGGCTCAAGGCAGCACCACCCAGTGGCACTCCTGAGAAGTTCATTTCGAGGGAGCGCCTTTTTCCCCAGAGCCATCATCAAAACATTTTATACTATACATATAGTATTTTCAAATCATACACCTAGTATGATATCATACGAAGCTCCTTCACACAAAATCGATTATCTCAAAATCGATAATTCTCAGAATAGGCTTTCCAAAACTCAATATTGATTTTACCCAAAAATCAAAAGCCTTTCCCAAAATCCTCATAAGATCCTTTATATATATATTCAGATATATCTATAAATTTTTAAAACTTTGGATCCTTACTTTCTTGTATAAAACACCTTTTATACTCCAAACACTCTCAAAAACCATAGAGATATCCAATTTCCATCTTTATTCATTTCGTATTTCTCAAAATATTCTTTCAGTTCAAAAGAACTATTTCACATTCCTTATTCACCTTTACATTAATCCCCATTTGGATTATTACTTCTATCCTTATCTCAGTTGGGCACTTTAATCAATAACAGTTTGAACTCCGACCAGTTTAGAAAAATAGCTTGAAAAATTTAAAAATAGGTAAGTAGTTGAAAAAAAAATTATTAGTTTGCAAAATAATTATAAAATAGTTAACTAATTATAAAATAGTTGGAAAATAGTTAAATAGTTATAGAAATCTTAATAATTGCAAAATAGTTGTAAATTAGTAATTAATTTTTAACATAGTTGAAATATAGTAATAAATTTAGAAAACAGTTGAAAAATGGTTAAATAGTTCCAAAATAATTGTAAAACAAGTATAAAATAATTTGGCTTTAAGAAAGAAAGTTTGTATATATTTAATAGCTTAGAAAAAAATAAGTTTATATTAAGATAATTTATATTGAAAATAGCCCAGAGTCAAAACTGTTCACTTCCCCAACAATTCAATTTAAATTTTCACTCCCATTTAAATTAACCCAATTCCAATTTAAATAATCTTCAATTTATTTAACTCCAATTCAAGTTGAATCAATCATGATTTCTTTTCCGATTCAAATTAAATTCTATTTGATCTTTAAATTTGTATAACTTTAATTAAAATTTCAATTTTACAATTACTATTTAAAATCAATTACATTCACATTTTGCTTTTAACCCGGAATTATACATTTCATTTAGTCAATATATTTTTATTATTCCATAAACATTTAATCAAGGTTCCAGAGTTTAAGCAAATTTCCAAAATTTCAATATCACCTTAGAATTCAACTATATCCAAAATTCTTTGGCAAATTCAATTATTCTTTTTGAATTTCAAAACTAAACCCAATTCACAAACAATTCCAATTTAAAACAATTTGGTAGCAAAATTTCTCTTCTAGAAACTCGAAAACGAACATCGATGATGCTGCAGTCATCACCGACGTTATTTTTCAGTGACCGAAAGAGTTTAATGCTTTTATCTCTCTAAAACACTTCCAATATGTTTGAAATAATGCTATTTTTTCTCCAAAACCTTTGGAAACCACTTTCAACCCAAAGGAATTTTAGATTCTCCCAAAAATTCCAAATTCCCAATCAATCCAATTCATAATTAAACATTACTCTGGAATTTTCATCCTAGATTATTTTCAAATATTCCCTGGAATTCTATTCCAAATTATAATCTTATTTATTTATGAAGTTTATTTCAAATTATAAATTACATTTACATTCTATATTTCAAATTCCTTTTTGAATTTAAACCAATTCCACTTTAATTACAATTCCAAAGTTATTCTAATTACTTTGGACTAATATCCATTCAATTGAATCCACTTCAATTTCAATCATTACAATTCTATCCAAATCTTCCATTAAAATTTTTGAACTTATACATCTTCAATCCCAAATTCAATTAATTCAAATCGGGTTTAATTTGAATGAATTCAATTCCAGCTTCAAATTTAAATCATCTCGAATTATATAAATTCGAGTTAAATTCTCAAGGATTGGTTTAACCTTTTTAAACCAAATTAACTTTGTTTATTTAAAGTTTCAAACAATTCTAATTTCTGAGTTCTAATTCTAGAATTTTACTTTTAATTTATTTAATTTTAATTTTAATTAATTTAATTCTAAAGATTTTACAACCAATCACCTTAATATTTATTAGAAGGAAATATTGCTTAATATATCAAAAATATATTTTTATATAAAATCATTTAAAACCTTTATATAAGAAAATAACAAGTACGCGCTCATATATATATATATAAACTCAACTCATTCTAGAGTTCTACGAATTCTATTTATTGAGTAATCCCCACCAGAGCCAAGGTTCTCACTCAACCTTTCAGCTCTGATACCAAATGTAACGACCCAAAATTTTCACACCCGAAAATTTCAGATAGTTATGAAAAAGAAGAAAGAGATAGAAGAAGAAGAAAAAAACACCAAGCTTCTCACAATCGCAGCGGATAAAATATAATAATAAATAATAATAGCTTACAAAAGAATTCTATATCAGCCGATTACAATTATATACATCAGAGTTTTACATATATACAGTCACTGAATATTTACAATTATTCTATCTCAGATTAACAATAGTATAATACAACGGATATACTCTACACGATACTGCCATCCAGCTCGCCTCCTGAGCTCCTGAACGTTCCTACCTGAAATTCTGTAATACTCGGTCTGACCCGAGCATTACACCAAAGTAACACCCGGGTCAGGCTGGAAACCAGCGTGAGTAAACCCAACTAACATGGAATACCAAAACAAACAACTTATATAAACCCCGGGTTATCATATATCAATTTAACCAATTCTCCATTTCCTAAAGACAATGCTTATTTCGCATATAAATTCCAAAGTACCAAACTTAGATAAAATAATCCAATTCACTTAAATCATTTCACTCCAGCTTATTGATTTCACACATCAATTTATTTTTTTATTTTTTTAATCCAAAGTGGTTTCGAGTATTTCCTAATACCCGTTCCCGGTCTCTTCGAAATTCAAGTTATCCTAACTCAAGTTATTTAAATAAAATACACAACATTTCATATCGGAGATATTAACTCATTTAAAACATCCAATATCATCCATCATCCATAAGCGAAGCTTAATCACATACAAATCAATTCCATTGATTCAATTTGAATTTCAAACCTCAATTACTTAGATTCCTTTATTTAACGTTAATCAATTCCAAATCAATTAATTGATCAACCCTTCACCATTCATCTTAATTAATCGCCTTGGATTAATTATTTTCAATTACATTCAAGTAATTATCTTAAATTAACTTCACAATATTAATTAGTCTCAACCAAGATCAAGTAGTAACCTTAATTACTTCATGAATTATTTAATTATTTAATTACATTAATCCTTAATCCCTTATTAATTAATTCCTCATACATCTCTTATTATTGTTTAATTTAATTAATCAACCATTATTTACATCATTGATCATCGATTATATCAATTAATAATTTCTCATTTACATTTCCATTTGTCCTAATCTAATTTAATTACGTTAAATAATTAATCATTAATTAACCGCCAGTATTAATCACTCTTGATTAATCTGATCCTGTCATTATTCCAACTTTGTATTTATTGTATTTAATAAATAAATTATTCCTTAATTAATTATCTTAATTAATTTCTTGATTTATTACACAAATAATTATATTTCATTAATTACATTATAAGTAATTACCTATCAAACCACCCAATGATTTTTTTTCAAATTTAAATAACCTCATTAACCAACTTAACCCTTAATTAAGTATTTAATTCAAACCCCTAATTATTAAATTTATCAGCCCAACCCATTAATTAATTGAATTAATTAATTATCCATTTTAAATTACCCTACTATTTTAAATGGATCATAATCATCAAACCCTTATTAACTTTAAAACGGAACCATTATCTTATTTATGATTTAAGTTTGATAATTTAAAACTCAAATACTTCGAGTCAAGCAATCAATTAACTCGAGAACCAAACAAAACCAAAGTCACATCATCAGTGCACATCAAATCAATCATTCAATTCATTTATTTAAATTCAATCATTTAAATTTAAATAAAAATCCAATAGTGTGAGATTTACTCACCTTTGGTTTTCGATTTGCAAGTCCGATCCAAATCTCGGCTTGGCTTCGCGATTATAGACCTTGCATAAATATTATACCTTTATTAATTATTTGAACAATTTGAACAATAATTATTATTATTTTCATTTAAAAATACATATATCCTTATAAAGTAGTTTCTATAGATTTCAAAATCTATATCGATATTTCTGTTTACTGTTATTATACCTATACATCTATCTTTTAAATTAAATCCCTATCCAAAACAACAGCCGGTTGATCTATAAATATACATACATATATTATCTGTTTTCTATCCATATACATATACTCAAATTGAAAACAAATATATACTTCAGTTTACCTCACTTTCATTCGACGGCAATGCCAAACTCGACGAACTTCCCAGACCCTCGCGACTACACAGCACTAAAAACAAGACCTTCCCCAAGCTTTGTTCTCTGACCTTCCTCCCACCCTCTCGTGCTTATGTGAAAGAACCCATATCCCCTTGCCTACGCACACGCGAAGGCCAGCGACCACCCAAATCTCACGCGACCTTCCTTTATCGCGGTGACGCTGCCGCAATCACCCAAGCACTTCCTCCAAATTTCGCTGACCTCGTTCTCGTACAGAAGTGGGATACGCGAGTACTTAGTCGACCCACGAAACTCTCGAACTCGGAAGAACCTAGTTGCGATCGATTTCATGTTGAAATCGAGCTAATTTCGTTTCGAAATCAAAGGCGATTTCGTATCTCTCCCTCTTTTCTCCTTTTTTTTTAGGAACTGGAAATCGCGATTCGAATGAGGGATTTGTGTTGAACAGAAATGTCAGCCATGCCAATTTTCATGAGAAGCTTTTTTTTTTTATGCGTTCGATTTACTCTCCTGATTAGAAAGAGGGACGGGGGAGATATAGATTTGGGTTGGCTTGTTGAGCACGAGAAAATGAAAATATCTTTGACCTTTATTTGACTTTAAATTTCATTATATTTTCAAAAGGTTCCATTAACTGTTATTTAAATTTCAAACTCCTCTTAAGGAATGCCGTTAGGCAATTATAAAGTCTTACCCACATTCCGAACACGATGAAACGTGTTTCAGAACCTAATTCGACTGCATGCACGAGTTACAGAAGAAACGATCAATTTTAAATTAAATAGATTAAAATAGTTCTAAGCGTTTTGAGCTGCCACGGTCAAACGACAACTCCGATTGCTACGAAAATTGAAATCCGATAATAACTAACTATAATGGATCCAATGGAACTGATTTCGTTGAATTCCGAGATTGTGCCTCGGAAGGCTATTTTGAAATTCAATTTAAACGGTATATTTTTAAAATTGAACCAATTACCTTTAAATTGAATTTCAATCAACCTATTATCTCCAGTACCATCATTATAGATTTATAAGCCTTCAAATTGTTTAAACAGGCTTAGAAATTTCATATTCAACCATTTAACCAAATTTTCAATTATTAAATTCAATATTTAAACTATATAATTCAATGATTTAATTATCAAGTAATTATTGATATCTTGAATTCAAGTTAAAATTAACTTTTAAATATTTTAAAATCGATTAATTATTCCTAATTAAATTGTTAGAAATTCCCGGTCGTCACATATAACTTTACTAAGTTTTCAAATCATTCTAGTTATCTTTTCAAAGTAAACTATATCGTTTAACTTTTCACTTCAAAATCAAAGTTATAGTTTTCAAAAATTTCCAATTTTCTCAAAAATATTCTAACGCCTTAAATTTTTGAAAAATTTCGCCAGCGTCTTCTTTGCGCGGCTAGCTCGGTACGACTACAAAAATGGCACCACGACCCCCAGGTTTCAAAAAGAAAAGAAAAAGCCAAGTGGCTAGACAAGAAAATCATCAAATTTCATACTGAAATTCAAATACATACCTTTTGTCGAGCAATTCAATTTTTTTTTTACTCTTCGAAACCAAAATCCTAATTTCCTTTAATCCACCTGTATATCCTGCTAACCATAATATCCATTTTCACTCAATCTCACATTATCAATTTCATTTGAATTCAATTTACCTTCTGAATATTGAATTTTATCAATTATTTTTCATCCACAACTGATCATCTTTCTATTTTAAATTAGTTTCTTTTACTAATTCATTACAAGTTCTAACTCATTTCATCTCGCATAATTCAAATTGGTTTTCGATATTCAAAATTTCAGTTTTTATTCTTTTGTTCGCTCCCAAACACAATTCAATTCACTATTTCGGTTTATAACCACTTATATTTAAACTGGATTTTAAATTCCATATGAATTTAATTTACCCGTCATTTATAAATGTTGAATTCAATTCATTTCAAACCATATTAAATTTGTCATTTCTTCAATTAGTTTTACTTAGTAATTTTATGTTAATACTTATCTTCATTTGATCCAATTTGACAAATTTTCAATCTACTTGCAATTTCAAAATGAATTTCAACATTTAGTTTCTAATTTCATTTACTCGCAATTGTAAATTCATTCATTCATAAATTTATTTCCATAATTCAAACTCAATTTCAATTCATTTGTTTCTGCCCCAAATTTATTTTCAACTCAATAAATTTTATTCCATAACTATTTTTATCAGATTCCAGAGTCTTTCCAACATTTCAAAACCATTTTTGAAACCAATTCAAATTATCCTTTGAATTTCAAAACCCAAACCCAAATTTTCTGAACAACTTCCATTTAAAACAACTTGGCAGCAAGCCCTCTTTTGGAAACCCGAAAATGAACACCGATGATGCTGCAGTCATCACTGAAGTTATTTTCCAGCGACCGAAAAGAGTTTAGAGCTTTTATCCCTTTAAAATACTTTCCAAAACCTTTTTAAATTCATTTTCAAATCAAAAAGAAATTTAATTTCTAAAATTTCCAAATTGCAAACCCTTTCAAAACATTTCCAAATATTCCTCTGGAATTTGACTTCAAATTACAAATCACATTTACAATTTTTATTCTCCAATTCTATTTGTATGTGAATTTATTTCTTAACTTTGGAGTTACTATTTCAATTTCTTTTTCAACATTAATGATAATAATTTAATATCACCACTTTCGAGCAACCAAGAAATCATATATTATAATAATTCACAGAAAATTTTCTCTTTTATATACGAAAATAATTTAGGTAAAATTATTTCATTTACCCTATTTTAAAACGATATCATGTCGAATTTGTTCTGTACAAGTGTTTAGAGATTCCTATCAATAACGTTAATTACTAATATTGACCAGAATCCATATACCACCCAACAAACCAATCAACACGATATAAAAAAAATTATATTCACTAACAAATACGCACTCATATCTATTATTACACTCACACTCATTCTAGAGTACTGCTGACTCTATCTCTAATGAGTAACACCCAACAGACCCAAGGTTGTCGCTTAATCAATTGCTCTGATACCACGATGTAACGTTTGAGATTTTCGACTTTCGAAAATCAATATTGATATGAGCAATCGAAGGCCGGAAAACCGTATTGTTAGGGTTAAAGAAGAGGTAGAAGATAGAAGAAGAAAGAAAGAAGAAGCAACAGAAACAATATCAAAATCTCACAGTCGCAGCGGAACAACATATAATAGATAAATGAATATCTTTAAATCAAAAGAACTGTACATTTTATACATTACATCATCAAAGTCAACTTACAACACAACACAACTGGACAATTATGTGAACTTGTCCTTACAAGTGGATACACAGCGGAAAGATAATATAATACACAAGTGATATGTCTCACCATCCAGCTCCAACTCCTGATTCCACGCAACTCCTGAATTCCAGAATATCCTGATAACCTGACTGTAGGCTGCCCGTGTGGAAAATGATAGGCACCCAGAGTTTAAATGGGAACCATAAACTCCAGGTCAGTCATGGGACTGGTGTGAGAACTTAAAATAGTTAATCTTAAAAAAAACAAAGAAATATTTTAAAATAGATCCGCAATGCTTTTAGAAAATGTAACTACCATAAGTCCTCCCGCCACACACATAATGCAAACGCAGAATTGGAGAAGATTTCTCCTTATGATAGTCAAACATGCTTGATACGCAAACTTCTTTGATATTATTACTATAAGTGCAAAGTGTAGGAAAACTTTTTGAAAGTATAATATAAATCTTAGCCAGCATAGACATTCCGCACATATGCCTACTATAGCTACCATGTACAATAGCAGGTTACAGCCACATTCCATGGCAGGTTATACAACTAAAACCGTACAGGGCTCGTATTGTTTCTTTGGATTTCCAACAAATGGTCAGGCCAAGGAACTTTCCATTGCCACATGAGTATGCCTCTGGAAGGATGCCCCGAGGACCTCACTCGATCTCTGCCATCGCAAGGCCGGATTACCTCTGTAAAAGTAGGTAACTACTGACACGAGTATGCCATCCCCCGGTCGTAAACAACCTTTATCCGAGGATCCTCAACCAACAACAATCACAAAGTCATATATATTTACGATATCCACATAAGTTAAGTATCTGGGCTCCATACCATGATATCACTTCTATCCAAAAGGAAATGCACATACTCTAAGGGGCGCTACTCCCTATAACCTTGCTGCTTCTTTCCTGTTTTGACCATTACTGGGTTGTGAGGTCCGATGAAGTCTCGTCCACAAAGCTACGCATTTCACAAGAGCTATGCTTTGATCAACAAATGATCAGCAGCACTTCGTATGCCACATTACCAAATTAGGAATTTATCACTAGTAACCATCAACTACATAACCTCTGAGCTCGTACGTCTCAAAGAAGGATGTTAAGCTAAGAGAATAAATTCTCCGCCATCAACAGAAATGTATCTGATAGAAACCAGCTTTACATCTCAAATTGTAACGTCAGACACACATCCATAAAAGTCCGTGCCGGGATCGAACGAAACTGAAGGCACTTCCAAAGAAGCCCTTACAATCCGGATATTCACTAATCACGTCCGGACATCCATCACAAAGGGTGATAAAATCTCTGTATCGGAGATCAACCGATGCAGAGACATTCGACGGTAATTCTTTCATTTTTGAAAATATCCAGTCTTCAACACCGGTCTTCAAATTCTATCCATTACGACGTATCACTATTCGAAATGCGAATCATGACCCAAAGGTCCTCTCCCAGCAAAACCGAATAACGCACGCTTATTTTTAAAATAAGTGTAGCATTCAAATTCAAGAAAATCACAACAAATACCCATTTAAAGGTAAATATTGATAGTCGGTTATTTAACTATCAATAGATATGCACAACATCACCAGATTCCGAATAATTTTCCAAATTATTTATTTTCCAAAAATATCTTTACAAGATATTTTTTTTCCACACTTCAACTATTTGAAAACAAATTTCAAATCACTTTACAACTTTTGAAAACAAATTTCAAATCATTTTCCTTACGCGGAAACACTTCCAAATATTTAATCATTTTCACCGAAAATCTGCCGAGTTCAAATATTTTAAAATAATTTATAACACTTATCCAAAATATATCGGGAAAACACATTGAAATAAAGCTATTTTTCTTTAAACACTTTACTAAAAATATTAGTTACAAAAATATTATACCAATATTACATATAATTAAGTCCAAACTAATTTTCAAAATAAAATTAGTAGATATAGTATAACTATTTGAATAACTATTTTCTAAAACAATTATTGATTAAATCTTAGAAATAATCAGTTCTATATCGACTTATCAAATCTTCACTTAAAGGATTTAAAATAATTTAAGAAGTTAATTTCTCCAAAGTATCCTTTTCAAAGCCAATTCTAAAATTATATATATATATATATGTATGTATGTATGTATGTATGTATCTTGCAAAGCTATTCAGAAATTTTATTCGGCTTTCCAAGGAGAATACACTTTCATTTCAAAATGGTTCATTTAAACCAATTAATTAAATCCTTACCGATTTACTTTAATTTTACGTTCCAAATCCGTAATTGATTTCCACGCTTCAAAACTAAATCAATGTTTATTTTTAAACCAATTTTCCTTTTCTTTATAAATTCCATGTGAATTCACATTTCTAAAATATCTATTAATATATGATTTTCAAGTTGATTTCAAATATTCACTTTCAACAACAATTCAATTTTTTCAATTGATTTCAAAAAAAACCAAATCAAATTCCATATTGATTTTCCAAGAAATTAAACACCAAGTGGATTTCATTCTAATCTCAAATTGAAATTAATTTCTACTAAACCAAATCAATTTTCAAATTGATTCTAAATTCTTTTCAAAACACCAAATAAATTTTCAAATGGATTTTCAAAAGATTTACTTTTTAAAAATAAATTCCTTTTAAAGAAAACAAATTCTTTATTTTTCAAACTCTTTAAATCCGTATTTTGAATAAATTCTTCAATCTTTGAATAATATTACACGAAATCCATTTGTTAAAGCTTATCCCATAATTTGAAATTTTATTCAATAAGATTAAAAATAAAACTTTATAATTTTAGAATTCCATCTTTTAAATTTACCCAATTCTCAAAAATAAATTTTAATATAAACTTTCAACCTGAATTTTCAAAAATCAGATTTTATTTATTTCCGGTATCTAACGATACCAAAATTTTATTAGGATAAATTTTAGCCTTCAACGATTTCAATCACAAAGATAATCACACAGAGATTATAAAAAATAAACACACAACATTGAAACAAATTCGATTATTTGAGGAATCCAGTTGGATCCCTCCAACCTGTATCCCTGTATCCACAGATGTTAGCACAATACCAATCCCGTTTCAAGACGGGATATCATGGTACATGGGTTTATATAAAATATTACCTGCTATTATGCAGCGTAATAGGATCGCATCTGTTATATAATGCGGGAAATCAACTCCAAGTACATATATAATATCAATTCCACTTCGAGGTGGAATATCGCGGTATATGTGTTTAATATAATAACGTCCGCTTAATATGCGGCGCATAGGGTCTATTTCAATGCAACAGATAGCAATTTATCATCTAAGCGTACAATCAAGCAATTTTAAATCTAACTATTTAAAATTTAAACCGAAACAAATTCGATTGAGTGAGAAGTTCTCACCTTGCTTCCAATAATAGTTGTAGTGTTTCGTTCCGAATAAAATTAAACGAACGTCTAATTTTACCCAAATTCACACCAGCTCCAATCAACTCCAATCCAGCTCCATTACGTAGTATTCGTCCATATGAACCCGACACAACCCGTTTTGTGCAAAACGGACCTCATATGAAAAAGTTATAGCATTACAAAGTTTATACGATTTTATAAAATAAAATTTCAACTTTTTATTTTTTTTATTTTTAAACCTAAGTTCATCTTGGACACTCATCTCAAGCTTGAAATCAAGGCCACACACATCCTTCTTCTCCCTCTAGTAAATAAACGAGAACGAACCAACCCAAAGCTGTTCGAAACCCTAGATTAGCGTGCCCAACCCAATGATCGAGACTTCGATCGAGCACCATCATTTGACTCGTCGAAGCAAGCTCCAACCTCGGCCCAAACGACGTGAAGCTCGGCAGCTCGCTCCTCTCGAAAAACGCACACGTAGTTCGGCCGTTCAATCCCATATTCTCGTCGATCCACAGCCCAGTTCTCGATCACAGCCGTTGGATAGAGAGATCTTGATGCTCTGTACCACTTTGCAGAAGAAAGTTTTACGAATTGATTTATGGATTTGAAGAAAATGAGGGAGGAAGAAGGGAAGATTTCGGCCATTGAAGAGTAGAGTGGCGGCCTGAAACCCTAGCTTGGTTTTAATGAAAATAGTGAAAAATAACGTCCTTATATAGAAAATTCCAAAACAATATTCATCCGAAAATTTTCCGAACTCCAAACGAAGCGTGTCGTCTGGCGTTTATAATGTTTTACCCCTATTCCGAACGCAATGAATATATATCGGGAGCCAATTCGATCATATTTGAAAGCTAGGTTTTCAAATTGACTATTTAAAATTTAAAATTCACTTAAACCGATTTCTACGCGTTTTAGCTTGCCTTGGACAAACCGTACATCCGATTGACACGAAATTTGAAACCTTACAATAACATAGCATTGCGGATCCAATGAAACAAGTTTCATCAAAATCCGAGACTGTTTGAAAAATGACTATTTTTACTCGTCAATTAATTATTAAAATATTCAATTTCTGCAAATTAACTTTAATTCAATTTTAAAAGTTCTATAACATCGTTCTAACTCTAGTATGATTTAATACAACTTTAAAAATCAATTTTAATCATATTAAACTAAATTTTCAATTATTTCTGTAATTTCAAATATTAAATTATCGATTTAATTATCCAATTAAATCTAGATATTCAAAATATAATTTATTCGACTTACAAATTTTACTTGTTAATATTTAAAATCAATTAAATATACGAATTTCAAATGACAGAAATTCTGGGTCGTTACACTAGTCATTCGAACATTGAAATGGTGATAACTTTAATATTTGCTTGACATAATTAGGAATTAAACAATACAGCCATTTAATTTTTCTCCTTGTATCAATTCACCTAGTTGTTTCATGATGACAGGGTTGGCAATATATGATGCCATGCAGTATATTCAGTCTCTACTCTCTATGTTGGCCATGTGAATTTTTGTTCCTATTTTTTTTTAGATTTTGGAAAAGCTTTGAAAGGATTTACAAATAGACAAATAGGTGTACATGTTTTTGTTGATTGGTAAGTATAGTAATATTCTTGTTCAATGTAAGTTTCCCCTTTGACATCCTTTCTGCTTAACTATATGAATACTGCTATTATAATTAGCTCTTTATTATAATTTGGTTACAATCTGAGTATACATTGCAGGATCTTATGCTTGAAAAAACTCAACTAGATTGCACTCATATGCTAATTCATATGGCATCTTACGTGTGTACTATTGGACTCAACTGGATTCTTAAGCACTAACTAGATTGCACTCATATGCTAATTCATCTTGCATCATATGTGTGTTCTATTGGACTCAACTGGATTCTTAAGCACTCAACTAAATTGCACTCAACTGGATTCTTAGTCTATTCCATATAGGCCTACTTCATACATCTGTACTATTGGACAAGTGGTTGGGAAGATTGTTACTTAGCATAGGCAATTTATGTCTTTGATTAGTACGTGTCTATATTTATATTGACGTATGTTATGGATTTAGTTATGTTTTGTAACAAAATTATTGTGGAATATGCAAGTATATGATTTTTTCTTAATGATAATAAACATATATATATATTCATTTAAATGTATTTGTTAATGTACTATTTTATTTTTCATAGATTAAATAAATATTTGTTGAATAAAATAAATTACACAGAATTTGAATGGAATTTGAATTCAAACAGAAATTTTATTCAAACAAATATTTATTACAATCTTGAATAGTACAAATTCAAGCTCTCACTATACATATACCTTTTTTGATTACATCACAATTACATCACAATTCAGTTTACATAAATTCCTCACTACATATCACTCACACTCGTAGTTTTATATTCAACTTCATTCCAGTTTGAATCCAGCATCTAAGCAATCTGCAAAAATATTCACTAACGTAGTAAAATTGAAAAAGAAATATTTTTGCAATATAAAATAAAATATGATTTTTGAAAATATGATTTGATTCTGTTATTTGGTTTGTTCGTCATTGTTCACATTTGAATTCATCACACACGAACAGTATGACATGCACAGTGTATCACTGTACATGCCATAAAGTCGTGCACATAGATATATACACTTGATAACGCTACAGGGTCAGGTGTGCACAAGGTCAAACCCAAAAATATACAGACAGGTTCAACTCAGGTGCAATATATTCAAAATCTCGTCAGCAGCACAAGGTCAAACCCGAGTTTTTGAAACTGGATTCAACTCAAGTGAAATTTCAAAAATCAACATGAAATGAATCAAGTTCAGTGTGGCAATGCACCAACCTGAAATTCAAGACCACAGTGGCAATGCACAAATGAATACTACAACAACCAAGACCACGATTATTCACAACAAACGTGAGTGCAACAATGTAACAAACAATAGAGATCAAGCTTAATGTCAAGAGTCAGTGATGAAAATGTAGACCAAATGCAAAGTGCAACAGTGACAGCAGTTTTTGAACAAGAACACCACTGACCAGAATACAAAGATAGGAAAACATGCATGCAACGTGGTGGACAAGACACAGTGCATAACAAGTGCAATTCGAATTGACAAAACAATTTCAAGTGACAGCAAGCTTCAACCAAGTGAAAATGCTCAATGCACCAAGTACAGGTCGAAATATTACAGAGCCAAGTACAAAGTATAAACGGAGTTGTACACCATGGAAGACCACCAAGTACTACAATGCACAAGTGACGCAACGAACATGAAGCAGTGCAAACCACAATGAAGCTGTACAAGAATACCAGACACCAAAGCATGGAGTGTACAAGTGCAGACGAACAAAGGCTACAGACAAGTAGCAGTGTGCAAATGAAGCAACTAAAGGAAACATGAGCAAAAGATCAGAACAAACTAACATGACAACAAACAAATGCAAGTGACTCGAGCAACATGTACAACATCAAGTCCAGCTACAACAAGCAGTGCAGTAATGAGTGAACAGAAGTTCAAGGCAAAAGAGAACATGCGTGAAGAACAACAGCAGCCTCAACATACACAATCAAGTGACATGACAATCTCAGTAAAACTCAATGTCAGGCACACATATATATGAAGCAACACAAGTGCAAATTCGACAAGCACATGAAAACAACAAGTTCAACTGAAATGAAAACAGTTCGAAGAAGACTACAATATAAGGTACATGAAGACTACAATACATAAGTCAGTGCAGTGATACATGGAATCACATAAACAAGTTCGAACAACCAGAAAACATCATATTCACGAATGTAATGTTCAAGTGGAAACCAGTGAAGATGGACAGAGACGAAGACAGGGATAAACGCAAAAGATGGCCGACGCCATGTCAAAAGCATTTGTTAACCAAGTCAGAAATCAACGCAGTACAAAAATGGAAATTGCCGAAAATAATACAGATTCGTGAATGTATACAGTCAAGAAATTCAAGTGCATACTGTTTGAAAAAATCAAGCAAATTAAAAGAGGAAAGTCTCTGCCGTGTTAATCAAGGTAAATCAAACGCTTCATAAACAAAGCCGTGTGCATCAAGTCACAGAGAGCAAAAATTAGGAAAGTGATGAAGTCACATAAATGAATACGAACAAAGTCAAGGGTCTCGATGTAACGTGCGCGATTTTTCGTCCACGAACGCCAACATCAATACGTCCACTGTATCAACTGTCGAGCAATCGAGGGCCGGAAAACCATACCGTTATGTTTAAAGAAGAAGAAAAGGATAGAAGAAGAGATAAGAAGATAGAAAATAGAACAGAAAGAAATAGCAGAACAACATCAGAATCTCACAATCGCAGCGGAACAACATATAATAGATAAATGAATAATCTTTAAACAAAGAACTATATCAGTTATTACATTACATCACATTACATTACATCATCAGAGTGTACAACAACAAACAATAACAAACTGCGGAAAAAGAAATATTATATACTAGTAATACGCCATGTCATCCAGCTTGCCTCCAGCAACTACTGAATTCCAGAATATCCTGATAAACCTGTCTATTGACTGCCCGTGTGGAAATTGGTGGGCACCCAGAGTTTAGGAAGGAAAACAATAAACTCCGAGTCAGTCATGTGACTGGTGTGAGAACTCAAAACAGTTTATTTATCTTTGAAAACAAAATAGAGGAATATTTTTAAAGTCCATTCGCAATGCTTTTAAAAATGAGACTACCATAAGGCCTCTCGCACACACACATGCAAACGCAGAATCGGAGGAGATTTCTCCTTATGATAGTCAAAGATGCTTGATATGCATCAAAAAGAACATTTGATATTATTACTAGTGCATAGTGTAGGGAAAAATCATTTCGAAAATAGAGATATAAATCTTAGCCAGCATAGACATTTCGCACTTATGCCCACTATAGCTACCATGTTCAATAGCAGGTTACCGCCACATTCCATGGCAGGTTATACAACTAAAACCGTACAAGATCGTATTGTTTCTTTGGATTTCCAACGAATGGTCCGGCCAAGGAACTTCCCATTGCCACATGAGAACGCCTCTGGAAGGACGTCCCCGAGAACCAAACCGGATCTTTGCCAACACAAGGCCTGGTTACCCCTAACTGGGTAACTACTGACACGAGTATGCCATCCCCCGGTCCTTTGGGACCTTTATCCGAGCGCTCGTAATCAACATCACACCAAAATAATAAGTGTTTCAACATGAGTAAGTATCTGGGCTCCATACCATGATACCACCCTTTTCCAGAAGGAAATGCACATACTCTAAAGGGAGCTACCCCTCATAACCTTGCCGCATCTTTCCTGTTTTGACCATTCCGGGGTGTGAGGCTCGACGAAGTCTCGTCTACAAAGCCACGCTTTATACAAAAGCTGTGCTTTGGTTCAACAAATGATCATAGAAATGATCACAAAGATAAGTGATCAAACAAATGATCATATCACAAATGATCAAACAATGATCATTTCACAGCAACACTCAGCATGTCACATTACCAAATTGGGAATATATTGCTGATAACCTTCAACTACATAACCTCTGATCTCGTGCGTCTCAGAGAAGGGTGTTAAGCTAAGAGAATAAATTCTCCGCCACCAACAGAAATATATTTGAAAGAAATCAGCTTTATATCTCAATTGTAATGTCAGACATACAATCCATATAAGTCTGTTCCGGGCTCGAACAAAACCGAAGGCACTTACAAAGAAGTCCTTGCAATCCGGATATCCACAATCCTGATCGGATTTCCCATCACATATGGAGAACTCTATACCGGAGCAACTCTGTGCAGAGTAAATCGACAGGTCATCCTATCGCTCTCGCAAATACCCGGTCTTCAACATCGGTCTTCAAATGTTATCCATAACGATGTATCACATACTCGGAATGGGTTATACGACCCCAAGGTCCTTTCCCGGCTAACCCGAATAGTGAGCGCTTGTTCAAAAATAAGTGTGGCATTCAAATTCAAACAAATCACAACAAATACCCATTCAAAGATAAATATTGATAGTCGGTTAATGAACTATCAACGGATATGCACAACATCACCAGATTCCAAATAATTTTCCAAATTATTTATTTCCCAAAAATATCTTTACAAGATATAAAATTTCAATACCTCAAAAATAAATCAATATTTATTTTTAAACAAATTCCCCTTCCTTTTATAAATTCCATAGTGAATTTTCATTCCAAAATATCTACGAATATACGACTTCAATTATTCATTTTCAATTTATCTTCAAAAAGATAAATTCTCAAAATATTCACTTTATATTGGAAAACATTTCCACACTTACTTATTAAGTAATTCTCAAATCCATTTATTTTCAACACTTGGAAAATATTCAATATACTTAAATCGAGATTAAGTATATATTTCATTCATTAAGGAAATCAATCTCTTAAACATATTTATTTGGGCCAAAACGAATGTTGCGTAAACATCGTTACGACAACCCAAAATCACTAGTATAGGGATTCGAAATTAAAATAGATATATAAATCCCAATACTATACAAAACATTTCCTTTTGGAAATCAACTACTATAACAACAGTGTTATAGTCCACCATTTCCTTCTATTTCTCGAAAACGTCTATTTCGACAATAAATGTTGAAATCTATGGTTTCGAATCTAAAAAAAAAACATCGTTAGGTCATTTTAATTATATTTAAAATATCACATCCAAAACATTTTCTTTAACATAATATTCACTATCCAAAAACGTGAATATACTTCGTTAACCAATTTCATCAATTCTATACATTTTATTTTAAAGGATTATTCACTGTCTAAAACGTGAATATAACTCCATTAATAAGTTACAACAATTTACTTATCAAAATAAGTCGTTTGCGGATTTATAGAACAATGTTTATAAATTCCATTTCCATTTATTTTATACAACTTCCTTTTATAAATCTCCTTTCAATTCATAAATCAATTATATACTAAAAGTTCATATTATAAGTTAAACACTTATAATTTATTTGTTTGCAAAAATCGTTCCTTTAAACTTCCCAAATTATAAATCTTACAACTTATAAGATTCATTTATTTACCCAAATCTATTCCTTTAATAACTTTACAAATTTTATAAACCTACTGCTTATAAAATTCCATTTATAACTTCACCGTTTATAATTCTATAAATTTCATTCATTTATGAAATTCATTCACAATTCATTCTAACACTTATAAAAACTCGTTTTATAATTCAAATATTTTTAACTTATAAATATCAATTTATAAATCTTTTATATAAATCAATTCATATTATTATTTTAAAACGTCTTTAAACTCCTTTATAATTTCACCATTTTGATTTATAAAATAATCAAATTTCATAAATCCTATATATTAAACTTTTTATAATAAATTCAAAAATCGCAATTTAAAATATTTTATAAAATCATTAACCCCATATTTTCAAAAAATCAACTTTTAACTATTTTTTTCAAAAATCATAATTTTATAACATTAAAATTATACGTTTATTTTTTTAAAATGAATCGATTCCAAAAATATTTTATAAACGTATACTTTCAAAAATCACTTTAAAAATCATTTTAAAGTTCCCAATTTGGTCCAATGATGCTACAAACCAAATAGTCAATCACGACAACAACGACATCATATATCGATATGGTAATCCATCAAATATCAAAATATCTGAAATCAAATAAATACTGTTGAGGAATCCAGTTGGATCCCTCCAACCTGTTTTCCTGCATCCAAAGATGTTAGCACAATACCAATTCCGTTCCAGTATGAAATTATCGCGGTATATGGGATTTAAAATATTATCCGCTTAATAGACGGCGCAATAGGGTCTCATCCGCTATATACTGCGGGAAATCAATTCCAAGTACATAAATAATACCAATTTCACTGTTTATGAAATATTCGCGGTATATGTTTTTAATAAATAACATCCGCTTACTAACGGCGCATAATGTCTATTTTAACAATCAATAGATAACAATCATCATTCAAACATGCATTCAAGTATTTTAAATATAACTATTTAAAATTAAAATCGAAACCAATTCGATTGAGTGAGAAGTTCTCACCTTGATTTCAATTCCGTTTTAGCGATTTATTTCGAATAAAATTAAACGGACGTTTAATTTTACCCAAAATTTTCACTAACTCCAAACGACTCCAATCCAATTCCATAGCGTAGTGCTCGTCCATACGATTCCAACGCAACTGGTTTCGTGCGTGGTCGACCTCGTATGAAAAAGATATGAATATTTGAAGTTACACGAATTTATAACTTAATAAATTTACAACAATTATTATTATTTTCTAAACCTATACCTAATCAACACCGTAAGTTTCCCTGATGAAATCCAAGCCGCCCATTTCTTTATCTTCCCCAACACGACTCTTCAGGCCGAACAAACCCATATACGCAACTTCTAGGGTTTCGAACCGCGACCACCTCGACGACTTTTACCACGATCAAACATGTCCACATCGAAGCCCATAGCTTGCTCCACTCTCGGCCTAAACCATGTTGAGCTCGGCCTCATATTTTTGCATGCGAATCAAGAATAAACGGCCAAAAACACGAACGATTTCTGGTCAATCCACAGCACCATTTTCGATCTCAACCGTTGATTCGCAAGATCTCGCCGTGCTCTACGCTTTTTATGTTGGAAGTTTGTTGAATCGTTACACGGATTTGAAGAAAAGAGGAAGAGAAGATGATTGTTTTTTGGCCATTGAATAGAACACAGGCGCGGCTGTGAGTTTTGACCTAGGGTTGTGTTTCTTTTGCAAAAATGAAAATTATATGTCCTTATATAGAAAATTCCAACGACACTATTCATCCCGGATTTTCCGAACTCCAAACGAAGCGTGCCGGTTGGCGTTCCTAAGGTTTACCCCGCGTTCCGAACACAATGGAATGTGTTTCGAGAGCTAGTTCGGTCATCTGTGCGAGTTATGGCAATAAACGTCCGATTTAAAATTAAACCGATTAAACGATTTTCTAGGCGCTTTGGCTTGCACCGGACAAACGATAAATCCGATTGACATGAAATTTGAAACCTTACAATAATGTCACATTACGGATCCGATGAAACTAGTTTCGTCGAAATCCGAGACTGTTTGAAAAATGGCCATTTTAACTCGCCAAATTAATATTAAAACAATTTCGATGCGTTTCGAACTGCCACGATCAAACGATAACTCCGATTACTACGAAAATTGAAATCCGGTAATAACAAACTATTACGGATCCAATGGAACTAGTTTCGTCCAATTCTGAGACTATTCGAAAATTGGCTATTTCACAGTCGATAATTAAATATTAAAATATTCAATTTTCACAATTTAACTTTTAATTCGATTTTAAAAGTTCTAAAATATCATTCTAACTTTAATATGATAAAATAAAATTTAAAAATCATTTTCAATCATATTTAACCCCAATTTTCAATTATTTCTGTATTTTCACATATTAAATTATTGATTTAATTCTTCAATTAAATCTAATTACTCAAAATAAAATTTATTTGACCTATAAATTTCACTTATTTATATTTAAAATTAATTAAATATACGAATTTTAATTAATAAAAATTCTGGGTCGTTACATACTTCCCCCCTTAAAAGAATTTCGTCCTCGAAATTAACAAGTAAGAAAAGTTACAGAATCTATTAACTTTCCCAAAAATCCATAGTTAAATTTATTATAATAACTTTACTAAGTTTTCAAATCATACTTAAATATCTTTTCAAAAACAAACTACTATTGTTTAACTTTCAATTCCAAATCAAAGTTATAGTTTTCAAAACTTTCCAATTTTTCTCAAAAATATTCTAACGCCTTAAATTTTCGGAAAAATTTGCCAGAGTCTCCTTTGCGCGGCTCAATCCGAGAAAAAAATGAGAGTATATATATCAAAAATATACATCTCATCAAGTGATGAGGCATCCCGCAGGGAAAAAAGTGTAAAAGTACGGTATGTAATCCGAGATATGTACCTTATATTTTATTAGCGAGCATATACGGCTAATACAGCGCGAAAGCGAGCTCCAAATGCGAAGCAAACGCGATCCGCACCTACTAAACACTCAACAAACAAATGAGAAACATGTATATAGACAATAGTATCGACATACAACATATATCAACATAATAACTATATATGCCAACTGTTAACGCTAAAATTTGAACGCTAACACCCCGGTGTATGAAGTGAGATCGTGAAAGCACCACCCGATAGCTCGGGAACAGATTATAAGCATATAGTAGTGAAAAAACAGTAAACAACAGCAATTTTATAGTGGTTCGGCTTAAGAGATAGCCTACGTCCACTTTGAATATCTTTATTGATGATTTGATTACAAGTCAATGCAGTTACACTTTGATTACAACACACTTTGAGTTTCAAGTGACTTAGAACAAGTAGCCTAAACTTCAACGTCGATCCAAATCTTTAAACACATGTTTGACATGTTTGATTTCTTCGTGAAGTTCCTTGAAGGTGTTGAAGTAGTTCAGAATGCAGCAGAGTAACGGCGCTTGAAATGAATGAGCAAAAAGTCCCTTGAATGTTGGGGGTGGCCATGTATTTATAGGCAAATCTGGATAGAAGTTTTTTGCCCAAGTCCTGAGTCGTGACCGACTCAGGCTAAGCCGTGGCCGAGTCAAGTTGAGTCGTGGCCGGCTTATCTGATTAAACATTTGGTCTTCTCACTAGCTCATTCTCTTGCTGGATTCTAAGTCAAGTCCTGAGTCGTTGGCGAGTCAATTCTCACTGGGTCATGCATTGTAGCAACGGAGTACGACTCAGTGGCTTTAAGTCGCGGACGAGTCATCCTGAGTTATGAGTCATCAAGTTATTTCTTAGGTCGTCAATTCTCTTGAGTCGTTTCTTATGATGAGTCGTGGACCTGTTGAGTCATTGGGGCAAAGCCTTTGATGAGTCGGTAATGCATTGAGTCGGTCCTGCCTTGTGAACCGTTAACCCCTTGAGTCGTAACCCTTTAAGTCGCTTTGAGCTTTAGGTCATTAACTCCTTGAGTCGGTGACTCGATGAGTCGTGAGGCTTCCTGAGTCGTGAGGCTTCCTGAGTCGTTAAACACCTTAAGTCGTGGCTCGTCCCAGGCCTTAAGTCGTTGACTCCTTTAACTCGTAGGCTGGAACAGGGTTAACATTTGCCCCTCGAAGCACACGCTTAAGTCTTAAGTCGTGTGCTTCGACTTATCATAACCCGGGCGTGCCGATTCGAGTTTCAGCTCTTCCAGATATAAAACGCTTGACTCGTTTCTCCTATCTCCCACTTCTTATCAGCGATCTTCTAAACCGCATCCGCCATTAACGCACCTCTAAGTTCTCACAGGCGATTCCAACTCGACTCTCCTCTGATCATCTTTGACACCACATTACGTAAGCAATCTTGCTTCCCTTCCGATTATCGATCATCGTTAACCTATGCGCTCTGTCCCTACCTTCATTTTACTCCCTCGAGTCTTGCGAGTTCGGTCATTCTAACCATCAATGGATGTAGGGTTGTTTGATCTGATGATTTTCGTCTTGAGGTGATTTAGCGGCGTGATAAGACCGGGGTTGTTTATTGAGAGTTTTATTGGGTTAATGGGTTAAAAGTTGGAAGATTAACGGGTTAGGAGTGAAATGGTTTATGGGTCAGAAGGCAACCTGGTTAGGAGTTAGGTGATTGGTTGGTCAGATTGATTCGAATACTGCTTTCGGTACGACTCGGTCATTTTTGTATGATCCAACAACCATGATCCGACCCAACATGCTCCACGGCCTAAGCCTTGAGTCGTGGCCGAGATACGACTTACGACTCACGGCTCACGACTTACGACTCACGACTTACGACTTACGGCCTAAGCCTTGAGTTGAACCAGAGCTTCTCCCTTTTTATACGACTTACGACTTAGGGCACTGCCGACTCAAAATTTTTGAGCCGTTGACGAGTTAGGACTTGCGTGAATTCTGCTCGAACTTTGGACCATTGCATTAACTTTGAACTATTGAATTTTATTGCATTCATTCACAGGTTATTTTGACTTGCAGGCTAACAATCTGTTCAATACAACATTCACAGAAAACTGGGACGAATATACTGTCATCGACTGCCCATATCAAATGACAGATTAGTTAATAACAGATAATTAACTTAAACAAATCGTGTGAACGAAGTGCTATCGATTTCAAGTAGAATATTAAAGAAACACTGAAACAGTCAATTGAAACTGACCAGCCTGCACTAATATTATGCTTGAACTTTAAATTAACAAGTTCTGAAATTACCATAGTCGATCAATCGTTAACCAGTTTAATTCTAGTTATATTTACTTGTTATTTTCATTAGTTCTGCACAACACTTCACACTTTTAGGAAACGTGCACCTTCGCATTTGAACACCCAGTTGCTTGTGTAGAATGACATCTCAACAAGAAGAACCGATGGGCCAGGCTGAAGATGTCTCCCCAGTAGCCAACTTGTTGGATAACCCTCCGGAGAGAACTCCCACAACTCTGAATCAGCGGGTGTTTAACCAATTGCTCATCCAGTTTGGCATTGCCGAAGCTGATGCCTTACTGCCGGGGCCAAATGATACTGCAGATAGGCCCCCTTCTGGCTTTATTGCTGTCAACCGCCAAATGTGCTTGAGCAGTGCCATACCACCTTTCAATGACTTCCTTCAGCAGTACCTGCTTCGACTATCTATCTCTCCATTCCAATTGCACCCCAATGGTCATGCCATTCTGATGGGGTTATGTGTGCTATTTAGTAGAGTTCTGGGCCGATTACCGAGCTTTGAGGAAATCTGCTACTTCTGCTCATTCACAAAAATTAAAGATCATCCCTCTATCGTAGTTATAAGGAGTGCTCGAAACCGCAAGCTCATCACCGATCTTCCTGAAAGCGTTCATGGATTTCTAAATCAGTACTTCTTTGTTCGCTGTCCTCCAGGGTTTTATGCCATCTGGAGAGTAGGAAGTAAGATTTTCCTGCTTTTATTTCTCCATTCTTGGGCTTTTCGAAATCTGGGTTGCTAAACGCTAACTTGGCTTCTTTTTTTCCTGTTTTAGCACTTCCTCCTCCCTCTAGAGATCCATGCTATAAACAAATTTTTGAGAGATTGAACGCCGTGGCGGCAGAAGAGAGGAGTATAAAGTTCTTGTTAAATGATGGATTTTTACATCAATATGGGCTTCTTCATTCCTCTCGCATCACTCAGCTTCGTGAAGTCCCAACTGAAATTCCTGATTCTCCGACGGAAACTCCTGATGCCCCGGTCTCTACTAAAGAGCACACGCAGGGAGGAACCTCTATAGAAACTCCACTAGTGAAGTGTTCAATTCCGAAGGACGTTGCGGGGCCGTCCGACAAGTCCGCAGTTGCCCCAGTTATCGAAGAGGAAGAAACTCCACGATCTTCTGGAAGATTTGCGGACGAAGGAGTTGAGAAAGCCAGTCCCAAAAAACATGATGGCGATGATGTTTTCGAGGGGTTGAGCGATTTAATTGTGACATCTCAAGAACTTTTCAAAGATGATGTTTCCAAAACTATCTCTTCTGTAATTGAGGCGACATCCTCTCTACAACAAATGTCAACTCCTTCCACTCAAGTTATCACTACCTCTACTCCACAGAGTGGTCTGTAACTTGATGCGTGTAGTTTACACGTTACACAACACTTAGGATTTTTCAGCACTTCTACGCATTCATCTTCTTATACTTTAAAGATTTCTAAAGCTTATTATTTTTATTCCAGATTCTCCAATGGGGCGCAGTAGTTCATATTATGACGATTTCCAGCGCTACGGGAGGCGGAGTCAATATGATTATAGGCGTCACCTCCCCTCTTACAGAGAATCGGATGAAGAGAGGGCCATCAGGAAAGCAGACGAGAGACGAGCATATGAAGAACGTCACCGAAGAGAACAAGAAAGACATGACCCCCCCCCCCCCCACAGAGATGATGATACCCAAAAAAGAAAGACTCACGATGAGAGAGGTAAAGGTCACATGGACGATTCTTCTAGCAAGCGGGCTAAACTTACTGAAGAAACAACGCCGACAGTTTCTCAAAATGTTCCTGCTCAATCTCCTGCCCCCGTTCGTTCCGACATTCAAACAATCATCAACCGGCCCGCATACCAAGTTGGGCAAGGTCCTCCCACTCTTCAAAGTCGATTCCCTCAGTGGTGCCTGAGAGGGGTTCGATTTGATCTCGACTTGGTTCCTCTTGACAAATCGGCTATGCTACGAAATCTTGACGCTGTCAGGACCGATATTGAAAGAATGTCGAACTGGCAAAAACTTGTCGATGAGCTTCAGAGGGTTAACCGAGCCAATCTCGAGGCTATGCTCACAATGGAGAACGATAAGGCTGAGTGGCAAAAGACTCTCGAACAGTATGATGCCGAAATGAGAAGTATTGCTTCCTATAATGAAAAGCTGGAAGCGGAAGTAGAAAAGCTTAAGGAAGAGTTAGCTACTTCATCTACTTTCCATTCTCAAAAGGAGAGCATGCTTCAGCAACAAGTACGAGATGCACATGCTAGTCAAAGGGCGGTCGAAGACAATCTTACACACCAGGAGAAGGTCATAGAAGAATATCGCGCTGAAACTTTACAGCTGCGAGAACAGACCGGCTCTCAAAGCTTGGAGATAGAGATGTTAAAAGCCCAACTTGCTATGGTCGAAAAGGAGCGTGATGAGGCTGTTGCTGGTAAACTTGCGGCCGAAGAGGCCCATCAAGCAACCAAAGCTGACATTAGCTCCACATTATTTGATTTTTATCTGCACAGCATTTTGGGGCGTGGCAGCCTTGCCTTCCTAGGCCCTAAGTATGAAATTACACTAGCTGAAGTTTGGGAGGCAGCACTCGATATGCTAGGTGGTAAAGGTGCTGGCTACGCTGAGACAGCTCTTGAAGAGCATTATCTCGATGATGATGCCCGCGCCGCTCTTGCCAAGGGAAAAGAGCAACTCGCCAGAGTACGGGCCGGAATGGCGAAAGAGGAACGTTCTGAAAAAGAAGTACCACCTACCACTTCTGAATGTCCTTTAGTTTCTTCCGAAGTTGACATTACAGGTTCCAGTGCTCATTCGCTGCCTCCTACAAGAACCGGGGTAATTACCCCTACTGATGATGAGGCATTGGAAGATATCGGGGCTCAAAATTATGAGATTGAACTAACGAAGCAAACATCTTCAGGTAATTTTGACATTGGTCCGATTCAGGTGGATTGCCTGCTTGCTCCTCAAAAGTTTGATGAGCTTCTCGATTACTTCTTGAATCCTGACGAACCCATATCTCCCTTCTTTTGGGGAGATACTAATATTTTTAATTTCTCTTCTTCTGCAGTTGAAACACCGAGTGCTGCGCAGATTTCACCTCCTCCGGTTATCCCTCCTCCGTCTCTTCAGGTGACTCCTCCTTCTGCTTCACAACCCGGGTCGCAAGAGGAGCAAATTGAGGCTCTTCATGGCTTGGATGACCCTATCGCTTCGCAAGAGCAGAAAGACGAGGGACTTGAAGGAGGCGAGATCTCTCCGGAGCGGACTCCTTCTAATGATGTAGTTTTATCCGCTCTTGTCACTCCAGGAAGTGAGTCTTCTTCGAAGAGAAGAAAGAAGCACGGAACATCGAAGAGGAGGGGGAAGAAAATCCTTGCTACTGAAGAAGAACCGGAAATTGCGCCGGTTGCACCTCCTTCTCCTTCTTCCCTTATGCCTGTAGATAGACCTGAAAAGCTAATCATTCGGCCGGGCAAAGGGTCCAAAGGTGGTAAGAAGAAGTGAAGAGTCGAACTTCAGGCTTTTTGATTCATTTTTTGTGTAATGGTCGGATGTTGTGCAGGCACCGGCCCCTGCTTTTTTATTTTGAAACCTGTATCTGCAATTGAATAAAATGATCCTTTATTTGTACAGACTCTTGTTTGAATTTGAGAATGCATTTATTATTCATTTTTGCACAAGTTTATTTATATGATATTGCGGTGAACTTGTGGTATGTTGCTTGAGCATATTTTACCGATATAGCTATACCATTTTGTATGTAACTATACCATGTTGCCCCCATACCATAAGCTTGCTGCAATATTTTATACTTTGAGGGGACTTGCACTCTTATTTTCTGAAGAGTAATTACTTCATTCTTGAAGAAATTTTTCGTAGAGTACGACTTCCTTCACATAAATTTTTACGCTTTATCCTTCGAAGAAATCACTTTTTTTTTTTTACTTATGTATGCATTTTGCCAAGTGAATTCTTCTATGTGGTAAAGCGGGCCTCTGAAGGGTACTTTAACTTTCTTCCTCTTTTTTTTTTTTGAGGAAGGTTATTTTCTAGAATAGGTAAATCACTCTTCCTTTGAAAGTTAAAGTATGCCCTTGATGAGGATATATATATATATATATATATATATATATATATATATATTTATTTTTTGAAGTAGAAATTTGTACTTCTGAGGAGGGATTTTTCACGTTTCAACACTTGGAAGTTTTATTTCAATCTTGGTGAAACGTGTACCTCCAAGGAATTGCGCCTTCGAAGAAAGCCTTTTCACGTTTCAACACTTGGAAGTTTTATTTCAATCTCGGTGAAACGTGGGCTTCCGAAGAAGTCTTTCTTTTTGATTGTGTCCCCGGGAGGGGGTTGTACCTCTGAGGAGGGATTTTTCACGTTTCAACACTTGGAAGTTTTATTTCAATCTTGGCGAAACGTGTACCTCCAAAGAGTTGTGCCTTTGAAGAAAGCCTTTTCACGTTTCAACACTTGGAAGTTTTATTTCAATCTCGGTGAAACGTGGGCTTCCAGAAAGGTCTTTATTTTGTTTTGCATTTCAACTTTGGTGAAGTGAAATTCCGAAGAGCGGCTGTTACACTTCAACTTCTGGTGAAATGTGCCTCCGAAGAGGTCTTTATTTTGTTTACATTTCAACTCTGGTGAAGTGAAATTCGGAAGAGCGGTCGTAACACTTCAACTCCTGGTGAAATGGGCCTCCGAAGAGGGCTTTTATTTTGTTTACATTTCAACTCTGGTGAAGTGAAATTCCGAAGAGCGGTTGTTACACTTCAACTCCTGGTGAAATGTGCCTCAAAGAGGGTTTTCATCGCCTGGAAGTTACTCTCTCATGGTTGGAGGGTCATGACTCCTCCAATCTTTTTTGCTGAGTAGAGAACTTTATTTTTTGTGGCGTATGACCCATTAGAGGTCTTTATCCTCCGAAGAGTTGTGCCTCCGAAGAGGATTTGTGCTGCTGATGATGGCTTTGGTTGTTCCCTTGTCCACTTGCTTATGCTTTTTCAGTGATCCTCTTTTTTTTTACAAGTGACTTGTTTAATCCAAGGAAATGTACTTCATTGCCAGGCAAGTTCGTGAGAACGAGCATCAGCTTCTTAATTGGATGTTTGTTTGTTCAAACGATCTCAATTTATTAGCAAAGGCCCGTTTCTGTCGAAATCATAGGCCGTTCAATTGAAGTACTTCCTATCTAGGATTTGAATTTGGAGCTTTTGTGACTTGAAATTTGGCGAGAATCACTGGGTGTTACTATGTGCAAGTTTCACTTCCATTGTCTGCGAAAATTTAAATCGACATTTCAGCAATACATTCTATGTACTTTTTATATCGAAAATAAAGCAAACATGTAATAATAATAAGGAACACAAGATTTATAGTGGTTCGGCCAGGAAATTGGGCCTACATCCACTTTATATTTTTTCATTATTTACTTGCATCAGTTTTACAATTGCCTTCAATTACAAGAATCATACATTCGTAATTCTTTTTACAATATTTTGACAAAATTTTCAAGTAAAGTATGGACGCAAATGATTGCTGTTCCATGCCCTTGGGATTTGATCTCCTTCAACAGTAGTGAGTTTGAATGTGTCGTCAAGAAGCTTCTGACCTATGACATATGGTCCTTCCCAATTTGGCCCAAACACACCTGTCGCTGTCATAATTCTTTTCAGGACTAGGTCTCCAATCTCAAAGTTGCGTTGGCGAACTTTGGAATTGAAATGTCTGGCTATCCTTTGCTGATGAGCTGCAATTCTGAGATTAGCCTCATCTCTTTTTTCATCAAGGAGATCTAGCGCTTCAAGCTGTAGCTTTTCGTTTTCTGCTTGGTTGAAATGGATTCTTCTATGTGAAGGGACCTCTACTTCTACCGGAATCATTGCCTCCGACCCGTATGCTAATGAAAACGGGGTGTGCCCAGTCGCAGTTTTGTGAGTGGTTCTGTATGCCCATAGTGCCAGTGGTAGCTTATGGACCCAACCACCTTTTGCTCTTTCAAGTTGCTTTTTGATGGTTGACTTAATAATTTTATTCACGGCTTCCACTTGCCCGTTTGCCTGCGGATGAGCCACTGCTGAGAAGCTTTTTCGGATTTTGAATCGCTTGCAAAAATCTTGGAATTCTTCACTTTCAAACTGAGTACCATTGTCTGTAATTATTTTTTGAGGCACACCGTATCTGCAAATGATGTTTTTAGTTACAAAACTTATCATCTTCTTTGAGGTGATATTAGCCAGTGGTTCAGCTTCTGCCCACTTAGTAAAATAATCTACAGCAACAATGGCATATTTAATTCCAGATTTGGCAGTTGGTAACGGTCCTACAAGGTCTATCCCCCATATTGCAAACGGCCATGGACTGACCATCTGTGTGAGTTCAGTGGAAGGAGCTCTAGGAATTTTGGCGAATCTTTGGCATCTGTCACATTTTCGGGAATACTCTGTTGCATCTCGATTAATTTCTGGCCAAAAATATCCGTATCGGAGAATTTTCTTTGCTAATGTTTGGCCACCTGAATGATCACCACACTCTCCTCCGTGTACCTCTGCTAGGATTGCTTTGGACTCTTCCCTGGATACACATCGAAGTAATGGCATTGAGAATTCTCGTCTGTATAATCGGCCATCCTGGATTATGTATCGAGAGTCTTTTCTTAGTAGCTTTTGTCGTTCTTTTGAGTTCCCTGGTAAGGATCCATTGAGCAGATATTCTGTTATCGGAGTCATCCATGATTCTTGCTCTTGAGACATGCTCATGATCCAATCAATGTCCATCTCATCAATGCTAGGAGTCGACAGGACCTCCACCGGAGTTAACCCCAGAAATTGAGCTTCGCCGGTGCTAGAATACTTTGCGAGAGAATCTGCTTTCACATTTTCTTCTCGAGGAATGTGACTTATCATGTAATGATCGAAATCACCCAGGAGTTCCCAAGCCTTTGACAAGTAGGCGGGCAGATTCCCCCCTTTTGCTTGGAATTCCTTTTTGACTTGGCATACAATAAGCTGAGAATCACTGAATATCTGCAACGCTCGAATGTTTAATTCTTTAGCAATCCTTAAGCCAGCGATAAGGGCTTCGTATTCTGCTTCATTGTTTGTTGAAAGAAATTCCAATCTTAGTGCATAGCATAATGATCGGCCTTCAGGGGTCTCAAGTACAACTCCGGCTCCAGAACAGTAGTCGTTTCTCGCACCATCGACATATAACTTCCATTGGATTGGGGAATCGTCGACCGTTTTCTCCTCACTGTTACCCTTATCTGTGAATTCTGCGATGAAATCCACTAAAGCTTGTCCATTGATTGCTTTTCGGGGGTGATAAGTGATGTCATACTGACTGAGTTCAATATTCCACTTTAGAAGACGACCCGAAGTCTCAGGGCGAAACAGGACTTGCTTTAAAGGTTGATCAGTGAGGACTCTGATAGGATGAGCTTGAAAATATTGCCTCAACTTTCTAGATGCAATTAGTAGGAAATAGGAGAGTTTTTCCAACTTAGAGTAATTCATCTCTGCCCCAGTGAGTCTTTTGCTGATATAGTAAACTGGATGTTGAATCCTTTTGTCTTCTCGTATCAGCGCTGCACTTAAAGCATGAGATGGTACTGCCAAGTATATAAGAAGATCCTCGCCATCGCCAGGCCTAGAAAGTATTGGAGGCGTTTCCATATGGCGAATCAATTCATCAAAGGCTTTTTGGCATTCGGGAGTCCAATCGAAGTTTTTTTTTCCTTTCTTTAGGGCGTCAAAGAATGGGATGCATTTATCTGTGGCTTTGGAAATGAACCGACTCAAGGCGGCGACTTTTCCATTGAGACTTTGCAATTCCTTCTTTGTTCTAGGGGCTTTGACTTCTTTCAGTGCAGTAATTTGAGCTGGACTGGCCTCAATGCCCCTAGCGCTCACGATGAAACCTAAAAACTTGCCGGATTCCACTCCAAATGAACATTTCAAAGGATTGAGCTTCATTCCGTATTTTCGGAGGACTGCGAACATGTCCGCTAAGTGTTCTATGTGATCCACTGCTTTTTTAGACTTTACTAACATGTCATCGACGTAGACTTCCATAGTCTTGCCTAATTGCTGTTTGAACATAGCATTAACAAGTCTTTGGTATGTTGCCCCTGCATTCTTTAGCCCGAAGGGCATAACTCTGTAGCAGTAAAGACCAATGTCGGTGATAAAGCTCGTGTCCTCCTGATCTGGCTCATGCATCATAATCTGGTTATATCCGTAGTAAGCATCCATAAAAGATAACAATTCGTGTCCCGCTGTTCCGTCTACCAGTTGATCGATTCTGGGTAATGGGAAGCAGTCTTTGGGGCAGGCCTTGTTTAGATCTGAAAAATCGATGCATACTCTCCATTTTCCGTTGGCTTTCTTAACCAGCACTGGATTTGAAACCCAATTCGGATAGGTAGATTCTTTGATAAAATTATTCTCCATGAGCCGATCAACTTCTTCTTTTAATGCCGCCGACCTTTCTGGACCTTAAGTTCTCCTCTTCTGTTTCACAGGTGTAAATTTTGGATCAATATTTAGAGCATGCACTGCAACTTCTGGGGATATTCCGCACATATCGGCATGAGTCCAAGCAAAAACATCCAGATTTGCCTCTAAAAAAGATATTAAGATATTCTGAATTGACACATTAAGTTGTGAACCCACATTCAACACCTTGTTTAGGTCCTTTGGGTCAACAGGTATTGGTATTGTCGTTTCCACTAGTACCACTCTATTTTCCCCTGCACTGACTTTTCTAGGGTCCATCTCTTTCCTTGCTCCGCTGTGCTCCCAATGCAGGGTCCGCCCTGTAATTGCTACAAGGCTGGTTCTTTGATGCGGACTGGGGCTGCCGCATTCTTTCCCATTTCTCTTTTTCTGGTTTCTCGTAGCTCTGTCAGATAACACTCTCGCCCAGCATTTTGATTCCCTTTTATAACTCCTACTCCATTGTCTGTAGGGAATTTAATAGTGAGGCACCACGGGGCAAGAACAGCTTTGAACGCTGCCAGAGTTGGACGACCAAGGAAAGCATTGTAAGCAGAAAATTCGTCGACAATCACAAAAGTTTGCTTGCGGACCACTTTTCTCTCTCCTTCTCCAAGTTCCACAAACAAATCAATGGTCCCTACCGGCTGCTTTGGCTCCCCAGTGAAACCAGCAATTTTCTACGATGAGGCTTGCACATCAGCCATAGGGAACTTCATTTGGTCGAACGTTTTCTTGAAGAGGATATTGCAGGATGCGCCACAATCAATGAGAACTCTTCTGACAATAGCTGGCCCGATACCAGCCGAGATGACTAGAGGATCCAAGGTAGGAGCTTCAATACCTGCGGAATCCCTAGCTTTGAACACAATATCATCATCAAAAGTTCTTTGTTGCTTCAAGGGCGTAGCACCTTCCAAAACGAATACATCTTCCTCGGTCGGTACATACTTTAAAGCTCGGGTATACCTTTCCATCTCACCCCAGCTTCTGCCTGCTGGGTGAGGTCCTCCTGTAATGACATTGATAATGGGCCTTCCAGATTCATGCCCTGCAGCCTTCTCACTCGTCCTAGGCTGATGAGTAGGAGCCTGTTGCCCCTGACCAGATGAAGCAGGATTGTTGCTATTCTTTTTCACAAATTGCTGCAGTTTGTTTTCCCTTAGCAACTCTTCAATCAGATTTTTCAGCTGGCGGCATTCGTCGGTCTCGTGACCGGGTTGATTATGGAAGCGGCAGAACTTCCCACTCTGTATAGCCTTTTTCCCGGTCCTTAGAGGAGGAGGCTTAGGAAAGTCAACAGAATCTTTAGTGGCAAGGTAGATACGCTCCGGCGTATCTGATAAAGGAGTATATTCTGATGGCTTGAAGGATCGTGGTTTCTTCAGATTACTCTGCTTCTTCCCATCGTTATTTTCCCTTTTTTGCCCTACAGATTCATTCTTGTGTGGAACAACAGTGTTATCTTCGGCTTTTTCCAACACTGCCTTTACCGGTACGGGACGGCTTTCTAAGCGTATGAATTCATCTGCTTTTTTATAGAACTTCTCAAGGGAATTTGGTTCCTTCATGTTTAGCCATTTCCCAAATTCGCTCGACTTGTCAATACCCTTCATCAGATAAGTCAATATCATTCGCGGTTCTGCATTGTCCACCTCAGCTAGCGCTATATTAAAGCGGTTTAAGAAAGATCTGATAGTCTCTCCTGAATTATGCTCCAAACTTGACAGTGACATGATATCCTTGGCTTTTGAGGCGTATAGTCTGAACTGCTCCTTGAACTTCCGGGTTAAGTCAGAAAACTGATCGATAGATCGGACTGGGAGTTTGGTGAACCAAAGCAGAGCTACACCTTCGAGATACAAAGGAAAATATCGGCACTTTATTTCATCGGAGGCTCTGGCACCTGTCATGTGCCAATCATACTTGTATAAGAATTCGTTCGGATCACTTGTCCCCCTGTAAGCTGGAATGGTTGGAGGGACAAACTTCCTTGGGAATTCAGCCTTTAAGATTTTCTCAGTAAACGGAGTTTTACTTGGGGTGAAACCCCATTCTTTCTCATCTTCAACCCTCTGCATACTCTCTTTCATAATTTGTTGGACCATTCCAGAAAGATACTCCTCATCATGTCGAGTTCTAGATCCACCAACCTCTGGAAGTGTTTATTGAAAGGGGCTAGCAGCCCTTTCAGGAGCATTTCTTTCTTCAGCATCACGAATGTTGCCAGCAAAATTCCTTTCATTATCTGCCGGTTGACGGTTTTCCCCAAGCAAATCGTTCAACCTATTCAGAATTAGGGCATTCTGGGCATTCTGAGCCTCGAATTGTGCATTTTGGGCATTTATCTGTTGGTTCAGCCCTAAGATTGCAGCATCCAGCTCTGCCTTTGTAACTCCGACAGCTGGAGTGGCTTGATTTGATATAGGGGAAGCGGAGGTTCCCTCTTGAATATTCCCAGATCTGAAAGATCTACTTTTCCTTCCAGGAGCCATAATCTCGGATAGACTTCTGGTTTTCAAGGAAATTCTCTCTACAAACCTCTGTGAAGCAATGATGATAACTATCCTGAGTTCAATTCTCAGTGAAAGCACCAAAAATGTTAACGCTAAAATTTGAACGCTAACACCCCGGTGTATGAAGTGAGATCGTGAAAGCACCACCCGATAGCTCGGGAACAGATTATAAGCAGATAGTAGTGAAAAAACAGTAAACAACAGCAATTTTATAGTGGTTCGGCTTAAGAGATAGCCTACGTCCACTTTGAATATCTTTATTGATGATTTGATTACAAGTCAATGCAGTTACACTTTGATTACAACACACTTTGAGTTTCAAGTGACTTAGAACAAGTAGCCTAAACTTCAACGTCGATCCAAATCTTTGAACACATGTTTGACATGTTTGATTTCTTCGTGAAGTTCCTTGAAGGTGTTGAAGTAGTTCAGAATGCAGCAGAGTAACGGCGCTTGAAATGAATGAGCAAAAAGTCCCTTGAATGTTGGGGGTGGCCATGTATTTATAGGCAAATCTGGATAGAAGTTTTTTGCCCAAGTCCTGAGTCGTGACCGACTCAGGCTAAGCCGTGGCCGAGTCAAGTTGAGTCGTGGCCGGCTCATCTGATTAAACATTTGGTCTTCTCACTAGCTCATTCTCTTGCTGGATTCTAAGTCAAGTCCTGAGTCGTTGGCGAGTCAATTCTCACTGGGTCATGCATTGTAGCAACGGAGTACGACTCAGTGGCTTTAAGTCGCGGACGAGTCATCCTGAGTTATGAGTCATCAAGTTATTTCTTAGGTCGTCAATTCTCTTGAGTCGTTTCTTATAATGAGTCGTGGACCTGTTGAGTCGCTGGGGCAAAGCCTTTGATGAGTCGGTAATGCATTGAGTCGGTCCTGCCTTGTGAACCGTTAACCCCTTGAGTCGTAACCCTTTAAGTCGCTTTGAGCTTTAGGTCATTAACTCCTTGAGTCGGTGACTCGATGAGTCGTGAGGCTTCCTGAGTCGTGAGGCTTCCTGAGTCGTTAAACACCTTAAGTCGTGGCTCGTCCCAGGCCTTAAGTCGTTGACTCCTTTAACTCGTAGGCTGGAACGGGGTTAACACCAACATAGCAAATACAGTAAAAGCAATATATTCAACCATCAACCAACTATTATCCAAATAGCATTCATAACCAATAAATATTCATTCGTATTCTCATTAATATTCAATGAAATAGGTTTTCAATTTAATCACATTTGATTCATTAACAGTTGATGTTTTTACTAACATTTATTTTCAACTAGTTTATATTCAAGTTGGTTTACTCCCAATCAAATTCAATTCTATTTAAGATTCACTTAACTTCCAATTGGATTTCAATTACTTTAGCTTCCAATTTCATTAATTCAATTTCATTAACGCTTAATGAATTATATACAATCAACTAACAACCGTATAACAACCAATGTATATTAATTACAACCAAATTCCTTTGCTTTCAATTGGTTTAATTAAATTGATTTTTCATTCAACTATTGAACTTTCAATAACATTAGATTTTAATGAATTACACTTACATTCATTATTTCATATCAACTTAATTTACATTCAATTTGATTAACATTCAATTCATTAATTCAATTCAATTGCTAATTCATTTAACCATTTCAAGTTGAATTTCATTTACATAACTTAAGTTCATATTTATCACTTAACTTTATTAATTTACCTTGATACCAATATCAACTTCATTCAACAACTCTTAAGTTATATTCCATTTAAATAAACATCACTTTTTTTTTACTTAACTTAAATTCCCACTTATAAATCAATTCAGCTTCCAATTCTAAGTAAATTTTCATTTAACTTTAAATTCATTTTTATTTACAACTCATATTCATAAATATATTCATATAGTTTCACTTCTTATATATATATATAAGTTTATTTCTCAATTGTAAATCACATTAATTATAATTCAATTCTTATAATTCTTTTGCTTATACAATTATTCTTTAATTTAGAATATTCAAACAACTAAACAATCAACTTATATACTTTAATAATTATGAAAAATTATTCCTTTATATATAAAATATAATCAAGGTAAAATTATTTCATTTACCCAATTTAAAACAATATTGTGCCGAATTGTTCTATTCAAGCGTTTATAAAACCCTTCGGCATAGTTGTGCATACCGTGCTGACGTAGGTTCATTTGTCACTCAATAAACCAATCATCACAATATAAAACAATTTTATATTCACTAACAAATACGCTCTCTTAGCTTTTATTACACTCAAACTCATTCTAGAGTACTACTGACTCTATCTCTAATGAGTAATACCCACCAGAGCCATGATTGTCGCTTAACCATATGCTCTGATACCAAATATAACTGCGGCAACAACAGTCACAACCCGTAGGATTTTCAACCATCCCAGCCCCACCGTGGCTTACATTGATATCCCAAACTTGATTTTACGACCAGCCTCTCGACTGTCTCAGCTTACACCTAACCAACCCCGTAAAGAGAACGTGTGGGGGCAAGAGTCTCCCGTTCGCCACCAAACCGTGAAGCGAAAACCCCCCATCACATAGCCCTAAGCTAAGCAAGACTGGTGTGAGAACTCAAAACAGTTTATTTATCTTTGAAAACAAAATAGAGGAATATTTTTAAAGTCAATTCGCAATGCTTTTAAAAATGAGACTACCATAAGGCCTCCCGCACACACACACACATGCAAACGCAGAATCGGAGGAGATTTCTCCTTATGATAGTCAAAGATGCTTGATACGCATAAAAAAAACATTTGATATTATTACTAGTGCATAGTGTAGGGAAAAATCATTTCGAAAATAAAGATATAAATCTTAGCCGGCATAGACATTTCGCACTTATGCCTACTTTAGCTACCATGTTCAATAACAGGTTACCGCCACATTCCATGGCAGGTAATACAACTAAAACCGTACAAGATCGTATTGTTTCTTTGAATTTCCAACGAATGGTCAGGCCAAGGAACTTCCCATTGCCACATGAGAACGCCTCTGGAAGGACGTCCTCGAGAACCAAACCGGATCTCTGCCAACACAAGGCCGGGTTACCCCTAACTGGGTAACTACTGACACGAGTATGCCATCCCCCGGTCCTTTGGGACCTTTATCCGAGCGCTCGTAATCAACATCACACCAAAATAATAAATGTTTCAACATGAGTAAGTATCTGGGGTCCATACCATGATACCACCCTTTTCCAGAAGGAAATGCACATACCCTAAAGGGAGCTACCCCTCATAACCTTGCCGCATCTTTCCTGTTTTGACCATTCCGGGGTGTGAGGCTCGACGAAGTCTCGTCCACAAAGTGTGACGCCCCACCTCTATACCCACGCTAGCCAAGAACACTCCGGAGTAGTGCTGTCAACTAGCACGGAGAATAAGGCTGTTGAGGAGCGACCATCCATGTAATTGCTTATCACACGGTGGCTATAAATAATCTTCGGAAACAAACATAGAAATAATCATATCACAAATCAGTCACAGATATCCATATCACAAAGGCGGAAGAAGATATGAATATATAACTAACACATGAAAGTGTACATCAGAGTAGTGGTCAATAAGATCCACGATAATACAAAAGAATAGCAACACGTGCTATACAAAAGAATACAACTATGAGTCTATATCTCAAGTGTATACAACAAAAACTGCTAATCTAAACAGTTAGCCAAAAGTCAGAGTGATGAATCCCTGGGAAGAAGTCAAGCAGAAGCACCTGTAACATCTCGGTTTGACCCGAGTATTATTTAAGAAAATAATAAACGGATCAGTCTAGCTATAAATATCAAATGACATGATATAACATAAAAGATATGGCATGAGCATAAACATCCATAACGACATACCACTATAAGTATGTAAACAATGATCAACAGAAGATCAATCAATAAGAGATAATCAATATCACAAGAATCTTCTCAAAGATTCGAAGAGGGCATCATACCCTAAACTTGTACTCATAACAAGTCAATGACATAAATTCCAGAAATCAACACGAGAAATCCAGAAATCATAAAAAGGGAAAGAGGCCTATCACATGACGGTCCGAAGACCATGGGGAGCTACCCCGCATGTGTGAATGGAATCACACAGATTGAGGTCAAGACTAACCAAAAAGCAGAAAGGTATGTGTGAATGGAATCACACAAGTGGTGTCTAGTCTAACCTTGCAATGAAAGGGACATCGCGCAATTGCTAGTCTAATTCATAAAGCGATCATCAAGATCAATGAGAAGTGTCAATTACACTAAGCTAGTAAATATAGAAGTTTAGCTTCATGTCCCATAACCACTTGCTTAACTTAAATATTTACGAACAAACTGTAAATCTTCACTAATAAAATTGTCACAAGAGGTTCAATCGAAAAAGTCCAAGAATTAACCGACGAAGTGAACGCAAGCGTTTCATACCACTTGTTTTACTAAGTCGTTTAATTAGATTTCTCATCCGAGTGAGGTAAAGGCTTGTATATACTAATAGATTGGAAAACGGTTTAAGAAAAGAGCTTTGTTATTAAAAATAGAGTTGAAATTGTTGGTTAAAAGAGTTTTGATATTTACTACTAGTATTGAAACCTTTATATTATAAAGTGACAAAACACATAAGCAAGTGTAGAAACAATCAGTCACAAAGATCGCATATGGAGATGCGAATAAAATCCAAGGAAATCAGCTCAATGTTTTTCAGATAAGATCCCCTACGGAGGGGGGTCTGGGGGGGTGGCAACCCCCCAAGGTGGGGGTGCGGGGGCAACGCCACCACTTACGGGGTTCGACCTGCCCGGTCAGGTCGCGGGGTCCAGGGGGCAGCGCCCCCGGCGGGGTGCGGGGCAGCGCCCCGTCCAAAACGGTACGACCTAGTGAAGACAAGCAACCTAGTGAAGCCAAGCGACCTAAGGGGCCATGCGACCTAATGGGTCATGCGACCTAAGTTTAAAAAGGTGGGCGACTTAACAAAGTGGCCGAGTGACCTAACTGGAGCAAGTGGCCATAGGTCATGCGACCTAAAGGTAAGCGACCTATCACGGTCACGCGACTTAAGGGATAGGACCGACCGACCTAACGACCTAGGCAAGGTCGACCGACTTAATGGTTGCGAACTAAAAATACAACAGGGTCGAGCGACCTAGTGGGATGCGCGACCTAAGAAGGTACGCGAGCTAAGGGTGAGCGACCTAACAAGGTCGTGCGACCTAAGTGGTCACAATGCCAAGCGACCTAAGGACTTAAATACTCGCGACCTAGCGCGTGCATCGGCCGAGCGACCTAAGGGTTTAACACGCGAGAGACTTAAGGTTTTAACACACGAGCGACTTAAGGTTTTAACACGCGAGCGACCTAAACTGATGCGCGACCTACGACCTAGCAGGATCGAGCGACCTGGAGCCGCCTTGTGATATAAGGTCGAAAACGACCTAATTCCGAAGTGAAGATTCAAGGCAGTGCGACCTAGCGCGATAACACGCGAGCGACCTAAGGGTTAGGTCGCGAGCGACCTATACGCGAACGACCTAAAGTCCAACGACCTACGACCTAAATCCGAGGCGAACAAAATATGCAGGCCGTGACTTTTCCACGCACGCGAGCTAATGATTCCGAGCGACCTAACCTAGGCAGAGCGACCTAGGCTCAGGAAATTCACCAAACAACTAAAAAAAATGGAGTTTTTCGCCAATCCAATCCAAATCAAATGCAAATGTACATGCTAAAGTGATGGGGAATCATTCCTAACAGTCCAATATAGTTATAGACTAGAATTGTGAGATAAAAATCTCACCTTTTCACTAAAGTTTATGAAGATGAAGCTTGAAAGCAAGGAGAAGCAATCCAAAGCTTGAATCCAATATCTTCTACTTGAATTTGGAGTTGAATGTTGGATTTGCAATTGAATTTGAGCTTGGAGTTTTAATTTCCCATTCTCTTCACCATTAATGCCAAAGCTTGAGTTAATTAGGAAATTTATGAAGAGTGAGGAGAAGAGGGTTGGAACTTGGGCTTAATAGGCTAAACTAACCCAAAGTCCAAAGCGGGAAAAGTTAGTGAAATTGCTATAACTCCAAACCTATCGATGTTTATACTTAAAAAATTGTAAACGACATTTCGAACTCAATGGAAGTGGTCTCGAGTCCTAATTTGACCGTTTGCAAAAAGTAGCTTTTCGGACCAAAACCCGATTAACGAGTTAATATTTAAATAAAATATTTAAATACAAACTCGATAAATATGCGGGTTGTTACAGACTCCCCTCCTTAAAGAAATTGCGTCCTCGCAATATATATAAGATGGAAATAAAAAGTAACAACCATAAAAGCATATTAACACAAGAGGAATTTTGAAATAAGAAGTTCACCTCAAGGAGCAGGAGTAAGCAAGTCCGGATGTGTACGCTCGATGAATTCTCTGGATTCCCAAGAACAATCCTTAGGATTTGAGGACCATTGAACCTTCACAAGCGGAACATCTTTATTTCGAAGTCGTTTAACCTCAGAAGCTATAATTCGAATAGGATGGTGCTCATAAGTTAAATTTGGCGAAACTTCAATTTCTTCCACAACAGCAGGCTCAAGAATAGAATCGGAATCCCGAAGGCATTTTCGTAATTGAGAAACGTGAAATACATCATGCATAGCAGAAAACTGAGCCGGCAATGCAAGGCGATAAGCCATGGAACCAATACGTTCAGTGATAGGAAATGGCCCAATATATCGAGGCGCTAACTTCCCCGATCGATTGAAACGTACAACACCCTTCATAGGTGAAACACGAATAAAAACAGGATCCCCAACAGAAAATTCTAATTTCCTTCTTCGATTATCGGCATAGGATTTTTGTCTACTCTGGGCTTCTTTCATCCTATGTCGAATAAGTTCAATCTTTTCCGTGGAATCACGAATAAAGTCTGGACCTAAAACCAGCTTCTCACCGGCCTCAAGCCAACAAGAAGGAGATCGGCATGGCCTTCCGTAGAGTGCCTCGAAAGGTGCCATACCAATACTAGATTGGAAGCTATTGTTATAGGAAAATTCAACAAGTGAAATATGATCTTCCCAACTTCCACCAAAATCAAGCACACAAGCACGAAGAAGATCTTCAAGAGTTTGATTCACACGCTCGGTTTGTCCATCGGACTGGGGGTGATAAGCAGTGCTAAAATTAAGCTTCGTTCCTAAAGCTTTTTGAAGACTCTTCCAAAATCCACTAGTAAATAATGGATCACGATCGCTAACAATAGAAGTAGGAACTCCATGCAACCTTACAATTTCCTTGACAAATAGTTTGGCCAAAAGAGGAACGGTTCGGTTAGACCGAACCGGAATAAAATGGGCGGATTTAGTAAGTCTATCAACAATCACCCATAAGCTATCATGACCCGAACGAGAACGAGGAAGGCCATCTATAAAGTCCATGGAAATTTGATCCCACTTCCAAATTGGAATTTCTAAAGGTTGCAATAACCCACCAGGCCTTTGATGTTCGGCCTTGACAAGTTGGCAAGTCATGCAACACTTAACAAAGTTAGCAATATCAGATTTCATTCCCTCCCAATAATAAAGTCGCTTCATATCAGCGTACATTTTACTACTACCAGGATGAATGGTGAATTTAGAACGATGGGAATCTTCTAAAATATCTTTACGAAGATCCCCAATATTTGGTACGATAAGTCTACCAAATTTTTGAATGCCGCCACGAGAATCAATATCAAAGTCTTTCAAACCTTCAATATCAATTTTATCCTTAACATTTTTGCCAAGAAGAGCCAATTCAGAATCTAGCCCTTGAGCTTCAAGAATGCGGTCTAAAAGTGAAGGATGAGCCTCAAGGCTACATAAAACAAGCGATGAGCATAAATCGGATACGCGCTCTCGAATCTCACAAGTGGATAAGATCTCGAGATCGTTCCATTCAGATATCATCATAGAAACAACTGCTTGTTGCTTACGGCTAAGAGCATCGGCGACACGATTACCCTTACCGGGGGTATAAAGAATATCAAGATCATAAGGTGCAAAGAACTCGAGCCAACGCTGTTGACGTAAATTAAGTTCTTTTTGAGAAAATAAATATTTCAAAGACTTATGATCCGTGTAAAGAATAAATTTCTCTCCCAATAGATAATGACGCCACATTCGAAGGGCGAAAACAATAGCCGCGAGCTCTAGATCATGTGTGGCATATCTAGTCTCGGCCGGCTTCAATTGCCTAGAAGCATAAGCAACAACACGTTCTTTTTGCATAAGAACGGCACCCAAACCAACGTGACTAGCATCGGTATAAACAACAAAATCTTGATTCCCCTCAGGAATAACAAGAATAGGAGCATCGGAAAGGAGTTCTTTCAATTTCTGAAAAGAGACTTCACATTTGTCCGACCAAATGTATTTAACTCCCTTCTTAGTCAAGCCAGTAAGAGGCACGACAATCTTAGAAAAGTCTTTAATAAAACGACGGTAATAGCCCGCCAATCCGAGAAAACTACGAATCTCTGTCACACTCTCCGGTCTCTTCCAATCTTGAATCGCTTCAATCTTTGAAGGATCCACGGATATCCCGGATTCGGAAATAATATGACCGAGAAACTTCGCACGAGATTGCCAAAAGTGGCATTTAGAAAATTTCGCCTTTAATTGATTACTCCTAAGTGTTTCCAATACAATCAGAAGATGTTTCTCGTGTTCCTCCTCGGTTTTTGAATACACAAGAATATCATCAATGAATATGAGAACAAACCGATCCAGGAAATCTTTGAAAACTCGATTCATGAGGTCAACGAAATAAGCTGGAGCATTCGTTAACCCAAATGGCATAACAAGCCATTCATAAGATCCATATCGAGTACGGAATGATGTCAAAGGAATGCTATCCTCAGCGATACGAAGCTGATGGAAACCGGTAGCCAAGTCCAATTGTGAAAAGACCTTAGCACCACTAAGCTGATCGAATAGATCATCAATCCGAGGTAAAGGATATTTATTTTTAATAGTAAGATCGTTAAGCTTGCGATAATCAACGCAGAGCCTCAGAGTACCATCGGATTTCTTTACGAAAATAGCCGAAGCTCCCCAAGGCGAGGAACTAGAGTGAATAAATTGCCTCGTCTCCAACTCAGATAATTGTTTACGCATCTCCTCATTTTCCTTATTAGACATGCGATAAGGAGGACGAGTAATAGGTTGAGCTCCAGAAACAAGATTAATTCTGAACTCAATTGCTCGTTTAGGTGGTAAACCTAAAACGGGCTCGAATATGTCGGAAAATTCACGAACAACATGAATACGAGAAATAATATCATCTTCATCATCATCATCGTTATCACGAGGATTTAAAGAATATAAAGATGCCACCAAACATGATTCTGAATCTTTAAGATTAACAGAAATCTGTTTAACAGATTGTGGATGTCGGAGATGAATAGTCCGCTCAGGACATAGGATATGGGCTTGATAATGGTTAAGCCAATCCATTCCCAAAATTATTCCAAAGCCTAAGTAACGCATGACATGCAAATCGGCTAGGAAAGAAAAATCGCAAAAAATAATCTCCACATCTTTACAAAGCAAACTAAGAGTCGCGGATCCACCAACAGGATTCGCAATTTTTAAAGATGTCATCAATGCAGTAACACTTAAGGAAAAAGTGTCTACCAGTTCCTTTGATATAAAAGAATGGGATGCACCCGTATCAAAGAGAACTCTAATAGGTTGATCACGAAATAAAATAATACCATCAAGAATGGAATGAGAAATACCTTGGCCACGAGATGTGTTGCCAGGGGCTTGAGCCACATTTAACTTTCCCTCATTCCTGCTTTTACGTTTGAGGCATTGATGTATAAAGTGATCTGGGCTCTTACAATAGCGACAAGATTTGGGCTTAGAGCACTTATTCGCATAATGATCCCTAGACCCACAGTTGAAGCAACTCGCACCACTAGGAGAAGGAGACTTTGCCGCAAGGGTAGCCTGCTTACCCTTTTTGTTGGGATAAGGACCCTTGAATTTGTTTGGCCTCTTCTTGTTGTTGAAGTTTGGTTTAGCGCCTTCCACTTCAACATCACTCTCTCTATCAGCCTCTTCAAGACGAAGAGCGATATCGACGAGTTGATCAAATGCGACTTCTAGTTTCAGGAGCAGTGGCTTCTTAAGATTCTTATTTAAGCCATAAACGAACCACTGGTTCTTCTTCAATGAGGTGTTGATGTATTCAACCCCATATTTGGAAAGCGACTCGAAGGCTGCGACGTAATCAGTCACAGAGGATTGACCTTGAGCAAGGTCTATAAAACGTCGAGCCAAGGTTACTTTCCCAGCTTCTGGTACAAACTTTAACTCGAAGCGTCCCTGAAATTGCTCCCAGGTGAGATCTGCTTCATTAATTTCTGAAATAAGGAGTTCGTACCAGTCCAATGCTCTCTCCTGGAGCATGCTGGAAGCCACCTGAACGCGGTGGAGATCGATAAGGTTCATGCGAGAGAAGATTCGATCACATGATTTTAACCAAGCCTGGACCTCGATGATATTTTCCGAACCTTTGAAGGGCTTCCTACCCAAGTTGGTGTAATCGCTGCACAAGCGTGCAAATCCCGACTTTGGGTGAGTGGGTTCTGGGTTAGCTCCAGCTGCTTGAGCATTAGTTACTAAATCAAGAAGCTGTTGAGCAGTCATAAAAACTCCATCCGGTGGTGGAGCACTAGATGATCCAGCTCTGGGACGACCTGGTCTAGACTTTCTTTTCCTTAAGAAAGAAAGAAGAGAAAGAAAATAGTTATTCACCAAATGAATATCAAACATTCTTGACAGGTGAAATAAGGAATCATAAAAGAAATAGGATGAATCGGTTTGAAAACCCGAACAAAATCCTAAAGCAAGACTCCTAAGGTGGACTTAGGACGATGATCCTGGTTAAGTTATTCTACATTGTTCCGAAGTTTGGCTCCGATACCAAGCTGTGACGCCCCACCTCTATACCCACGCTAGCCAAGAACACTCCGGAGTAGTGCTGTCAACTAGCACGGAGAATAAGGCTGTTGAGGAGCGACCATCCATGTAATTGCTTATCACACGGTGGCTATAAATAATCTTCGGAAACAAACATAGAAATAATCATATCACAAATCAGTCACAGATATCCATATCACAAAGACGGAAGAAGATATGAATATATAACTAACACATGAAAGTGTACATCAGAGTAGTGGTCAATAAGATCCACGATAATACAAAAGAATAGCAACACGTGCTATACAAAAGAATACAACTATGAGTCTATATCTCAAGTGTATACAACAAAAACTGCTAATCTAAACAGTTAGCCAAAAGTCAGAGTGATGAATCCCTGGGAAGAAGTCAAGCAGAAGCACCTGTAACATCTCGGTCTGACCCGAGTATTATTTAAGAAAATAATAAACGGATCAGTCTAGCTATAAATATCAGATGACATGATATAACATAAAAGATATGGCATGAGCATAAACATCCATAACGACATACCACTATAAGTATGTAAACAATGATCAACAGAAGATCAATCAATAAGAGATAATCAATATCACAAGAATCTTCTCAAAGATTCGAAGAGGGCATCATACCCTAAACTTGTACTCATAACAAGTCAATGACATAAATTCCAGAAATCAACACGAGAAATCCAGAAATCATAAAAAGGGAAAGAGGCCTATCACATGACGGTCCGAAGACTATGGGGAGCTACCCCGCATGTGTGAATGGAATCACACAGATTGAGGTCAAGACTAACCAAAAAGCAGAAAGGTATGTGTGAATGGAATCACACAAGTGGTGTCTAGCCTAACCTTACAATGAAAGGGACATCGCGCAATTGCTAGTCTAATTCATAAAGCGATCATCAAGATCAACGAGAAGTCTCAATTACACTAAGCTAGTAAATATAGAAGTTTAGCTTCATGTCCCATAACCACTTGCTTAACTTAAATATTTACGAACAAACTGTAAATCTTCACTAATAAAATTGTCACAAGAGGTTCAATCGAACAAGTCCAAGAATTAACCGACGAAGTGAACGCAAGCGTTTCATACCACTTGTTTTACTAAGTCGTTTAATTAGATTTCTCATCCGAGTGAGGTAAAGGCTTGTATATACTAATAGATTGGAAAACGGTTTAAGAAAAGAGCTTTGTTATTAAAAATAGAGTTGAAATTGTTGGTTAAAAGAGTTTTGATATTTACTACTAGTATTGAAACCTTTATATTATAAAGTGACAAAACACATAAGCAAGTGTAGAAACAATCAGTCACAAAGATCGCATATGGAGATGCGAATAAAATCCAAGGAAATCAGCTCAATGTTTTTCAGATAAGATCCCCTACGGAGGGGGGTCCGGGGGGGTGGCAACCCCCCAAGGTGGGGGTGCGGGGGCAACGCCACCGCTTACGGGGTTCGACCTTCCCGGTCAGGTCGCGGGGGTCCAGGGGCAGCGCCCCCGGCGGGGTGCGGGGCGGCGCCCCGTCCAAAACGGTACGACCTAGTGAAGACAAGCAACCTAGTGAAGCCAAGCGACCTAAGGGGCCATGCGACCTAATGGGTCATGCGACCTAAGTTTAAAAAGGTGGGCGACTTAACAAAGTGGCCGAGCGACCTAACTGGAGCAAGTGGCCATAGGTCATGCGACCTAAAGGTAAGCGACCTATCACGGTCACGCGACTTAAGGGATAGGACCGACCGACCTAACGACCTAGGCAAGGTCGACCGACTTAATGGTTGCGAACTAAAAATACAACAGGGTCGAGCGACCTAGTGGGATGCGCGACCTAAGAAGGTACGCGAGCTAAGGGTGAGCGACCTAACAAGGTCGTGCGACCTAAGTGGTCACAATGCCAAGCGACCTAAGGACTTAAATACTCGCGACCTAGCGCGTGCATCGGCCGAGCAACCTAAGGGTTTAACACGCGAGAGACTTAAGGTTTTAACACACGAGCGACTTAAGGTTTTAACACGCGAGCGACCTAAACTGATGCGCGACCTACGACCTAGCAGGATCGAGCGACCTGGAGCCGCCTTGTGATATAAGGTCGAAAACGACCTAATTCCGAAGTGAAGATTCAAGGCAGTGCGACCTAGCGCGATAACACGCGAGCGACCTAAGGGTTAGGTCGCGAGCGACCTATACGCGAACGACCTAAAGTCCAACGACCTACGACCTAAATCCGAGGCGAACAAAATATGCAGGCCGTGACTTTTCCACGCACGCGAGCTAATGATTCCGAGCGACCTAACCTAGGCAGAGCGACCTAGGCTCAGGAAATTCACCAAACAACTAAAAAAATGGAGTTTTTCGCCAATCCAATCCAAATCAAATGCAAATGTACATGCTAAAGTGATGGGGAATCATTCCTAACAGTCCAATATAGTTATAGACTAGAATTGTGAGATAAAAATCTCACCTTTGCACTAAAGTTTATGAAGATGAAGCTTGAAAGCAAGGAGAAGCAATCCAAAGCTTGAATCCAATATCTTCTACTTGAATTTGGAGTTGAATGTTGGATTTGCAATTGAATTTGAGCTTGGAGTTTTAATTTCCCATTCTCTTCACCATTAATGCCAAAGCTTGAGTTAATTAGGAAATTTATGAAGAGTGAGGAGAAGAGGGTTGGAACTTGGGCTTAATAGGCTAAACTAACCCAAAGTCCAAAGCGGGAAAAGTTAGTGAAATTGCTATAACTCCAAACCTATCGATGTTTATACTTAAAAAATTGTAAACGACATTTCGAACTCAATGGAAGTGGTCTCGAGTCCTAATTTGACCGTTTGCAAAAAGTAGCTTTTCGGACCAAAACCCGATTAACGAGTTAATATTTAAATAAAATATTTAAATACAAACTCGATAAATATGCGGGTTGTTACACAAAGCCACGCTTTATACAAAAGCTGTGCTTTGGGTCAACAAATGATCATAGAAATGATCACAAAGATAAGTGATCAAACAAATGATCATATCACAAATGATCAAACAATGATCATTTCACAGCAACACTCAGCATGTCACATTACCAAATTGGCAATATATTGTTGATAACATTCAACTACATAACCTCTGAGCTCGTGCATCTCAGAGAAGGGGCTTAAGCTAAGAGAATAAATTCTCCGCCGCCAACAGAAATATATTTGAAAGAAATCAGCTTTATATCTCAATTGTAATGTCAGACATACAATCCATACAAGTCTGTTCCGGGCTCGAACAGAACCGAAGGCACTTACAAAGAAGTCCTTGCAATCTGGATATCCACAATCCTGATCGGATTTCCCATCACATATGGAGAACTCTATACCGGAGCAACTCGGTGCAGAGTCAATCGACAGGTCATCCTATCGCTCTCGCAAATACCCGGTCTTCAACATCGGTCTTTTAATGCTATCCATAACGACGTATCACATACTCGGAATGGGTTATACGACCCCAAGGTCCTTTCCCGGCTAACCCGAATAGTGAGCGCTTATTCAAAAATAAGTATGGCATTCAAATTCAAACAAATCACAACAAATACCCATTCAAAGGTAAATATTGATAGTCGGTTATTGAACTATCAACGGATATGCACAACATCACCAGATTCCAAATAATTTTCCAAATTATTTATTTCCTAAAAATATATTTACAAGATATAAAATTTCAATAGCTCAAAAATAAATCAATATTTTTTTTTAAACAAATTCCCCTTCCTTTTATGAATTCCATAGTGAATTTACATTCCAAAATATCTACGAATATACGACCTCAATTATTCATTTTCAATTTATCTTCAAAAAGATAAATTCTCAAAATATTCACTTTATATTGGAAAACATTTCCATACTTACTTATTAAGTAATTCTCATATCCATTTATTTTCAACACTTGGAAAATATTCAGTATACTTAAATCGAGATTAAGTATATATTTCATTCTTTAAGGAAATCATTCTCTTAAACATATTTATTTGGGCCAAAATGAATGTTGTGTAAACATCGTTACGACAACCCAAAATCACTAGTATAGGGATTTGAAATTAAAATAGATATATAAATCCCAATACTATACAAAACATTTCCTTTCGGAAATCATTTACTATAACAACAGTGTTATAGTCCACCATTTCCTTCTATTTCTCAAAAACTTCTATTTCAACAATAAATGTTGAAATCTATGGTTTCGAATCTAAAAAAAACATCGTTAGGTCATTTTAGTTATATTTAAAACATCACATCCAAAACATTTTCTTTAACATAATATTCACTATCCAAAAACGTGAATATACTCCGTTAACCAATTTCATCATTTCTATACATTTTATTTTAAAGGATTATTCACTGTCTAAAACGTGAATATAACACCATTAATAAGTTACAAAAATTTACTTATCAAAGTAAGTCGTTTGCGGATTTATAAAAAAATGTTTATAAATTCCATTTCTATTTATTTTATACAACTTCCTTTTATAAATCTCCTTTATTAACCTATTCAATTCATAAATCAATTATATACTAAAAGTTCATTTTATAAGTTAAACACTTATAATTTATTTGTTTGCAAAAATCGTTCCTTTAAACTTCCCAAATTATAAATCTTATAACTTATAAGATTCATTTATTTACCCAAATCTATTCCTTTAATAACTTTACAAATTTTATAAACCTACTTCTTATAAAATTCCATTTATAACTTCACCGTTTATAATTCTATAAATTTCATTCATTTATGAAATTCATTCACAATTCATTCTAACACTTATAAAAACTCGTTTTATAATTCAAATATTTCTAATTATAAATATCAATTTTTAAATCTTTTATATAAATCAATTCATATTATTATTTTAAAATGTCTTTAAACTCCTTTATAATTTCACCGTTTTGATTTATAAAAAAATCAAATTTCATAAATCCTATATATTAAACTTTTTATAATAAATTCAAAAGTCGCAATTTAAACTATTTTATAAAATCATTAACCCCATATTTTCAAAAAATCAACTTTTATCTATTTTTCTCAAAAATCATAATTTTATAACATTAAAATTATACGTTTATTTTTTTAAAATGAATCGATTCCAAAAATATTTTATAAACGTACACTTTCAAAATTCACTTTAAAAATCATTTTAAAGTTCCCAATTTGGTCCAATGATGCTACACACCAAATAGTCAACCACGACAACAACGACATCATGTATCAATATGATAATCCACCAAATATCAAAATATCTGGAATCAAATAAATACTGTTGAGGAATCCAGTTGGATCCCTCCAACCTGTTTTCCTGCATCCAAAGATGTTAGCACAATACCAATTCCATTCCAGTACGAAATTATCGCGGTATATGGGATTTAAAATATTATCCGCTTAATAGACGACGCAATAGGGTCTCATCCGCTATATACTGCGGGAAATCAATTCCAAGTACATAAATAATACCAATTTCACTGTTTATGAAATATTCGCGGTATATGTTTTTAATAAATAACATCCGCTTACTAACGGCGCATAATGTCTATTTTAAAAATCAATAGATAACAATCATCATTCAAACATGCATTCAAGTATTTTAAATATAACTATTTAAAATTAAAATCGAAACCAATTCGATTGAGTGAGAATTTCTCACCTTGATTTCAATTCCGTTTTAGCGATTTATTTCGAATAATTTTACCCAAAATTTTTGCTAACTCCAAACGACTCCAATCCAATTCCATAGCGTAGTGCTCGTCCATATGATTCCAACGCAACTAGTGTCGCGCGTTTTCGACCTCGTATGAAAAAGATATGAATATTTGAAGTTACACGAATTTATAACTTAATAAATTTACAACAATTATTATTGTTTTCTAAACCTATACCTAATCAACACCGTACGTTTCCCCATGAAATCCAGGCCGCCCATTTCTTTATCTTCCCCAATGCAACTCTTCAGGCCGAACAAACCCATATACGCAACTTCTAGGGTTTCGAACCGCGACCACCTCGACGACTTTCACCACGATCAAACATTTCCACATCGAAGCCCATAGCTTGCTCCACTCTCGGCCTAAACCATGTTGAGCTCGGCCTCATATTTTTGCACGCGAAACGAGAACACGCGGCCACAAACACGAACGATTTCTGGTCAATCCACAGCTCCATTTTCGATCTCAACCGTTGATTCGCAAGATCTCGCCGTGCTCTACGCTTTTTATGTTGGAAGTTTGTTGAATCGTTGCACGGATTTGAAGAAAAGAGGAGGAGAAGATGATTGTTTTTCGGCCATTGAATAGAACACAGGCGGCGGCTGTGAGTTTTGACCTAGGATTGTGTTTCTTTTGCAAAAATGAAAATTATATGTCCTTATATAGAAAATTCCAACGACACTATTCATCCCGGATTTTCTGAACTCCAAACGAAGCGTGCCGGTTAGCGTTCCTAATGTTTACCCCACGTTCCGAACACAATGGAACGTGTTTCGGGAGCTAATTCGGTCATCTGTGCGAGTTATGGCAATAAACGTTCGATTTAAAATTAAACCGATTAAACGATTTTCTAGGCGTTTTAGCTTGCACCGGACAAACGATAAATCTGATTGACATGAAATTTGAAACCTTACAATAATATCAAGTTACGGATCCGATGAAACTGGTTTCGTTGAAATCCGAAACAGTTTGAAAAATGGCCATTTTAACTCGCCAAATTAATATTAAAACAATTTCGATGCGTTTCGAACTGCCACGATCAAACGATAACTCCGATTGCTACGAAAATTGAAATCCGGTAATAACAAACTATTACGGATCTAATGGAACTAGTTTCGTCCAATTCTGAGACTGTTCGAAAATTGGCTATTTCACAGTCGATAATTAAATATTAAAATATTCAATTTTCACAATTTAACTTTTAATTCGATTTAAAAGTTCTAAAATATCGTTCTACCTTTAATATGATAAAATAAAATTTTACAAATCATTTTCAATCATATTTAACCCCAATTTTCAATTATTTCTGTATTTTCACATATTAAATTATTAATTTAATTCTTCAATTAAATCTAATTACTAAAAATAAAATTTATTTGACTTATAAATTTCACTTATTTATATTTAAAATTAATTAAATATATGAATTTTAATAAATAAAAATTCTGAGTCGTTACACTCGAATTCATATAAATACCAGCACCCAATTATCATCATAGGCATCGAGTTCAGGCAAGCAATTTAACCAGCAACGAAAGAAAAATTACATACCGCAACAACGAACTAGATCAACAGAGGAGTAACGCAAACCAGAGAATCAATAATAAGCGAAGCAGCGAGCAAGAGCAACGCAAATCAGAATCGATCATTAGAGAGCCGCGAACAAGTCAGAAAGCCATAATTTTGGAAGCAAGGAATAAAAGAGCCGAAGCCCTAATTTCAGAAAGAGGATCGGCCGCAAATTTTTCAATAGCAAAAGAAAAAGAGAACGGGCTGGCCTTGTTAAAGGGAAATTGGTTTTAAGAATTTATTCTTTATTTTATTAAGGGTTTTTATTTGTTTTAGTTTTATTTTCTTTTCGAATCAAGTCTTGGTAAATCACCACCTAGGTTGAAGGTAGTGTCAGATTGTCTACTTAGAATTAGTTCAGTGAGCAGGGTGTGCGAGTTTGCAAAACTCTATAGATGGGAGCAAGGGTTTGCGAGTTTGCAAAACACTATAGGCGGGAGCAGGGGTTGCGAGTTTATTAGAGTGTTTGTAAGCGGGAGCAGGGTTTGCGAGTCTGTTAGAGTGTTTGTAAGCGGGAGACTGTTTAATTCTAATAGAAATCTGGGAATGCAGCAGTAGGCAGGGGTTGCCGAAGCTGGGTAAATTTTTTGTGTGATTTACTTTTCAGCATATTTATTTCTGCAGCTTGTTTCTGTGTTTAAATCGAGAAAATTTGCTATAACCCTATTCACCCCTCCTCTAGGGTTAATCTAGATCCTACAAGTGGTATCAGAGCAGGTATTTTTATTTAACTCTAGAGTCATGAATCAACCAAATAATACTTTTGTTGAGGGTCGTTCCTATATTATTCCTTCAATTTTCGATGGAACAAATTTTTTCAACTGGAAATTGAAAATGGAATTTTATTTAAAATCTGTTAATATTAAATGTTGGGATATTATTGAAAATGGGTGTGATATAACAAATAAGGAAATTTTCTCGATTAATGCTCTTGCTATGCATATATTATATTCTCGTATTAATCGTGGTAATTTTTATTTCGTCTCTCATTGTGAAAATGGACAGAAAATCTGGAATACTTTTGATGCAATATATGGAGCAAAAGTCAACAGCATTGAGATGTCCTCCACAAACAACTAAGTTAAAGAAATGTGCTTAACAGGAGTGGTAAATAGCATTTGTGATGAGGGTGATGATGATGGAGCAGCCGAGATGGCATTACTAATAAAGAAATTCAAAAGGAGGAACCGCAAATACGGAAATCCAGCTCTAAATCAACAATTAAAAAACAGAGAGCACAATATGAAGCCAAACGAGATATCAAAACTCACTCACTCTGAATTACTTATTTATTTCCACGAAGTGAATGGCTGTTTTGAACGACTTAGGGAGAAGTATGCCAAACTTGAATCACAAAAAGACACTTTGATAGAATTAAATGAACAACTTGACCAATTAGTTAAAAACCTATCAAAGTAGGATCCCTAAGTGTGATAAGTGTCCAACATTCGAAGAAGAAATTAAAAAATCAGAAATTAATATAAAACCACTTGAAAATGAAATTCTGATTTTGAAAGAGAATGAAAATACTAGGAGAGAAAATTCTATCAAAAAGTGCACACAATTATCGAACGAAAATGAATCTCTCAAAATACAAGTCCAATAATTGTCAATAACTTTAGATAAATTTTCAAAAAGTGAGAAATCGTTGAATCTGCTATTAGGGAAGCAAACTGTTAATACATCTAGACAAGGACTTGGATATAATCAATCTTAAAATGTTGAAAGCGATATTAATGAAGAAAATTCCATGTGCACAATTTGTAGAAAATATGGACACGATCACAATAATTGTTTGTATAGAACCAAACATGTGAAAACCATACCAATTTGGGTTCCAAAAGGCACAAATATAAAATCTCTCAAAGTTAAACAAATCTGGGTGCCAAGAGGAACATATATAAACAGTTTTGGGTCTCCACAAAATTATTTTTCTAAATCTTCTGCCACTAACAACCATGGACCTATAAAAACAAATAGGTCACATAAATCTTTTCCCGTGTAGGTGTGGTAGCAGGCTAAGGAACAACAACAGTGTTTTTTGGATTTTTGGCTGTTCCAGAAACACAACGGGCGACAAAGCAAAGATCCTTAGCCTATTATAAAGGTGACAGGATCACAATGGATAAACAATGAAAAATACCGTAAAGATAAAACAGGTAATGTATATTTATTTGAACGATATATTAAATGTAATGATCCGCACCATAGTCTGAATTAAAATTAGCCAATATTGAGATGGTGAAGAGATGATTATTTTAATTCTGATTTGTTCAGCATGGTTGGTCGATTATATTTATGCCAAAAACACTATAAAATTCTCTAAATTTTTTTTGATTATATTAGGTTGGATTAAAAATAGTGTTTTGTTGGATATTAATACATTTGGTTATAATTTGGCTAACTCTATTTACAAGGCTTCATTTCAAATTCAAGAGAATGCCATTTGAAAAGCTGTTAAATTTGATTTTGAGATATTTTGTTGCATACTTCATGGTATGGTCAATCAAATTCAATTAATGATAATTTGAAGTGAAAATGAAATTCAGATGTAGATTACACTGGTAATCTAGTTGATAGAAAAATTACTAGTTGAACGTGATTTTTGAGATATTTAGTTACTGCATCGTTTTTCAAAGAAAATATCTGCATATTTTTCATTACAAATAATTTTTAAATAGCAGATTTTTTTTTCTCATTTAACCCCTTCAAGAAAATCATTTTTTGACCATATTTTCGGATTAGTCATTTTCATTTGATTTTAAATGACAAATTTTGACTATTCCGACTCCTTACTAATTATCAAAAAGATAAATAGTGATTGAAAAGGTGATAAGTGTTGATATTTAACATACATTACTCAAGAAAGTATACTTGGAAAATTTCTTTAGGAATTCAAACAAGAGTTATAAAACTTTTTGTTGGGTAAGGATTCCATGACATTTCTATATCTATCATATTTCTATCGACCATTGTTTATCAAATCTTAAATATAGTTTTTCGATATGTGGTACTATAATCAGGAATCATTTGTTTTTTCATTTCACATTTTTTTTTGTAAAAATAAATAAATATCCAAAGTATTCGCTCTCATTTAAAAGTCCTCACGGTTATGCATGGGCGAATTACTTGGATTTTTGATTATGTGCTTCCATGCTCTTTTAAAGGTCCTCACGGTTATGCATGTATGGAAGGCATATCAAAATTAATTGATTAAATAGACAAGTTGATTCTAATCCCATTTAAAAGTCCTCACGGTTATGCGTGGTTAGAAGATACTTGAATTCATTTTTAAAATTGAATTGGAATACTACTAATCTCATCTAAAAGTCCTAACGGTTATGCATGACTAGTAGATATTCAACTTCCTGATATAAATGTACCACAAGTAGATACAACTGTATGAGTTTATATGAGAACGTCATTTCCATTATCTCTAAAAGTGGAATATGCGCCTAATAAGGGTAGTTATGATTTTTGTTTGATTTTTTTATTGAAGTTTAATATTCATATTCAAATTGAGTTTTAATGTTGGATTAATATTAATCACTTTATCTCTATTTTTCTCTAACACTATTATTCTTTTGCTGATAATAAAAGGGGGAGAGAAAAGTTAAGATTTTGTGAAATAGAATCAAGCAAAGGTCAAATAATTTTCCATTTGCATCTAGGCTCATTTGTATACTTCTATTATATGTAGGGGGAGCATCATATAGAGAGGAAGCATTTAAATAGGGGGAGCAATTAGTGTATATCATTGATCAAATACATTTAACACAGTCAAAATCTTAAATATATGTTTGTTATCATCAAAAGGGGGAGATTGTGGAATATGCAAGTATATGATTTTTGTTTGATTATAATAAACATATATATATATATTCATTTAAATGTATTTGTTAATGTACTATTTTATTTTTCATAGATTAAATAAATATTTGTTCAATAAAATAAATTACATAGAATTTGAATGGAATTTGAATTCAAATGGAAATTTTATTCAAACAAATATTTATTACAATCTTGAATAGTACAAATTCAAGCTCTCACTATACATATACATTTTTTGATTACATCACAATTACATCCCAATTCAGTTTACAAAAATTTCTCACTGCATATCACTCACACTCGTAGTTTTATATTCAACATCATTCCAGTTTGAATTCAGCATCTAAGCAATCTGCAAAAATATTCACTAACACAGCAAAATTGAAAAAGAAATATTTTTGCAATATAAAATAAAATATGATTTTTGAAAATATGATTTGTCTCAGTTATTTGGGATGTTCGTCATTGTTCACATTTGAATTCATCACACACGAACAGCAAGACATGCACAGTGTATCACTGTACATGCCATAAAGTCGTGCACATAGATATATACACTTGATAACGCTACAGAGACAGGTGTGCACAAGGTCAAACCCAAATATACAGACAGGTTCAACTCAGGTGAAATATATTCAAAATCTCGTCAGCAGCACAAGGTCAAACCCGAGTTTTTGAAACTGGATTCAACTCAAGTGAAATTTCAAAAATCAACATGAAATGAATCAAGTTCAGTCTGGCAATGCACCAACCTGAAATTCAAGACCACAAAGGCAATGCACAAATGAATACTGCAACAACCAAGACCACGATTATTCACAACAAACATGAGTGCAGCAATGTAACAAACAATGGAGATCAAGCTTAATGTCAAGGGTCAGTGATGAAAATGCAGACCAAATGCAAAGTGCAACAGTGACAGCAGTTTTTGAACAAGAACACCACTGACCAGAACACAAAGGCAGGAAAACATGTATGCAACATGGTGAAAAAGACACAGTGCAGAACAAGTGCAATTCAAATTGACAAAACAGTTTCAAGTGATAGAAAGCTTCAACCAAGTGAAAATGCTCAATGTACCAAGTACAGGTCGAAATATTACAGAGCCAAGTACTAAGTATAAACAGAGTTGTACACCATGGAAGACCACCAAGTACTACAATGCACAAGTGACGCAACGAACATGAAGCAGTGAAAACCACAATGAAGCTGTACAAGAATACCAGACACCAAAGTATGGACTGTACAAGTGTAGACGAACAAAGGCTACAGACAAGTAGCAGTGTGCAAATGAAGCAACTAAAGGCAACATGACCAAAAGATCAGAAACAAACTAACATGACAGCAAACAAATGCAAGTGACTCGAGCAACATGTACAACATCAAGTCCAGCTACAACAAGCAGTGCAGTAATGAGTGAACAGAAGTTCAAGGAAACAAAGAACATGCGTGAAGAACAACAGCAGCCTCAACATACACAATCAAGTGACATGACAATCTCAGTAAAACTCAATGTCAGGCACACATATATATGAAGCAACACAAGTGCAAATTCGACAAGCACATGAAAACAACAAGTTCCACTGAAATGAAAACAGTTCGAAGAAGACTACATTACAAGTACATGAAGACTACAATACATAAGTCAGTGCAGTGATACATGGAATCACATAAACAAGTTCGAACAACCAGACAAAATCATATTCACGAATGCAATGTTCAAGTGGAAACCAGTGAAGATGACCAGAGACGAAGAGAGGGATAAACACAAAAGATGGCCGAAGCCATGTCAAAAGTATTTGTTAACCAAGTCATAAATCAATGCAGTACAAAAATGGAAATTTCCAAAAATAATGCAGATTCGTGTATGTATACAGTCAAGAAATTCAAGTGCGTACTGTTTGAAAAAATCAAGCAAATTAAAAGAGGAAAGTCTCTGCCGTATTAATCAAGGTAAATCAAACACTTCAAAAACAAAGCCATGCACGTCAAGTCACGGAGAGAAAAATTAGGAAAGTGATGAAGTCACGTAAATGAATACGAACAAATTCAAGGGTCTCGAATTCATATAAATACCGGCACGCAATTATCATCATAGGCATCGAGTTCAGGCAAGCAATTTAACCAGCAACGAAAGAAAAATTACATACTGCAACAACGAACTCGATCAACAGAGGAGTAACGCAAACCAGAGAATCAATCATAAGCGAAGCAGCAAGCAAGAGCAACGCAAATTAGAATCGATCATCAGAGAGCCGCGAACAAGTCAGAAAGCCCTAATTTTGGAAGCAAGGAATAAAAGAGCCGAAGCCCTAATTTCAGAAAGAGGATCGGCCGCAATTTTTTCAATCGCAAAAGAAAAAGAGAACGGGCCGGCCTTGTTAAAGGGAAATTGGTTTTAAGAATTTATTCTTTATTTTATTAAGGGTGTTAGTTTGTTTTAGTTTTATTTTCTTTTCGAATCAAGTCTTGGTAAATCACCACCTAGGTTGTAGGTAGTGTCAGATTGTCTAGTTAGAATTAGTTCAGTGAGCAGGGTGTGCGAGTTTGCAAAACTCTATAGGCGGAAGCAATGGTTTGCGAGTTTGCAAAACTCTATAGGTGGGAGCAGGGGTTGCGAGTCTATTGGAGTGTTTGTAAGCGGGAGCATGGTTTGCGTGTCTGTTAGAGTGTTTGTAAGCGGGAGACCGTTTAATTCTAATAGAAATCTGGAAATGCAGCAGTAGGCAGGGTTTGCCGAAGCTGGGTAAATTTTGTGTGTGATTTACTTTTCAGCATTTTTATTTTTGCAGTTTGTTTCTGTGTTTAAATCGAGAAAATTTGCTATAACCCTATTCAACCCCCCCTCTAGGGTTAATCTAGATCCTACAACTATGAATTCAAAAATGGTGTAAAATTGAATTGTTTTAGCTTTTATTAAATGTGAATGGTTCATGTTGTTTCAAATAATGTTAACGATTGTAGTTATTATTAGTGAAATATCGGTTTTAATTATAATGATGTGAAATTTATGGTTAATGGCGGTTGTCGGAAGACGAATTGCAAATGTTGGTAGCAGTTGTAAAAAGATTTATTGCAACTGTAAATAACAGTTGTAAATGAATCTATTACAACTGCCAAAAGTAGTTGCAAAAGTTATTGTTGCAACTGTTATTAGCAGTTGCAAAAGAGACCTGTTACAACTGTCAATGCAACAGTTACGATAGACTTTACCACAACTTTCAAAAGCAGTTGTAAAAAGCTTTTTTACAACTGCTCCTACAACTGGCGGCAACAGTTTTAAAAATATTCAACTCTATTACAACTCCGGATACTAAGATTTGCGGCCGTCTATTGTAATAGACCTATTACAACTGTTTTTGGCAGTTGCGAAAAGGTGTTACTGTTGTAGTGGTAGGATCTGAAAGTAATATGTCTTAAAACTTGATTGTCGAACAATCCGTTGGAGCCAATATTGGAGATAGTGAAGTATTTACATGATCCCTACTAGATTTGGTGGTAAAGTAGGAGTTAGAGAAGATGATGACATTAAGAAATAATTGATGCGAGCTTTCAATTTATTAAAAAACAAAGTTTAGCTGCTAAATAAAAGACGAAAAAAATACACAATGGAACCTCCTTTAAATTTTGTTTTATTATGTACTTACCTACCTAAATCCTAGACAAATATAAATGTCCATCACAAACACTATCACTCTAGTATTTCGATTAACATAATCTCAAAACTAAACAACTTGTCTTGCTGCCATAACACATTCATAATATTGCTGTAATATACCATAATAAATAAATTCCTATAGTTACCTTATGTGCATCAAAAACTCATCGCTGGCGTTGTACGGAAGATTTTGTTTTATGGCATAGTATACCACTGTAAGTAGATGTTGATATTGTCTTAAAGAACAAAGGAGAGTGGGGAGGGAGGGTAACTTACTTTGGTAGATATTACTAACTCCATATAGTGGAACTTTGATTTTCTTAGCAATCTCAACAACGAATTCAAACCCAAGTAACAATATTTTCCATGATTTTGGAGGCAGATAAAATAGGGGGTAAAACATTTTAATAAAATAATGAGAGTGAACTCGACCGATGGTCACCCTATTATTTTATTTCACCTCCAAAATCAAGGAAAATACATTTATTCTGGTTTTATTTCGTTGTTGAGGTTGTTAAGAAATTCCAAGTATCACTTCATGGAGTTAGCAATATTGGCTAAATTTTTCCCCCCTCCCTCGCCCCCTATTTTTCTCCCTAAAGACAATTATAGAATTTATTTATGGTGGTTTATTATGTTATCAAAAATAATCCGTACAACCCCAATATGAGTTTTTGATTAATACAGGGTAAGGGTAGGAATTTCTTTATGGAAATATATTATAACAATATTACGAATGTGTTGTAGCAGAATGATGAATTGTTTTCTTTGGAACAACAAATACCTTTTCGCAACTGCCAAAAAACAGTTGTAATAGGCCTATTACAATGGGCGACCGCCAGTCTTAAAATCCGTAGTTGTAATAGAGTTGAATATTTTTACAACTGTTGCCGATAGTTGCAGGAGCAGTTGTAAAAATGTTTTTAACAACTGCTTTTGAAAGTTGTGGTAAACTCTATCGTAACTGTTGCATTGACAGTTGTAATAGGTCCCTTTTGCAACTGCTAATAGCAGTTGCAACAATAACTTCTGCAACAACTTTTGGCAGTTGTAATAGATTCATTTACAACTGTTATTTACAGTTGGAATAAATCTTTTTACAACTGCCGCCAACAATTGCAATAATCTTCTAACAACTGCCATTAACCATAAATTTCACAACATTATAATTAAAACCAATATTTCACTAATAATAACTACGATCGTTAACATTAATTGAAACAACATGAACCATTCACATTTAATAAAAGCTAAAAACCATTCAATTTTACACCATTTTTGAATTCATAATTTTATTACAAAACATAATTAAATCCATAACATACATCAATATAAATATAGACACATACTAATTAAAAGAGATAAATTACCCATGCTAAGCAACAATCTTCCCAACCGCTTGTCCAATAGTACAGACGTATGAACTAGGCCTATATGGGATAGCTTAAGAATCCAGTTGAGTGCAATCCAGTTGAGTGCTTATGAATCCAGTTGAGTCCAATAGTACAAATGTATGATGCAATATGAATTAGCATATGAGTGCAATCTAGTTGAGTTCTTTCAAGCAAAAGATCTTGCAATGTGTACTCAGATTGTAACCGAATTATAATGAAGAGATGATTATAACAGCAATATTCATATAATTAAGCCAAAAGGATGTCAAAGGGCCAACTTCCATTGAACAAGAATATTACTATACTTACCAATCAACAAAAACATGTACGCCTATTTGTCTAAATGTAAATCCTTTCAAAGCTTTTCCAAAATCTAAAAAAAAATAGGAACAAAAACTCGCCTGGACAACATAGAGAGTGGAGACTGAGTATACTGCGTGGCATCATATACTGCCAACCCTGTCATGAGAAAACTTAAATGGCTGTATTGTTTAATTCCCAATTATTTCAAGCAAATATTAAAGTTATCACCATTTCAATGTTCGAATGACTAGGTTATTTATAATTATAAAAAATATGCCATTAATTGGAGCATGGATATACATAATTTCCTGACTTCATTCAATTTGATTATCCAAGCATGCCAAAATAAACAGCAGCTACACATATGAACCATTTTATATTCATTCTTTATTTTATTGTTGAATGTGATGAAATAATATTCTTTTATTTTTGAATGAATTATGCTGATTTCATTTCTTTTGTGAATGATTTAAATCCCTAAAATGGTAAATCCCTCTATTTGATTTTACATCAAAACAATGTATCATTGATATTGTGGATTAAACTCCTTAATAAATAAAGAACATAACACAGATATAGAAGCTGTTGGCATAGTACTATTTAATTTAAATCGAACATGAGAATCTATACAAACAGTCTTAGCTATATAATCAATACTCCAAAGTTGTAGCATAGCCTACAATATTATATTTATTGAGAAATGACTCATTGCTTAAGTTCTTCATCAAATTCTAAATTGTCACTTTTCTCTATAATATTGAAGCCACTGTACCAACAGAAGTTAGCGGATTACTTTCAATTTCATTGGTTTCCCTCAACTTCTATTAAGTGGCGAGTTATTAGCTATAACGTGTTTGATCAATTGTACTCTAAGTCAAACACTAAACATTAGAATATCATTTATACTATTCGTGTCAGGGCATGACAACATACAGTTCCTTTATCATCAATTTTATTCTATCTAAATCAAACAATAAACATTAGGACATCATTGATTTTGAACCAAGGCACCAAGTACTGAATAGTACCCTAAAATGAATTGCCAAAAGATATGCAATTGCAAATAGGAGTTCAAGAAATCGAAAACTATTAAAGTAGTACTTGCACAACGCATGCAATACATGCACAGTTATTATATATTAAAGTTGAAATATCATCATGAATAATGAGTGAAATAATACCATACATATAAGGATCATTAAAATTATTAGGAGCAGTACTTACATCTATGAGGTGAGTTGGATTAGTCATATCTAAATTGGTTGAAGAGCGTGGTCATTAACAACCAGCACACACACGTGTATATATATCACCTGCACTCTTGAAACTATTACACAAATGTAACATAGAATAAAAGCAGAAAATTGAATTTAATAGCCTATCCTACTGGGCAGTTGGCATAAGGATGATGACAAAATATTTTTTCTTTCAAATGACGGAGGCATGCTAAATATGAGGCAAAAAGATTGCTGCTGTCATCTTTGGTTTCTCATGCCACAAGGCTAAAGGTGGCATAAACGTAGCACAAATAACAAGTTCAAAAACCAACATCACAACACAAGCATATAAATTTCGAAGATTATAACTTTAAGACATAAATATGTTAGTGTTTACTCACCTAAAACTGAGTTACCCTTTCTGCATTCCACCTTTTCTACACGCACGCTACCCACCACAGCTCTGCAACTAACCTAATTTATGCTAAAAACGTTAAATGATACAGTAAACCACATACTTGAATTTGAGAATTTATAATAATTTTATAATTTTTTCTTAACTTTTGAAGTTGTAAAAGTTTAGCAGGGTTTATTTTGGAAAATGAGAATGGTGATCCCCAGCATATATTGTTGCATGTGCGTGTTTTAAGTGATAAGAATCACCCTGACTTAAAAAATGAGTATGAAAGTTGGGCAAAAATTAGTTTAGAATTTTATACATGGTAACAAGCTGAGCTTTGCATTTGCAAATTAGTTTAGTATGAAAGTTATGAAACTCGGAAATTAATTAGGGCCTTCTGTTAAGATAAGATGGCTATGTATATACAAAATGAATATATATAAGTCTTGAAAAATAAAAAAATTTCATATTTACTCTAGACACTGGGAACTATTAATGAAGATTGCATGGGCAGTTGATGAATCAGATTTAAGACATATTACTTAGCTTCAACAAATACAAATGCTAAGTTTTGTTTTTATTTTAAAACAAAAATAAAATAACAAAAGGAAAAAAGATCATAATTTAGGGAATATGATTGACTGTCATTTGGGAGAAAAATAATGTTTATTAAAATAAAGTGAATTAGTTTGATTTTAACATAAACTGTGTTTGTAACATTGTATTTTAAAGTGAAAGGAAGGAGAAAAGTTATTCAAAAAAATATAGTACTTCATTTGTAACTTTAGATGTCGTACAGATGGAGAAAATGATTGCCGAAACATTTATTTATCTCAAAAGACGTATGCCTAGAAGAAAAATATAATATATGACCACAGACCTTTAACTGTCAACTCCTATGCATTGCCATTCACCCCTATAATATTACAATAAAATATAGGTTTCTATGGTAGATGTAGATGATAAGAACAATTTCGCAAAGGGATTGGACTAATGGCTCTCATTCATCAATGCTAATAATCAAACCTTGTAAGTTTTTAGGTAAAAAAATCAATGGTCCTTAACATAATGAAAATGCCATAATATACAAAATTGAAGATGTTTACCTCTGCTTGATGTTGCTCATTTTTACCCATGGTTGCAACAAGTTCAAGCTTCTTTTATTAAGTAATCAACCTGAAAAAGTATGATAATATGTAAAGAGTTAGAACATCATACTAATTATAAGACTGTTTTGATATGAAACGATTATGTACAATAGCTTTCAAATACCATTAATTTATAATCTCACAACACAATTCAATTTTCTTTTTTCTGTTTTGTCTAGACTTTAGTTTCACTTCATCAGTGCATTGTCCACTTACACACTTCTGAAACATAAATTTTGTTTACTTAACCAACATTTTAGATGCATTCAAATCAAACCGTCCAAATATAAAGAGTTCCTATGTCTATTGTACTGTAAAAGGCCCCCATAAGTCCAATCCCATACATAGACAAAAATAGCCTCGGTATCAAGGCTAAAAGTCAAACCAGAAATTTCACTAAAGAAATCCAACTCCTGACACCTTCGATATCCACTGCCCACATCATATACGTGCACAAAATCTGCAGGTTCGGCCACTGCCAATAACAGACCATCTGATGAAAATCAAACTGACCGAATCGCCCCAAGATTTCCACTTAATACAACTAATGATTGGGAGAAGTTATGTATATCCCAAACCCAGCATGTTTTGTCTTGATTTCCTGTTACAAATGTGATTCCATCTGGGCTCCACGCAGATGCAAAGGAGAAGTCTCTAGCAATCATGGTATTAACATTCTTGTGCTAATATGCCTTCATCATCAATCCAGTCATGACAACTCCACATTGTGCTCCTTCTATGATCAACTCTGGCACCATATATGACAATAAATGGCCAAAATTCGATACATTTTGATTTGTACAACTTTTTTGCTTGTACACTGAGATCGATGGATTTTAACACTTCTATGTAGAATTTACAATTTACTATTGTACGTGTAAATTTGCGGACGTTAAAAATCTAGCAAAATATATTCTAATTTGTGTACTAAAACGTAGTAGCTTTATAGACGGATAAAACATTTCACTTTTTTTTGATGCAATTCAAACCACCTCTTTGTAATAAGTTATTAATAAACTAAGTTACTAAGAACCTTCATCAACTAAAAAATCTTTCATAAAAAACATCTTTGTCCCGCATATTTTAGATATACGAAAAAGAAAACAGAATTTACACATAGATGGACATACATACGTACATAGATGTATATGTATGTGCGCGTCATCCAAACAGGTGCAATTTAAGTGGCAACACACACTTGCTCCGTGATTTACTCAAGCTGGTGCAATTTAGTAATTTTATAACAATTTTTATATTTGCATTAAGAACCCATCGTTATTGCTACATTTCAATGCATATTTGAAGTACAATTAAACAATCAATATTCTATAATAAAATTTAATAATGTAGTCAACAAAACATTGGAATCAAGGATAAGATATAGCAATATATGAATATCAGATCTCAACAGAAAAAATATGTTATTCATGTACAATACAAGATTGGTTTTTGCAGTCAAAGTTAAGTGAGAACCATAAACATATTAAATAAGGCATGCTCAACAGCATCAAGATGTTTTGGTTTCAACGACAACTTGATATTAGCTGTTTTTAATATGAGTTTCTCACCCTCTCTTGAAAAAAAATGTTTCTTTTATCACTTCCTATTTTTTCATTTAATAAAGTAAAGAAAAAAACGTGCTCCATTGTTCCCATAAATACCCAAGCAAACATATTGTACAAACCATTTTCATAAACACCACCATATTCTCATTCTCAGAGTACTTCTGTTTGCATATACTACTTCAAATTCTATAAAATTACTCATTAAATCACTGATCATGTCCAAAACCAAGAAATCCATCTTCTCTACGACATGCGATAGGTTGAATCAATACATAAAAGAGAAGAAAACCTTTCCTGAATTTGGAGGACTCCTTAGCCGAGAAGTTACGCTAATTAGTTTGAAAAGCTATATAATAAATTAATTATATTAAAACATCTTTAAGCCTAGATTCAGGATATTTGAAAATAGCATACGAATAAGATTAATCAACTGTATAACCAATTGTAGGGAGACGAGTTCATCTTAGTGAAATAAATTAATATTAATCAAGTTAATCAACCCAGAAAAATGAAATTAAAATTAGCAGTTTAGAAAATAATGAAAGAGATCAAACCTACGAGTGATAGCACGAGCGCGTAAAAGCGACGAGCATGAGCGATCTAGCTAGGAGCGATAGGGTGGCTTGCGATCGACGACGACGATGATTTAGGGCTTTTTGGATCTGTGACTAAATTATTACAAGGAGGGAAAACAATTCTTTTTTGCTAGTTTAGATTTGTTGCGGCGTTTAGGTCTTGAGAAAAAGGAAAGGAGCGATGTATTTTTTCTTCAGGTTTGGGCGGCTCAAGAAATGAATGGAGGGATTTATAACTGTTGAAAACAGTTTTTATAAATAAATACTACAACTGCTATACAAATATGGTTGTCATAAGTGCCATTATTACAACTGCTGAAATAAAACTATTGTTATAAAATACCTATTACAACAGCTGAAATAAAATAGTTGTTAAAAAATACCTATAACAACTGTCAACTTTTGTTAGTTGTAAATGAAAGGTTGTAATATGGTTATTTTGTTGTAGCGATATCGGTTTCACTAAGATATTAGAGCGGTGGTGCATTTTGATGCATATTATTAGTTGCTTTAGAATTAAGGGAGTTAAGAACATAATAAAAACAAATTTGAATGAAGTTGGCTTGCATATTTCTTCTTTTATATGATAGCTAAACTTTGATTGTTCTAATAAATTGAAAAATCATAGTATTTATTTCTCACTCGGTTATTTTATCTTTGGATTAGAAATGTTAAAAATGCACATATTCTACTAGAAATATAATAAAAAAATTAAATTATATACTTCTTATATTAATGTTAATCAAATAGTTTTCTGAACATTATTATCGTTCTGTATTTATGCAATTGAATTTTTTAATTTACATTTAATGACTACTTCTACCACTTTTTTGGCATATGATTAGACACTTTTATCTTATCATTAAAAAATCTAAATGTTTTATCTTTAGATTTGTGCTCAACTGTCCGTAAACCGTTTAATTAAAGAATTAAAATAATTTATATAAGTGATTATTAATAATGGATTTTTAATCGATATTTCTGGATTTGTGGAAAAGGAGTTGAAATTGATATTTAAAATAGATTTGAAGAATAAATGAGATTTATAAATGAAATTTTATAAATGAGATTATTTTTATGAACAAGTGAAAACCAAATGGGTTTATAAACTTATAAACGATATTTATAAAGAAGCGGAAAAGATTATTAGTTGATAAATGTAAATTATAAATTCATAGTGTGAATTTATATCGAGATTTGCAAATCGGTTTTGTAACAACCCGCATATTTATCGATTTTATATTTAAATATTTTATTTAAATGTTTTATCGTTAGTCGGATTATAGTCCGAAAAGCTACTTTTTGCATATGTTCAAATTAGGACTCGAGACCACTTCCATTGAGCTCGAAACGCCGTTTGCAACTTTTTTAAGTGTAAGCATTGATATGTTTGGAGTTGGTGGTATTTCATCACTTTTTCACTTGAGACCAATAGTTGGGCTTTTAACCTATTAAACCCAAACTCCACCCTCCCCTCTTCATAACTTTCTAATGGCTTTAAACCTTCAAGATTCTTCAAAAATGGTAGTGCGAATGGGAAGTTAAAACTCCAAGCTCAAATTCAACTTCAAATCCATCATTCAACTCCAAATTCAACAAGAAGACATCGAATTCAAGCTTCTTGCATTGGGATTGAAGAGGGATTGATTCTTGCTTGCTCTGTTCTTCATTTTCATTGGTTTTTGGTGCAAAGGTGAGATTTTTATCTCACATTCTTGTTTATAACTATCACGGATGTTTGGGAATGATTTTCTATCACTTTAGCATGTACATTTGCATTTGGTTTGGATTGGATTGGCGAAAAACTCCAATTTTTAGCGTTTTGGTGAATTTTCTGCATTTAGGTCGTTCTGGCCATTTGTGCGTGTTCGGAGTTAGGTCACTCACGAGATAACGCCTTAGGTCGCTTGCGTGTTAACGCCTTAGGTCGCACTGCCTTGAACCCTCGGCCTGCATATTTTCATTTGCTCTTAGGTCGTTCGGAATTAGGTCGCTAGGTCGCTTGGTCGATAGGTCGTAGGTCGCTCTGCCTCGAGGAGTCTCGGCCTGCATATTTGCGTTAACCCTTTAGGTCGTTCTGGCTTGAGTTGTTAGGTCGTTTGGCTTTTATATTGATTAGGTCGTTTAGCCTTGAGTCGCTAGGTCGCATGACCCCTCACTAGTTCGCACGACTTTGTTAAGACGTTAGGTCGCTCAACCCTACTACAAGTATTACGTTGTATGACCTTGTTCCACTAAGTCGCTCGACCTTTAGGTCACTTACCTGGTTGAGTCGCACCTCACCTTAGCTCGACCATGTTAGGTCGCTCGCCTCCCCTAGGTCGCTTACCTGGTTGAGTCGCACCTCACCTCAGCTCGTTATTAAGCCGTTTAGTCGCGTGTCCAATTAGGTCGGGCGCAACCACTTGGTCGCTTGACCAATTTAACTCGCTCTGCCTTGCTTACTTTTATGTCGCACGACCATTCCATTTTAAGTCGCCTGAGCCCTTAGGTCACGTGTACTTAAGTAGCTTCACCCAGGTCATTACGTCGCATGACCTTAATTTCTTTAGGTCGCATGACCTTAATTCCTTTAGGTCGTGACCCCTTTAGGTCGAAACCCTTTAAGTCGCTCGATCCTATCCTTCCTTGGGTCTTCACTTGGTCGAACCCCGTAGCAGAGGCGTTGCCCTGCACCCCCACCTTGGGGGGTTGCCACCCTGCTAGACCCCCCCTCCGTTGGGGATCTTATCTGAAAAACATTCAATAGAACTTTCTTTGTTGAGATGCTGAGTTGACCATTCTTCGAGACAAACTATCTTAGGCTTCTCGCTCGATTTTATGGATTTTTGAATATCTATTTCGATGGATTCTTTGTCGGTTTCTTTGGATTTTATTCATGTTTTGTATGTGAATTTTTATGATTGATTGTTTCTACAATCACTTCTATGATTTGTCACTTTAAAATATGAAGGTTTCAATACTAGTAGTAAATATCAAAACTCTTTCAACAAAACGATTTCAACTCTATTTTCAATAACAAAGCTCTTTTCTTAAACCATTTTCCAATCTACTAGTATATATAAACCTTTACCTCACCCGTATGAGAAATTGAATTAAACAGCTTAGTAAAACAAGTTGTATGAAACGCTTGTGTTTGCTTCGTCGGTTAACTCTTGGACTTGTTCGATTGAACCTTTTTGTGACAATTTTCTAGTGAAGATCTACAGTTTGTTCATAAATATTTTAGTTAAGCAAGTGGTTATGGGACATGAAGCTAAACTTTTATATTTACTAGCTTAGTGTAATTGACACTTCTCGTTGATCATGACGATCATTCTTATGATTTAGACTAGCAATTGTGCGATGTCTCTTGTTTGCTTAGTTAGACTAGACACCACTTGTGTGATTTCATTCACACATACCTTTTTACCTTCTTGGTTAGTCTAGACACCACTTGTGTGATTTCACTCACACATACGTTTTTGTTTGCGAGGTTAGACTAGACACCACTTGTGTGATTTTACTCACACATACCTTTTTGATTTTTGTTTAGTCTAGACCTCATCTGTATGATTTCGACTCACACATATGGGGTAGCTCCCCATGGCCTTCGGACCGTCATGTGATAGGCCTCTTTCTCTTTATCTATGATTTTTGGATTTCCTGTGTTGATTTTTGGAATTTATGTCATTGACTTGTTATGGGTACAAGTTTAGGGTATGATGCCCTCTTTGGATCTTTGAGAAGATTCTTGTGATATTGATTTATCTCTTATTGATTGATCTTCTGTTGATCATCATTTTCATACTTATAGTAGTATGTCAGTATGGATATTTTATGTTATGCCATATCTTTTATTTTATACCATGTCTTATGATATTTATAGCTAGACTGATCCGTTTTTTATTTTCTTAAGTAATACTCGGGTCAGACCGAGATGTTACAGGTGCTTCTGCTTGACTTCTCCCCGGGGTTTGCTACTCTGACTTTTGGCTTGCTATTTAGATTAGCAGTTTTTTTGTTGTATACACTTGAGATATAGACTCATAGTTGTATTCTTTTGTATATCACGTGTTGCTATTCTTTTGTATTACTGTGGATCTTTTTGACCACTACTCTGATGTACACTTTCATGTGTAAGTTATATATCCATATCTTCTTCCGCCTTTGTGATATGGATGTCTGTGACTGGTTGTGTTATGCTTATTTCTATATTTGTTTCCGAAGATTATTTATAGCCACCGTGTGATAGCTTTGAGTTTGTATCGGTATGTCGGACTTCCTCCTTAAATGAAATGCATGCTATACTATCTGACATAACGGTGCTCGCACAAAGAAGTTACATGGATGGTCGCTCCTTAACAGCCTTATTCTCCGTGCTAGTTGACAGCACTACATCGTAGTGTTATTGGCTAGCGTGGGTATAGAGGTGGGGCGTCACAGCTTGGTATCAGAGCCAAACTTCGGAACAATATTTAATAACTTAACAAGGATCATTGTCCTAAGTCCATCTTAGGAGTCCTACCTTAGGATTAATTCGAGTCTTCGTACCGATTCATCCTAATTTCTTTTGTGATTCCTTGTTCTATCTATCAAGATTGCTTGATATTCATTCTGGGAATAATCTTTTCCTTCTTCTTCCTTTCTTTCTTGAAGGAAGAAGAGATGGTTAGTTCTGGCAGTCCTAGCGCTGGTCAATCCAGTAGTCCTTCTCTGGATGGCGTATTCATGTCTGCCCAACAACTTTCGGATCTTGCTCAGAATCAAAGGTTTATCTGTGCTTTGAGTAAGAATCCCACAAAGATCTTACCTTTGAAACTAGAAGTTCCTTTCGACCTGCTTGTAGATACCACTCTACAAGAAGAAGAGGCTGATAAAGGAATTGATAGTGATATTGGGATGTCCAAGAAGAGGCATATTAAGTTCAAAAGCCCTTATCCTGATAAGAAGGTGAAGCAACCTGCTTTTGTAGCAAAGACTCCAATCCTTCATCATGGACGATGCTACAATTGTGGTTCTAGGGACCACTATGCGAAGGAGTGTCTGGAACCACTCTTTTGTCATTATTGCAATGATTCCAGCCATCATATTTTTGTATGCCCCATACTTCTAAGCAAGAAGAGGGTGGAACCAGAAACTTCGGTAGCCAAGCCACCTACCTCTAGTCGTAAACGATGTTACAATTGTTCTTCCATAGAACATTATGTAATTAAGTGCCCGGAACCTCTCTATTGCCGCTATTGTAAAGGCTCGGGCCATTTCTTGTCTACATGTCCCATGCGACCTAACAAAAGAGAAGGAAAGCTAAAAGCATCTAACGAAACTCCTCTGGGTCAAGGTACTTCTTATTTAATCCTTGATTTCATTTGTTTTCGGTTATCCGATTCAAGTTCTTTTTGATATGGTTCGTCTCAATATTTTTATATCAAAAGAACTTGTTGATTCTCTTTCTTTTTATGTTTTGGGCTTGATGACTTCTTTGAGGATTGTGAATCCGGATTAGTGGATCTGCAACACTCTACTTGCTTTTTATTGATATCGAAAATTATTTCATGTGATTTTTCTTTCCGAATCAATTTGCATGTTATGCATTGCTTAGGTTTCGGAATTGATTTGCGTGAAAGGATTGGCTTATTGCAAAGCCCATATCCAATTTTTCCGAAAGGACTATTCATTTTCGATATTTTCGATCTGTTAAGCAGATTCATATTTTTCCTTTGTGATTTTGATTTCAAATCGATGGCATCATTTTGCTCTTTTAGCTCACATGTTGAGTAGGGAGATGTCTCTCTCATTCTTATCGGTTGAGAATTTTCCGGTATTTTTGAGTGTCTTAGGATTATCACCTAAGCAACCTTTTTGAGTGGTGTTAAGGTCTTTCCAGTTTGACCTTGCCACCGAATTTCAATCGCTACGAGTTGCGGAGGTTAGCCTTCCATATACCGCATTCCGCACCCGTTATGATTTATATGAATGACATATTGTGTCATTCAGTTTATCCAGTCTATTTCATCCCTTTTATAAATCGAGTATTCTATGAATATCTCAATAATTCCAATCTTGTATTTATTAATTTTGGATGAGAATAGAAATTTAAAATTTTGCAAATCTTTTTAAGAAGATATTTTAAATTCCTATAAAAAGATAATTTTGTGTTGTAGTGCCCATTTAGTGTTTTAAGAATTCTGGTCGATGCGCTTGATCAACGCTATCGATAGGGATTTCCTAAGCGCTTTGATGAGACAATCGGACACAATAAATTGACTTGTAAAATATAAATTATTCTATGAAGGTAATTGTGATTTTTGAAGTTTTAGCTTTTTGGGAAAGAAGATTAAATTCCTTCTTTTCAATATTCTTGTTCTTGTGATTCCCGAAGGGAACCAAGACTTTAACTTTAGTACCAATGCTTATTGTATTGGTTTGGATGTCGTTCTCTTACGAAAGAGAACGTGCAATCACTTTTGCTTCTAAGTTTTTAAAGCCGATCAAGACTAGGTATGCCACTTATGATCTGGTGCTCGTGGATATTGATTTTGCTTTCAATATTTGGCATCATCATCTTCGGTGGAGAAATTTGTTCTCTACCTCGATAATAAATCATTGGGATATCTATTCTCTCATAAGAAACTTAATTTGTGTCAACCACGTTGGCTCTAATTTCTTGCAGCTTATGATCTTGATATTCTTTATACTCCCGGAAAGGGGAAATCGTGTTGCCAATGCACTTAGTCGTAAGCAACAAGTAGTTGTTTCTATGATGATATCCGAATGGAACGATCTCGAGACTCTATCCCCTTGTGAGATTTGAGATCATAAAATCTGATTTATGTGCACCCCTTGTTTTATGTAGTCTAGAGGCTCAACCTTCTCTTTTAGACTGCATTCTTATAGCTCAAAAGGGGCTAAATCCTGAATTAGCTCTTCTTAGCCAAAGTTGTTGGGATGAAAAATTGATATTGAAGGTTTGAAAGACTTTGATATTGATTCTTGTAGCGGCATTTGAAAATTTGGTAAACTTATCATACCAATTATTAGCAATCTTCGTAAAAATATTTTAGAAGATTCTCATCGTTCTACAGTTACCATTCATCCCAGTAGTAGTAAAATGTACGCAGATATGAAGCGACTTTATTATTGGGAGTGAATGAAATCTGTTATCGCTAACTTTGTTAAGTGTTGCATGACTTGCCAACTTGTCAAGGCCGAACACCAAAGGCCTGATGGGTTATTGCAACCTTTAGAAATTCCAATTTGGAAGTGGGACCAAATCTCCATGGATTTTATAGATGGCCTTTCCCGTTCTCATTCGGGTCATGGTAACTTATGGGTTATAGTAGATAAACTTACTAAATCAGCCCAATTTATTCCCGTTCGGTTTAACCGAATCGTTCCTCTTTTGGCCAAACTCTTTATTAAAAGAAATTGTTAAATTATATGGAGTTCCTACTCCTATTGATAGCGCTAGTGATCCACTATTTACTAGTGGATTTTGAAAGTGTCTTCAAAAAGCTTTAGAAACGAAGCTTAATTTTAGCACCGCTTATTTCCCCAGTCCAATGGACAAACAGAGCGTGTGAACAAAACTCTTGAAGACCATCTTCGTGTTGTGTGCTTGATTTTTGTGTAAGTTGGGAAAATCATAATTCTCATGTTTAATTTTCCTATAATCATAGCTTCCAATCTAGTATTGGTATGGCATCTTTCGAGGCACTCTAGGGGAGGCTATGACGATCTTCTTCTTGTTGGCTTAAGATCAGTAAGAAGCTGGTTTCAGTCCAGATTTTATTCGTGTTTCACCTGTGTAAGGTGTTATATACGTTTCTGTCGATGGGGAAAAATTAGCGCCTCAATATATTGGGCCATTTCCTATCGTTGAACGTATTTATTCTATGGCTTATCGCCTTACATTACCGGCTCAGTTTTCTGCTATGCATGACGTGTTTCATGTTTCTCAATTACGGAAATGCCTACGAGATTTCGATTCTATTCTTGAGCCTGGTGTAGTGGAAGAAATTAAAGTTTCACCGAATTTAACTTTCGAGCAGCATCCTATTCGAATTATTGCTTCGGAGGTCAAACGACTTTGAAATAAAGATGTTCCGCTTGTGAAGGTTCAACGGTCCTCAAACCCTAAAGATTGCTCTTAGGAATCTAGAGAATTCATCGAGCCAACACATCCGGACTTACTTTCTAGTGCTCAATGAGGTGAACTTCTTATTTCAAATTTCTTTTGTGATAATATGCTTTTATGGTGCTTACTTTTTATTTCCATCTTATATATTGCGAGGACGCAATTTCTTTAAGGAGGGGAGTCTGTAACAACTCGCATATTTATAGATTTTATATTTAAATATTTTATTTAAATATTTTATCGTTAGTCGGATTATAGTCCGAAAAGCTACTTCTTGCATAAGTTCAAATTAGGACTCGAGACCACTTCCATTGAGTTCGAAATGCCGTTTAAATCTTTTTTAAGTGTAAGCATTGATATGTTTGGAGTTGGTGGAATTTCACCACTTTTCACTTGAGACCAATAGTTGGGCTTTTAACCTATTAAACCCAACTCCACCCTCCCCTCTTCATAACTTTCTAATTGCTTTAAACCTTCAAGCTTCTTCAAAAATGGCAGTGGGAATGGGAAATTAAAACTCCAAGCTCAAATTCAACTTCAAATCCATCATTCAACTCCAAATTCAACAAGAAGACATTGGATTCAAGCTTCTTGCATTGGGATTGAAGAGGGATTGATTCTTGCTTGCTCTGTTCTTCATTTTCATTAGTTTTTGGTGCAAAGGTGAGATTTTATCTCACATTCTTGTCTATAACTATCACGGATGTTTGGGAATGATTTTCTATCACTTTAGCATGTACATTTGCATTTGATTTGGATTTGATTGGCAAAAAACTCCAATTTTTAGTGTTTTGGTGAATTTTCTACATTTAGGCCGTTCTGGCCATTTGTGCATATTCGGAGTTAGGTCGCTCGCGAGCTAACACCTTAGGTCGCTTGCGTGTTAACGCCTTAGGTCGCACTGCCTTGAACCCTCGGCCTCCATAGTTTCATTCGCTCTTAGGTCGTATGGAATTAGGTCGCTAGGTTGCTTGGTCGATAGGTCGTAGGTCGTAGGTCGCTTTTCCTCGAGGAGTCTCGGCCTGCATATTTGCGTTAAACCTTTAGGTCGTTCTGGCTTGAGTTGTTAGGTCGTTTGGCTTTTATATTGATTAGGTCGTTTAGCCATGAGTCGCTAGGTCACATGACCCCTCACTAGTTCGCACGGCTTTGTAAGGACGTTAGGTCGCTCAACCCTACAACAAGTATTAGGTCGTATGACTTTGTTCCACTAAGTCGCTCGACCCTTAGGTCGCTTACCTGGTTGAGTCGCACCTCACCTTAGCTCGGAAATGTTAGGTCGCTCGCCTCCCTTAGGTCGCTTACCCGGTTAAGTCGCACCTCGCCTCAGCTCGGCATTAAGCCGTTTGGTCGCGTGTCAAATTAGGTCGCGCGCAACCACTAGGTCGCTTGACCAATTTAACTCGCTCTGCCTTGCTTACTTTTAGGTCGCACGACCATTCCATTTTAAGTCGCCTGAGCCCTTAGGTCGCGAGTACTTAAGTAGCTTCACCCAGGTCATTAGGTCGCATGACCTTAATTTCTTTAGGTCGCATGACCTTAATTCCTTTAGGTCGTGACCCCTTTAGCACGAAACCTTTTAAGTCGCTCGATCCTATCCTTCCTTGGGTCTTCACTAGGACGTACCCCGTAGCAGAGGCGTTGTCCCGCACCCCCACCTTGGGGGGTTGCCACCCCCTTGGACCCCCCCTCCGTAGGGGATCTTATCTGAAAATCATTCAATAGAACTTTCTTTGTTGAGATGCTGAGTTGACCATTCTTCGAGACAAACTATCTTGGGATTCTCGGTCGATTTTATGGATTTTTGAATATCTATTTCGATGGATTCTTTATCGGTTTCTTTGGATTTTATTCACGTCTTCGTATGTGAATTTTTATGATTGATTGTTTCTACAATCACTTCTATGATTTGTCACTTTAAAATATGAAGGTTTCAATACTAGTAGTAAATATCAAAACTCTTTCAACAAAATGATTTCAACTCTATTTTCAATAACAAAGCTCTTCTCTTAAACCATTTTCCAATCTACTAGTATATATAAACCTTTACCTCACTCGTATGACAAATTGAATTAAACGGCTTAGTTAAACAAGTGGTATGAAACGCTTGCGTTTGCTTCGTCGGTTAACTCTTGGACTTGTTCGATTGAACCTTTTTGTGACAATTTTCTAGTGAAGATCTATAGTTTGTTCGTAAATATTTGAGTTAAGCAAGTGGTTATGGGACATGAAGCTAAACTTTTATATTTACTAGCTTAGTGTAATTGACACTTCTCGTTGATCATGACGATCATTCTTATGATTTAGACTAGCAATTGTGCGATGTCTCTTGTTTGCTTGGTTAGAATAGACACCACTTGTGTGATTTCATTCACACGTACCTTTTTACCTTCTTGGTTAGTCTAGACACCACTTGTGTGATTTCACTCACACATAGGTTTTTGTTTGCGAGGTTGGACTAGACACCACTTGTGTGATTTCACTCACATATACCTTTTTGATTTTTGGTTAGTCTAGACCTCATCCGTGTGATTTCGACTCACACATATGGGGTAGCTCTCCATGGTCTTTGGACCGTCATGTGATAGGCCTCTTTCCCTTTTTCTATGATTTCTGGATTTCCTGTGTTGATTTCTGGAATTTATGTCATTGACTTGTTATGAGTACAAGTTGAGAGTATGATGCCCTCTTTGGGTCTTTGAGAGGATTCTTGTGATATTGATTTTTCTCTTATTGATTGATCATCTGTTGATCATCATTTTCATACTTATAGTAGTATGTCAGTATGGATATTTTATGTTATGCCATATCTTTTATTTTATACCATGTTGTCAAGACCCGATTCTTCGACTCCCGAAATTCGACATCAATACGTCCACTGTATCGAATGTCGATCAGTCGGATGTCGGAAAACCGAACACTGAGGGTTTAAGAAAGAAGAAAGAGGAAAAGAAGAGTGAGAAGAAGAGAGAAAGAAAAACAGAACGGAAAACGGAAAGAAATAACAGAACAATATCAGAATCTCACAATTCACAGCGGAACAACTATAATAGATAAATGAATAATCTTTAAACAAAGAACTATATCAGTTATTACATTACATTACATTTCATTATCAGAGTGTACAACAACAAACAGCGGAAAAGAAAGTACTATATACTGGTAATACGCCATGCCATCCGGCTTGCCTCCAGCAACTCCTGAATTCCAGAATATCCTGATAAACCTTAACACTTGACTGCCCGTGTGGAACTGGTGGGCACCCAGAGTTTAGGAAGGAAAACAATAAACTCCGAGTCAGTCAAATGACTGGTGTGGGAACTCAAAATAGTTTATTTTTCTTTAAAATCAAAATAGAGGAATATTTTTAAAGTCAATTTGCAACGCTTTTAAAAATGAGACTACCATAAGACCTCCCGCCACACACACAATGCAAACACAGACTTGGAGGAGATTTCTTCTTATGTTAGTCAAAGATGCTTGATACGTATTAAAAAAAACATTTGATATTATTATTAGTGCATAGTGTAGAAAACATTTCGAAAGTAGAATATAAATCTTAGCCAGCATAGGTACCATTATAGTGTGCTTACTATAGCTACCATATTAAATGGCAGGTTCTACAACTAAAACTGTACAAGTCTCGTATTGTTTCTTTGGATTTCCAACAAATGGTCAGGCCAAGGAACTTCCCATTGCCACATGAGAACGCCTCTAGAAGGACGTCCTCGAGAACCAAACCGGATCTCTGCCAACACAAGGCCGGGTTACCCCTAACTGGGTAACAACTGACACGAGCATGCCATCCCCCGGTCCTTTGGGACCTTTAACCGAGAGCTATCTAATCAACATCACACAATAATAATAAGTGTTTCAACATGAGTAAGCATCTGGGCTCCATACCATGATACCACCCTTTTCCAGAAGGAAATGCACACACCCTAAAGGGAGCTACCCCTCATAACCTTGCTGCATCTTTCCTGTTTTGACCATTCCGGGGTGTGAGGCTCGACGAAGTCACGTCCACAAAAACACGCTTTATACAAAGTCATGCTTTGGGTCAACAAATGATCATAGAAACGATCACCAAGATAGACGATCAAACAAATGATCCTATCACAAATAATCAACACAATGATCATTTCACAGCAATACTCAGTATGTCACATTACCAAATTGGGAATATATTGCTGATAACCTTCAACTATATAACCTCTGAGCTCGTACGTCTCAGAGAAGGGTGTTAAGCTAAGAGAATAAATTCTCCGCCACCAACAGAAATATATTTGAAAGAAATCGGCTTTATATCTCAATTGTAATGTCAGACATACAATCCATACAAGTCTGTTCCGGGATCGAACAGAACCGAAGGCACTTACAAAGAAGTCCTTGCAATCCGGATAATCTCTAATCACGCCCGAATTTCCCATCACATATGAAGATCTCTATACCGGGGATCAGCCAGTGCAGAGACAATCAACAAGAAACACTTTCGTTTTCGAAAATATCCGGTCTTCAACACCGATCTTCAAATGCAATTCATAACGACGTGTCACATATTCGGAATGGGTTATACGACCCCAAGGTCCTTTCCCGGTTAACCCGAATAGTGAGCGCTTATTTTAAAAAAAAAAACAAGTGTGGCATTCAATTTCAAGCAAATCACAACAAATACCTATTTAAAGGAAAATATTGATAGTCGGTTATTGAACTATCAATGGATATGCCAACATCACCAGATTCCAAATAATTTCCCAAATTATTTATTTTCCAAAAATATCTTTACAAGATATATAATCTCAATACTTCAAAATTAAATCAATATTTATTTTTAAAACAAATTTCCTTTTCTTTTATAAATTCCATATTGAATTTATTTTCCAAAATATCTATGAATATACGATTTCAATTATTCATTTCAATTTATCTTTAAAAAGATAAATTCTCAAAACTTTCATTTCACATCAGAAAAACATTTGCATACTTATTTATTTATAAGTAATTCACAAATCTCTTTTATTTTCTATTCTTGGAAAATATTCAATATACTCTAATCGAAATTAAGTATATATTTCATTCTTTAAGGAAATCATTTTCTTAACCATATTTATTTGGGCCACAACGAATGTAACGTAAAACATCGTTACGACAACCCCAAATCACTAGTATAGGGATTCGAAATTAAAATAGATATATAAATCCCAATACTATACGAAACATTTCCTTTCGGAAATCATCTATTATAACAACAGTGTTATAATCTACCATTTCCTTCTATTTCTCGAAAACGTCTATTTCAACAATGAATGTTGAAATCTATGGTTTCGATAGTTAATACATTTTAAAACATCTTTAGATCGTTTTAATTCTATTTAAAACATCACATCCAAAACATTTCTTTAACATATTATTCACTATTCAAAAACGTGAATATACTTGTTAACCAATTTCATCATTTCTATTCCTTTTATTTTAAAGAATTATTCGCTGTCTAAAACGTGAATATAACTCCATAAATAAGTTATAAAAATTAACAAATCAAAATAAGTCATTGCGAATTTAAAAAATAAAGTTTATAAATTCCATTTCTATTTATTTTATAACAACTTCCTTTTACAAATTTCCTTTATTAATCTATTCGATTTATAACTCAATTATATACCGGAAGTTCATATTATAAGTTAAATGCTTATAATTTATTTGTTTACAAAATCGTTCCTTTAAACTTTATAATTATAAATCTTATAACTTATAAGATTCATTTATTTATCCAAATCTATTCCTTTAAATAACTTCACAAATTTTATAAACCTACTGTTTATAAAATTCCATTTATAACTTCACCCTTATAATTCTATAAATTTCATTCATTTATGAAATTCATTCACAATTCATTCTAACACTTATAAAAGCTCGTTTACAATTCCAATATTTCAAATTTATAAATGTCAATTTATAAATCTTTTATATGGACCAATTTACATTACGCTTTTAAAATGTCTTTAAAATCCTTTATAATTCATCATTTTGATTTATAAAATAATCAAATTTCATAAATCCTATTTTTTAAACTTTTTATAATAAAAATGCCAGTTTAAACTATTTTATAAAATCATTAATCCCATATTTTCAAAAATCAACTTTTATCTGAATTTCTCAAAAATCATAATTTTTATAATATTAAAATTATATTGTTTATTTATTTAAGATGAATCAATTCCAAAAATATTTATAAACGTATACTTTCAAAAATCACTTTAGAAATCCCTTGAAATCAAAATCGTTATTTTAAACTTCAAAATTGGATTCGATGATGCAACACATCTGTGACGACTCGCCTTTCTCTAACCCAAAAAGACGTTTCATCATTAAGAAAGAAAGGGATAGAAATAGAAAAGAATAGAAAGAAAGAACAACAACATCAGAATCTCACAGCGGAATGGAACAAAATATAATACATCACATATCTATTACATAGTTATACATACATCAGAGTCATACAATATCATATAACAGGACTGTCATATACATACATGTCCATACATACATCCAAAATACATCATCACTAACTACACAACGGAACTACATATATAGATACATACGTCTGGTCTTCTCTCCAAAATAGCTCCTCCAGAAAAGCAACACTTCTAGATACCTATCACTTGGCTACTCGTAAAAATTTGATTACCCAAGAGTTTATGAAAACCCAAAATATAAACTCCGGGTCAGACATGGGTCTGGTATGAGTAAACAGGTTAAAATTGCTTAACTTTGAAAATCATTTGAAAATAAAGGTATCACGTAAGACTTCCCACAAATAAATACGGGTAAGTTTTTACCTTACGCTAACCAAAACATTTTATAGGAAATTCTGTGATATTATAATAGTGTCTAGGGTTTTCAAGTAAATAGAAAATAGCCGAAATTGTTACATGATTAAATTCCAGCTACTAGCCACGAAAGTGGGTAATACAAATCAAAACCGTAGGGTCTCGTAGGGTAAATGGATTTCTGTAACGACCCAGGATTTTTAGTAATTAAAATTTGAATATTTAATTTATTTTAAATATTAATAAGTGAATTTATAAGTCAAATAAATTTTTATTTGAATTTTTGGATTTAATTGAATAATTAAATCGATAATTTAATATGTTAAATTATGGAAATAATTGAAAATTGAGTTAAATATGATTGAAAATGATTTGTAAAATTTTATTTTATCATATTGAAGTTAGAATGATATTTTAGAACTTTTAAAATCGAATTAAAAGTTAATTTGTGAAAATTGAATATTTTAATATTAAAATCGACTAGTGAAAATAGTCAATTTTTGAACAGTCTCAGAATTGAACGAAATCAGTTCCATTGGATCCGTAATAGTTAGTTATTACCGGATTTCAATTTTCATGTCAATCGGAGTTATCGTTTGATCGTGGCAGCTCGAAACGCATCGAATTATTTTTAATATTAATTTGGCGAGTTAAAATAGCCATTTTTCAAAAATTCTCGGATTTCGACGAAACCAGTTTCATCAGATCCGTAATGTGATATTATTGTAAGGTTTCAAATTTCGTGTCAATTGGATTTACCGTTTGTCTGGTACGAATTAAAACGCCTAGAAATCGATTTAAATCGGTTTAATTTAAATTGAACGTTTATAGCCATAACTCGCACAGATGTCCGAATTAGCTTCCGAAACCTATTCCATTGTGTCCGGAACGCGGGGTAAACCCTAGAAACGCTGGTTACGGCGCGTGAATCGGAGTTCGGAATTTCCGGATGAATAGTGTTCGAAAATTCTCTATAAATACACCTTAAAATCAAAAAAAAATAAAAAAAAATAAAACCCTAATCCACAAAACCCTAGCCGCCACCCTAGTAAACAACGGCCGAAATCATCCCAACTTCCCCCTCCAATTTCTCAAAATCCATGCATCGATTCGTGAAAGTATCAACTACAATATCGTTAAGCACGATTAGAGCTTCGATGTGAACGGCTGTGATAGGTTTTCGTTGAGTAGATGGACGGCAAAATGGGGTTGAACGTCGTGAGTTCGGCCTCGAACTGCGTGCAATGGGGACAACCGAGCTTCATGAGGGTGGGGCCGAGTATAGAGGGGGTGAAGGGCTTCGAGATGGCGGTGGTATGATCGAGTATAGTCGAGTATAGGCGGAGTAATTTGGAACCCTAATTACTAAGGTGGGTTCGGCTATTAGGGGGGAGGGACGCACGCATATACGCGTGAAGAAGGAAGGGAATAGAGGGTGCGGCCTGATGCAATTGGAGTTGGAGTCAACGGCTACGATCAAAGCAAGGTTTAATAATAGAAAAGAAATTGTAATTTTTATATAAAAAAATCATGTAACTTCAAAAATTGATATCTTTTTCATACGAGGTCGAAAACGCGCGAAACCAGTTGCATTGGAATCGTATGGACGAGCACTACGCGATGGAATCGGATTGGAGTTGTTTGGGGTTAGTGAAAATTTTGGGTAAAATTAAACGTCCGTTTAATTTTATTCGAAATAAATCGCTAAAACGGAATTTAAAATCAAGGTGAGAACTTCTCACTCAATCGAATCGGTTTCGATTTTATTTTAAATAGTTAGATTTAAAATATTTGAATGCATGTTTGAATGATGATTGATATCTATTGATTGTTAAAATAGACATTATACGCCGTTAGTAAGCGGATGTTATTTATTAAAAACATATACCGCGAATATTTCATAAACAGTGAAATTGGTATTATATATAATAGCAATATATATATATTGGCATATGTATATATTGGAGTTATTGATTCCCCGCATTTTTTGTTTAGCGGATGAGACCCTATTGCGCCGTTATTAAGCGGATAATATTTTAAATCCCATATACCGCGATAATTTTGTACTGGAGCGAAATTGGTATTGTGCTAATGTTTGTGCATGCAGGAAAACAGGTTGGAGGGATCCAACTGGATTCCTCAACAGTTTTTATTTGATTTCAGAATATTTTGATATTTGATGGATTATCATATCGATATATGATATCGTTGTTGTCGTGATTGACTATTTGGTGTGTAGCATCATTGGACCAAGTTTTGGAATTTTAAAATGATTTATAAAGTGATTTTTGAAAATATACTATATTTTTGGAAATTGATTCATTTTAAATAAATAAACGTTATAATTTTTAAAGTTATAAAAATTATGATTTTTGAGAAATATAGTAAAAAACTGATTTTTGAGAATGTGATGCTAATGATTTTATAGAACAGTTTAAATTGGATTTTAGAATTTATTGTGAAAAGTTTAAATATAGGATTTATAAAATTTAATTATTTTATGAATCAAAATGGTGAAATAATAAAGGAGATTAAAGACGTTTTAAAGAATAATATAAATTGATTTATATTAAGAGATTTATAAATGGATATTTATAAATTGAAATATTGACATTATAAAACGAGTTTTTATAAGTGTTTGAATGAAGTGAAAATGAATTTCATAAATGGATGAAATTTATGGAATTATAAACGTTGAAGTTATAAATGGAATTTTATAAACAGTAGGTTTATAAAATTTGTAAGGATATTAAAAGAATAGATTTGGGTGAATAAATAAATCTTATAAGTTATAAGATTTATAATTGTGAAGTTTAAAGGAACGATTTTTGCAAACAAATAAATTATAAGTATTTAACTTATAACGTGAACTTTTGGTTTATAATTGGGTTATGAATTGAATATAGGTTAATAAAGGAATTTATAAACGTTGTTTTATAAATTCGCAAACGACTTATTTTGATAAGTAAATTGTTGAAACCTATTAATGGAGTTATATTCACATTTTTGACTGTGAATAATCCTTTGAAATGAAATGTATAGAAATGATGAAATTGATTAACGTAGTATATTCACGTCTTTGAATAGTGAATAATATGTTAAAGAAATTGTTTAGAATGTGATATTTTGAATTGAATTAAAACGATCTAACGATGTTTTAAAATGTGTTGAGATTCGAAACCATAGATTTCAACATTTATTGTTGAAATAGACGTTTTCGAGAAATAAAAAGGAAATGATGGACTATAACACTATTGTTATAGTAAATGATTTCCGAAAGGAAATGTTTTATACAGTATTGGGATTTATATATCTATTTTAATTTCGAATCCCTATACTAGTGATTTTGGGTTGTCGTAACAATGTTTTACGCAACATTCGTTTTGGCCCAAATAAATATGTTTAAGAGAATGATTTCCTTAAAGAATGAAATATATACTTAATTTCGATTGAAGTATATTGAATATTTTCTAAATGTTGAAAATAAATAAAATCTGTGAATTACTTATGAATAAATAAGTATAGAAATGTTTTCCAATATAAAGTGAATATTTTGAGAATTTATCTTTTTGAAGATAAATTGAAATGAATAATTGAAATCGTATATTCATGAATATTTTAGAATGAAAATTCACTATGGAATTTGTGAATAGAAAGGGGAATTTGTTTAAAAATAAATATTGATTTATTTTTGAAGTGTGGAAATTATATATCTTGTAAAGATATTCTGTGAAATAAATAATTTGGAAAATTATTTGGAAACTGGTGATGTGTGCATATCTATTGATAGTTCAATAACCGACTATCAATATTTCCCTTTGAATGGGTATTTGATGTGATTTGTTTGAATGTGAATGCCACACTTATTTTTGAATAAGCGCTCACTATTCGGGTTAACCGGGAAAGGACCATGGGGTCATATAACCCATTTCGAATATGTGATACGTCGTTGTGAATTGCATTTGAAGATCGGTGTTGAAGACCAGATATTTGCGAGAGCGATAGGATGACTTGTCGATTGACTCTGCACCGAGTTGCTCCGGTATAGAGTTCTCCATATATGATGGTGAATCCGATCAGGATTGTGAATATCCGGATTTCAAGGACTTCTTTGTAAGTGCCTTCGGTTTTGTTCGAGCCCGGAACAGACTTGTATGGATTGTATGTCTGACATTACAAATTGAGATATAAAGCAGATTTCTTTCAAATATATTTCTGTTGGTGGCGGAGAATTTATTCTTTTAGCTTAACAACCTTCTCTGAGACGTACGAGCTCAGAGGTTATGTAGTTGAATGTTATCAGCGATATATTCCCAATTTGGTAATGTGACACGCTGAGTGTTGCTGTGAAATGATCATTGTGTTGATTATTTGTGATAGGATCATTTGTTTGATCGTCTATCTTTGTGATCATTTCTATGATCATTTGTTGACCCAAAGCATGGCTTTTGTATAAAGTATGTTTTTGTGGACGTGACTTCGTCGAGCCTCACACCCCGTGAATGGTCAAAACAGGAAAGAAGCAGCAAGGTTATGAGGGGTAGCGCCCTTTAGGATGTGTGCATTTCCTTCTGGAAAAGGGTGGTATCATGGTATGGAGCCTAGATACTTACTCATGTTGAAAACACTTTGTTATGATTGTGTGAATTGATTGCGAGCGCTCGGTGAAAGGTCCCAAAGGACCGGGGGATGGCATATTCGGTCAGTTGTTACTCAGTTAGGGGTAACCCGGCCTTGTGTTGGTAGAGATCCGGTTTGGTTCTCGGGAATGTCCATCCAGAGGCATTCTCATGTGGCAATGGGAAGTTCCTTGGCCTGATCATTCGTTGGAAATCCAAAGAAACAATATGATCTTGTACGGTATTAGTTGTAGAACCTATCATTCACTTATGGTGGCGCCCCACTGTTTGGATGGTAGCTATAGTAGGCATACGATAATGGTCGTATATTGGCTAAGATTTATACTCTACTTTCAAAATGAATTTTTCCTACACTATACACTAATAATAATATCAAATGTTATTTTAAATGCGTATCAAGCATCTTTGACTATCATAAGGAGAAATCTCCTCCGATTCTACGTTTGCATTGTGTGTGTGTGCGGGAGGCCTTATGGTAGTCTCATTTTTAAAAAGCATTGCGAATTGACTTAAAAATATTCCTCTATTTTGATTTTAAAGATAAATAAACTGTTTTGAGTTCTCACACCAGTCACATGACTGACTTGGAGTTTATTGTTTTCCTACCTAAACTCTGGGTGCCCACCAATTTCCACACGGGCAGTCAAGAGTTAAGGTTTATCAGGATATTCTGGAATTCAGGAGTTGCTGGAGGCAAGCTGGATGACATGGCGTAATTACTAGTATATAGTATTTCTTTTTCCGCTGCACTGTTTGTTGTTGTTGTTGTATACTCTGATGATATGATGAAATGTAATGTATAAAATGTAATAACTGAGATAGTTCTTTGTTTAAAGATTATTCATTTAATTATTATATGTTGTTCCGCTGCGAATTGTGAGATTCTGATGTTGTTCTATTATTTTCTATTCCGTTCTATTTTCCATGTTCTTTTCTCTATGTTTTCTCCGTTTCTATTTTTCTTTTCCCTCTATTCTCTTTTCTTTATTTTCTATTTATTTCCTCTTTTCTTTCCTCTCTATTTTCTATTTTTCTATCTCTTCTTCTTTCTTTTTCTTTTCTTAAATTCTTTTTCTTAAAACCCATAACTATTCGGTTTTTCGGCAACGAAAAATCGCGTATGTTACATGTGGTATCGGAGCTTATGGTTAAGCGACAACCATGGTTCTGTTGGGTATTACTCATTAGAGATAGAGTCAGCGGTACTCTAGAATGAGTTTGAGTGTAATAATAGCTATGAGAGCGTATTTGTTAGTGAATATAAAAATTGTTTTATATTGTGATGATTGGTTTATTGAGTGGTATATGAACTTTCGTCGGCGCAGCCTCGAAACTGAACCGTAGGGGTTTCTAAACACTTGAATAGAACAATTCGACATAATATTGTTTTTAAAAATTTGGTAAATGAAATAATTTTACCTTGATTATATTTTATATATAAAGGAATAATTTTTCAGAATTATTAAAGTGTATATAAGTTGATTGTTTAGTTGTTTGAATAATCTAAATAAAAGAATAATTGTATAAGCAAAAGAATTATAAGAATTGAATTATAATTAAAGTGATTTACAATTGTGAAATAAACTTATATATATAAGAAGTGAAACTATATGAATATATTTATGAATATGAGTTATAAATAAAAAAAAATGAATTTAAAGTTAAATGGAAATTTACTTTAGAATTTAGAAGCTGAATTGATTTATAAGTGGGAATTCAAGTTATGTAAACTAAGTGATGTTTAAATGGAATGTAACTTAAGAGATGTTGAATGAAGTTGATATTAGTATCAAAGTAAAATATTAAAGTTATGTGATGGATATGAACTTAAGTTATATAAATGAAATTCAACTTTAGAAATTGAATTGAATGAATGGATTGAATAATAATCAATTAAATGTGAATAATTGATATGAAATAATAAATAGAAGTGAACCAACTTGAATATGAATTAGTGAATATAAACTAATTGAAAATGAATGTTAGTAAGAACATCCATTGTTAATGAATCAAATGTGATTTAAATTGAAAACCATTTCCTTGAATATTAATGAGAATATGAATGAATATTTATTGGTTATGGATGATAGTTGGTTGATATTTGCATTTGTTGTTTTGTTGCATTTGCTATGTGGAATATATAGTTATTATGTTGCTATATGTTGTATATCTATACTATTATCTACATGCATGATTCTCATGTTGTTTGTTGAGTGTTTAGTAGGTGCGGATCGCGTTTGCTTCGCATTTGGAGCTCGCTTTCGCGCTATATTAACCGTATATGCTCGCTAATAAAATATAAGGTACATATCTCGGATTACATACCGTACTTTTACAAATTTTTCCCTTCGGGATGCCTCATTACTCGATGAGATGTATATTTGTGATATATATACTGTCATTTTTTTTTCGGATCGAGCCGCGCAAAGGAGACTATGGCCAATTTTTCCGAAAATTTAAGGCGTTAGAAAAAATTTGAGAAAATTGGAAAATTTTGAAAACTTTAATTTTGATTTGAAATTGAAAGTTAAACAGTAGTAGTTGTTTTTGAAAAGATAACTAAGTATGATTTGAAAACTTAGTAAAGTATTATAAGAAATTTAACTATGAATTTTCGGAAAGTTGATAGATTCTATAACTTTTCTTACTTAATAATTTCGAGGACGAAATTCTTTTAAGGGGGGAAGATTGTAATGACCCAGGATTTTTAGTAATTAAAATTTGAATATTTAATTTATTTTAAATATTTATAAGTGAATTTATAAGTCAAATAAATTTTTATTTGAATTTTTGGATTTAATTGAATAATTAAATTGATAATTTAATATGTTAAGTTATGGAAATAATTGAAAATTGAGTTAAATATGATTGAAAATGATTTGTAAAATTTTATTTTATCATATTGAAGTTAGAATGATATTTTAGAACTTTTAAAATCGAATTAAAAGTTAATTTGTGAAAATTGAATATTTTAATATTAAAATCGACTAGTGAAAATAGTCAATTTTTGAACAGTCTCAGAATTGAACTATATCAGTTCCATTGGATCCGTAATAGTTAGTTATTACCGTATTTCAATTTTCGTGTCAATCGGAGTTATCGTTTGATCGTGGCAGCTCGAAACGCATCGAATTATTTTTAATATTAATTTGGCGAGTTAAAATAGCCATTTTTCAAAAAGTCTCGGATTTCGACAAAACCAGTTTCATCGGATCCGTAATGTGATATTATTGTAAGGTTTCAAATTTCGTGTCAATTGGATTTTCCGTTTGTCCGGTACGAATTAAAACGCCTAGAAATCGATTTAAATCGGTTTAATTTAAATTGAACGTTTATAGCCATAACTCGCACAGATGTCCGAATTAGCTTCCGAAACCTGTTCCATTGTGTCCGGAACGCGGGGTAAACCCTAGAAACGCTGGTTACGGCGCGTGAATCGGAGTTCGGAATTTCCGGATGAATAGTGTTCGAAAATTCTCTATAAATACACCTTAAAATCAAAAAAAAGAAAAAAAAGAAAACCCTAATCTACAAAACCCCAGCCGCCACCCAAGTAAACAACGGCCGAAATCATCCCAACTTCCCCCTCCAATTTCTCAAAATTCATGCATCGATTCGTGAAAGTATCAACTACAATATCGTTAAGCACGATGAGAGCTTCGATGTGAACGGCTGTGATGGGTTTTCGTTGAGTAGATGGACGGCAAAATGGGGTTGAACGTCGCGAGTTCGGCCTCGAACTGCGTGCAATGGGGACAACCGAGCTTCATGAGGGTGGGGCCGAGTATAGAGGGGGTGAAGGGCTTCGAGATGGCGGTGGTATGATCGAGTATAGTCGAGTATAGGCGGAGTAATTTGGAACCCTAATTACTAAGGTGGGTTCGGCTATTGGGGGGAGGGACGCACGCATATACGCGTGAAGAAGGAAGGGAATAGAGGGTGCGGCCTGATGTAATTGGAGTTGGAGTCAACGGGTACGATCAAAGCAAGGTTTAATAATAGAAAAGAAATTGTAATTTTTATATAAAAAAATCGTGTAACTTCAAAAATTGATATCTTTTACATACGAGGTCGAAAACGTGCGAAACCAGTTGCGTTGGAATCGTATGGACGAGCACTACGCGATGGAATTGGATTGGAGTCGTTTGGGGTTAGTGAGAATTTTGGGTAAAATTAAACGTCCATTTAATTTTATTCGAAATAAATCGCTAAAACGGAATTTAAAATCAAGGTGAGAACTTCTCACTCAATCGAATCAGTTTCGATTTTATTTTAAATAGTTAGATTTAAAATATTTGAATGCATGTTTGAATGATGATTGATATCTATTGATTGTTAAAATAGACATTATACGCCGTTAGTAAGCGGATGTTATTTATTAAAAACATATACCGCGAATATTTCATAAACAGTGAAATTGGTATTATATATAATAGAATATATATATATTGGCATATGTATATATTGGAGTTATTGATTCCCCGCATTTTTTGTTTAGCGGATGAGACCCTATTGCGCCGTTATTAAGCGGATAATATTTTAAATCCCATATACCGCGATAATTTCGTACTGGAGCGAAATTGGTATTGTGCTAATGTTTGTGGATGCAGGAAAACAGGTTGGAGGGATCCAACTGGATTCCTCAACAGTTTTTATTTGATTTCAGAATATTTTGATATTTGATGGATTATCATATCGATATATGATATCGTTGTTGTCGTGATTGACTATTTGTTGTGTAGCATCATTGGACCAAGTTTTGGAAGTTTAAAATGATTTATACAGTGATTTTTGAAAATATACTATATTTTTGGAAATTGATTCATTTTAAATAAATAAACGTTATAATTTTTAAAGTTATAAAAATTATGATTTTTGAGAAATATAGTAAAAAACTGATTTTTGAGAATGTGATGCTAATGATTTTATAAAATAGTTTAAATTGGATTTTAGAATTTATTGTGAAAAGTTTAAATATAGGATTTATAAAATTTAATTATTTTATGAATCAAAATGGTGAAATAATAAAGGAGATTAAAGACGTTTTAAAGAATAATATAAATTGATTTATATTAAGAGATTTATAAATGGATATTTATAAATTGAAATATTGACATTATAAAACGAGTTTTTATAAGTGTTTGAATGAAGTGAAAATGAATTTCATAAATGAATAAAATTAATGGAATTATAAACGGTGAAGTTATAAATGGAATTTTATAAACAGTATGTTTATAAAATTTGTAAGGATATTAAAAGAATAGTTTTGGGTGAATAAATAAATCTTATAAGTTATAAGATTTATAATTGTGAAGTTTAAAGGAACGATTTTTGCAAACAAATAAATTATAAGTATTTAACTTATAACGTGAACTTTTGGTTTATAATTGGGTTATGAATTGAATATAGTTTTAATAAACGAATTTATAAACGTTGTTTTATAAATTCGCAAACGACTTATTTTGATAAGTAAATTGTTGAAACCTATTAATGGAGTTATATTCACATTTTTGACTGTGAATAATCCTTTGAAATGAAATGTATAGAAATGATGAAATTGATTAACGTAGTATATTCACGTCTTTGAATAGTGAATAATATGTTAAAGAAATTGTTTAGAATGTGATATTTTGAATTGAATTAAAACGATCTAACGATGTTTTAAAATGTGTTGAGATTCGAAACCATAGATTTCAACATTTATTGTTGAAATAGACGTTTTCGAGAAATAAAAAGGAAATGATGGACTATAACACTATTGTTATAGTAAATGATTTCCGAAAGGAAATGTTTTATATAGTATTGGGATTTATATATCTATTTTAATTTCGAATCCCTATACTAGTGATTTTGGGTTGTCGTAACAATGTTTTACGCAACATTCGTTTTGGCCCAAATAAATATGTTTAAGAGAATGATTTCCTTAAAGAATGAAATATATACTTAATTTCGATTGAAGTATATTGAATATTTTCTAAGTGTTGAAAATAAATAAAATCTGTGAATTACTTATGAATAAATAAGTATAGAATTGTTTTCCAATATAAAGTGAATATTTTGAGAATTTATCTTTTTGAAGATAAATTGAAATGAATAATTGAAATCGTATATTCATGAATATTTTAGAATGAAAATTCACTATGGAATTTGTGAATAGAAAGGGGAATTTGTTTAAAAATAAATATTGATTTATTTTTGAAGTGTGGAAATTATATATCTTGTAAAGATATTCTGTGAAATAAATAATTTGGAAAATTATTTGGAAACTTGTGATGTGTGCATATCTATTGATAGTTCAATAACCGACTATCAATATTTCCCGTTGAATGGGTATTTGAGGTGATTTGTTTGAATGTGAATGCCACACTTATTTTTGAATAAGCGCTCACTATTCGGGTTAACCGGGAAAGGACCATGGGGTCGTATAACCCATTCCGAATATGTGATACGTCGTTGTGAATTGCATTTGAAGATCGGTGTTGAAGACCGGATATTTGCGAGAGCGATAGGATGACCTGTCGATTGACTCTGCACCGAGTTGCTCCGGTGTAGAGTTCTCCATATGTGATGGTGAATCCGATCAGGATTGTGAATATCCGGATTTCAAGGACTTCTTTGTAAGTGCCTTCGGTTTTGTTCGAGCCCGGAACAGACTTGTATGGATTGTATGTCTGACATTACAAATTGAGATATAAAGCAGATTTCTTTCAAATATATTTCTGTTGGTGGCGGAGAATTTATTCTTTTAGCTTAACACCCTTCTCTGAGACGTACGAGCTCAGAGGTTATGTAGTTGAATGTTATCAGCGATATATTCCCAATTTGGTAATGTGACATGCTGAGTGTTGCTGTGAAATGATCATTGTGTTGATTATTTGTGATAGGATCATTTGTTTGATCGTCTATCTTTGTGATCATTTCTATGATCATTTGTTGACCCAAAGCATGGCTTTTGTATAAAGTATGTTTTTGTGGACGTGACTTCATCGAGCCTCACACCCCGTGAATGGTCAAAACAGGAAAGAAGCAGCAAGGTTATGAGGGGTAGCGCCCTTTAGGATGTGTGCATTTCCTTCTGGAAAAGGGTGGTATCATGGTATGGAGCCCAGATACTTACTCATGTTGAAAACACTTTGTTATGATTGTGTGAATTGATTGCGAGCGCTCGGTGAAAGGTCCCAAAGGACCGGGGGATGGCATATTCGGTCAGTTGTTACTCAGTTAGGGGTAACCCGGCCTTGTGTTGGTAGAGATCTGGTTTGGTTCTCGGGGATGTCCATCCAGAGGCATTCTCATGTGGCAATGGGAAGTTCCTTGGCCTGATCATTCGTTGGAAATCCAAAGAAACAATACGATCTTGTACGGTATTAGTTGTAGAACCTATCATTCACTTATGGTGGCGCCCCACTGTTTGGATGGTAGCTATAGTAGGCATACGATAATGGTCGTATGTTGGCTAAGATTTATACTCTACTTTCGAAATGAATTTTTCCTACACTATACACTAATAATAATATCAAATGTTATTTTAAATGCGTATCAAGCATCTTTGACTATCATAAGGAGTAATCTCCTCCGATTCTGCGTTTGCATTCTGTGTGTGTGCGGGAGGCCTTATGGTAGTCTCATTTTTAAAAAGCATTGCGAATTGACTTAAAAATATTCCTCTATTTTGATTTTAAAGATAAATAAACTGTTTTGAGTTCTCACACCAGTCACATGACTGACTTGGAGTTTATTGTTTTCCTACCTAAACTCTGGGTGCCCACCAATTTCCACACGGGCAGTCAAGAGTTAAGGTTTATCAGGATATTCTGGAATTCAGGAGTTGCTGGAGGCAAGCTGGATGACATGGCGTAATTACTAGTATATAGTATTTCTTTTTCCGCTGCACTGTTTGTTGTTGTTGTATACTCTGATGATATGATGAAATGTAATGTATAAAATGTAATAACTGAGATAGTTCTTTGTTTAAAGATTATTCATTTAATTATTATATGTTGTTCCGCTGCGAATTGTGAGATTCTGATGTTGTTCTGTTATTTTCTATCCCGTTCTATTTTCCATGTTCTTTTCTTTATGTTTTCTCCGTTTCTATTTTCTTTTCCCTCTATTCTCTTTTCTTTATTTTCTCTTTATTTCCTCTTTTCTTTCCTCTCTATTTTCTATTTTTCTATCTCTTCTTCTTTCTTTTTCTTTTCTTAAATTCTTTTTCTTAAAACCCATAACTATTCAGTTTTTCGGCAACGAAAAATCGCGTATGTTACAATTTCCAACAATGGCAGGGCTACTGGGGTACCGCCCGTCACAGTACGGGGCCTAGATCACCGTACCGAGGATTACTCCCTTCATCCCCTGCAACACAAGGCCAGAACCATTCCTTACTGAACAGTCCCGAACAAGATAACCCCGCAGTTGTGGCCAACAACTGCTCACTAAGCCGAATAAAAAGGGACATTTAGACAGGGGAAAATCTTGTCCTGCTTGGGCATGACCCACCTAACCTTGCTGCATCTCCCCTGTTTTATCCATTCCCGGTTGATGAGGCTTGAGGCTACGATTACCTTTATTGAACAAATCACTTAGAATGCTCATCGTCCGCCTAACGATGTGTTGTAAGCATTCAATCCATACAAGTTCGTTCTGGGTTCGAACGAAACCGAAGGCATTGTCTCGTTACACTCATTTTGGAATCACCCTCAGAGTTAACGACGATAACCCTTGCATTCTGAAACTCTATCCCGATCACCATTGGATAAGTTACGACCTATCGTTTAATTTGGATCGATGTGGTTTTCGGAGAATCAAAATTGATTCTTCCGATCCCGGTCTCATCGGATCCAAACGCCATTTTAAGGGCCAAGTTGTCTATTTAACTTAACAGTTTAATTAAATATCAGAAATTAACATATCAGATATATCAGATAAATCATATACAGTTATCACAGATATCCATAATATATCACACATATCACAGAAGTATCATCAACAGATATCACAGTCAACCAAACATGATTATCAATGCATACCAAACAGTTTGGTTTTACTTACTAAATTATTTGCTTAAGAATAAACTAATTTATTCTGTAAATTAATTACTGAATAATTAGCTGATTAACGATCAATTAATTAATTAGTTAATCATTAATTTGTAATTTATAAATTATCTAACCTTTACTTAATTATTTATCTATTCATTAACTATTTCTCAATTTAACAAATAATTAGTTAATTCTTAATTATCACTTAATAATTAATGACTTACTTATTAAAAGGAATTAATTGTTTAATTATTACAAATCACTTTAATTATCAATTTAATTAAATGTAATATCTTTAATTAATCTCGTATGTTAACTTCCATTTACTAACTAACTTTTTAATGATAAGCTTATGTTCTTGATATTTTATTTGATTAAATATTTATTTCAAAATCAGCTTAAAGTTATTAATTTAAAAAAAATTCAAGTAAAAATTTTAATCAACATTCCACTATTTACTGACCAATCTTATACCTTTATATAATTACTTAAATCAAGTCTTTAATTAAAACATTAACTTAATAATTTAACATTTGTTTATTGATCCAGTAACTCACCTGTACAAATCAGTGCAGGCCCATTTGAAAACACCGAGACAACATCGTACATTACTCGAGAAAAACTCGAGTTTCCCCGCGTCTCACCCGTGTTACTCTCCCCTTCCATTTCTTCTTCTTTCCAGTTCTTTTCTTCTTCTTCTTGTTTTTTTTTTAAGTTAAGTGATAAACATTCAGCTGTAACTCTCTCGTACGCTACTCGGAGGATACACAGAGATTACTCGGAGCATCCTCACCCATGTCTCGAGCAACCCCATACGATAACCCAGAACCCAAAAACACCTTCCTGATCTTTGAACCCCACTTTGCCACCGTGCACGTGCACGGTGGTCTCCCTCCCCTGCGGCGACTCACGTCCATCCCCACAAACCCCAAAACACCCATAGATCCAACATCTAAACTCAGTTTCGATTTCAAGATGAAACTAAAAAAAAAGACCAGATGCTCGAAAACAACAACAGCTATGCCGCTGTCAAAACGGTCGCGCGATCGCCACACATCACCAGAGGTGATGAAAATTCGCCTGAACCTCACTCTCACCTCCACCTAGCTCCTCCAAACGTCACGGCCAACTCGACTTCATATTAGAGCCGAGATCAAATTTCTACAGAGCTTTAAAAAAATGGGTTTAAACCCTATTCATGATTCAAACTCAAAATATATGAATTCGAAAAATAAATTACTATTTTTCTAGTGTTAATATCTCTTTCATCTTGCCTCATGCCAGATTTCAGGAATTAAAATTAACTCCATTACCCACAATTCACAATAACCCATTTTATTTGATTTCGAAACTGCTCTTAACTCCTTTACATAAAAATCATAAATTTTATGTTAAAAATCATAATTACTTGTATGAATTCTAATTATGTTATTGAGATTTCAAATTAAAACATTTGAATTTATACTTTGATTTCTTGTTTACCTGTAGTTGAATAATACAGTATTCATATTATACTGTTAAAGCTTTAAACATGATTTACAGGCTTTGTTTCATGTAAACAAACTTGAATTCATTCAATACAAAATTTAAATGATTATATGACTAAGATCTATTTAAACATGAAGTACTGATACAACTAGAAGTACTGATCAATAATAGTTATGCAAACTTCCTGTGCAATCAACATTTATATACAGAACAGTATATATTTAAACTTCATATATCAGTGAGAAAAAAAAAATATGCAAGCTAAAATTTTGAAAATTAGTTTTGTTTACTCACTATCAAAAACTGTTGAACAGAAAGTATGTTGAAGAACTTGCAGATGAATTTCTATGAAACTTTCCTTTGCTTTTCTCTGTTTCACAGGTTTGTTTTTAAAACTAAAGTTTATATAAACAAACTAATGACATAAAGATGGATATATATAAGTTAAAGCTACTGAATAATAAGTTGTAACTGGACAGTTCCTTCTGCATTGTCACTCTTTCATTTTATTGGTTAAGATAGTATATACTGCAGTGAAATGATATAGGAGAATTCGGCTGTGTACTTAGTTGAACAATATGTTAGGCTAATAAATGTATATGTTATTAATTATGACAGCAACTAATTAATGGTTACTGACAGTAGCTATTTAGTACAAAGATATTTATCTTTGTGTTGTACAAGACAGTATCACTTCGGCCAATAAGTGTTCCAGCTACAGATTTTAATTTTATTACCTTGAGTTGAAAACTAGTTTTATATTGAAGTTCACTCTGATTTCCTAAGGCACAAAACTGCACACAACACCTACACAAGTTATAGTTAATATATATATATATATATATATTTATTTATGTTTATTACTGGTTTACTTTTATCTTTAGTTTATTATTATTATTATTATTATTATTTTTTCTGGTACATCATTTTATTGCTGTACAAACTTATATATGTATTAAGCAATGTATCAAGATTCTTATATTTGACTTTGTTTTCTTATGCATTACTTTTATTATTCCATACTCTTGCTATTTGTTCATTTATACTGACATAAATGTTATAGTGTTCACAGGTTCATATACTTGTATTAATATAGTTCAAGTTATAGCTTATATTCGTAAATTTATATCTTGGTTACATTTTATATTTTATATTTTTATGTTACTTTAATTACATATATAATATATGATTGTGTTTTATACTAGTTTCTTTTGAATGTTTACACTTATATTGTTTTGCATTTCCATGTTTTATGTTAAATAATTTCATGTTTGTTTATTTTAAAACTTATCATATTAAAAACTAAAAGTGTATTCATATGTTTTTTTTTTATCAAATATCAAATAATGAATCTTTGATTTAATTCTATTGAATAAATCCTATTTTGTTTTAAATGGTTTTGAAGTATTTAAATTTTAAATTTCAAATCAAAATTTCCTTTTATAAACATATATAACTGTTAAACATTTAATATCTCATCAATTTAAATATTGACAAGCTTATATTTGATATAATTTTAGATTAAATATCTATTAAAATATATCGTCAAAATTTCGAGTCATTACATTCCTCCCCCCTTAAAAGAATTTCGTCCCCGAAATTTAAACAATAGTAAATTTAAAAGCTTTTATATTAACAATCCAAACATACATATCATTCATACAATAGCAAACAAACAAACAGTCTATACTAACAAATAACACTAGTTATCCGAACATAAATCCGGATAAGCACTCCTAAAACTATCGAGAGTTTCCCAGGTACAGTCTCTGGGATCCTCACTCCATTGCACCTTGACGAGTTTCACCACTTTGTTTCTGAGTTGCTTCTCGTCTCGATCCACAATCTGAACTGGATTTCTGACTACAGTTAAATTGGGTTCCACTTCCAAATCTTCTTGAATTACCGGTTCTACAACCAGTGAGGGATCATGAACAAATGTCCTCAAATGCGACACATGAAACACATCGTGAATCCCAGACATCCGTTCCGGTAATTCAATCCTGTAGGCCACAGTTCCAATTCTCTCCAACACTCGAAACGGTCTAATGTATCTCGGAGCAAGTTTTCCCGTCTTTCCGAATCTTATAGCACCTTTAATTGGGGAAACTTTAACAAAAACCAAGTCTCCGATCTTAAATTCTAATGGCCTTCGCCTTCTATCCGCATATTTCTTCTGACGATCTTGAGCAGCTTTCATTCTTTTCTTAATAAGCTCAACCTTCGCAGAAGCTTCACGAATAAGATCGGGTCCGAGCACAAGACGATCCTTCGATTCAATCCAACAAGATGGAGATCTACATGGCCTTCCGTATAAAGCTTCATAAGGAGCCATCTTAATACTTGCTTGATAACTGTTATTATAAGAAAATTCCACTAAATGAAGAGGGTCCTCCCAAGATCCTCCAAAATCTAAAACACAAGCCCGTAGCATATCCTCAAGAATACGATTCAGCCTCTCTGTCTGTCCGTCCGTTTGAGGATGATAGGCTGTACTTAATCTCAAATCTGTTCCCATTGCTGATTGCAGAGCTTCCCAAAATTTGCTAGTGAAAATAGGATCACGATCACTTACTATGCTGACTGGGACACCATGCAATCGAACTATCTCCTTCAAGAAAATTTCCGCCAAAGAAACTGCAGTACGGGTTGCCTTTACTGGTATAAAATGGGCACTCTTAGTTAAACGATCCACAATAACCCATATACCGTCATTTCCTTTCCTGGTTCTAGGCAAACCATCAATAAAATCCATCGAGATCATTTCCCATTTCCAATTCGGAATTTCCAAAGGTTGCAATAACCCGGTAGATTTCTATTGATCACCTTTCACTTGCTGACAAATGGCACAACTATTCACAAATCTAGCAACATCCTTCTTCATACCCGGCCACCAGAATGCTCTCCTCATGTCCTTATACATCTTCGAAATTCCAGGATGAATATTCAATTTGGAGCGATGACTCTCGGATAAAACTTCCTGCTTCAACTCCTTGTCATTCGGAACACAAATTCTCCCATTGATTCTTAGCGTTCCTTGGTCATCAATGTCAAAACTAGGACACTGACCTCTTCTGACTCCTTTGATGATCCTCCTCAACTTCTTATCAGATTCTTGCTTGCTTGAGATCCTTTCAATAAGAGATGGTACCACTTCCAGAAGAGATAAAACCGCATTCCTACTGAGAGCATCAGCTACGACATTCGCTTTCCCCGGAGTGTACAGAATATCCAGATCATAAGATGCAAGAAATTCAATCCACCGCTGCTGTCTCAGATTAAGGTCTTTTTGAGAGAATAAATATTTCAACGGTTTGTGATCCGTGAACAATTCAAATTTCTCTCCTAAAAGATAATGTCTCCAAATCTTCAGAGCAAAAACAATGGCAAGCAATTCAAGATCATGCGTAGCATAGTTTTTCTCATGAGGTTTCAACTATCGACTAGCATACGCAATAACCCTTCCGTTCTGCGTCAGAACTGCTCCCAAACCAACAATACAAGCATCAGTGTAAACCTCGAATTTGCTCTTCCCATCCGGAACAGCAAGTACTGGTGCACTCGTGAGCCTTATCTTCAATTCCTGAAAAGCTTCTTCACACTGAGGCGTCCATTTGAATTTTGCTCCTTTTCTGGTCAGCTTATTCAAATGCGAAGAAATCTTGGAATAATCTCTAATAAATCTCCTGTAGTAGCCAGCCAATCCTAGAAAACTGCGAACTTCCGTCGGTGTCTTTGGCTGTTTCCCTTCCAGAATAGTTTCCACTTTCGCTGGGTCTACAGAAATGCCTTCACCCGAAACAATGTGTCCTAGAAATTTAACTTCCGATTTGCAGAAGTGACATTTCGAAAACTTCGATTTCAGCACATTCTTTCTCAGAGTCACCAATACAATTCTCAAATGTTCCCTGTGCTCTTCTTCGGATTTAGAATAGACCAAGATATCATCAATGAATACCAGCACAAACTTATTCAATACATCCCTAAAGACTCGGTTCATGAGATCAACGAAATAAGCAGGAGCGTTGGTTAATCCGAACGGCATAACCAACCACTCATAGAAACAATTCGGTCCCCTAAATGCAGTCAAGGGAATACTGTCTTCAGCTACCCTCAACTGGTGGAAACCTGAAGCTAGATCCAATTGAGAAAAGATAGAAGCACCATGCAACTGGTCAAAAAGATCATCGATGCGAGGAAGAGGATATTTATTACGGATAGTCACTTTGTTCAATTCTCTATAATCCACACAGAACCTCAGTGATCCATCCGATTTGGTCACAAACGCCGCCGCTGAACCCCAACAAGAAAAACTAGGCCTAATCAATCCCTTCTCTAAAAGATCCTGCGTCTGCTTAATCAACTCTTCTCTTTCTCTGGGAGCCATTCTCCTACTTGGTTGAATTACTGGCACAGCTCCTGGAATCAAATCAATACGGAACTCTATTTCTCGATGTGGTGGCAAACACTTAACTTCTTCAAAAACATCAGCAAAATCCCAAACCACATCAATAACTTCAACATTCTCTTCAGATGTCTCCATTCCATGCAGAAGACTGCTCAAATGAATTCCAGAATTATCACACGTCACTCTGGCAATTCTACCCAGATCAGTTTCCAACGAAACTGTTCTCTCATCACAATTCAAGACGGCTTTATACTTATCCAGCCAATCCATACCCAAAATAAGATCAAATCCCTTAAAATTCAACACATACGGGTCACAAGAAAAACTGTGGGATAGATAAGGGATCTTCAAGTCCTTACAAATAGAGTCTAATTTGGTCACCCCTCCTATAGGATTAGACACCAAGATAGAACTATCTACTGAACTAGGGGTAAGAGAAAACTTTTCAACAGAGTCCAAAGAAATAAAACTCAAGGAAGCACCCGAATCAAACAAAACTCTAATATACTTTCCATTTAAAAGTAAAGTACCTTCTAAAACTCCTTTGCCCTTCGAAGATGAAGATGGTCCGGCTTCCAAAGCAAAAACTTTATTCTGAGGTGCTCTCTGTAGAAGTGGACAGTTCTTGATCATGTGCCCTGGCTGATGACAATTAAAGCACAATGATTTTTGAATCATAGCTGATCCTGGGCCACTCTGGTGCGGTTGCTGCTGTTGCTGCTGGAATCCCTTCCTAGAACACTTATTCGCCTAATGTCCTTCCTGATGACAAATGTAGCACTTTCGGGGTCCGTTGTTATTCCCAGGTTTCTTCTTATTCGGTTTCCTCCATTTAGGATCAAACTTTCGCTTATTCGGATTAGTGAAATTCCCACTTGAAGTTGCAACTGAATCCACCGGCTTCTTACTCATCAAACTTTCATACCTCAATGCCATATCAATCAAATCAACAAAAGATCCCTTCAGAAGCACTGTCAATTTCCCATGGAATTCAGGTCTCAATCCTTGCACAAATTTCTCATTCTTTTTCAGAGGAGTATCGATAAGTCCTGATCCATAACAAGAGAGTTCGTTGAATCTAGTTTCGTACTCCGAAATAGACATACTACCTTGCTTCAAATTCAGAAAATCTTGATACAGTTGAGTTCTCCCTGCCGTTGGCACATACTTCTCTTCAAATAACTCCTTGAATCTGTCCCAAGAAATATCATCCTCAGAAATATTCGCAATAGTTGAATCCCACCATGCTGCTGCAACACCTTGCAACTGCCACGATGCCATATGCCTCTTACGCTCATCAGACAATCTCATGCTCTTGAAAATGCGCTCGCAAGAGCGTATCCATTCCTGAACTTCAATTATAGACTCTGAACCTTTGAATGGTTGACCTCCAAGATGTTTGAAATCCTTGCATAAGGCTGCAAAGCTAACTTGAGATGGTACTGGATTGACAGCATCACTAACATTCTGACTCCGTCCATTATCTGTAGAAGTACTGGCCCTAACTCTGCCTCTTCTTCCTGAACTCATGTCGGTCACCTGAAAAGGTAACTCAACCAATTTAGATATATATATATATATAATATTATATGAAAATACAAATACGCACTCTCTAGAGAACTATAACACTAGAGCCTAGGTACTCGCTTTACCTAGCGCTCTGATACCAACTGTGACGACCCGCCTTTCTCTAACCCAGAAAGACGTTTCATCATTAAGAAAGAAAGGGATAGAAATAGAAAAGAATAGAAAGAAAGAACAACAACATCAGAATCTCACAGCGGAATGGAACAAAATATAATACATCACATATCTATTACATAGTTATACATACATCAGAGTCATACAATATCATATAACAGGACTGTCATATACATACATGTCCATACATACATCCAAAATACAGCATCACTAACTACACAGCGGAACTACATATATAGATACATACGTCTGGTCTTCTCTCCAAAATAGCTCCTCCAGAAAAGCAACACTTCTAGATACCTATCACTTGGCTACTCGTAAAAATTTGAGTACCCAAGAGTTTATGAAAACACAAAATATAAACTCCGGGTCAGACATGGGTCTGGTATGAGTAAACAGGTTAAAATTGCTTAACTTTGAAAATCATTTGAAAATAAAGGTATCACGTAAGACTTCCCACAAATAAATATGGGTAAGTTTTTACCTTACGCTAACCAAAACATTTTATAGGAAATTCTGTGATATTATAATAGTGTCTAGGGTTTTCAAGTAAATAGAAAATAGCCGAAATTGTTACATGATTAAATTCCAGCTACTAGCCACGAAAGTGGGTAATACAAATCAAAACCGTAGGGTCTCGTAGGGTAAATGGATTTCAAACAATGGCAGGGCTACTGGGGTACCGCCCGTCACAGTACGGGGCCTAGATCACCGTACCGAGGATTACTCCCTTCATCCCCTGCAACACAAGGCCGGAACCATTCCTTACTGAATAGTCCCGAACAAGATAACCCCGCAGTTGTGGCCAACAACTGCCCACTAAGCCGAATAAAAAGGGACATCTAGACAGGGGAAAATCTTGTCCTGCTTGGGCATGACCCACCTAACCTTGCTGCATCTCCCCTGTTTTAGCCATTCCCGGTTGATGAGGCTTGAGGCTACGATTACCTTTATTGAACAAATCACTTAGAATGCTCATCGTCCGCCTGACGATGTGTTGTAAGCATTCAATCCATACAAGTTCATTCTGGGTTCGAACGAAACCGAAGGCATTATCTCGTTACACTCATTTCGGAATCACCTCAGAGTTAACGACGATAACCCTTGCATTCTGAAACTCTATCTCGATCACCATTGGATAAGTTACGACCTATCGTTTAATTTGGATCGATGTGGTTTTCGAAGAATCAAAATTGATTCTTCCGATCCCGGTCTCATCGGATCCAAACGCCATTTTAAGGGCCAAGTTGTCTATTTAACTTAATAGTTTAATTAAATATCAGAAATTAACATATCAGATATATCAGATAAATCATATACAGTTATCACAGATATCCATAATATATCACACATATCACATAAGTATCATCAACAGATATCACAGTCAACCAAACATGATTATCAATGCATACCAAACAGTTTGGTTTTACTTACTAAATTATTTTCTTAAGAATAAACTAATTTATTCTGTAAATTAATTACTGAATAATTAGCTGATTAACGATCAATTAATTAATTAGTTAATCTTTAATTTGTAATTTATAAATTATCTAACCTTTACTTAATTATTTATCTATTCATTAACTATTTCTCAATTTAACAAATAATTAGTTAATTCTTAATTATCACTTAATAATTAATGACTTACTTATTAAAAGGAATTAATTGTTTAATTATTACAAATCACTTTAATTATCAATTTAATTAAAATGTAATATCTTTAATTAATCTCGTATGTTAACTTCCATTTACTAACTAACTTTTAAATGATAAGCTTATGTTCTTGATATTTTATTTGATTAAATATTTATTTCAAAATCAGCTTAAAGTTATTAATTTAAAAAAAATTCAAGTAAAAATTTTAATCAACATTCCACTATTTACTGACCAATCTTATACCTTTATATAATTACTTAAATCAAGTCTTTAATTAAAACATTAACTTAATAATTTAACATTTGTTTATTGATCCAGTAACTCACCTGTACAAATCAGTGCAGGCCCATTTGAAAACACCGAGACAACATCGTACATTACTCGAGAAAAACTCGAGTTTCCCCGCGTCTCACCCGTGTTACTCTCCCCTTCCATTTCTTCTTCTTTCCAGTTCTTTTCTTCTTCTTCTTGTTTTTTTTTTAAGTTAAGTGATAAACGTTCAGCTGTACCTCTCTCGTACGCTACTCGGAGGATACACAGAGATTACTCGGAGCATCCTCACCCATGTCTCGAGCAACCCCATACGATAACCCAGAACCCAAAAACACCTTCCTGATCTTTGAACCCCACTTCGCCACCGTGCACGTGCATGGTGGTCTCCCTCCCCTGCGGCGACTCGCGTCCATCCCCACAAACCCCAAAACACCCATAGATCCAACATCTAAACTCAGTTTCGATTTCAAGATGAAACTAAAAAAAAAGACCAGATGCTCGAAAACAACAACAGCTATGCCGCTGTCAAAACGGTCGCGCGATCGCCACACATCACCAGAGGTGATGAAAATTCGCCTGAACCTCACTCTCACCTCCACCTAGCTCCTCCAAAGGTCACGGCCAACTCGACTTCATATTGGAGCCGAGATCAAATTTCTACAGAGCTTTAAAAAAATGGGTTTAAACCCTATTCATGATTCAAACTCAAAATATATGAATTCGAAAAATAAATTACTATTTTTCTAGTGTTAATATCTCTTTCATCTTGCCTCATGCCAGATTTCAGGAATTAAAATTAACTCCATTACCCACAATTCACAATAACCCATTTTATTTGATTTCGAAACTGCTCTTAACTCCTTTACATAAAAATCATAAATTTTATGTTAAAAATCATAATTACTTGTATGAATTCTAATTATGTTATTGAGATTTCAAATTAAAACATTTGAATTTATACTTTGATTTCTTGTTTACCTGTAGTTGAATAATACAGTATTCATATTATACTGTTAAAGCTTTAAACATGATTTACAGGCTTTGTTTCATGTAAACAAACTTGAATTCATTCAATACAAAATTTAAATGATTATATGACTAAGATCTATTTAAACATGAAGTACTGATACAACTAGAAGTACTGATCAATAATAGTTATGCAAACTTCCTGTGCAATCAACATTTATATACAGAACAGTATATATTTAAACTTCATATATCAGTGAGAAAAAAAAAATATGCAAGCTAAAATTTTGAAAATTAGTTTTGTTTACTCACTATCAAAAACTGTTGAACAGAAAGTATGTTGAAGAACTTGCAGATGAATTTCTCTGAAATTTTCCTTTGCTTTTCTCTGTTTCACAGGTTTGTTTTTAAAACTAAAGTTTATATAAACAAACTAATGACATAAAGATGGATATATATAAGTTAAAGCTACTGAATAATAGGTTGTAACTGGACAGTTCCTTCTGCATTGTCACTCTTTCTTTTTATTGGTTAAGATAGTATATACTGCAGTGAAATGATATAGGAGAATTCGGCTGTGTACTTAGTTGAACAATATGTTAGGCTAATAAATGTTTATGTTACTAATTATGACAGCAACTAATTAATGGTTACTGACAGTAGCTATTTAGTACAAAGATATTTATCTTTGTGTTGTACAAGACAGTATCACTTCGACCAATAAGTGTTCCAGCTACAGATTTTAATTTTATTACCTTGAGTTGAAAACTAGTTTTATATTGAAGTTCACTCTGATTTGCTAAGGCACAAAACTGCACACAACACCTACACAAGTTATAGTTAATATATATATATATATATATATATATATATATATATATATTTATTTATGTTTATTACTGGTTTACTTTTATCTTTAGTTTATTATTATTATTATTATTATTATTTCTGGTACATCATTTTATTGCTGTACAAACTTATATATGTATTAAGCAATGTATTAAGATTCTTATATTTGACTTTGTTTTCTTATGCATAACTTTTATTATTCCATACTCTTGCTATTTGTTCATTTATACTGACATAAATGTTATAGTGTTCACAGGTTCATATACTTGTATTAATATAGTTCAAGTTATAGCTTATATTCGTAAATTTATATCTTGGTTACATTTTATATTTTATATTTTTATGTTACTTTAATTACATATATAATATATGATTTTGTTTTATACTAGTTTCTTTTGAATGTTTACACTTATATTGTTTTGCATTTCCATGTTTTATGTTAAATAATTTCATGTTTGTTTATTTTAAAACTTATCATATTAAAAACTAAAAGTGTATTCATATGTTTTTTTTTATCAAATATCAAATAATGAATCTTTGATTTAATTCTATTGAATAAATCCTATTTTGTTTTAAATGGTTTTGTAGTATTTAAATTTTAAATTTCAAATCAAAATTTCCTTTTATAAACATATACAACTGTTAAACATTTAATATCTCATCAATTTAAATATTGACAAGCTTATATTTGATTTAATTTTAGATTAAATATCTATTAAAATATATCGTCAAAATTCCGGGTCATTACAACATCAAATAGTCAATCACGATTTTCAAACATCATATATCGATATGATAAAAAATCAAATATCACAATATTTGAATCAAATAAATATTTGTGCGGAATACAGTTGGATCCCTCCAACTTGTTTCCCTGCATCCACAGACATTAGCACAATACACATTCCACTTCGAGGTGGAATATCGCGGTATATGGGATTTATAAAATATTATCCGCTTAATAGGCGGAGTAATAGGGTCTCATCCGCTATACAATGCGGGAAATCAATCAACTGCAATATATACATATGCCAATATATATATATTGCTATATATATAGATATATCCTACTATATCTAATATCACAACCAAACACAATCAATAAATAACTGCAAATCCAACTTATGAATTTTTGAGTGAGAAGTTCTCACCTTTGCTTTTATTAGCAATTCATTTCCTTCTTGACTCGATTTCCTTGATTTATACCTTGTATAAATATTTACACAATTTATTAATATTCGAACAGATCGAATAATAAATTTTCATTTGATAATTTTGATTCATCGGTAATTTCATTTTAATAGTTAAATTAATTGATGGTTTTATTTAAACCAGCTTCTTCTTTAATAAATTTATCCAACTAATGATTAAATTTTATACTAATGATTTTATTTAAACGAATCATAAATTTTTAACTAATTATTTTACTTTAAATTAATATTTTCAAATCAACTTCTTTTAATAAATTTGTTCAACTAAATATTGAATTTAAAACTAAACTTCCTTTTTAATAAATTAATCAAATATATATAAATTTAAACTCTGGGATTTTTCCTTTTCTGGTAAAATCATATTTTATATATATATATATATATATATATATATATAAACTTCCAACTATTTCAAAATTTCTACATTTCATATATATACATATATTCATTGTATTTTTCTTTGAAGATAATATATATAGATTTTAAAATTTATAAATAATAATTTTTTTCCAAACTTTATTTATGTAAAATATTTTCTATAAATAATCACAGTAACTCATTTTTTTACTGTCAATATACCAACATTTAAACTAATTTTTTTTTTCAAATTTAAATTGAATAAACAAATCAATATCCTTTCTAATTTTTCCTGCATATATATCTATTCAATCGAAATCTTTAAAACAGCAGAAAAATACCTTACTGCCTTGAGCACCTGTACATGCGAACGAAACTGGCCTCGCCCTCCTCGAAGTCACGCAACCCTCATTCGCCTCTTGCCCTAGCCGCCCCCACATCATCTCGCGCGCTGCCTCGATATCCTTCCTCAGTGTCGTCGCCGTTTACTGCTCACGAACCCACTGCAACAATCCTCAACTCGAGCTCCCAATGAATCGCGACATCACCTCGCATACATGAACCCTAACTCGAGTTCGATCTACATCGTGACCCCCCTTTCCATTCGCACGCCGCCGCCACCTCCATGCTATCGCGCCTCCCCTTGCTCGACTTCGAGCTCGAGCGCGCGGCCATTGAAAACGAATTCGATTTCGTTTTTTTTTATTATTTGTGCCTGAAAACGAAGTGAAATTAAAAAGGGGAAGAAAGAGGCTCGGTTGATTTTGAATTGAAGGGACGAAGATAGTATACGAGATTTATCCATCGACCATTAATTTGTTTTCGAACGAAAAAAACATTCGCTCGTGCTATTTTAAAAGGAGCAGCAGGGAAACAAAGTTACGTGATTCAACGGAGAGAACGTGATTTATCAGAGAAGAGTCGTGCAAGCACGTTATCGCGATTTTAGGCATATTTTTAGGGATGCTGCCGTTTGTTTTAAATTTAAATTTAAATTTAAATTCACTTTGTTTCGATACAACTTTCAACGCGTTTAAGTGTCGTATTCTCACACAACAACTCCGATTGATACGAAATTTGAAATCCGGTAATAATTCAATATTACGGACCCAATGGAACTGGTTTCGTCGAATTCCGAGACTGTGCCTCGGAGGGCTATTTTTAAATATCGATTCAAACGATTAAAATTTCAAAACTGAACAATTCACTTCCAAATTAAATTTTGAAGCTTCTATTATCTTCAGTATTATCAATATGAATTTTACAAGCCTTTAAAATATTTTTAATCGGCTTAAAATTGAAGATTCAAATTATTATTCAACCTCAATAGATTAAACTCTATAATTTAATCGCTAAATTCATTCTGATAATTTGAAATTCAAGTCAAACCATCATTTAAATATTTAAAATAGATTAAATATTTCATTTTCAAATGTTCAAAAATTCTGGGTCGTTACAATGTCATTTGATATTTATAGCTTGATTGATCCGTTTATTATTTTCTTAAATAATACTCGGGCCAGATCGAGATGTTACAGGTGCTTCTGCTTGACTTAAGCCCGTGGTTTGCTACTCTGACTTTTGGCTAACTATTTAGATTAGCATTTTTTTGTTGTATACAGTTGAGATATAGACTCATAGTTGTATTATTTTGTATAGCATGTGTTGTTATTCTTTTGTATTATTGTGGATCTTTTTGACCACTACTCTGATGTACACGTTCACGTGTAAGTTATATATCCATATCTTCTTCCGCCTTTGTGATATGGATGTCTGTGACTGATTGTGTTATGCGTATTTCTATGTTTGTTTCCGAAGATTATTTATAGCCACCGTGTGAGAGCTTTGAGTTTGTATCGCTATGTCGGACTTCCTCCATAAATGAAATGCATGCTAAACTATCTGACATAACGGTGCTCGCACAAAGAAGTTACGTGGATGGTCGCTCCTCAACAGCCTTATTCTCCGTGATAGTTGACAGCACTACATCGTAGTGTTCTTGGCTAGCGTGGGTATAGAGGTGGGGCGTCACAGCTTTTTGGGAAAAAATAGTGTATTCCATTTTTGAAATATGAGAATGGTTATGGAATTGAAACGAAATCGATGTGATATGAATCAAGAGGGATTTATAAAGTGAAATTAGTAATATAGGATTTTATGTTGATTTTTGTCGAGAAATTATGTTTGATTTAAAATTGGATTTTTATTTATTAAACTACATAGTTAAAGCTATTTTAGTATTGAAATGTTCTAGAAAGTGGATTATTCAATTATTTAATATCTATTGAAATGAATTCCAATTCCTATAACAAGATTAGTAAATCGATTAGTTTATTTAAGAATGAATTGGAAACGAGTCATCGATGATTATTTAAAGTGTTTTGACGTTTTAAATAATTACTTAAACGTGCTTTAAAAATAAATTATTATTCTTTAAAAATACTTATCGTGTATATAGAGTTTTGAAATAGTTGAAGTTTATTTATATATCCTCATGAGATTTGTAAATGTGGTTTACTTAACGGATATGATTTTGATAAGAGGAATCTTATAAAGGATTTTGGGAGAAAATGGAATGCCAAAATGTTGAAATATGGAAACTTCGTAAATGAATCTGAATTCATAAAAGAAGTTAAAAATTGTTAATTGGGATTATAAATAAGTATAACTGGTTTTTGCAAATTGTAAAAAGGAATTTATTAATAATTTCGGAGATTTATGAGATAAGTTATGAAATATTGCCTAATTCGATATTAAATGACTTTGGAAAATATGTTTATAAACATTTTCCTAAGTATTGAAAAATGGGTTATGGAAATATTTTAAATAGGAAATGAATGGTATAGAAATATTTTTCTAAGGGTTATGAATTGAATTCGAAAATATTTCTAAGTGTTGATATGGTTTAAAAATATCCTATTATGGATGAGTGATTGAAATTGTTTTCAAATGTTAGTATGATGGGAGAGTTGTATATATATCTTTGTAAAGATATTTTGAAACGAATGTTTTGAAAGATTTATTAAATTGGGAAGAGTGACTTCTTATGGGTGTGATTCGATAGTAAAATAACCAACTATCAAATCTAGAAAATTTCGTTAATCATTTCGAAGAGACCGATGTTGGGTTTAATTATCCAAAAACCACTTCGATCTGATTTGTGTATTATGAATTCTATTTCGTAAAGATAGTAAAGATAGAGTTTTTGGAGATTCGGTTTGTCCAGAACCATGACAACTTGTATGAATGAATGCAATCATTACATTATGGCTTGGAAGGTAGTTTTAGCATTCCAAGTATGAATTCTATTCTTAAGGTAATACGTACCCTCAAATCTCGTCAAATGTGAATGACTAAAATAGGGGAGATGCAGCAAGGCTATGTGCGTGCTCCAATTAGGGTATGATCATCCCTCACCTGGAGTGGACATTTATCATCATCACTATCTATCATTTGTTGTGTTTCGATAGGCTCATTAGTGATGATCATATTCGGTACTATCCAGTAAGACATAGGCCAGTCTTGTGTTGACGGGGATCAATCGGTTCGATCTCAGTACATTTTTCTGGAAGTGTACTATGGCGAGCGGTACCCTAGCAGCCCTGTCATTATTTGGAATCTGGTATCTACAATGAGCCCGTACGGTTTTAGATGTGCCCAACTATGCTGAAACGTGAGATGCAAGCATTTCATCTATTTTATAGTTTATTTTCTATAGACACTATTTGTAAAGGCGCGCAAATCCGTACCCCTTTGAACTTACAAAATTCCACCACAGTTTTGTCCAAAGTGGCACAAATGTACGAGTCTTCGGGTAAAAGAAGAAAGAGGTAGAAGAAGAAGAAAAGAAACAACATCAGAATCTCACATCGCAGCGGTATAAAATATAATATATAGAATACAGTTTTAAATACAAGAAATCTGTACTATTATACATATATATATATACCATCATCAGAGTACAACAACCATCCATACAGAGACAACTTAATACATATCCATACACAGCAGAAATAATAGTCAAATACGCGAGTACGCTCTGTCATCCAGCTCGTCTGCTGAGTTCTTAGGTTTTAACCTGATCTTGGTGAACTCGGTCTAACCCGAACATCATATAAAACAACACCCGAGTCAGTCTGGAAAACCAGCGTGAGAGATCGCACTCAATTAGATTATTATATTTTCAAAAATCCTTTGAAAAACAAAAGCATCTCGTAAGACCCCGCCATAAATAAACATGTCGGGTTTTTACCTTACGATAGCCAAAACATTTTTATTAAATTCGTCTGATATTATAATAGCGTCTATAGAAAGTAAAATAGAATCTAGCTGAAATGCTTGCTTCTCACGTTTCATCAATAGTTGGGCACAATCAAAACCGTACAGGCGCCTATTGGAGATTGGATTCCATACAATGGCAGGGCTACCGGGGTACCGCCCATCACAGTACCTGGTCTAGATCAGAGTACCAAGGAGCCACCCTAACTCCCCTGCAACACAAGACCGAAACCATCCCTTACTGGACAGTCCCTAGCAAGATCACCCCATGATTGGCGCGACCAATCACCCACTAAGCCGAAATAAAAAGGGACATCTAGACAGGGGAAACCTTACTCTCCTGTGGGGGCTATCCACGAAGCCTTGCTGCACCTCCCCTGTTTTAGCCATTTTCGGTTGATGAGGCTTGAGGCTAAGCTTTACCTTTTCAAGAACGAGTCCCATTTAGAATGCTCATCGTCCACCTGACGATGTTCTGAAAGCATTTAATCCATACAAGTTGCCTTGGGTTTGGACAAACCGAATCACCGTCTTCAACTCTTCACGGTATTCATTCATAATCGTTCAAACCGGATCGAAGTGGTTTTCGGATAATTAAATCTGATCCTGGACTCTTGGAAACGATCAGCGCATTGTCCAATATTGATAGTCGGTTATTTAACTATCAAATAATCATTCACAAGCAACAATCAAATAATTTCCTTAAATTATTTGTTTCAAATATTATTCAGATATTACTTCCATTTTAACCCATTTGAAACAAATTTTCAAAATTCTTTTATTTCCATCAAATCATTTAACTGATTTCTTATGCTCACTCAAATTTTGATTTATCCTTTGAAATTATTCTTTATTTTTCCATTCCTTACTCAAAAATCAATTTACACTTTCCTTATAATTTCTCAAACTCACTTTCTCCACTTAAAAAGATTTCTCCTAAATCTTATCTCATTTAACTAAATTTGCTTACATCACAAGAGGGTTTTAATTAGATTTTAAAAACATTTAAAAACATCTATATTTATAAAATAAGAAGTACGGTTTTATACAAATTATGGTTTGAAAGTAATATTAAAGTTCATATCCAGTTAATGATAAAATTCAAAACTGGTGTTAGAAAATTAGAGTTTATTAATAAATATTTGCCAAGCCTTCAAAGTAACTAATTCAAAAAAAATTACATTCAAATAATAGTTTATAATTTTTTTTATATAGTATAGTAATTTAAAAATATTCCCTTTTAAAATAAATTTATAATTTTGGAAAACCCAATATCCATCTATAAATGCCTCTTGTCCCAGTTCACACTTCTTACTTTCGGAAATATTCTACTATTTCCGTTTCAAACAAATTTATAACTCAATATAAGATTTCTCCTTTACTTATCTCTTCCCATATTTACTGGTTCCTTCCTTTCCATTTATAAACCCCGTTTATAAATTTGATAAACTCCCCAGAGTTTCCATTTATTTATAAAATAATTTTATTCAAAAATTTCATCTTTTATAATTTTATACCTCAATAGAATTTCATATCATTCCTTAGTAGTTCATTCCTTAGTAAAATTCCTTTCATTCCATAATAGAATTCCCTTTTTATCACTTAATAAATTTTCATCTTATTCCCTTAATTAGAATTTCACTTTTATTCCTTAGAGTTATTAATATATAAGTTAAATTGTCCAAAACTTAACTTTAACCAATTTTAAGTATAACCAATGTAATAAATATTCTTTTTTTATTTTACTTTATCTCAATAGAAGTAATTCCAAATCCAAAATAAATATTCTTTTAATTTAAGTTTCATTTAACTTCCTTTAATTAAATTATTTATGGTATTTAAAAACTATTAAATTCCAATTTCCATGCTATTTAACACTTAATAATTCAATTCACATCCAATTCCATATTATTTCATCCAACCTGTCATATGAACATATATATAGTAAATAAATATCTTTGAGGAATTCTGTTGGATCCCTTCAACCTGTTTTCCCTACATCCACAAATATTAGCAAAAAGTAAAATATCAATTCCACTTCAAAGTGGAATATTGCAGTATATGGGTCTATAATACATCCAGTGAATAAATTATTATAAATCAAGCAAACACATCCAATGATTTAAATTTAACATTTTTTTTAACTATGCCATCCAAATGAGTGAGGAAATCTCACCTTTGCTTTTAAGTTGCAATCGTTTCCAATCTCAACTTGTTTTCCATACTTTTGACCTTGAATAACAATTGTATGAATTTTATTAATATGTGGACAAATTGAATAATTATTTGTCGTTTATAAATTTATTCTTTAACTATACTAATTTAGTTTTTAACTAATGATTTATTTTAACAATTAATTATATTTAAACTAATTCTTCCTTTTTTTTTAAAAATCTTTTAGTAATTAAATAATTTAAATAAGTTAACTAAACAAATTATCCGCCAATTTCATATCCTTTTAAAATGAACTAGTAATATTTAAAATGTAGAGATGTATATTTATTTTATTTTTATTATTATATTTTTCTCTTTGAAACTACTTATCCCAAATTGACGTATATTGATTTTATTTTGAAACTACATATACGTACTCATGAAAATAAGTAAAATAGATTTCAAAAATCATATTTTCATATAGACTTCAAATAGTTTAAAATTCATATTTACTCCTAAAAATCCTATATATAGACACACATATTTTTAAATTAAACTAGGATAAAATTTAAGGTCTAAAAACTATTTAACAGTAAAAATATTCTTTTTTTCCAGAATCAAAACCATAACTTACTGTAAATTTTAAATCTAAACCTCAAATTTTAAACTTAAATTAACTAACTAAATGTATAAAAATATATAATTATACCTCACCGAACCACGCGCAAAACCGTCATCAGCTTCGCCTCCGAGATGTCGTTCGAAACCACTTCGTCGCGTACTTCCTGAGTGGCGCACGTCTCCACCAAGCCCCATGCGAAGCCGCCCGCCCAAGCAACGACACGAACGCAAACTGCAGCCGTTACATCCTCGTCGCCGCCCTCCTCAACACACGCCGCCGCCACGAAAATGCGATCAGCAGCCACGACCAACACTGCCCTAACCACGCCCATGTAGCCGCCGAACATCCACGACATCACGACATGGCCTAAAGCACGAACGCGAATTGATTCGTGTTCTTCCCACACCATTCGATTTCGCTCGACATTTTTTAATATGTGCCGATGAATTCGGCCAAAGGAAGAAAAGGGGGAAACGAAGAGGGTTTCGAAAATAAAAATATGAAGGGTTTGGTTTCGCGATTAAAAAAAAGGAAAGGCAACCATTAATTTAATTTTAGTTTTCTGATCGAAGAGAGAAACAAGAAGCATCATGATTTAAAAATAAGGGAAGCGTGTAGGAGAAGACGAACAATAGTGTTCTGATGGGACGAAAGTGCGTTGAGGAAGCTTGATTAATTTATTCTAAACTTTCAATTTAAAATCTTCTCGAATTACGCAATTCAAAATCCCGACCTCCTATCGATACGTGCCGCTCGGCGTCTATAATGTTATACACCTATTCTGAACGCAATGGGAAAGGTTTCGAGTCCTAATTCGATCGTATGGAGAAGATAGCTTTTTGGATCGACTATTAAAATTAATTCAATTAATTATTTTCTAGGCGTTTACATTTCGTACGACTGCACTATAGCTCCGAAAACTATGACATTTGAAATCCGATAATAATTCAACATTACGGATCCAACGGAACTGCTTTCGTCGAATTCCGAGACTGTGCCTCGGATGGCTATTTTTAAATATTAATTTAAACGATATATTTTAAAATCAAACAAACCGCTGCTAAATTCAAATTTTAACTCATCTATTATTTTCAGTATTATTAATATAAATTCCATAAGCCTTTAAAATATTTTAAACAAGCTTACTACCCCAGATTTAATATTTTACCCAATGTTCAATTACTATTTTAATAATTAATTAATTCAACAGGTCGTTATATTTAAATTCATTCTATCATATAAAACCAAACTGTTCATATAAAAAATCAAATTAAAGTTTTGATTAAATATTTAAATCCAATTTAAATATTGCAAATTAATCGTCAAAAAATCCAGGTCATTACACTATTATAATATCATATGATTTTGATATAAAATGTTTTGGTTATCGGAAGGTAAAAACCCATCGTGTTTATGGGTGACGTGGTCTTATGAGATACCTTTGTTTCTAACAGATTTGATTAGATTTGATAAAAGTAATAATTCAAATTTAGCGTGTTTTCTCATATTGGTTTTGCAGACTGACTCATGTGTTATTTTATTATAATACTTGGGTCAAACCGAGTATTACAGATTCTGGTTAGGATGCCACAAAGCATAGGAGACGTGCTGGAGGAGTCTCAGTCTTATTCCTCGTACTTGATTATATTCCACTATGCGTGCTAAACTTTATGTTCAGTACTTGTATGGACAAGTAATTATAACTATCCAGATTTATTTGTTGACTGTTGTACTTTGATTATTATTTATATATTACAGTTACAGCTTCTTCGTATAAAAATCTGTTATTATATATTATATTTTGTTTTGCTGCGATTGTGAAATTCTATATTGTTGTTTCAGTTTTTTCTTTCCTCTTCTTCCTCATAGTTATTCGTCTTTTCATGCAATTTTTGTTGGATAGGTGTGGTTTAATGTCATCTCAGAGGGTATGGATTGGTGGGTCACTACAAGACAAGTGGCTGTAATGTGTTCTATTAAACCTTCAAGCTGTTCAAATTGATTAACATAGTGCATAACATTGGTGGTTTGCTTTAGCGATGAACAGGTATCATATGTGTAACGACCCAGAATTTTTGTTAATTAAAATATGAATATTTAATTAATTTTAAATATTAATAAGTGAATTTATAAGTCAAATAAATTTTATTTTGAATTATTGGATTTAATTGGATTTTTAAATCGATAATTTAATATGTTAAATTATGGAAATAATTGAAAATTGGGTTAAATATGATTGTAAATGATTTGTAAAATTTTATTTTATCATATTGGAGTTAGAACGATATTTTAGAACTTTTAAAATCGAATTAAAAGTTAACTTGTGAAAATTGAATATTTTAATATTAAAATCGACTAGTGAAAATAGCCAATTTTTGAACAGTCTCAGAATTGAACGAAACCAGTTCCATTGGATCCGTAATAGTTAATTATTACCGGATTTCAATTTTCGTGTCAATCGGAGTTATCGTTTGATCGTGGCAGCTCGAAACGCATCGATTTATTTTTAATTTTAATTTGGCGAGCTAAAATAGCCATTTTTCAAAAAGTCTCGGATTTCGACGAAACTAGTTTCATCGGATCCGTAATGTGATATTATTGTAAGGTTTCAAATTTCAAGTCAATTGGATTTACCGTTTGTCCGGTACAAATTAAAACGCCTAGAAAATCGCTTAAATCGGTTTAATTCAAATTGAGCGTTTGCAGCCATAACTCGCACATACTTCCGAATTAGCTTTCGAAACCTGTTCCATTGTGTCCGAAACGCGGGGTAAACCCTAGAAACGCTGGTTACGGCGCCTAAATCGGAGTTCGGAATTTCCGGGATGAATAGTGTTCGAATTTTCTTTATAAATAGACCAACACCCCTCTCTTCATAAAAAAAAAAAAAAGAAAACTTAAACCCTAGCCGCCACCCACATAACCCACGGCCAGAAAACACCCAACTTGCTCCCTTCAAATCTCCAAATCCGTCGACAATTAGCAAGAATGTTCAACTACAAAGTGATAGAGCACAACATGAACTAGAGATCCAACGGTTATGATCGAATATGGAGTCGTGTGGAGGAAGCTACAGGCCCGCGTCCATCTGCAGTTCACCCTCGTGATGCGTGCTACAGGGGTGGCCGAGCTCCACCAGGGTTGGGCCGAACATGAGGGGGGTGATGGCCTTTGATTTGGCGCGTCTTGATCGAAGTATCGTTGAGAAACAAGGTTGTAAAGTTTAAACCTAAATTGAGTGTAATGGGTTCATGTGCGTTCGTGATTTACTGGGGATGAACGTGAGTGGGGAAGATGAAAGGGTCGGCTATGATTTGCAGGTAGATGGAATGGAGGGCTATGATGAAGAAGGTGTTTAAATTATTAAAGTTAGTTATAAATTGTGTATATAAATCGTGTACAAACTTATAAAATTCATAACTTTTTCATACGAGGTCGAAAAAATGCGAAACCAGTTGCGTTGGAATCGTATGGACGAGCACTACGCGATGGAGTTGGTTTGGAGTCGTTTGGAGTTAGTGAGAATTTTGGGTAAAATTAAACGTCCGTTTAATTTTATTCGAAATAAATCGCTAAAACGGAAATAAAATCAAGGTGAGAATTTCTCACTCAATCGAATCATTTTCGATTTTATTTTAAATAGTTAGATTTAAAATATTTGAATGCATGTTTGAATGTTGATTGATATATATTGATTGTTAAAATAGACATTATACGCCGTTAGTAAGCGGATGTTATTTATTAAAAACATATACCGCGAATATTTCATAAACAGTGAAATTGGTATTATATATAATATCAATATATATATATATTGGCATATGTATATATTGCAGTTGTTGATTCCCCGCATTTTTTGTTTAGCGGATGAGACCCTATTGCGCCGTTATTAGGCGGATAATATTTAATAAGAACATATACCGCGATAATTTCGTACTGGAGCGAAATTGGTATTGTGCTAATGTTTGTGGATGCAGGAAAACAAGTTGGAGGGATCCAACTGGATTCCTCAACAGTTTTTATTTGATTTCAGATATTTTGATATTTGATGGATTTTCATATTGATATATGATATCGTTGTAGTCGTGATTGACTATTTGGTGTGTAGCATCATTGGACCCAGATTTTGGGATTTTAAAATGATTTTAAAGTGATTTGAGAAAGTATACGTTTTATAAAATAATTTTGGAATTAATCCATTTTATATAAATAAACATTATAATTTTTAAAGTTATAAAAATTATGATTTTTTGAGAAAAATAGTTAAAAACTGATTTTTGAAAATATGATGCTAATGATTTTATAAAATAGTTTAATCGGGATTTTAGAATTCATTGTGAAAAGTTTAAATATAGGATATATAAAAATTTGATTATTTTATAAATCAAAAGGATGAAGTTTTTAAAGGAATTTGAAGACGTTTTAAAATATAATATAAATTGATTTATATTAAGAGATTTATAAATGGATATTTATAAATTGAAATATGGACATTATAAAACAAGTTTTATAAGTGTTCGAATGAAGTGAAAATGAATTTCATAAATGAATGAAATTTATAGAATTTTAAACAGTGAAGTTATAAATGGAATTTTATAAACAGTAGGTTTATAAAATTTATAAAGTTATTGAAAGAATGAATTTTGGATAAATGAATGAATCTTATAAGTTATAAGATTTATAATTTGGGAAGTTAAAAAGAACGATTTCGTAAAATAATCATTTTATAAGTATTTAACTTATGATATGAACTTTTTGTTTATAATTGAGTTATAAACTGGAATAGGTTAATAAAAGAATTTATAAAAAGGAAGTTTTTATAAATAAATAGAAATGGAATTTATAAACGTTGTTTATAAATTCGCAAACGACTTATTTTGATAAGTAAATTGTTGAAACCTATTAATGGAGTTATATTCACGTTTTTGAATAGTGAATAATTCTTTTAAATAAAATGTATAAAAGGATGGAAGTTGTTTACAAAATATATTCACGTTTTTAAATTGTGAATAATATGTTAAAGGAAATGTTTTGAATGAGATGTTTAAATTGAATTAAAACGATCTAACGATGTTTTAAAATGTGTTGATATTCGAAACCATAGATTTCAACATTGATTGTTGAAATAGGCGTTTTCGAGAAATAGAAGGAAATAGTGGACTATAACACTGTTGTTATAGTAAATGATTTCCGAAAGGAAATGTTTTTGTATAGTATTGGGATTTATATATCTATTTTAATTTCGAATCCCTATACTAGTGATTTTGGGTTGTCGTAACGATGTTTTACATAACATTCATTTTGGCCCAAATAAATATGTTTAAGAGAATGATTTCCTTAAAGAATGAAATATATACTTAATTTTGATTTAAGTATATTGAATATTTTCCAAATGTTGAAAATAAATAAAAGTTGTGAATTACTTATTAAATAAGTATGGAATTGTTTTCCAATATGAAGTGATATTTAGAATTTATCTTTTTGAAGATAAATTGAAAATGGATAATTGAAAACGTACATCAATAGATATTGTGAAATATAAATTCACTAAGGAATTTATAAAGGAAAGGAGAATTTGTTTAAAAGTAAATATTGATTTATTTTTGAGGAATTGAAATTATATATCTAGTGAAGATATTTTGGAAAATAAATAATTTGGAAAATTATTTGGAATCTGGTGATGTGTGCATATCCAGTGATAGTTCAATAGCCGACTATCAATATTTCCCTTTGAATGGGTAATTGATGTGAATTGTTTGAATGTGAATGCCACACTTATTTTTAAATAAGCGCTCACTATTCGGGTTAACCGGGAAAGGACCATGGGGTCGTATAACCCATTCCGAATATGTGATACGTCGTTATGAATTGCATTTGAAGATCGGTGTTGAAGACCCGGTATTTGCGAAAGCGATAGGATGACCTATCGATTGTCTCTGCACTGAGTTGCAACGGTATAGAGACTCCCTAAGTGATGGGAAATCCGATCAGGATTGTGAATATCCGGATTGCAAGGACTTCTTTGTAAGTGCCTTCGGTTTTGTTCGAGCCCGGAACATACTTGTATGGATTGTGTGTCTGACATTACAAGTTGAGATATAAAGCCGATTTCTTTCAAAGATATTTCTGTTGGTGGCGAAGAATTTATTCTTTTAGCTTAACACCCTTCTCTGAGACGTACGAGCTCAGAGGTTATATAGTTGAAGTTATCAGCGATATATTCCCAATTTGGTAATGTGACATGCTGAGTGATGCTGAAATGATCATTGTGTTGATTATTGTGATAGGATCGTTTATTTGATCGTCTATCTTGGTGATCATTGTGTTGATCATTTGTTGACCCAAAGCATGGCTTTTATATAAAGTATGTTTTTGTGGACGTGACTTCGTCGAACCTCACACCCCGGAAATGGTCAAAACAGGAAAGATGCGGCAAGGTTATGAGGGGTAGCACCCTTTAGGGTATGTCCATTTCCTTCTGGATAGAGGTGGTATCATGGTATGGAGCCCAGATATTTAACCTATGTGGTTACTACGAATTTATTACTTTGTGGTTGTTGGTTTTCGGGATCCCGTGAGAAAGGTCGTTTACGATCGGGGAGTGGCGTGCTCGTGTCAGTAGTTACCCAGTTAGTGGTAACCCGGCCTTGTGTTGGCAGAGTTCCGGTTTGGTTCTCGGGGATGTCTTTCCAGAGGCATTCTCATGTGGCAATGGGAAGTTCCTTGGCCTGACCATTTGTTGGAAATCCAAAGAAACAATACGAAACTTGTACAGTTTTAGTTGTATAACCTGCTATGGAATGTGGCGGTAACCTGCTATTGAACATAGTTAGCTATAGTAGGCATACGATAATGGTCGTATGTTGGCTAAGATTTATATTCTACTTTCGAAATATTCCATACACTATGCACTAGTAATAATATCAAATATTATTTTAAATGCGTATCAAGCATCTTTGACTATCATAAGGAGAAATCTCCTCCGATTCTGCGTTTGCATGTGTGTGTGTGCGGGAGGCCTTATGGTAGTCTCATTTTTAAAAGCATTGCGAATTGAAATAAAAATATTCCTCTATTTTGATTTTAAAGATAAATAAACTGTTTTGAGTTCTCACACCAGTCACATGACTGACTTGGAGTTTATTGTTTTCCTTCCTAAACTCTGGGTGCCCACAAATTTTCACACGGGCAGTCAAGAGTTAAGGTTTATCAGGATATTCTGGATATTCTGGAGTTGCTGGAGGCAAGCTGGATGGCATGGCGTATTACTTATATAGTATTTCTTTTTCCGCTGCACTGTTTGTTGTTGTTGTACACTCTGATGATATGATGTAATGAAATGTGATCTAATGTAATAACTGATATAGTTCTTTGTTTAAAGATTATTCATTTATTATTATATGTTGTTCCGCTGCGAATTGTGAGATTCTGATGTTGTTCTGTTGTTTTCTATTCCGTCCTATTTTCTTCTCTTTTTCTCTTTTCCTCTATTCTCTTTTTCTTCTATTTCTTCTATGTTAAAATTTCCTATGTTCTATTTCCTTCTTCCCTATCTCTATCTTCTACCTTCTTCTCTCTTTTCTTTCCTTAAATTCTTTTTAAAAACCCATAACTATTCGGTTTTTCGGCAACGAAAAATCGAAGCGTTACAATATGGCATATCAAGATCATCCCTAAAACATGCCTGAATAGCTTTATAGAAAACAACCCATTGATCATAATCTGTAACAGTGTGTGAGTACCTATAGAACCATTGTAGTGCCATCTTTTTCAGATGGTATGAACAAATACGGACTCATTCTTGAATATATGCTTTGCTGTATTGAAAGAACTGCTCTACTTGCCAAAGCCAATCAATTACTCTGTTTTTACTTGTGCATTATGGGAAATCCATCTGACGGTCTTTAATGCCTTGGATGTTTCTTTATAACCCAACTAATAATTCCTGAGAAGTTTTCTCTAGTCTTTTAAGTGATAATGCAGTTCTATTATTTATAAGATCTTTCTTCTACCATTTTTCTTGTTGTGGTAGTTCTTTAAGATTGACAGAATTAATCGGTGGTAAGGTTTCTCTATAATCATTAGAGTTGTCATACAGTGATGAGTTTCTATGGTGAGGGTTAGTATTATGCTCATCAGGTGGTTCTGATACCAAAATGGTATGTATATTCTCCTAGGTCTTGGCAATTTTGGCTCTGGTATGAGTCATGGTGAATGATCAATAGGGGATGGGATTGGTTAGGAAGAAGGTGTAACAGAGGCTTTCAGGTGGTGGAAATATTCAAATGCGGCAAAGTAGAAATATGAAGAAGAAGTGGTGATGTAATGCTGAAATATTGTGGTGGTTAGTAGGTTGAACGAGGAAGTGAAAATGGATTCAAATTACTGAATGAGTTGAATATAGGAAAGAGGTAAAATTAGAGCAGCAGCAAATAGAAGAATGCAGAGTTGAGAAAAAATGCATGATTATTTATAATCTTTTTACATACGTCTATTTACATAGCCTTACCTATATATTTGTAGTATTGATCAGGTAGACCAAATCAAACTAGCCGTTACATGGTAATTTGTCTAATATAGCTGACTAACTTTTAAATTATATAGCCACTTAGACTGCAATAGAAAATAAGTTGTGCATGTATGCACATGCACAACACGGCCTTCAAACTGGCTTTCCCTTTGTAATCTCACGCTTAAGTTGATATTATCTTGCATCTGCATCTCTTCCAATCTTCAACATCATCCTCCTTAATTCTAGTTAGCCAAGGTGGATGGCGAAGCCTCATTCTCAAATTTGTTTATTGAAATCCTTCAGGCGAATGCCTATCAGGTGTTTGATGAATTGTGTGAGCATAACAAATTCACAAAGTATATCTTTCGTACATACTAAAACAAAAATTCGCAAATTGTTAATTGTTGTGTCTTTTTTACTTTTTTGGACTTCATATGGTGTGTTTTATGAAGTAAACACAATTACTGACATTTTATATGTCTATTAAGTGGATCTAGAATATACTATGGTTGCTTAATGAAAGTGCCGCTGAATTTTGAATTGGTATTTGGAGTAACAGATAATGTATCATAGCCATATTGGAATTAGATTCATGAGAGTACGGAATTTTTAATCTCACATCAAAATTTGATTTATAAGTTTGATATGCAATCACATGTAACTTTTTTTCTGCTACTTGCACCCATAACTCCATCAAGTACTTCATTTATTAAAGGGTAGATTCGAACTTCTCAAGGCATATTATTCACCGAATTTTTAGTGGACTTCAAATGGATTACAAAACTGGATAATGGAATCATTTTGTCATTATTTAGAAAATTGTTAGGTGGTATAAATCATAATTTTCCCTCCGTTGATTGAAAAATAATAATTTTAAACGCTATATGTTTTTCGGTGACCAATCACCATCTTTCCATCTTTTTTAGCAAGAACCTGCTAAACTAATTCTCGTTGGACCGTTATCAAATTTTTTTCGATGAGTAGTTATAAAATTTCGCTTTGCGCAAGTTATGAAATTGTAAGTTTTTATTAGGGAGGAGTATCATGACATTAGGTGGAGTCCCTTTAAATTTTTCTTCTATTTATCCAAAAATAAAGTCCCTTTGGTAATGTTCTTATTCACATATAAACTGAATGGAGAAACTCAAGTTTGACCAAGATGTATTTCTCATAGATTAATTATATGGATAAGCACAAACTTAATGACTTAGAGAAATCATTCATAAATACATCAACTTTAAAAATATTGAGGTTGAAATCCTTAGATTAACGGGAAGAACCAAAAACAAGTAGTTAACTAGTCGATGCAATCAATCTCGCTATCCATAATTTAAGAGACTTTAGACAGCAGATCCTATTTTTAATCAAGACATAAAAAATATCCTTCTTCGATAAGTTATGTAAATTAGGTCCTTATCCATAGACATCTTTTATTAGTAACCGCTGTTATTATATCCATTTAAGTACTACACACCTAAATGAATTTAAAATATTCATTAAGCATTAACACTTTCTGAAAACATTAAATTGACAAACCATTTTCACCATTAAAGCACAAATTTGTGATCTTTTAAATGATATGTGTTATGCATATGCAAATATCTAATTTAATTATATCTTTTTGGTATAAATAACATATTCATACATGTGCCGTTGAAATGCAACTATAATTTCCTTGTTCAATTTAATAAATTCAAAATTAATAAATATTCAGTTCAAAGTCAATTTCAAATATGGTATGTAGTTAAAATTACGACTAGATTTCTTTTAATGCACTTAAATTATAACTTCATCAAGACTGAATAAACTTATCAAAGGAAGCCAAAATTTGTATTGGATCACATAAATTACAGTTTCAAATGCCATAGTTACATAATTCAAAAAATACAATCAAATAATAAATGCACTTTCTTGAATTAATTAAACTATAGTTGCATTAAGTTTGGATAAATCATCGAATACAACCAAAATCATTATTGCATCACATAAATGTAGTTGAAACATTCAAATGCAATCATGCAAAATTAAAAATTTGTAGTGAATGATCAAATTGTTTGATATTCCCGATATATGATGCTTTATGATGTGAGTTATTCTGGTTTAAGTTGGGAACTGTAATGTCATTTATTCATTCTGTGATGTAACTTATTTATCTGTGAATGTAATTTATTATCTGTAATGAATTTATTTCCTTTATATGTGATCTGTGAATAAAAGATAAGCGTTATAGTTTATATCGCTTATCAAATATATTTGTATGTCTGAATCTGTAATGATTAATGATGTTGTTGCACTATTATTGTGTGTAAAACCCCTGGACCACATATACACACACAAATATGCATTGCACGAGGAAATTCGTTAAATCACAGATATTTGAAATTAATATTTTTGAAACGGTTTTTAAATTTGAATTTTGAATTCAAATGGTTGTGGAAATGGATTTGGGTTAAATATGGAAAGCTTTTGAAAAGAAGTTTTGAAGATAAAAGTTATTTAGGATAACTTAATTAGGTTTTGAAAATTTATATAATTTGATTGAATTTGAATTCAAGATTTGAAATTGAATTCTATGTTTTGAAATTATGGTTTTAAAAAGGTTATACAAGTTATAAATGTGTTTATATGGGTTTTAAACCATTTTAAAAGTATTGTTTTGGGAATTTGAATTTTAACCCAAATTTTATACTTAAAGAGCTTTGACTAGTGCAATTGTAATTGGATTTTTCCAAAATGAAAACAATTTGTTTTTAATAATTATAACTTTCATTTGAAAGAAAGGGTTCCCTAATTGTGTTGAAAGGATTTCAAGTTTGAAATAGGAATTGTTTTGAAAGCTATGAATTAAATCTTTGATTTAAAGATTGATTGAGTTAATCCAATTTGAAATGGAATTGTTTGAAAAGCCATAAATATATCTTTTTGAAAGATGGGTGAACTTTGTGAAGTGAATCTTTTTGTTTAAAGATTTTAAAATGGTAACTTGTTTAAACCATTTGAAAGGAAAGTTTTGGGTTTTATGTTTTGACTTAACTGAAATCTCAATATCCATATGTTTTTAAATATTGCGCTCATTATTCGGTTTGGCCAGGAGAGGACCATGTGTCATATAACCCATTCTGAATAATGATATGATGTATTGGATTGCATTTGAAGACCGGCGTTGAAGACCGGGTATTTGTGGGAATGATAGGATAACCTATCGATTGTCTCTGCACTGAATAGCTATGCTATAGAGATTCCCTAAGTGATGGGAAGTCCGATCGGGATTGTGAATACCCGAATTGCAAGGGCTTCTTTAGAAGTTCCTTCGATTCTGTTCGAACCAGGAACAGACTTGTATGGATGTATGTCTGATGTTACACTTTGAGATGTAAAGTTGGTTTCTATCAAATACATTTCTATGTGGTGGCGGAGATTTATTCTCTTAGCTTAACACCCATCTCTGAGACATACGAGCTCAAAGGTTATGTAGTTGATGGTTACTAGTGATACATTCCCAATTTGGTAACGTGGCATGCGAAGTGTTGCCGATCATTTGTTGATCAAAGCATGGCTTAGTGAAAAAGCGTAGCTTTGAGGACGAGACTGCATCACGACCTTACACCCCGAAAATGGTCGAAACAGGAAAGATGCAGCAAGGTTTCAGGGGTAGCGCACCTAGGGTATGTCCATTCCTTCTGGAAAAGGGTGGTATCATGGTATGGAGCCCAGATACTTAACTCATGTGGACACCGTATCTATTACTGTGTGATGATTGTGGTTGAGAGCTCTCGGATAAAGGTCGCAAACCGGGAAGGGGATCCACCGGCCTTGTGTTGGCAGAGAACTGAGGGATGGTTCTCGTGGCGTCTCTCCAGAAGCGTACCCATGTTGCCCAGGAAGTACCTTTGCCTGACCATTCATTAGAAATCCAATCATCCAATACCAGCCCTTTACGATTGCATTTGTATTACCAGCCACCTCAGGTGGTAGCTATAGTAGGCATAGTATAATGGTACCTATGCTGGCTAAGATTAATATTATACTTTTGAAATGTTTTCTTCATTATGCACTAATAATAATATCACGCATATCAAGCATTCTTGACTGTCATAAGGAGAAATCTCCTCCAAGAGTGCGCTTGCATTGTGTATGTGGCGGGAGGCCTTATGGCAGTTTCATTGTCCAAAAAGCATTGCGGATTTCAACTTTTAAAACCTTTTGTTGTTTGGTTTAAAGATAAAACTATTTTTGTTTGCTCATATCAATCACATGACTGACCCGGAGTTTATTGTTCCTTTCCTAAACTCTGGGTGCCCACAATTTTCCACACGGGGAGTCTAGAGTTGGGTTTTTCAGATGGTCAAATAGTAGATATTGATTCAGTAGTCTTCAGCTTTCTCTTTATAATTCTTTGGAGTTTTCGGATTCATGACTGACCTGGATTGCTTAGCTTTATGCAACGCGATGGGTGGTTCGAGCTTCTGGATTGAGTTATTTGGTTTAGAGCTTTGATGATGGAGTAGCTGTTGCTATTTGGAGTTATTGTTCCACTGCTATTTGCTTCCGCTGTTGTATCTTATCTTTGATATTGTTGAGCATTATTGATACAATTGTTGTATATCATATTTTGGATATTGTATCATAGGAGTTGTATATGATATTGTTCTTTTCCTTTCGCTTTGTTGTTATACCTAATGTGTTATAAGCTCCGGCGAATCGGATTCGAACGGTCGAATCTGTGGCATTCGAGTACGGGTGAAGTATGGATGTCGATTTTCGAACGCAAAAAATCTGGATCGTCACATTTGATATCAGAGCTGAAGGTTAAAACTTTAGCTCAGGAGTGTAACACATTAGGTAACTCATTAGAGATAGGGTGAAGTATACCCTAGAATGAGTATATCCCTAAGATATCTGCTCAAATTCCTCAGTAAATTCTCTTACTGTCCATTGGTAGTAAGTATGAGTGCAAGAAGAGGAGAGATAGGGGATAGGGAAATACCACTACAAATGGTCAATACCCTGAAAACGACAATGGAAATATCTTTCTCTATCAATCTCCTTTGATCTAATTTCAATTTCTCTGATTTCTTCGTGGCACCTCTAGGGAAGAAGATTTGGTGCAGTGGCATTGCAAATCATTGTAGAAAATCCTTACTTTGTATCCTCACCAATTTCTTATCAATATTTCCATTTTTAACCCAAATAAATTTGAAAATTTAATTTGAAATAAATTGATTAAAAAATATGAAGTTAAATTTGAATTTGTATCGATAAAACGATTTCGATTAAAACCAAATTTGAAATTTTATTGTAATTTCTTGTGAGTATCAAAGTCCGAAGAGGGACAAGTTGGTGTATACTTTGAGATATTCCAACCTGGATTGAGTATCTATTGTTTGTTGTGTTGGGTCCAGATATAGTCTATGAATGGTTAGTAATCCTTCGAACTAAAAAATATCCGGTATATTTCGTAGACTGGATTACCCGAGTTTCCTGTGTAATATTGAATGAGTTCATTCTCGTATCTATTGTTGATATTCTGATTTGGTAAGCCAAATACAGAATAGATGATCAGCTTGATTGATGAGTCAATTCCCTATCTTTGTGTATCCATTCTTTGTCGTCTCCCTAGCAAATTTCGAGCATGAAATTTTCTAAGGGGGAATCTGTAACGATACTGATTTTTGAGATAAATTTAAATTGATAATTAATATAAATTTGTGGATTTAAATTGTAAATTAATTAAAAAAAATTCCAAAACTTATAAGATATTTGTTTGTTAATATATATATGTATATTCATTATAAATTCAAATTTGGATTTGAAATTCAAATATAAATATATTGAATTTAAAACACTATCTTTTAATTTAATAAAAGTTGTTTTCTAAATATATATGTATTTTATATATATATAAGTATAGATTGTGATAACAATTTTCAAAAGACTATTTATAGGTTAAATTCTAATGTATATTTAATATATGCATTTATTAGTGTATAATGTAATTTTAAAATCATTTTTCTTCAAATTTTATATATGATGGTTTGTGTTGCAACTCAAGGGATAAGTCGTACACGACTTAAGGATGATGCAGCTCAGGGGATAAGTCGTACACGACTTAAGGAGGAAGGCTTAAGTCGTTCACGAGTTAAGGAAGGCCGTTCACGAGTTAACGAAGCTTCGATTTTAAGTCTTAAGTCGTTCACGAGTCAATCACGGGAGGAAGGTCTTAAGCCAAAGGAGGAAGCTTCGCTTTTAGGTCGTTCAGAGGTTTTAGGTTGGCAACGACCTAAGAAAGAAGACTTAGGTCGGCAACGACCTAAAGGAATGTGACTGAAGGAAGATGAAGCGCATGAAGGCTAAGTCGCTACCGGGTTATCTTCAGTAGGTCGTACACGACCTATGATGAGTCGCTATGTGTACGTCATATAGTTGAGTCGTAAGTCGTGTACTTGTTGTACTGTTGTATTTTCTTAAACCTAAGTGTTGATGAGTCGGTATTACTTTAAGTCGTGTGTCTTTAAGTCGTTTGTGACGATGAGTTGTAATACGGTTGAGCCGCCGTGTTGTATACATGTGTTGTGTTGTAGTTGAGTCGTGAGTCATGAGTCGGCAACGACTTAAGGGGAGTTAAGTCGGCAACGACTTAAGGGTCAGGAGTTGAAAATGCTATAAATAGGGAGTGTGTTGTAACATTTTAGGTTGATTTTTGTTGAATAAAATTCTTGTTTGATCGCTATGTGCTTTCATCCTAAATTGGTAGTTAAGTGTAATCTTCTATCTCCACTTTCGGTTATTCGAGTGCGCTCGAATCAACGATTATTGAAGCCGATTCGCGGAATCAAGTGCGCTTGATCAACGCTTGAAGAATTGAAGATCTTCTCTCACGGTATCGTGCGCGATCAACGTGTCGAAGATAGCTAGAATTCGGTATCTTTGTGATCAACGAAATTGGGCATTTCAGTATCTTGAATCCACCGTTTGCTACTTTCATCGATCTATATCGTTTTGTTAATTATCCGCTGCGTCAGTTTGTATATAAATGGATATAATACAAATGCAAATAGAAAACTTTACATAAGAATATGTGTATATAACTAAGATAAAGTAATATGAAAATACATAAATACATTTGTAAGCTTTTGAGTAACATGTATTATACATGTATAAGTATTATAAAAAAAATTGCAAGTGTAAACCATATAATGCGAGATTAAACAAGTGTAAAACAAATAACAAGTAATTTAACAAGTGTTGGATTAGGTGAACAAGTGGCAAAGAGTAAATTTTTCTTTTAACGTCAAGTTCTAGTGGTCCAGTGGTTTCGACATAGTGGTTGTGGCTACATTGTGTTGTAGTGGCACCGGATCGATTCCCAGCGGCCACAATAATGGGACATAAGTGGTCTGGGCACTATAAAACCAGTCTAACCAAAGGTCAGGGCGACATAGTCTCCCTGTCCCCAAAGTTTGCAAAGCATATAACCTTCCCATGTCCGCTTCTTCCCATGTCCATGCCTCTCCTGTTCTACCCATCACGTCCACAACCATACCCGTACCTCCCTGCCATAATGTACCTTCTTCTCCCGCAAATCTCTCCAGCTTTCCAGTGACTCTTTCTGACAAACTCCTCCCGCCCTCCTCTGCCATCAATCCCGAACCCACTCGTTCTGTTCCCCCTCCTCTTCCTCTTCCCGACCCTCATCTTTCAAAGCCTCCTGATGCATCTGCTTTGCCTCTTCTCTCTGACCCATCTACCCCATACCATGATGAACGTAAATGGACTTCTTTATTCAAGCATAAGCCAAGTAATGCTGGGAAGTACATTCCCGTTGATCTTACCCCTTTGTATGAAGATGATGTGATGGTGCCTCCAACTAGTGTTCTTGACGCTGGTGCAAAGAATTGGTCAGACACAGTTGTGGGTTTTTTCTTAGACAAGCCTCTGTCGTATACTGCTGTGGTACAGAAGTTGAAAGGAATATGGAAACTTAAAGGCATGGTCAAAGTTAAATCTGATGGTATTGTGTTTTTATTTAATTTTTCTTCTGCTGATGATAGAAGAAATGTCTTACAGAAGGACCCAATCTTTATGAACAATAAGATGTTCATAATTAAGCCATACGATGTGTCTGTTAGTAACATATCTGGATCTGTAACCTCTGTTCCAGTATGGGTGCATCTCTACAATCTTCCTCTGTTTGCATGGTCACCATTAGGAATTAATTGGTTGTGTAGTCGTTTGGGTAGATTACTATGTATGGACGAATTAACTGAGCAACAAAATAGGTTAACTTATGCTAAGTGTCTCATTGAAGTGAAACCAAATAAGGAGTTAGTTAATGAATTTAAAGTGAAACTGGTGGAAGGTGGCTATCAGAAGATATATGTTGAGTATCAGTGGAGGCCAGATGTTTGTGTGATTTGCAACAAATTTGGTCACTCAACTGATCAATGTGAGTATAAAGAAGAGGTAACAGTTACTAGAGGAGCTGAAGAACAAAATAATGGAGTGAAAGGAAACAGTAAAGGCAATAAAATTGAGACTGTGCATGATATAAAGAAGGGTATCCCCTTTCAGGTGAAAGTAGCGAGAAGATGGCAGCGTGTGAGTAGAAACAAAAAAGAATTGACTGTGACTAAGAATAACAAAGATAATAAAGAAAGAAGCATTGAAGTGGTAGACTGTGACAAAACCAGTGGAATGGATGTGGTTGAAATACATGATGCTGATAGTAATAGAAATGATAAGGAAAGTGAGAGAAGTAGTATGCCAATAAAGTCTAGTGATAAAACTACATTGCTTGATGAAGACAACAACCAAGATATTGATGTGTGTGCTGATAAGGGAAAGTATGGGAATGATAGTAATGAGGATAAGGAAACATCTGCCGAACTTATCATATCTAATAAGTTTGAAGTTTTAATGGGTATGGAAAATGATGTTTTTACTGATATGGTAAATAGTGTAAGTGATAGTGATAGAAGATTTGACAGAGGTAAACAATTAGAAAACAGTGTGTCTGATGTTAACACAAATGTTGAGTTTGCATTGCAAAAGGAACAAATGAAAATAACCACACATGAAGATGAAACAACTCACTTATCACATATGCAACTACCTGAAAACATCACCTCAGACATATCCACAAGAAATGTAGGCATAATTGTGAATGCTACAGAATGTGAGTACATAAATGATAAAGGAAAGAGTTCTGATGAAGGTAAAAACAAACAAAGTAAAAGTAGGAAATCGAAGAATAAAAGGAAAGCATGGAAAAGCACTGACATGCACAAGAATGAAAAAGAAAACACTGATACATTAACATGTCCAACTAAAATTCCAAACTCCACAGCAGTATCTCCTCTTAACATTTACTCCAAAATTCTTCCTCCAATAGCTTTCAAATCTAATCCCAATGCTTCTCCTCTTTCAACCAACCTCAAACATCTCCCATCTCATGTCCATGCTCATAACCAGTCATCCACTACACAAATTCCTATTGTTACTGAAAATAATGAACTGACCCCATTATCAGCTACTATTCCAAACTACTTGTCTTCAACTCAGGCAGTAACTAGGAAAATGAAGATAGAGTTTCTTAATGCTAGAATTCCCCAATGATGTTACGCTTTGGAGCATGGAACATCAGGGGGGCTCACCACATCACAAAACAAGATCAGTGCAAAAAACTTATCTCCTCTCAAAATTTATCTGTGCTGGCGATTCTTGAGACTAAACTAAATCTTAATTTAACTATTAAGGCTGCGGAGTATATCAGATTGGGATGGAAAATTATTCATAACCTTAATGAATCTCCTTATGGTAGAATTATGATAATTTTCAATCCCCAAGTTGTTGAATTGTCTACCATTCTCTCCACCTCTCAACTAATCTACTGTCATGCTATTGATATAGCTGATCAAACCTCTTTCTACGTATCTTTTATATATGCTTTCAACTCTACTGCTGCCAGAATATCTTTGTTATCTGTCATTCCTTCTCTGAGACAATCCACTCATCCTTGGATCATTTTTGGTGATTTCAACTGTTGCCAAGCTATCTCTGATAGAGTGGGTGGTAACCCTCTGTCTTCTAATGAGATTCTTCCCCTCAATAATGTGATATCTGATGCAGACCTAATTAACATCAAATCAGTTGGAATGCAATTCTCATGGAACAATAAAAGAAAGCATGGCATCAGAACATTCTCTAGAATTGATCACTCCTTCTCCAATCATGCAGCTCTTTCTAAATGGCCACTTCTTTTCAACTACCTTCCTCCCCCTCTACTATCTGACCACTCTCCCCAGATCATTCATCTTCATGGAGTGGACATGAGAAGAAAAACTAATTTAAAATTTTTTAATTCTTGGACAACTGAAGCTGACTTTAAACCTACTGTTTTAAATGTGTGGAATTCTAATAAACTTGGTAACCCTCTCTTTGTCTTGCAGGAGAAAATTAGAGAAACCAAAAGCAAACTTAAAAATTGGGCACATAACAAATATGGCAATGGTGATAAGTTGAGCTCCAATATTATGAGGAAACTTGCTGAAGTACAGAAGGCTATGATGGATAATTATAATGATGCTAGTTTTTCTGCCTCTGAAGCTGTTTTAACTCAACAATACTCTGAAGCCCTTGCTCAAGAATGTGATATGATACGTCAAAAGTCGAGAATGAAATGGTGGAAAGAAGGAGACAAGAATAGTGCATTCTTTCATGATAGTCTAAAAGACAAACATAGAAGAGAGAACATTGCATCTATAATTGACATGAATGAGGATGTTCAAAATACTGCTGGTAAAATCAATTTAGCTTTTGAGCAATATTTTTCTTCTATATATTCCAATGCTAACAACTTCATCCCTGCAATTGATGATATTCCCATGGACATAATGCCAATGCTGGATGATGAGAACTACAAAATGCTCTGTGAAGAGGTCACCAAAGATGAAATAGTCAATGCTATGTTTTCTCTCAACTCAAATTCTTGCAGTGGCCCTGATGGTCTGAACACTCACTTTTACACTAAATGCTGGAATATTGTGTCTACGGATGTTTGTAAAGCTATTTCTTACTTCTTCTCTAAAAGCAAGCTCTACAGGTCCTACAACTACACAAACATAGCTCTTGTCCCTAAAATCAAAAATGCACACCATGTTAAAGACTTTAGGCCCATATCATGCTGCAACACTATTTACAAATGTATTTCCAAAGTAATTGCTACTCGGTTAAAGAAAGTTCTTCCCTCTCTTGTTTCAAACAACCAAACTTCCTTTCTGCCTGGTAGAAATATTCTTGATCATATCCTTCTTGCGCATGAGATTATTAAAGGAAACCACAGAAGTAATACTCCCCCCAAAGCTATGCTTAAACTTGATATTATGAAAGCTTTTGATATGCTACAATGGGATAGTATTGTACGAATTATGGGGTATATGAACTTTCCTCCTCACTTTATTGCGTGGATTTATGAATGCATCTCCTCTCCTACTTACTCCATTGTTGTCAACGGTTCTCCTACTGGTTTTTTCAATAGCAGGCAAGGAATAAGGCAGGGAGACCCCATGTCAGCCTACATCTTCGTTCTTGTAATGGAATTGCTCACAAGAATGATCAATAAATCTGCTTGTATGGGGAAAATCAAGCTTCATCCTGCTTGTAAAGACCCTCAAATCACCACTCTAATGTTCGCTGATGATTTAATCATGTTTTGTTCTCCTGATCTCGTCACTATTGAAAACATTATGCTTACTCTTGAGCAGTTTCACGCTATGACTGGGTTAAAAATCAATATCCAAAAATCTGATATTGTTCTTGCTGGTGTAAGCCCTGCTCATGCCAACATGATCTATCATATCACTGGATTGAATAGGAATCTATCCACGGTCTCCTACCTTGGTCTTCCTCTGACTACTTCCAGAATTACTACTAACCACTGCTTACCTATGTATGAAAGAATCACAGCTAGATTAAGCTGCTGGACTGCGAGGAGGTTAAGTCAAGCTGGTAGACTCACATTAATAAAGTCTGTTATCTTCTCTATGCAAGTGTACTGGGCTAGATCTTTTGTTCTCCCTACAAAACTTATTAAAATGATAAGATGTGCTATGATGAAGTATCTGTGGAGTGGCAAGACTACTGGTAGATTCATTGCTCCTATAAAGTATGCTACTGTCGAGAAGCCACTAAACAAAGGAGGCCTTGGTTTGATTAATCTAAAACAGTGGAATAAGGCTGCTTTTGCTAGACATATTGATACTTTGTTCAATTGCCCTGACAGTCTATGGGCTGCATGGTCGATGAAGAAGTATATGAACTGTAGAGGGTTATGGAATATGTCAAACCAGCAAAATGTTAGCTGGACTTGGCGTAATATCCACAAGTTTAAAGAGCTGTTTCTCCCTATGATACAGATGAAGACTAACAGTGCGATCAATGTATATTTCTGGGATGACCCATGGCTTGAACAAGGCCTTATTCTTAGGAGACAGCTCACTTATAGTGAGATTCTATATACTGGAATACATGAACGTACGCTTGTCAGAGATGTGATACATAACTTTCAATCAAGGTACATTTTCACTTCGAACCAAAGAGTGCAAATTATATGGGATAAAATAAAGTCCTTTACTGCTCTGCCTTCTTCATACAATAATCTTGTCTGGGGTAAGAAGAAAGGGAAGTATAAAACTGGTTTGACATATGAATTCTTGATGCAAAACAACTTGAACCAGAACTGGAGATGGTGGAAGAGAACTTGGAATACTGACAGTAGCAACAGGCACAACTTATTGTTATGGAAGGTCCTTAATGGAGCTCTTCTGACTAAATCAAGACTTGCGAGGTATGGCATGAATGTTAATACGTCATGCACCTTTTGCAGTAATTTTCCTGAGACAATCGATCATATTTATTTTGATTGTACTGTTACGAAGAAAATATGGTCTGAGGTCATGAACAAATATTGTAGAAAAAGACCTTTAAATGTCAACGTGGCAGAATGGGAAAGAATTTATTCAGAAACTGGTAACAAGCAAGAAAGAAAAAGAATCTTTGGTGTTGCTCTAAAGTGCTTTGTTGCTGTGGTGTGGAGGGAACGTAATAATAGGGTTTTTGATCCTACTAATGCCAAATCTGATGATGTTTTGAAGATATGTGTTATGCAAGAGATATATTCAGTGGTTAAGATGCTTTTTGCATTTGATCCAGGAATATCAGTGGCCTCTCTATGCTAACTTTGTTATGTTTTGTCTGTTTTCATGTTTTTTCCTTTTTGTTATTCCTTGTGTTTTGTAACACCTTAGTCTCCTCAGTATTCTATGAGCTTTTTGCTCTCTGTTGTATTTGTTGTTCTCTGGTGTTGCAATAAAATGGTCGGGGACCATCCAACCTCGTCGGCCTTGCCAAAAAAAAAAAAAAAAAAGAAAAAATTAAAATCAAATTTCTCAAGTTTGTCCAAAACTGCAAAAATAAATTCAAAATCCTAAAAAACAAAATTTCAGAAACAAAGCAAATCAAAACCATTTTCAACCTGGAGCCAGATCTGAAACAAATGAAATCAGGAACAAAATCAAGTATCAGATCAAAATGAATCAACGTCAGGATCAATCTAAGCTTCAGTTTCAAGTGTTGATCAAATCAGAAGCAAAACAAACAGTTTTCAAAAGATTTTCAAAACCTGGAAAAAAATAAAATAAAGCAAAAGCTTCAGCCTGATCTATCTGAGCATAACTCAACAGTTTCAAATTGATTCCAAAGCTCAAGATAGAAATGCAAAGATTGACTTCAACGAGTAAGGATACAGATCAAAACCAAAACAAGTTTCCAGGTTCGAGTTTAAAACCAATTCCAAGCTTTGCATTCCTGTTCTTCTCTATTTCATCAAAGATCAGGTGAGAAAACTATCTATACCATAATATATTATAGTTATTGTACATATGATTAATGCTTGAGATGTGCTGTGAAAATGCTTGCTTGCCTATATGTTTTATGTGCATACAGGTATGTATAACTCTATTTATACATTACTGGGATTAAACAAAACATGTTCAAAATTTTGATTTCTCTTTCCCTGATCATTGTTAGACTTTAAAATCTAAACAATAGTTGTTTGTTTAAACGTGTTCTAGGATTTAAAAATAATTTTAAGCAAAAGTAATTAAAACTTTTCTGGAAATTTAAAAGAACACAGGAAAACCCAATGTTTGTTAAAAAAATTCAAGTACCATGATTTCTAGTTGTAATTACATCATGTAAAATGTTTTCGAAAATAATGAATTTTGAAAGTTAAATCTAAACTTTTAAGCAAGCATTCATTGAGTAATGCAAAGATGAATAGATTTGAGTTTTTTTGTAACTTTTGGTGATCGGCAACATAGTTCATCTCGAGATCTTGAATGAAGCTCGTTGGGAGGTAGGGTAGCTTGAGAAAAATGCTCAAAAAATTTCTGATCATCGTGGAATGGGGCCGAGGTTAATTTAGGGTTCTTGCTCACGTTTTATTTAGGATCGAATTTTGAATTGCTGTTGTCTCGTCATCGCACCGTAACCGATCGCACCAGTGGCGATTGAACTGGGTGAGGTTGGCGAAGCTCTGACCAAAGTGGCGGCGTTGTTGGTGGCTTGTGGCGATCAGGCGAAGCAGTTTTTTTGAATGTTGGTTGTTATTCCAGTTTGGGTCTAATGGCGAAAATCCGAGTTCGTCGTTATTACAATTTTTTGGGTTGTCTGAAGGCTTGAACAGATGATCGGTGATATGTTGAAGGTGGCTGGGTCGATCAAGGTTCATCAGAACTCTGGTGCCCATACACAAGGTAGCATGTATATCAGTTGATTATTGGCTCGCGATGGTCCTGAGTTTTTCTCGGGGATGAGCTCGTAAATCATGACGTTCGACTCGAAGCTGAGTATTTGCGTGAATTTTTCGTGAGCTACTCGATAGTGATCTCGGGAATCAGTAATGTAGGCTCGAATTTTTAATTATGAAGTAAAATTTGTTTACCAAATTTTTATAGGAAGCTTGAAAGAGTATTAATCATGCTTTAAAGTATAAAAGATAAATATTTTAACTGATGATAATTAAGTAATTAAGGATAAATGCTATCTTAAAAATGTTTTGATTATTTATTTACTTGAAGGTTTTTAAAATTCAATTAATGTCTTAATGATGATCTATTACCAAGAGTCATTAACAAGGATTAAATGTTAATTGTTTTCAAACAATAATTTTGATTTAGGTTTGAATTAATTAAGGTTCAAAGTAAGATGTTTTCAAAGTAATTGAAATTAATTTATTTTTGTCTCATTTTTGATGAGTTTATTAAACGAATAAAATAATTAAAAAAGATAATTAAGATAAAATTTTATTTAAAAACCTTAATCTTTCAAATTAACTAATGTGATAATAGTGAATCATTAAACAAAGGTAAAAATTATGATAATTAAAGTAATTAATAAAGCTAAAAAGATTTATCTTTTAATTTGTTAAGTAATTAATGATTTGTTAATATAATTACCTAAAGAATAATCAATTAATTAATTAGTCTCATAAATTAATGAAAGTGATTAAGGAATGATTATTAATTAAGGATTAATTTATTTATTTTGTAATTAATTAAGGATAATTAATCAAAGGATTAATTATTAATTAAAGGTTAATTAATGATTGATTAAAGGATAATTAATTAAGATTGTTTATGATTGATTAATATTAATTAACCAAGATTAGCAATTTATTTATAAATAATCAATCTGATTTAAATTAATCAGATAACTAGTTAATCTTACTTATGAATGTTTGGATTGCAGTGAATGGTCGAATTGTTTGATATTCCCGATATATGATGCTTTGTGATGTGAGTTATTCTGCTTTAAGCTGGGAACTGTAATGTAATTTATTCATTCTATGATGTAATTTATTTACCTGTGAATGTAATTTATTATCTGTAATGAATTTATTTCCTTTATCTGTGATCTGTGAATAAAAGATAAGCGTTATAGTTCATACCGCTTACCAAATATATTTCTGTGTCGGAATTTGTAATGACTGATGATGTTGTTGCACTATTATTGTGTGTAAAATCCCTGGACCACATATAGACGCACAAATATGGATTGCACGAGGAAACTGGTTAAGTCGATGATATTTGAAATTGATAATTTTGAAATGGTTTTTAAAGTTGAATTTTGAATTCAAATGGTTTTGGAAATGGATTTGGGTTAAATATGGAAAGCTTTTGAAAAAAATTTTTGAAGATAAAAGTTATTTTGGATAACTTAACTAAGTTTTGAAAATCTAAATAATTTGATTGAATTTGAATTCAAGGTTTGAAATTGAATTCTATGTTTTGAAATTATGGTTTTAAAAAGGTTACACGAGTTATAAATGTGTTTATATGGGTTTTAGACCATTTTAAAAGTATTGTTTTGGGAATTTGAATTTTAACCCAAATTTTATACTTAAAGAGCTTTGACTCGTGTAAATCTAATTGGATTTTTCCAAAATGAAAAATATTTGTTTTTAAATAATTATAACTTTCATTTGAAAGAAAGGGTTCCCAAATTGTGTTGAAAGGATTTCAAGTTTGAAATAGGAATTGTTTTAAAAGCTATGAATTAAATCTTTGATTTAAAGATTGAATGAGTTAATCCAATTTGAAATGGAATTGTTTGAAAAGTCGTAAATAAATCTTTATGAAAGATGGCTGAACTTTATGAAGTATATCTTTTTGTTTAAAGATTTGAAAATTATAATTTGTTTAAACCATTTGAAGGAAAGTTTTGGGTTTTAAGTTGTGACTTAACTGAAATCCCATTATCCATATGTTTTTAAATATTACGCTCATTATTTGGTTTAGCCGGGAGAGGACCTTGTGTTATATAATCCATTTCGAATAATGATACGACGTATTGGATTGCATTTGAAGACCGGTGTTGAAGACCGAGTATTTGCGAGAACGATAGGATAACCCATCGATTGCCTCTACACTGAGTAGCTACGGTATAGAGATTCCCTATGTGATGGGAATTCCGACTGGGATTGTGAATACCCGGATTGCAAGGGCTTCTTTGGAAGTGCCTTCGGTCGAACCCGGGACAGACTTGTATGAATGTATGTCTGGCATTACACTTTGAGATATAAACCTAGTTTCCATTAAATACATTTCTGTTTGGTGGCGGAGATTTATTCTCCTAGCTTAACATCCATCTCTATGACATACGAGCTCGGAGGTTATGTAAATGATGGTTACTAGTGATACATTCCCAATTTGGTAACGTGGCATACGAAGTGTTGCTGATCATTTGTTTATCAAAGCATGGCTTTGTGAAAAAGCGTAGCTTTGTAGACGAGACTGCATCAGGACCTCACACCTCGAAAATGGTCGAAACAGGAAAGATGCAGCAAGGTTACAGGGGTAGCGCCCCTAGGGTATGTCCATTCCTTCTGGAAAAGGGTGGTATCAAGGTATGGAGCCCAGATACTTAACTCATGTGGACACCTTAAATCTATTACCGCGTGATGATTGTGGATGAGAGCTCTCGGATAAAGGTTGCAAATGACCAGGAATGTCATATCTTAGGTGTTACTCCTGAGAAGGCGGTACACCGGCCTTGTGTTGGCAGAGAATTGAAGGATGGTTCTCGGGGCGTCCCTCCACAGGCGTACCCATGTGGCCTAGGAAGTTCATTTGCCTCACCATTTGTTGGAAATCCAATCATCCAATACGAGCCCTTTACGATTACAATTGTATTACATGCCACCTCAGGTGGTAGCTATAGTAGGCATAGTATAATGGTACCTTTGCTGGCTAAGATTAATATTATACTTTTGAAATGTTTTCTGCACTATGCACTAATAATAATATCAAATGGTTTTTGCGTATCAAGCATTTTTGACTCTCATAAGGAGAAATCTCCTCCAAGTGTGCGCTTGCAATGTGTGTGTGGCAGGAGGCCTTATGGCAGTTTCGTTTTCCAAAAAGCATTGCGGATTTCAACTTTTAAAACCTTTTGTTGTTTTTTTAAGAATAAAACTGTTTTTGCTTGCTCATACCAGTCCCATGACTGACCCGGAGTTTATTGTTCCCTTCCTAAACTCCGGGTGCCTAAAATATCCACACGGGCAGTCTAGAGTTGGGTTTTTCAGATAGTCAGATAGTCAGATAGTAGATATCGATTGAGTAGTCTTCAGCTTTCTCTTTGGAAATATTTGGAGTTTTCGGATTCATGCCTGACCTTGATTGCTTAGCTTTGTGCAACGTGATGGGTGATTCGAGCTTCTGATTGAGTTATTTGGTTTGGAGCTTTGATGATGGAGTAGCTGTTGCTATGTGGAGTTATTGTTCCGCTGCTATTTGCTTCCGCTATTGTATCTTATCTTTGATATTGTTGAGCATTATTGATACAATTTTTGTATATCACATTTTGGATATTGTATCATTGGAGTTTGTATATGATATTGTTCTTTTCCTTCTGCTGTGTTGTTATACTTAATGTGTTATAAGCTTCGGCGAATCGGATTTGAACGGTCGAATCTGCGGCATTCGAGTACGAGTGAAGTATGGATGTCGATTTTCAAAAGCGAAAAATCCGGGTCGTCACACCTTTTCATCCAAAGGATTTGATAAGAGTAATAATTCAAATTGAGTGTGTTTTCTCACATTAGTTTTCCTGACCGACTCGGGTGTTATTTTATTATAATGCTCGATTCAGACCGAGTATTACTGGCTCAAGTTTGGATGCTATGAAGCACAAGAGACGTTCTGGAGGAGTCTCAGGCATATTCCATGTACTTTACTATATTCTACCGTGTGTGTGTGAGAGTGTATGTTCAGTACTTGTGAGGACAAGTTATTATAACTATCCATATTTGATTTGTTGACTGTTGTACTCTAATGATTATATAATATTATAGTTATAGTTCCATTGCATAAAATTTTGTTATGATATATTATACTTTGTCCCGTTGTGATTGTGAGATTCTATATTATTGTTTTAGTTTCTTCCACTGTCCTTTTCTTTCTCATAGTTATTCATATTTTCGTACAATTTGTGTCAGTCAAGTGATTTAATGTCAGCTCAAAGGGTATGGAATGGCCGATCGCTACACATGGTATCAGAGCTTAGGTTGAGCGAACACATAGGCTTTAGTGGGGATTGCTCATTGGAGATAGAGTCAGTAGTGCCCTACGATGAGTCTGAGTGTATTATTGATATGAGCGCGTATTTGTTAATGAATATAAATTATTTTATATTGTGTTGACTTATTGGTTGAATGTTTATGAATTCTAACTCTGAACAAGTTAAATCAACATAGTAGTGTTTTAAAGAGGGTAAATGAAATAATTTTCCCTAAATTATATTTGGATATAAAATAAATAATTTTCTGAAATTATTATACTACATCGATATGGCTAGATGTTATTATTATAATTAGAACACGATTGTAAATTAGAATGGTCGTATATGACCAAATTATAAGGTATAAGTATGAATTATACAAAGAGTTAAAACTTAAATTTGATTCAAATAATAATTTGGAAATTTAAATCTCAAAAATATCGGAAAAGTTTTCCAAATACTTTGAAATAAATAATCGCAATATTATTATGGAAATGTATTTGAAAAGAAAATATTTTCTAAATTGATTCTGAAAGTGATAAGGCCCTTGAATTCACCATAGTTGCAGGAAAATAATTTCGATGATAATCGCAACATCATCGGTGTTCGTTTTTGAGTTTCCAAGTGACGGATTGCTACAATAATAATTTGATATGAGGATTTTTGTTCGGAAGCAAAGATTGTTTTGGGAATTCCAGAGGAAATTTGTTTTGGATAAAAACTAGGTTTGGTTTAAATTTAAAATGTGTGATTTGGGTTGTGTGTCTATATATATGTGTGTGTGTGTCTGTGTTTTCAAAATGATTTGAAATGAAACCGGATGTTTGAATTCCGGAATCCTTATTTAGATGTTTTAGGAAAATATCAAGAAATAAATTTTTGAAATTATAAGTTGGGAATTATATTAATAAGGAAAGAAATGTGAAAGTTGAAATTTTGGAATTGAATTTTAAATTAAATGAGTTAAAATGAACTGTATGAATTGGAATTTAACATAAGCTAAGTTAAATTAAATTGGAATGGATTGGAAATGAAATTGAGTGGAACTAAATTTAAAATTTCAGTTGTAAAATTATTATATAACTGTAAGTTATAAATTTTGAATGGAATCAACTTAAGTATAAAATTGATGAAACGTGAAAAATAAGTTGTGTAACTTGTAAGTTGGAAAAGTGGAATTGAAAAACCAAAATAGAGATGGTCTGATATTTTTGTGAAGAAAAGGAAATTCCACTTGATGTAGAAAATAAAGTTGAGCTCAAGTTTGTATGAAATGCAGATTACGGATCTTAAGGCTAAGATTAACACTAGAGGGAGGGTGAATAGTGTTAATAAAGAATTACAAAATCTTTTACAAGTTATGTTAATTTAGACAAAAAAGTTTGCAATATACAGACACAGATATGATCACAGAAACAATCACAGATGCAGAAATAAAATAAAAGCAGTAAAGGAAAGAACACAACGGAATTTATACTGGTTCAGAGTTATCCTATATCCAGTCCCGCAACACAAGTACGGATTTCCTTTCAAAAGCAATTGTACAATTACACCCTCGGTTTCAAGGCTATGAGGTACACCCTCCAGAATTTCGATCCTCTGGGTAGAGATACTTGATTTCTAGGCCACAAATTTACCCAATTGATTTACCAAGGCTACAATCAGACCTTTTACCTTTTGATTGATTTCCAAGGCTACATGTAACGTTTTGCGGATTTTCGTTGCCGAAAAACCGAGATGTTATGGGTTTTAAAAAGAATTAAGAAAAAGAAAGAAGAGAGAAAAAGAAGAAAGAAAAAGAAAAATAGAGGGAAAAGAAGATAGACAACTTTTAGAAAACAGAGAATTAGAAAAACAGAAGATAGAAAATTTTAAAAATAGAACGGGACAGAAAGGGAACAACGGAACAACAACAGAATCTCACAATTCGCAGCGGAACAACATATAATAATAAACGAATAATCTTTAAACAAAGAACTATCAGTTATTACATATTATACATTTCATTACATCATATCATCAGAGTATACAACAACAACAAACAGTGCAGCGGAAAAAGAAATATTATATACTAGTAATACGCCATGCCAATCCAGCTTGCCTCCAGCAACTCCAGAATATCCAGAATATCCTGATAAACCTAACTCTTAACTGCCCGTGTGGAAATTGGTGGGCACCCAGAGTTTAGGAAGGAAAACAATAAACTCCGAGTTAGTCATGTGACTGGTGTGAGAACTCAAAACAGTTTATTTAACTTTAAAATCAAAATAGAGGAATATTTTTAAATTCAATTCGCAATGCTTTTAAAAATGAGACTACCATAAGACCTCCCACCACACACACAATGCAAACACAGACTTGGAGGAGATTTCTTCTTATGTGAGTCAAAGATGCTTGATACGCATTTAAAATAACATTTGATATTATTACTAGTGCATAGTGTAGAACAAATCCTTTCGAAAGTAAAGATATAAATCATAGCCAGCATAGGTACCATTATATTATGCCTGCTATAGCTACCTCCTGAGGAAGCAGGTTCTACAACTAAAACCGTACAAGTCACGTATTGTTTCTTTGGATTTCCAACAAATGGTCAGGCCAAGGAACTTCCCATTGCCACATGAGAATGCCTCTGGATGGACATCCCCGAGAACCAAACCGGATCTCTACCAACACAAGGCCGGGTTACTCCTAACTGAGCAACAACTGACCGAATACGCCATCCCCCAGTCCTTTGGGACCTTTATCAACCGAGCGCTCGTAATCAATTCACACAATCATAAAGTGTTTTCAACATGAGTAAGTATCTGGGCTCCATACCATGACACCACCCTTTTCCAGAAGGAAATGGACACATCTTAAAGGGTGCTACCCCTCATAACCTTGCTGCTTCTTTCCTGTTTTGACCATTCACGGGGTGTGAGGCTCGACGAATTCACGTCCACAAAAACATACTTTATACAAAAGCCATGCTTTGGGTCAACAAATGATCAACACAATGATCACAAGGATAGACGATCAAATAAACGATCCTATCACAAATAATCAACACAATGATCATTTCAGCATCACTCAGCATGTCACATTACCAAATTGGGAATATATCGCTGATAACATTCAACTACATAACCTCTGAGCACGTACGTCTCAGAGAAGGGTGTTAAGCTAAAAGAATAAATTCCGCCACCAACAGAAATATATTTGAATGAAATCGGCTTTATATCTCAACTTGTAATGTCAGACATACAATCCATACAAGTCTGTTCCGGGCTCGAACAGAACCGAAGTCACTTACAAAGAAGTCCTTGCAATCCGGATATCCACAATCCTGATCGGATTCACCATCACATATGGGGAACTCAATACCGGAGCAACTCGGTGCAGAGTCAATCGATAGTTCATCCTATCACTCTCGCAAATACCGGTCTTCAACACCGATCTTCAAATGCGATTCACAACGACGTATCACATATTCGGAGTGGGTTATACGACCCCATGGTCCTTTCCCGGTTAACCCGAATAGTGAGCGCTTATTCAAAAATAAGTGTGCATTCAATTTCAAACAATTCACATCAAATACCCATTCAAAAGGGAAATATTGATAGTCGGCTATTGAACTATCAATTGATATGCATACATCACCAGATTCTAAATAATTTTCCAAATTATTTATTTTCCAAAATATCTTTACAAGATATAAAATTTCATACTTCAAAAATAAATCAATATTTATTTTTATACAAATTCCACTTTTCACATATAAATTCCATAATGAATTTATATTTCCAAAATATCTATGCATATACGATTTCAATAATTCATTTCGATTTATCTTCAAAAAGATAAATTCTAATATTCACTTCTTATTGGAAAACATTTCCATACTTATTTATTCATAAGTAATTCACAAATCTTCTTATCTTCAACCTTTGAAAATATTCAATATACTTAAATCGAATTAAGTATATAATTCATTCTTTAAGGAAATCATTCACTTAACATATTTATTTGGGCCAAAACGAATGTTACGTAAAACATCGTTACGACAACCCAAAATCACTAGTATAGGGATTCGAAATTAAAATAGATATATAAATCCCAATACTATACAAAACATTTCCTTTCGGAAATCATTTACTATAACAACAGTGTTATAGTCCACCATTTCCTTTTATTTCTCGAAAACGTCTATTTCAACAATAAATGTTGAAATCTATGGTTTCGAATCTCAACACCTTTAAAACATTGTTCGATCGTTTTAATTCTATTTGAAATATCACATTCAAAACAATTTCTTTAACCTCTTATTCACTATTCAAAAAAAAATCGTGAACATACTTCGTTAACAGATTTCATCCTTTTATTCAATTTATTTTAAAGGATTATTCACTATTCAAAAATGTGAATATAACTCCATTAATAGGTTATAACAATTAACTTATCAAAATAAGTCGTTTGCGAATTTATAAAACAACGTTTATAAATTCCATTTCTATTTATTTATAAAAACTTCTTTTTTTATAAATCCTTTTATTAACATATTTCAGTTTATAACTCAATTATAAACTAAATGTTTATATTATAAGTTAAATACTTATAAAGCGATTATTTTATAAAATCGTTCTTTAAACTTCATAATTATAAATCTTATAACTTATAAGATTCATTTATTTAACCAAATCTATTCTTCAATTAACTTCACAAATTTATAAATCTTACTATTTATAAATTTCATTTATAACTTCACAGTTTATAATTCTATAAATTTCATTCATTTATGAAATTCATTTTCACTACATTCAAACACTTATAAAAACTCGTTTTATAATGTCTATATTTCAATTTATAAATATCCATTTATAAATCTCTTAATATAAATCAGTTTATATTATTATTCTAAAACGTCTTTAAATTCCTTTATAATTTCATCATTTCCATTTATAAAAATAATCAAATTTTATAAATCCTATATTTAAACTTTTATCATATATTCAAAAATCCAATCTAAATTATTTTATAAAATCATTAGTTCATATTTCTCAAAAATCGACTTTTAACTATATTTCACAAAAACTATAATTTTTATAACTTTAAAAATTGTAACGTTATTTATTTATAATGGATCAATTCCAAAAATATAGTATATTTTCAAAATCACTTTTAAAATCATTTTAAAATCCCAAAATCTGGGTCCAATGATGCTACACACCAAATAGTCAATCACGACTACAACGATCCATCATATATCGTATATGATAATCAATCAAATATCAAAATATCTGAAATCAAATAAAAACTGTTGAGGAATCCAGTTGGATCCCTCCAACCTGTTTTCCTGCATCCAAAAATATTAGCACAATACCAATTTCGCTCCAGTACGAAATTATCGCGGTATATGTTCTTAATAAATATTATCCGCTTAATAACGGCGTAATAGGGTCTCATCCGCTAAAAAATACGGGAAATCAATCAACTGCAATATATACATATGCCAATATATATATATTGATATTATATATAATACCAATTTCACTGTTTATGAAATATTCGCGGTATATGTTTTTATTAAATAACATCCGCTTACTAACGGCGTATAATGTCTATTTTAACAATCAATAGATATTAATCAACATTTAAACATGCATTCAAATATTTTAAATCTAACTATTTAAAATAAAAATCAAAACCTATTCGATTGAGTGAGAAGTTCTCACCTTGGTTTTAATTTCCGTTTTAGCTTTTATTTCGAATAAAATTAAACGCGCGTTTAATTTTACCCAAAATTCTCACTAACTCCAAACGACTCCAAACCAACTCCATCGCGTAGTGCTCGTCCATACGATTCCAACGCTTCTTGTTTCGCGCAGTTTCGACCTCGTATGTAAAAGATATGAATTTTACAAGATTGTACATGATTTTATATAACTATATACAACAAAACCTTTATATTTTTAACCTACATCAAACATTAGCCATAGGATCCCTCATCACTCCATCATCACCGCACATTCCATCTTCTTCCCATCTCGTTCCATCTTCAGGAAATAGGCCGTCACCACCCAAACCCATAACAACAAACTAGGGTTTCGATTTCAAGCTTCATCACTCGACTAAAACTCGATCGGGGAACTCCATTGCGTAGCCCCTCCTCTCCACTACACTCGGCCCCAAGGACCCCAAGCTCGGCCCCCCCTCTCTCATAGAAAAACGTGCACAGGTCATGGAGGACGCGGCCTCCTATCCCCCTCCACGTCGCATGAAAACCCATCATCACCTTATAGAATCGAAGATCTCATCTTGCTCTTCGATTTTGCTGTTGATCACTTCGGCTAAAACTTCACGGATTTGAAGAGATTGAGGAAAGAAAATTAACAAATTCTGGCCTTAGATTGAAATGGTGGCGGCTGCAAATATGGCTAGGGTTTTGAATATTTTTTTTTTTTTATTTGTGTGTGTGGTGTATTTATAGAAAACCAAGCGTAAACACTATTCATCCCGGGAATTCCGAACTCCGATTTAGGCGCCGTAACCAGCGTACCTAGGGTTTATCCCGCGTTCCGGACACAATGGAACAGGTTTCGGAAGCTAATTCGGAAGTATGTGCGAGTTATGGCTGTAAACGCTCATTTTGAATTAAACCGATTTAAACCGATTTCTAGGCGTTTTAATTTGTACCGGACAAACGGTAAATCCAAACGACTTGAAATTTGAAACCTTACAATAATATCACATTACAGATCCGATGAAACTCGTTTCGTCGAATTCCGAGACTTTTTGAAAAATGGCTAATTTGGCTCGCCAAATTTAAATTAAAAATAAATCGATGCGTTTCGAGCTGCCACGATCAAACGATAGCTCCGATTGACACGAAAATTGAAATCCGGTAATAACTAACTGTTACGGATCCAATGAAACTGGTTTCATTCAATTCTGAGACTGTTCAAAAATTGGCTATTTTACAGTCGATTATTAAATATTAAAATATTCAATTTTCACAAATTAACTTTTAATTCGATTTTAAAAGTTCGAAAATATTTCTATAACTCCAGTATGATTAAATAAAATTTTCAAAATTATTTACAATCATTTTTAACTCAATTTTCAATTATTTTCATAATTTAACGTATTAAATTATCGATTTAATTATTCAATTAAATCCAAAAATTCAAAATAAAATTTATTTGACTTATAAATTCACTTATTAATATTTAAAATAAATTAAATATTCAAATTTAAATTATTAAAAATTCTGGGTCGTTACAATCTTCCCCACTTAAAAGAATTTCGTCCTCGAAATTAACAAGTAAGAAATGTTACAGAATCTATTAACTTTCCAAAATTTATAATTAAACTGCTTATAATACTTTACTAAGTTTTCCAATCATACTTAGTTATCTTTTCAAAACAACTATCTATTGTTTAACTTTCAATTTCAAATCAAAGTTTAAAGTTCTCAAAATTTTCCAAATTTTCTCAAAATTTTTCTAACGCCTTAAATTTTTGGAAAAATTCGCCATAGTCTCCTTTGCGCGGCTCGATCCGAAAAAAAAATGACAGTATATATATCACAAATATACATCTCATCAAGTAATGAGGCATCCCGCAGGGAAAAAAAAGTGTAAAAGTACGATATTTAATCCGAGATATGTACCTTATATTTTATTAGCAAGCATATACGGCTAATATAGCGCGAAAGCGAGCTCCAAATGCGAAGCAAACGCGATCCGCACCTACTAAACTCAACAAACAACATGAGAACATGCACATATGCAAATAATCTCAATATACAACATATAGCATCATAACAACTATATATATCACATAGCAAATGCAACAATAGAAATATATATTCAACCATCAACCAATTACATCCATAACCAATAATATTCATTCATATTCTCATTAATATTCAATGAAAGGGTTTTCACTTTAAATCACATTTGATTTATTCACATTGGATTTTATCAACATTCATTCTCAATTTAATTAGTTAACATTTACTAATTTAAATCCAATTCACTTTCAATTCTATTCAAATCTATTTACTTTCAATTTGAATTCAATTACATAGCTTTCAATTTCATTAATACTTAATGAATTATATACAATCAATCAACATCCATATAACAATCAATGTATATTAATTTCAACCAAATTCCTTTGCTTATATTCATTCATTTTTTTATTCAACTTCTAATAACATTAGATTTTAATGAATCAACACTTATATTCATTATTTTATATCAACTTAAATTTACATTTAATTGATTAACATTCAATTCATTCAATTTCTAAAGTTGAATTTCATTCACATAACTTAAGTTCACATTTCTTTTAATCCACTTGATTATTTACTTCGATACCAAAATCAATTCCATTCAACAACACTTAAGTTATATTTCATTTAACCTTATATTCATTATTATTTACAACTCATATTCATATAATTTTACTTCTTGTATATATAAGTTTATTTCACAATTGTAATTCACTTTAATTATAACTCAATTCTTATAATTCTTTTGCTTATACAATTATTCTTTTATTTAGATTATCCAAACAACCTAACAATCAACTTATATACACTTTAATAATTTTGAAAAATTATTTCTTTCATATAAAATATAATCAAGGTAAAATTATTTCATTTACCCAATTTAAAACAATATTATGTCGAATTGTTCTATTCAAGTGTTTAGAAACCCCTTCGGCATAGTCTTGCGGACACGCTGACGAAAGTTCATATACCACTCAATAAACCAATCATCACAATATAAAACAATTTTATATTCACTAACAAGTACGCTCTCATAGCTATTATTACACTCAAACTCATTCTAGAGTACTGCTGACTCTATCTCTAATGAGTAATACCCAACAGAACCATGGTTGTCGCTTAACCATCAGCTCTGATACCAAATGTAACGTTTTGCGGATTTTCGTTGCCGAAAAACCGAGATGTTATGGGTTTTAAAAAGAATTAAGAAAAAGAAAGAAGAGAGAAAAAGAAGAAAGAAAAAGAAAAATAGAGGGAAAAGAAGATAGACAACTTTTAGAAAACAGAGAATTAGAAAAACAGAAGATAGAAAATTTTAAAAATAGAACGGGACAGAAAGGGAACAACAGAACAACAACAGAATCTCACAATTCGCAGCGGAACAACATATAATAATAAATGAATAATCTTTAAACAAAGAACTATCAGTTATTACATATTATACATTTCATTACATCATATCATCAGAGTATACAACAACAACAAACAGTGCAGCGGAAAAAGAAATATTATATACTAGTAATACGCCATGCCAATCCAGCTTGCCTCCAGCAACTCCAGAATATCCAGAATATCCTGATAAACCTAACTCTTAACTGCCCGTGTGGAAATTGGTGGGCACCCAGAGTTTAGGAAGGAAAACAATAAACTCCGAGTCAGTCATGTGACTGGTGTGAGAACTCAAAACAGTTTATTTAACTTTAAAATCAAAATAGAGGAATATTTTTAAATTCAATTCGCAATGCTTTTAAAAATGAGACTACCATAAGACCTCCCACCACACACACAATGCAAACGCAGACTTGGAGGAGATTTCTTCTTATGTGAGTCAAAGATGCTTGATACGCATTTAAAATAACATTTGATATTATTACTAGTGCATAGTGTAGAACAAATCCTTTCGAAAGTAAAGATATAAATCATAGCCAGCATAGGTACCATTATATTATGCCTGCTATAGCTACCTCCTGAGGAAGCAGGTTCTACAACTAAAACCGTACAAGTCACGTATTGTTTCTTTGGATTTCCAACAAATGGTCAGGCCAAGGAACTTCCCATTGCCACATGAGAATGCCTCTGGATGGACATCCCCGAGAACCAAACCGGATCTCTACCAACACAAGGCCGGGTTACTCCTAACTGAGCAACAACTGACCGAATACGCCATCCCCCGGTCCTTTGGGACCTTTATCAACCGAGCGCTCGTAATCAATTCACACAATCATAAAGTGTTTTCAACATGAGTAAGTATCTGGGCTCCATACCATGACACCACCCTTTTCCAGAAGGAAATGGACACATCCTAAAGGGTGCTACCCCTCATAACCTTGCTGCTTCTTTCCTGTTTTGACCATTCACGGGGTGTGAGGCTCGACGAATTCACGTCCACAAAAACATACTTTATACAAAAGCCATGCTTTGGGTCAACAAATGATCAACACAATGATCACAAGGATAGACGATCAAATAAACGATCCTATCACAAATAATCAACACAATGATCATTTCAGCATCACTCAGCATGTCACATTACCAAATTGGGAATATATCGCTGATAACATTCAACTACATAACCTCTGAGCACGTACGTCTCAGAGAAGGGTGTTAAGCTAAAAGAATAAATTCCGCCACCAACAGAAATATATTTGAATGAAATCGGCTTTATATCTCAACTTGTAATGTCAGACATACAATCCATACAAGTCTGTTCCGGGCTCGAACAGAACCGAAGTCACTTACAAAGAAGTCCTTGCAATCCGGATATCCACAATCCTGATCGGATTCACCATCACATATGGGGAACTCAATACCGGAGCAACTCGGTGCAGAGTCAATCGATAGTTCATCCTATCACTCTCGCAAATACCGGTCTTCAACACCGATCTTCAAATGCGATTCACAACGACGTATCACATATTCGGAGTGGGTTATACGACCCCATGGTCCTTTCCCGGTTAACCCGAATAGTGAGCGCTTATTCAAAAATAAGTGTGCATTCAATTTCAAACAATTCACATCAAATACCCATTCAAAAGGGAAATATTGATAGTCGGCTATTGAACTATCAATTGATATGCATACATCACCAGATTCCAAATAATTTTCCAAATTATTTATTTTCCAAAATATATTTACAAGATATAAAATTTCATACTTCAAAAATAAATCAATATTTATTTTTATACAAATTCCACTTTTCACATATAAATTCCATAATGAATTTATATTTCCAAAATATCTATGCATATACGATTTCAATAATTCATTTCGATTTATCTTCAAAAAGATAAATTCTAATATTCACTTCTTATTGGAAAACATTTCCATACTTATTTATTCATAAGTAATTCACAAATCTTCTTATCTTCAACCTTTGAAAATATTCAATATACTTAAATCGAATTAAGTATATAATTCATTCTTTAAGGAAATCATTCACTTAACATATTTATTTGGGCCAAAACGAATGTTACGTAAAACATCGTTACGACAACCCAAAATCACTAGTATAGGGATTCGAAATTAAAATAGATATATAAATCCCAATACTATACAAAACATTTCCTTTCGGAAATCATTTACTATAACAACAGTGTTATAGTCCACCATTTCCTTTTATTTCTCGAAAACGTCTATTTCAACAATAAATGTTGAAATCTATGGTTTCGAATCTCAACACCTTTAAAACATTGTTCGATCGTTTTAATTCTATTTGAAATATCACATTCAAAACAATTTCTTTAACCTCTTATTCACTATTCAAAAAAAAATCGTGAACATACTTCGTTAACAGATTTCATCCTTTTATTCAATTTATTTTAAAGGATTATTCACTATTCAAAAATGTGAATATAACTCCATTAATAGGTTATAACAATTAACTTATCAAAATAAGTCGTTTGCGAATTTATAAAACAACGTTTATAAATTCCATTTCTATTTATTTATAAAAACTTCTTTTTTTATAAATCCTTTTATTAACATATTTCAGTTTATAACTCAATTATAAACTAAATGTTTATATTATAAGTTAAATACTTATAAAACGATTATTTTATAAAATCGTGCTTTAAACTTCATAATTATAAATCTTATAACTTATAAGATTCATTTATTTAACCAAATCTATTCTTCAATTAACTTCACAAATTTATAAATCTTACTATTTATAAATTTCATTTATAACTTCACAGTTTATAATTCTATAAATTTCATTCATTTATGAAATTCATTTTCACTACATTCAAACACTTATAAAAACTCGTTTTATAATGTCTATATTTCAATTTATAAATATCCATTTATAAATCTCTTAATATAAATCAGTTTATATTATTATTCTAAAACGTCTTTAAATTCCTTTATAATTTCATCATTTCGATTTATAAAAATAATCAAATTTTATAAATCCTATATTTAAACTTTTATCATATATTCAAAAATCCAATCTAAATTATTTTATAAAATCATTAGTTCATATTTCTCAAAAATCGACTTTTAACTATATTTCACAAAAACTATAATTTTTATAACTTTAAAAATTGTAACGTTATTTATTTATAATGGATCAATTCCAAAAATATAGTGTATTTTCAAAATCACTTTTAAAATGATTTTAAAATCCCAAAATCTGGGTCCAATGATGCTACACACCAAATAGTCAATCACGACTACAACGATCCATCATATATCGTATATGATAATCAATCAAATATCAAAATATCTGAAATCAAATAAAAACTATTGAGGAATCCAGTTGGATCCCTCCAACCTGTTTTCCTGCATCCAAAAATATTAGCACAATACCAATTTCGCTCCAGTACGAAATTATCGCGGTATATGTTCTTAATAAATATTATCCGCTTAATAACGGCGTAATAGGGTCTCATCCGCTAAAAAATACGGGAAATCAATCAACTGCAATATATACATATGCCAATATATATCTATTGATATTATATATAATACCAATTTCACTGTTTATGAAATATTCGCGGTATATGTTTTTATTAAATAACATCCGCTTACTAACGGCGTATAATGTCTATTTTAACAATCAATAGATATTAATCAACATTTAAACATGCATTCAAATATTTTAAATCTAACTATTTAAAATAAAAATCAAAACCTATTCGATTGAGTGAGAAGTTCTCACCTTGGTTTTAATTTCCGTTTTAGCTTTTATTTCGAATAAAATTAAACGCGCGTTTAATTTTACCCAAAATTCTCACTAGCTCCAAACGACTCCAAACCAACTCCATCGCGTAGTGCTCGTCCATACGATTCCAACGCTTCTTGTTTCGCGCAGTTTCGACCTCGTATGTAAAAGATATGAATTTTACAAGATTGTACATGATTTTATATAACTATATACAACAAAACCTTTATATTTTTAACCTACATCAAACATTAGCCATAGGATCCCTCATCACTCCATCATCACCGCACATTCCATCTTCTTCCCATCTCGTTCCATGTAACATCCCGAAATTTTTGAAATTTAAAATTTGATAAATTGTTTGAACTTCGGGATCTAACTAGTAAAATTTAATCTAAATATTTTAATTGTTGATATTAATATTACACATTAATATAGAATTAAATAAAAAAAGAGATATGGATAGATGATCTTTTAATAGAATTTAGAATTTGTTAAAGTTATGATGAAATTATAAGATTTAAATCACATAACAAATAATTAAACATCTAAACAAATAATTAAATAAAAGATATAAACAAAGGATCAAACAAATGAACAAAAGAATAAATAAACAAATAAATGAACAAATGTACAAACCGGTAAAATATGTAAGCAAAAGAAGATAAAATAAAATAAAACAACTTTTCATATATTTAGCAAAATAACTAAAACAAGTTGCTATGAACAATAGAAAGACATAAGAGAACAAATAAAAAATAATAATAATATATATAATAATCTAACATTTAAGCAATGTAAACAAATAAACAAATGAAATAAGATAACAAAAGGGTATGAAGGATTATAAAACTGTAAAAAGTATATAAACTATACATATAAAAAAAAGAAATCAGAACATAACATGCTGCAAATAGGAAAAAGAAGAAAACTTGAACATTCCTTTTTCATACCTTCATTAAATGCTATCACCTTTAGCAAAGAAGCATAACTGCATTAAATACAAGCAACATACTTCATTTAATGATTTTACTGCCTAGCAGATCTAAAAGCATGGTTAGTTTTTTTTTTATACTTCAACTTGTACTTGCTTTGTGAACTCAGCTTATCCTTTCACCTGCACACCATCCTTCTTATAAAAATACACACATCCATATTTATTTTCATCCCGTTCAAAACAAAGATAATAAACAAAAGAAAACATCATATTTCATAAATTCAAAAAAAAAAACATTCAGGTGATCAAAACAGGAAATAAAAAGAAGTTGAAAGCCAAATCAGAGAAGAAGAATCAAACTGCAGTTAAAAAGAAACAAAAGTATTCTCTGTTTCTATATTATTCAGGTGAGTAAAATAATCTTTAAAAGCTTAAATCTATTTAAACAGTCTAAATTTCATTTATGAGCTGTTTATATATATGCTTCAGTTATAAAGAGGATTTTGTATGCTCTGTATTTCATTTCTCTGTAACTATCAAAGCACTTGATCGTTATTCAAAGAATTAGATTCATTTACATTGAAACATTGTTAGGTAATAAAAATCTTAAACCAAAATATGTTGTGTAAACTTAAAACACAGTTTTAAAATTTTATTTTAAGTTTGAAGTGAAACTTTTTGGCTGTGCAACCTAAAATCTTACAGTAAATCAAAATAGTGATAAATTCAAGTGGGATTAATCATTGATTTGATTGTATAATTCGAGTAAGTATACAAAAATGGGATTTTTAAACTAAATATGATGATTTTTACTTTGGTATCTTAGGAGCAGTTTGTATTTTAGCAAATGTTGCTTTTAAGTCAATTCCTATAAATCAAAAGACTTTTGAATGTTGAGATTTCGCGTGGAGCTAATGTTATACTTAATAATGTTAGGAAAAATATTTAAAAATTTAATTATTGCGAGAATTTTGAGTGCGAGATTGAAATAGGGTTTAGGAACCCATGTCTGTTCATGTTGAAATAATCGGTCGCGATGGGTTTTGGGTGCATCGAGTTGAATGGGGTACTGGGGATAGTAGCGTCAGGTGGAGGCGAAGCTTCAGATACAATTTCATGGCCTCCGATGGCCAGAGGTGGAAGGAAGATGCGTTTTTCTGGTGGGCTGTTTTGGTGCAGTTTTGGGTAGCGATGCTCGATCGCGATTTCGTCATCTTTTCACCACGCTGGTTGCTCATAGGGTTCAGGTGGAGGATCATTGACTTGGGGGTGGCTGGAGATCTGACCGGAGGTGGGGAATTCGACAGTGCACGTGCACAGTTGATCGTGTGCACGTCTTACTGTTTTGGGTTGGGTTTTTGAAGGCGTGCCTGGGAGAAGAGGGACCATCTGGATTTCGAACCACTGTTGTACTTAAGCTTGCTTTCCTGTTGAATAATATTTAAGTTTAAACTCACTTAAGAAAAGTTACATGTATAGGAGAAGGAAGCGTGGGGGGGAGGAAATTTGATTTCCTGAAGTATTTCAGGTTTTTACTCAAGTGGGTGACTCGAAGCTCAGATCGGGGAAATAGGGCAGGGACTCGAAGGGGAAGTCGAGAGATTTCAGGGGTTTATCGCGTCAAAATTTGGACTTAACAAAATTTACAAAAATTTTAATCACTCGGGTAGTTTTGGGAAGGAACTCGAAGCAGGCAGAGATTGAACTCGGGCGCGACTCGGGGAAGACTCGGGTCGACCACCTGAAACAGCATATTCAGTTGAAGCTCGTCGAAAACTTAAGTTTAAACGATGTTTATAAGCATTGTTATAAAATGAAGATCGTTTGTAAATGGAATGTGAAGTTTATAAATTAATGATTAAATAATTTATGATTTAAAATTACTTTTTAAATAATAAATAAATAAAAGCAATAAAAATCAAAGTTGTAAATTTAAAAATCATTAAGTTGATAATTTAAATTGATTGATTCAAAATTGATAATTACATTAAAATAATTTATTAAGGAATAATAAATTAATATATTCAATTGAGATCTAATTGAATTGTAGTTTAAAATGATAATTAAAGTGAATAATTGTCATTTATCAATGATTTTGAAAAGGAATTTAAGAATGATTTACAAACTTGTAATTTAATTGATTTATAAACAATTAAATGTTTAAATAAATTTGTAAGTAAGAATTTGTAAATTTTGAAACAATAAATTGAGAAATCAAAATGTAATTTATTTATCCAAATTCTTATCATTAAATTTAATTAATTTAGTGGCACATGTATTTAAATCACATTGGAAAGTAATTAACTATTGTTGTTAATTTACAGTGATATCTCTGTTCTGTTTGTAATTCTGTAGGATGCAAATTGCCATGTGATGCACTGTGATTATGATTTGTTCTGTATAGATGTGAAAACCCTGTTGTCCGTGAAACGGCATTTAAACTTCGATGCGACAGGGAATTGGATTTCAGTTTGTTATCCGAAACCCACATCGAACCTGTGAATTATTATGAATGACATCCACATTGTTTTTAAATTAACGCTCACTATTCGGTTTAACCGGGAGACGACCTTTGTGTCGTATAACCCATTCCGAATAGTGATACGTCGAATTGGATAGCATTTGAAGACCGGTGTTGAAGACCGGATATTTGCGAGAGCGATAGGATGACCTGTCGATTGACTCTGCACCGAGTTGCTCCGGTATAGAGTTCTCCATATGTGATGGTGAATCCGATCAGGATTGTGAATATCCGGATTGCAAGGACTTCTTTGTAAGTGCCTTCGGTTCTGTTCGAGCCCGGAACAGACTTGTATGGATAGTATGTCTGACATTACAAGTTGAGATATAAAGCAGATTTCATTCAAATATATTTCTGTTGGTGGCGGAGAATTTATTCTTTAAGCTTAACACCCTTCTCTGAGACGTACGAGCTCAGAGGTTATATAGTTGAAGTTATCAGCGATATATTCCCAATTTGGTAATGTGACATGCTGAGTGTTGCTGAAATGATCATTGTGTTGATTTTTGGGATAGGATCGTTATTTGATCGTCTATCTTAGTGATCATTGTGTTGATCATTTGTTGACCCAAAGCACGGCTTTTGTATAAAGTGTGTTTTTGTGGACGTGACTTCGTCGGACCTCACACCCCGAAATGGTCAAAACAGGAAAGATGCAGCAAGGTTATTGGGGGTAGCACCCCTTAGGGTATGTACATTTCCTTCTGGATAGAAGTGGTATCATGGTATGGAGCCCAGATACTTAACTTATGTTGATATCGCAGATATATATATATGATTTTGTGATTTGTTGCTGGGGCCCCGGTTAAAGGTTGGTTACAACCGGGAGATGGCATACTCGTGTCAGTAGTTACCCAGTTAGGGGTAACCCGGCCTTGTGTTGGTAGAGATCCGGTTTGGTTCTCGGGGACGTCCTTCCAGAGGCGTTCTCAGTGGCAATGGGAAGTTCCTTGGCCTGACCATTTGTTGGAAATCCAAAGAAACAATACGAGACTTGTACGGTATTAGTTGTAGAACCTGCCATTTAATATGGTAGCTATAGTAAGCATACTATAATGGTACCTATGCTGGCTAAGATTAATATTCTATTTTCGAAATGATTTACTTCACTATGCACTAGTAATAATATCAAAGAATTCTTTTCTCGTATCAAGCATATTTAACTGTCATAAGAAGAAATCTCCTCCAATTCTGCGTTTGCATTGTGTGTGTGGCGGGAGGTCTTATGGTAGTTCCATTTTTAAAAGCATTCCGAAAATTCTTTTATAAATCTTGTTTTATTTAAATGCAACTGTTTTTGTTTACTCATACCAGTCCCATGACTGATCCGGAGTTTATTGTTTTCTTTCCTAAACTCTGGGTGCCCATTATTTCCACACGGGCAGCCTAGTAACAGGTTTAGGTTATTTTGGAGTAGCAGTATTTTGGAGCTCTTATCTTGGATATATCTTAGGAGCTATTGGAGACTTCAGGTGTTTAGCTCTTGGGAGTTCGTTAGCATCTCTCTCATTGAGAACTTTTGGATATATGTTCACTGTTATATTATCATGATGTTGTATTTGGAGATTGTGGTGTATGTACTATGTACTCTGTTATAGTATGGATATTATGTTGATGTTGTAACAGTGATGTTATTTATGATATTGATTCTGTTCCGCTGTTTTATATTCATCTAATTGTTGTTATAAGCTCCGGCGATGCGAATTTGATGTCGTTTATTGGACATCGAGTTTGGGTCGTCACAAAGTGGTATCAGAGCTGTTGGTTGAGTAAGAACTTTAGCTACGGAGTATAACACATTAGATGGCTCATTAGAGATAGGGTGAAGTATACCCTAGAATGAGTATAATCAAAATTGAAACTTTAAAATTTTCTTAGTCTGTTATTTTTACTGCTGATATTCCTTAAGATATTTCGTCTGCATATCTAAATCAATTTTCTTACTAATCTCAGATAGTGAAAATGAGTGGACGCAGAGGAAGAGTGAGGGGTCAAGGCAATGCTGCAGTACCAAATCAAATTCCCGCAGCCGCAGAAGCAGTAATAGAAATTCAGCAGCAGCCGGACTTGGCTGAATTATATAAGAAGTTTGAGAAGCTTGGTGGAAAACCATTTATTGGCAAAGAGTCAATTATTGACGCTCAAGCTTGGGTAAGATCGTGTGAAAAGATTTTTAAAGGACTAAAATTGCAGGATGAGCAGAAAAGACTTATAGCTTCTTGGCAACTCCAAGGAGAAGCTTCAGCTTGGTGGGAAACCATCATTGTAGATGAACCCGAGGAAGAATTTACTTGGGATCGTTTCAAAGAAGTGTTTGAGAAACGTTACATGCCATCGGCGGGAGTTTCTAGAATGTATCAGGAATTTCTGGATTTGAAACAAGGAAGTTTGTCGTTTGAAGAATATTTGAATAAATTCAGTGAACTATCTCGGTTTGGTCCGGAATTGCTAAATACACCTCTGAAGAAAAACGAAAGGTTTATCCGAGGAATGAACCAGAAATATCATGGAAGAATGACGGGTCATGTTAAAGAATCTTTCTCAGATTTAGTAGATATGGGTTACAGGTACGCTACTCTTGATATACAGGAAGCGACTATGGAGAAAGGTAATTCAGGTAGTCAGAATTATAAAAAGCGTAAATTCGGAGGCAAGAAACCTTGGCAAGGCAATGAGAAGAAGAGGAATATTCAGGGAAGCGCAGCAAAAAATGTCACTTGTTACAACTGCAAAGAGAAAGGCCACTATTCAAGTCACTGTACAAAACCGAAGAGACCAGCTAGAGAATGTTACAATTGTCATAAACCGGGACATTTAGTTAAAGATTGCCCAGTGATGAGGCCAGCGCAGGTAGCAAAAGTCTATGCAATAAAGGAGGACCCCTCATCTTCAAAAGCTGACAAAGGGAAAAGTGTTTTGGAAGGTAACCTTACTATTAATAATAGAACTGTTAGAGCTTTATTTGATACGGGAGCTTCACATAGCTTTATTTCCCAACAAACCGTAAATGAACTAGGACTTGAAACTAAATTTGCTGACGATCTTATTTGCGTGAAAAATCCGGTCGGAGGTCCCGCAAATCTTAGTTCATATTGTAAGAGAGTTCCTATTTCATATGCTAGCTATAAATTTCCTATCAACCTGTATGTCCTCGAATTTGATGAATTTGAAATCTTACTCGGTATGAACTGGTTAACGAGATACGATGTTATATTGGAATGTAGTAATCGAACAGTTTTAATCAAAACAAGCCTTGGAAATTTTATTGAAATCTCTTGTGAGAATCCAAGTCCAAGGAGTGACAGATTGATATATACTTTGGGAAATCTTGAACCCACTTTGCAGTCTATACCTGTTGTTCGGGATTTTTCTGACGTATTTGAAGAAGTGAAATCTTTACCTCCTCATCGAGAAATAGAATTCCGAATCGATCTTGTACCTAATACTCGTCCTGTTGTTCACGCAAGTCGCAGGATGGCACCTAGGGAAAAGATTGAATTGGTTCATCAAACTAATGAGCTACTAGCAAAAGGATTAATTCGACCCAGTGTTTCTGAATGGGGCTCAGCCGTCGTATTTGTTGCCAAATCAGACGGATCCTTGAGATTGTGTGTAGATTACCGCGATCTAAATAAACAGACTCTCAAGAATAAATTTCCACTACCAAGGATTGATGATTTATTTGATCAGTTGCACGGCGCTCGTTTCTTTTCAAAAATGGATCTAGCCCAAGGATTCCATCAATTACGAATCGCCGAAGATTGTGTACATCTGACCGCTTTCAGAGGTCCTAATATGTTCTATGAATGGTTAGTTATGCCTTTCGGGCTAACCAATGCTCCAGCATACTTCGTAGATCTGATGACTCGTGTGTTTCGGGAAGTTTTAAATAAATTTGTGCTTGTATTCATTGATGACATCTTAATTTTCTCCAAAACTAAAGATGAGCATGCCGAGCATCTTAGAATTGTCTTGGAAATTTTGAGGAGAAATGTTCTGTATGCAAAATTTTCCAAATGTCACTTCTGGGTCAATGAAGTCAAATTCCTTGGCCATATTGTTAATGAAGAAGGAATTTCAGTAGATCCTAGCAAAATTTCCGCTATTCTTGATTGGAAACAACCCACTACTCCAAAAGAAGTTCGAAGCTTTTTGGGTTTAGCAGGCTATTACCGGAAATTCGTTCAAGATTTTTCTAAGTTGGCTAGCCCATTGACTAAGCTAACAATGAAAAATGTAGAATTTGATTGGACTCCGAAATGTGAGGAAGCTTTTCAAGAGTTGAAAAAAAGATTGACCACTGCTCCTGTTCTCACTATTGTTAACGGGAACCAAGGCTTATCTGTCTATACTGATGCAAGTGGTGAAGGGGTAGGTGCAGTATTAATGCAAAATGGAAAGGTAGTTGCCTACGCAGGTAGACAATTACGTCCGCATGAGAAGAACTACCCAACGCACGATTTGGAACTTTTGGCTGTTGTTTTCGCTTTGAAAATATGGCGACACTATCTTCTGGGTAAGAATCTTTTCAGCTTTCTAAATAATTTGTGAAATTAACTAAAGAAATATACCTAATAAACTCTCTTTGTTTTAGGTGAAAAATTCGAATTATTCACCGATCATAAAAACTTGAAATATCTTTTCTCCCAGAAGGATCTGAATCTGCGACAACAACGTTGGTTGGAATTTCTGGCATCTTATGACTTGGATATTCTGTATACACCCGGAAAGGCCAATGTAGTTGCAGACGCTTTGAGCAGAAGTTATGCTGTTCTTGCTTATCTGGTTATCACTCCTACTCTTCTTGAAAAAATTGCCAGTAAACAAAAGAGGACCAGTTTCTTCAGGAAATATATGGGAGGATTCGTCGAGGTGAAGATTCCAGTTTTGCAATTAATGATAAGGGGGTCATAAGTTTGAAAGGCAGGATTTGTGTCCCTGACATTCCAGAATTGAAACGTGAAGTATTGAATGAATGCCACAAATCCAAATTTAACATCCATCCAGGAGTCAACAAAATGTATCGTGATGTTAAAAGAACATTCTGGTGGAAAACGATAAAGAGAGACATATCTATTTATGTAAGCCGTTGTGCTACTTGTCAGCAAATCAAGAGCGACCAAAGGAAAGTGGCTGGTTTACTTCAACCTTTGGAAGTACCGAAATGGAAGTGGGATCAAGTATCGATGGATTTCATCGACGGATTGCCACGAACCAAGAAAGGCAATGAAGCGATTTGGGTTATTGTGGATCGTCTAACCAAGAATGCCCATTTCATTCCAGTTAAATCTACTCGGACTGCAGCAAGCTTGGCAGGTATTTATATAAAGGAAATTGTTCGCCTCCATGGTATTCCCAGTAGTATAGTGAGTGATCATGACCCGATATTCACTAGTAGATTTTGGGAAGCGTTTCAGGATGCATTGGGAACGAAATTAAATTTCAGTACTGCTTACCATCCGCAATCTGATGGACAGACTGAAAGAGTTAACCGAGTTTTAGAAGACCTACTGCGTGCTTGTGTGCATGATTTTGGTGGTACTTGGGAGGACCATTTGCATCTGGTTGAATTCTCATATAATAACAGCTATCAGGCCAGTATAGAAATGGCTCCTTTCGAAGCTTTATATGGTCGTCCGTGTCGATCACCTACATGTTGGATCGAATCAGGTGATAGACTTGTTCTTGGACCGGATATGATAAAAGAAGCCACTGAGAAGGTAGAATTTATTCGAAAGAAGTTATTAACTGCCCAAAGCCGTCAGAAGAGCTATTATGACCGTCGAAGGAGAAATTTGGAATTTCAAGTTGGAGATTCTGTATTTCTGAAAGTATCTCCGATGCGAGGAGTGCTGAGATTCGGGAAAACTGGAAAGTTAGCACCGCGTTATATTGGTCCTTTTCCTATTCTGGAAAGGATTGGTTCTCTAGCATATAGAGTGCAGTTACCCAACTGGTTATCTGGCGTACATGATGTGTTCCATATTTCTAATCTTCGGAAATATGTGCACGATCCAGATAATATTATTGAAGAAGCTGCTCAGCAGGATCTTGAAATCACTCCCAACTTGGCAGTTAGAAGGGAACCGATAAAGATTGTAGATCGTGATGAGAAGCGATTGAGGAACAAAATTGTGAAATTGGTCAAAGTTAAATGGAGTGGCGATCCAAAGGACTGTACTTGGGAGACTGAAGAGAATATGAAGAAATCGTATCCCAAATGCAGAATTGACATCTCGACTTAGATCTGTAAGTCATTTCCTTATTTCTGAATTTGTATATTATTTGTTTACGTTCTCTCTCTTTCAATTTCGAGGACGAAATTTTCTTAAGGAGGGGATATTGTAACATCCCGAAATTTTTGAAATTTAAAATTTGATAAATTGTTTGAACTTCGGGATCTAACTAGTAAAATTTAATCTAAATATTTTAATTGTTGATATTAATATTACACATTAATATAGAATTAAATAAAAAAAGAGATATGGATAGATGATCTTTTAATAGAATTTAGAATTTGTTAAAGTTATGATGAAATTATAAGATTTAAATCACATAACAAATAATTAAACATCTAAACAAATAATTAAATAAAAGATATAAACAAAGGATCAAACAAATGAACAAAAGAATAAATAAACAAATAAATGAACAAATGTACAAACCAGTAAAATATGTAAGCAAAAGAAGATAAAATAAAATAAAACAACTTTTCATATATTTAGCAAAATAACTAAAACAAGTTGCTATGAACAATAGAAAGACATAAGAGAACAAATAAAAAATAATAATAATATATATAATAATCTAACATTTAAGCAATGTAAACAAATAAACAAATGAAATAAGATAACAAAAGGGTATGAAGGATTATAAAACTGTAAAAAGTATATAAACTATACATATAAAAAAAAGAAATCAGAACATAACATGCTGCAAATAGGAAAAAGAAGAAAACTTAAACATTCCTTTTTCATACCTTCATTAAATGCTATCACCTTTAGCAAAGAAGCATAACTGCATTAAATACAAGCAACATACTTCATTTAATGATTTTACTGCCTAGCAGATCTAAAAGCATGGTTATTTTTTTTTTTATACTTCAACTTGTACTTGCTTTGTGAACTCAGCTTATCCTTTCACCTGCACACCATCCTTCTTATAAAAATACACACATCCATATTTATTTTCATCCCGTTCAAAACAAAGATAATAAACAAAAGAAAACATCATATTTCATAAATTCAAAAAAAAAAACATTCAGGTGATCAAAACAGGAAATAAAAAGAAGTTGAAAGCCAAATCAGAGAAGAAGAATCAAACTGCAGTTAAAAAGAAACAAAAGTATTCTCTGTTTCTATATTATTCAGGTGAGTAAAATAATCTTTAAAAGCTTAAATCTATTTAAACAGTCTAAATTTCATTTATGAGCTGTTTATATATATGCTTCAGTTATAAAGAGGATTTTGTATGCTCTGTATTTCATTTCTCTGTAACTATCAAAGCACTTGATCGTTATTCAAAGAATTAGATTCATTTACATTGAAACATTGTTAGGTAATAAAAATCTTAAACCAAAATATGTTGTGTAAACTTAAAACACAGTTTTAAAATTTTATTTTAAGTTTGAAGTGAAACTTTTTGGCTGTGCAACCTAAAATCTTACAGTAAATCAAAATAGTGATAAATTCAAGTGGGATTAATCATTGATTTGATTGTATAATTCGAGTAAGTATACAAAAATGGGATTTTTAAACTAAATATGATGATTTTTACTTTGGTATCTTAGGAGCAGTTTGTATTTTAGCAAATGTTGCTTTTAAGTCAATTCCTATAAATCAAAAGACTTTTGAATGTTGAGATTTCGCGTGGAGCTAATGTTATACTTAATAATGTTAGGAAAAATATTTAAAAATTTAATTATTGCGAGAATTTTGAGTGCGAGATTGAAATAGGGTTTAGGAACCCATGTCTGTTCATGTTGAAATAATCGGTCGCGATGGGTTTTGGGTGCATCGAGTTGAATGGGGTACTGGGGATAGTAGCGTCAGGTGGAGGCGAAGCTTCAGATACAATTTCATGGCCTCCGATGGCCAGAGGTGGAAGGAAGATGCGTTTTTCTGGTGGGCTGTTTTGGTGCAGTTTTGGGTAGCGATGCTCGATCGCGATTTCGTCATCTTTTCACCACGCTGGTTGCTCATAGGGTTCAGGTGGAGGATCATTGACTTGGGGGTGGCTGGAGATCTGACCGGAGGTGGGGAATTCGACAGTGCACGTGCACAGTTGATCGTGTGCACGTCTTACTGTTTTGGGTTGGGTTTTTGAAGGCGTGCCTGGGAGAAGAGGGACCATCTGGATTTCGAACCACTGTTGTACTTAAGCTTGCTTTCCTGTTGAATAATATTTAAGTTTAAACTCACTTAAGAAAAGTTACATGTATAGGAGAAGGAAGCGTGGGGGGGAGGAAATTTGATTTCCTGAAGTATTTCAGGTTTTTACTCAAGTGGGTGACTCGAAGCTCAGATCGGGGAAATAGGGCAGGGACTCGAAGGGGAAGTCGAGAGATTTCAGGGGTTTATCGCGTCAAAATTTGGACTTAACAAAATTTACAAAAATTTTAATCACTCGGGTAGTTTTGGGAAGGAACTCGAAGCAGGCAGAGATTGAACTCGGGCGCGACTCGGGGAAGACTCGGGTCGACCACCTGAAACAGCATATTCAGTTGAAGCTCGTCGAAAACTTAAGTTTAAACGATGTTTATAAGCATTGTTATAAAATGAAGATCGTTTGTAAATGGAATGTGAAGTTTATAAATTAATGATTAAATAATTTATGATTTAAAATTACTTTTTAAATAATAAATAAATAAAAGCAATAAAAATCAAAGTTGTAAATTTAAAAATCATTAAGTTGATAATTTAAATTGATTGATTCGAAATTGATAATTACATTAAAATAATTTATTAAGGAATAATAAATTAATATATTCAATTGAGATCTAATTGAATTGTAGTTTAAAATGATAATTAAAGTGAATAATTGTCATTTATCAATGATTTTGAAAAGGAATTTAAGAATGATTTACAAACTTGTAATTTAATTGATTTATAAACAATTAAATGTTTAAATAAATTTGTAAGTAAGAATTTGTAAATTTTGAAACAATAAATTGAGAAATCAAAATGTAATTTATTTATCCAAATTCTTATCATTAAATTTAATTAATTTAGTGGCACATGTATTTAAATCACATTGGAAAGTAATTAACTATTGTTGTTAATTTACAGTGATATCTCTGTTCTGTTTGTAATTCTGTAGGATGCAAATTGTCATGTGATGCACTGTGATTATGATTTGTTCTGTATAGATGTGAAAACCCTGTTGTCCGTGAAACGGCATTTAAACTTCGATGCGACAGGGAATTGGATTTCAGTTTGTTATCCGAAACCCACATCGAACCTGTGAATTATTATGAATGACATCCACATTGTTTTTAAATTAACGCTCACTATTCGGTTTAACCGGGAGACGACCTTTGTGTCGTATAACCCATTCCGAATAGTGATACGTCGAATTGGATAGCATTTGAAGACCGGTGTTGAAGACCGGATATTTGCGAGAGCGATAGGATGACCTGTCGATTGACTCTGCACCGAGTTGCTCCGGTTTAGAGTTCTCCATATGTGATGGTGAATCCGATCAGGATTGTGAATATCCGGATTGCAAGGACTTCTTTGTAAGTGCCTTCGGTTCTGTTCGAGCCCGGAACAGACTTGTATGGATAGTATGTCTGACATTACAAGTTGAGATATAAAGCAGATTTCATTCAAATATATTTCTGTTGGTGGCGGAGAATTTATTCTTTAAGCTTAACACCCTTCTCTGAGACGTACGAGCTCAGAGGTTATATAGTTGAAGTTATCAGCGATATATTCCCAATTTGGTAATGTGACATGCTGAGTGTTGCTGAAATGATCATTGTGTTGATTTTTGGGATAGGATCGTTATTTGATCGTCTATCTTAGTGATCATTGTGTTGATCATTTGTTGACCCAAAGCACGGCTTTTGTATAAAGTGTGTTTTTGTGGACGTGACTTCGTCGGACCTCACACCCCGAAATGGTCAAAACAGGAAAGATGCAGCAAGGTTATTGGGGGTAGCACCCCTTAGGGTATGTACATTTCCTTCTGGATAGAAGTGGTATCATGGTATGGAGCCCAGATACTTAACTTATGTTGATATCGCAGATATATATATATGATTTTGTGATTTGTTGCTGGGGCCCCGGTTAAAGGTTGGTTACAACCGGGAGATGGCATACTCGTGTCAGTAGTTACCCAGTTAGGGGTAACCCGGCCTTGTGTTGGTAGAGATCCGGTTTGGTTCTCGGGGACGTCCTTCCAGAGGCGTTCTCAGTGGCAATGGGAAGTTCCTTGGCCTGACCATTTGTTGGAAATCCAAAGAAACAATACGAGACTTGTACGGTATTAGTTGTAGAACCTGCCATTTAATATGGTAGCTATAGTAAGCATACTATAATGGTACCTATGCTGGCTAAGATTAATATTCTATTTTCGAAATGATTTACTTCACTATGCACTAGTAATAATATCAAAGAATTCTTTTCTCGTATCAAGCATATTTAACTGTCATAAGAAGAAATCTCCTCCAATTCTGCGTTTGCATTGTGTGTGTGGCGGGAGGTCTTATGGTAGTTCCATTTTTAAAAGCATTCCGAAAATTCTTTTATAAATCTTGTTTTATTTAAATGCAACTGTTTTTGTTTACTCATACCAGTCCCATGACTGATCCGGAGTTTATTGTTTTCTTTCCTAAACTCTGGGTGCCCATTATTTCCACACGGGCAGCCTAGTAACAGGTTTAGGTTATTTTGGAGTAGCAGTATTTTGGAGCTCTTATCTTGGATATATCTTAGGAGCTATTGGAGACTTCAGGTGTTTAGCTCTTGGGAGTTCGTTAGCATCTCTCTCATTGAGAACTTTTGGATATATGTTCACTGTTATATTATCATGATGTTGTATTTGGAGATTGTGGTGTATGTACTATGTACTCTGTTATAGTATGGATATTATGTTGATGTTGTAACAGTGATGTTATTTATGATATTGATTCTGTTCCGCTGTTTTATATTCATCTAATTGTTGTTATAAGCTCCGGCGATGCGAATTTGATGTCGTTTATTGGACATCGAGTTTGGGTCGTCACATTCCATCTTCAGGAAATAGGCCGTCACCACCCAAACCCATAACAACAAACTAGGGTTTCGATTTCAAGCTTCATCACTCGATTAAAACTCGATCGGGGAACTCCATTGCGTAGCCCCTCCTCTCCACTACACTCGGCCCCAAGGACCCCAAGCTCGGCCCCCCCTCTCTCATAGAAAAACGTGCACAGGTCATGGAGGACGCGGCCTCCTATCCCCCTCCACGTCGCATGAAAACCCATCATCACCTTATAGAATCGAAGATCTCATCTTGCTCTTCGATTTTGCTGTTGATCACTTCGGCTAAAACTTCACGGATTTGAAGAGATTGAGGAAAGAAAATTAACAAATTCTGGCCTTAGATTGAAATGGTGGCGGCTGCAAATATGGCTAGGGTTTTGAATTTTTTTTTTTTTTATTTGTGTGTGTGGTGTATTTATAGAAAACCAAGAGTAAACACTATTCATCCCGGGAATTCCGAACTCCGATTTAGGCGCCGTAACTAGCGTACCTAGGGTTTATCCCGCGTTCCGGACACAATGGAACAGGTTTCGGAAGCTAATTCGGAAGTATGTGCGAGTTATGGCTGTAAACGCTCATTTTGAATTAAACCGATTTAAACCGATTTCTAGGCGTTTTAATTTGTACCGGACAAACGGTAAATCCAAACGACTTGAAATTTGAAACCTTACAATAATATCACATTACGGATCCGATGAAACTGGTTTCGTCGAATTCCGAGACTTTTTGAAAAATGGCTAATTTGGCTCGCCAAATTTAAATTAAAAATAAATCGATGCGTTTCGAGCTGCCACGATCAAACGATAGCTCCGATTGACACGAAAATTGAAATCCGGTAATAACTAACTATTACGGATCCAATGAAACTAGTTTCGTTCAATTCTGAGACTGTTCAAAAATTGGCTATTTTACAGTCGATTATTAAATATTAAAATATTCAATTTTCACAAATTAACTTTTAATTCGATTTTAAAAGTTCTAAAATATTTCTATAACTCCAGTATGATTAAATAAAATTTTCCAAATTATTTACAATCATTTTTAACTCAATTTTCAATTATTTTCATAATTTAACGTATTAAATTATCGATTTAATTATTCAATTAAATCCAAAAATTCAAAATAAAATTTATTTGACTTATAAATTCACTTATTAATATTTAAAATAAATTAAATATTCAAATTTAAATTATTAAAAATTCTGGGTCGTTACACTACAGTCACACCTTTTCTCGCTTTATAGATTACAAAGAAGTCTATAACTCTGAATAGCACTGATAATCTTGTAGAGATAGCGATAGATAATAAACTAGAAGTAATCGAGCATGATTCGATGTTGATTTCGGCAGAGTAATGAAAAGAATATGTATTAAGAAATGAGGAAGAAGAAGGGGAGTGAAAACCAAAAAAAGTAATTAAAAATTCGTTGAAACTGACCCATATTTATAGAAGAACAATAGCCATGACCATTCATGAAGAGTTATGGCGAATAGACACTTCTTTTGAAATTTGAATTTTCGAATCAAACTGTCACCATGTCGACATGGTACCCATAGGCATGTCGGCATCCCAAAGCATTTTATGATGTTTTGAATTTCTTTGAAAATAACATTTATCTTATATAAAAACTAATTTAAACGTTATAAATATACTTGACTATAGTTGAAATTCATAACTAAATATAAAGAATAACCTATATAGAATTTAACCATAATTTTATACTTAAATCTAAGTATAAATATATAAAAGTTAAATATATTATTAAAAAAGATAGTTTAAAATCAGGAGTAATTTGACTTTGAAAATGAAGATGTTTTTAGGCTAAAATTATTTAAAATCAGGATTGAGGGTTTTGAATCTTTTAAAAGGAAAGTTTTGAAAACATTTTGAAAACAGGATATAATTTTGAAAAATCATATTGAATAAAAGTTAGCGGATACAAAACAATGTTCCACTATATTTTTCGTAGGTTCCATCCTACTTAGGGTTCCATCCCTTTAATGGGCTCGAAGTGGATTCCATTCCACGAATAAATTGGATTTTAGGATGCCAGTGCTTTTCTACGAGTTTTAACAAAAATTCCTAATAATAATAAAAAATACTTATCTTTGAAATCTTGAACTCTTGATAGTCTCGTTACTCATGAGTCTTCTATCTTGATATTTTATCTTGATATCTTAAATCTCTATACTGTACAGTCTTCATTCTTAGTACCTGCATGGTTAAATCCTGCATATACATATATATCTAAACTTATAATGTTAGTATTTATATTTTATAATCTATTCTAAGGTTGTTGTCATCAAAACCATCATTTCATGGACTAACAATCTCCCCCTTTTTGATGATGACAGCCTTTGTTTATAAAATATTATTTCTATTCTAATAACTCCCTCTAAAACTAACAACTCCCCCTTAATCTATACCTAACTACCCTATTTTATATTTCTCCCCCTTTCTCATCAACAAAAACTTACTCCCCCTCATTCTTGGACTTCGGTACCTGCATTGATAAACTATACAATAGAATATATAGAGTAGGAAATAATTATACGTGATAACAAATTTAAAAATTATATACATTTCAATGTGTGTGTATATATATATATGTTTTACACACTAATCTTCAAATCAATAAGAAATCAATCCACACAAAGTATCAATCCAAATCAATTCAAACAAATCAAACAAAGTAAATAAAAAATCAAATGTTACGTGGGACTTCCACCCATCCTTCTTCTCCAAAGATTGGGCCTGCCTTAATAGCATCCCAATTATCATTGTCATTAGTGAGAGAGACAAAAGGATGTGCTTCGTTATCATCCTTGTGCAGAGAGGAGATCATCCATCGTATCGCATCGAAGTGCCTTTCTTATTCCTTTATCATCTGCATTTGACTTAATTCTAAATGACGCTGGTTTCGTAGAATAAATGAGAGAATATTCTTGAACGAATTAAGAGTTTCTTCAAGATTTTCAGATAAATTGTGAATAAGATTAGCCATACTTGAATTTGTGAAAGAAATGGAGGATATAAATGATAAGAAATAAATTTCAGTGAAGAATTCTGGAAGAAACAGGTATATATAGGTGTATAAATTCGTTTGAATTGAATAGACATGTGGTAGTTATTCAAATTTCAAATTCAAAATCAATTGCCATTTCTGACCAGTACATGTCGACATGGTCACATAGGGGATGTCGACATGGGTTAGTGAAATGTTATGACTAATTTGATTTTGTGAATAATTGTGTATATATATAATATACTAACATTTATTCTAGAGATAAGATAAGGTAGATAACAGAAAGGAAATTTCATTTCGTTGCATATTACGACAATACAATGATTAAGCACACAACAAACTACATGAACATTCGAAATAAAGCAAACCAAAACAAATACAACAAGATACGAAAAGATAAAACTAGTTAGAGGATGAAGATGATGAAGATAGTCTAAGTTTCTTGCTGACTTTTGAAAAGAACTTGTTCATCTTCGAAGAAATGTTATCCAACTTTTTACTAACGGATTGTTTTAGAATCCGTTGATTCTCCACAATTATCTTTTGGTTTTTGAGAAGGGTTTTGTTGGATCGATTGGAAGGATATTCAATGCTTTCCAAAGATATTTCACCTTCTTCTTCTTCAATTTCCATTTCATCCCCTTCTTCTTCTTCAACTTCCTCTTCTTCCATTTCCTCATGAGCCAAACGCTGTTCCTTTTCGGTAAGTGTCTCATAAGGTTGAAAAACAAATGGAATTTTCATAAGCGAAATGTTGGAATGATTGAAAACTTTTCTAGAAACAAATTCCTCGCCTTTGAAATCCCTCCAAAATAGTTAAAAAACCGAGTGAGATAAATTCCATGGTATAAAGTATTCTCACCCATTTTAAGATTTTTAGGACGAATTTCATCCAAAATAACTTGCGTCCAATTTATGTCATAGTTTCCGAAAATAGCAAAAGGAGCTTTGCAAACTTTTGAAGTAGGATTGTTTAAATTTCCCGATCTTGGGGTCAAAGTATGTTGCAAAAGAAGACTAACAATTCTTGCTTCTGGTCGAAAATTTCTATTTTTAAAATCAAAATCATATCTCTTTCGAAAATGTGATGTAATGTCTCACGATCATGTTCATCGATTTTAAAGTTAGAAAGATTCGTTCCCGAACTCTTGCAATTGAGAATGGTACCCAAAAGATCACAATTCAAAACAATTTGAGTGCCTTTGGCACTACTTGTAACGAACCAGAAATTTTTTTAATTAAAATTCATATATTTAATTGATTTTAAATATTAATAAGTGAAATTTATAAGTCGAATAATTTGTATTTCGAATAATTGGATTTAATTGGATAATTAAATCGATAATTTAATAGTTGAAAATACAGAAATAATTGAAAATTGGGTTTAATATGATTGAAAATGATTTGTAAAATTTTATTTAATCATATTGAAGTTATAAAGATGTTATAGAACTTTTAAAATTGAATTAAAAGTTTATTTGTGAAAATTGAATATTTTAATATTTAATTATCAACTGAAAAATAGCCAATGTTCGAACAGTCTCAGAATTGGACGAAACTTGTTCCATTGGATCCGTAATAGTTTGTTATTATCGGATTTCAATTTTCGTAGCAATCGGAGTTTTCGTTTGACCGTGGCAGCTCGAATCGCATCGAAATTGTTTCAATATTAATTTGGCGAGTTAAAATAGCCATTTTTCAAACAGTCTCGGATTTCGACGAAACTGGTTTCATCGGATCCGTAATGTGATATTATTGTATGGTTTCAAATTTCATGTCAATCGGATTTACCGTTTGTCCGAGGCAAGCCAAAACGCCTAGAAATTAGTTTAAATCGGTTTAATTTAAAATTGATCGTTTATTGCCATAACTCGCACAGATAATCGAATTAGCCTCCGAAACACATTCCATTGTGTTTGGAACGCGGGGTAAACCTTAGGAACGCCAGTCACCGCGCGAGATTTGGAGTTCGGAAAATCCGGGATGATTAGTGTTCGTTGAATTTCTATAAAAACACCTCTATTCTCTCATTTGCAAACAAAGGCCAAAACCCTAGGGTTTCTGGTTGTAGCCGCCACTAACAAAAACAAAGGCCAGAAATTAGTTTCACTCTTCCCTCAAAATCTTCCAATCCGTAACCAATCGTCAAAATCGTTCAACTGCAAAAATGAAGAGGACGATGGGAGCTTCGAATCTATACGGCGAAGATGGGTTTTCGTCGACCAGAGGGGACGATAGGTGGCCGCGTTCGACAGCAGTTCATGCACGCGTTTTGAGGTGCAGAGGAGGCCGAGATTTCCCATGTTCTGGCTGAGTGTAGCTTGCTAGAAGGCCTTCAATATGGCACTCTCTGATCAACGTCTAGTGGCTCGAGTAGGTGGTGATATTTCAAGATAAAGGGCAGCTCATGGGTTTGGTACGTGCGTGCAAAAACTGGGGAGAAGAAGATGATGTATGCGGCCGAGATCTGAGGGTTGTAATGGACGGTCCAGATGGAGTTTAGGTGAAAATAAATAAAGAAAATGTAAATTAAATTGTAATTAAAATCATGTGATGCTTAAAATGTTGTAACTTGTTCATACGAGGTCGGAATTCGACGAAACTTTTTGCGTTGGGTTTGTATGGACGAACACTACGCAATGGAGCTGGGTTGGAGTTGTTTGGAGCTAGTTTTAATTTTGGGTAAAATTAAACGCGTGTTTAATTTTATTCGAAATAAAACGCTGATACGGAATTGAAATCAAGGTGGGAACTTCTCACTCAATCGAATTAGTTTCGATTTTAATTTTAAATAGTTAGATTTAAAATTGTTCATTGTATGCCTAAATGATAAATAATTATCTGTTGATTGTTGAAATAGACATTATGCGCCGTTAGTAAGCGGATGTTATTTATTAAAAACATATACCGCGATAATTCCAATTTATATGGAATTGGTATTATATATGTACTTGGAGTTGATTTTCCGCATTATATAGCGGATGAGACCCTATTGCGCCGCCTATTAAGCGGATAATATTTTTATAAATCCCATGTACCGCGATATTTCGTCTTGAAGCAAAATTGGTATTGTGCTAACATCTTTGGATGCAGGAAACAGGTTGGAGGGATCCAACTAGATTCCTCAAATATTTGAATTGGTTTCAATGTTGTGTGTTGATCTATTTATAATCTGCGTGATTATCTTTGTGATTAACATTTTTAAAGGCTAAATTTTAGCCGAATATATTTTGGTATCGTTAGATGCCGAAATTAAATAAAATTTGATTTTTGAAAACTTAAGTCGAGAATTCAGAATAAAATTTAATTTTGGAATTTATTCATTTTAAATGAATAAACATTATAATTTTTATTATTATAAAAATAATACTTTTGGAAAATAATACTTAATTATGATTTTGGAGTTATATAAGCTTTAATAACGATTTGTAAATTATTAAAAGGATTGCTTTATTTAAATTGGGATTTTTGAATTATTATAAATAATTTATCTAAAATATTTATAAAATTGATGTTTATAAATAAAAAATATTGGAATTATAAAACAAGTTTTTTATAATCGTTAAAATGGAATGTAAATGGATTTTATAAGTGAATGAAATCTATATATTTATAAATTGTGGAATTATAAAATGAATAGATTTGATAAAATAAAAGATTTATGAGTAATTAACTTCTAAATTGGATTTTTGCGTGTAAATGGAACATGGATAGAATTTGTTAATAAAGTGATTTTAAAAGTTGAAGTTGCCATAAAATATAAATGGAATTTATAAACGTTGTTTTATAAATCCGAAAACGACTTAGTTTGATAAGTTAATTATTATAGCTTATTAAAGGAAACATATCCACGATTTTGGTTAGTGGATAATCCTTTAAATAAAATATGTAGAAATGTTGAATTTGGATAAGGAAATATATCCACGATTTTGGACAGTGGATAATCCTTTAAATAAAATATGTAGAAATGTTGAATTTGGATAAGGAAATATATTCACGATTTGGGACGGTGAATAATATATTAAAGAAATATTTTGGAAAAGTGATATTTTAAATAGAATTAAAACGATTCAAAAACATTTTAAATTGTGTTAAGTATCAAAATCATAGATTTCATCATTTGTTGTTGAAATAGACGTTTTCGAGAAATAGAAGGAAATAGTGGACTATTACACTATTGTTATAGTAAATGATTTCCTAAAGGAAATGTTTTATATATAGTATTGGGATTTATATGTCTATTTAAGCTCGAATCCCTATAGCAGTGATTTTGGGTTGTCGTAACGATGTTTTACGTAACATTCGTCTTGACCCAAATAAATGTGTTTAAGAGAATGATTTCTCAAAGAATGAAATATATACTTGACTAGATTTAAGTATATTGAATAATTTCAAAATATTGAAAATAAATAGATTGGTGAATTACTTATTATTAAATAAGTATGGAAATGTTTTTCCAATATGAGGTGAATGTTTTGAGATTTTTATCCTTTAAAGATAAATTGAAAATGAATATTAAAAATCGATTTAAAAATCGAATATTCATAGATATTTTGGAATTGTAAATTCACTATGGAATTTATAAAAGTAAGGGAAATTAGTTAAAAATAAACGTTGATTTATTTTGAAGTGTGGAAATTAATTTACGGATTTGGAACGTAAATTTAATAAATCGGTAAGGATTTATTTAATTGGCTTAAATGAACCATTTCGAAATGAAAGTTGTAAGGGCATAAATTTATTTGAAATTGTTTTTCAAATGGTTGAAGTGTAGGATATATATCTTATAAAGATATTTTTGAAAATAAATAATTTGAGAAATTATTTGAAATCGGGTGATGTTGTGAATACTGGTTGATAGTTAAATAACCGACTATCAATATTGACCTTTAAATAGGTATTTGTTGTCAATTGGTTGAAATTGAATGCTACACTTATTTTTAAAATAAGCGCTCATTATTCGGGTTAGCCGGGAAAGGACTTTGGAGTCGTATAACCCATTCCGAATAACGATACGTCGTAATGGATAGCATTTGAAGACTGGTGTTGAAGACCGGGTATTTGTGAAAATGATAGGATGACCTATCGATTGTCTCTGCACCGTTAGCTACGATATGGAGATTTCCTTTGTGATGGGAAATTCGATCAGGATTGTGAATACCCGGATTACAAGGGCTTCTTTTGAAGTGCCTTCGGTTCTGTTCAAACCCGGAACAGACTTGTTTGGTTACGTGTCTGACATTACATTTTGAGATATAAAGCAGATTTCTTTCAAATATATTTCCGTTGGTGGCGGAGAATTTATTCTCTTGGCTTAACACCCTTAGAGGTTATGTAGTGAAGGTTATCAGCAATATACTCCCAATTTGGTAATGTGGCATGCTGAGTGTTGTTGTGTGATGATTATTTATTGATCATTTGTTGATCAAAGCGTGGCTTTGTGCCTAGCTTTGTGGACGAGACTTCGTCAGACCTCACTCCCCGAAAATGGTCAAAACATGAATATGCGGCAAGGTTATGAGGGTTGCGCCCTTTAGGTATGTCATTTCCTTCTGGAAAGGGAGGTATCATGGTATGGAGCCCAGATACTTGCTCATGTTGACACACTATATTTATTACTATGTGATGTTGGTTATCGAATGCTCGGATAAAGGTCCGAAGGGACCGGGGGATGGCATAGTCGTGAAGTAGTTACCTGGTGACAAAGGTTACCCAGCCTTGTGTTGGCAGAGAGCTGATTAAGTTCTCGGGACGTCCCGCCAGAGGCGATCCCATGTGGCAGTAGGAAGTTCCTTAGCCTGACCATTTGTTGGAAATCCAAAGAAACAATACGATCCTTGTACGGTTTTAGTTGTATAACCTGCCATGGAATGTGGCGGTAACCTGCTATTGAACATGGTAGCTATAGTAAGCATAAGTGCGAAATGTCTATGCTGGCTAAGATTTATATCTTTACTTTCGAAATGTTTTTCTACACTATGCACTAGTAATAATATCAAATGTTTCTTTTTAATGCGTATCAAGCATCTTTGACTATCATAAGAAGAAATCTCCTCCAATTCTACGTTTGCATTGTGTGTGTGGCGGGAGGTCTTATGGTAGTCTCATTTTCCAAAAGCATTGCGAATTGACTTTAAAATTATCCTGTTCTTTGTTTTAAAAAGTTAAATAACTATTTTAGTTCTCACACCAGTCCCATGACTGACTCAGAGTTTATTGTTTTCCTTCCTAAACTCTGGGTGCCCACCAATTTCCACACGAGCAGTCAAGAGTCAGGTATATCCGGATATTCTAGAATTCAGGAGTTGCTGGAGGCAAGCTGGATGGCATAGCATATTATCTATTGTATATAGTATTTCTTTTCCGCTGTTTATTGTTGTTTGTTGATGTACACTCTGATGATGTAATGAAACTTGATGTGATGTAATGTAATAACTGATATAGTTCTTTGTTAAAGATTATTCATTTATCTACTATATGTTGTTCCGCTGCGACTATGAGATTCTGATATTGTTTCTGTTCTGTTTTCTTATTTCTTCTACCTTTTTCTTCTACCTCTTCTTCTTTAACCCAAACAATTCGGTTTTCCGGCATTCGATTATGCAGCATTTGATTTAGTGGACGTATTGATGCCTACCTTTGAGCGACGAAAAATCGCAACGTTACAGCTGGTATCAGAGCATATGGTTAAGCGACAACCATGGCTCTGTTGGGTATTACTCATTAGAGATAGAGTCAGTAGCACTCTAGAATGAGTGTGAGTGTAATAATAGATATGAGCGCGTATTTGTTAGTGAATATAAAATTATTTTATATTATGATGATTGGTTTGTTGAGTGGTATATAGATTCTGGTCGGTATAGTCCGTACAACTCTATCGATAGGGTTCTCTAAACACTTGTACAGAACAAATTCGACATGATATTGTTTTAAATTAGGTAAATGAAATAATTTTACCTTGATTATATTTTATAAATAAAGGAATGATTTTTCATAATTATTAAAGTGTATATGAATTGATTGTTTGGTTGTTGAATAAGTTAAATAAAAACAACAGCTGTAAAAGAATGAATTGTATGAGCAAATGAATTATAAGTATGGAATTTTAATTAAAATGATTTAAATGTAACGTTTGCGATTTTTCGTTGACGAAAATCGACATCAATATGTCCACTGTATCAACTGCCGAGCAATCGAAAGACGAAAAACCGTACCGTTTGGGTTTTAGAAAAAGAAAAAGTAGAAGAAGATAGAAAAAGATAGAACAGAACAGAAGAAACAACAGAACAACATCAAAATCTCACAATTCGCAGCGGAACAACATATAATAAATAAATGAATAATCTTTAAAACAAAGAACTATATCAGTTATTACATTACATTACATTTCATTACATCATCAGAGTGTACAACAACAAACAACATCAACAGCGGAAAAGAAATACTATATACTAGTAATACGCCATGCCATCCAGCTTGCCTCCAGCAACTCCTGAATTCTAGAATATCCTGATAACCTAACTCTTGACTTCCCGTGTGGAAATTGGTGGGCACCCAGAGTTTAGGAAGGAAAACATTAAACTCCGAGTCAGTCATGGGACTGGTGTGAGAACTAAAATAGTTATTTAACTTTTTAAAACAAAGAACAGGATAATTTTAAAGTCAATTCGCAATGCTTTTGGAAAATGAGACTACCATAAGACCTCCCACCACACACACAATGCAAACGTTGAATTGGAGGAGATTTCTTCTTATGATAGTCAAAGATGCTTGATACGCATTAAAAAGAAACATTTGATATTATTACTAATGCATAGTGTAGGAAAAATCATTTCGAAAATAAAGATATAAATCTTAGCCAGCATAGACATTTTGCACTTATGCCTACTATAGCTACCATGTTCAATAGCAGGTTACCGCCACATTCCATGGCAGGTTATACAACTAAAACCGTATAAGATCATATTGTTTCTTTGGATTTCCAACAAATGGTCAGGCCAAGGAACTTCCCATTGCCACATGGAAATGCCTCTGGAATGACGTCCCGAGAACCAAACCGGATCTCTGCCAACACAAGGTCGGGTTACCCCTAACAGGGTAACTACTGACACGAACATGTCATCCCCTGATCGCAACCGATCTATCCGAGGATCCCGATTTCCAACAACCACAAAATTTGCAGCAACAACATAGGTTAAATATCTGGGCTCCATACCATGATACCACCTTTATCCAGAAGGATTGACATACACTAAAGGGGTGCTAGCCCCAAATAATCTTGCTGCATCCTTCCTGTTTTGACCATTTCCGAGGTGTGAGGTCCGACGAAGTCTCGTCCACAAAGCCACGCTTTATACAAAAGCCGTCCTTTAGGTCAACAAATGATCATAGAAATGATCACAAAGATAAATGATCAAATAAATGATCCTATCACAAATGATCAAACAATGATCATTTCACAGCAACACTCAGTATGCCACACTACCAAATTGGGAGTATATCACTAATAACCTTCAACTATATAACCTCTAAGCTCGTACGTCCCAGAGAAGGGTGTTAAGCTAAGAGAATAAATTCTCCGCCACCAACAGAAATATATTTGAAAGAAATCAGCTTTATATCTCAATTTGTAATGTCAGACATACAATCCATACAAGTCCGTTCTGGGCTCGAACAGAACCGAAGGCACTTCCAAAGAAGTCCTTGCAATCCGGATATTCACTAATCACGACCGGACTTCCCGTCACTAAGGGTGATAAAACCTCTATATTGGAGATCAGCCGATGTAGAGTAACTCGACAGTAATCCTTCCGTTTTCACAAATATCTGGTCTTCAACACCGATCATCAAATGCAATCCATAACGACGTATCACATATTCGGAATGGGTTATACGACCCTAAGGTCATTTCCCGGCTAACTCGAATAGTGAGCGCTTATTCAAAAATAAGTGTGGCATTCAAATTCAAACAAATCACAACAAATACCTATTTAAAGGTAAATATTGATAGTCGGATTATTTAACAATCAATAGGCATGCTTAACATCAACAAATTCCAAATAATTTCACAAATTATTTACTTTCCAAAATATCTTTACAAAATGTATATATATTTCCCACACTTCAACATTTGAAAACTAATTTTCAAATCACTTTTCACCTTTACCACTTTTGAAAACAAATTTCAATCAATTTCCTTACGCGAAATACTTTCAATCCAACATGGTTCATTTAAACCAATTAAATAAATCCTTAACGATTTACTTTATATTTACGTTCCAAATCCGCAAATTAATTCCCAAACTTCAAAAATAAATCAACGTTTATTTTTAAGCAAATTCCCCTTTTCATTTATAAATTCCATAGTGAATTTACATTTCCAAAATATCTATGAATATACGATTTTCTAATCGACTTCTAATATTCATTTTCAATTTATATTTAAAAGATAAAATCCCAAAACATTCACTTCATATTGGAAAACATTTCCATACTTATTTAATAATAAGTACATCACAAATCTATTTATTTTCAACATTTGAAAATATTCGATATACTTAAACCAAAATTTAGTATATATTTCATTCCTGAAGGAAATCATTCACTTAACACATTTATTTGGGCTAATCGAATGTTGCGTAAAACATCGTTACTACGCCCAAAATCACTAGTATAGGGATTCGAAATTTAGATAGATATATAAATCCCGATACTATATAAAACATTTCCTTTCGGAAATCATTTACTATAACAACAGTGTTATAGTCCACCATTTCCTTCTTTCTCGAGAACGTCTATTTCAACAATAAATGTTGAAATCTATGGTTTCGATTCATAATACATTTTAAAACATCTTTAAAATAATTAACTTCATTCTATAATATTCATTTTGCCAAACATGACCATTTTATTCAATAATGTATTCACTGTCCAAAATCATGAATATATTTCCTTTAATAAACTTCCATATTCAATTTATCAAATTCAATCGATCTCGAATTTATAAACAATGTTTATAAATTCCATTTCTATTTATATGCTTCGATTTATAAATCCCGTTATTAACAAATTCCATTTATATCTTATTTAAATGCCAAAATCCGATTTATAAGATAATTACTTATAAATCTTCTATTTTACAAAATCTATTCATTTTATAACTTCACAATTTATAAATCTATAAATTCTCATTCACTTATGAATCCATTATGCTTCATTTTAACACTTATAAAAAACTTCGTTTTATAATTCCAATATTTTTAATTTATATATATCCATTTTATAAATCTTTTATAAAAATTGTTTGTAATAGTCCAAAAATTCCAATTTAAACCATTTCATAAATTTATTAACTATTTATTTCAAAAATCACTTTTCACTTACATTTCATAAAAACCATACTTTTATAACATTAAAATTTTAACGTTTATTTATTTTTAACAATTCAAAATTTAATAAAACGTATACTTTCGAAAATCACTTTAAAATTCCTTTTAAAACCAAAATCATTATTTTAAAACTTCAAAAATGGATCCGATGATGCAGCAGCACCAAATAGTCAATCACGACATCCAAATATCATATATCGATATGATAATCAACAAATATCACAATATCTGTAAATAAATCAACACAGATGAGGAATCCAGTTGGATCCCTCCAACCTGTTTTCCTGCATCCACAAACATTAGCACAATACCAATTCCGCTCCAGTACGGAATTATCGCGGTATATGGGATTTATAAAAATTATCCGCTTAATAGACGGTGCAATAGGGTCTCATCCGCTATAAAATGCAGGAAATCAACAACTGCAATATATACATATGCCAATATATATATATATTGCTATTATATATAATACCAATTTCACTGTTTATGAAATATTCGCGGTATATGTTTTTAATAAATAACCTCCGCTTACTAACGGCACATAATGTCTATTTTAACAATCAATAGATAACAATCATCTTTCAAACATGCAATCAACAATTTTAAATCTAGCTATTCAAAATTAAAATCGAAACCAATTCGATTGAGTGAGAAGTTCTCACCTTGATTTCAATTCCGTTTCGGCGTTTATTTTGAATGGGCGTTTAATTTTACTCGAAATTTTCACTGACTCCAATCAACTTCAATCCTACTCCATTGCGTAGTGCTCGTTAATACGATTCCAACGCAACTGGTTTCGCGCGTTTTCGACCTCGTATGAAAAAGATATGATTTTTCAAAGTTTCACGAATTTTTAACTATATAAATTTACAATTAATTTTATAATTTTCAACCTAAGCTCAATCCTGGCCATACGATCCCATCTCCTTGCATCATGACCCTTCCTTCCTTCTTCCCTAACGCGCACGACACTCTCCAGTAACATCACGCAACCCATACGCACGAACTAGAAACCCTAACCTACGCACCAAATTCCATCACGTTTTGCTTGATCAAGAACCTCCATCTTGTAGACCTCCACGCAAGCTCCCCACGCCAGCAACCGTGACGAGCTCGGCCTCCCACAACACCCTCAATTTGCGCGCGAACGTGGGTACTTCACGGCCAGATTCTGGCAACCACGATGCTCCAATGACGATCTTGACCGTTGGATAGGTTCGCCTCGTCGTCCTCTACGACTTCCCAGTTGGAAGTTTCTGGTGAAAGGGGATGGATTAGGAGATAATCGAGGGGGAAGCTCGCGCGTTTCTGGCCTTTGGTTTTAGGGGTGGCGGCCGGCATTGATTAAAACCCTAGCTAATTTTTATTTTATTTTATGGTAAAGGGGGGCTATTTATAGAAAATTGTTAAACACTATTCGTTTTGGATTTTTCAAACTCCGATTTACGCGCGGTGACCAGAGTTTCTAGGGTTTACCCTGCGTTCCGGACACAATGGAACAGGTTTCGGAAGCTAATTCGGTCATCTGTGCGAGTTATGGCAATAAACGTTCAATTTAAAATTAAACCGATTAAACGATTTCCTAGGCGTTTTAGCTTGCACCGGACAAACGGTAAATCCGATTGACATGAAATTTGAAACCTTACAATAATATCACATTACGGATCCGATGAAACTGGTTTCGTCGAAATTCGAGACTTTTTGAAAAATGACTATTTTAACTCATCAAATTAATATTAAAACAATTTCGATGCGTTTCGAGCTGCCACGATCAAACGGTAACTCCAATTGCTACGAAAATTGAAATCCGGTAATAACAAACTATTACGGATCCAATGGAACTAGTTTCGTCCAATTCTGAGACTGTTCGAAAATTGACTAATTTCACTAGTCGATTAAATATTAAAATATTCAATTTTCACAAATAAACTCTTAATTCGATTTTAGAAGTTCTATAACATCATTCTAACTCCAATATGATATAATAAAATTTCCCAAATCATTTTCAATCATATTTAACCCAATTTTCAATTATTTCTATATTCTCACTATCCAAATTATCGATTTAATTATTAATTAAATCCAATTAATCGAAATAAAATTTATTCGACTTATAAATTTCACTTATTAATATTTAAAATAAATTAAATATTCAAATTTTAATTAATAAAAATTCTGGGTCGTTACATACTTCCCCCCTTAAAAGAATTTCGTCCTCGAAATTACCAAGTAAGAAAAGTTACAAAATTCATTAACTTTCCAAAATCCATAGTTAAACTTCTTATAATACTTTACTAAGTTTTGAAATCATACTTAGTTATCTTTTCAAAACCAAACTATATCGTTTAACTTCCAATTCAAAAACCAAAGTTATAGCTTTTCACAAAAAATTTCAATTTTCTCAAAAAAAATTCTAACGCCTTAAATTTTCGGAAAAATTCGTCATAGTCTCCTTTGCGCGGCTCGATCCGAAAAAAAATGATAGTATATATATCACAAATATACATCTCATCAAGTGATGAGGTATCCCGCAGGGAAAAAAGTGTAAAAGTACGGTATGTAATCCGAGATATGTACCTTATTTTTTTTTATTAGCGAGCAAATACGGCTAATATAGAGCGAAAGCGAGCTCCAAATGCAAAGCAACGCAATTCGCACCTACTAAACACTCAACAACAACATGAGAATCATGCATACATGAAAGTAATACGAATATACAACATATAGCAACATCTTTATATGCCAATATAGCAATGCATTCAATAGCAATAAATGCAACTACCAAATCAATATAAATTTACTTCTCATTAACATTTAATGAATTGGTTTTCCAATTAATTCACATCTGATTCATTAAAATTGGAAATTTACTAACATTCATTCATATTCAATTTTAATTAGTTTGCATTCACTAATTAAATCCAATTCACATTCAATTCTATTCAAATTTATTTACTTTCAATTTGAATTCAATTATATAGCTTTCAATTTTGCTAATTCAATTTCATTAAGACTTAATAAATTTATATACAATCAGTCAACAATCAATATAATAACCAATGTATATTCAACACAACCAAATTTGTTCACTTTACATTCAATTTGGTTCAACACTTTTAATTCCAATTGGATCATATTAAATTGACTTCCATTCAATTTATTCAACTTCCAATAACATTAGTTTTTAATGAATTATCACTTATATACTCATTATTTCATATCAATTGTTTACATTTAATTGATTAACATTCAATCCATTTATCAATTCAATTGCTAATTCCTTTAACAATTTAAAGTTGAATTTCATTTATATAACTCAAGTTCACATTCTTAATGACTTCATTTCATTAATTCACTTATTAATTTACTTTGACCCCAAAATCAACTTTATTCAACATTACTTAAGTTATATTTGATTCCAAACACCTTTTGTTTAATTTACCTTAAGTTTTCACTTATAAATCCAATTCAAATTCCAATCCTATTTAACTTTTTACCAAAGCTAAATTTATTAACTCCTATCATAAGTTCAAAACTTATTTCACTTATATTCATCATCTTATAAGTTATACAACTTATATTCAACAATTACTACTTGGATTTTATTGATTTACTTATACTTCCTTTAATTTAACTTCATCCTTTAAGTTAAATTTATTCTATCAAAATTCAAATTGTATAAGTTATCAACTCATTTATCATTCCCAAATTACTATGGTAGCAAATCTATCACATGGAGACTCGAAAATGATACTGATGATGCTGTAGTCATCACCCTTATTATTTCCCAGTAACAATAGTGAATTCAGTGCTTAATATTCTTTCAAAAATTTTCCTTTCATTTATAAATGACATTTATAAATCTTTTTCTTATAGAGTTTCACTTTATATATATACAAGATTATTTCACAATTGTAATCATATTAATTATAGTTCCATACTTATAATTCATTTGCTTATACAATTATTCTTTTACAATAAGTTTTATTTAACTTATTCAATAACCAAACAATCAACTTATATACACTTTAATAATTCCGAAAAATTATTCCTTTATATACATAATATAATCAAAGTAAAATTATTTCATTTACCCAATTTAAAACAATATCGTGTTAATTTGTTCTGTACAAGTGTTTAGAGATCCCTATCAACAACGTTAATTACTCGTGTTGACCAAAATCCATATACCACTCAACAAACCAATCATCACAATATAAAACAATTTATATTCACTAACAAATACGCGCTCGTATCTATTACTACACTCAAACTCATTCTAGAGTACTACTGACTCTATCTCTAATGAGTTATACCCAACAGAGCCATGGTTGTCGCTTAACCATAAGCTCTGATACCAAATGTAACGTTTGCGATTTTACGTTGACGAAAATCGACATCAATACGTCCACTGTATCAACTGCCGAGCAATCGAAATCCGAAAAACCGTACCGTTAGGGTTTTAGAAAAAGAAAAAGTAGAAGAAGATAGAAAAAGATAGAACAGAACAGAAGAAATAACAGAACAACATCAGAATCTCACAATTCGCAGCGGAAACAACATATAATAAATAAATGAATAATCTTTAAAACAAAGAACTATATCAGTTATTACATTACATTACATTTCACTACATCATCAGAGTGTACAACAACAAACAACATCAACAGAGGAAAAGAAATACTATATATTAGTAATACTCCATGCCATCCAGCTTGCCTCCAGCAACTCTTGAATTCTAGAATATCCTAATAACCTAACTCTTGACTGCCCGTATGGAAATTGGTGGGCACCCAGAGTTTAGGAAGGAAAACAATAAACTCCGAGTCAGTCATGTGACTGGTGTGAGAACTCAAAACAGTTTATTTATCTTTAAAATCAAAATAGAAGAATATTTTTAATTCAATTCGCAATGCTTTTAAAAATGAGACTACCATAAGGCCTCCCGCACACACACACAATGCAAACGCAGAATCGGTGGAGATTTCTCCTTATGATAGTCAAAGATGCTTGATACGCATTAAAAAGAAACATTTGATATTATTATTAATGCATAGTGTAGGAAAAATCATTTCGAAAATAAAGATATAAATCTTAGCCAGCATAGACATTTCACACTTATGCCTACTATAGCTACCATGTTCAATAGTAGGTTACCGCCACATTCCATGGCAGGTTATACAACTAAAATCGTACAAGATCGTATTGTTTCTTTGGATTTCCAACAAATGGTCAGGCCAAGGAACTTCCCATTGCCATATGGAAACGCCTCTGGAATGACGTCCCGAGAACCAAAATGGATCTCTGCCAACACAAGGCCGGGTTACCCCTAACTGGGTAACTACTGACATGAATATGTCATCCCCCGATCGTAACCGATCTATCCGAGGATCCTCGATTTCCAACAATCACAAAATTTGTAGCAACAACATAGGTTAAATATCTGGGCTCCATACCATGATACCACCTCTATCCAGAAGGAATGACATACACTAAAGGGGTGCTACCCCCTAATAACCTTGCTGCGTCCTTCCTGTTTTGACCATTTCCGGGGTGTGAGGTCCGACGAAGTCTCGTCCACAAAGCCACGCTTTATACAAAAGCCGTGCTTTAAGTCAACAAATGATCATAGAAATGATCATAAAGATAAATGATCAAATAAATGATCCTATCACAAATGATCAAACAATGATCATTTCACAGCAGTATGCCACACTACCAAATTGGGAGTATATCACTAATAACCTTCAACTATATAACCTCTAAGCTCGTACGTCTCAGAGAAGGGTGTTAAGCTAAGAGCATAAATTCTCCGCCACCAACAGAAATATATTTGAAAGAAATCAGCTTTATATCTCAATTTGTAATGTCAGACATACAATCTGTACAAGTCTGTTCCGGGCTCGAACAGAACCGAAGGCACTTCCAAAGAAGTCCTTGCAATCCGGATATTCACTAATCACGATAGGACTTCCCGTCACTAAGGGTGATAAAATCTTTATATCGGAGATCAGCCGATGTAGAGTAACTCGACGGTAATCCTTCCGTTTTCACAAATATCCGGTCTTCAACACCGGTCATCAAATGCAATCCATAACGACGTATCACATATTCAGAATGGGTTATATGACCCCAAGGTCCTTTCCCGGCTAACGCGAATAGTAAGCGCTTATTCAAAAATAAGTGTGGCATTCAAATTCAAACAAATCACAACAAATACCTATGTAAAGGTAAATATTGATAATCGGATTATTTAACTATCAATAGGCATGCTCAACATCACCAAATTCCAAATAATTTCACAAATTATTTACTTTCCAAAATATCTTTACAAGATATATATATATATATATATTTCCCACACTTCAACATTTGAAAAATAATTTTCAAATCACTTTTCACCTTTACCACTTTTGAAAACAAATTTCAATCAATTTCCTTATGCGAAATACTTTCAATCCAAAATGGTTCATTTAAACCAATTAAATAAATTCTTAACGATTTACTTTATATTTACGTTCCAAATCCGTAAATTAATTCCCATACTTCAAAAATAAATCAATGTTTATTTTTAAGCAAATTCCCCTTTTCATTTATAAATTCCATAGTGAATTTACATTTCCAAAATATCTATGAATATACGATTTTCTAATCGACTTCTAATATTCATTTTCAATTTATCTTTAAAAGATAAAATCCCAAAACATTCACTTCATATTGGAAAACATTTCCATACTTATTTAATAATAGGTACATCACAAATCTATTTATTTTCAACATTTGAAAATATTCAATATACTTAAATCCAAATTTAGTATATATTTCATTCCTTAAGGAAATCATTCACTTAACACATTTATTTGGGCTAAAATGAATGTTGCGTAAAACATCGTTACTACGACCCAAAATCACTAGTATCGGGATTCGAAATTTAGATAGATATATAAATCCCAATACTATATAAAACATTTCTTTTCGGAAATCATTTACTATAACAACAGTGTTATAGTCCACCATTTCCTTCTTTCTCGAAAACGTCTATTTCAACAATAAATGTTGAAATCTATGGTTTCGATTCATAGTACATTTTAAAACATCTTTAAAATAATTAACTTCATTCTATAATATTCATTTTGCCAAACATGACCATTTTATTCAATAATGTATTCACTGTCCAAAATCGTGAATATATTTCCTTTAATAAACTTCCATATTCAATTTATCAAATTCAATCCATCTCGAATTTATAAAAAATGTTTATAAATTCCATTTCTATTTATATGCTTCGATTTATAAATCTCATTATTAACAAATTCCATTTATATCTCATTTAAATGCCAAAATCCGATTTATAAGATAATTACTTATAAATCTTCTATTTTACAAAATCTATTCATTTTATAACTTCACAATTTATAAATCTATAAATTCTCATTCACTTATGAATCCATTATACTTCATTTTAACACTTATAAAAAACTTCGTTTTATAATTCCAATATTTTTAATTTATAAATATCCATTTTATAAATCTTTTATAAAAATTGTTTGTAATAGTCCAAAAATTCCAATTTAAACCACTTCATAAATTTATTAACTATTTATTTCAAAAATCACTTTTCACTTACATTTCATAAAAACCATACTTTTATAACAATAAAATTTTAACCTTATTTATTTTTAACAATTCAAAATTTAATAAAACGTATACTTTCGAAAATCACTATAAAATTCCTTTTAAAACCAAAATCATTATTTTAAAACTTCAAAAATGGATCCGATGATGCAGCAGCACCAAATAGTCAATCACGACATCCAAATATCATATATCGATATGATAATCAACAAATATCACAATATCTGCAAATAAATCAATACAGTTGAGGAATCCAGTTGAATCCCTCCAACCTGTTTCCCTACATCCACAAACATTAGCACAATACCAATTCCGCTCCAGTACGGAATTATCGCGGTATATGGGATTTATAAAATATTATCCGCTTAATAGATGGCGCAATAGGGTCTCATCCGCTATAAAATGTGGGAAATCAACAACTGCAATATATACATATGCCAATATATATATATATTGCTATTATATATAATACCAATTTCACTGTTTATAAAATATTCGCGGTATATGTTTTTAATAAATAACCTCTGCTTACTAACGGCGCATAATGTCTATTTTAACAATCAATAGATAACAATCATCTTTCAAACATGCAATCAACAATTTTAAATCTAACTATTCAAAATTAAAATCGAAACCAATTCGATTGAGTGAGAAGTTCTCACCTTGATTCCAATTCCGTTTCGGCGTTTATTTCGAATAAAATTAAACGAACGTTTAATTTTACTCGAAATTTTACTGACTCCAATCAACTCCAAACTAGCTCCATTGCGTAGTGCTCGTTAATACGATTCCAACGCAACTGGTTTCATGCGTTTTCGACCTCGTATGAAAAAGATATGATTTTTCAAAGTTTCACGAATTTTTAACTATATAAATTTACAATTAATTTTATAATTTTCAACCTAAGCTCAATCCTGACCATACGATCCCATCTCCTTGCATCATGACCCTTCCTTCCTTCTTCCCTAACGCGAACGATACTCTCCAGTAACATCACGCAACCCATACGCACGAACTTGAAACCCTAACCTATGCACCAAATTCCATCACGTTTAGCTTGATCAAGAACCTCCATCTCGTAGCCCTCCACGCAAGCTCCCCACGCCAGCAACCGTGACGAGCTCGGCCTCTCCCAACACCCTCAATTTGCGCGTGAACGTGGGTACTTCACGGCCAGATTCTGGCAACCACGATGCTCCGATGACGATCTTGACCGTTGGATAGGTTCGCCTCGTCGTCCTCTACGACTTCCCAGTTGGAAGTTTCTGGTGAAAGAGGATGGATTAGGAGATAATCGAGGAGGAAGCTCGCGCGTTTCTGGCCTTTGGTTTTAGGGGTGGCGGCCGGCATTGATTAAAACCCTAGCTAATTTTTTTTATTTTATGGTAAAGGGGGGCTATTTATAGAAAATTGTTGAACACTATTCATTTTGGATTTATCAAACTACGATTTACGCACGATGACCAGTGTTTCTCGGGTTTACCCCGCGTTCCGGACGCAATGGAACAGGTTTCGGAAGCTAATTCGGTCATCTGTGCGAGTTATGGCAATAAACGTTCAATTTAAAATTAAACCGATTAAACGATTTTCTAGGCATTTTAGCTTGCACCGGACAAACGGTAAATCCGATTGACATGAAATTTGAAACCTTATAATAATATCACATTACGGATCGGATGAAACTTGTTTCGTCAAAATCCGAGACTTTTTGAAAAATGACTATTTTAACTCGCCAAATTAATATTAAAACAATTTCGATGCGTTTCGAGCTGCCACGATCAAACGATAACTTCGATTGCTACAAAAATTAAAATCCGGTAATAAAAAATTATTACGGATCCAATGGAACTAGTTTCGTCCAATTCTGAGACTGTTCGAAAATTGACTAATTTCACTAGTCGATTAAATCTTAAAATATTCAATTTTCACAAATAAACTCTTAATTCGATTTCAAAAGTTCTATAACATCATTCTAACTCCAATATGATATAATAAAATTTCCCAAATCATTTTCAATCATATTTAACCCAATTTTCAATTATTTCTATATTTTCACTATCTAAATTATCGATTTAATAATTCAATTAAATCCAATTATTCGAAATAAAATTTATTGGGCTTATAAATTTCACTTACTAATATTTAAAGTAAATTAAATATTCAAATTTTAATTAATAAAAATTCTGGGTCGTTACATTACAATTGTGAAACAATCTTGTATAAGTAAAGAGAAAATAATGAAATTTTTTAAGGAAAGATTTATGAATGTAATTTATAAATAAAAGGAGATTTTTGAAAGAATTTAAAAGCACTGAATTCACTATTGTTGCTGGGAAATAATAAGGGTGATGACTGCAGCATCATCAATATCATTTTTGAGTTTCTGTGTGATGGATTTGCTACCATAGTAAATTGAAATTGAAGTTTTGCTGTGATAAACAAATTTGAAAATTTAAAAATCTAAGTTGAAATTGATGAATATAAGTGAAATGAATTGAACTTATAGTAAGAGATAATAAATTTAGCTTTGGATAAGTATATGGATTTGGAAGTTTAAATATATAAGTTGTAACTTAGAAAATGAGAAAATGTAAGTGAAGTTATAAAATGAAATATTTGATATGAAAATTTGACTTTGGTTAAAGTTAAATAGAATTTACTTTAGAATTGAAATCTGAATTGGATTTGGAAATTTATGTAAGTTAAACAAATGATGTTTAAAGGAAATATAACTTAAGTAAAATTGAATAAAGTTGATTTTGGTATCAAAGTAAAATAATAAAGTTAATTGAATGAATGTAAACTTGAGTTATATAATTGAAATTCAACCTTATATTGTTGAAGGAATTGGCAATTAAATTAATAAATGGATTGAATGTTAATCAATCGGATGTAAATAAGTCGATATGAAATAATGAATGAAGTGTTAATTCATTAAAAGCTAATGAAGTTAAGAAATTGAATAAGTTGAAGGAAAATCAATTAAATGTTAAACCAATTGAAATTAAAAGTATTGAACCAAATTGAATGTTGAAAGTAAATTTAATGAATTTGGTTATGTTGAATATACATTAGTTGTTATTTGTTTGTTAGTTGATTGTATATGAATTCATTAAGTGTTAATGCAATTAAATTAGTGAAATTGGAAGCTAAGTAATTGAATTCAAATTGAAAGTGAAGTAAATGAATTTAAATAGAATTGAATTTGATTTGATTTGGAAGTGAACTAAAATGAATGTAAATTAGTGAATGTATACTAATTGGAAACGAATAAATGAATATTTGTAAAGCCCAATGTAAACAAATCAAATGTGATTAAATTGAGAACCAATTCACTGAATGTTAATTAGAATATGAATGAATATTTATTTGGTTAGTTGGATGATAGTTGCTTGATGGTTGCATTTCATGATTGAATGCATTGCTATGTTGGCACATGTAGTTGTTATGTTACTATATGTTGTATATTGATATTATTTTCATATATACATGTTTCTCATGGTTTTTCGAGTGTTTAGTAGGTGCGGATTGCGCTTGCTTCGCATTTGGGGCTCGCTTCGCGCTATATTAGCCGTATATGCTCGCTAATAAAAATATAAGGTACATATCTCGGATTAAAAATCGTACTTCTACACTTTTTTCCCTACGGGATGCCTCATCACTTGATGATATGTATATTTGTGACATATATACTGTCATTTTTTTTCGGATCGAACCGTGCAAAGGAGACTCTGGCGAATTTTTCCGAAAATTTAAGGCGTTAGAATATTTTTGAGAAAATTGAAAATTTTGAAAACTAAGTTTGGATTTGGAAACTTAGTAAAGATTTTGTAAGAAGTTTAACTATGAATTTTGAGAAAGTTAAACACTTAAGAGATTTGAAAAATCTAAATTGAACGGTTTGTTTTAGAAAATTCATGGATTCTGTAACTTTATCTTACTTGGTAATTTGGAGGACGAAATTCTTTTAAGGGGGGAATTTTGTAGCGACCCAGAAATTTTGTTAATTAAAATTCATATATTTAATTGATTTTAAATATTAATAAGTGAAATTTATAAGTCAAATAATTTATATTTCGAATAATTGGATTTAATTGGATAATTAAATCGATAATTTAATAGTTGAAAATACAGAAATAATTGAAAATTGGGTTTAATTTGATTGAAAATGATTTGTAAAATTTTATTTAATCATATTGAAGTTATAGAGATGTTATAGAACTTTTAAAATTGAATTAAAAGTTTATTTGTCAAAATTGAATATTTTAATATTTAATTATCAACTGAAAAATAGCCAATGTTCGAACAGTCTCAGAATTGGACGAAACTTGTTCCATTGGATCCGTAATGGTTTGTTATTATCGGATTTCAATTTTCGTAGCAATCGGAGTTTTCATTTAACCGTGGCAGCTCGAAACGCATCGAAATTGTTTCAATACTAATTTGGCGAGTTAAAATAGCCATTTTTCAAACAGTCTTGGATTTTGACCAAACCAGTTTCAGCGGATCCGTAATGTGATATCATTGTATGGTTTTAAATTTCATGTCAATCGGATTTACCGTTGTCCGAGGCAAGCAAAAAGGCCTAGAAATTAGTTTAAATCGGTTTAATTTAAAATTGATCGTTTATTGTCATAACTCGCATAGATAATCGAATTAGCCTCCGAAACACGTTCCATTGTGTTCGGAACACAGGGTAAACCTTAGAAACACCAGTCACCGCGTGAGATTTGGAGTTCGGAAAATCCGGGATGAATAGTCTTCGTTGAATTTTCTATAAAAGCACCTCTATTCTCTCATTTGCAAACAAAGGCAAAAACCCTAGGGTTTCTGGTTGTAGCCGCCACTAACAAAAACAAAGGCCGGAAATTAGTTTCAATCTTCCCTCAAAATCTTCCAATCCGTAAGCAATCGTCAAAATCGTTCAACTGCAAAAATGAAGAGGACGATGGGAGCTTCGAATCTATACGGTGAAGATGGGTTTTCGTCAACCAGAGGGGACGATAGGTGGCCGCGTTCGGTAGCAGTTCGTGCACCCATTTCGAGGTGCAGAGGAGGGCGAGCTTTCCCATGTTCTGGCCGAGTGTAGCTTGCTTGAAGGCCTTCAATATGGCACTCTCTGATCGACGTCTGGTGGCTCGAGTAGATGGTGATATTTCAAGATAAAGGGCGGCTCATGGGATTGGTACGTGCGTGCAAAACCTGGGGAGAAGAAGATGATGTATGCGGCTGAGATCTGAGGATTGTAATGGACGGTCCAGATGGAGTTTAGGTGAAAATAAATAAAGAAAATGTAAATTAAATTGTAATTTAAATCATGTGATGTTTAAAATGTTGTAACTTGTTCATACGAGGTCGGAATTCGACGAAACTTTTTGCGTTGGGTTCGTATGGACGAACACTACGCAATGGAGCTGGATTGGAGTTGTTTGGAGCTTGTTTGAATTTCGGGTAAAATTAAACGCGTGTTTAATTTTATTCGAAATAAAACGCTGAAACGGAATTGAAATCAAGGTGAGAACTTCTCACTCAATCGAATTAGTTTCGATTTTAATTTTAAATAGTTAGATTTAAAATTGTTGATTGTATGCCTGAATGATAAATTATTATCTGTTGATTGTTGAAATAGACATTATGCGCCGTTAGTAAGCGGATGTTATTTATTAAAAAAATATACCGCGATAATTCCAACTTATATGGAATTGGTATTATATATGTACTTGGAGTTGATTTCCCGCATTATATAGCAGATGAGATCCTATTGCGCAGCCTATTAAGCGGATAATAGTTTTATAAATCCCATGTACCGCGATATTTCGTCTTGAAGCGAAATTGGTATTGTGCTAACATCTTTGGATGCAGGAAACAGGTTGGAGGGATCCAACTGGATTCCTCAAACATTTGAATTGGTTTCAATGTTGTGTGTTGATCTAATTGTTGATCTATTTATAATCTGCGTGATTATCTTTTGTGATTGAGATTGTTAAAGGCTAAATTTTAGCCGAATATATTTTGGTATCGTTAGATGCCAGAATTAAATAAAATTGGATTTTTGAAAACTTAAGTTGAGAATTCAGAATAAAATTTAATTTTGGAATTTATTCATTTTAAATGAATAAACGTTATAATTTTTATTATTATAAAAATGATATTTTTGGAAAATAATACTTAAGTATGATTTTGGAGATATATAAGCTTTAATAACGATTTGTAAATTATTAAAAGGATTGGTTTATTTAAATTGGGATTTTTGAATTATTATAAATGATTTATCTAAAATATTTATAACATTGATATTTATAAATAAAAAATATAGGAATTATAAAACAAGTTTTTTATAAGCATTAAAATGGAATGTAAATGGATTTTATAAGTGAAAGTGAATGAAATCTATATATTTATAAATTGTGGAATTATAAAATGAATAGATTTTATAAAATAAAAGATTTATAAGCAATTAACTTCTAAATTGGATTTTTGCGTGTAAATGGAATATGAATAGAATTTGTTAATAAAGTTATTTTAAAAGTTGAAGTTGCCCTAAAATATAAATTAAATTTATAAACATTGTTTTATAAATCCGAAAACGACTTATTTTGATAAGTTAATTATTATAGCTTATTAAAGGAAATATATCAACGATTTTGGACAGTGGATAATCCTTTAAATAAAATATGTAGAAATGTTGAATTTGGATAAGGAAATATATCCACGATTTTGGACAGTTGATAATCCTTTAAATAAAATATGTAGAAATATTGAATTTGGATAAGGAAATATATTCACGATTTTGGACGGTGAATAGTATATTAAAGAAATATTTTGGAAAAGTGATATTTTAATAGAATTAAAACGATTCAAAAACGTTTTAAATTGTGTTAAGTATCGAAATCATAGATTTCAACATTTATTGTTGAAATAGACGTTTTCGAGAAATAGAAGGAAATGGTAGACTATAACATTGTTGTTATAGTAAATGATTTCCGAAAGGAAATGTTTTATATGTAGTATTGGGATTTATATATATATATATATTTAAGCTCGAATCCCTATACTAGTGATTTTGGGTTGTCGTAAAGATGCTTTACATAACATTCGTCTTGACTTATATAAATGTGTTTAAGAGAATGATTTCTTAAAGAATGAAATATATACTTGACTAGATTTAAGTATATTGAATATTTTCAAAATATTGAAAATAAATAGATTGGTTAATTACTTATTATTAAATAAGTATGGAAATCTTTTTCCAATATGAAGTGAATTTTTTGAGATTTTTATCCTTTAAAGATAAATTGAAAATGAATATTAAAAATCGATTTAAAAATGTATATTCATAGATATTTTGAAATTGTAAATTCACTATGGAATTTATAAAAGAAAGGGAAATTATTTAAAAATAAACGCTGATTTATTTTGAAGTGTGGAAATTAATTTACGGATTTGGAACATAAATTTAATAAATCAGTGAGGATATATTTAATTGGCTTAAATGAACCATTTCGAAATGAAAGTTGTAAGGGTGTAAATTTATTTGAAATTGGTTTTCAAATGGTTGAAGTGTAGGATATATATCTTATAAAGATATTTTTGAAAATAAATAATTTGGGAAATTATTTGAAATCGGTTGATGTTGTGAATGTTGATTGATAGTTAAATAACCGACTATCAATATTGACCTTTAAATAGGTATTTGTTGTGAATTGGTTGAAATTGAATGCTACACTTATTTTTAAAATAAGCGCTCATTATTCGGGTTAGCCGGGAAAGGACTTTGGAGTCGTATAACCTATTCCGAATAATGGTACGTCGTAATGGATAGCATTTGAAGACCGGTGTTGAAGACCAGGTATTTGTGAAAGCGATAGGATGACCTATCGATTGTCTCTGCACCGTTAGCTACGGTATGGAGATTTCCTTTGTGATGGGAAATTCGATCGGGATTGTGAATACCCAGATTGCAAGGGCTTCTTTTGAAGTGCCTTCGGTTCTTTTCGAAACCGGAGCAAACTTGTATGGTTACGTGTCTGACATACATTTTGAGATATAAAACAGATTTCTTTCAAATATATTTCTGTTGGTGGCGGAGAATTTATTCTCTTAGCTTAACACCCTTAGAGGTTATGTAGTTGAAGGTTATCGACGATATACTCCCAATTTGGTAATGTGGCATGCTGAATGTTGATGTGTGATGATTATTTATTGATCATTTGTTAATCAAAGCGTGGATTTGTGCCTAGCTTTGTGGACGAGACTTCGTCAGACCTCACTCCCCGGAAATGGTAAAAACAGGAATATGCTGCAAGGTTATGAGGGCTGCGCCCTTTAGGGTATGTAATTTCCTTTTGGAAAGGGTGGTATCATGGTATGGAGCCCAGATACTTACTCATGTTGACACACACTACAAAAACATGGCCTTTTAATAGCACTAATATATAGCGTTTCCACGTATCCTCCTTTCAATGTTATATAATGCAGGACTTCCTACGCTATGAAGTAGGTGTTCTTAACGCTATACGATAAAAAGACGGCAAACAATTTATTTTGCGCGGGATTAAAAAGTGCGTTTATTGCCCTTCTTTACGTCTAGCAGCAAACACCATCTCCAGCAAACCGTATCCTCTTTCACTTCGTCACCTTCAGAAAATAGCTATACTCCGTGAAATCACTAAACCGTAACACTCAGACCTAAATCCTAAATCGCGAAACCCAAAAAACCATCATTAATAGTCGATCACCGTAATCATTCTCTCACATAGTCGATCCTAATCCATAGACGTAGCCACCATGTCATCTGCCTAGAACCCTAAATCACTTTTGCAATGATCTGAAGGTAAATTCAATTTCCATCATTAATTTTTACTTATAGATGCATCTAATCCTTTTCCTGGCTTACTCTCCATGATGACCTAATTTATGATTCGTTTATATAAGGCTTACTAATCAATTGCTCTGTAGCGAAAATTTTGGCAAAATTTCTCATTTCATTCATATGCTTCAACCGCTCTGTCATAACAAACTATTGTTTTGTGTTTATATCGATCTGTTTTATGTCATTACGGTCATTACGATTGTGGCCCATGTCGTATTTTATATTATTTGAATTTGATTTGAAGTTATTGTTTCACTCTATTATATTGTGGGATATAAAGAATTTAATTAAAGCTCAAGTTTTCTTCTATTTATATGATAGTACAATGCATATTTTTGCATTTTAGGTATTTCGGTTGATTTGTCTAGTTATTATTTGTACTAGTGATTTTATATAAGTGGGTTTACAATTTAAGGCATATTTAGTTATTGTTTCTACAAGTGGGTTTATATTTGATAATATAAGTCAAACAGTTCTTATTTAGGAGGCAGAGAAGTGTGCACATTATTGATTGTGTAAGATTTTTTCTTTATCACTTGTTAATTATGATATATGAATGCAATTTGTGTTCATAAATATATATAGTTAGGCAATGCATTATTCCTTGTAGTCCTGTTGTGTAAATTTTTTATTTTTGTTTTATGTTTATCAAATGCCACCAAAAGAACAGTAGTATAAACTACCATGCTATTGATCTATTTCTTATTTGATATATGAAGTTGTCTAAAAATTATTAAGAATGGTATGATAACAACCTATTGAAAATTTGTATCAAACATTTGTCATCCGCATTAATTACGACATAGTGACATGAAGCATGGGGGTAAGAGTCTAAAAAACTATACATAAAGAAAATTTGTTTGAAATTTATTTGCTTAATTGCTAATATTGCCCATGTATCATATTTTACAATTATTTTTCAAAGCTATTCTAATACATATTATTAGTTATTTATTAGGTAAAGCTATTTTATGCATTTTTTAAATTTTGTTTTGCCACTTACTTTATCTGCATTTTCTTCCAGTTTCAGCTTGCTTGCAAACTTGTGTCTCAACTCATAAGTTAATAACTTGTTAATATATATTTAGTTTATATTTGTAGTTTTGTAGATTAATTGCTAAATTATTAAGGTTCATGAATTTTTATTGTGCAGTTGATCTAGACTTTGCAATTTCAGTATTAAGAGCATAAACATGTTTGGAAGTTGTTTGCCTCATGTGTTCCATTTTCGGTAGAAGTTGCACCTTTATCCTTTTAGATTTATATTATATAAGGGACCAAATATCTCATCTATAGTTTTACGTACCTGTATACCATCCACCATAGGATTCACTTGTTTTTCCTCATAAGAAGCCTTGAGCCTATTAAGTTTGAACTTATAGAAATGCATTAGGTCATTCTTCCACATAATAGTTGAACGTATCCATGTCAAGTGGGGGCACAGGCGCTACTCCCGGCCTTGAAAACTCAAAGGGTACCATAGCGGTTTCTTTCTTATACTCTTATTTTGAGAGTTAACTCAATATATGAAGCGAATATAGTGAATTTAGAGGTGCACAAACTCTTATTATATACATGTCATGGTGAAGTTTAGTGAAATGGATCCACACGTGGTGTATGCTTTTTGTGCTATTTGAATGATATTTGAGTTAATGATAATCACTTTTTTTGTCGTTGGTCAAAACTTGTGAAATGTTACAATACTACGACATGTACCAGCATCAATTTCATGTATGGACCACACATGCATTTGGTTTGTTAGATTAATTTCACTGTTTGATATAATGACAAGAAATTATGTTTTGTTTGTTCGCCCAAAGTTGGTCATATGGAAGTACATGAAATGTTTCAATTATACTAAAAGTTAGAGGTGTGATTTTGCTGAAAAATAAATTCATATATCTCCTGCTTTAGTATATTTCCATGTGACATTTTAAACAGATTAACATAGTCTAACAGCAATAATTGGGCACATATTCTGTTGTTGTAAACTCTTTTTTTGTTGAACTCAATTCATAGGCCATTAGAGCTAATACAACCTATTTCTTGTCTGAAGTGTATTCTTATATAAAACATCCTAAATATAAGACTTAATGCCAGTATTGACACAAAATGTGACCAATATTAAAGGTTTTCATTTCTACTTTATGAAGGAACATTGTCTTGCTGAGATAATATCCACTGCTTTGAGTTAATCGGTAAGTATTTTTTGTATCAGTAATACTACAAAAATAAGGGCTTTTAATAGCACTAATACATAGCGTTTCCGCATTTGCTCCTTTCAACGCTATCCAAATTATGGTTTCTAACGCTGAGATAAATTGGTATGTACGCTCAACGCTATTCGAAAACGCCAATTACTATTTTTTATAGCAGCTTTAAATTAGTATCTAAATTTGTTGTTTAAACAAGCCAAATCTTTAAATTAGTATCTCAAATTTTGCACTTTGAAAATGACGACATTAAAACTTCTCTAAGTAAAGAAAACAAACCTTACCTACACTGATACCGGTTGTCATGTTGTAATAACAAATATTTACAGCAAAATGAGTTAACACACAATCAAAGTGTTTGGGTGTTGTACAATAATTTGCATTAAATCAGTAATGTGACGATTTTCAGCTTAAAACACATACTTTTTATTCACATCACTAAACGATTCAGGCATCGGTTCACTCATGACTAATGCCCGTTTCATGCAATGTATTAATGATTGGTGACAATGTTGTATAAGTTGAAAAAATTATTGTTAATGGAGCAAGCCAAGTATCAGGAGAGGGGTAATGCATAGACATTACTCCGGTGCTACAAAATAGCGCCGTTGTAATGGCAAATTTTTTGGAAACAGTTTGGTGCTAATGTTGTATATTGTTCTGACATTGTTGTATATTTGTATCCATGCACCTTATAGTACTCAAGTTTTCCATATGAATTCTATTCTTTTTTGGGTTACATAGTTTCAGCAGGATGGTAACAATACATAAATACAGCCGGTAGATGTTTCATTTTGCTAATAAACTTCTACATGTCAGTTAGGCTTTAGTTGCCCTTTAACCTTAGATATTTAAATTAACTGATGTAGAGTTTTCCCGAAATTCACATTTTGTTTTTGCTCCAGAAAAACGTTGTTGCATCTAAGTATTTTGCCCATGTTTACTCGAGAGTACATAGGTTATGTTTGTATGCATTTTTTGTGATATTGACATGACATGCAATGATATATCCTGAAAATTTCACTAGATACTTTGTGAGATGGCAAATTCTCTCCCATTTAGGAAGACTAGGGTGACCAATATTGCGTTTACCTTTGCTGTTTAATTTTCAGTGAATGCACTTAAACTATTTCTGCATTCAACTAAATTGAATTATACGATTGTTCTAAACGCAAATATTTTTTCTAATTGTTATTTTGATTTTGCTTATTTTTTTCTTAAATTTAGTAATATGCCATGTTGGAAAAAAGAAAAAGAAAAAAGAAACTATGAGTGTATGCTACCTTTTTCACTTCAGCCTACTGTTTTTGATGTCTTATAAATGTTTATCATTTCAATTATATCTTCCCCTAGTTGCTTTATTTTCTGGATAAATAGATTACCCATTTATAAAATTTGAGATACAAATATGGAAAACTTGTGTATATATTGTTTGACATCATTAGTTGCATCTTCCAAAACATGAGTAACGATGCTATTGTTGTAGTAATTGTTGTTTTTGCTAGTGGAAGCAATTTTTGTTATATAAAGAATGAATGAATATGTGTCAAGAGAGATTTACTGATCGTAAATCTGATACTTTTTTCCATTTGAAAAGACAAGAAATGATGGATAAAGACTGGGTACGTCTAAACAGGTAATTATATGGTAGTTAAGTATAATATTGAATTTAAAACATATTTTAATACCTAAGGTTATTATTTGTTTTTTATTATTATTGTAGAACCACTAAAGAATACGAGCAAGCAGCTTGGAATTTTGTAAACGATGCAAAGCTAAAGCTGCAAAATGTGGAAAAAGTTTTATGCCCTTGTGTAGATTGCAGAAATCTTACCCGTCTTCATGGAGAAGTTATTGTTGAGCATTTGATTATAAGAGGAATGGATCCTAAGTACATGGACGGTGAGTGGTACAATCACGGCGAGCGAATAAATAAAAGCAAAAATACAAAGCCGGGTTATGCATATGATTTGCTTAAAGCCATTATCTATGAAGACAAAGATTTTATTAATCATACTTTCTTTCATGATGATAAAAGTGAAGATGATGCATAGAGACGAGAGGATGAATTACACAAAAATTTGGAAGATGCAGAGACCCCATTATATCCTGGTTGCAAGGATCAAACAAAGTTATCTGCTATCTTTGCCTTGTATAATCTTAAATGTGAGACTGGATTGTCTGATAATGGTTTCGATAAGCTTCTAAATGTGCAACAATTGTTGTTGCCAAAAAATAACGTACTTCCTAAGTCATTATATGAATTGAAGAAATTCCTTTAAAATATTTGACATGGGTTTCGAGAAGATTCATGCATGTGAGAACGACTGTTGTCTTTTTAGGAATGAATATAAAGATTTGAATAATTGTCCAAAATGTGGATTTTCGAGGTGGAAAGTAAATCAACGGACAAAGGAGATTATGCATGGCATTCCAGTTAAAGTGTTGCGTTATTTTCCAATAATTCGAGGTTTAGGAGAATGTTTAGATCCAAAAGGATGGCGGAAGATTTACGGTGGCATTTCAATAACAAAAGCACAGATGGAAAAATGCGACATCCGGTAGATTCTACAACATGGAATGTAGTGGATGAGAAATTCAAATCATTTTCAGCAGATCCACGCAATCTTAGGCTTGGCCTTGCAACAGATGGCTTCAATCCATTTTCTATGTTAAGTTCCAAATATAGTTGTTGGCCTGTAATGCTCGTGACATATAATCTTTCGCCTATGTTGTGCATGAAGAAAGATAATATTATGTTAACATTGTTAATTCCTGGTCCGAAGCAACCAGGAAACGACATTGATGTATGTTGGAGACCAAGAAATAATATGATATATGTTGGAGATGCCGTTGGTAATAAAGTTGCTTGGCCAAAATCAAAAGTAGTTGTCGAGAAAGCTAAAGTACCATCATTTGTTTCTAATAGTGGCAACGTAACATCTCATACGGTAATATGTTTAAACAAAATTATAGCAACTTGTTATCAAATTTATTAATATATATATATATATATATATTAAAACCATCACTTTCTTTTTTTTGTTTGATAGAGTGGAAGGCCAGCCCCCAAAAGCAAATGCAGGCTGATTGATGTTGGTGGAACAGCAACAATAGTTGCCGAAGGGGTTGTGGCTTCAACTGATCCAAATGAAATGGTCCATTTTGTTCAACTTGGAAGAGACGCCGTTAAAGTTTGGGTAGTGAATGCTACAGTTCCCGATGTAGTATTGTGGAGACCATCTTCTGATCTTGTCTGCATTGAAGATGTTGTGGGCTCTATAGTGGCATGGCCAACCTCAAAAGTTGTGATAGAATCAAGTTCTAGTAAGTATAATTTTTTCATACATACATACAAAATTTCAAAATATATTCATATTTGATTGTATGATTTAATTCTTGACATTGTACGGTTTTCTTTTATATAGGTAACCATTGTTAAAGTTTGTTGACTGATCAGAAGAAAAGAAAGCTTCACAACTGCACTCTAGGTAAATATACGAATAATACGTCATGCATAAAAGTCATTTTATGTTTTTCGTTTGATATGCATATTTTGGTTCTTATCAAAGTGTAGCACTGTGGTCAGATATACGAATGTAAATATACAAATATGTGAAGTTTGATGGTCTGGGTGGTTTGTAGTGGGAAGTGGTCAGAAATGTAGCACTGTTTGTGAGTAATTTACTTTTAATCACATGCCCACCTTAGCTGCCCATGTAGTAATCTAAGTTTGATGTACATCATTTTATCATGTGTTATACGAGCATTCACATATTAATTAATCAATATAAACAAAATGGCACTACCACTTAAATAAGTACAATTACTTTAATTTCGGTATTAAGTCAAAAATTGCAGGTGTTTTCATACATACTTAATTTTCATATTTATAAATGTTTACATATTTTTGTTTATTAAAAAAATATATCAATTTAACGATATAAACAGTGATGATTTCTTTTAATAATAAGTATTATTACTATTATTGTTGTTGTTCATTCCAACTTCTAGCCTCTAATGTTAAATCCAATGATTTACAACCAGTGTACACCATCTAATCAATTATCAAACATATTTCAGTTTACATATCCAAATAACAATAATAAGGATGTTCAAGATTTCAGCTTAAAAAGCATATGCTGATGAAATAATAAATAAATTTGGGTTGTGGTTTTGTCGATTGTTGAGGCTTTATTGGAGATGGTTGGAGGGGCGGTGATGGAGGAAATGTAGAGGGTGATTGCTATTAGTTGCGCTTGGTGCATGGTTGATTTTGCGAGGTGGGGATGAAGCTGCAGTATGGAAATTAAAGAAGGCAATGCAGTGGGATGTATTTGCTATAGGTAGTCACAGATTTGGTTTTTTGAGGAGTTTGGGGAATTTCAGGCGATGAAGTATGCGCGTTTTGGTGGTGAGGAGGTTGTTCGGGTTACTCGGATTGAAGAGTGTGAAGGGTTGATGATATATACCAGGTTGTCGATGCTAGCAGTTGGAGGAAGTGATCGTGTGATTGCTAACGAAGGAGTGATGATTGGTTAGAGTTCGATTGTTGAAGGATTCGATTGGGATTTCACAAAGGCAGTTTCAGTGATGACGATTTGGTTGGCGATGGAATTGATGTGGGAGGTAGGATATTTGAGAAATGGATTTGAATTGCAGAAGTTTGGATGCACTGCAGTGAACAAGAGCTGCAGTATGCTGATGGTTTGTGTCTGAATTATGATATGCAGTGGTCAGAGGTAGTTTGTGGTCAATGTTCTATTGTGATGTTTTGTGGCACTACTGAAGTATATGCAGGGAGATGTGATTATAAGGGTCTCTAGTAAGGAGTAGGTATGGTCAGAAGTGGTGACGACTTGGGGTTAACTGATGTTGAGAAGAGGATATGGGATGTTTGATGGTATTTGAATTGCAATGTGGCAGAGTGCTGTCAGAGGGAGTTGTGGGTGAATGGATATTGATGTTAAATGGTTTGGTGATATATGTTGAGTTGGTGAAGTGATGAATTCTAAAGTTTATGATGTGATCGATGAAGTTGATTGTTATGTGAAGGGGAAGTATTTGTCTATGGGTGGTGTGTAGTGATTAGGCAGAAGTGTGGAAGGCCAAAGGAAGTTTGGTTGAACTGCAGAGATCGGTATGTACGGTAGGGGACTGGTGAAGTCTGTAGTGGAGTGGTGAGTGATCACTGACGAGGCTAGAAGTGCTAGTGGTCAGGTGATAGTGTTTTAAACCAGTTGTGATTGAGGTGAATTAGTGCCGCAGATTGGATTTGTGAGTGGAGTTTGATTGGTGGATGGGAGGTGACATTTGAGGGATGGTGATGTAGAGGTGAAAGTTGAGGTTTGTTCATGTGGCAGGGAGGAAGTTCGAATTTAGTTGAAGTGATGGTTGTTGTGTGGTCCGGAAGCAGTGAAGGGTGAAGTGGAGTGGCAGTGTGGGGTGGGTATTGCAGATTGTAGGCTATTGGTTGAATGTGAATGAGGCTATGGTAGCGTGTGGAAGCTTGAGTTGTAAGAGATGAAGCAGAGGGAAGATGGTCGAGGTTGTAGTCGTAGTATGTTTGATGGTTGCTTGTTAGGTGGTCATAAAGTATGGGGATGGCAAAAATGATGGAGCAATGGATGTTTTGATAGGTTGAGGAGGGTGGAAGTTGATGGTTGTATTGATGCTGAATTAAGGATAGGAGTTTGACTGTGCTGGGGAGAAGGATGATGGCAGCAGTTTTGGGTAGGGGAGGAGATGGTGGATGTGCAGTTTTCTGGTTATAGTTGTAATGTTATTGTTGTAGTGGTGATACTGCAATGGTAGTTTTCTGGTTGGCAAGGGGATGTAGTTGATGGAGCAGTGTGAAGCTGCAGTTTGGATATGATGGGGAGAGTTTGTAAATGAAAAGTTGAGAGGAGGTGATAGTTGGATGTTGGTTTGTGCTAGAGGAGATTGGTTGCAGTCGAGTGGTCAGTCTTTGGAGATGATGTTGGTGGTTTTGAGAGGGAGATGGTGGTTAAGCTGCAGGCAAGAAGCAGTGAAGTTTGAACTGAATGTAAACATATTTAGTGCTGGTTTTGAGAGGGAGATGGTGGTTTTGAGTAGTCAGGCAAGATGCCGTTTCACCAAATCCTATTTAGTACTGGCTTTGGATGCTTGTGTAGTAAACATATATGTTCACATCCTCTCAACAGTACCCTAGTGTGGTTTGAACTGAATATACAATAACAATCACAAATTCACGATATTATGCGATGAGTTCAAATCATTAAAAGCTAATGGGCTGAAATACAAATGACTAGAAATGAACAACTGCGATAAAGTCAGTAGCTTCCTTATCGTCTATAATGATAAAAGCACTATCTAATATACAAAACTATAAATACAGTCCAATATGATATATTTTTTATCTTCCTTTTATTATATTTTGCTTGATACATAATATACAATTACAGAAGTTTAGTGGCCAAAAGTAACTTCGTGTCAAATTTTGTGGTGAATTGTTACTCAATATTGTTAGATAAAAACAACAAAGGTTTAGACTTCGCTTTCAGTCACTTCTCTGTATATTTTCAGTTGAGAGCAGTTTTGAAAAGTGTGGCAGTGGTTAGCGAAAATGCTAACAATCCTAACATGCATATTGTGTGTGTATTTAAAAAGAAAAGAGGTGATATTGGTATTAATTCCAGGAATAGGTCATGGCTGTCTAGTGATTTTACCTCCAAGCTCTTTGGTAACTAAATCAACAGCTTCAGCACTTTTGTACTTTGTCTACTTTGTCATTTAATGCAGGAACTTGGTTAACACTAAAGCAACCTGGAGCAATGTTTAGATCCTTGCAAGAATCTTCCGTAGCAGCCATTTCCGTATCATCGTCTCCATAACTAAGTATTTGTGTCCATTTGTTAGACTATTTTGAGCCATTATCATGTGACCATGTCTTGTAGTATTCGTGTTCATTTGTTAGACTATTTTGAACTATTATCATGCGACCATGTCTTGTAGTATTTGAAATATTAGAAGAATTATTTGAAACTTTTCCACTGGTTTGATTGTGTGTTTCCAAATTAGAATTCACTGCAACGTTATCATTGTCACATATAGTTGTTGTCATCTTCTCGATTTGTTATTTTTGGGATCCATATTTTAATATATATATATATATATATATATATATCTGTGTGTGTAATGTGTATACATATATCTATCTGTGTGCATATATATATATATGTAATATAATAAAATGAAAATTGAAACAAATGCTGAAAATTAATATTATATAGGATAGCGTTTGAAAAACGCTATTGATTCATCAAACGCTATCGCAACTTTATATGAGATGTAAGATTTTTCCACCAAAAACGCTATAATAGAATCAAAAACGCTATAGTAGAAAACAAAAATGCTATGCAAGCATGACAAGAAATGCTATCGGAAAACATTGTAACGCTATAACATGGTTTGATGAAACGCTATAAAATGTGATCAAAAACGCTATAGAAGTTAAATGAAGGATTATAATTCCCTATAGCGTTTAAGTTTAATAACAGAGAAAAAACGCTATTGTAGGTTGCAAACGCTATGACCTTTTGTAAACGCTATTAGATATTATAGCGTTTTCCTTCCTGCTATGTAATGCTGCCGGCCTACCATAGCTTGTGGTTCCACGGTGTTCTCTGAAACGCTATGGTAGACTGTTATAGCGTTTTTCAAACGCAATGAAAAGCATAAATTGTTGTAGTGACACAATATTTATTACTGTATGATGTTGGTTATCGAGCGCTCGGATAAAGGTCCAAAGGGACCGGGGGATGGCATAGTCGTGTAGTAGTTACCTAGTGACAAAGGTAACCCGGCCTTGTGTTAGCAGAGAGCTGGTTAAGTTCTCGGGACCTCCCGCCAGAGGCGATCCCATGTGGTAGTAGTAAGTTCCTTAGCCTGACCATTTGTTGGAAATCCAAAGAAACAATACGATCCTTGTACGGTTTTAGTTGTATAACCTGCCATGGAATGTGGCGGTAACCTGCTATTGAACAAGGTAGCTATAGTAGGCATAAGTGCGAAATGTCTATGCTGGCTAAGATTTATATCTTTACTTTCGAAATGTTTTTCTACACTATGCACTAGTAATAATATCAAATGTTTCTTTTTAATGCGTATCAAGCATCTTTGACTATCATAAGAAGAAATCTCCTCCAATTCTGCGTTTGCATTGTCTATGTGGACGGAGGTCTTATGGTAGTCTCATTTTCAAAAAGCATTGCGAATTGACTTTAAATTTATCCTGTTCATTGTTTTTAAAAGTTAAATAACTTTTTTAGTTCTCACACCAGTCCCATGACTGACTCGGAGTTTATTGTTTTCCTTCCTAAACTCTGGGTGCCCACCAATTTCCACACGGGCAGTCAAGAGTCAGGTTGATCAGGATATTCTGGAATTCAGGAGTTGCTGGAGGCAAGCTGGATGGCATAGCATATTATCTATTGTATATAGTATTTCGTTTCCGCTGTTTATTATTGTTTGTTGATGTACATTCTGATGATGTAATGAAACTTGATGTGATGTAATGTAATAACTGATATAGTTCTTTGTTAAAGATTATTCATTTATCTATTATATGTTGTTCCGCTGCGACTGTGAGATTTCGATATTGTTTCTGCTTTGTTTTCTTATTTCTTCTATCTTTTTCTTCTACCCCTTCTTCTTTAACCCTAACAGTTCGGTTTTCCGGCATTCGATTATGCGGCATTTGATACAGTGGATGTATTAATGCCGACCTTCGAGCGACGAAATATTGCAAGTTACAATACTCCAAATTTCATCTTCATTTCCAACATAAAATCCACGATCTAAATTCGCATAGAAAATTTTGACAAGATTAGGATAGCAAACAAAATCATTTTGGGAAGCATCAATAAGACAAAGAACACCATTGTTTGCAAAAAGGGAATCAATTTCATAAGAAGAAAAATCATGAAAAATAGCAAATTTTCCGGGATGGACTTTGGCATAGTTAGCATAATTGATGTACGCTTTAATTGCCCCCGGATCATTGAATAATTGCTCTTTGATTTTTCTGGAAATTTACATGGTTGAAGGGGTTGCTTGAAGAAGCCATTAGAGTGGAGAGTAGAGAACTTGAAGTAATGAATAGAGAGTTTGAATTTGAAAATGAAAGTGAAAAGATATGAGAAAAGATAGTGAATAAATAGATTCTTAAAAGACATATTCTCTGGTCAAAAGGTATCTTTTCAGAGATTGGATGAAGTGAAAAGGTGGAGGGAAATTCAAACATTCAAATTCAAATTTTGAAATTCAAATTCAAGTAGCCATGTCGACATCATGGTAGGGACCATGTCGACATGTGCCTTTTGAATTTTCATGAATTGATTTTTCCTAAGATCTCTAATATATATATTATTATTAATGTCTATTATATATTTCTGAAATATTATTATACATATAATATATTTCAGAAAGTATTAAAAATAATAAGACTAAAAATAAAAATAATAAAAAATAGAAAATAAATTTTAAAATTCAAACAACACACCAATTCAAAATCGATCAATCAAACAATCAAGCAACTAATCTTAAGCAAGCAATTTTAATCAATTATATTATAAGCATGTACCTTTTTCTGAGTTCGTTTCTCTGAATTCATCGGAGTCGTGAACAGCTATGCAACACAAATTTGAATTATCCGTCTTCTGATCATCATCACTTGAGGATGTGTGACGATAACGGGTTTTGCCCGCTCGAAAATCGACATCCATACTTCATTCGTACTCGAATGCCGTAGATTCGATCGTTCAAATCCGATTCGCCGGAGCTTATAGCGCAATTAAGTAAACAACACAGCGGAAAAAAAATACATTGATATACAACACTGATACAACAGAGTGATACAATGAATATCAATATACATCAGAGATATGATACAACAAATAGCAGCGGAAAGAAAATAGATAACACTAGCAGCGGAACAAATAACTCTAAGATAGTCTTCAACGAAGAACTCCAAATCTGAACTCCATATCCAAGAACCAATCCAGCAATAGCTCGAACTCCCCATAACAATGCACAAAGATAAGCAAGACTGGTGCGAACCAAAGACTGAACTAACTCCAGATAATCCACTATATCTAACTATCTGAAAAACCCAACTCTAGACTGCTCATGTGGAAAATAATGAGCATCCAGAGTTTAGGAAAGGAACAATAAACTCTGGATCAGTCATGGGACTGGTGTGAGCAACAAAAACAGTTTACCTTTAAAAACAATCAAGAAGAGAATTTTAAAGTAAATTCGCAATGCTTTTTGAAAATGAAACTACCATAAGACCTCCCGCCACACACACACAATGCAAACGCAAACTTGGAGGAGATTTCTTCTTATGATAGTCAAACATGCTTACTACGCAAAATCAAATCATTTGATAATTAGTGCATAGTGTAGAAAACAATTTTGAAAGTAGAATATAAATCTTACCAGCATAGGTACCATTATATTATGCCCGCTATAGCTGCCTCATGAGGAGACAAGTTCTACAACTAATACCGTTCAAGGCTCGTATTGTTTCTTTGGATTTCCAACAAATGGTCAGGCCAAGGAACTTCCCATTGCCACATGGAAACGCCTCTCGAAGGACGTCCCGAGAACCTAATCGGATCTCTGCCAACACAAGGCTGGGTTACCCCTAACTGGGTAACTACTGACACGAGTATGCCACCTCCCGGTTGTAACAACCTTTAACCGGGGCCCCAACATCAAATCACAAAACAAGATATATATAGGTTTGTGATGTCCACATAAGTAAGTATCTGGGCTCCATACCATGATACCACTTCTATCCAGAAGGAGATGTACATACCCTTAAGGGGCGCTACCCCCTAATAACCTTGCTGCATCTTTCCGGTTTTGACCATTCCGGGGTGTGAGGTTCGACGAAGTCACGTCCTCAAAGCCACGCTTTGGTACAAAGCCATGCTTTGGGTCAACAAATGATCAAAGTAATGATCACAAAGATAAATGATCAAACAAATGATCATATCACAAATGATCAAACAATGATCACTTCACAACAACACTTAGCATGTCACATTACCAAATTGGGAATATATCGCTGATAACCTTCAACTACATAACCTCTGAGCTCGTACGTCTCAGAGAAGGGTGTTAAGCTAAAAGAATAAATTCTCCGCCACCAGCAGAAATGTATTTGAAAGAAATCTGCTTTATATCTCAAAATGTAATGTCAGACACACAATCCATACAAGTCTGTTCCGGGTTTGAACAGAACCGAAGGCACTTCTTACGAAGCCCTTGCAATCCGGGTATTCACAATCCCGATCGGACTTCCCATCACTTAGGAAATCTCTATACCGGCACGACTCAGTGCAGAGACAATCGATAGGTCATGCTATCGCTCTCGCAAATACCCGGTCTTCAACACCGGTCTTCAAATACTATCCATAACGACGAATCACATATTCGGAATGGGTTACTTGACACAAAGGTCCTTTCCCGGCTAAACCGAATAGTGAGCGAAATATTTAAAACATATGGATATGGGATTTCAATTAAGTCACAACTTAAAACCCAAAATTTTCTTTAAATGGTTAAACAAATTACCATTTCAAATCTTTAAACACAAAGATTTATCTCATAAAGATCAATTCATAGATTTCCAAAACAATTTCATTTCTATAGGATCAACCCATTAAATCTTTAAATTAAAGATTTAACTTATAGCTTGCAAATCGTTTTCATAACTTGGAAATTATCTTCATTTCAAATTAGAGACCATTTTTACTCAAATTGGAAGTTCATTTCTTATGTGAAAGCTTTTCTTAATTGAAAACAAACAGTTTTCGTTTCAGAAAAATCCAATTATATTTGCTCGAGTTAAAGCCCTTGAATTTAAATTCTAATTCTCAAAATCAATATATTTACAATGGTTTAACTCATATATAACTGGTATAACATCTTTAGTCTCTAATTTCAAATTATAGAATTCAATTTCTAATTTTGAATTCAAATGTAAATCATATTACTTAAATTCTAAACTAAATCAAGTAAATTAAAATAAATTTCATTTTGAAATTTTATTCCAAAAGCTTTTTACATTTATTCCGATTCCATTTCCAAAACATTTGAATTTAAAAATTCAACTTTAAAGATTATTTCAAAATCTGTGACTTAATCGATTTCCTCGTGAAATCCATATTTGTGTGTGTATAAGTGTGGTCCAGGGGTTTAACACAATAGTGTAACATCAGTCAGTCATCACAGATCAAAACACAGAATATAGTTGATAAACAATATAAACTATAACGCTTATCTTCCATTCACAGATTCACAGATAATATGCAAATGTAAATGAATAACTTATACACAGCTCAATACTCAGAACAAAATATCAAAAATCAGATAGGATAATCAATTCAAGGCATCACATATAATATGATCATTCATAAGTAATTCAAGCACCCAATAATCATTTATAAACAGGATTTGTTTATCGTTTAATCCTATGTAATTCAATTTATCTCCAATTAAATTAATTATATGAATTTATTATCCAATTCTGATTAGATTATTTTCATTAAGTAATTACATTTAAATCATATATAATTGATTATCTAATTTATTTAATCCAATAAATCATTAATATTAATCATTTTAAATCAATTACTTAATAATCCTTAGTTAATTATCCTTATTAACTAATAGTATTTCTTAATCACTTTCTTAAGAAATTATCTTAGATTAATTCATTATTAATCATTTCTAATTATAAATTTATCTAAATTCTCTATTTATAAATTAAATTTATTAATCTTTAATCACCTTATTAAATTTAATGAATTATATAAATCATTAAATTGATATTACCTTTAAGATAAAACTTTATTCTTATTGATGATTACATTACCATTATCATAAGTATTTAAAACAATTTACTTAAATTTACCATCAAAATTCCATTTTTAAATTTAAGATTTGCACTGAATACAAATTTATCTTATATAAAGTTTAAAACTAATTTTAAACTTTTAAATGATACAAAACTTAATTTCATTTTAAAATCCAAGATTCGAATTAAGATTTAAGGTCCAGGTTTCAAATTCAAATTTAACTTGTTTAAATTCTTACTTTACAAATTCGAACTCTAATTTAAATTCAATATCTTTAGTTTCGCTTAATTACTTTGCCATAAATAAACTTAATTTTATATTTAAACAAAAGCTGCTATAATTTTAAAATTTTCAAGTTTAACAAAAACTATACCCGAGCAAAAACTTTGGTAACTCGAGTTAAAACCCGAGTGATTTACCTATTTTCCCGAGTCCCCTCCCTGTACAATACTTCTTCTCCTTTTTTTTCTTTTTTTTCCTTAAAGCAACGAACTGCTGAAACATTAGCTCACTCACGCGTCAAGTCACGAAAATCCCGAGCTCCACTTCGAGTCACTCACGCTAAAACTCGAGCAACGTCCCGAGTTCCTTCTTCTTCCCCAAAAACGCAACCCACAGCCAAAACCCAAACATGCGCGTGCACGTGTACACACGCCGCGGCCAGTTTCGATCATCGTCGCCGATGCCACCAAGTCACCCACGATCTGCTCCATCGCCCCCAAGCATGAAACCCCAACGTTGAACTCGAATTCGAAATCGAGTTAGAAATCTCGAACCTGGGAACACAACAGCATTTCACCCCAAACCTGGAAAACTCTCGTCCCCGCCGCCTCGTCCACCAGTGGCCATGAATTTCCATCCACGGCTTCACTTGACACCCCTCTATCAACCACCAACGTCCGATTGCACTCGGTCGACCACAAAGGTCGAACGAATCAAATCAAGTCCCCACGTCCAAATTAGGTTTAGAAACTTTGAACCACGGCCATCGCCACCACCGAAGTCTGACCACCTCCCTGCTATTTTTCCCAGATGCTCTGCTCACTCCTCTACCACCCCAAAGAGCCACAACCTTCCCCTTCATCGAGATCACCAGCAAATGGTCGGAAGGCCATTTTCGTTCGACCCAACATTGCTCTTGAACCAGTTACTCAAAAATCATCAAACAAGTCTTAAAAATCCTATCTTCCCGCGAGGATTCAAGCTATAAGCTTGAATCAAAAATTCATGATACTCGAAATTCCCAGAAACCAAGGTTTCTACTGAAAATTTTTGATTTTTCTCTCAGTAAACATTTAAACTTTATGAAACCATTTTTAGATTTTAACTTATACCTATATACAACTATATTGTTTTGAAATCAAAACCTGATATTAACTAGAAAGCAAGAAATTGAATTTTCTTATTGTTGTTCAACACCCTGTAAAGCAACAGAGAAGAAATACCCACTGATACATGCATATACACAGAGCATCATTCAATATATATATATATAAATATATATATATACACTTAAGATTTAATGGTTGAGTGTTACTCACATATATATACATTCATACTTTCAATTGTCTCATTTATTTTCAATGCTTGAAAATATTTTTAAAACTTAAATATTGATTAAGAAATCATATTTCGTTTAGATCCTAAGGCTTAACAAAGATCAAAGGAAGATAGCTAAATTTTCTCTTCCTTTTTGAGTTTTAAATTTTAAAAACCTGTACAAAGAACAGGGTTTACTTCCCTGTTATGGGCAACATAATTTATACAGAGGCATATTCACTCTCATGCTACCCTATTTCACAAACAACATCAATATTGATTATATGCAGATAAAATGTGTGTGGGTTTAATAGTTGCTCACTTGATTTTCCAGAAAGAACAAAGAAGAAAACAGAGCTTGATGAAAAACCAGACTTGAACTTTGCTTGCTGAAACCTTCTTTTCTTTTGATCTCTGGCTTGTTTGATTTGTCTGATGTTTTTAACTAAAGTTTGTCTAAGTTTAAAATAACATTCACTTCAGTTTTGCTTAGTTTTGTTTGAATGGAACGAAACGAGATGAAGTTGATATATGAAATAAGTTTACAGGGTAATGTTATTATTTGTAATAGTGATAATATCTTGTACAGGCAGAAAAATCTTATTTGTACCAAGGTATGGCTGAGTTGTTTTTCTTTTTATTTTGTACAAGAGGAGATCAGAGATTCTTTTTCCTTCATTTGTTTAATAAGCTGATAGGATCTTGTTTTGGGGCTGAAGATGTTTGTATTAAATGCTTTGGTACTTTGTTTCCTTTCCTTACTTTGTTCTTGCCTTTATCTCGGCTGAAGTGATTCTTGCTGGTGGCTAAAGATATGATATTGTTTTGTGGGCTGAGATGTATTATATTGTGTACCAAGGTAAGGGCATTAATTGCTTAGTACAAGTGTATCTTACTTTGCATAATATTTATTAACTTTGGCTGATATGAATTTTTGCATACTTACTTGCTTTACAAGCTTTGGCTTTGGTTTTCAAGTCTGGTTTCATACTTTGAAATATGCATGCCTGAAAATGCTTTTATTTTTATCCTTTTCAAGCTTGTACTTCTTTTATTTGTTTGCTATTTTATTTTGCATTGCCTAGCTTGTTTATACTTACCTACATCGTGTCTTGCATTACTACTTTATTTGTCTCGGATGTACATGATATGTTTGTTTGTACTTTAGGTTTTCATTTGCAAGAACTTTTGTTTACAACTTGTTTGTACAGTAATACTTGGATATTATTTTTACTCTTCCTCTCTTAAGTTATCATTTTAAAGTTGTTATATTTATTTTTTTATTATTACATGACTACTATTTTTTATTTCTATTTATTTTTAAAACCATTTATTTAAGATTTTATTTCAAATCAAATTAATTGCACACATTTTTATTCGAAAATAAATTTAGTTATAAATTAAAATATAGTCTAAATCCGAGATCGTTACAGGATGAGTCTGAGTCATCTAGAGTAGTAGTAAATGCATGCTTCCGTTTCTTTGCTGATTCATTATTCATAGGAGGATTCCGCCTTTCTGGATAGAGACAGTCTCTTTTGAAGTGGCCTTGTTTATCACAGTTTTAATACTTGTCATTATTTGGCACTATATTCCGAATTCTAGAATTCTTATGGTTGTTTCTCTTAAGATTATTCATCTTTCTGCATTTCAGAAATCTCCTAAAATTTCAAGTCATAAAGGCTATCTCTTCATCATTATCGTTGTTTGAGTCAGATCCATCGGTCAATGCATTCAATGCCATTGATTTCTTTTCAGATGCTTTAGTTTCTCTTCTCCCGATCACTTGAACTTCATACGACATTAGATTTCCAATAAATTCTTCTATCTTCAAAGTATTGATGTCATTTGCCTCTTTGATCGCAAGTGTCTTTTGATCCCATTCTGGAGTTAGAGAATTTAAAATTTTTCTGACTTGATCTTCTTCAGAAAATTCCTTTCCCAAAGAGAATGCACAATATCCTCAAATCTACCATACATATCTGAAATAGACTTATTAGCATTTATTTTAAATGATTGAAACTGATTTGTGAGCATGGAAATTTTGGTCTGCTTAACTTTGCTTGTTCCTTCGTGAGTAACTTGCAAAGTTTTCCAGATTTCATATGAAGACTTACAAACTGACATCTATTGAATTCATTTCTATCTAGTGAACAAAACAGAATATTCATTGCCTTAGAATTATTTTGTGCAACAGTCTTTTGCTCAGTAGTCCACTTTGCAAAATCAATTGTGGGTTCAGAATATTCAGTTTGTGTGATATTCCAAGTGTCTAATCCTATAGATTGTAAATATATTTTCATCCTACATTCCCAATATGCATAGTTACTGCCATTAAAAAGTGTTGATAGTAGACTAACCCTCTACAAATGAACTAGTGACAGGGATACTAGTGTTAATAATAGTATCAATGTTGGTAGCTATTTTGAAAACTTTTCAAAAATCAGATTATGAAACTTTGAAAACCTTGCTTTGATACCAATTGTGACAAATGCGGATTACGGATCTTAAGGCTAAGATTAACACTAGAGGGGGGTGAATAGTGTTAATAAAGAATTACTAAATCTTTTTCAATTTATGTTAATTTAGACACAAAAGTATGCAATATACAGACACAGATATGGTCATAGAAACAATCACAGATGCAGAAATAAAATAAAAGCAGTAAAGGAAAGAACACACCAGATTTTATACTGGTTCGGAGTTACCCTATATCCAGTCCCGCAACACAAGTACGGATTTCGTTTCAAAAGCAATTGTGCAATTACACCCTCGATTTCAAGGCTACAAGGTACACCCTCTAGAATTTCGATCCTCTGGGTAGAGATACTTGATTTCCAGGCTGCAAATTTACCTAATTGATTTACCAAGGCTACAATCACACCTTTTCCCTTTTGATTGATTTCCAAGGCTACAATCACAGCTTTTCTCGCTTTATACATTACAAAGAAGTCTATAACTCTGAATAGCACTGAGAATCTTGTAGAGATAGTGATAGAGAATCAAACTAGAAGTAATCGAGTATGATTTGATGTTGATTTCGGCAGAGTAATGATAAGAACATGTATTAAGAAATGAGGAAGAAGAAGAGGAGTGAAAACCAGAAAAAAGTAATTAAAAATTCGTTGAAACTGACCCCTATTTATAGAAAAACAACAGCCATGACCATTCATGAAGAGTTATGGAGAATATACACTTCTTTTGAAATTTGAATTTTTTAATAAAACTGTCCCCATGTCGACATGGTACCCATAGGCCTGTCGACATCCCAGAGCATTTTATGATGTTTTGAATTTCTTTGAAAATAACCTTTATCTTATATAAAAACTAATTTAAACTTTATAAATATACTTCACTAGAGTTGAAATTCATAAGTAAATATAAAGAATAATATATATAGATTTAACCATAATTTTATATTTAAGTCTAAGTATAAATATTTAAAAGTTAAATATATTATTAAAAAAGATAGTTTAAAATCAGGAGTAACTCGACTTTGAAAATAAAGATGTTTTTGAGGCTAAAATTATTTAAAATCAAGATCGAGGGTTTTGAATCTTTTAAAAGGAAAGTTTTGAAAACATTTTGTAAATAGGATATAATTTTGAAAAATCATTTTGAATAAAAGTTAGAGGATACAAAACAATGTTCCACTAGATTTTTCATAGATTCCATCCTACTTAGGGTTCCATCGCTTTAACGGGCTCGAAGTGGATTCCATTCCACGAATAAATTGGATTTTAAGATGCTAGTGCTTTTCTATGAGTTTTAACAAAAATTCGTAATAATAATAAAAAAATACTTATCCTTGAAATCTTGAACTCGCGATAGTCTCGATACTCATGAGTCTTCTATCTTGATATTTTATCTTGATATCTTGAATCTCTATACTGTATAGTCTTCATTCTTAGTACCTGCATGGTTAAATCCTGCATATACATACATACATACATATATATACATATATATCTAAACTTATAATGTTAGTATTTATATTTCATCAAAACCATCATCCCATGGACTAACAAAGTTATACCAACTGAAGTGATTTTTGAAATAAAATCAAATTGTGAAGTCGAAAATGGAAGTAACTCATTAGATGAATTAGTTAGTATTGAATATTGAGGACGGAACTTGAGATGTAAATGGAATTCAAATTAAATGTATGTGAATTAGATATATTTTGAATGTTGTCACATAAATGAAAATGGATTTGAATAGCGACGAGTTAAGTTAAAAATAGGCTTGATGTAGTGTAAATAAATTGAATATGGTTTTGAGATGTTGGTTAAATGAAATTGAGTATGGAATAAAATTTTGAAATGGAAACGAATGTAAGTGATATAAAAGGTTATAATAGACCTTAATATTAATTTTATTAAGTGATTCATAATAAATTGGCATGAATTGGTTTGTAATTGAATATAAAATTGAGAAAACACGATTTTATGAATAAATTGAATGTGGATAAATAGAAAGTTGATAAATTAATTTTGAATCAATTTAAAATAGCTATAAACTCGAATGGTTATTTTATTAAATGAATATCACCAAATTTGCATGCAAAAAATTAAAGTTTGAAGTAAACGGAAGAAAACAATTTTTTTTATTTAATGGAAAGTGAATAAATTGGTTTAGAATCCATTCGGAATAGATAGTATATTGTGTATAAATATGAATTTGATGCAAGGAGATATGGCTGTGAATCATTCGAATTGAATGAAATGGTATATAAATTGATTGGTAATAACTAAACTAATTTTGGAACCCTGTAATTTCTTTAAAATACATGTCAAACATGTTGCTTTATGCAAATATCGTGATTAACTAAGGAAATGCTTGAAATGTTACTAAATTTCATATTTTTGGGACTTATGTGTTTAAACTGAGTAAGTATAGGTACAAGAAGGTTGTTTGGCAATATTTTGGTTGTGCAATTGCATATAAATTGAGCAAGCTAGCTTAATAATGCTAAAATATGGTACGCTTACGAACTTAGCATGTGGAAAATAAAAATATTGTTATATATTGCATTTTCCGACCATGAGAGTCGATGTTTGGAAACTTAGTTTTACCGAAAAATTTCAAAAATTTATGGTGTTAGAAAATTTATGAAAATAATTTTGCTAACAAAAACTTGCTTTGAAATTACAAATGGAAGATGAAGGGTTGTTTTGAATGTTTGGACACTATTTGGTGAATGTAGGTCTAAAGATTTAGAAAAGTGAAATATCGAATTTTGAATATGGGTTTTAACAAGTTAATGTCTTATTGCATTCTTCCTACTTAGCAATTTTGAAGACGAAATTCTTTTAAGGGGGAGGAATGTAACGATCTGAATTTTCCATTGTTTGGTTTTAACATTTAAATGGTTTTAAATCATGGATTTGCAATGTAAATTGATTTTTGAAATGGTTTAAATTATAGAATGAATTTAAATTTCAAATATAGCGATTTATCGTAATACAAAAATGTTGAATAATTGAAATTTGAGTTGAATATGAATTGAAATGATTAGTAATGTTGATATAAATTCTATTAAAATTGAGTTAGTGAGTTTTTAAATCAGAAAATGCAAGTCATTTCGTCAACTTTTGAAATCGTCGTTTTTATCAACGCAATAAAATAGCCTTCCGAGGCATAGTCTCAGATTTCACGAATTTAGTTCCATTGGATCCGTAATAATGTATTATTACAAGATTTCAAATTTCGTAACGGTTAAATTCACTGTTTGGTCGTACGGGATAGAAATGCATTGAAATTAATATCGGAAATTTAATATAATAACTAGGTCCAAAAAGCTATCTTTTATATATGATTGAATTAGGTCTCGAGACATGTTCCATTTGTTTAGAATAGGGGTATAACATTAAAACTGCTAGGCGGCACACCTTGATAGGAGTTCGGGATTTTAAGTTACTATAAATGAGATATTTTGAAATTTAATAATATTACAAATTTTCATAAGTCATACCCAATACACTAGCCTCCCTAAGTGTCGCCTTACCATCTGAAATGCGCCGCTCTCATCAGGTTAAAAGTTGTGTATCTCTTCTTCCTCTTCTTTCAAAAAAAAATGAAATAATTCAAAAAAGGAAAAAAAAATCATTTCTCAAATTCTACTCGATAAAAATATATGAAACAAATTTTAAAAATCTTCTTAAGCGAGGGCTTCAACTTGAGATACATGTAGGAGGGTGCGACATCGCTTCTTCAGCCCGTTAGCTATGGGTATGGGAACTATGATTCGAGTTTATAGAGGATGGAGGATGGAGGCTTTGATTCATACTATGGATGTCATTTTTGGGTTCAGAGGAAAGAATAGCATCTCGGTGCAAATTTATGGGTGGTTCAATCATGAGTGGGGGGTCGCGACTTTTCCTCAACGGTAGGTCACGAGTGATGTCATGTTTTTAGGGGAGGTTTCCATATCGATTTTTGGGTTCTAAGGGGCGGAGATTTCAACGAGGAGATCATCGATGCAATCGGATTTGGATTCCATGAAGTGGTTTGTCGTATCATTGGTTATGTGTGCACGGTTGTGGGAAGGTAGTGTCGGTGTGCACTTGGGAAGAAGAATAAAGTTTGGGGAGGGGTTTATGAGGGTAATTAATGATTATTTACTATAATGAAGGGAAATAAATTTTATTATTATTTCAAATGTTTTTAAATATATAACTTGCTCATATAAGGTCAGAATTGAACATGATCCGTTGTGGTGGACTCACATCAGCGAGCTCTACGTGATGAAACTGAATTGGACAAATTTATAGCTTGTAGAATTTTAAGCTAAATTCGAACCCATTTGAATTTAGTCGGTATCAAAACGCGGAAACGGCAACATAAATAAATGTGAGTAAATCTCACTCATTTCGATTACTAGTTTTAATATAAAATGTTAAAAATTATTTACTGGTTGATTTGATGAATTGATAAATTACTATCAGTTGGATGTTATACTATATATAGTTGTATATATATTAGTAGTTGGTTATATTCCCACCGTTGGAACGAATGAGAAACCATGTGCCCCACATAATAGCTGAAGACCCTATATTATTGCGATATCCTGCCTGGAAGCGGGATTATTATTGTTTTATGTTATATAACATTTGTGGTTGTAGGAAAACAAGTTGAAGGGACCCAACTGGATTCCTTAAGATTGTTATTTTTAATTTAATATACAGTGATATATGATATGTGTGGATAATCTGTTATATATTATTTTATGATTTGACTTATTGGATGATATAGTAGCACTGGCCTTAATTTTTGTATTTTAAATACCACAAATATTATTTTTGAACTTGAAGGAATTAAAAGGAGATTTTGGATATAAAAAAATTTACATCGAAATTTGAATTATTTTAAAGGAAATTGATTTGGATAAAACAATAATTTCATTTTGGATTTGTACTCAACTGTCCGTAAAATGTTTTAATTAATCATTTAAAATAATTTATACAATGGATTTTTAATAATGGATTTTTAATTAATATTTCTGGATGTATGGAAAAGGAGTTGAAATCGATATTTAAAATAGATTTGAAAAATAAATGAGATTTATAAATGAATGGATTTATAAATGAAATTTTATAAATGAGATTATTTTTATAAGCAAGTGAAAACCAAATGTGTTTATAAACATATAAACGATGTTTATAAAGAAGGGGAAAAGATTATTAGTTGATAAATGTGAATTATAAATTCATAGTGTGAATTTATATCGAGATATGGAAATCGATTTTTGGGAAAAATAGTGTATTCCATTTTTGAAATATGAGAATGGTTATGGAATTGAAACAAAATCGACGTGATACGAATCAAGAGGGATTTATAAAGTGAAATTGGTAATATAGGATTTTAATGTATATTTTTGTCGAGAAATTATGTTTGATTTAAAATAGGATTTTTATTTATTAAACTATATAGTTAAAGCTGTTTTAGTATTGAAATGTTTTAGAAAATGGATTATTCAAATATTTAATATTTATTGAAATGAATTAAAATTCTTATAATAAGCTTTGTAAATCGATTAGTTTTATTTGAAATGAATTGGAAATGAGTTATCGATGATTATTTAAAGTGTTTTGATATTTTAAATAATTACTTAAACGTGTCATAGAATAAATTATTATTCTTTAAAAATACTTATCATATATAAAGAGTTTTGAAATGGTTGAAGTTTATTTATATATCCTCTTGAGATTTGTAAACGTGGTTTACTTAACGGATATGATTTTGATAAGAGGAATCTTATAAAGGATTTTGGGAGAAAATGGAATTCCAAAATGTTGAAATATGGAAACTTCTTAAATGAATCTGAATTCATAAAAGATGTTATAAATTGTTAGTTGGGATTACAAATACATATAACTGGTTTTTGGAAATTGTAAAAAGGAATTTATTAATAATTTCGGAGATTTATGAGATAAGTTATGAAATATTTCCTAATTTGATATTAAAATGACTTTGGAGAATATGTTTATAAATATTTTCCTAAGTACTGAAAAGTGGGTTTTGGAAATATTTTAAATAGGAAATGAATGGTATAGAAATATTTTTCTAAGGGTTATAAATTGAATTCGAAAATATTTTTAGGTGTTGATATGGTTTAAAAATATCCTATTATGGATAAGTGTTTGAAATTATTTTCAAATGTTAGTATGCTGGAGAGTTGTATAGAAATCTTTGTAAAGATATTTTGAAACGAATGTTTCGAAAGATTTATTAAATTGGGCCCAGTGACTGCTTATGGGTGTAATTTGATACTCAAATAACCGACTATCAAATCTAGAAAATTTCGTTAATCATTTTGAAGATACCGATATTGGGTTTAATTATCCAAAAACCACTTCGTCCGATTTATGCGTTATGAATTACTATTTCGTAAAGATAATAAAGATAGAGTTCTTGGAGATTTGGTTTGTCAGAAACAAGACAACTTGTATGGATGAATGTTATCATTGCATTGTGGCTTGGAAGGTAGTTTTAGCATTCCAAGTATGCTATTCTTAAGGTAATACGTACCCACAAGTCTCGTCAACCGTGAATGACTATAATTGGGGAGATGCAGCATGGCTATGTGGGTGCTCCAATTAGGGTATGATCATCACTCACCTAGAGTGGACATTTACCATCATCACTATCTATCATTTGTTCTGTCTCGGGCGGCTCAATGGTGGCGAACATATTCAGTACCATCCAGTAAGGCGTAGGCCGGTCTTGTGTTGGCAGGGATCGATAGGTTCGATCTCAGTACATTTTTCTAGAAGTGTACTATGGCGAGCGGTACCCCAGTAGCCCTGTCATTATATGGAATCCAATATCCACTATGAGCCCGTACGGCTTTAGATGTGCCCAACTATGCTGAAACGTGAGATGCAAGCATTTCAGCTATTTTATAGTTTATTTTCTATAGACACTATTATAACATCAGATGATTCTGATGTAAAATATTTTGGTTATCGAAAGGTAAAAACCCGTCGTGTTTATAGGTGACGTGGTCTTATGATATACCTTTGTTTCTAATGGATTTGATTATAGTAATAATTCAAATTTAGCGTGTTTTCTCACATTGGTTTTCCAGACTGACTCATGTGTTATTTTATTATAATGCTCAGGTCAGACTTAGTATTGCAGATTCCGGTTAGGATACTATGAAGCATAGGAGACGTGATGGAGGAATCTCAGTCTTATTCCTTGTACTTGGTTATAATCCGCTCTGTGTGCTAAACTGTTTGTTCAGTACCTTTATGGACAAGTCACTATAAATGTCCATATTTAGTTGTTGACTGTTGTACTTCGATGATGATATATATTACTCCAGTTTCTTTGTATAAAAATATGTTGTTATATATTATATTTTGTTTCGCTGCGATTGTGAGATTCTATATTGTTGTTTCAGTTTCTTTTTCTATCCTCTTCTTCCTCATAGTTATTTGCCTTTTCATGCAATTTTTGTTGGACAGATGTGGTTCAATGTTAGCTCAAATGGTAAGGAATAGTGGGTCACTACAGGACAAGTGGGCGTAATGTGTTCTATTAATCCTTCAAGCTGTTCAAATTGATTAACATAGTGCATACCATTGGTGGTTTGTTTTAGAGATGAAAAGGTATCATATGGCCTATCAAGATCATCCCTAAAACGTACCTGAATAGCTTTGTAGAAAACATCCCATTGGTCATAATCTGTAACAGTATGTGAATACCTATAGAACCATTGTAATGCCATCTTTTTAAGATGGTGTGAACAAATATAGACTCATTCTTGAATATTTGTTTTGTTGTATTGAAAGAACTGCTCTTCTTGACGAAGCCAGTCAATTACTCTGTCTTTACTTGTGCATCATGGGAAATCCATCTTTATTTTGATTCTTGTAGTATATACAGAGTGACTTGTATGACGAGAAAAAGTCTTTGATGGGGAATTATAAAAATTGAAGGTATCTGGTCTTGACAGATTTGGTGGTCTATTGTTTGATGGTACATAAACATTAGATCTGCATTGCTGAGCATAAGTTTATGGTAAGGATGTAGATCTATTGATGTCTGCTCTTGAATTACCTTCATGATGTTTTTGAGATTTTAATTCCTTCATTTGAGTAAAATATTACCATCATTTTCTTACGGTCTTGAATGCCTTGGGTGTTTCTTGATAATCCAACTGATACTTCTTGAGAAGTTTCTCTAGTCTTTTAAGTGACAGTGCAGTTCTATTATTTATAAGATCTTTCTTCTACCATTTTCTTATTGTGGTAGTTCTTTAAGATTAATATAATTAATCAGTGGTAAGGCATCTCCACTATCATCAGAGTTGTCATACAGTGATGAGTTTCTATGGTGAGTACAGTATTATGCTCACCAAGTGGCTCTGATACCAAATTGGTATATTCCCCTTGTTCTTCGCAATTTTGGCTCTGGTATGAGTCATGGTGAATGATCAACATGGGATGGGATTGGTCCAGAAGAAGGTGTAACAGAGGCTTTCAGGTGGTTGAATTATTCAAATGCAGCAGACTAGAAATATGAAGAAGTGGTGATGTAATGCTAAAATACTGTGGTGGTTACCAGATTGAACGAGGAAGTGAAAATGAATTCAAATTACTGAATGAGTTGAATATAGGAAAGAGGTGAAATAAGAGCAGTAGCAAATAGAAGAATGCATAGCTGAGAATAAATGCATGATTGTTTATAATCTTTTTATATACATCTATTTACATAGCCTTACCCTTATATTTATAGTACTGATCAGGTAGACTAAATCAAACTAGCCGTTACATGGTAATTTAACTAATACACCTGACTAACTTTTAAATTACATAGCCACTTAGACTGCAAAAGAAAATAAGTTGTTCATGTATGCACGTGCACAACATGCACGGTCTTCAAACTGGCTTTCCCGTTGTAATCTCACGCTTAAGTTAATTTTATCTTGCGTCTGTATATCTTCCAATCTTCAACATCATTCTCCTTAATTCCAGTTAGTCGAGGTGGATGGCGAAGCCTCATTCTCAAAAGTGTTTGTTGAAATGTCCCTTCAGGCGAATGCCTATCAGGTGTTTGATGAATTGTGTGAGCATAACAAATTCACAAAATATATCTTCCGTACATACTAAAACAAAAATTCTCAAATTGTTAATTGATGTGTCTTTTTTACTTTTTCTGCACTTCACATGGTGGGTTTTATGAAGTAAATACAATTACTGACATTTTATATGTCTATTAAGTGGATCTAGAATATACTATGGTTTCTCAATGAAAGTGCCGGTGAATTTTGAATTGGTATTTGGAGTAACGGATAATGTATCATAGCCATATTGGAATTAGATTCATGCGAGTATGGAATTTTTAATCTCACATCAAAATTTGATCTATGAGTTTGATATGCAATCACATGTAACTTTGTTTCCTCTACTTGCACCCATAACTCCATCAAGTACTTCATTTATTTAAGGGTCAATTCGAACTTGTCAAGGCATATTATTCACCGCATTGTTAGTGGACTACAAATGGATTATAAAACTGGATAAGGGAATCATTTTGTCATTATTTGGAAAATTGTTAGGTGGTATAAAACATAATTTTCCCTCTATTAATTAAAAAATAATAATTTTTAAATGCAATATATTTTTCGGTGACCAATCACCATCTTTCTGTCTTTTTTTAACAAGAATCTACTAAACTAATTTTCGTTGGACCGTTATCAAATTTTTTTCGACGAGTAGTTATAAAATTTCCCTTTGCGCAAATTATAAAATTGAAAGTTTTTATTAGGGAGGAATAGCATAACATTTTTTTAGGTGGAGTCCCCTTAAATTTTTCTTCTGTTTATCCAAAAATAAAGTCCCTTTGGTAATGTTCTTGTTCAAATATAAACTGAATGGAGAAACTCAAGTTTGACCAAGATGTAATCCTCATAGATTAATTATATGGATTATCACAATCTTGCTGACTTAGAGAAATCATTCATATATACATCAACTTTAAAAATATAGGGGTTGAAATCCTTAGATTAACTGGAGGTACCAAATACAAGTAGTTAACTAGTCGATGCAATCAATCTCGCTATCCATGTTTTAAGAGACTTTGGACAACAAATCCTATTTTTAATCAAGGCATAAAAAATATCATTCTTTGATAATTTATGTAAATTAGGTCCTTATCCACAGACATCTTTTATTAGTAACCGCTATTATTATATCCATTTAAGCACTACACACCTAAATAAATTTAAAATATTCATTAAGCATTAACATTTTTCGAAAACATTAGATTGACAAACCATTTCACCCTTAAAGAACAAATTTATGATCTTTTAAATGATATGTGTCATGCAAATGCAAATATTTAATTTAGGTATATCTTTTTTTTGTATAAATAACGTATTTATACATGCGTCTTTCAAATGCAACTATAATTGCCTCGTTCAATTTAATACATTCAAAATTAATAAACATGCAGTTTAAAGTCAATTTCATATATGGTATGTAGTTAAAATTATGACTAGATTTCTTTTAATACACTTAAATTATAACTTCATCAAGGTTGAATAAACTTATCAAAGGAAGCCAAAATTTGTATTGGATCACATAAATTAGAGTTAAAATTTTCAAATGCCATAGTTACATAATTCAAAAAATACATTCAAATAATAAATGCACTTGCTTAAATTAATTAAATTATAGTTGCGTTAAGTTTGATAAACCATCGAATACAACCAAAATCATTATTGCATCACATAAATGCAATTGAAACATTCAAATGCAATCATGCAAAATTCAAAATTGGCGTTAAATTACTACTTCATTTTTTGATATAGTTAAATTTTAGCTGCATTAAGATTGAATAAAACTATCAAATATTGCTAGAAATATTACATTACAAATAAATGTTGTTAAAAAATTCAAATGTAATTAAATTAATCCTAAACATGCTGCCTAGTTATAACTGTATTTTCTTAATGTAGTTAACTTATAACAACATTAAATAAAATTAAGTGTAGCAAAAATTATTACACCACATAAATGCAGTTAAAAAAATCAAACACACTTAAATTAATTGAAAATTTTATTTTAAATTATAACTGAATTTTCTTATTACGGTTAAATTAAAACTTAATTAAGTTTGAATTAGTTATCAAATACTGCATTACATAAGTGCAGTTTGAGTATTCAAATGCAATCATAAATGCATAATTCAAAACAAATTCCTTCAATTATGTTAAAAGATAATAACCACATTGTCATAACATAGTTAAAAATGCTATATATAATTTATGATCATCCATAATAACGCAGTTACAAAATGTAGTTATATGATTTGGTGGCATAAAATAACTTCATTACATAAATAGTTAAAACTGCTACAAAATTGTAATTTTCAAAAAATTTGTTTTTAGTTAGCAACAATGGATATTATCGGAAGCTTAACAAATTTATGATTAACGATGAAAATGATTCTTAAAACCGATTAGTGTACAAAATTTATGACAATTTAAAGATTTGAATTAAGCGTGTTGGAGTATGTTAATTTTGATCGGTTGTAATGTTAAAGTAGTAGAGGTCTAATTTACAAAAAATATATAGATCTACACCGATTTTACATTTAAAACAAAAAATAGGACCTAAAGTTAATATTGGATATTAGTTTAAAGAGCTACCAATCTGAATGAAAAATAGGTAGGCGAGCTGGTAAAAAAATGATTAGTTTTAGATGACATGTCCTTATTATGTTGCTTAACGCTTGTATTGATGCGCTATGTAATATTTCCTTTATGATTTGTCCTACGCGACTTATAGTTTGTAAGTTGAAGTACATGAGTTTTAGTAGCTCATTAGCATCTGCCTCACCACTATGCTGTTTGTATTTTTCAAGATATGACCATGGACCATTCAGCACGTGCATTTACTATGCATAAAAATGACAATCATAAAATAATTCAAATTTCAAAGGCGTATTGTAGCATCACATATTTTAGTGTTAGACAAACATGAGAATATTATCATTTCTAAATTAGTTGTTGAATTAATTCTGTAATTAATATAATTTTAAAATATAGAATTTATTAGTCAATTGATAATTTAATTAAAATTATGAATGCCGTATACACACATATCAAATTTAAATGTTGGGTAATTAATTAAGATGAGACGGTGATATAAAGTAGTATAGAAATAAAATAAAATAAAATTTTATTTAAGCATTTTAAAATAAAATGAAATAAAATAAAGTAGACTGAATTTAGATCCAACAAGAAATTAATGAATTAATAGGTTAGGCAATGAGTTCTAATCCAAACCATTAACTCTTATACCCTTAATATATATATGTATGTATGTATGTATGTATGTATGTATGTATGTATGTATGTATGTATGTATGTATGTATGTATGTATGTATGTATATCTTCCCTTTCAAGGATAATTATATTCATCAAATTCAACTATTAGTTAAAGGAATAAAATGGAATGTTTTGATTAATGGATTTTGTATTAAGGGAAATAATTAATAAAATTAGACAATGAGAGATATTAGTCAAACCATTAACTCTTACCCTTAATATAAATAATTACTCTTTGATGTGAATAAGGAAATAAGGAAAATGCATAAACATTTCCCTGTTCTCATTCAAGGGTAATTATATTCATTAATTCGGCTAATAATTGAATGAATAAAACATGGAATATTTTATTGAAGGGATTTTATATTAAGGGAAAGCAATTAATAGGATTAGGCAAGGGATATTAGCCCAAGCCCAAATTAGTAGATCTCATACCCCTAGAATATGTATATATATATCCTTCTTCTCATCCATTCAATTCCACCAAAGCAACAAAAAAGGAGTGTCATTTCTAAGGAAAAGAAGAGGGAAAACAAACCAACAAATATTCAAGCTCCGTTTTTAAAGAGAAGAAGAGATTTCTAGCTAGGCTATTAACTTAGGTGTGTAATTCTTGCCTTATTTAATATCTAAATCCATTTTGATTTGGATTTTTATATGTGTTTATGTTTCAAATGATGATAACCATGTTTGGTTGATCAAAAAATTAATCCACACGTTCGTAATACATGAATGGAAAATTCCACTTCAACACAGATAATTACTTAGCCCCTATAAAATAAATAAAATTTTAAAGACTAAAATACCCTTAGAAAGCTGCTTACTTTCTTTGTTCTCAATTCCATTACCTTCTTACGTCAGTTTCTTACTGTCTAAGCCATCGCTTCTTCAAAACCCTAGTTTCCAAATCAGTTAAGAAAATATTCAATTTTTCACTACTAGCTGATGGATTTAAAGAGAAGAATGAATTATTAACGTAATCACAACAGGTAATTCAAAAAAACACTTGAAAAGTATTTAATGTTTTGCAAATACAATTGTAGGCTGTTGATCACGTGAATTAGTGATAATTATGCATGGGGTATACTAGGTTTCTGGCTTAATCTTGCAAATAATTGCATGAATTTTTACACATCAACGCAGAAAGCCTACGTGGTATTGACACAAAACCATGGAATCACCTTGCGTGGCAGTTCATTTTGCTTTTTTTCCGTTTAAACTTTTCAGCATTTGATGGGGAGGGTAGTTTTGAAAATGGTAGGAGCCTAATAATTTATTTTCTGGATTTAAAGAAATTTTTAATATTTGGGGGCTACTAAGTAAATACTCGAGTTGAAATAGAATTTGCCTGCATGAGTTAACCTTCTCAAAATTCTTTGAATTTTAATATATTTTTGCCTAATTCTATTAACATATCATTTTCTTCCTTTGCCACCTTGACATTTCAAAAAATAGCATGCACATTACTTTTTCCTTTTCACTCCTAGTCTATTCCAAAAATACCCCCAGACTATTTTGCCTCCCTATTTTTATATTCAATTTTCCTCTATAGTAAAAGCGTCGGCCAATTCTCAAAGATGTATCCACTTCGATGGGGAGAGAGGTAAGATCTAAACACAAACAAGGTTTCCATTTTAATTTTGTTTTTTCGCTTCATTTCTTTTAATTATTTTCTAGCTATTTCAATTGTATCGCATTTGGATTGTTTTTGTATTAAAAAACACTAATTTAGTTATAAAGTCATCCACTTTTACAGTAAATATCAAGGGGAAGAAGTGGAGAATATGAAAAGATAAAAATCATATCAGCCTAAATAATTACAGAGGTATATTAGTTAATTACTTCAAAATCTTTTTAATGGGGTAAAAAAGGAAGAAAATGCTATGTTAATAATATTAGCCTATAATGGTTATAACATTGAAACAAAAGTAAATTTTAGTTTTAGTATGAATTTTATAAAATTGAAATTATCTAAATCTTTGCATGAAGTGACAAATATTAAATAGTTTGATGTGCTATATAGACATTTCCTATATGCAAAATCACAAATGAAAGAATATGCTGCATAACTTCCAATACCCTTATAGAAGGCAATGAAAGAATCACCTTTTAAATTATCCAAATTTCACCGATATTTTTGTACAAATATAAATATTCATTAGATGACACATCTTTTAATTTTGTTGTTCCAAAGATAAATAATAATGAAATATGAGACCATAACCAGTGGACGAAACAATATTTATGTTATGTAAGGAAGAATGCATCGCAATAACATGATGGTAGAATGCAATGTCGTAGCTGAGCATCAGCTTCATAGTTTTTGTAGTGTGACAATGATCTGGGAACATGTAGATTTTTTACACATGATGATGCTACAAAAGTTATGCTGCTATAATTTAGCAATGTTTTGAAGTATTATTAGTGCATTAAAATTATCCATAATCCTGTTTTCTTTTGCAAGTAAAATTTATGTTTACAAAAATTTATAAGAATAATGTTTTTGGGTTGGACTATGGTGATCATAAATAGAGATAATTTTAGATTTTGAACAAATTGATAATTCTTACAAACCATTATCATATTTTGTAAGTAGAGCATTTGTTGTGTTTGGAACACAACCACTTCCTTATATTATAACCAGATTAATTATTCCTTACAAAATTTTGTTTTTCATTAAAAAATGGTGATGTCTTATGTATAATATTTTTTTGATGGTTAAATATAAATATAAATTCATATAAACATGAAAACAAAAACATTTATTTTTTCAATAATAAGACAAAAGTATCTAATCATATGCCGAAAAAATAGTAGAAGTTGTCATTTAATGTAAATTAACAAGTTGTGTTGGTAGAATACTCGGGCAACAAGTAGAATTGTGACGAGTGTAATTCTGATCGACAGAAATCATTGGAATTAGATGAAACTCAAAGGAGGGGCTCTAGAGCATGAGGGGAGCCAATGTTTCAAGTCGCATCAAAATGTGGTCGGTAGAATACTCTAGCAACAAGTATAATTAATTATTCTTAAATCTCCATAAAATACTTTAAACTTTTTTAAAATAATTAACATTTAATTATTATATGGAATAATAATCTATTATCTTTATAACATTATTAATAATTAATAATGTCCCTTAAAACCTGATTAATAATTAATAACCATTCTCAAAAAATGCTTTATTAGACAATTAACTTTTCAAATTAGAAGAGGCTTAGCTATTTCAGTGGTACTTAATCGTTAATTCCCTTATTATCCTAGTTATAATATGCGGTTTACGTAACATCACATATGTAAATTAAACTCATAATTAACAGTTGATTATTAATACAACATTATCTAATAATAATCAATTGGATTGTAATTAAGAGTCAACACTAGTGTAATAGCAGAACGGGTTAATTCTACTAAACAGATGTCCAAATATAACCTACCTAATTAATAGCAGCATAATTGTAATTTATTCTACTAAATAGGTGTCCAACTATTTTAACTAACGAAACGGTGTCTTAATTTCGCTAATCAAATGTGCAATTACCATATTCAGTCCAACCCAATTCGATAGTATTTTATTTTTCCAATTAATCATCAAAATAAAGCTATATATTCGTAGCAACCTTATTAATTAAAATAACGTAATTTAAGTCCTGTCAGTTTTCATATGTCATAAATTCATACTTATCCAGGGTTATGAATAAATTACACTAAAACGTTGTGCTCGTCAATATGAATCCAATGCAAAAAATTGGGTAAATTGGATTTCAAATGACCAAGATATGAATTTTTAAATTTAGACTTAAACCTAAATTAAACTAATAGAACTAAAATTTACCACCACAATTTGCTTCAGGTCGAAGTCCAAAATAATCCAACCCGCACCAATCTAAATAGTATCTTCTTCCCCAAAAGTACCTCCTCAATTTATCCCCTAGTGCATGACATGCACATGCACATTCGACCGAGGACAACATCGCAGAAACCATGACAACCGACATGTCTCCTTTTGGATTCCCATCATGATGGACCCCTCTGCATCATGTGAATGCCACCCTCATCCGACCGACCCTCCATGTTGGCCATGAAAATCGCATGCAGGAAAAAAATCGCATCACATATTTGCCTCGTTTTTCATCAGAAAATTACCCATCGAGCGCCTCTCTACCCTTAACACAATGTCGAGCTCCAAGTCTGCATGCTGACAAAATCGGTAGTTAACCCAAACCTTTGGTTACGGTGATCGTCAATCATCAACATGGAATCGCATCGAAATTTCATCGAAAATTATGCACTTCGATACGAACTCAACGATGCTAGTGGCATAGAACGATTCGTCCTGGATCAAGGTAAATTAATTTTTGAATATTTTGAACAATATTTCTCTTTTACTGTAATTCGACGATTTGTCCCCCTACACTTGACGAAAACACTTTTAATCAATTTCTAAAAATACTTTGGTTGATATGAATAACTTTCATTTAGGTCACTTGGATTAAAACAAAATTGTTTGGAATGTATTGATTTTTACGTTCATCATTGAAACTTTATACATATAATAGAGAAAGTTTAAAATTGAAGTTTCACATACGTCGGTAAAAACATTAACCTTCACCTTTCTGATTTCAAGTTGAACTCCACTTTTTTTCCTAATCAAGTTAGGCTATCAAAAGTCCTTTTTTTGTTTGAAATGAATGACACAATCATTTCAATTGAAGGACGGAAGAAATGGAAGTTGAGGCTTTTTAAGAGAAATATACAGGTAGTATTCCCCTTACCTCTACCTCTACCATCTAAGAAGTAGGGTATGACCTCACAATGGCGATTTAAATATTTCATTTTCATTTTTTTCTTTTATATACATACATAAATAATATATTACATGCATTTCTTTATTTACTTATTTTATACGTGTATATATGTACATATATTCGTTTCTTTATTTACTTATTTTATTTGTGTGTGTGTGTATATATATTATTCATTTCTTTATTAACTTATTATTTATGTTCTCCGTCAATAAATAAATAAATTGATCATTAGTCAGAGTCCTGCAAGTCTTCATCAATGTGGACTAGGGTTTTTCTTCCCGCCGCCCCTTCATTTTCAGTTCGTCCTCTTATTTTCTCTCCCTAAATTTTTTGCTCTGTTCTCCCTTAACCCCAGCTTTTCCTATAGCTGTTATCTGCAACCCTTTCCTTCCATTATCCCTTTTTTTCTTTCTCAGTTACAGTCGACCTGCTTTCCCTACCTCGCATCTCCGTTTCGATTTTGACCTTCTTCTGGCTGGATTTCTTTGGTCCTAGTTTTAGATCTTCCCACCTTGCTTTCCCTCGGTTCATTTTGCCTTTAGCAACTGCCTGCAGCGGAAGTGCCGATTTTTTTGTTCTCGGTAGGCGCTTTGGTTTCGCTCGTCTTCGCTCTGGATCTTATCCTCTTCTGGGCTGGGTTGTTGTCGATTTTTTGATGCTATGTATCGAATCGGGTTTGTATCGTTTTCTAGTTTTGGGTTTTTGTGTTGATCGATCTGTCTTTGTGAATTTTTTCTGCTGCTACGTGGCTTCATGCGATGCTTCTGCCGTTGTTGCTCTTCGTTTGCTTCACCTTTTTGGTCATTTTCTGGTTCAGGGTGGAGGGTTTCTGAGTCGCTTCTTCTGTCAGTGCTTGGATCCTTTGTTGGCAATAGGGTCTTGTTTTCATCCTCTTCCCTGGGCTCTTTTTCCATCTCCGGCTCTTCCTCCTCCATTGGTTCTTCCTCCTCCTTAGGTTCATCCTTTTCCACGGGTTCTTCCTCTTCCTCAGCTTCCATGGGTAGTTGGAAGAGGAAGAACCTATGGAAGAGGAAGAGATCATGGAAGATGAAGAACTCGAGGTAGAGGAAGAACCTTAGGAGGAGGAATAGCTGATAGAGGAAGGAGAGCCTAGGGAAGAAAAAGGGATGGTGGAGGAACTTATTCCTATAGGGAAATTTAAGGAAAATTTTGATGGGGGAATGAATTGGGATGAGGGGAAGGTATTGACGATCCATAGTTTGAGGAGGGCATGTACGATGATTGGTTCAAGGCAACCGATGCTGATTCCCAGGGGTTTGAATCTTGAAATCATATGGATTTTAGATGATGAAGGGGACTTATATATTTGGATAGACCTTCAGAAGAAGGCTCATATTAGAATAGTATACCATTTCTATAGGGTTACTATTTTTTATGGTATTGTATATGGGTAATTGGACGTTTATTTGGTATGTACGGGAACTCTAGTGCATGGAGTATCTGATTAGGCATTTATTGTTTAAATATCTTTAGTACGTATGACTTGATTCATTATGGTATGCGAGTTGATGTTATTCCTAATGATTGTTTGAATTGGTTGTTGAATGATAGAGTATTCCAAATAATTAGCTTTCTAGGTAGGATGAGATACGATTTTCGGGTTCAAAATTATCTTATGATGGGAAGAGTGTAATAGACTAGAAATTTAGATGGTCTTGTTATAGATGTTAAATCAAAGTTCCGACTAATAACTTTTGATTAATTTATTTTATCATAGAGGATATAGATAACAAGTAAATGAAGTAATGAACGCGTATATATAGACACACAAACAAAAAAAATAAGTAAATAAATAAATGAATATATATGCATAGATACACAAATAAAATAAGTAAATAAATAAATGAATATATATGCACACATACACAAATAAAACATGTAAATAAAGAAATGAATATATGTATATGTATATGTATATGTATGTAAAAAATGTGTAAAATGAAATACTTAAATTACCGTAGTGAGGCCATATACTATTTCTTAGATCATATAGGGAGAGATAAGGAAAGAGGTAAGGGGAATACTACTTGTACATTTCCCTTGAAAAGGCTCAACTCCCATTTCTACCATTCTTCAATTGTAGTATTTGACATATTCGTTACAAATTAAAAAGAAGGATTTCTGAAAGCTTAACTTTCTTATGAACAAAAGTGGAGTTTAACTTGGCATCAAAAAGGTAAGGGTACATGTTTTACTGACTTATGTGAAACTTGGATTTTATACTTATCTTGCTATATGTATAAAGTTTCAATCATGAACATTCAAAAATCAATGCATTCCAAATCGTTGAGTTTTAACCCAAGTAACCTAAATGAAAGTTATTCATATTAACCAAAAATATTTTTGATTGCATAATTTTTTGTCAATCAGCATTGTGTTAAGGGAGGTGTGACGAACCGGGCTTCTGGCCCTAGAAATCCGTTTCGTCAAAAAGAAAGAAAGGGATGAGAAAATAGAAAGTTAGAGAAGAAAGAACAACAACATCAGAATCTCACAGCGGAATGGAACAAAATATAATATATCACATAACTATTACATAATTTTACATATATCAGAGCTATACAGATGATACAACACATACTAGACAGTTATAAACACCTATCTAGATAATACATCACAACTCAAACAAATAACCCAAAGATACCAACACAGCGGAACAATATGTAGTCTACAACGTAGAAGCCTCCTGCTCCATTGCTCCTCCAGAATTCGTCAAATCTAACCTGAATCCCTTGACTACCAGTAAAAATTTGGGTACCCGAGAGTTTATGAAAAACAAAAATAAACTCCGGGTCAGACATGGGTTTGGTATGAGTAACAGGTTAAAGTTGCTTAACTTTGAAAAACATTTGAAAACAAAAGGTATCACATAAGACTTCCCACGAATAAATATGGGTAAGTTTTTACCTTACGCTACCAAAACATTTGATAGGAAGTTCTGTGATATTATAATAGGTCTAGGGTTTTCAAGTAAATAGAAAATAGCCGAAATTGTTACATCTATTAAATTCCAGCTACTAGCCGCAAAAGTGGGTTATACAATCAAAACCGTTGGCACTTATTGGATTTTGGATTCCATACAATGGCAGGGCAACTGGGGTACCGCCCGTCACAGTACGTGGCCTAGATCAACGTACCGAGGATCACTCCCGACCCCCGCAACACAAGGCCGGAACCATTCGTTACTGAACAGTCCCGTACAAGACAACCCCGACAGTTGAAGCTCACAACTGTCCACACAGCCGAATAAAAGGGACATATAGACAGGGGAAAATCTTGTCCTGCTTGGGCATGACCCACCTAACCTTGCTGCATCTCCCCTGTTTTAGCCATTCCCGGTTGATGAGGCTTGAGGCTACGATTACCTTTAGAGAACACATTTCTTAGAATGCTCATTGTCCACCTGACGATGTGTTGAAAGCGTTCAATCCATACAAGTTCGTTCCGGGTTCTAACGAAACCGAAGGCATTATCTCGTTACACTCATTTTGGAATCACCCTCAGAGTTAACGACGATAACCCTTGCATTCTGAATCTTCATCTTCACTTCAGATTTACGACCAAACGTTAATTTGGAATCGATGTGGTTTTCGGACTTCCAAATATGTAAACCCGATCCCGGTCTCATCGAAATCCAAACGTGTCTTTTAGGGCCAAGTTGTCTATTTAGTCTTAACAGTTTAATTCAAATAATTCAATACACACACAGATAGATAACTCAGAATATCATAATAGATAGTCAACATTAACATAAACAGATAATCAATATTATCACTACAAACAGATAATGCATATTATCATCATAACAGATAATTCATATCATCGTCATATTTAAATCAAAGCATCCATATCACATAGCATCAATTTTCATATCTGAGATCTTAAATCATTCAAGGTAAACAATTTCATCCATTCATACATAAACAATTATATAAGCTATAATTAATTTAAAATGAATTAAATTAATTATATCATCTCTAATTAATTTAAAGTAAATTAAATTAATTACTTCACCATTTAAATCTTGCTTGTACAATTATTAATCAATTTCCAATCAATTAATAAATCATTCACTAATTATTCGTTTCAATTAATCATACTTGATTAATTTACATTTAATTATATATAAATAATCATTCTTAAATTATTTTTTCAAATTAATTATCTTATCTAAATATAGAAATTAACCTTAAATTACAAACATTACATTACTTCTTAATTACACTAATTTATTACTCTTTAATTTCTTATTATTGATTAATTAATCTAAATTTATCATCCCATCATTAATTATATCAATTAATGATTTCTAATTACATTTTAATTAATTCCCTGTTTAAACTAATTACCTTAAGTAATTAATCTAAATTTAAACCACATTTATTAATCACCTCTGATTAATACCATTCAGTAATTAACCATTTTTAATTACTCATCAAATTAATAAATTACTCCTTAATTAATTTCTCTAATTAATCCCTTGATTAATTATACAAAGTAATTATATTCCAATTACTTTCATTATTAAATCACCCTCAGTTAATCATATCCAGTAATTAACTTCAATTACTTCCCTAAGTAATAATACTCATCACATCCTCAAATGGTTGTCTAAATTAATTAAACTTAATTAATTAACTTAAACAATTCATAGAATTAATTACAATGAGTAATTAATCCCTTAATTACTTCCGTTAAGTAATTATACTTAACAATTCACAATTGCTTATCTTAAATAAATAATTTAATTAATTATTAAAAATAATCCCATTAATTGATTATTTCATAATCTTAGTTAATGACCCTGATTAACTAATTAAAATTCTTTAATTACTTTCCTAAAGTAATTAACTACGATTTATTATCAATTATATTTTAAGTAAGTCTTAATAACTCATTAATTAATTCTTTATTAATTCATTAATTTATTACTAATCACCAATTTAAAATCAAACCAATGATTTCTTAATTTCCAATTAACTTACCTTTAACTTATATCTTATTTAAATAAATTTAACTCTTAATTTCTGAGTAATTAATTCTAGTCATTCATTATCCATTTAGTTAATTTGATAATTACAAGCCTTAAGTTTTTAAAACCTTTTTCCTATTTAATGTTCAATTTATCATTCATAAGGTATTCAATCAATTTAATTTAAAATTACTTTTAAATTCATTTTTAATTTTAGATTTAAAATGAAATCAGATTAATCTTATCAATTCCAAACTCCTTTTATTTTACAACTAAAAGAATAATTTATCTTAAAATAGAAGGTTAAAAGAATTTAAACACGGTTTCATTTTGAATTCAAGTCTAATTTAAAAATTCTCTTTATCATTCAAATTTGTTTGAAACAAATTTTAAATTTAAAAATCTTTATTCATTTAAAGACTGAGATTCAAACTACGTTTTGAATCCAAACTTATCTTGGTTTAAACTTTGTTTAAATACCTATTTTTTTCCATTTTAAAAACTCAGTTTTAAAAATTTATAAAACTTACCAGTTTTAAACCCTGTAACCAAAATACCTGAGATAAACAAACATTTCTTCGAGCAAAACCCCACATTTCTTCGAGTCCGACACTCGAATCACTCGAGTGAAACTCGAGCAACAATTCCCCTTTTTAAAGTAGTTATAAACAATTTAAAATTTTAAAACTTTATTTATTTTAAACTGAAATTCAAACTTCATTTTCAATCCAAATTTATCTTTGATTAAAATACCTATTTTCAATACCCATAACTCATTTTTAACCCAGGTTTAAAGAAAATTAAACTATACAGGTTTTTAAAATCTGTTACAACCTACCCAGTTTTTTCCCTACCCTACCCCGAGTCAACAACGAACATGCTTCGAGTTCGCGTGCTACTTTCCCCAAGAAAACCCCCCAATAACTCGAGCAAACACTCGAGACCACACAAGCTTGCAACAGACCCAACCACCTTCACCAGAACCAGCTCACCGTGCACGTGCACAGTAACATTATCCACCTCCGACCATCTCCGATGGTTGCTTCACATCGGCAACCTCCTTCTCCCTCACCCACGACCTTCATATCATCTTCCAAAACTCGAATTCAAAATTGAGACTTTGACCTCAAAACCTAGAAACACACAGAGCATCGCCACCTGAAAACCTGTCACCGCCTTGCTTGAGAAATTCTGACCACCTGAAGTTCTGCAGCTCCGGCTATGTTTGCTTCCACGTCCAAGCTAACATCCCCCGAAGTTTCGTCACACTCGATCCACTATACCCACATAAATGATCGATTAATTACACGAAGCCAAAACTAGGGTTCTAAAATAAAAATCACTGCCGCAACTTCCCTGGTGAAATTCATCACCATCAAAGATTTTTCCACCAATCTCCACTCATACTTCTTCCTCCAGAAAGGAACTCCGATCCCAAGTCCACATAGATCACCTCAAAATCACAGATTCACATATCACGTACGACCCCGAACTAAACCTTAAATACTTAACTAAAAATAGTCATTCTGGTTTTAAAAATCAAAATTTTGTCTTAGCATTTGATTCATATGCCTGAAACTATGATTTAAAAGAATTGGGTTTTAACTTATTTTAACTTTCCACTGTTAATCTATATTTTCCAGAACTATCACAAACTGTTTTCTTTTAAACCAATTTCAGACTCAAGTCTAAGTTATAACAACATTATATGTTCAAAACTTATGACTTGTTAAAGCTTGAATTAAGAACAAAAGAAATTTTCTTATGTGAACTTAAACCTGAAACCAAAACAGAGAAAGATACACAGAAATGAATTATCACATATCCACACCTTAACACAGAGATGTATTTGCAAAATATACTCACAAATAACTAAGCTTCAGAGAGAACATATAGCAGAATAATTATACTTACATATTTATAAATGTGATGTTACTCACCTGGTTTTGAGAGAATGAACAGAGCATAGCTTGGTATTGAAAACAGTTTGAACTTTTAAAGACTGTAAACTGGTTTGCTTCTTCCTTCAATTATCTGTTCTTTGGTTTTGTGTCAGTTTAGGTTTGTAAAACTTACTTATATTTTCAGATTTTGCTTATGTTTTATGAACAAAAAGAAGTGGAAGACATCTATTTATAAGGAAAGATTTCAGAGGAAGGTGTTTACTGGGTAAACTCTTTGCTGGAACAATATTATCTTTGTTCAAAATTTTGTTTTTGTTTTTATCAGCCAAATGTTCTTCAAAATTAGGCTGAAATGCTTATTAGATTTCGAATTGACTTATTTGTATGCTGAAAAACGGAAGCATTTAATGCCATGGTACTTTATGTTTCACTTATCTCATTTTTGTGTTCTAAAGATATTTTCTATCTTACAGCCTATATAACTTCCTATATAAGATTCTTTCCTGTTTTGTAACTTTTCTTACTTGCACTTGCCTATATACTTTGTCTCGTATATAGATATGTATTTTAATGTTGATAGATTTTTCCTTTGCTTGTCTTGCCTATTTAGTTTACAGATTACAAACATTTCAAACCTGGTTTTGCTTTGTCAGGTTATACTTTATTTTATCTTGTTATATAGATATTAGTTTCACTTGTTTCCTTGTCTTGCATATATTACTTATATATAATTTACTTTTACTTGTTTTGCATAATCACTTACAGGTTATACATATTTTGTCTGACTTGTTTTATACTTTAGGTACAAAATGTGAATTTGTTTTGGTTATTAGTTATGAATTTTAATTTATGTATTAAGTTCAATACTTATTTTATTTTCTCTTCTATTTTTAAACTTTAACTATCAATTACTTAATTTGGTGATTATTAATTTATTTTCATATTTATGCTAATATCATACATTGGATTTATACTTAAGTTCAATATATTAAAGACTTGTTTTATTTTAAACATATTTGAAAGATGTTATTTCAAATTTATAAATCATTGCTTTCCTATCCAATACACATAAATTTAAGATAACAATTTTTATTTGTATAAAAAAAATCTATTTTTAAAAATATTATATCATCAATATAGTTAAATATAACTCATTATTAAATTAAAATAATTCGCAAATGAATTTGTCTTCTTATTCAATACATTACTTATATATATAAAAAAAAACAAAACAAACCTTTTTTTTAAATTTAAACTTAAACTAAAATTAATTTTAAATAGTTATGTTTTTAGTTTGGGTATTAAAATCATATGATTATTTATTTAGTAGCTTAATATCAAATTGAATCCAATATTTAATTTATCAAAAATGTTAGAATAAGAAAACAGGCCTATATATATTAAATTTAAAACAAAGATTTATCTATTTATAATACATACAAATATGTATTCGTTACAGATATAAAACAATTTATTAGCCTTTAAAGATAGATTATCAGTTTAAATATTTACTTTAAAGATGATTATTAATTAGTTTCAAACTTATTCTTAACAATATGATCAAATCAATTAAATTTTGACATAAATTATTAAATTTTTATTGTCAAAATTTCCAGGATATCACATTCCTCCCCTCTTAAAAGAATTTCGTCCTCGAAATTTAAAACAAAGATAATTTAATTACAGATTTAATTTATAAACACAGGCAGATATCAATCATATGCTAGCAATCATAGCAACCAATTCATTCAATCTACAAATCTAATTGTCCAGATAAAATTCTAAATAGAATTTTCTCGAGTTTCCTCAAATATAAATATAGGGTTACTCTCCCTACAGAATTCAAACAATCAATATTACTAAGCTACTGAGTTTCTACTCATCTAGATATACAAAACAAACAGGATATCAGACTACAGATAAGTCTGACTCAACAACCAAAACACTCTGAACTGCTGACTCCACAATCAAAGATAGCTCTTACACGTACTCCCTCAGAGATACGTGAAACACACCGAATTCTAGTTATCCAAACTGGCAATCCACTCCTGAAACCAATACTTATCAAATCTCTGATTACGGACTCCAAATTTCTTCGTCTCTTATCCACAAAACTCTTCGGACGATCCTGGGCTGCCTACATCCTTCCTGATCAGCTCAACCCTTGCTGATACCCCTAGAAACAAATTGATCCAAAAGTAATCCAAAAAAATGACCTTTCCAAGATCGACCAAAACTCAAAACGCAAACTCCATTCCAAAATCAAGAGACTGATCTTACTTCTTCTCATATGGAAAGATAGTACAAATGATTTCAATCTGGTCTTAAGATCCTGAAAAATTTTCGGTAGAAACTCTCTAATCCAAAACACTGCAAATTCTAGTTATTTCTACACCAAACAGCTGCCACCATGCTTCCACTGCGCAACTCTGATTAAACAGATGAAAATGCTGATGATGATCACGAGGACAAACTGGACAACACATCATAGAACTATGGTTCAACAGATCCTTTAAAGAAACTCAGAAGTTCCTCCTTAAACTCGAGCTGCTTCACCAAACTCATTCTCAGAAAACCATCTTACTGAACCATCGGTACCACTCCTGGAATCCAGTCGATACCAAACTCAATCTCTAGACACTAACAAAATTCTAACTTCCTAAAGACATCCAGGAAAATCAGATAGCCCAAGAGAAACTCAAACAATCGCAAGTCACTTTTTGCGATCAATCTAGCCCACTACCAAAGAAAAACTGTTCTCTCTTTACCAAACAGAACAGCCTATGCTTAATTGGCCAATTCATCAAAGAAATGGAACTACACTCTGTTTCTGAACTCCACTGCTGATGCAGAAGTCAAAAACTTCCTTTCCAACACACCAATTGCCAAGAAATTCCTAATCCAGAGCTCTTCGAGAAACTCGGACCTCAAACCAAACAGAAACATTCTACTGAACTCAGTCCCAACACCGAAGCAGATACACCTCCTTAACTGATTCCAAAGAAACATCTTCAGAGACTTCCATGGTCACTGTGTCTCATCATACAGCTACTACATCCAGAGGTAAGATATCCGGACTTGCTCATACCAAACCGATAGGTCCAAACTCTAGCTCATCCAAACTTATGCTTCAAAAATGAACTCCGAACCTTAACAGGTTTCCTTCAGAGATCAATGAAATCTTTACACCACTCAAAGCTCACTCGAGACGGTAATAGGTCTACAGTCTCGACCAATATACTTCCAACCTCAAATATTCATACTCCAACCATTGGTAGTCGTGTTACACACACCACTACTCTATCTACCATTATAATTTATATTGGATAACCCGCACAGGTAACCCAACAAATAGGTAGAAATAAATAAATATATATATATATATTTATATATTAAAATTACAAATACGCTCTCTCAAGATAGAAATCACTCAAGAGCCTAGGTGTTCACTCAACCTAGCGCTCTGATACCAACTGTGACGACACGGTCATCTGGCCCAGAAATCCGTTTCGTCAAAAAGAAAGAAAGGGATGAGAAAATAGAAAGATAGAGAAGAAAGAACAACAACATCAGAATCTCACAGCGGAATGGAACAAAATATAATATATCACATAACTATTACATAATTTTTCATATATCAGAGCTATACAGATGATACAACACATACTAGACAGTTATAAACACCTGTCTAGTTAATACATCACAACTCAAACAAATAACCCAAAGATACGTACACAACGGAACAATATGTAGTCTACAACGTAGAACCCTCCTGCTCCATTGCTATGACGCCCCACCTCTATACCTATGCTAGACAAGAACACTACGGTGAATGCTGTCAACTAACACGGAGAATAAGGCTGTTGAGGAGAGACCATCCGTGTAATTGCTTTGTGCGAGCATCAATATGTCAGATAGTATAACATGCAATACTTTATCAAGAGAAAATCCGACATACCGACACAAACTCAAAGCTATTACACAGTGGCTATAATATCTTCGGAAACAAATACATAAATAAACATAACATAAATCAGTCACAGATAATTCATATGAGAAAGGCGGAAGAAGATATGAATGTATAGTAAACACATGGAAGTGTATATCAGAGTGGTGGTCAAAAAGATCTACAATAATACGAAAGAATAGCAACACGTGCTATACAAAAGAATACAACTATGAGTCTATATCTCAAGTGTATACAACAAAATAAACTACTAATCTAATTAGTTTTCCAAAAGTCAGAGAAATCAATCCCAAGTGAGAAGTCAAGCTGAAGCACCTGCAACATCTCGGTCTGACCCGAGTATTATTTAATAAGAAAATAATAAACGGATCAGTCTAACTATAAATATCAGGTGAAATGATATAGAATAAGGGATATGACTAAACACATAATAATCACAATGCCAAGCTGTGATATATATAAGTAATAGAAAATCAACAAGAGATTAATCAATATCACCAAATCTACACAAGAATCAAAGAAAATGTCATACTCCTTTTCTCGTTCATCAAACCACAAATATTGACGATTATATCAATGTCAATCACAAAAGTCAATGACACACAAATTCACCAATGAACAAATATTGATAAAACTTATCAATAGAAATCACGAAAATTGGTGAAGCACAAATTCTAGAAATCATCTTAAGAAATCCAGACAATGACACACGAATTCAACTGTGCACAAAAATTGATAAAACTTATCAATAGAAATCACAAAAATAGGCGAAGAGGAAAGTTCCAGAATTCGACACACGAAATCCAGAAATCACACAAAATAGGGGGGAAGGCCTATCACACGAACGGGAGCATGAAAACTCGCCAACATATGTATCACACGAACGAGACGCTAACTCATGGTAGCTAGCCATTAATTTTTGACACACGAACGGCCCGAAGACCATGGGGCGCTACCCCACATACGTGAGTTGAAACTCACACAAACGGGATTTAGTCTCCCTCGTAGACAAAGAGACATCGCACATTGCTAGTCTAAATCACAAAAATGATCGTCATGATCATCAAGAAGTGTCAATTACAGTAAGCTAGTAAATATATGAGCTTAGCTTCATGTCCCATAACCACTAGCTTAACTTAAATATTTACGAACAAATTGTAGATTTCCACTAGAAAATTGTCACAAGAGATTTAATCGAACAAGTCCAAGAATTAACTGACGAAGTAAACGCAAGCGTTTCATACCACTCGTTTTACTAAGTCGTTTAATTAGATTTCTCATACGAGTGAGGTAAAGGTTTGTATATACTAATAGATTGGAAATCGGTTTGAGAAAATGAGCTTTGTTATAAAATAGTGTTGAAACCATTTGAAGAAAGAGTTTTGATATTTACTACTAGTATAGAAACCTTTATATTTTTAAAGTGACCAATCACAAAGGAGATTGTAGGGACAATCAATCACTAAAATTCACATACGAAGATGTAAATAAAAATCCAACGAAATCGATAAAGAATCCATCGAAATGGATATTCAAAAATCCCTAAAAAGGAGTCATCAAAGTCATAACAAATGACAACAACACATAGGAAACAACACGAATCGATTAAAGTTGGAAATTCAAACAACTAGGCGAAATAGGCAAAAATGCACCAGGTCGGTCGGCCGGCTACAGAGCTCGGTCGACCGGACCCTGTTCCACAAAAATTCTCGAGAAGCACGTCGGTCGGCTGAGCCCTATAGCCAGTCGACCGGACCAGAGACAGAAAAGGTGCCTATGCACCATAGTAGCAGGTCGGTCGACCGGCCACAGGGCTCGATTGGCCGAACCTGTTCCCAGTCCCTTCAAAGCCCATTGGATACAATGGCCAATCACTACCAAATTGCAACCGTATGAGCAACGACACTAAGGATTTATGCCAATCGACTACTCGGCCCTATGAGCTCCTTGTTGCATTACCAAAAACACATTTGAACATCAAAGCTATGGTTTTTAAGAATTTGGCTTTCAAACACCAAAATTGGAATATTCACAAAACCATTCCAAACCAAAAGCAAATGCACACGAATAAGTGCTAGGAATTCATACCTAACAATCGAAGATAAATATAAGCATAGATGTGAGATAAAAATCTCATCTTTGAACCCAAATCAATGAAGGAGAAGCTTTAAAAAACAAGCAAAGATCAATTCCTCTTCAATAACAACTCAAGTAGCTTCAATCTAAGCTTAAAAAGAAACTTTTCCTAAATTAGGTTTAGGAAATTTCTGAAATCAAAGAGAGAATGAGTTGGAGAAGAAGAAGAAAGAGCTTACCAATGGGTTCACTTGAGTTCGGAGCAAGAAGATGGATTTGCTAGTGGAAACTAGGGCTTAGGATTTCCTAATTCTTTTTCTCTTCCCCCAATTTTGATGAAGCTTTAATGTATTAGGAAATTATGAAGTAATGAAGAGGAGAGGAGATTGGAACTGAGCTAGTAAGTGGGGTTATTGGGCTCAGCCCAAACCAAAGCCCTAAGTAAAAAGTAGCAAAAATCAACTTTCTCCAAACTTATCGAAGCTTATACTCAAAAAGGTCGCAAACGACATTTTAAACTCAATGGGAGTGGTCCCGAGTCCTAATTCGACCGTATGCAAAAAGTAGCTTTTCGGACTAAATTCCGAGTATCGATAAAATATATAAATAAAATATTTAAATATAAAAATCGGCAAATATGCGGGTTGTTACAGACTCACCTCCTTAAAGAAATTGCGTCCTCGCAATATTTAAGGAGAAGATATATATAGTAACAACCATAAAAGCATATTCAACACAAAATAAGTTTGAAATAAAAAGTTCACCTCAAAGAGCACGAGAAAGTAAGTCCGGATGTGATTGCTCGATGAACTCTCTAGACTCCCAAGAACAATCCTTAGGATTTGAAGACCATTGAACTTTCATAAGCGGGACATCTTTATTTCGAAGGCGTTTGACCTCCGAAGCAATAATTCGAATAGGATGCAGCTCATAAGTTAAATTAGGCGAAACTTCAATTTCTTCCACAACACCGGGCTCAAGAATAGAATCGGAATCTCGAAGACACTTCCGAAGTTGAGAAACGTGAAACACGTCATGGATAGCAGAAAATTGAGCCGGTAATAAAAGGCGATAAGCCACGGAACCAATACGTTCGGTGATAGGAAATGGCCCAATATATCGAGGCGCTAACTTTCCCGATCGACTGAAACGTACAACACCCTTCATAGGTGAAACACGAATGAACACAAGATCTCCCACAGAAAATTCTAACTTCCTTCTTCGGTTATCGGCATAGGATTTTTGTCTACTTTGGGCTTCTTTCATCCTATGTCGAATAAGTTCAATCTTTTCTGTGGAATCACGAATAAAATCTAGACCTAAAACCAGCTTCTCACCAGCCTCAAGCCAACAAGAAGGAGATCGGCATGGCCTTCCATAGAGTGCCTCGAAAGGTGCCATACCAATACTAGATTGGAAGCTATTATTATAGGAAAATTCAACAAGTGAAATATGATCTTCCCAACTTCCAACAAAATCAAGCACACAAGAACGAAGAAGATCTTCAAGAGTTTGATTCACACGCTCAGTTTGTCCATCGGACTGGGGATGATAAGCGGTGCTAAAATTAAGCTTCGTTCCCAAAGCTTTTTTAAGACTCTTCCAAAATCCACTTGTAAACAATGGATCACGGTCGCTAATAATAGAAGTAGGAACTCCATGTAATTTAACAATCTCTTTGATAACGAGTTTGGACAAAAGAGGAACGGTTCGATTGGACCGAACGGGAATAAAATGGGCGGATTTAGTAAGCCTATCAATGATCACCCATAAACTATCATGACCCGAACGAGAACGGGGAAGGCCGTCTATAAAATCCATGGAAATTTGGTCCCACTTCCAAATTGGAATTTCTAAAGGTTGCAATAACCCACCAGGCCTTTGATGTTCGGCCTTGACAAGCTGGCAAGTCATGCAATACTTAACAAAGTTAGCAATATCAGATTTCATTCCCTCCTAATAATAAAGTCGCCTCATATCAGCGTACATTTTACTACTATCGGGATGAATGGTGAATTTAGAATGATGGGAATCTTCTAAAATATCTTTACGAAGATCACCAATATTTGGTACGATAAGTCTACCAAATTTTCGAATGCCGCCAAGAGAATCAATATCAAAGTCTTTCAAACTTTCGATATCAATCTTACCCTTAATATTTTGGCGAAGAAGAGCCAATTCGGGATCTAGCATTTGAGCTTCAATAATGCGGTCTAAAAGAGAAGGAAGGATACATAAAACAAGAGATGAACATAAATCAAAAACACGGTCTTGAATTTCGCAAGTGGATAAAATCTCGAGATCGTTCCATTCGGATATCATCATAGAAACAACAGCTTGTTGTTTATGGCTAAGGGCATCGACGACACGATTACCCTTACCGGGCGTATAAAGAATATCATGATCATATGGTGCAAGAAATTCGAGCCAATGCTGTTGACGCAAATTAAGTTCCTTTTGAGAGAATAAATACTTCAAGGATTTATGATCGGTATAAAGAACAAATTTCTCTCCTAAAAGATAATGACGCCAAACCCGAAGAGCAAAAACAATAGCCGCGAGCTCTAAATCATGAGTGGCATATCTAGTCTCAGCAGGCTTCAATTGCCTAGAAGCATAAGCAATAACACGTTCTCTTTGCATAAGAACGGCACCCAAACCAACGCGACTAGCATCGGTATAAACAATAAAATCTTGGTTTCCATAGGGAATCACAAGAATAGGAGCATCGAAAAGGAGTTCTTTTAATTTCTGAAAAGGAGCTTCACATTTGTCCGACCAAATGTATTTAACACCTTTCTTTGTTAAGCCAGTAAGAGGGACGGCAATTTTAGAAAAGTCTTTAATGAACCGACGGTAATAACCCACCAATCCGAGAAAACTACGAATCTTTGTCACATTCTCCGGTCTCTTCCAATCTTGAATCGCTTCAATCTTTGAAGGATCTACTGAAATTCCGGATTCGGATATAATATGACCGAGAAACTTCACACTAGATTGCCAAAAATGGAATTTAGAAAATTTTGCTTTCAATTGATTACTCCTAAGAGTTTCCAACACAATCAGAAGATGTTTTTCATGCTCCTCCTCGGTTTTAGAATACACAAGAATATCATCAATAAAGATGAGAACAAACCGGTCGAGAAAATCTTTGAAAACTCGATTCATAAGGTCAACGAAATAAGCCGGAGCATTCGTTAGACCAAATGGCATAACAAGCCATTCATAAGATCCATAATGAGTACGGAACGATGTCAAAGGAATGCTATCCTCTACAATACGAAGCTGATGAAATCCAGTAGCTAAGTCTAATTGTGAAAAGACTCTAGCACCACTAAGTTGATCGAATAGATCATCAATCCGAGGTAAAGGATATTTATTCTTGATAGTAAGATCATTAAGCTTGCGGTAGTCAACGCAAAGCCTAAGTGTACCATAGGATTTCTTCACGAAAATAGCCGAAGCTCCCCAAGGCGAGGAACTAGAGCGAATAAATTGCTTCGTCTCCAATTCGGATAATTGTTTACGCATCTCCTCATTTTCTTTATTGGACATACGATAAGGAGGGCGAGTGATAGGTTGAGCTCCAGGAATGAGATTAATTCTGAACTCAATTGCTCGCTTAGGTGGTAATCCTTAAACAGGCTCGAATATGTCGGAAAATTCACGAACGACGTGAATAAGAGAAATAATATCACCCTCATCATCATCATCGTCATCACGAGGGTTTAAAGAATATAAAGATGCAACCAAAGCAGAATCTGAATCTTTAAGAATAATAGAAACCTGATTAACAGATTGAGGATGTCGAAGATGAATAGTCCGCTCAGGACATAGGATATGAGCTTCATAACGGTTAAGCCAATCCATTCCCAAAATCATTCCAAAGCCTAAATAACGCATGACATGCAAATCGGCTAGGAAAGGAAAATCACACAAAATAATCTCGACATCTTTACACAATAAACTGATTGTTGCGGATCCATCAACCGGATTCGCAATTCTCAAAGAAGTCATTAAACACAAAACATCCAAAGAAAAAGCATCAACAAGTTCCTTTGATATGAAAGAGTGGGATGCACCCGTATCAAAAAGAACTCAAATGGGTTGATCACGAAATAAATTAATTCCATGCAGAATAAAATGAGAAATACCTTGGCCACGAGATGTGTTGCCAGGGGCTTGAGCAACATTAAGCTTTCCCTCCTTCCTATTTTGAAGTTTGGGACATGCATGCATAAAATGGTCCGAGCTCTTGCAATAGCGACAAGTACGACGCTTTGAACACTTGTTCGCAAAATGGTCTTTCGAACCACAATTATAGCATTTCCCTTGAGTAGAGGGAAAGGTCTTTTCAACAGGAGTTGCTTGCCTCCCTTTCTTTTGGGGATAGGGGCCTTTGAATTTGTTTGGCCTCTTCTTGTTGTTGAAGTTTGGTTTGGAACCCACCACGTCAACATCATTCTCCCTATCTGCCTCTTCAAGACGAAGAGCGATATCAATGAGTTGGTCGAAAGAAACTTCTAATTTTAGAAGTAATGGCTTCTTGAGTTTTTTGTTTAAGCCATAGACGAACCTCTGGTTCTTCTTTAAAGGGGTGTTGATGTATTCAACCCCGTATTTAGAAAGCGACTCGAAGGAGGCGACATAATCAGTCACGGAAGAATCACCTTGAACAAGGTCTATAAATCGTCGAGCCAATGTCACTTTCTCTGCTTCTGGTACAAATTTCAACTCGAAGCGTTCCCGGAATTGCTCCCAGGTGAGATCCGCTTCATTAATCTCAGAAACAAGAAGTTCGTACCAGTCCAATGCTCTTTCTCGGAGCATACTAGAGGCCACCTGAACTCGGTGAAGGTCAATAAGATTCATGCGAGAGAAGATTCGATCGCATGACCTTAGCCAAGCCTGTACTTCAATAATAGTTTCGGAACCTTTGAATGGCTCCCCACCCAAAATAGTGTAATCGGTGCACAAGCGTGCAAATCCCGACTTTGGGTGAGTAGGTTCCGGGTTTGCTCCAGCTGCTTGAGCATTTGTCACTAAATCAAGAAGCTGTTGAGCAGTCATAAAAACTCCATCCTAGGGAGGAATGCTAGATGGTACGGCTCTGGGGCGGCCTGGTCTAGACATTTCTCTTCCTTTAGAAAGAAAGGAGAAGAAGAAAAAGGTTATTCACCAAATTGAATATCAAGCAATCTTGATAGATAAACAAGGAATCATAAGGAAAATAGGATGAATCGGTACGAAGGCTCGAATTAAATCCTAAAGCACGACTCCTAAGATGGACTTAGGACGATGATCCTTGCTATAATATTCCATATTGTTCCGAAGTTAGGCCCTAATACCAAGCTGTGACGCCCCACCTCTATACCCATGCTAGACAAGAACACTACGGTGAATGCTGTCAACTAGCACAGAGAATAAGGCTGTTGAGGAGCGACCATCCGTGTAATTGCTTTGTGCGAGCATCAATATGTCAGATAGTATAACATGCAATACTTTATCAAGAGAAAATCCTACATACCGACACAAACTCAAAGCTATTACACAGTGGCTATAATATCTTCGGAAACAAATACATAAATAAACATAACATAAACCAGTCACAGATAATTCATATCACAAAGGCGGAAGAAGATATGAATATATAGTAAACACATAGAAGTGTATATCAGAGTGGTGGTCAAAAAGATCCACAATAATACGAAAGAATAGCGACACGTGCTATACAAAAGAATACAACTATGAGTCTATATCTCAAGTGTATACAACAAAATAAACTACTAATCTAAGTAGTTTGCCAAAAGTCAGAGAAATCAATCCCAAGTGAGAAGTCAAGCTGAAGCACATGTAACATCTCGGTCTGACCCGAGTATTATTTAATAAGAAAATAATAAACGGATCAGTCTAACTATAAATATCAGGTGAAATGATATAGAATAAGGGATACGACTAAACACATAATAATCACAATGCCAAGCTGTGATATATGTATACGTAATTGAAAATCAACAAGAGATTAATCAATATCACCAAATCTACACAAGAATCAAAGAAAATGTCATACTCCTTATCTTGTTCATCAAACCACAAATATTGACGATTATATCAATGTCAATCACAAAAGTCAATGACACACAAATTCACCAATGCACAAATATTGATAAAACTTATCAATAGAAATCACGGAAATTGGTGAAGCACAAATTCTAGAAATCATCTCAAGAAATCCAGACAATGACACACGAATTCACCTATGGACAAAAATTGATAAAACTTATCAATAGAAATCACAAAAATAGGTGAAGAGGAAAGTTCCAGAATTCGACACACGAAATCCAGAAATCACGCAAAATAGGGGGGAAGGCCTATCACACGAACGGGAGCATGAAAACTCACCAACATATGTATCACACGAACGAGACGCTATCTCATGGTAGCCAGCCATTAATTTTTGACACACAAACGGCCCGAAGACCATGGGGCGCTACCCTACATATGTGAGTTGAAACTCACACAAACGGGGTTTAGTCTCCCTCATAGACAAAGAGACATCGCACATTGCTAGTCTAAATCACAAAAATGATCGTCATGATCATCAAGAAGTGTCAATTACAGTAAGCTAGTAAATATATGAGCTTAGCTTCATGTCCCATAACCACTAGCTTAACTTAAATATTTACGAACAAATTGTAGATTTCCACTAGAAAATTGTCACAAGAGATTCAATCGAACAAGTCCAAGAATTAACCGACGAAGTAAATGCAAGCGTTTCATACCACTCGTTTTACTAAGTCGTTTAATTAGATTTCTCATACGAGTGAGGTAAAGGTTTGTATATACTAATAGATTGGAAATTGGTTTGAGAAAACGAGCTTTGTTATAAAATAGTGTTGAAACCATTTGAAGAAAGAGTTTTGATATTTACTACTAGTATAGAAACCTTTATATTTTTAAAGTGACAAATCACAAACGAGATTGTAGGGACAATGAATCACTAAAATTCACATACGAAGATGTGAATAAAAATCCAACGAAATCGGTAAAGAATCCATCGAAATGGATATTCAAAAATCCCTAAAAAGGAGTCATCAAAGTCATAACAAATGTAACAACACATAGGAAACAACACGAATCGATTAAAGTTGGAAATTCAAACAACTAGGCGAAATAGGCAAAAATGCACCAGGTCCGTCGGCCGGCTACAGAGCTCGGTCGACCAGACCCTATTCCACAAAAATTCTCGGGAAGTAGGTCGGTCGGCTGAGCCCTATAGCCAATCGACCGGACCAGAGACAGAAACGGTGCCTATGCACCAAAGTAGCAGGTCGGTCGACCGGCCACAGGGCTCGGTCGGCCGAACATGTTCCCAGTCCCTTCAAAGCCCATTGGATACAATGGCCAATCACTACCAAATTGCAACCGTACGAGCATCGATACTAAGGATTTATGCCAATCGACTACCCGGCCCTTTGAGCTCCTTGTTGCATTACCAAAAACACATTTGAACATCAAAGCTATGGTTTTAAAGAATTTGGCTTTCAAACACCAAAATTGGAATATTCACAAAACCATTCCAAACCAAAAGCAAATGCACACGAATAAGTGCTAGGAATTCATACCTAACAATCGAAGATAAATATAAGCATAGATGTGAGATAAAAATCTCACCTTTGAACCCAAATCAATGAAGGAGAAGCTTTAAAAAAGAAGCAAAGATCAATTCCTCTTCAACAACAACTCAAGAAGCTTCAATCTAAGCTTAAAAGAGAAACATTTCCTAAATTAGGTTTAGGAAATTTCTGAAATCAAAGAGAGAATGAGTTGGAGAAGAAGAAGAAAGAGCTTACCAATGGGTTCACTTGAGTTTGGAGCAAGAAGATGGATTTGCTAATGGAAACTAGGGCTTAGGATTTCCTAATTCTTTTTCTCTTCCCCCATTTTTGATGAAGCTTGAATGTATTAGGAAATTATGAAGTAATGAAGAGGAGAGGAGATTGGAACTGAGCTAGTAAGTGGGGTTATAGGGCTCAACCCAAACCAAAGCCCTATGTAAAAAGTAGCAAAAATCAACTTTCTCCAAACTTATCGAAGCTTATACTCAAAAAGGTGGCAAACGGAATTTTAAACTCAATGGGAGTGGTCCCGAGTCCTAATTCGACCGTATGCAAAAAGTAGCTTTTCGGACCAAATTCCGAGTATCGATAAAATATTTAAATAAAATATTTAAATATAAAAATCGACAAATATGCGGGTTGTTACAATTGCTCCTCCAGAATTCGTCAAATCTAACCTGAATCCCTTGACTACCCGTAAAAATTTGGGTACCCGAGAGTTTATGAAAAACAAAAATAAACTCCGGGTCAGACATGGGTCTGGTATGAGTAACAGGTTAAAGTTGCTTAACTTTGAAAAACATTTGAAAACAAAAGGTATCACGTAAGACTTCCCACGAATAAATATGGGTAAGTTTTTACCTTACGCTAACCAAAACATTTGATAGGAAATTCTGTGATATTATAATAGGTCTAGGGTTTTCAAGTAAATAGAAAATAGCCAAAATTGTTACATCTATTAAATTCCAGCTACTAGCCACAAAAGTGGGTAATACAATCAAAACCGTTGGCACTTATTGGATTTTGGATTCCATACAATGGAAGGGCTACTGGGGTACCGCCCGTCACAGTACGTGGCCTAGATCAACGTACCGAGGATCACTCCCGACCCCCTGCAACACAAGGCCGGAACCATTCCTTACTGAACAGTCCTGAACAAGACAACCCCGACAGTTGGAGCTCACAACTGTCCACGCAGCCGAATAAAAGGGACATCTAGACAGGGGAAAATCTTGTCCTGTTGGGCATGACCCACCTAACCTTGCTGCACCTCCCCTGTTTTAGCCATTCCCGGTTGATGAGGCTTGAGGCTACGATTACCTTTAGAGAACACATTTCTTAGAATGCTCATCGTCCACTTGACGATGTGTTGAAAGCATTGAATCCATACAAGTTCGTTCCGGGTTCGAACGAAACCGAAGGCATTATCTCGTTACACTCATTTTGGAATCACCCTCAGAGTTAACGACGATAACCCTTGCATTCTGAACTTCATCTTCACTTCAGATTTACGACCTAACGTTAATTTGGAATCGATGTGGTTTTCGGACTTCCAAATATGGAAAACCCGATCCCGGTCTCATCGAAATCCAAACGTGTTTTTAGGGCCAAGTTGTCTATTTAGTCTTAACAGTTTAATTCAAATAATTCAATACACACACGGATAGATAACTCACAATATCATAATAGATAGTCAATATTAACATATATAGATAATCAATATTATCACTACAAACGGATAATGCATATTATCATCATAACAGATAATTCATATCATCATCATATTTAAATCAAAGCATCCATATCACATAGCATCAATTTTCATATCTGAGATCTTAAATCATTCAAGGTAAACAATTTCATCCATTCATACATAAACAATCATATAAGCTATAATTAATTTAAAATGAATTAAATTAATTATATCATCTCTAATTAATTTAAAGTAAATTAAATTAATTACTTCACCATTTAAATCTTGCTTATACAATTATTAATCAATTTCCAATCAATTAATAAATCATTCACTAATTATTCGTTTCAATTAATCATACTTGATTAATTTACATTTAATTATATACAAATAATCAATCTTAAATTATTTTCTCAAATTAATTATCTTATCTAAATATAGAAATTAACCTTAAGTTACAAATATTACATTACTTCTTAATTACACTAATTTATTACTCTTTAATTTCTTATTATCAATTAATTAATCTAAATATATCATCCCATCATTAATTATATCAATTAATGATTTCTAATTACATTTTAATTATTTCCCTGTTTAAATTAATTACCTTAAGTAATTAATCTAAATTTAAACCACATTTATTAATAACCTCTGATTAATACCATTCAGTAATTAACCATTTTTAATTACTCATCAAATAAATTAATTACTCCTTAATTAATTTCTCTAATTAATCCCTTGATTAATTATACAAAGTAATTATATTCCAATTACTTTCATTATTAAATCACCCTCAGTTAATCATATCCAGTAATTAACTTCAATTACTTCCCCAAGTAATAATACTCATCACATCCTCAAATGGTTGTCTAAATTAATTAAACTTAATTAATTAACTTAGACAATTCATAAAATTAATTACAATGAGTAATTAATCCCTTAATTACTTCCGTTAAGTAATTATACTTAACAATTCACAATTGCTTATCTTAAATAAATAATTAATTAATTATTAAAAATAATCCCATTAATTGATTATTTCATAATCTTAGTTAATGACCCTGATTAACTAATTAAAATTCTTTAATTACTTTCCTAAAGTAATTAACTACGATTTATTATCAATTACATTTTAAGTAAGTCTTAATAACTCACTAATTAATTCTTTATTAATTCATTAATTTATTAATAATCATTAATTTAAAATCAAACCAATGATTTCTTAATTTCCAATTAATTTACCTTTAACTTATATCTTATTTAAATAAATTTAAATCTTAGTTTCTAAGTAATTAATTCTATTCATTCATTATCCATTTAGTTAATTTGATCATTACAAGCCTTTAGTTTTTAAAACCTTTTTCCTATTTAATGTTCAATTTATCATTCATAAGGTATTTAATCAATTTAATTTAAATTTACTTTTAAATTCATTTTAAATTTTAGATTTAAAATGAAATCAAATTAATCTTATCAATTCCAAACTCCTTTTATTTTACAACTAAAAGAATAATTTATCTTAAAATAGAAGGTTAAAAGAATTTAAACACGGTTTCATTTTGAATTCAAATCTAATTTAAAAATTCTCTTTATCATTCAAATTTGTTTGAAACAAATTTAAAATTTAAAAATCTTTATTCATTTAAAGACTGAGATTCAAACTACGTTTTGAATCCAAACTTATCTTGGTTTAAACTTTGTTTAAATACCTATTTTTTCCATTTTAAAAACTCAGTTTTAAAAATTTATAAAACTTACCGGTTTTAAACCCTGTAACCAAAATACCCGACATAAACAAACATTTCTTCGAGCAAAACCCCACATTTCTTCGAGTCCGACACTCGAATCACTCGAGTGAAACTCGAGCAACAATTCCCCTTTTTAAAGTAGTTATAAACAATTTGAAATTTTAAAACTTTATTTATTTTAAACTGAAATTCAAACTTCATTTTCAATCCAAACTTATCTTTGATTAAAATACCTATTTTCAATACCCATAACTCATTTTTAACCCAGGTTTAAAGAAAATTAAACTATACAGGTTTTTAAAATCTGTTACAACCTACCCAGTTTTTTCCCTACCCTACCCCGAGTCAACAACGAACATGCTTCGAGTTCGCGTGCTACTTTCCCCGAGAAAAACCCCCAATAACTCGAGTAAACACTCAAGACCACACAAGCTTGCAACAGACCCAACCACCTTCACCAGAACCAACTCACCGTGCACGTGCACAGTAACATTATCCACCTCCGACCATCTCCGATGGTTGCTTCACATCGGCAACCTCCTTCTCCCTCACCCACGACCTTCATATCATCTTCCAAAACTCAAAATCAAAATTGAGACTTCGACCTCAAAACATGGAAACACACAGAGCATCGCCACCTGAAAACCTGTCACCGCCTTGCCTGAGAAATTCTGACCACCTGAAGTTCTCCAGCTCCGGCTATGTTTGCTTCCACGTCCAAGCTAACATCCCCCAAAGTTTCGTCACACTCGATCCACTATACCCACAGAAATGATCGTTTAATTACACGAAGCCAAAACTAGGGTTCTAAAATAAAAATCACTGCCGCAACTTCCCTGGTGAAATTCATCACCATCAAAGATTTTTCCACCAATCTCCACTCATACTTCTTCCTCCAGAAAGGAAACCCGATCCCAACTTCACATAGATCACCCCAAAATCACAGATTCACATATCACGTACAACCCCAAACTAAACCTTAAACACTTAACTAAAAATAGTCATTCTGGTTTTAAAAATCAAATTTTTGTCTTAGCATTTGATTCATATGCATGAAACTATGATTTAAAAGAATTGGGTTTTAACTTACTTTAACTTTCCACTGTTAATCTATATTTTCCAGAACTATTACAAACTGTTTTCTTTTAAACCAATTTCAGACTCAAGTCTATGTTATAACAACATTATATGTTCAACACTTATGACTTGTTAAAGCTTGAATTAAGAACAAAAGAAATTTTCTTATGTGAACTTAAACCTGAAATCAAAACAGAGAAAGATACACAGAAATGAATTATCACATATCCACACCTTAACACAGAGATGTATTTGCAAAATATACTCACAAATAACTAAGCTTCAGAGAGAACATATAGCAGAATAATTATACTTACATATTTATAAATGTGATGTTACTCACCTGGTTTGAGAGAATGAACAGAGCATAGCTTGGTATTGAAAACAGTTTGAACATTTAAAGACTGTAAACTGGTTTGCTTCTTCCTTCAATTATCCGTTCTTTGGTTTTGAGGCAGTTTAGGTTTGTAAAAACTTACATATATTTTCAGATTTTGCTTATGTTTTATAAACAAAAAGAAGTGGAAGATATGTATTTATAAGGAAAGATTTCAGAGGAAGGTGTTTACTGGGTAAACTCTTTGCTGGAACAATATTATCTTTGTTCAAAATTTTGTTTTTGTTTTTATCAGGCAAATGTTCTTCAAAAGTATGCTGAAATGCTTATTAGATTTCGAATTGACTTATTTGTATGCTGAAAAATGGAAGCATTTAATGCCATGGTACTTTATGTTTCACTTATCTCATTTTTGTTTTCTAAAGATATTTTCTATCTTACAGCCTATATAACTTCCTATATAAGATTCTTGCCTGTTTTGTAACTTTTCTTACTTGCACTTGCCTATATACTTTGTCTTGTACATAGATATGTATTTTAATGTTGATAGATTTTTCCTTTGCTTGTCTTGCCTATTTAGTTTACAGATTACAAACATTTCAAACCTGGTTTTGCTTTGTCAGGTTATATTTTATTTATCTTGTTATATAGATATTAGTTACACTTGTTTCCTTGTCTTGCATATATTACTTATATATAATTTTCTTTTACTTGTTTTGCATAATCACTTACAGGTTATACATATTTTGTCTGACTTGTTTTATACTTTAGGTACAAAATGTGAAGTTGTTTTGGTTATTAGTTATGAATATTAATTTATGTTTTAAGTTCTATGCTTATTTTATTTTCTCTTCTATTTTTAAACTTTAACTATCAATTACTTAATTTGGTGATTATTAATTTATTTTCATATTTATGCAAGTATCATACATTGGATTTATACTTAAGTTCAATATATTAAAGACTTGCTTTATTTTAAACATATTTGAAAGATGCTATTTCAAATTTACAAATCATTGCTTTCCTATCCAATACACATAAATTTAAGATAACAATTTTTATTTGTATAAAAAAATATCTATTTTTAAAAATATTATATCATCAATATAGTTAAATATAACTCATTATTAAATTAAAATAATTCACAAATGAATTTGTCTTCTTATTCAATACATTACTTATATATATAAAAAAAACCTTTTTATTTAAATTTAAACTTAAACTAAAATTAATTTTAAATAGTTATGTTTTTAGTTTGTGTATTAAAATCGTATGATTATTTATTTAGTAGCTTAATATCAAATTGAATCCAATTTTTAATTTATCAAAAATGTTAGAATAAGAAAACAGGCCTATATATATTAAATTTAAAACAAAGATTTATCTATTTATAATATATACAAATATGTATTCGTTACAGATATAAAACAATTTATTAGCCTTTAAAGATAGATTATCAGTTTAAATATTTACTTTAAAGAAGATTATTAATTAATTTCAAATTTATTGTTAACAATATGATCAAATCAATTAAATTTTGACATAAATTATTAAATTGTTATTGTCAAAATTTCCGGGATATCACAGGAGGAGAGGCGCTGGATATTCATTGTCGTCATGAAGGGTTGGTAAGAGGTAGGGAGGCGTGCACATGATGCAGAGGTGCACACCATGGAGGGCATTCAAGGGAGACATGCCAGTGGTCTTGGTTTCAGTGCTAGTGTCCTCGGTCAAATGCGTATGTGCACATCATGCGCTGGGGGATAAATTGAGGGGGTAGTTTTAGGGAAGAAGATACTATTTAGATTGGTGTGGGTTGGATTATTTTGGACTTCGTCCCGAAGGAAACTGGGGTGGGAAATTTTAATTTCTGTTTTTAATTTAAGTTTGAATAATAATTTTAAAAATTCATATCTTGGTTGTTTGAAATTCGATTTACCTGTATTTTTCTACGTTGGATTCGCATTGACGGGCATAACATTCTTGTGTAACTTATTCATAGACTTGGTTAGTATAAATTTATGACATATGCAAACAGATAAGATTTAAATTATGTTACTTTATTTAATAATATCTCTATGAATTTATTACCTTCATTTTGATATCTAATTGGAAAAATAAAATACTGTCAATTTGGGTTGGAATAGAATATGGAAATTGGACATTTGATTAGCAGAATTAAAACATTGTTCTGTTAAAATAAGTAATTGGACACATGTTTAGCAGAATAAATCACCATTCTGCTATTATTAACCGAGTAGGTTATATTTGGGCATTGTTCATCAAAAATCCCTTTCAGCTATTACACTTGTGTGGACCCTTAATTACAATCCAATTGATTATTATTAGATAAGTATCGTATTAATAATCAATTGTTAATTATGATAATTTAGATATGTGATCTTATGTAAATACCAGATTATAACTTGGATGATAAGGGAACAAATGATTACGTACCAATGAAATGGCTAAGCCACTTCTAATTTGAGTAGTTAATTATCTAATAAAGTTAATTTAGATAATGATTATTAATTAGTAATAAGGTTTTAAGGGAAATTATTAATTATTAATAATTTTCAGTAAATTCCATTCATTACTCTCAAACTAAGTTTTTTTCATGAACAAGGATTGATAAAGTTATATTCGACCGCTTATAGTATGAAATTAAAGATTTATTTCAAAATAATAGACAACGTAACTTGTACAATTCATTTGGATTTGTTATATAATTATATAAAAACACATTGAATGTAACAACCCGGATTTTTTGTCTTTGATTTTGAACATTTAATTTATTTTAAATGTTGAGTTTTGAGATGTGAATTGAATTTTAATATGGAATTTAATGATCAAATAAGTGAAATGAATTTACATTCCAAATATAGCGACTTGCTAAATAAATTTAATTATTGAATTTATAAGTGAAAATCGTTAAATAATTTGAAATTAGAGTTGTTTATGAATTGAAAAGATTCCTAATGTTGGTATAAGTTCCATTTGAATTAGAAATTAGTAGGTAAGATTTTAAAACTGAAATTTTGTGCGATTTCTTAAATTTTAGAGATCGTCAATGTAATCGATGCGTTAAAATAGCAAACCGAGCCACGCTCCCCGAATTCAACGAAACTAGTTCTATTGGATTCATGATCGTGTATTATTATCATAGTTCAAATTTCGTAGCATTTGGAATTAACGTTTTGTCGTACAGGATACAAGTTGAATTTTATATCGAGAATTCAATATAATAATTGGGTCCAAAGAGTTATCTTCTCCATACGATCGAATTAGGACTCGAAACTATGTCCATTGCGTTAAGAATGGACGTATAACATCATAAATGTATGGCGGCATACCTCAAATAGGGGTTCTAGATTTTGAGTTGCGTAGAGAGGGATATTTTGATTTTAAAATAAAATGAAAAAGATCAAACCCTATCTTTTATCACAGCCACCCTACGTCTGAATCGTTTGAATCAAGCTATCCTTCAATTTAAGGGACGCGACATTTCCCTCTCATCTTAATTAGTTCGAACGAACAAATAAAAAAATTCCGAACGAAATAAATTCGTTTAGGAAAGAAATAAAAGTGGGGAAGTTTATAAAAAATTCTTTAATCGAAATCGAATAGCAGAAAAATATTTACTCCTTCTCCTTCGTTTTACAACCCGAACCACCTCTTCATTCTTTCCTCTTTCCTCTTCAAATCAGAAAACCAATCAAAAAAATCAATGCCGCAATGGCGCACGAGCGCCTATAATCGAGGCAGCACATGGTTTTTGGGGTTTGACGGCACGTTTAGGAGAAGAGACGAGTTCTCGTTTGATGCTGGGGTTATTTCTCTGGAGTCTGATTACTCGTACGCGCGAGGTGAGGGGTGGTATTGCGCTCGATCATGATGCTGGGACCGCGACGCTATGGGTTATGGGGTTAGCGTGTGTGATGAAGTCGTGAAGGTGGCGGTACTTTGGGAAGCACAAAGTCATGGTGGTCATTGCGACCTAGTCGAGAGAGAGAGGGTTTGGGATGGAGGCATTAGGCACTAAGGTGAAAAAATGGGGTATTTTGGGTTATGATAGGGTGAGTTGCGATGCGATGGTGAGGAATAAAGTCGGAGTTGGAGGAATGGGTTGATGATGTGGTTCGACGAAGGGGGTCAGGTGAGGCGAGATAGTTGAAAAGGAAGGATTATTTGCGGAGACGACAAGAAGAAGTTATAAAATAATTTATTTTGATTAATTTTAATTAAAGAATAATTGGTTTATTAACTATAATTAAAATTGGAATCAATAACTCATATAATTCATAATTTGCTAACGAGGTCTAAAAATCATGAAGAAACGTGTCGAGCTTGGATCGGATTGCAAAATAAAAATCAAGGTGAGAAATTCTTAATCATTTGGGTTGCCAAATATAAATACAAATGTTTAAATTTAATTATTGGATGTTTGATTGGATTGATAAATTATAATTATCTGTTGGATGATTATATTATATATAGTAGTATACATATTAGTAGTTGGATTGATATTTCCGCATATTTTAGCGTTTAAGACCATATGCACCCCGCAAAATAGCAGATGATCCTACATACCACGTTATCCCCCTCGAAGTGGGATTGGTATTTTTGTGTTGTATTAACATCAGTGAAGGCATTGAAAACAGATTGGAGGGATCCAACTGGATTCCTCAAAAATTATATTGATCGTTTTTCACACATAATAATTATGATGTGTTAGAAAAATCTATTATAGATTGTTGTTGTGATGTGGATTATTAGATTCTACAGTAGCACTGGCCTAACTTTGGGTATTTTAAATACCATAAATATTGTTTTTGGAGTTTTAAGGAATTTAAAAGTAGATTTCGAATATAAAAATATTTGTACAGAAATTTCGATTATTTTTAAGAAATTGACTTGGATAAAAACAATAATTGATTTTGGTGTGCATTCAACTATTCGTACAAATATTATGAATAGAGATTTTAAATTAATTTATACAAAGAAAATTTTTAATGATCGATATTAAAATGATATTTTCTGGAAATATGGAAAGAAGTTAGAACTAATATTAAAAATAGGAATATAGATTTTATAAGAGAATGGACATATAAAATGGAATTTAATAAATGCGATTATTTTCATAAAAAATGAAACTCTAGGAGTTATAAAATTTATAAACGATGTTTATAAATAAAGGAAATTGATATCAGATGATAAATTGAGAATATAAATTTATAGGAAGAATTTATATTAGAATATGGGAATAGGATGAGAAAGAAATAGTGGATATTATTTTTGAAGTGGAAATGGTTAAGCAGATCGAAATGGAAGCGATATGATGGAAATCAGGAGGAATTTATAAATTGAATTAGCTATTATGATTTTAAAAATATATTTTAAAATGTAAAAGGTTAAGTTTGTTTGAAAAGGAAAATTTTATTATTGAACAACGAGATTTTAAACTAGTTGGGATTGAAATAATTTAGTAAGTGTATTTTTTTAACTATTTGACATTTATTTAAATAAATCCTAAACTTTAAAATCAGTTTTGAAAAGTGATGTTATAAAAAGCATTTCGATATTTTAGATAATTACTTGAACATGTCTTAGAAATAAATTATTATTACTCTTTTAAATACTTATTATATATATACAGTTTTGTGATGTTTTAAATTTATTTATAAATCTTCATGGAAATGGGGTTATTCACTATATGGGATTTATAAGAGAAATCACAAAATGGAACTGGGGAAAGTAAGAAAATTTTGGAAGTAGTTAAATAAAAGTAAACTTCAAAAAAATGAAATAAAATTCATAAAAGATGTATAAAGGGAAATTGGAATTATAAGAAAGTATATTTGAATTTGGAAAGTATTAAAGGAAATTAATAAAGGAAAAAACGGAGCTTATAGAATTCGTTCTAAAACGTGTTATGGAATTTACAAATAAATTATTAAATGATTTTTGAGAAAATAGGAAATATTTGGAATGTTTCCTAAGTGTTGAACATAAAAAAGTGGTTGGAAAAAAAATGTTCTAAGTAATATATAAGTTTGGGAATATTCCATTGAAAATACAAGGATTTGAAATCGTTTCAAACGTTGGAAATTTTAGAAGGGATTTGAATATATATACACACACCTTATAAAGATATCTGGAAATAAATTTTTAAAAATTAATAATAAGGCATGATGTCTGCTTATGGATGTTTTATTGATGGTTAAATAACCGACTATCAATTTTGGCCAAATTCGTTGACCGTTTCGAAAAGACCGGGATCTGCTTTGCTTTATTACAACATGATAGGGGATTCTCGCTTCGTGTTTGGTGGCGACTAGGAGACCCATACTCCTATAGTCCTGGATGGTTGGTTGCAGTCAAGAGGCTGGCAATAAAAGCAAATTCGAGGTACCAATGTATGCCATGGTGGAATGTGGCACAATTGGTATCAAAGCTGAAGGTTAAGAAATAACCTTGGCTCTAGGGGAATCACTCATTAGAGATAGGGTCAGTAGTACCTTGGAATGGTTTGAGTGTATTAATAGGTATGAGCGTGTATTTTTAGTGAATATAAAATGTTTTATTGTGTTGGTTGATTTATTAAGTGGCTTACGAAATCTGGTCGGCACAGTCCATACGACTGTATCGATAGGGGTTTCTAAACTCTTGAATAGAATAATTCGACACAGTATTGTTTTGGAATGGGGTAAATGAAATAATGTTACCCAAAGATATATTTTGATATAAAATAAATAATTTTCTGAAATTATTATATTTATTCGGTTTGTTTGGATGATAATTTTATAATCTAACAAGATTATAAAATGTTTATATAACCAAATGAAAATTTGTATAAGTGTAAATTATACAAATGGTTATAATTAAAATGGATTCAAACCAGAATTTGGAAATTTAAAATTTCAGAATCTTTGAGAAATGTTTAAAATGAGTTTGAAATAAGTATGTGGGAATTTGAAATTTCGGTGATTTTTGAAAAAAAATCCGATGTGGTTGGAAAGAGAAAGGGTGATATTATTTTTGGAATATTTTCAGATGGAAATTGTTTTAAATGGAGTTTAGAATTAATGAAGCACTGAACTCACTATAGTGCTGGAATATAACTCTAGCGATGATGGCTATATCATCAATATTCATTTTCGAGTCTCTAAGTGACGGATTGCTACCAAAATAATTGATTTGGAGATTTTTGTTGGAAAACAAACATTGGAAAACAAACATTGTTTTAAAACTTCCAAGATAAATTATTTTTAGATAAAACCGAATTTGAGATTAAAATTCCAAGGAATGGTTTGTTGAGAAAAAAGATTTATATATATGTACATAATTGATTTCAAGTGGTTTGAAATAAGTGCCGAGTACTCAAAAATTTTGGAATTAAAATTTTTAAATTAAAATAAAATGTGAGAAAGTTAAAAGTGAAATTAACTTAAGTTGAAGGAATTAAATTTTAAAAATTTAATTGATTGTTGTTAGAATGGAATTTATGAAATGGTGATTTAACTTAAGCAAAAGTTATGTTAACCCCGTTTTGTAAACGTGTTAAGGCCTGGGCCGACTCATCAGATAAAGTTCTCGGCGACTCAGTGGATTTACGACTCAAGGTGCTTCGAGACTCAACTGATTGCCGACTCAACGAATTGAGGAGTTGCACGAGTTAAAGAATTGTGCGACTTACGACTTAAGGAGGCGAACGGTTTACGGCTTAAGGATGGAACGACTTAATGAGTTGACAGACTAAGCGACTCATAACTCGGAAAAATCTACGACTTAAGGCCTCTGCGACTTAAGATATGTCATGACTCAAGGGAGGTACACGAGTTAAGGAGTCTACGAGTTAAAGAGCCTGTGAGTTAAAAGCTTACGAGTTAAGGAGCTAACGACCTAACAGGTTAAGACCTAAGCGACTTAGGGAATGTCACGACTTAAGGAAGTCCACGACCTAAAGAAGTGACGACTCAAAGCACTAAAAGGAAGAGTCAACAACACTAGAGTCGCTGCTGACTTATAATTGCAGATAAGTCTTTCACGACCTAAGACTTGGAGAGCAAGTTCGGTACCATGCTGTAATAAGATGACTCATTGACGACTTACGACCAAGTTTAAGTCGTGCACGACCTAAAACCACAGAGCCAAGATTTTAGTGCTGCCTCACTTTAAACCGTGACCTCTTAACTCGTAAACGAGTTAGGACTTGTATCCAGATGAACGAAGAAAAGCTCAGTACCACTTCACCTACTCCACTGCCTGCTGACTCTTGAACCTTGAGTCGAGCGCGACCTACGACTCTCCATGAGTCGTTCACGACTCATGACTTGCGAAAACCGCTACCTAGAATTCTCTATAAATAGAGGGCTAACTCCAACATGAAGAGGACTTTTTGGGCTGATTCTTTCCGAGCACCGATACTCTGCTGCATTCCAAACCGACTCGACCCTCAAAGCTTTCAAGACACGTAGAACGCTACCAACAACTTCAAGAAGGAATCTCATACATCCGACATGGATTTGAAGACTTTCACTCACATTGAAGTTTAAGCCATTCGTTCAAAGTGTTTAGTAATTCAAAGTGTATTGTACTTGGGAAGAATTGTATCAATCTGTAACGAATTCATCAATAAAGATATTCAAAGTGGACGTAGGCAAACCATTAAGTCGAACCACTATAAAATCGCTGTTGTTTACTGTTTTTCTGCAGTTTTCTGCTTATACTCTGTTCCCGAATCATCGGGTGGTGCTTTCACAACTATACTTTACACGCCGGGGTGTTAGCGTTCAAATTTTAGCGCTAACATTTTTGGTGCTTTCACTACGAAACCGAACTCAGGCGAATTATCATCATTGCTCCACGAAAGTTTGTTGAAGTAATCTCTCTGAAGACTAGAAGTTTATCTGAAATCATGGCCCCGGGGAGAAGGAGTAGATCTGTTAGATCTCGAAATGTTCAAGAGGGAACCTCCGCTTCCCCAGTACCTAATCAAGCCACTCCACCTGTTGGGGTTACAAAAGCGGAGTTGGATGCTGTAATCTTAGGGCTGAACCGGCAGATAAATGCCCAGAATGCACAATTGGAGGCTCAGAATGCCCAAAATGCCCTAATTTTGAATAAGTTGAACGATTTGCTTGGGGCAAACCGTCAACCAACGGGTAATGAAAGGAACTTTGCTGGCAACGTTCATGATGCTGAAGAAAGAAACATTCCGTAGAGGGCTGCCAGCCCCTTTGAGCAGACACTTCCTGAAGTTTGTGGATCTAAAGCTCGAAATGATGAGGGGTATCTTTCTGAAATGGTTCGACAAATCATGAAAGAGAGCATACAAAGGGATGAAGACGAGAAAGAATGGGGTTTCCTCCAAGTAAAACCCCGTTTACCGAAAGGATCTTAAAGGCTGAGTTCCCGAGGAAGTTCATCCCTCCAACTATTCCAGCTTACAAGGGGACAAGTGATCCGAACGAATTCTTGTATATGTATGATTGGCACATGACAGGTGCCAGAGCTTCTGATGAAATAAAGTGTCGATATTTTCCTGTATATTTGGAAGGAGTAGCTCTGCTTTGGTTCACCAAGCTACCAATCCGGTCTATAGATCAGTTTTCTGACCTAACCCGGAAATTCAAGGAGCAGTTCAGACTATATGCTTCAAAAGCCAAAGATATCATGTCGTTGTCAAGTTTAGAACAGAATCCAGGGGAAACTATCAGATCTTTCTTGAATCGCTTTAATATAGCGCTGGCCGAGGTAGACAATGCAGAACCACGGATGATCTTGACTTATCTGATGAGGGCCATCGACAAGTCGAGCGAATTTGGAAAATGGCTTAACATGAAGGAACCAAATTCCCTTGAAAAATTCTACAAGAAAGCAGATGAGTTCATACGCCTGGAAAGCCGTCCTGTACCGGTAAAGGTAGTATTGGAAAAAGCCGAAGATAACGTTGCTGCTCCATGCAAGAATGAATCTGTAGGACAGAAAAGGGAAAATAACGATGGGAAGAAACAAAAAAATCTGAAGAAGCCTCGTTCCTTCAAGCCATTGGAATATACTCCTTTATCAGATACGCCGGAGCGTATTTACCTTGCCACTAAAGATTCTGTTGATTATCCTAAACCTCCCGTTCTGAGAACCGAGAAAAAAGATGTACAAAGCGGGAAGTTTTGCCGCTTCCATAATCAACCCGGTCATGATACCGATGAATGCCGCCAATTGAAAAATTTGATTGAAGAGTTGATAAGGGAAAACAAGCTGCAGCAATTTGTGGAAAAGAATAGCAGCAATCCTGCTTCGTCTAGTCAGGGGCAACGAGCTCCTGCTCATCAACCCAGAACAAGTGAGAAGGCTGCAGGGCATGAATCCGGAAGGCCTGTTATCAATGTCATTACGGGAGGACCTCACCCAGCAGGCAGGAGCTGGGGTGAGATGGAAAGGAATACCCGGGCTTTGAAATATGTACCGGCCGAAGAAGATGTCTTTGTTTTGGAAGATGCTACGCCCCTGAAACAACAAAGAACTTTCAATGATGATATTGTGTTCAGAGCCAGGGATTCCACAGATGTTGAAGCTCCTACCTTGGATCCCTTAGTCATCTCGGCTGGTATCGGGCCAGCTATTGTCAGAAGAGTTCTCATTGATTGTGGCGCATCCTGCAATATCCTCTTCAAAAAAACATTCGACCAAATGAAGATCCCTATGGCTGATGTGCAAGCCTCGTCGCAGAAAATCGCTGGCTTCATTGGGGAGCCAAAACAGCCGATAGGAACCGTTGATTTGCTTGTAGAACTTGGAGAGGGAGAAAGAAAAGTAGTCCGCAAGCAAACTTTTGTGATTGTCGACGAATTTTCTGCTTATAATGCTTTCCTTGGCCGTCCAACTCTGGCAGCGTTCAAAGCTGTTCTGGCCCCATGGTGCCTCACCATTAAATTCCCCACAGACAATGGAGTGGGAGTTATAAAAGGGGATCAAAATGCTGGGCGGGAGTGTTATCTGACAGAGCTGCGAGAAGCAAGGAAAAGAGAAATGGGAAAGGATGCGGCAACCCCAGTCTGCATCAAAGAACCAGCCTTGTAGCAATTATAGGGCGGACCCTGCACTGGCGAGCACAGCGGAGCACGAAAAGAGATGGATCCTAGAAAAGCCAGTGCAGGGGAGAATAGAGTGGTACCAGTGGAAACGACAGTACCAGTACCTTTTGACCCGAAGGACCCAAATAAGGTGTTGAATGTGGGTTCACAACTTCATGTGTCAACTCAGAATATCTTAATATCTTCTTTAAAAGCAAATTTGGATGTTTTTGCTTGGACTCATGCCGATATGTGCGGAATATCCCCAGAAGTTGCAGTACACGCTCTGAATATTGATCCAAATTTTACACCTGTGAAACAGAAAAGGAGAACTCAAGGTCCAGAAAGGTCAGTAGCATTAAAAGAAGAAGTTGATCGGCTCATGGAGAATAACTTTATCAAAGAATCTACCTATCCGAATTGGGTTTCAAATCTAGTGCTGGTTAAGAAAGCCAACGGAAAATGGAGAGTGTGCATCGATTTTTCAGATCTAAACAAGGCCTGCCCCAAAGACTGCTTCCCATTACCCAGGATCGATCAACTGGTAGATGGAACAGCGGGACATGAATTGTTATCTTTTATGGTGCCTACTCCGGATATAACCAGATCATGATGCATGAGCCAGATCAGGAGGACACGAGCTTTATCACTGATGTTGGTCTTTACTGCTACAGAGTTATGCCCTTCGGACTGAAGAATGCGGGGGCAACCTAACAAAGACTTGTTAATGCTATGTTCAAACCGCAATTGGGCAAGATATGGAAGTCTACGTCGACGACATGCTAGTAAAGTCAAAGAAAGTAGTGGATCACATAGAACACTTAGCAGAAATGTTCGCAGTCCTCCGAAAATACGAAATCAAGCTTAACCCTTTAAAATGTTCATTTGGGGTGGAGTCCGGAAAGTTCTTAGGTTTCATCGTGAGCGCTAGGGGCATTGAAGCTAGTCCAGCTCAAATTACCGCCTTAAAAGAATTCAAAGCTCCTAGAATGAAGAAGGAATTGCAAAGTCTCAACGGAAAAGTCGCCGCCTTGAGTCGGTTCATTTCCAAAGCTACTGATAAATGCATCCCATTCTTTGACGCTCTAAAGAAAGGAAAGAAAAACTTTGATTGGACTCCCGAATGCCAAAAAGCCTTTGATGAATTGATTCGCCATATGGAAACGCCTCCAATACTTTCTAGGCCCGGCGATGGTGAGGATCTTCTTATATACTTGGCAGTATCATCTCATGCTTTGAGTGCAGCGCTGATACGAGAAGACAAGCGGATTCAACATCCAGTTTACTATATCAACAAAAGACTCACTGGGGTAGAGATGAATTACTCCAAGTTGGAAAAACTCGCCTATTGCCTACTGATTGCATCGAGGAAGTTGAGGCAATATTTCCAAGCTCATCCTATCAGAGTCCTCACTGATCAGCCTTTAAAGCAAGTCCTGTTTCGCCCTGAGACTTCGGGTCGTCTTCTAAAGTGGAACATTGAACTCAGTCAATATGACATCACTTATCACCCCCGAAAAGCAATCAACGGACAATCTTTAGCGGATTTCATCGCAGAATTCACAGATAAGGGTAACAGTGGGGAGGAAATGATCGATGATTCCTCAATCCAATGGAAGCTATATGTTGATGGCGCGAGGAATGACTACTGTTCTGGAGCCGGGGTTGTACTTGAAACCCTTAAGGTCGGTCATTATGCTATGCACTAAGATTGGAATTTCCTTCAACGAACAATGAAGCAGAATACGAAGCTCTTATCGCTGGCTTGAGAATTGCTAAAGAACTAAACATCCGAGCATTACAAATCTTCAGTGATTCTCAGCTTATTGTATGCCAAGTCAAGAAGGAATTTCAAGCGAAAGGGGGAAATCTGCTTGCCTACTTGTCAAAGGCCTGGGAACTTCTATGTGACTTCGATCATTACACAATAAGCCATATTCCTCGAGAAGAAAACATGAAAGCAGATTCTCTCGCAAAGTACTCTAGCACAGGCGAAACTCAATTTCTGGGGTTAGCTCCAGTGGAAGTCCTGTCGGCTCCAAGAATTAATGAGATGGATATTGATTGGATCATGAGCCTGTCTCAAGAGCAAGAATCATGGATGACTCCAATAACAGAATATCTGCTCAATGGCTCTTTACGAGAAAATTCAAAAGAGCGACAGAAGCTACTGAGGAAAGCCTCTCGCTATATAGTCCAGGATGGCCAATTATACAAACAGGGATTCTCGATGCCATTACTTCGATGTGTATCCAGGGAAGAGTCCAAAACAATCCTAGCTGAGGTGCATGGGGGAGAATGTGGTGATCATTTAGGTGGTCAAACTTTAGCAAAGAAGATTCTCCGATACATTAATTTTTGGCCAGAAATTAATCGAGATGCAGCAGACTATTCCCGAAAATGTGACAGATGCCAGAGATTTGCCAAAATTCCTAGAGCACCATCCACTGAACTTACATAGATGGTCAGTCCATGGCCATTTCCAATCTGGGGGATAGACCTTATAGGACCTTTACCAACTGCCAAATCTGGAATCAAATATGCCGTTGTTGCTGTAGATTATTTTGCTAAATGGGCTGAAGCTGAACCATTGGCTACGATCACCTCTAAAAAGATGATAAATTTTGTGACTAAAAGTATCATTTGCAGATATGCTGTGTCTCAAAAGATAATTACAGACAATGGTACTCAATTCGAAAGTGAAGAATTCCAAGATTTTTGCAAGTGATTCAAAATCCGAAAAAGCATCTCAACAATGGCTCATCCGCAGGCAAACGGGCAGGTGGAAGCAGTAAACAAGATTATCAAGTCAACCATCAAGAAGCAACTCGAAAGAGCAAAAGGTGGTTGGATCGATAAGCTACCACTAGCACTATGGGCGTACAGAACCACCCACAAAACTGCGACTGGGCATACTCCGTTTTCATTGGCATACGGGTCAGAAGCAATGATTCCGGTAGAAACAGAGGTCCCTTCACATAGAAGAATCCATTTCAATCAAGCGGAGAATGAAAAACTACAGCTTGAGGCACTAGATCTCCTTGATGAAAAAAGAGAAGAGGCTGAGCTCAGAATCGCAGCTCATCAGCAAAGGATAGCCAGACATTTCAATTCCAAAGTTCGCCAACGCAGCTTTGAGATTGGAGATCTAATCCTGAAGAGAATTATGACGGCGACAGGTGTGTTTGGGCCAAATTGGGAAGGACCATATGTCATAGGTCAGAAGCTTCTTGACGGCACATTCAAACTCACTACTGTCGAAGGAGATCAAATTCCAAGAGCTTGGAACAGCAATCACTTGCGTCCATACTTTACTTGAAAGCTTTGTTGAAATATTGTAAAAAAATTTTTATAAATGTATGATTCTTGTAATTGAAAGCAATTGTAAAACCGATGCAAGTGAATAATGAAAGACTATAATGTGGATGCAGGCCCAAATTCTTGGCCGAACCACTATAAATCTTGTGTTCCTTATTATTATTACATGTTTGCTTTATTTTTGATATAAAGAGTACATTAAATGTATTGCTGAAATGTCGATTTAAATTTTTGCAGATAATGAAAATAAAACTTGCACGTCACAAGACCAAGTGATTCTTGTTATCATTCAACAAACAAATTTCAAGCCACAAAAGCCCCGAATTCAAATCCTAGATAGGAAGTGCTTCAATTGAACGGCCAATGATTTCGCCGAAAACGGGCCCTTGCTAATAAATTGAGATCGTTTGAACAAACAGACATCCAATTAAAGAAGCTTATGCCCGTTCTCGCGAACTCGCCTAGCAATGAAGTACACTTCTTTGGATTAAATAGATTACTTGTAAGAGAAGGGAGTGTGAGCTTGAAAAGCAAAATAGAGGATCGCTGAAAAGTCATAAGCAAGTGGACAAGCGACAACTAAAGCCCTCTTCGGAGGCATAAGCCCTCTTCGGAGGCACAACTCTTCGGAGGATAAAGACCTCTAACGAGGCATATGCCGCAAAAAAGAAAGTTCCCTACTCAACAAAAAAGATTGGAGGAGTCATGACCCTCCAACCATGAGAGAGTAACTTCCAGGCAATCAAAAGCCCTCTTCGGAGGCACATTTCACCAGGAGTTGAAGTGTAAGAGCCCTTCTTCGGAGGCCCACTTCACCAGAGTTGAAATGCAAAACAAAGCAAAGCCCTCTTCGGAGGCACATTTCACCAAGAGTTGAAGTGCAACAACCGCTCTTCGGAGTTTCACTTCACTAGAGTTGAAATGCAAAACAAAGCAAAGCCCTCTTCGGAGGCACATTTCACCAAGAGTTGAAGTGCAACAGCCGCTCTTCGGAGTTTCACTTCACCAAAGCTGAAATGGAAAACCAAAAAGTAAAGATAAATAAAAGACCTCTTCCCAGAGGCAGAAATGAAAAGACCTCCTCCCGGAGGCACAATAAAGCAAAAAGACCTCCTCCCGGAGGCACAATAAAGCAGAAAGACCTCTTCGAAGGCACGCGTTTCAACCAAGATTGAAATAAAACTTCCAGGTGTTGAAACGTGAAAAAGCCTTCCTCAGAGGTGCAACTTTTCAAAGAAGCGAAAATCAAAAGGCCCTTTACTGTGGTATATATATATATAAAAAAAATCCTCATCAAAGGCACACTTTAACTTTCAAAGGAAGAATAATTTACCTATTATGGAAAATAATCTTCCTCAGAAAGAAGTCAAAGTACCCTTCAGAGGCCCGCTTTACCACATAGAAGAAATCACTTGGTAAAATGTGTATATGCACAAAAGAAAGAGTGAAATCTTCGAAGGATGAAGCGTAAAAACTTATTTGTACTCTGTTTTTTAACGAAATAATATTCCTCCAAATGTGGAATAATTTTTCTTAAAAAAAATGGGGTACAAGTTCCTCATAAAATAAAGTATTACAATGAGCTTATGGTATAGGGGCAACATGGTATAACTACATCGCTAAAATTGCGCTCGAACAGTATACCACAAGCTCACTGCAATATCATGCAAAGAAACTTGTATAAAAGTGAATAATAACTGCATTCTCTAATTTAAACAAGAAGTTTGTACAAATAAAGAATCATTTTATTTAATTCTGTTACAATTTCTTACAGATACAAGTTTCGAAATAAAGAAAACGGGGGCCGGCACCCGCACAATTTCCGTTCAGTACATGCAAAAAAGGCAAAAAGCGATATGAAAGCCACAGAACCAGAGCCATCATTTTTTCTTCCGCTCACCTTTTGAGCCCGCACCAGGCCGAATAACCAACTTCTTAGGCTGGCTTGTAAGAGTAGGGGATGAAGGAGAAAGGGGCTCAGTCGGACTCTCTTCCGTTTTTTCTTCGCCAGTTAAAGATCCCTTCTTCTTATTCTTGGAAACTCCCTGCTTTCCTCTCTTCTTGGAGGAAGACCCACTCCCTGGAGTAAGAAGTTTAATTAATGGTTCATCATCGGAACCAGTCGCTTCTGGAGTCTTCTCACTCCCTTCAGTTTCTTCTCCTTTGTGTTCTTGTGAAGCAATGGGATCGTCCAAGTCTTGAAGAGCTTCTATTTGCTCCTCTTGTGATCCCGGTTGCAAGGCGGAAGTAGGAGTCACCTAAATAGATGGAGGAGGAATAATTGGAGGTGGGGTAGCTTGAACAATGCCCGACGTTTTCTCTATAGAAGGAAAAAAGTTCAAGTTAGTAAAAAGAGGAGATAAAGGTTCGCTGAGATTCAAGAAGTAGTCAAGAAGCTCATCAAGCTCGTAAGAAACAGATGAGCAGTTTACTTGGGCAAGATTGTCAGTAGGGTTACCTGCAGAAGTCGGTTTCCTGACGTCAACTTCGTAAGCCTGCGCCTCGGCGCTATCGTCGCCTTCATCTCCACCTTGTATGCTTGCAATCTCGGTGGTAACTTTAGTAGGAAATGGGGAGTGGGAACTGGAACCGATGATATCAATTTCGGCTGAAGGAGAAGGTTGAATCGGAGCAGTTGAGATAATTTTTCCTGAATATTCTCCTGCCGCTGTTTCGGCCCTTAATTTTGCAAGCTGTTCTCTCCCCCTGGCGAGAGCGACACGAGCATCATCATCAAGATAATGCTCCTCAAGAGCTGACTCAGCATAGCCAGTGCCATTACCACCAAGCATATCGAGTGCGGCCTCCCAAACTTCAGCCAGAGTAATTTCATACTTCGGGCCTAGAAAGGCGAGGCTACCGCGCCCCAAGATGCTATGCAGGTAGAAATCAAATAATGTTGAGCTGATATTGGTCCTCGTTGCCTCGTGAGATTCTTCAGCTGCAATCTTGCCGGCAACGGTCTCATCACGCTCCATTTCAGCTTTGGAAAGTTGAAGCTTAAGCATTTGAATCTCTGCCTCTTGGGTGCTGTTTTTCTCCGTGCTATGTCAGCAGTGTTACTTCTCTCGGGAAGAATGGCATCTGATTCAGCAATGCCAAACCAAGCACATAACTGGCGAAAAACTTTGTATGATAGCGTGGTAGGGGCTCTTTCGGGAGGATTGACTAGTGAAGGCGGAATAACAGTTGCCTCTCCAGCCTGAACTGTTGTATCTTCTTCCTGAGAAGTCATTCTACACAAACAACTGGATATTCAAATGTGAAGGTGCACGTTTCCTAAAAGTGTGAAGTGTCGTGCAGAACTAATAAAAATAACAAATAAATATAACTGGAATTAAACTAGTCGACGGTTGATCGACTACAAAATTTCAGAACTTGTTAATCTAAAGTTCAAGCATAATATTAGTGCAGGCTGGTCAGTTTCAATTGACTATTTCAGTGTTGCTTTAATATTTTACTTGAAATTGATGAGTTGAAAGCACTTCGTTCACACAATGTATTTAAGTTAATTATCTGTTATTAACTAATCTGTCATTTGATGTGGGCAATCAATGACAGTATATTTGTCCCGTTATTCTGTAAATGTTGAATTAGACAGGTTATTAGTTTGCAAAAGCGACCTGTGAAGAAAACGCAAAAAGAATTTAACAGGTTAAAGTCCAAACAATTCAGCACTCAAGCAGTATATCTCAGCAAATCAAATTAGAGTTCAAGGTTCAAGCAAAATTGTAAACTGCGACAAGTTAAGTGTTGACTCTGCAACGGTTTAAGTGTTGACAATGATAGGAAGAATTTCTTAAGTCGTAAGTCATGGAAAGGAGGAAAAGCTCCAGTTCGAAGCAATCAGAAATTCCTCCAAGTTCTAACTCGGCCGCAACTTAAGGGGTAAGTCGCAAAGGTTTTTAACAGTTTGAAGCAACCAGAAATTCCTCCAAGTTCTAACTCGGCCGCGACTTAAGGGGTAAGTCGCAATGGTTTTTAAGTCGGTCAAGGTTTAAATTGTGAAGGTTTTTAGGTCGTTCGAAATTAATGAGTCGCACCAAAGCTAATGTCACGACCAACCCCTTCTCAGATCCATAACCCGTCATCCTCCTAACTCCTAACCCGTTAACCTACATGAGATTGTACCATCTCGTCTAAAATTCGTGAATCAACTGACTCGAAACATTTTTAACCCATCATCTTCTCCCTGCGAATCATATAAAAACTCAATCAAACCGCTCTAAGCTTGTCAACAGTTAATCATGACGTGACTCGAGATGAAATATGGTGTGAAGATTCGGTTTGGGGTTAGAAAATTGGGAAACCATGCTCAAAGGGTAACGGTAGTCGTGCAATTGGATGAGCGAGGAGTTTACTTACGTAGTGTGATGACGAAGATTGTAGGAACTTGGTTGGCAATGAGGAAAATTGATTGAGTTCGTCTCTTAAAGTTTCAAAGGTCGTTAATGGAGGAAGTATGCAACTGAAGAGATAAAGTAATGAGAAGAAACGACCTAAGCCATTTATACCTCGGGGTAGTGGAAGATAAGTCGGCCCGCGCGAGTCAAGATGAGTCGAAGTACACGACCTACGACCTAGGCGTGTACTTCGAGGGGCAAATGTTAACCCCGTTTTGTCAACGTGTTAAGGCCTGGGCCGACTCATCAGATAAAGTTCTCAGCGTCTCAGTGGATTTATGACTCAAGGTGCTTCGAGACTCAACTGATTGCCGACTCAACGAATTGAGGAGTTGCACGAGTTAAAGAATTGTGCGACTTACGACTTAAGGAGGCGAACGGTTTACGGCTTAAAGATAGAACGACTTAATGAGTTAACAGACTAAGCGACTAAGGGCTGGATCTCAGTGGATCGTGGCAGCAAGGCCACTCTACCACTTACAATGCCCTATCGTGTATTTAAGTCGTCTGCAAAGGATTCAATCAATGGACCTTACGGAGTTTCAATCTAAGAAAGACCCTACGACAAATTTGTCGAATAGGTCAAGTACTTTGGCATGTGCCCGTGGGAATGCTTGCACATCCCTACTGTGGGTCAAGAGGAGGTCATTGAGCTTAAGCGCCGCTTCTCTAGCCTGGATTCTGACTTAGAGGCGTTCATTCATAATCCGACACATGGTAGCTTCGCGCCACTGGATTTTCGACCAAGCGCGATGACCAAATGTGTGAATCAACGGTTCCTCTCGTACTAGGTTGAATTACTATCGCAACGCAGTCATCAGTAGAACGCTAACAAGTTAATTCAATTAAATTAAATGATGTGATTATAATAAATAAAATGAAATGAGTAGTATGTGATGAAGCTAACTAAATATACATGCATATGAATGTGCAAGTGAATAATACAAATTAAAATAAGTAAGGAAGTGTGGAAAAATTTGAAATTTTAATTAAATTCTTACTTGATTAAATTGAATAAATTAAAAATAAATTTATTTGGAGAGAAATTTGATTTAAGTATGAATAACTCGAGTATGGTTTTGAAAAGTTGGTTAAACGGAATTGAAATTTTAAATAAATGAATTGGATTTGAATCATATTGAATTGAATTAAAAATTTAAATATGAGTTATAAAATGACTATATAACTATAATTTATAAATTTGGATTAGATTAGAAATAATATCGAATTAAAGTAAATATAAATTTCGAGTTGTGAAATATTATATAACTATAAGTTATAAAATTTGAATGGCATAAAAAATTTAAGTGGAAATTTTGGAATTGTGAATAAATAAGTTTGAATAGCCTACAAAAATGGAGTTAATGGAATATTATGTATTAAGCTATAAAGAGATGTGTAAGTTTGAGCAAATAATAAAATAGGCATAACTCAATTATAGAGTGGATGAATTTGAGGAAAGTAAGTTGTGAACTTTATAATTGGGAAAATCGATTTTGGGGATATATAGCACTGAACTCACTACAGACGCTGGGAAATAATCCTAGTGATGACTACGCAGCATCATAAGTATTCATTTTTGAGTCTCTAAGATGGATTGCTACCGTAATTGATTTGTTCAGATTTGTTGAGCAAACAAAATTTGTTTTGGAAATTTTGAAGGAAATTTGTTTAGATAAAAAACCAGGCTTGGTTTAAATTAAAAAAAAAAGGCACGATTAGGGATATTTGTGATTTAAAAATGATTTGAAATATATACCGGATGTTTAAAAATTCTGAAATCCATATTTAATAATTTAGAGATTATCAGGAGATAAGTTATGAACTTATAAATGGTGAATGATTTTGAAGAAAATATGGAAATTGAATTTTGGGATTAAAATAAAAAGCGGGAAAGAAAAATGAAATTTAACTTAGATTAAGATTGAAGAAATTAGATTTTTGAAATTTAATTGAGTGTGATTTGAATGGAATAAATTAGTGAAGTAGACTAGTTAAATGGATTAAATTGGAATGTGAATGAATTGAATTGAGAAATTAAAAAAATCGAATGGGAATAAATAAATTTCGATAGCTCATAAAAATTGAAGTTTATTGAGTAAAAATATGCTTGGTCTATAAATAAGTGTAAATCTCGTGTTAAAATAATATGTGAATATGTTCGAGTATAAAATTGATGCAAAAGTGGAAAATAAGTTGGGTGGCTTATAAAAAGTAAAGAATTGAAATAGAAAAACCTAAAACTAAAATTGTTTGATATTTTGGTAAAGGAAATAAAAATTCAAACGCAAGTTATAAAGTAAAATTGAACTCAAATAAATTAGTTGAATGATTCTTGAAATAAGAATCTGGTATTGAATTTGAAGTAAAGTAATTAGATAATTAATTAGTTAATGGAATTTGGTAATGGAAACTAACTTGATTAAATATTGGATTGTTAGTTAAAAATGGAATTTGAAAATGTAACTCGAGTTTCTAAATAAAATTCAACTTTGATTGTAAGTGAATTAAAGATAATTGGAAGCGTGTCGAATGGAATGGAATTGAATTGAAATAGAAATGGTTTGAGTTGCAAATAAACCCAATTTGAATATAAATAAATTAAATACAGCCTTGATATTATTTTAGTGCATTCGAGAATGAATTCGACCACGGGAATTGAAGTTAAAATGGATGAAGTGAATGAATAAATAAAATTTATTAGTAAATGGAATGTAATTTGACTGAATAAGAATCAAAATTTAAATGAAAAGGAAATAGTTGCAAAAAATGAACTTAAGTTGTTGGGTAAGTTGATTGAAATAAATAACCTAAGGGAAGCTTGGCTAAAATGTATTTGTCAAATGGTTATATAATATAATGGTATGGAATGGTTTCAAGTTTAAATAAAATAGATTTGAATGTGATGATGGTGAAAACGAATGGAATGTAATGGAATTGATTAAGAATAAATTTCAAATGGAATAGAACTAAATATAAATTGATTTGGAAACAATTTAAAATAATTATAAACTAAAGTAGATATTCTATTGAATAAATAGAGCCAAATTTGCATAAATGAATTTTTTTCGACGTAAAAGGAAGTAAATGTAATTCTACAAGTTAATAGAAGTAAAATGAATTGATTTTAAATCAATTTAGAATAGATATTAGTTTGTTTGATTTAAGAATTTATTGAATGCATGTAAAGTGAGTTGGAAATCACTCAAATTGAATGGAACGATGTGAAAATCGGATGAAAGAAAATCGAACTAGTATCAAAACCTTAAAGTTGGTTATGGATAATTGTTTAGTATGCATTGCTTGTGGAATCCCTGTGTTAGCTATTTAAAATAAGTGATGTGACGACCCAGAATTTTTAACCATTTAAAATCAAAATATTTAAATTATTTGAAATATTTAAAAGTTAATTTTGAACTTGAATTTCAAATATAAATATTTATTGGATAATTAATTTTTGAATTTAATTATCGGAAATTGGGTAAATTATTGAATTTGGAGTTTTAAGCCTGTTAAAAATAATTTCAAGGCTTGGAAAATCTACTTTGATAATATGGAAGGCGATAAAACTTTTAAAAATTGAATTTAAAGGTGTTTTGTTCAGGTTTTAAAATTTTATCGTTTAAATTGAATTTAAAATAGCCGTCCGAGGCACAGCCTCGGAATTCGACGAAACCAGTTCCATGGGATCCGAAATATTATATTATTATCGGATTTCGAGTTTCGTAACATTTGGATTTGTCCTGTGATCACACGGTAAGTAAACGCGGTGGTAAATTTTATCGAAAATTAAATATAATATAGGGTTTGACGAGTTAGTTGAAATAATTTCACGTCCAAACTTTTTCCCCTTCTTTGCTATCACTATGGCTAACCTTCTCCAGTACGCATTCCCACCTTTATATCACGTCTTCTTTCTTTCCATATTCACAAGCCTGAGAAGTAAAAGAAAATTTTATGGAGCATCTCAAATTGATGGATGAAGTTTTATCGTCAATTTGTTTCCTCTTCCTCCCTCTATTTGATTTCTATAAATCGAAATAGCCGCACTTCCCTCCCTCCTCTCGATCGTTTCCTCTTCAAATCGATTCTCAAAAAAAAATTGCATGCATTGTCTTCATTCAAATCAGAATCGAACAAATACGAAGGAGGGTTGAATCCCGATCCGTATCATTTGAAATCGAATACGATCTTGGATCGAAATCGACTCGATGTCGAAGGGTATTCAAGCGACTCGTTCGTCAAGCCGAGATCTTCGCAGTGTCATCCAGGTGTCGCGAGCTCGAATGTGACCGTGGTCGCGTTGTCGTGCTGGGTGGTTGAAGTCGAGGGCTTGCTGATGGTCGTGGTGGCCGCCGATGTTGAAGGAGGTGCGAGCGATGGAAACGTTGGCAATGATAGAGGGAGGGGTCCGCTTTGTTGGTGGCGTTGTAGGTCAGAAGGGATGTCGCGGTGGGCGATTTCTGGTTCACAAAAATCTCGGCCTGATTTCTTGGTAAGGCTGATGATTTAATTTCTGAATTTTAGTTTTTTTTTTTTTTTTAAAAGAGTAAAGTTAAACACAAAAGTTTTATTTAGTCAGGGGTTATTATTTACACGTAAGATTTAGGAGAAAGTATTGTAAATATTTAAAACTTTTATAAGATTTCAAATTAAATTTTAATTTCCATGTTGTTTTAAAACTTTTGGAGTTGGTGAATAATTGATAAATTAAATTATTGGTTATTTTGATTACGAAGATAATTTATTAATGGAATTTAGTTAAAATCAATTTATTAGTTTAAAACCAAATATTTAGTTTAAATTAAGTTGTTGGCCAATTTAATTTATTAAATAGTAAATCATTGTAGATTATCTCGACTATTGATAAAAATTATAAATGTTTATACAAGGTCGAAATAGGAAGGAAACGAGGCGAGATGAAATGGACTTGAAAATCAATACAAAGGTGAGTTAATCTCACTCAGTTAATTTAAATTTAAATGATGAAATTTAAATAATTGTTTGAATGGTTAAATTGATGGATATGCTATATTATGGTATATTCTGGAATTGGCATATTATTTTGTGCTAACATCTGTGGATGCAGGGAGAGCAGGTTGGAGGAATCCAACTGGATTCCTCAAAATATTTAATTTTGTTTAAATATTCTGTGATATGATTTTTGATATCCTGTGATGAACTATATGAATAATTGGATGTTATGGTTTGGTTGGACCAATTTGGATATGCTGAGTTATCAAAATCTCTAGAATGGAATTTATGAAAAGAAATAAAAGAGTAAATTTTTAAGTAAAATAACTCTAGTGAACTAGAATAAATTAATAATGAATTGAAAATAAAATAAAATAAAAGCGATTGCAAAATTCTAACAAATTTGGGATAAGAGGATTTTGAATTAATAAGGGGTATAATAATTTGTGAAGCTTAAGTGATATTATTTGAAAGAATAAAGAATTTATTTTTAAATTTAAGGATTAAATTTAATTTAGTGATGAAGAAGGAATTTTGGAAATCTGAAATTGATATTCTCAGTTAAAAGGGTTTTTACTCAAAATAAGGAAATAAAATCTGAAAATTCATGAAATTTGAATAAATAAAGTAAGAGAAGGAATTTATTTCAAAGTAAAGTAAAATTGGGAATCAATTGCAAATTAATTAAGTGTTTGGGTTTTGAAATTTAAAAAGAAGTGAGATTTTGGGAATTTATAAACTGGGTTTATAAAGTGAAATAAAATGTCGGTGGATATTTTAAATATATAAATTCAAGGTAAGGATTTATTAAAGGAATTAGAATTTGTTTAAAAATAAATGGTGGTTTATTTTTAAGAGATGTGAAAGAGAATAGTATTTCCCTGGATAGCCAAGTATGGTTTTTAAAGAAGTTTTAAAAATAAATTAAAGGTTTTAATATTGTTTTAAAAAGAATGTTTTGGAAAGTTTATTATTTCTAAATGTTAATTTTTAAAGTAAGTGTATTTTTCCCAAATCTATTATTGTAATAACCATATAAAGTAACTTGGTATTGTGTTTAAAAGAGGAAATTTAGATTATATTTTATAAAGTGTTTTATATAAAATATTCCTAAAGTGTGTATATATATATATTTTAATAAAATATTTAAAGTGGTTTTAATTTTAATGTTATAAAGTATATTTTATAAAAAAATTCTTTTAAATTATTTAAATTAAATGTCAGTGGATATTTTATAAAATGTCGGTGGATATTTTAAATATATAAATTCAAGGTAAGGATTTATTAAAGGAATGAGAATTTGTTTAAAAATAAATGGTGGTTTATTTTTAAGAGATGTGAAAGAGAAGAGTATTTCCCTGGATAACCAAGTGTGGTTTTTAAAGAAGTTTAAAAAATAAATTGAAGGTTTTAATATTATTTTAAAAAGAATGTTTGGAAAGTTTATTATTTCTAAATGTTAATTTTAAAGTAAGTATATTTTTCCCAAATATATTATTGTAATAACCGTATAAAGTAACTTGGTATTGTGTTTAAAAGTGGAAATTTAGTTTATATTTTATAAAGTGTTTTATATAAAATATTCTTAAAGTATATGTGACGCCCCACTTCGAGAGCCTCGTTAACAAAGAGTATTACATAGATAATACTGTCGGCTAACGCGGACAATAGAGTATAATGGAAGAGACCATGTGTAATCTTACCTTAACTATTCACTAAATACGTCGAAAAGTAGAATCACATTAAAATTCGACCTATTCAATAAATATTTAAAGCAAAACTACAATGGCTATAGGATCTATCAGAAGAAAATATAACAACTCAAATGTAATTCACATCATAGAACAGTCGATCATAATATACACATAAACAGATACACAACAGAGTATACAAAATAATACATGTCAAGTGGTACAGGAGACCACAATATACAGACGAGACGAAAAAAATATAAATATCAGAGTTACAACAGATAAGGACCACAAAAGACGCTATAACAAAATGAAGCTAGCGAATAGTCCATGCGGAAGCAAAATAGGCTAAGTCCCAAAAGCACCTAACCTGAAAAATCTCGGTCTGACCCGAGTATAAAATACATGGGTCAGTCTAGATAACAAATCAGTTAGATAAACTGAACAATAATAAACCTGCAAGGTCATACAGTATAACAAATATCTCTAGAGGAGATAACACAATCATCAACAAGAGATGAATCATATAGATAAAGCCTCATATCATCGGCAACATATAGAAACAAAGGACACAAATATCCCAAATCAAGCCAAAAAGGCAATAACAAATACCAATAAGGTATACAAGTTCCGCAAGGTAAACGCTACGCATCATGCGGCTCATAATGACCAACACCAAAGGGCGATACCAAGGGAATATAATATCAATGAAACATATGATTGCTCGAGCTCAGTACTGTACAACAAGGATCCATAAGCCCGAAGGCTCCAAACCCAAGTATCACCCATGCGGCACATAAGGCCAACATCAGAGCGAAACTATATAGGGCAACAAACCCGAAGGCACACACACGAAGGCAACATACCCGAAGGCAACAAACCCAATATCACTCATGCGGCACATAAGGCCAACATCGGAGCGATACTTTATAGGGCAACAAACCGTAGTGGTGAAGGTCAGAGACCCAGTACTGGACACCACTAACTGGCGGAATGTGTCACAACTCTCGAAAAGGAATCCGAAAAGTGTTAAAGTATGTCCCATAACCACTCGTTCGCACTAAACGGTTTACTATCCGTCAGCCACTTTCACACTCAAAGCAGTACAAAGTTTACCTCATATCATCGATAAACCAAACCCGAAGGACAAAACGATCAATTGAATAGGTCGGGGATTAATCGAAAGGATAAATGCACAGATTCATGGTCCGTGTTTTTCCCAACCACTTAATCACCCTTCCACTTCGCTCGACGTGCGAAAGTGTGTGTTTTAAATAGAATTCATAAATAGGAGAAACGAGCTTTTAAATGCGATTCGAGAGATTATTTTATAAAAACCCGTGGATGAAGTCAAGAGTAAATTATCAAAGCCAAATATGCAATAACAACCACTAAAAAGCAACTTGAATCGATAAAATCCGGAAAACAAATCAAAATATACAAAAACAGGCAAAACAGGACAAATAGAGCAGGTCGGTCGACTGGACTACAGGGCTCGGTCGGCCGGCCAGATACAGGAAACCAAATATGGCTCGGGGCAGCAGGTCGGTCGGCCGAAGCTTGCGCTCGGTCGGCCGAAGGCTGTTTTCCAGCACTTCCTGCCCTTATCAAATGAATTCCAACTCTTTTTCAAACCAAAGCAATAACACATGAATATTTGTTAGGAAATCATACCCAACATCAATGATAGCAAGAGAGGTAGATGTGAGTTAAAAACTCACCTTTTTAACTCAAGAACAAGAAGATGAAGAAGCACAAATGCAAGGAATCAACCAACTACACTCCACTTCAACACTACAAGCTTCAATCTAGAATCAAAGCAAGTATTTCCTAAGTTAGGGTTAGGAAATTACTGAAATTGAAGAGGAGATGAGATGGAGAAGATGGAGATGAACTTACCAATGGCTTCTCTATGATTTTGGAGCAAGAATTTCTAGTTAGCAAATGGATTTAGGGCTAGGAGTTTCTAATTTCCTTTCTCTTCCCCCATTTCAGTTTTTAAGCTTATGTTTTTATGAAATGAATAAGTGAATGGAAGGAGAGAAGGGCTGAGTTGAGGTTAATAGAACAGTTTGGGTGAAACCCAAGCCCAAAGCCCAATAGAAAAGGTCAAAATTTCACTTACTCCAAACATAACAAAGATTATACTCAAAAAGATCGCAAACGCCATTTTGGAATCAATGGAGGTAGTTTCGAGTTCCAATTCGGCCATTTGCAGAAAGTAACATTTCGGACCAAAATCCGACTAACGATGCTATATTTAAATTAAACTGCGTCCCCGCAATTTCTAGAGACGATATTTGTAACAACTACATACATACAATCAATCAAAAGAAAAGAAAATAAGCTTGAGATGAAAAGACATACTCACCGTTCTCAAGCTAAGAAAGAAAACCCGGATAAGATCGCTCGATATACTCTCTGGTTTCCCAAGTACAGTCATTGGGATTAGCGGACCATTGAACTTTAACGAGCGGCACGTCCTTGTTCCGAAGGTGTCGCACCTCCGTGTCAAGCACACAAATAGGTTGCTTTACAATAGATAAGTCCGGTGAGATCTCAAGCTCTTGCAAATCAGGAGAAGTAATAACAGAATCCGACTCCCGAAGACACTTCCGAAGTTGCGAGACGTGAAACACGTCATGAATGCCAGATAAATGAGGTGGAAGTGAAACTCTATAAGCCACAGGGCCAATACGTTCAGTAATACAAAACGGTCCTATAAAGCGAGGAGCCAATTTCCCAGTCGCACTGAAACGCATAACCCCCTTCAAAGGAGAAACACGAATAAGAACAAGATCGCCGATCGAGAACTCGAGAGGCTTCCTACGGTTGTCCGCGTAGGATTTCTGGCGAATCTGTGCCTCTCTCATTCTCAACCGAATAAGATCAATCTTCTCGGAAGAATCACGAACAAAATCTGGACCAAGAATACGCTTCTCACCAGATTCTAACCAACAAGAAGGTGATCAACATGGTCTTCCGTATAAAGCTTCGAAAGGAGCCATACCGATACTAGATTGAAAACTATTATTGTAGGAGAATTCTACAAGAGGTAGGTGATCCTCCCAACTACCACCGAAATCAAAAATACAAATACGGAGAAGATCTTCCAAAATACGATTCACCCGTTCAGTCTGTCCATCAGACTGCGGATGATAAGTTGTAGAAAAATTAAGCTTTGTTCCCAAAGCTTGCTGAAGACTCTTCCAAAAATGACTCGTGAATAAAGGATCACGATCACTCACAATAGAACTAGGAACACCGTGAAGTCTCACGATTTCCTTGACATATAACTTAGCCAAAAGCGAAGCAGTCCTATTAGACTTAATAGGGACAAAATGAGCAGACTTAGTGAGGCGATCAACAATAACCCAAATACTAGAATGACCCGATCTCGAACGAGGTAGGCCGTCAATGAAATCCATAGAAATTTGATCCCACTTCCACAATGGAATCTCAAGAGGTTGAAGAAGACCCGAAGGACGCTGATGCTCGGCTTTAAAACGCTGACAAGTTATGCAATTGCTCACATAACTCACCACATCGTGCTTCATGCCTTCCCAATAATAAAGACGACGCATATCGGCATACATCTTGCTACTACCGGGATAAATAGTATACTTAGAACGGTGACAATCATCAAGAATGTCATGCCTAAGTAGAAAGTCAGAAGGCACAAAAAGACGGTTCTTCTTACGAAGACACCCACGAGAATCAATGCTTAAATCTTGCAAGCCTCATAACAAGATCCAGACTCAAAAAGCTGAATAAAATGCAACAAATTAGGATCACACCGCTGAGCATCGGCAATACGATCCAATAAAACAGGTCGAGCTCCCAAACTAAATAATAGAATAGGAGAATTAGAAGATGAACATCGATCACGAATTTCACAAAAAGATAGAGTTTCAAGAATATCCCATTCGGCAAACATCATAGAAATAACAGCCGAATGTTTGCGACTAAGCGCATCTGCAACACGATTACCCTTACCAGGGGTATACTGGATATCAAAGTCATAAGAAGCAAGAAACTTGAGCCAACGCTGTTGTCTCATATTGAGTTCCTTCTGAGTGAACAAATACTTCAAAGATTTATGATCGGTATAGGGAATGAAGCGCTCGCCCAATAAATAATGTCGCCAAATCTTCAAGGCAAAGACAATGGCGGCTAACTCAAGATCATGAGTGGCATAGCGAACTTCATTCGGACGTAGTTGCCTAGAAGCATAAGCAACTACCCGATCCTTCTGCATAAGAACAGCACCGAGACCACTACCACAAGCATCGGTATAGACAACAAGATCATGATTCCCTTCGGGGACCACAAGAATAGGAGAATTAGTGAGAAGTTCTTTCAATGCCTGAAAGTAAGCTTCACATTCGTCGGACCAATCAAAACGAATGCCTTTCCGTGTAAGGCAGGTGAGAGGAAGCACAACACGGGAAAAGTCCTTGATGAACCGATGGTAATAACCCGCCAATCCAAGAAAATTACGAATCTCATGAACATTCTCAGGCCTTTCCCAATTTTGAAAAGCTTCTATCTTCGATGGATCGACAGAAACGCCATCGGAAGATACCACATGGCCTAAGAACTTAACCTTATTCTCCCAAAAGTGGCACTTGGAGAATTTGGCCTTAAGCTGATGACGACGGAGGGTACTCAAGACAATTCTCAAGTGATTAGCATGCTCAGCTTCAGACTTAGAATAAATAAGGATATCATCAATGAAGACAAGCACGAACTTATTGAGATATTCCCGGAATACCCGATTCATGAGATCGACAAAGAAAGCAGGAGCGTTCGTCACCGAACGACATAACAAGCCACTCAAAAGAACCATAACGAGTGCGGAAAGCGGTAAGAGGTATGCTATCCTCCGCAACTCGTAACTGATGAAAACCTGTGGCAAGGTCAAGCTGAGAAAAGACCTTAGCACCACTCAATAGATCGAACATATCATCGATCCTAGGCAATGGATACCTATTTCTAATGGTTAACTCGTTAAGCTTGCGATAGTCAATGCAAAGCCTAAGAGTTCCATCAGACTTCTTCACGAAGACGACCGCGGATCCCCATGGAGAAAAACTAGATTGAATCAATTGCTTGGATTCAAGCTCTAAAAGCTGCTTCTTGAGTTCCTCATTTTCCTTTGTAGACATCCTCGTGGGAGGACGACTAACTGGCTGCGCGCCTGGAATGAGATCAATGCGGAACTCAATTGCCCGTTTGGGTGGCAAACCCGGTACAGGCTCAAAAACATCAGAAAAGTCACAAGCAATAGGAATACAAGATATATCATCACCATCTCGCGAATCAAGAGAATACAAAGCCATTTCGGAACTATCCACATCCCGAAGAACAAGAGATAACTGAGAAGGCGAATCAGGATGACAAAGATATAAAATTCTCTCCGAACAAATAATCCTGACATCATATCTCACTAGCCAGTCCATACCCAAAATCATATCAAATCCCAGACAAGAAACAACGTGCTGATTCGCACGAAAAGAAAAACCACATAAAACAATCTCAACATCATCACAAAGCAAACTAAGGGTCGCAGATCCCCCAATAGGATTCGCAATCCTTAAAGAAGTAACCATACAAGAAACATCTAAAGATAAATCATCAACGAGCTGTTTCGATACGAAAGAATGTGAAGCACCCGTATCGAAAAGAACTCGTATTCTATGATCATGAAATAGAATTGAACCCTCCAAAATTGATGGAGACATACCTTTGGATTAAGAAGGACCTCCAGAAGCATTAGCCAGATTTTGCATTAGCAGGAGCAGTAGGACAAGCCGAAACATGATGACCTTCCTTCTTGCAATAACGGCAGAAGAGAGGCTTAGGACAAGCTCGAATAATATGATCCTGAGAACCACAATTAAAACACTTTCGAACGAAAGGTGTTCCGGAAGACTGAGGCTGAGAGCTAGGACCACCGGTCTTCTTCTTCTTAGAAGGAAAAGGCCTCTTCCGAATTGGAAACGGCCTCTTGTTGGGGTTCTTGGAAACCTCAACATCCTCACCACTATCACACTCCTTCTCGACAGCTTCGAGATGAAGTGCCGAATCAACCAATTCCTCGAAAGAAAGTTTAAGATGGAGTAACAAGGACTTCTTAAGATATTTCTTAAGACCAGAGACAAACTTCAAATTCTTTTTGTAAGAAGTACTGATGAATTCAAGACCATACTGAGATAAAACCTCGAACAATGCGACATATTCAAAAACAGAAGATTTCCCTTGCTTCAACTCAAGGAAGCGACGGGTCAATAAAACTTTTTCAGATTCAGGAACGAACTTGAGTTCAAATCGTCCTCGAAACTGAGTCCAAGAAAGAGTAGACTCATCAATCTCGGCTACAAGAAGCTCATACCAATCAAGAGCATGCTCTTGTAACAAACTAGAAGTCACAAGAACTCGATCATGGTCAGAAAGATCCATGCGAGAAAAGATACGTTCGCACGTGCGAAACCAAGCTTGGACTTCAAGAACGGATTCGGAACCCTTAAACGGTTTTCCTCCAAGATGAGCAAAATTACTGCAATGACGTGCAAAAGCAGACTTGCGAGGTGGAGACACTCGAGGAGGAACTGGAGGCTGAGTGCTCCTAAACAACTCCAAAAACTGATCGGCAGACATATAAACGCCATCCAGATGTGAGCCACTAGATTGCCCAGCATCCGAACGTCGACCTCTGCCTTTTCCAGACATAAGCTGAAAGTCAAGATAAGGAAAAGATTATTCACAAGGTAGATATTTCAGTATGGGATACTACGGAATAATCCTAGACGTATTCCCAAATACTATCTAGCCTTGATGGGATAAAGAGACACGATGATTCAAAGATTTGTATCACTTGTACACTTTGTTGTACCATGATATGTGCATCTATTTTGTGTTTATCATATTTTGTTCTGAAATCAGCTCTGATACCACGCTGTGACGCCCCACTCCGAGAGCCTCGTTAACAAAGAGTATTACATAGATAATACTGTCGGCTAACGCGGACAATAGAGTATAATGGAAGCGACCATGTGTAATCTAACCTTAACTATTCACTAAATACGTCGAAAAGTAGAATCACATTAAAATTCGACCTATTCAATAAATATTTAAAGCAAAACTACAATGGCTATAGGATCTATTAGAAGAAAATATAACAACTCAAATGTAATTCACATCAAAGAACAGTCGATCATAATATACACATAAACAGATACACAACAGAGTATACAAAATAATACATGTCAAGTGGTACAGGAGACCACAATATACAGACGAGACGAAAAAAGTATAAATATCAGAGTTACAACAGATAAGGACCACAAAAGACGCTATAACAAAATGAAGCTAGCGAATTGTCCATGCGGAAGCAAAATAGGCTAAGTCCCAAAACCACCTAACCTGAAACATCTCGGTCTGACCCGAGTATAAAATACACGGGTCAGTCTAGACAACAAATCAGTTAGATAAACTGAATAATAATAAACCTGCAAGGTCATACAGTATAACAAATATCTCTAGAGTAGATAACACAATCATCAACAAGAGATGAATCATATAGAACAAGCCTCATATCATCGGCAACATATAGAAACAAAGGACACAAATATCCCAAATCAAGCCAAAAAGGCAATAACAAATACCAATAAGGTATACAAGTTCCGCAAGGTAAACGCTACGCATCATGCGGCTCATAATGACCAACACCGAAGGGCGATACCAAGGGAATATAATAACAATGAAACATATGATTGCTCGAGCTCAGTACTGTACAACAAGGATCCATAAGCCCGAAGGCTCCAAACCCAAGTATCACTCATGCGGCACATAAGGCCAACATCAGAGCAAAACTATACAGGGCAACAAACCCGAAGGCACACACCCGAAGGCAACATACCCGAAGGCAACAAACTCAATATCACTCATGTGGCACATAAGGCCAACATCGGAGCGATACTTTATAGGGCAACAAAACGTAGTGGTGAAGGTCAGAGACCCAGTACTGGACACCACTAACTGGCGGAATGTGTCACAACTCTCGAAAAGGAATCCGAAAAGTGTTAACGTATGTCCCATAACCACTCGTTCGCACTAAACGATTTACTATCCGTCAGCCACTTTCACACTCAAAGCAGTACAAAGTTTACCTCATATCATCGATAAACCAAACCCGAAGGTCAAAATGACCAATTAAATAGGTCGGGGATTAATCGAAAGGATAAACGCATAGATTCATGGTCTGTGTTTTGCCCAACCATTTAATCACCCTTCCACTTCGCTCGACGTGCGAAAGTGTATGTTTTAAATAGAATTTATAAATAGGAGAACGAGCTTTTAAATGCGATTCGAGAGATTATTTTATAAAAACCCATGGATGAAGTCAAGAGTAGATTATCAAAGCCAAATATGCAATAACAACCACTAAAAAGCAACTTGAATCGATAAAATCCCAAAAAAAAATCAGAATATACAAAAACAAGCAAAACGGGGCAAATAGAGCAGGTCGGTCGACCGGACTACAGGGCTCGGTCGGCCGGCCAGATGCAGGAAACCAAATATGGCTCGGGGCAGCAGGTCGGTCGACCGAAGCCTGCGCTCGGTCGGCCGAAGGCTGTTTTCCAGCACTTTTTGCCCTTATCAAATGAATTCCAACTCTTTTTCGAACCAAAGCAATAGCACATGAATATTTGTTAGGAAATCATACCCAACATCAATGATAGCAAGAGAGGTAGATGTGAGTTAAAAACTCACCTTTTTAACTCAAGAACAAGAAGATGAAGAAGCATAAATGCAAGGAATCAACCAACTACACTCCACTTCAACACTACAAGCTTCAATCTAGAATCAAAGCAAGTATTTCCTAAGTTAGGGTTAGGAAATTACTGAAATTGAAGAGGAGATGAGATGGAGAAGATGGAGATGAACTTACCAATGGCTTCTCTATGATTTTGGAGCAAGAATTTGTAGTTTGCAAATGGATTTAGGGCTAGGAGTTTCTAATTTCCTTTCTCTTCCCCCATTTCAGTTTTTAAGCTTATGTTTTTATGTAATGAATAAGTGAATGGAAGGAGAGAAGGGCTGAGTTGAGGTTAATAGAACAGTTTGGGTGAAACACAAGCCAAAAACCCAATAGAAAAGGTCAAAATTTCACTTACTCCAAACATATCAAAGATTATACTCAAAAAGATCGCAAACGCCATTTTGGAATCAATGGAGGTAGTTTCGAGTTCCAATTCGGCCATTTGCAGAAAGTAACATTTTGGACCAAAATCCGACTAATGACGCTATATTTAAATTAAACATTTAAATATAAAATCGTTAAATATGCGGGTTGTTACAGTATATATATATTTTAATAAAATATTTAAAGTGGTTTTAATTTTAATGTTATAAAGTATATTTTATAAAAAAAATCCTTTAAATTATTTAAATCTTAAGTGTTTTGTACTTGGTGTTCCAGTGGAAATAATTAATTGGGATTGTATTCTGTGAGAGGAAACTGGATTGAAACTATTTTCAAAAGGGTTTGAAAAGTGGAAATTTATCTTGGGATGATATTTTTGGGATTAATAAATAATTTGAGAAATTATTATTGGTTGATGGTTGTTTGTGAATATTAATTGATTGTTAAATAACCGACTATCAATATTGGCCAAATGCGCTGATTGTTTCGAAGAGACCGGGATCGAGATTAATTTCTCGAAAACCCCTTCGATCCGATTTGTACGTTTCATGGGGAAACGAGTTTGTATTCGAAGTTGGATTAGTGAAGTGCAAGGGCTAGTCGCTACTAATCCTGAGGATATTTCCGAAATGGATGTAGTAGGAATAGTGCCTTTGGTTCCATTCGAACCCGGGATGGACTTGTATGGATGAATGCTTGCAAAACAACGTCAGGTGGACGATGGACATTCTAAGGGATATGTTCTTAAGAAGGTAAAGCTTATCCTCAAGCCTCATCAGAGGGGAATAACTGAAAATTAGGGGTTATGCAACAAGGCTAGGTGGGTAGCACCCAAGCAGGGTGAGGTCATTCCTATCTAGATGTCCCTTTTTATTTCGGCTTAGTGGGCGGTTGTTGATCCCAACCGCGGGGTAATCTCACTCGGGATTATCCAGTAAGGGGTAGTCCCAGTCTTGTGTTGCAGGGGAGCGGGCATACTCCTCGGTACGGTGATCTAGGCCCCGTACTGTGACAGGTGGTACCCAGTGCTTAGTCATTAGTTGGAAATCCGTTCTCCCTACGAGCCTTGTACGATTTTTGTTTGTATTACCCACTTTGTGGATAGTAGCTGGAATTTAATAATGTAACAATTTTGGCTATTTTATAAGTATTTGTAGATAGACACTATTATAATATCAGAAGATTTCTATAAAAAAAATGTTTTAGCTATCATAAGGTAAAAACCCGACATGTTTATTTGTGGCGTTGTCTTACGAGATGCTTTTGTTTTTAAAGGATTTTTGAAACTTTAATAATCAATTGGGTGTGATTTTCTCACGCCGGTATTCCAGACTGACTCGGGTGTTATTTAACTGCAATGCTCGGGTCAGACCGAGTATTATATAATACAGGAAATGCTGTGGAACTCAGGAGACGAGCTGGATAACGATACGTACTCCCGTATTTGTTTATGTATATATTCCGCTGTGTTGAGTAGTGTATCCAGTTGTATGATATTGTTGAGTTGTGATTGATGTACTCTGATGATGTAATATGTAAACAGATACATTTACTTTTGAGTAAAGTTTATTTACTATCTGTTATATTTTATTCCGCTGCGATGGTTAGATTCTGATGTTGTTTTTTTCTATTCTCTTCTTATACCTCTTCTTCTTTAATCCAAATGGTTCGTATTTCTGTGCAACTTGAGTTGATTGTTGTAGAATAGTGTGGACACAAGGGGTACGGATTTGCTGGTCGTTACACTTGGTATCAGAGCTTAGGTTGATGATAACCTTGGCTCTGGTGGGAATTACTCATAAAATAGAGTCAATAGTACTCTAGAATGAGTTTGAGCGTATTAATAGATAGGAGCGCGTATTTCTTAGTGAATATAAAATTATTTAATATTGTGTTGATTGGTTTATTGAGTATTGTATGGATTCTGGTCAATACGAGTAATTAACGTTATTGATAGGGATCTCTAAACACTTAAATGGAACAATTCGACACAGTATTGTTTTAAAATAGGGTAAATGAAATAATTTTTCCCGGATTATTTTTGTATATAAAGAAAGTAATTTTTGTAAATCATTATAGTATTTAGATGCTTGATTGTTAAGGAATGATAATATTAAATTATTAACACTATTGTGTAGAAATTGAATAAGAAATTGAAAACTTATAACCAAAGTTGAAGAATAAATTTATATAACAAAATGGAATTTGAAATATAGATTATAAATGTAATTTATAAATTGAAGTAAACTTCATGTACAAATGTGATTTATAATTGGGAATAGGATTCCAGAGAAATATTCGAAAATAAATTGGAATGGATTTCAAGTTTGGAATTGTGGGAAAGAATGAAATCCCTTGGGATTTGGAAGTGGTTTTCAAAAGTTTGAAGAAATAATAGTGGTATTATTTCGGGAATATTTTTGAATCGGAATTGAATATGGAGAGATTTGGAAATTAAAAATATTTGAAATGTTTTTAAAGAGATAAAAGCATTAAATTCTCCTTCGGTCGCTGGAAAATAACTTCGGTGATGACTGCAGCATCATCGATGTTCATTTTCGAGTTTCCAAGAGAGTAATTGCTACCAAATTGTTTTCAATTGGAATTGTTTGCAAAGATTGGATTTGATTTTAGGATTGCGAAGGATTTTGGATGTAGTTGATTTCAAAGGTAATTTTGAAATCTGGGAAAGTGTTTAAACTGTGGACTCTTATGTAAAATGTTTATGGAATAATAGAAATATATATATATATATATATACTTGGCTAAATAAAATGTATAATCTCGTATTAAAAGTAAACCGTGAATGGGATTGATTACAAATTGATAAAAGTATGGAGATAAATAAGTTTTGACTTATAAAATTTAGAAGTGAAATAAATAAGCCAAAATAAAATTGATTTGAATATTGGGAAGTGAATGAAAAATTCAAAAAAAAAACTTAAAATTATAAAATAAATTGACCTCCAGTAAAATAGTTAAAGTGGTTTGAGATAAAAATAAGATATTGGGAATAACCTTGAATAAACAAATTAATAATTAATTGGTAATGAAATATGGAGATGGAACTTGAATTGGTTAAATGAAGTCGAATACAAATTTAATGTGGCAAATGCTTAGTTTGCAAATTAATTATGAAATGAGTATTCGATGTAACCAACATGAAATGTTCCAAGATAAATAAATGGATTCAAATTAAATGAATGGGAATATAGAATGCAAAACAAATTGAACAGAATCAATTAAAATGAAATCAATTAAGTATGGATTGAATTGATATCAATTCAATTTAGTTATAAACTGAAGTAAATATTCTTTTAAGTAAATATCACTGAAATTGCATAAAAGTAATTATCGTTTGACATAAACGAGATTATATAAATTCTATGGGTTAACAGAAGCCAATAAAATTGGTTTTTGAATCAATTGTAATAAATATGGCTTGTTTGGATGAAAAATAAATTGAATGTAAGCAATGAAGTGTAAATGAATTCAGCTTGGATTGTTGGTGAATAAAGTGTAATTGGAAGTGTAGTCGAATAAAATAGAATTGGATTATAACAATGATGGATTGAATTGGTGGATAAAAATCCAAGTAGAAATAAATTTAAAACCTTCCTTGTTATTGATAGAAGTAAATTCAGAATGAATTAAGTATGAAAGTTTGGAGTTTAAAGAAATGTCTGAATAAACTAATTTAATGAAATTAGTAAATGAGATTGGTTTGATAATTGGAAATCAGATTAAGAATTTAAATTAGAGAGTTCTTATAAGTTTTGAAGTTTAAACTTCTTGAAGGAAAAAAATAACTGAAGTAATATTTGGATAAAAGGCTTGATTTAAGTAAATTTGAGATATGATGGTGCCGAGTTTTATGAAATGATTTGAAATAAAACTTGTTTGGTAAATGAAATTAGTAATTTAGTTAATTAACTTAAGTTATATTAATGAGAATTTGACTTGGAATAAAATGGGAGTTAGATTGCTTTTGGGAATCAATTCAATTTAAATGAGTTTGCTTGGACTTAAAATGAATTTAAGTAAAGTAAGGGAGTTTTGAAATCATTTGAATTGAATAAGATGGTTTGAATATTGTTTGGAAACATTCAAAATAAGGGTCGAAATATTTCATATGTGCTTATGGAAGTATATAATATGCACTGTTTATAGAATCCATGTTTTAGTTATTTATAATAAAGTGAAATGTTAATAAACTTTGTATATTTGACACTGATATGTTTAAATTGAGTAAGTACAGGTACAGGAGAGCTGTATGGCTGGATTTGATCACGCAAAATGCTAAATAAATAACCGCTTTGCTTTAAAAGCTAAAAAAGTTACGCCTACGCAATAAAAATAGGAAATATGAACTGTTTTTCTGTTTTCCGACCGTGTGGGTCGATGTATATATATTTTTATCTCTTGTCAAATTGCAAAAGCTCCTCCGTACAAAGAAGACTCCGCCAAAAAATTTTGAAAATTTTGGGAGTTAGAATTTTTTTTGAATCTTTTGAAAATTTCCACCAACGACAAATGATTTAAACTTGTTAAGCAAATAGAATTATAATTGAATGTTGAAACCTAATTTAAATTGTATAAGTAAAGTGTGATGAACTGAAGAATTGTTCGAAGAAACTAAAAGAGGAAAAAGTTTGCAAACTAACTTTTATTTGAGATATAAAAATAAATTAGTAAGTAAAACGAATAAGGGAAATGGTTAATTAAATATGGATTGAGATAGGGTGAATCAAAATTCAATATTCAAAGTTTGGAAATGAATTGAATTCAAGTAAAATTGGGAAGAAGTATTTATATTTGAAATTAATCAATAAGGTGAAGCAAATTGAAATTTTTATGGAATTGTATAGGCAAATTGAACAAAATAGATATAAACTCCAATAATGAAGTGAAAACAAATTTATGAAAGAAGTGTATAAAATAATATATTAAACATAAGAAATGAATGGTGAGATTCTTATGTAAAATGGTATTGAGGAAAATTAATCCAAGTGAATAATTGAATTAAAATTTAACTGAAGTTGTGACAAGGGAAAGTGAGAATAAGTGAATAACAATCAAAACAAAATGTGAATAAAAAGGAAACTGATATAGTTGATAATCAATTGGGGCAAATACGTAGGATGTACATATATTATTTTATTCGCATAGCTATTTGATCCAGATTTCGAGCACAGAATTTCGAGATAGTTATATCGATCCGAGTTATGATTTTTCACTCGTTTTTTAACGGCGAACCTGGATATGGAGTTTTGATTGATTCTATAAATTCTCTATCATAGTCATGACCATGTAAGGAGAATGACGGTTTCTAATCAGGAAACCAGATCTGAGTCCGCACTAGGAAGTCGGGTGGACGATACTAGTTCAGAAGTGAAATTGTGTGATCGAGTGAGTGATCGGATTCAGTATTGCTTACAAATGATATAGGTACATCGTACGGGCTTAAGTAAAACAAATATTGAAAATGTATAAAAGAAGTCAATAAAATGTTTTTGAATGTTGTGATTGGATATTATTGCTAAAACATGATATGCAGGTATGAAAAAGGGAAAAGAGAATTGGTTTTGATTTCAGTTAATAAATTAGAATTGCTCGACAAAAAGGTATGTGTTTAAAACTCTATATGAAATTTGGTTGGGTTTTTGGATCTAGCCACTTGGATTTTTGTTTTCTTTTTGGATTTGGTAGGCCGTAGAGCCATTTTGAAGTTGTACCAAGTTAGCTGCGCAAAGGAGAAGCTAGTGAAATTTTTCGGAAATTTAGAGAGTTAGAAATTTTTTGAGAAAATGCTAATGATTTTAAATTTGATTTAAAATTGAAATTTGAATGATTGAGTAAGTAATATTGTTTGAAACTATGGGAAAGTTGGGAAAGATTAGTAAGAATGGTAATGGGTCTTTTATAAAAAGATAGTGGATAGGATGTTGAATAGTTTGGTTTTGGAAAATAGTAATGGGTATTGGATCATTCTTCCTAACTGGTAATTTCGGGGACGAAATTCTTATAAGGGGGGAGGAATGTGACGACCCAGAATTTTTAAGCATTTAAAATCGAAATATTTAAATTATTTGAAATATTCAAAAGTTAGTTTTGAACTTGAATTTCAAATATAAATATTTATTGGATAATTAATTTTTGAATTTAATTATCGGAAATTGGGTAAATTATTGAATTTGGAGTTTTAAGCCTGTTAAAAATAATTTCAAGGCTTGGAAAATCTACTTTGATAATATGGAAGGCGATAAAACTTTTAAAATTTGAATTCAAAGGTGTTTTGTTCAGGTTTTAAAATTTTATCGTTTAAATTGAATTTAAAAATAGCCGTCCGAGGCACAGCCTCGGAATTCCACGAAACCAGTTCCATGGGATCCGTAATATTATATTATTATTGGATTTCGAGTTTCGTAACGTTTGGAGTTGTCATGTGATCGCACGGTAAGTAAACGCGGTGGTAAATTTTATCGAAAATTAAATATAATATAGGGTTTGACCAGTCAGCTGAAATAATTTCATGTCAAAACTTTTTCCCCTTCTTTGTTATCACTGTGGCTAACCTTCTCCAGTACGCATTCCCACCTTTATATCACATCTTATTTCCTTTCTTATTCACAAGCCTGAGAATTAAAAGCAAATTTTATGGAGCATCTTAAATTGATGGATGAAGTTTTATCGTCAATTTATTTCCTGTTCCTCCCTCTATTCGATTTCTATAAATCGAAATAGCCACACTTCCCTCCCTCCTCTCGTTCGTTTCCTCTTTAAATCAATTCTCAAAAAAAAATTGCCTGCGTTGTCTTCGTTCAAATCAGAATCGAATGAATACGAAGGAGGGTAGAATCGCGGCCCTTATTATTTGAAATCCAATACGATCTTGGATCGAAATCGACTCAATGTCGAAGGGTATTCAAGCGACTCGTTCGTCAAGCCGAGATCTTCGCAGTGTCGTCCGGGTGTCGCGAGCTCGCAGGTGACTGAGTTTGCGTTGTCGTGTTGGGTGGTTGAAGTCGAGGGCTTGGTGATGGTCGTGGTAGCGGCCGATGTTGAAGGAGGTGCGAGCGATGGAAACGTTCGCAATGATAGAGGGAGGGGTCCACTTTGTTAGTGGCGCTGTGGGTCAGAAGGGATGTCGCGGTGGGCGATTTATGGTTCACAAAAATCTCAGCCTGATTTCTTGGTAAGGCTGATGATTTAATTTCTGAATTTTAGTTTTTTTTCTAAAAAAGAGTAAAGTTAAACACAGAAGGTTTATTTAGTCAGGGGTTATTATTTACACGTAAGATTTAGGAGAAAGGATTGTAAATATTTATAAACTTATAAGATTTCAAATAAATTTTAATTTCCATGTTGTTTTAAAACTTTTGGAGTTGGTGAATAAGTGATAAATTAAATTATTGGTTATTTTGATTACAAAGATAATTTATTAATGGAATTTAGTTAAAATAAATTTATTAGTTTAAAACAAATATTTAGTTTAAATTAAGTTGTTGGCCAATTTAATTTATTAAATAGCAAATCATTGTAGATTATCTCGACTATTGATAAAAATTATAAATGTTTATACAAGGTCGAAATAGGAAGGAAACAAGTCGAGATGAAATGGACTTGCAAATCAATACAAAGGTGAGTTAATCTCACTCAGTTAATTTAAATTTAAATTTAAATGATGAAATTTAAGTAATTGTTTGAATGGTTAAATTGATGGATGTGCTATAGTATGGTATATTCTGGAATTGGCATATTATTTTGTGCAAACATCTGTGGATGTAGGGAGAGCAGGTTGGAGGGATCCAACTGGATTCCTCCAAATAATTAATTTTGTTTAATTATTCTGTGATATGATTTTTGATATCCTATGATGAACTATATGAATAATTGGATGTTATGGTTTGGTTGGACCTATTTGGATATGCTTAGTTATCAAAATCTCTAGAATGGAATTTATGAAAAGAAAGAAAAGAATAAATTTTTAAGTAAAATAATTCTAGTGAACTGGAATAAATTAATAATGAATTGAAAATAAAATAAAAGCGATTGCAAAATTCTAACAAATTTGGGATAAGAGGATTTTGAATTAATAGGGGGTATAAGAATTTGTGATGCTTAAGTGATATTATTTGAAAGAATAAAGAATTTATTTTTAAATTTAAGGATTAAATTTAATTTAGTGATGAAGAAGGAATTTTGGAAATCTGAAATTGATATTCTCAGTTAAAAGGATTTTTACTCAAAATAAGGAAATAAAATTTGAAAGTTAATGAAATTTGAATAAATAAAGTAAGAGAACGAATTTATTTCAAAGCAAAGTAAAATTGTGAATCATTTGCAAATTAATTAAGTGTTTGGGTTTGAAATTTAAAAAGAAGTGAGATTTTGGGAATTTATAAACTGGGTTTATAAAGTGAAATAAAATGTCGGTGGATATTTTAAATATATAAATTCAAGGTAAGGATTTGTTAAAGGAATGAGAATTTGTTTAAAAATAAATGGTGGTTTATTTTTAAGAGATGTGAAAGAGAAGAGTATTTCCCTGGATAGCCAAGTATGGTTTTCAAAGAAGTTTTAAAAATAAATTAAAGGTTTTAATATTGTTTTAAAAATGATGTTTTGGAAAGTTATTATTTCTAAATGTTAATTTTTAAAGTAAGTATATTTTTCCCAAATCTATTATTGTAATAACCATATAAAGTAACTTGGTATTGTGTTTAAAAGAGGAAATTTAGTTTATATTTTATAAAGTGTTTTATATAAAATATTCTTAAAGTATATATATATATATATTTTAATAAAATATTTAAAGCGGTTGTAATTTTAATGTTATAAAGTATATTTATAAAAAAATGCTTTTAAATTATTTAAATCTTAAGTGTTTTGTACTTGGTGTTCCAGTGGAAATAATTAATTGGGAATGTATTCTGTGAGAGGAAACTGGATTGAGACTGTTTTCAAAAGGGTTTGAAAAGTGGAAATTTGTCTTGTGAAGATATTTTTGGGATTAACAAATAATTTGATAAATTATTTATTGGTTTATGGTTGTTTGTGAATATTAATTGATAGTTAAATAACCGACTACCAATATTGGCCAAATGCGCTGATCTTTTCGAAGAGACCGGGATCGAGATTAATTTCTCGAAAACCCCTTCGAACTGATTTGTACGTTTCGTGGGGAAACGAGTTTGGATTCGAAGATGGAGCAGTGAAGTGCAAGGGCTAGTCGCTACTAATCCTAAGGATATTTTCGAAATGGATGTAGTAGGAATAGTGCCTTCGGTTCCATTCGAACCCGGGACGAACTTGTATGGATGAATGCTTGCGAAACATCGTCAGGTGGACGATGGGCATTTAATGGATATGTTCTTAAAAAGGTCGCTTAGCCTCAAGCCTCATCAAGTGGGAATGACTGAAAATTAGGGGTTATGCAGCAAGGCTAGGTGGGTAGCACCCAAGCAGAGTGAGGTCATTCCAGTCTAGATGTCCCTTTTTATTTCGGCTTAGTGAGCGGTTGCTGATCCCAACCGCGGGGTGATCTCATTCGGGATTATCCAGTAAGGGGTAGTCTCGATCTTGTGTTGTAGGGGAGCGGGCGTACTCCTCGGTACGGTGATCTTGACCCCGTACTGTGACAGGTGGTACCCCAGTGCCTAGTTATTAGTTGGAAATCCATTCTCCCTACGAGACTTGTGCGAGTTTTTTTTGTGCTACCCACTTTGTGGCTAGTAGCTGGAATTTTATAATGTAACAATTTCGGCTATTTTATAAGTATTTGTAGATGGACCCTATTATAATATCAGAAGATTTCTATAAAAAAATGTTTTAGCTATCGTAAGGTAAAAACCTGACATGTTTTTTTGTGGTGTGGTCTTACGAGATGGTTTTGTTTTTAAAGGATTTTTAAAACTTTAATAATCAATTTGGTGTGATTTTCTCACGCTGGTATTCTAGACTGACTCGGGTGTTATCTAACTGTAATGCTCGGGTCAGACCGAGTATTATAGAATACAGGAAATGCCGTGGAACTCAGGAGACGAGCAGGATAACGATACATACTCCCGTATTTGTTTTATATACTCCGCTGTGTCGAGTAGTTGTGTATCCAGTTGTATGATATTGTTGAGTTGTGATTGATGCACTCTGATGATGTAATATGTAAACAGATACATTTACTTTTGAGTAAAGTTTATTTACTATCTATTATATTTTATTCCGCTGCAACGGTTAGATTCTGATGTTGTTTTTTTCTATTCTCTTCTTCTACCTCTTCTTCTTTAACCCAAATGATTCGTATTTCTGTGCAACTTGAGTTGATTGTTGTATAATAGTGTGGACTCAAGGGGTACGAATTTGCGGGTCGTTACAAGTGAAATGTTATTAATTTCATATGTTTGGTACTAATGTTTAATTTAACTAAGTACAGGTACCGGAAGATGTATTGCTTGACTTTGATTGCTCATATTGCAAAAAAATAAATAAGCCGCTTGCTTAAAAATGATGAAATAAGGTACATTTTCGGATTAAATACTACAAAACATAAAATATTGTTATATATTTTATTTTTCGACCAGGTGGGTCGATGTACATATATTTATGTCTCTAGTCATATTGCAAAAGGTTCTCCGTACAAAGGAGACTCTGCCAAAAAAATTCGAAAATTTAGGGTGTTGGAAATTTTTTCAAAATTTTTGGGAAATTTTTGTTAATGACAAATTGAAATTGAAAACGAGGGTTTTAGAATTAGAATTGGAAACTAATTGTTTTGGTTAGAACAAATGGGATTTGAAAAATGGAATGTTGAGTTTAACTAAGGAGGGTTTGGAAAATAAATTAATGGGTTTGGAGCATTCGTTTGCCCTAGCAATATCGGGTACGAAATTCTTTTAAGCGGGGAGGAATGTAATGACCTGTATTTTTCGACGATTGATTTCGAATATTTAAATGGTTTTAAATATTTAATTTTAATTAAAGATTTATTTTGAATATGAAAATTTGGTATTCTTATTTATATAATAAATTCAGAATGTAAAAATAGCGATTTATTGGATAATTTAATTATTGAATTTAATAATTAAATATTAGTTAAATTATTGGTTAAATTATTGTATCTTGAGTTTTAAGCTCGATAAAAATAATTGAAAGGCTTGTAAAATTTATATTAACCATAATGCAGACAATAAAAGCTTTAAAATTGAATTTAGAAGTGAACTATTGAATTTAAAAAAAAAACTAGTTGAATAAATTGACATTTAAAAATAGCGATCCGGGGCTTAGTCTTGGAATTCGACGAAAGAAGTTCCATTGGATCCTAATAAAGTATTATTATTCGATTTCAAATTTCATAGCTTTTGGGCTTATCATTTGGTTATACGGGATACGAACGCGTGGAAATTAATATCATAATTCAGCATAATAGTTAAGTCCAAAAATCTATCTTCTCCACACGATCGTATTAGGAATTGAAACCTTTTCCATTTGCGTTCGGAATAGGGGTATAATAATGGCATGCCTCAATAGAAGTTCGAGATTTCCCCTATGTATGTATACAATACGAGATGCTATAATTACACTTATATATATATATATATATATATATATATATCTTCGGAATCAAAATCAAACCACGTCAGCTGTTATTTACGGTTAAATCACTTCCTACTTATTCCCTTCAATCAGTCCCAAATTGAATTCATTCTAAACATGCTACCCCCGTTTCTCCTTAAAACATGCTTCCCGTTCTTTTTAAATTTGCATGTCCCCTTTTTCCTTTTCCAGGTACGAAACCAAATCGAAGAAAAAATAAAAATAATGGCCGGGCCTAATTCGCCTATTTTCCTTCTTCTTCCTGTTCAAAAATCATATGTACTCGAGTCCTTTCCTCCTCATATTCTAAGCAGCAAAACGAGCCTCATTCTTTAAATAAAAAATATCAAATCATCATCAATCGTGAGTGCCGATCAAGGTATTTTGAGCATGAAGGGTGGTGTTTTCGAGAAAGCGAAGAAATGGATGCATGGTGATGTCAGGATGACTGGGACGACGATGTTGAGGGAGGTGCCGAGTTTGGAAGAGGATCCTGGAGGAAGAAGAGACGCATCAAGTGATGTGAGGTGCGGTTTCTTCGCTAGAAGTACAAGTCGTGAGGCATGGTTGAGCATGCAATGTCGAGGTTGTTCGGTGAATTTCTGGTCGGCAATTTAGGGCTTGGGATCAAACTATTAACAGAGGGAACACGAGGATAGAAGGGGCAGTGAGGTATATGCAGTTTTGTTTTGTTTTAATTTAATTTAATAAATATTATGGATTAGAAAAAAATATACATATTTTTAACTTGCTGGTTAATTTTGAAATAGGTATTATGTGATTAGGATATGTAAATAATATTATAAATTGAATATTTACAAAACCATAAATTATTTATGCGAGGTAAAAAATCTAAAAAATCAAGTCGAAATTGAAGTGGATTGCAAACAAAAATATAGGTGAGTTAATCTCATTTAAATTTGGATTTCTGGTTAATTTTAAGCAGTTGAAATAAATTATTGATCGATCAATTAAATTGATAACTATTTTCAGTCTAAATGTGTTATTTTATATAGTGTGTGTGTGTGTTTATATATATATATATATATATATATATATATATATATATATATATATATATGGAGCGATTTATTCTCACACATTATAGCGGATAAGACCCTATGCGCCCCGCAAAATAGTGGATGACCCTATGTACCGTGATATCCCCCTCGAAGTGGGATTGGTATTTTTACATTGAATTAACGTCAATGGATGCAGGGAAATAGGTTGGAGGGATCCAACTGGATTCGTCAAATTTATTTTTTATTTTTCATATTTAGTGATATATGATTTGTGTAGAACAATCTATTATAGAATATTGTAGTGATTGAAATTATTGGATGTTATCATAGTACTGGCCTAGGTATTGATGTATTTTAAAACTATAAACATTTTTTCTTTAAAAATTTATAGGATTGAAGGAAAATTGGTAATAAAATATGTATATTGGAATTGGAGTAATTTTAAAGAAATTTAATTAGAAAAATATAATTGATTTGTCTATACTTAACTATTGCGGATAAATAAATAGAGATTTTTAAAATGAGTTATATAAAAGAATTTATAACCGATATTCTTGAAATTTAAAAAGGAGTTGGAATCAATGTTGAAAATAAATTGGAGGTATTAACGGAATTTATAAGAAATTTTTTTATATAACGGATTTTTATAAACAGATTTGCTTTTATAAACATGTGAAAACCAAAGGGGGTTATAAAATTTATAGAACGATGTTTAAAATAAAGGAATTCGATATCAGATGCTATTGGAATAAATTCATAGGGTAAATTTATATTGGAATATGGAAACAAGGTTGAGAAAAATAATAGATTCTATTTTCGAAATGGAAATGGTTAGGGAAGCAAAATATAAATCAAGATGTTGTGAATCAAGAGGAAGTTATAATTAAAATTGGTTACTGAGATTTTAAAAAAGCATGTTTTAAATTTTAAGAAGTGAATTTGTTTAAAAGGAAAATTTTATTATTTTAAAACTATGGGATTTTAAATTAGTCGAGATTGAAATACTTGTAAGACGATTTTTAAATATGAAGTATTTATTTTTAGTAAATTCTAACTTCTGAAATCAGCTTTGAAAATTTATTTATTTAACTAAAAATGAGTTACTTATGTTTATAAAAGTGTTTTCGATATTTTAAATAATTATTTGAACATGGGTTAAAAATAAATTATTTTTCTTTAAAATACTTATTTTATATGTAAATTAGAAATTGAAGTGATTGAAATGATTATTTTATAAATTCTCTTGAGATTTGGAAAAGGGGTTTATAAAGAATATGTTGAGGAGAGAAAATTTAAATTGGAATTCCAAAGATTTTTTTTAAGATTAAGTCACGGAATAATTCTCTGAAAATGTTAATATTGAAAGGATTTGGAAAACAAGACTAGTAATAGTTTCCTAAGTATAGAAATTTTGAAATATTTCTAGGTGTTTAGATGTTGGAAGGATCCTGTTACAGATTTGAGTATTTGAAAATTTGCTTTGAGGAATTTGTATATCTTTTAAAGATATTTTAGAAGTAGATATCTTGGAAAATTTTATATTAAGGCCAGATGATTGCTTATGGACGTTAATTTGATAGTTAAATAACCGACTATCAATATTGGCTAATTTCGTTAATCATTTCGAAGAGACCGGGATCAGATGTAATTATCTGAAAACCACTTCAATCTGGTTTGAACATAAAGAATGAATAACGTGAAGTTAATGTAGACAGTGATTCGATTTGTCCAGACCCAGAACAACTTGTACGGATGAATGCTATCAGAACATCGTCATTGGAGAACTATGAGCATTCTAAGTGAATGTGTTCTTTAAAAGGTAACGCTTAGCCTCAAGCCCCATCAACTGTAGGATGACTAAAACATGGGAGATGCATCAAGGCTAAGTGGGTAGCATCCAAGTAGGGTAAGGTTACCCCTATCTAGAGTCCCTTTTATTTCGGTTGTGTGGCAGTTGCTGATCCCAACCGCAGGGTTATCTTATTCGGGCTATCTAGTTTAAGGAGTATTCCGGTCTTGTGTAGCAGGGGATCCTGGAGTAGTCCGCGGTACATTGTTCTAGAGGTATACTGTGACGGGCGGTCCAATAAGCGCTGTACGGTTTTGATTGTGCCCAACTATGCTAGAACGTGAAATGCAAGCATTTCAGCTATATTATATTTACTTCTTTTAGACACCATTATAATATCAAACAGATTTGATAAAAATGTTTTGGTTATCGTAAGGTAAAAACCCATGTGTTTATTTGTGACATGGTCTTACGAGATACCTTTGTTTTCAAAGTATTTTTGAAAAGCTAATAATTCAATTTGAGTGTGTTTCTCACGCTGGTTTTCTACACTGACTCGAGTGTTATTTCATTATAATGCCAGGGTCAGACCAAGCATTACAGATTCAGGATAGGATGCTATGGAGCTAAAGGAGCAAGCTGGATGGCAAGGCGTACTTCCGTACTTGATTATTATTCCTCTGTGTAAGGACAAGTTATTAAACTGTCCAGATTTGATGTATTGGATTGTTGTACTCTGATAATGGTATGTATATTAACAATGCAGATCTTATATTAAAATGTGTTAATACATACTATATTTTGTTCCGCTGCGATTGTGAGACTCTGTGTTATGCTATTTTCTTTTCTTCTACCTTTTTCTTCTTCACTCCTAATGAACTGATATTTATGGCACTCGACTGCTCGGCATTTTATATAGTGTAGTATTGATGTCAATTTTCAAGGGTCGAAAATCCTGTTTGTGACAATAGAGAATAATGAAAAGTTGTCGAAAGTAATATGAGATTCAAAACACATCAATTTTTCATAAATATACATTGAAAACAGATAATGAACAAACATAGATCTAAATCAAAACAATATAATAAATATGTTTTAATCAAAGTAGCCATAAGCCATATTCAATTTAAATATAGTAAAATGAGTATTTAATCACGAGGTGAACCATAGAAAATCTAATTATATCAATCATATAAATACATCAGTGGATTTAAATAAGAATATACCTTGGGATATAGATAATAAATCATACCTTGAACAATGAATCGAAGCACCTAGATTTAGAAATCAGCCTTAGGATTTTGCAAGGATTAAGAGGGGTAAACTAATTTTAATGAAATAATATTATTTATATTTGTTTTGGGATATTTTTAGCTATGGGAGCTTTTTAAGTTTTTGGCCATTAGAAAGGTTGAATTTAATAAATTTTTTACAGAATGGAATGAATACAAAAGGTAATGTAAATAATGAAATAAAGACCCTGAGAACCACATTAACAATGAGTATTACTGGGTAATACTGTCCGCTAATGTGGAGAATAAGGCTAGTTAATATCGACCAACTATAGCTTTGTCTTAAACATCTATTAAATACATCGATTTAGTGCTCTAATTTTTTTCCTTCCTCAAGTGGATTGACATATTCAATAAATGCTTAATAAAAAATACAGGGGCTAATGGATCTATCAGAACAAAATATAACAACAATAATTACAACACATCACAGAATAGCAGTCAAACATATATATGTACATGCATACACATATACACAGATACATCCTAGTACAATACAAAATGATACGTCAAAAGTAGTACAGGACCACACAATATATAACGAGTCAAAACAATAGTTATGTATCAGAGTCATAAAAAATGACTACAAAACTACACAAAAGGAGATAAGTAGAATATCCAAGGTGGAAGCAGCATAGCAAAGTCCTATAGCAACCTGAAACAACTTGATCTGACCCGAGCATACAAAAATACACGGGTCAGTCTAGCTTAAACAACTTATTAGTATGAGATAAGCAAAAGTACAGGGATAAATGATAACAATTCTTCTCGAAAGGGAAGAAGAACCACAATATGTATGACATAAGAGTATCTCTAATGAGCAATGATCAACAAAAATATCAAATATATCCACAAATTTATGCCTAATCTCATCGGAAATATCAACAACCAATAGATGGGGTTTTTCACTATAATCCAACAGCGAGGCAATTGTTGTGATTTAGATGATTGGTTTTCTAGTGTGGCATTTTCTATCAGTTAGTAAACTAATAAGTGAAAACATGTGGTATGGGACGTACTGTTATCACTTTTCAGGTTTCTATTTGAGAGTTTGTGACACATTCACGATGTTATTGCCAGTAGTTTGGCTGTCGGGCCACTTACTGGACTGTTGTATCTTATGTGTATATATAGCAGTTGGGCTAATCATGGACTGTTGGGTCCTACTGAAACTGTTAAGTCTCTTATACACTATATTTGGTAGGCTGTTGGGCCACTTATTAGACTGTTGGTTTCTATTTTCATATAGCTGTTGGGCTAATTTTTAGAATGTTGGATCATAATTTTCCATTGTTGCTTTTCTAGATTTCTTATTGATTGATTTCTAGAGTTTCGATGTTTTAAAAACGATTTCAATAATCAATGCTTAATTAAATAGAGACTTTTTGCTTCTTTATCATAAACTTTTGCCTTTATTAATTCTTTTTTAAAACTTATCCTCTCTTTATCTTATGTTGCTGGCTAAACATGAAGGCGTCATGGGCCTTAAATAATCCCTACATTTAGTATTTATTTCATTTAAATATAATTTAAACCATCTATAAATATCATATATCGATAAGTGCGTTTATCACCTTTTTTTATAAACTTAGTAAATGCTAATGGTATGTAAACAGATCAAATAAATTATAATAATCAATTTTTCAAAAGTAGTAATTAATTTAATTAATTGACAATGACTATAAATTAATTAAATGTGTGGTTTATTCGAAGTATTTATCATTAGGTTGTGCGACTCAGAGGTGTAAATTCAAGGAGTGATTAATATCGATAAATTTGAGTATTAATGTTCACATGTCACCTTAGCTATTGGTATGACATTTTGGCTAAATTCATCACTTGCACATCTTTTTGGTAACATCTAATTCTACTTATTTAAGCGTTACCCGGTACTGGCAATCACTTACACCAATTCTCTTCGTCCAAATTATATCACTTTGAACTTATGTAATTTGGTATCCATATTCAACTCTATTATCCAAACACAAAGTCCTTGGTTCAGTAATAAAAATTATTAAACCAAACTGCTCTGGCTGAATACTTTGACTTTGGGTTGACTTCAGTTGACTATGATAGTAACCTCGTATAACTAAGGACATGATTCCTCTACTGAATAGTATTTCACTTCCAATGCTTCTACTCGACCCAACCAAAGTCGTACGATGGACGCCATGCCACAATCTAACTATAATCGTAGTGGAGTTCCCACATTAAAGGTCAATGGCATTCATAAGTCAAGAGAACTATGTAATATTGTCATATCGATATTTTCTATTTGACCTTAGCTATACTAACCAATAGAAAACTATCAAGTGAGTCATTCTATGGTTATCCAATAACTATAAGCATGTAACCCCTTGGTGCCTCCAGCAGTCATGAGTAATACATTACACAACATTTGAAGAGCATTACACACTTTAGTCTCAACAGATGTATCGGTATCCAGTCTCGTTATATCTTGACTAAGAATATTTAAAATAACATGTTTAATTTTATTATGATAAATTACTTACAAAACCTTGTAACTTTTATCAAAATACAAAACATTTATGGATTTTCTACAAGATATACCTTTAATTAAATTAATTAATTAATATAACTCATTATATCAAGTATATAATTGAACAAAAATACCTTTTATTCTGAACAAGATTGAGTAAGATATATGTAACAAATTACATCATTTCTCCTAGAGCATACCCTTAATTCTATCAATCTCCCACTTACACTTGGAATCTATTATGAAATGAACATCCTATCCCTTCAATCAGTTTGACGACAACTGATCGAGTTAGACCTTTCGTGAATGGATTAGCTATGTTTGTTTAATTATCTATTTTTCAATCAACTCTTTGATGCTGATAAAATAGTTCTATCATGTGAAACTATTTTGAGTACGTTTCTCGACTTCTAATGAGCTTTTATTATTACATTGTCATTACATAACATTTAGTATTATCAATACTTAGAATCAACCCTATCTTAGATATTAATTCATGCATTTACATAGCTTTAATTGTAGTGCTATTTAACGTGATGTACATAACATTTTTGGTGAATTAGCTACAACGTTACGTTTGGAACACTTCCAACTTAAAGCTTCTTAACTTAATTTTATTATTGATATTTCTTCTCAACGTCACTTATAAAATTTTATTTCTGCCACGAAGCAAAGTGTCATCAAATCAATTTCTGCTAACATAATTCTACTCATCATTAAAGCTTTCTACCAACTAGTTTATGCGACTTGAAATATAGGCTCCACCTTTGCTCCAACGCCCCTCCTTCAAGTTTCATCCAATTTTGAAGATTTCTATCAACTACAATTCCACTAGTCTTCAGAGATTTCTACGGACTCGATTTTGGTATGACTTGAAACATAAACTCCCTCTATGCTCTAAAGCCCCTCCTTTAAGTTTCATTCAATTCCAACAGTCTCTGTAGACAACGATTCTATTCGTCTTCAGAGCTTTCTACCAACCAGATTTTGATACGACTTGAAAAATATGCTCGCCCTACTAGAGCCCCAACTCCATGTTTCACCAATTCCACCACTTTTGCCCTCGATTTGTCCAATTCGACCATCTCTTTCCTAACAACTTAAAAGCACTAGCAAACCATATCAAAGAAAAAACATCTAAACAGAAATATTGTCCATAGACATACATTGAACACTTCAAACACACCCAAACAAACATTCACACTAGTATGTCAATATGATCAAAAGGGGTTGCAAAACCATTTGAAAACCTTCAGATTTTGGCCACATATATATGTGTGTGTGTGCATATATATATATTTGATTGAAGTTCAAAAACATTTTAAGATCAAAATCTTGTTTAAAACATCAATTTATACTATATAAACATATACTAGATAGTGGGAGGTCAAGAACCATTCACCGGTCACCCTTCTAGTGATGATTTGACTAAGCTTAGTAAGAAAAGAGATGATTTTGTAAGGAATTAAGGTTAATTGATGCCTAGAACTATTTTAAGTAAGATGGAAATGACTTAAAATGATCTGATCAGCCCCCCTTTGGCTCTATTCTAAAAATGGGTTAATGGGCATAAGTATGGATTAGCCTAATTGCCTAATAATGTAGGAGGCCAACAACATCCAAAACTAAATAAAACCACAACTTTAAAATTGTAGGTCCATTTTTCTACTACGACCACTCTATGAAACAGGAAACCATCATCCTAAAGCCATGAAAGTAGTTTGAGATCCTAATTCAGCTCTTATCAAAAGTTATATCGATATCAGATTTTCATATTGAAATGGTCAAATAAAATTCGACAAAAATCATAAATTTGGAAGATGTCTTTAAGAGTCATTTTTCAAAATTTATCAACCCTTAAGTTCTTTGATGTTTCCTTCCATTTTGGAGTCAATTTCTTCATCACAACACTCGTTTGAGATTGCTGATCGTCCAATGACTTAGCATATTTGAAAGCAGATATATTGCGCTTTGTTGAGTGTATCGATTTTGAATCTTTAGCTTTGAATTTTTTTCCCTATTACCCTTTGGTCTCCCCTTCACATTAACATATTTAGGCTCAACAAATATGGTTGTAGTAGGCATCCAAATTACTTTCATCTTCGTCAAAATTAGTCTTCATTCATCCTCAGCTCCATTATCATACATCTTCTTCAATGCACTATGCTACGGTGTGTATAAAAATTCTTTAGGTTCTTTGACATCAACAGGAGTATCCTATTTATATCATGCTCATCAATCATGTTAATTGATATATGACATTCCTTGGTATGTAAAATATACAATTCATGACAATAAGGTAGCCCGTGTATAGTTTGTTTCAAATGATCACATTCAAAATTGAACATATTCTCCACTTCTTTCGAAATTCAATCCGACGAGAATAAAGATATTTGATAATGAGGATAAATGAATAAGGGAACATGAAAATTATGTTTTACCATTCACAAACTCTTTTCAAATGTTGCTTTAATTTCTGTATGTTATAATAGTAATACATTGTCCATTTTTTCAAAATTTTGGCTAAAGATGCTTGTTATGTGCCTATGTAAATTTACAACTGGGCATGAGCATCTTATGCTCTATTAGATGATGTATTGTTGCAGTGCTCACTTTATTGGTCCAAGGAAAAGGAAAATTTTCTTTAAGTGGTACCTAATTATCCAATGTATAGTTAACTTGTTCAGGATATTCTTTCCAATCTTCTACAAAAATATTCAAAAATTCATTAAATTCCTTTATTGAAGACGAATGAACAATATGCATCCAATCCGCTACAAAGCATTCACTTATTTCATTGGTTTGCAATCGGCCTTCACATTATGTTCGACGTGATAAAAACATAGTAAGTGAGTAGCATTTTCGTAAACTAAAGACAATGCACTAGTCATTGAGAGCTCCTTACCACTAACGATAACATCTAGAAAGAATTTCGGATCGCACATCAATTTCAAATTCTGTATTGCCCACTCATAAATATCTTCATATTCTTGTGATAAAAAACAAAGCCATAATAAATGTTCTATTAGTAGAAGTCATTATAACCATCTCCAACAACGACATTTTGTAACAATTCGTTTTATATGTATAATCGAGTAGTAAAACCGAAGGAAAGCATTTGCACAATATAGTCGACTTAGGATGAGACCACTTGAAATTGACTATTCTATCAATCGAGTCGTCTTTTCTAACACAATAAACATAATGATTTTTCATTAAAAATTTCTCAAAGTTGTTGAACTGCAGATCCAACTTTCATCTCACACATGACCATTTTAGCCTTTGTATTATAAATTGTCTTCAAGATCGAAACATTGTCCAAAAAAGTTCTCTTTATATTCACCGGTACCTTTCTAGACCTAACCCATGCAACGCTCATATTTATCATGATTTTTTCTCCTCTTTCATAAGTCATCCCGCATATGCATGACCAATTAAAGTTTTAGTATGACTGTGCGTATCATTTACTACTTCAGCTTACCAACTATCAAACCCATGATACACACCTTTAATGAGAAATAAACATTCACATTTTTTTGTCGTACTTCATTGTCGTTTCTTAGTCTTCTTCAAATTATCTTCAATTTTTTGTTTAGAATTTTTATATTTAACTACTCTTTCACAGGATAACTGTGTTTTAGGTTTTCTTTATCCACTAAGATTATCAAATTTAGTTATGAGTAAAACAGTGTTTATCTTCCTTGCGTGTGATTAACACTAATGAATAAATGCATCCCACCAATTAAAAACCTGTACGAAAGAAGAATGATCATTAAAACCATAAATATCAAATACCATATGATACAAATATACGTGCATAATTCAATATTGCATTCTTCACCTGTTATAAAATGATCTTTCACATCTAAAAAATGAATTTGCAGATCATCTCTATCATTTTCATTGTCTCTTATGCTACCTTCAAAATGGGCTTACAGTGACTGAATTTGAAGAGTATCCTAGTGGAGCAAACAAAATTATTTTCATAATCACTCGAAAACAAATAAATACTAAATAAAAGAGATAAATATTAACATACCTCATTTGCCTTAATATCGATATATTTTCAAGTTTAATATCACCATGAAAGCTAGTGTAAACGATTAACTATGAGAGATTATTATTTTCCAACAATCGCTAAATTCAAAAAACATTGCAGAAAGAATATTAGTAATCTGAAGAATAATAAAAATATAATGAATTTTTCACTAAGATTAAATATTAAAAAATAGATTAAATGTTTAAAAACGACAAATCAAAATAAATATAAATTAAATCTTACCATGTTATTACTTCTCCACTGTGCCAAAGCTCTAAATTTTGCAAGTAGAATTAAACGTCATAGTTATACATTAATAGTGGGCTTAATGACTCCCCATATTCCTCTGTATTCCTCATTTTCGAATTGGGTAGAATAGAGTAAAAAAATGCTGCACCTTTCCCTGTTGCAGTCGGCTGCCGACTACCGATCGGTAGTCGACCGCCGACCGAAACATGGTAATAAGAAGCATGTACGTTTGTTTGTTTTTATTCCCTTAGGCAAAAGTAAGTCCATGCGCCACATATATTTCTCCGCCTACCACATTTCTTAATATTTCAGCAACAAAACTAGGGATGATGCTACCTCTTTTTTTCAACTTCATCGTTTTCGATGTTTAGCATGCATATTACCACCAGTACGTAAGAAGCTCCACAAATGTAATCATATTTTTACCTGAAACATTTGAATACCTATTACATAAAGACAATAATACAGACAGAGGAAAATAATACAGACATAGTTTCAACAATTGAAAATCCTTTTCAGGTGATCATACTCGCCTTAAAAGCTTTATGAATTAAGAGCGATACTAAAAACCATCTAAACTCGAGAAATAATACAAATCCCGAATAATTTATTGTTAGGCCTGAATCTTTAATCAAAAAAATTGTGTTATAGAATTACAAATAATCAACTCTATTATCAAAACGAGAAACAGGTCAAAAATTAAAAAGAACAGAATTTACGTTAAGAAAAATATGGCATAATTTATAATTGTATAACATAGTTTGCCTAATTAAGAATTAGGCCAAACAATAAATAAATTAGGAGCTTTATTATTCTAGGATTTTGGATTTCTTTTGTTAATTTCACTAAGTATTGTTGCAGATGGTACTGCTGTATAGATCTTTATTATTGCCATGTTGTTTTTTGGCATTCAACTAGTTCTTTTTACAAGGCATTCAACACTGCTTAAAAATATTAAATTTTAATATAAATTTAAAAAATAAGAATTTCGAACATACATTATAATTTTTCATGAAGACTGAAAGTTGTACTTAGAAAATAACAGCCTACCACATATCCATATTTGAATCCACCTAGTGCAGAAGCCGCTATTTTTTTGTTCAGACTGCAATAACTACTTCGTTCTTACTCAGCATCAAACGAAACTTCGACTGATCAACTCCAACTTAAATTACGGACAATATGAAACACTCGGATACGTCATATTGTGAACGCACACCGTAGTTCTCTAAGGAGATTGACAGTTGTACTTAGGAAAATAACAGGCTACTACATCCTTATATTTGAACTCCGCCTGGTGCAGAAGCCGCTATTTTTTGTGCGGACTGCAATATCTCCTTCGTTCTAACTTGGAATCAGGCGAGACTTCGACCGATCAACTCCCACCTAAATTATAGACAGTATGCAACACTCGGATACTTGATCGTGTGAACGCACACTGTAGTTCTCCATGGGGACTGACAGTTGTACTTAGAAAATAGCAGGCTACCATACCTGCATATTGAACTCCGCCTAGTGCAGAAACCGCTATTTTTTTGTTCAGAGTGCAATAACTCCTTCGTTTTAACTCGGAATCAGGCGAGACTTCGACCGATCAACTCCCACCTAAATTACGGACATATGAAACACTGGGATACTTCATCGTGTGAACGTACATGTAGTTCTCCAATGGGACTGACAGTTGTACTTAAAAAATAACAGGCTGCCACATCTGCATGTTGAAATCCGCCTAGTGCAGAAGCCGCTATTTTTTTTGTTCAGACTGCAATAACTCCTTCGTTCTAACTCAGAATCAGGTGGGATTTCGACCGATAAACTACCATCTAAATTACGGATAGTATGGAAGACTCGGTCACTTTATCGTGTGAACGCACACTGTAGTTCTCCAAGGAAACCGACAGTTGTACTTAGAAAATAATAATTTACCACATCCCCATATTTGAATTTTGATGAAAATTAGAATTAAAATTTTAAATTTTTATCGGATCTCAAAACATAAAACTTGAAATTAGAATTATTTTATATTTATTTGTTTTTTATTAGTCAAATTTAATTTAAATATTTAAATGGGTTAAATGGGTAACCCGCTTATTAAGTGGGTTGTGTCATAAATGGGTTGGGTCATAAATGGGTAAAAGAGAATGGGTCATAAATGGGTTGGGTCAAATTTGACCCAACCCATTTGACTGGCCTAACCTAAGACATAAATCTTCTAAGCTAGTAATAATCACGTAAAAAAGATCTTAATTATTAAATTCAAATTATGTTATCATTGTAATGTAATAGATTTTAAATTATTTGAAGTGACTATATGGTTACTATTTATCGAACTTATTGCTACAGTCATGGTAATGTCTATGCAAAATTTGAAGATGACGAGTTCAATAAGAGAAGCGGCAGCAACTGTTGAAGATTAGTCAAGATGCATTATTCACCGCATTGTTAATGGATTCCAAGACCAATATTGGAGTTATTTTGCCATTATTTGGAAAATTGTTAAGAGGTATAAAATAAAATTTGTCCCTCATTGAGTAAAAAATAATAATTCATAAATCATGCCTGTTTTTCGTGACCAATCAATGTTTTTTCTTCTTTTTTTGACTAGTAGCAGCTAAAATGGTTTTCGTTGAACCCTTATACAGTTTTTCGATGAGTTTCTATCGAATTTCGTTTGGCACGAATTATAATATTGTAAACTTTTTATTTGGAAGGAGTATGCATAACATTATTTTTAGGTAGAGTCCCCTTAGATTTTGCTCTCGTTTATCCAAAAATAAAGTTCCTTTAGCAATGTCCCTGTTCACATATAAATTGCATGGAGAAACGCAAGTTTGATCAAGATTTATTCTTCACAGATGAATTACATAGATAGCACAAGCTTGATGACGTAAAGAAATCATGCATAAATACATCAACTATATGGATATGGGTTGAAATACTTATATTAATGGGATTGATCGAAAATAAATAGTTGACAAGTCAATCCGATCGATCCCACTACCCATATTTTATGGGACTTTGGACAATGGATCCTATTTAATTAAAATTGTGATCGCCGTTCAGACACATAACAAATTTAAGTGTTGATTAATCAATTATGATGAGATGGCGATATAAAGTGGTATATATTGAAATAAAATAAAACTTTATCTAAGCATTTACGGCTACGCAGCTTTAATTTGTGGAATAGAGTGAATGTAGATCCAATAAGAAATTAATGAATTAATAGGTTAGGCAATGAGTTCTAACCCAAACCATTTACTCTTATACCCTTAATATACATATACATATAATGCACATATATATACGTAGATATGTATATACATATACATACACACACACACACACACACACATATATATATCTTCTCATAAAAGGTACTTACATTCATTGAATTCAACTATTAATTAAAAGAATAAAATGAAATGTTTAATTAAGGGATTTTGTATTAAGGGAAAATAATTAAGATTAGATAATGAGAGTTATTAGTCAAACAATAACTCTTACCCTTAATGTAAGTAATAACCCTTGGACGTGAATAAGGAAATATGGAACTGCATATACATTTCCATATTCTCATTCAAGGGAAATTATGTTCATTAAATTCGACTATTAATGAAATGAATAAAACACGGAATATCTTAATGAAGGAATTTTATATTAAGGGAAAGAAATAAATAGGATTACGCAAGAAGGATAATAGTCCAAGCCCAAATTAGCAGATCTTATACCCCTAGAATATGTATATATCCTTCATCCCATTCATTATGTTTGCATGCATGTGTGATGTATGTATGTATGTATGTGTGCGTATATGTGTGAGTGTTATAGGTATAAGAGTTAATGGTTTGGGCTAGAACTCATTGCTTAACCTATTAATTCATTAGTTTCTTATCGCATTAAAATTCACTATATTCCAACAACTAAAGTAACATAGCAAAAACGCTTAAATAAAATTTCATTTTATTTCAATATGTTTATTTGCCGGACATTTAAATTTTATTTAGCCATAAAAATGTCGTTTATTATTTTAATAAAGTTATTAATTGACTAACAAATTTTACATTTTAAAATTAAGTTAATTATTTAGTTAATTTGTAAACTATAATATTATCATATTTGTCCAACACCAAATTATGGGATGTTACAATACCTTAACAAAATTTAAATTTATTGACTTATCTTATGATTATTGTTTTTATGCATAGTAAACACACATGAATGGTCCACGGTCATATTTTTAAAATACAAAACAACACAGTGCGGCGCTTGATGTTCATGAGCTGCTAGAACTGTTATTGTATAACTTACCGAATTTATGTCGCATAGGACACAACTCACAAGGGAAAAGTTGGACGTCCCATCGCTATAAACACTAGGCAACAATAAGGATGTGTCATCTAAAACTACTCATTTTTACCATCTCACCAACATATTTTTTTTACTGCAGTTGGTAGCTCTTAAAAATATGAATAGCAGGACCGATCATATTAACTAGGTCCACCACTTATTTAACCCACTTTTGCAATCAATATTTTCAACCCATATATTTTTAGAGTTGATGCACTTGTGCATTATTTCTCCTATGAAAAATGCTTCTTGCTCAAATTTGAGTTTCTCCATGTAATTCCTCTATTAATATAATACTTGATAAGTTTGAATCGACCCTTGAATAAATGAAGCACATGATTGTCTTATGGGTGCACGTAAGGGAAAGTAATTGTGATTGCTTATGGAACTCATAGATCAAATTTTGATGGTGAGACTAAAACTTTCATATTCACATGAATTTAGTTCCAATATGGCTTTGACACTCCACCTGGCACTCCAATTTCCAAATAAAAGTACACTAACGCTAACATTGGACAACCATAGAAAATTCCAAATGCATGTAATCGACATATCAAATGTCGGGAACTGTATTTTATTGACAGAAACCACCTTGCGAAGTCATAAAAAATGTAAAAATAACATATTAAAATATTCTAAACTATAGTTTGAAACAAATCCAAAATTATCGTTTGTGATTTACCGGTCGCTACAAATCCAGAATTACTATAACAAAGTGCATACCATGAAAAACTTTCTTGCTGGATCTTTTGATCAAAGAGTGCATCACATTATTAAAGTCCTCTGTAAGGTAGTCTTGGATAACATATTCCCGTTTAAACGCTTCATGTATTTCGATAATCATAACAGTAACTTCAATATATGACCTACTTCTTAGAAGGTCTCCTTCTACAGCTATCTCTCTCATTCACACCTTCAATTCTTTAACTTTGATCCCGAGCTTGTTAATATCTTTGTTTGATGTAGTTACAGAACACTTGATTTTCGTCAACACAAAATCTAGAAATAGAACTAGAGATGTTGCTACTACGTCTCTCATTGAATTTGTCATCTCCAAAATTCAGTAGAGGCATTACCACGACTCTACCAAGATATCAATAAATTGTAACCATATAGTTACCTGAAATAACTGAATATATATTACATTAAAACAATGATACAAATTGAAATTCAATAATTAAGATGACCTTTTCCAGGTAATTCTTGCTCGTTCTAGAAGCTTTATGGCTTAAGTGCAATTATATTGAATATACCTTGTCAACGGATTTTGTTTTTTGTTATCATTCCTTAATGATCCATAGTTTTTATTTTTGACATTTGGACATAGATTAAGGCATTAAACCATAAACTCAAAAAAAGATGGTTGTTGCATCACTACAACAAAATAACCATATTACAACCTTTCATTTACAGCTAACAAAAGTTGGCAGTTTTATAGGTATTTTTTAGCAACTATTTTATTTCAGTAGTTGTAATAGGTATTTTGTAACAACTGTTTTAGTTCAGTAGTTGTAATAATGGCACTTATAACAACCATATTTGTATAGCAGTTGTAATATTTACTTATAACAACTGTTTTCAACAGTTATAACAAATATTATATTTCTATCACATGTGGGGCTTTCAATTTCCCTCCATTCATTTCTTCGGCCGTCCAAACCTGCAAAAAAAATACATCGCTCGTTTTCTTCTTCTCGCAAAAAAAATTGTTTTCCCTCAACGTAATAATTTAGTCACAGATCCAAAAAGCCCTAAATCATCGTCGTCGTCGATCGCAAGCCACCCAATCGCTCCTAGCTAGATCGCTCATGCTCGCCGCTTGTACGCGCTCGTGCTATCACTCGTAGGTTTGATCTCTTTCATTATTTTCTAATCTGTTGATTTGAATTTCATTTTTCTAGGTTGATTAACTTGATTAGTATTAATTTATTTCATTAAGATGAAACCGGCCTGCCTACAGTTGGTTATACAGTTGATTCATTTTATTTGTATGCTATTTTCAAATATCCTGAATCTAGGCTTAAAGATGTTTTAATATAATTAGTTTATTGTATAGCTTTTCAAACTAATTAGTGTAAACTTCTCGGCTAAGGAGTCCTCCAAATTCAGGAAAGGTTTTTTTTTTTTTGATTCAACCTATCGCATGTAATAGAGAAAATGGATTTTTTGGTTTTGGACATGATCAGTGATTTAATGAATTTTTTTATAGAATTTGAAGTAGTATATGCAAACAGAAGTGCTCTGAGAATGAGAATGTGGTGGTGTTTGTGAAAATAGATTGTACAATATGTTTGCTTAGGTATTTATGGGAACAATGGAGCACGTTTTTTTGCTTTACTTTATTAAATAAAAAAATAGGAAGTGATAAAAGAAACACGTTTTTTTAAGAGAGGGTGAGAAAGTCATATTAAAAGCAGCTAATATCAAGTTGGTGTCAAAACCAAAACAACTTGATGCTGTTGAGCATGTCCTATTTAATACGTTTTGGCTCTCACTTAACTTTGACTGCAAAAACTAATCCTGTTTTGTACATGAATAACCTATTTTTGCTGTTGAGATCTGATATTCATATATCGCTATATCTTATCCTTGATTCCAATGTTCTGTTGACTACATTATTAAATTTTATTATGGAATATTGATTGTTTAATTGTACTTCAAATATGCATTGCAAAGTAGCAATAACGTTGGGCTCTTAACGCAAATATAAAAACTGTTATAAAATAACTAAATTGCACCAGCTTGAGTAAATCACAGAGCAAGTGTGCGTTGCCGCTTAAATTGCACTAGTTTGGATGACACACACATACATATACACCTACGTATGTATGTATGTCTATCTATGTGTAAATTCTGTTATCTTTTTCATATGTCTAAAATATGTGGAACAAAGATGTTTTTCGTGAAAGAGTTTTTAGTTGATGAAGGTTCTTAGTAACTTAGTTTATTAATAACTTATTACAAAGAGGTGGTTTGAATCTCGTCAAAATAAAGTGAAATGTTTGTCCGTCTATAAAGCTATTGTGCTTTAGTACACAACTTAGAATATATTTTGCTAGATTGTTAACATCCGCAAATTTACACGTATAATTGTAAATCGTAAATTCAACATCGAAGTGTAAAAATCCATCGATCTCAATTTACAGGAAAAAAAGTTGTACAAATCAAGATGTATCGAATTATGGCCATTTATTGTCATAGTTGGTGCTAGAGTTGATCATAGAAGGAGCATATTGTGGAGTTGTCATGACTGGACTGATGATGAGGGCATATTTGCACTAGAATGTTAATAATAATATTGCTTGAGAATTCTCCTTTGCATCTACGTGGAACCCTGATGGAGTCACATTTGTAACAGGCAATCGAGACAAAACATGTTGGGTATGGGATATACATAACCTCGCCAAATCTTTAGTTGTATTAAGAGGAAATCTTGGGGCGATTTGGTCAGTTTGGTTTTCAGCAGATGATCTGTTCTTGGCAATGGCCGAACCTGCAGATTTTGTGCACGTATATGACATGGGCAGTGGATATCAAAGGTGTAAGGAGTTAGATTTCTTTGGTGAAATTTCTGGTTTGACTTTTAGCCCTGATACCGAGGCTATTTTTGTCGGTGTATAGGATTAGACTTATGGAAGCCTTTTACAGTACAATAGAAATAAGAACTCTTTATATTTGGACAGTTTGATTTGAATGAGTCTGAAATGTTGGTAAAATAAACTAAATTTCTGTTTGAGAAGTGTGTTAGTGGACAATGCACTGATGAAGTGAAACTAAAGTCTAGACCAAATAGAAAAAAGAAAATTGAACTGTGTTGTGAGATTATAAATTAATGGTGGTAGTAAGCTATTATACATAATCGTTTCATATCAAAACAGTCTTATAATTAGTACGATGTTCTAACTGTTTACATATTATGATATTTTTTCAGGTTGATTACTTAATAAAAGAAGCTTGAACTTGTTGCAACCATGGGTAAAAATGAGCAACATCAAGCAGAGGTAAACATCTTTAACTTTATATATTATGGCATTTTCATTATGTTAAGGACCATTTACTGTTGTACCTAAAAGCTTACAAGGTTTCATTATTAGCATTGATGAATGAGAGCCATTGGTCTAATCCTTTTGCAAAATTGTTCTAATCATCTACATCTACCATAGAAACCTATATTTTATTGTAATATTATGGGAGTTAATGGCAATGCATAGGAGTTGACAGCTAAAGGTCTGTGGTCATAGATTATATTTTTCTACTAGGCATACATCTTTTGAGATAAATAAATGTTTCGGCAATCATTTTCTCCATCTGTAACACATCTAAAGTTACAAATGAAGTACTATATTTTTTTGAATCACTTTTCTCCTTCCTTTCACTTTAAAATACAAAGTTAAAAACACAGTCTAAGTTAAAATCAAACTAATTCACTTTATTTTAATAAACATTATTTTTTTTCCAAATGACAGTCAATAATATTCCCTCAATTATGATCTTTTTTCCTTTTTATTTTATTTTATTTTTGTTTTAAAATAAAAACAAAACTTAGCATTTGTATTTGTTGAAGCCAAGTAATATGTCTTAAATCCGATTCATCAAGTTCCCATGCAATCTTCATTAACAGTTCCCACAGTCTAGAGTAAATATGAAAAATATTTATAGTTCAAGACTTATATATTCATTTTGTATATACATAGCCATCTTATCTTAACTGAAGGCTGAAATTAATTTTAGAGTTTCATAACTTTCATACTAAACTAATTTGCAAATGCCAAAGCTCAGCTTGTTGCCATGTATAAAATTCTAAACTAATTTTGGCCTAACTTTCGTACTCATTTTCTTATCACCTAAAACACGCACGTGCAACAATATATGCTGCGGATCACCATTCCGATTTCCAAAATAAACCCTGCTAAACTTTTACAACTTCAAAAATTAAGAAAAAATTATTATACATTCTCAAATTCAAGTATGTGGTTTATTGTTTCATTTAACGTTTTTAGCATAAATTAGGTTTGTAGCAGAGCTGTGGTGGGTAGCGTGCGTGTAGAAAAGTTGGAATGCAGAAAGGGTAACTCAGTTTTAGGTGAGTAAACACTAACATATTTATTTCTAAAAGTTATAATCCTTGAATTTTATATGCTTGTGTTGTGATGTTGGTTTTTGAACTTGTTATCCGTGCTACCTTTATGCCACCTTTAGCCTTGCGACATAAGAAATCAAAGATGACAGCTACAATCTTTTTGCCTCATATTTAGCATGCCTCCGTCATTTGAAAGAAAAAATATTATGCCATCATCCTTATGCCAACTTACAAGTAGGATAGGCCATTAAATTCAATTTGCTACTTTTATTCTATGTTACACGTGTGTGATAGTTTCAAGCAGTGCAGGTGATATATATACTCGTGTGTGTGCTGGTTTTTAATGACCACACTCTTCAACAAATTTAGATATGACTAATCCAACTCATCTCATAGTTGTAAATACTGTTCCTATTAATTTTAATGATCCTTATATATATGGTATTGTTACTATCATTGTTCATGCTGATATTTCAACCTTAATTTATAATAACTGTGCATGCATTGCATGTGTTGTGCTAGTACTACTTTAATAGTTTCCGATTTCTTAAACTACTATTTGCAGTTGCATATCTTTTGAAAATTCATTTTATGGTACTATTCAGTACATGATACCTTTAAGGTCCAAAATCAATGATGTTCTAATGTTTAGTGTTTGATTTAGATCGAATACAATTGATGATAAAGGAACTGTATGTTGTCATGCCTTGACATGAATATTATGGATGCACTACACCAAAACAGGCAAATTCTAACATTTATAAGTGTTACAAATAATTTCAGCAACACTTTTTAAGTGTTACTAATGGACTGTGAGGAATGGAACAGTCAAATTTGTAACACTTATAAGTGTTACAAACGTACGTATTACTAACACTTATAAGTGTTGGTACCTAAATATACGGTAACGCTTGTAAGTGTTGGTAATGAAATATACGGTAACACTTATAAGTGTTGGTAACGAAATATACAGTAACACTTATAAGTGTTGGTACAGAAATATACGGTAACGCTTATAAGTGTTGGTAACAAAATATACGGTAACGCTTATAAGTGTTGGAAAATGATTATTTAGTAACACACATATATATACCAAAACTTAAACGCAAAGTTTAAATATAAACACTTTGCAAATAATGATTTTCATATCACAAATAATTCATCATACATATTCAATGCAAAGTTTAAACGCTCTGCAAATGTAGTATAATATATCATAAACGATTATTTACATATTTAAAATAACACAATGTCATATATTCAAATATTATTACAACATAAGCTTCAAAAAAAATTCAAAATAGACTTAAAAGTTTAACTTACGGTTAACCTAACCGTTCCTGGTCATCCACTCCAAACTCTAATGGTTTTGAATATTCTTCAACGTCCAATAAAACAATCCAAAGTGTCCTTCAAGTTCCTGCATTTAATATAAACACTAGATAAAAACTTATACCTTCAAAATCAAAAGGTTAAAGACTGAGTTACAACTCAGATTTTAATTTTTTTTGTATTTATGAATTCGCAAACTTAGTATGCAAAATACATGTTAATCAAACTCAATTAGCATTTTCTGCAAACCCAATTTGCATCGATTTTGCTACATGCTTAGTTTGTGGCCGACTCCATAACAATATCCGTCCGATATTTTCTGAAGGAAAAAAGTGCAAATTTACTAATGAATTTTGATAAGGAACTAACAAAAAGTTGAGTTCTTTTTGGAATGCCAAGCTTATAAAATCTTACACATATTATCATGTCAAATGTTAATGGTCATGATAAGAAGGGCAGAGAACTTCAGGATAGATACTACTGTCACTCAATAGGTACGCTTAGAGTCAAGTACCAATTCTTTGCTACAAGTATTAATTACTTGTTGACAAGTTTATTAATCAACAATAAGAACATGTACAAAATGTTTCTAGCAAAAATGGTACATAATTAACTAGTATAAACTACATATGAATCCATTTGCATTCAGACATGAAAATCTCATCATAAGTTAAAAACAATACGTAAACACGGACAGTAAGTTGTAAATTCAATATGCAAACAGTAAATTTATAAATTCAATACGTTACATTCTAAAAGTGTGAACACAGATAGGATAGTTAAAAATTAAATACGAAAACAAAGACAGTTGAAAGTATAGATGGCAAATATCATACCTTTAACCTATTAATAACAAAGAAGGAAAATATCATTTAGCATCTTTATATGCCTTTGAGCCCCTGCTATCTTACATACCTATAATATTACAAATAAAATTGCCATATACATGGTTAGAAACCTCTTCAACATTTACAGCTCATGAATACTCAGATTCAACTTAAAATAATGCAATGAGAGTGAAAGCTAATTAAGAGAAGTAAAAAACACGAAAAAGATCATAATATGGCATTAGTAAAATCAATCTTAGAACCTGAAATTGCCAAATGAACTTCAAAGTTTTACGAATACTCTGGCTATCTTATCTTGGTATGCATTTGCAAATTAAGCTGCTCCTGTATATAATATAACTGTACGTTGTCATTTCTCATCGGATATATAGGATGCATTAACAATCAGCTCAAATAACTACAGTACAAATACCATTATAAAAAGATGAAAGTAAATATGAGGTAACAGCTCAAAACCGAATTATGTATACATACCAGGATGCATGTATCCCTAGCTGAAGCTGTGCATGATCCTCTAATGTAGCATGCATGCTCCTCTCATGCAGCGTGCATGCTCCCTCAAACCCTCACGGTAACACCTACTTCCAAATCGAGAGCCCGAGCTCTGCCTTAGTTCTACTATGCGCATTATACCTAGTGTGCACGCCCCTTTTCTGTAGCGTGCACGTCTTCAATTCTTTCAATTATTCATGCTTTTTCTTTCATTTAGCCATGGTAAAGTTAAACTATAATATATTACTATCTTGATTCCAAAAATCACAACAACAAAACGTGATCAATTGAACTATCAGATTATGGAAACGTACCTTATTCAAAAATCCATCACAGGGAAGTTTGTAATTACTATCATTATGCGTCTTAGGCACAACCCTCTCATCAACCCAAAGCACATGCCATTTCGCCCAATCAACGTCATTAACATACAGATTTTCTAGCAATTTCCTACGTTAGTAGTTACGTCAAAAAATAACAAATTTTCTGAGAATAACAAAAATAATACAGAACTTGAATTAAATCGTTGTTACCTGAGGCAAGCTATGAGGTACACACCGAATAAAACGACAGTAAAAGCCCCTTTCTTTTCTGCGTACTTCTTCGACAGATCTGCAACGTAAGAAGCTAATCCAGTTGCCACGTCGTCATCGTTGGGGTAGGTGAGCACGAGTTGGTCTTCGACTGTCGAATTCATTGGATTTTCTACGGACGCCATTGATTTGAAGATAGATTCTCATATAATCATGTGATAGAACTACAGAATCAACCTGATACACTGATAATACATATCTAACAAGGGTTTAAAACATGAATAAACATACAATATATTATATAGGGGAACAAGTTAATACCAAATGCAACATGTAATGCGAATCAACATGACAATACAACAAAAGATGCAAACATCAGAGCTAAATACTCAAATTCCTACAAGAATCTAGCAATAAGCTTAAATTAGAATTCAAACATACTTGCAGAAGCAATGATGGGTTGGTTCGGGAAAGGAAACTGCTACGGTTCTACCATCGGTTCAGGAATTTCAGGAATATCCATTTGCATACCACTAATTTCTTCAATGAACTGAAGAACGGAATCCAAAGATCTAAGCCTTCCAGCCAATTCATCAATCTGTGCCTTCAAAATCGTGTTTTGTCCATTCACTTTCAAATACTGCATCAGCCTTCTCCAGGTTAATCATAAGATTTTGTCGCAAAATATATACAATTTATCATTAGTTGTGGTACATGAGTAATATAGAAAACACATGTAATACATATATATTAGTTTCATTTTACCTTTCCAGTACATTTCTAGTAGGATTATTACATCTGCCATAGTAAAAAGGACCTAGCTCAGTAGCTGATGGCTATGAATATGAGTGAAATTAATTAACACATGCACAACGTAAATTAACATAGAGATTTTGCGATATAGAGATAAGAATGGAAAATCTCAAATTTATATAATTAAACAATGATACTTTTGAAAGTAGGGACCTAAAGAAATGTGCATGTTTGATATAGAGGATTACTGGTAGCGCCATATGGGTCAAATGTGTTTCCAAAACTACTCAATATCATCGATGTACTTGGCTCCTTGTTCTCTGTTTGGACATCTATAGTACCTACAAAGAATAGAACTTTCTCAAAAATTACATGTATTTGTCCAAATACTGGTTTGCATCCATTTAAATTACTCTTAACATTGCATTTTCTATGAGAAAATGTGTAATCTAAGATAAATAAATAGCTAATAAACTCTGTAACACTGGAGACATGATCGTATTAATAGATAACTCTATAACTATGAGAAAATGGAATAAACATTTGCACTAAAATTTATTGCAATGGGATTAAACCTGATAAATATAATGAAGTTTTCAAGATAATTCTCTTTTCCAAAGCAATATAGACTGGTGCGTCTCAGTTTCAAACCGAGGCACGTATGGCATCAAACAAGTATATAAATATATTTTTAAACATGCACGTGCTTTCCCGCTAAATAATAGCTCTTCCATCAAACCACAACCTTTCATATTTCAATGTTGCATAGTTTGTTATAAAACTGCTCTTTGCAATTACCATTAATATTATCACTAATAGAGACATAATAAGTGCATTGTAATTGTATCAAAAAACAATCCAATTCATAATGTAAACCAACATGATATCACATAATAGATCTAAAACGCAACTATTTAAAAACTAGTCATCATCGATATCCGGTTGTGTAAAACTTGTTAGCTAAATCTTCCCGAACCATGTGAATCAACTAATAATTAAGAAATCTGTCAAAAAGTTATACTATGTTGAATTGTATCATGATAACATTGAAATATTGTGATCAACTGGACTAGTATCAAATTTGGTGTCACTGCCGTTAATCTATAACAAAAGTCTACCTTCCAGTAAAATGTATCAGAAATATTGTAAACATTACTATTAACAACAAGCGTACTACATTGATTAATAATCCAAAGGTTGAAAACTATACATGTGCATCACGTTGAACAAACAAAGAAGGTTTCAACTAATTTACTACGGTTCAGCTACTAAATTCAAAAATAAAAAATATAACTTAATATAACGAAGATATGAAAACATAATAGAATATAGATTGTATGGCTGTCCACATTGATTGTAATTGACCATCAGTAAAACCCAAGTGATCCAAGAAAAAAGGCCATCAATTACTAGAAAATGTAAGAGTTTCAAATTCATCAACTGTAATGAAACATTGGACCAAAGAAATCATGTTATCTACTAGTAGTTATGTATTGCACAAGCGTTTAAATTGTCAAAATATAATATTTTGTGTATGCACAAACTCATTAGCATGGGCACATAACAGCAAGATGCTATTATAATCGTTAATCACTATCATTGATAAAGATACAAGTTAAAAACATTAAAATGCACAAAATCTACCTCGGGTGCATGTGACAAACCTGAAATAAAAATAATTTTTAATGGTAATTACAGAGTAATTGACTAAAGAATGAAACATCACTAAAATCATTGAAAAGACTTGAGATTAAGCACATCAAAGAAAATGAAAATGTATAGCCTATGATAAGACCATAATTTGAAAGCTAACACTATTAAAAGAAAGGGGAGGAAGAGAAAGTTACGTTCAACATCAATATAATATCACAAATATGTAAAACAACATTGCAACAAGCATTATGTGGGCATTCTCAATTCCTAAACCACAAGGTTAAACAACATGCATACTGTAGAAATTTCAACTTCGAATCTTTTAGTAAACAGAGTAGTTAGGAGGTATAATATATGGTCCAACTATGGAATAACTAGCAGATTAACATCTGCTTTTGTTAAAAATCAAACAGAAGCTGTCTTTTTTTTAGAATAACTAACATAAAATTCCAGATTAATTGGTGAAATTCAACGATACACAAGTTAAAAAATTAACAAACTCAGTGCATAAACATCAAACCTTTTTCCTTTTGGTCCTGCACAATCCACAAAGTAGATGAAGATCGTCGATTGAAAATTGTTGTGCTGCAATGCAACCGTGGTCACGCATGCCCCTACCGAGGTCAAATTGGAGCACGGAGCACATGTTGGCTGTCGCGTCCGATTGTCTTATCACCGTTCTAGAGATGCTAGTGTCGCAGAAGGCCTACTTAACTCTGGAGTTGCCGTTGCCGTACCGATTTATCGTCTCGCCGCCGATTGGAGTTCCACGATTTTTTTCTTCCACGTGCATCTGCTGAGAGTGATAAGTCAGATTTCGCGTAGAAGAAGAAGCCTGAACCCTATATCGATTTCTTGTGGAAGCTTGAAACCCTAAAATGAAATTCAATTTTGTGCGGCCTAGAGATGCTAAGCATGAGAAATCATATGGGAAATGAAAAATTACCAACTACTCCCTATGTTAATGAATTATTTGCCGATATACTGTCTATTATAACACTTATATGTGTTGTAAATAATAATCAATATTTTGCAAGGTTTATACCGATTTTTTTTTTAATAACCAACACTTTTTGACTGTTGGTAGTTTATAACATTTATAAGTGTTGGCAGTTGATAAATATAAAACGTTGGAAAATCAATGTTTTGGTGTAGTGAAGGTATTCTAATGTTTTGTGTTTGACTTAGAGTACAATTGATCAAACACGTTATAGCTAATAACTCACCACTTAATAGAAGTTGAGGGAAACTGATGAAACTGAAAGTAATCAGCTAACTTCTGTTGGTACAGTGGCTTCAATATTATAGAGAAAAGTGGCAAATTAGAACTTAAAGAAGAACTTAAGCAATGAGTCATTTCTCAATAAATATAATTTTGTAGGCTATGCTACAACTTTGTAATATTGATTATATAGCTAAGACTGTTAGTATAGATTCTCATGTTCAATTTAAATTAAATAGTACTATGCCAACAGCTTCTATATCTGTATTATGTTCTTTATTTATTAAGGAGTTTAATCCACAATATCACCGATACAATTTTTTGTTTTAAAATCAAATAGAAGGATTTACCATTTTAGGGATTTAAATCATTCATAAAACAAATGAAATCAGCATAATTCATTTCAAAAATAAAAGAATATATTATTTTCATCGCATTCAACAATAAAATAAAGGATGAATATAAAACGGTTCATATGTGTAGCTGCTGTTTATTTTAGCATGCTTGGATAATCAAATTGAATGAAGTCAGGAAATTTTGTATATCAATGCCCCACTTAATGGCATATTTTTTATAATTATAAATAAGCTAGTTGTAAAGTTCGAGATTTTCGACTTTCGAAAATCGACATTAATACGTCCATTGTATCAACTGCCGAGCAATCAAAGGCCAGAAAAACCGTATTGTTAGGGTTAAAGAAGAGGTAGAAGATAGAAGACGCAAGAAAGAAGAAGCAACAGAAAAAATATCAGAATCTCACAGTCGCAGCGGAACAACATATAATAGATAAATGAATATCTTTAAATCAAAAGAACTATACATCTTATACATTACATCATCAGAGTCAACTTACAACACAACACAACTGGACAATTATATGAACTTGTCCTTACAAGTGGATACACAGCGGAAAAGATAATATCATATACAAGTGATACATTTCGCCATCCAGCTCCAACTCCTGATTCCACAGCAACTCTTGAATTCCAGAATATCCTGATAACCTGACTCTAGGCTGCCCGAGTGGAAAGTGATCGGCACCCAGAGTTTAGGAAGGGAATAATAAACTCCAGGTCAGTCATGGGACTGGCATGAGAACTTAAAACAGTTTATCTTAAAAAAAACAAAGAAATATTTTAAAATAGATCCGCAATGCTTTTAGAAAATGTAACTACCATAAGGCCTCCCGCCACACACACAATGCAAACGCAGAATTGGAGAAGATTTCTCCTTATGATAGTTAAACATGCTTGATATGCAAATTTCTTTGATATTATTACCATAAGTGCAAAGTGTAGGAAAATATTTTGAAAGTATAATATAAATCTTAGCCAGCATAGACATTCCGCACTTATGCCTACTATAGCTACCATCTTCAATAGGAGGTTACCGCCACATTCCATGGCAGGTTATACAACTAAAACCGTACATGGCTCGTATTGTTTCTTTGGATTTCCAACAAATGGTCAGGCCAAGGAACTTCCCATTTCCACATGAGTACGCCTCTGGAAGGACATCTCGAGAACCTAACCGGATCTCTGCAAACACAAGACCGGGTTACCTATGCAAAAATAGGTAACTACTGACACGAGTATGCCATCCCCCGGTCGCAAACAACCTTTATCCGAGGATCCTCAACCAAAACCAATCACAAAGTCATATATATTTGCGATATCCAAATAAGTTAAGTATCTGGGCTCCATTCCATGATACCACTTCTATCCAGAAGGAAATGCACATACCCTAAGGGGCGCTACTTCGTATAACCTTGCTACATCTTTCCTGTTTTGACCATTACCGAGTTATGAGGTCCGACGAAGTCTCGTCCATAAAGCTATTCTTTTCACAAAAGCTATGCTTTGATCAACAAATGATCAACAACACTTCATATGCCACATTACCAAATTGGAAAGTATCACTAGTAACCACCATCTACATAACCTCTGAGCTTGCACGTCTCAGAGAAGGGTGTTAAGCTAAGAGAATAAATTCTCCGCCACCAACAGAAATGTGTTTGATAGAAACCAGCTTTATATCTCAAATTGTAACGTCAGACACATATCCATACAAATCCGTTCTAGGATTGAACGGAACCGAAGGCACTTCCAAAGAATCCCTTGCAATCCGGATAATCACTAATCACATCCGGACTTCCATCACAAAGGGTGATAAAATCTCTATATCGGAGATCAGCCGATGCAGAGACATTCGACGGTAATCCTTCCGTTTCCGAAAATATCCGGTCTTCAACACCGGTTTTCAAATGGTATCCATTACGACGTATCACTATTCGATATGGGATTCATGACCCAAAGTGCCCTCCCAGCTAAACCAAATAACGAGCGCTTATTTTTAAAATAAGTGTAGCATTCAAATTTAAGCAAATCACAACAAATACCCATTTAAAGGTAAATATTGATAGTCGGTTATTCAACTATCAATAGATATGCACAACATCACTAGATTCCAAATAATTTCCCAAATTATTTATTTTCCAAAAATATCTTTACAGGATATATTTCTTTCCACACTTCAACTATTTGAAAACAAATTTCAAATCACTTTTCACCATTACAACTTTTGAAAACAAATTTCAAATCATTTTCCTTACGCGGAAATACTTCTAAATATTTATTCATTTTCACCGGAATTCTGCTGAGTTCAAATATTTTAAATTAATTTATAACACTAACCCAAAATATATCAGGAAAACACTTTGAGATAAGACTATTTTTTTTAACACTTTACTTAAAATATTAGTTATAAAAATATTATACCAATATTACATATAACTTAAGTCCAAACTAATTTTCAAAACAAAATTAGTAGATAGAGTATAACTATTTAAATAACTATTTTATAAAACAATTATTGATTAAATCTTAGAAATAATCATTTCTATATTAATTTAACAAATCTTTACTTAAAGGATTTAAAATTATTTAAGAAGTTAATTTCTCCAAAGTATCCTTTTTAAAGCCAATTCTAGAATTATATATATATATATATATATATATATATATATATATATATATATATATATATATTCAAAGCTATTCAGAAATTTAATTCGGATTTCTAGGGAGAATACACTTTCGTTTCAAAATGGTTCATTTAAACCAATTTAATAAATCCTTACCGATTTACTTTAATTTTACGTTCCTAATCCGTAATTTATTTCCGCACTTCAAAAATAAATCAATGTTTATTTTTAAACAAATTTCGCTTTTCTTTATAAACTCCATGTGAATTCACATTTTCAAAATATCTATTGATATACGATTTTCAAATCAATTTCAAATATTCACTTTCAACAACAATTCAATTTTTTCAATTGGTTTCAATAAAAACCAAATCAAATTCTATATTGATTTTCCAAGAAATTAAACACCAAGTGGATTTCATTTTAATCTCAAATTGAAATCAATTTCTACTAAACCCAAATCAATTTTCAAATTGATTCTAAATTCTTTTCAAAACACCAAATAAATTTCCAAATGGATTTTCAAAAGATTTACTTTTTAAAAATAAATTCCTTTTAAAGAAAACAAATTCTTTATTTTTCAAACACTTTAAAATACGTATTTTGAATAAATTCTTTAACCTGTGAATAATATTACCTGAAATCCATTTCTTAAAGATTTTCCCATATTTTGAAATTTTATTTAATAAGATTAAAAATAAAACTTTATTATTTTAGATTTCCTTCTCTTAAATTTACCCAATTCCCAAAAATAAATTTTAATATAGACTTTCAACCTAAATTTTAAAAAATCTAATTTTATTTATTTCCGGTATCTAACGATACCAAAATTTTATTCGGCTAAATTTTAGCCTTCAACGATTTCAATCACAAAGATAATCACACAGAGATTATAAAAAAATCAACACACAACATAGAAACAAATTCAATTATTTGAGGAATCCAGTTGGATCCCTCCAATCTGTATCCCTACATCCATAGATGATAGCACAATACCAATCCCGTTTCAAGACGGGATATCGCGGTACACGGGTTTATATAAAATATTATCCGGTATTATGCGGCGCAATAGGGTCTCATCCGCTATATAAAGCGGGAAATCAACTCCAAGTACATATATAGTACCAATTCGACTTCGAGGTGGAATATCGCAGTATATCTGTTTAATATAATAACCTCCGCTTAATATGCGGCGTATAGGGTCTATTTCAATACAACAAATAGCAATTTATCATCCAAGCATACAATCAAGCAATTTTAAATCTAACTATTTAAAATTTAAATCGAAACAAATTCGATTGAGTGAGAAGTTCTCACCTTGCTTCCAATAACAGTTGCAGTGTTTCGTTCTGAATAAAATTAAACGAATGTTTAATTTTACCCAAAATTCACACCAGCTCCAGTCAACTCCATTGCATAGTATTCGTCCATACGAACCCGACGCAACTCGTTTCGTGCGAAACGGACCTCGTATGAAAAAGTTATAGCATTACAAAGTTTATACGATTTAGTAAAATAAAATTTCAACTTTTTTTTTAAACCTAATGTAACAACCCTCATATTTGTCGATTTTATCTTCAAATATTTTATCGATACTCAAAATTTAGTCCGAAAAACTACTTTTTGCATACGGTCGAATTAGGACTCGGGACCACTCCCATTGAGTTTAAAATACCGTTTGCGACCTTTTTGCGTATAAGCTTTGATATGTTTGGAGAAAGTAGAATTTTTCTACTTTTCACTTGGGCTTTGGGTTTAGGTTGGGTTCAGCCCAATGTTCTAACTTAATACCCCAAACTGAAACCTCCCTCTTCATTCAGTCCCTCTTCCTCTAATTTCAGTTCTAAAGAGGTTAATGGTGGAAGAGAATGGGAAATAGAAATCCAAAACCCTAGTTTCCATTTGCAAATCAATTTCTAGCTCCAAACTAATAGAAGAACCCATTGGTAAGCTTCTCTTCTTCCTCTCCAACTCATTCTCTTATCATTTCAGAAATTCCTAAACCTAATTTTGGGAATGTTCTTCTTTTAAAGCTTAGAATCAAGCTTATTGAGTTGGATTTGAAGAGTGGTTGATTCTCCTTTGCTTTCAAGCTTCTTTTTCCAATTTCTTGGGTTCAAAGGTGAGATTTTTCTCTCACATCTATGCTTATATTTATCTTCAAATGTTAGGTATGAATTCGTAACACTTATTCGTGTGCATTTGCTTTTCGTTTGGATTGATTTGGAGAATATTCCAATTTTTGGTGTTTTAAGTTCAATTCGTTAAAAATCCTAACTTTGACGTTTGAACATGTGTTTGGTGATGCATCGAGGAGCATACAGGGTCGGGTAGTTGATTGGCATAATCCCTTAGTGTCGTTGCTCGAGAGAATGCTATTTGGTCGAGGTTGGACCCCAATTGGATGGACTGGGAGGGGACTGGCAACAGGTCCGGTCGACCGAGCCCTGCTGCCGGCCGACCGACCTGCTACCAAGTGCATAGGCACTTCTCTGTTTAAGGTTCGACCGACCGAGTACAGGCTTCGGCCGACCGACCTGCTTCCCGAGGAATTTTGAGAACGGGGTCCGGTCGACCGAGCTCTGTAGCCGGCCAACCGACTTGGTGCATTTTTGCCTATTTCGCCTAGTTGTTTGAATTTCCAACTTTAATCGATTCGTGTTGTTTCCTATGTGTTGTTATCATCTGTTATGACTTTGATGACTCCTTTTTAGGGATTTTTGAATATCCATTTTGATGGATTCTTCATCGGTTTCGTTGGATTTTTATTCACATCTTCGTATGTGAATTTTAGTGGTTGATTGTTCCTACAATCTTCTTCGTGTTTTGTCACTTTAAAAATATAAAGGTTTCTATACTAGTAGTAAATATCAAAACTCTTTCTTCAAATGATTTCAACACTATTTTAGTACAAAGCTCGCTTCTTAAACCGTTTTCCAATCTATTAGTATATACAAACCTTTACCTCACTCGTATGAGAAATCTAATTAAACGACTTAGTAAAACGAGTGGTATGAAACGCTTGCGTTTGCTTCGTCGGTCAATTCTTGGACTTGTTCGATTGAATCCCTTGTGACAATTTTCTAGTGGAGATCTACAATTTGTTCGTAAATATTTAAGTTAAGCTAGTGGTTATGGGACATGAAGCTAAGCTCATATATTTACTAGCTTACTGTAATTGACACTTCTCGTTGATCATGACGATCATCTTTGTGATTTAGACTAGCAATGTGCGATGTCTCTTTGTCTGCGAGGGAGACTAAACCTGTTTTGTGGAGTTTCGACTCAAATTGGTGGGGTTGCAACCCATGGTCTTCGGGCCGTTTGTGGAGCTTCGGCTCAATTTGTGATGGTTAGCAACCATGGAATTAGCATTTCGTTTGTGATACACGTGTTGGTGAGCCTTGTGCTCCCGTTTGTGATAGGCTTTTTCCCCCCTTTGTGATTTCTGAATTTCTTGAGATGATTTCTAGAATTTGCGCTTCACCAATTTTCGTGATTTCCATTGATAAGCTGTATCGATATTTGTGCATTGTTGAATTTGTGCGTCATTGACTTTTGTGATTTATGGATTTCTTGTGTTGAATTCTGGAATTGTGTGTCATTGACTTTTGTGATTGACATTGATATTGCCGTCAATATTTATGGTTTGGTGAACTAGATTAGGAGTATGACGTTCTGTGATTCTTGTGTAGATTTTGTGACATTGAATAATCCCTTGATTATTTTCAACTGCTTATATATCACAGCTTGGCATTGTGATTATTATGTGTTTAGTCATATCTCTTATTCTATATCATTTCATCTGATATTTATAGTAAGACTGATCCGTTTATTATTTTCTTATTAAATAATACTCGGGTCAGACCGAGATGTTTCAGGTGCTTCTTCTTGACTTCTTCCCAGGGATTCATTACTCTGACTTTTGGGAAACTACTTAGATTAGTAGTTTATTTTGTTGTTTACACTTGAGATATAGACTCATAGTTGTATTCCTTTGTATAACACGTGTTGCTATTCTTTTGTATTATTGTGGATCTTTTTGACCACTACTCTGATATACACTTTCATGTGTTAGTTATATATATTCATATCTTCTTCCGCCTTTGTGATATGAATTATCTCTGACTGATTTGTGTTATGCTTATTTCTATATTTGTTTCCGAAGACCTTTATAGCCACTGTGTAGTAGCTTTGAGTTTGTGCCGGTATGTCGGATTTCCTCTTGAGATGAAAAGTTATATTTTTTATCCGGCATATCGGTGCTCGCACAAAGCAATTATACAGATGGTCACTCCTCAACAGCCTTATTCTCCGGGCTAGTCGACAGCATTACACCGTAGTGTTCTTGGCTAGCGTGGGTATAGAGGTGGGGCGTCACAGCCTAGTATCAGAGCCAAACTTCGGAACAATATGGAATATTATAACAAGGATCATCGTCCTAAGTCCATCTTAGGAGTCATGCTTTAGGATTTAATTCGAGTCTTCGTACCGATTCATCCTATTTTCCTTATGATTCCTTGTTTTATCTATCAAGATTTCTTGATAGTTATTTTGTGAGTAACCTTTTTCTTCTTCTTCTTTCTTTCTAAAGGAAGAGAAATGGTTAGACCTGGCCGTCCCAGCACCGGTCAATCTAGTGCTACTCCCCAGGATGGAGTTTTTATGACTGCTCAACAGCTTCTTGATTTAGTGACAAATGCTCAAGCTGCTGGAGCTAACCCGGAACCTACTCACCCAAAGTCAGGATTTGCACGGTTGTGCAGCGATTACACTAATTTGGTTGGGGAGTCATTCAAAGGTTCTGAAACTATTATTGAAGTACAGGCTTGGCTAAGGTCATGCGATCGATTCTTTTCTCGCATGAATCTTATTGACCTTCACCGAGTTCAGGTGGCCTCTAGTATGCTCTGAGAAAGAGCATTGGACTGGTACGAGCTTCTTATTTCTGAGATTAATGAAGCGGATCTCACCTGGGAGCAATTCCAGGAACGCTTCGAGTTGAAATTTGTACCAGAAGCAGAGAAAGTGACATTGGCTCGACGATTTATAGACCTTGTTCAAGGTGAGTCCTCCGTGACTGATTACGTCGCCTCCTTCGAGTCGCTTTCCAATTATGGGGTTGAATACATCAACACCCCTTTAAAGAAGAACTAGAGGTTCGTCTATGGCTTAAACAAAAATCTCAAGAAGCCATTACTTCTAAAGTTAGAAGTTTCTTTCGACCAACTCATTGATATCGCTCTTTGTCTTGAAGAGGCAGATAGGGAGAATGATGTTGAAGTGGTGGGTTCCAAACCAAACTTCAACAACAAGAAAAGGCCAAACAAATTCAAAGGCCCTTATCCCAATAAGAAAGGGAAACAAGCAACCTCTGTGGCAAAGACTTCTTCCTTTGGTCGTGGGGAATGCTATAATTGTGGTTCAAAGGACCATTATGCGAACAAGTGCCCAAAGTCTCTCTCTTGTCGCTACTGCAAGGTTCCCGATCATGTTATATCTTCATGCCCCAAGCTTCAGGGCAAGAAGGAGGGAAAGCTTAATGTTGCTCAAGCCCCTGGCAACACATCTCGTGGCCAAGGCATTTCTCATTCTGTTCTGGATGGAATTATTTTATTTCGTGATCATCCTATTCGAGTTCTTTTTGATACGGGTGCATCCCATTCTTTTATATCAAAAGAACTTGTTGATACTTTTTCTTTGGATGTTTTGTGTTTAATGACTTCTTTGAGAATTGCGAATCCGGTTGGTGGATCCGCAACAATCAGTTTATTGTGTAAAGATGTCGAGATTATTTTGTGTGGTTTTTCTTTCCTAGCCGATTTGCATGTCATGCGTTATTTAGGCTTTGGAATGATTTTGGGAATGGATTGGCTTAACCGTTATGAAGCTCATATCCTATGTCCTGAGCGGACTATTTATCTTTGACATCCTCAATCTGTTAAGCAGATTTCTATTAATCTTAAAGATTCAGATTCCAGCTTAGTTCCATCTTTATATTCTTTAAATCCTCGTGATGACGATGATGATGATGAGGGTGATATTATTTCTCTTATTCACGTCGTTCGTGAATTTTCCGACATATTCGAGCCCGTTTTAGGATTACCACCTAAGCGAGCAATTGAGTTCATAATTAATCTCATTCCCGGAGCTCAACCTATCACTCGCCCTCCTTATCGTATGTCCAATAAAGAAAATGAGGAGATGCGTAAACAATTTTCCGAATTGGAAACGAAGCAATTTATTCTCTCTAGTTCCTTGCCTTGGGGAGCTTCAGCTATTTTTGTGAAGAAATCTGATGGTACACTTAGGCTTTGTGTTGACTACCGCAAGCTTAATGATCTTACTATCAAAAATAAATATCCTTTACCTCGGATTGATGATCTATTCGATCAACTTAGTGGTGCTAGAGTCTTTTCACAATTAGACTTAGCTACTGGATTTCATCAGCTTCGTATTGCAGAGGATAGCATTCCTTTGACATCGTTCCGTACTCGTTATGGATCTTATGAATGGCTTGTTATGCCATTTGGTCTAACGAATGCTCCGGCTTATTTCGTTGACCTTATGAATCGAGTTTTCAAAGATTTTCTCGACCGGTTTGTTCTCATCTTTATTGATGATATTCTTGTGTATTCTAAAACCGAGGAGGAGCATGAAAAACATCTTCGGATTGTGTTGGAAACTCTTAGGAGTAATCAATTGAAGCAAAATTTTCAAAATGCCATTTTTGGAAATCTAGTGTGAAGTTTCTCGGTCATATTATATCCGAATCTGGAATTTCAGTAGATCCTTCAAAGATTGAAGCGATTCAAGATTGGAAGAGACCGGAGAATGTGACAGAGATTCGTAGTTTTCTCGGATTGGCGGGCTATTACCGTCGTTTTATTAAAGACTTTTCTAAGATTGCCGTGCCTGTCACTAGCTTAACGAAGAAAGGTATTAAATACATTTGGTCGGACAAATGTAAAACTTCTTTTCAGAAACTAAAAGAGCTCCTTTAAGATGATCCTATTCTAGTTATTCCCGAGGGGAATCAAGATTTCGTTGTTTATACCGATGCTAGTCGCGTTGGTTTGGGTGTCGTTCTTATGCAAAGAGAACGTGTTATGGCTTATGCTTCTAGGCAATTGAAGCCTGCTGAGACTAGATATGCCACTCATGATTTAGAGCTCGCGGCTATTGTTTTCGCCCTTCGTATTTGGCGTCATTATCTTTTAGGAGAGAAATTTGTTCTTTATACCGATCATAAATCCTTGAAGTATTTATTCTCTCAAAAGGAACTTAATTTGCGTCAACAGCGTTGGCTCGAATTTCTTGCACCATATGATCTTAATATTCTTTATACTCCCGGTAAGGGTAATCGTGTCGCCGATGCCATTAGCCGTAAACAACAAGCTGTTGTTTCTATGATGATATCCGAATAGAACGATCTCGAGATTTTATCCACTTGCGAAATTCGAGACCGTGTTTCCGATTTATGTTCATCTCTTATTCTATGTAGCCTTGAGGCTCATCCTTCTCTTTTTGACCGCATTCTTGAAGCTCAAAGGCTAGATCCCGAATTGGCTCTTCTTGGCCAAAATATTAAGGGTAAGATTGATATTGAAAGTTTGAAAGACTTTGATATTGATTCTTGTGGCGGCATTCGAAAATTTGGTAGACTTATCGTACCAAATGTTGGTGATCTTCGTAAAGATATTTTAGAAGATTCCCATCATTCTAAATTTACCATTCATCCCGGTAGTACTAAAATGTACGCGGATATGAAGCGACTTTATTATTGGGAGGGAATGAAACTTGACATCGCTAACTTCGTTAAGCGTTGCATGACTTGCCAACTCGTTAAGGCCGAGCATCGAAGGCCCGGTGGGCTATTGCAACCTTTAGAAATTCCAATTTGGAAGTGGGACAAAATTTCCATGGATTTTATAGATGGTCTTCCCCGTTCTCGTTCGGGTCATGATAGTTTATGGGTGATCGTTGATAGGCTTACTAAATCCGCCCATTTTATTCCCGTTCAGTCCAATCGAACCATTCCTCTTTTGGCCAAACTCTTTATCAAAGAGATTGTTAAATTACATGGAGTTCCTACTTCTATTATTAGCGACCGTGATCCATTGTTTACTAGTGGATTTTGGAAGAGTCTTCAAAAAGCTTTGGGAACGAAGCTTAATTTTAGCACCGCTTATCATCCCCAGTCCGATGGACAAACCGAGCGTGTGAATCAAACTCTTGAACATCTTCTTCGTTCTTGTGTGCTTGATTTTGGTGGAAGTTGGGAAGATCATATTTCACTTGTTGAATTCTCCTATAATAATAGCTTCCATTCTAGTATTGGTATGGCACCTTTCGAGGCACTCTATGGAAGGCCATGCCGATCTCCTTCTTGTTGGCTTGAGGCTGGTGAGAAGCTGGTTTTAGGTCCAGATTTTATTCGTGATTCCACAGAAAAGATTGATCTTATTCGTCATAGGTTGAAAGAAGCCCAGAGTAGACAAAAATCCTATGCCGATAACCGAAGAAGGAAGTTAGAATTTTCTGTGGGAGATCTTGTGTTCGTTCGTGTGTCACCTATGAAAGGTGTTGTACGTTTCAGTCGAGCGGGAAAATGAGCGCCTCGTTATATTGGGCCATTTCCTATCACTGAACGTATTGGTTCCATGGCTTATCGCCTTTTATTACCGGCTCAATTTTCTGCTATCCATGACGTGTTTCACGTTTCTCAACTTCGGAAGTGTCTTCGAGATTCCGATTCTATTCTTGAGCCCGGTGTTGTGGAAGAAATTGAAGTTTCGTCTAATTTAACTTATGAGCAGCATCCTATTCGAATTATTGCTTCGGAGGTCAAACGCCTTCGAAATAAAGATGTCCCACTTGTGAAAGTTCAATGGTCTTCAAATCCTAAGGATTGTTCTTGGGAGTCTAGAGAGTTCATCGAGCGAACACATCCGGACTTACTTTCTCGCGCTCTTTGAGGTGAACTTCTTATTTCAAACTTCTTTGGTGTTAAATATGTTTTTATGGTTGTTACTATATATCTTCTTCTTAAATATTGCGAGGACGCAATTTCTTTAAGGAGGGGAGTCTGTAACAACCCGCATATTTGTCGATTTTATCTTTAAATATGTTATTGATACTCGAAATTTAGTCCGAAAAGCTACTTTCTGCATAAGGTCGAATTAGGACTCGGGACCACTCCCATTGAGTTTAAAATACCGTTTGCGACCTTTTTGAGTATAAGATTTGATATGTTTGGAGAAAGTAGAATTTTGCTACTTTTCACTTGGGCTTTGGGTTTAGGTTGGGTTCAGCCCAATGTTCTAACTTAATACCCCAAACTGAAACCTCCCTCTTCATTCACTCCCTCTTCCTCTAATTTCAGTTCTAAAGAGGTTAATGGTGGAAGAGAATGGGAAATAGAAATCCAAAACCCTAGTTTCCATTTTCCAATCAATTTCTAGCTCCAAACTAATAGAAGAACCCATTGGTAAGCTTCTCTTCTTCCTCTCCAACTCATTCTCTTATCATTTCAGAAATTCCTAAACCTAATTTTGGGAATGTTCTTCTTTTAAAGCTTAGAATCAAGCTTATTGAGTTGGATTTGAAGAGTGGTTGATTCTCCTTTGCTTTCAAGCTTCTTTTTCCAATTTCTTGGGTTCAAAGGTGAGATTTTTATCTCACATCTATGCTTATATTTATCGTCGAATGTTAGGTATGAATTCCTAACACTTATTCGTGTGCATTTGCTTTTGGTTTGGATTGATTTGGAGAATATTCCAATTTTTGGTGTTTTGAGTTCAATTCGTTAAAAATCCTAACTTTGACGTTTGAACATGTGTTTGGTGATGCATCGAGGAGAATATACGGCCGGGTAGTTGATTGGCATAATCCCTTAGTGCCGTTGCTCGAGAGAATGCAATTTGGTCGAGGTTGGACCCCAACTGGATGGACTGGGAGGGGACTAGCAACAGGTCCGGTCGACCGAGCCCTGCTGCCGGCCGACCGACCTGCTGCCAAGTGCATAGGCACTTCTCTGTTTAAGGTTCGGTCGACCTAGTACAGGGTTCGACGGACGGACCTGCTTCCCGAGGAATTTTGAGAACAGGGTCCGGTCGACCGAGCTCTGTAGCCGGCCGACCTACCTGGTGCATTTTTGCCTATTTCGCCTAGTTGTTTGAATTTCCAACTTTAATCGATTCGTGTTGTTTCCTATGTGTTGTTATCATTTGTTATGACTTTGATGACTCCTTTTTAGGGATTTTTGAATATCCATTTTGATGGATTCTTCATCGGTTTCGTTGGATTTTTATTCACATCTTCGTATGTGAATTTTAGTGGTTGGTTGTTCCTACAATCCTCTTCGTGATTTGTCACTTTAAAAATATAAAGGTTTCTATACTAGTAGTGAATATCAAAACTCTTTCTTCAAATGATTTCAACACTATTTTAGTACAAAGCTCGCTTCTTAAACCGTTTTCCAATCTATTAGTATATACAAACCTTTACCTCACTCGTATGAGAAATCTAATTAAACGACTTAGTAAAACGAGTGGTATGAAACGCTTGCGTTTGCTTCGTCGGTCAATTCTTGGACTTGTTCGATTGAATCCCTTGTGACAATTTTCTAGTGGAGATCTACAATTTGTTCGTAAATATTTAAGTTAAGCTAGTGGTTATGGGACATGAAGCTAAGCTCATATATTTACTAGCTTACTGTAATTGACACTTCTCGTTGATCATGACGATCATCTTTGTGATTTAGACTAGCAATGTGCGATGTCTCTTTGTCTGCGAGGGAGACTAAACCCCGTTTTGTGGAGTTTCGACTCAAATTGGTGGGGTAGCAACCCATGGTCTTCGGGCCGTTTGTGGAGCTTCGGCTCAATTTGTGATGGTTAGCAACCATGGAATTAGCATTCCGTTTGTGATACACGTGTTGGTGAGCCTTGTGCTCTCGTTTGTGATAGGCCTTTTCCCCCCTTTGTGATTTCTGGATTTCTTGAGATGATTTCTAGAATTTGCGCTTAACCAATTTTCGTGATTTCCATTGATAAGCTGTATCGATATTTGTGCATTGGTGAATTTGTGCGTCATTGCCTTTTGTGATTTCTTGATTTCGTGTGTTGAATTCTGGAATTTGTGTGTCATTGACTTTTGTGATTGACATTGATATTACCGTCAATATTTATGGTTTGGTGAACTAAATTAGGAGTATGACATTCTGTGATTCTTGTATAGATTTTGTGACATTGAATAATCCCTTGATGATTTTCAACTGCTTAAATATCATAGCTTGGCATTGTGATTATTATGTGTTTCGTCATATCTCTTATTCTATATCGTTTCATCTGATATTTATAGTAAGACCGATCCGTTTATTTTTTTCTTATTAAATAATACTCGGGTCAGACCGAGATGTTTCAGGTGCTTCTTCTTGACTTCTTCCCAGGGATTCATTACTCTGACTTTTGGCAAACTACTTATATTAGTAGTTTATTTTGTTGTTTACACTTGAGATATAGACTCATAGTTGTATTCTATTGTATAGCACGTGTTGCTATTCTATTGTATTTTTGTGGATCTTTTTGACCACTACTCTGATATACACTTTCATGTGTTAGTTATATATATTCATATCTTCTTCCGCCTTCGTGATATGAATTATCTGTGACTGATTTGTGCTATGTTTATTTCTATATTTGTTTCCGAAGACCTTTATAGCCACTGTGTAGTAGCTTTGAGTTTGTGTCGGTATGTCGGATTTCCTCTTGAGATGAAAAGTTATATTTTTATCGGGCATATCGGTGCTCGCACAAAGCAATTATACAGATGGTCGCTCCTCAACAGCCTTATTCTCCAGGCTAGTCGACAGCATTACATCGTAGTGTTCTTGGCTAGCGTGGGTATAGAGGTAGGGCGTCACACCTAAGTTCATCCTGGCCGTTCATCTCAAGCTCGAAATCAAGGCCGCACGCATCCTTCTTCTCCCCCAGGTAAATAAACGCGAACGAACCAACCCAAAGCCGTTTGAAACCCTAGATTAGCACGCCCAACCCAATGATCGAGACGTCGATCGTGCATCATTATTTGACTCGTCGAAGCAAGCTCCAACCTCGGACCAAACGACGTTAAGCTCGACAGTACCCTCCTCTCGAAAAACGCGCACGAAGTCTGGCCGTTCAAACCCATATTCAAGTCAATCCACAGCCCTATTCTCGATCACAGCCGTTGGATAGAGAGATCTTGATGCTCTCTACAACTTTGCAAAAGAAAGTTTTACGAATTGGTTTATGGATTCGAAGAAAATGAGGGAGGAAGAGGGGAAGATTTCGACCATTGAAGAGTAGAGTGGCGGCCTGAAACTCTAGCTCGGTTTTAATGAAAATAGTGAAAAATAACGTCCTTATATAGAAAATTGCAAAACACTATTCATTCGAAAAATTTTCGAACACCAAACGAAGCGTGCCGCCTAGCATTTATAATGTTTTACCCCTATTCCGAACGCAATGGAATATATATCGGAAGCCAATTCGATCATATTTGAAAGATAGGTTTTCAAATCGACTATTTTAAATTTAAAATTCACTTAAACCGATTTCTGTGCGTTTTAGCTTGCCCCGGACAAACCGTACATCCGATTGACACGAAATTTTAAACCTTACAATAATATAATTTACGGTTCCAATGAAACTAGTTTCATCGAAATCCGAGACTGTGTGAAAAATGACTATTTTTGCTCGTTAATTAGATACTAAAATATTCAATTTCCGCAAATTAACTTTTAATTCAATTTTAAAAGTTCTATCACATCATTCTAACTCCAATATGATTTAATACAACTTTACAAATCAATTTTAATCATATTAAACCAAATTTCCAATTATTTATGTAATTTCAAATTTTAAATTATCGATTTAATTATCCAATTAAATCTAGATATTCGAAATATAATTAATTCGACTTAATAATTAATTCGACTTACAAATTTTACTTGTTAATATTTAAAATCAATTAAATATACGAATTTCAAATGACAGAAATTCTGGGTCGTTATAAACTTCCTCCCTTAAAAGGATTTCGTCCTCGAAATTACCAAGTAAGAAAAGTTACAAAATCCATTAACTTTTCAAAATCATTTGTTCAAATTAAATTTCAAATTCATTTAAACATTTTAACTTTTACAAAATCCATTGTTAAACTTCTTACAATAACTTTACTAAGTTTTCAAATCATTCTTAGTTATCTTTTCAAAATCAACTATATCGTTTAACTTTTCACTCCAAAATCAAAGTTATAGTTTTCAAAAATTCCCAGTTTTCTCAAAAATATTCTAACGCCTTAAATTTTTGAAAAATTTCGCCAGCGTCTTCTTTGCGTGGCTAGACCGGTACGACTACAAAAATGGCACCATGGCCCCCAGGTTTCAAAAAGAAAAGAAAAAGCCAAGTGGTTGGACAAGAAAATCATCAGATTTCATACTGAAATTCAAATACATACCTTTTGTCGAGCAATTCAATTTTTTTTAGTCTTCGAAATCAAAATCCTAATTTCCTTTAATCCACATGTATATCCTACTAACCATGATATCCATTTTCATTCAATCTCACATTACCAATTTCATTTGAATTCAATTTACCTTTTGAATATTGAATTTTATCAATTATTTTCATCCACAACTAATTCATCTTTCTATTTTAAATTAGTTTCTTTTACTAATTCATTACAAGTTCTAACTCGTTTCATCTCGCATAATTCAAATTTGTTTTCAATATTCAGTTTTCAATTTCAGTTTTTATTCTTTTGTTCGTTACCAAACACAATTCAATTCACTATTTCGGTTTATAACCACTTATATTTAAACTGGATTTCAAATTCCATATGAATTTAATGTACCCTTCATTTATAAATGTTGAATTCAATTCATTTCAACCCATATTAAATTTGTCATTTCTTCAATTAGTTTTACTTACTAATTTTATTTTAATACTTAGCTTCATTTGATCCAACTTGACAAATTTTCAATCTACTTGCAATTTCAAGATGAATTTCAACATTTAGTTTCTAATTTCATTTCTCGCAATTGTAAATTCATTCATTCATAAATTTATTTCCATAATTCAAACTCAATTTCAATTCATCTGTTTCTGCCCCAAATTTATTTTCAACTCAATAAATTTTATTCCATAACTATTTTTATTAGATTCCAGAGTCTTTCCAACATTTCAAAACCATTTTTGAAACCAATTCAAATTATCCTTTGAATTTCAAAACCCAAACCCAAATTTTCTGAACAACTTCCATTTAAAACAACTTGGCAAGCAAGCCCTCTTTTGGAAACCCGAAAATGAACAACGATGATGCTGCAGTCATCACTGAAGTTATTTTCCAGCGACCGAAAAGAGTTTAGAGCTTTTATCCCTTCGAAATACTTTCCAAAACCTTTGAAATTCATTTTCAAATCAAAAAGGAATTTAATTTCTAAAATTTCCAAATTGCAAACCCTTTCAAAACATTTCCAAATATTCCTCTGGAATTTTACTTCAAATTACAAATCACATTTACAATTTTTATTCTCCAATTCTATTTGTATGTGAATTTATTTCTTAACTTTGGAGTTACGATCTCAATTTCTTTTTCAACATTATTGATAATAATTTAATATCATCACTTTCTAGCAACCAAGAAATCATATATTATAATAATTCACAGAAAATTTTCTATTTTATATACGAAAATAATTAGGGTAAAATTATTTCATTTACCCTATTTTAAAATGATAACGTGCCGAATTTGTTCTGTACAAGTGTTTAGACATTTCTATCAATAACGTTAATTACTTATATTGACCACAATCCATATACCACTCAACAAACCAATCAACACAATATTAAAAAAATTATATTCACTAACAAATACGCACTCATATCTATTATTACACTCACACTCATTCTAGAGTACCGATGACTCTATCTCTAATGAGTAACACCCAACGGACCCAAGGTTGTCGCTTAATCAATTGTTCTGATACCACGATGTAATGTTTGAGATTTTCGACTTTCGTAAATCGACATTGATACGTCCAATGTATCGACTGCCGAACAATCGAAGGCCGGAAAACCGTATTGTTAGGGTTAAAGAAGAGGTAGAAGATAGAAGAAGAAAGAAAGAAGAAGCAACAGAAACAATATCAGAATCTCACAGTCGCAGCGGAACAACATATTATAGATAAATGAATATCTTTAAATCAAAAGAACTGTACATTTTATACATTACATCATCAAAGTCAACTTACAACACAACACAACTGGACAATTATGTGAACTTGTCCTTACAAGTGGATACACAGCGGAAAAGATAATATCATATACAAGTGATACGTTTCGCCATCCAGCTCCAACTCTTGATTCCACAGCAAATCCTGAATTCCAGAATATCCTTATAACCTGACTGTAGGCTGCCCGTGTGGAAAATGATGGGCACCCAGAGTTTAGGATGGGAACCATAAACTCCAGGCCAGTCATGGGACTGGTGTGAGAACTTAAAATAGTTAATCTTATAAAAACAAAGAAATATTTTAAAATAGATCCGCAATGCTTTTATAAAATGTAACTACCATAAGGCCTCCCGCTACACACATAATGCAAACGCAGAATTGGAGAAGATTTCTCCTTATGATAGTCAAATATGCTTGATACGCAAACTTCTTTGATATTATTACTATAAGTGCAAAGTGTAGGAAAATATTTTGAAAGTATAATATAAATCTTAGCCAGCATAGACATTCTGCACTTATGCCTACTATAGCTACCATGTTCAATAGCAGGTTACAGCCACATTCCATGGCAGGTTATACAACTAAAACCGTACACGGCTCGTATTGTTTCTTTGGATTTCCAACAAATGGTCATGCCAAGGAACTTCCCATTTCCACATGAGTGCTCCTCTGGAAGGATGCCCCGAGGACCTCACTGGATCTCTGCCAACGCAATGCCGAATTACCTCTGCAAAAGTAGGTAACTACTGACACGAGTATGCCATCCCCCGGTCGTAAACAACCTTTATCCGAGGATCCTCAACCAACAACAATCACAAAGTCATATATATTTACGATATCCACATAAGTTAAGTATCTGGGCTCCATACCATGATATCACTTCTATCCAGAAGGAAATGCACATACTCTAAGGGGCGCTACTCCCTATAACCTTGCTGCTTCTTTCCTGTTTTGACCATTACCGGGTTGTGAGGTCCGACGAAGTCTCGTCCACAAAGCTACGCTTTTCACAAAAGCTATGCTTTGATCAACAAATGATCAGCAACACTTCGTATGCCACATTACCAAATTAGGAATGTATCACTAGTAACCATCAACTACATAACCTCTGAGCTCATACGTCTTAGAGAAGGGTGTTAAGCTAAGAGAATAAATTCTCCGCCATCAACAGAAATTTATTTGATAGAAACCAGCTTTACATCTCAAATTGTAACGTCAGACACACATCCATACAAGTCCGTTCCGGGATCGAACGAAACTGAAGGCACTTCCAAAGAAGCCCTTACAATCCGGATATTCACTAATCACGTCCGGACTTCCATCACAAAGGGTGATAAAATCTCTATATCGGAGATCAGCCGATGCAGAGACATTCGACGGTAATCCTTCCGTTTTTGAAAATATCCAGTCTTCAACACCAGTCTTCAAATGCTATCCATTACGACGTATCACTATTCGAAATGCGATTCATGACCCAAAGGTCCTCTCCCAACTAAACCCAATAACGAGCGCTTATTTTTAAAATAAGTGTAGCATTCAAATTCAAGAAAATCACAACAAATATCCATTTAAAGGTAAATATTGATAGTCAGTTATTTAACTATCAATAGATATGCACAACATCACTAGATTCCAAATAATTTCCCAAATAATTTATTTTCCAAAAATATATTTACAGGATATTTTTTTTCCACACTTCAACTATTTGAAAACAAATTTCAAATCACTTTACAACTTTTGAAAACAAATTTGAAATCATTTTCCTTACGCGGAAACACTTTCAAATATTTATTCATTTTCACCGAAAATCTACTGAGTTCAAATATTTTAAAATAATTTATAACACTTACCGAAAATATATAGGGAAAACACATTGAAATAAAACTATTTTTCTTTAATCACTTTACTAAAAATATTAGTTATAAAAATATTATACCAATATTACATATAATTAAGTCTAAACTAATTTTCAAAATAAAATTAGTAGATAGAGTATAACTATTTAAGTAAATATTTTCTAAAACAATTATTGATTAATCATTTTCCTTACGCGGAAACACTTTCAAATATTTATTCATTTTCACCGAAAATCTACTGAGTTCAAATATTTTAAAATAATTTATAACACTTACCGAAAATATATAGGGAAAACACATTGAAATAAAACTATTTTTCTTTAATCACTTTACTAAAAATATTAGTTATAAAAATATTATACCAATATTACATATAATTAAGTCTAAACTAATTTTCAAAATAAAATTAGTAGATAGAGTATAACTATTTAAGTAAATATTTTCTAAAACAATTATTGATTAAATCTTAGAAATAATTATTTCTATATCAACTTATCAAATCTTTACTTAAAGGATTTAAAATAATTTAAGAAGTTAATTTCTCCAAAGTATCCTTTTCAAAGCCAATTCTAGAATTATGTATGTATATATATATATGTATATGTATATGTGTATGTATGTATGTATGTATCTTGCAAAGCTATTCAGAAATTTTATTCGGCTTTCCAAGGAGAATACACTTTCATTTCAAAATGGTTCATTTAAACCAATTAATTAAATCCTTACCGATTTACTTTAATTTTACGTTCCAAATCCGTAATTGATTTCCACGCTTCAAAAATAAATCAATGTTTATTTTTAAACAAATTTTCCTTTTCTTTATAAATTCCATGTGAATTCACATTTCTAAAATATCTATTGATATACGATTTTCAAGTTGATTTCAAATATTCACTTTCAACAACAATTCAATTTTTTCAATTGATTTCAAAAAAACCAAATCAAATTCCATATTGATTTTCCATGAAATTAAACACCAAGTGGATTTCAATCTAATCTCAAATTGAAATCAATTTCTACTAAACCCAAATCAATTTTCAAATTGATTCTAAATTCTTTTCAAAACACCAAATAAATTTCCAAATGGATTTTCAAAAGATTTGCCTTTTAAAAATAAATTCCTTTTAAAGAAAACAAATTCTTTATTTTTTAAACTCTTTAAATCCGTATTCTGAATAAATTCTTCAACCTTTGAATAATATTACACGAAATCCATTTGTTAAAGCTTATCTCATATTTTGAAATTTTATTCAATAAGATTAAAAATAAAACTTTATAATTTTAGAATTCCTTCTTTTAAATTTACCTAATTCTTAAAAATAAATTTTAACATAAACTTTCAACCTGAATTTTCAAAAATCAGATTTTATTTATTTCCGGTATCTAACGATACCAAAATTTTATTTGGCTAAATTTTAGCCTTCAACGATTTCAATCACAAAGATAATCACACAGGGATTATAAAAAATCAACACACAACATTGAAACAAATTCGATTATTTGAGGAATCTAGTTGGATCCCTCCAACCTGTATCCCTGCATCCACAGATGTTAGCACAATACCAATCCCGTTTCAAGACGGGATATCGCGGTACATGGGTTTATATAAAATATTACCCGCTATTATGCAGCGCAATAGGGTCTCATCCGGTATATAATGCGGGAAATCAACTCCAAGTACATATATAATACCAATTCCACTTCGAGGTGGAATATCGCGGTATATGTGTTTAATATAATAACATTCGCTTAATATGCGGCGCATAGGGTCTATTTCAATACAACATATAGCAATTTATCATCTAAGCGTACAATCAAGCAATTTTAAATCTAACTATTTAAAATTTACACCGAAACAAATTCGATTGAGTGAGAAGTTCTCACCTTGCTTCCAATAACAGTTGTAGTGTTTCGTTCCGAATAAAATTAAACGAACGTTTAATTTTACCCAAATTCACACCAGCTCCAATTAACTCCAATCCAGCTTAGTATTCGTTCGTACGAACCTGACGCAACTCGTTTTGTGCAAAACGGACCTCATATGAAAAAGTTATAGCATTACAAAGTGTATACGATTTGATAAAATAAAATTTCAACTTTTTATTTTTTTTAATTTTAAACCTAAGTTCATCTTGGTCGTTCATCTCAAGCTTGAAATCAAGGCCACACACATCCTTCTTCTCCCCCTAGTAAATAAACGCTAACGAACCAACCCAAAGCTGTTCGAAACCCTAGATTAGCGTGCCCAATCCAACGATCGAGACTTCGATCGAGCACCATCATTTGACTCGTCGAAGCAAGCTCCAACCTCGGCCCAAACGACGTGAAGCTCGGCAGCTCCCTCCTCTCAAAAAACGCGCACGTAGTTCGGCCGTTCAAACCCATATTCACGTCGATCCATAGCCCTGTTCTCGATCACAGCCGTTGGATAGAGATCTTGATGCTCTGTACCACTTTGTAGAAGAAAATTTTACGAATTGGTTGATGGATTTGAAGAAAATGAGGGAGGAAGAGGGGAAGATTTCGGCCATTGAAGAGTAGAGTGGCGGCCTGAAACCCTAGCTTGGTTTTAGTGAAAATAGCGAAAAATAACGTCCTTACATAGAAATTCCAAAACACTATTCATCCAAAAAAATTCCGAACTCCAAACGAAGTGTGTGGCCTGGCATTTATAATGTTTTACCCCTATTCCGAATGCAATGAATATATATCGGAAGCCAATTCGATCAAGTTTGAAAGATAGGTTTTCAAATTGACTATTTTAAATTTAAAATTCGCTTAAACCAATTTCTACGCGTTTTAGTTTGCCTCGGACAAACCGTACATCCGATTGACACGAAATTTGAAACCTTACAATAACATAACATTGCGGATCCAATGAAACTAGTTTCATCGAAATCCGAGACTGTTTAAAAAATGACTATTTTTACTCGTCAATTAATCATTAAAATATTCAATTTCTGCAAATTAACTTTTAATTCAATTTTAAAAGTTCTATAATATCGTTTTAACTCCAGTATGATTTAATATAACTTTAAAAATCAATTTTAATCATATTAAACTAAATTTTCAATTATTTTAATTTCAAATATTAAATTATCGATTTAATTATCCAATTAAATCTAGATATTCGAAATATAATTTATTCGACTTACAAATTTTACTTGTTAATAGTTAAAGTCAATTAAATATACGAATTTCAAATGACAGAAATTCTGGGTTGTTATACTAGTCATTCGAACATTGAAATGGTGATAAGTTTAATATTTGCTTGACATAATTAGGAATTAAACAATACATCCATTTAAGTTTTCTCCTTGTATCAATTCACCTAGTTGTTTCATGATGACAGGGTTGGCAATATATGATGCCATGCAGTATATTCAGTCTCCACTCTCTATGTTGGCCATGTGAATTTTTATTCCTATTTTTTTTAGATTTTGAAAAAGCTTTGAAAGGATTTACATTTAGACAGATAGGTGTACATGTTTTTGTTGATTGGTAAGTATAGTAATATTCTTGTTCAATGCAAGTTGCCCCTTTGACATCCTTTTGGCTTAATTATATGAATACTGCTATTATAATTAGCTCTTTATTATAATTCGGTTACAATCTGAGTATACATTGCAGGATCTTATGCTTGAAAGAACTCAACTAGATTGCACTCATATGCTAATTCATATTGCATCTTACATGTGTACCATTGGACTCAACTGGATTCTTAAGCACTCAACTAGATTGCACGCATATGCTAATTCATATTGCATCATACGTGTGTTCTATTGGACTCAACTGGATTCTTAAGCACTCAACTAGATTGCACTCAACTGGATTCTTAGGCTATTCCATATAGGCCCACTTCATACATCTGTACTATTGGACAAGTGGTTGGGAAGATTGTTACTTAGCACAAGCAATTTATCTCTTTGATTAGCACGTGTCTATATTTATATTGACGTATGTTATGGATTTAGTTATGTTTTGTAACAAAATTATTGTGGAATATGCGAGTATATGATTTTTGTTTGATGATAATAAACATATATATATTCATTTAAATGTATTTGTTAATGTACTATTTTATTTTTCATAGATTAAATAAATATTTGTTGAATAAAATAAATTACACAGAATTTGAATTGAATTTGAATTCAAACCGAAATTTTATTCAAACAAATATTTATTGCAATCTTGAATAGTACAAATTCAAGCTCTCACTATACATATACATTTTTTGATTACATCACAATTCAGTTTACATAAATTCCTCACTACATATCACTCACACTAGTAGTTTTATATTCAACTTCATTCCAGTTTGAATCCAGCATCTAAGCAATCTGCAAAAATATTCACTAACGCAGTAAAATTGAAAAAGAAATATTTTTGCAATATAAAATAAAATATGATTTTTGAAAATATGATTTGCCTCAATTATTTGGGTTGTTCGTCATTGTTCACATTTGAATTCATCACACACGAACAGTATGATATACACAGTGTATCACTGTACATGCCATAAAGTCGTGCACATAGAAATATACACTTGATAACGCTACAGGGACTGGTGTGCACAAGGTCAAACCCAAATATACAGACAGGTTCAACTCAGGTGCAATATATTTAAAATCTCGTCAGCAGCACAAGGTCAGACACGAGTTTTTGAAACTGGATTCAACTCAAGTGAAATTTCAAAAATCAGCATGAAATGAATCAAGTTCAATGTAGCAATGCACCAACCTGAAATTCAAGACCACAAAGGAAATGCACAAATGAATACTGCAATAACCAAGACCATGATTATTCACAACAAACATGAGTGCTGCAATGTAACAAATAACAGAGATCAAGCTTAATGTCAAGAGTCAGTGATGAAAATGCAGACCAAATGCAAAGTGCAACAGTGACAACAGTTTTTGAACAAGAACACCACTGACCAGAATACAAAGACAGGAAAACATGCATGCAACATGGTGAACAAGACACAGTGCAGAACAAGTGCAATTCGAATTGTCACAGTTTCAAGTGACAGCAAGCTTCAACCAAGTGAAAATGCTCAATGCACCAAGTACATCGAAATATTACAGAGCCAAGTACAAAGTATAACCAAGTTGTACATCATGGAAGACCACCAAGTACAACAATGCACAAGTGACACAACGAACATGAAGCAGTGCAAACCACAATGAAGCTGTACAAGAATACCAGACACCAAAGTATGGAGTGTACAAGTGCAGACGAACAAAGGCTACAGACAAGTAGCAGTGTGCAAATGAAGTAACTAAAGGCAACATGACCAAAAGATCAGAAACAAACTAACATGACAGCAAACAAATGCAAGTGACTCGAGCAACATGTACAACAACAAGTCCATCTACAACAAGCAGTGCAGTAATGAGTGAACAGAAGTTCAAGGCAACAGAGAACATGCGTGAAGAACAACAGCAGCCTCAACATACACAATCAAGTGAAATGACAATCTTAGTAAAACCCAATGTCAGGCACACATATATATGAAGCAACACAAGTGCAAATTCGACAAGCACATGAAAACAACAAGTTCAACTTAAATGAAAACAGTTCGAAGAAGACTACAATATCAAGTACATGAAGACTACAATACATAAGTCAGTGCAGTGATACATGGAATCATATAAACAAGTTCGAACAACCAGACAACATCATATTCACGAATGTAATGTTCAAGTGGAAACCAGTGAAGATGGCCAGAGACGAAGACAGGGATAAACACAAAAGATGGCTGAAGCCATGCCAAAAGCAGATGTTAACCAAGTCAGAAATCAATGCAGTACAAAAATGGAAATTGCGGAAAATAATGCAGATTCGTGAATATATACAGTCAAGAAATTCAAGTACGTACTGTTTGAAAAAATCAAGCAAATTAAAAGAGGAAAGTCTCTGCCGTATTAATCAAGGTAAATCAAACGCTTCAAAAACAAAGCCGTGCGCATCAAGTTACAGAGAGCAAAAATTAGGAAAGCGATGAAGTCACGTAAATGAATACGAAAAAATTCAAGGGTCTCGAATTCATATAAATACCAGCACCCAATTATCATCATAGGCATCGAGTTCAGGCAAGCAATTTAACCAGCAACGAAAGAAAAATTACATACCGCAACAACGAACTCGATCAACAGAGGAGTAACACAAACCAGAGAATCAATCATAAGCGAAGCAGCGAGCAAGAGCAATGCCAATCAGAATCGATCATCAGAGAGCCGCGAACAAGTCAGAAAGCCCTAATTTTGGAAGCAAGGAATAAAAGAGCCGAAGCCCTAATTTCAGAAAGAGGATCGGCCGCAAATTTTTCAATAGCAAAAGAAAAATAGAACGGGCCGGACTTGTTAAAGGGAAATTGGTTTTAAGAATTTATTCTTTATTTTATTAGTGGTGTTTATTTGTTTTAGTTTTATTTTCTTTTCGAATCAAGTCTTGGTAAATCACCACCTAGGTTGTAGGTAGTATCAATTTGTCTAGTTAGAATTAGTTCAGTGAGCAGGGTGTTCGAGTTTGCAAAACTCTATAGGCGGGAGCAAGGGTTTGCAAGTTTGCAAAACTCTATAGGCGGGAGAAGGGGTTGCGAGTCTATTAGAGTGTTTGTAAGCGGAAGCAGGGTTTGCGAGTCTGTTAGAGTGTTTGTAAGCGGGAGACTATTTTAATTCTAATAGAAATCTAGGAATGCAGCAGTAGGCAGGGGTTGCCGAAGCTGGGTAAATTTTGTGTGTGATTTACTTTTCAGCATATTTATTTCTGCAGTTTGTTTTTGTGTTTGAATCGAGAAAATTTGCTATAACCCTATTCACCCCCCCCCCCCCCCCGCCTCTAGGGTTAATCTAGATCCTACAATTATGAATTCAAAAATGGTTTAAAATTGAATTGTTTTAGCTTTTATTAAATGTGAATGGTTCATGTTGTTTAAAATAATGTTAACGATTGTAGTTATTATTAGTGAAATATCGGTTTTAATTATAATGTTGTGAAATTTATGGTTAATGGCAGTTATCGGAAGACGAATTGCAATTGTTGGTAGCAGTTGTAAAAAGATTTATTGCAACTGTAAATAACAGCTGTAAATGAATCTATTACAACTGCCAAAAGTAGTAGCAAAATTTATTGTTGCAACTACTATTAGCAGTTGCAAAAGAGACCTGTTACAACTGTCAATGCAACAGTTACGATATACTTTACCACAACTTTCAAAAGCAGTTGTAAAAAGCTTTTTTACAACTGCTCCTACAACTGTCGGCAACAGTCGTAAAAATATTCAACTCTATTATAACTCCGGATACTAAGATTGGCGGCCGTTACAACTGTTTTTGGCAGTTGCGAAAAGGTGTTATTGTTGTAGTGGTAGGACCTAAAAGTAATATGTCTTAAAACTTGATCGTCGAATAATCCGTTGGAGCCAATATTGGAGATAGTGAAGGATTTACATGATCTCTACTAGATTTGGTGATAAAGCAGGAGTTAGAGAAGATGATGGCATTAAGAAATAATTGATGCGAGTTTTCAATTTATTAAAAAAAAAGTTTAGCTGCTAAATAAAAGATGAAAAAATACACAATGGAACCTCCTTTAAATTTTGTTTTATTATGTACTTACCTACCTAAATTGTAACAACCCGCATATTTATCGATTTTATATCTAAATATTTTATTTAAATATTTTATCCTTAGTCGGATTTTAGTCCGAAAAGCTAATTTTTGCAAACAGCCGAATTAGGACTCGAGACCACCCCCATTGAGTTCAAAATGTCGTTTGCGACCTTTTTGAGTATAAGCTTCGATATGTTTGGAGAAAGTTGAATTTTGCTACTTTTTGCTTTGGGCTTTGGTTTGGGCTGAGCCAATTAACCACTTACTAACTCAGTCCCAATCCCCTCTCCTCTTCATTCACTTCTTTTCTATTTTCCTAACACTCAAGCAAAACTGAAAATGGAGGTGGAGAAAAAGAATTAAAACTCCAAGCCCTAGTTCCATAGCAAAATCCAAGTTCTTGCTCCAAAATCTATGAGAACCCATTCGTAAGCATCTCCTTCATCTTCTCCAACTCTTTCTCCATTCAATTTCAGAAAATTCCTAAACCTAATTTAGGAAATGTTTCTCTTTTAAGCTTAGATTCAAGCTTCTTGTGTTGAGATTGAAGTGTGGTTGATCTTCCTTCGTCTTCAAGCTTCTCATTCATTGTTTTCGGATTCAAAGGTGAGATTTTTAATCTCACATCTATGCTTATAATTCTCTTCGATTGTTAGGTATGAATTCCTAACACTTATTCATGTGCATTTGATTTTGATTTGGATTGCTTTTGTGAATATTCCAATTTTTAGTGTTTTGAGTTCAATTCGTTAAAAATCCTAACTTTGATGTTTGAACATGTTTTTGGTGATGCATCGAGGAGCATATAGGGCCGAGTAGTCGATTGACATAAACCCTTAGCGCCATTGCTCGTGCGAATGCAATTTTGGTCAAGATTGAACCTCATTTGTTATAGGCAGGGAAGAGGCTGGAAATAGGTCCGGCCGACCGAGCCCTGAGAGCCGGCCGACCGACCTGTTTCAAATGTGTTATGCACTCCTCTGTTTCTGGTTCGGCCGACCGACCCCCCTGGTTCGGTCGACCGACTTGGTCCCCCGAGCACTTCCAACCTCTGGTTCGGTCGACCGACTCAGGGAGTCCGGTCGACCGACCTGCTCAAATTTGCCAGATTAGCCTATTTTGCTAATTCGTTTGAATATCCAACTTTAATCGATCCGTGTTGTCTCCCTTTTGTTGTTGTCATTTATTATCGACTTTGATGACCTTTTCTTTGGGAATTTTAGATATATCCACTTTGATGGATTTTATATCGATTTCATTGGATTTTATTCACGTTTTCGAATGTGAATCTTAGTGATTGATTGTTCCTACAATCTTCTTTGTGATTTGTCACTTTAAAAATATAAAGTTTTCTATACTAGTAGTGAATATCAAAACTCTTTCCTCAAACGATTTCAATACTATTTTAATACCAAATTCGTTTATAAAACCGTTTTCCAATCTATTAGTATGTATAAGCCTTTACATCACTCGTATGAGAAATCTAATTAAACGACTTAGTAAAACAAGTGGTATGAAACGCTTGCGTTTACTTCGTCGGTTAATTCTTGGACTTGTTCGATTGAACCACTTGTGACAATTTTCTAGTGGAGATCTACAATTTGTTCGTAAATATTTAAGTTAAGCTAGTGCTTATGGAACATGAAGCTAAGCTCATATATTTACTAGCTTATTGTAATTGACACTTCTCGTTGATCATGACGATCATCTTTATGGTTTAGACTAGCAATGTGCGATGTCTCTTTGTTTGCGAGGTTAGGCTAGACACCATTTGTGTGATTTCGACTCACACATACCTTTTCGGTTAGCCTAGACACCATTTGTGTGATTTCGACTCACACACATCTTTTAGTTTGCAAGGTTAGGCTAGACACCATTTGTGTGATTTCGACTCACACATACCTTTTCGGTTAGCCTAGACACCATTTGTGTGATTTCGACTCACACATATCTTTTTGTTTGCAAGGTTAGGCTAGACACCATTTGTGTGATTTCGACTCACACATACCTTTTCGGTTAGCCTAGACACCATTTGTGTGATTTCGACTCACACATATCTTTTTGTTTGCAAGGTTAGGCTAGACACCATTTGTGTGATTTTGACTCACACATACCTTTTCGGTTAGCCTAGACACCATTTGTGTGATTTCGACTCACACATATCTTTTTGTTTGCAAGGTTAGGCTAGACACCATTTGTTTAATTTCGACTCACACATACCTTTTCGGTTAGCCTAGACACCAGTTGTATGATTTCGACTCACACATATCTTTTTATTTGCAAGGTTAGGCTAGACACCATTTGTGTGATTTCGACTCACACATACCTTTTTGGTTAGCCTAGACACCACTTGTGTGATTTCGACTCACACATACCTTTTTGTGATTTCTGGATTTTGTGTGTTGATTTCTGGAAATTTTATCCTTCACCTATTCTTGTGATTTCTGGATTTCGTGTGTTGATTTCTGGAATTTATGTTTCACCAACTTTTACGATGGGCATTGATATATATGTCATTTATTGTGGCTTGGTGAATGAAATTAGAAGTATGACATTCCTTTTTATCTTGAGTAGATTATTGTGATATTGATTAATCTCTTGTTGATTTTCAATTACTTATTTATCACAGCTTGGCATTGTGATTATTATATGTTTATGTCATATCTCTTATTATATATCACTTCATCTGATATTTATAGCTAGACTGATCCGTTTATTATTTTCTTCTTAAATAATACTCGGGTCAGACTGAGATTTTACAGGTGCTTCCTCATGGCTTCTTATTTGGAACCATCTTCTGACTTTTGGCTAACTACTCTAGTTTGGTAGTTTTTGTTGTATACATTTGAGATACAGACTCCTTGATGTATACATATTTTTGTCTAGCACTTGTATCTATTCCTTTGTATTATTGTGGATCTTTTTGACCACTACTCTGATGTACACTTTCATGTGTAATATTCATATCTATTTCCGCCTTTGTGATATGAATTGTCTGTGACTGATTTGTGTTAATGTTTATTTCTATATTTGTTTCCGAAGATTTTATATAGCCACTGTGTGATAGCTTTGAGTTTGTATATGTATGTCGGATTTCCTCTTGAGATGAAAACTTATATTTTTATCTGGCATATTGGTGCTCGCACAAAGCAATTATACAGATGGTCGCTCCTCAACAGCCTTATTTTCCGTGCTAGTCGACAGCATTACTCCGTAGTGTTCTTGTCTAGCGTGGGTATAGAGGTAGGGCGTCACAGCTTGGTATCAGAGCCAAACTTCGGAACAATGTAGAATAATATAACAAGGATCATCGTCCTAAGTCTTTCTTAGGAGTCGTGCTTTAGGATTTAATTCGAGTCTTCGTACCGATTCATCCTATTTTCTTTATGATTCCTTGTTTTATCTATCAAGATTGCTTGATATTTATTTTGAGAGTAACTTTTTCCTCTTCTTTCGTAAAGAAGAGAAATGGTTAGACATGGCCATCCCAGTGCCGGTCAATCTAGTGCTACTCCCCAAGATGGAGTTTTTATGTCTGCTCAACAACTTTTGGATCTTGTAAAGAATCAAGAGTTTATCTATGCTTTGAGTAAGAACCCCGAAATGGTTCTACCTTTGAAACTTTAAGTTTCTTTCAGTCAGCTTATGGATGTTACTCTTCTTCATGGAGAGGTTGGTAAAGGAAGTGTTTGTGATATTGGGACTTCCAAGAAGAGGCATATTAAGTTCAAGAGCCTTAATCCCAATAAGAGAGTGAAGCAAACTACTTTTGTAGCAAAGACTCCAATCCCTAATCGTGGAGGATGCTACAATTGTAATTCTATGGAACACTATGCGAAAATGTGTCCAAAACCCCACTCTTGTCGCTATTGCAAGAAACCGCGTCATCTTTTATCTGCATGTCCCAAACTTTTGAACAAGGACATGAGAAAGCTAAATATTGTGCAAGCCCCTAGCAACTCTTCTCTTGGTCAAGGTATTTTTCACTCAATCCTTGATGGCATTGTTTTATTTCGTGATCTTCGTATTCGAGTTCTTTTTGATATGGGTTTCATCTCATTATTTTGATATCAAAAGAACTTGTCGATTCTTTTTATTTGAATATTTTGGGCTTGATGACTTCTTTGAGGATTGTGAATCCGGATGGTGGATCCGCAACACTCAACTTACTTTCTATTGATGTCCAAACTATTTTATGTGGTTTTTCTTTCCGAGCCGATATTTTTACTTAGGCTTCGGAATTGATTTTTGTAAGGATCGGCTTAATCATTGTGAAGCGCATATCCTATTTTTCGAGTGGACTATTCATCTTCGACATTTTCTATCTGTAAGCATATTTCTATTTTTTCTTGTGATTCTGATTTCAAATTTTTGAAGGCATCATTTTATTCTTTAAGCCCTCAAGATGAGAAAAGTGTTATTTCTCTTATCTAAATAGTTTGAGAAATTTTCCGGTATTTTTGAGCTTGTCTTAGGACTGTCACCTAAGCAATCTTTTGAGTAGTGTTAAGGTCTTTTCAGCTCGACCTTGCCACCGGTTTTCATTTGCTACGAGTTGCGGAGGTTAGCATTCCACTTACCGCATTCCGCACTTGTTATGATTCCTATGAATGAATTATTATGTCATTCAATTTGTCCAGCTTATTTCATCCACTTTATAAATCGAATATTCTATGAATATTTCGATGAGACCATTCTTGTATTTATTGATTTTGGATGAAAATAGCAATTTAAAATATTGCAAATCTTTTTCATAAGATTTATTTATAAGTATAATTGGATTTTTGTTCTTAAAACGAACAAAGAATATTCTTAGAAGTTTTTGAGAAACTTACTTATTCTATAGAATACGATTTTGTGATTGTATTACCCATTTAGTGTGTTAAGAATTCTGGTCAATGCGCTTGATTAACGTTATCGATAAGAATCTCCTAAACGCTTTGATGAGACAATCAGACACGATATATTGACTTGTAAAAATGTAAATTTTTGTAGAAAGATTATTACATAAAGATAAATGTAACTTTGAAAGTTTTAACTTTTCAGGAAAGAAGATTATTTAAAAGAAATTCTTTCTTTCGATACTCTTATTCTTGTGATTCCTGGAGGGGAACCAAGACTTTGCTATTTGTACCGATACTAGTCGTATTGGTTTGGATGCCATTCTCTTGCAAAGGAGAACGTGCTATCTCTTGTGCTTCTAAACCATTAAAGCCGATCGAGACTAGGTATGCCACTCATGATCTAGTGCTCGCGGTTATTGTTTTTACTTTTGGAATTTGGCATCATCATTTTTGGATGAGAAATTTGTTCTCCACCTCGATCATAAATCTTTGGAATATTTATTTTCTCATAAGGAACTTCATGTTGACTCGAGTTCCTGGCATCTTATGATCTTGATATTCTTTCTATTCCCGAAGGGGAAATCGTGTTGCCAATGCACTTTGTCGTAGGCAACAAGTGGTTGATTCTTTGATGATGTCTGAAGGGAATTATCTCTTTATCAAGTTCATCGAACGTTTTGATGTACTTCGTTTTATTGATTTTTATCTCATTCCTTTTATGGACTAGTGTCCGGTGTTCTTTTATGGTGTTCGGTTCGTCGGATGTACTGTTATTATACTACATCGATGTTCCGTCTTATCTGGATCAATGGATGTACCATTATACTACATCGTTGTTCCGATTTATCGGTTCATTTAACGTACCATTTTTGTACTACGTCGGTGTTCCAAATTATTCGAGTTTCTAGTTTCTCGGGCGTACCGTTTCTGTACTACGCCATTGCACTGGCTCAATTTTCTTCTATTCTTGACGTTTTCCATGTCTTTTATCTACGGAAATGCCTTAGGGATTCCGAATTTTTATTCTTGAGTCCGGTGTTATTGAGGGGATTGAAGTTTCATCAAATTTGACTTTTGAGCAACATTCTATTCGCATCATTGCTTCAGAGGTTGAGCGCCTTCGATATAAAGATATTCTTTTTGTGATAGTTCAATGATTCTCAAATCCTAAGGATTGCTCTTGAGAATCCAGAGAATTCATTGAGCGATCCCGTTCTTGCTAACTCTTTCGTGCTCTTTATGGTGAACTTCTTAATTCAAATTTTCTTTTGTGTTCATATGCTTCTATGGTTGTTACTTCTTGTATTTCCTTCTTAATTATTGCGAGGACACAATTTCTTTATGGAGGGGAGTCTGTAACAACCCGCATATTTATCGATTTTATATCTAAATATTTTATTTAAATATTTTATCGTTAGTCGGATTTTAGTCCGAAAAGCTACTTTTTGCAAACAGCCGAATTAGGACTCGAGACCCCCCCTATTGAGTTCAAAATGCCGTTTGCGACCTTTTTGAGTATAAGCTTCGATATGTTTGGAGAAAGTTGAATTTTGCTACTTTTTGCTTTGGGCTTTGGTTTGGGCTGAGCCAATTAACCACTTACTAACTCAGTCCGAACCCCCTCTCCTCTTCATTCACTTCTTTTCTATTTTCCTAACACTCAAGCAAAACTGAAAATGGAGGTGGAGAAAAAGAATTAAAACTCCAAGCCCTAGTTCCATAGCAAAATCCAAGTTCTTGCTCCAAAATCTATGAGAACCCATTGGTAAGCATCTCCTTCATCTTCTCCAACTCTTTCTCCATTCAATTTCAGAAAATTCCTAAACCTAATTTACGAAATGTTTCTCTTTTAAGCTTACATTCAAGCTTCTTGTGTTGAGATTGAAGTGTGGTTGATCTTCCTTCGTCTTCAAGCTTCTCATTCATTGTTTTCGTATTCAAAGGTGAGATTTTTAATCTCACATCTATGCTTATAATTCTCTTCGATTGTTAGGTATGAATTCCTAACACTTATTCATGTGCATTTGATTTTGATTTGGATTGCTTTTGTGAATATTCCAATTTTTAGTGTTTTGAGTTCAATTCGTTAAAAATCCTAACTTTGATGTTTGAACATGTTTTTGGTGATGCATCAGGAGCATATAGGGCCGGATAGTCGATTGACATAAACCCTTAGCGCCGTTGCTCGTGCGAATGCAATTTTGGTCAAGATTGAACCTCATTTGTTATAGGCAGGGAAGAGGCTGGAAACAGGTCCGGCCGACCGAGCCCTGAGAGCCGGCCGACCGACCTGCTTCCAAATGTGCTATGCACTCCTCTGTTTCTGGTTCGGCCGACCGACCCCAATGGTTCGGTCGACCGACCTGGTGCCCCGAGCACTTCCAACCTCTGGTTTGGTCGACCGACTCAGGGAGTCCGGTCGACCGACCTGCTCAAATTTGCCAGATTAGCCTATTTTGCTAATTCCTTTGAATATCCAACTTTAATCGATCCGTGTTGTCTCCCTTTTGTTGTTGTCATTTATTATCGACTTTGATGACCTTTTCTTTGGGAATTTTAGATATATCCACTTTGATGGATTTTATATTGATTTCATTGGATTTTATTCACGTTTTCGAATGTGAATCTTAGTGATTGATTGTTCCTACAATCTTCTTTGTGATTTGTCACTTTAAAAATATAAAGGTTTTCTATACTAGTGGTAAATATCAAAACTCTTTCCTCAAACGATTTCAATACTATTTTAATACCAAATTCGTTTATAAAACCTTTTTCCAATCTATTAGTATATATAAGCCTTTACATCACTCGTATGAGAAATCTACTTAAACAACTTAGTAAAACAAGTGGTATGAAACGCTTGCGTTTACTTTGTCGGTTAATTCTTGGACTTGTTCGATTGAACCACTTGTGACAATTTTCTAGTTGAGATCTATAATTTGTTCGTAAATATTTAAGTTAAGCTAGTGGTTATGGGACATGAAGCTAAGCTCATATATTTACTAGCTTATTGTAATTGACACATCCCGTTGATCATGATGATCATCTTATGGTTTAGACTAGCAATGTGCAATGTCTCTTTGTTTGCGAGGTTAGGCCAGACACCATTTATGTGATTTCGACTCACACATACATTTTCGGTTAGCCTAGACACCATTTGTGTGATTTCGACTCATACATATCTTTTTGTTTGCAAGGTTAGGCTAGACACCATTTGTGTGATTTCGACTCACACATACCTTTTCCGTTAGCCTTGACACCATTTGTGTGATTTCGACTCACACATATCTTTTTGTTTGCAAGGTTAGGCTAGACAACATTTGTGTGATTTCGACTCACACATACCTTTTCGGTTAGCCTAGACACCATTTGTGTGATTTCGACTCACACATATCTTTTTGTTTGCAAGGTTAGGCTAGACACCATTTGTGTGATTTCGACTCACACGTACCTTTTCGGTTAGCCTAGACACCATTTGTGTGATTTCGACTCACACATATCTTTTTGTTTGCAAGGTTAGGCTAGACACCATTTGTTTAATTTCAACTCACACATACCTTTTCGGTTAGCCTAGACACCATTTGTGTTATTTCGACTCACACATATCTTTTTGTTTGCAAGGTTAGGCTAGACACCATTTGTGTGATTTCGACTCACACATACCTTTTCGGTTAGCCTAGACACAACTTGTGTGATTTCGACTCACACATACCTTTTTGTGATTTCTGGATTTCGTGTGTTGATTTCTGGAAATTTTATCCTTCATCTATTCTTGTGATTTCTGGATTTCGTGTGTTGATTTCTGGAATTTATGTTTCACCAACTTTTACGATGGGCATTGATATATATGTCATTTATTGTGGCTTGGTGAATGAAATTAGAAGCATGACATTCCTTTTTATCTTGAGTAGATTATTGTGATATTGATTAATCTCTTGTTGATTTTCAATTACTTATTTATCACAGCTTGGCATTGTGATTATTATATGTTTATTTCATATCTCTTATTATATATCATTTCATCTGATATTTATAGCTAGACTGATCCGTTTATTATTTTCTTCTTAAATAATACTCGGGTCAGACTGAGATTTTACAGGTGCTTCCTCATGTCTTCCTATCTGGAACCATCTTTTGACTTTTGGCTAACTACTCTAGTTTGGTAGTTTTTGTTGTATACATTTGAGATATAGACTCCTTGATGTATACATATTTTTGTCTAGCACTTGTATCTATTCCTTTGTATTATTGTGGATCTTTTTGACCACTACTCTGATGTACACTTTCATGTGCAATATTCATATCTATTTCCGCCTTTGTGATATGAATTGTCTGTGACTGATTTGTGTTATGTTTATTTCTATATTTGTTTCCGAAGATTTTATATAGCCACTGTGTGATAGCTTTGAGTTTGTATCTGTATGTCGGATTTCCTCTTGAGATGAAAACTTATATTTTTATCTATCATATCGGTGCTCGCACACAGCAATTATACAGATGGTCGCTCCTCAACAGCCTTATTCTCTGTGCTAATCGACAGCATTACTCCGTAGTGTTCTTGTCTAGCGTGGGTATAGAGGTGGGGGGTCACATAAATCCTAGACAAATATAAATGTCCATCACAAACACTGTCACTCTAGTATTTCGATTAGCATAATCTCAAAACTAAACAACTTGTCTTACTGCCATAACACATTCATAATATTGCTATAATATACCATAATAAATAAATTCCTATAGTTACCTTATGTGCATCAAAAACTCATCGCTGGCGTTGTACGGAAGATTTTGTTTTATGGCATAGTATATCACTGTAAGTAGATGTTGATATTGTCTTAAAGAACAAAGGAGAGTGGGGAGGGAGCGTAACTTACTTTGGCAGATATTACTTACTCCATATAGTGGAACTTTTATTTTCTTAGCAATCTCAACAACAAATTCAAACCCGAGTAACAATATTTTCCATGATTTTGAAGGCAGATAAAATAGGGGTTAAAACATTTTAATGTAATAATGAGAGTGAACTCGACCGATGGTCACCCCATTATTTTATTTCACCTCCAAAATCAAGGAAAATACATTTATTCTGGTTTTATTTCGTTGTTGAGGTTGTTAAGAAATTCCAAGTATCACTTCATGGAGTTAGCAATATTGGCTAAATTTTTCCCCCCTCCCTCGCCCCCTATTTTTCTCCCTAAAGACAATTATAGCATTTATTTATGGAGGTTTATTATGTTATCCAAAAAAATAATCCGTACGACCCCAATATGAGTTTTTGATTAATACAGGGTAACGGTAGGAATTTCTTTATGGCAATATATTATAACAGTATTACGAATGTGTTGTAGCAGAATGATGAATTGTTTTATTTGGAACAACAAATACCTTTTCGCAACTGCCAAAAACAGTTGTAATAGGCCTATTACAATGGGCGACCGCCAGTCTTAATATCCGTAGTTGTAATAGAGTTGAATATTTTTTCAACTGTTGCCGATAGTTGCAGGAGCAGTTGTAAAAATGTTTTTTACAACCGCTTTTGAAAGTTGTGGTAAAGTCTATCGTAACTGTTGCATTGACAGTTGTAATAGGTCTCTTTTGCAACTTCTAATAGCAGTTGCAACAATAACTTTTGCAACTACTTTTGGCAGTTGTAATAGATTCATTTACAACTGTTATTTACAGTTGCAATAAATCTTTTTACAACTGCTGCCAACAATTGCAATAATCTTCTAACAACTGCCATTAACAATAAATTTCACAACATTATAATTAAAACCAATATTTCACTAATAATAACTACAATCGTTAACATTAATTGAAACAACATGAACAATTCACATTTAATAAAAGCTAAAAACCATTCAATTTTACACCATTTTTGAATTCATAATTTTATTACAAAACATAACTAAATCCGTAATATACATCAATATAAATATAGACACATACTAATTAAAAGAGATAAATTACCAATGCTAAGCAACAATCTTCCCAACCGCTTGTCCAATAGTACAGACGTATGAACTATGCCTATATGGGATAGCTTAAGAATCCAGTTGAGTGCAATCCAGTTGAGTCCAATAATACAAATGTATGATGCAATATGAATTAGCATATGAGTGCAATCTAGTTGAGTTCTTTCAAACAGAAGATCTTGCAATGTATACTCAAATTGTAACCGAATTATAATGAAGAGCAAATTATAACAGCAGTTGTAATGACCCACTATTTTGTACCATTCGAATTCGACAAAACTTAAAAATTGTCGAGCTGGAATAGTTCAAAACAATAGGTTGTAAATATAGCTAAGGAACAAATGAAACCAAATACACAGAATCACAGACACAGATATCAGAATCTCACAGCGGAACATAAAATAACACAGTGGTTCATGAATCCACTGAAAACTTTTACCAAATAGAAATACGTTGTTCATAAACTTCAATACAATTTTAAGCCATAAGCAAATATAAAGTCTTCAAATGTCTTGAATTACAAAATAGATAAAGCTGAAAAAGCTTCCAATTAGCAAGAGAGATCTATGAGTGGTCCTAGCTCCGGAAAGAAAGCTGAAGCTGCAACTCAGGCTGACCCGAGCGTACAATAAAACAAAACACTCGAGTCAGGACATACATACTTATATAATGTAAGCTAAATCAAGTGTACTGTAATAAAGAGCAAGTAACTTAAAGGATGCTTGGGATCGCCCATCCTCTAAGGATCCGTTAAACTATTTACTATGTAGTATATTGCGCTATTATAATAGTGTCTATAGTAAAGTAAACATACTTTTAAATAGCGTTAAGGAGTGACCCAATATTCCCCTTAACACAAATAATGCCAATAGTCTATACAGTACCGTAATACCTCCTGATCGGGAGGCTACCAGAGGATACTCCATAGGTACGACACAAATAGAAACTCGTAGGAGGCTCGCTAGGGTAGGTGACACGGCACAACTAGGCAATGCCAGGGTAGATATACCAATTGCTATCCGGACCGGTGGAAACGCGTAGCCGCAGTTACCGCCCACCTCGAACAACACTCCCAAATCAAAGGTGCGCACCAAACAATCACAAGAGTAATAGAATGGCATACGAAGAAGTGCGTTCGATCAGAGGAGCTACCTCATTAATCCGAGAATCGCTCCTGTTTTAGCCACCTTATGCCAACTCACGGGAGTCGGGTCCACGTATATACCTTTCAAGAAACCGTCACCACCAACCTACTTCATTCTGGAATCTCCACCGCGTACACGGTTAGTCAAAGTGGTTTTCGGTATCGACAGAGAGTATGCCCATATCCGATCCCGGTCTCTTTGCCAACCAAACGTTATTATAACCCGTGGTTATAGTTTGAAAAATGGTATTTTTATATTTTTCAAATCAATATATATATTTCAAATACCTTTAATTTCAAATCCTTGATTTAAAACATTTCCTTTGAAGATATACCATTTCAATTTATTCAATTAAATCTGGAATTTATTTCTTTTATCAAAAGAATAGAAATCAATTTTCTTCTTTTAAATCTTTCCAAACTCAATTTCTTACTTTATTAGCAATTTCATATTTAAATTCCAAATCATAACGTATTCCCAAAATAGAGATGAAATTTTAAATAAATAAATTTTAAATCAATTTCACTTCTACAGCATCTAGGAAATGCTATCTAAAGTATGGGTTTAAAATAGTCAAGTTTCAAAAGACAGCAATTAAATGCTGTAGTAGACTTTTAGCTAAACATCAAATTTCAAATATAACTTATTATTTATTATTTCTGTATTGAAATCTTTACCTTTCCAAAAATATAGAATTTCTAAACAAGTTATATTCCAAAATTTTAACTCAACATTTATTTATTTAACCCCTTTTAAATCATTGTAAATCTCATAAAAATCCTTTATATAATTTAAATTAGAATATCATCAAATTTCTAAATTTAAATAATTTAAAATAATTTCAGAAAATAATATATAAACCACGGGCCTGTATAAGATTTTCTAGCCTAGGTCAAGTGAAACGGATTTATATCATTTCAATCCGATATTTACACAACTCCGGGTTCTATCATTTCGAACCCGCAATCCCAAGACAATTTACAGCAGTTAACAGAACAAGTGAACAATAATAATCAATTAGGCCTATCATTTCAGCCCATACCATCTATAATAACAGGGAACTTGCAGTGGTGATTTAAGCAGTAAATAAACAATAACATAACTGCAGAAATAATATAACAGATAATACTGATGAGGTGTCAATTTAAATGGGGTCCATCATTCTATATTACATTACAGACAGATAATAGTGAAATACAATTTTACACATACACTTGCAATAATTTACCAAATATAAATACGTATGTCTGGTGAGAAATACTCACCTGAAGTTTTGCAGAAAATTTTGAATTTCAAAAATGACAGTTCACCGGTACAGACCGACAGAGGGTAACGATAAAGATTCTCGGACGTCGCCTAGATTCAAATCTAGAAAAATTCAAATATTGAAACGCGACTTAAGAATTTATGGTCAAGGAAAATTAAGAATAGAACAAGAATATGTTTGCTTTGCTCGACCACTTCACCGTGTAACGTGACCAAAACATACCCAAAACTGTGAACCGTGCTAAAATTTTACGACCAAAATTTTTCCTAAACAACTACGGCAAAAGTTGAACACGAATACACGTGCACCAAATTTTCTTCATGAACGTGATATGGATATATGCACGTACGTGCACCACTCTATATTCATGCACACGGCCAAAATTTTGTGCAGCCTTCCCTTCCCATCTTTTCAGTTTTCTTTTTCTTTTCTTCTTTTTTTTTTCTTTTTTTCTTTTTTTCTTTTTTTTTTTTTTTCAAAGCTTCGCACTTATTCAATTTCAAGTACCTCCCAACTCCTCTGTAACAGGTATCCACTAAACTCATTTACCCGAGCCAAAACCCACCTACTTCGAGTCTTCCCCACGTCTCAAGCTCACATGCTTCGAGCCAATACTGAAATTTCTTCGAAAAAATGCAAAGAAACTTCCAGCCATCTCTTTTTCAAAAATTATTGGAAACACAAATCTCACACTCACTGACCCCTATTTCCTAGTAGCATCAACATTTCACTTCAGTTATGCATCAATACTCCTGTCCAGATCTTCAATCTCCGAAAAGAAAAAAAATAAAATAAAATAAAGAACATGACTCCTCTCCCCTACAAACAGACAACCCCTTTCTTATATAAAGGCAACTGAAAGACTCCCCTAAACCCAACATAAATGTATGCAGACTACTCAACACAAATGCAAGTTAACTCCCTTAAAGAATATAATATATATAATATAATATAAAAAAATGTAATTTTTTTTTTCCACTACTAACTAAATCAAATCCTGGAAAATCTTAAACAAATAAACCAAAGTCCTTCCCATACATTAAATATCATATCCAGGTTCTTGGCTAAAACTCACTAGCCTACAACTACAAAATGCATGCAAAACTCAACCTATATCTACACTCATCTTTATATCAGTGTTACTTCACCCCACATCCCTCAACATGAAAAAGGCCTACTGATCACTATATGCAGTTTGAAAATCAACAGGTTCAATACAAGGCTATTTCTTATATTGTCACTGAATCTAAACTTCCTAAATGCAACTTATCACTATTGTATAAAATTTCAACCATTCCTCATAACACTCAGTTTCTCCCACCAATCTACTGCTTCACCCTCTGATATGCACAAGACTAGCCTATATCTCAGCATAGGGATGAATGTACAGACATCTTATGCATGGCATAACAATGGAAATGGCCGAGCAAGGCACAGGTAGGACAAAATTTCGAGAAAGAGAAAGGGAGAAAAAATATCTGAACCGAAAGAAAAGAACAATACTATAACTATTTACCTGATAGATTCACGAGAAGGAGCAGAGAATTGGATCGATGCAGAGAACAAATGGGTAGAGGGGAATGAGTTTATAGGCAGATGAGAAAAATAACGTGTCAGTTTCTATTGATATAAATGCTATTGATATGGACGAGAATTCTTCCCATCAGTTACAAAAGAATATTGCAAGCATTGATCTTCTGGCATGATTAATGGAAGGCAGGCATAAAGAGAAGGCCGAGAGGATTTTATTTTTTTTGAAAACTTGTTGATGTTTATAAACTAGATTTTATTTCCTGCGTGAGTTACGTACTTGATTCAAGGATTTGAATTGATATATAACTGATGAGAACAGAGGCTAAAGGAAGAGAAATGGTGTGTATGGTTTCAAGCTTTAATTGCATGCATTTAAGTAAAAAGGAAATCATCAGAGAGAATAAGGTTTTTAATGTTACCCTATAATTAAGTTTGTGTGATGAAGGCAGGGTTAATACACACATTCTTATAAATTAAAACTTGCGTGATTATAGGTTGATAATTGATGAGATAGAGGCAGAGGAAAGGAATTGATGTGCATGTTGATTTCTTTAAAGTGACAGTTAGGTTTCACACGTCTAGCTTAAATTTTGTACGTTACTACTTGTTGAATTTATTTCAGTTTTATGTATTTTGATTTGATATTTTTCTAGTTTGATATCAAAATGAAAAGGCAAATTTATGTAGGCAGTTGAAATGGAAACGTATACAATATGTGTAAAGTCAAATTGTCAATTAAAACAAGGTAACATTTGCTTTTTAAAACACTGACTGATATTTTTCTTCAAAAATATATGAAAATATGATTTTTACACTACGTTAAACAGACGCAAACTAAAACATCAAAAATTTGTGTGAAAATATTGTTTTGAAAACACACGTTTTATTACGTCACTTATACCCTATAATTGACGCGTCTTCCAAACGCGAAATTTAACAGTTCAAAAATAGCTTAAAGTTTTACAGTTATTATTTAATTTTATTGGCATACAAAATTTTATAAAATATATCTCCAAATCTAATATTTAACCATATTGTTAAACCTAATCTATAAGAATATTATTTCAAATTTGAATAATTAAAATAAAATAAATTGTTAAAACTAGGGTTGTTACACAAGCTATTAAATAAAGATGTACATAAGAAATATTTAATAGATAAAATAAGATCTAGAAAAATAAAGAAATAAATGTCAAGAGATAGACATAGGAAAATAATAAAGAGGCTAGGCAAATAAAAAGTAAGAATTAAGGAGAGAGAAAACTTATATATAATTTATTTTTAAACGCAAATGAAAATGAGAAGTGGGAAATAAATCTTTTTATTTGAATGGCGAAAAGAAATACACAGTTATAAATGAGGTGGATAAAATATTTCTCACGGTCAGGTATGTTAAGATTTCAAACTTGCCCAATTGATTGATAAAAGCAGGGAGTTTCTTACGTAAATGTTGGCAAGCATTAAATGTTGATTGAACCAAAGAACGGCAAGAAATTTGATTGAATGTTTCATAGATGCATGCTTTATTTCCAGACATACAAAACTTTTGATTTCAACATTTGTTACCAATAAACAGTTGCGTGATTTTAGGAATAACGGTAAACAAATAAATTGGCTTTGAACTGAACATGCAACAAGTATTAAATCTCTTTGGACATTTCAAAGCATGCGTTGATATCCCTTCCAGCTTCTTTATATGTGTGATTGAAGATTTAGGCAGATAAGGTTTCGTGATCAGAGGAATGGCAAAATATGAACCGTTCCAATTATATGAGAATTGATATATATATATATATTTTTTTAGTTTGATTAATTAAATGACGGCAAGAATTTTTCAAAGCTTTTGGAAATGGAAACGTATATACACCTTTTATTTAAAACCAAAACTGTCAGTTACAACCAAAAGTAACGTTCGTCTTAAAAATCACTAACTGATGTTTTAATCCATAAAGGTGTTTATATATGATTTTAAAAGTACGTCAAACTGACGTAATACAAAACATCAAAAATATATATATAAAATAACGTTTTAAATTTTATACGTTTTATTACATTACTTACCATAAATTTTACGCGTCCTTTTAAACGCGATATTTAACAGTTTATAAATACGCTAAATTCTTCAAAATTAATACTTAACTAAAATTCAAATTGGTTTACATTCTTCATATCTTATATATATATACGGTACTTATTCCCTAAATTTACGCGCCCTTTTTAACGCGTAATTACCCAGTTCATTTATATACAAAAAAATTAGAAATTCTGACCATGCCGAGACTCAAACTCGTGACCTGTCGTGAATAGCCCAGATGTCTTAACCACCTAAGCTATAAATGTTTTCTTAATTAAAACTTGATTTTTCCAGAGATCTTATTAGTTAATCCTAAAATTTATTTTTCACTTTAAATAAACCCCAAGGTTTTTTTTTAAAAAATACAAGTGAAAAATACTTGTAAAAAAAATTGGGCTATTACACTCTCCCCCACTCAGAACTTTTCGTCCTCGAAAAGGAAGAAGGTAGGGGTATAGAAACAACCTGAAAGAAAACTAAATTGAAACCTAAATTTAGAATCATTAATCTAAACAATAAAATTCAATTTTAAATTAATCTTTGATTTCATCTATTTATACTTAAAATTTTAACATTTATTTATTTACATATTTACTTGTATAATATCCCTACACTAAAAAAAATCATTCAAATTTTTTTTTTTCCAAATTTTTCACAAGGTATTATAACATTCTAATTTAAAATGTTTAATTTTAGTCCAAATTTGAAATGGTAATTTAACTTGATTTTTTTAAAGTACATTTACCATTTCCCAAAATAAACTAAATTCCCCATTTAATTTCTTCTTTATTCCAAACTATAATTAAATTTATTTTTCTCAATATTTTCTCATCTATGTCAAATATTTTTCTCAATATCTAAACCATATAAATTCAATTTAAATTAATTAATATTCAATAATTGATTTAATTCATTTGATTTTTTACAGAAGTTAAATCAATCTTAACTATTTCCAAATTAATTATCTTATTCAACAAATTTAATTTTCTTTATTCCAGATTATTATTAAATATATTCTGCTTAATATATCTTATCGCACATATTAAGTAGATTATATTTAATATAACTATTCCAATATATTTCTAAATTTCCTTTAACACCATTTGATATTGTATAATATTCAATTATTATTTTATTTCTATTTACCTCTATTTGTCTTGTTGTAACTGAAACTTTAAGTGTATAACATTTATTATAACCACTCAAATTTTTATTTATAAAATCCTTTTATATTATACATTTTCCAATTACATAGTTAATTTCTGAATGATTTAGGTAAGTTATATTGGCATGCAATTATACAAGTAAAATTTTTCCAATTTTATTATTCAAGTTTAAATATTCATTCAAAATTTGACTTTATTTTATCATTAGAATCACCCTTTTAACATAAATTTATGAATTAAATTTCCAATTAACTTCAAACCCTTTAGAGATAAATAAATACATACATATAGTATATGTCAAATCAAATTTAAATCATATATCTATATATATTATAAATTAAGTCATATTTAGAAATTCAAATCAATTAAATTTTTGAAACAAAACTACAACGTGGTCTTTTTACTTCGATACTCGAAAATGAATGTCGATGATGTTGTAGTCATCACCGAAATTATTTTCCAGCGACAAAGAGAAGAGCACTAATTTTTTAAAACTTTTAAAATTCTTTGGAAACAAATTTATATTCGAAAATAATTTAAATAATAATATATCCTTTTAAGACTTTAAACACAAGGTTTGAAACTATCAGATATTAAATTCTTAAATTCTTGTTTTAAATCCATTTCTGTTTCCAAATAAATTTATAACCATGTTTTATAGTTCAATTATTCATTAAGACAAAACCAATGGTTTACAAAACTATAAATAAAATCAAACATTATTATCTCTAAACAACTAGTTAAATTCTGAAAATTATACTTATATATATAATATTAGATTTTCTTTCGAGTATAGGAATAAATTTTCAACGAGGATGTCATCAATAAAGACTAGGACAAATTTATTGAGCACACCGCGAAAAACGCGATTCATCAAGTCTATAAAGAAAGCAGGGGCATTAGTCAAGCCAAAAGGCATAACTAGCCATTCAAAGAAACCCTTCTCAGTTCGGAAAGTAGTTTGGGTATGGTTTCCTTAGCAATTTCTAAGCTGATGGAAACCTGTGGCTAGATCAAGCTGAGAGAAAACTGTTGCTCCAGGGATAAGATTGATACAGAATAAATTTCCCGCTTTGGTAAAGAAGTGACTTCACCAAATATGTCGGGAAAAGTTTGACTACAGGGGTCGAATGGATATCATCCGGAAAAGTGTCGAGAGGATAGATGAAACTACCAGCGAACTCCTGAGGTAAGTCACACTGGATCTCTAATGGATTCCCTAAATCATCTTTAAGAGCAACAGTACGAGAACTACAAGAGATTTCTGCACCATGCCTATTTAACCAATCGCCTCCGAGTAGAAGATCGAAAGCGTCGAATCCCAGACATAGAGGTCAAGATATTCTAGGATAAGATACAGCTTAACTTGGACAAGCTTTTAACAAAGGCTTGAATATAACGATGGAGAGAAAGAAGAAATAGCTGGAAAATATATTTAAAAAAAACAGGAAGTTTTATTTTTATCAAAATACTTCTTAAAAACCCTTTGAAAATCATTTTATACTTTAAAATACGTTCTCTCATAAGGAAAAGATTCTGGAATTTGACTTCACTCATTCTAGAGTATTGCTACTCTATCTCTAATGAGTTTTCGTTCCTTAGGCTGTGGTTTAAACCAAAGCTCTGATACCAACTGTAACGACCCACTATTTTGTACCATTCGAATTCGACAAAACTTAAAAATTGTCGAGCTGGAATAGTTCAAAACAATAGGTTGTAAATATAGCTAAGGAACAAATGAAACCAAATACAAAGAATCACAGACACAGATATCAGAATCTCACAGCGGAACATAAAATAACACAGTGGTTCATGAATCCACTGAAAACTTTTACCAAATATAAATACGTTGTTCATAAACTTCAATACAATTTTAAGCCATAAGCAAATATAAAGTCTTCAAATGTCTTGAATTACAAAATAGATAAAGCTGAAAAAGCTTCCAATTAGCAAGAGAGATCTATGAGTGGTCCTAGCTCCGGAAAGAAAGCTGAAGCTGCAACTCAGGCTGACCCGAGCGTACAATAAAACAAAACACTCGAGTCAGGACATACATACTTATATAATGTAAGCTAAATCAAGTGTACTGTAATAAAGAGCAAGTAACTTAAAGGATGCTTGGGATCGCCCATCCTCTAAGGATCCGTTAAACTATTTACTATGTAGTATATTGCGCTATTATAATAGTGTCTATAGTAAAGTAAACATACTTTTAAATAGCGTTAAGGAGTGACCCGATATTCCCCTTAACACAAATAATGCCAATAGTCTATACAGTACCGTAATACCTCCTGATCGGGAGGCTACCAGAGGATACTCCATAGGTACGACACAAATAGAAACTCGTAGGAGGCTCGCTAGGGTAGGTGACACGGCACAACTAGGCAATGCCAGGGTAGATATACCAATTGCTATCCGGACCGGTGGAAACGCGTAGCCGCAGTTACCGCCCACCTCGAACAACACTCCCAAATCAAAGGTGCGCACCAAACAATCACAAGAGTAATAGAATGGCATACGAAGAAGTGCGTTCGATCAGAGGAGCTACCTCATTAATCCGAGAATCGCTCCTGTTTTAGCCAACTTATGCCAACTCACGGGAGTCGGGTCCACGTATATACCTTTCAAGAAACCGTCACCACCAACCTACTTCATTCTGGAATCTCCACCGCGTACACGGTTAGTCAAAGTGGTTTTCGGTATCGACAGAGAGTATGCCCATATCCGATCCCGGTCTCTTTGCCAACCAAACGTTATTATAACCCGTGGTTATAGTTTGAAAAATGGTATTTTTATATTTTTCAAATCAATATATATATTTCAAATACCTTTAATTTCAAATCCTTGATTTAAAACATTTCCTTTGAAGATATACCATTTCAATTTATTCAATTAAATCTGGAATTTATTTCTTTTATCAAAAGAATAGAAATCAATTTTCTTCTTTTAAATCTTTCAAAACTCAATTTCTTACTTTATTAGCAATTTCATATTTAAATTCCAAATCTTAACGTATTCCCAAAATAGAGATGAAATTTTAAATAAATAAATTTTAAATCAATTTCACTTCTACAGCATCTAGGAAATGCTATCTAAAGTATGGGTTTAAAATAGTCAAGTTTCAAAAGACAGCAATTAAATGCTGTAGTAGACTTTTAGCTAAACATCAAATTTCAAATATAACTTATTATTTATTATTTCTGTATTGAAATCTTTACCTTTCCAAAAATATAGAATTTCTAAACAAGTTACATTCCAAAATTTTAACTCAACATTTATTTATTTAACCCCTTTTAAATCATTGTAAATCTCATAAAAATCCTTTATATAATTTAAATTAGAATATCATCAAATTTCTAAATTTAAATAATTTAAAATAATTTCAGAAAATAATATATAAACCACGGGCCTGTATAAGATTTTCTAGCCTAGGTCAAGTGAAACGGATTTATATCATTTCAATCCGATATTTACACAACTCCGGGTTCTATCATTTCGAACCCGCAATCCCAAGACAATTTACAGCAGTTAACAGAACAAGTGAACAATAATAATCAATTAGGCCTATCATTTCAGCCCATACCATCTATAATAACAGGGAACTTGCAGTGGTGATTTAAGCAGTAAATAAACAATAACATAACTGCAGAAATAATATAACAGATAATACTGATGAGGTGTCAATTTAAATGGGGTCCATCATTCTATATTACATTACAGACAGATAATAGTGAAATACAATTTTACACATACACTTGCAATAATTTACCAAATATAAATACGTATGTCTGGTGAGAAATACTCACCTGAAGTTTTGCAGAAAATTTTGAATTTCAAAAATGACAGTTCACCGGTACAGACCGACAGAGGGTAACGATAAAGATTCTCGGACGTCGCCTAGATTCAAATCTAGAAAAATTCAAATATTGAAACGCGACTTAAGAATTTATGGTCAAGGAAAATTAAGAATAGAACAAGAATATGTTTGCTTTGCTCGACCACTTCACCGTGTAACGTGACCAAAACATACCCAAAACTGTGAACCGTGCTAAAATTTTACGACCAAAATTTTTCCTAAACAACTACGGCAAAAGTTGAACACGAATACACGTGCACCAAATTTTCTTCATGAACGTGATATGGATATATGCACGTACGTGCACCACTCTATATTCATGCACACGGCCAAAATTTTGTGCAGCCTTCCCTTCCCATCTTTTCAGTTTTCTTTTTCTTTTCTTCTTTTTTTTTTCTTTTTTTCTTTTTTTTTTTTTTTTTTTTTTCAAAGCTTCGCACTTATTCAATTTCAAGTACCTCCCAACTCCTCTGTAACAGGTATCCACTAAACTCATTTACCCGAGCCAAAACCCACCTACTTCGAGTCTTCCCCACGTCTCAAGCTCACATGCTTCGAGCCAATACTGAAATTTCTTCGAAAAAATGCAAAGAAACTTCCAGCCATCTCTTTTTCAAAAATTATTGGAAACACAAATCTCACACTCACTGACCCCTATTTCCTAGTAGCATCAACATTTCACTTCAGTTATGCATCAATACTCCTGTCCAGATCTTCAATCTCCGAAAAGAAAAAAAATAAAATAAAATAAAGAACATGACTCCTCTCCCCTACAAACAGACAACCCCTTTCTTATATAAAGGCAACTGAAAGACTCCCCTAAACCCAACATAAATGTATGCAGACTACTCAACACAAATGCAAGTTAACTCCCTTAAAGAATATAATATATATAATATAATATAAAAAAATGTAATTTTTTTTTTCCACTACTAACTAAATCAAATCCTGGAAAATCTTAAACAAATCAACCAAAGTCCTTCCCATACATTAAATATCATATCCAGGTTCTTGGCTAAAACTCACTAGCCTACAACTACAAAATGCATGCAAAACTCAACCTATATCTACACTCATCTTTATATCAGTGTTACTTCACCCCACATCCCTCAACATGAAAAAGGCCTACTGATCACTATATGCAGTTTGAAAATCAACAGGTTCAATACAAGGCTATTTCTTATATTGTCACTGAATCTAAACTTCCTAAATGCAACTTATCACTATTGTATAAAATTTCAACCATTCCTCATAACACTCAGTTTCTCCCACCAATCTACTGCTTCACCCTCTGATATGCACAAGACTAGCCTATATCTCAGCATAGGGATGAATGTACAGACATCTTATGCATGGCATAACAATGGAAATGGCCGAGCAAGGCACAGGTAGGACAAAATTTCGAGAAAGAGAAAGGGAGAAAAAATATCTGAACCGAAAGAAAAGAACAATACTATAACTATTTACCTGATAGATTCACGAGAAGGAGCAGAGAATTGGATCGATGCAGAGAACAAATGGGTAGAGGGGAATGAGTTTATAGGCAGATGAGAAAAATAACGTGTCAGTTTCTATTGATATAAATGCTATTGATATGGACGAGAATTCTTCCCATCAGTTACAAAAGAATATTGCAAGCATTGATCTTCTGGCATGATTAATGGAAGGCAGGCATAAAGAGAAGGCCGAGAGGATTTTATTTTTTTTGAAAACTTGTTGATGTTTATAAACTAGATTTTATTTCCTGCGTGAGTTACGTACTTGATTCAAGGATTTGAATTGATATATAACTGATGAGAGCAAAGGCTAAAGGAAGAGAAATGGTGTGTATGGTTTCAAGCTTTAATTACATGCATTTAAGTAAAAAGGAAATCATCAGAGAGAATAAGGTTTTTAATGTTACCCTATAATTAAGTTTGTGTGATGAAGGCAGGGTTAATACACACATTCTTATAAATTAAAACTTGCGTGATTATAGGTTGATAATTGATGAGATAGAGGCTGAGGAAAGGAATTGATGTGCATGTTGATTTCTTTAAAGTGACAGTTAGGTTTCACACGTCTAGCTTAAATTTTGTACGTTACTACTTGTTGAATTTATTTCAGTTTTATGTATTTTGATTTGATATTTTTCTAGTTTGATATCAAAATGAAAAGGCAAATTTATGTAGGCAGTTGAAATGGAAACGTATACTGTAACAACCCGCATATTTATCGAGTTTACATTTAAATATTTTTATTTAAATATTAAATCGTTAATCGGATTTTGGTCCGAAAAACTACTTTTTGCAAACGGTCAAATTAGGACTCGAGACCACTTCCATTGAGTTCGAAATGTCGTTTACAACTTTTTAAGTATAAACATCGATAGGTTTGGAGTTAGTGAAATTTCACTAACTTTTCCCGCTTTGGACTTTGGGTTAGTTTAGCCTATTAAGCCCAAGTTCCAACCCTCTTCTCCTCACTCTTCATAAATTTCCTAACTAACTCAAGCTTTAGCATTAATGGTGAAGAGAATGGGAAATTAAAACTCCAAGCTCAAATTCAATTGCAACTCCATCATTCAACTCCAAATTCAAGTAGAAGATATTGGATTCAAGCTTTGGATTGCTTCTCCTTGCTTTCAAGCTTCATCTTCATAAATTTTAGTGCAAAGGTGAGATTTTTATCTCACAATTCTAGCCTATAACTATATTGGACTGTTGGGAATGATTCCCCATCACTTTAGCATGTGCATTTGCATTTGGTTTGGATTGGATTGGCGAAAAACTCCAATTTTTAGCGTTTTTGACAAAAAAACTGCAGTTAGGTCGCACTGCCTCGGAGTTAGGTCGTTCTGGCCTTAAGTCGTTTCTGGCCATCGCTAAGTCGTCCACGAGTTAAGCCTAAGTCGTAAGTCGCGCGCGTTGAAAAGTCACCGCCTTTGTATTTCTGTTCGCCTGTGTTGAGTCGTTCACGAGTTAGAGTGCTAAGTCGGCTGCGAGTTAAGAGTTAAGTCGTTCGTGTGTTATCTCGTAAGTCGTCTCCGACCTAAGCTCCAGTAAGTCGTTCGTGTGTTATCTCGTAAGTCGTCTCCGACCTAAGCTCCAGTAAGTCGTTCGCGTGTTATCTCGTAAGTCGTCTCCGACCTATGCTCCACTAGGTCGTAGGTCGTATCCGACCTAAGCCTCTCTAAGTCGCGAATTGTTAAGTCGGCTGTCCTTAAGTCGTTCGACCCCACTAAGTCGTAGGTCGCCTCCGACCTTACCCTTAGGTCGTATGACCTGTTTGTTAAGTCGGCTGTCCTTAAGTCGTTCGACCCCACTAAGTCGTAGGTCGCCTCCGACCTTACCCTTAGGTCGTATGACCTGTCATCCACTAGGTCGCGCCACTTAGGTCGTATCCCTTAGGCCGCGAACTCTTTAGGTCGTTAGACCTCATTTTGCTTTAGGTCGTAAGCCGCTTGTCTTCACTTAGGTCGTACCGTGACGGGGCGCTGCCCCGCACCCCGCCGGGGGCGCTGCCCCCTGGACCCCCGTATAACTCTGCGTAGGCGATCTTATCTGAAGAACATTCAACCGAACTTCCTGAGCTGATTTCCTTGGATTTTTATCACATCTTCGAATGTGATCTTTGTGATTGATTGTTTCTACAATCGCTTTTGTGATTTGTCACTTTAAAATATGAAGGTTTCAATACTAGTAGTAAATATTTTCTTAAACCGTTTTCCAATCTATTAGTATATACAAGCCTTTACCTCACTCGGATGAGAAATCTAATTAAACGACTTAGTAAAACAAGTGGTATGAAACGCTTGCGTTCACTTCGTCGGTTAATTCTAGGACTTGTTCGATTGAACCCCTTGTGACAATTTTATTAGTGAAGATTTACAGTTTGTTCGTAAATATTTAAGTTAAGCAAGTGGTTATGGGACATGAAGCTAAACTTCTATATTTACTAGCTTAGTGTAATTGACACTTCTCGTTGATCTTGATGATCGCTTTATGAATTAGACTAGCAATTGCGCGATGTCTCTTTCATTGCAAGGTTAGACTAGACACCACTTGTGTGATTCCATTCACACATACCTTTCTGCTTTTTGGTTAGTCTTGACCTCATTCTGTGTGATTCCACTCACACATGTGGGGTAGCTCCCCATGGTCTTCGGACCGTCATGTGATAGGCCTCTTTCCCTTTTTATGATTTCTGGATTTCTCGTGTTGATTTCTGGAATTTGTGTCATTGACTTGTTATAAGTACAAGTTTAGGGTATGATGCCCCCTTCGAATCTTTGAGAAGATTCTTGTGATATTGATTATCTCTTATTGATTGATCTTCTGTTGATCATTATTTACATACTTATAGCGGTATGTCGTTATGGATGTTTATGTTTATGCCATATCTTTTATGTTATATCATGTCATCTGATATTTATAGCTAGACTGATCCGTTTATTATTTTCTTAAATAATACTCGGATCAGACCGAGATGTTACAGGTGCTTCTGCTTGACTTCTTCCCAGGGATTCATCACTCTGACTTTTGGCTAACTGTTTAGATTAGCAGTTTTTGCTGTATACACTTGAGATATAGACTCATAGTTGTATTCTTTTGTATAGCACGTGTTGCTATTCTTTTGTATTATCGTGGATCTTATTGACCACTACTCTGATGTACACTTTCATGTGTTAGTTATATATTCATATCTTCTTCCGCCTTTGTGATATGGATATATGTGACTGATTTGTGATATGATTATTTCTATGTTTGTTTCCGAAGATTATTTATAGCCACCGTGTGATAAGCTATTACATGGATGGTCGCTCCTCAACAGCCTTATTCTCCGTGCTAGTTGACAGCACTTCTCCGGAGTGTTCTTGGCTAGCGTGGGTATAGAGGTGGGGCGTCACATATACAATATGTGTAAAGTCAAATTGTCAATTAAAACAAGGTAACATTTGCTTTTTAAAACACTGACTGATATTTTTCTTCAAAAATATATGAAAATATGATTTTTACACTACGTTAAACAGACGCAAACTAAAACATCAAAAATTTGTGTGAAAATATTGTTTTGAAAACACACGTTTTATTACGTCACTTATACCCTATAATTGACGCGTCTTCCAAACGCGAAATTTAACAGTTCAAAAATAGCTTAAAATATTACAGTTATTATTTAATTTTATTGGCATACAAAATTTTATAAAATATATCTCCAAATCAAATATTTAACCATATTGTTAAACCTAATCTATAAGAATATTATTTCAAATTTGAATAATTAAAATAAAATAAATTGTTAAAACTAGGGTTGTTACACAAGCTATTAAATAAAGATATACATAAGAAATATTTAATAGATAAAATAAGATCTAGAAAAATAAAGAAATAAATGTCAAGAGATAGACATAGGAAAATAATAAAGAGGCTAGGCAAATAAAAAGTAAGAATTAAGGAGAGAGAAAACTTATATATAATTTATTTTTAAACGCAAATGAAAATGAGAAGTGGGAAATAAATCTTTTTATTTGAATGGCGAAAAGAAATACACAGTTATAAATGAGGTGGATAAAATATTTCTCACGGTCAGGTATGTTAAGATTTCAAACTTGCCCAATTGATTGATAAAAGCAGGGAGTTTCTTACGTAAATGTTGGCAAGCATTAAATGTTGATTGAACCAAAGAACGGCAAGAAATTTGATTGAATGTTTCATAGATGCATGCTTTATTTCCAGACATACAAAACTTTTGATTTCAACATTTGTTACCAATAAACAGTTGCGTGATTTTAGGAATAACGGTAAACAAATAAATTGGCTTTGAACTGAACATGCAACAAGTATTAAATCTCTTTGGACATTTCAAAGCATGCGTTGATATCCCTTCCAGCTTCTTTATATGTGTGATTGAAGATTTAGGCAGATAAGGTTTCGTGATCAGAGGAATGGCAAAATATGAACCGTTCCAATTATATGAGAATTGATATATATATATATATATATATTTTTAGTTTGATTAATTAAATGACGGCAAGAATTTTTCAAAGCTTTTGGAAATGGAAACGTATATACACCTTTTATTTAAAACCAAAACTGTCAGTTACAACCAAAAGTAACGTTCGTCTTAAAAATCACTAACTGATGTTTTAATCCATAAAGGTGTTTATATATGATTTTAAAAGTACGTCAAACTGACGTAATACAAAACATCAAAAATATATATATAAAATAACGTTTTAAATTTTATACGTTTTATTACATTACTTACCATAAATTTTACGCGTCCTTTTAAACGCGATATTTAACAGTTTATAAATACACTAAATTCTTCAAAATTAATACTTAACTAAAATTCAAATTGGTTTACATTCTTCATATCTTATATATATATACGGTACTTATTCCCTAAATTTACGCGCCCTTTTTAACGCGTAATTACCCAGTTCATTTATATACAAAAAAATTAGAAATTCTGACCATGCCGAGACTCGAACTCGTGACCTGTCGTGAATAGCCCAGATGTCTTAACCACCTAAGCTATAAATGTTTTCTTAATTAAAACTTGATTTTTCCAGAGATCTTATTAGTTAATCCTAAAATTTATTTTTCACTTTAAATAAACCCCAAGTTTTTTTTTTTAAAATACAAGTGAAAAATACTTGTAAAAAAAAATTGGGCTATTACAGCAGTATTCATATAATTAAGCCAAAAGGATGTCAAAGGGGCAACTTGCATTGAACAAGAATATTACTATACTTACCAATCAACAAAAACATGTATGCCTATTTGTCTAAATGTAAATCCTTTCAAAGCTTTTCCAAATTCTAAAAAAAAATAGGAACAAAAATTCGCCTGGCCAACATAGAGAGTGGAGACTGAGTATACCGCGTGGCATCATATACTGCCAACCCTGTCATGAGAAAACTTAAATGGCTATATTGTTTAATTCCCAATTATTTCAAGCAAATATTAAAGTTATCACCATTTCAATGTTCGAATGACTAGGTTATTTATAATTATAAAAAATATGACATTAAATGGAGCATTGATATACAAAATTTCCTGACTTCATTCAATTTGATTATCCAAGCATGCCAAAATAAACAGCAGCTACACATATGAACCATTTTATATTCATTATTTATTTTATTGTTGAATGTGATGAAATAATATATTATTTTATTTTTGAAATGAATTATTCTGATTTCATTTCTTTTGTGAATGATTTAAATCCCTAAAATGGCAAATCACTCTGTTTGATTTTACAATAAAACAATGTATCATTGATATTGTGGATTAAACTCCTTAATAAATAAAGAACGTAACATAGATATAGAAGCTGTTGGCATAGTACTATTTAAATTAAATCGAACATGAGAATCTATACAAACAGTCTTAGCTATACAATCAATACTCCAAAGTTGTAGCATAGCCTACAATATTATATTATTGAGAAATGACTCATTGCTTAAGTTCTTCGTCAAATTCTAAATTGCCACTTTTCTCTATAATATTGAAGCCACTGTACCAACAGAAGTTAGCGGATTACTTTCAATTTCATTGGTTTCCCTCAACTTCTATTAAGTGGCGAGTTATTAGCTATAACGTGTTTGATCAATTGTACTCTAAGTCAAACACTAAACATTAGAATATCATCCATACTATTCGTGTCAGGGCATGACAACATATAGTTCCTTTATCATCAATTTTATTTTATCTAAATCAAACACTAAACATTAGGACATCATTAATTTTGAACCTTATAGGCAACAAGTACTGAATAGTACCATAAAATGAATTGTCAAAAGATACGCAATTGCAAATAGGAGTTCAAGAAATCGAAAACTATTAAAGTAGTACTTGCACAACGCATGCAATACATGCACAGTTATTATATATTAAAGTTTAAATATCATCATGAATGATGAGAGCAATAATACCATACATATAAGGATCATTAAAATTATTAGGAGCAGTACTTACATCTATGAGATGAGTTGGATTAGTCATATCTAAATTGGTTGAAGACCGTGGTCATTAACAACCAACACATACACGTGTATATATATCACCTGCACTGCTTGAAACTATCACACAAATGTAACATAGAATAAAAGCAGCAAATTGAATTTAATAGCCTATCCTACTAGGTAGTTGGCATAAGGGTGATGACATAATATTTTTTCTTTAAAATGACGGAGGCATGCTAAATATGAGGCAAAAAGATTGCAGCTGTCATCTTTGGTTTCTCATGCCACAAGGCTAAAGGTGGCATAAACGTAGCACAAATAACAAGTTCAAAAACCAACATCACAACACAAGGATATAAAATTCGAAGATTATAACTTTAAGACATAAATATGTTAGTGTTTACTCACCTAAAACTGAGTTACCCCTTCTACATTCCAACATTTCTACACGCACGCTACCCACCACAGCTCTGCAACTAACCTAATTTATGCTAAAAACATTAAATGATACAGTAAACCACATACTTGAATTTGAGAATTTATAATAATTTTATAATTTGTTCTTAACTTTTGAAGTTGTAAAAGTTTAGCAGGGATTATTTTGGAAAATGAGAATGGTGATCCCCCGCATATATTGTTGCATGTGCGTGTTTTAAGTGATAAGAATCACCCTGACTTAAAAAATGAGTATGAAAGTTGGGCCAAAATTAATTTAGAATTTTATACATGGTAGCAAGCTTAGCATTGCATTTGCAAATTAGTTTAGTATGAAAGTTATGAAACTCTGAAATTAATTAGGGCCTTCTGTTAAGATAAGATGGCTATGTATATACAAAATGAATATATATAAGTCTTGAACAATAAATATTTTTCATATTTACTCTAGACAGTGGGAACTATTAATGAAGATTGCATGGGCAGTTGATGAATCAGATGTAAGACATATTACTTAGCTTCAAAAAATACAAATGCTAATTTTTGTTTTTATTTTAAAACAAAAATAAAATAAAAAATGGAAAAAAGATCATGATTTAGGGAATATGATTGACTGTCATTTGGGAGAAAAATAATGTTTATTAAAATAAAGTGAATTAGTTTGATTTTAACATGAATTGTGTTTGTAACATTGTATTTTAAAGTGAAAGGAAGGAGAAAAGTTATTCAAAAAAATATAGTACTTCATTTGTAACTTTAGATGTCTTACAGATGGAGAAAATGATTGCCGAAACATTTATTTATCTCGAAAGATGTATGCCTAGAAGAAAAATATAATCTATGACCACAGACCTTTAACTGTCAACTCCTATGCATTGCCATTCACCCCTATAATATTACAATAAAATATAGGTTTCTATGGTAGATGTAGATGATTAGAATAATTTTGCAAAGGGATTATACTAATAGCTCTCATTCATCAATGCTAATAATCAAACCTTGTAAGTTTTTATGTACAAAAATCAATGGTCCTTAACATAATGAAAATGCCATAATATACAAAGTTGAAGATGTTTACCTCTGCTTGATGTTGCTCATTTTTACCCATGGTTGCAACAAGTTCAAGCTTCTTTTATTAAGTAATCAACCTGAAAAAATATGATAATATGTAAAGAGTTAGAACATCGTACTAATTATAAGACTGTTTTGATATGAAACGATTATGTACAATAACTTACAACTACCATTAATTTATAATCTCACAACACAGTTCAATTTTCTTTTTTCTTTTTTGTCTAGACTTTAGTTTCACTTCATCAGTGCATTGTCCACTTGCACACTTCTGAAACATAAATTTTGTTTACTTTACCAACATTTCAGACGCATTCAAATCAAACTGTCCAAATATAAAGAGTTCCTATGTCTATTGTACTGTAAAAGGCCCCCATAAGTCCAATCCCATACATAGACAAAAATAGCCTCGGTATCAAGGCTAAAAGTCAAACCAGAAATTTCATCAAAGAAATCCAACTCCTGACACCTTCAATATCCACTGCCACATCATATACATGCACAAAATCTGCAGGTTCGGCCATTGCCAATAACAGACCATCTGATGAAAATCAAACTGACCGAATCGCCCCACGGTTTCCACTTACTACAACTAATGATTGGGAGAAGTTATGTATATCCCATACCCAGCATGTTTTGTCTTGATTGCCAGTTACAATTGTGATTCCATCTGGGTTCCACGCAGATGCAAAGGAGAAGTCTCTAGCAATCATGGTATTAACATTCTTGTGCTAATATGCCTTCATCATCAATCCAGTCATGACAACTCCACATTGTGCTCCTTCTATGATCAACTCTTGCACCAACTATGACAATAAATGGCCAGAATTCAATACATTTTGATTTGTACAACTTTTTTGCTTGTACATTGAGATCGATGGATTTTTACACTTCTATGTAGAATTTACGATTTACTATTGTACGTGTAAATTTGCGGATGTTAAAAATCTAGCAAAATATATTCTAAGTTGTGTACTAAAACACAGTAGCTTTATAGATGGATAAAACATTTCACTTTATTTTGATGCAATTCAAACCACCTCTTTGTAATAAGTTATTAATAAACTAAGTTACTAAGAACCTTCATCAACTAAAAACTCTTTCATAAAAAACATCTTTGTCCCGCATATTTTAGATATACGAAAAAGAAAACAGAATTTACACATAGATGGACATAAATACGTACATAGATGGATATGTATGTGCGTGTCATCCAAACTGGTGCAATTTAAGTGGCAAAACACACTTGCTCTGTGATTTACTCAAGCTGGTGCAATTTAGTAATTTTATAACAATTTTTATATTTGCATTAAGAACCCAACGTTATTGCTACATTTCAATGCATATTTGAAGTACAATTAAACAATCAATATTCTATAATATAATTTAATAATGTAGTCAACAAAACATTGGAATCAAGGATAAGATATAGCGATATATGAATATCAGATCTCAACTGCAAAAATATGTTATTCATGTACAAAACAAGATTGGTTTTTGCAGTCAAAGTTAAGTGAGAACCATAGACATATTAAATAAGGCATGCTCAACAGCATCAAGATGTTTTGGTTTCGACGACAACTGTTTTTAATATGAGTTTCTCACCCTCTCTTAAAAAAACATGTTTCTTTTATCACTTCCTATTTTTTCATTTAATAAAGTAAAGAAAAAAAACGTGCTCCATTGTTCCCATAAATACCAAAGCAAACATATTGTACAATCCATTTTCATAAACACCACCATATTCTCATTCTCAGAGCACTTCTGTTTGCATATACTACTTCAAATTCTATAAAATTACTCATTAAATCACTGATCATGTCCAAAACCAAGAAATCCATCTTCTCTGCTGCATGCGATAGGCTGAATCAATACATAAAAGAGAAGAAAACCTTTCCTGAATTTGGAGGACTCCTTAGCCGAGAAGTTACACTAATTAGTTTGAAAAGCTATATAATAAATTAATTATATTAAAACATCTTTAAGCCTAGATTCAGGATATTTGAAAATAACATACAAATAAGATTAATCAACTGTATAACCAATTGTAGGCAGACCGTGTTCATCTTAGTGAAATAAATTAATATTAATCAAGTTAATCAACCCAGAAAAATGAAATTAAAATTAGCAGATTAAAAAATAATGAAAGAGATCAAACCTATGAGTGATAGAACGAGCGCGTAAAAGCGGTGAGTACGAGCGATCTAGCTAGGAGCGATAGGGTGGCTTGCGATCGACGACGACGACGATTTAGGGCTTTTTGGACCTGTGACTAAATTATTACAAGGAGGGAAAACAATTTTTTTTTGCTAGTTTAGATTTGTTGCGGCGTTTAGGTCTTGAGAAAAAGGAAAGGAGCGATGTATTTTTTTCTTCAGCTTTGGACGGCTGAAGAAATGAATGGAGGGAGATTGAAAGCCCCACATTTGATAGAAATATAAAAAAATTTATAACTGTTGAAAACAGTTGTTATAAATAAATATTACAACTGCTATACAAATATGGTTGTTATAAGTGCCATTATTACAACTGCTGAAATAAAACAGTTGTTATAAAATACCTATTACAACAGCTGAAATAAAATAGTTGTTAAAAAATACCTATAACAACTGTCAACTTTTGTTAGTTGTAAATGAAAGGTTGTAATATGGTTATTTTGTTGTAGAGATATCGGTTTCACTAAGATATTAGAGCGGTGGTGCATTTTGATGCATATTATTAGTTGCTTTAGAATTAAGGGAGTTAAGTACATAATAAAAACAAATTTGAATGAAGTTGGCTTGCATCTTTCTTCTTTTATTTGATAGTTAAACTTTGATTGTTCTAATAAATTGAAAAATCATAGTATTTATTTCTCACTCAGTTATTTTATCTTGGATTAGAAATGTTAAAAATGCACATATTCTACTAGAAATATAATAAAAAAATTAAATTATATACTTCTTATATTAATGTTAATCGAATAGTTTTATGAACATTATTATCATTCTGTATTTATGTAATTGAATTTTCTAATTTACATTTAATGACTACTTCTACCATTTTTTTGGCATATGATTAGACACTTTTATCTTATCATTAAAAAATCTAAATGTTTTATCTTTGGATTTGTGCTCAACTGTCCGTAAACTGTTTAATTAAAGAATTAAAATAATTTATATAAGTGATTATTAATAATGAATTTTTAATTGATATTTCTGGATTTATAGAAAAGGAATTGAAATAGATATTTAAAATAGATTTGAAAAATAAATGAGATTTATAAATGAAATTTTATAATGAGATTATTTTTATGAACAAGTGAAAACCAAATGGGTTTATAAACTTATAAACGATATTTATAAAGAAGCGGAAAAGATTATTAGTTGATAAATGTAAATTATAAATTCATAGTGTGAATTTATATCGAGATATGCAAATCGGTTTTTGTGAAAAAAATAGTGTATTCCATTTTTGAAATATGAGAATGGTTATGAAATTGAAATGAAATCGGTGTGAAATGAATCAAGAGGGATTTATAAAGTGAAATTGGTAATATAGGATTTTATGTTGATTTTTGTCGAGAAATTATGTTTGATTTAAAATTGGATTTTTATTTATTAAACTACATAGTTAAAGCTATTTTAGTATTGAAATGTTTTAGAAAGTTGATTATTCAATTATTTAACATCTATTGAAATGAATTCCAATTCCTATAACAAGATTTGTAAATCGATTAGTTTATTTAAGAATGAATTGGAAATGAGTCATCGATGATTATTTGAAGTGTTTTGACATTTTAAATAATTACTTAAACGTGCTTTAAAAATAAATTATTATTCTTTAAAAATACTTATCGTGTATATAGAGTTTTGAAATGGTTGAAGTTTATTTATATATCCTCATGAGATTTGTAAATGTGGTCTACTTAACAGATATGATTTTGATAAGAGGAATCTTATAAAGGATTTTGGGAGAAAATGGAATGCCAAAATGTTGAAATATGGAAACTTCGTAAATGAATCTGAATTCATAAAAGAAGTTAAAAATTGTTAGTTGGGATTATAAATAAGTATAACTGGTTTTTACAACTTGTAAAAAGGAATTTATTAATAATTTCGGAGATTTATGAGATAAGTTATGAAATATTACCTAATTCGATATTAAATGACTTTGGAAAATATCTTTATAAACATTTTCCTAAGTATTAAAAATGGGCTATGGAAATATTTTAAATAGGAAATGAATGGTATAGAAATATTTTTCTAAGGGTTATGAATTGAATTCGAAAATATTTCTAAGTGTCGATATGGTTTAAAAATATCCTATTATGGATGAGTGATTGAAATTATTTTCAAATGTTAGTATGTTGAGAGAGTTGTATATATATCTTTATGAAGATATTTTGAAACGAATGTTTTGAAAGATTTATTAAATTGGGCAGAGTGACTTCTTATGGGTGTAATTTGATAGTAAAATAACCAACTATCAAATCTAGAAAATTTCGTTAATCATTTCGAAGAGACCGATGTTGGGTTTAATTATCCAAAAACCACTTCGATCTGATTTGTGTATTATGAATTCTATTTCGTAAAGATAGAGTTCTTGGAGATTCGGTTTGTCCAGACCCACGACAACTTGTATGGATGAATGCAATCATTGCATTGTGGCTTGGAAGGTAGTTTTAGCATTCCAAGTATGAATTCTATTCTTAAGGTAATACGTACTCTCAAATCTCGTCAACTGTGAATGACTAAAACAGAGGAGATGCAGCAAGGCTATGTGGGTGCTCCAATTAGGGTATGATCATCCCTCATCTGGAGTGGACATTTATCATCATCACTATCTATCATTTGTTGTGTCTCGATGGGCTTATTAGTGGTGATCATATTCGGTACTATCCAGTAAGACATAGGCCAGTCTTGTGTTGATGGGGATCGATAGGTTCGATCTCAGTACATTTTTCTAGAAGTGTACTATGGCGAGCGGTTCCCTAGTAGCCCTGTCATTATTTGGAATCTAGTATCTACAATGAGCCCGTACGGTTTTAGATGTGCCCAACTATGCTGAAACGTGAGATGCAAGCATTTCATCTATTTTATAGTTTATTTTCTATAGAAACTATTTGTAAAGGCCCGCAAATCCGTACCCCTTTAAACTAACAAAATTCCACTACAGTTCTGTCCAAAGTGGCACAAATGTACGAGTCTTCGGGTAAAAGAAGAAAGAGGTAGAAGAAGAAGAAAAGAAACAACATCAGAATCTCACATCGCAGCGGAATAAAATATAATATATAGAATACAGTTTTAAATACAAGAAATCTGTACTGTTATACATATATATACATACCATCATCAGAGTACAACAACCATCCATACAGAGACAACTTAATACATATCCATACACAGCGGAAATAATAGTCAAATACGGGAGTACGCTCTGTCATCCAGCTCTTCTCCTGAGTTCTTAGCTTTTAACCTGATCCTGTTTAACTCGGTCTAACCCAAGCATCACATAAAACAACACCCGAGTCAGTCTGGAAAACCAGCGTGAGAGATCACACTCAATTAGATTATTATATTTTAAAAATCCTTTGAAAAACAAAAGCATCTCGTAAGACCACGCCACAAATACACATGTCGGGTTTTTACCTTACGATAGCCAAAACATTTTTATTAAATTCGTTTGATATTATAATAGCGTCTATAGAAAGTAAAATAGAATCTAGCTGAAATGCATGCATCTCACGTTTCATCAATAGTTGGGCACAATCAAAACCGTACAGGCGCCTATTGGAGATTGGATTCCATACAATGGCAGGGCTACCTGGGTACCGCCCGTCACAGTACCTGGTCTAGATCAGAGTACTGAGGAGCCACCCTAACTCCCCTGCAACACAAGTCCAGAACCCTCCCTTACTGGACAGTCCCAAGCAAGATCACCCCGTGATTGGCGCGACCAACCACCCACTAAGCCGAAATAAAAAGGCACATCTAGACATAGGAAACCTTACTCTCCAATGGGGGCTACCCACGAAGCCTTGCTGCACCTCCCCTGTTTTAGCCATTTTCGGTTGATGGGGCTTGAGGCTAAGTGTTACCTTTTCAAGAACAAGTCCCACTTAGAATGCTCATCGTCCACCTGACGATGTTCTGAAAGCATTCAATCCATACAAGTTGCCCTGGGTCTGGACAAACCGAATCACCGTCTTCAACTCTTCACGGTACTCATTCATAATCGTTCAACCCGGATCGAAGTGGTTTTCAGATAATTAAATCCGATCCTGGACTCTTGGAAACGATCAGCGCATTGTCCAATATTGATAGTCGGTTATTTAACTATCAAATAATCATTCACAAGCAACAATCAAATAATTTCCTCAAATTATTTGTTTCAAATATTATTCAGATATTATTTCCATTTTAACCCATTTGAAACAAATTTTCAAAATCCTTTTATTTCCACCAAATCATTTAACTGATTTCTTATGCTCACTCACATTTTGATTTACCCTTTGAAAATATTCTTTATTTTTCCATTCCTTCCTCAAAAATCAATTTACACTTTCCTTATATTTTCTCAAACTCACTTTCTCCACTTAAAAAGATTTCTCCTAAACCTTATCTCATTTATAAAATTTGCTTACCATCACAAGAGGGTTTTAATTGGATTTTAAAAACATTTAAAAACATCTATATTTATAAAATAAGAAGTACGGTTTTATACAAATTATGGTTTGAAAGTAATATTAAAGTTCATATCCAGTTAATGATAAAATTCAAAACTGGTGTTAGAAAATTAGAGTTTATTAATAAATATTTGCCAAGCCTTCAAAGTAACTAATTCAAAAAAAATTACATTCAAATAATAGTTTATAATTTTTTTTTATATAGTATAGTAATTTAAAAATATTCCCTTTTAAAATAAATTTATAATTTTGGAAAACCCAATATCCATCTATAAATGCCTCTTGTCCCAATTCACACTTCTTACTTTCGGAAATATTCTACTATTTCCGTTTCAAACAAATTTATAACTCAATATAAGATTTCTCCTTGACTTATCTTTTCCCATATTTACTGGTTCCTTCCTTTCCATTTATAAACCTCGTTTATAAATTTGATAAACTCCCAAGAGTTTCCATTTATTTATAAATAATTTTGTTCAAAAATTTCATCTTTTATAATTTTATACCTCAATAGAATTTCATATCATTCCTTAGTAATTCATTCCTTAGTAAAATTCCTTTTATTCCATAATAGAATTCCCTTTTTACCCCTTAATAAATTTTCATCTTATTCCCTTAATTAGTGTTTCACTTTTATTCCTTAGAGTTATTAATATATAAGCTAAATTGTCCAAAACTTAACTTTAACCAATTTTGAGTATAACCAATGTAATAAATATTCTTTTTTTATTTTACTTTATCTCAATAGAAGTAAATCCAAATCCAAAATAATATTCTTTTAATTTAAGTTTCATTTAACTTCCTTTAATTAAATTATTTATGGTATTTAAAAATTATTAAATTCCAATTTCCACGCCATTTAACACTTAATAATTCAATTCGCATCCAATTCCGTATTATTTCATCTAACCTGTCATATGAACATATATATATAGTACATAAATATCTTTGAGGAATCCTGTTGGATCACTCCAACCTGTTTTCCCTGCATCCACAGATATTAGCAAAAAGTAAAATATCAATTCCACTTCAAAGTGGAATATTGCAGTATATGGGTCTATAATACATCCAGTAAATAAATTATTATAAATCAACCAAACACATCCAATGATTTAAATTTAAATTTAATTTTTTTTTAACTATGGCATCCAAATGAGTGAGGAAATCTCATCTTTGCTTTTAAGTTGCAATCCTTTCCAATCTCGACTTGTTTTCCATACTTTTGACCTTGAATAACAATTGTATGAATTTTATTAATATGTAGACAAATTGAATAATTATTTGTCGTTTAATAAATTTATTCTTTAAGTATACTAATTTAGTTTTTAACTAATGATTTATTTTAACAATTAATTATATTTAAACTAATTCTTCCTTTTTTTTTAAAAAATCTTTTAGTAACTAAAATAATTAAATAAGTTAACTAAACAAATTATCCACCAATTTCATATCCTTTTAAAATGAACTAATAATATTTAAAATGTAGAGATGTATATTTATTTTATTTTTATTATTATATTTTTCTCTTTGAAACTACTTATCCCAAATTGATGTATATTGATTTTATTTTGAAACTACATATACATACTCATGAAAATAAGTAAATAGATTTCAAAAATCATATTTTTATATAGACTTCAAATAGTTTAAAATTCATATTTACTCCTAAAAATCCTATATTTATATGCACATATTTTTAAATTAAATTAGGATAAATTTTAAGATCTAAAACTATTTAACAGTAAAAATATTCTTTTTTTTCCAGAATCAAAACTATAACTTACTTTAAATTTTAAATCTAAACCTCAAATTTTAAACTTAAATTAACTAACTAAATGTATACAAATATATAATTATACCTCACTGAACCACGCGCAAAACCGTCGTCAGCTTCGCCTCCGAGATGTCGTTCGAAACCACTTCGTCGCGTGCTTCCTGAGTCGCGCACGTCTCCACCAAGCCCCACGCGAAGCCGCCCCACCCAAGCAACGACACGAACGCAAACTGCAGCCGTTACATCCTCGTCGCCGCCCTCCTCAACTCACGCCGCCGCCACGAAAATGCGATCAGCAGCCACGACCAACACTGCCCTAACCACGCCTATGTCGCCGCCGAATATCCACGAAATCACGACACGGCCTAAAGCACGAACGCGAATTGATTCGTGTGCTTCCCACCCCATTCGATTTCGCTCGACATTTTTTTATATGTGCCGATGAATTCGGCCAAAGGAAGAAAAGGGGGAAAATGAAGAGGGTTTCGAAAATAAAAATATGAGGGGTTTGGTTTCGCGGTTAAAAGAAAGGAAAGGCAACCATTAATTTAATTTTAGTTTTCTGATCGAAGAGAGAAAGAAGAAGCATCATGATTTTAAAAAAAAGGGATGCGTATAGGAGAAGATGAACAATAGTGTTCTGATGGGACGAAAGTACGTTGAGGAAGCTTGATTAATTTATTTTAAACTTTAAATTTAAAAACTTCTCGAATTACGCAATTCAAAATTCTGACCTCCTATCTATACGTGCCGCTCAGCATCTATAATGTTATACACCTATTCTTAATGCAATGGAAAAGGTTTGGAGTCCTAATTCGATCGTATGGAGAAGATAGCATTTTGGATCGACTATTAATATTAATTCAATTAATTATTTTCTAGGCGTTTACATTTCGTACGACTATACGATAGCTCCGAAAACTACGAAATTTGAAATCCAATAATAATTCAATATTACGGATCCAACGGAGCTGGTTTCGTCAAATTCCGAGACTGTGCCTCGGATGGCTATTTTTAAATATTAATTTAAATGATATATTTTAAAATCGAACAAACCGCTCCTAAATTCAAATTTTAAATCATCTATTATTTTCAGTATTATTAATATAAATTCTATAATCCTTTAAAATATTTTAAACAAGCTTACTACCCTAGATTTAATATTTTACCCAATGTTCAATTACAATTTAATAATTAATTAATTCAACAGGTCGTTATATTTAAATTCAGAATCCTTTCTATCATATAAAACCAAACTGTTCATATAAAAAATCAAATTAAAGTTTTGATTAAATATTTAAATCCAATTTAAATATTGCAAATTAATCGTCAAAAAATCCGGGTCGTTACATTCCTCCTCGCCTAAAAGAATTTCGTCCCCGAAATTACTAGTTTGGAAGAATGGTCCAATACCCGTTACTATTTCTCCACAACCAACAATTCAACAACCTACAACTATCTTTTTAATAAAAGACGCATTACCCTTCTTATTAACTTTCCAAACTTTTCCCTAGTTTCAAACTATACTATTTGTTTAACCATTCAAGTTTCAATTTAAAACCAAATTTTGAATTATCAAAATTTTCTCAAAATTTTCTAACTCCCTAAATTCCCGAAAATTTTTGGCAGCGTCTCCTTTGTGCGGCTAGCTCAGTACAACTACAAAATGACCCTACGGGTTCCCAAAACCTAAAAGAAAACAAAAAAGCCAAGTGGCTCGATCAAAATCCCAATCAATTTTCATATAGAAATTTAAACACATACCTTTTTGTCGAGCATTTCAAATTTATTTTCTGAAATCAAAATCAATTCTCTTTCCCTTTATACTACCTGCATATCTTACACAACAATATGTCCAATCACAATATTCAAAAAAATTTTGTCGACTTTCTTACAAATGTCAATATCTATTCATTCAAATATTATTTTAGATTATATTTGAAATATCAACTCCCAATTGAGAATGTATCATTTCTTACTTAAGTTTGTATAAGCATTTTATGTGTTTCTTATATTTATTTTCATCTTACCACTTTAGTTTATATCTATTTCTATTCAAATTGATTCTTCCAATTCCATATGAATTCAATTTATATTTAACTCTGAATATTTAAATTCTATTTTTCATTTATAACAAATTCATGTCATCATTTTAAATTAGTTTCATTCACTAATTTATTTCAGTTTCCAATTTGAAAACGTTTTTCGTTAACAAAATCTTCAAAAAGTTCAAAAATATTCTAACACCCAAGATTTCCGAATTTTTTTGGCAGAGTCCCCTTTGTACCGAGGAGCTTTTGCAATTTGACAATAGATATAAATATATATACATCGACCCACACGGTCAAAAAATCCAAAAACTGTTCATATTTCCTAGTTTGTATTGCGTAGGCGTGCCTTATTTAGCATTTAAGCAAGTGGCGAATTTATTTAAGCATTTGCGTAGCCAAACTCTCGCTAAACTGTCTTCCGGTACCTGTACTTACTCAATTTAAGCACATAAATAACATATTTATGAAATTTATAACATTTCATTCATTTAAATAGCTACAACAATCAATAACATAAGCAATGCATTATAAATACTTCCATAAACCAATTTATTTAGTTTCCAAACTACTTCCGTTTGTTTTCAACCAATTCACATACTATTTGCATTCAACTTAAGTGATTAACAACTCATTTGCTTATCTTCAGTTCATAATTATGTCCAAACAATTCATTTCAAAGTTAATTGATTTCAAAATCAATCCATGCTACTTCTATCAGTTAATAATCACAAGTTTATTTTTTATAAACAATATACATAACCAGTTTCCATAAGCAATTAATAAAGTCTCTATATTAACCCAATCGCTTTACTCGATTTCTATATTATCCTATCCAATTCGGAATGATTTTTAACATCATCTTCTTACAGTCTATTCATTTTTAATCTAACCTACACATATTCAATGCATTTGATTCACAAGTCAAATTTTTATTTACTTTATTATTCCACAGAATTTTTATTTAATTCCGTTTACGTCGAACGATTAATCTAAGCAATTCAACGATATTCATTCAAACAAACAATTCCTTTAGTTTCATAACCATTTTAAAATTGATTTCAACTCAATTATTTCTAATTTCATTCCATTTTATTTATATACTATATATTTGCATTTTTTTTCATCATTGGTTCCAGACAAACCATTTTATTAAGCTCAATATTCCATGCTTATAAATTAATAATCATTACCCAAATTAAATCCACCCAATTTTAATTTAATGGGCTTTCATCCTTACTCGAAGCCAAGCTTCTATTATTATTAACTTAAGTCAATTTACTTATTCCAACTTCATACTCCAGTTCATTTCCATTTTAATTTGATTCTCATCTAATCAAATTCCATTAAATTCAATTAGCCATTCTCATAATCCATTTTAATTTCAAATTCCATACCCAGTTCATCTGAATTTGTTTTATTAATAACAAGGTCATGTTTAACTTATTTATACCCGAACTGGATTTTATTTGCAAATGCAAACCATTTTTATTTCAATCCAATTCCACAACATTTCCACTTATATTTAATTCACCACCAATCCCAGTTGAATTTTATTTGTAACTCGAATTCATTCCCAACTCCATTATTATCTCATAATCCAACTTCTATTTAACCAATTTAAATCTCATTAACATATTCAATTAACCAATTTATTCCAAATTAGTTCATTTCCACTTCCAATTCCATATTGGGTTTTTATTTTTAAAATAATTTTATTATTTTACCTGAGTTCAATTTCATTTTATAATTCAAATTTGGATTTTTATTCCATTCTCCAAATATAAAACAATTTTATTTTGGCTTGCTATTTAACTTCTTCATATTTTTCTCATATAAGTCACACATTTATTTATATTCACATTTCCATCCATTGATAATCAATCTCATTCATCTTCTACTTTTAGTTCGGAATTATATATTTTTTACTTAGTCAAGTATATATTTTTATTTCAATGCTCTAACCTTTATGGGCTATATTAAATTCATTCACCCCAATACAACTTCTTATTCATCTTACTTTCACTTGTTAAAGTAAGATTTTAATTCCACTCAATATTATCTATAACTCAACTGAATTTCATTTCAATTTAATTTGTTCGATTTAATTTCAGTTAAATCTAGCATCATACTATACTCTTTAATCCACCAATTCACTTGGATTTAATTAAATAAGAACATAATTTCATTTAATATCATCCATATCTCCATTCATTTCAATTTGATTCCAACTTAATTCAAATACAACTGAATATTATTCTAGATTGATTCAACTTACCTCCATTTACTTAGCTTAAATTAATTTCAACCCAATTTGATTTTGTCTTCCAATTCACATTTAGTTTCTATTTTACCATTTCAATTACATTCAAAATTTATTAATTTATTTCTATTAAATTTTCTCAATCTGATTCATCTATATTCTAAATTTTATTTACTTCACCAATATACTTATATTATTATTTCCCATCATTAGTTAAATTTCAAAAGTTAAATTTTCAACTTAATCCAAGTTAAATCCTTATTTTTAACTTCATTTTAATTTTAACTCAAAAATTCAATCTCATATTTTCCATGGTTATATAAGCCATTTTCAATCTTTATAATATTACTAGTCTATCATACTATCATCCAAACACTTTAATTATATATAATAATTTGCAGAAAATTATTTCTTTTTATATCGAAATATATTTTGGGTAAAATTATTTCATTTACCCGCTTTCGAAAACAATATTGTGTCGAATTGTTCTATTCAAGTGTTTAGAAACCCCTTCGGCCCAGTTGTGCAGACTGCGTTGACGAAGGTTCATATGCCACTCAATAAATCAATCAACACAATATAAAATCATTTTATATTCACTAACAAATACGCTCTCATATCTATTAATACCACTCAAGCTCATTCCAGAGTACTAATGACTCTATCTCTAATGAGCAATTCCCACCAGAGCCAAGGTTCTCGTTTAACCTTTCAGCTCTGATACCAAGTGTAAAGGCCCGCAAATCTATACCCCTTTGAACTAACAAAATTCCACCACAGTTCTGTCCAAAGTGGCACAAATGCACGAGTCTTCGGGTAAAAGAAGAAAGAGGTAGAAGAAGAAGAAAAGAAACAACATCAGAATCTCACATCGCAGCGGAATAAAATATAATATATAGAATACAGATTTAAATACAAGAAATCTGTACTGTTATACATATATATACATACCATCATCAGAGTACAACAACCATCCATACAGAGATAACCTAATACATATCCATACACAGCGGAAATAATAGTCAAATACGGGAGTACGCTCTGTCATCCACCTCGTCTCCTGAGCTCTTAGCTTTTAACCTGATCATGTTTAACTCGGTCTGACCCAAGCATCATATAAACAACACCCGAGTCAGTCTGGAAAACAAGCGTGAGAGAACAAGCTAAATTGGATTATTATATTTTCAAAAATCCTTTGAAAAACAAAAGCATCTCATAAGACCACGCCACAAATAAACATGTCGGGTTTTTAACCTACGATAGCAAAAACATTTTTATTAAATTCGTCTGATATTATAATAGTGTCTATAGAAAGTAAAATAGAATCTAGTTGAAATACTTGCATCTCACGTTTCAGCAATAGTTGGGCACAATCAAACCGTACAGGCGCTTATTGGAGATTGGATTCCATACAATGGCAGGGCTACCGGGGGTACCGCCCGTCACAGTACCTGGTCTAGATCAGAGTACCGAGGAGCCACCCTAACTCCCCTGCAACACAAGACCGGAACCATCCCTTACTGGACAGTCCCAAGAAAGATCACCCCGTGATTGGCGCGACCAACCACACACTAAGCTGAAATAAAAAGGGACATCTAGACAGGGGAAACCTTACTCTCTAGTGGGGGCTACCCACGAAGCCTTCTTCACCTCCCCTGTTTTAGCCATTCCCGATTGATGAGGCTTGAGGCTAAGCGTTACCTTTTCAAGAACGAGTCCCACTTAGGATGCTCATAGTCTTCCTGACGATGTTCTGAAAGCATTTAATCCATATAAGTTGCCCTAGGTCTGGACAAATCGAATCACCGTCTTCAACTCTTCACGATCTTCATTCGTAATCGTTCAAACCGGACCGAAGTGGTTTTCGGATAATTAAATATGATCCCGGACTCTTCGAAACGATCAGCGCATTGTCCAATATTGATAGTCGGTTATTTAACTATCAAATAATTTCCTCAAATTATTTATTTCAAATATTATTCAGATATTATTTCCATTTTAACCCATTTGAAACAAATTTTCAAAGTCCTTTTATTTCCATGAAATCATTTAACTGGTTTCTTATACTCACTCACATTTTGATTTACCCTTTGAAAATATTCTTTATTTTTCCATTCCTTCCTCAAAAATCAATATACACTTTCCTTATAATTTCTCAAACTCACTTTCTCCACTTAAAAAGATTTCTCTTAAATCTTATCTCATTTAATTAAATTTGCTTACCATCACAGGAGGGTTTTAATTGGATTTTAAAAACATTTAAAAACATCTATATTTATAAAATAAGAAGTATGGTTTTATATAAATTATGGTTTGAAAGTAATATTAAAGTTCATTTCCAGTTAATGATAAAATTCAAAACTGGTGTTAGAAAATTAGAGTTTATTTATAAATATTTGCCAAGCCTTCAAAGTAACTAATTCAAAAAAAATTACATTCTTATAATAGTTTATAATTTTTTTTATATAGTATAGTAATTTAAAAATATTCCCTTTTAGTATAAATTTATAATTTTGGAAAACCCAATATCCGTCTTTAAATGCCTCTTGTCCCAATTCACACTTCTTACTTTCGGAAATATTCTACTATTTCCGTTTGAAACAAATTTATAACTCAATATAAGATTTCTCCTTGACTTATCTCTTCCCTTATTTACTGGTTCCTTCCTTTCCATTTATAAACCCGTTTATAAATTTGATAAACTCCCCTGAGTTTCCATTTATTTATAAAGTAATTTTATTCAAAAATTTCATCTTTTACAATTTTATACCTCAATAGAATTTCATATCATTCCTTAGTAATTCATTCCTTAGTAAAATTCCTTTTTATTCCATAATAGAATTCCCTTTTTATCTCTTAATAAATTTTCATCTTATTCCCTTAATTAGAATTTCACTTTTATTCCTTCGAGTTATTTATATATAAGTTAAATTGTCCAAAACTTAACTTTAACCAATTTTAAGTATAACCAATGTAATAAATATTATTTTTTTATTCTACTTTATTCTCAATAGAAGTAAATCCAAATCCTAAATAAATATTCTTTTAATTTAAGTTTCATTTTACTTCCTTTAGTTAAATTATTTATGGTATTTAAAAATTATCAAATTCTAATTTCCATGCTATTTAACCCTTAATAATTCAATTCGCATGCAATTCCATATTATTTCATCCAACCTGTCATATGAACATATATACATAGTAAATAAATATCTTTAAGGAATCCTGTTGGATCCCTCCAACCTGTTTTCCACGCATCCACAGATATTAGCAAAAAGTAAAATATCAATTCCACTTCAAAGTGGAATATTGCAGTATATGGGTCTATAATATCATCCAATGAACAAATTATTATAAATCAACCAAACACATCCAATGATTTAAATTTAACATTTTTTTAACTATGGCATCCAAATGAGTGAGGAAATCTCACCTTTTCTCTTAAGTTGCAATCCTTTCCAATCTCGACTTGTTTTCCATACTTTTGACCTTGAATAACAATTGTATGAATTTTATTAATATGTAGACAAATTGAATAATTATTTGTCTTTTAATAAATTTGTTCTTCAACTATAAGAATTTAGTTTTTAACTAATGATTTATTTTAACAATTAACTATATTTAAACTAATTCTTCTTTCTTTTTTTAAAATATTTTAGTAACTGTAACGACCCAGAATTTTTATTAATTTTAAATATTAATTGGTGAAATTCAAATTGAACGTTTATTGCCAAAACTCGCACAGATGACCGAATTAGCTCCCGAAACACATTCCATTGTGTTCGGAACGCGGGGTAAACCTTAGAAACGCCAACCGGCACGCTTCGTTTGGAGTTCGAAAAATCCGGGATGAATAGTGTCGCATGAATTTTCTATATAAGCCCCTCCATTTCACAAATTGCAACCAAATTAAAACCCTAGTTACAGCCGCCGTTGTTATCATCAACGGCCAGAATTGTCAATCCTTTTCTCCTCCAAATCTTCAAATCCATCGCTTGATTCAAGAAACTTCCAACATGAAAGTTGAAGAGCACGTTGTGATCTACAGATCCAACGGCTGTGATCTAAAACAAATTAACGAATCAACGACAAATCGCCCATGAAGGCTGCGACTTCGTGCACGAATTACGAGGCATAAACAGGGCCGAGCTTCACTCCATGGCAGCCGAGTGTATAGTAGGGGATGGGCTTCCAAATGGCAGTCTCTGATCGAAGTATAGTGGAGCGTGGTGGTGGCGATTTCTAACCCTAGTCACGACTAAGATGGGTTCTTTCACGTGGTCACTACTGGAGGAAGAAGAACGCGTTCTACGGCCGTGATATGCTATGTTGGAACGTGCGGCCCTGATGTTTGGGTATAAAATATTAAAAGAAATATGTAAATTGCATTTTATAAATCGTGTAATGTTTAAATATTCGTAACTTTTTCATACGAGGTCCGTTTTCGAAGAAACTTTTTGCGTTGGAATCGTTTCGACGAGCTCTACGCGATGCAACTGGATTGGAGTCGATTGAAGTTAGTGAAAATTTCGGGTCAAATTAAATAGCGTTTAATTTTATTCGAAATAAAAGCTGAAACGGAAATAAAACCAAGGTGAGAACTTCTCACTCAATCGAATCGGTTTCGATTTTTATTTTAAATAGTTAGAATTGAAATACTTGAATGCATGTTTAAATGATGATTGTTATCTATTGATTGTTAAAATAGACATTATGCGCCGTTAGTAAGCGGTGTTATTTATTAAAAACATATACCGCGAATATTTCATAAACAGTGAAATTGGTATTATATATTATAGAAATATATATATATTGGCATATGTATATATTGCAGTTGTTGATTTCCCGCATTTTATAGCGGATGAGACCCTATTGCGCCGTCTATTAAGCGGATAATATTATAAATCCCATATACCGCGATAATTCCGTACTGGAGCGGAATTGGTATTGTGCTAACATCTTTGGATGCAGGGAAACAGGTTGGAGGGATCCAACTGGATTCCTCAACTGTATTAATTTATTTACAGATGGTTTCCGAAAGGAAATGGTTTGTTTAGTATTGGGATTTATATATCTATTTAAACTTTGAATCCCTATACTAGTGATTTTGGGTCGTTGTAATGATGTTTTACGTAACATTCATTTTGGCCCAAACAAATGTGTCTAAGAGAATGATTTCTTAAAGAATGAAATATATACTAAATTTTCGATTTAAGTATATTGAATATTTTCTAAGTGTTGAAATTGAATGGATTTGTGAATTACTTATGAATAAATAAGTATGGGAATGTTTTTCCAATGTGAAATGAAATGTTTTGAAAATTTATCTTTTTTGAAGGTAAATTGAAAATGAATAATTGAAATCGTATATTCATAAATATTTTGGAATGTAAATTCACTATGGAATTTATAAATGAAAAGGGGAATTTGTTTAAAAATAAATGTTGATTTATTTTTGAAGTGTGGGAATTAATTTACGGATTTGGAACGTAAATATAAAGTAAATCGTTAAGGATTTATTTAATTGGTTTAAATGAACCATGTTGAAATGAAAGTATTTCGCGTAAGGAAAATGATTGAAATTTGTTTTCAAAAGTGATAAAGGTGAAAAGTGATTGAAAATTTGTTTTCTAATGGTTGAAGTGTGGAAAATATATATCTAGTAAAGATATTTTGGAAAGTAAATAATTTGGGAAATTATTTGGATTTGGTGATGTTGAACATGCCTATTGATAGTTAAATATCCGACTATCAATATTTACCTTTAAATAGGTATTTGTTGTGATTTGTTTGAATTTGAATGCCACACTTATTTTTGAATAAGCGCTCACTATTCGGGTTAGCCGGGAAAGGACCTTGGGGTCGTATAACCCATTCCGAGTATGTGATACGTCGTTATGGATTGCATTTGATGACCGGTGTTGAAGACCGGATATTTGTGAAAACGGAAGGATTACCGTCGAGTTACTCCACATCGGCTGATCTCCGATATAGAGGTTTTATCACCCTTAGTGACGGGAAGTCCGGTTGTGATTAGTGAATATCCGGATTGCAAGGACTTCTTTGTAAGTGCCTTCGGTTCTGTTCGAGCCCGGAACAGACTTGTATGGATTGTATGTCTGACATTACAAATTGAGATATAAAGCTAATTTCTTTCAAATATATTTCTGTTGGTGGCGGAGAATTTATTCTCTTAGCTTAACACCCTTCTCTTAGACGTACGAGCTTAGAGGTTATATAGTTGAAGGTTATTAGTGATATACTCCCAATTTGGTAATGTGACATGCTGAGTGTTGCTGTGAAATGATCATTGTGTTGATCATTTGTGATAGGATCATTTATTTGATCATTTATCTTTGTGATCATTTCTATGATCATTTGTTGACCCAAAGCACGGTTTTTGTATAAAGTATGGCTTTGTGGACGAGACTTCGTCGGACCTCACACCCCGGAAATGGTCAAAACAGGAAGGATGCGGCAAGGTTATTAGGGGGTAGCGCCCCTTTAGTGTATGTCATTCCTTCTGGATAGAGGTGGTATCATGGTATGGAGCCCAGATATTTAACCTATGTTGTTGCTGCATATTTTGCGGTTGTTGGAAATTGAGGATCCTCGGAAAGATCGGTTACGATCGGGGGATGACATATTCCTGTCAGTAGTTACCCAGTTAGGGGTAACCCGGCCTTGTGTTGGCAGAGATCCGGTTTGGTTCTCGGGAACGTCCTTCCAGAGGCGTTTTCATGTGGCAATGTGTAACAACCCGCATATTTATCGATTTTATATTTAAATATTTTATTTAAATATTTTATCAATACTCGGAATTTAGTCCGAAAAGCTACTTTTTGCATACGGTCGAATTATGACTCGGGACCACTCCCATTGAGTTTAAAATGCCGTTTGCAACCTTTTTGAGTATAAGCTTCGATATGTTTGGAGAAAGTTGATTTTTGCTACTTTTCACTTTGGGTTTAGGTTTGGGTTCAGCCCTATGTTTAACTTATACTCAAAACTGAGCCACTCTTCCCCATTCACCCTCACTTCTTCCTCTTTTCAGTTCTAAGGCAATAATGGTGGGAGAGATTGGAAATTAAAACTCCAAAACCCTAGTTCCTCTTGCAACCTCAAATTCCTAGCTCCAAATTCAAGAGAACCCATTGGTAAGCATTCTCTTCTTCTTCTCCAACTTATTCTCTTACCAATTTCAGAAATTCCTAAACCTAATTTTGAGAATGTTCTTGTTTTGAGCATAGATTCAAGCTCATTAGGGTTGTGTTGAAGAGAGGTTGACTCTCCATTTGCTTTCAAGCTTCTTCTTGTTTGATTTTGTAAAAAGGTGAGAATTTTATCTCACATCTTTGTCTATAATTATCTTCGATTGTTAGGTATGAATTCCTAACATTTATTCTTGTCCAATTGATTTCGGTTTGGATTGATTTCGTGTATATTCCAATTTTTGGGTGTTTTGGTCTAATTTATGAAAATCCTATTATGGAGATTTGGACATTGATATTTGAGGCGTATCGAAGAGCCGTTTAGGCTGGGTTGTCGCTCGATGTAATTCCTTAGTCGTCGTCGCTCGATCGATCGCTTCCGGTATCCATTTGGCCATTTTTGGCCTAGGTTCAGGGAATGCCCTGAACCCTTCATTCAAACGTCTGAAACGTAATATTCAGACGTCCGAATATTGTTCTGGGAAGATTTCTATTCCCAGATTCAGACGTCTGAATATATGGTTTCAGGCGTCTGAATTGGTTCATTTAGAACCAGAAAGGAAATAGGCTAAAATATTCTTATTTCAGACGTCTGAAACACTTGATTCAGACGTCTGAATTGTGTTCTGGAAATCTTTATATTTCCAGATTCAGACGTCTGAACCACTTGTTTCAGACGTCTGAAACTGCTGAGTTTTGCCTATTTTGCCTATTCGCTTGAGAATTCCAATTTAAATCGATTCGTGATGATCCTATTTGTTGTTATCATTTATTATGCTTTTGATGACTCCTATTTAGGGATTTTTGAATATCCATTTCGATGGATTCTTTATCGGTTTCTTTGGATTTTTATTCACGTCTTCGAATGTGAATTTTAGTGATTGATTGTTCTTACAATCTTCTTTGTGGTTTGTCACTTTAAAAATATAAAGGTTTTCTATACTAGTAGTAAATATCAAAACTCTTTCCTCAAACGATTTCAATACTATTTTAATACCAAATTCGTTTATAAAACCGTTTTCCAATCTATTAATATATACAAACCTTTACCTCACTCGTATGAGAAATCTAATTAAACGACTTAGTAAAACAAGTGGTATGAAACGCTTGCGTTTACTTCGTCGATTAATTCTTGGACTTGTTTGATTGAATCTCTTGTGACAATTTTCTAGTGGAGATCTACAATTTGTTCGTAAATATTTAAGTTAAGCTAGTGGTTATGGGACATGATGCTAAGCTCATATATTTACTAGCTTACTGTAATCGACACTTCTCGTTGATCATGACGATCATCTTTCTGATTTAGACTAGCAATGTGCGATGTCTCTTTGTCTATGAGGGAGACTAAACCCCGTTTTGTGGAGTTTCGACTCAATTTGGTGGGGTAGCAACCCATGGTCTTCGGGCCGTTTGTGGAGCTTCGGCTCAATTTGTGATGGTTAGCAACCATGGAATTAGCATTCCGTTTGTGATACACATGTTGGTGAGCTTTATGCTCCCGTTTGTGATAGGCCTTTCCCCCCTTTTGTGATTTCTGGATTTCTCGAGATGATTTCTAGAATTTGTGTTTCACCAATTTTCGTGATTTCCATTGATAAGTTTTATCAATATTTGTGCATTGGTGAATTTGTGTGTCATTGACTTTTGTGATTGACATTGATATAATCGTCAATATTTGTGGTTTGATGAACGAAATAAGGAGTATGACATTTCCTTTGATTTTTGTGTAGAATTTGTGATATTGATTAATCTTTTGTTGATTTTCAATTACTTATATATATATATCACAGCTTGGCATTGTGATTATTATGTGTTTAGTCATATCTCTTACTCTATATCATTTCATTTGATATTTATAGTTAAGACCGATCCGTTTATTATTTTCTTATTAAACAATACTCGGGTCAGACCGAGATGTTACAGGTGCTTCTGCTTGACTTCTCCCCTGGGATTGATTTCTCTGACTTTTGGTTAACTACATAGATTAGTAGTTTTTGGTTTGTATACATTTGAGAGATAGACTCCATAATGTATACTTATTCTTTTGTGTAGTTCGTGTAACTATTCTTTTGTGATATTGTGGATCTTTTTAGACCACTACTCTGATGTACACTTTTATGTGTAATATTCATATCTTATTCCGTCTTTGTGATATGAATTGTCTATGACTGATTTATGTTATGTTTATTTCTATATTTGTTTCTGAAGATATTACAGCCACTGTGTAGTAGCTTTGAGTTTGTGTCGGTATGTCGGATTTCCCTCTTGATAAAGAAATGCATGTTATACTATCTGACATATCGATGCTCGTGCAAAGAAATTACATGGATGGTCGCTCCTCGACAGCCTTATTCTCCGTGCTAGTTGACAGCATTCACCGTAATGTTCTTGGCTAGCCTGGGTATAGAGGTGGGTGCGTCACAGCTTGGTATCAGAGCCAAACATCGAAACAATATGGAATATTATAACAAGGATCATCGTCCTAAGTCTTTCTTAGGAGTTGTGCTTTAGGATTTTATTCGAGTCTTCGTACCGATTCATCCTATTTTCTTTTATGATTCCTTGTTTCATCTATCAAGATTGCTTGATATTCATTAGTGAATAATCTTCTTCTTGTTCTTCTTTATTTCTAAGGAAATGAAATGTCTAGACCAGGCCGTCCCAGAGCTGGACCATCTAGTGTTCCACCCCAAGATGGAGTTTTTATGACTGCTCAACAGCTTCTTGATTTGATAACTAATGCTCAAGCGGCTGGAGCTCACCCGGAACCTACTCTCCCAAAGTCGGGATTTGCACGCTTGTGCAGCGATTACACTAATTTGGGTGGGGAGCCATTCAAAGGTTCCGAAACTGTTATTGAAGTACAGGCTTGGCTAAGGTCATGCGATCGAATCTTTTCTCGCATGAATCTTATTGACCTTCACCGAGTTCAGGTGGCCTCTAGTATGCTTCGAGAAAGAGCATTGGACTGGTACGAGCTTCTTATTTCTGAGATTAATGAAGCGGATCTCACCTGGGGGCAATTCCGAGAACGCTTCGAGTTGAAATTTGTACCAGAAGCAGAGAAAGTGACATTGGCTCGACGATTTATAGACCTTGTTCAAGGTGAGTCCTCCGTGACTGATTACGTCGCCTCCTTCGAGTCGCTTTCCAAATATGGGGTTGAATACATCAACACCCCTTTAAAGAAGAACCAGAGATTCGTCTATGGCTTAAACAAAAATCTCAAGAATCCATTACTTCTAAATTAGAAGTTTCTTTCGATCAACTCGTTGATATCGCTCTTCGTCTTGAAGAGGCAGATAGGGAGAATGATGTTGAAGTGGTGGGTTCCAAACCAAGCTTCAACAACAACAAGAAGAGGCCAAACAAATTCAAAGGCCCCTATCCTAATAATAAGAGAGGGAAGCAAGCAACCTCTGTGGGAAAGACTTCTTCCTGTGGTCGTGGGGAATGCTATAATTGTGGTTCGAAGGACCATTATGCGAACAAGTGCCCAAGGTCTCTCTCTTGTCGCTACTGCAAAGTTCCCGGTCATGTTATATCTTCATGCCCCAAGCTTCAGGGCAGGAAGGAGGGAAAGTTAAATGTTGCTCAAGCCCCTGGCAACACATCTCGTGGCCAAGGTATTTCTCATTCTATTCTGGATGGAATTATTTTATTTCGTGATCATCCTATTCGAGTTCTTTTTGATACGGGTGTGTCCCATTCTTTTATATCAAAAGAACTTGTTGATACTTTTTCTTTGGATGTTTTGTGTTTAATGACTTCTTTGAGAATTGCGAATCCGGTTGGTGGATCCGCGACAACCAGTTTATTGTGTAAAGATGTCGAGATTATTTTGTGTGATTTTTCTTTCCGAGCCGATTTGCATGTCATGCGATATTTAGGCTTTGGAATGATTTTGGGAATGGATTGGCTTAACCGTTATGAAGCTCATATCCTATGTCCTGAGCGGACTATTCATCTTCGACATCCTCAATCTGTTAAGCAGATTTCTATTAATCTTAAAGATTCAGATTCCAGCTTGGTTGCATCTTTATATTCTTTAAATCCTCGTAATGACGATGATGACGATGAGGGTGATATTATTTCTCTTATTCACGTCGTTTGTGAATTTTCCGACATATTCGAGCCCGTTTTAGGATTACCACCTAAGCGAGCAATTGAGTTCAGAATTAATCTTATTCCTGGAGCTCAACCCATCACTCGTCCTCCGTATCGTATGTCCAATAAAGAAAACAAGGAGATGCGTAAACAATTATTCGAATTGGAGATGAAGAAATTTATTCGCTCTAGTTCCTCGCCTTGGGGAGCTTCAACTATTCTTGTGAAGAAATCCGATGGTACACTTAGGCTTTGCGTTGACTACCGCAAGCTTAATGATTTTACTATCAAAAATAAATATACTTTACCTCGGATTGATGATCTATTCGATCAATTTAGTGGTGCCAAAGTCTTTTCACAATTGGACTTGGCTATCGGTTTTCATCAGCTTCGTATTGCAGAGGATAGCATTCCTTTGATATCGTTCCGTACTCGGTATGGATCTTATGAATGGCTTGTTATGCCATTTGGTCTAACGAATGCTCCGGCCTATTTCGTTGACCTTATGAATAGAGTTTTCAAAGACTTTCTCGACCGGTTTGTTCTCATCTTTATCGATGATATTCTTGTGCATTCTAAAACCGAGGAGGAGCATGATAAACATCTTTGGATTGTGTTGGAAACTCTCAGGAGTAATTAATTAAAGGCAAAATTTCCTAAATGCCACTTTTGGCAATCTCGTGTGAAGTTTCTCGGTCATATTATTTCCGAATCCGGAATTTTCGTGGATCCTTCAAAGATTGAAGCGATTCAAGATTGGAAGAGACCGGAGAGTGTGATAGAGATTCGTAGTTTTCTCGGATTGGCGGGCTATTACCGTCGTTTTATCAAAGACTATTCTAAGATTGCCATGCCTCTCACTAGCTTGACGAAGAAAGGTGTTAAATACATTTGGTCGGACAAATGTGAAGCTTCTTTTCAGAAATTAAAAGAACTTCTTTCTGATGCTCCTATTCTCGTTATTCCCAAGGGGAATCAAGATTTCGTTGTTTATACCGATGCTAGTCGCGTTGGTTTGGGTGCCGTTCTTATGCAAAGAGAACGTGTTATTGCTTATGCTTCTAGGCAATTGAAGCCTGCCGAGACTAGATATACCACTCATGATTTAGAACTCGCGGCTATTGTTTTCGCCCTTCGTATTTGGCGTCATTATCTTTTAGGAGAGAAATTTGTTCTTTATACCGATCATAAGTCCTTGAAGTATTTATTCTCCCAAAAGGAACTTAATTTGCGTCAACAACGTTGGCTCGAATTTCTTACACCATATGATCTTGACATCCTTTATACTCCCGGAAAGGGAAATCGTGTTGCCGATGCACTTAGTCGCAAGCAACAAACGGTTGTTTCTATGACGATATCCGAATGGAATCATCTCGCGATATTATCCTCTTGTGAGATTCGAGACCATGTCTCCGATTTATGTTCATCACTTATGTTATGTAGCCTTGAGGCTCATCCTTCTCTTTTAGACCGCATTCTTGAAGCTCAAAGGCTAGATCCCAAAATGGCTCTTCTTGGCCAAAATATTAGGGATAAAATTGATATTGAAGGATTGAAAGAATTTGATATCGATTCTCGTGGCGGCATTCGAAAATTTGGTAGACTTATCGTACCAAATATTGTTGATCTTCATAAGGATATTTTAGAAGATTCTCATCGTTCTAAATTCACCATTCATCCCAGTAGTAGTAAAATGTACGCAGATATGAAGCGACTTTATTATTGGGAGGGAATGAAACTTGACATCGCTAACTCCGTTAAGCGTTGCATGACTTGCCAACTCGTTAAGGCCGAGCATCAAAGGCCCGGTGGGTTATTGCAACCTTTAGAAATTCCAATTTGGAAGTGGGACCAAATTTCCATGGATTTTATAGATGGCCTTCCCCGTTCTCGTTCGGGTCATGATAGCTTATGGGTGATTGTTGATAGGCTTACTAAATCCGATCATTTTATTCCTGTTCGGTCTAACCGAACCATTCCTTTTTTGGCCAAGCTCTTTATCAAAGAGATTGTTAAATTGCATGGAGTTCCTACTTCTATTGTTAGTGATCGTGATCCATTGTTTACCAGTGGATTTTGGAAGAGTCTTCAAAAAGCTTTGGGAACGAAGCTTAATTTTAGCACCGCTTATAATCCTCAGTCCGATGGACAAACTGAGCATGTGAATCAAACTCTTGAAGATCTTCTTCGTGCATGTGTGCTTGATTTTGGGGGAAGTTGGGAAGATCATATTTCACTTGTTGAATTTTCCTATAATAACAGCTTCCAATCTAGTATTGGTATGGCACCTTTCGAGGCACTCTATGGAAGGCCATGCCGTTCTCCTTCTTGTTGGCTTGAGGCCGGTGAGAAGCTGGTTTTAGGCCTAGATTTTATTCGTGATTCCACAGAAAAGATTGATCTTATTCGTCATAGGATGAAAGAAGCCCAGAGTAAACAAAAATCCTATGCCAATAATCGAAGAAGGAAATTAGAATTTTCTGTTGGAGGTTCTGTTTTTATTCGTGTTTCACCGATGAAAGGTGTTGTACGTTTCAGTCGATCGGGAAAATTGGCGCCTCGATATATTGGGCCATTTCCTATCACTGAACGTATTGGTTCCTTGGCTTATCGCCTTTTATTACCGGCTCAATTTTCTTCTATCCATGATGTGTTTCACGTTTCTCAACTTCGGAAATGTCTCCGAGATTCCGATTCTATTCTTGAGCCCGGTGTTTTGGAAGAGATTGAAGTTTCGCCTAATTTAACTTATGAGCAACATCCTATTCGTATCATTGCTTCGGAGGTCAAACGACTTCGAAATAAAAATGTTCCGCTTGTTAAAGTTCAATGGTCTTCAAATCCTAAGGATTGTTCTTGGGAATCTAGAGAGTACATCGAGCGAACACATCCGGACTTACTTTCTCGTGCTCTTTGAGGTGAACTTCTTATTTCAAATTTCTTTTGTGTTGAATATGCTTTTACGGTTGTTACTACATATCTTCTTCTTAAATATTGCGAGGACGCAATTTCTTTAAGGAGGGGAGTCTGTAACAACCCGCATATTTATCGATTTTATATTTAAATATTTTATCAATACTCGGAATTTAGTCCGAAAAGCTACTTTTTGCATACGGTCGAATTATGACTCGGGACCACTCCCATTGAGTTTAAAATGCCGTTTGTGACCTTTTTGAGTATAAGCTTCGATATGTTTGGAGAAAGTTGATTTTTGCTACTTTTCACTTTGGGTTTGGGTTTGGGTTCAGCCCTATGTTTAACTTATACTCAAAACTGAGCCACTCTTCCCCATTCACCCTCACTTCTTCCTCTTTTCAGTTCTAAGGCAATAATGGTGGGAGAGATTGGAAATTAAAACTCCAAAACCCTAGTTCCTCTTGCAACCTCAAATTCCTAGCTCCAAATTCAAGAGAACCCATTGGTAAGCATTCTCTTCTTCTTCTCCAACTTATTCTCTTACCAATTTCAGAAATTCCTAAACCTAATTTTGGGAATGTTCTTGTTTTAAGCATAGATTCAAGCTCATTTGGGTTGTGTTGAAGAGAGGTTGACTCTCCATTTGCTTTCAAGCTTCTTCTTGTTTGATTTTGTAAAAAGGTGAGATTTTTATCTCACATCTTAGCCTATAATTATCTTCGATTGTTAGGTATGAATTCCTAACACTTATTCTTGTGCAATTGATTTCGGTTTGGATTGATTTCGTGTATATTCCAATTTTTGGGTGTTATGGTCTAATTTATGAAAATCGTATTATGGAGATTTGGACATTGATATTTGAGGTGTATCGAAGAGCCGTTTAGGCTGGGTTGTCGCTCGATGTAATTCCTTAGTCGTCCTCGCTCGATCGATCGCTTCCGGTATCCATTTGGCCATTTTTGGCCTAGGTTCAGGGAATGCCCTGAACCCTTCATTCAAACGTCTGAAACGTAATATTCAGACGTCCGAATATTGTTCTGGGAAGATTTCTATTCCCAGATTCAGACGTCTGAATATATGGTTTCAGGCGTCTGAATTGGTTCATTTAGAACCAGAAAGGAAATAGGCTAAAATATTCTTATTTCAGACGTCTGAAACACTTGATTCAGACGTCTGAATTGTGTTCTGGGAATCTTTATATTTCCAGATTCAGAGGTCTGAACCACTTGTTTCAGACGTCTGAAACTACTGAGTTTTGCCTATTTTGCCTATTTGCCTATTCGCTTGAGAATTCCAATTTAAATCGATTCGTGATGATCCTATTTGTTGTTATCATTTATTATGCTTTTGATGACTCCTATTTAGGGATTTTTGAATATCCATTTCGATGGATTCTTTATCGGTTTCTTTGGATTTTTATTCACGTCTTCGAATGTGAATTTTAGTGATTGATTGTTCTTACAATCTTCTTTGTGGTTTGTCACTTTAAAAATATAAAAGTTTTCTATACTAGTAGTAAATATCAAAACTCTTTCCTCAAACGATTTCAATACTATTTTCATACCAAATTCGTTTATAAAACCGTTTTCCAATCTATTAGTATATACAAACCTTTATCTCACTCGTATGAGAAATCTAATTAAACGACTTAGTAAAACAAGTGGTATGAAACGCTTGCGTTTAGTTCGTCGGTTAATTCAAGGACTTGTTCGATTGAATCTCTTGTGACAATTTCCTAGTGGAGATCTACAATTTGTTCGTAAATATTTAAGTTAAGCTAGTGGTAATGGGACAAGATGCTAAGCTCATATATTTATTAGCTTACTGTAATCGACACTTCTCGTTGATCATGACGATCATCTTTGTCATTTAGACTAGCAATGTGCGATGTCTCTTTGTCTACGAGGGAGACTAAACCCCGTTTTGTGGAGTTTCGACTGAATTTGGTGGGGTAGCAACCCATGGTCTTCGGGCCGTTTGTGGAGCTTCGGCTCAATTTGTGATGGTTAGCAACCATGGAATTAGCATTCCGTTTGTGATACACGTGTTGGTGAGCTTTATGCTCCCGTTTGTGATAGGCCTTTTCCCCCTTTTGTGATTTCTGGATTTCTCAAGATGATTTCTAGAATTTGTGTTTCACCAATTTTCGTGATTTCCATTGATAAGTTTTATCAATATTTGTGCATTGGTGAATTTGTGTGTCATTGACTTTTGTGATTGACATTGATATAATCGTCAATATTTGTGGTTTGATGAACGAAATAAGGAGTATGACATTTCCTTTGATTTTTGTGTAGAATTTGCGATATTGATTAATCTTTTGTTGATTTTCAATTACTTATATATATATATCATAGCTTGGCATTGTGATTATTATGTGTTTAGTCATATCTCTTACTCTATATCGTTTCATCTGATATTTTTAGTTAGACTGATCCGTTTATTATTTTCTTATTAAATAATACTCGGGTCAGACCGAGATGTTACGGGTGCTTCTGCTTGACTTCTCCCCTGGGATTGATTTCTCTGACTTTTGGTTAATTACATAGATTAATAGTTTTTGGTTTGTATACATTTGAGAGATAGACTCCATAATGTATACTTATTCTTTTGTGTAGTTCGTGTAACTATTCTTTTGTGATATTGTGGATCTTTTTAGACCACTACCCTGATGTGCACTTTTATGTGTAATATTCATATCTTATTCCGCCTTTGTTATATGAATTGTCTGTGACTGATTTATGTTATGTTTATTTCTATATTTGTTTATGAAGATATTACAGCCACTGTGTAGTAGCTTTGAGTTTGTGTCGGAATGTCGGATTTCCCTCTTGATAAAGAAATGCATGTTGTACTATCTGACATATCGATGCTCGCGCAAAGAAATTACACGGATGGTCGCTCCTCAACAGCCTTATACTTCGTGCTAGTTGACAGCATTCACCGTAATGTTCTTGGCTAGCGTGGGTACAGAGGTGGGGTGTCACACAATCGGAAGTTTCTTGGCCTGACCATTTGTTGGAAATCCAAAGAAACAATACGATCTTGTACGGTTTTAGTTGTATAACCTGCTATGGAATGTGGCGGTAACCTGCTATTGAACATAGTAGCTATAGTAGGCATACGATAATGGTCGTATGTTGGCTAAGATTTATATTCTACTTTTGAAATTATTTTATACACTATGCACTAGTAATAATATCAAATGTTCTTTTTAATGCGTATCAAGCATCTTTGACTATCATAAGGAGAAATCTCCTCCGATTCTGCGTTTGCATTGTGTGTGTGTGCGGGAGGCCTTATGATAGTCTCATTTCTAAAAGCATTGTGAATTGACTTTAAAAATATTCCTCTATTTTGATTTTAAAGATAAACTGTTTTGAGTTCTCACACCAGTCACATGACTGACTCGGAGTTTATTGTTTTCCTTCCTAAACTCTGGGTGCCCACCAATTTCCACACGGGCAGTCAAGAGTTAATGTTTATTCAGGATATTCAGGAGTTGTTGGAGGCAAGATGGATGGCATGGCGTATTACTAGTATATAGTATTTCTTTTTCCGCTGCATTGTTTGATGTTGTTTGTTGTTGTACACTCTGATGATATGATGTAATGTAATGTAATAACTGATATAGTTCTTTGTTTAAAGATTATTCATTTATGTATTATATGTTGTTCCGCTGCGAATTGTGAGATTCTGATATTGTTCTGTTGTTTTCTTTTCTGTACCGTTCTATTTTCTATCTCTTTTTATCTTCTACCTCTTTCTTCTATCTTTTTCCTTTTCTTAAAACCCTAACTATTCGGTTTTTCGGCAACAAAAAATCCCGTACGTTATATTTGGTATCGGAGCTTATGTTTAAGCGACAACCATGGCTCTGTTGGGTATTTCTCATTAGAGATGGAGTCAGTAGTACTCTAGAATGAGTTGAGTGTAATAATAGCTGTGAGAGCGTATTTGTTAGTGAATATAAAGTTGTTTTATATTGTGATGATTGGTTTATTGAGGGCATATGAACCTTCGTCAGCACGGTCTGCAAAACTATGCCGAAGGGGTTTCTAAACACTTGTACAGAACAATTCGATACAATATTGTTTTAAAATTGGGTAAATGAAATAATTTTACCTTGATTATATTTTATATATAAAGGAATAATTTTTTAAAATTATTAATGTGTATATGAATTGATTGTTTGGTTGTTGAATAAAAACAACAATTTTTAAAAGAATAATCGTATAAGCAATTGAATTATAAGTATGGAGTTATAATTAAAATGATTTACACTTATGAAATAATCTTATATATAAGACGTGAAATTATATAAGTAAAAGATTCATAAATGTGATTTATAATCTGAAAACAAAATTCCAGAGAAATGTTTTGAAAGGATTTGATAATTTGGAAAATTGTTTTAGAGAAATTAAAGCTCTAAACTCTTTTCGGTCGCTGGAAAATAATCCTGATGATGATGGCCACATCATTAGAATTCATTTTCGGGTTTCCAAAAGAGAAATTGCTGCCAAATTGTTTTAAATGAAAGTTGATTGGAAAATTTGAATTTGGGTTTTGAAAATCAAAAGATAATTGAATTGATTTCAAAAATGGTTTTGAAAGGTTGAAAAGACTCTGGAATCCTATTTAAATATTATGGAAATGATAAATGAGTTGATAACTTATACAAATTGAATTTCGATAGAATAAATTTAACTTAAAGGATGAAGTTAAATTAAAGGAAGTATAAGTAAATCAATAAAATCTAAGTAGTAATTGTTGAATATAAGTTGTATAACTTATAAGATGATGAATATAAGTGAAACAAGTTTTGAACTTATGATAGGAGTTAATAAATTTAGCTTTGGTAAAAAGTTAAATAGGATTGGAATTTGAATTGGATTTATAAGTGAAAACTTAAGTTAAATTAAAAAAAAGGTGTTTGGAATGAAATATAACTTAAGTGATGTTGAATGAAGTTGAATTTTGGTATCGAAGTAAATTAATAAGTGAATTAAATAAGTGAAGTCATTGAGAAATTGAACTTGAGTTATATAAATGAAATTCAACTTTAAATTGTTAAAGAAATTAGCAATTGAATTGATAAATGGATTGAATGTTAATCAATCGAATGTAAACAATTGATATGAAATAATGAATATATAAGTGTTAATTCATTAAAAGCTAGTTGAATAAATTGAATGGAAGTCAATTTAATATGATCCAATTGGAATTAAAAGTGTTGAACCAAATTGAATGTAAATTTAAAAGTTTGGTTATGTTGAATATACATTGGTTGTTATATGAATGTTGATTGATTGTATATAATTCATTAAGTGTTAATGAAATTGAATTAGCAAAATTGAAAGGTATATAATTGAATTCAAATTGAAAGTAAATAAATTTGAATAGAATTGATGTGAATTGGATTTAATTAGTAAATGCAAACTAATTGAAATTGTATATGAATGAATGTTGATAAAATCCAATGTAAATGAATCAGATGTGATTTAAATGGAAAACCAATTCATTGAATATTAATGAGAATATGAATGAATATTGATTTGGTTATGGATGATAGTTGGTTGATGTTTGCATTTGTTGCTTTAGTTGCATTTTCTATATTGGCATATATAAATGTTGCTATATGTTGTATATTGATACTATTTTCATATATGCATGATTCTCATGTTGTTGTTAAGTGTTTAGTAGGTGCGGATGGCGTTGCTTCGCATTTGGAGCTCGCTTTCATGCTATATTAGCCGTATATGCTCGCTAATAATATAAATAAGGTACATATCTCGGATTACATACCGTACTTTTACACTTTTTTTCCTGCGGGATGCCTCATCACTTGATGAGATGTATATTTGTGATATATATACTGTCATTTTTTTTCGGATCGAGCCGCGCAAAGGAGACTATGGCGAATTTTTCCGAAAATTTAAGGCGTTAGAAAAAATTTGAGAAAATTGGGAAATTTGTGAAAACTGTAACTTTGATTTTGGAATTGAAAGTTAAACGATGTAATTGTTTTTGAAAAGGATAACTAAGTATGATTTGAAAACTTAGTAAAGTGTCGTAAGAAGTTTAACTATGGATTTTGGGAAAGTTAATAGATTCTGTAACTTTTCTTACTTGTTAATTTCGAGCACGAAATTCTTTTAAAGGGGAAAGTCTGTAACGACCCAGAATTTTTATTAATTTTGAATATTAATTGGTGAAATTTATAAGTCGAATAAATTTTATTTCGAATAATTGGATTTAATTGAATAATTAAATCGATAATTTAATATGTGGAAATGCAGAAATAATTCAAAATAGGGTTAAATATGATTGAAAATGATTTGTAAATTTTTTTATATCATATTGGAGTTATAGCAATGTTATAGAACTTTTAAAATCAAATTAAAAGTTAATTTGTGAAAATTGAATATTTTAATATTTAATTATCGACTGAAAAATAGCCAATTTTTGAACAGTCTTAGAATTGGACGAAACTAGTTCCATTGTATCCATAATAGTTAGTTATTATCGGATTTCAATTTTCGTAGCAATCGGAGTTGTCGTTTGACCGTGGCAGCTCGAAACGCATCGAAATTGTTTTAATATTAATTTGGCGAGTTAAAATAGCCGTTTTTCAAAAAGTCTTGGATTTCAACGAAACCAGTTTCATCGGATCCGTAATATGATATTATTGTATGGTTTCAAATTTCATGTCAATCGGATTTACCGTTTGTCCGGTGCAAGCTAAAGCGCCTAGAAAATCATTTAAATCGGTTTAATTCGAATTGAACGTTTATTGCCAAAACTCGCACAGATGACCGAATTAGCTCCCGAAACACGTTCCATTGTGTTCGGAACGCGGGGTAAACCTTAGAAACGCCAACCGGCACGCTTCGTTTGGAGTTCGGAAAATCCGGGATAAATAGTGTCGCACGAATTTTCTATATGAGCCCCTCCATTTCACAAATTGCAACCAAATTTAAACCCTAGTTACAGCCGCCTTTGTTATCATCAATGGCCAGAATTGTCAATCCTTTTCTCCTCCAAATCTTCAAATCCATCGTTTGATTCAAGAAACTTCCAACATGAAAGTTGAAGAGCACGTTGTGATCTACAGATCCAACGGCTATGATCTAAAACAAATTAACGAATCAACGGCAAATCGCCGATGAAGGCTGCGGCTTCGTGCACGAATTACGAGGCATAAACAGGGCCGAGCTTCACTCCATGGCAGCTGAGTGTATAGTAAGGGATGGGCTTCCAAATGGCAGTCTCTGATCGAAGTATAGTGGAGCGTGGTGGTGGCGATTTCTAACCCTAGTCACGACTAAGATGGGTTCTTTCACGTGGTCACTACCTGGAGGAAGAAGAACGCGTTCTACGGCCGTGATATGCTATGTTGGAACGTGCGGCCCTGATGTTTGGGTATAAAATATTAAAAAAATATGTAAATTGAATTTTATAAATCGTGTAATGTTTAAATATACGTAACTTTTTCATACGAGGTCCGTTTTCGACGAAACTTTTCGCGTTGGAATCGTTTCGATGAGCTCTACGCGATGCAACTGGATTGGAGTCGATTGAAGTTAGTGAAAATTTCGGGTCAAATTAAACGGCGTTTAATTTTATTCGAAATAAAAACTGAAACGGAAATAAAACCAAGGTGAGAACTTCTCACTCAATCGAATCGGTTTCGATTTTTATTTTAAATAGTTAGATTTGAAATACTTGAATGCATGTTTGAATGATGATTGTTATCTATTGATTGTTAAAATAGACATTATGCGCCGTTAGTAAGCGGATGTTATTTATTAAAAACATATACCGCGAATATTTCATAAACAGTGAAATTGGTATTATATATTATAGCAATATATATATATATATATATTGGCATATGTATATATTGCAGTTGTTGATTTCCCGCATTTTATAGCGGATGAGACTCTATTGCGCCGTCTATTAAGCGGATAATATTATAAATCCCATATACCGCGATAATTCCGTACTGGAGCGGAATTGGTATTGTGCTAACATCTTTGGATGCAGGGAAACAGGTTGGAGGGATCCAACTGGATTCCTCAACTGTATTGATTTATTTACAGATATTTTGATATTTGTTGATTATCATATTGATATATGATAATTGGATGTCGTGATTGACTCTTTGGTGCTGTTGCATCTTCGGATCCATTTTTGAAGTTTTAAAATAATGATTTTGGTTTTAAAAGGAATTTTAAAGTAATTTTTCAAAGTATATGTTTTTATTAAATTTTGAATTGATTCATTTTAAATAATTAAAACGTCATAAATTTTTATGTTATAAAAATTTAGATTTTTGAGAAATATAACCGAAATGAGATTTTTGGAAATAAATAGTGATTAATTTATAAAATGGTTTAATTGGGAATTTTGAATTATTATAAACGGTTTATATAAAAGATTTATAAAATTGATATTTATAATTAAAAATACTGGAATTATAAAACGAGTTTTTATAAGTAATAAAGTGAAATAAAAATGGATTTCATAAGTAAATTGAAATTTATAAATTTATGAAATATGAAGATATAAAATGGATAGATTTTGTAAAATATAAGATTTATAAGTGATCAACTTATAAATCGGATTTTGGCATTTAAAATGAGATATAAAAAGGATTTTTATAAATGGAAGTTTATAAAAGTCTAAATGGAGTTTATAAACGTTGTTTATAAATCCGAAATCAATTGAATTTGATACGTTGGATATAGGAATATATGAAGGGAATTATATTCACGATTTTGGACAGTGAATATATTATTAAATGAAATGGATATGTTTTTGGGGAAGGAAGATTATGAAGTGAAGTTAATGATTTTAAAGACGTTTTAAAATGCATTAAGTATCGAATACATAGATTTCAACATTCATTGTTGAAATAGACATTTTCGAGAAATAGAAGGAAATGGTGGACTATAACATTGTTGTCATAGTAAATGGTTTCCGAAAGGAAATGGTTTGTTTAGTATTGGGATTTATATATCTATTTAAACTTTGAATCCCTATACTAGTGATTTTGGGTCGTCGTAACGATGTTTTACGTAACATTCGTTTTGGCCCAAACAAATGTGTTTAAGAGAATGATTTCTTAAATATTGAAATATATACTTAATTTTCGATTTAAGTATATTGAATATTTTCCAAATGTTGAAATTGAATGGATTTGTGAATTACTTATGAATAAATAAGTATGGGAATGTTTTTCCAATGTGAAATGAAATGTTTTGAAAATTTATCTTTTTGAAGGTAAATTGAAAATGAATAATTGAAATCGTATATTCATAAATATTTTGGAATGTAAATTCACTATGGAATTTAGAAATGAAAAGGGGAATTTGTTTAAAAATAAATGTTGATTTATTTTTGAAGTGTGGGAATTAATTTACGGATTTGGAACGTAAATATAAAGAAAATCGTTAAGGATTTATTTAATTGGTTTAAATGAACCATGTTGAAATGAAAGTATTTCGCGTAAGGAAAATGATTGAAATTTGTTTTCAAAAGTGATAAAGGTGAAAAGTGATTGAAAATTTGTTTTCAAATGGCTGAAGTGTGGAAAATATATTTCTAGTAAAGATATTTTGGAAAGTAAATAATTTGGAAAATTATTTGGATTTGGTGATGTTGAACACGCCTATTGATAGTTAAATATCCGACTATCAATATTTACCTTTAAATAGGTATTTGTTGTGATTTGTTTGAATTTGAATGCCACACTTATTTTTGAATAAGCGCTCACTATTCGGGTTAGCCGGGAAAGGACCTTGGGGTCGTATAACCCATTACGAGTATGTGATACGTCGTTATGGATTGCATTTGATGACCGGTGTTGAAGACCGGATATTTGTGAAAACGGAAGGATTACCGTCGAGTTACTCTACATCGGCTGATCTCCGATATAGAGGTTTTATCACCCTTAGTGACGGGAAGTCCGGTCGTGATTAGTGAATATCCGGATTGCAAGGACTTCTTTGTAAGTGCCTTCGGTTCTGTTCGAGCCCGGAACAGACTTGTATGGATTGTATGTCTGACATTACAAATTGAGATATAAAGCTGATTTCTTTCAAATATATTTCTGTTGGTGGAGGAGAATTTATTCTCTTAGCTTAACACCCTTCTCTGAGACGTACGAGCTTAGAGGTTATATAGGTGAAGGTTATTAGTGATATACTCCCAATTTGGTAATGTGACATGCTGAGTGTTGCTGTGAAATGATCATTGTGTTGATCATTTGTGATAGGATCATTTATTTGATCATTTATCTTTGTGATCATTTCTATGATCATTTGTTGACCCAAAGCACGGCTTTTGTATAAAGTATGGCTTTGTGGACGAGACTTCGTCGGACCTCACACCCCAGAAATGGTCAAAACAGGAAGGATGCGGCAAGGTTATTAGGGGGTAGCGCCCCTTTATTGTATGTCATTCCTTCTGGATAGAGGTGGTATCATGGTATGGAGTCCAGATATTTAACCTATGTTGTTGCTGCATATTTTGTGGTTGTTGGAAATCGAGGATCCTCAGAAAGATCGGTTCCGATCGGGGGATGACATATTCGTGTCAGTAGTTACCCAGTTAGGGCTAACCCGGCCTTGTGTTGGCAGAGATCCGGTTTGGTTCTCGGGAACGTCCTTCCAGAGGCGTTTTCATGTGGCAATGGGAAGTTCCTTGGCCTGACCATTTGTTGGAAATCCAAAGAAACAATACGATCTTGTACGGTTTTAGTTGTATAACCTGCTATGGAATGTGGCGGTAACCTGCTATTGAACATAGTAGCTATAGTAGGCATACGATAATGGTCGTATGTTGGCTAAGATTTATATTCTACTTTTGAAATTGTTTTATACACTATGCGCTAGTAATAATATCAAATGTTCTTTTTAATGCATATCAAGCATCTTTGACTATCATAAGAAGAAATCTCCTCCGATTCTGCGTTTGCATTGTGTGTGTGTGCGAGAGGCCTTATGGTAGTCTCATTTTTAAAAGCATTATGAATTGACTTTAAAAATATTCCTCTATTTTGGTTTTAAGGATAAACTGTTTTGAGTTCTCACACTAGTCACATGACTGACTCGGAGTTTATTGTTTTCCTTCCTAAACTCTGGGTGCCCACCAATTTCCACACGGGCAGTCAAGAGTTAAGGTTTATTCAGGATATTCAGGAGTTGCTGGAGGCAAGATGGATGGCATGGCGTATTACTAGTATATAGTATTTCTTTTTCCGCTGCATTGTATGATGTTGTTTGTTGTTGTACACTCTGATGATATGATGTAATGTAATGTAATAACTGATATAGTTCTTTGTTTAAAGATTATTCATTTATGTATTATATGTTGTTCCGCTGCAAATTGTGAGATTCTGATATTGTTCTGTTGTTTTCCTTTCTGTACCGTTCTATTTTCTATCTCTTTTTATCTTCTACCTCTTTCTTCTATCTATTTCTTTTTCTTAAAACCCTAACTATTCGGTTTTTCGGCAACGAAAAATCGCGTACGTTACAGTAACTAAAATAATTTAAATAAGTTAACTAAACAAATTGTCCACCAATTTCATATCCTTTTAAAATGAACTAGTAATATTTAAAATGTAGAAATGTATATTTATTTTATTTTTATTTTTATAATTTTCTCTTTGAAACTACTTATCCCAAATTGACATATATTGATTTTATTTTGAAACTACATATATGTACTCATGAAAATAAGTAAATAGATTTCAAAAATCAAATTTTTATATAGACTTCAAATAGTTTAAAATTCATATTTACTCCTAAAAATCGTATATATATACACACACATACTTTTAAATTAAACTAGAATAAATTTTAAGATCTAAAACTATTTAACAGTAAAAATATTCTTTTTTTTTTCCAGAATCAAAACCCTAACGTACTGTAAATTTTAAATTTAAAACTTAAATTAACTAACTAAATGTATAGCAATATATAATTATGCCTCACCGAACCACGCGCGAAACCCTCATCAGCTTCGCTTCCGAGATGCCGTTCGAAACCACTTCGTCGCGAGCTTCCTGAGTCACGCACGTCTCCACCAAGCGCCACGCGAAGCCGCACCACCCAAGCAACGACGCGAATGCAAACTATAGCCGTTACATCCTCGTCACCGCCCTCCTCAACACACGCCGTCGCCACGAAAATGCGATCAGCAGCCACGACCAACACTTGCCCTAACCACGCCTATGTCGCCGCCGAACATCCACGAAATCACGACACGGCCTAAAGCACGAACGCGAATTGATTCGTGTGCTTCCCACCCCATTCGATTTCGCTTGACATTTTTTTTGTAGGTGCCAATGAATTCGGACTGTAACAGCCCTAGTTTTTAGATATTTATTTTATTTTAAATTATTTAATTTTGAAATATGTTTCATATAAATTGTGTTTAACAATATAGTTTAATTATTTGATATTGGGGATATATTTTACAAAATTGTTTGTGTCAATAAAATTAAATAATAACTGTGAAAATTTAAGCTAAGTTTGAACGGTAAAATTTCGCGTTCAAAAGACGCGTCAATTATAGGGTATAAAGCAACGTAACAAAACGTGTGTTTTTAAAATGTTATTTTTGTGAATTTTTTTGATGTTTTATACTGCGTCTGTTTAGCGCAATGTAAAAATAATATTTTCAAACATTTTGGAGAAGAAATATCAGTTAGTGATTTTAAGACGGACGGTATTGTGTTTAAAGGACCATTTGACTTTAAAACAAATCGTATACTTTTGTCCCGTAAACTTACACAAATAATCTACCATTCCATTTATTGTTTCAAACTAAAAATAATATCAATCAAAACGTAAATGAAATTAAAACGAACATAAGTAACGTTCGAACCTTATATTTTTCTATTCTCTCTGATTTTTTTTTTCTTTGCATCTGTACACATCCTCTTCTGAAACATGCATCAACTCTTTCCTTTGCTCTTACCATCAGTTACCATTTTCATGCATTTAAATTTTTGTAACTGACATTTTAAACTAGGCCTAAATCACGCAAGTTTTAAAAATTAAGTAACGTCACGCATTCATGGGGACAGCTCTATATCTATAACTTACATGCTACATCAGGGTTCTTCCATCACGCAATTCATCAAATAATTCAAACAAAGATCAAGATTTATTAATTTAAAACGAATCGCGTAAGTAACGTGCACCTTTTTATCCTCTGCCTCGAGCTAGTACTACACTAAATCATGCATACATTAATCACGCGTGCAAGAGATTAATCTGGCTATAATTCATCACCAACTTGCTTGGCCGTTTTCTCCATCATTTTCGCAGATTCCTCTGTTTTTTTTTTTAGCATTCTTATCTTTTCAAATAAGGTAACTGAACATATGTTTCGGCCTCCCATCTTTTATTTCGAATTTATTACTTTTCAAGGAGATACGTTGCCATTTTTTTTAAATTCTTCCCTGCCATGCCTATGATTCCTTGCATCCCAAACAACGCTCCCTATAAATATATTAGACTAGTTCATACTTTATCTCTTTGTCTTGCAATCCCTCTTTTATGGAAGCAGTGAAAGGTATGACTCGTATTTCTCTTATATTCTCTGTTTACTCGTCAGTCCTTTCTCCTTTCCTTTCACTTTGCTCGGCCATTCCACCTACTTTGTTTATGCCCAGTCCCATTTGTTTTATCTGGATCGCTACACTAGGCTATGGTATTTATGTTGAGTGATGAAGTTTAGTTTGTTATAAACTGTAGATCAATATTGGAAAAATTTTAAAGGGAAAAAACTTTAAAGAAAGAAAGGATATGGAAACTGAGAAGATGAGAATAGCAGTGGGATCAGATCATAGGGGGAAGGTAGAATATGTGATAGTGCTCATCATAGCTGTACATGTTCAGACGGACATGAGTGGGTTACATACTGGAATTTGTTGAGTGCTCCTCTGATTCATATTTAAAGGTCTGATGGGTATATTATGGATAAATAGTAGGGCAGAACATTTGTGGAAAAAGAAAAATAAAATTAGGAGGAAGGGCTATGTTCATATTCATTTTGAAATTTGTTGCATAAGTGATGGCCACTAATTGGCATTTTTAGTCTGCATCTGTATACTTGAAGTCTGAAATAGGGTCTGCATATATTAGATAGGTTGTACTGGTGAGGGTTGTTTGGATTCATAAAAGTTTTGATAGGCTAGAATAGTATATGTTAGGCTGCAGTTGCATATATATGTCAAAGAGCAAGACAGTGTATATGTAAAAATGTGTAATAGGCTGTGCATGTTCTAAAAACTGACATAGGATACATAGGGCACCACTGTAGCATACCTGTCTGCTTGCGGTTGACAGATGAGTAGTATAGGCTTTCATCTGACCTGATTTGGGGTGATGAAGTCTGGAGTAGAAGTGATCAGATTGCAGTAGAAGTAAATACAAATGGGGGTAGGTACAAATACTTTGGGGTGAGTTCAGATTAAGTTTGCACATATGTGCCAAAGGTTAAGAAGAGAAGATGGCCAAAACTGGGGTGTATATTGTTCAGGGTTGAACATTTGTAACAGGAGAAGGTGTGCACGTGCACAAGGTCTGTGCACAGCAGGGGCACTCAGGTCCAGGCCTGATGGGTCTGACACATTAGCATGGGGTATAGGAGGTGGATGGATACTGGTGAAGGCAGGGGTATGGGAGGCAGTGGCAGTGAAGGCCAGAAAAGGACAGTGTTCCTGGAATTGTAAGCGATTCAACATTTCAGACTTCACTCGACGCAAGATGGTTTTAACCCGAAGCAGAATGATTTGTGACTCGAAGCAAGGCCGGGTCTGACTCGAAGCAGGAATGGTAGAACTCGGGTAAATGGCTGATGTTGAGTGAGTTTTGTTAAGTGCAGTTTTAACTAAGAGTAGAAGTTAGGCTGAGTAGATTGTAGCTGAGGGGAGGTAATGTAGGCAATACATTTTGGATGAAATGAGATATAGTTGCATAACATGGTCAAGATCTGAAGTGATCAGATAACAGGGAAAGGTAAAGGTGGACAGTAGATGTTTATGTGCATATGGATCCAGAGATTTTCTAAATGCCTGATGCTATGATCATTACATAGTGCAGATCAGTTTAGAGTATATACTGAGTGAGGACTGGGTAGTTGATGTTAGTATTAGATAGCTCTTTCTGTTCAAAGCTTCAGCTGGGAAAAGAAAAAGAAAAATGGATGGAAGTGGCAGAAGGGTTGTATGTATGAGGAAGTGTTGGCGTGAGTGCGTGTACGCGAGTAAGGGTGCACGTGTACATGTATATGTCCCGGCATATAGGAAACCCCACCATTTTCTCTTAGTCATCTTTAGGAAATTTTATTTTGATTTTGTCGTAAAATTTTAGTGTTAACCGGTACACGTCTGTCAAAATTTCACGGTGGAGTGGTCGAGCAAGTCAAACCATTCTCGTTCTATTTTATCTTTTCTTTGACCGTAAATTCTAAAGTCGCGTTTCAAAATATTTGAATTTTATTCTAGATTTGAATCTAGGCGACATCGAAAGAAATTTGACCAGTATCCTATGTCGTTCTTTACCGGTGAATAGCCGTTTCGAATTCAAATTTTCTGCAATTCTCAGGTGAGTATTTCTCACCAGACATACGTATTTATATTTTAGTAAATTATTGCAAGTGTATGTGTAAAATTATATTTCACTATTATCTGTCTGTAGTGTAATATAGAATGATGATCCCCATTTAAATTGACACCTCATCAGTTATTATCCGTTGTATTATATTCTGCAGTTATATTATATTATTGTTTATTTACTGCATAAATCACTACTGCCAGTTCCCTGTTAAATTTAGTTTGTATGGGCTGAAATGATAAGCCTAAATGATTATTATTGTTAAATTATGCTGTTAACTGCTTAACTGATAACTTGGGATTGCGGGTTTGAAATGATAGAACCCGGGGTATTGTAAATTACGGAGTGAAATGATATAAATCCGTATCACTTGACCTAGGCTAGAAAACTATATACAGACCCGTGGTCCTTATAATATTTTCTGAAATATTTAAAATTATTTTTGGAAGTGAAATATTTGATTTATATCTTTAAAGGATTTTATATTGATTTTTAATAAGTTATAAATAAAAATAAATAAATATTTGAATAAAATTATGGAATATAACTTATTTGGTAAATCGGGATTTTTAAAGAATAATATTTCAGTTAATAAATAAATAAATAAGTTATATTTGGACATATTTATTAAGTTAAACAATCTACTACAGCATTTAAATGCTGTCTTCTGGAATTGGACTAGTTTTACCCAAACTTTAGGTAACATTTCCTAAGTGCTATGAAATCTAGAATTTGTTAGCTTTAAAATTTATGGAATTTGATAAATTTTATTTTATCTTAAGTTTTGGAAAAGCTTAAGACATAATATTTATAACTGTATTTTCCTTAATAAATTAAAGAAATATATTCTGGTATTAAGTAAATTTTGGAAAAATTTAATGGTTAAAAATTTGGAGTTTTATTTATGGAAATTATGGGAATATTCAAGAAAGAAAATATATATATAAAACATTGATTTGTGAAAGAATAAAACCCAAACTTAGTTGAATAGTAAATACTCCAATTTATATATATGGAAATTGTAATGTTTTGGGAACATAAAATGATAATTAATTTATGGTTTAAATCTTAAATAGAGAAATTATTTGTAAAGCTATGTAAATTCTTTTCTTTACAAAGTAACCATAAAGTTAACCCATTTATTCTATATACCGTTAAATATCCAAACCATTGTGTTTGGGAGTTATGGATTTTAAAGTAAAATCTCCAAAATATTATGCTTTGAAGGTATAATTCAAATATTTGGTTTCCAGATATTATAAATTTTAAGCAATATAGTTTTGGAAAGAATTATATTTTGAATATAACGATATCATATTGTTTTGGGTTTTAAAATGATATCGTATCTATAGTTTTGAAATGGAAATGATTATTCTGGTTTAAAGTATAAACTGTTTTTAAATGGCCACGGGTTATAATAACGTTTGGTTGGCAAAGAGACCGGGATCGGATATGGACATACTCTCTGTCGATACCGAAAACCACTTTGACTAACCATGTACGCGGTGGAGATTCCAGAATGAAGTAGGATGGTGGTGACGGTTTCTTGAAAGGTATATACGTGGACCCGACTCCCGTGAGTTGGCTTAAGGTGGCTAAAACAGGAGCGATTCTCGGATTAATGAGGTAGCTCCTCTGATCGAACGCACTTCTTCGTATACCATTCTATTGCTTATGTGATTGTTTGGGTGCACCTTTGATTTGGGAGTGTTGTTCGAGGTGGGCGGTTGCTGCGGCTTCGCGTTACCACCGGTCCGGATAGCAATTGGTATATCTACCCTGGCATTGCCTAGTTGTGCCGTGTCACCTACCATATCGAGCCTTGTACGAGTTTGGTTTTCTCCCGTAGCCCGTGTGGTATCCTCTAGTTGCTTCCCGAGTAGGAGGAGCTATGATATTGGATGGACTACTGGGACTATTACGTGTTAAGGTGGAAAATGTAAAGCCTTAACGCTATTTAAAAGTATGTTTATTTTAGTATAGACACTATTATAATAGCGAAATATACTACATAGTAAATAGTTTAACGGATCCTTAGAGGATGGGCGGTCCCAAGCATCCTTTAAGTTACTTGTTTTATATTACAGTACACTTGATTTAGCTTACATTATATAAGTATGTATGTCCTGACTCGAGTGTTTTGTTTTATTGTACGCTCGGGTCAGCCTGAGTTGCAGCTTCAGTTTCTTCTCCGTAGCTAGGACACTCAGTAGATCATTCGTGCTGTTGGAAGTTGTTTCAGCCTTTATCTTTTCTGGAATTCAAGACTTTGAAGACTCTATCTCTATTTATGTCTTAAATTTGTATTGAGGATTATAGACAAAGTAAGTTCTGTTTTTGTAAAGTTGTATCAGTGGCTTCATGAACCACTAAATTTTAAATTTCCGCTGCGAGATTCTGATATCTGTGTCTGTAATTCTGTGATTTATTTACTGTATATCCTGAGTTTTGCCAAATTTATTTTACAACGCAGTATTTTGAACACTTCAAGTCCGACAATGTGCGGATGCGAAGGGTTGAAAATACTGGGTCGTTACAGCTGGTATCAGAGCTTTGGCTCTAGGCAAAACTTAGAATGTATGGTAAATTGGATTTATAGAATCACATTCATCCGAGTTTGAATCTCTTCCTCTTCGAATTTTGGACATTCCCTATGGTTCCAAAGTTCATTCGTGTCCCTCACTTATCATCTACTTTAGATTCTGGAGTGTCCCATAACTCCACTTCGGACGTTCTTTATAGTAAATTGGCGGTCTCGCCATTGTTCAAATAAAGGGGTGAAACTCCTTTACAATCAGCATTGATTCACCGGTGGTTTATATTTAGCCTCGGTTTATATGCTAGTATCTTTGGTTATTCTGAACTCTATCTCTTCAGATCAAATGGAGTTTTACACCAACCACATCGATCTGACTCTTTAAGTCACGGTTGACCCAGTCAAGGTTGTCCGAGATTTATATAAACTTACCCAGTTCCTTATTTGGTTATTTAATCATCAAATCTTCTGATTTCAACTTATCTCGAATTCTATTTGATTTGAGTTCATCAAATTTGAGTCTCTATCCTGGTTTGAGAAGTTTATTCCTATTTTTGAAATAAAATCTAATGTTATATATATGAGTATAATTTTCAGAATTTTATAATTAATTTAACTATTTGTCAAGAGATAATAGTTTGATTTATTTTTGTAAACCATGTGTTTGGCTAAAATAAATAATTGTATATAAAACAATGGTTATAAATTAATTTGGAAACAGAAATGAATTTAAACAAGAACTTGAGAATTCAAATTTCTGATGATTTCAAACCTTGTGTTTAAATTTTAAAAGGATGTATTAAGTATTTTGTATAGAAATTTGTTTCCAAAGAATTTTAAAATTAGTGCTTTTCTCTTTGTCGCTGGAAAATAATTTCGGTGATGACTGCAGCATCATCGACATTCATTTTCGAATTTCGAAGTGAAAAGACCATTCTGTAGTCTGACTACAGTGTTTCCTTGAGATTTTAATTGATTCGAATTTCTTAAGTAGGACTTAATATATATAGATATATAATTTAAATTTTAGTTGACATATTATGTATATATTTATCTATCTCTAAAAGGTTGAAGGGAATCAGAAATTAAATTCTTAAAGTTTACCTTGAAAAAAATAAAATAAAATTCTTGAATAAGAAAAATTTCAACTTGAAGATAATTGAATTTGAAAGTTTTAGTTGTATAGTACTCAATTTCATTTCAATATAACTTACCTTGATTTTCAAAAGTAAAAAAATGAATTTGGATAATATACAATATAAAAAGGATGTTATAAATAAAATTTGAGTGGTTATAATTAATGTTATACACTTAAATTTTAGTTATAAAAAGATTAATAAAAGGTAGTATAGAGATAAGAAAAATATATTTGGAAGGAATATTTTGTAATAAGGATTATTTATCTTAAAATCATAGTTAATTAATAAGGGAAATATTATGTAAAGAATTTGATTGTTATATTTGCTATAATAAATATTTTATTTATGAAATAGACATGTCTTGAAAATGGATAATTATGATTTAAATAGTTAAGACATTTTTTCATTATCACTAAATTTTGATAATTGAGAATTGGTTTTCCATTGAAAATTTCCAGTGTAACTTTTGAAAGAATATCTTATTAAGTATTTTAAATGAAGAGTTAGGTTATTGGTTAAATTAAGAGTTAAATACAATAATAAACTGATTAGAAATGCTATCATATCTACTATAGCATATTATAAGAGCTGCTGTCCCTAACAATAAATTGTTTGAAAATTCTTATTATTGGATAAATGAACTCAAGAATATTTCAACTTTGATATGAATATTATTTGGCATTGAAACTAAAAGATATAAATGAGGATTATTTTGAAAGTAATATGATTTTAGTAATATAATTTCCAAATAATAATCTATAAATTTTAATGACTTTCAAAGTGTTATAATTTTCAAAGTATTATGATTTCAAATTTATTTTATTATTTTGTTTTCAAACTATCGTTAAATATACTTAGTTCCCTATCTGCTACGGATTGGGGACGCTATTGCTTATACCAGTCTATTCAGGAATCTTTCTATAATCTTTGAAAATCTTTGTCACTCATCGGGACCTGAGCACCCATAGACAGACAGTCAAAACTGAAAGGGGTAAACCGATTCTAGAGGATCTTCTTCGTGCTTCAAATCCGGAACTATCCGGTTAAGATTCTTGTTTATCCAGCTTATCTTCTTTGTTTCTCTTCTTCCGTTCCTTTTCGAGGACGAAAAGTTCTTAAGTGGGGGAGAGTGTAACAGCCCTAGTTTTTAGATATTTATTTTATTTTAAATTATTTAATTTTGAAATATGTTTCATATAAATTGTGTTTAACAATATAGTTTAATTATTTGATATTGGGGATATATTTTACAAAATTGTTTGTGTCAATAAAATTAAATAATAACTGTGAAAATTTAAGCTAAGTTTGAACGGTAAAATTTCGCGTTCAAAAGACGCGTCAATTATAGGGTATAAAGCAACGTAACAAAACGTGTGTTTTTAAAATGTTATTTTTGTGAATTTTTTTGATGTTTTATACTGCGTCTGTTTAGCGCAATGTAAAAATAATATTTTCAAACATTTTGGAGAAGAAATATCAGTTAGTGATTTTAAGACGGACGGTATTGTGTTTAAAGGACCATTTGACTTTAAAACAAATCGTATACTTTTGTCCCGTAAACTTACACAAATAATCTACCATTCCATTTATTGTTTCAAACTAAAAATAATATCAATCAAAACGTAAATGAAATTAAAACGAACATAAGTAACGTTCGAACCTTATATTTTTCTATTCTCTCTGATTTTTTTTTTCTTTGCATCTGTACACATCCTCTTCTGAAACATGCATCAACTCTTTCCTTTGCTCTTACCATCAGTTACCATTTTCATGCATTTAAATTTTTGTAACTGACATTTTAAACTAGGCCTAAATCACGCAAGTTTTAAAAATTAAGTAACGTCACGCATTCATGGGGACAGCTCTATATCTATAACTTACATGCTACATCAGGGTTCTTCCATCACGCAATTCATCAAATAATTCAAACAAAGATCAAGATTTATTAATTTAAAACGAATCGCGTAAGTAACGTGCACCTTTTTATCCTCTGCCTCGAGCTAGTACTACACTAAATCATGCATACATTAATCACGCGTGCAAGAGATTAATCTGGCTATAATTCATCACCAACTTGCTTGGCCGTTTTCTCCATCATTTTCGCAGATTCCTCTGTTTTTTTTTTAGCATTCTTATCTTTTCAAATAAGGTAACTGAACATATGTTTCGGCCTCCCATCTTTTATTTCGAATTTATTACTTTTCAAGGAGATACGTTGCCATTTTTTTTAAATTCTTCCCTGCCATGCCTATGATTCCTTGCATCCCAAACAACGCTCCCTATAAATATATTAGACTAGTTCATACTTTATCTCTTTGTCTTGCAATCCCTCTTTTATGGAAGCAGTGAAAGGTATGACTCGTATTTCTCTTATATTCTCTGTTTACTCGTCAGTCCTTTCTCCTTTCCTTTCACTTTGCTCGGCCATTCCACCTACTTTGTTTATGCCCAGTCCCATTTGTTTTATCTGGATCGCTACACTAGGCTATGGTATTTATGTTGAGTGATGAAGTTTAGTTTGTTATAAACTGTAGATCAATATTGGAAAAATTTTAAAGGGAAAAAACTTTAAAGAAAGAAAGGATATGGAAACTGAGAAGATGAGAATAGCAGTGGGATCAGATCATAGGGGGAAGGTAGAATATGTGATAGTGCTCATCATAGCTGTACATGTTCAGACGGACATGAGTGGGTTACATACTGGAATTTGTTGAGTGCTCCTCTGATTCATATTTAAAGGTCTGATGGGTATATTATGGATAAATAGTAGGGCAGAACATTTGTGGAAAAAGAAAAATAAAATTAGGAGGAAGGGCTATGTTCATATTCATTTTGAAATTTGTTGCATAAGTGATGGCCACTAATTGGCATTTTTAGTCTGCATCTGTATACTTGAAGTCTGAAATAGGGTCTGCATATATTAGATAGGTTGTACTGGTGAGGGTTGTTTGGATTCATAAAAGTTTTGATAGGCTAGAATAGTATATGTTAGGCTGCAGTTGCATATATATGTCAAAGAGCAAGACAGTGTATATGTAAAAATGTGTAATAGGCTGTGCATGTTCTAAAAACTGACATAGGATACATAGGGCACCACTGTAGCATACCTGTCTGCTTGCGGTTGACAGATGAGTAGTATAGGCTTTCATCTGACCTGATTTGGGGTGATGAAGTCTGGAGTAGAAGTGATCAGATTGCAGTAGAAGTAAATACAAATGGGGGTAGGTACAAATACTTTGGGGTGAGTTCAGATTAAGTTTGCACATATGTGCCAAAGGTTAAGAAGAGAAGATGGCCAAAACTGGGGTGTATATTGTTCAGGGTTGAACATTTGTAACAGGAGAAGGTGTGCACGTGCACAAGGTCTGTGCACAGCAGGGGCACTCAGGTCCAGGCCTGATGGGTCTGACACATTAGCATGGGGTATAGGAGGTGGATGGATACTGGTGAAGGCAGGGGTATGGGAGGCAGTGGCAGTGAAGGCCAGAAAAGGACAGTGTTCCTGGAATTGTAAGCGATTCAACATTTCAGACTTCACTCGACGCAAGATGGTTTTAACCCGAAGCAGAATGATTTGTGACTCGAAGCAAGGCCGGGTCTGACTCGAAGCAGGAATGGTAGAACTCGGGTAAATGGCTGATGTTGAGTGAGTTTTGTTAAGTGCAGTTTTAACTAAGAGTAGAAGTTAGGCTGAGTAGATTGTAGCTGAGGGGAGGTAATGTAGGCAATACATTTTGGATGAAATGAGATATAGTTGCATAACATGGTCAAGATCTGAAGTGATCAGATAACAGGGAAAGGTAAAGGTGGACAGTAGATGTTTATGTGCATATGGATCCAGAGATTTTCTAAATGCCTGATGCTATGATCATTACATAGTGCAGATCAGTTTAGAGTATATACTGAGTGAGGACTGGGTAGTTGATGTTAGTATTAGATAGCTCTTTCTGTTCAAAGCTTCAGCTGGGAAAAGAAAAAGAAAAATGGATGGAAGTGGCAGAAGGGTTGTATGTATGAGGAAGTGTTGGCGTGAGTGCGTGTACGCGAGTAAGGGTGCACGTGTACATGTATATGTCCCGGCATATAGGAAACCCCACCATTTTCTCTTAGTCATCTTTAGGAAATTTTATTTTGATTTTGTCGTAAAATTTTAGTGTTAACCGGTACACGTCTGTCAAAATTTCACGGTGGAGTGGTCGAGCAAGTCAAACCATTCTCGTTCTATTTTATCTTTTCTTTGACCGTAAATTCTAAAGTCGCGTTTCAAAATATTTGAATTTTATTCTAGATTTGAATCTAGGCGACATCGAAAGAAATTTGACCAGTATCCTATGTCGTTCTTTACCGGTGAATAGCCGTTTCGAATTCAAATTTTCTGCAATTCTCAGGTGAGTATTTCTCACCAGACATACGTATTTATATTTTAGTAAATTATTGCAAGTGTATGTGTAAAATTATATTTCACTATTATCTGTCTGTAGTGTAATATAGAATGATGATCCCCATTTAAATTGACACCTCATCAGTTATTATCCGTTGTATTATATTCTGCAGTTATATTATATTATTGTTTATTTACTGCATAAATCACTACTGCCAGTTCCCTGTTAAATTTAGTTTGTATGGGCTGAAATGATAAGCCTAAATGATTATTATTGTTAAATTATGCTGTTAACTGCTTAACTGATAACTTGGGATTGCGGGTTTGAAATGATAGAACCCGGGGTATTGTAAATTACGGAGTGAAATGATATAAATCCGTATCACTTGACCTAGGCTAGAAAACTATATACAGACCCGTGGTCCTTATAATATTTTCTGAAATATTTAAAATTATTTTTGGAAGTGAAATATTTGATTTATATCTTTAAAGGATTTTATATTGATTTTTAATAAGTTATAAATAAAAATAAATAAATATTTGAATAAAATTATGGAATATAACTTATTTGGTAAATCGGGATTTTTAAAGAATAATATTTCAGTTAATAAATAAATAAATAAGTTATATTTGGACATATTTATTAAGTTAAACAATCTACTACAGCATTTAAATGCTGTCTTCTGGAATTGGACTAGTTTTACCCAAACTTTAGGTAACATTTCCTAAGTGCTATGAAATCTAGAATTTGTTAGCTTTAAAATTTATGGAATTTGATAAATTTTATTTTATCTTAAGTTTTGGAAAAGCTTAAGACATAATATTTATAACTGTATTTTCCTTAATAAATTAAAGAAATATATTCTGGTATTAAGTAAATTTTGGAAAAATTTAATGGTTAAAAATTTGGAGTTTTATTTATGGAAATTATGGGAATATTCAAGAAAGAAAATATATATATAAAACATTGATTTGTGAAAGAATAAAACCCAAACTTAGTTGAATAGTAAATACTCCAATTTATATATATGGAAATTGTAATGTTTTGGGAACATAAAATGATAATTAATTTATGGTTTAAATCTTAAATAGAGAAATTATTTGTAAAGCTATGTAAATTCTTTTCTTTACAAAGTAACCATAAAGTTAACCCATTTATTCTATATACCGTTAAATATCCAAACCATTGTGTTTGGGAGTTATGGATTTTAAAGTAAAATCTCCAAAATATTATGCTTTGAAGGTATAATTCAAATATTTGGTTTCCAGATATTATAAATTTTAAGCAATATAGTTTTGGAAAGAATTATATTTTGAATATAACGATATCATATTGTTTTGGGTTTTAAAATGATATCGTATCTATAGTTTTGAAATGGAAATGATTATTCTGGTTTAAAGTATAAACTGTTTTTAAATGGCCACGGGTTATAATAACGTTTGGTTGGCAAAGAGACCGGGATCGGATATGGACATACTCTCTGTCGATACCGAAAACCACTTTGACTAACCATGTACGCGGTGGAGATTCCAGAATGAAGTAGGATGGTGGTGACGGTTTCTTGAAAGGTATATACGTGGACCCGACTCCCGTGAGTTGGCTTAAGGTGGCTAAAACAGGAGCGATTCTCGGATTAATGAGGTAGCTCCTCTGATCGAACGCACTTCTTCGTATACCATTCTATTGCTTATGTGATTGTTTGGGTGCACCTTTGATTTGGGAGTGTTGTTCGAGGTGGGCGGTTGCTGCGGCTTCGCGTTACCACCGGTCCGGATAGCAATTGGTATATCTACCCTGGCATTGCCTAGTTGTGCCGTGTCACCTACCATATCGAGCCTTGTACGAGTTTGGTTTTCTCCCGTAGCCCGTGTGGTATCCTCTAGTTGCTTCCCGAGTAGGAGGAGCTATGATATTGGATGGACTACTGGGACTATTACGTGTTAAGGTGGAAAATGTAAAGCCTTAACGCTATTTAAAAGTATGTTTATTTTAGTATAGACACTATTATAATAGCGAAATATACTACATAGTAAATAGTTTAACGGATCCTTAGAGGATGGGCGGTCCCAAGCATCCTTTAAGTTACTTGTTTTATATTACAGTACACTTGATTTAGCTTACATTATATAAGTATGTATGTCCTGACTCGAGTGTTTTGTTTTATTGTACGCTCGGGTCAGCCTGAGTTGCAGCTTCAGTTTCTTCTCCGTAGCTAGGACACTCAGTAGATCATTCGTGCTGTTGGAAGTTGTTTCAGCCTTTATCTTTTCTGGAATTCAAGACTTTGAAGACTCTATCTCTATTTATGTCTTAAATTTGTATTGAGGATTATAGACAAAGTAAGTTCTGTTTTTGTAAAGTTGTATCAGTGGCTTCATGAACCACTAAATTTTAAATTTCCGCTGCGAGATTCTGATATCTGTGTCTGTAATTCTGTGATTTATTTACTGTATATCCTGAGTTTTGCCAAATTTATTTTACAACGCAGTATTTTGAACACTTCAAGTCCGACAATGTGCGGATGCGAAGGGTTGAAAATACTGGGTCGTTACACGGACAGAGGAAGAAAAGGGGGGAAACGAAGAGGGTTTCAAAAATAAAAATATGAGGGGTTTGGTTTCGCGATTAAAAGAAAGGAAAGGAAACCATTAATTTAATTTTAGTTTTCTGATCGAAGAGAGAAACAAGAAGCATCGTGATTTTAAAGAAAAAGGGAAGCGTATAGGAGAAGATGAACAATAGTGTTCTGATGGGACGAAAGTGTGTTGAGGAAGCTTGATTAATTTATTTTAAACTTTAAATTTAAAATCTTCTCGAATTACGCAATTCAAAATCCTGACCTCCTATCGATACGTGCCGCTCGACGTCTATAATGTTATACACCTATTCTGAATGCAATGGAAATGGTTTCGAGTCCTAATTCGATCGTATGGAGAAGATAGCTTTTTGGATCGACTATTAAAAATAATTCAATTAATTATTTTCTGGGCGTTTACATTTCGTACGATACACGATAGCTCCAAAAACTACGAAATTTGAAATACGATAATAATTCAATATTACGGATCCAACGGAACTGGTTTCGTCGAATTCCGAGACTGTTCCTCGGATGGCTATTTTTAAATATTAATTTAAATGATATATTTTAAAATCGAGCAAACCACTGCTAAATTCAAATTTTAAATCATCTATTATTTTCAGTATTATTAATATAAATTCTATAAGCCTTTAAAATATTTTAAACAAGCTTACAACCCCAGATTTAATATTTTACCTGATGTTCAATTAATATTTTAATAATTATTAATTCAACAGGTCGTTATATTTAAATTCAGAATCCTTTCTATCGTATAAAACCGAACTGTTTATATAAAAAATCAAACTAAAGTTCTAATTAAATATTTAAATCCAATTTAAATATTGCAAATTAATCATCAAAAAATCCGGGTCATTACACTATTATAATATCATATGATTTTGATATAAAATGTTTTGGTTATCGGAAGGTAAAAACCCATCGTGTTTATGGGTGACGTGGTCTTATGTGATACCTTTGTTTCTAACAGATTTGATTAGATTTGATAAAAGTAATAATTCAAATTTAGCGTGTTTTCTCATATTGGTTTTGCAGACTGACTCATGTGTTATTTTATTATAATACTTGGGTCAAACCGAGTATTACAGATTCGGGTTAGGATGCCACGAATCATAATAGACGTGCTGGAGGAGTCTCAGTCTTATTCCTCGTACTTGATTATATTCCACTATGCGTGCTAAACTTTATGTTCAGTACTTGTATGGACAAGTTATTATGACTATCCAGATTTATTTGTTGACTATAGTACTTTGATGATTATTTATATATTACAGTTACAGTTTCTTTGTATAAAAATCTGTTATTATATATTATATTTTGTTTTGCTGCGATTGTGAAATTCTATATTGTTTTTTCAGTTTTTTTTCTTTCCTCTTCTTCCTCATAGTTATTCGTCTTTTCGTGCAATTTTTGTTGGACAGGTGTGGTTTAATGTCAGCTCAGAGGGTATGGAATGGTGGGTCACTACAAGACAAGTGGCTGCAATGTGTTCTATTAAACCTTCAAGCTGTTCAAATTGATTAACATAGTTCATAACATTGGTGGTTTGCTTTAGATATGAAAAGGCATCAAATGGCCTATCAAGATCATCCCTAAAACATGCCTGAATAGCTTTATAGAAAATAACCCATTGATCATAATCTGTAACAGTATGTGAGTACCTATAGAACCATTGTAGTGCCATCTTTTTCAGATGGTATGAACAAATATGGACTCATTCTTGAATATCTGCTTTGCTGTATTGAAAGAACTGCTTTACTTGCCAAAGCCAATCAATTACTCTGTTTTTACTTGTGCATTATGGGAAATCCATCTGACGGTCTTTAATGGCTTGGATGTTTCTTTATAACCCAACTAATACTTCTTGAGAAGTTTTCTCTAGTCTTTTATGTGATAATGCAGTTCTATTATTTATAAAATCTTTATTCTACCATTTTTCTTATTGTGGTAGTTCTTTAAGATTGACAGAATTAATCAGTGGTAAGGTATCTCTATAATCATTAGAGTTGTCATACAATGATGAGTTTCTATGGTGAGGGTTAGTATTATGCTCATCAGGTGGCTCTGATACCAAAATGGTATATTCTCCTAGTTCTTGGCAATTTTGGCTCTTGTATGAGTCATGGTGAATGATCAATAGGGGATGGGATTGGTTAGGAAGAAGGTGTAACAGAGGCTTTCAGGTGGTGGAATTATTCAAATGCAGCAAACTAGAAATATGAAGAAGAAGTAGTGATGTAATGCTGAAATATTGTGGTGGTTAGTAGATTGAATGAGGAAGTGAAAATGGATTCAAATTACTGAATGAGTTGAGTATAGGAAAGAGGTGAAATTAGAGCAGCAGCAAATAGAAGAATGCAGAGTTGTGAAAAAATGCATGATTATTTATAATCTTTTTATATATGTCTATTTACATAGCCTTACCCATATATTTATAGTATTGATCAGGTAGACCAAATCAAACTAGCAGTTACATGGTAATTTATCTAATATACCTGACTAACTTTTAAATTATATAGCCACTTAGACTGCAATAGAAAATAAGTTGTGCATGTATGCACGTGCACAACACGGTCTTCAAACTGGCTTTCCCTTTGTAATCTCACGCTTAAGTTGATATTATCTTGCATCTGCATCTCTTCCAATCTTCAACATCATCCTCCTTAATTCCAGTTAGCCGAGGTGGATGGCGAAGCCTCATTCTCAATTTTTTTTTATTGAAATGTCCCTTCAAGCGAATGCCTATCAGGTGTTTGATGAATTGTGTGAGCATAACAAATTCACAAAGTATATCTTTCGTACATACTAAAACAAAAATTCGCAAATTGTTAATTGATGTGTCTTTTTTACTTTTTTGGACTTCATATGGTGTGTTTTGTGAAGTACACACAATTACTAACATTTTATATGTCTATTAAGTGGATCTAGAATATACTATGGTTGCTCAATGAAAGTGCCAGTGAATTTTGAATTGGTATTTGGAGTAACAGATAATGTATCATAGCCATATTGGAATTAGATTCATGCGAGTATGGAATTTTTAATCTCACATCAAAATTTGATCTATGAGTTTGATATGCAATCACATGTAACTTTTTTTCTGCTACTTGCACCCATAACTCCATCAAGTACTTCATTTATTTAAGGGCAGATTCGAACTTCTCAAGGCATATTATTCACCGCATTTTTAGTGGTCTTCAAATGGATTACAAAACTGGACAATGGAATCATTTTGTCATTATTTAGAAAATTGTTAGGTGGTATAAAACATAATTTTCCCTCCGTTGATTGAAAAATAATAATTTTAAACGCTATATGTTTTTCGGCGACCAATCACCATCTTTCCGTCTTTTTTTAGCAAGAACCTGCTAAACTAATTCTCGTTGGACGTTATAAAAAATATTTCGATGAGTAGTTATAAAATTTCGCTTTGCGCAAGTTATGAAATTGCAAGTTTTTATTAGGGAGGAGTATCATAACATTATTTTAGGTGGAGTCCCCTTAAATTTTTCTTCTATTTATCCAAAAATAAAGTCCCTTTGGTAATGTTCTTATTCACATATAAACTGAATGGAGAAACTCATGTTTGACCAAGATGTATTTCTCATAGATTAATTATATGGATAAGCACAAACTTGATGACTTAGAGAAATCATTCATAAATACATCAACTTTAAAAATATAGAGGTTGAAATCCTTAGATTAACGGGAGGAACCAAAAACAAGTAGTTAACTAGTCGATGCAATCAATCTCGCTATCCATAATTTAAGAGACTTTGGACAGCAGATCCTATTTTTAATCAAGACATAAAAAATTTCCTTCTTCGATAAGTTGTGTAAATTAGGTCCTTATCCATAGACATCTTTTATTAGTAACTGTTGTTATTATATCCATTTAAGTACTACACACGTAAATGAATTTAAAATATTCATTAAGCATTAACATTTTCTGAAAACATTAGATTGACAAACCATTTTCACCATTAAAGCACAAATTTGTGATCTTTTAAATATTATGTGTTATGCATATGCAAATATCTAATTTAATTATATCTTTTTTGTATAAATAACGTATTCATACATGTGCCATTGAAATGCAACTATAATTTCCTTGTTCAATTTAATAAATTCAAAATTCATAAATATTCAGTTTAAAGTCAATTTCAAATATGGTATGTAGTTAAAATTACGACTAGATTTCTTTTAATGCACTTAAATTATAACTTCATTAAGACTGAATAAACTTATCAAAGGAAGCCAAAATTTGCATTAGATCACATAAATTACAGTTTCAAATGCCATAGTTACATAATTCAAAAAATACTATCAAATAATAAATAAACTTTCTTGAATTAATTAAAATACAGTTGCGTTAAGTTTGGATAAATCATCGAATACAACCAAAATCATTATTTCATCACATAAATGTAGTTGAAACATTCAAATGCAATCATGCAAAATTAAAAATTTGTAGTGAATGATCGAATTTTTTGATATTCCCGATATATGATGCTTTATGATGTGAGTTATTCTGGTTTAAGATGGGAACTGTAATGTAATTTAATCATTTTGTGATGTAATTTATTTATATGTGAATGTAATTTATTATTTGTAATGAATTTATTTCCTTTATATGTGATCTGTGAATAAAAGATAAGCGTTATAGTTTATATCGCTTATCAAATATATTTCTATGTCTGAATCTATAATGATTAATGATGTTGTTGCACTATTATTGTGTGGGTTGCACGAGGAAATTGGTTAAGTCACAGATATTTGAAATTAATATTTTTGAAACGGTTTTTAAATTTGAATTTTGAATTCAAATGGTTGTGGAAATGGATTTGGGTTAAATATGGAAAGCTTTTGAAAAGAAGTTTTGAAGATAAAAGTTATTTGGGATAACTTAATTAAGTTTTGAAAATCTATATAATTTGATTGAATTTGAATTCAAGATTTGAAATTGAATTCTATGTTTTGAAATTATGGGTTTAAAAAGGTTATACAAGTTATAAATGTGTTTTATGGGTTTTAAACCATTTTAAAAGTATTGTTTTGGGAATTTGAATTTTAACACAAATTTTATACTTAAAGAGCTTTGACTCGTGCAATTGTAATTGGATTTTTCCAAAATGAAAACAATTTGTTTTTAATAACTATAACTTTCATTTGAAAGAAAGGGTTCCCTAATTGTGTTGAAAGGATTTCAAGTTTGAAATAGGAATTGTTTTGAAAGCTATGAATTAAATCTTTAATTGAAAGATTGATTGAGTTAATCCAATTTGAAATGGAATTGTTTGAAAAGCCATAAATTTATATTTTTGAAAGATGGGTGAACTTTGTGAAGTGAATCTTTTTGTTTAAAGATTTGAAAATGGTAACTTGTTTAAACCTTTTGAAAGGAAAGCTTTGGGTTTTAAGTTTTGACTTAACTGAAATCTCAATATACATATGTTTTTAAATATTGCGCTCATTATTCGGTTTGGCCAGGAGAGGACCATGTGTCATACAACCCATTTCGTATTATGATACGATGTATTGGATTGCATTTGAAGACCGGTGTTGAAGACCGGGTATTTGTGGGAACGATAAGATAACCTATCGATTGGCTTTGCACTGAGTAGCTACGCTATAGAGATTCCCTAAGTGATGGGAAGTCCGATCGGGATTGTGAATACCCGAATTGCAAGAGCTTCTTTGGAAGTTCCTTCGATTCTGTTCGAACCAGGAACAGACTTGTATGGATGTATGTCTGATGTTACACTTTGAGATGTAAAGCTGGTTTCTATCAAATACATTTCTTTTTGGTGGCGGAAATTTATTCTCTTAGTTTAACACCCATCTCTGAGACATACGAGCTCAGAGGTTATGTAGTTCATGGTTACTAGTGATACATTCCCAATTTGGTAACGTGGCATGCGAAGTGTTGCTGATCATTTGTTGATCAAAGCATGGCTTTGTGAAAAAGCGTAGCTTTGTGGACGAGACTGCATCACGACCTCACACCCCGAAAATGGTCGAAACAGGAAAGATGCAGCAAGGTTTCAGGGGTAGCGCCCCTAGGGTATGTCCATTGCTTCTGGAAAAGGGTGGTATCATGGTATGGAGCCCAGATACTTAACTCATGTGGACACCGTATCTATTACTGTGTGATGATTGTGGTTGAGAGCTCTCGGATAAAGGTCGTAAATCGAGAAGGGGGTACATCGGCCTTATGTTGGCAGAGAACTGAGGGATGGTTCTCGGGCCATCCCTCCAGAGGCGTACCCATGTGGCCTAGGAAGTTCCTTTGCCTGACCATTCATTGGAAATCCAATCATCCAATACCAGACCTTTACGATTGCATTTGTATTACCAGCCACCTCAGGTGGTAGCTATAGTAGGCATAGTATAATGGAACCTATGCTGGCTAAGATTAATATTATACTTTTGAAATGTTTTCTGCACTATGCACTAATAATAATATCAAATGGTTTCCGCATATCAAGCATTCTTGACTGTCAAAAGGAGAAATCTCCTCCAAGTGTGCGCTTGCATTGTGTGTGTGGCGGGAGGCCTTATGGCAGTTTCATTTTCAAAAAAGCATTGCGGATTTCAACTTTTAAAACCTTTTGTTGTTTGGTTTAAAGATAAAACTATTTTTGTTTGCTCATATCAATCCTATGACTGACCTGGAGTTTGTTGTTCCTTTCCTAAACTCTGGGTGCCCACAATTTTCCACACGGGGAGTCTAGAGTTAGGTTTTTCAGATAGTCAAATATTAGATATTGATTCAGTAGTCTTCAGCTTTCTCTTTATAATTCTTTGGAGTTTTCGGATTCATGACTGACCTGGATTGCTTAGCTTTATGTAACGTGGTGGGTGGTTCGAGCTTCTGGATTGAGTTATTTGGTTTAGAGCTTTGATGATGGAGTAGCTGTTGCTATTTGGAGTTATTGTTCCTATGCTATTTGCTTCCGCTGTTGTATCTTATCTTTGATATTGTTGAGCATTATCGATACAATTGTTGTATATCATATTTTGGATATTTTATCATAGGAGTTGTATATGATATTGTTCTTTTCCTTCCGCTTTGTTGTTATACGTAATGTGTTATAAGCTCCGACGTATCGGATTTGAACGGTCGAATCTGCGACGTTCGAGTACGAGTGAAGTATGGATGTCGATTTTCGAACGCAAAAAATCCGGATCGTCAAATTTGGTATCAGAGCTGAAGGTTAAAACTTTAGCTCAGGAGTGTAACACATTAGGTAACTCATTAGAGATAGGGTGAAGTATACCCTAGAATGAGTATGTCCCTAAGATATTCGCTCAAATGCCTCAGTAAATTCTCTTACTATCCATTGGTACTAAGTATGAGTGCAAGAAGAAGAGAGATAGGGGATATGGAAATACCACTACAAATGGTCAATACCCTGAAAACGACAATGGAAATATCTTTCTCTATCAATCTCTTTTGATCCGATTTCAATTTCTCTGATTTCTTCGTGGCTCCTCTAGAGAAGAAGATTTGGTGTAGTGGCATTGCAAATCATTGTAGAAAATCCTTACTTTGTATCCTCACCAGTTTCTTATCAATATTTCTGTTTTTAACCCAAATAAATTTGAAAATTTAATTTGAAATAATTGATTAACAAATATGAAGTTAAGTTTGAATTTGTATCGATAAAACGATTTCGATTAAAACCAAATTTCAAATTTTATTGTAATTTCTTGTGAGTATCAAAGTCCGAAGAGGGACAAGTTGGTGTATACTTTGAGATATTGTAACCTGGATTGAGTATCTATTGTTTGTTATGTTGGGTCTAGATATAGTCTACGAATGGTTAGTTATCCTTCGAACTAACCAATATCCTGTATATTTCGTAGACTGGATTACCCGAGTTTCCTATGTAATATTGAATGAGTTCGTTCTCGTATCTATTGTTGATATTCTGATTTGGTAAGCCAAATACAGAATAGATAATCAGCTTGATTGATGAGTCGATTCTCTATCTTTGTGTATCCATTCTTTGTCGTCTCCCTAGCAAATTTCGGGGATGAAATTTTCTAGGGGGGAATCTGTAACGATACTGATTTTTGAGTTAAATTTAAATTGATAATTAATATAAATTTGTGGATTTAAATTGTAGATTAATTAAAAAAATTCCAAAACTTGTAAGATATTTGTTTGTTAATATATATATATATATATATGTATATTCATTGTAAATTTAAATTTGGATTTGAAATTCAAATATAAATATATTGAATTTAAAACACTATCTTTTAATTTAATAAAAGTTGTTTTCTAAATATATATGTATTTTATATATATATAGGTATAGATTGTGATAACAATTTTCATAAGACTATTTAAAGGTTAAATTCTAATGTATATGTAATATATGCATTTATTAGTGTATAATGTAATTTTAAAATCATTTTTCTTCAAATTTTATATATGATGGTTTGTATATAAATGGATATAATACAAATGCAAATAGAAAACTTTACATAAGAATATGTATATATAACTAAGATAAAGTAATATGAAAATACATAAATACATTTGTAAGCTTTTGAGTAACATGTATTATACATGTATAAGTATTATAAAAAAAATTTACAAGTGTAAACCATATAATGTGAGATTAAACAAGTGTAAAACAAATAACAAGTAATTTAACAAGTGTTGGCTTAAGGTGAACAAGTGGAAAAGAGTAAATTTTTCTTTTAATTAAATTTTTTAAACATGCATAAGAAAGAATTAAAATCAAATTTCTCAAGTTTTTTCCAAAACTGTAAAAATAAATTCAAAATCCTAAAAAACAAAATTTCAGAAACAAAGCAAATCAAAACCATTTTCAACCTGAAGCCAGATCTGAAACAAATGAAATCAGGAACAAAATCAAGTATCAGATCAAAATGAATCAAAGTCAGGATCAATCTGAGCTTCAGTTTCAAGTGTTGATCAAATCAGAAGCAAAACAAACAGTTTTCAAAAGATTTTCAAAACCTGGAAAAAATAAAATAAAGCAAAAGCTTCAGCCTGATCTATCTGAGCATAACTCAACAGTTTCAAATTGATTCCAAAACTCAAGCTAGCAATGCAAAGATTGACTTCAACGAGTAAGGATACAGATCAAAACCAAAATAAGTTTCCAGATTCGAGTTTAAAACCAATTCCATGCTTTGCATTCTTGTTCTTCTCTGTTTCATCAAAGATCAGGTGAGCAAACTATCTATACCATAATATATTATAGTTGTTGTACATATGATTAATGCTTGAGATGTGCTGTGAAAATGCTTGCTTGCCTATATGTTTTGTGTGCATGCAGGTATGTATATCCCTATTTATACATTACTGGGATTAAACAAAACTTGTTCAAAATTTTGATTTCTCTTTCCCTGATCATTGTTAGACTTTAAAATCTAAACAATAGTTGTTTGTTTAAACGTGTTCTAGGATTTAAAAATAATTTTAAGCAAAAGTAATTAAAACTTTTCTGGAAATTTAAAAGAACATAGGAAAACCCAATGTTTGTTAAAAAAATTCAAGTACCATGATTTCTAGTTGTAATTACATCATGTAAAATGTTTTCGAAAATAATGATTTCTGAAAGTTAAATCTAAACTTTTAAGCAAGCATTCATTGAGTGGTGCAAAGATGAACAGATTTGAGTTTTTTTTGTAAATTTTGGTGATCGGTAACATAGTTCATCTCGAGATCTTGAATGAAGCTCGTTGGGAGGTAGGGTAGCTTGAGAAAAATGCTCAAAAAAATTTCTGATCATCGTGGAATGGGGCCGAGGTTAATTTAGGGTTCTTGCTCACGTTTTATTTAGGATCGAATTTTGAATCGCTGTTGTCTCGTCATCGCACCGTAACCGATCACACCAGTGGCGATTGAACGGGGTGAGGTTGGCGAAGCTTTGACCAAAGTGGCGGCGTTGTTGGTGGCTTGTGGCGATCAGGCGAAGCAGTTTTTTTGATGGTTTGTTGTTATTCCAGTTTGGGTCAAATGGCGAAAATCCAAGTTCGTCGTTGTTACAATTTTTTGGGTTGTCTGAAGGCTTGAACAGATGATCGGTGATATGTTGAAGGTGGCTGGGTCGATCAAAGTTCATCAGAACTCTGGTGCACATACACAAGGTAGCATGTATATCAGTTGATTTTTGGCTCGCGATGGTCTTGAGTTTTTCTCGGGGATGAGCTCGTAAATCATGACGTTCGACTCAAAGCTGAGTATTTGCGTGAATTTTTCATGAGCTACTCGATAGTGATCTCGGGAATCACTAATTTGGGCTCGAATTTTTAATTAGGAAGTAAAATTTGTGTACCAGATTTTTATAGGAAGTTTGAAAGAGTATTAGTCATGCTTTAAAGTATAAAAGATAAATATTTTAACTAATGATAATTAAGTAATTAAAGATAAATGGTATCCTAAAAATGTTTTGATTATTTATTTACTTAAAGGTTTTTAAAATTCAATTTATGTCTTAATGATGATCTATTGCCAAGAGTCATTAACAAGGATTAAATGTTAATTGTTTTCAAACACTAACTTCGATTTAGGTTTGAATTAATTAAGGTTCAAAGTAAGATGTTTCCAAAGTAATTGAAATTAATTTATTTTTGTCTCATTTTTTGATGAGTTTATTAAACGAATAAAATAATTAAAAAAGATAATTAAGATAAAATGTTATTTAAAAACCTTAATCATTCAAATTAACTAATGTGATAATAGTGAATCATTAAACAAAGGTAAAAATTATGATAATTAAAGTAATTAATAAAGCTAAAAAGATTTATCTTTTACTTTGTTAAGTAATTAATGATTTGTTAATATAATTACCTAAAGAATAATTAATTAATTAATTAGTCTCATAAATTAATGAAAGTGATTAAGGAATGATTATTAATTAAGGATTAATTTATTTACTTTGTAATTAATTAAGGATAATTAATCAAAGGATTAATTATTAATTAAAGGTTAATTAATGATTGATTAAAGGATAATTATTTAAGATTGTTTATGATTGATTAATATTAATTAACCAAGATTAGCAATTTATTTATAAATAATCAATCTGATTTAAATTAATCAGATAATTAGTTAATCTTACTTATGAATGTTTGGATTGCAGTGAATGGTCGAATTGTTTGATATTCCTGATATATGATGCTTTGTGATGTGAGTTATTCTGGTTTAAGCTGGGAACTGTAACGTAATTTATTCATTCTATGATGTAATTTATTTATCGGTGAATGTAATTTATTATCTGTAGTGAATTTATTTCCTTTAACTGTGATCTGTGAATAAAAGATATGCGTTATAGTTCATACCGCTTATCAAATATATTTCTGTGTCAGAAATTGTAATGACTGATAATGTTGTTGCACTATTATTGTGTGTAAAATCCCTGGACCACATATATATACAAATATGGATTGCACGAGGAAACTGGTTGAGTAGAAGATATTTGAAATTAATAATTTTGAAATGGTTTTTAAAGTTGAATTTTGAATTCAAATGGTTTTGGAAATGGGTTTGGGTTAAATATGGAAAGCTTTTGAAAAGAAGTTTTGAAGATAAAAGTTATTTTGGATAACTTAATTAAGTTTTGAAAATCTAAATAATTTGATTGAATTTGAATTCAAGGTTTGAAATTGAATTCTATGTTTTGAAATTATGGTTTTAAAAAGGTTACACGAGTTATAAATGTGTTTATATGGGTTTTAAACCATTTTAAAAGTATTGTTTTGGGAATTTTAATTTTAACCCAAATTTTATAATTGAAGAGGTTTGACTCGTGTAAATCTAATTGGATTTTTACAAAATGAAAAATATTTGTTTTTAAATAATTATAACTTTCATTTGGAAGAAAGGGTTCCCAAATTGTATTGAAAGGATTTCAAGTTTGAAATAGGAATTGTTTTAAAAGCTATGAATTAAATCTTTGATTTAAAGATTGAATGAGTTAATCCAATTTGAAATGGAATTGTTTGAAAAGTCGTAAATAAATCTTTATGAAAGATGGGTGAACTTTATGAAGTATATCTTTTTGTTTAAAGATTTGATAATTAAAATTTGTTTAAACCATTTGAAGGAAAGTTTTGGGTTTTAATTTGTGACTTAACTGAAATCCCAATATCCATATGTTTTTAAATATTGCGCTCATTATTTGGTTTAGCCGGGAGAGGTCCTTGTGTTATATAATCCATTTCGAATAATGATACGATGTATTGGATTGCATTTGAAGACCGGTGTTAAAGACTGGGTATTTGCGAGAACGATAGGATAACCCATCGATTGTCTCTACACTGAGTAGCTACGGTATAGAGATTCCCTAAGTGATGGGAATTCCGACTGGGATTGTGATTACCCGGATTGCAAGGGCTTCTGTGGAAGTGCCTTCGGTTCTGTTCGAACCCGGAACAGACTTGTATGGATGTATGTCTGGCATTACACTTTGAGATGTAAAGATGGTTTCTATCAAATACATTTCTGTTTGGTGGCGGAGATTTATTCTCCTAGCTTAACACCCATCTCTGTGACATACGAGCTCGGAGGTTATGTAAATGATGGTTACTAGTGATACATTCCCAATTTGGTAACGTGGCATATGAAGTGTTGCTGATCATTTGTTGATCAAAGCATGGCTTTATGAAAAAGCATAGCTTTGTAGACGAGACCGCATCAGGACCTCACACCTCGAAAATGGTCGAAACAGGAAAGATGCAGCAAGGTTACAAGGGTAGCGCCCCTAGGGTATGTCCATTACTTCTGGAAAAGGGTGATATCAAGGTATGGAGCCCAGATACTTAACTCATGTGGACACCTTAAATCTATTACTGCGTGATGATTGTGGATGAGAGCTCTCAGATAAAGGTTGCAAATGACCGGGAATGGCATATCTTAGGTGTTACTCCCGAGAAGGGGGTACACCGGCCTTGTGTTGGCAGATAACTGAGGGATGGTTCTTGGGCCGTGCCTCCACAGGCGTACCCATATGGCCTAGGAAGTTCCTTTGCCTGACCATTTGTTAGAAATCCAATCATCCAATACGAGCCCTTTACGATTGCAGTTGTGTTACCTGCCACCTCAGGTGGTAGCTATAGTAGGCATAGTATAATGGTACCTATGCTGGCTAAGATTAATATTATACTTTTGAAATGTTTTCTGCACCAGGCACTAATAATAATATCAAATGGTTTTTTCTTATCAAGCATTTTTGACTGTCATAAGGAGAAATCTCCTCCAAGTGTGCGCTTGCAATGTGTGTGTGGCAAGAGGCCTTATGGCGGTTTCATTTTCCAAAAAGCATTGCGGATTTCAACTTTTAAAACCTTTTGTTGTTTGTTTTAAAAATAATTTTTTTTTGTTTGCTCATACCAGTCCTATGACTGACCCGGAGTTTATTATTCCCTTCCTAAGCTCTGGGTGCCCACAATTTTCAACACGGGCAGTCTAGAGCTAGGTTTTTCAGATAGTTAGATAGTCAGATAGTAGATATCGATTGAGTAGTCTTCAGCTTTCTCTTTGGAAATATTTGGAGTTTTCAGATTCATGACTGACCTGGATTGCTTAGCTTTGTGCAACGTGATGGGTGGTTCGAGCTTCTGGATTGAGTTATTTGGTTTGGAGCTTTGATGATGGAATAGCTGTTGCTATTTGGAGTTATTGTTCCGCTGCTATTTGCTTCCACTATTGTATCTTATCTTTGATATTGTTGAGCATTGTTGATACAATTGTTGTATATCATATTTTGGATATTGTATCATTGGAGTTTGTATGATATTGTTCTTTTCCTTCCGCTGTGTTGTTATACTTAATGTGTTATAAGCTTCGGCGAATCGGATTTGAACAGTCGAATCTGCGGCGTTCGAGTACGAGTGAAGTATGGATGTCGATTTTTAAAAGCGAAAAATCCGGGTCGTCACACCTTTGCATCCAAAGGATTTGATAAGAGTAATAATTCAAATTGAGTGTGTTTTCTCACATTAGTTTTCCTGACTGACTCGGGTGTTATTTTATTATGATGCTTGATTCAGGCCGAGTATTACTGGCTCAAGTTTGGATGCTATGGAGCACGAGAGACGTTCTGGAGGAGTCTCAGGCGTATTCCACGTACTTAACTGTATTCTACCGTGTGTGTGTGAAAGTGTATATTCAGTACTTGTGAGGACAAGTTATTATAACTATCCAGATTTGATTTGTTGACTGTTGTACTCTAATGATTATATATATATTATTGTTATAGTTCCATTGCATAAAAATTTGTTATTATATATTATACTTTGTCCCGTTGTGATTGTGAGATTCTATATTATTGTTTCAGTTTCTTCCACTGTCCTTTTCTTTCTCATAGTTATTCATATTTTCGTACAATTTGTGTTAGTCAAGTGATTTAATGTCAGCTCAAAGGGTATGGAATGGCCGATCGCTACACATGGTATCAGAGCTTAGGTTGAGCGAACACGTAGGCTTTAGTGGGGATTGCTCATTGGAGATAGGGTCAGTAGTGCCCTACAATGAGTCTGAGTGTATAATTAATATGAGCGCGTATTTGTTAATGAATATAAATTGTTTTATATTGTGTTGACTTATCGTTGAATGCTTATGAATTCTAACTTTCAACAAGTTAAATCAACATAGTAGTGTTTTAAAGAGGGTAAATGAAATAATTTTCCCCAAATTATATTTGGATATAAAATAAATAATTTTCTGAAATTATTATACTACATCGATGTGGTTAGATGTTATTATTATAATTAAAACACGATTATAAATTAGAATGGTCGTATATGACCAAATTAAAAGTATAAGTATGAATTATACAAATGAGTTAAAACATTAATTTGATTCAAATAATAATTTGGAAATTTAAATCTCAAATTTATCGGAAATGTTTTCCAAATATTATGAAATAAATAATGGCAATATTATTATGGAAATGTATCTGAAAAGAAAATATTTTTTAAATTGATTCTGAAAGTTATAAGGCCCTTGAACTCACCATAGTTGCTGGAAAATAATTTCGATGATAATCGCAACATCATCGGTGTTCGTTTTTGAGTTTCCAAGTGACGGATTGCTACAATAATAATTTGATATGGGGATTTTTGTTCGGAGGCAAAGATTGTTTTGGGAATTCCAGAGGGAATTTGTTTTGGATGAAAACTAGGTTTGGTTTAAATTTAAAATGTGTGATTTGGTTTGTGTGTCTATATATGTGTGTGTGTGTGTGTGTGTTTTCAAAATGATTTGAAATGAAACCGGGTGTTTGAATTCTGGAATCCTTATTTAGATGTTTTAGAAAAATATCAAGAAATAAATTTTTGAACTTATAAGTTGGGAATTATATTAATAAGGAAAGAAATGTGAAAGTTGAAATTTTGGAACTGAATTTTAGATTAAATGAGTTAAAATGAACTGTATGGATTGGAATTTAACATAAGCTAAGTTAAATAAAATTGGATTGGATCGGAAATGAAATTGAGTGGAGCTAAATTTAAAATTTCAGTTGTAAAATTATTATATAACTGTAAGTTATAAATTTTGAATGGAATCAACTCAAGTATAAATTTGATGAAACGTGAAAAATAAGTTGTGTAACTTGTAAGTTGGAAAAGTGGAATTGAAAAACCAAAATAGAGATGGTCTGATATTTTTGTGAAGAAAAGGAAATTCCACTTGATGTAGAAAATAAAGTTGAGCTCAAGATTGTGAGAAATGCAGATTACGGATCTTAAGGCTAAGATTAACACTAGAAAGAGGGTGAATAGTGTTAATAAAGAATTACAAAATCTTTTACAATTTATGTTAATTTAGACAAAAAAGTTTGCAATATACAGACACAGATATGATCACAGAAACAATCACAGAAGCAGAAATAAAATAAAAGCAGTAAAGGAAAGAACACACCGGAATTTATACTGGTTCAGAGTTATCCTATATCCAGTACCGCAACACAAGTACGGATTTCCTTTCAAAAGCAATTGTACAATTACACCCTCGGTTTCAAGGCTACGAGGTACACCCTCCAGAATTTTGATCCTCTGGGTAGAGATACTTGATTTCTAGGCCACAAGTTTACCCAATTGATTTACCAAGGCTACAATCACACCTTTTCCCTTTTGCTTGATTTCCAAGGCTACAGTCACACCTTTTCTCGCTTTATAGATTACAAAGAATTCTATAACTCTGAATAGCACTGAGAATCTTGTAGAGATAGCGATAGAGAATAAACTAGAAGTAATCGAGTATGATTTGATGTTGATTTCGACAGAGTAATGAAAAGAATATTTATTAAGAAATGAGGAAGAAGAAGAGGAGTGAAAACCCAAAAAAAGTAATTAAAAATTCGTTGAAACTGACCCATATTTATAGAAGAACAACAGCCATGACCATTCATGCTGTATTATGGCGAATAGACACTTCTTTTGAAATTTGAATTTTTGAATCAAACTGTCACCATGTCGACATGGTACCCATAGGCATGTCGACATCCCAAAGCATTTTATGATGTTTTGAATTTCTTTGAAAATAACATTTACCTTATATAAAAACTAATTTAAACGTTATAAATATACTTGACTATAGTTGAGATTCATAACTAAATATAAAGAATAACATATATCTAATTTAACCATAATTTTATATTTAAATCTAAGTATAAATATATAAAAGTTAAATATATTATTAAAAAAGATAGTTTAAAATCAGGAGTAATTTGACTTTGAAAATGAAGATGTTTTTTAGGCTAAAATTATTTAAAATCAGGATCGAGGGTTTTGAATCTTTTAAAAGGAAAGTTTTGAAAACATTTTGAAAACAGGATATAATTTTGAAAAATCATATTGAATAAAATTTAGCGGATACAAAACAATGTTCCACTATATTTTTCGTAGGTTCCATCCCTTTAACAGGCTCGAAGTGGATTCCATTCCACGAATAAATTGGATTTTAAGATGCTTGTGCTTTTCTACGAGTTTTAACAAAAATTCCTAATAATAATAAAAAATACTTATCTTTGAAATCTTGAACTCTTGATAGTCTCGATACTCATGAGTCTTCTATCTTGATATTTTATCTTGATATCTTGAATCTCTATACTGTACAGTCTTCATTCTTAGTACCTGCATGGTTAAATCCTGCATATACATATATATCTAAACTTATAATGTTAGAATTTATATTTTATAATCTATTCTAAGGTTGTTGTCACCAAAACCATCATCTCATGGACTAACAATCTCCCCCTTTATGATGATGACAACCTTTGTTTATCAAATATTATTTCTATTCTAATAACTCCCCCTAAAACTAACAACTCCCCCTTAATCTATACCTAACTACCCTATTTTATATTTCTCCCCCTTTGTCATCAACAAAAACTTACTCCCCCTCATTCCTGGACTTCGGTACCTGCATTGATAAACTATACAACAGAATATATATGGTAGGAAATAATTATACGTGATAACAAATTTAAAAATTATATACATTTCAATGTGTGTGTGTATATATATATGTTTTACACACCAATCTTCAAATCAATAAGAAATCAATCCACACAAAGTATCAATCCAAATCAATTCAAACAAATCAAACAAAGTAAATAAAAAATCAAATGTTACGTGGAACTTCCACCAAAGATTGGGCCTGCCTTAATAGCTTCCCAATTATCATTGTCATTGGTGAGAGAGACAGAAGGATGTGCTTCGTTATCATCCTTGTGCAGAGAGGATGTGACGCCCCACCTCTATACCCACGCTAGCCAAGAACACTACGGTGTAGTGTTGTCAACTAGCACGGAGAATAAGGCTGTTAAGGAGTGACCATCCATGTAATTGCTTATCACATGGTGTCTATAAATAATATTCGGAAACAAACATAGAAATAAGCATAACGCAAATCAGTCACAGACATCCATATCACAAAGGCGGAAGAAGATATGAATATATAACTTACGCATGAAAGTGTACATCAGAGTAGTGGTCAAAAGATCCACAATAATACAAAAGAATAGCAACACGTGCTATACAAAAGAATACAACTATGAGTCTATATCTCAAGTGTATACAACAAAAACTGCTAATCTAAATAGTTAGCCAAAAGTCAGAGTATCAAATCCCGGGAAGAAGTCAAGCAGAAGCACCTGTAACATCTCGGTCTGACCCGAGTATTATTTAAGAAAATAATAAACGGATCAGTCTAGCTATAAATATCAGATGACATGATATAAAATAAAAGGTATGGCATAAACATAAAATATCCATACTGACATACTACTATAAGTATGCAAATGATGATGAACAGAATATCAATCAATAAGAGATAAATCAATATCACAAGAATCTTCTCAAAGATCCAAAGAGGGCATCATACCCTAAACTTGTACTCATAACAAGTCAATGACATAAATTCCAGAAATCAAAACAAGAAATTCAGAAATCATTAAAAGGGAAAGAGGCCTATCACATGACGGTCCGAAGACCATGGGGAGCTACCCCATATGTGTGAGTCGAAATCACACAGATGAGGTCTAGACTAACCAAAAATCAAAAAGGTATGTGTGAGTGAAATCACACAAGTGGTGTCTAGTCTAACCTCGCAAACAAAAACGTATGTGTGAGTGAAATCACACAAGTGGTGTCTAGACTAACCAAGAAGGTAAAAAGGTATGTGTGAATGAAATCACACAAGTGGTGTCTAGTCTAACCAAGCAAACAAGAAACATCGCACAATTGCTAGTCTAAATCATAAGAATGATCGTCATGATCAACGAGAAGTGTCAATTATACTAAGCTAGTAAATATATGAGCTTAGCTTCATGTCCCATAACCACTAGCTTAACTTAAATATTTACGAATAAATTGTAGATCTCCACTAGAAAATTGTCACAAGAGGTTCAATCGAACAAGTCCAAGAATTAACCGACGAAGTGAAAGCAAGCATTTCATACCACTTGTTTTACTAAGCCGTTTAATTAGATTTCTCACCCGAGTGAGGTAAAGGTTTGTATATATTAGTAGATTGGAAAACGGTTTAAGAAAAGAGCTTTATTATTGAAAATAGAGTTGAAATCATTTTGTTGAAAGAGTTTTGATATTTACTACTAGTATAGAAAACTTTTATATTTTAAAGTGACAAATCATAGAAGTGATTGTAGAAATAATCAATCATAAAAATTCACATACGAAGACGTGAATAAAATTCAAAGAAACCGATTAAGAATCCATTGAAATAGATATTCAAAAATCCATAAAATCCCGAGAAGCCAAAGATAGTTTGTCTCGAAGAGTGGTCAATCTCAGCATCTCAACAAAGCAAGTTCTGTTGAATGCTTTTCAGATAAGATCCCCTACGGAGGGGGGGTCCATGGGGGTGGCAACCTCCTAGGCGGGGTGCGGGGCAGCGCCCCGTCCAAAACGGTACGACCTAGTCAAGACCTAAGGGAGGATAGGATGGAGCGACCTAAAGGGGCACGCGACCTAAAGGTGTTCGCGACCTAGTGGTCGAGCGACATAAGGGGGTACGCGACCTAAGGGAAACTCACGACCCAATATGGCCAAGCGACCTAACGAGGTTAGCGTGCGACCTAGGAGGACGCGACCTAATGGTCATGTGACCTAGTGGGATGAGCGACTTAAGCGAGCGACCTAATAATTTGGGGCCGAACGACCTAATGATCCCGCGACCTAACAAGTCTCACACGCGAGCGACCTAAGAGTTTATCAGGCAAGCGACCTAAGGGTTTTAACATGCGAGCGACTTAAAGGTTGAACGACCCAATGGTCCAGCGACCTAGGGGAAAACGACTTAGCGCCGAGGCGCACGAGCTATCCTATAGCGACTTAAGGAATGGAGGCCGAGTTGCACGTTGGACGACCTAAGGAATGAAGGCCGAGCGACCTACGACCTAAGCTCGATAACGAGCTAACGACCTAGTGGCTTGGGGGAACCGAGCGACCTAACACTGCAGAGGGGGGTTTAAGGCCAGAAACGACCTAAGTGTTAGCGACCTAACGACCTATAGGCCAAACGACCTACGACCTAAAGCCAAACGACCCACGACCTAAAGCCCAACGACCTAATTCCGAGATGACAATACGTGCAGTGCGACCTAGCACGATAACACGCGAGCGACTTAAGAGTTAGCTCGCGAACGACCTAACTCCGAACTCAAGAAAATGGCCAGAACGACCTAAATGCAGAAAATTCAAAAAAAGGCTAAAAATTGGAGTTTTTCGCCAATCCAATCCAAACCAAATGCAAATGTGCGTGCAAAAGTGATAGGGAATCATTTCCAACAGTCCAATATAGTTATAGACTAGATTTGTGAGATAAAAATCTCACCTTTGCACTAAAATTTATGAAGATGAAGCTTGAAAGCATGGAGAAGCAATCCAAAGCTTGAATCCAATATCTTCTACTTGAATTTGGAGTTGAATGTTGGATTTGCAATTGAATTTGTGCTTGTAGTTTTAATTTCCCGTTCTCTTCACCATTAATGCCAAAGCTTGAGTTAGTTAGGAAATTTATGAGGAGTGAGGAGAAGGGGGTTGGAACTTGGGCTTAATAGGCTAAACTAACCCAAAGTCCAAAGCGGGAAAAGTTAGTGAAATTTCACTAACTCTAAACCTATCGATGTTTATACTTAAAAAAAATTGTAAATGGCATTTCGAACTCAATGGAAGTGGTCTCGAGTCCTAATTTGACCGTTTGCAAAAAGTAGCTTTTCGGACCAAAATTCCATTAACGATGTAATATTTAAATAAAATATTTAAATATAAAATCGATAAATATGGGGGTTGTTACAGAGGAGATCATCCATCGTATCGCATCAAAGTGCCTTTCTTATTCCTTTAGCATCTGTATTTGACTTAATTCTAAATGACGCTGGTTTCGTAGAATAAATGAGAGAATATTCTTGAACGAATTAAGAGTTTCTTCAAGATTTTCAGATAAATTGTGAATAAGATTAGCCATAGTTGAATTTGTGAAAGAAATGGAGGATATAAATGATAAGAAATAAATTTCAGTGAAGAATTCTGGAAGAAACAGGTATATGTAGGTGTATAAATTCGTTTGAATGAATAGACATGTGGTAGTTATTCAAATTTCAAATTCAAAATCAATTGCCATTTCTGACCAGTACATGTCGACATGGTCACATAGGGGATGTCGACATGGGTTAGTGAAATGTTATGATTAATTTAATTTTGTGAATAATTGTGTATATTTATAATATACTAACATTTATTCCAGAGATAAGATAAGGTAGATAACAGAAAGGAAATTTCATTTCATTGCATACTACGATAATACAATGATTAAGCACACAACAAACTACATGAACATTCGAAATAAAGCAAACCAAAACAAATACAACAAGATACGAAAAGGTAAAACTAGTTAGAGGATGAAGATGATGAAGATAGTCTAAGTTTCTTGCTGACTTTTGAAAAGAACTTGTTCATCTTCGAAGAAATGTTATCCAACTTTTTACTAACGGATTGTTTTAGAATCCGTTGATTCTCCACAATTATCTTTGGTTTTTGAGAAGGGTTTTGTTGGATCGATTGGAAGGATATTCAATGCTTTCCAAAGACATTTCACCTTCTTCTTCTTCTTCAATTTCCATTTCATCCCCTTCTTCTTCTTCAACTTCCTCTTCTTCCATTTCCTCATGAGCCAAACGCTCTTCCTTTTCGGTAAGTGTCTCATAAGGTTGAAAAACAAATGGAATTTTTATAAGCGAAATGTTGGAATGATTGAAAACTTTTCTAGAAACAAATTCCTCGCCTTTGAAATCCACTCCAAAATAGTTAAAAATCCGAGTGAGACAAATTCCATGGTATAAAGTATTCTCACCCATTTTAAGATTTTTAGGATGAATTTCATCCAAAATAACTTGCGTCCAATTTATGTCATAGTTTTCGAAAATAGCAAAAGGAGCTTTGCAAACTTTTGAAGTAGGATTGTTAAAATTTCCAGATCTTGGGGTCAAAGTATGATGCAAAAGAAGACTAACACTTCTTGCTTTTGGTCGAAAATTTCTATTTTTAAAATCAAAATCATCATCTCTTTCGAAAATGTGATGTAATGTCTCACGATCATGTTCATCGATTTTAAAGTTAGAAAGATTCATTCCCAAACTCTTGCAATTGAGAATGGTACCCAAAAGATCACAATTCAAAACAATTTGAGTGCCTTTGACATACTTATAACGACCCAGAAATTTTGTTATTTAAAATTCATATATTTAATTGATTTTAAATATTAATAAGTGAAATTTATAAGTCGAATAATTTATATTTCGAATAATTGGATTTAATTGGATAATTAAATCGATAATTTAATAGTTGAAAATACAGAAATAACAGAAAATTGGGTTTAATATGATTGAAAACGATTTGTAAAATTTTATTTAATCATATTGAAGTTATAGTGATGTTATAGAACTTTTAAAATTGAATTAAAAGTTTATTTGTGAAAATTGAATATTTTAACATTTAATTATCGACTGAAAAATAGCCAATTTTCGAACAGTCTCAGAAGTCGACGAAACTAGTTTGTTATTATCAGATTTCAATTTTCGTAGCAATCGGAGTTTTCGTTTGACGGTGGCAGCTCGAAACGCATCGAAATTGTTTTAATATTAATTTGGCGAGTTAAAATAGCCATTTTTCAAACAGTCTCGGATTTCGACGAAACCAGTTTCATCGGATCCGCAATGTGATATTATTGTACGGTTTCAAATTTCATGTCAATCGGATTTACCGTTTGTCCGGGGCAAGCCAAAACGCCTAGAAATTAGTTTAAATCAGTTTAATTTAAAATTGATCGTTTATTGCCATAACTCGCACAGATAATCGAATTAGCCTCCGAAACAAATTCCATTGTGTTCGGAACGCGGGGTAGACCTTAGAAACGCCAGTCACCGCACGAGATTTGGAGTTTGAAAAATCCGAGATGAATAGTGTTCGTTGAATTTCTATAAAAGCACATCTATTCTCTCATTCGCAAGCAAAGGCCAAAACCCTAGGGTTTCTGGTTGTAGCCGCCACTAACAAAAACAAAGGCCAGAAATTAGTTTTAATCTTCCCTCGAAATCTACCAATCCGTGAGCAATCGTCAAAATCGTTCAACTGCAAAAATGAAGAGGACGATGGGAGCTTCAAATCTATACGGTGAAGATGGGTTTTCGTCGACCAGAGCGGATGATAGGTGGCCGCGTTCGGCAGCAGTTCGTGCATGCATTTCAAGGTGCAGAGGAGGCCAGCTTTTCCATGTTCTGGCCGAGTGTAGCTTGCTTGAAGGCCTTCAATATGGCACTCTCTGATCGACGTCTGGTGGCTCGAGTAGGTGGTGATATTTCAAGATAAAGGGCGGCTCATGGGTTTGGTACGTGCGTGCAAAAACTGGGGAGAAGAAGATGATGTATGCGACCGAGATCTGAGGGTTGTAATGGACGGTCCAGATGGAGTTTAGGTGAAAATAAATAAAGAAAATGTAAATTAAATTGTAATTTAAATCATGTGATGTTTAAAATGTTGTAACTTGTTCATACGAGGTCGGAATTCGACGAAACTTTTTGCGTTGGGTTGGTATGGACGAACACCACGCAATGGAGCTGGATTGGAGTTGTTTGGAGCTAGTTTGAATTTCGGGTAAAATTAAACGCGTGTTTAATTTTATTCGAAATAAACGCTGAAACGGTATTGAAATCAAGGTGAGAACTTCTCACTCAATCGAATTAGTTTCGATTTTAATTTTAAATAGTTAGATTTAAAATTGTTGATTGTATGCCTGAATGATAAATTATTATCTGTTGATTGTTGAAATAGACATTATGCGCCGTTAGTAAGCGGATGTTATTTATTAAAAACATATACCGCGATAATTCCAACTTATATGGAATTGGTATTATATATGTACTTGGAGTTGATTTCCCGCATTATATAGCGGATGAGACCCTATTGCGCCGCTTATTAAGTGGATAATATTTTTATAAATCCCATGTACCGCGATATTCCGTCTTGAAGCAAACTTGGTATTGTGCTAACATCTTTGGATGCAGGAAACAGGTTGGAGGGATCCAACTAGATTCCTCAAACATTTGAATTGGTTTCAATGTTGTGTGTTGATATATTTGTTGATCTATTTATATTCTGCGTGATTATCTTTGCGATAAAGATTGTTAAAGGCTAAATTTTAGCCGAATATATTTTGGTATCGTTAGATGTCGGAACCAAATAAAATTGGATTTTTGAAAACTTAAGTTGAGAATTGAGAATAAAATTTAATTTTGGAATTTATTCATTTTAAACAAATAAACATTATAATTTTTATTATTATAAAAATGATATTTTTGGAAAATAATACTTAAGTATGACTTTGGAGTTATATAAGCTTTAATAACGATTTGTAAATTATTAAAAGGATTGGTTTATTTAAATTGGGATTTTTGAATTATTATAAATGATTTATCTAAAATATGTATAAAATTGATATTTATAAATAAAAAATATTGGAATTATAAAACAAGTTTTTTATAAGCGTTAAAATGGAATATAAATGGATTTTATAAGTGAATGAAATCTATATATTTATAAATTGTGGAATTATAAAATGAATAGATTTTATAAAATAAAAGATTTATAAGTAATTAACTTCTAAATTGGATTTTTGCGTGTAAATGGAATATGGATAGAATTTGTTAATAAAGTGATTTTAAAAGTTGAAGTTGCCATAAAATATAAATGGAATTTATAAACGTTGTTTTATAAATCCGAAAACGACTTATTTTGATAAGTTAATTATTATATCTTATTAAAGGAAACATATCCACAATTTTGGACAGTGGATAATCCTTTAAATAAAATATGTAGAATGTTGACTTTGGATAAGGAAATATATCCATGATTTTGGAGAGTGGATAATCCTTTAAATAAAATATGTAGAAATGTTGAATTTGGATAAGGAAATATATTCACGATTTTGGACGGTGAATAATATATTAAAGAAATATTTTGGAAAAGTGATATTTTAAATAGAACTAAAACGATTCAAAAACGTTTTAAATTGTGTTAAGTATCGAAATCATAGATTTCAACATTTATTGTTGAAATAGACGTTTTCGAGAAATAGAAGGAAATGGTGGACTATAACACTATTGTTATAGTAAATGATTTCCGAAAGGAAATGGTTTATATATAGTATTGGGATTTATATATCTATTTAAGCTCGAATCCCTATACTAGTGATTTTGGGTTGTCGTAACGATGTTTTACGTAACATTCATCTTGACCCAAATAAATGTGTTTAAGAGAATGATTTCTTAAAGAATGAAATATATACTTGACTAGATTTAAGTATATTGAATATTTTTAAAATATTAAAAATAAATAGATTGGTGAATTACTTATTACTAAATAAGTATGGAAATGTTTTTCCAATATGAAGTGAATGTTTTGAGATTTTTATCCTTTAAAGATAAATTGAAAATGAATATTAGAAATCGATTTAAAAATCGTATATTCATAGATATTTTGGAATTGTAAATTCAATATGGAATTTATAAAAGAAAGGGAAATTAGTTAAAAATAAATGATGATTTATTTCGAAGTGTGGAAATTAATTTACGGATTTGGAACGTAAATTTAATAAATCGGTAAGGATTTATTTAATTGGCTTAAATGAACCATTTCGAAATGAAAGTTGTAAGGGTGTAAATTTATTTGAAATGGTTGAAGTGTAGGATATATATCTTATAAAGATATTTTTGAAAATAAATAATTTGGGAAATTATTTGAAATCGGGTGATGTTGTGAATACTGATTGATAGTTAAATAACCGACTATCAATATTGACCTTTAAATAGGTATATGTTGTGAATTGGTGGAAATTGAATGCTACACTTACTTTTAAAAAAAGCGCTCATTATTCAGGTTAGCCGGGAAAGGAATTTTGAGTCGTATAACCCATTTCGAATAATGATACGTCGTAATGGATAACATTTGAAGAACGTTGTTGAAGACCAGGTATTTGTGAAAACGATAGGATGACCTATCGATTGTCTCTGCACCGTTAGCTACGGTATGGAGATTTCCTTTGTGATGGGAAATTCGATCGGGATTGTGAATACCCGGATTGTAAGGGCTTCTTTTGAAGTGCCTTCGGTTCTGTTCGAACCCGGAACAGACTTGTATGGTTACGTGTCTGACATTACATTTTGAGATATAAAGCAGATTTCTTTCAAATATATTTCCGTTGGTGGCAGAGAATTTATTCTCTTAGCTTAACACCCTTAAAGGTTATGTAGTTGAAGGTTATCAGTGATATACTCCCAATTTGATAATGTGGAATGCTGAGGGTTGCTGTGTGTGTGACGACCCGACTTCCAAACTCTAGGAAGTCGCATCGCTAATAAGAAAGAAAGGGATAGAGAATAGAAAGAAAGAGAAGAAGAAAGAAACAACACATCAGAATCTAAACAACGGAACGAATAAATTATATTAATAACATAACTATTACATAGTTTACAACACTAATCAGAGTACATAGATATACATCACATACTAGACAGTTATAAACACCCGTCTAATATTTACAATATAATACAACTCAGAGACAATCACAGAGACACATAGCGGAATACTATATATCTAACGCAGAAGCCTCCTACTCCATTTGCTCCTCCATAATTCGTCAAAGCTAACCTGAATCCCTTGGCTACTCGTAAAAATTTGAGTACCCAAGAGTTTATGAAAAATAGAAATAAACTCCGGGTCAGACATGGGTCTGGTGTGAGTAACAGGTTAAAGTTGCTTAATTTTGAAAAACCTTTTGAAAAGAAAAGTATCACGTAAGACTTCCCACACATAAACATGGAAAAGTTTTTACCTTACGCTAACCAAAACATTTGATAGAAAATCCAGTGATATTATAATAGTGTCTAGGGTTTTCAAGTAAATAAGAAATAGCCGAAATTGTTACATGATTAAATTCCAGCTACTAGCCACAAAAGTGGGTAATGCAATCAAAACCGTTGGCACTTATTGGATTTTGGATTCCATACAATGGCAGGGCTACTGGGGTACCGCCCGTCACAGTACGTGGCCTAGATCACCGTACCGAGGATTACTCCCTTCATCCCTTGCAACAAAAGGCCGGACCCGTTCCTTACTGAAAAGTTCCGAACAAGACAACCCCGCAGTTGGTGTACATCCAACTGCCCACACAGCCGAAATAAAAAGGACCTCTAGACAGGAATCAATCTTGCTCTCCAGTGGGTGCGACCCACGAAGCCTTGCTGCACCTCCCCTGTTTTAGCCATTCCCGGTTGATGAGGCTTGAGGCTACGATTACCTTTAGAGGACGCATCTCTTAAAATGCTCATCGCCCGCCCGACGATGTTCTGAAAGCATTCAATCCATACAAGTTCGTTCCGGGTTCGAACGAAACCGAAGGAATTATCTCGTTACACTCGTTTTGGAATCACCCTCAGAGTTAACGACAATAACCCTTGCACTCTAAATCACCATCTCGAACCTATAAGTACTATTCCGTCAAACTCATTACGGAATCACCCACAGAGTTATACTGACGTATAGCCCTTACACCTCGAGTCTTCACTTGCTCCACTTAGATTCACGACCTAACGTTAATTGGAATCGAGGTGGTTTTCGGATATCCAAATATGGAAACCTGATCCCGGTCTCATCGAAATCCAAAACGTGTCTTTTAAGGCCAAGTTGTTTTAAAGATTTAAAACAATTCAATTATCTATATACACATAGATAGATAAATCACAGATTCACAATAGGTAATCAACACAATAGATAATCTATATTATCATTATCAAAACATAATCCAAATCATCATCACAATGCAACCAATGCATCCATATCACTCAACATTATCTATCTCATATCTGAGATTCAAACCAATCATGCAAACAATATCATCCATCCATAAAAGCAATGATCTATATCCCATTTATAATTAATTTAAAGTGAATTAAATTAACTACATCATTTTCTAATTAATTTAAAATGAATTAAATTAATTACTTCATCAATATAAATCTTGCTTACCTAACCCTTAATTAATTACAAATTAATTAATCATCTTTCAATTAATCACTTTAATTAATCACCTTTAATTAATTATTCCTTAATTACATTCAAGTAATTATCCTTTAATTAATCTCACAATTTAATTATACTTAACCAAATACATTAATTAACCTTAATTACTTCACTAATTATTTAACTATAATTAATTACATTAATCCTTAATTAATTACATTAATTAATTACATTTAATCACTTATTAATGATTAATTAATCTTAATTAATTAATCCTATTACATCATTAATTATATTAATTAATCAACTCTAATTACATTTTAATTAATTACCTTATTTAAATTAAATTACATTAAGAATTAATCTTAATTTAAACCATAATTGTTAATCACCCTTGATTAACTCCATTGAGTAATTAACTACCCTTAATTACTTTACACAAATAGATTAATTATTCATTCATTAATTATCTCAAATTAACCCCTTGATTAATTTACAAAGTAATTATACTCAAATTACTTTTATCATCAAATCACCTCCAATTAATTACAAACAGTAATTACTCATTAATTACTCCTCTAAGTAATTTCTCTAAATTTAATTACATTAAGTAATTATACTTCATAATCCTAAATGATTAATTTAAATTAATTAAATTGAATTAATTAACTTAATCAAGTTAAACTTAATTAATTACAATTAGTAATTAATTCCTTAATTACTTCCATAAGTAATTATACTTAATAACTTACACAAATGATTATCTTTAAACTAATTAATCTAATTAATAATTAAAAATTAATCACATTAATTAATTATTAAATAATCTTTAGTTAATGACCTTCATTAACTATTAATAATTCATTAATTATTTGTTTCTAAAATAATTAACTTATTTTAATCATTATTAATTACAAATTAATTAACCCATTAATTAATCCCTAATTAATTAAATAATTAATTGTTAATTAAAACTTAATTAATCCATTATTACTTGATTAATTAATTACTATTCTTTAATTAAAATCAAACCTTATTTAATTAATTATTCTTAATTACAAGTTAATTATATTAAAAATAATTAACCTTAAACCCTTAATTACTTTGAGTAATTATTCATTCAATTAATTTATTAAATGAATTAATTATTCATTTAATTACCATGATAATTAAATGAAATACAAAACATTAAATTAAAATTTAACTTTAACAAGTTTTAAAATCAATTTAACCTTCTAAATTTTAAATAATACTTCCTTATAAAAGAAATTTTACAAAAGTTTAAATCAAATTTCAATTTTTAAATTCAACCATTTAAAACTTTCTTAATCATTCAAAATTGTTAAACACTTCAAATTTATAAAACTTAAATTTATTTTAAACCAAAGATTCAAAACTAGATTTGAATCAAATTTAAACTTGTTTAACACATTCCTTTATATTTCAATTTCACATTTAAATTCAAATTTCTTTAAATCATTTCTAAACAATAAACCCTTTTAAAGTTTATTTAAACAAATTTGAATTTAAAACTTAATCATTTCCAACTATGATTCAAATCAAAACTTGAATCTATAATTTAAAGTTAGATTTAAAACTTAATTTAAATCCTTGATTTCATTTTTAAATTTAGTTTTAAATTTTGAAAACAAGACAAGTTTTCAAACTCCAACAAACAAACCCGAGCTAATGACTAAAATAACTCGAGTAACTCGAGTAACAATCCCTTTTGATTTTATTAAAACTATAAGATAATGATAGTTTTACTCATCCCTGTACTAACAGGTTAACCAAAACCTGTAACAATATAACCCACCCAAACCCACAACGATAATTTCTTCGAGTCCACCTTCCCATTGCTTCGAGCAAAATATGAGACAACCCGAAACAAAACTCAAGAATACAATTCTTCTCGAACAACCACCTGATACCACACGACACCGTGCACCAACCCCCTCGCCACCTCCGGCCTCTCGCGACCCCATGAGCAAGTCGTCGGTCATCTCCTAATGCCATTCCAACCCTAAATTTGAATGCAGAACCCCTAACTAAAAATCGAGCATTCAAGCTTCAACATAGAAACAATGTCGAATTTGAAACACCTCAATCCCAAGAATCCGGCCATCTGAGATTCTGTCCTTCCACCATCATCTTCGATGAGCAACCCACCATCAATTCCCCAATTTTGGTTGAACTCGATCACCCAACCAAGCCATGCCGATCAAAAATCTTGAATACAGAAAAACTAGGGTTATTTATTTCAAACCCAAATTAATACTGCCACAAAGCTTTAATCCATTTCTCCATATTTTCCTTGATTCTTCAATAACTACTCTATCACCAGAGCAAACAATGGCAACCCCGAATACATAGAACCACAGTTCTAACCCATAACATGTTTTATGATCAAACCAGAATCGCTCATTCTTTCTTGAACTAAAATTCTTGATTTTAGTTTTAAAATTCAAGTATTGGTTTATGTAATCGATTTATATCCTTGAATTAATGAAACTAGATGATCAAATTTTTGCTTATATTCAGTTGTTTTGTTATTACAGAGTTTCCAGAAACATTTACAGTTTTTATTTTATATATTAAATAAAATTTTAAACATTAACTTATATTATAAAACCATGTATTGTTTGAATCTTAAACTTTAACAAAAGTTTGCACAAAAGATCATTATTTTGATCAGAGATTAAACCTGTAATTCTAGAACAGGCAAAAGCATATCACTATATAAGCATGCATTAGTCATCCATATAATACAGAGAATTTTCATCATATACTTCACACAAAACATGATCATATCAGGAATAAATTAGCAACCATATTTACCTAAATTATTTAGTTAAAAAGTTACTCACCTGGTTTTAGGAGCAGAGCACATGTGTTTATGAAGAGCTTCAGTTTGGTTTTTTTTAAACTGCAGATGCTTTAACTTTCATCTTAATTTTTCTTTTTAACTTCAATTTGCCTTTAAAAAAAATTTGTGTCTTGATTTCACTACAATGCTTTGCTGAAATGTTTCTACCATTACATGCATCCAGGAAAAGAATTACAGGCCCCCAGAAAAGAGAATGCAAGAAGTACTTTGATGTTGCAAAATGAATTTTAGATGCATGCTTTCCAGAAAAGAATTTGCAGGCTTTCACATATTTGCATGCAGGTTTAGATTGCAGGTTGAGGAAATTTGAAGATAGCTTCTTTGATTTTGTTTGCATGCTCCCTGATGTATGCATGTTTGTATGCTTTCCAGAAAACAAAATGCATGCAGAGATTTTGATGATGCAAATGATTTCTAGGTTACTGTTTTGAAGGGTTATAGGTAATACTTGATTTACATTTCATGTTTGAGGAGATTTTGCATTGCAGTTTTTAAAGAAGATTCAAACAGTTTGATTTGGTTTTGAGGGGAACAGGGGTTTCAGTTTTAATTTGAGGGAAAACAGAATTTGCTTTCGGTTTTGAAAAAAAGAAATTTGCAGATTTCATGGCTGAAGATCTTCTTAAGTTTGAAAAAGAAAAATGGAAAAGAAGGTGAGAAGGAGGAATAATGTGTTTATGTAAGTAGATTTTGATTTAATTTAAAATAAAAGAAAAAGAAAAATAAATATAGGACACTTGTTCTAATTATAAACATTTGTCACATTGCTTTATTCTATGACTAACACATGTTAATAAGATGTCTTAAGAGACCTACACATGTATTTTAAGTTTTCTAATTTTAATTTAAAATTGTTTATAAGCCTTTAAATCTTAATTTACTATTCTTATGTATATATATAAATGAGTTTAGCTCTTCCCTTTTAAGTTTATTAAAGAAATGAAACAAAACAAATACTAATACAAGCTTATTCAAATATTTTATATACTTATCCTTTTAAATTTCAAACATTCATCTCAAAATCAAATTTGATTATAAAACTCAATTTAAAAATCAAATTATACATATGCGTATATAATTCTCATTAAGACTAAAAATAACAAATCCTATTTCTAACAAAATTTATTTATGTTTATAAAAACTAAGTATTATCATTATCATTTGAAAATAGTAAATTTAACAAATTTTAAATGATTTATAAAAGAGATTATAAATCACATTTATTACTCATATATTAAGATCATAAGTAATTTTTAATGTAATTTCTTATATATATATATATATATATATATATTTCAAGTAGAGCTTTTATGTTAATCAAATTCAAGTTCATATTTAAGTTAATTAAAATCTAAATTTTAAACAAATAAGATTTTCCTTTAATATTTATAAACCATATAATTATTTATTAAATTGTCTTGAAAAGTTAAATGTTAAGTTTTAAATCAAATTACCAATTTATCAAATATAAATTAAAACTAGAAAATAAATTCATTTACTAAAAATAAACTAGAATTAGAAAATCAATTCATTCACTAAATTCAAAAATCAAAATTTATCAATTTAAATTCATACAAATATATATTATAAACATAAAATAATTTACTTATTTAAAAAGATAAAATCTTTCAACTTAAATATTTATTAAAACATAATTATTAAATCAAATTCCAAATTTGTTATTAAAATTATCAAATCGGATTAAATTTTAACATAGATTATTAAATTTATATTGCCCAAATTTCCGGGATATCACATTCCTCCCCCCTTAAAAGAATTTCGTCCCCGAAATTTAAAACAAAGGTAATTTAATAATCTATCTTAAGATTTTTATTTTAAAACTCAAGCATATATTATCAAACATATGCTAACAACCATAGCAACCAATTCAATCAAACACAACAAATCTAATTATCCAGAAAAATTTGGATAAAATTTTCACGAGTTTCCCCAGTATAAATATCGAGATACTCGCTCTATAGAATCTAACCAATCAATACTATTAAGCTATAGAGCTCCTATCCAACTAAATCTACAAAACTAAACAGGATATCAGACTATAGACGAGTCTGAATCAACCATCACATCCTCCTGAACTGCTGGTTCCACAACCAGAGATAAACCATACACTAATCCTCACAAAACTCAGAAAAGATCCAAAACATTTCGGAGCTGACTTATCCAGTCTTACTCAATCCTATAGATTCCTTAGATCAGAGAAAACTTACCCAAAATCAAATCTCTGATTCCGGAATCCAAATTCCTTCGTCTCATATCCACAAAACACTTCTGACGTTCCTGGGCTGCCTATATCTCTCCCAATCAGCTCAACCTTCGCTAATGTCTCTAGAAACAACTGGACCAAAACAATCCAACAAAATGATCTCCTCAAGATCAATCCAAAACCAAGAACACCAACACTACTTCACAAACATCAGAAGATTAACTTGCTTCTCCTACCCGGAAAAGATAAAACAAAAGCACTTCCAATCTGCTTCCGCTGCACAACTCTGGTCTGAAGCAGAAGAAAAACTCAAGCACAAACAGGATAACACCTCATAGAAATATGGTTCAACAGATCCATAGAAGAAAACTCAGATGCCCCATCTGAACCAAAGCTGCTTCACTAAACCTCCGGTATTACTCATAGAATCCAGTCGATAAGAAAACTCAGCCTCTAGGTACGAACAAACTCTTTATAGCTCAAGAGAACGCCGAAACTATTGCAAGTCACTTTTGCGATCTACCTGTCCAATATCCACAGAAAACTGTTCTCTCTTTACCAATCAGAACAGCTTACGCTTAACTAGCCAATCCATTGAAGAAATGGAATCCATTCTGCTGCTTCTGAACTCTATCTTTAGGAAACTGCTAACCAGAAGACTTTCTTGCCAACACAGAACACTCCGAACTGCACTGCTGACACCGATGCTAAAGACTTTCTAAACCAAAGTTCTTCGAGAAACTTAGACTTCAAACCGGACAGAAACATCCTGCTGAATCCAGCCACAACATCGAAGCAGTCTCACCTCCTTAACTTGTTTCAAAGAAAACATCTTCGAGAACATCCATAGTCACTACATCTCATCACGCAGCTACTACTTCCTGATATATCAAGATACCATCATTCTCTTCTGCCTAACCGACAGAGCCAAACTCTACTCATCCAACTCAAAGATAGACTCCGAACCTTAATAGGTTACCTCCAGAGATCTATGAAATCTTATACTCTGCACAACTCACTCGAGACGGTATTCGATCTACAGTCTCGATAGAATCACTACCAATCTCAGGCACCAAACTTCAACCAAGGGTAGTAGTTGTGTTACACACCCCACTACCTTATCTACCTTTATAACCTATATTGGAAAACCTGAACAGGTAACCCAACAAATAGGTAGAAGTAACTAAATATATATAAGTATTTTTAAAAATTACATATACGCTCTCTCAAGATAGACACCGCTACAGAGCCTAAGTATTCACTCAACCTAATGCTCTGATACCAACTGTGACGACCCGACTTCCAAACTTCAGGAAGTCGCATCGCTAATAAGTAAGAAAGGGATAAAGAATAGAAAGAAAGAGAAGAAGAAAGAAACAACACATCAGAATCTAAACAGCGGAACGAATAAATTATATTAATAACATAACTATTACATAGTTACAACACTAATCAGAGTACATAGATATACATCACATACTAGACAGTTATAAACACCCGTCTAATATTTACAATATAATACAACTCAGAGACAATCACAGAGACACACAGCGGAATACTATATATCTAACGCAGAAGCCTCCTGCTCCATTTCCTCCTCCATAATTCGTCAAAGCTAACCTGAATCCCTTGGCTACTCGTAAAAATTTGAGTACCCAAGAGTTTATGAAAAACAGAAATAAACTCCGGGTCAGACATGGGTCTGGTGTGAGTAACAGGTTAAAGTTGCTTAATTTTGAAAAACCTTTTGAAAAGAAAAGTATCACGTAAGACTTCCCACACATAAACACAGAAAAGTTTTTACCTTACGCTAACCAAAACATTTGATAGAAAATCCAGTGATATTATAATAGTGTCTAGAGTTTTCAAGTAATTAAGAAATAGCCAAAATTGTTACATGATTAAATTCCAGCTACTAGCCACAAAAGTGGGTAATACAATCAAACCGTTGGCACTTATTGGATTTTGGATTCCATACAATGGCAAGGCTACTGGGGTACCGCCCGTCACAGTACGTGGCCTAGATCACCGTACCGAGGATTACTCCCTTCATCCCCTGCAACATAAGGCCGGACCCGTTCCTTACTGAACAGTTCCGAACAAGACAACCCCGCAGTTGGTGTACATCCAACTGCCCACACAGCCAAAATAAAAAGGGACCTCTAGACAGGAATCAATCTTGCTCTCCAGTGGGTGCGACCCACGAAGCCTTGCTGCACCTCCCCTGTTTTAGCCATTCCCGGTTGATGAGGCTTGAGGCTACGATTACCTTTAGAGGACGCATCTCTTAGAATGCTCATCGCCCGCCTGACGATGTTCTGAAAGCATTCAATCCATACAAGTTCGTTCCGGGTTCGAACGAAACCGAAGGCATTATCTCGTTACACTCGTTTTGGAATCACCCTCAGAGTTAACGACAATAACCCTTGCACTCTAAATCACCATCTCGAACCTATAAGTACTATTCCGTCAAACTCATTACGGAATCACCCACAGAGTTATACTGACGTATAGCCCTTACACCTCGAGTCTTCACTTGCACCACTTAGATTCACGACCTAACGTTAATTGGAATCGATGTGGTTTTCGGATATCCAAATATGGAAACCTGATCCCGGTCTCATCGAAATCCAAAACGTGTCTTTTAAGGCCAAGTTGTTTTAAAGATTTAAAACAATTCAATTATCTATATACACACATATAGATAAATCATAGATTCACAATAGGTAATCAACACAATAGATAATCTATATTATCATTATCAAAACATAATCCAAATCGTCATCACAATGCAACCAATGCATCCATGTCACTCAACATTATCTATCTCATATCTGAGATTCAAACCAATCACGCAAACAATATCATCCATCCATAAAAGCAATGATCTATATCCCATTTATAATTAATTTAAAGTGAATTAAATTAACTACATCATTTTCTAATTAATTTAAAAAGAATTAAATTAATTACTTCATCAATATAAATCTTGCTTACCTAACCCTTAATTAATTACAAATTAATTAATCATCTTCCAATTAATCACTTTAATTAATCACCTTTGATTAATTATTCCTTAATTACATTCATGTAATTATCCTTTAATTAATCTCACAATTTAATTATACTTAACCAAATACATTAATTAACCTTAATTACTTCACTAGTTAATTAACTATAATTAATTACATTAATCCTTAATTAATTACATTTAATCACTTATTAATGATTAATTAATCTTAATTAATTAATCCTATTACATCATTAATTATATTAATTAATCAACTCTAATTACATTTTAATTAATTACCTTATTTAAATTAAATTACATTAAGAATTAATCTTAATTTAAACCATAATTGTTAATTACCCTTGATTAACTCCATTCAGTAATTAACTACCCTTAATTACTTTACACAAATAGATTAATTATTCATTCATTAATTATCTCAAATTAACCCCTTGATTAATTTACAAAGTAATTATACTCAAATTACTTTTATCATCAAATCACCTCCAATTAATTACAAACAGTAATTACTCATTAATTACTCCTCTAAGTAATTTCTCTAAATTTAATTACATTAAGTAATTATACTTCATAATCCTAAATGATTAATTTAAATTAATTAAACTGAATTAATTAACTTAATCAAATTAAACTTAATTAATTACAATTAGTAATTAATTCCTTAATTACTTCCATAAGTAATTATACTTAATAACTTACACAAATGATTATCTTTAAACTAATTAATCTAATTAATAATTAAAAATTAATCACATTAATTAATTATTAAATAATCTTTAGTTAATGACCTTCATTAACTATTAACAATTCATTAATTATTTGTTTCTAAAATAATTAACTTATTTTAATCATTATTACTTACAAATTAATTAACCCATTAATTAATCCCTAATTAATTTAATAATTAATTGTTAATTAAAACTTAATTAATCCATTATTACTTGATTAATTAATTACTATTCATTAATTAAAATCAAATCTTATTTAATTAATTATTCTTAATTACAAGTTAATTATATTAAAAATAATTAACCTTAAACCCTTAATTACTTTGAGTAATTATTCATTCAATTAATTTATTAAATAAATTAATTATTCATTTAATTACCTTAATAATTAAATGAAATACAAAACATTAAATTAAAATTTAACTTTAACAAGTTTTAAAATCAATTTAACCTTCTAAATTTTAAATAATACTTCCTTATAAAAGAAATTTTACAAAAGTTTAAATCTAATTTCATTTTTTAAATTCAACCATTTAAAACTTTCTTAATCATTCAAAATTGTTAAACACTTCAAATTTATAAAACTTAAATTTATTTTAAACCAAAGATTCAAAACTAGATTTGAATCAAATTTAAACTTGTTTAACACATTCCTTTATATTTCAATTTCACATTTAAATTCAAATTTCTTTAAATCATTTCTAAACAATAAACCCTTTTAAAGTTTATTTAAACAAATTTGAATTTAAAACTTAATCATTTCCAACTATGATTCAAATCAAAACTTGAATCTATAATTTAAAGTTAGATTTAAAACTTAATTTAAATCCTTGATTTCATTTTTAAATTTAGTTTTAAATTTTGAAAGCAAGACAAGTTTTCAAACTCCAACAAACAAACCTGAGCTAATGACTAAAATAACTCGAGTAACTCGAGTAACAATCCCTTTTGATTTTATTAAAACTATAAGATAATGATAGTTTTACTCATCCCTGTACTAACGGGTTAACCAAAACCTGTAACAATCTAACCCACCCAAACCCACAACGGCAGTTTCTTCGAGTCCACCTTCCCATTGCTTCGAGCAAAATATGAGACAACCCGAAACAAAACTCAAGAATACAATTCTTCCCAAACAACCACCTGATACCACACGACACCGTGCACCTGCACCAACCCCCTCGCCACCTCCGGCCTCTCGCGACCCCATGAGCAAGTCGTCGGTCATCTCCTAATGCCATTCCAACCCTAAATTTGAATGCAGAACCCCTAGTGTAACGATTGCGATTTTTCGTTGCCGAAAAACCGAATAGTTAGGGTTTTAAGAAAAAGAAAAAGAAGAAATAGGGAGAAAAGAACATAGAAAATAGAGGGAAAGAGAATAGAAGATAAAACGAAAATAGAAAATAGAACGGAACAGAAGAAAAACAGAATCTCACAATTCGCAGCGGAACAACATATAATAAATAAATGAATAATCTTTAAACAAAGAACTATATCAGTTATTACATTTTATACATTACATTTCATTACATCATATCATCAGAGTGTACAACAACAACATACAACAACAAACAGTGCAGCGGAAAAAGAAATACTATATACTAGTAATACGCCATGCCATCCAGCTTGCCTCCAGCAACTCCAGAATATCCAGAATATCCTGATAAACCTTAACTCTTGACTGCCCGTGTGGAAATTAGTGGGCACCCAGAGTTTAGGAAGGAAAACAATAAACTCCGAGTCAGTCATGTGACTGGTGTGAGAACTCAAAACAGTTTATTTATCTTTAAAAATCAAAATAGAGGAATATTTTTAAAGTCAATTCGCAATGCTTTTAAAAATGAGACTACCATAAGACCTCCCGCCACACACACAATGCAAACGCAGACTAGGAGGAGATTTCTCCTTATGATAGTCAAAGATGCTTGATACGCATTTAAAAAGAACATTTCGTATTATTATTAGTGCATAGTGTAGGAAAACATTTCGAAAGTAGAATATAAATCTTAGCCAGCATAGGTACCATTATAGTATGCTTACTATAGCTACCATATTAGATGGCAGGTTCTACAACTAAAACCGTACAAGTCTCGTATTGTTTCTTTGGATTTCCAACGAATGATCCGGCCAAGGAACTTCCCATTGCCACATGAGAATGCCTCTGGATGGACATCCCCGAGAACCAAACCGGATCTCTACCAACACAAGGCCGGGTTACCCCTAACTGAGTAACAACTGACCGAATATGCCATCCCCTGGTCCTTTGGGACCTTTTCAACCGAGCGCTCGTAATCAATTCACACAATCATAAAATGTTTTCAACATGAGTAAGTATCTGGGCTCCATACCATGATACCACCCTTTTCCAGAAGGAAATGCACACATCCTAAAGGGCGCTACCCCTCATAACCTTGCCGCATCTTTCCTGTTTTGACCATTCACGGGGTGTGAGGCTCGATGAAGTCACGTCCACAAAAACATACTTTATACAAAAGCCATGCTTTGGGTCAACAAATGATCATAGAAATGATCACCAAGATAGACGATCAAATAAACGATCCTATCACAAATAATCAACACAATGATCATTTCACAGCAACACACAGCATGTCACATTACCAAATTGGGAATGTATTGCTGATAACATTCAACTACATAACCTCTGAGCTCGTACGTCTCAGAGAAGGGTGTTAAGCTAAAAGAATAAATTCTCCGCCACCAACAGAAATATATTTGAATGAAATCGGCTTTATATCTCAATTTGTAACGTCAGACATATAATCCATACAAGTCTGTTCCGAGCTCGAACAAAACCGAAGGCACTTCTCACGAAGCCCTTGCAATCCGGGTATTCACAATCCCGATCGAATTTCCTATCACTTAGGAAATCTCTATACCAGGAGCTACCCAGTGCAGAGACAATCGAAAGGTCATCCTATCGCTTTCGCAAATACCCGGTCTTCAACACCGGTCATCAAATGCAATTCATAACGACGTATCACATATTCGGAGTGGGTTATACGACCCCATGGTCCTTTCCCGGTTAACCCGAATAGTGAGCGCTTATTCAAAAATAAGTGTGTCATTCAAATTCAAGCAAATCACAATAAATACCCATTCAAAGGGAAATATTGATAGTCGGTTATTGAACTATCAATAGATATGCACAACATCACCAGATTCCAAATAATTTTCCAAATTATTTATTTTCCAAAAAATCTTTACTAGATATATAATTTTCACACTTCAAAAATAAATCAATATTTATTTTTAAACAAATTCCCCTTTTCATTCATAAATTCCATAGTGAATTTATATTTCACAGTATCCATGCATATACGATTTCAATTATTCATTTCAATTTATCTTCAAAAAGATAAATTCTCAAAATATTCACTTTATATTGGAAAACATTTCCATACTTATTTATTCATAAGAAATTCACAAATTTTATTTAGTTTCAACCTTTGGAAAATATTCAATATACTTAAATCGATATTTAGTATATATTTCATTCTTTAAGGAAATCATTCTCTTAAACATATTTATTTGGGCCAAAACGAATGTTATGTAAAACATCGTTACGACGTCCCAATATCACTAGTATAGGGATTCGAATTTAAGATATATATATAAATCCCAATACTAAACAAAACATTTCCTTTCGGAAATCATTTACTATAACAACAGTGTTATAGTCCATTATTTCCTTCTATTTCTCGAAAACGTCTATTTCAACAATAAATGTTGAAATCTATGGTTTCGAATCTTAACACATTTAAAAACATCGTTAGATCGTTTTAAGTCTGTTTAAAATATCACATCCTAAAAATTTTCTTTAACATATTATTCACTATTCAAAAACGTGAATATACTTTGTTAACAAATTTCATCCTTTTATTCATTTTATTTCAAAGGATTATTCACAGTCAAAAACGTGAATATAACTCCATAAATAAATTATAACAATTTACTTATCAACATAAGTCGTTTGTGAATTTATAAAACAACTTTTATAAATTCCATTTCTATTTTTTTTATAACTACTTCCTTTTATAAATCTCCTTTATTAACATATCTCAATTCATATCTCATGATATACTAGAAATTCATATTATAAGTGAAACACTTATAATTTATTTGCTTGCAAAAATCGTTCCTTTGAACTTTATAATTATAAATCTTATAACTTATAAGATTCAATTATTTATCCAAATATATTCTTTCAATAACTTTATAAATTTTATAAACCTACTGCTTATAAAATTCCATTTCTAATTTCACCGTTTATAATTCTATGAATTTCATTCATTTATGAAATTCATTCACAATTCATTCTAACACTTATAAAAACTCGGTTTATAACTCAAATATTTTTAATTTATAAATATCGATTTATAAATCCTTTATAATTTCACCATTTATAATTTTATAAATTCCATTCATTTACAAAATTCATTTTCACTTCATTCAAACACTTATAAAAACTCGTTTTATAATGTCAATATTTCAATTTATAAATATCCATTTATAAATCTCTTAATATAAATCAATTTATATTATTCTTTAAAACTTCTTTAATCTCCTTTATAATTTCATCATTCTGATTTATAAAATAATTAAATTTTATAAATCCTATATTTTCAACTTTTATAATAAATTCAAAAAAATCCTGATTTAAACTATTTTATAAAATCATTAGCATCATATTCTCAAAAATCAGTTTTTAACTATATTTCTCAAAAATCATAATTTTTATAACATTAAAATTATATCGTTTATTTATTTAAAATGAATCAATTCCAAAAATATTTTATATTTTCGAAAATCACTTTAAAAATCATTTTAAAATTCCAAAGTTTGGTCCAATGATGCTACACACCAAATAGTCAATCACGACAACAACGATATCATATATCGATATGATAATCCATCAAATATCAAAATATCTGAAATCAAATAAAAACTGTTGAGGAATCCAGTTGGATCCCTCCAACCTGTTTTCCTGCATCCAAAAACATTAGCACAATACCAATTCCGCTCCAGTACGGAATTATCGCGGTATATGGGATTTAAAATATTATCCGCTTAATAGATGGCGCAATAGGGTCTCATCCGCTAAACAAATGCGGGAAATCAATAACTCCAATATATACATATGCCAATATATATATATTGCTATTATATATAATACCAATTTCACTGTTTATGAAATATTCACGGTATATGTTTTTAATAAATAACATCCGCTTACTAACGGCGTATAATGTCTATTTTAACAATCAATAGATATCAATCATCATTCAAACATGCATTCAAATATTTTAAATCTAACTATTTAAAATAAAATCGAAACTGATTCGATTGAGTGAGAAGTTCTCACCTTGATTTCAATTTCGTTTTAGCGATTTATTTCGAATAAAATTAAACGCGCGTTTAATTTTACCCAAAATTCTCACTAACTCCAAACGACTCCAATCCAACTCCATCGCATAGTGCTCGTCCATACGATTCCAACGCAACTGGTTTCGCGCGTTTTCGACCTCGTATGAAAACGTTATGGTTTTACAAAGTTTATACGAATTTTATTTATAATATTTACAACAAAATTATATAATTTTTTAACCTAAATCAAACATAGGCCGTAGATCCCCTGGTCCTTTGCATCACCACCGTGCTTTGCTTCCTCCCTCTTTCACGTTCCTCTACAGACATTAGCCGAACCAAATGAAACCCATAGCTCAAATTTAGGGTTAAATTTTGCTCTCACTACACTCGACTACACTTCGATCAGATAGCGCCACATCAAAGCCCCTAACCTCCTCTATGTTCGGCCCCAAGCACCATGAGCTTGGCCACCTATGTTGAGTGCAAATCGAGGCCGAACGGCCTGCCTTCATGGCTCCCCAACGACCACCACACTGCTCCATTCGCGATCAAATCCGTATAGAATCGTAGAGCTCTCCTTCCTCTTCAATGTTGTAGTTAATAATTTTGGCTAAAACTTCATGGATTGGAAGAGATTAAGGAATGAAATTCGTGAGTTTCTGGCCTTTGATCATGGTAGTGGCGGCTGCAGTTTTGATTAGGGTTTTGATATATATTTTTTTATTTATGAAGGGGGGTGTTGGTGTATTTATAGGAAAATTCTCAAACACTATTCAATCCGATTTTCCAAACTCCGACTTACGCGCCGTAACCAGCGTTTCTAGGGTTTATCCCGCGTTCCGGACACAATGGAACAGGTTTCGAAAGCTAATTCAGACATCTGTGCGAGTTATGGCAATAAACGATCGATTTAAATTAAACCGATTTAAATCGATTTCTAGGCGTTTTAATTTGTACCGGACAAACGGTAAATCCAATTGACACGAAATTTGAAACCTTACAATAATATCACATTACGGATCTGATGAAACTTGTTTCGTCGAAATCCGAGACTTTTTGAAAAATGGCTATTTTAACTCGCCAAATTAATATTAAAAATAATTCGATGCGTTTCGAGCTGCCACGATCAAACGATAACTCTGATTGCTACGAAAATTGAAATCCGGTAATAACTAACTATTACGGATCCAATGGAACTGGTTTCGTCCAATTCCGAGACTGTTCAAAAATTGACTATTTTCACTAGTCGATTAAATATTAAAATATTCAATTTTCACAAATTTACTTTTAATTCAATTTTAAAAGTTATAAAATATCATTCTAACTCCAATATGATAAAATAAAATTTTACAAATCATTTTCAATCATATTTAACTCAATTTTCAATTATTCCCATAATTTAACATTTTAAATTATCGATTTAATTATTCAATTAAATCCAATAATTCAAATAAAAATTCATTTGACTTATAAATTCACTTATTAATATTTAAAATTAATTAAATATCCAAATTTTAATTACTAAAATTTCTGCGTCGTTACACCTAGCTAAAAATCGAGCATTCAAGCTTGAACACAGAAACAATGTCGAATTTGAAACGCCTCAATCCCAAGAATCCGGCCATCTGAGATTCTGTCCTTCCACCATCATCTTCGATGAGCAACCCACCATCAATTCCCCAATTTTGGGTGAACTCGATCACCCAACCAAGCCGTGCCGATCAAAAATCTTGAATACAGAAAAACTAGGGTTATTTATTTCAAACCCAAATTAATACTACCACAAAGCTTTAATCCATTTCTCCATATTTTTCCTTGATTCTTCAATAACTACTCTATCACCAGAGCAAACAATGGCCACCCCGAATACATAGAACCACAGTTCTAACCCATAACATGTTTTATGATCAAACCAGAATTGCTTATTCTTTCTTGAACTAAAATTCCTGATTTTAGTTTTAAAATTCAAGTATTGGTTTATGTAATCGATTTATATCCTTGAATTAATGAAACTAGATGATCAAAGTTTTGCTTATATTCAGTTGTTTTGTTATTACAGAGTTTCCAGAAACATTTACAGTTTTTATTTTATATATTAAATAAAATTTTAAACATTAACTTATATTATAAAACCATGTATTGTTTGAATCTTAAACTTTAACAAAAGTTTGCACAAAAGATCATTATTTTGATCAGAGATTAAACCTGTAATTCTAGAACAGGTAAAAGCATATCACTATATAAGCATGCATTCGTCATCCATATAATACAGAGAATTTTCATCATATACTTCACACAAAACATGATCATATCAGGAATAAATCAGCAACCATATTTACCTAAATTATTTAGTTAAAATGTTACTCACCTGGTTTTGGGAGCAGAGCACATGTGTTTATGAAGAGCTTCAGTTTGGTTTTTTTTTTAAACTGCAGATGCTTTAACTTTCATCTTTCTTTTGCTTTTTAACTTCAATTTGCCTTTAAAAAAAATTTGTGTCTTGATTTCACTGCAATGCTTTGCTGAAATGCTTCTACCATTACATGCATCCAGGAAAAGAATTGCAGGCCCCTACAAAAGAAAATGCAAGAAGTACTTTGATGTTGCAAAATGAATTTTAGATGCATGCTTTCCAGAAAAGAATTTGCAGGCTTTCACATATTTGCATGCAGGTTTAGATTGCAGGTTGAGGAAATTTGAAGATAGCTTCTTTGATTTTGTTTGCATGCTCCCTGATGTATGCATGTTTGTATGCTATCCAGAAAACAAAATGCATGTAGAGATTTTGTTGATGCAAATGATTTCTAGGTTACTGTTTTGAAGGGTTATAGGTAATACTTGATTTACATTTCATGTTTGAGGAGATTTTGCATTGCAGTTTTTAAAGAAGATTCAAACAGTTTGATTTGGTTTTGAGGGGAACAGGGGTTTCAGTTTTAATTTGAGGGAAAACAGAATTTGCTTTCCGCTTTGAAAAAAAGAAATTTGCAGATTTCATGGCTGAAGATCTTCTTAAGTTTGAAAAAGAAAAATGGAAAAGAAGGTGAGAAGGAGGAATAATGTGTTTATGTAAGTAGATTTTGATTTAATTTAAAATAAAAGAAAAAGAAAAATAAATATAGGACACTTGTTCTAATTATAAACATTTGTCACATTGCTTTATTCTATGACTAACACATGTTAATAAGATGTCTTAAGAGACCTACACATGTATTTTAAGTTTTCTAATTTTAATTTAAAATTGTTTATAAGCCTTTAAATCTTAATTTACTATTCTTATGTATATATATAAATGAGTTTAGCTCTTCCCTTTTAAGTTTATTAAAGAAATGAAACAAAACAAATACTAATACAAGCTTATTCAAATATTTTATATACTTATCCTTTTAAATTACAAACATTCAACTCAAAATCAAATTTGATTATAAAACTCAATTTAAAAATCAAATTATACATATGCTTATATAATTCTCATTAAGATTAAAAATAACAAATCCTATTTCTAACAAAATTTATTTATGTTTATAAAAACTAAGTATTATCATTATCATTTGAAAATAATAAATTTAACAAATTTTAAATGATTTATAAAAGAGATTATAAATCACATTTATTACTCATATATTATGATCATAAGTAATTTGTAATGTAAATTCTTATATATATATTTCAAGTAGAGCTTTTATGTTAATCAAATTTAAATTCATATTTAAGTTAATTAAAATCTAAATTTTAAACAAATAAGAATTTCCTTTAATATTTATAAACCATATAATTATTTATTAAATTGTCTTGAAAAGTTAAATGTTAAGTTTTAAATCAAATTACCAATTTATCAAATATAAATTAAAACTAGAAAATAAATTCATTTACTAAAAATAAACTAGAATTAGAAAATCAATTCATTCACTAAATTCAAAAATCAAAATTTATCAATTTACAATTCATACAAATATATATTATAAACAAAAAATAATTTACTTATTTAAAAAGATAACATCTCTCAACTTAAATATTTATAAAAACATAATTATTAAATCAAATTCCAAATTTGTTATTAAAATTATCAAATCGGATTAAATTTATAACATAGATTATTAAATTTATATTGCCCAAATTTTTGGGACATCACAGTGTGATGATTATTTATTGATCATTTGTTGATCAAAGCGTGGCTTTGTGCCTGGCTTTGTGGACGAGACTTCGTCATACCTCACTCCCCGGAAATGGTCAAAACTGGAAAATGCGGCAAGGTTATGTGGGTCGCGCCCTTTAAGGTATGTCATTTCCTTCTAGAAAGGTTGGTATCATGGTATGGAGCCTAGATACTTACTCATGTTGACACACTATATTTATTACTGTGTGATGTTGGTTATCGAGCGCTCGGATAAAGGTCCAAAGGGGCCGGGGGATGGCATAGTCGTGTAGTAGTTACCTAGTGACAAAGGTAACCCGGCCTTGTGTTAGCAGAGAGCTGGTTAAGTTCTCAGGATGTCCCGCTAGAGGCGATCCCATGTGGCAGTAGGAAGTTCCTTAGCCTGACCATTTGTTGGAAATCCAAAGAAACAATACGATCCTTGTACGGTTTTAGTTGTATAACCTGCCATGGAATATGGCGGTAACCTGCTATTGAACATGGTAGCTATAGTAGGCATAAGTGCGAAATGTCTATGCTGGCTAAGATTTATATCTTTACTTTTGAAATGTTTTTCTACACTATGCACTAGTAATAATATCAAATGTTTCTTTTTAATGCGTATCAAGCATCTTTGACTATCAGAAAAAGAAATCTCCTCCAATTCTGCGTTTGCATTGTCCGTGAGGCGGAAGGTCTTATGGTAGTCTCATTTTCAAAAAGCATTGCGAATAGACTTTAAAATTATCCTGTTCTTTGTTTTTAAAAGTTAAATAACTGTTTTAGTTCTCACACCAGTCCCATGACTGACTCGGAGTTTATTGTTTTCCTTCCTAAACTCTGGGTGCCCACCAATTTCCACACGGGCAGTCAAGAGTGGGGTTTATCAGGATATTCTGGAATTCAGGAGTTGCTGGAGGCAAGCTGGATGGCATAGCATATTATCTATTGTATATAGTATTTCTTTTCCGCTGTTTATTGTTGTTTGTTGATGTACACTCTGATGATGTAATGAAACTTGATGTGATGTAATGTAATAACTCATATAGCTCTTTGTTAAAGATTATTCATTTATCTATTATATGTTGTTCCGCTGCGACTGTGAGATTTTGATATTGTTTCTGTTCTGTTTTCTTATTTCTTCTATCTTTTTCTTCTACCTCTTCTGCTTTAACCCTAAGAATTCGGTTTTCCAGCATTCGATTATGCGGCATTTGATACAGTGGATGTATTGATGCCGACCTTCGAGCGACGAAAAATTGCAACTTTACACTACTCCAAATTTCATCTTCATTTCCAACATAAAATCCACGATTTAAATTCGCATAGAAAATTTTGACAAGATTAGGGTAGCAAACAAAATCATTTTGGGAAGCATCAATAAGACAAAGAACACCATTGTTTGCAAAAAGGGAATCAATTTCATAAGAAGAAAAATCTTGAAAAATAGCAAATTTTTTGGGATGGACTTTGGCATAGTTAGCATAATTGATGTATGCTTTAATTGCCCCCGGATCATTGAATAATTGCTCTTTGATTTTTCTGAAAATTCTCATGGTTGAGGGGTTGCTTGAAGAAGCCATTAGAATGGAGAGTGGAGATCTTGAAGTAATGAATAGAGAATTTGAATTTGAAAATGAAAGTGAAAAGATATGAGAAAAGATAGTGAATAAATAGATTCTTAAAAGACATATTCTCTGGTCAAAAGGTATCTTTCAGAGATTGGATGAAGTGAAAAGGTGGAGGGAAATTCAAACATTTAAATTCAAATTTTGAAATTCAAATTCAAGTAGCCATGTCGACGTCATGGTAGGGACCATGTCGACATGTTCTTTTGAATTTTCATGAATTGATTTTTCCTAAGATCTCTAATATATATATTATTATTAATGTCTATTATATACTTCTGAAATATTATTATACATATAATATATTTCAAAAAGTATTAAAAATAATAAGACTAAAAATAAAAATAATAAAAAATAGAAAATAAAATTTAAAATTCAAACAACACACTAATTCAAAATCGATCAATCAAACAATCAAGCAACTAATCTTAAGCAAGCAATTTCAATCAATTGTATTGTAAACGTGTACCTTTTTCTGAGTCTGTTTCTCTGAATTCGTCGGAATCGTGAACAGCTATGTAACACAAATTTGAATTATCCGTCATCTGATCATCATCACTTGAGGATGAGTCTGAGTCATCTAGAGTAGCAGTAAATGCATGCTTTTGTTTCTTTACCGATTCATTATTCATAGGAGGATTCTGCCTTTCTGGATACGGACAGTCTCTTTTGAAGTGGCCTAGTTTATCACAGTTGTAACACTTGTCATTATTTGGCACTATATTCTGATTTCTAGAATTCTTATAGTTGTTTCACTTGAGATTATTCTTCTTTCTGTATTTCAGGAATCTCCTAAAATTTCAAGTCATAAAGGCTATCTCTTCATCATTATCACTGTTTGAGTCAGATCCATCGGTCAATGCATTGAATGCCATTGATTTCTTTTCAGATGCTTTACCTTCTCTTCTCCCGATCACTTGAACTTCATACCACATTAGATTTCCAATTAGTTCTTCTATCTTCAAAGTTTTGATGTCATTTGCCTCTTTGATCGCAAGTGTCTTTTGATCCCATTCTGGAGTTAGAGAATTTAAAATTTTTCTGACTTGATCTTCTTCAGAAAATTCCTTTCCCAAAGATATTAAAGAATGCACAATATCCTGAAATCTACTATACATATCTGAAATAGACTTATTAGCATTCCTTTTAAATGATTGAAACTGATTTGTGAGCATGGAAATTTTGGTCTGTTTAACTTTGCTTGTTCCTTCGTGAGTAACTTGCAAAGTTTTCCAGATTTCATATGCAAACTTACAAACTGACATCTATTGAATTCATTTCTATCTAGTGAACAAAACAGAATATTCATTTCCTTAGAATTATTTTGTGCAACAGTCTTTTGCTTAGTAGTCCACTGTGCAAAATCAATTGTGGGTTCAGAATATTCAGTTTGTGTGATATTCCAAGTGTCTAATCCTATAGATTGTAAATATATTTTCATCCTGCATGCCCAATATGCATAGTTACTGCCATTAAAAAGTGCTGACAGTAGACTGACCCTCTACAAATGAACTAGTGACAGGGATACTAGTGTTAATAATAGTACCAATGTTGGTAGCCATTTTGAAAACTTTTCAAAAATCAGATTATGAAACTTTGAAAACCTTGCTCTGATACCAATTGTAAGAAATGCGGATTATGGATCTTAAGGCTAAGATTAACACTAGAGGGGGGTGAATAGTGTTAATAAAGAATTACTAAATCTTTTTCAATTTATGTTAATTTAGACACAAAAGTATGCAATATACAAACACAGATATGGTCACAGAAACAATCACAAATGCAGAAATAAAATAGAAGCAGTAAAGGAAAGAACACACCAGATTTTATACTGGTTCGGAGTTACCCTATATCCAGTCCCGCAACACAAGTACGGATTTCCTTTCAAAAGCAATTATACAATTACACCCTCAGTTTCAAGGCTACGAGGTACACCCTCCATAATTTCGATCCTCTAGGTAGAGATACTTGATTTCCGGGCTACAAGTTTACCTAATTGATTTACCAAGGCTACAATCACACCTTTTCCCTTTTGATTGATTTCCAAGGCTACAATCACAGCTTTTCTCGCTTTATACATTACAAAGAAGTCTATAACTCTGAATAGCACTGAGAATCTTGTAGAGATAGTGATAGAGAATCAAACTAGAAGTAACCGAGTATGATTTGATGTTGATTTCGACAGAGTAATGATAAGAATATGTATTAAGAAATGAGGAAGAAGAAGAGGAGTGAAAACCAGAAAAAATAATTAAAACTGACCCCTATTTATAGAAGAACAACAGCCATGACCATTCATGAAGAGTTATGGCGAATAGACACTTCTTTTGAAATTTGAATTTTTGAATAAAACTGTCACCATGTCGACATGGTACCCATAGGCATGTCGACATCCCAAAGCATTTTATGATGTTTTGAATTTCTTTGAAAATAACCTTTATCTCATATAAAAACTAATTTAAACTTTATAAATATACTTGACTATAGTTGAAATTCATAAGTAAATATAAAGAATAATATATATAGAATTTAACCCTAATTTTATATCTATGTCTAAGTATAAATAATTAAAATTTAAATATATTATTAAAAAAGATAGTTTAAAATCAGGAGTATTGACTTTGAAAATTTAAAAGTAAAGTTTTGAAAACATTTTGAAAATAGGATATAATTTTGAAAAATCATTTTAAATAAAAGTTAGCGAATACAAAACAATGTTCCACTAGATTTTTCGTAGGTTCCATCCTACTTAGGGTTCCATCCCTTTAATGGGCTCGAAGTGGATTCCATTCCACGAATAAATTGGATTTTAAGATGCGAGTGTTTTTCTATGAGTTTTAAAAAAAATTCCTAATAATAATAAAAAATACTTGTCCTTGAAATCTTGAACTCTTGATAGTCTCGATACTCATGAGTCTTCAATCTTGATATTTTATCTTGATATCTTGAATCTCTATACTGTACAGTCTTTATTCCTAGTACCTGCATGGTTAAATCCTGCATATACATTCATATATATATATATCTAAACTTATAATGTTAGTATTTATATTTTATAATCTATTCTAAGGTTGATGTCATCAAAACCATCATCCACGGATTAACAAAGTTATACCAACTGAAGTGATTTTTGCAATAAAATCAAATTGTGAAGTCGAAAATGGAAGTAATTCATTAGACGAATTAGTTAGTATTGAATATTGAGAATGGAACTTGAGATGTAAATGGAATTCAAATTAAATGTATGTGAATTAGATATATTTTGAATGTTGTCGAATAAATGAAAATGGATTTGAATAGCGATGAGTTAAGTAAAAAATAGGCTTGATGTAGTGTAAATAAATTGAATATGGTTTTGAGATGTTGATTAAATGAAATTGAGTATGGAATAAAATTTTGAAATGGAAACGAATGTAAGTGATACAAAAGGTTATAATAGACCTTAATATTAATTTTATGAAGTGATTCATAATAAATTGGCATGAATTGGTTTGTTATTGAATATAAAATTGAGAAAACACGATTTTGTGAATAAATTGAATGTGGATAAATAAAAAGTTGATAAATTAATTTTGAATCAATTTAAAATAGCTATAAACTGGAATGGTTATTTTATTAAATGAATATCACCAAATTTGCATGCAAAATTTTAATGTTTGAAGTAAACGGAAAAAAACAATTTTTTTTATTTAATGGAAAGTGAATAAATTGATTTAGAATCCATTTGGAATGGATAATATATTGTGTATAAATATGAATTTGATGCAAGGAGATATGGCTGTGAATCATTCGAATTGAATGAAATGGTATACAAATTGATTGATAATAACTAAACTAATGTCGGAACCCTGTAATTTCTTTTAAATATATGTCAAACATGTTGGTTTATGCAAATATCGTGATTAACTAAGGAAATGCTTGAAATGTTACTAAATTTCATATTTTTGGGACTTATGTGTTTAAACTGAGTAAGTATAGGTACAAGAAGGCTGTTTGGCAATATTTTGGTTGTGCAATTTCATATAAATTGAGCAAGCTAGCTTAATAATGCTAAAATATGGTACGCTTACGAACTTAGCATGTGAAAATAAAAATATTGTCATATATTGCATTTTCCGACCATGAGAGTCGATGTTTGGAAACTTAGTTCTACCGAAAAATTTCAAAAATTTATGGTGTTAGAAAATTTATGAAAATAATTTTGCTAACAAAAACTTGCTTTGAAATTACAAATGGAAGATAAAGGGTTTTTTTGAATGTTTGGACACTAGTTGGTGAATGTAGGTCTAATGATTTAGAAAAGTGAAATATCGAATTTTGAATATGGGTTTTAACAAGTTAATGTCTTATTGCATTCTTCCTACTTAGCAATTTTGAGGACGAAATTCTTCTAAGAGGGAGGAATGTAACGATCCGAATTATCCATCGTTTGGTTTTTAACATTCAAATGGTTTTAAATCATGGATTTGCAATGTAAATTGATTTTTGAAAATGAAGATTTGGTTTAAATTATAGAATGAATTTAAATTTCAAATATAGCGATTTATCGTAATACAAAAGTGTTGAATAATTGAAATTTGAGTTGAATATGAATTGAAATGATTAGTAATGTTGATATAAATTCTATTAAAATTGAGTTAGTGAGTTCTTAAATCAGAAAATGCAAGTCATTTCGTCAACTTTTGAAATCGTCGTTTTTATCAACGCAATAAAATAGCCTTCCGGGGGCATAGTCTCGGATTTCACGAATTTAGTTCAATTGGATCCGTAATAATGTATTATTATAGGGTTTCAAATTTCATAACGGTTAAATTCACTGTTTGGTCGTACGGGATAGAAATGCATTGAAATTAATATCGGAAATTTAATATAATAACTAGGTCCAAAAAGCTATCTTCTATATATGATTGAATTAGGTCTCGAGACATGTTCCATTTGTTTAGAATAAGGGTATAACATTAAAAATGCTAGGCGGCACACCTTGATAGGAATTCGGGATTTTAAGTTACTATAAATGAGATATTTTGAAATTTAATAATATTACAAATTTTCAAAAGTCAAACCCAATACACTAGCCTCCCTAAGTGTCGCCTTACCATCTGAAACGCGCTCTCATCAGGTTAAAAGTCGTGTATCTCTTCTTCCTCTTCTTTCAAAAAAAATGAAATAATTCAAAAAAGGAAAAAAATCATTTCTCAAATTGTACTCGATAAAAATATATGAAACAAATTTTAAAAATCTTCTTAAGCGAGGGCTTCAACTTGAGATACATGTAGGAGGGTGCGACATCGCTTCTTCAGCTCGTTAGCTATGGGTATGGGAACTATGATTCGAGTTTATAGAGGATGGAGGATGGAGGCTTCGATTCATACTATGGATGTCATTTTTGGGTTCAGAGGAAAGAATAGCATCTCGGTGTAAATTTATGGGTGGTTCAATCATGAGTGGGGGGTCGCGACTTTTCCTCAACGGTAGGTCATGAGTGATGTCATGATTTTAGGGGAGGTTCGGACATCGATTTTTGGGTTCTAATGGGCGGAGATTTCAACGAGGAGATCATCGATGCAATCGGATTTGGATTCCATGAAGTGGTTTGTCGTATCATTGGTTATGCGTGCATGGTTGAGGGAAGGAAGTGTCGGTGTGCATTTGGGAAGAAGAATAAAGTTTGGGGAGGGGTTTATGAGGGTAATTAATGATTATTTAATATAATAAAGGGAAATAAATTTTATTATTATTTCAAATGTTTTTAAATATATAACTTGCTCATATAAGGTCGGAATTGAACATGATTCGTAGTGGTGGACTCACATCAGCGAGCTCTACGCGATGAAACTGAATTGGATAAATTTATAGCTTGTAGAATTTTAAGCTAAATTTGAACCCATTTGAATTTAGTCGGTATCAGAACGCGGAAATGAAAACATAAATAAATGTGAGTAAATCTCACTCATTTGGATTACCGGTTTTAATATAAAATGTAAAAAATTATTTACTGGTTGATTTGATGAATTGATAAATTATTATCAGTTGGATGTTACACTATATATAGTTGTATATATATTAGTAGTTGGTTATATTCCCACCGTTGGAACGAATGAGAAACCATGTGCCCCACATAATAGCGGAAGAATTATTGCGATATCCTGTCTGGAAGCGGAATTATTATTGTTTTATGTTATATAACATTTGTGGTTGTAGGAAAACAAGTTGAAGGGACCCAACTGGATTCCTTAAGATTGTTATTTTTAATTTCATATACAGTGATATATGATGTGTATGGATAATCTGTTATATATTATTTTATGATTTGACTTATTGGATGATATAGTAACATTGGCCTTAATTTTTGTATTTTAAATACCACAAATATTATTTTTGAATTTGAAGGAATTAAAAGGAGATTTTGGATATAAAAAAATTGACATCGAAATTTGAATTATTTTAAAGGAAACTGATTTGGATAAAACAATAATTTCATTTTGGATTTGTACTCAACTGCCCGTAAAATGTTTTAATTAAAGATTTGAAATAATTTATACAATGGATTTTTAATAATGGATTTTTAATTGGTATTTCTGGATTTATGGAAAAGGAGTTGAAATCGGTATTTAAAATAGATTTGAAAAATAAATGAGATTTATAAATGAATGGATTTATAAATGAAATTTTATAAGTGAGATTATTTTTATAAAAAAGTGAAAACCAAATGAGTTTATAAACTTATAAATGATGTTTATAAAGAAGGGGAAAAGATTATTAGTTGATAAATGTGAATTATAAATTCATAGTGTGAATTTATATAGAGATATGGAAATTGATTTTTGGGAAAAATAGTGTATTCAATTTTTGAAATATGAGAATGGTTATGGAATTGAAACAAAATCGATGTGATACGAATCAAGAGGGATTTATAAAGTGAAATTGGTAATATAGGATTTTAAGTTATATTTTTGTCTGTTGAGTCACAAGTTTTATGAAAGTTTTGATTTCTGACAAATAAGGCGATCGACAAAACAAGGTCATTAGAGCTACATATGTTACTATAGATTATAGGTTGATTATTTGATATTGTAATAGTGATAAACTTGTTAAAATCTATCCTCAAATAATCATGCACCTCAATATAATCGATATATATACGTTTTAAAAGCATTGCACATTCATTGTGCAAATTAACAGGTACCGGTCGACCGGTTAATAATCATACGGTCGACCGTTTCTGTGTAAAATGCACAATGAACGTGCACACATGCACATAACGTATATATATTTTAAATTCCAGTCTACTGGTCACTTTTTAACCTGTCGACCGTTTTTGAACAGAAATCAATTTTTCCAAAAGACACTTCTCTTCTCCAAAGGTTGCATCTCTTACCTTTCACCAAAGATCATATCTCTTAATGGCAAAGAGTTACAACCATTCTTATCTATATAAACTCATCCAATTCATTGATTAAATAATAACGATTTCATATTCTTTTAATCTAATCTCTGATCTTAATTCTGCATTATAAAAGCTCTAAATTATTTATTGAATCTTTGAAACTATTTCATATCCTTTGATTCAATAATATACTTTCCTTAATCTTTTCAAAACATCATATCGCATACTTTGAGGATAAGATTATAGGAAGGGTGTACTGCTAGTGACAAATCCGTGTTTTCAAGAGCACAAGTTGTCAACAACAATTGTATTTGTTCTTTTGTTGAAGTCCTCTGTGTTGTAAGAGGCAAGTGTTGAAGTCCTCAGTGTATTAGAGGCGTGAAATCCCGTTCGGCTGTTCGGGTGTTGTAAACCTGTTCCTCCGGGTGAAGCGAGGAAGTTAATAGTGAAAATCCAGATAGAAGTCTGGGACTGGACGTAGGACGGTGCTCCGAACCAGCATAAAAATATCTGGTGTGATTTTTCTATTTTTTATTTACTATGCTATTATCATCTATTTCCGCATTTGTATTGTAATCCATATTACACGATCCGTGTATACTATATTAGCACATATAATTGTATACACACCGCACTTTCATTGTCGAGAAATTATGTTTGATTTAAAATAGGATTTTTATTTTTTAAACTATGTAGTTAAAGCTGTTTTAGTATTGAAATGTTTTAGAAAGTGGATTATTCAAATATTTAATATTTATTGAAATGAATTAAAATTCTTATAATAAGCTTTGTAAATCGATTAGTTTTATTTGAAATGAATTGGAAATGAGTTATCAATGATTGTTTAAAGTGTTTTGATATTTTAAATAATTACTTAAACGTGTTATAAAATAAATTATTATTCTTTAAAAATACTTATCATATATATAGAGTTTTGAAATGGTTGAAGTTTATTTATATATCCTCTTGAGATTTGTAAACGTGGTTTACTTAACCGATATGATTTTGATAAGAGGAATCTTATAAAGGATTTTGGGAGAAAATGGAATTCCAAAATGTTGAAATATGGAAACTTCTTAAATGAATCTGAATTCATAAAAGATGTTATAAATTGTTAGTTGGGATTATAAATACGTATAACTGGTTTTTGGAAATTGTAAAAAGGAATTTATTAATAATTTCGGAGATTTATGAGATAAGTTATGAAATATTTCCTAATTTGATATTAAAATGACTTTGGAGAATATGTTTATAAATATTTTCCTAAGTACTGAAAAGTGGGTTTTGGAAATATTTTAAATAGGAAATGAATGGTATAGAAATATTTTTCTAAGGGTTATAAATTGAATTCGAAAATATTTTTAGGTGTTGATATGGTTTAAAAATATCCTATTATGGATAAGTGTTTGAAATTATTTTCAAATGTTAGTATGCTGGGAGAGTTGTATAGATACCTTTGTAAAGATACTTTAAAACGAATGTTTCAAAAGATTTATTCAATTGGGCCAAGTGACTGCTTATGGGTGTAATTTGATAGTCAAATAATCGATTATCAAATCTAGAAAATTTCGTTAGTCATTTCGAAGATACCGATATTGGGTTTAATTATCCAAAAACCACTTCGATCCGATTTGTGCGTTATGAATTACTATTTCGTAAAGATAATAAAGACAGAGTTCTTGGAGATTTGGTTTGTCAGAAACAAGACAACTTGTATGGATGAATGTTATCATTACATTGTGGCTTGTAAGGTAGTTTTAGCATTCCAAGTATGAATGCTATTCTTAAGGTAATACATACCCTCAAGTCTCGTCAACCGTGAAGGACTAAAATTGGGGAGATGCAACATGGCTATGTGGGTGGTCCAATTAGGGTATGATCATCAGTCATCTAGAGTGGACATTTATCATCATCACTATCCATCATTTGTTGTGTCTCGAGCGGCTCATTGGTGGCGATCATATTCAGTACCATCCAGTAAGGCGTAGGCCGATCTTGTGTTGGTAGGGATCGATAGGTTCGATCTCAGTACATTTTTCTAGAAGTGTACTATGGCGAGCGGTACCCCAGTAGCCCTGTCATTATATGGAATCCAATATCCACTATGAGCCCGTACGGCTTTAGATGTGCCCAACTATGCTAAAACATGAGATACAAGCATTTCAGCTATTTTATAGTTTATTTTCTATAGACGCTATTATAATATCAGATGATTCTGATATAAAATATTTTGGTTATTGAAATGTAAAAGCCCGTCGTGTTTATAGGTGACGTGGTCTTATGATATACCTTTGTTTCTAATGGATTTGATTATAGTAATAATTCAAATTTAGTGTGTTTTCTCACATTGGTTTTCCAGACTGACTCATGTGTTATTTTATTATAATGCTCAGGTCAGACCTAGTATTACAGATTCTGGTTAGGATACTATGAAGCATAGGAGACGTGCTGGAGGAATCTCAGTCTTATTCCTCGTACTTGGTTATATTCCGCTATGTGTGCTAAACTGTTTGTTCAGTACCTTTATGGACAAGTCATTATAACTGTCCATATTTAGTTGTTGACTATTGTACTTTGATGATGATATATATTACTACAGTTTCTTTGTATAAAAATATGTTGTTATATATTATATTTTGTTTCACTGCGATTGTGAGATTCTATATTGTTGTTTCCGTTTCTTTTTCTATCGTCTTCTTCCTCATAGTTATTTGCCTTTTCATGCAATTTTTGTTGGACAGATGTGGTTTAATGTTAGCTCAAATGGTAAGGAATGGTGGGTCACTACAAGACAAGTGGGCGTAATGTGTTCTATTAATCCTTCAAGCTGTTCAAATTGATTAACATAGTGCATAACATTGGTGGTTTGTTTTAGAGATGAAAAGGTATCATATGGCCCATCAAGATCATCCCTAAAACGTACATGGATAGCTTTATAGAAAACGTCCCATTGGTCATAATCTGTAACAGTATGTGAGTACCTATAGAACCATTGTAATGCCATCTTTTTAAGATGGTATGAACAAATATGGACTCATTCTTGAATATTTTTTTTGTTGTATTGAAAGAACTGCTCTTCTTGACGAAGCCAGTCAATTACTCTGTCTTTACTTGTGCATCATGGGAAGTCCATCTTTATTTTGATTCTTGTAGTATATAAAGAGTGACAGGTATGATGAAAAAAGTCTTTGATAGGGAATTATAAAAATTGAAGGTATCTTGTTGGTGGTCTTGACAGAGTTGGTGGTCTATTGTTTGATGATACATAAACATTAGATCTGCATTGTTGAGCATAAGTTTATGGTAAGGATGTAGATCTATTGATGTCTGCTCTTGAATTACCTTCATGATGTTTTTGATATTTTAATTCCTTCATTTGAGAAAAATATTACCATCATTTTCTGACGGTCTTGAATGCCTTGGGTATTTCTTGATAATCCAACTGATACTTCTTGAGAAGTTTTCTCTAGTCTTTTAAGTGATAGTGCAATTCTATTATTTATAAGATCTTTCTTCTACCATTTTCTTATTGTGGTAGTTCTTTAAGATTAATATAATTAATCAGTGGTAAGGCATCTCCACTATCATCAGAGTTGTCATACAGTGATGAGTTTCTATGGTGAGGGTCAGTATTATGCTCACCAGGTGGCTTTGATACCAAATTGGTATATTCCCCTTGTTCATGGCAATTTTGGCTCTGGTACGAGTTATGGTGAATGATCAACATGGGATGGGATTGGTCAAGAAGAAGGTGTAACAAAGGCTTTCAGGTGGTGGAATTATTCAAATGCAGCAGACTAGAAATATGAAGAAGAAGTGGTGATGTAATGCTAAAATACTGTGGTGGTTACCAGATTGAACGAGGAAGTGAAAATGGATTCAAATTACTGAATGACTTGAATACAGGAAAGAGGTGAAATAATAGCAGTAGCAAATAGAAGAATGCATAGTTGAGAAAAAATGCATGATTGTTTATAATCTTTTTATATACATCTATTTACATAGCCTTACCCTTATATTTATAGTAATGATCAGGTAGACCAAATCAAACTAGCCGTTACATGGTAATTTAACTAATACACCTGACTAACTTTTAAATTACATAGCCACTTAGACCGCAAAAGAAAATAAGTTGTGCAAAAGAAAATAAGACTGGCTTTCCCGTTGTAATCTCATGCTTAAGTTAATTTTATCTTGCATTTGTATATCTTCCAATCTTCAACATCATTCTCCTTAATTCCAGTTAGTCGAGGTGGATGGAGAAGCCTCATTGTCAAAAGTGTTTGTTGAAATGTCCCTTCAGGCGAATGCCTATCAGGTGTTTGATGAATTGTGTGAGCATAACAAATTCACAAAATATATCTTCCGTACATACTAAAACAAAAATTCTCAAATTGTTAATTGATGTGTCTTTTTTACTTTTTCTGCACTTCACATGGTGGGTTTTATGAAGTAAATATAATTACTGACATTTTATATGTCTATTAAGTGGATCTAGAATATACTATGGTTGCTCAATGAAAGTGCCGGTGAATTTTGAATTGGTATTTGGAGTAACGGATAATGTATCATAGCCATATTGGAATTAGGTTCATGCGAGTATGGAATTTTTAATCTCACATCAAAATTTGATCTATGAGTTTGATATGCAATCACATGTAACTTTGTTTCCTCTACTTGCATCCATAACTCCATCAAGTACTTCATTTATTTAAGGGTCAATTCGAACTTGTCAAGGCATATTATTCACCGCATTGTTAGTGGACTTCAAATGGATTACAAAACTGGATAAGGGAATCATTTTGTCATTATTTGGAAAATTGTTAGGTGGTATAAAACATAATTTTCCCTCTATTAATTAAAAAATAATATTTTTTAAATGCTATATGTTTTTCGGTGACCAATCACCATCTTTCCGTCTTTTTTTAACAAGAATCTACTAAACTAATTTTCGTTGGACCGTTATCAAATTTTTTTCGACGAGTAGTTATAAAATTTCCCTTTACGCAAATTATAAAATTGTAAGTTTTTATTAGGGAGGAATAGCATAACATTTTTTTAGGTGGAGTCCCCTTAAACTTTTCTTCTGTTTATCCAAAAATAAAGTCCCTTTGATAATGTTCTTGTTCAAATATAAATTGAATGGAGAATCTCAAGTTTGACCAAGATGTATTCCTCATAGATTAATTATATGGATTAGCACAAGCTTGATGACTTAGAGAAATCATTCATAAATACATCAACTTTAAAAATACAGGGGTTGAAATCCTTAGATTAACTGAAGGTACCAAAAACAAGTAGTTAACTAGTCGATGAAATCAATCTCGCTATCCATATTTTAAGAGACCTTGGACAACAAATCCTATTTTTAATCAAGGCATACAAAATATCATTCTTTGATAATTTATGTAAATTAGGTCCTTATCCACAGACATCTTTTATTAGTAACCGCTATTATTATATCCATTTAAGTACTACACACCTAAATAAATTTAAAATATTCATTAAGCATTAACATTTTTCGAAAACATTAGATTGACAAACCATTTTCAGCCTTAAAGAACAAATTTATGATCTTTTAAATGATATGTGTTATGCATATGCAAATATCTAATTTAAGTATATCTTTTTTTTGTATAAATAACGTATTTATACATGCGTCTTTCAAATGCAACTATAATTGCCTCGTTAAATTTAATACATTCAAAATTAATAAACATGCAGTTTAAAGCCAATTTCATATATGTTATGTAGTTAAAATTATGACTAGATTTCTTTTAATGCACTTAAATTATAACTTCATCAAGGTTGAATAAACTTATCAAAGGAAGCCAAAATTTGTATTGGATCACATAAATTATAGTAAAAATTTTAAAATGCCATAGTTACATAATTCAAAAAATACAGTCAAATAATAAATGCACTTGCTTAATTTAATTAAATTATAGTTGCGTTAAGTTTGGATAAACCATCGAATACAACCAAAATCATTATTGCATCACATAAATGCAGTTGAAACATTCAAATGCAATCATGCAAAATTCAAAATTGGCGTTAAATTACTACTTCACTTTTTGATATAGTTAAATTTTAGCTGCATTAAGACTGAATAAAACTATCAAATATTGCTAGAAATATTACATTACGAATAAATGTTGTTAAAAAATTCAAGTGTAATTAAATTAATCCTAAACATGCTGCCTAGTTATAACTGTATTTTCTTAATGTAGTTAACTTATAACAACATTAAATAAAGTTAAGTGTAGCCAAAATTATTACACCACATAAATGTAGTTAAAAAAATCAAACACACTTAAATTAATTAAAAATTTTCTTTTAAATTATAACTGAATTTTCTTATTACGGTTAAATTAAAACTTAATTAAGTTTGAATTAGTTATCAAATACTGCATTACATAAATGCAGTTTGAGTATTCAAATGCAATCATAAATGCATAATTCAAAACAAATTCCTTCAAGTATGTTAAAAGATAATAACTGCATTGTCATAACATAGTTAAAAATGCTATATAAAATTTATGATTATCCATAATAACGCAGTTACAAAATGATGTTATATGATTTGGTGGCCTAAAATAACTTCATTACATAAATAGTTAAAACTGCTACAAAATTGTAATTTTCAAAAATTTTGTTTTTAGTTGGCAACAATGGATATTATCGGAAGCTTAACAAATTTATGATTAATGATGAAAATGATTCTTAAAACCGATTAGTGTACAAAATTTATGACATTTTAAAGATTTGAATTAAGCGTGTTGGAGTATGTTAATTTTGATCGGTTGTAATGTTAAAGTAGTAGAGATCTAATTTACAAGAAATATATAGATCTACACCCATTTTACATTTAAAACAAAAAATAGGACCTAAAGTTAATATTCGATATTAGTTTAAAGAGCTACCACTCTGAATGAATAATAGGTAGGCGAGCTAGTAAAAAAATGATTAGTTTTAGATGACATGTCCTTATCATGTTGCTTAGTGCTTGTATTGATGCGCTACGTAATATTTCCTTTATGATTTGTCCTACGCGATTTACAGTTTGTAAGTTGAAGTACATGAGTTTTAGTAGCTCATTAGCATCTGCCTCACCACTATGCTGTTTGTATTTTTCAAAATATGACCATGGACCATTCAGCACGTGCATTTACTTTGCATAAAAATGGCAATCATAAAATAATTCAAATTTCAAAGGCGTATTGTAGCATCACATATTTTAGTGTTAGACAAACATGAGAATATTATCATTTCTAAATTAGTTATTCAATTAATTCTGTAATTAATATAATTTTAAAATATAGAATTTATTAGTCAATTGATAATTTAATTAAAATTATGAACGCCGTATACACACATATCAAATTTAAATGTTGGGTAATTAATTAAGATGAGACAGTGATACAAAGTAGTATAGAAATAAAATAAAATAAAATTTTATTTAAGCATTTTAAAGTAAAATGAAATAAAATAAAGTAGACTGAATTTAGATCCAACAAGAAATTAATGAATTAATAGGTTAGGCAATGAGTTCTAATCCAAACCATTAACTCTAATACCCTTAATATATATATATATATATATATATATATATATGTATGTATGTATGTATGTATGTATGTATGTATGTATGTATGTATGTATGTATATCTTTCCTTTCAAGGGTAATTATATTCATCAAATTCAACTATTAGTTAAAGGAATAAAATGGAATGTTTTGATTAATGGATTTTGTATTAAGGGAAATAATTAATAAAATTAGACAATGAGAGATATTAGTCAAGCCATTAACTCTTCCCCTTAATGTAAATAATTACCCTTTGATGTGAATAAGGAAATAAGGAAATGCATAAATATTTCCCTATTCTCATTCAAGGGTAATTATATTCATTAAATTTGGCTAATAATTGAATGAATAAAACATGGAATATTTTAATGAAGGGATTTTATATTAAGGGAAAGCAATTAATAGGATTAGGCAAGGGATATTAGCCCAAGCCCAAATTAGTAGATCTTATACCCCTAGAATATGTATATATATGTGTGTGTATATATATATATATCCTTCTTCTCATCCATTTAATTCCACCAAAGCAACAAAAAAGGAGTGTCATTTCTAAGGAAAAGAAGAGGGAAAACAAACCAACAAATATTCAAGCTCCGTTTTTAAAGAGAAGAAGAGATTTCTAGCTAGGCTATTAACTTAGGTGTGTAATTCTTGCCTTATTTAATATCTAAATCCATTTTGGTTTGGTTTTTTATATGTGTTTATGTTTCAAATGATGATAACCATGTTTGGTTGATGAAAAAATTAATCCACAGGTTCAGTAATACATGAATGGAAAATTCTACTTCAACACAGATAATTACTTAGCCCCTCTAAAATAAATAAAATTTTAAGGACTAAAATACCCTTAGAAAGCTGCTTACTTTCTTTCTTCTCAATTCCATTACCTTCTTACTTCAGTTTCTTACTGTTTAAGCTATCGCTTCTTCAAAACCCTAGTTTCCAAATCAGTTAATAAAAAATTCAATTTTTCACTACTAGCTGATGGATTTGAAGAGAAGAATGAATTATTAACGTAATCACAACAGGTAATTCAAAAAAAACACTTGAAAAGTATTTAATGTTTTGCAAATACAATTGCAGGCTGTTGATCACGTGAATTAGTGATAATTTACGCATGGGGTATACTAGGTTTCTGGCTTAATCTGGCAAATAATTGCATGAATTTTTACACATCAACGCAGAAAGCCTACGTGGTATTGACACAAAACCATGGAATCACATTGCGTGGCAGTTCATTTTGCTTTTTTTCCGCTTGAACTTTTCAGCATTTGATGGGGAGGGTAGTTTTGAAAATGGTAGGAGCCTAATAATTTATTTTTTGGAATTAAAGACATTTTTAATTTTGGGGGGGGGGGGTACTAAGTAAATACTCGAGTTGAAATAGAATTTGCCTACATGAGTTAACCTTCTCCAAATTCTTTGAATTTTAATATATTTTTGCCTAATTCTATTAACATATCATTTTCTTCCTTTGCTACCTTGACATTTCAAAAAATAGCATGCACGTTGCTTTTTCCTTTTCACTCCTAGTCTATTCCAAAAATACCCTTAGACTATTTTGCCTCCCTATTTTTATATTCAATTTTCCTCTATAGTAAAAGCGTCGGCCAATTCTCAAAGATGTATCCACTTCGATGGAGAGAGAGGTAAGATCTAAACACAAACAAGGTTTCCATTTTAATTTTGTTTTTTCGCTTCATTTCTTTTAATTATTTTCCAGCTATTTCAATTGTATCGCATTTGCATTTTTTTTTGTATTAAAAAACACTAATTTAGTTATAAAAGTCATCCACTTTTACAGTAAATGTCAAGGGGAAGAAGTGGAGAATATGAAAAGATAAAAATCATATCAGCCTAAATAATTACAGAGGTATATTAGTTAATTACTTTAAAATCTTTTTAGTGGGGTAAAAAAGGAAGAAAATGCTATGTTAATAATATTAATCTATAATGATTATAACATTGAAACAAAAGTTAATTTTAGTTTTAGTATGAATTTTATAAAATTGAAATTATCTAAATCTATGCATGAAGTGACAAACATTAAATAGTTTGATGTGCTAGATAGACATTTCCTATATGCAAAATCACAAATGAAAGAATATGCATCACAACTTCCAATACCCTTATAGAAGGCAATGAAAGAATCACCTTTTAAATTATCCAAATTTCACTGATATGTTTGTACAAATATAAATATTCATTAGATGACACATCTTTTAATTTTGCTGTTCCAAAGATAAATAATAATGAAATATGAGACCATAACAAGTGGACGAAACAATATTTATGTTATGTAAGGAAGAATGCATGGCAATAACATGATGGTAGAATGTAATGTCGTAGCTGAGCATCAGCTTCATAGTTTTTGTAGTGTGACAATGATCTGGGAAAATGTAGATTTTTTACACATGATGATGCTACAAAAGTTATGCTTCTATAATTTAGCAATGTTTTGAAGTATTATTAGTGCATTAAAATTATCCATAATCCTGTTTTCTTTTGCAAGTAAAATTTATGTTTACAAAAATTTATAAGAATAATGTTTTTGTGTTGGACTATGGTGATCATAAATAGAAATAATTTTAGATTTTGAACAAATTGATAATTCTTACAAACCATTATCATATTTTGTAAGTAGAGTATTTGTTATGTTTGGAACACAACCACTTCCTTATATTATAACCAGATTAATTTTTCCTTACAAAATTTTGGTTTTCATTAAAAAATGGTGATGTCTTATGTATAATATTTTTTTGATGGTTAAATATAAATATAAATTCATATAAACATGAAAAAAAAACATTTATTTTTTCAGTGATAAGATAAATGTATCTAATCATATGCCGAAAAACTAGTATAAGTTGTCATTTAATGTAAATTAAGAAATTGTGTTGGTAGAATACTTGGGCAACAAGTAGAATTTTGACGAGTAGAATTCTGATCGACAGAAATCATTGGAATTAGATGAAACTCAAAGGAGGGGCTCTAGAGCATGAAGGGAGCCAATGTTTCAAGTCGCATCAAAATGTGGTCGGTAGAATACTCTAGCAACAAGTAGAATTAAGTATTCTTAAATCTCCATAAAATACTTTAAAAAAATTTAAAATAATTAACATTTAATTATTATATGGAATAATAATCTATTATCTTTATAACATTATTAATAATTAATAATGTCCCTTACAACCTGATTAATAATTAATAACCATTCTCTAAAAAAGCTTTATTAGACAATTAACCTTTTCAAATTAGAAGAGGCTTAGCTATTTCAGTGGTACTTAATCATTAATTCCCTTATTATCCAAGTTATAATATGCGGTTTACGTAACATCACATATGTAAATTAAACTCATAATTAACAGTTGATTATTAATACGACATTATCTACTAATAATCAATTGGATTGTAATTAAGAGTCAACACTAGTGTAATAGCAGAACGGGTTAATTCTACTAAACAGAGGTTCAAATATAACCTACCCAATTAATAGCAGCATAATTGTAATTTATTCTACTAAATAGGTGTCTAACTATTTTAACTAACGAAATGGTGTCTTAATTTCGCTAATCAAATGTGCAATTACCATATTCAGTCCAACCCAATTCGATAGTATTTTATTTTTCCAATTAATCATCAAAATAAAGCTATATATATTTATAGCAACCTTATTAATTAAAATAACGTAATTTAAGTCCTGTCAGTTTTCGTATGTCATAAGTTCATACTTATCCAAGGTTATGAATAAATTACACTAAAACGTTGTGCTCGTCAATATGAATCCAATGCAAAAAATTGGGTAAATTGGATTTCAAATGACCAATATATGAATTTTTAAATTTAGACTTAAGCCTAAATTAAACTAATAGAACTAAAATTTACCACCACAATTTCCTTCCGGTCGAAGTCCAAAATAATCCAACCGCACCAATCTAAATAGTATCTTCTTCCCCAAAAGTACCTCCTCAATTTATCCCCTAGTGCATGACATGCACATGCACACTCGGCCGAGGACAACATCGCAGAAACCATGACAACCGACATGTCTCCTTTTGAATTCCCATCATGATGGACCCCTCTACATCATGTGCATGCCTCCCTCATCCGACCGACCCTCCATGTTGTCCATGAAAATCGCGTGCATGAAAAAATCGCATCACTTATTTGCCTCGTTTTTCATTAGAAAATTACCCATCGAGCGCCTCTCTACCCTTAACACAATGTCGAGCTCCAAGTCTGCATCGCTGACCAAATCGGTAGTTAACCCAAAACTTTGGTTACGGTGATCGTAGATCATCAACATGGAATCGCATTAAAATTTCATCGAAAATTATGCACTTCGATACGAACTCAACGATGATAGTGGCATCAAACGATTCGTCCTGGATCAAGATAAATTATTTTTTGAATATTTTGAACAATATTTCTCCTTTACTATAATTCGACGATTTGTCCCCCTACACTTGACGAAAACACATTCAATCAATTTCTAAAAATAATTTGGTTGATATGAATAACTTTCATTTAGGTCACTTGGATTAAAACAAAATTGTTTGGAATGTATTGATTTTTACGTTCATCATTGAAACTTTATACATATAATAGAGGAAGTTTAAAATTGAAGTTTCACATACGTCGGTAAAAACATACACCTTCACCTTTCTGATTTCAAGTTGAACTCCACTTTTTTCCTAATCAAGTTAGGCTATCAAAAGTCCTTTTTTGTTTGAATCCTTTATTGGCGATTGGGTCTTGTTTTCGTCCTTTCTGGTTCAGGTGGAGGGTTTCTGAGTCGCTTCTTTTGTCAGTGCTTGGATCCTTTATTGGCGATTGGGTCTTGTTTTCGTCCTCTTCCCTGGGCTCTTCTTCCATCTCCAGCTCTTCCTCCTCCATTGGTTCTTCCTCCTCCTTAGGTTCATCCTCTTCCACGGGTTCTTCCTCTTCCTCATCTTCCATGGGTAGTTGGAAGAGGAAGAACCTATGGAAGAGGAAGAGATCATGGAAGATGAAGAACTCGAGGAAGAGGAAGAACCTTAGGAGGAGGAATAGCTGATAGAGGAAGGAGAGCCTAGGAAAGAAAAAGGGATGGTGGAGGAACTTATTCCTATAGGGAAATTTAAGGAAAATTGTGATGGGGGAATGAATTGGGATGAGGGGAAGGTTATTGACGATCCATAGTTAGAGGAGGGCATGTACGATGATTGGTTCAAGGCAACTGATGCTGATTCCCAGGGGTTCGAATATTGAAATCATATGGATTTTAGATGATGAAGGGGACTTATATATTTGGATAGACCTTCAGAAGAAGGCTCATATTAGAATAGTATACCTTTTCTATAGGGTTACTATTTCTTATGGTATTGTATATGGGTAATTGGACGTTTATTTGGTATGTATTGGAACTCTAGTGCATGGAGTATCTGATTAGGCATTTATTGTTTAAATATCATTAGTAAGTATGGCCTTATTCATTATGGTATGCGAGTTGATGTTATTCCTAATGATTGTTTGAATTGGTTGTTGAATGATAGAATATTCCAAATAATTAGCTTTCTAGGTAGGATGAGATACGAGTTTCGGGTTCAAAATTATCTTATGATGGGAAGAGTGTAATAGACTAGAAATTTAGACGGTCTTGTTTGTTAAATCAAAGTTCCGACTTTTAACTTTTGATTAATTTATTTTATCATAGAGGATATAGATAAAAAGTAAATGAAGAAATGAACATGTATATACAGACACACACACACAAAAAATAAGTAAATAAATAAATGAATATATATGCGTAGATACACAAATAAAATAAGTAAATAAATAAATGAATATATATATACACATACACAAATAAAATATGTAAATAAAGAAATGAATATATATATATATGTATATGTATATGTATATGTATATGTATGTAAAAAATGTGTACAATGAAATACTTAAATTACCATAGTGAGGCCATATACTATTTCTTAGATCATACAGGGAGAGATAAGGAAAGAGGTAAGGGGAATACTACTTGTACATTTCCCTTGAAAAGGCTCAACTCCCATTTCAACCATTGTTCAATTGCAGTATTTGAGATATTCGTTACAAATTAAAAAGAAGGACTTCTGAAAGCTTAACTTTCTTAGGAACAAAAGTGGAGTTTAACTTGACATCAAAAAGGTAAGGGTATATGTTTTACTGACTTATGTGAAACTTGGATTTTAAACTTCCCTTGCTATATGTATAAAGTTTCAATCATGAACATTCCAAAACCAATGCATTCCAAATCGTTGAGTTTTAACCCAAGTAACCTAAATGAAAGTTATTCATATTAACCAAAAATATTTTTGATCGCACGTTTTTTGTAACGTTTGGGATTTTTCGTTGACGAAAACCGACATCAATACGTTCACTGTATCAACTGCCGAGCAATCGAAAGCCGAAAAACGGTACCGTTAGGGTTTTAGAAAAAGAAAAAGTAGAAGAAGATAGAAAAAGATAGAACAGAACAGAAGAAATAACAGAACAACATCAGAATCTCACAATTCGCAGCGGAACAACATATAATAAATAAATGAATAATCTTTGAACAAAGAAGTATATCAGTTATTACATTACACTACATTTCATTACATCATCAGAGTGTACAACAACAAACAACATCAACAGCGAAAAAGAAATACTATATACTAGTAATACGCCATGCCATCCATCTTGCCTCCAGCAACTCCTGAATATCCTGAATAAACCTAAACTCTTGACTGCCCGTGTGGAAATTGGTGGGCACCCAGAGTTTAGGAAGGAAAACAATAAACTCCGAGTCAGTCATGTGACTGGTATGAGAACTCAAAACAGTTTATTTATCTTTAAAAATCAAAATAGAGGAATATTTTTAAAGTCTATTCGCAATGCTTTTAAAAATGAGACTACCATAAGGCCTCCCGCACACACACACAATGCAAACGCAGAATCGGAGGAGATTTCTCCTTATGATAGTCAAAGATGCTTGATACTCATTAAAAAGAACATTTGATATTATTACTAGTGCATAGTGTGGAAATTTTTTTCGAAAGTAGAATATAAATCTTAGCCAACATACGACCATTATCGTATGCCTACTATAGCTACTATGTTCAATAGCAGGTTACCACCACATTCCATAGCAGGTTCTACAACTAAAACCGTACAAGGATCGTATTGTTTCTTTGGATTTCCAACGAATGGTCAGGCCAAGGAACTTCCCATTGCCACATGAGAACGCCTCTGGAAGGACGTCCCCGAGAACCAAACTGGATCTCTGCCAACACAAGGCCGGGTTACCCCTAACTGGGTAACTACTGACACAAATATGTCATCCCCCGATCGTAACTGATCTATCCGAGGATCCTCGATTTCCAACAACCACAAAATATGCAGCAACAACATAGGTTAAATATCTGGGCTCCATACCATGATACCACCTCTATCCAGAAGGAATGACATACACTAAAGGGGCGCTACCCCCTAATAACCTTGCTGCATCCTTCCTGTTTTGACCATTTCCAGGGTGTGAGGTCCGACGAAGTCTCGTCCACAAAGCCACACTTTATACAAAAGTCGTGCTTTGGGTCAACAAATGATCATAGAAACGATCACAAAGATAAACGATCAAACAAATGATCCTATCACAAATGATCAACACAATGATCATTACACAGCAGCACTCAACATGCCACACTACCAAATTAGGAGTATATCACTAATAACCTTCAACTATATAACCTCTGAGCTCGTACGTCTCAGAGAAGGGTGTTAAGCTAAGAGAATAAATTCTCCGCCACCAACAGATATATATTTGAAAGAAATCATCTTTATATCTAAATTTGTAATGTCAGACATACAATCTATACAAGTCTGTTCCGGGATCGAACAGAACGGAAGGCACTTACAAAGAAGTCCTTGAAATCCGGATATTCACTAATCACGGCCGGACTTCCCGTCACTAAGGGTGATAAAACCTCTATATCGAAGATCAGCCGATGTAGAGTAACTCGACGGTAATCCTTCCGTTTTCACAAGCATCCGGTCTTCAACACCGGTCATCAAATGCAATCCATTTCGACGTATCACATATTCAGAATGGGTTATACGACACCAAGGTCCTTTCCCGGCTAACCCGAATAGTGAGCGCTTATTCAAAAATAAGTGTGGCATTCAAATTCAAACAAATCACAACAAATACCTATTTAAAGGTAAATATTGATAGTCGGATATTTAACTATCAATAGGCGTGTTCAACATCACCAAATCCAAATAATTTTCCAAATTATTTACTTTCCAAAATATCTTTACTAGATATATAATTTCCCACACGTCAACATTTGAAAACTAATTTTCAAATTACTTTTCACCTTTACCACTTTTGAAAACAAATTTCAATCATTTTCCTTACGCGGAATTTCTTTCATTTCAACCTGGTTCATTTAAACCAATTAAATAAATCCTTAATGATTTACTTTATATTTACGTTCCAAATCCGTAAATTAATTCCCACACTTTAAAAATAATTCAACGTTTATTTTTAAACAAATTTCACTTCCTTTTATAAATTCCATAATGAATTTATAATTCCAAAATATCTATGATGTACGATTTTCAATCGATTTTCAATACTCACTTTCAATTTATCTTACAAGGATAAATTCTAAAACGTTCATTTCACATTGGAAAAATATTTCCATACTTATGTAATAATAAGTACATCACAAATCTATTTATTTTCAACATTTGAAAATATTCAATATACTTAATATCGAGATTAAGTATATATTTCATTCTTTAAGAAATCATTTTCTTAACACATAAATTTGAGTCAAAACGAATGTTGAGTAAAACATCGTTACGACGACCCAAAATCACTAGTATAGGGATTCGAAATTTTAAATAGATATATAAATCCCAATACTATACAAAACATTTCCTTTCGGAAACCATTTACTATAACAACAGTGTTATAGTCCACCATTTCCTTCTATCTCGAAAACGTCTATTTCAACAATGAATGTTGAAATCTATGTATTGGATACTTAATGCATTTTAAAACGTCTTTAAAATCATTAACTTCATTTCATAATGTTCCTTCCCCAAAAACATATCCATTTCATTTAATAATATATTCACTGTCCAAAATCGTGAATACAATTCCTTTCATATATTCCTATATCCAACTTATCAAATTCAATTGATTTCGGATTTATAAACAACGTTTATAAACTCCATTTATATTTTTATAAACTTCTATTTATAAAAAATCCTTTTTATATCTCATTTTAGATGCTAAAATCCGATTTATAAGTTGATTACTTATAAATATTATATTTTACAAAATCTATCCATTTTATATATTCATATTTCATAAATTTATAAATCTCAATTCACTTATGAAATCCATTTTTTATTTCACTTTATTACTTATAAAACCCGTTTTATAATTCCAGTATTTTTAATTTATAAATATCCATTTTATAAATCTTTTACATAAACTGTTTATACTAATTCAAAATTCCCAATTAAACCATTTTATAAATTAATCACTATTTATTTCAAAAATCTTAATTTGGTTATATTTTACAAAAATCATAACTTTTATAACATTAAACTTATAACGTTAATTTATTTAAAATAAATCAATTCAAAATTTTAATAAAACGTATACTTTCAAAAATCACTTTAAAAATTCCTTTAAAACCAAAATCATTATTTTAAAACTTCAAAAATGGATCCGATGATGCAGCAGCACCAAATAGTCAATCACGACATCCAAATATCATATATCGATATGATAATCAACAAATATCAAAATATCTGTAAATAAATCAATACAGTTGAGGAATCCAGTTGGATTCCTCCAACCTGTTTCCCTGCATCCACAAACATTAGCACAATACCAATTCCGCTCCAGTACGGAATTATCACGGTATATGGGATTTATAAAATATTATCCTCTTAATAGACGGCGCAACAGGGTCTCATCCGCTATATAATGCGGGAAATCAACAACTACAATATATACATATGCCAATATATATATATATATATATATTGCTATTATATATAATACCAATTTCACTGTTTATGAAATATTCGCGGTATATGTTTTTAATAAATAACATCCGCTTACTAACGGCGCATAATGTCTATTTTAACAATCAATAGATAACAATTATCATTCAAACATGCATTCAAGTATTTTAAATCTAACTATTTAAAATAAAAATCGAAACTGATTCGATTGAGTGAGAAGTTCTCACCTTGATTTCAATTTCGTTTTAGCGATTTATTTCGAATAAAATTAAACGGACGTTTAATTTTACCCGAAATTCTCACTAACTCCAAAAGACTCCAATCCAATTCCATAGCGTAGTGCTCGTCCATACGATTCCAACGTAACTGGTTTCGCGCGTTTTCGACCTCGTATGAAAAAGATATGATTTTTTTAAAAGTTTATACGATTTTATATAAACTAATTACAACATATTATTTTCTTTTTATAACCTAAATGAAATCCCAGCCGTCCATCCATCATCCTGCAAATCTCGGCCACACCCCTCATCTCCCCCATCTCCCAGTATTCACGTACGCAACCTACCCAATAGCCGCCACTTCCTCTCCAAATTTCGCGACCTCCACGATGCTTTCTGAGTTGATCAACCACCTCCATATTGAAGCCCAAAGCAAGAGCCTCCTTCGGCCAAGAAATGTCAGAGCTCGGCCCCCTAAAGGCTCGGAAAAACGTGCCTACAACGAGCACGAACGCAACCCAATAACTCCCTCCTCGTCACGAATTAGACGATCACCACAGTTGACCTTCTAGAGCTCGACTAGCTCTACATGTTCCATGTTGAAGGTTTCGGCTAATTGTCTATGGATTTGAAGAAATCAAAGAGGAAAGGAAAGAAGATTTCGGCCATTGGTTAATTAGAAACGGCGGCCTGCAGAAACAAACCCTAGGGTTTGATTATTTTGCAAAATGTGAACTTTCAAGGGCTTTTATAGAAAATTTACGCGACACTATTCACCCCGGATTTTCCAAACTCCAAACAAAGCGTGCCGGTTGGCATTCCTAAGGTTTACCCCGTGTTTCGAACACAATGGAACGTGTTTCGGGAGCTAATTCGGTCATCTGTGCGAGTTATGTCAATAAACGTTCAATTTAAATTAAACCGATTTTCTAAGCGTTTTAGCTTGCACCGGACAAACGATAAATCCGATTGACATGAAATTTGAAACCACACAATAATATCACATTACAGATCCGATGAAACTGGTTTCGTCGAAATCCGAGACTGTTTGAAAAATGGCTATTTTAACTCGCCAAATAAATATTAAAAACAATTTCGATGCGTTTCAAGCTGCCACGATCAAACGACAACTCCGATTGCTACGAAAGTTGAAATCCGATAATAACAAACTATTACGGATCCAATGGAACTAGTTTCGTTCAATTCTGAGACTGTTCAAAAATTGACTAATTTCACTAGTCGATTAAATATTAAAATATTCAATTTTCACAAATTAACTCTTAATTCGATTTTAAAAGTTCTAAAATATCATTCTAACTTCAATATGATAAAAAAAAAATTACAAATCATTTTCAATCATATTTAACCCAATTTTCATTTATTTCTGGAATTTCAACTATTAAATTATCGGTTTAATTGTCAAATTAAATCTAATATTCGAAAAATAAATTATTCGACTTATTAATTTGTGACGCCCCACCTCTATACCCACGCTAGCCAAGAACACTACGGTGTAATGCTGTCGACTAGCACGGAGAATAAGGCTGTTGAGGAGCGACCATCCGTGTAATTTCTTTGCGCGAGCACCGATATGTCAGATAGTATAGCATGCATTTCATTTAAGGAGGAAATCCGACATACCGATGAAAACTAAAAGCTATCACGCGGTGGCTATATATAATCTTCGGAAACGAATATAGAAATAAGCATAACATAAATCAGTCACAGATAATTCATATCACAAAGGCGGAAATAGATATGAATATACCACACTTAAAAGTGTTTATCAGAGTAGTGGTCTAACAAGATCCACAATAACACAAAAGAATAGATCACAGAATCTCATATATATATATATATATATATATATATACAATAACTGATGTCAGTTACAATACACGTGGTACAATACATATGATACAACAACAACTGTCGACTCTGGAAGTTACATATAAAGTACATTAACATATATAATATACATGAATACATATCTTCCAATACAATTACAGACTTCTATAAATGATGTCGACTACTCCAAAAGGTATGAAAGGACTTCATAGCTCTAGCAGCAACCTGAATCAAGATATCTACAACCTGTAAATGCTCGGTCTGACCCGAGTATTAAATTCAAAAGAAAATAAAACCCGGGTCAGTCTAATTCAAACTCAGTTATTAGTGCATAGAGGCAGTGATAATCAAATAATAATTAGACGACGGTCACAGAAATAAATTTACCTATCCGATTCTTAAATAAGAAACCGGATAACAGTAAATATAACGCGAACTAATTCAAAACAATTGGAACATCAATTAAAAGGTCAACACGAGTAGGGCTGCAGTATACGCACGCGTATACTGCCTCGCCACTACAACATCTGGAATACGAAATAGATCCATAAATCAAAAGCAAAAGAGATAACACCAAAACCAATACCGTGTGGCTGCAGTTCACGCTTGCGTGCACTGCCATGCCACTACAGTGATGATGTACCCATTGAATACCGTGTGGCTGCAGTTCGCGCTTGCGTGCACTGCCTTGCCACTATAGTGATGATGTACCCAATGAAAATTCACAAGCATCGCCGCGAATGTCATAAGGCCAAGTGTCGATTAAAATTGTAGAGACAAATGCGAAAGCGGTCAAGAAAAGATGACAACAAACTGCAGCCGAAAACCCAATTACAACAATCAAACGAATGCAGCAGGGGTACTACACAGTGTAAATGGTGAGCAAACAAAATGCCACCAAGTGAATAAATCAACACAGCAACATTCAGGAAGTAGCAAATGTAGTAAACAAGTGATGCAGGCAACGAGTGCACCAGCAAAACAAGTTGAAACAAAGTGTATAGGAACAAGTCAAGGTGAACAATGGCAAATACTGCAATGAAGACTACTGCAAATTTCAGAAAACACCAATGAACCATCAAAGCACATGTGTGCAGGCTAGGTACACAGTAAAGAACAAGAATGTCACAAGTAACAATATGGTTCAATGTCACAAACATGAACAACCCAGTATGGAAAATGAATGGAGCAATGAGCAAGCCAACATCAGTGACACAGCCTCAACAAAAGAATGGCTTTGGATAACCATATATGAACATGAAGTAGTGACAATACACAAAGAGAACGCAAAGCAAACTGGCCAAAAGAATGACATGAACAGTGAACATCAAGTGATAACATGCACATGTATACAACATAAAGTATGAATGACTTGAATAATCATCATATAAAACTGCATGAACAAGAGTAGAAACGGCAGCAACTCAAAGCACTTATCAAATTGCCAATCCCAGTGTACATATGAAGACCAAAGTGCAATACTAGGTGAATGGATTCATATTTACACACGCATGTTAACATAACCAGGCAGCAGGTCAACTCAGGACATCAAAACAACCCAGTGGAGCAATCACATAAAAGTCGAACACATTATCAAGTCAGAGCCGAGTTTGACAGTGTCAAACATCGAATTGATAATCTTATAACACGTACCACTTCATGTTCAAAGGGGACATGATCAAGACGTTGGCCAAGGAAATCAAACAAGACTGAGAATATCTGCAGTGGTACAACTCAAGGGTTTACCAGAAGTCAAAATGTGAAGTCACGAAAGAAATCAAAGTCTCAGGTCAAAAACAGTCGAAAAATCCAAGTTAAAACTCAGCAAGGTACAAGTCGAAGTCACTCGAAGTCAACCTCATGGTGGCCACGAAGTTAATCCAACTCGATACACAAAAATTCATATGGCCGAAGTCATTAATGTATATGGAAGTGAAGTCGAAAGTCAACGTATCAAAGCCATGAAATCATTGCCGTAGATATCAAATCACACAAATATACGAAATTGCCAAAAACCAGAAATCATCTCCAACATCCATACGAAAATCGAAAACATCAACATCTCAACAAAACAGTGCCGAGAAAACCAAGTAGAAATAGATGTGAGTAAAACTCACACAAGTTCAAATCGAAATCTCTAAAATTCGAAGCAGTAATCAGCCAACAATTCAAGCAACAAAACACACAAATAACTCGAGCCAAGAATTAGATGTGAGCAACTCACCTTTGCCACGAACGGAAGCGAAGATGAACGAGCGCGAGGGCGAGCAGCCATTAATTGATGAAGCCCTAATTCTCGAACGAAGGAGAACGAATGAAGACGAGCCCCATCGAGCAGCCAGGACGAAGTTGAACTCGAACTGACGAAGCCGATCCTCCCGAACCCTAATTGGTGATGACGATCGATGGAGCACGAGGCCGCCACCATTTTTGTTCTCTCGGTGGTTTTAGGTTTCGAACGAATAATAGAAAATGAGAAAGAGGGGATCGGGTTTAAGTCGAAGAAAAAGGAAAGGGTATTGGGTTTTTAAAATTTTCACGGCCCAAAAACAAATGAACCACTATTTAAAAATCAAAGCCCCTCAAACTTTATAACCATTTGTAATTTAAAATTTAAAAACTTCAATTTGAAAATTGACGAAAATATCGGGTTGTTACAGACTCCCCTCCTTAAAGAAATTGCGTCCTCACAATCTTAAGGAATAAATGGGCAAAAGGTAACAACCATAAGAATATATCAACACACGATGAAGAAATTTGAAATAGGAAGTTCACCATATAGAGCATGAGAGAGAGAGAGAGCCTGAACGTGTTTGCTCGATGAATTCTCTGGATTCCTAAGTGAAATCCATAGGATTTGAGAACCAATAAACTTTCACGAGAAAAACATCTTTATTTCGAGGGTGCTGAACCCCCTAAGCATTGATGTGAATAGAATGTTGCTCAAAGTCAAATCTGGTGAAACTTCAATTTCTTCAATAATACCGGGCTCAAGAATAAAAATCGGAATCCCTAAGGCATTTCCGTAAAAGAAAGACGCGTGAAACACGTCATGAATAACAGAAAATTGAGCGGGTAATAAGAGATGATAAGCCAAGAAACCAATACGTTCAGTGATAGGAAATGGCCCAATATATCGAGGCACTAACTTTCCCGACCGACTGAAACGCACAACACCTTTCATAGGTGAAACACGATTAATTTGGAACAACAGCGTAGTACAATAACGATACGCCAGATGAATCAAAGCTTCATTAATTCGGAACGCCGACATAGTACAAAAACGGTACGTCCAATGAACCGATCAACATAAAAGAACATCAGACGTAAGTCCCTAAAAGGAATGAGACGAATCTCAATAAAACGAAGTACATCGAAACGTCTGATGAACCTGGTGAAAAGATGATTCCATTCGGACATCGTCAAAGAACAACCACTTGTTTGCCTACGACAAGTGCATCGGCAACACGATTTCCCATCCGGGAGTGGTAAATAATATCATGCTCATAAGATGTATGGAGCTCGAGTCAACGTGGTTGACGCAAATCATGTTCCTTATGAGAAAATAAATATTCCCAAGATTCACGATCAGGGTAGAGAACAAATTTCTTACCCAAAATAATGATGCCAAATCTTGAAGAACGAAATCAATAGCCAAGAGCACTAAATCATGAGTGACATATCTATTCTCAATAGGCATTAATGATTTAGAAACACAAGAGACAGCACGTTCTCTTTTGCAAGAGAATGGCATGCAAACTAACACGATTAGCATTGGTACAAACGATAGAGTCTTGGTTCCCATGGGAATCACCAGAATAGAAGTGTCGGAAAAGAGTTGTTTTAAATAATATTCTTTCCCGAAAAGCTAAAACTTTCGAAATTTACAATTTACTTTATGTAATTATCTTTTAAGAAAAATTTACATTTTAAAATTCAATTTATTGTGTCTGATTGTCTCATCAAAGCGTCTAGGAGAATCCTATCGATAACGTTGATCAAGCGCATCGACCAGAATTCTTAAAGCACTTAATGGGCAATACAATCACAAAATATTCTCTTAATTTCATAAAAGGAATTTACAAATTTTCACCCTGAAACGGACAAGTCCGGAATTAAACGAATCAGTAAAAGAAAGGGGTCATAGTCCTCGATTTTGCTGAAACGTTTAAATCGCTTCCTCATTCTTTTGAAAGCGTAAACTATAAAAATTTTGAAAACAATTTTTATTTTGAAACAATTTTTAAAACACGTGATTAAAACAGCGATATCTGTAGCAACTTCGATAAGTGGATTTTCATTCATCAAAAGTGTCACAAGAATCTTCTCAAAGATAGAATGGGATATCATACCCTAAACTTGTACTCATAACAAGTCAATGACACACGAATTCACCAATGCACAAGAATTGATAAAACTCATCAATAGAAATCACGAAAATTGGTGAAGCACAAATTCTAGAAATCTACACAAGAAATCCAGAAATCACAAGATAAGAGTATGAAAACTCGAACAGGAGTATGAAAACTCGAATGAGAGTATGAAAACTCGAACGGAGTATGAAAACTCGAAGGAGAGTATGAAAACTCCAACGGAGTATGAAAACTCGAACAGAGTATGAAAACTCAAACGGAGTATGAAAACTCGAACAGAGTATGAAAACTCGAACGGAGTATGAAAACTCGAAGTAGAGTATGAAAACTCAAACGGAGTATGAAAACTCGAAGTAGAGTATGAAAACTCAAACGGAGTATGAAAACTCGAACAGAGTATGAAAACTCAAACGGAGTATGAAAACTCGAAGGGGAGTATGAAAACTCGAATGAGAGTATGCAAACTCACCTACACGCGAGCATGAAAATTCATCAACACATGTAACGCATAACGAGAACGGGAGCACGAAAACTCACCTACACGCGAGCATGAAAACTCATCAGCACATGTAACGCAAAGCGAGAACGGGAGCACGAAAACTCACCTACAAGCGAGCATGAAAATTCATCAGCACGTGCAATGCATAACGAGAACGGGAGCACGAAAACTCACCTACATGCGAGCATGAAAACTCACCAACACGTGCAATACAAAGCGAGAACGGGAGCACGGAATCTCACCTACACGCGAGCATGAAAAATCATCAACACGTGCAACGCAAAGCGAGAACGAGAGAACGGAATCTCACCTACACGCGAGCATGAAAAATCATCAACACGTGCAACGCAAAGCGAGAACGGGAGCACGGAATCTCACCTACACGCGAGCATGAAAAATCATCAACACGTGCAACGCAAATCGAGAACGGGAGCATGGAATCTCACCTACACATGAGCATGAAAATCATCAACACGTGCAACGCATAACGAGACGCTATCTCATGGTTGCAAGCCATTAATTTTGACACACGAATGGCCCGAAGACCGTGGGGCGCTACCCCATATGTGTGAGTCGAAATCACACAGATTGGGGTCTAGACTAACCAAAATTCAAAAAGGTATGTGTGAGTGGAATCACACAAGTGGTGTCTAGTCTAACCTCGCAAACAAAAGGAAAGTATGTGTGAATGAAATCACACAAATGGTGTCTAGACAATCCTCAAAGCCCAAGAGATATGTGTGAGACGAAATCACACCGATGAGGCCTAGTCTAACCGAAAAGGTATGTGTGAACGAAATCACACAAATGGTGTCTAGACAATCCTCAAAGCCCAAGAGATATGTGTGAGACGAAATCACACCGATGAGGCCTAGTCTAACCGTAAAAATGATCGTCATGATCAACGAGAAGTGTCAATTACACTAAGTTAGTAAATGTAAAAGTTTAGCTTCATGTCCCATAACCACTTGCTTAACTTAAATATTTACGAACAAACTGTAAATCTTCACTAGAAAATTGTCACATGAGGTTCAATCGAACAAGTCCAAGAATTAACCGACGAAGTGAACGTAAGCATTTCATACCACTTGTTTTACTAAGCCGTTTAATTAGATTTCTCATCCGAGTGAGGTAAAGGTTTGTATATACTAGTAGATTGGAAAACGGTTTGAGAAAAAGAGTTTTGTATTGAAAATAGAGTTGAAAACATTTTGATAAAAGAGTTTTGATATTTACTACTAGTATTGAAAACCTTTATATTTTTAAAGTGACAAATCACAACAATGATTGTAGAAACAATCAATCACAAGAATTCACATACGAAGACGTGAATAAAATCCAAAGAATTCGATTCCAAATCCATCAAAGTAGGAATACCCAAAAATTCCTAAAATAGAAGTTATCAGAGTCGACAAAGGTGATAACAACTAAACGGAAAAGAAGAATCGATTAACAATTGGAAAAATCAAAGCAAAACGAGCAAGGTACTCGAGATAGAAAATAGCAGGGCAAAAGTAGATCAAGTCAGCGACTCTATCTCAACCAAGCACAGATAAACTTTTGATTCTTTACAAGATCCAAAAGTTGTTGGGCAGATATGAATATGCCATCCAGAGATGGACTACTGGATTGAATAGCGCTAAGACTGCCAGATTCAACCAATTCTTCTTCTTTAAGAAAAGAAAGAAGGAAGAAGAAAATGATATTCACAAAAATGAATTTCAATCAAACTCGATTGATAAAACAAGGAATCATAAAGAGAATAGGATAGAACGGTACGAAGGCCCGAATTAAATCCTAAAGCACGACTCCTAAAATAGACTTAGGATGATGATCCTTGTTATAATATTCCATATTGTTCCGAAGTTTGGCTCTGATACCAAGCTGTGACGCCCCACCTCTATACCCACGCTAGCCAAGAACACTACGGTGTAATGCTGTCGACTAGCACGGAGAATAAGGCTGTTAAGGAGCGACCATCCGTGTAATTTCTTTGCGCGAGCACCGATATGTCAGATAGTATAGCATGCATTTCAGTTAAGGAGGAAATCCGACATACCGATGAAAACTCAAAGCTATCACGCGGTGGCTATATATAATCTTCGGAAACGAATATAGAAATAAGCATAACATAAATCTGTCACAGATAATTCATATCACAAAGGCGGAAATAGATATGAATATACCACACTTAAAAGTGTTTATCAGAGTAGTGGTCTAACAAGATCCACAATAACACAAAAGAATAGATCACAGAATCTCATATATATATATATACACAATAACTGATGTCAGTTACAATACACGTGGTACAATACATATGATACAACAAAAACTGTCGACTCTGGAAGTTACATATAAAGTACATTAACATATATAATATACATGAACACATATCTTCCAATACAATTACAGACTTCTATAATTGATGTCGACTACTCTAAAAGGTATGAAAGGACTTCATAGCACTAGCAGCAACCTGAATCAAGATATCTACAACCTATAAATGCTCGGTCTGACCCGAGTATTAAATTCAAAAGAAAATAATACCCGGGTCAGTCTAATTCAAACTCAGTTATTAGTGCATAGAGGCAGTGATAATCAAATAATAATTAGACGACAGTCACAGAAATAAATTTACCTATCCGATTCTTAAATAAGAAATCGGATAACAGTAAATATAACGCGAACTAATTCAAAACAATTGGAACATCAATTAAAAGGTCAACACGAGTAGGGCTGCAGTATACGCACGCGTATACTGCCTCGCCACTACAACATCTGGAATACGAAATAGATCCATAAATCAAAAGCAAAAGAGATAACACCAAAACCAATACCGTGTGGTTGCAGTTCACGCTTGCGTGCACTGTCGTGCCACTACAGTGATGATGTACCCATTGAATACCGTGTGGCTGCAGTTCACGCTTGCGTGCACTGCCGTGCCACTACAGTGATGATGTACCCATTGAATACCGTGTGGCTGCAGTTCACGCTTGCGTGCACTGCCTTGCCACTATAGTGATGATGTACCCAATGAAAATTCACAAGCATCGCCACGAATGTCATAAGGCCAAGTGTCGATTAAAATTGCAGAGACAAATGCGAAAGCGGTCAAGAAAAGATGACAACAAACTGCAGCCGAAAACCCAATTGCAACAATCAAACGAATGCAGCAGGGGTACTGCACAGTGTAATGGTGAGCAAACGAAATGCCACCAAGTGAATAAAACAACACTGCAGCATTCAGGAAGTAGCAAATGTAGTAAACAAGTGATGCAGGCAACGAGTGCACCAGCAAAACAAGTTGAAACAAAGTGTATAGGAACAAGTCAAGGTGAACAATGGCAAATACTGCAATGAAGACTACTGCAAATTTCAGAAAACACCACTGAACCATCAAAGCACATGTGTGCAGGCCAGGTACACAGTAAAGAACAAGAATGTCACAAGTAACAATATGGTTCAATGTCATAAACATGAACAACCCAGTATGGAAAATGAATGGAGCAATGAGCAAGCCAACATCAGTGACACAGCCTCAACAAAAGAATGGCTTTGGATAACCATATATGAACATGAAGTAGTGACAATACACAAAGAGAACGCAAAGCAAACTGGCCAAAAGAATGACATGAACAGTGAACATCAAGTGATAACATGCACATGTATGCAACATAAAGTATGAATGACTTGAATAATCATCATATAAAACTGCATGAACAAGAGTAGAAACGACAGCAACTCGAAGCACTTATCAAATTGCCAATCCCAGTGTACATATGAAGACCAAAGTGCAATACTAGGTGAATGGATTCATATTTACACATGCATGTTAACATTACCAGGCAGCAGGTCAACTCAGGACATCAAAACAACCCAGTGGAGCAATCACATAAAAGTCGAACACATTATCAAGTCAGAGCCGAGTTTGACAGTGTCAAACATCGAATTGATAAGCTTATAACATGTACCACTTCAAGTTCAAAGGGGACATGATCAAGACGGTGGCCAAGGAAATCAAACAAGACTGAGAATATCTGCAGTGGTACAACTCAAGGGTTTACCAGAAGACAAAATGTGAAGTCACGAAAGAAATCAAAGTCTCAGGTCAAAAACAGTCGACAAATCCAAGTTTAAACTCAGCAAGGTACAAGTCGAAGTCACTCGAAGTCAACCTCGTGGTGGCCACGAAGTTAATCCAACTCGATACACAAAAATTCATATGGCCGAAGTCATTAATGTATATGGATGTGAAGTCGAGAGTCAACGTATCAAAGCCATGAAATCATTGCCGTAGATATCAAATCACACAAATATACGAAATTGCCAAAAACCAGAAATCATCTCCAAAATCCATACGAAAATCGAAAACATCAACATCTCAACAAAACAGTGCCGAGAAAACCAAGTAGAAATAGATGTGAGTAAAACTCACACAAGTTCAAATCGAAATCACTAAAATTCGAAGCAATAATCAGCCAAGAATTCAAGCAACAAAACACACAAATAACTCCAGCCAAGAATTAGATGTGAGCAAACTCACCTTTGCCACGAACGGAAGCGAAGATGAACGAGCGCGAGGGCGAGCAGCCATTAATTGATGAAGCCCTAATTCTCGAACGAAGGAGAACGAATGAAGAAGAGCCCCATCGAGCAGCCATGACGAAGTTGAACTCGAACTGACGAAGCCGATCCTCCCGAAGCCCTAATTGGTGATGACGATCGATGGAGCACGAGGCCGCCACCATTTTTGTTCTCTCGGTGGTTTTAGGTTTCAAACGAATAATAGAAAATGAGAAAGAGGGGATCGGGTTTAAGTCGAAGAAAAAGGAAAGGGTATTGGGTTTTTAAAATTTTCACGGCTCAAAAACAAATGAACCACTATTTAAAAATCAAAGCCCCTCAAATTTTATAACCATTTGTAATTTAAAATTTAAAAACTTCAATTTGAAAATTGACGAAAATATCGGGTTGTTACATAATTTCACTTATTAATATTTAAAATTAATTAAATATTCAAATTTTAATTCATTAAAATTCTGGGTCGTTACATTTTTTCGTCAATCAACATTGTGTTAAGGGAGGAGAGGCGCTAGATTTTCATTGTCGTCATGAAGGATCGGTAAGAGGTAGGGAGGCGCGCACATGATGCGGAGGTGCACACCATGGAGGGCATTCAAAGGAGACATGCCAGTGGTCTTGGTTTCAGTGCTAGTGTCCTCGGTCAAGTGCGTATGTGCACATCATGCGCTGTGGGATAAATTGACGGGGTTGTCTAGGGAAGAAGATACTATTTAGATTGGTGTGGGTTGGATTATTTTGGACTTCGTCCCGAAGGAAACTAGGGTGGGAAATTTTAATTTTTGTTTTTAATTTAAGTTTGAATACTAAATTTAAAAATTCAAATCTTGGTTGTTTGAAATTCGATTTACTTGTATTTTTCTACATTGGATTCGCATTGACGGGCATAACATTCTAGTGTAACTTATTCATATACTTGGTTAGTATAAATTTATGACATATGCAAACAGATAAGATTTAAATTATTTTATTTTAATTAATAACATCGCTATGAATTTATTACCTTCATTTTGATATCTAATTGGCAAAATAAAATACTGTCAATTTGGGCTGGAATAGAATGTGGAAATTGGACATTTGATTAGCAGAATTAAAACATTATTCCGTTAAAATAAATAATTGGACACATGTTTAGCAGAATAAATCACCATTCTGCTATTATTAACCGAGTAGGTTATATTTGGGCATTGTTCAGCAAAAATCCCTTTCTGCTATTACACTTGTGTGGACCCTTAATTACAATCCAATTGATTATTATTAGATAAGTATCGTATTAATAATCAATTGTTAATTATGATAATTTAGATATGTGATCTTATGTAAATACCGGATTATAACTTGGATGATAAGGGAACAAATGATTACGTACCAATGAAATGGCTAAGCCACTTCATAGTTAAGAAGTTAATTATCTAATAAAGTTAATTTAGATAATGATTATCAATTAGTAATAAGGTTTTAAGGGAAATTATTAATTATTAATAATTTTCAGTAAAGTCCATTCATTACTCTCAAACTAAGTTTTTTTCATGAACAAGGATTGATAAAGTTATATTCGACCGCTTACGGTATGAATTAAAGATTTATTTCAAAATAATAGACAACTTAACTTGTACAATTCATTTGGATTTGTTATATAATTATATAAAAACACATTGAATGTAACAACCCGGATTTTTTGTCTTTCGTTTTGAAAATTTAATTTATTTTAAATGTTGAGTTTTGAGATGTGAATAGAATTTTAATATGGAATTTAATGATCAAATAAGTGAAATGAATTTACATTCCACATATAGCGACTTACTGAATAAATTTAATAATTGAATTTATAAGTGAAAATCGTTAAATAATTTGAAATTAGAGTTGTTTATGAATCGAAAAGATTCCTAATGTTGGTATAAGTTCTATTTGAATTAGAAATTAGTTACTAAGATTTTAAAACTGAAATTTTGTGCGATTTCGTAAATTTTAAAGATCGTCAGTGTAATCGATGCGTTAAAATAGCAATCCGAGCCACACTCCCCGAATTCAACGAAACTAGTTCTATTGGATTCATAATCGTGTATTATTATCATAGTTCAAATTTCGTAGCATTTGGAATTAACGTTTTGTCGTACAGGATACAAGTTGAATTTTATATCGAGAATTCAATATAATAATGGGGTCCAAAGAGTTATCTTCTCCATACCATTGAATTAGGACTCGCAACTATGTCCATTGCGTTCAGAATGGAGGTATAACATTATAAATCTCTGGCGGCATACCTCAAATAGGGGTTCTAGATTTTGAGTTGCGTAGAGCGAGATATTTTGAATTTAAGATAAAATGAAAAAGATCAAACCCTATCTTTTATCACAGCCACCCTACGTCTGAATCGTTTGAATCAAGCTACCATTCAATTTAAGGGACGCGACATTTCCCTCTCATCTTAATTAGTTTGAACGAACAAATAAAAAAATTCCGAACGAAATCAATTCGTTTGGGAAAGAAATAAAAATGGGGAAGTTTATAAAAAATTCTTTAATCGAAATCGAAAAGAAGAAAAATATTTACTCCTTCTCCTTCGTTTTACAACCCGAACCACCTCTTCATTCTTTCCTCTTCAAATCAGAAAACCAATCAAAAAAATCAATGCCGCAATAACGCACCAGCGCCTATAATCGAGGCAGCACATGGTTTTTGGGGTTTGACCGCACGTGTAGGAGAAGAGACGAGTTCTTGTTCGATGCTGGGGTTATTTCTCTGGAGTCTGATTACTCGTACGCGCGAGGTGAGGTGTGGTATTGCGCTCGATCATGATGCTGAGGCAGCGACGTTAAGGGTTATGAGGTTAGCGTGTGTGATGAAGTCGTGAAGGTGGCGGTACTTTGGGAAGCACAAAGTCATGGTGGTCATTGCGACCTAGTCGAGAGCGAGAGGGTTTGGGATGGAGGCATTAGGCACTAAGGTGAAATGATGGGGTATTTTGGGTTATGATAGGGTGAGTTGTGATGCGATGGTGAGGAATAAAGTCAGAGTTGGAGGAATGGGTTGATGATGTGGTTCGACAAAGGGGGTCAGGTGAGGCGAGATAGTTAAAAAGGAAGGATTATTTGGGGATACGACAAGAAGAAGTTATAAAATAATTTATTTTGATTAATTTTAATTAAAGAATAATTGGTTTATTAACTATAATTAAAATTGGAATCAATAACTCATATGATTCATAATTCGCTTACGAGGTCTAAAAATCATGAAGAAACGTGACGAGCTTGGATCAGATTGCAAAATAAAAATCAAGGTGAGAAATTCTTAATCATTTGGATTGCCAAATTTAAATACAAATGTTTAAATTTAATTAATGGATGTTTGATTGGATTGATAAATTATAATTATCTGTTGGATGATTATATTATATATAGTAGTATACATATTAGTAGTTGGATTGATATTTCCACATATTTTAGTGTATAAGACCATATGCACCCTGCGAAATAGCAGATGATCCTACATACCGCGTTATCCCCCTCGAAGTGGGATTGGTATTTTTATGTTGTATTAACATCAGTGAAGGCATTGAAAACAGATTGGAGGGATCCAATTGGATTCCTCAAAATTATATTGATCGTTTTTCACACATAATAATTATGATGTGTTAGAAAAATCTATTATAGATTGTTGTTGTGATGTGGATTATTAGATTCTAAAGTAGCACTGGCCTAACTTTGGGTATTTTAAATACCATAAATATTATTTTTGGAGTTTGAAGGAATTTAAAAGTAGATTTCGAATATAAAAATATTTGTACAGAAATTTCGATTATTTTTAAGAAATTGACTTGGATAAAAACAATAATTGATTTTGGTGTGCATTCAACTATTCGTAGAAATATTATGAATAGAGATTTTAAAATAATTTATACAAAGAAATTTTTTAATGACGGATATTAAAATGATATTTTCTGGAAATATGGAAAGAAGTTGGAACTAATATTAAAAATAGGAATATAGATTTTATTAGAGAATGGACTTATAAAATGGAATTTAATAAATGAGATTATTTTTATAAAAAATGAAACTCGAGGAGTCATAAAATTTATAAACTATGTTTATAAATAAAGGAAATTGATATCAAATGATAAATTGAGAATATAAATTTATAGGAAGAATTTATATTAGAATATGGGAATAGGATGAGAAAGAAATAGTGGATATTATTTTTGAAGTGGAAAAGGTTAAGTAGATCGAAATGGAAGCGATATGATGGAAATCGGGAGGAATTTATAAATTGAGTTGGCTATTATGATTTTAAAAATATATTTTAAAATGTAAAAGGTTAAGTTTGTTTGAAAAGGAAAATTTTATTATTGAACAACGAGATTTTAAACTAGTTGGGATTGAAATAATTTAGTAAGTGTATTTTTTTTTAACTATTTGACATTTATTTAAACAAATACTAAACTTTAAAATCAGCGTTGAAAAGTGATGTTATAAAAAGCAATTCGATATTTTAGATAATTACTTGAACACGTCTTAGAAATAAATTATTATTACTCTTTTAAATACTTATTATATATATAGAGTTTTGTGATGTTTTAAATTTATTTATAAATCTTCATGGAAATGGTGTTATTCACTATATGGGATTTATAAGAGAAATCACAAAATGGAATTGGGGAAAAGTAAGAAAATTTTGGAAGTAGTTAAATAAAAGTAAACTTCAAAAAATGAAATAAAATTCATAAAAGATGTATAAAGGGAAATTGGAATTATAAGCAAGTATATTTGAAATTGGAATTATAAGCAAGTATATTTGAATTCGTTCTAAAACGAGTTATGGAATTTACAAATAAATTATTAAATGGATTTTGAGAAAATAGGAAATATTTGGAATGTTTCCTAAGTGTTGAACATAAAAATGGGTTTGGAAAAAAAATGTTATAAGTATTATATAAGTTTGGGAATATTCCATTGAAAATACAAGGATTTGAAATCGTTTCAAACGTTGGAAATTTTAAAAGGGATTCGAATATATATACACACCCCTTATAAAGATATTTGGAAATAAATTTTTAAAAATTTATAATAAGGCATGATGTCTGCTTATGGATGTTTTATTGATGGTTAAATAACTGATTTTGGCCAAATTCGTTGATCGTTTCGAAAAGACCGGGATCTGCTTTGCTTTATTACAACAGGATAGGGGATTCTCGCTTCGTGTTTGGTGGCGAGTAGGAGACCCATACTCCTATAGTCCTGGATGGTTGGTTGCAGTCAAGAGGCTGGCAATAAAAGAAAATTCGAGTTACCAATGTATGCCATGGTGGAAAGCGGCACAGTTCGTATCAAAGCTGAAGGTTAAGAAATAAACTTGGCTCTAGGGGGATTACTCATTAGAGATAGGGTCAGTAGTACCTTGGAATGAGTTTGAGGGTATTAATAGGTATGAGCGTGTATTTTTAGTGAATATAAAATGTTTTATTGTGTTGGTTGATTTATTAAGTGGCTTACGAAATCTGGTCGGCACAGCCCGTACGACTGTATCGATAGGGGTTTCTAAACTCTTGAATAGAATAATTCGACACAGTATTGTTTTGGAATGGGGTGAATGAAATAATGTTACCCAAAGATATTTTTTGATATAAAATAAATAATTTTCTGAAATTATTATATTTATTTGGAGTGTTTGGATGATAATATTATAATCTAACAAGATTATAAAATTGAAAATGGTTTATATAACCAAATGAAAATTTGTATAAGCGTAAATTATACAAATGGGTTATAATTAAACTGGATTCAAACCAAAATTTGGAAATTTAAAATTTCGGAATGTTTGACAAATGTTTAAAATGAGTTTGAAATAAGTATGTGGGAATTTGAATTTTCGGTGATTTTTGAAAAAAAATCTGAAGTGGATGGAAAGAGAAAGGGTGATATTATTTTTGGAATATTTTCAGATGGAAATTGTTTTAAATGGATTTTAGAATTAATGAAGCACTGAACTCACTGTAGTGCTAGAAAATAACTCTAGTGATGATGGCTATATCATCAGTATTCATTTTCGAGTCTCTAAGTGACGGATTGCTACCAAAATAATTGATTTGGAGATTTTTGTTGGAAAACAAACATTGTTTTAAAACTTCCAAGATAAATTATTTTTGGATAAAACCGAATTTGAGATTAAAATTCCAAGGAATGGTTTGTTGAGAAAAAAGATTTATATATTTGTATATAATTGATTTCAAGTGGTTTGAAATAAGTACCGGGTACTCAAAAATTTTGGATTAAATTTTTTGAATTAAAATAAAAAGTGAGAAAGTTAAAAGGGAAATTAACTTAAGTTGAAGGGATTAAATTTTAAAAATTAATTGATTGTTGTTAGAATGGAATTCATGAAATGGTGATTTAACATAAGCAAAAGTTAATTCAATTAAATTAAATGATGTGATTATAATAAATAAAATGAAATGAGTAGTATGTGATGAAGGTAACTAAATATACGTGCATATGAATGTGCAAGTGAATAATACAAATTAAAATAAGTAAGGAAGTGTGGAAAAATTTGAAATTTGAATTAAATTCTTACTTGATTAAATTGAATAAATTAAAAATAATTTTTTTGGAGAGAAATTTGATTTAAGTATGAATAACTCGAGTATGGTTTTGAAAAGTTGGTTAAAGGGAATTGAAATTTTAAATAAATGAATTGGATTTGAATCATATTGAATTGAATTAAAAATTTAAATATGAATTATAAAATGACTATATAACTATAATTTATAAATTTGGATTAGATTAGAAATAATATTGAATTAAAGTAAATATAAATTTCGAGTTGTGTAATATTATATAATTATAAGTTATAAAATTTGAATGGCATAATAAATTTAAGTGGAAATTTTGGAATTGTGAATAAATAAGTTTGAATAGCCTACAAAAATGGAGTTAATGGAATATTATGTATTAAGCTATAAAGAGATGTGTAAGTTTGAGCACATAATAAAATAGGTATAACTCAATTATAGAGTAGATGAATTTGAGGAAAGTAAGTTGTGAACTTTATAATTGGAAAAATGGATTTTGAGGATATATAGCACTGAACTCACTACAGACGCTGGGAAATAATCCTAGTGATGACTACGCAGCATCATAAGTATTCATTTTTGAGTCTCTAAGACGGATTGCTACCGTAATTGATTTGTTCAGATTTGTTGAGCAAAGAAATTTTGTTTTGGAAATTTTGAAGGAAATTTGTTTAGATAAAAAAACTAGGCTTGGTTTAAATTAAAAAAAAGGCACGATTTGGGATATTTGTGATTTAAAAATGATTTGAAATATATACCGGATATTTAAAAATTCTGAAATCCTTATTTAATAATTTGGAGATTATCAGGAGATAAGTTATAAACTTATAAATGGTGAATGATTTTGAAGAAAATATGGAAATTGAATTTTGGGATTAAAATAAAAATCGGGAAAGAAAAATGAAATTTAACTTAGATTAAGATTGAAGAAATTAGATTTTTGAAATTTAATTGAGTGTGATTTGAATGGAATAAATTAGTGAAGTGGACTAGTTAAATGGATTAAATTGGAATGTGAATGAATTGAATTGAGAAATTAAAAAAATCAAATGGGAATAAATAAATTTCGGTAGCTCATAAAAATTGAAGTTTATGGAGTAAAAATATGCTTGGGCTATAAATAAGTGTAAATCTCGTGTTAAAATAAAATGTGAATATATTCGAGTATAAAATTGATGCAAAAGTGGAAAATAATTTGGGTGGCTTATAAAAAGTAAAGAATTGAAATAGAAAAACCGAAAAATAAAATTGTTTGATATTTTTGCAAAAGAAATAAAAATTCAAATGCGAGTTATAAAGTAAAATTGAACTCAAATAAATTAGTTGAGTGATTCTTGAAATAAGAATCTGGTATTGAATTTGAAGTGAAGTAATTAGATAATTAATTAGTTAATGGAATTTGGTAATGGAAACTAACTTGATTAAATATTGGATTGTTAGTTAAAAATGGAATTTGAAAATGAAACCCGAGTTTCTAAATAAAATTCGACTTGGATTGTAAGTGAATTAAATATAATTGGAAGCGTGTCGAATGAAATGGAATTGAATTGAAATAGAAATGGTTTGAGTTGCAAATAAACCCAATTTGAATATAAATAAATTAAATATGGCCTTGATATTATGTTAATGCATTCGAGAATGAATTCGAACATGGGAATTAAAATTAAAATGGTTGAAGTGAATGAATTAATAAAATTTATTAGTAAATGGAATGTAATTTGATTGAATAAGAATCAAAATTTAAATGAAAAGGAAATAGTTGCAAAAAATGAACTTAAGTTTTTGGGTAAGTTGATTGAAATAAATAACCTAAGGGAAGCTTGGCTAAAATGTATTTGTCAAATGGTTATTTAATATAATGGTATGGAATGGTTTCAAGTTTATATAAAATATATTTTAATGTGTTGATGGTGAAAACGGAATGTAATGTAATTGATTAAGAATAAATTTGAAACGGAATAGAACTAAATATAAATTGATTTGGAATCAATTTAAAATAATTATAAACTGAAGCAGATATTCTATTGAATAAATAGAGCCAAATTTGCATAAATGAATTTTTTTCGACGTAAAAGGAAGTAAATGTAATTCTATAAGTTAATGGAAGTGAAATGAATTGATTTTAAATCAATTTAGAATAGATATTAGTTTGTTTGATTTAATAATTTATTGAATGCATGTAAAGTGAGTTGTAAATCACTCAAATTGAATGGAACGATGTGAAAATCGGGTGAAAGCAAATCGAACTAGTATCAAAACCTTAAAGTTGCTTATGGATAATTGTTTAGTATGCATTGCTTGTGGAATCCCTGTGTTAGCTATTTAAAATAAGTGATGTGACGACCCGGAATTTTTAAGCATTTAAAATCGAAATATTTAAATTATTTGAAATATTTAAAAGTTAATTTTGAACTTGAATTTCAAATATAAATATTTATTGGATAATTAATTTTTGAATTTAATTATCGGAAATTGGGTAAATTATTGAATTTGGAGTTTTAAGTGTGACGACCGCCCATGACTCCCGCACCAAATCAATGGAATAGTGCGCTGAAAGGCGTGCCAGGTAGCCATGGACGATAGTCAGGGTAAAATAAAACAGCAAACTCTATCGTACAACTCACAGCGCATGGATAAAATACAATAGAGAAATATATAGTGAAGCCCCATAACAGAAAAATCGTCATATAAGCATCGTAGTAGTTTTATACAAACATGAATCATCCATACATCAAAGCCTCACTACAAACACTCAATCAGATATAACAGCGGAACACCCAGTACATATAGTAAGAAAACTAGTATGCAAAGCCTCCTGCTCGTCTTCGTCATCATCAGCGTAGATCTCTAAGAACAGCACCTGTCACCTGCTACCTAGTCTGCCCATCCCAACATGGATGAACAGCCCAAGGTAATAAGAGGAGACATAAAACCTTGAGTCAGACAAAGTCTTAGTGAGCAGTAAATCAACTATCAAACATACCAAAAGAGCATAAAGGATAAAAGGAATAGGAACCAAACCATCCCACTCCACCTCTTTCTACAGTGATAGCCCCAGACATACACTAAGGAGAAGCAGGCATAACAACATAGACAATTAAGGTAAAGCGAATACCACTCGAGTCAAGGACGATGTTTTCCAAATACAAACCCCCAAGGCCTAAACCAAGATCAGATAAGCACCCAGAAAACACCGCTCTTGAAGCCGAATGATAATACAACCAAACATCCATGACTCTGGCTATCACTGTCATCCTTGCCTCGATTTCACCGTTAGTTGAATGACCATCTGTCAAGGGCTAATGGTAACCCCGGTTCTAACCATAACTCCGCACACTGCCTTGTGCCTAGGACTTATCTACTTTGCCCAGAGTACTCAACTACCTACCTGTAGTCTTTTGGGTGTCCCGACTACCTACCTGTAGTCGTTATGGGCGCCCCATGTACTCTTGCTTTTGAGCATGCTAGAACCTTCAACAACGATGAAATCCAAGCCTCCTAGCCATCCTTCTTGACGACTATCCTCATACAAGCTCAAGCTACCTCTTGAACAATCCATTATCAACCAACTTGAACTACTCTTCAAGTTATCAACATGCTTGGAATGATCCCTGCTTGGATTAAGCCAAGACTCACATCATACTTCGCTTCATCGCATCAAAGCAAAGTCTCAACTCAACAACATGGTTTGCCTCATCAAATCATGGCAAAGTCCCATCTCAACATCATCCAATCTATACATATGAGCTTCAACATCCGCTACATATGCCTTAAGCAGCTTTCACCATTCAAGAGCCTTCTTCCATAGCTTTTGAATCCTCTTTCATCATCTTGTTCCAAATCAACTACTAGCTAACTTGGAAACAATCAAATCAATCATACATTCAAATAATCAATCATTCAAACAAGATCTATTAAGCAATTTAAGCAATATCAACTATAATGGGAATTTCGTAAATAAACGAGCAAAAGTCCAACATATGTGAAATCATGGTTTTTTTTAGCATAGATCTAGCAAATATAAAACATGGGTTTTGTTTCTATAACTTAATAAATGAGCTTGCATAGGTAAACATCTTCACAAACAATGGATCTATACTTGGATCTAAGGAAAATGCACAAAATCACTATCTACAACACTCCAACAAACCACCAATCCAATATACTCCTTTGGGTCCGCGTGAGAGATAACCACCACTCACCAAATCACCCAAACACCTCAAAAACTAAACACTTCAGATCTGGACAGCGAAGATCAAGGCTTGATCCGGCAACATCTCGCTTCAATCGATGAAATCTAGCTCAAACGGATGAAGATCTTCAACTTTGGCTCTTGGATCTTCAATCTAAATCTTCGATCTTGGATGGATGTTAGAACTAGATTGGAATAGAGAAAAGAAGATGAAGAAATGTTGTAGTCGAGTCTTCAAAATGGCAGCACTTCGTCGCTTCAAAAACCGGTGCCAAAAAGTGAGCCAAACCCCTCTATTTATAGGCTGAATCAACCATGAGTCGTCGCTCTTAAGTCGTCGCCGACCCAACTCCTGAGTCGTCCCCGACTCATCCCCATGCCGACTCAACACAGCCGACTTACCATGAGTCCTTCACGACTCATTGCCCTGCCGACCTAGCACAAGCCATTCACACGACTCAACAACCCAGCAACCTAACGACTTATCTACAAAGCCGACCCTATATCCCAACGACTCAACTTAAGTCGGTCACGACCTAAAAAGCCTCCGACCTAAGACACATACGACTCAACATATCTTCTTAAGTCGTACTAAGGTCCTAACGACTCAAGTCCTAAATCGTTCGACGACTCAACCATACACACACACGACCCACGACTCATCCTACTAACGACTCAACAACTTCACGAGACAACACCCTGCCGACCCCAGCCCCTACCGACTCAAGACCCCACGACCTAAGCCTTAGCCCCTTAAGCCGCTAACCCATGAGTCGGTCACTATCTTAGGTCGGTCTATCCTTATCTCGGCCAAACCTATAAGCCGCCCCTCCTATGAGTCGGTCACCCCCCCTTGACTCGTCTAAGCCTATGAGTCGGCCCTCTATGAGTCGGCCACGACTCATCACTTGACCCCTATCTCGCCTCTCTTCTTAAGTCGGCAACTACTATGCCGTTCTATCCCTTAACTCGGGTCAACTCCTAAACGACTCAAGCTAGAGGCCACACAAACAACACTATCGACCTGCAAATTCTACGTTTTATCGACACGTAAAATACGGGTCGTTACATTCTCTCCCCCTTAGGAATTTCGCCCCCGAAATTCCAAGCAAACAACAGCAATCAAAGATAATCCGCATGCCTACCATCCATAGCAATCAACAAACCATGCATCCAATTCTAGCCTAGCATGCAGAATTCTAAAACTTAGAACAAGCTACAAATTCATGAGATGTCACGACACTTTAGGGCCATACCTCGAAGAGTTCGGGATGAGCTGCCTTCATCCTCTCTTCCTCCTCCCACGTACAGTCGTTAACATCATCACTCCATTGTATCTTGAGCAACGTGATCGTCTTCCTCCTAAGCTGTTTCGTATCGGTTTCAACAATACGAAGCGGCTTACGAGGTCTCGAAACAACTGGATCAACCTCCAAGTCTTCACAGCTATCAGCAGAAACCACCGTAGTTGGGTCGTGCATATACTTCCGTAGATAAGATACATGAAAAACACTGTGCACACCCGCCATCTTTTCCGGTAACTCCAATCTATAAGCGAGCTTTCCAATACGCTCGATAATCGGGAATGGTCCAACAAATCTCGGAGTTAACTTTCCTTTCTTCCCGAATCTAATGACACTCTTCAGAGGAGAAATCTTCACAAAAACCATATCACCTACGTCGAACTCCAAATCCTTACGACGATTATCGGCATAACTTTTCTGACGATCTTGGGCTGCCTTCATTCGTTGCCGAATGATCTCTATACAATCTGAAGTCTGTCGAATCATCTCTGGCCCAAGTATCAGCTTTTCTCCAGTTTCCAACCAACATGTCGGAGAGTTACACGGTCTTCCATATAATGCCTCATATGGTGCCATACCGATACTCGACTGATAACTGTTATTATAAGCAAACTCCACCAAATGAAGGTGATCTTCCCATGATCCTCCGAAGTCCAAAACACATGCTCTAAGAAGATCTTCCAAAACTCGGTTGACTCTCTCAGTCTGACCATCTGTTTGAGGGTGATAAGCTGTACTCAAACACAACTCAGTTCCCAAAACTTCCTGGAAGCTCTTCCAAAATCTACTAGTGAACAATGGATCTCGATCGCTCACTATACTCTTCGGAACACCATGGAAACGAACTATCCACTTCACATATAATTCAGCCAACTTCGATGCAGTCCTAGTCGATCGAACAGGAATGAACCTTGCACTCTTGGTCAAACGATCTACTATGACCCAAATCCCTTCATTCCCTGCTCTTGTCCTAGGTAGACCATCGATAAAGTCCATCGACACTTGCTCCCACTTCCATGTAGGAACCTCTAATGGCTGAAGCAATCCACTGGGCTTCTTCTGCTCAGCTTTCACCAACTGGCAATTCATACACTTGGAAATAAAATTTCCAACATCCTTCTTCATACCTTCCCAGTAGTAGGTTCTCTTCATATCCCGATACATCTTATTTCCACCTGGATGAATTGTCAACTTCGAGTGATGACTCTCCCTCAGAACTTCATCTCTCAATCCATCTACATCGGGAACAACTAGTCGCCCTTGCTTTCGAAGCCAACCCTCTCGATCGACCTCGAATCCCTTATCCTTCTCCGGGTCCAATCCAGATTCCAAATCACAGATAATCTTGACAAGCTTATCATCTCCCCTTTGCCTCTCACCAATTCTTTCCACAAGAGTAGGTCTTATCGATAAGTTTGCCAACATCTCAGGTTCCAATTCACATCTGGGCCTGAAATCAAATCCAGCCAAATACTCGAGATTCTTCCATTCCGAAAACATGGCTCCCAATCCTGCATGTCTTCGACTTAACGCATCAGCCACTGCGTTACCTTTTCCCGGAGTATAGGCTATACCAAAATCATAAGATGCTAGGAACTCTAGCCATCGTTGCTGTCGAAGATTTAAATCCTTTTGGGAGAACAGATACTTCAACGACTTATGATCTGTAAACAACTCGAATCTAACTCCCAATAGATAATGTCTCCACATCTTCAAAGCAAACACAATTGCCGCTAACTCCAAATCATGAGTCGGATAGTTCCTCTCATGCGGCTTCAGTTGTCGACTTGCATATGCAACAACTTTATCCTTCTGCATTAGCACTGCTCCAAGTCCAGTACCACATGCATCGGTGTAAACCACCATCTCATCATTCCCACTTGGAATAGTCAAAACAGGAGCACTCGTCAGTCGCTCTTTTAGGATTTCAAAAGCTTGCTCACACTTAGCATCCCATCTGAACACTTGGTTCTTTTTCGTCAATCCTGTTAACGGTGCAGCTATCTTGGAAAAGTCTTTGATAAACCGACGATAATATCCTGCTAATCCAAGAAAACTCCTCACATCAGATGCATTCTTAGGTCTAACCCAATCCTGGATTGCTGCCACCTTAGCGGGATCAACCGCTATTCCATTTCTAGAGATAACATGGCCTAAGAACCTCACTTCACTCTTCCAGAAGTGACACTTCGAAAACTTAGCCTTCAGCTGATGTTTCCGCAAGATTTCCAAAACAATCCTTAAGTGCGTCTTGTGCTCTTCTTCAGTTTTGGAGTAAACCAAAATATCATCCACGAACACAAGTACAAATTTGTTCAACTGATCTCTGAACACTCTATTCATAAGATCCACAAAATATGCTGGCGCGTTAGTCAATCCAAACGGCATTACCAGCCACTCATAAAACCCGGATGGTGTCCTGAAAGCAGTCTTCGGCACACTATCCTTTGCCACTCTCAACTGGTGAAATCCCGTTGCCAAATCCATCTGAGAAAACACCTTAGCCTCGTGAAGCTGATCAAACAAGTCATCTATTCTCGGCAATGGATACTTGTTCTTCTTAGTCACCTTATTCAGCTCACGATAATCCACACACAACCTCAACGATCCATCCGCTTTGGTTGCGAACACAACTGGCGCACCCCATTCGGACACACTTCTCCGAATGAATCCTTTCTGCAAAAGGTCATCAACTTGCACCTTCAGCTCTTGCTGCTCCCTCGGTGCCATCCGCCTAAGAGGCATCACAACAGGTCTGGCTCCCTCAACTAGATCGATACGAAACTCGATCTCCCTATGCGGCGGTAACCCTTTGACTTCCTCAAAGACATCACCAAACTCATTCACAATAGGCACCAATGACAGTCCATCCCGTGGAACAACTAGCGAATACATGAAGCTCATGAAGACGCCTTCTTCATGCTTACATCGTATCACAACCTTTCGCCCTTCCACATTCCCGACTGTCACCTCAAGCCTCTCACAATCAATCCTAGCCGCATACTTCCTAAGCCAGTCCATACCCAAAATAATTCCGAACCCCGCAAAGTTCAGAACAAAGCAATCACAAACAAACGAGCAATCATGACTCGACACAACTAGACCACGACATAACATACACAAACATGACGAACCCCCTACCGGATTAGTCACAACCAATGGCCTATCAACAATATCCGGTTTCATACCTAACCGGCTTACCAAATCATCGCAAACAAAAGAATGCGACGCTCCAGTATCAAACAACACTCTAACTGGAACACCACAGATAGAAAGAGTACCTTGAACCACCACACTCTTCCCCTTTTCTTCAGCAGTCGGAGCTTTTGAAGACGACGGCACAACTCCCAAAGCATAGGCTTGCACAATCTGCCTATCTTTCCTCGGCTCTGGGCAATCCTTCTTGATATGTCCCAGCTTATCACAGTTATAACACTTTCCCGGCACCTTGGGATTCTTACAATCTTTGTAAAGATGGCCCTTCTGTTGGCAGTTATAACAAGTCACTTCGCCTTTCGGCTTCTTCTGGCCATCCTTACCCTTCTGCTGCTGCTGCTTCCTCCTCTTATTGCCATTCTGGTGTGGTTTAGATCCTTCCCTGGTTACAGCAACAACAGAACTTTCCTTAGGAAACAAACTCTCATGCCTAAGGGCTTTCTCCACAAGCTTCTCAAATGGATCGTCCAAATGATCCACTAACTGCCTCCCAAGATAAGCATCCAGACCAGTCACAAACTTTTCATTCTTCTGATAGGGAAAATCAATGTACGATCTGGCATACTTGGACAAAGCTTCAAACTCAGAAATATACTCAAGAACAGGCCTCCCACCCTGCTTGAGCTCTACAAACCTCTTAAACAAGACAGATTTCTGAGCCGTAGAGATAAACTTAGCTTCAAATCTGACTTGGAATTGCTCCCAAGTAATCTCTTCTTCTGGAGTATCGATGGTGATAGAATTCCACCAATCAGCAGCTCTTCCCTGAAGCTGTCTCGATGCAAGCTTCCTCTTAGTTGCATCCTCAATCCCTAAGTCACCAAAGATCCTTCGACATGCATCAATCCATCTCTGCACCTCAATAGTCGACTCCGTCCCCAAGAAAGCTTTTCCTCCAAGAGAAGTATAATCCTTGCAAAGCTTAGCAAAATCCACCGGTCTAGGAGCTTGAACTTGAACTCCCACATCCACTGATGATCCTGAAGCTGGTATCCTTCTCATGATCGAAGTCATCATCGCTTCGAACATAGTTCCATAATCAACAGCTCCTTCATCAGCACGGCTTTCCCTTGCAGCTGGTCTCCCTCTTCGACTCATCCTTAATATCTGTAATAAGAATGATTAGAACACCTTAAGAAACAACTGCATAAGGAGTTCAAATCCTTCTAGGCTACTATATTATATATAGTAATCATCCATCAAAATACAATTACGTCTCTCATACGTAGTTACGTCAGCGAGCGTTGGCTGAAATCGATTAACCAAAGCTCTGATACCAAATGTGACGACCGCCCATGACTCCCGCACCAAATCAATGGAATAGTGCGCTGAAAGGCGTGCCAGGTAGCCATGGACGATAGTCAGGGTAAAATAAAACAGCAAACTCTATCGTACAACTCACAGCGCATGGATAAAATACAATAGAGAAATATATAGTGAAGCCCCATAACAGAAAAATCGTCATATAAGCATCGTAGTAGTTTTATACAAACATGAATCATCCATACATCAAAGCCTCACTACAAACACTCAATCAGATATAACAGCGGAACACCCAGTACATATAGTAAGAAAACTAGTATGCAAAGCCTCCTGCTCGTCTTCGTCATCATCAGCGTAGATCTCTAAGAACAGCACCTGTCACCTGCTACCTAGTCTGCCCATCCCAACATGGATGAACAGCCCAAGGTAATAAGAGGAGACATAAAACCTTGAGTCAGACAAAGTCTTAGTGAGCAGTAAATCAACTATCAAACATACCAAAAGAGCATAAAGGATAAAAGGAATAGGAACCAAACCATCCCACTCCACCTCTTTCTACAGTGATAGCCCCAGACATACACTAAGGAGAAGCAGGCATAACAACATAGACAATTAAGGTAAAGCGAATACCACTCGAGTCAAGGACGATGTTTTCCAAATACAAACCCCCAAGGCCTAAACCAAGATCAGATAAGCACCCAGAAAACACCGCTCTTGAAGCCGAATGATAATACAACCAAACATCCATGACTCTGGCTATCACTGTCATCCTTGCCTCGATTTCACCGTTAGTTGAATGACCATCTGTCAAGGGCTAATGGTAACCCCGGTTCTAACCATAACTCCGCACACTGCCTTGTGCCTAGGACTTATCTACTTTGCCCAGAGTACTCAACTACCTACCTGTAGTCTTTTGGGTGTCCCGACTACCTACCTGTAGTCGTTATGGGCGCCCCATGTACTCTTGCTTTTGAGCATGCTAGAACCTTCAACAACGATGAAATCCAAGCCTCCTAGCCATCCTTCTTGACGACTATCCTCATACAAGCTCAAGCTACCTCTTGAACAATCCATTATCAACCAACTTGAACTACTCTTCAAGTTATCAACATGCTTGGAATGATCCCTGCTTGGATTAAGCCAAGACTCACATCATACTTCGCTTCATCGCATCAAAGCAAAGTCTCAACTCAACAACATGGTTTGCCTCATCAAATCATGGCAAAGTCCCATCTCAACATCATCCAATCTATACATATGAGCTTCAACATCCGCTACATATGCCTTAAGCAGCTTTCACCATTCAAGAGCCTTCTTCCATAGCTTTTGAATCCTCTTTCATCATCTTGTTCCAAATCAACTACTAGCTAACTTGGAAACAATCAAATCAATCATACATTCAAATAATCAATCATTCAAACAAGATCTATTAAGCAATTTAAGCAATATCAACTATAATGGGAATTTCGTAAATAAACGAGCAAAAGTCCAACATATGTGAAATCATGGTTTTTTTTAGCATAGATCTAGCAAATATAAAACATGGGTTTTGTTTCTATAACTTAATAAATGAGCTTGCATAGGTAAACATCTTCACAAACAATGGATCTATACTTGGATCTAAGGAAAATGCACAAAATCACTATCTACAACACTCCAACAAACCACCAATCCAATATACTCCTTTGGGTCCGCGTGAGAGATAACCACCACTCACCAAATCACCCAAACACCTCAAAAACTAAACACTTCAGATCTGGACAGCGAAGATCAAGGCTTGATCCGGCAACATCTCGCTTCAATCGATGAAATCTAGCTCAAACGGATGAAGATCTTCAACTTTGGCTCTTGGATCTTCAATCTAAATCTTCGATCTTGGATGGATGTTAGAACTAGATTGGAATAGAGAAAAGAAGATGAAGAAATGTTGTAGTCGAGTCTTCAAAATGGCAGCACTTCGTCGCTTCAAAAACCGGTGCCAAAAAGTGAGCCAAACCCCTCTATTTATAGGCTGAATCAACCATGAGTCGTCGCTCTTAAGTCGTCGCCGACCCAACTCCTGAGTCGTCCCCGACTCATCCCCATGCCGACTCAACACAGCCGACTTACCATGAGTCCTTCACGACTCATTGCCCTGCCGACCTAGCACAAGCCATTCACACGACTCAACAACCCAGCAACCTAACGACTTATCTACAAAGCCGACCCTATATCCCAACGACTCAACTTAAGTCGGTCACGACCTAAAAAGCCTCCGACCTAAGACACATACGACTCAACATATCTTCTTAAGTCGTACTAAGGTCCTAACGACTCAAGTCCTAAATCGTTCGACGACTCAACCATACACACACACGACCCACGACTCATCCTACTAACGACTCAACAACTTCACGAGACAACACCCTGCCGACCCCAGCCCCTACCGACTCAAGACCCCACGACCTAAGCCTTAGCCCCTTAAGCCGCTAACCCATGAGTCGGTCACTATCTTAGGTCGGTCTATCCTTATCTCGGCCAAACCTATAAGCCGCCCCTCCTATGAGTCGGTCACCCCCCCTTGACTCGTCTAAGCCTATGAGTCGGCCCTCTATGAGTCGGCCACGACTCATCACTTGACCCCTATCTCGCCTCTCTTCTTAAGTCGGCAACTACTATGCCGTTCTATCCCTTAACTCGGGTCAACTCCTAAACGACTCAAGCTAGAGGCCACACAAACAACACTATCGACCTGCAAATTCTACGTTTTATCGACACGTAAAATACGGGTCGTTACATTAAGCCCGTTAAAAATAATTTCAAGGCTTGGAAAATCTACTTTGATAATATGGAAGGCGGTAAAACTTTTAAAAATTGAATTTAAAGGTGTTTTGTTCAGGTTTTAAAATTTTATCCTTTAAATTGAATTTAAAAATAGCCGTCCGAGGCACAGCCTTGGAATTCGATGAAACTAGTTCCATGGGATCCGTAATATTATATTATTATCGGATTTCGAGTTTCGTAACGTTTGGAGTTGTCTTGTGATCACACGGTAAGTAAACGGGATGGTAAATTTTATCGAAAATTAAATATAATATAGGGTTTGACCAGTCAGTTGAAATAATTTCACGTCAAAACTTTTCCCCTTCTTTGCTATCACTATGGCTAACCTTCTCCAGTACGCATTCCCACCTTTATATCACGTCTTCTTTCTTTTCATATTCACAAGCCTGAGAATTAAAAGCAAATTTTATGGAGCATCTCAAATTGATGGATGAAGTTTTATCGTCAAATTATCTCCTCTTCCTCCCTCTATTCGATTTCTGTAAATCGAAACAGCCGCACTTCCCTCCCTCCTCTCGTTCGTTTCCTCTTCAAATCGATTCTCAAAAAATAATTGCCTGCGTTGTCTTCATTCAAATCTGAATCGAACGAATACGAAGGAGGGTAGAATCACGGTCCTTATCATTTGAAATCGAATACGATCTTGGATCGAAATCGACTCGATGTCGAAGGGTATTCAAGCGACTCGTTCGTCAAGCCGAGATCTTCGCAGTGTCATCCAGGTGTCGCGAGCTCGCAGGTGACTGAGGTCACATTGTCATGTTGGGTGGTTGAAGTCGGGCTTGCTGATGGTCGTGGTGGCGGCCGATGTTGAAGGAGGTGCGAGCGATGGCAACGTTCGCAATGATAGAAGGAGGGGTCCGCTTTGTTGGTGGCACTGTAAGTCAGAAGGGATGTCGCGGTGGGCGATTTATGGTTCACAAAAATCTCGGCCTGATTTCTTGGTAAGGCTGATGATTTAATTTCTGAATTTTATTTTTTTGTTAAAAAAACAGTAAAGTTAAACACAAAAGTTTTATTTAGTCAGGGGTTATTATTTACACGTAAGATTTAGGAGAAAGTATTGTAAATATTTAAAACTTTTATAAGATTTCAAATTAAATTTTAATTTCCATGTTGTTTTAAAACTTTTGGAGTTGGTGAATAAGTGATAAATTAAATTATTGGTTATTTTGATTACGAAGATAATTTATTAATGGAATTTAGTTAAAATCAATTTATTAGTTTAAAACCAAATATTTAGTTTAAATTAAGTTGTTAGCCAATTTAATTTATTAACTAGTAAATCATTGTAGATTATCTCGACTATTGATAAAAATTATAAATGTTTATACAAGGTCGAAATAGGAAGGAAACAAGGCGAGATGAAATGGACTTGCAAATCAATACGAAGATGAGTTAATCTCACTCGGTTAATTTAAATTTAAATTTAAATGATGAAATTTAAATAATTGTTTGAATGGTTAAATTGATGGATGTGCTATAGTATGGTATATTCTGGAATTGACATATTATTTTGTGCTAACATCTGTGGATGCAGGGAGAGCAGGTTGGAGGGATCCAACTGGATTCCTCAAAATATTTTTTTTTTAAACATTCTGTGATATGATTTTTGATATCCTGTGATGAACTATATGAATAATTGGATTTATGGTTTGGTTGGACCTATTTGGATATGCTGAGTTATCAAAATCTCTAGAATGGAATTTATGAAAAGAAATAAAAGAGTAAATTTTTAAGTAAAATAATTCTAGTGAACTGGAATAAATTAATAATGAATTGAAAGTAAAATAAAATAAAAGCGATTGCAAAATTATAACAAATTTCGGATAAGAGGATTTTGAATTAATATGGGGTATAATAATTTGTGAAGCTTAAGTGATATTATTTGAAAGAATAAAGAATTTATTTTTAAATTTAAGGATTTAATTTAATTTAGTGATGAAGAAGGAATTTTGGAAATCTGAAATTGATATTCTCAGTTAAAAGGGATTTTACTCAAAACAAGGAAATAAAATCTGAAAGTTAATGAAATTTGAATAAATAAAGTAAGAGAAGGGATTTATTTCAAAGTAAAGTAAAATTGGGAATCAATTGCAAATTAATTAAGTGTTTGGGTTTTGAAATTTAAAAAGAAGTGAGATTTGGGAATTTATAAACTGGGTTTATAAAGTGAAATAAAATGTCGGTGGATATTTTAAATATATAAATTCAAGGTAAGCATTTATTAAAGGAATGAGAATTTGTTTAAAAATAAATGGTGGTTTATTTTTAAGAGATGTGAAAGAGAAGAGTATTTCCCTGGATAGCCAAGTATGGTTTTTAAAGAAGTTTTAAAAATAAATTAAAGGTTTTAATATTGTTTTAAAAAGAATGTTTTGGAAAGTTTATTATTTCTAAATGTTAATTTTTAAAGTAAGTATATTTTTCCCAAATCTATTATTGTAATAACCATATAAAGTAACTTGGTATTGTGTTTAAAGGAGGAAATTTAGTTTATATTTTATAAAGTGTTTTATATAAAATATTCTTATAGTACATATATATTTTAATAAAATATTTAAAGTGGTTTTAATTTTAATGTTATAAAGTATATTTTATAAAAAAATTCTTTTCAATTATTTAAATCTTAAGTGTTTTGTACTTGGTGTTCCAGTGGAAATAATTAATTGGGAATGTATTCTGTGAGAGGAAACTGGATTAAAACTGTTTTCAAAAGGGTTTGAAAAGTGGAAATTTATCTTGTGAAGATATTTTTGGGATTAATAAATAATTTGAGAAATTATTATTGGTTGATGGTTGTTTGTGAATATTAATTGATTGTTAAATAACCGACTATCTATATTGGCCAAATGCGCTGATCATTTCGAAGAGACCGGGATCGAGATTAATTTCTCGAAAACCCCTTCGATCCGATTTGTACGTTTCGTGGGGAAACGAGTTTGGATTCGAAGATGGAGCAGTGAAGTGCAAGGGCTAGTCGGTACTAATGCTGAGGATATTTCCGAAATGGATGTAGCAGGAATAGTGCCTTCGGTTCCGTTCGAACCCAGGACGGACTTGTACGGATGAATGCTTGCGAAACATCGTCAGGTGGACGATGGGCATTCTAAGGGATATGTTCTTAAAAAGGTAACGCTTAGCCTCAAGCCTCATCAGACGGGAATGACTGAAAATCAGGGGTTATGCAGCAAGGCTAGGTGGGTAGCACCCAAGGAGGGTGAGGTCATTCCTGTCTAGATGTCCCTTTTTATTTCGGCTTAGTGGGCGGTTGCTGATCTCAACCGTGGGGTAATCTCACTCGGGATTATCTAGTAAGGGGTAGTCCTGGTCTTGTGTTGCTGGGGAGCGGGCGTACTCCTCGGTACGGTTATCTAGGCCCCGTACTGTGACAGGTGGTACCCCAGTGCCTAGTCATTAGTTGGAAATCCATTCTCCCTACGAGCCTTGTACGAGTTCTGTTTGTATTACCCACTTTGTGGCTAGTAGCCGGAATTTAATAATGTAACAATTTCGGCTATTTTATAAGTATTTATAGATAGACGCTATTATAATATCAGAAGATTTCTATAAAAAAATGTTTTAGCTATCGTAAGGTAAAAACCCGACATGTTTATTTGTGGCGTGGTCTTACGAGATGCTTTTGTTTTTAAAGGATTTTTTGAAACTTTAATAATCAATTGGGTTTTATTTTCTCACGCTGGTATTCCAGACTGACTCGGGTGTTATTTAAATGTAATGCTCGGGTCAGACCGAGTATTATAGAATACAGGAAATGCTGTGGAACTCAGGAGACGAGCAGGATAACGATACGTACTCCCGTATTTGTTTATGTATATATTCCGCGGTGTTGAGTAGTTGTGTATCCAGTTGTATGATGATTGATGTACTTTGATGATGTAATATGTAAAAAGATACATTTACTTTTGAGTAAAGTTTATTTACTATCTATTATATTTTATTCCGCTGCGATGGTTAGATTATGATGTTGTTTTTTTCTATTCTCTTCTTCTACCTCTTCTTCTTTAACCCAAATGGTTCGTATTTCTGTGCAACTTGAGTTGATTGTTGTAGAATAGTGTGGACACAAGGGGTATGGATTTGCGGGTCGTTACACTTGGTATCAGAGCTTAGGTTGATGATAACCTTGGCTCTGGTGGGAATTACTCATAAAATAGAGTCAACAGTACTCTGGAATGAGTTTGAGCGTATTAATAGATAGGATCGCGTATTTGTTAGTGAATATAAAATGATTTTATATTGTGTTGATTGGTTTATTGAGTAGTTTATGGATTCTGGTCAATACGAGTAATTAACGTTATTGATAGGGATCTCTAAACACTTAAATAGAACAATTGGACGCAGTATTGTTTTAAAATAGAGTAAATAAAATAATTTTACCCAGATTACTTTTGTATATAAAGAAAATAATTTTTGTAAATCATTATAGTATTTGGATGCTTGATTGTTAAGGAACGACAATATTAAATTATTAACATTATTGTGTAGAAATTGAATAAGAAATTGAAAACTTATAACCAAAGTTGAAGAATAAATTTATATAACAAAATGGAATTTGAAATATATATTATAAATGTAATTTATAAATTGAAGTAAACTTCATATACAAATGCGATTTATAATTGGGAATAGGATTCCAGAGAAATATTTGAAAATAAATTGGAATGGATTTCAAGTTTGGAATTATGGGAAAGAATGAAGTCCCTTGGGATTTGGAAGTGGTTTTCTAAAGTTTGGAGAAATAATAGTAGTATTATTTCGGGAATATTTTTGAATCGGAATTGAATATGGAGAGATTTGGAAATTAAAAATATTTGAAATGTTTTTAAAGAGATAAAATCATTAAATTCTCCTTCGGTCGCTGGAAAATAACTTCGGTGATGACTACAGCATCATCGATGTTCATTTTCGAGTTTCCAAGAGAGTAATTGCTACCAAATTGTTTTCAATTGGAATTGTTTGCAAAGATTGGATTTGATTTTAGGATTGCGAAGGATTTTGGATGTAGTTGATTTCAAAGGTAATTTTGAAATCTGGGAAAGTGTTTAAACTGTGGACTCTTATGTAAAATGTTTATGGAATAATAGAAATATATATATACTTGGCTAAATAAAATGTATAATCACGGATTAAAAGTAAACCGTCAATGGGATTGATTACAAATTGATAAAAGTATGGAGATAAATAACTTTGTGACTTATAAAATTTAGAAGTGAAATAAATAAACCAAAATAAAATTGATTTGTGTATTGGGAAGTGAATGAAAAATTCAAAAAAAAAACTTAAAATTATAAAATAAATTGACCTCCAGTAAAATAGTTAAAGTGGTTTGAGATAAAAATAAGATATTGGGAATAAACCTTGAATAAACAAATTAATAATTAATTGGTAATGAAATATGGAGATGGAACTTGAATTGGTTAAATGAAGTCGAATACCAATTTAATGTGGCAAATGTTTAGTTTGCAAATTAATTATGAAATGTGTATTCGATGTAACCAACATGAAATGTTCCAAGATAAATAAATGGATTCAAATAAAATGAATGAGAATATAGAATGCAAAATAAATTGAACAGAATCAATTAAAATGAAATCAATTAAGTATGAATTGAATTGGTATCGATTCAAATTAGTTATAAACTGAAGTAAATACTCTTTTAAGTAAATATCACTGAAATTGCATAGAAGTAATTATCGTTTGATGTAAACGAGATTATATAAACTCTATGGGTTAACAGAAGCCAATAAAATTGGTTTTTGAATCAATTGTAACAAATATGGCTTGTTTGGATGAAAAATCAATTGAATGTAAGTAATGAAGTGTAAATGAATTCAGCTTGGATTGTTGGTGAATTAAGTGTAATTGGAAGTGTAGTCGAATAAAATAGAATTGGATTATAACAATGATAGATTGAATTGGTGGATAAAAATCCAAGTAGACATAAATTTAAAACCTTCCTTGTTATTGATAGAAATAAATTCAGAATGAATTAAGTATGGAAGTTTGGAGTTTAAAGAAATGTCTGAATAAAATAATTTAATTAAATTAGTAAATGAGATTGGTTTGATAATTGGAAATCAAATTAAGAATTTAAATTAGAGAGTTCTTATAAGTTTTGAAGTTGAAACTTCTTGAAGGAAACAAATAACTTAAGTAATATTTGGATAAAAAGCATGACTTAAGTAAATTTGAGATATGGTGGTGCCAAGTTTTATGAAATGATTTGAAATAAAACTTGTTTGGTAAATGAAATTAGTAATTGAGTTAATTAACTTAAGTTATATTAATGAGAATTTGACTTGGAATAAAATGGGAGTTAGATTGCTTTTCGGAATCAATTCAATTTAAATGAGTTTGCTTGGACCTAAAATGAATTTAAGTTAAGTAAGGGAGTTGTGAAATCATTTGTACTGAATAAGATGGTTTGAATATTGTTTGGAAGCATTCAAAATATGGGTCGAAATATTTCATATGTGCTTATGGAAGTATATAATATGAACTGTTTATAGAATCCATGTTTTAGTTTTTCATAATAAAGTGAAATGTTAATAAACTTTGTATATTTGACACTGATATGTTTAAATTGAGTAAGTACAGGTACAGGAGAGCCGTATGGCTGGATTTGATCACGCAAAATGCTAAATAAATAACCGCTTTGCTTTAAAAGCTAAATAAGGTACACCTACGGAACTGTTTTTCTGTTTTCTGACCGTGTGGGTCGATGTATATATATTTTTATCTCTTGTCAAATTGCAAAAGCTCCTCCGTACAAAGGAGACTCTGCCAAAAAATTTCGAAAATTTTGGGAGTTAGAATTTTTTTTGAATCTTTTAAAAATTTCCACCAACGACAAATGGTTTAAACTTGTTAAGCAAATAGAATTATAATTGAATGTTGAAAGCTAATTTAAATTGTATAAGTAAAGTGTGATGAACTGAAGAATTGTTCAAAGAAACTAAAAGAGGAAAAAGTTTGTAAACTAACTTTTATTTGAGATATAAAAATAAGTTAGTAAGTAAAACGAATAAGAGAAATGGTTAATTAAATATGGATTGAGATAGGGTGAATCAAAATTCAATATTCAAATTTTGGAAATGATTTGAATTCAAGTAAAATTGGGAAGAAGTATTTATATTTGAAATTAATTAATAAGGTGAAGCAAATTGAAATTTTTATGGAATTGTACAGGCAAATTGAATAAAATTGATATAAACTCCAATAATGAAGTGAAAACAAATTTATGAAAAAAGTGTATAAAATAATTATATTAAACATAGGAAATGAATGGTGAGATTCTTAAGTAAAATGGTATTGAGGAAAATTATTCCAAGTGAATAATTGAATGAAAATTTAACTGAAGTTGTGACAAGGGAAAGTGAGAATAAGTGAATAAAAATCAAAATAAATGTGAATAAAAAGGAAATTTATATAGTTGATAATCAATTGGGGCAAATACGTAGGATGTACGTATATTATTTTATTCACATAGCTATTTGATCCAGATTTCAAGCACAGAATTTCGAGATAGTTATATCAATCCGAGTTAGGATTTTTCACTCGATTTTTAACGGCGAACCTGGATATGGAGTTTTGAATCAATTCTCTATCATAGTTATGACTATGCAAGGAGAATGACGGTTTCTAATCGGGAAACCAGATCTGAGTCCGCACTAGGAAGTCGGGTGGACGATACTAGTTCGGAAGTGAAATTGTGTGATCGAGTGAGTGATCGGATTCAGTATTGCTTACAAATGATATAGGTACATCGTAAGGGCTTGAGTAAAACAAATGTTGGAAATGTATAAAAGAAGTCAATAAATTTTTTTTGAATGTTGTGATTGGATATTATTGCTAAAACAGGATATGCAGGTATGAAAAAGGGAAAAGAGAATTGGTTTTGATTTCAGACAATAAATTAGAATTGCTCGACAAAAAGGTATGTGTTTAAAACTCTATATGTAATTTGATTTGGTTTTTGGATCTAGCCACTTGGCCTTTTGTTTTCTTTTTGGATTTGGGAGGCCGTAGAGCCATTTTGTAGTTGTACCGAGCTAGCCGCGCAAAGGAGACGCTGGCGAAATTTTTCGGAAATTTAGAGAGTTAGAATTTTTTTGAGAAAATGCTAATGATTTTAAATTTGATTTAAAATTGAAATTTGAATGATTGAGTAAGTAACATTGTTTGAAACTATGGGAAAGTTGGGAAAGATTAGTAAGAATGGTAATGGGTCTTTTATAAAAAGATAGTGGATAGGATGTTGAATAGTTTGAATTTGGAAAATAGTAAAAGGTATTGGATCATTCTTCCTAACTGGTAATTTCAGGGACGAAATTCTTTTAAGGGGGGAGGAATGTGACAACCCGGAATTTTTAAGCATTTAAAATCGAAATATTTAAATTATTTGAAATATTTAAAAGTTAATTTTGAACTTGAATTTCAAATATAAATATTTAGTGGATAATTAATTTTTGAATTAATTATCGAAAATTAGGTAAATTATTGAATTTGGAGTTTTAAGCCTTTAAAAAATAATTTCAAAGCTTGGAAAATCTACTTTGATAATATGGAAGGCGATAAAACTTTTAAAAATTGAATTTAAAGGTGTTTTGTTCAGGTTTTAAAATTTTATCGTTTAAATTGAAAAATAGTCGTCCGAAGCACAGCCTCGGAATTCGACGAAACCAGTTCTATGGGATCCGTAATATTATATTATTATCGGATTTTGAGTTTTGTAATGTTTGGAGTTGTCCTATGATCGCACGGTAAGTAAACGCGGTGGTAAATTTTATCGAAAATTAAATATAATATAGGGTTTGACCAGTCAGTTGAAATAATTTCACGTCAAAACTTTTTCCCCTTCATTGCTATCACTGTGGCTATCATTCTCCAGTACGCATTCCCACCTTTATATCACGTCTTCTTTCTTTTCATATTCACAAGCCTGAGAATTAAAAGCAAATTTTATGGAGCATCTCAAATTGATGGATGAAGTTTTATAGTCAATTTATTTCCTGTTCCTCCCTGTATTCGATTTCTATAAATCGAAATAGCCACACTTCCCTCACTCCTCTCGTTCGTTTCCTCTTCAAATCGATTCTCAAAAAAAAATTTGCCTGCGTTGTCTTCATTCAAATCAGAATCGAATGAATACGAAGGAGGGTAGAATTGCGGTCCTTATTATTTGAAATCGAATACGATCTTGGATCGAAATCGACTCGATGTCGAAGGGTATTCAAGCGACTCGTTCGTCAAGCCGAGATCTTCGCAGTGTTGTCCGGGTGTCGCTAGCTCGCAGGTGGCTGAGGTCGCATTGTCGTGTTGGGTGGTTGAAGTCGAGGGCTTGGTGATGGTCGTGGTAGCGGCCGATGTTGAAGGAGGTGCGAGCGATGGCAACGTTCGCAATGATAGAGGGAGGGGTCCGCTTTGTTGGTGGCGCTGTGGGTCAGAAGGGATGTCGCGGTGGGCGATTTATGGTTCACAAAAATCTCAGCCTGATTTCTTGGTAAGGCTGATGATTTAATTTCTGAATTTAATTTTTTTTTTAAAAAAGTGTAAAGTTAAACACAGAAGTTTTATTTAGTCAGGGGTTATTATTTACACATAAGATTTAGGAGAAAGGATTGTAAATATTTAAAACTTTTCTAAGATTTCAAATAAATTTTAATTTCCATGTTGTTTTAAAACTTTTGGAGTTGGTGAATAAGTGATAAATTAAATTATTGGTTATTTTGATTACGAAGATAATTTATTAATGGAATTTAGTTAAAATAAATCTATTACTTTAAAACCAAATATTTAGTTTAAATTAAGTTGTTGGCCAATTTAATTTATTAAATAGAAAATCATTGTAGATTATCTCGACTATTGATAAAAATTATAAATGTTTATACAAGGTCGAAATAGGAAGGAAACAAGTCGAGATGAAATGGACTTGCAAATCAATACAAAGGTGAGTTAATCTCGCTCAGTTAATATAAATTTAAATTTAAATGATGAAATTTAAGCAATTGTTTGAATGGTTAAATTGATGGATGTGCTATAGTATGGTATATTCTGGAATTGGAATATTATTTTGTGCTAACATCTGTGGATGCAGGGAGAGAAGGTTGGAGGGATCCAACTGGATTCCTTAAAAAAAGAAATTTAAAATATTCTATGATATGATTTTTGATATCCTGTGATGAACTATATGAATAATTGGATGTTATGGTTTGGTTGGACCTATTTGGATATGCTGAGTTATCATAATCTCTAGAATGGAATTTATGAAAAGAAATAAAAGAGTAAATTTTTAAGCAAAATAGTTCTAGTGAACTGGAATAAATTAATAGTGAATTGAAAATAAAATAAAATAAAATAAAAGCGATTGCAAAATTCTAACAAATTTGGGATAAGAGAATTTTGAATTAATAGTGGGTATAATAATTTGTGAAGCTTAAGTGATATTATTTGAATGAATAAAGAATTTATTTTTAAATTTAAGGATTAAATTTAATTTAGTGATGAAGAAGGAATTTTGGAAGTCTGAAATTGATATTCTCAGTTAAAAGGGTTTTTACTCAAAATAAGGAAATAAAATCAGAAAGTTAATGAAATTTGAATAAATAAAGTAAGAGAAGGAATTTATTTCAAAATAAAGTAAAATTGGGAATCAATTGCAAATTAATCAAGTGTTTGAGTTTTGAAATTTAAAAAGAAGTGAGATTTTGGGAATTTATAAACTGGGTTTATAAAGTGAAATAAAATGTCGGTGGATATTTTAAATATATAAATTCAAGGTAAGGATTTATTAGAGAATGAGAATTTGTTCAAAAATAAATGGTTGTTTATTTTTAAGAGATGTGAAAGAGAAGAGTATTTCCCTGGATAGCCAAGTATGATTTTCAAAGAAGTTTTAAAAATAAATTAAAGGTTTTAATATTGTTTTAAAAGGATGTTTTGGAAAGTTTATTATTTCTAAATGTTAATTTTTAAAGTAAGTATATTTTTTCCAAATCTATTATTGTAATAACCATATAAAGTAACTTGGTATTGTGTTTAAAAGAGGAAATTTAGTTTATATTTTGTAAAGTGTTTTATATAAAATATTCTTAAGGTATATATATATATATATTTTAATAAAATATTTAAAGTGGTTGTAATTTTAATGTTATAAAGTATATTTTATAAAAAAATGCTTTTAAATTATTTAAATCTTAAGTATTTTGTACTTGGTGTTCCAGTGGAAATAATTAATTGGGAATGTATTCTATGAGAGGAAACTGGATTGAAACTGTTTTCAAAAGGGTTTGAAAAGTGGAAATTTGTCTTGTGAAGATATTTTTGGGATTAATAAATAATTTGGGAAATTATTTATTGGTTGATGGTTGTTTTTGAATATTAATTGATAGCTAAATAAACGACTATCAATATTGGCCAAATGCGCTGATCGTTTCGAAGAGACCGGGATCGAGATTAATTTCTCGAAAACCCCTTCCGATCCGATTTGTACGTTTCGTGGGGAAACGAGTTTGGATTCAAAGATGGAGTAGTGAAGTGCAAGGGCTAGTCGCTACTAATCCTAAGGATATTTTCGAAATGGATGTAGTAGGAATAGTGCCTTCGGTTCCGTTCGAACCCGGGACGGACTTGTATGGATGAATGCTTGCGAAACATCATCAGGTGGACGATGGGCATTCTAATGGATATGTTCTTAAAAAGGTCGCTTAGCCTCAAGCCTCATCAAATGGGAATGACTGAAAATCAGGGTTTATGCAGCAAGGCTAGGTGGGTAGCACCCAAGCAGGGTGAGGTCATTCCTGTCAAGATGTCCCTTTTTATTTCGGCTTAGTGGGCGGTGGCTGATCCCAACCGCGGGGTGATCTCACTTGGGATTATCCAGTAAGGGGTAGTCCCGGTCTTGTGTTGTAGGGGAGCGGGCGTACTCCTCAGTACGGTGATCTAGGCCTTGTACTGTGACAGGTGGTACCCCAGTGCCTAGTTATTAGTTGGAAATCCATTCTCCCTACGAGCCTTGTGCAAGTTTTGTTTGTATTACCCACTTTGTGGCTAGTAGCTTGAATTTTATAATGTAACAATTTCAGCTATTTTATAAGTATTTGTAGATAGACCTTATTATAATATTAGAAGATTTCTATAAAAAAATGTTTTAGCTATCGTAAGTTAAAAACCCGACATGTTTATTTGTGGCGTGGTCTTACGAGATGCTTTTGTTTTTGAAGGATTTTTGAAACTTTAATAATCAATTGGGTGTGATTTTCTCACGCTGGTATTCCAGACTGACTCCGGTGTTATCTAACTATAGTGCTCGGGTCAGACCGAGTATTATAGAATACAGGAAATGCTGTGGAACTCAGGAGACGAGCAGGATAATGATACGTACTCCCGTATTTGTTTATGTATATACTCCACTGTGTTGAGTAGTTGTGTATCCAGTTGTATGATATTGTTGAGTTGTGATTGATGTACTCTGATGATGTAATATGTAAACAGATACATTTACTTTTGAGTAAAGTTTATTTACTATCTATTATATTTTATTCCGCTACGACGGTTAGATTCTGATGTTGTTTTTTTCTATTCCCTACTTCTACCTCTTCATCTTTAACCAAAATGGTTCGTATTTTTGTGCAACTTAAGTTGGTTGTTGTAGAATAGTTTGGACTCAAGGGGTATGGATTTGTGGGTCGTTACAAGTGAAATGTTATTAATTTCATATGTTTGGTACTAATGTTTAATTTAACTAAGTACAGCTACCGGAAGATGTATTGGTTGACTTTGATTGCTCATATTGCAAAAAAATAAATAAGCCGCTTGCTTAAAAATGCTGAAATAAGGTACATTTTCGGATTAAATACTACAAAACATAAAATATTGTTATATATTTTATTTCTCGACAAGGTGGGTCTATGTATATATATTTATGTCTCTAGTCATATTGCAAAAGGTCCTCCGTACAAAGGAGACTCTGCCAAAAAAATTCGAAAATTTAGGGTGTTGGAAAAATTTTGTAAGTTTTTGGGAAATTTTTGTTAATGACAAATTGAAATTGAAAAAAAGGGTTTTAGAATTAGAACTGGAAACTAATTGTTTTTGTTAGAACAAATGGGATTTGAAAAGGGGAATGTTGAGTTTAACTAAGGAGGGTTTGGAAAATAAATTAATGGGTTTGGAGCATTCGTTTGCCCTAGCAATATCGGGGACGAAATTCTTTTAAGCGGGGAGGAATGTAATGACCCGTATTTTTCGACGATTGATTTCGAATATTTGAATGGTTTTAAATATTTAATTTTAATTAAAGATTTATTTTGAATATGAAAATTTGGTATTCTTATTTATATAATAAATTCAGAATTTAAAAATAGCGATTTATTGGATAATTTAATTATTGAATTTAATAATTAAATATTAGTTAAATTATTGGTTAAATTATTGTATCTTGAGTTTTAAGCTCGATAAAAATAATTGAAAGGCTTGTAAAATTTATATTAATAATAATGCAGATAATAAAAGCTTTAAAATTGAATTTAGAAGTGATCTATTGAATTCAAAAAAAAAACTGGTTGAATAAATTGACATTTAAAAATAGCGATCCGGGGCTTAGTCTTGGAATTCGACGAAAGAAGTTCCGTTGGATCCTAATAGAGTATTATTATCGATTTCAAATTTCATAGCTTTTGGGGTTATCATTTGGTTACACGGGATACAAACGCGTGGAAATTAATATTACAATTCATCATAATTGTAACAACCCGCATAATTAACGATTTTATATTTAAATGTTTTATTTAAGTATAGCGTCGTTAGTCGGATTTTGGGTCCGAAATGTTACTTTTTGCAAATGGCCGAATTGGGTCTCGAAACCACCTCCATTGATTCCAAAATGGCGTTTGCGATCTTTTTGAGTATAAGCTTTGATATATTTGGAGTAAGTCGAATTTTGCTATTTGTTAAGTGGGCTTTTGGGTTTGGGTTTCACCCAAACTGTTCTATAAACCAACTCAGCCCTTCTCTCCTTCCATTCACTTATTCATTTCATTAAACTTAAGCTAAAAAATGATAATGGTGGAAGAGAATGGGAATTAGAAACTCCTAGCCCTAGTTTACTTGCAAATCCAAATTCTTGCTCCAAAATCATAGAGAAGCTATTGGTAAGTCTCTCTTCTTCTTCTCCAACTCTTTCTCCTTCAATTTCAGAAAGTTTTCCTAAACCTAATTTAGGAAAATACTTGTTTGTTCTTAGATTGAAGCTTGTTGGGTTGTAGTAGTGATTAGTTGGTCTTCTCCTGGTGATTTAGCTCCTCCATCTTCTTTGTTTGTGAGATTAAAAGGTGAGTTTCTAACTCACATCTATTTCTTTTGATATCATTGATGTTAGGAATGAATTCCTAATATATGTTCATGTTCAATTGCCTTCGAATTGGATTGTTTTGGTGAAATTACCAAATATTGGATTTTGAAGCCAAATCTATGAAAAACCTTATATGGTTGATGTTTATGTTGTTCGGAGCGTTTGGGTGTGTTGTTAAGGTCGGGTAGTCGTTTGACGTAAGCCCATAATCAACACGCATCCGATCGCTTTCGATTTGCTTGGCCATAGTTGGCCTAAGTTCAGGAATTTCCTGGCCATCTGGTTTCAGACGTCTGAAATGCCCATTTCAGACGTCTGATTATTGTCCTTGGAAGAAATTTACTTCCAGATTCAGACGTCTCAATTTTATATTCCAGACGTCTGAATTGGTTAAATTTCGACCAGAATGGAAATAGGCAAAATATTGCCTATTTCAGACGTTTGGATGGTTGGATTCAGACGTCTGAATTCTGTTGGGAAAAACCAATTGATTTCCAGATTCAGACGTCTGAATCCATTCTTTCAGACGTCTGAATATGCTGTTTTTGGCCTATTTGCCTTGTTCGTTTAATTTTCCAAATTTGATCGATGTATATTGACTCCAATTAGTTGCTTATGCACATTTGACCTTGATAATTCCTTTTTTAATTCATTCACGGGTTTTTATAAATTATTTCTTCAAATCGTATTAAAAGTTCGCTTCTCCGATTTATAAATTCTATTTAAACCACACGTACAATTTCGCACTTCGAGCGAAGTGGAAGGGTGATTAAATGGTTGGGCAAAACACGGACCATGAATCTGTGCGTTTATCTTTCCGATTAATCCCCGACCTATTCAATTGATCGTTTTGACCTTCGGGTTTGGTTTACCGATGATATGAGGTGAATTTTGTACTGCTTTGAGTGTGAAATAAACTAACGGATAGTAAACCGTTTAGTGCGAACGGGTGGTTATGGGACTCACGTTACCACTTTTCGGATTCCTTTCTGGGAGTTTGTGACACATATTGCCTTTGGGATAGTGTCTTCGGACTGTCTCCTTCTGGCTTGTTGCCTTTAGTATCGTTTCCGATGTTGGCCATTATGCTCCACATGGGTGTTATTGGGTTGCTATTGTATCGCTTCCGATGTTGGCCGTTATGCGCCACATGGGTGATACTGGGTTGCTATTGTATCGCTTCCGATGTTGGCCGTTATGCACCACATGGGTGATATTAGGTTGCCCTATTGTATTGCTTTCGGAGTTGGTCATTCGTTACCGCTCGAGCAATTTTTATGATGTTTCGATTGAGATGTATATTCCCTAGGTATCGCCCCTCGGTGTAGGTCTTTTTGAACCACACGACATGTAGTGATCACCTCGTGAACTTGTATACCATATTGGTATTTGTTATTTGCCTTTTGGCTTGTTTTGGGATATTCCTATCCTTTGTTTCTATGAGTTGCCGATGATATGAGGCTTGTTTGTTATGATATGATTCATCTTATGTTAGATGGTTGTGTTATCTCTTTTAGAGATATTTGATATACATTGTGAGCTTGCAGGTTTATTGTTATTCAGTTTATCTAACTGATTGGTTTAGCTAGACTGACCCGTGTATTTATTACTCGGGTCAGACCGAGTTGTTTCAGGTTAGGTGCTTCGGACTTAGCCTATTTTGCTTCCACATGGACTATTCAGCTTGTTCCTTTTTGTTAAAGCTTTTTGTGTAGTCCTATTTTGTTGTAACTCTGATATGTATTCTATTGACTCGTCTATATATTGTGGTCTGCTATACCACCCGACATGTATTATTTTGTATACTCTGTTATGTATTCAGTATATGTGTATATGATGATCTACTGTTCTGTGATGTATATTACATTTGAGTTATTGTATTCTGTTCTGTTAAATCCAACCACCTATGGTTTTGTTTGAAGTATGCATTGGATATGTCGATCTGTTGGGTATGATTATTGTCGACGTATTTAATGGGTAATTAGAGCAAGGCTATAGATGGTCGCTCCTATCCAGCCTTATTCTCCGTGTTAGCAGACTGTATTATCTATTAATGCTCTTTGCTAGCGTGGGTATAGAGGTGGGGCGTCACAGCATGGTATCAGAGCGAGGTTCAGAACAAAATATGATAAACACAGAATAGATGCACATATTATGCTACATCAAAGTGTACAAGTGATACAAATCTTTGAATCATTGTGTCCCTTTATTCCATCAGGGTTAGATAGAATTTGGGAATACGTCTAGGAATGCATTTAATTCCGTAGTATTCCATATTGCAATATCTACCTTGTGAATAATCTTGTTCTTATCTTACCTTCAGCGTATGGCTGGAAGAGGCAGGGGACGACGTTCGGGTGTTGGGCAATCCAGTGGCTCACATCCGGATGGCTTATATATGTCTGCTGATGAGTTTTTGGAATTGTTTAGGAGCACTCAGCCTCCAGTTCCTCCTCGAGTGTCTCCACCTCGCAAGTCTGCCTTTGCACGTCAGTGTAGTAATTTTGCTCATCTTGGAGGAAAGCCGTTTAAGGGCTCCGAATCTGTTCTTGAAGTCCAAGCTTGGCTTCACACGTGCGAGCGTATCTTCTCTCGCATGGATCTTTCTGACCATGATAGAGTTCTTGTGACTTCTAGTTTGTTACAAGAGCGTGCTCTTGATTGGTATGAGCTTCTTGTAGCTGAGATTGATGAGTCTACACTTTCTTGGACTCAGTTTCGGGGACGATTTGAACTCAAGTTCGTTCCTGAATCTGAAAAGGTTTTATTGACCCGTCGCTTCCTTGAGTTAAAGCAAGGGAAATCTTCTGTTTCTGAGTATGTTGCATCATTCGAGGCTTTATCTCATTATGGTCTTGAATTCATCAGCACTTCTTACAAGAAGAATTTAAAGTTTGTTTCTGGCCTTAAGAAATATCTTAGGAAGTCTTTGTTGCTCCAGCTTAAACTTTCTTTTGAGGAGTTAGTTGATTCTGCGCTTCATCTCGAGACCGTCGAGAAGGAGTGTGATAGTGATGTTGATGTTGAGGTTTCTAAGAACCCCAACAAGAGGCCGTTTCCAATTCAGAAGAAGCCTTTTCCTTCTAAGAAGAAGAAGACTGGTGGTCCTAGCTCTCAGCCTCAGTCTTCCGGAACGCCTTTCGTTCGAAAGTGTTTTAATTGTGGTTCTCCGGATCATATTATTCGAGCTTGTCCTAAGCCACTCTTCTGCCGCTACTGCAAGAAGGAAGGTCATCGTGTTTCCACTTGTCCCATTGCTCCGAATAATTCTTCATCTGGCAAGTTAAATGTAGCGAATGCTTCTGGAGGTCCTTCTCAGTCCAAAGGTATATCTTCATCTATTTTGGAAGGTTCTATTTTATTTCATGTCATAGTATACGGGTTCTTTTCGATACAGGAGCTTCACATTCTTTCGTATCGAAGAAGCTTGTAGATGATTTATCTTTGGATGTTTCTTGTTTGATTACTTCTTTAAGGATTGCGAATCCAATTGGGGGATCCGCGACCCTTAGTTTGCTTTGTGATGATGTTGAGATTGTTTTATGTGGTTTTTCTTTTCGTGCGAATCTGCACGTTATTTCTTGTCTGGGATTTGATATGATTTTGGGTATGGACTGGCTAGTGAGATATGATGCCAGAATTATATGTTCGGAGATGATTGTATATCTTCGACATCCGGATTCGCCTACTCAGCTATCTCTTGTTCTTAGGGATGTGGATAATTCCGAAATGGCTTTGTATTTTCTTGACTCGCGAGATGATGATGATATATCTCGTATTCCGGTTGCTTGTGACTTTTCTGATGTTTTTGAGCCTGTATCGGGTTTGCCACCCAAACGGGCAATTGAGTTCCGCATTGATCTCATTCCAGGCGCGCAGCCAGTTAGTCGTCCTCCTACGAGGATGTCTACAAAGGAAAATGAGGAACTCAAGAAGCAGCTTTTAGAGCTTGAGTCCAAGCAGTTGATTCAGTCTAGTTTTTCTCCGTGGGGATCCGCGGTCGTCTTCGTGAAGAAGTCTGATGGAACTCTTAGGCTTTGCATTGACTATCGCAAGCTTAACGAGTTGACCATTAGGAATAGGTATCCGTTGCCTAGGATCGATGATATGTTCGATCTATTGAGTAGTGCTAAGGTCTTTTCTCAGCTAGACCTTGCCACAGGTTTTCATCAATTACGAGTCGCGGAGGATTGCATACCACTTACAGCTTTCCGCACTCGATATGGTTCTTTTGAGTGGCTCGTTATGCCGTTCAGTTTGACGAACGCTCCTGCTTTCTTTGTTGATCTCATGAATCGGGTATTCCGGGAATATCTCGATAAGTTCGTCCTTGTGTTCATTGATGATATCCTTATTTATTCTAAGTCTGAAGCTGAGCATGCTAATCATTTGAGAATTGTCTTGAGTACCCTCCGTCTTCATCATCTTAGAGCCAAATTCTCCAAATGCCACTTTTGGGAGAATAAGTTTAAGTTCTTAGGCCATGTTGTATCTTTCGATGGCATTTCTGTCGATCCCTCCAATATCGAAGCCATTTAGAATTGGAAGAGGCCCGAGAATGTTCATGAGATTCGTAGTTTCCTTGGATTGGCGGGTTATTACCGTCGGTTCATTAAGGACTTTTCCCATGTTGTGCTTCCTCTCACCTGCCTTACTCGTAAGGGCATTCGTTTTATTTGGTCGGACAAGTGTGAAGCTTCCTTTCAGACATTAAAGGAACTTCTCACTAATGCTCCTATTCTTGTGGTTCCCGAAGGGAATCATGATCTTGTTGTCTACACCGATGCTTGTGGTAGTGGTCTCGGTGCTGTTCTTATGCAGAAGGATCGGGTAGTTGCTTATGCTTCTAGGCAACTACGTCCGAATGAAGTTCGCTATGCCACTCATGATCTTGAGATTGCCGCCATTGTCTTTGCCTTGAAGATTTGGCGACATTATTTATTGGGCGAGCGCTTCATTCTCTATACCGATCATAAATCTTTGAAGTACTTGTTCACTCAGAAGGAACTCAATATGAGACAACAGCGTTGCCTCGAAGTTCTTGCTTCTTATGACTTTGATATCTAGTATACCCCTGGTAAGGGTAATCGTGTTGCAGATGCGCTTAGTCGCAAACATTCTGCTGTTATTTCTATGATATTTGCCGAATGGGATGTTCTTGAGACTCTATCTTTTAATGAAATTCGTGATCGAGGTTCATCTTCCGATTCTCCTAGTCTATTATTTAGTTTGGGAGCTCGACCTATTTTATTGGATAGTATTGCCGATGGTCAACGCCGTGATCCTGAGTTGTTGCATCTTATTCAGCTTTTTGAGTCTGGATCTTGCAATGAGGCGTTGCAAGATTTCAGCATTGATTCTCATGGGTGTCTTCGTAAGAAGAACCGTCTTTTTGTGCCTTCTGATCTTGCACTTAGGCATGACATTCTTGATGATTGTCACCATTCTAAGTATACCATTCATCCCGGTAGTAGCAAGATGTATGCCGATATGCGTCGTCTTTATTATTGGGAAGGCATGAAGCGCGATGTGGCGAGTTATGTGAGCAATTGCATAACTTGTCAGCGTTTTAAAGCCGAGCATCATCGTCCTTCGGGTCTTCTTCAGCCTCTTGAGATTCCATTGTGGAAATGGGATCAGATTTCTATGGATTTCATAGACGGCCTACCTCGTTCGAAATCTGGCCATTCTAGCATTTGGGTTATTGTTGATCGCCTCACCAAGTCTGCTCATTTTGTCCCTATTAAGTCTAATAGGACTGCTTCGCATTTTGCTAAGTTGTATGTCAAGGAAATCGTGAGACTTCACGGTGTTCCTAGTTCTATTGTGAGTGATCGTGATCCTTTATTCACGAGACATTTTTGGAAGAGTCTTCAGCAAGCTTTGGGAACAAAGCTTAATTTTTCTACAGCCTATCATCCGCAGTCTGATGGACAGACTGAACGGGTGAATCGTATCTTGGAAGATCTTCTCCGTATTTGTATTTTTTATTTTGGTGGAAGTTGGGAGGATCACCTACCTCTTGTAGAATTCTCCTACAACAATAGTTTTCAGTCTAGTATTGGTATGGCTCCTTTCGAAGCCTTATACGGAAGGCTATGTCGATCGCCTTCATGTTGGTTGGAATCTGGGGAGAAGCTTATTCTTGGCCCGGACTTTGTTCGTCATTCTTCTGAGAATATTAATCTTATTCGATTGAGAATGAAAGAGGCGCAGAGTCGTCAGAAATCCTACGCGGACAACCGTAGGAAGCCTCTCGAGTTCTCGATCGGCGATCTTGTTTTTATTCGTGTTTCTCCTTTGAAGGGGGTTATGCGCTTCAGTACGACTGGAAAATTGGCTCCTCGTTATATAGGACCATTTTCTGTCACTGAACGTATTGGCCCTGTGGCTTATAGAGTTTCACTTCCAGCTCATTTATCTGGCATTCATGACGTGTTTCATGTCTCGCAACTTCGGAAGTGTCTTCGGGGGTCGGATTCTGTTATTACTTCTCCTGATTTGCAAGAGCTTGAGATCTCACCGGACTTATCTATTGTACAACAACCTATTTGTGTGCTTGACACGGAGGTGCGACACCTTCGAAACAAGGACATGCCGCTCGTTAAAGTTCAATGGTCGGCTAATCCCAAAGACTGTACTTGGAAAACCAGAGAGTACATCGAGCGATCTTATCCGGGTTTTCTATCTTTGCCTGTCGATGGTGAGATTATCTTTTCGTTTCTAACTTGTTTCCTTCTCTTTTGAATGTTTTATGTATGTAGTTGTTACAAATACCGTTTTTAGGAATTTGCGGGGACGCAATTTTGTAAGGAGGGGAGATCTGTAACAACCCGCATAATTAACGATTTTATATTTAAATGTTTTATTTAAATATAGCGTCGTTAGTCGGATTTTGGGTCCAAAATGTTACTTTTTGCAAATGGCCGAATTAGGTCTCGAAACCACCTCCATTGATTCCAAAATGGCGTTTGCGATCTTTTTGAGTATAAGCTTTGATGTATTTGGAGTAAGTCGAATTTTGCTATTTGTTAAGTGGGCTTTTGGGTTTGGGTTTCACCCAAACTGTTCTATAAACCAACTCAGCCCTTCTCTCCTTCCATTCACTTATTCATTTCATTAAACTTAAGCTAAAAAATGATAATGGTGGAAGAGAATGGGAATTAGAAACTCCTAGCCCTAGTTTACTTGCTAATCCAAATTCTTGCTCCAAAATCATAGAGAAGCTATTGGTAAGTCTCTCTTCTTCTTCTCCAACTCTTTCTCCTTCAATTTCAGAAAGTTTTCCTAAACCTAATTTAGGAAAATACTTGTTTGTTCTTAGATTGAAGCTTGTTGGGTTGTAGTAGTGATTAGTTGTTCTTCTCCTGGTGATTTAGCTCCTCCATCTTCTTTGTTTGTGAGATTAAAAGGTGAGTTTCTAACTCACATCTATTTCTTTTGATATCATTGATGTTAGGAATGAATTCCTAATATATGTTCATGTTCAATTGCCTTCGAATTGGATTGTTTTGGTGAAATTACCAAATATTGGATTTTGAAGCCAAATCTATGAAAAACCTTATATGGTTGATGTTTATGTTATTCGGAGTGTTTGGGTGTGTTGTTAAGGTCGGGTAGTCGTTTGACGTAAGCCCATAATCAACACGCATCCGATCGCTTTCGATTTGCTTGGCCATAGTTGGCCTAGGTTCAGGAATTGCCTGGCCATCTGGTTTCAGACGTCTGAAATGCCCATTTCAGACGTCTGAATATTGTCCTTGGAAGAAATTTACTTCCAGATTCAGACGTCTGAATTTTATATTCCAGACGTCTGAATTGGTTAAATTTCGACCAGAAAGGAAATAGGCAAAATATTGCCTATTTCATACGTCTGGATGGTTGGATTCAGACGTCTGAATTCTGTTGGGAAAAACCAATTGATTTCCAGATTCAGACGTCTGAATCCATTCTTTCAGACGTCTGAATATGTTGTTTTTGGCCTATTTTCCTTGTTCGTTTAATTTTCCAAATTTGATCGATGTATATTAATTCCAATTAGTTGCTTATGCATATTTGACCTTGATAATTCCTTTTTGAATTCATTCACGGGTTTTTATAAATTATTTCTTCAAATCGTATTAAAAGTTCGCTTCTCCGATTTATAAATTCTATTTAAACCACACGTACAATTTCGCACTTCGAGCGAAGTGGAAGGGTGATTAAATGGTTGGGCAAAACACGGACAATGAATCTGTGCGTTTATCTTTCCGATTAATCCCCGACCTATTCAATTGATCGTTTTGACCTTCGGGTTTGGTTTACCGATGATATGAGGTGAATTTTGTACTGCTTTGAGTGTGAAATAAACTAACGGATAGTAAACCGTTTAGTGCGAACGGGTGGTTATGGGACTCACGTTACCACTTTTCGGATTCCTTTTTGGGAGTTTGTGACACATATTGCCTTTGGGATAGTGTCTTCGGACTGTCTCCTTCTGGCTTGTTGCCTTTAGTATCGCTTCCGATGTTGGCCGTTATGCACCACATGGGTGATATTGGGTTGCTATTGTATCGCTTCTGATGTTGGCCGTTATGCGCCACGTGGGTGATATTGGGTTGCTATTGTATCGCTTCCGATGTTGGCCGTTATGCGCTACATGGGTGATATTAGGTTGCCCTATTGTATTGCTTTCGGAGTTGGTCATTCGTTACCGCTCGAGCAATTTTTATGATGTTTCAATTGAGATGTATATTCCCTAGGTATCGCCCCTCGGTGTAGGTCTTTTTGAACCACACGACATGTAGTGATCACCTTGTGAACTTGTATACCATATTGGTATTTGTTATTTGCCTTTTGGCTTGTTTTGGGATATTCCTATCCTTTGTTTCTATGAGTTGCCGATGATATGAGGCTTGTTTGTTATGATATGATTCATCTTATGTTAGATGGTTGTGTTATCTCTTTTAGAGATATTTGACATACATTGTGACCTTGCAGGTTTATTGTTATTCAGTTTATCTAACTGATTGGTTTAGCTAGACTGACCCGTGTATTTATTACTCGGGTCAGACCGAGTTGTTTCAGGTTAGGTGCTTCGGACTTAGCCTATTTTGCTTCCGCATGGACTATTCAGCTTGTTCCTTTTTGTTAAAGCTTTTTGTGTAGTCCTATTTTGTTGTAACTCTGATATGTATTCTATTGACTCGTCTGTATATTGTGGTCTGCTATACCACCTGACATGTATTATTTTGTATACTCTGTTATGTATTCAGTATATGTGTATATGATGATCTACTGTTCTGTGATGTATACTACATTTGAGTTATTATATTCTGTTCTGTTAAATCCAACCACCTGTGGTTTTGTTTTAAGTATGCACTGGATATGTCGATCTGTTGGGTATGATTATTGTCGACGTATTTAATGGGTAATTAGAGCAAGGGTATAGATGGTCGCTCCTATCTAGCCTTATTCTCCGTGTTAGCAGACGGTATTATCTATTAATGCTCTTTGCTAGCATGGGTATAGAGGTGGGGCGTCACAATAATAGTTGAGTCCAAAAATCTATCTTCTCCACACGATCATATTAGGAATTGAAACCTTTTCCATTTGCGTTCGGAATAGGGGTATATGATGGTATGCCTCAATAGAAGTTCGAGATTTCCCCTATGTATGTATACAATACGAGATGCTATAATTACACTTACATATATATATATACATCTTCGGAATCAAAATCAAACCACGTCAGCTGTTATTTACGGTTAAATCACGTCCTACTTATTCCCTTCAATCAGTCCCAAATTGAATTCATTCTAAACATGCTACCCCCGTTTCTCCTTAAAACACGCTTCCCGTTCTTTTTAAATTTGCATGTCCCCTTTTTCCTTTTCCAGGTACGAAACCAAATCGAAGAAAAAATAAAAATAATGGCCGGTCCTAATTCGCCTATTTTCCTTCTTCTTCCTGTTCGAAAATCGTATGTACTCGAGTCCTTTCCACCTCATATTCTAAGCAGCAAAACGAGCCTCATTCTTTAAATAAAAAATTAAAAATATCATCAATCGTGAGTGCCGATCTAGGTGATTTTGAGCATGAAGGGTGGTGTTTCAGAGCAAGTAAAGAAATGGATGCATGGTGATGTCAGGATGACTAGGACGACGATGTTGAGGTAGGTGCTGAGTTTGGAAGAGGATCCTGGAGGAAGAAGAGGCGCATCAAGTGATGTGAGGTGCGGTTTCTTCGCGAGAAGTACAAGTCGCGAGGCATGGTTGAGCATGCGATGTCGAGGTTGTTCGGTGAATTTCTGGTCAGCAATTTAGGGCTTGGGCTCAAACTATTAACGGAAGGAACACGAGGATAGAAGGGGCAATGAGGTATATGCAGTTTTGTTTTGTTTTAATTTAATTTAATAAATATTATGGATTAGAAAAAAATATACATATTTTTAACTTACTGGTTAATTTTGAAATAGGTATTATGTGATTAGGATATATAAATCATATTATAAATTGAATATTTACAAATCCATAAATTGTTTATGCGAGGTCAAAAATCTAAAAAATCAAGTCGAAATTGAAGTGGATCGCAAACAAAAATATAGGTGAGTTAATATCACTTAAATTTGGATTTCTGGTTAATTTTAAATAGTTGAAATAAATTATTGATCGATCAATTAAATTGATAACTATTTTTAGTCTAAATGTGTTATTTTATGTAGTGTGTGTTTATATATATATATATATATATATATATATATATATATATATATATATATATATATATATATATAGAGCGATTGATTCTCACACATTATAGCGGATGAGATCCTATGCGCCCCGCAAAATAGTGGATGACCCTATATACCGTGATATCCCCCTCGAAGTGGGATTGGTATTTTTATATTGAATTAACATCAGTGGATGCAGGGAAATAGGTTGGAGGGATCAACTGGATTCGTCAAATTTATTGTTTATTTTTCATATTTAGTGATATATGATTTGTGTAGAACAATCTATTATAGAATATTGTAGTGATTGAAATTATTGGATGCTATCGTAGTATTAGCCTAGGTATTGATGGATTTTAAAACTATAAATATATTTTCGTTAAAAATTTATAGGATTGAAGGAAAATTGATAATAAAATATGTATATTGGAATTGGAGTAATTTTAAAGAAATTTAATTAGAAAAATATAATTGATTTGTCTATACTTAACTATTGCGGATAAATAAATAGAGATTTTTAAAATGAATTATATAAAAGAATTTATAACCGATATTCTTGAAATTTAAAAAGGAGTTGGAATCAATGTTGAAAATAAATTGGAGGTATTAATGGAATTTATATAAAAAAAAAATTATATAATGGATTTTTATAAACAGATTTGTTTTTATAAATAGGTGAAAACCAAAGGGGGTTATAAAATTTATAGAACGATGTTTAAAATAAAGGAATTCGATATCAGATGCTATTGGAATAAATTCATAGGGTAAATTTATATTGGAATATGGAAACAGGTTGAGAAAAATAATAGATTCTATTTTCGAAATGGAAATGGTTAGGGAAGCAAAATATAAATCAAGATGTTGTGAATCGTGAGGAAGTTATAATTAAAATTGGTTACTGAGATTTTAAAAAAGCATGTTTTAAATTTTAAGAAGTGAATTTGTTTAAAAGGAAAATTTTATTATTTTAAAACTATGGGATTTTAAATTAGTCGAGATTGAAATACTTCTAAGTCGATTTTTAAATATGAAGTATTTATTTTTAGTAAATTCTAACTTCTGAAAATCAGCTTTGAAAATTTATTTATTTAACTAAAAATGAGTTACTTATGTTTATAAAAGTGTTTGCGATATTTTAAATAATTATTTGAACATGCGTTAAAAATAAATTATTTTCCTTTAAAATACTTATTTTATATATAAATTAGAATTTGAAGTGATTGAAATGATTATTTTATAAATTCTCTTGAGAATTAGAAAAGGGGTTTATAAAGAATATGTTGAGGAGAGAAAATTTAAATTGGAATTCCGAAGATTTTTTTAAGAATAAGTCGCGGAATAATTCTCTGAAAATGTTAATATTGAAAGGATTTGGAAAACAAGACTAGTAATAGTTTCTTAAGTATAGAAATTTTGAAATATTTCTAGGTGTTTAGATGTTGGAAGGATCCTGTTACAGATTTGAGAATTTGAAAATTTGTTTTCAAATGTTGAGAGGAATTTGTATATCTTTTAAAGTTATTTTAGAAGTAGATATCTTGGAAAATTTTATATTAAGGCCAGATGATTGCTTATGGACGTTAATTTGATAGTTAAATAACCGACTATCAATATTGGCCAATTTCTTTAATCATTTCGAAGAGACCGAGATCAGATGTAATTATCCGAAAACCACTTCAATCCGGTATGAACATAAAAAATGAATAACGTGAAGTTAATGTAGACGGTGATTCGGTTTGTCCAGACACAGGACAACTTGTATGGATGAATGCTATCAGAACATCGTCATTGGAGAACTATGAGCATTCTAAGTGAATGTGTTCTTTAAAAGGTAACGCTTAGCCTCAAGCCTCATCAACTGCGGAATGACTAAAACATGGGAGATGCATCAAGGCTAAGTGGTTAGCATCCAAGTAGGGTAAGGTTACCCCTATCTAGATTCCTTTTTATTTCGGTTGTGTGGCAGTTGTTGATCCCAACCGCATGGTTATCTTATTCGGGCTATCTAGTTTAAGGAGTATTCCGGTCTTGTGTAGCAGGGGATCCTGGAGTAGTCTATGGTACATTGTTCTAGAGGTGTACTGTGACGGGCGGTCCAATAAGCGCTGTACGGTTTTGATTGTGCCCAATTATGCTAGAACGTGAAATGCAAGCATTTCGGCTATATTATATTTACTTTCTTTAGACACCATTATAATATCAAACAGATTTGATAAAAATGTTCTGGTTATCGTAAGATGAAAACCCGTGTGTTTATTTTTGACATGGTCTTACGAGATACCTTTGTTTTCAAAGGATTTTTGAAAAGCTAATAATTCAATTTTAGTGTGTTTCTCACGCTGGTTTTCTACACTGACTCGGGTGTTATTTCATTATAATGCCCGGGTCAGACCAAGCATTACAGATTCAGGATAGGATGCTACGGAGCTCAAGGAGCAAGCTGGATGGCAAGGCGTACTTCCGTACTTGATTATTATTCCTTTGTGTAAGGACAAGTTATTAAACTGTCCAGATTTGATGTATTGGATTGTTGTACTCTGATAATGGTATGTATATTAACAATGCAGATCTTGTATTTAAAATGTCTTAATACATATTATATTTTGGTCCGCTGCGATTGTGAGACTCAGTGTTGTGCTATTTTCTTTTCTTCTACCTTTTTCTTCTTCACTCCTAATGAACTGATATTTATGGCACTCGACTGCACGACATTTTATATAGTGGAGTATTGATGTCAATTTTTGAGGGTCGAAAATCCCGTTTGTGACAATAGAGAATAATGAAAAGTTATCGAAAGTAATATGAGATTCAAAACACATCAATTTTCCATAAATATACATTGAAAAGAGATAATGAACAAACATAGATCTAAATCAAAAAAATACAATAAATATGTTTTAGTCAAAGTAGCCATAAGCCATATTCAATTTAAATATAGTAAAATGAGTATTTAATCATGAGGTGAACCATAGAAAATCTAATTATATCAATCATATAAATACAGCGGTGGATTTAAATAAGAATATACCTTGGGATATAGACAATAAATCATACCTTGAACAATGAATCGAAGCACCTAGATTTAGAAATCAGCCTTAGGATTTTGCAAGGATCAAGAGGGGTAAGCCACTTTTAATGAAATAATATTATTTATATTTGTTTTGGGATATTTTTAGCTATGGGAGCTTTTTAAGTTTTTGGCCATTAGAAAGGTTGAATAGAAATTTTTTTACAGAATGGAATGAATACAAAAGGTAATGTAAATAATGAAATAAAGACCCTGAGAACTACATTAACAATGAGTATTACTTGGTAATACTGTCCGCTAATGTGGAGAATAAGGCTAGTTAGTATCGACCAACTATAGCTTTGTCTTAAACATCTATTAAATACATCGATTTAGTTCTCTAATTTTTTTCCTTCCTCAAGTGGATTGACATATTCAATAAATGCTTAATAAAAAATACAGTGGCTTATGGATCTATCAGAACAAAATATAACAACAATATGTACAACACATCACAGAATAGCAGTCAAACATATATATGTACATGCATACACATATACACAGATACATCCCAGTACAATACAAAATGATACATCAAAAGTAGTACAGGACCACACAATATACAACAAGTCAAAACAATAGTTACATATCAGAGTCATAAAAAATGACTACAAAACTACACAAAAGGAGATAAGTAGAATATCCAACGTAGAAGCAGCATAGCAAAGTCCTATAGCAACCTGAAACAACTTGATCTGACTCGAAAATATAAAAATACACGGGTCAGTCTAGCTTAAACAACTTATTAGTATGAGATAAGTAAGGTACAAGGATAAATGATAACAATTCTTCTTGAAAGAGAAGAAGAACCACAATATGTATGACATAAGAGTATCTCTAATGAGGCATGATCAACAAAAATATCAAATATATCCACAAATTTATGCCTCATCTTATCGGAAATATCAACAACCAATAGATGGGGTTTTTCACTATAATCCAATGGCGAGGCAATTGTTGTGATTTAGATGATTGATTTTCTAGTGTGGCATTTTCTATTAGTTAGTAAACTAATAAGTGAGAACATGTGGTATGGGACGTATTGTTATCACTTTTCAGGTTTCTATTTGAGAGTTTATGACACATTCACGATGTTATTGCCAGTACTTTGGCTGTTGGGCCACTTATTGGACTGTTGTATCCTATGTGTATATATAGCTGTTGGGCTAATCATGGACTGTTGGGTCCTACTGAAACTGTTAAGTCTCTTATACACTATATTTGGAAGGCTGTTGGGCCACTTATTAGACTGTTGGTTTCTATTTTCATATAGCTGTTGGGCTAATTTTTAGAATGTTGGATCATAATTTTCCATTGTTGCTTTTCTAGATTTCTTATTGATTGATTTCTAGAATTTCGATGTTTTAAAAATGTTTTCAATAATCAATGCTTAATTAAATAGAGACTTTTTTCTTCTTTGTCTTAAACTTTTGCCTTTATTACTTCTTTTTTAAAACTTATCCTCTCTTTATCTTATGCTGCTGGCTAAACATGAAGGCATCATGGGCCTTAAATAATCCCTCCATTTAGTATTTATTTCATTTAAATATAATTTAAACAATATATAAATATCATATATCGATACGTGCATTTATCACCTTTTTTTATAAACTTAGTAAATGCTAATGGTATGTAAACAAATCAAATAAATTATAATAATCAATATTTCAAAAGTAGTAATTAATTTAATTAATTGACAATGACTATAAATTAATTAAATGTGTGGTTTATTCGAAGTATTTATCATTAAGTTGTGCGACTCAGAGGTGTAAATTCAAGGAGTGATTAATATCGATAAATTTGAGTATTAATGTTCACATGTCACCTTAGCTGTTGGTATGACATTTTGGCTAAATTCATCACTTGCACATCTTTTTGGTAACATCTAATTCTACCGGTACTGGCAATCGCTTACACCAATTCTCTTCGTCCAAATTATATCACTTTGGACTTATGTAATTTGGTATCCATATTCAACTCTATTATCCAAACACAAAGTCCTTGGTTCAGTAATAAAAATTATTAAACCGAACTGCTCTGGCTGAAGACTTTGACTTTGGGTCTACTTGAGTTGACTATGATAGTAACCTCATATAACTAAGGACATGATTCCTCTATTGAATAGTATTTCACTTCCAATGCTTCTAATCGACCCAACCAAAGTCGTACGATGGACGCCATGCCACAATCTAACTATAATCGAAGTGGAGTTTCCACATTAAAGGTCATTGGCATTCATAAGTCAAGAGAACTGTGTAATTTTGTCATATATTTTCTATTTGACCTTAGCTATACTAACCAATAGAAAACTATCAAGTGAGTCTATCTATGGTTATCCAATAACTATAAGCATGTAACCCCTTGGTGCCTCCAAGAGTCATGAGTAATACATTACACAACATTTGAAGAGCGTTACACACTTTAGTCTCAACAGATGTATCGGTGTCCAGTCTCGTTACATCTTGACTAAGAATATTTAAAATAACATGTTTAATTTTATTATGATAAATTACTTATTACACCTTGTAACTTTTATCAAAATACAAAACATTTATGGATTTTCTACAAGATATACTTCTAATTAGATTAATTAATTAATATAACTCATTATATCAAGTATATAATTGAACAAAAATACCTTTTATTCTGAACAAGATTGAGTAAGATATATGTCACAAATTACATAATTTCCCCTAGAGCATACCCTTAATTCTATCAATTTCCCACTGGCACTTGGGATCTATTATGAAATGAACATCCTATCCCTTCAATCAGTTTGATGACAACTGATCGAGTTAGACCTTTCATGAATGGATTAGCTATGTTTGTTTAATTATCTATTTGTCAATCAACACTTTGATGTTGATAAAATAGTTCTATCATGTGAAACTATTTTGAGTACGTTTCTCGACTTCTAATGAGCTTTTATTATTACATTATCATTACATAACATTTAGTATTATCAATACTTAGAATCAACCCTATCTTAGATATTAATTCATGCATTTACATAGCTTTAATTGTAGTGCTATTCAAGGTGATGTACATAACATTTTCGGTGAATTAGCTACAACGTTACGTTTGGAACACTTCCAACTTAAAGCTTCTTAACTTAATTTTATTATTGATATTCTTATCAACATCACTTATAAAATTTTATTTCTGCCACGAAGCAAAGTGTCACCAAATCAATTTCTGCTGACATAATTCTACTCATCGTTAAAGCTTTCTACCAACTAGTTTATGCGACTTGAAATATAGGCTCCACCTTTTCTCCAAAGCCCCTCCTTCAAGTTTCATCCAATTTCGAAGATTTCTACCAACTACAATTCCACTAGTCTTTAGAGATTTCTACGGACTCGATTTTGGTATGACTTGAAACATAAACTCCCCCTATGCTCTAAAGCCCCTCCTTTAAGTTTCATTCAATTCCAACAGTCTCTACAGACAACGATTCTATTCTTCTTCAGAGCTTTCTACCAACCAGATTTTGATACGACTTGAAAAATATGCTCGCCCTATGTACTAGAGCCCCAACTCCAAGTTTCACCAATTCCACCACTCTTTCCCTCGATTTGTCCAATTCGACCATCTCTTTCCTAACAACTTAAAAGCACTAGCAAACCATATCAAAGAAAAAACATCTAAACAAAAATATTGTCCATAGACATACATTAAACACTTCAAGCACACCCATACAAACATTCACACTAGTATGTCAATATGATCAAAAGGGGTTGCAAAACCATTTGAAAACCTTCAGATTTTGGCCACATATATATGTGTGTGTGTATATATATATATATTTGATTGAAGTTCAAAAACATTTGAAGATCAAAATCTTGTTTAAAACATCAATTTATACTATAAACATATACAAGATAGTGAGAGGTCAAGAACCATTCACCGGTCACCCTTCTAGTGATGATTTGACTAAGCTTAGTAAGAAAAGAGATGATTTTGTAAGGAATTAAGGTTAATTGATGCCTAGAACTATTTTAAGTAAGATGGAAATGACATAAAATGATCTGATCAGCCCCCCTTTGGCTATATTCTAAAAATGGGTTAATGGGCATAAGTATGGATTAGTCTAATTACCTAATAATGTAGGTGGCCAACAACATCCAAAACTAAATAAAACCACAACTTTAAAATTATACATCCGTTTTTCTACTATGACCACTCTACAAAACAGGAAACCATCATCCTAAAGCCATGAAAGTAGTTTAAGATCCTAATTCAGCTCTTATCAAAAGTTATATCCATATGAGATTTTCACATTAAAATGGTCAAATAAAATTCGACAAAAATCATAAATGTGGAAGATGTCTTTAAGAGTCATTTTTCAAAATTTATCAACCGTTAAGTTCTTTGATGTTTCCTTCCAATTTGGAGTCAATTTCTTCATCACAACACTCGTTTGAGATTGCTGATCGTCCAATGACTTAGCATATTTGAAAGCGGATATATTGCGCTTTGCTGATTGTATCGATTTTGAATCTTTAGCTTTGAATTTTTTTCCCTACTACCCTTTGGTCTCCCCTTCACATTAACATATTTAGGCTCAACAAATGTGGTTGTAGTAGGCATCCAAATTACTTTCATCTTCGTCAAAATTAGTCTTCATTCATCCTCAGCTCCATTATCATACAACTTCTTCAATGCACTATGCTACGGCGTGTATAAAAATTCTTTAGGTTCTTCGACATCAACAGGAGTATCCTATTTATATCATGCTCATCAATCATGTTAATTGATATATGACATTCCTCAGTATGTAAAATATACAATTCATGACAATATAGTTTGTTTCAAATGATCACATTCAAAATTGAACATATTCTCCACTTCTTTCGAAATTCAATCTGACGAAAATAAAGATATTTGATAATGAGGATAAATGAATAAGGGAACATGAAAATTATGTTTCACCATTCCCAAATTCTTTTCAAATGTTGCTTTAATTTCTGTATGTTATAATAGTAATACATTGTCCATTTTTTCAAAATTTTGGCTAAAGATGCTTGTTATGTGCCTATGTAAATTTACAACTGGGCATGAGCAGCTTATGCTCTATTAGATGTTGTATTGTTGCAATGCTCACTTTATTGGTCCAAGGAAAAGGAAATTTTTCTTTAAGTGGTACCTAATTATCCAATGCATAGTTAACTTGTTCACGATATTCTTTCCAATCTTCTACAAAAATATTCAAAAATTCATTAAATTCCTTTATTGAAGACGAATGAACAATATGCATCCAATCCGCTACAAAACATTCACTTATTTCATTGGTTTGAAATTTTGGTTTGTAATCGGCCTTCACATTATGTTCGACGTGATAAAAACATAATAAGCGAGTAGCATTTTCAAAAACTAAAGACAATGCACTAGTCATTGAGAGCTCCTTACCACTAACGATAACATCTGGAAAGAATTTTGGATCGCACATCAATTTCAAATTCTGTATTGCCCACTCATAAATATCTTCATATTCTTGTGATAAAAACAAAGCCATAGTAAATGTTCTATTAGTAGAAGTCATTATAACCATCTCCAACAACGACATTTTGTAACAATTCGTTTTATATGTATAATCGAGTAGTAAAACCGAAGGAAAGCATTTGCACAATATAGTCGACTTAGGATGAGACCACTTGAAATTGACTATTCTATCAATCGAGTCATCTTTTCTAACCCAATAAACATAATGATTTTTCATTAAAAATTTCTCAAAGTTGTTGAACTGCAGATCCACCTTTCATCTCACACATGACCATTTTAGCCTTTGTATTATAAATTGTCTTCAAGATCGAAACATTGTCCAAAAAAGTTCTCTTTATATTCACCGGTACCTTTCTAGACCTAACCCATGCACCACTCATATTTATCATGATTTTTTCTCCTCTTTCATAAGTCATCCCGCATATGCATGACCAATTAAAGTTTTAGTATGATTGTGCGTATCATTTACTACTTCAACTTACCAACTATCAAACCCAAGATATACACTTTTAACGAGAAATAGACATTCACATTTTTTTGTCGTACTTCATTGTCGTTTCTTAGTCTTCTTCAAATTATCTTCAATTTTTTGTTTAGAATTTTTATATTTAACTACTCTTTCACAGGATAACTGTGTTTTAGGTTTTCTTTATCCACTAAGATTATCGAATTTAGTTATGAGTAAAACAGTGTTTATCTTCCTTGCGTGTGATTGACACTAATGAATAAATGCATCCCACCAATTAAAGACCTGTACGAAAGAAGAATGATCAATAAAACCATAAATATCAAATACCATATGATACAAATATACGTGCATAATTCAATATTGCATTCTTCACCTGTTATAAAATGGTCTTTCACATCTACAAAATGAATTTGTAGATCATCTCTATCATTTTCATTGTCTCTTATGCTACCTTCAAAATGGGCTTACACTGACTGAATTTGAAGAGTATCCTAGTCGAGCAAACAAAATTATTTATATAATCACTCAAAAACAAATAAATAATAAATAACAGATACAAATATTAACATACATCATTTGCCTTAATATCAATATATTTTCAAGTTTAATATCACCATGAAAGCTACTGTAAATGATTAATTATGAGAGATTATTATTTTCCAACAATCGCTAGATTCAAAAAAACATTATAGAAAACATATTATAATTTGACGAATAATAAAAATATAATGAATTTTTCGCTAAGATTAAATATTCAAAAATAGATTAAATGTTTAAAAACGAAAAATCTAAATAAATATAAATTAAAATCTTGCCATGTTATTACTTCTCCACCATGCCAAAACTCTAAATTTTCAAAGTAGAATTAAATGTCATTGTTATACCTTAATAGTGGGCTGAATGACTACGCATATTCCTTTGTATGCCTCCTTTTCAAATTGGTTAGAATAGAGTAAAAAAATGCCGCACCCTTCACTGTTGTAGTCGGATGCCGACTACTGATTGGTAGTCGACCGCCGACCGAAACATGGTAATAAGAAGCATGTACGTTTGTTTGTTTTTATTCCCTTAGGTGAAAGTCAGTCCATGCGCCACATATATTTCTCCGCCCACCACATTTCTTAATACTTCAGCAACGAAACTAGGGATGATGCTACCTCTTTTTTTCGACTTCATCGTTTTCGATGCTTAGCATGCATATTACCACCAGTACGTAAGAAGCTCCACAAAATGTAATCATATTTTTACCTGAAACATTTGAATACCTATTACATAATGACAATAGGAAAATAATACAGACATAGTTTCAACAAATGAAAATCCTTTTCATGTGATCATACTCGCCTTAAAAGCTTTATGAATTAATAGCGATACTAAAAACCATGTAAAATCGAGAAATAGTAAAACTCCCAAATAATTTATTGTTAGGCCTGAATCTTTAATCAAAAAAATTGTGTTATAGAATTACAAATAATCAACTCTATTATCAAAACGAGAAACAGGTCAAAAATTAAAAAGAACAGAATTTACGTTAAGAATAATATGGCATAATTTATAATTGTATAGCATAATTTGCCTAATTAAGAATTAGGCCAAACAATAAATAATTTAGGAGCATTATTATTCTAGGATTTTGGATTTCTTTTGTTAATTTCACTACGTATTGTTGCAGTTGGTACCGCTGTACAGATCTTTGTTATTGCCATGTTGTTTTTGGGCATTCAACTTATTCTTTTTACAAGGCATTCAACACTGCACCTAAGACATAAATCTTCTAAGCCAGTAATGATGACGTAAAAAAGATCTTAATTATCAATTTCAAATTTATGTTACCATTGTAATGTAATAGATTTTCAATTATTTTAAGTGACTAAATGGTTACTTTTTATCGAACTTGTTATAGTCGTGATAATGTCTATGCCAAATTTGAGGATGATGACTTCAATAAGAGAAGCGACGGCAACCGTTGAAGATTAGTCAAGAAGCATTATTCACCGCATTGTTAGTGGATTCCAACAATAATGGAGTCATTTTGTCATTATTTGGAAATTTGGTAAGAGGTTGAAAATAAAATTTGCCCCTCATTGAGTAAAAAATAATAATTTTCCCGTCGTTGATGTGTGATGTGTCAGGTCCCATTAGTACTCTCTTCTGCCGTGGTCGCGTCGGCTGTGTCCATTTCCGCTCTAGAGTTTGGAGCGGTATGGTCGGGCCCGTTTGCTGGATTTTGTTGTTGAGTCATTGCGAGGCCTCTTCCGTGTCGTTTGTGACTCTTATTCGGTTTGCTTGTATGCCAGGCTGCCTATGGTCTATTCGGAGGTTTCATCGGGCCTGGACTGATTGGCTCGGGCGACTTTCCAGCTCTGGTCGAATAATAGTCTCTGATTTGGATCACTATTCGGAAAGCCTGGATTTTTGCCAGTCTTCTCCCATCCGGCCTGCTGTTTCATCCGATTGGGTCATCCCACGAGCCGCACCTGTCGCGCGAGGCTGTCTGACTAGTGACAGTCCGACCTTGGTAAGGTTCCTACAGCAACGTGGGCTGCGTATTATCTGCGCCCCTACATTTTTTCGTTTCTGCCCGGTTATTCCGGACCCACATGTCTTCTCCTCCTCTAGTTGCTCATCTCGTTGTTCCCTCCCATCTTCCTCTCGCTCTTTATCGATCTCCATCCCCATGCTTAGCAGGGCGGAGATTGCGATCATTAATGATCGCCTTGCTCCCCTCTCGAAGAACTCGCCTTCTTCTAGACCTTGCTTTCCGCAGTCGGGCCCGCAGGAGTCTTTTGGAGATTCCCCAGATGCTGCATCTCGGATCTCGGGCTCCCGCCCTCGTCGCTCATCTCGTCGCAAGCCGAGAGGTGCTCCCGTCACCCCTCGCACCATCCGCACTCGCTCTATAGCGGTGACTGAGCAGACCGACAGGTCCGCTCGGTATTCGTTATACCTTATCTGAGTTGAATTTGCTCTCCATCCCATTTTTGTTTTCCTTCTTTCTATCCGCTATTTCTTTCAACATGTCGAACTTTCTTTTCTGGAATATCTGTGGTATCGGCAAAGATGCGTCCTTAGCTAGGATGAAGCACATTGTCCGGAAAGACTCTGTTTGTTTGGTGGCTCTTTTGGAACCTTTTATGGGTCCTGGAGATGTTTCCAAAACTGTGTTGTCACTCGGGTTTGGTGGCGCATTGTCCAATGTTTCGGGAAAGATTTGGATTCTTTGGTCCAAAGTCTTTATTGTTCGCCCTATTTTTGACTCGGTTCGGCTTTTTTCTGTGGCTTGCTCAGTTTCTTCCTTCCCTCAACCGTTTCTTTTCTCGGCAGTTTATGCCAAGTGTGATCTGATTGAGAGGTTGTCCCTTTGGGCTGATATCCTTTCGCTCTCAGAGTTGGGCTTCTCTTACTCTGTTGTTGGCGGTGATTTCAATGTAGTTGCTAGCCAGGCCAAAAAACAGAGGGGAGCGGCTATCAACCATTCTTCGGTGACGGATTTCAACTCCTTTATCATTAGCTCTGGTTTCTCCGAAATTCCTTTCGTTAGCTCTGCTTTCACCTGGTCTAACAACCAAGAAGGTCTGAACCGTATCCTCTCGCAGTTGGACAGAGTTTTTGGGAGTGATGATTGGCTCAATCTCCCTTTCTCCTTCTCCATCTCTCATCTCCATCGGACTTTTTTTGACCATGCCCCTTTGATCTTGCGCTGTTCCCCCCTTTCTCTTTCGGGGCCTTCTTCTTTCCGTTTCCAAAGTATGTGGAGATCCCATCATTCTTTTCTTCAGGTAGTGGAGGATTCGTGGAGTTCTCCTATCGCTCCCTCCCCTTTGGGGATTTTCTCCCAAAAACTAAAACGTCTCAAGGTTTGCCTAAAGACCTGGAACATTCAAGTTTTCAAAAACATTTTCGACCGTGCTCGGGCCACGGAGGAGTCTCTCATCCTTGCCGAATCTTCGTTCGACGAAAACCCTTCCGTCGCCAACAAGGAGAAGTTGGCTTTGGCCCAGTTGGCCTTCTCCTCTGAACTTCGTGTCGAGAACACCTATCTTCGCCAAAAGGCGAGGGTCAAATGGGTGGTCCATGGGGACTCGAATTCCAAATTTTTCCATTCCTCAATTCGTAAGAAAAACAGCTTCTTTCAATCCGTGAGATTCTTCGGTCGGATCTCACTTTGGCTTCAACACCGGCTGAAGTCAAAGAGACCGTCTTGTCTCACTTCCAATCATTTATGGGAATTCCCTCTGTCTCGGATTCCGACTCGGTCCTCTATTCCTTCATCCCGTGGATAATCTCTTCTACAGCCAGTTCTGCTTTAACGGACCCCCCTTCGTCGGAAGTGATCCGAGCCAGTGTCTTTGCTCTAAGCAAGGATAGTGCCAGCGGGCCGGATGGCTTCAACGGGGTGTTCTACCGGAGTGTGTGGCCAATCATTTAGCTAGACTTCTGTTTGGCGGTTCAGCACTTTTTTGCGGGCGGTATCCTTCCCATTGGCTGGTCCTCCACAAACTTGGTCCTTATTCCGAAGTGTGATAATCCTCGGTCATGCGCGGATTTTCGTCCCATCAGCTTGTGTAATTTCTCAAACAAAGTTATCTCCAAGGTGCTGGCCATTCGTTTTGCTCCGTACCTTGATCGCATCATATCCACCTCTCAAGCGGGTTTTGTTAAAGGTCATTTAATCAGTGATAATGTCCTTTTAGCTCAGGAATTGATTTCCCAGCTTGACCGGAAGTTTAGAGGATCTAATGTTGTTTTCAAACTTGATATGGCTAAGGCTTACGATCGTATGTCATGGTTTTTCGTCATCAGGGTTTTGCATGCCTTTGGTTTTCCTGAAACCCTTATTGATTTGGTGTGGAGGCTCATTTCCAACTGTTGGTTCTCTGTTCTCATCAACGGATCGACCAACGGTTTCTTCAAGGCGGGTAGAGGTTTACGTCAAGGAGACCCACTGTTGCCTTCTCTTTTCGTCATTGCGGTAGAGGCTCTTATCGGCGGAACTCAGTCCCTCACGATCTACGGTCAGGTCCAACGTTTTGGGTTACCGAAGGGGTGCCCGCTCATTTCCTCCTTATCTTTTGCGGACGACATTGTCATTTTCTCGAATGGCAACCGCTCTTCTATTCGGCCGCTTCTTCGCTTCATTCAACTACACGAGAGGTGCTCGGGCCAGCTTCTTAACTCCTCCAAGAGTTGCTTCGTTCATGCCAAGGACATGTCTCCTTCCAGGATTTCTTGGCTTCAGGAATTTACCGGTTTCAAGGAAGCTTCCCTTCCGCTTCCTTATCTTGGTATAGTACTCTATCGAGGAAGGAAACTTAATGCCATTTTCGATCCTTTGACGGACAATGTTAGGGAGAAGATTATCCGTTGGAATGCGTCTCTTCTGTCTCAAGCGGGTAGACTGGTTCTCATCAAATCTGTCTTAGGCTCGATGGGCACTCATGTCTTTGCTGCGATGACCCCTACCTCTTCCTTTTTCCGGTCTTTATAGTCTTTGGTCTCGTCCTTCTTTGGGGGTCAAAGGTTGATATCCACCGCCATCACTAGATCTCATGGGACGTCGTGTGCCACCCCATCAGTGAGAGAGGATTAGGCTTGCGCAATCTAAAGGACATCTGTTCTGCCTTTGCTTGCAAATTATGGAACCGGTTTGAGGCTAACGACTCCTTATGGGCGTCGTTCCTCCACGCCAAATACCAGCGGCTGTTAGTCTCTGGGTACACCGGATCTCCTTATTTCGCTAGCGAGACCTGGAAACACATGCAATCTGTTAAATCGTTCTCTGACTCTCATGGCGGCTCTAGCGGCTGGGATGGCGGATCCTTTTCTATCTCCAGGCTTGGAATTCGGCTCGTACCCCAGCTCTTGTCCTTCCTTTGTTCTCTTTCATCTGGGATTCTAGAATTCCTCCTAAAGTGTCTCTGTTCATGTGGCGAACCCTACATAATGGGCTACCATTAGACGAGAACCTCCAGAGAATTGGTATCCCTATCGTCTCCTGATGTAGGTGCTGCGGAATCGGGGATACAGAATCCTTGTGCCATTTAATTTTTATGGGCTTCTCTGCCAGATCCTGTTGGAATTACTTCAGCAACCTTATTGGTATCCGAGGAATTATCAGATCTCCTTCAGATTTACAGAGAACCTGGTGGCACGGTATTTCTGGTAAATCTCTTCGCTTGATTCCTTGCCCGATCTGTTGGCACTTGTAGTGCGCGCGGAACAAGGAAATTTTTATGGACTCTCCAATGGATCCATATTCCATTATTCGTCGGGTTAGAAATGATGTCTTCTTGGCTTTTCGTGGCAGACCATTTAAGGGTTCGGTCAGCTCTCGTTGTAGTCGTCTTGTGGATCTTTTATCTATTTCCCGTGTTCAGGCACCCTCTAGAGTTGGAATTGGCTGACTTCCTCGCTTCCCCCCCTATTTCTCATTTCGTGGATGTTGTTATTTCAGGCTATTACTTTTCAGGTTGGTCCGGGGTCTTCTGTCGTATTCTTTTATTGGGTTTTTCTGCGTGATAGTCTATGCTAGTTCTGGTGGGCTCGTCTGCTCTGATTGCTGTTGTTTTGCTCGGTCTTCATTCGTCATCGTTATCGGGCAGTTTCTTCCCGGGTACTCGATGACGATGATCCTATGGGCACTTCTTTCTTTGGACTTCATCCAGATTTATCTTTGACTGTTTCTTGCGGTCGTCTTCCTCTCCTATTCGTGGACTTATGCTGTTTCTTTGGGCTTTTGTTATTGCATTGTCGTTTGGTTTGATTCGGAAGTCTTGTTTACTTTTGTTTGCTGGTTATCTGTTAGGCATGTTGACATCTTATGGTTTTGGTTTATATATTTCACTCTTTTTTTTTAAAAAAAAGAGTAAAAAATAATAATTCATAAATCATTGTTGTTTTTCGTGACCAATCAATGTTTTTTCTTCTTTTTTTGACTAGTAGCAGCTAAAATGGTTTTCGTTGAACCCTTATACAGTTTTTCGATGAGTTTTTATCAAATTTCATTTCGCATGAATTATAAAATTGTAAACTTTTTATTTGGAAGGAGTATGCATAACATTATTTTTAGATGGAGTCCTCCTAAATATTGCTCTCGTTTATCCAAAAATAAAATTCCTTTAGCAATGTCCTTATTCACATATAAATTGCATGGAGAAACGCAAGTTTGATCAAGATGTATTCTTCATAGATGAATTATATAGATAGCACAAGCTTGATGACGAAGAGAAATCATGCATAAATACATCAACTATACAGATACATGGGTTGAAATCCTTATATTAATGGGATTGATCGAAAATAAATAGTTGACAAGTCAATCCGATCGATCCCACTGCCCAAATTTTATGGGACTTTGGACAATGGATCCTATTTAATTAAAATTGTGAACGCCGTTCAGACACGTAACAAATTTAAGTGTTGATTAATCAATTATGATGAGAAAGCGATATAAAGTAGTATATATAGAGATAAAATAAAACTTTATCTAAGCATTTACGGCTACGCAGCTTTAATTAGTGGAATAGAGTGAATATAGATCCAATAAGAAATTAATGAATTATAGGTCAGGCAATGAGTTCTAACCTAAATCATTTACTCTTATACCCTTAATATGCATATACATATACATGCACATATACATACATAGATATGTATATACATATATGTACATACACACACACACATATATATATATCTTCTCATTAAAGGTACTTACATTCTTACATTCATCGAATTCGACTATTAATTAAAAGAATAAAATGAAATGTTTAATTAAGGGATTTTGTATTAAGGGAAAATAATTAATAAGATTAGATAATGAGGGATATTAGTCAAACAATAACTCTTACCCGTAATGTAAGTAATTACCCTTGGACGTGAATAAGGAAATATGAAACTGCATATACATTTCCATATTCTCATTCAAGGGAAATTATGTTCATCAAATTCGACTATTAATGAAATGAATAAAACATGGAATATCTTAATGAAGGAATTTTATATTAAGGGAAAGAAATAAAAAGGATTAGGCAAGAAGGATAATAGTCCAAGCCCAAATTAGCAGATCTTATACCCCTAGAATATGTATATATCCTTCATCCCATTCATTATGTTTGCATGCATGTGTGATGTATGTATGTATGTGTGCGTATATGTGTGAGTGTTATAGGTATAAGAGTTAATGGTTTGGGCTAGAACTCATTGCTTAACCTATTAATTCATTAGTTTCTTATCGCATTAAAATTCACTATATCCCAACAACTAAAGTAACATGGCAAAAACGCTTAAATAAAATTTCATTTTATTTCAATATGTTTATTTGTCGGACATTTAAATTTTATTTAGCCATCAAAATGTCGTTTATTATTTTAATAAAGTTATTAATTGATTAACAAATTTTACATTTTAAAATTAAGTTAATTATTTAGTTAATTTGTAAATTATAATATTATCATATTTGTCCAAAACCAAATTATGGGTGTTACAATACCTTAACAAAATTTAAATTTATTGACTTATCTTATGATTATTGTTTTTGTGCATATTAAACACACTTGAATGGTCCACAGTCATATTTTTAAAATATAAAACTACGCAGTGCGGAGCTTGATGTTCATGAGCTGCTAGAACTCTTATTGTATAACTTACCAAATTTATGTCGCATAGGACACAATTCACAAGGGAAAAGTTGGACGTCTCATTGCTGTAAACACTAAGCAACAATAAGGATGTGTCATCTAAAACTACTCATTTTTTACCATCTCACCAACATATTTTTTACTGCAGTTGGTAGCTCTTAAAAATTTGAATAGCAGGACCGATCATATTGACTAGGTCCACCACTTACTTAACCCACTTTTGCAATCAATATTTTCAACCCATATAATATAGAGTTGATGCACTTGTGCATTATTTCTCCTGGTCCTCAGGCTTGAACTTGTCCATGTAATTCATCTATGAAAAATACATCTTGTTCAAACTTGAGTTTCTCCACGTAATTCCTCTATTAATAATACTTGATAAGTTTGAATCGACCCTTGAATAAATGAAGCACATGATTGTGTTATGGGTGCAGGTAAGGGAAAGCAATTGTGACTGCCTATGGAAATCATAGATCAAACTCTGATAGTGAAATTAAAACTTCCATACACACATGAATTTAGTTCTAATATAGCTTTGACATGCAATCAGGAACTCCAATTTCCAATTCAAAATCCACTAACGCTAACATTGGACTACCATAGTAAATTCCAAATACATGTAATAGACATATCAAATGTCAGTAATTGTATTTTATTCACAGAAACCACCATGCGAAGTCGTAAGAAATGTAAAAATAACATACTAAAATATTCTAAACTATAGTTTGAAACATATCCAAAATTATCGTTTGTGATTTACCAGTCGCTACAAATCCAAAATTACTATAATAAAGCGCATATCATGAAAAAAAATTCTTGCTGGATCTTTTGATCAAAGAGTGCATCACATTATTAAAGTCCTCTGTAAGGTAGTCTTGGATAACATATTCCCGTTTAAACGCTTCATGTATTTCGATAATCATAACTGTAACTTCAATATATGACCTACTTCTTAGAAGGTCTCCTTCTGCAACCATCTCTCTCATTCACACCTTTAATTCTTTAACTTTGATCCCGAGCTTGTTAATCTCTTTGTTTGATGTAGTTACAGAACACTTGATTTTCGTCAACACAAAATCTAGAAATAGAACTAGAATGTTGCTACTACGTCTCTCATTGAATTTGTCATCTCCAAAATTCAGTAGAGGCATTACCACGACTCTACCAAGATATTCAATAAATTGTAACCATATAGTTACCTGAAATAACTGAATATATATTACATCAAAACAATGATATAAATTGAAATTCAATAATTAAGATGAACTTTTCCAAGTAATTCGTGCTCGCTCTAGAAGCTTTATGGCTTAAGTGCAATTATATTGAATACCTTGTCAAAAGATTTTGTTTTTTGTTATCATTCCTTAATGATCCATATTTTTGATTTTTGACGTTTGGGCGTAGATTAAGGCATTAAAACATAAATTCTAAAAAAGGTGGTTGTTGCATCACTACAACAAAATAACCATATTACAACCTTTCATTTACAACTAACAAAAGTTTGCAGTTGTTATAAATATTTTTTAACAACTATTTTATTTCAGCAGTTGTAATAGGTATTTTGTAACAAATGTTTTATTTCAGCAGTTGTAATAATGGCACTTATAAAACCATATTTGTATAGCAGTTGTAATATTTATTTATAACAACTGTTTTCAACAGTTATAACATATATTATATTTCTATCACATGTGAGGATTTCGATCTCCCTCCATTCATTTCTTCGGTCGCCCAAACCTTAAAAAAATACATCGCTCTATTTCTTTTTCTCAAGACCTAAACGCCGCATTAAATCTAAACCAGCAAAAAAATTGTTTTCCCTCCTTGTAATAATTTAGTCACAGATCCAAAAAGCCCTAAATCATCGTCGTCGTCGGTCGCAAGCCGCCCTATCGCTCCTAGCTAGATCGCTCATGCACGTCGCTTGTACGCGCTGCTCCTAGCTAGATCGCTCATGCACGTCGCTTGTACGCGCTGCTCCTAGCTAGATCGCTCATGCACGATGCTTGTACGTGCTCGTGCTATCACACATAGGTTGATCTCTTTCATTATTTTCTAATCTATTGATTTTAATTTCATTTTTCTGGCTTGATTAACTTGATTAGTATTAATTTATTTCACTAAGATGAACCCAGGATGCCTACAGTTGGTTATACAGTTGAATAATTTTATTTGTATACTATTTTCAAATATCCCGAATCTAGGCTTAAAGATGTTTTAATATAATTAGTTTATTATATAGCTTTTCAAACTAATTAATGTAAACTTCTCGGCTAAGACTGATGAAACTAACGAAACTAGTTGATCAAACACGCTATAGCTCACCACTTAATAGAAAGTTATTGGCATAGTACTATATAATTTAAATTAAACTTGTGGATTAAACTCCTTAATAAAGAAAGAACATAATACATATATAGGAGTTGTTGGCATAGTACTATATAATTTAAATTGAACATGAGAATCTATACTAACAGTCTTAGCTGTATAATCAATATTTCAAAGTTGTAGTATAGCCTACAAAATTATATTTATTGAGAAATGACTCATTGCTTAAGTTCTTCTTCAAGTTCTAAATTGCCACTTTTATCTATAATATTGAAGCCACTGTACCAACAGAAGTTAGCCGATTACTTTCAGTTTCATCAGTTTCCCTTCTATTAAGTGGTGAGCTATAACGTGTTTGATCAATTAGTTTCATCAGTTTCATCAGTCTTAGCGAGAAGTTTGCACTAATTAGTTTGAAAAAGCTGTAAAATAAATTAATTATATTAAAACATCTTTAGGCCTAGATTCAGGATATTTGAAAATAGCATACAAATAAAATTAATCCACGGTATAACCAACTGTAGGCAGACCGGGTTCATCTTAGTGAAATAAATTAATATTAATCAAGTTAATCAACCCAGATGAAATTAAAATCAATAGATTAGAAAATAATGAAAGAGATCAAACCTACGAGTGATAGCACGAGTGCGTACAAGCGGTGAGCATGAGCGATCTAGCTAGTAGCGATAGGGTGGCTTGCGATCGACGACGACGATGATTTAGGGCATTTTGGATCTGTGACTAAATTATTACAAGGTGGGAAAACAATTTTTTTTGTTAGTTTAGATTTGTTGCGGCGTTTAGGTCTTGAGAAAAAAGAAAGGAGCGATGTATTTTTTTCAAATTTAAGCAGCCGAAGAAATGAATGGAGGGAGATTGAAAGCCCCACGTTTGAAAGAAATATAATATTTGTTATAGATGTTGAAAACAGTTGTTATAAATAAATACAAAAACTGCTATACAAATATGGTTGTTATAAGTGTCATTATTACAACTGCTGAAATAAAACAGTTGTTACAAAATACCTATTACAACTGCTGAAATAAAATAGTTGTTAAAAAATACCTATAACAACCATCAACTTTTGTTAGCTGTAAATGAAAGGTTGTAATATGGTTATTTTGTTGTAGCGAGATTGGTTTCACTAAGATATTAGAGCGGCGGTGCAATTTGATGCATGTTATTAGTTGCTTTAGAATTAAGGGAGTTAAGTACATAATAAAAACAAATTTGAATGAAGTTGGTTTGCATATTTCTTCTTTTATTTAATAGCTAAACTTTGATTGTTCTAATAAATTGAAAACTCATAGTTTTTATTTCTCATTCGGTTATTTTACCTTTGGATTAGAAATGTTAAAAATGCACATATACTGCTAGAAATAAAATAAAAAAAATTTAAGTTATATACTTCTTATATTAATGTTAATCGAATAGTTTTATGAACATTATTATCGTTCTGTATTTATGCAATTGAATTTTTTAGTTTACATTTAATGACTACTTCTACTATTTTTTTGTCATATGATTCGACACTTTTATCTTAACATTAAAAAATCTAAATGTTTTATCTTTGGATTTGTACTCAACTGTCCGTAAACTGTTTAATTAAAGAATTAAAATAATTTATATAAGTGATTTTTAATAATGGATTTGTAATTGATATTTCTGGATTTATGGAAAAGGAGTTGAAATCGATATTTAAAATAAATTTGAAAAATAAATGAGATTTATAAAGGAATGGATTTATAAATGAAATTTTATAAATGAGATTTTTTTTTTGAACAAGTGAAAAGCAAATGAGTTTATAAACTTATAAACGATGTTTATAAAGAAGGGGAAAAGATCATTAGTTGATAAATGTGAATTATAAATTCATAGTGTGAATTTATATCGAGATATGCAAATCGGTTTTTGGGAAAAATAGTGTATTCCATTTTTGAAGTATGAGAATGGTTATGGAATTGAAACGAAATCGATGTGATATGAATCAAGAGGGATTTATAAAGTGGAACTGGTAATATAGGATTTTATGTTGATTTTTGTTGAGAAATTATGTTTGGTTTAAAATAGGATTTTTATTTATTAAACTATATAGTTAAAGCTATTTTAGTATTGAAATGTTTTAGAAAGTGGATTATTCAAATATTTAATATGTATTGAAATGAATTCCAGTTCTTATAATAAGCTTTAAAATCGATTAGTTTATTTAAGAATGAATTGGAAATGAGTTATCGATGATTATTTAAAGTGTTTTGACATTTTAAATAATTTCTTAAACGTGCTTTAAAAATAAATTATAATTCTTTAAAAATACTTATCATGTATATAGAGTTTTGAAATGGTTGAAGTTTATTTATATATCCTCATGAGATTTGTAAACGTGGTTTACTTAATGGATATGATTTTGATAAGAGGAATCTTATAAAGGATTTTGGGAGAAAATGGAATTCCAAAATGTTGAAATATGGAAACTTCGTAAATGAATCTGAATTCATAAAAGAAGTTATAAATTGTTAGTTGGGATTATAAATAAGTATAACTAGTTTTTGGAAACTGTAAAAAGGAATTTATTAATAATTTCTAAGATTTATGAGATAAGTTATGAAATATTTTCTAATTCGATATTAAATTACTTTGGAGAATATGTTTATAAACATTTTCCTAAGTATTGAAAAGTGGGTTTTGGAAATATTTTAAATAGGAAATGAATGGTATAGAATTTTTTTTTCTAAGGGTTATAAATTGAATTCGAAAATATTTCTAAGTGTTGATATGGTTTAAAAATATCCTATTACGGATGAGTGTTTGAAATTATTTTCAAATGTTAGTATGCTGGGAGAGTTGTATATATTTGTTTGTAAAGATATTTTGAAACGAATGTCTTGAAAGATTTATTAAATTGGGCCCAGTGACTTCTTATGGGTGTAATTTGATAGTAAAATAACCACCTATCAAATCTAGTTCGTTAATCATTTCGAAGAGACCGATATTGGGTTTAATTATCCAAAAACCACTTCGATCCAATTTGTGCACTATGAATTACTATTTCATAAAGATAATAAAGATAGAGTTCTTGGAGATTCAGTTTGTCCAGTCCCAGGACAACTTGTATGGATAAATGCTACCATTGCATTAAGGCTTGGAAGGTAGTTTTAGCATTCCAAGTATGAATTCTATTCTTAAGGTAATACATACCCTCAAGTCTCGTCAACTGTGAATGACTAAAACAGGGGAGATGTAGCAAGGCTATGTGGGTGCTCCAATTAGGGTATGATCATCACTCTTCTGGAGTGTACATTTACCATCATCACTATCTATCATTTGTTGTGTCTCGATGGGCTCATTGTTGGTGATCATATTCGGTACTATCCAGTAAGGCGTAGACCGGTCTTGTGTTGACAGGGATCAATAGGTTCGATCTCAGTACATTTTTCTAGAAGTGTACTATGGCGAGCGACCCCAGTAGCCCTGTCATTATATGGAATCCAATATCTACAATGAGCCTAAAGGTTTTAGATGTGCCCAACTATGCTGAAACGTGAGATGCAAGCATTTCAGCTATTTTATAGTTTATTTTCTATCGACACTATTATAATATCATAGATTTTGATATAAAATGTTTTGGTTATCGAAAGGTAAAAACCCGTCTTGTTTATGGGTGACGTGGTCTTATGAGATGCCTTTGTTTCTAACAGATTTAATAATAGTAATAATTCAAATTTAGCGTGTTTTCTCACATTGGTTTTGTAGACTGACTCATATGTTATTTTATAATAATGCTCGGGTCAGACGGAGTATTACAGATTCCGGTTAGGATGCTATGAAGCATAGGAGACGTGGTGGAGGAGTCTCAGACTTATTCCTCGTACTTGATTATATTCCGCTATGTGTGCTAAACTTTATGTCCAGTACTTATATGGACAAATTGTTATAACTATCCAGATTTATTTGTTGAGTGTTGTACTTTGATGATTATTTATATATTACAGTTACAGTTTCTTTGTATAAAAATATGTTATTATATATTATATTTTGTTTCGCTGTAATTGTGAGATTCTATATTGTTGTTTTAGTTTCTTTTTCTATCCTCTTCTTCCTCATAATTATTCATCTTTTCATGCAATTTTTGTTGGACAAGTGTAACGACCCCGAGTTTTTATTAATTTAAAATCGTATATTTAATTGAGTTTAAATATTAATAAGTGAAATTTATAAGTCGAATAAATTTTATTTTGAATAATTGGATTTAATTGGATAATTAAATCGATAATTTAATATGTTAAATTACAGAAATAATTGAAAATTGGGTTAAATATGATTGAAAATGATTTGTAAAATTTAATTTTATCATATTTAAGTTAGAAAGATATTTTAGAACTTTTAAAATCGAATTAAGAGTTTATTTGTGAAAATTGAATATTTTAATATTTAATCGACTAGTGAAATTAACCGTTTTTCAAACAGTCTCAGAATTGAACGAAACTAGTTCCATTTGATCTGTAATGGTTTGTTATTATCGAATTTCAATTTTCGTGTCAATCGAAGTTGTCGTTTGACCGTGGCAGCTCGAAACGCATTGAAATTGTTTTAATATTAATTTGGCGAGTTAAAATAGTCATTTTTTAAACAGTCTCGGATTTCGACGAAACTAGTTTCATCGGATCCGTAATGTGATATTATTGTATGGTTTCAAATTTCATGTCAATCGGATTTACCGTTTGTCCGGTGCAAGCTAAAACGCCTAGAAAATCGTTTAATCGGTTTAATTTTAAATTGAACGTTTATTGCCATAAATCGCATAGATGACCGAATTAGCTCCCGAAACCCATTCCATTGTGTTCGGAACGCGGGGTAAACCTTAGTAACGCCAACCGGCATGCTTCGTTTGGAGTTCGAAAAATCCGGGATGAATAGTGTCGCGTGAATTTTCTATATAAGCACCTCTCTATCTTCATTTTGCAAAGTAAAAACACAACCCTAGGGTTTTGAACTGCAGCCGCCACCCCTCATATGAATGGCCAGAAATTAATATCTTTCTCTCCTCAATTACTCTCAATCCATCAACAATTACGCGAAGTGTTCAACACAAAAGTCGAAGAGCTAAGCAAGAGCTTCAATTTCATACAGAGATGATCGAAAACGGAGCGTCAGAGGGGAAGTTAGGAGGGGCCGACGGCCTAGGGTTGCGCACGCAATTCGAGGTGCCTAGGGTGGCTGAACTTCAAGTGTTCATAGGCGTTGGTAGCTCTCACGTAGGCGGAGGGAATGTCACTCTCTGATCAACTTATCGTTGCTTGTGGTGATTGCAAAATCAAAACCTAATTTTGAGCTCAATGGGTTTCTTGGTGATGTTGCCTGTAGAAACGAACATGAGATGGAAGAAAGCAGTGTATGGTGGTGATTTGCAGGCAAGGGATCTGATGGCTGTGATTTAGTTTAGGTTAAAAATATAAAAATTATGTTGTAATTTGTTTATAAAATGCGTGAATGTTTAAAAATTCATAACTTTTTCATACGACGTCGAAAACGCGCGAAACCATTTGCGTCGGAATTGCATGGACGAGCACTACGCTATGGAATTGGATTGGAGTCGTTTGAAGTTAGTGAGAATTTCGGGTAAAATTAAACGCGCGTTTAATTTTATTCGAAATAAATCGCTAAAACGGAATTGAAATCAAGGTGAGAACTTCTCGCTCAATCGAATCGGTTTCGATTTATATTTTAAATAGTTAGATTTAAAATTCTTGATTGTAGGCTGAATGATGATTGTTATCTATTGATTGTTAAAATAGACATTATGCGCCGTTAGTAAACGGATGTTATTTATTAAAAACATATACCGCGAATATTTCATAAACAGTGAAATTGGTATTATTTATGTACTAGGAGTCGATTTTCCCGCAGTATATAGCGGATGAGACCCTATTGCGCCGTCTATTAAGCGGATAATATTTTAAATCCCATATACCGCGATAATTTCGTAGTGGAACGGAATTGGTATTGTGCTAACATCTTTGGATGCAGGAAAACAGGTTGGAGGGATCCAACTGGATTCCTCAACAGTATTTATATTGATTATGAATATTTTGATATTCGTTGATTATCATATCGATACGTGATATCATTGTTGTCGTGATTGACTATTTGGTATGTAGCATCATTGGGCCAAATTTTGGAATTTTAAAAGGATTTCAAAGTGATTTTTGAAAGTATACGTTATAAAATATTTTTGGAATTGATCCATTATAAATAAATAAACGTATAATTTTAATGTTATAAAATTATGATTTTTGAGAAATATAGTTAAAAACTGATTTCTAAAAATATGGGTTAATGATTTTACAAAATAGTTTAAATCGGGATTTTTGAATTTATTGTAAAAAGGTTTAAATATAAGATTTATAAAATTTGATTATTTTATAAATCAAAATGATGAAGTTTTTAAAGGAGTTTAAAGACGTTTTAAAATATTAATATGAATTGATTTATATAAAAGATTTATAAAATTGATATTTATAAATTAAAAATACTGGAATTATAAAATGAATTTTTATAAGTAATAAAGTGAAATAAAAAAATGGATTTCATAAGTGAATTGAGATTTATAAATTTATGAAATATGAATATATAAAATAGATAGATTTTGTAAAATATAAGATTTATAAGTAATCAACTTATAAATCAGATTTTGGCATATAAAATGAGATATAAAAAGGATTTTTATAAATAGAAGTTTATAAAAATATAAATGGAGTTTATAAACGTTGTTTATAAATCCGAAATCAATTGAATTTGATAAATTGGATATAGGAATATATGAAAGGAATTTTATTCACAATTTTGGACAATGGATAATACTTTAATTAAATATGTAGAAATGTTGAAATTGGTTAACGAAATATATTCACGATTTTGGACAATGAATATATTATTAAATGAAATGGATATGTTTTTGGGGAAGGAACATTATGAAATGAAGTTAATGATTTTAAAGACGTTTTAAAATGCATTAAGTATCGAATGCATAGATTTCAACATTCATTGTTGAAATAGACATTTTCGAGAAAAAGAAGGAAATGATGGACTATAACACTGTTGTTATAGTAAATGATTTCCGAAAGGAAATGTTTTTGTATAGTATTGGGATTTATATATCTATTTAAACTTTGAATCCCTATACTATGATTTTGGGTCGTCGTAACGATGTTTTACGCAACATTCGTTTTGGCCCAAACAAATGTGTTTAAGAGAATGATTTCTTAAAGAATGAAATATATACTAAATTTTCGATTTAAGTATATTGAATATTTTTCAAGTGTTGAAAATGAATGGATTTGTAAATTACTTATTATTTAATAAGTATGGAAATGTTTGCCAATATGAACTGAATATTTTGAGACTTTATCTTTTAAAGACAAATTGAAAATGAATATTAAAAATCGATTTGGGAATCATATATTCATGGATATTTTGGAATTGTAAATTCACTAGGGAATTTATAAAAGAAAAGGAAATTTGCTTAAAAATAAACGTTGATTTATTTTTAAAGTGTGGGAATAAATTTACGGATTTGGAATGTAAATATAAAGTAAATCAGTAAGGATTTATTTAAATTGGTTTAAATGAACCATTTTGAAATGAAAATATTTCCGAGTAAGGAAAAGTGATTTGAAAAATTGTTTTCAAATGGTTGAAGTATGGAAGTTTATATCTAGTAAAGATATTTTGGAAAGTAAATAATTTGGGAAATTATTTGGAATTTGGTGATGTTGAGCATGCCTATTGATAGTTAAATAATCCGACTATCAATATTTACCTTTAAATAGGTATTTCTTGTGATTTGCTTGAATTTGAACGCCACACTTATTTTTGAATAAGCGCTCACTATTCGGGTAAGCCGGGAAAGGACCTTGGGGTCGTATAACCCATTCCGAATATGTGATACGTCATTATGGATTGCATTTGATGACCGGTGTTGAAGACCGGATATTTGTGAAAACGGAAGGATTACCGTCGAGTTACTCTACATCGTCTGATCTCCGATATAGAGGTTTTATCACCCTTAGTGACAGGAAGTCCAGTCGTGATTAGTGAATATCCGGATTGCAAGGACTTCTTTGGAAGTACCTTCAGTTCTGCTCGAGCCCGGCACAGACTTGTATGGATTGTATGTCTGACATTACAAATTGAGATATAAAGCTGATTTCTTTCAAATATATTTCTGTTGGTGGCGGAGAATTTATTCTCTTAGCTTAACACCCTTCTTTGAGACGTACGAGCTCAGAGGTTATATAGTTGAAGGTTATTAGTGATATACTCCCAATTTGGTAGTGTGGCATGCTGAGTGTTGCTGTGAAATGATCATTGTTTGATCATTTGTGATAGGATCATTTATTTGATCATTTATCTTGGTGATCATTTCTATGATCATTTGATTGACCGAAAGCACAGCTTTTGTATAAAGCGTGGCTTTGTGGACGAGACTTCGTCGGACCTCACACCCCGAAAATGGACAAAATAAGAAGGATTCAGCAAGGTTATTAGGGGGTAGCACCCCTTTAGTATATGTCATTCCTTCTGGATAGAGGTGGTATCATGGTATGGAGCCCAGATATTTAACCTATGTTGTTGCTGCAAATTTTGTGGTTGTTGGAAATCTAGGATCCTCGGATAGATCGGTTACGATCGGGGGATGACATATTCGTGGCAGTAGTTACCCAATTAGGGGTAACCCGGCCTTGTGTTGGCAGAGATCCGGTTTGGTTCTCGGGACGTCATTCCAGAGGCGTTTCCATGTGGCAATGGGAAGTTCCTTCGCCTGACCATTTGTTGGAAATCCAAAGAAACAATACGAGACTTGTACGGTTTTAGTTATAGAACCTGCGATGGAATGTGGCGGTAACCTGCTATTGAACATGGTAGCTATAGTAGGCATACGATAATGGTCGTATGTTGGCTAAGATTTATATCTTTACTTTCGAAATAATTTTTCCTACACTATGCACTAGTAATAATATCAAATGTTTCTTTTTAATGCGTATCAAGCATCTTTGACTATCATAAGGAGAAATCTCCTCCAAGTCTGCGTTTGCATTGTGTGTGTGGTGGGAGGTCTTATGGCAGTCTCATTTTTAAAAGCATTGCGAATTGACTTTAAAAATATTCCTCTATTTTGATTTTAAAGATAAATAAACTGTTTTGAGTTCTCACACCAGTCACATGACTGACTCGGAGTTTATTATTTTCCTTCCTAAACTCTGGGTGCCCACCAATTTTCACACGGGTAGTCAAGAGTCAGGTTATCAGGATATTATGGAATTCAAGAGTCGCTGGAGGCAAGCTGGATGGCATGGCGTATTACTAGTATATAGTATTTTCTTTTCCGCTATTAGTTGTTGTTTTTTGTTGTACACTCTGATGATGTAATGTAATGTAATAGGATGTAATGTAATAACTGATATAGTTCTTTGTTTAAAGATTATTCATTTATCTATTACATGTTGTTCCGCTGCGAATTGTGAGATTCTGATGTTGTTCTGTTATTTCTTTCTGTTCTATCTTTTTCTCTTTTTCGTCTCCTTTAACCCTAAAGACTCGTAAATTTGTTCCTCTTTGGCTGGGTTGTTATGGAATGTTGCCAGCTCAAAGGAGTACGAATTTGTTGTTCTTTACATTTGGTATCAAAGCTTATGGTTAAGCGACAACCATGGCTCTGTTGGGTATAACTCACTAGAGATAGAGTCAGTAGTACTCTAGAATGAGTGTGAGTGTAATAATAGATACGAGTGCGTATTTGTTAGTGAATATAAATTGTTTTATATTGTGTTTGCTTATCCGTTGAGCTGTTTGTGGATTCTGATCGGTAGATGGGACGCCATATTATCGATAGGTATTTCTAAACTCTTAAACGAGGCATGTCGACATAGTATTATTTAAATTGGGTAAATGAAATAATTTTACCTTGATTATATTTTTATATATAAGGAATAATTTTTCAGAATTATTAAGTGTATATAAATTGATTGTTTGGTTGTTGAAAATGTAAGTTATATACAAGTAAATAAAAGTTGTTTGAACAAGTTAAATAAAACCACAGTTGTAAAAGAATAATTGTATAAGCAAATGAATTATAAGCATTGAATTATAATTGAAATGATTTACAATTGTGGAATAATCTTATATATATAAGAAGTGAAATTATGTAAGTAAAAGACATATAAATGTGATTTATATTCTGAAACAAAATTCCAGAGAAATGTTTTGAAAAGATTTTATATTTTGGGAAAATTGTTTTGGAGAGATGAAAGCTCTAAACTCTTTTCGGTCGCTGGAAAATAATTCCGATGATTATTGCAACATCATCGGCGTTCATTTTTGGGTTTCCAAAAGAGGTATCGCTTCCAGATGTTTAAAAGAAAGTTGATTGGAAAATTTTGAGTTTGGGTTTTGACATTCAAAATATAATTGAATTAATTTCAAAAAAATGGTTTTGAAAGAATGAAAAGACTTTGGAATCTTATTTAAAATATTTACGAGAATGATAAATGAGTTGATAACTTATACAATTTGAATTTTGATAGAATAAGTTTAACTTAAAGGATGGAGTTAAATTAAAGGAAGTATAAGTAAATCAATAAAATTCAAGTTGAAATAAATTTGGGTTGTCATCAAAGACATGTAATTTGAAATTTAACAAAAGGAAAGTTAAATAAATTGACTTGGATTTGATAAGATGTTTGAAATGGAATATAACTTAAGTGAAGTTGAATGAAGTTAATTTTGGTATCGAAGTAAATTAATAAGTGAATTAATGAAATGAAGTCATTAAGAATTTGAACTTGAGTTATATAAATGAAATTCAATTTATATCGTTAAAGGAATTAGCAATTGAATAAATTCATGGATTAAATGTAAATCAATTAAATGTAAATAATTGGTATGAAATAATGGAAGTAAGTGTAAATTCATTAAAGGCTAATGATATTGGTAGTTGAATAAATTGAATGGAAGTCAATTTAAATGTGATCCAATTTGAATTAAAAGTGTTGAACCAAATCGAATGTAAATTTAATAATTTGGTTATGTTGAATAAACATTGGTTGTTACTTGACTGTTGATTGATTGTATATAAATTCATTAAGTGTTAATGAAAGTGAATTAGCGAAATTGGAAGCTAAAGTAATTGAAGTCAAATTGAAAGTAAATAAATTTGAATATAATTGAATGTGAATTGGACTTGAATTAGTGAATGCAAACTAATTAAAATTGAATATGAATGAATGTTAGTAAAATCCAATGTAAATGAATCAAATTTGATTTAAATTGAAAAGCAATTCATTGAATATTAATGAGAATATGAATGAATATTGATTTGGTTATGGATGATAGTTGGTTGATGTTTGCATTTGTTGTTTTGTTGCATTTGCTATATTGGCACATGTAGTTGTTGTGTTGCTATATGTTGTATATTGATACTATTTTCATATATGCATGATTCTCATGTTGTTGTTGAGTGTTTAGTAGGTGCGGATTGCGCTTGCTTCGCATTTGGAGCTCGCTTTCGCGCTATATTAGCCGTATATGCTCGCTAATACTATAATAAGGTACATATCTCGGATTACATACCGTACTTTTACACTTTTTTCCCTACGGGATGCCTCATCACTTGATGAGATGTATATTTGTGATATATATACTGTCATTTTATTTCGGATCGAGCCGCGCAAAGGAAACTATGGCGAATTTTTCCGAAAATTTAAGGCGTCAGAATATTTTTGAGAAAACATTGGAAAATTTTGAAAACTATAATTTTGATTTGGAATTGAAAGTTAAACAGTAGTAGTGGCTTCCAAAAGATAACTAAGTATGATTTGAAAACTTAGTAAGTTATTGTAGAAGTTTAACTATGGATTTTGGAAAGTTAATGAATTCTGTAACTCTTTCTTACTTTGTAATTTCGAGGACGAAATTCTTTTAAGGGGGGAAGTATGTAACGACCCCGAATTTTTATTAATTTAAAATCGTATATTTAATTGATTTTAAATATTAATAAGTGAAATTTATAAGTCGAATAAATTTCATTTTGAATAATTGGATTTAATTGGATAATTAAATCGATAATTTAATATGTTAAATTACAGAAATAATTGAAAATTGGTTTAAATATGATTTTAAATGATTTGTAAAATTTTATTTTATCATACTGAAGTTAGAAAGATATTTTAGAACTTTTAAAATCGAATTAAGAGTTTATTTGTGAAAATTGAATATTTTAATATTTAATCGACTAGCGAAATTAGCCGTTTTTCGAACAGTCTCAGAATTGGACGAAACTAGTTCCATTGGATCCGTAATCGTTTGTTATTATCGTATTTCAATTTTCGTGTCAATCGGAGTTGTCGTTTGACCGTGGCAGCTCGAAACGCATTGAAATTGTTTTAATATTAATTTGGCGAGTTAAAATAGTCATTTTTCAAACAGTCTCAGATTTCGATGAAACCAGTTTCATCGGATGCATAATATGATATTATTATATGGTTTCAAATTTCATGTCAATCGGACTTACCGTTTGTCCGGTGCAAGCTAAAACGCCTAGAAAATCGTTTAATTGGTTTAATTTTAAATTGAACGTTTATTTCCATAACTCGCACAGATGACCGAATTAGCTCCCGAAACATGTTCCATTGTGTTCGGAACGCGGGGTAAACCTTAAAAACGCCAACCGGCACGCTTCGTTTGGAGTTCGAAAAATCCGGGATGAATAGTGTCGCGTGAATTTTCTATATAAGCACCCCTCTATCTTCATTTGCAAAGTAAAAACACAAACCTAGGGTTTTGAACTGCAGCCGCCACCCCTCATATGAATGGCCAGAAATTATTATCTTTCTCTCCTCAATTACTCTCAATCCATCAACAATTACGCGAAGTGTTCAACACGAAAGTCGAAGAGCTAAGCAAGAGCTTCAATTTCATACGGAGATGATCAAAAACGGAGCGTCAGAGGGTAAGTTAGGAGGGGCCGACGGCCTAGGGTTGCGCATGCAATTCGAGGTGCCTGGGGTGGCCGAACTTCAAGTGTTCATAGGCGTGGGTAGCTCTCACGTAGGCGGAGGGAATGTCACTCTCTGATCAACTTATCGTTGCTTGTGGTGATTGCAAAATCAAAACCTAATTTTGAGCTCAATGGGTTTCTTGGTGATGTTGCCTGTAGAAACGAACGTGAGATGGAAGAAAGCAGTGTACGGTGGTGATTTGCAGGCAAGGGATCGGGTGGCTGTGATTTAGTTTAGGTTAAAAATATATAAATTATGTTGTAATTTGTTTATAAAATGCGTGAATGTTTAAAAATTCATAACTTTTTCATACGAGGTCGAAAACGCGCGAAACCAGTTGCGTTGGAATCGTATGGACGAGCACTACGCTATGGAATTGGATTGGAATCGTTTGGAGTTAGTGAGAATTTTGGGTAAAATTAAACGCGCGTTTAATTTTATTCGAAATAAATCGCTAAAACGGAATTGAAATCAAGGTGAGAACTTCTCATTCAATCGAATCGGTTTCGATTTATATTTTAAATAGTTAGATTTAAAAATTTTGATTGTAGGTTGAATGATGATTGTTATCTATTGATTGTTAAAATAGACATTATGCGCCGTTAGTAAGCGGATGTTATTTATTAAAAACATATACCGCGAATATTTCATAAACATTGAAATTGGTATTATTTATGCACTTGGAGTTGATTTTCCCGCAGTATATAGCGGATGAGACCCTATTGCGCCGTCTATTAAGCGGATAATGTTTTAAATCCCATATACCGCGATAATTTCGTGCTGTAACGGAATTGGTATTGTGCTAACATCTTTGGATGCAGGAAAACAGGTTGGAGGGATCCAACTGGATTCCTCAACAATATTTATATTGATTATGAATATTTTGATATTCGTTGTTTATCATATCGATACGTGATATCGTTGTTGTCGTGATTGACTATTTGGTATGTAGCATCATTGGGCCAAATTTTGGAATTTTAAAAGGATTTCAAAGTGATTTTTGAAAGTATACGTTATAAAATATTTTTGGAATTGATCGATTATAAATAAATAAACGTATAATTTTAATGTTATAAAATTATGATTTTTGAGAAATATAGTTAAAAACTGATTTCTAAAAATATGGGTTAATGATTTTACAAAATAGTTTAAATCGGGATTTTTGAATTTATTGTAAAAATGTTTAAATATAAGATTTATAAAATTTGAATATTTTTTAAATCAAAATGATGAAGTTTTTAAAGGAGTTTAAAGACGTTTTAAAACATTAATATGGATTGATTTATATAAAAGATTTATAAAATTGATATTTATAAATTAAAAATACTAGAATTATAAAACGAATTTTTATAAGTAATAAAGTGAAATAAAAAATGATATTCATAAGTGAATTGATATTTATAAATTTATGAAATATGAATATATAAAATGGATAGAATTTGTAAAGTATAAGATTTATAAGTAATCAACTTATAGATCTGATTTTGGCATATAAAATGAGATATAAAAAGGATTTTTATAAATAGAAGTTTATAAAAATATAAATGGAGTTTATAAACGTTGTTTATAAATCCGAAATCAATTGAATTTGATAAATTGGATATAGGAATATATGAAAGGAATTTTATTCACGATTTTGGACAATGGATAATCCTTTAATTAAATATGTAGAAATGTTGAAATTGTTTAACGAAATATATTAACGATTTTGGACAGTGAATATATTATTAAATGAAATGGATATGTTTTTGGGGAAGGAACATTATGAAATGAAGTTAATGATTTTAAAGACGTTTTAAAATGCATTAAGTATCGAATACATAGATTTCAACATTCATTGTTGAAATAGACGTTTTCGAGAAATAGAAGGAAATGATGGACTATAACACTGTTGTTATAGTAAATGATTTCCGAAAGGAAATGTTTTTGTATAGTATTGGGATTTATATATCTATTTAAACTTTGAATCCCTATACTAGTGATTTTGGGTCGTCGTAACGATGTTTATGCAACATTCGTTTTGGCCCAAACAAATGTGTTTAAGAGAATGATTTCTTAAAGAATGAAATATACACTTAATTTCCGATTTAAGTATATTGAATATTTTCCAAGTGTTGAAAATGAATGGATTTGTAAATTACTTATTATTTAATAAGTATGGTAATGTTTTCCAATATGAACTGAATATTTTGAGACTTTATCTTTTAAAGACAAATTGAAAAATGATTATTAAAAATCGATTTGGGAATCATATATTCATGGATATTTTGGAATTGTAAATTCACTAGGGAATTTATAAAAGAAAAGGAAATTTGCTTAAAAATAAACGTTGATTTAATTTTAAAGGGTGGGAATAAATTTACGGATTTGGAACGTAAATATAAAGTAAATCAGTAAGGATTTATTTAAATTGGTTTAAATGAACCATTTTGAAATGAAAATATTTCCGAGTAAGGAAAAGTGATTTGAAAAATTGTTTTCAAATGGTTGAAGTGTGGAAGTTTATATCTAGTAAAGATATTTTGGAAAGTAAATAATTTGGGAAATTATTTGGAATTTGGTGATGTTGAGCATGCCTATTGATAGTTAAATAATCCGACTATCAATATTTACCTTTAAATAGGTATTTGTTGTGATTTTCTTGAATTTGAATGCCACACTTATTTTTGAATAAGCGCTCACTATTCGGGTTAGCCGGGAAAGGACCTTGGAGTCGTATAACCCATTCCGAATATGTGATACGTCGTTATGGATTGCATTTGATGACCGGTGTTGAAGACCGGATATTTGTGAAAACGGAAGGATTACCGTCGAGTTACTCTACATCGGCTGGTCTCCGATATAGTGGTTTTATCACCCTTAGTGACGGGAAGTCCAGTCGTGAATAGTGAATATCCGGATTGCAAGGACTTCTTTGGAAGTACCTACGGTTCTGTTCGAGCCCGGAACAGACTTGTATGGATTGTATGTCTAACATTACAAATTGAGATATAAAGCTGATTTCTTTCAAATATATTTCTGTTGGTGGCGGAGAATTTATTCTCTTAGCTTAACACCCTTCTCTGAGACGTACAAGCTCAGAGGTTATATAGTTGAAGGTTATTAGTGATATACTCCCAATTTGGTAGTGTGGCATGTTGAGTGTTGCTGTGAAATGATCATTGGTTGATCATTTGTGATAGGATCATTTATTTGATCATTTATCTTGGTGATCATTTCTATGATCATTTGATTGACCCAAAGCACAGCTTTTGTATAAAGCGTGGCTTTGTGGACGAGACTTCGTCGGACCTCACACCCCGGAAATGGTCAAAACAGGAAGGATGCAGCAAGGTTATTAGGGGGTAGCACCCCTTTAGTGTATGTCATTCCTTCTGGATAGAGGTGGTATCATGGTATGGAGCCCAGATATTTAACCTATGTTGTTGCTACAAATTTTGTAGTTGTTGGAAATCGAGGATCCTCGGATAGATCGGTTACGATCGGGGGATGACATATTCGTGTCAGTAGTTACCATTTAGGGGTAACCCGGCCTTGTGTTGGCAGAGATCCGGTTTGGTTCTCGGGACGTCATTCCAGAGGCGTTTCCATGTGGCAATGGGAAGTTTCTTGGCCTGACCATTTGTTGGAAATCCAAAGAAACAATACGAGATTTGTACGGTTTTACTTGTAGAACCTACCATGGAATGCGGCGGTAACCTGCTATTGAACATGGTAGCTATAGTAGGCATACGATAATGGTCGTATGTTGGCTAAGATTTATATCTTTACTTTCGAAATAATTTTTCCTACACTATGCACTAGTAATAATATCAAATGTTTCTTTTTAATGCGTATCAAGTATATTTGACTATCATAAGGAGAAATCTCCTCCAAGTCTGCGTTTGCATTGTGTGTGTGGTGGGAGGTCTTATGGTAGTCTCATTTCTAAAAGCATTGCTAATTGACTTTAAAAATATTCCTCTATTTTGATTTGAAAGATAAATAAACTGTTTTGAGTTCTCACACCAGTCACATGACTGACTCGGAGTTTATTGTTTTCCTTTCTAAACTCTGCGTGCCCACCAATTTTCACATAGGCAGTCAAGAGTCAGGTTATCAGGATATTATGGAATTCAAGAGTCGCTGGAGGCAAGCAGGATGGCATGGCGTATTACTAGTATATAGTATTTTCTTTTCCGCTGTTAGTTGTTGTTTGTTGTTGTACACTCTGATGATGTAATGTAATGTAATAGGGTGTAATGTAATAACTGATATAGTTCTTTGTTTAAAGATTATTCATTTATCTATTATATGTTGTTCCACTGCGAATTATGAGATTCTGATGTTGTTCTGTTATTTCTTTCTGTTCCGTTCTATCTTTTTCTCCTTTTCTTCTCCTTTAACCCTAAAGACTCGTAAATTTGTTCCTCTTTGGCTGGGTTGTTGTGGAATGTTGCCAGCTCAAAGGAGTACGGATTTGCTGTTCTTTACAACAGATGTGGTTTAATGTCAGCTCAGAGGGTATAGGACGGTGGGTCACTACAAGACAAGTGGGTGTAATGTGTTCTATTAAACCTTCAAGTTGTTCAAATTGATTAACATAGCGCATAACATTTGTGGTTTGCTTTAGAGATGAAAAGGTATCATATGGCCTATCAAGATCATCCCTAAAACGTACCTGAATAGCTTTATAGAAAACAGCCCATTGATCATAATCTGTAACAGTATGTGAGTACCTATAGAACCATTGTAGTGCCGTCTTTTCCAGATGGTACGAACAAATATGGACTCATTCTTGAATATATATTTTGTTGTATTGAAAGAACTGCTTTACTTGATGAAGCCAATCAATTACTCTGTCTTTATTTGTGAATTATGGGAAATCCATATGATGGTCTTGAATACCTTGGATGTTTCTTTATAACCCAACTGATACTTCTTGAGAAGTTTTCTCTAGTCTTTTAAGTGATAGTGCAGTTCTATTATTTATAATATGTTTCTTCTACAATTTTCTTGTTGTGGTAGTTCTTTAAGATTGACAGAATTAATCACTGGTAAGGTATCTCCATTATCATCAGAGTTGCCATACAGTGATGAGTTTCTATGGTGAGGGTCAGTATTATGCTCATCAGGTGGCTATGACACCAAGTTGGTATATTCTCCTTGTTCTTGACATTTTTGGATCTGATATGAGTCATGGTCAATGATCAACAGGGGATGGGATTGGTTAGGAAGAAGGTGTAACAGAAGCTTTCAAGTGGTGGAATTATTCAAATGCAACAAATTAGAAATATGAAGAAGAAGTGGTGATGTAATGCTGAAATATTATGGTGGTTAGCAGATTGAACGAGGAAGTGAAAATGGATTCAAATTACCGAATGAGTTGAATATAGGAAAGAGGTGAAATAAGAGCAGTAGCAAATAGAAGAATGCATAGTTGAGAAAAAAATGCGTGATTATTTATAATCTTTTTATATACATCTATTTACATAGCCTTACCCATATATTTATAGTATTGATCAGGTAGACCAAATCAAACTAGCTGTTACATGGTAATTTATCTAATATACCTGACTAACATTTAAATTATATAGCCACTTAGACTGCAATAGAAATTAAGTAGTGCATGTATGCACGTGCACAACACGGTCTTCAAACTGGCTTTCCCTTTGTAATATCACGCTTAAGTTGATATTATCTTGCGTCTGCATCTCTTCCAATCTTCAACATCATCCTCCTTAATTCCTGTTAGCCGAGGTGGATGGCGAAGCCTCATTCTCAAAAGTGTTTGCTGAAATGTCCCTTCAGGCGAGGTCCTATCAGGTATTTGATGAATTGTGCGAGCATAACAAATTCACAAAATATATCTTTCACGTATACTAAAACAAAAATTCGCAAATTATTAATTGATGTATCTTTTTTACTTTTTTTGGACTTCATGTGGTGTGTTTTACGAAGTAAATACAATTACTGACATTTTATGTGTCTATTAAGTGGATCTATAATATACTATGGTTGCTCAGTGAAAGTGCCGGTGAATTTTGAATTGGTATTTGGACTAACGGATAATGTATCATAGCCATATTGGAACTAGATTCATGCGAGTATGGAATTTTGAATCTCACATCAAAATTTGATCTATGAGTTTTATATGCAATCACATGTAACTTTGTTTCTGCTACTTGCACCCATAACTCCGTCAAGTACTTCATTTATTTAAGGGTCGATTCGAACTTGTCAAGGCATATTATTCACCGCCTTTTTAGTGGACTTCAAATGGATTACAAAACTGGATAATGGAATCATTTTGTCATTATTTAGAAAATTATTAGGTGGTATAAAACATTATTTTCCCTCCGTTGATTAAAAAATAATAATTTTAAATGCTATATGTTTTTCGGTGACCAATCACCATCTTTCCGTCTTTTTTTAACAAGAACCTGCTAAACTAATTCTCATTGGACTGTTATCAAATTTTTTTCGACCAGTAGTTATAAAATTTCGCTTTGCGCAAGTTGTAAAATTGTAAGTTTTTATTAGGGAGGAGTATCATAACATTTTTTTAGGTGGAGTCCCCCTAAATTTTTCTTTTATTTATCCAAAAATAAAGTCCCTTTGGTAATGTTCTTATTCACATATAAACTGAATGGAGAAACTCAAGTTTGACCAAGATGTATTTCTCATAAATTAATTTTATGGATAAGCACCAGCTTGATGACTTAGAGAAATCATTCATAAATACACCAGCTTTAAAAATACAGGGGTTGAAATCCTTAGATTAACGGAAGGAACCAAAAATAAGTAGTTAACTAGTCGATGCAATCAATCTTGCTATCCATATTTTAAGAGACTTTGGACAGCGAATCCTATTTTTAATCAAGACATAAAAAATATCCTTGATAAGTTATGTAAATTAGGTACTTATCCATAGAAATCTTTTATTAGTAACCGCTATTATTATATCCATTTATGTACTACACACCTGAATAAATTTAAAATATTCATTAAGCATTAACATTTTCTGAAAACATTAGATTGACAAACCATTTTCACCATTAAAGCAAAAATTTATGATCTTTTAAATGATATGTGTTATGGATATGCAAATATCTAATTTAATTATATCTTTTTCTACAAATAACGTATTTATACATGCGTCGTTTAAATGCAACTATAATTGCCTTGTTCAATTTAATACATTCAAAATTAATAAATATTCAGTTGAAAGTCAATTTCAAATATGGTATGTAGTTAAAATTATGACTAGATTTCTTTTAATGCACTTAAATTATAACTTCATCAAGATTGAATAAACCTATCAAAGGAAGCCAAAATTTGTATTGGACCACATAAATTACAGTTAAAATTTTCAAATTCCATAGTTACATAATTCAAAAAATACAATCAAATAATAAATGCACTTGCTTAAATTAATTAAACTATAGTTGCGTTAAGTTTGGATAAATCATCGAATACAACCAAAATCATTTTTGCTTCACATAAATGTAGTTGATTCAAATGCAATCATCCAAAATTCAAAATTAGCGTTAAATTACTACTTCATTTTTTAATATACTTAAATTCTAGCTGCATTAAGATTGAATAAATCAATCAAATATTGCTAAAAATATTACATAACAGTTAAATGTTGTTAAAAATTTCAAATGCAATTAAATTAATCCTAAACATGCTGCTATGTTACAACTGTATTTTCTTAATATAGTTAACTTATAACAGCATTAAATAAAATTAAGTGTAGCCAAAATTACTACACCACATAAATGCGGAAAATCAAACACACTTAAATTAATTGAAAATTTTCTTTTAAATTATAACTGCATTTTCTTATTACGGTTAAATTATAACTTAATTAAGTCCGATTAGTCATCAAATACTACATTACATAAATGCAGTTACAGTATTCAAATGCAAACATAAATGCATAATTCAAAACAAATTCCTTCAATTCTATTAAAAGATAATAACTACATTGTCATAACGTAGTTAAAAATGCTATCTAAAATTTATGATCATCCATAATAACGCAGTTGTAAAATGCAGTTATTTGATTTGGTGACATAAAATAACTTCATTTCATAAATAGTTAAAACTGCTACAAAATTGTAATTTTCAAAAATTTTGTTTTTAGTTAGCAATAATGGATATTATTGGAAGCTAAATAAATTTATGATTAATGATGAAAATGATTCTTAAAACCGATTAGTGTACAAAATATGTGATATTTCAAAGATTTGAATTAAGCGTGTTGGGGTATATTAATATTAATCGGTTGTAATGTTAAAGTAGTAGAGATCTAATTTACAAATAAATTATATAGATCTAGACTCATTTTACATTTAAAACGAAAAATAGGACCCGAAGTTATTATTCGATATTAGTTTAAAGAGCTACCATTTTGAATGAAAAATAGGTAGATGGGCTTGTAAAAATGTAATATCCCAGAATTTCGGAGAATTTTAAAAGAGATCTCTCAATTTAAATCATTTAAAATTGATAAAACTGTATTTTCAAATATAAATAACCAAAATAAAATTTATGTGGTGTTTTTAAATCTAGAAATCAATTGATTTTAAAAGGTATAATTATTTAATTTGTGTTATTTTATAAATTTGATTTTCGATAAGTTTGATATTTTAATTTAATAAGTATTGTTTAAATATATGTTTATTTAAAAATTAACTTTAAAATTAGAATTCAATATTTCTTAATTTAAAAGTGTGTTTGTTTAATTTAATAAAAACATATTTGATTTGAAATTTAAATTTAAATTGAATTTGAATTTTTATATTTGAAATTTGAATAGGAATTTGTAATTTAAAAAAGAATGTATATTTTGAAATACATTTTTATATAAAAGAATTATGAATAGAGTTTTATTTTTTTTTAAAAATAAGTTTTGTTTTCGTATTAATTTAAAACAAAAGAATTTTATTTATATAAATTTGGAATATGTTTGTTTAATAGTAAATAAATGCAAAGCATTTAAATTAACTTCTAAAAATGGATTTAATAATTTTATATTATTTTATTTGGAAACTAATTAGTTTATTTCTTATTTTTCTTTTGGAAGTTTTATTTTTATAAAAAAGAAAATGGATTTATAAATTTATAAAAACATTCATAAATTAGTAAAGTATTTACAAATTAACAAAATTGATAATAAAGGGTTTTAAAAATCATTCAAAAAATATTTAAAATATATGAGTGACATGTGTTCAATTTTAAAACATCATAGGATACATGTGTTACGAGATTAATCTTGGGTTATGACAAATGTAATCAAGATAACAAGTGTCTTCTTTTTCTTAATTTTCTTTTTCCTTTCTTTAAATTTTATTTAACCTTAAATTTCATTTTATAAAATCTTATTATCTTCTTTCTTTCATTTTCTTTGAATTCAAACAATAATCCATGGCCACAAAATTCAATCTGAAACCATATTCAATTCCTCTGTTCAGAAACAAAAATCTGCAGTTTTTTTACTGATCTCCTCAAACCCTTCGTTTCCAAACCCTGCATGTTGTTTTTATCAATACCTGAAACCTATTCAAATCCCCAAAAATCTCTAAAACCAGAAATAATCAGATCTGTAGCAAACTTCACCCAAGCCTTCAAGATCATCTTCGAAGTAAAATCTGCGGTTTTTTTCTATCATGCATGTAGCAAGTTTTGCCTGAGATAAAGCTTCAATGCAATCTGGAAAGCAATCTATTTTCAAAAACCTTGAGCATCACCATGGTTCCAGTTTTAAAGAAATTTAGTATCAAGTTTTATAGAAAAGGCTTGTGTCAGTAATAATTCATGGTTTCTGGGAATTGCAACAACAAGTTTTCAAAAAAACAAATGGGGGTTTTCTAGATCAAATTTCTGTGCATAGTAAAAATGAGGTGAGTAAACAACTAACTTAAAATTTTAAGTAGGTTAACAAATTGTTGTTTTAAATAAATTCTGTGATATTGAAGTTTGTTTGTGATGATGCTGCATATATTTAGGAATGTGTTATTGAATGTGCATGTTAATTCCCTTTCATTTTTGAAAACTGCAGTGTGTAAATAAATACAAATCCAGTTGTACTTCTCTAGTTAGATTTCTTGTTGAGATGTTCAAGCTTTTTATATTTAAAACTTTGAAACTTTGGATTTAAACAATTAATCTAAATCTTAAGTAGGATATAATTTTTTACTTAAGTAATATTGATTCTTATATGTTTGGAAAATAGTTTAAATTCTGTAATTATGAATGTATTCATGTTTCTACAGGCCAGTAAATTGACTAGCCTCTATTCATGTTTACAGATTTTTTTTTAAATAAACAAAATTTAAGCTTTCATATAAACACGTTGAAGTTTTGAATCCAAAACAAATTAGTTAAGTTGTAATTCATCTAGCTTATGTAATCATGATTAAGAAAATTATGTTTGGGATTTACCTGTAAGCTAAAAAATGCAGTAAAACTTATAAAATGGGAAAAAAATAAAATTTTGAATTTTATTAATTTATGTTTAAATATTGAATCATCATTCAAAGTTATGATTTTCAACAAAAAAATCCAGATTTTTAAAATAGTATCGAGTTAGGAATTTGGGTTTTACTGGAAGTTTGAATTTGGGTGATTTCTGGATGATGGAGCAATTAGGTGGGTCGAGGTTGCTACTGTAGGTGGAGGAGGTCACGGAGTTTTGGGGAAAAATGGTAGTCATGGCTGTAAGGGGCGGTGGCGATGGCCGGAATTGGGTATTAAGCCCTATTTTTTACTGGGTTGGGTTTTGATTTTTCCCCATAATCACCATTGATCGAGTGCTCTGGATTTTTGTCTGGAGGTAGCAAATGGGCTTGGCAAGAGATGGTCGACACCGTGCAATTTTCTGGTGACCGGAGCTTGGCGGTCGGAGGGGGTTTGTGTGGGTTTGTTTGGGTTTGGGTTCTGCTATATAACCAAATTTTGGTTCGAGAGGACATTGTGTGTTTGAGTGATCGTTTTCGTTGCGGAGGTGTCGAGCAAGTTGCCGGAGGCAGTAACGTTGGTCGGAGGTAACTAACGGTGGCGTGCATGTGCACGAGGCGGTGGTTGTGTGTTAGTTAGTTTGGCATTTGGGATTCTCGAAGTACCATTCGAGTTTGACAAGGGGAAACTCGAAAATGTTCTCGAGTATGTTAGTTGGGTTAGCATGTAGGTTTTGCATACTTAAAATAAATTAAGTTTTAAAAAAAAGATGGAAGAAGGGACTCGGGTTTTGACCCGAGTAAATAACGTTTTGACCCGAAGCTGGAAACTAAAACAGTTTCTAAAGATTTTTAAAATGTTTAAAACTTGTTTTTGAAATTTAGAAATTTTAAATTTGTTAAAAACTTTATGTAAATTACTTGATGTATTTAACAAATGTTTTATTTAACATATTTTAAGATGTTTTGAAGTTTTGTTAAATTTAAACATTTTTAGAAATTTTGAATCATTTTGAAACGAGTTTTGGAAGTTAATTTTAATGGTTTATATAAAGGCAAGTTTTAAATTCAAGTTGAAATTAGTTAAAACTATAAATTGATAAGTATTTAAGTTATTTAAAGTTGTGTTTGATAATTTTAATTTATCAAGCTAAAAGATTGTTTTGGTTTAAACTTAATTTATAATTTAATTAAGTAGGAATAGATGTATAGTAAAGATTGCAAGTATGTTAAGGCAAATTTAAGCATTTATAAGGTAAATGTTTATCTTAATTAAGGTTTTAAATATCTTAATTTTGATTTAGTTAATTTGAAGAAGTAATTTTAATTAATTAGTTAAAAATAAAGTATTAATTAGGAAACAAATTAAGGAAAAATGATTTACTTGGTTAATAAATGATTAAGAATTAATGGTTAATTAATTTAAGATTAATTAAATGGTCATTTAAGTATCATTAACTAGATTTTTAATTAAGATTAAGGATTCATTAATCAAGTAATTAAGTGAAATTAAACTTAATTAGTTATGTGGTTAAGATTTATTAACTAAGTAATTAATAAGTTGTTAATTAAGTAATAAGGGTTACTTAATTAGTATTTAAGAAGTGTTTAACTTATAATTAAATTTTATTAATTAAATAATTAGAGAATAATTAATCCATATTTAAGGATTAATTAAGAAGCTGTTAAATGATAATTAATTTATTAATTAATTGTGATTAAAGATTAATAAAATGATAATTAAGGATTGATTATCTTTAATTAAGGATGGGTTAACTGTTAATTAAGGGTTAATTAAATGATTAATTAACTGGTGATTAGGGAGCAAGCAATCTGTAATTAAGTTCTTAATTAATAATTGATAGTTAGGTTTATTAATTAATAATTAAGAGATAATTAATTGGTTAATTAATAATTAATTAATTAATTATAAAAGTAATTATTGATTAACAAATTTGTATTAAGAGATATTGATTAATAACTAAGGTACGATAGTTGATGGATAATTAATCAGTTAGTTAAAACTTAATTAATTGATTATGAAAGTAATTAAGGATTTATTACTTTGTATTAAAGGAAATTAATTAATAATTAAGCTTTATTAATTTATGAATTAAAGGATAATTAATCTGGGATTAAGGATTGATTAATTGATTTAGTAAGTTAATCAAGGAGTGATTTATTAATTAATGTTAGTAATTAATGAATGATTGTATAAGCAAGATTTAGGGGTTGATTCTTAAGGGATTAATTTAAGAAATTAAATTAATTTTCATATAAATTGATAGTGCTTGCTTATGGATGATTGGTTGTTGAATGTCTGAATTGGAGGATATCTATTGGATTGATATCTATTGATGATATGTGTTGTGACATTCTGTGATATGATATTGGTTATATCAATGATAAATGTGTGATATTTATCTAAGTTAATGTTGTGTGATTGTATTGAATTGAATTGTTTAAACCTTTAAACAACTTGGCCTTTAAGACACGTTTGGTTCGATGAGACCGGGATCGGGTATCAAATTGATTATCCAAGTTAAACTTTAGGTCATGATTTCAAGTGAAGATCGAGTTGAAGACTCGAAGTGTAGGAACTATCTGTCGTTAAAAACTCTGAGGGTGATTCCAGTACGAGTATAAAGGAGATAGTACTTTCAGGTTCGAGATGGAGTTTAGAGTGCAACTGTTATTGTCGTTAACTCTGAGGGTGATTCCAAAATGAGTGTAACAAGATAATGCCTTCGGTTTCGTTCGAACCCGGAACGAACTTGTATGGATTGAATGCTTTCAGAACATCATCAGGAGGATGATGCGCATTCTAAGATAGAGGTGTTCTACAAAGGTAATCGCAGCCTCAAGCCTTATCAAACGGGAATGGCTAAAACAGGGTAGGTGCAGCAAGGCTTCGTGGGTATCCCCCACTTGAGAGCGAGATTTACCCCTGTCTAGATGTCCCTTTTTATTTCAATTGTGTCGGGCGATTGCTAGCTAGAATCGCCGAGGTGGTCTTGTTCGAGACTGTTCAGTAAGGAATGGTCCCGGCTTTGTGTTGCAGGGGAGTTAGGGTGGCTCCTCGGTACAGTGATCTAGGCCACGTACTGTGACGGGCGGTACACCAGTAGCCCTGCCATTGATGGAAACCCATTCTTCCTACGCGCCCTACGGTTTTGGTTGTATTACCCACTTTTGTGGCTAGTAGCTGGAATTTAATAGGTCTAACAATTTCTGCTATTTCATATTTATTTGAAAACCCTAAACATTATTATAATATCATCGGATTTCCTATCAAATGTTTTGCTTGGCGTAAGGTAAAAACTTTTCCATGTTTATGTGTGGGAAGTCTTGCGTGATACCTTTTCTTTTCAAAAGGTTTTTAAAATTTAAGCAACTTTAACCCGTTTACTCACATCAGACCCATGTCTGACCCGGAGTTTATTATGTTTTTCTTAAACTCTTGGATACTCAAATTTTTACGAGTAGCCAAGGGATTTAGGTTTGCTTCGACGAATACTGGAGGAGTTATGGAGCAGGAGGCTTCACCGTTTGTAGATATTTGGTGTTTCCGTTGTGATGTATCTCTGTGATATATGTGTTGGATTTGAGTTGTATAATAGACAGACTTGTATAACTGTCTATCCTGTGTTATTGTATCTGAGTAACTCTGATATGTAATAGAGTATGTACTAGTTATGTTATATATTATATTTTGTTTCGTTCTGCTGTGAGATTCTGATTTTGTTGAGTTCTTTTCTAATATCTATTCTATTTCTACCTCTTTCTTTCTTATAATGATGCGTCTTTCTTTGGAATGAAGGTCGGGTCGTTTCCAAAAAAATGATTAGTTTTAGATGACATGTCCTTATTATGTTGCTTAGTGCTTGTAGTGATGAGCTACGTAATATTTCCTTTATGATTTGTCCTACGCCACTTATATTTTGTAAGTTGAAGTACACAGTTTTAGTAGCTCATTACCATCTGCCTCACTACTATGCCGTTTGTATTTTTCAAAATATGACCATGGACCATTCAGCACGTGCATTTACCATGCATAAAAATGTCAATCATGAAATAATTCAAATAGAGGTATAACATTATAAACGTCTGACAGCATGCCTCAATAGGGGTTCTAGATTTTGAGTTGCGCAGAGCGAGATATTTTGATTTTAAAATAAAATGAAAAAGGTCAAACCCTGTCTTTCCTCACATCCACCCTACGTCTGAATTAAGTCACCCTTCGATTAAAGGGACGCAACATTTCCCTCTTATCTTAATAAGTTCGAATGAACAAATAAAATAATTTCAAACGAAATCAAATCGTTTAGGAACGAAATAAAAATGGTGAAGTCCAAAAAAATTCTTTACTCGAAATTGAATAGCAGAAAAATATTTACTCCTTCTCCTTCATTTTACAACCCTGAACCATCTCTTTTCTTCTTTCCTTTTTCCTCTTCAAATCAAAAAACCAATCAAAAAAATCAATGTCCTAATGGCGCGCGAGCTCTATAATAGAGGTAGCGCGTGGTTTGTGGAGTTTGACGGCACGTGTAAGAGAAGAGACGAGTTCTCGTTCGATGCTGTGTTTTTTCTCTGGAGTTGGGTTTCATGTACGCGCGAGGGGAGGGGTGGTGTTGGTCTCGATCACGATGCTGGGATGGCGACGCTGTGGGTTATGGGGTTAGTGTGTGTGGGGTTAGTGTGTCTGATGAAGTAGTGAAGGTGGCGGTATTTTGGGAAGCAAAAAGTCATGGTGGTCATCGCGACCTAGTCGAGAGCGAGAGGGTTTGGGATGGAGGCATTAGGCATTGAGGTGGAAAGATGAGGTATTTTGGGTTGTGATAGGGTGAGTTACGATGCGATGGTGAGGAGGATAGTCGGAGTTGGAGGGATGGGTTGATGTTGTGGTTCTACGAAGGGGGTTAGGTGAGGCGAGATAGTTGAAGAGTAAAGATCACTTGCGGAGACGACAAGAAGAAGGTATAAAATAATTTATTTTGATTAGTTTTAATTAAAGAATAATTGGTTTATTAACTCATATAATTCATAATTTTCTTACAAGGTCTAAAAATCATGAAGAAAAATGTCAAGGTTGGATCGGATTGCAAAATAAAAATCAAGGTGAGAATTTTTAATCATTTGAATTGCCAAATTTAAATTCAAATGTTTAAATTTAATTATTGGATGTTTGATTGGATTAATAAATTATAATTATCTATTGGATGATTATATTATGTATAGTAGTATATATATTAGTAGTTGGATTGATATTTCCGCATATTTTAGCGTATGAGACCATATGCGCCCCGCATAATAGCAGATGATCATATATACCGTGATATCCCCCTCGAAGTGGGATTGGTATTTTATGTTGTATTAACATATGTGAATGCATTGAAAACAGGTTGGAGGGATCCAACTGGATTCCTTATAAATTATATTGATTGTTTTTCATACATAATAATATATGATATGTTAGAAAAATCTATTATAGATTGTTGTTGTGATATGGATTATTAGATTCTACAGTAGGACTGGCCAAACTTCGGGTATTTTAAATACCATAAATACTATTTTTGGAGTTTGAAGGAATTTAAAGGGAGATTTTGAATATAAAAATATTTGTATATAAATTTCGCTTATTTTTTAGAAATTGATTTGGATAAAAACAATAGTTGATTCTGGTGTGCATTTAACTGTTCGTAAAAATATTTTGAATAGAGATTTCAAAATAATTTATATAAATTTTGTTTTAACGACGGATATTAAAACGATATTTTCTGGAAATATGGAAAGAAGTCGGAAGTGATATTAAAAATAGAAATGTAGAATTTATAAGAGAATGGGCCTATAAAATGAAATTTTATAAATGAGATTATTTTTATAAAAAGTGAAACTCAAGGATTTATAAAATTTATAAATGATGTTTATAAATAAAGGAAATCTATATCAGATGACACATTGGGAATATAAATTTAAAGAAGAATTTATATTAGAATAGTGGAATAGGATGAGAAATAAATAGTGGATATTATTTTTCAAGTGGAAAGAGTTAAGTTGATCAAAATGGAAGTGATATGATGGAAATCGGGAGGAATTTATAAATTGGATTGGCTATTATGATTTTCAAAATATATTTTTAAAATGTAAAAGGTTAAGTTTGTTTGAAAAAGAAAATTTTATTTATTGAACAATGAGATTTTAAACTAGTTGGGATTGAAATAATTTGGTAAGTGTATTTTTCTAAATATTTGACATTTATTTAAATAAATCATAAACTTTAAAATCAGCTTTGAAAAGTGATGTTATAAAAAGTATTTCGATATTTTAGATAATTACTTGAACATGTCTTAGAAATAAATTATTATTACTCTTTTAAATAATTATTATATATATATATATAGAGTTTTATGATGTTTTAAATTTATTTATAAATCCTATTGGAAATCTGGAAATGGGGTTATTCAGTATATGGGATTTATAAGAAAAATCACAAAATGGAATTGGGAAAAAGTAAGAAAATTTCGAAGTAGTTAAATAAAAGTGAACTTCGAAAAAATGAAATAAAATTCATGAAAGAAGTAAAAAGGGAAGTTGGAATTATAAGCAAGTATTTTTGAATTTAGAAAGTATTAAAGGAAATTAATAAAGAAAAAATGGAGCTTATAGAACTCGTTCTAAAACGAATTATGTAATTTACAAATAAATTTGTAAATGATTTTTGAGAAAATAGGAAATATATGGAACGTTTCCTAAGTGTTGAACATAAAATTGGGGTTGGAAAAAATGTTCTAAGTATTGGATAAGTTTGGGAATATTCCATTAAAAATACAAGGATTTGAAATCATTTCAAATGTTGGAAATTTTTGAAGTGATTTGTATACACACACGCATACACAACCCCCTTATAAATATATATGGAAATAAATTTTTAAAAATTTATAATAAGGCATGATGTTTGCTTATGGATGTGTTATTGATAGTTAAATAACCGATGATCAATTTTGGCCAAATCCGTTGACTGTTTCAAAAAGATTGGGATCAGATTTGCTTTATTACAACATGATAGGGGATTCTCGCTTCGTGTTTGGTGGCGAGCAGGAGACTCTTACCCCTACATGTCCTGGAGTGGCTGGTTGCAGTCAAGAGGCTGGCTATAAAAGCAAATTCGAAGTACCAATGTATGCCACGGTGGTAAGTGGCACAGTTGGTATCAGAGCAGAAGGTTAAGCAATAACCTTGGCTCCATAGGGGATTACTCATTAGAGATAGGGTCAGTAGAACCTTGGAATGAGATTGAGTGTATTAATAGATATGTGCAAGTATTTTTAGTGAATATAAAATGTTTTGTATTGTGTTGGTCGATTTATTGAGTGGCTTACGAAATCTGGTCGGCACAGTCCGTACGACTGTATCGATGGGGTTTCTAAACTCTTGAATAGAGTAATTCGACATAATATTGTTTTGGAATGGGGTAAATTAAATAATGTTACCCAAAGATATATTTCGATATAAAAGAAATAATTTTCTAAAATTATTATATTTATTCGGAGTGTTTGGATGATAATATTATAATCTAACAAGATTATAAAATTGAAAATGGTTTATATAACCAAATGAAAATTTGTATAAGTGTAAATTATACAGATGGGTTATAATTAAAATGGATTCAAACCAGAATTGGAAATTTGAAATTCTAGAAGCTTTGAGAAATGTTGAAAATGAGCTTGAAATAAGTATGTGGGAATTTTGAAATTTCGGTGATTTTTGAAAAAAAAATCCGAAGTGGTTAGAAAGAGAAATGGTGATATTATTTTTGGAATATTTTCAAATGGAAATTGTTTTAAATGGATTTTAGAATTAATTAAGCAATGAAATCACTATACGCTGGACTATAACTCTAGTGATGATGGCTGTATCATCAATATTCATTTTCGAGTCTCTAAGTGACGGATTGCTACCAAAATAATCGATTTGGAGATTTTTGTTGGAAAACAAACATTGTTTTAAAACTTCCAAGAGAATTTATGTTGGATAAAACCAAATTTGACATTAAAATTCCAAGGAATGGTTTGTTGAAAAAAAGTTATATACATGTATATATTTGATTTCAAGTGGTTAGAAATAAGTGTCGGGTGATCAAAAATTTTGGAACTAAAATTTTTAAATTAAAATATAAAGTGAGAAAGTTAAAAGGGAATTTAACTTAAGTCGAAGGGATTAAATTTTAAAAATTTAATTGATTTTTGTTTGAATGGAATTATGAAATTGTTATCTAACTTAAGCAAAAGTTAATAAAATTAAATTAAATGATGTGATTATAATAAAAAAAATGAGTAGAATGTGATTATGCTAACTAAATATAAGTGCATATGAATGTGTAGGTGAATGAAACAAATACAAATAAATAACGAAGTGTGGAAAAATTTGAATTTGAATTAATTCTTACTTGATTAAATTTAATAAGTTAAAAATAAATTTATTTGGAGAGAAACTTAATTTAAATATGAATAACTTGAGAATAGTTTTGAAAAGTTGGTTAAAAGGAATTGAAATTTTAAATAAATGAATTGGATTTAAATAATATTGAATTGAATTAAAAATGTAAATGTGAATTATAAAGTGACTGTATAACTGTAGTTATAAATTTGGATTAGATTAGAAATAATATCGAACTAAAGTAAATATAAATTTTGAGTTGTGAAATAATATATAACTGTAAGTTATAAAATTTGAATGGAATTCAAAGTTTAAGTGGAAATTTTAGAATTGTGAATAAATAAGTTGGAATAGCCTACAAAATTGGAGTTAATGGAATAAATATATATTAAGCTATAAATAGATGTGTAAGTTTGATCATATAATAAAATGGGTATAACTCAAGTATAGAGTAGATGAATTTGAGAAAAATAAGTTGTAAAATTTAAAATTGGAAAAATGTATTTTGAGGATATATAGCACTGAACTCACTATAGTCGGTGGGAAATAATCCTAGTGATGACTGCGCAGCATCATAAGTATCCATTTTTGAGTCTCTAAGATGGATTGCTACCGTAATTGATTTGTTTAGATTTTTTGAGAAACAAGTTTTGTTTGGGAAATTTTGAAGGAAAATTGTTTAGATAAAAAACCAGGTTTAGTTTAAATTAAAAAAAAGCCCAATTAGGGATATTTGTGATTTAAAAATGATTTTAAATAAATGCCGGGTGTTTAAAATTTTGAAATTGTGACGACCCACAGATTCTGTAACCCTTGGGTCGACAATATTCTCCATCAATCAACTCAAAAGGAACGGAAATACGAACCATTTGGGTTAAAGAAGAAGAGGTAGAAGAAGAAAATAGAAAACAACATCAGAATCTAACCATCGCATCGGAATAAAATATATTAGATAATAACTGATCTTTACATAAAGGAAAAATATATCTGTTTATACATTACATCTTCAGAGTACAATAACCACAATACACACCACTGGACAGTTATCACAACTTGTCCCTACAAAACTGAATACACAGCTAATCAACGCAGCGGAATATTTCATATAAGTACGGAAGTACGTATCGCCAACCAGCTCGTCTCCTGAGCTCCATAGCATCCTTTCCTGTATCCTATAATACTTGGTCTGACCCGATCATTATAGTTAAATAACACCCGAGTCAGTTTGGAATACCAGCACGAGGAAACCATACTCAAATTGTTTATTAATGTTTCAAAATTCTTTTGAAAACGAAAGCATCTCGTAAGACCATGCCATAATTAAACATGTCGGGTTTTTACCTTACGATAGCTAGAACACTTTTTACCAAATACGTCTGATATTATAATAGTGTCTGTAGAAAGTAAAATAGAATCTAGCTGAATTGCTTGCATCTCACGTTTCAGCAATAGTTGGGCACAATCAAAACCGTAAAAGCGTGTAGGGAGAATGGATTTTCGACTAATGACTAGGCACTGGGATACCACCTGTCACAGTACCTGGTTTAGATCAGCGTACCGAGGATCCACCCCAAATCTACTGCAACACAAGACCGGGACTACCCCTTACTGGATAATCCCGAGTAAGATCACCCAACGGTTGGGATCAGCAACCGCCACACAACCGAAATAAAAAGGGACATCTAGAAAGGGATCACCTCACCCTAATGGGTGCTACCCACTTAGCCTTGGTGCATAACCACTGATTTTCAGTCATTCTCGGGTGTTGTGGCTCGAGGCTAAGCGTTACCTTTTGTGACGCCCCACCTCTATACCCACGCTATCCAAGAACACTATGGTGCAGTGCTGTCAACTAGCACGGAGAATAAGGCTGTTGAGGAGCGACCATCCATGCAATTGCTTATCACACGGTGGCTATAAATAATCTTCGGAAACAAACATAGAACTAAGCATAACACTAATCAGTCACAGTCATCCATATCACAAAGGCGGAAGAAGATATGAATATATAACTAACACATGAACGTGTACATCAGAGTAGTGGTCAAAATGATCCACAATAATACAAAAGAATAGCAACACGTGCTATACAAAAGAATACAACTATGAGTCTATTTCTCAAGTGTATACAACAAAAAAACTGCTAATCTAAATAGTTAGCCAAAAGTCAGAGTAGCAAATCCCAGGAAGAAGTCAAGCAGAAGCACCTGTAACATCTCGGTCTGACCCGAGTATTATTTAAGAAAATAATAAACGGATCAGTCTAGCTATAAATATCAGATGAAGCATAAACATAAAATATCCATACTGACATACTACTATAAGTATGCAAATGATGATTAACAGAAGATCAATCAATAAGAGATAAATCGATATCACAAGAATCTTCTCAAAGATCCAAAGAGGGCATCATACCCTAAACTTGTACTCATAACAAGTCAATGACATAAATTCCAGAAATCAACACAAGAAATCCAGAAATCACAGAAAAAGGGAAAGAGGCCTATCACATGACGGTCCGAAGACCATGGGGAGCTACCCCATATGGGTGAGTCGGAATCACCCAAATGAGGTCTAGTCTAACCAAAAAGAATAAAGGTATGTATGAGTGGAATCACACAAATGGTGTCTAGCCTAACCTCGCAACAAAAAGGTATGTGTGAGTGGAATCACACAAATGGTGTCTAGACTAACCTTGCGGACAAAGAGATATGTGTGAGTCGGAATCACACCAATGAGGCCTAGTCTAACCTTGCAACAAAGAGACATCGCACAATTGCTAGTCTAAATCATAAAATGATCATCATGATCAACGAGAAGTGTCAATTACACTAAGTTAGTAAATATAAAAGTTTAGTTTCATGTCCCATAACAACTAGCTTAACTTAAATATTTACGAAAATACTGTAAATCTTCACTAATAAAATTGTCACAAGAGGTTCAATCGAACAAGTCCAAGAATTAACCGACGAAGCAAACGCAAGAGTTTCATAGCACTTGTTTTACTAAGTTGTTTAATTAGATTTCTCATCCGAGTGAGGTAAAGGTTTGTATATACTAATAGATTGGAAAACGGGTTAAGAAAAGAGCTTTGTTATTAAAAATAGAGTTGAAATCATTTTGTTGAAAGAGTTTTGATATTTACTACTAGTACTGAAACCTTTATACTTTAAAGTGACAAATCACAGAAGCGATTGTAGAAACAATAAGTCACAAAGATCACATTCGAAGATGTGATAAAAATCCAAGGAAATCAGCTTAAGAAGTTCTGTTGAATGTTTTTCAGATAAGATCCCATACGGAGGTGAGGTCCAGGGGGGTGGCAACCCCCCAAGGTGGGGTGCAGGGGCAACGCCCCTGCTACGGGGTTCGACCTACCCGGTCAGGTCGTGGGGGTCCAGGGGGCAGCACTCCCGGCGGGGTGCGGGGTGCGGGGCAGCGCCCCGTTCAAAACGGTATGACCTAGTGAAGACCTAAGGGAGGCGAGCGACTTATAAAACTCGCGACCTAAAAGTTAGCAAGGCCGAGCGACCTATCGGTGTAAACAACATAACGGTGTAAGGCCATGCGACCTAACGTCCCAAGCGACTCAACGAAGAGGGGTGAGCGACCTATGGTCATAAACGAGGCCGAGCGACCTATAGAGGCATAGGGTGCAGCGACCTAAAACGTCGCGACCTAGCGACCTAAGAGAGGGCGAGGTACGCGACCTAGTGGCAGAACAGATCGAGCGAGTTAAAAAGGTAAACGACCTAATGACTTAAGCAGGGTCGAGCGAGTTAAGGAAATAGGCATGGCCGAGCGACCTACGACCTATCTTATCCACGACCTACGAGTTAGCGACCTAACTCCGAACGAGGTAAAAATGGCCAGAACGACCTAGGGTTAACTCGTAAGCGACCTACGACCTATGGACGAGTGACCTAACTCCGAACGAGGTAAAAATGGCCAGAACGACCTAGGGTTAACTCGTAAGCGACCTACGACCTATGGAAGAACGACCTAACTCCGAACGAGATAAAAATGGCCAGAACGACCTAGTAGCAGTTTTTTTACCAAAATCACTAAAATTTGGAGTTTTTCGCCAATCCAATCCAAACCAAATGCAAATGTGCATACTAAAGTGATAGGGAATCATTCCCAACAGTCCAATATAGATGTAGACTAGATTTGTGGGATAAAAATCTCCCATTTGCACCAAATATCAATGAAAATGAAGTTTTAAGCAAGCAAGAATCAATCCCTCTTCTATCTAAGCACAAGATGCTTGAATCCAATGTCTTCTTCTTGAATTTGGAGTAGAAAGATGGATTGCAATTGAATTTGAGTTTTGGAATTTTAATTTCCCATTCCCTCCACCATTTTTGAAGAAGCTTGAAGGCTTAGGCAAATAGAAATGAAGTTATGAAGAGGAGGTGTGAAGGTTGGGTCTAATAGGCTAAAAGCCCAACCCAAAGTCTCAAGTTAAAAAGTAGTGAAATTCCACTATCTCCAATCATATCAATGTTTATACTTAGAAATGTTTTAAACAGCATTTCGAACTCAATGGAAGTGGTCTCGAGTCCTAATTTGTCCGTTTGCAAAAAGTAGCTTTTCGGACCAAAATTCGATTAATGATAAAATATTCAAATAAAATATTTAAATATAAAATCGATAAATATGCGGGTTGTTACACCTTTTTAGAACATTTCTCTTAGAATGCTCACCGTCCACCTGACGATGTTCAAAAAGCATTCATCGATGCCAGTCCGTTCCGGGTTCGAACGGAACCGAAGGCACTACTCCTAGAACATCCATTTTGGCATCGCCCTCAGGATTAGTAGCAACTAGCCATTGCACTTTACTGCTCCATCTTTGACTCTGAACTCGTCTTCCTCACGAAAACGTACAAACCGGATCGAAGTGGTTTCGAGAAATTAATCCCGATCCCGGTCTCTTCGTAACGATCAGCTTATTGTCTAATATTGATAGTAGGTTATTTAACTATCAATTAACATTCACAAACAATCATCAAACAATAAATAATCTTTCAAAATATTTATTATCCTCAAAATATCTTCGAAAGATATATTTCCATTTTTAACCCTTTTTGAAAACAGTTTTCAAACCCTACTCTTCTCATGGGATAAATTCCCAACTATTTATTTACACTGAAAGCACCAAGTACAAAGCTTTAGATTTTTAAAATAGTTTAAAAAACACTTATTATAAAATATACTTTAACATTTAAATTAAAACTACTTCAATACTTTATTAAAAATATATACTTTAGGAATATTTAAAATGAGGTTACTTTATAAAATATAAAACTAGATTTTCTCCTTTAAAACAGAATACCAAGTCAGTTTTAAGTAATTCCTACGATAATAGATTTGAAAAATACTTTCTTTAGAATTTAAAAATTCATAAATAATAAATTTTCAAAAACTTTCTTTTAAAACAACATTAAAAATTTTAACTTATATTTACAAATTTGCTTTGAAAACGTACTTGGCTATCTAGAGAAATACGCTTCTCTTTCACATCTTCTAAAAATACATCACTATTTTTTTTAAACAAATTTACTAATTCCCTTAATAAATTCACACCGTGAATTTATTCTTCCAAATATCCACTGACATATCACTTTGCTTTTATAAACCCAGTTTATAAATTTCAAGTCTCGCTTCTCTTTTAAAATTCTCGGTTTTACACGCTTAAATCAATCCCCAAACTGATTTCCTATTTACTTCACTTTTAAATAAATTTCCTTACTATCTCCATTTAGTCCAAAATCCATTAACTTCAGATTTTATTTCTTCATTATGATTTAAAATCTTTTAACTGAAAATACCAATTTCATATTTTCCAAATTTCTTCTTCATCCTTTCAAATAAAATCAAACCTTGAATTTCAAAATAAATTCTTTATTTCTTGAAATATATCACTTGAGTTTAAAATTAAATCACTTATTCCCATTTATTCAAAATACCATTTCCCGCACGTGGAATTTTATTAATCAGAATTCAAAAATCAACTTTTATTCTTTTCCAATTCATTCTCTAATTTATTCAAATTTCTATGATTATTTTACTCAAAATTCACTCTTTTATTTTCCTTTCAGAACTCCCATTTCTATAGATTTTGATAACTCAGTTCACCGAATATTTTAAATCAACCATAGTATCCAACATTTCCAATTATCAATATAATTCATCATAGGAAAGCAAATAATAATATCACGAAATATTTTAACAAATCTATATATTTTGAGGAATCCAGTTGGATCCCTCCAAATTGTTTCCCTGCATCCATAGATGTTAGCACAATAAAATACCAATTCCACTTCGAGGTGAAATATCGCGGTATATGGGTTTGAAATATAATATCATTCGCGATTATGCAGCGCATATTGTCTCATCCGCTATAAAATGCGGAAAATCAATCACTCCAAATATATATATATATACACACTACTACATAATATAGCACATCCAGTCAATTCAATCATTCAACCAAATATTTAAATTTAATCATTTAAATTTAAATAGCAATCCAGAAGAGTGAGATTAACTCACCTTTGATTTTTGTTTTGCAATCCGATCCAACCCGGCTATTTCCTTCACGATTTAGACCTTGTACAAACATTTGCTGGTTTATTTATACTTGAACTAATAAAATGACCAATTTACAATTAATAAATTTAATTAACTAATTATTTTATTTAAACTAATTTTTCGTAAATAAATAAATTTTAAGTTACAAAAATAATTAAATAAGTTAATCTCATTAATACATTATTTTAAAATAACAAGTAGGTCTAATATGTGTGTATATATACCTTTATATATATAATTAATGTTCATATATATTTTCTTTCTTTTTCATTTGACACTCCATATATATATATATATATATATATATATAAAAGTTATTAAATTTAAACTAAAACAAATACCTTACTGTTAAGTTTTCTAATAAACGAAATAATAACCAACCAGTTAAATTTATTGATATAGACTTGAGTAATATTGAATTTAAAAATGCTTAAAATTTTAAATTACCTTAATATATACAGGAAACCAAATCACATGCTCTGCTCTACCTAGATATGCCCTTGTCGAACCTATCTCCACCTCACTCGCCATTCACCACCACCGCCAAGTTGCGACATGACGAAATCACGTCAAACCCCAAAATCGTGCCCCTCCCTCGATCCACGCCATCGCCCTTTTGAACGAAACACCGTGTCGCCGATCAACGTCGCCCCCTTCTATCTCGCACGCGACTTCACTGGCGCCAACAAAACATCACGAACGATGCATTCCTTGAACGATCGTGGTGTCGATGCCACTCGAGAACTGCATTAGCCCTAGCTTCTCAAATGCTGACGAACACGAACACGGCACCCTCTCGAACTCGAGGCGTTGATAGCGATTTGAAATCGCGCCCTAATTTTTTCGAGTGAATTCGATCGGCTTGAAAAAAGGCAAAAAAGGGCTCATGATTTTTATATTGTAGAGGAACGATTTAATGTCTCGGTCCGCCATTTTTTATTTTTGACTAAATTGTTTTCTTCTTCTCTTTTTTGTGTTTTTTGTTTTTGCTATAATGTTTTAAAAGGAGAAGAAGACATGGGTGCTATAACAGGAGGTAGCGTGTTTTAAGTAGGGAAGACAGAACAATATCTAATGTTGGCGTGCGGAGAAAGGCTGCATTGATTTGAAGGGGAAAAGTATCGATGTGAAAGGAATACAGCTGAAGGTTGACAAGGATATATATACATCAATTAATTCAAATTGTCTCGATAAATGCAAATCAAAATCTCGACATCTAATCAAGACGTGCCGCTAGGAGTTTATATGTTATACTCCTATTTCGAACGCAATGGAAAAGGTTTCGAGTCCTATTTTGATTGTATGGAGAAGATAGCTTTTTGGACCTAGTTATTATATAAATTTTCGATATAAATTTATTTATATATTGTACGCTCACACAACAACTCCAAACATTACGAAAATTGAAATCCGTTAATAATACAATATTGCAGATCTAATGGAACTTGTTTTGTCGAAATCCGAGACTATGCCTCGGAAGGCTATTTTTAAGTATCAATTTAACCGATATATTTTCAAAACTCAACAAAACACTTTCAAATTCAATTTTAACACTCTTACTATGTTTAGTACTATCAATATAAATTTTACAAGCCTTTAAAATATTTTTAACAAGCTCGAAACTCTAGATTAAATATTTTACTAACCTCCTATTATTGAATTGAATAATTATATTATTCAACAAAATTGATGTATCTACATTCTGAATGGATAAATCCAAGTTTTCCATATTCAAAACCAATTTATAATTCAATTTTTATATTTAAAACCATTTAAATATTCTAGATTCAACGCTAAAAAATCCGGGTCGTTACATTCCTCCCCTTTAAAAGAATTTAGTCCTCGAAATTATTAAGGTAGAAGAATGTCCCAACCCTACTACTTACTGGAACACACTTAATGAAAATCCCATATTCACTTTTTATAACCCTTTAGTCCCAACTAAACAATTAGTTTCAATTTCCATTTCCAAAATCCTTTTATTTTAATTCCAATTTGAAATCGTTTTGTCGCTAACAAAATTTATTTCCAAAAATTTTAAACAAATTTCTAACTCCTAAAATTTTCGAAAAATTTTGGCAGAGTCTCCTTTGTACGGAGGCGCTTCTGCAATTTGACAAGCGATATAAATATATATACATCGACCCACACGGTCGGAATAACATAAACAGTTCATATTTCCTATTCTTATTGCATAGGCGTACCTTTATTTAGCATTTTTAAGAAAGTGGCTTATTATTTTAGCAATTAACGCGTCCAAATCTAGCCAAATGGCTTCCGGTATCTGTACTTACTCAAGTCAAGCATGTAAGTACTAAATATACGAAATTTGTTAACATTTCACTTACTTTCAATAGATAAACACATGCATTTCATAAGCAACATGCACCAAACACTTTTCATGAGCAATTTATATGATTTCAAAACTAATTCAATTGCTTTCAACCAATTCATGCGTTATTCCATTCCATTTTAATGGTTTACACTCAATTTCTTACATTCAGTTTACTTTTAATCCAAACATGCTCATATTCAACTCAATTGATTTCAAAATCAATTTTATTTCACTTCTATCAATTCATAGAATTTTATTTAATCTCGTTTTCGTCAAACGACAATTTATTTCTATGCAATTCGACTATATTCTTGCGAATAAATAATTACTTAAGCTTATATCCATTTTAAATTGATTCTAACTCAACATATATTTAATTCCTTCCATTTTAATTCATTGGCAACCCATTTATTTAGCTCGACACATTCCATGCTTGTACACTACTAATAATTCCCAAATAATTCAACCCAAGCTTTTACTTAATGGACTTCCATTCTTACTCGAAGTCGATCTTCTAATTTTTTTTAGATTAAGGTAATTTACTTTAATTTATTCCAACTTCAAACTTAAGTTCACTTCTATTTGACTCTCATCTAATCAAATTCCATTTAATTCAGTTAGCCCATCCATTTTATTTTAATCCACCTTCTCAATTTATCAAAATAATATCCAAGCACATACTTAACTCATTTACACTCGAATTGTATTTTATTTGTAACTCAAATCATTTCTATTACAACCCAATTCCCTTTTATTTTTACAGCATCTCCACTTATTTTAATCCATTATAAATCCAAGTCGAATTCTATTTATAATTCGAGTTTATTTCCAAACTCCATTATTAACTTACAATCCATTTTATTCAACCGAGTTAAATTTTATTAACATACTCCATCAAATAACTTAATTAGCTAATTACCTTATTTCCAACTTTTAAATCAATATTCGATTTTATTACAAAAATCACTTCATTAAATTTCTTGAGTTCAATTTTTTCTCTCATAATTCCAGCCTGGATTTTCTTTCATTTTCCAAAATTCCAACACTTTTATTTCGGCTTATTTATTCCCTTTTTACATTTTTGTAAGCTACTACTCATTCCATCCATTTACAGTCAATCACATTCACATTTTACTTTTAAATAGGGATTATATATTTTTATTCCGATGCTTTTCAAATTTTTTATAAGCTTCCGAAGCTTATTTATTCCAATTCAATACTTACTTAGTTTACACTTATTAATAAGAATTTTATTCCATTCAATATTACCTATAACTCAACTGAATTTATTTCAATTAAATTTTATTCAACTCAACTCAAGTTAAATCTAGCTACATACCATTCTTTTGAATTTTCTTAAGCAAGGACTTAATTCCATTTAATATCATCCCACACAATTCACCTTTATTTCATTTCAATTCTTTTCAACTTAATTCAAATACATCTGGGTTTTATTTTCAGTTTAATTCAATATATTTCAATCCAATTATATTTTATATCCCAATCCAAATTTAATTACTATTTTCCCATTCCAATCACATTCAAGATTTACTAATTATTACTTCCAATCATCAATTAAATTATCCACAATTTAATTTTTCCAAATTAAATTTATTTAACCTTTTCACTATAAATTTTAATTCCAACATTCAAAGCTCATATTGTCCTTCCTTATTCAAAAATCATCTCAACTTTACAAGTTTACAACTTACCTCATCAAGATTTTCAATTCAAATAAGGATTCAGGATTTCAAACACCCAGCTTTGGGTTCAAATCATTTGAAATCACCATTATCTCAAAATCACACTTCTCAAATTTTTAAACCAATCCTGGTTTTTATCCCTAACAAATTTCCTTTGAAATTTCAAAAACAAAACCAGTTCTTTTGAACAAATCAATTTGGCAGCAATCCGTCACTTAGGAACTCAAAAATGAACATCGATGATGATGCAGTCATCACCGAAGTTAATTTCCAGTGACTGAAGTGAGCTCAATGCTATATCCCTTTCCAAAATTTATTTGAAACAATTTCCTTTCATAAATAATTCTAAAACAATAATGCTATTATTTGTCTTCAAAACACTTCAAAAAACGCCTCCAAAATCTCCAGGGTTTTAAATTTACAGATTTGATTTAAATCAAATTTTAACTATAATTCATTTGTATAACTTATGCTCATACAAATTCCCTTTTTGATTGCTCAAGTCATTTCAATTTTTTACTAATCTTATTTGTTTAAGATATTATCATCCAAACAGCCAAGTTATATAATAATTTAAGAAAATATTTCCTTTATATCAAAATATTTTTTTGGGTAAAATTATTTCATTCACCCACCTTTAAAACAATAATGTGTTAATTTATCATGTCAGGTGTTTATAAACTCTTCTCGAATAGCGGCCAACTTACTCGATCAAAATTCATATTTCACTCAACCAATAAGTCAACACAATATTAAAACAATTTATTATATTCACTAACAAATACGCGCTCATATCTATTAATACGCTCAAACTCATTCTAGAGTACTACGGACTCTATTTTCAATGAGTAATCCCCACTAGAGCCAAGGTTATCACCAACCTAAGCTCTGATACCAAATGTGACGACCCGTAGATTCCATACCCCTTGAGTCGACACTATTCTCCATCAATGAACTCAAGATGAACGGAAATACGAACCATTTGACTTAAAGAAGAAGAGGTAGAAGAAGAAAATAGAAAACAACATCAGGATCTAACCATCACAGTGGAATAAAATATAATAGATAATAACTGATCATAACACAAAGGAAAAATATATCTATTTATACATTACATCATCAGAGTACAATAACCACAATACACACCACTGGACAGTTATCACAACTTGTCCTTACAAAACTAAATACACATCTAATCAACACAGCGGAATATTTCATACAAGTACGAAAGTACGTATCGCCATCCACCTCGTCTCCTGAGCTCCGTAGCATCCTTTCCTGTATCCTATAATACTTGGTCTAAACCGGTCATTATAGTTAAATAACACTCGAGTGAGTTTGGAGTATCAGTGTGAGAAAACCATGCTCAAATTGTTTATTAAAGTTTCAAAATTCTTTTGAAAACAAAAGCATCTTGCAAGACCACGCCACAAATAAACATGCCGGGTTTTTACCTTAGGATAGCCAAAACACTTTTTATCAAATACATCTGATATTATAATAGTGTCTATAGAAAGTAAAATAGAATCTAGCTGAAATGCTTGCTTCTCATGTTTCAGCAATAGTTGGGCACACTCAAAACCGTAAAGGCGCGTAGGGAGAAGGATTTCCAACTAATGACCATCACTGGGGTACAACATGTCACAGCACCTGGTCTAGATTAGCGCACCGAGGATCCACCCTAAATCCCCTACAACACAAGACCGAGACTACCTTTTACTGGATAATCCCGAGTAAGATCACCCCGCGGTTGGGATTAACAACCGCCACATAGCTGAAATAAAAAGGGACATCTAGCGAGGGATGACCTCACCTTAATGGGTGCTACCCTCTTAGCCTTGGTGCATAACCCTTTATTTTCAGTCATTCCCAGTTATGTGGCTCGAGGCAAAGCGTTACCTTTTTACAACACATCTCTTAGAATGCTCACCGTCCACCTGACGATGTTCTGAAAGCATTCATCCATACAAGTCCATTCCGGTTTCGAACGGAACCGAAGGCACTACTCCTACAACATCCATTTTGGCATCGCCCTCAGGATTAGTAGCGACTAGCCCTTGCACTTCACTGCTCCATCTTCGACTCCAAACTCGTCTTCCTCACGAAAACGTACAAACCGGATCGAAGTGGTTTCGAGAAATTAATCCCGATCCCGGTCTCTTCGAAACGATCAGCGTATTGTCCAATATTGATGGTCGTTTATATAACTATCAATTAACATTCACAAACAACCATCAAACAATAAATAATCTCCCAAATTATTTACTATCCTCAAAATTTCTTCGCAAGATATATTTCCATTTTTAACCCTTTTTGAAAATAGTTTTCAAACCCTACTCTTCTCATGGGACAACTATTTATTTCCGCTGAAAGCACCAAGTACAAAGCTTTAGATTTTTAAAATAATTTAAAAACACTTACTATAAAATATACTTTAACATTTAAATTGAAAACTACTTCAATACTTTATTAAAAATATATACTTTAGGAATATTTAAAATGAGGTTACTTTATAAAATATAAAACTAGATTTTCTCCTTTAAAACAGAATACCAAGTCACTTTTAAATAATTACTACGATAATAGATTTGAAAAATACTTACTTTAGAATTTAAACATTTAGAAATAATAAATTTTCTAAAATATGCTTTTAAAACAACATTAAAACTTTTAACTTATATTTATAAATTTGCTTTGAAAACGTACTTGGCTACCTAGTTATACGCTTCTCTTTCACATCCTTTAAAAATAAATCACTATTTATTTTTAAAAAAAATTACTCATTCACTTAATAAATTCCCACCGTGAATCTATTCTTCCAAATATCCACTTATATATCACTTAGCTTTTATAAACCCAATTTACAAATTTCAAGTCTCGCTTCTCCTTTAAAAATCACGGTTTTGCACACTTAAATCAATCCCCAAATTGATTTCCAATTTACTTCACTTTTAAATAAATTTAATTACTTACTCCATTTATTCCAAAATCCATTAACTTCATATTTTATTTCTTCATTATGATTTAAAATCTTTTAACCAAAAATATCAATTTCATACTTCCCAAATTTCTTCTTTATGCTTTCAAATAAATTCAAACCTTGAATTTCAAAATCAATTCTTTATTTCTTGAAATAATATCACTTGAATTTAAAAAAAATCGCTTATTCCCATTTATTCAAAATCTTATTTCCCGCACTTGGAATTTTATTTATCAGAATTCAAAAATCAACTTTTATTCTTTTCCAATTCATTCTCTAATTTATTCAAATTTCTGTGATTATTTTACTCAAAATTCGCTCTTTTATTTTCCTTTCAGAAATCCCATTTCTATGCATTTTGATAACTCAGTTCAACGAATATTTTAAATCAACTATTGTATCCAATATTTTCAATTATGAATATAATTCATTACAGGGTAGCAAATAATTATATCACAAAATATTTTAACAAATCTAAATATTTTGAGGAATCCAGTTGGATCCCTCCAACCTGTTTCCCTGCATCAATAAATGTTAGCACAATAAAATACCAATTCCACTTCAAGGTGGAATATCATGGTATATGGGTTTTAAATATAATATCATCCTCTATTATGCGGTGCAAAGGGTCTCATCCGCTATAACATGCGAAATATCAATCACTCCAAATATATATACACACACACACATATATATGTGTGTATATATATATATGTGTATATATATACATATATATATACACATATATATATATATACACACACACATATATACATATACACACATACATACATATATATATATATATGCTACTATATAATATACCGCATCCAATCAATTCAATCATTCAACCAAATATTGAAATTTAACCATTTAAATTTAAATAGCAATCTAGAAGATTGAGATTAACTCACCTTTGATTTTGGTTTTGCAATCCTATCTAACCCGACAATTTCCTTCACGATTTTAGACCTTGTACAAACATTGCAGGTTTATTAATACTTGAACTAATAGAATGACCAATTTCCACTTAATAAATTTAATTAACTAATTATTTTTATTTAAACTAATTTTTCCTAAATAAATAAATTTTAAGTTATAAAAATAATTAAATAAGTTAACCGCATTAATGCATTATTTTAAAATAACAAGTAGGTCTAATATGTGTGTATATATACCATTATATAGATAATTTATGTTCATATATACTTTCTTTCTTTTTCCTTTGAAACTCCATATATACATATAAGTTATTAAATTTAAACATAAACAAATACCTTACTGTTAAGTTTTCTAATAAAAGAAATAATAACCAACCTGTTAAATTTATCGATATAGACTTAAGTAATATTGAATTTAAAAATGCTTAAAATTTTAAATTACCTTGATATATACAGGAAACCGAAATCACATGCTCTGCTCTACCCAGATATGCCCTCGTCGAACCTATCTCCACCTCACTCGCCGTTCACCACCACCGCCAAGCCGTGACACAGCGAAATCACATCAAACCCCAAAATCGTGCCCCTCCCTCGATCCACGCCATCGCCCATTCGAACGAAACACCGTGTCGTCGATAAACGTCGCCCCCTCCTATCTAGCACGCGACTTCACTGGCGCCAACAAACCATCACGAACGCCGCATTCCTTGAATGATCGCGGTGTCGATGCCACTTGAGAACTGCCTAAGCCCTAGCTTCTCAAATCTGACGAACACGAACGCGACGCGCTCTCGAACATGAGGCATTGATAGCGATTTGAAATCGTACCTAAATTTTTTCGAGTGAATTCGATCGGCTTGAACAAAGGCAACAGAAAAAGGGGCTCGCGATTTTTATATTGTACACGAACGATTTAATGCCTCGGTCTGCCATTTTTGATTTTTGAACTAAATCATTTTTTTCTTCTCTTTTTTTTCTTCTTCCTTTTGTTTTGGCTATAAAGTTTTAAAAGGAGAAGAAGACGTGGATTCTATTACAGGAGGTAGTGTGTTTTAAGGTGGGAAGGGGGAATAATATCTAATGTTGGCGTGCGGAGAAAGGCTGCATTGATTTGAAGGGGAAAAGTATTGATGTGAAAGGAATACAGTTGAAGGTTGACAAGGATATATATACATCGATTAATTCAAATTGTCTCGATAAATGCAAATCAAAATCTCGACATCCTATCGAGACATGCCGCTAGGCGTTTATAATGCTATACTCCTATTTCGAATGCAATGGAAAAGGTTTCGAGTCCTATTTTGATCGTATGGAGAAGATAGCTTTTTGGACCTAATTATTATATTAAATTTTCGATATAAATTTAGCGCGTGTATATATTGTACACTCACACAACAACTCCAAACATTATAAAAATTGAAATCCGGTAATAATACAATATTACGGATCCAATGGAACTGGTTTCGTCGAAATCCGAGACTATGCCTCGGAAGGCTATTTTTGAATATCAATTTAAACGATATATTTTCAAAACTTAACAAAACACTTCCAAATTCAATTTTAGCACTCTTACCATCTTCAGTACTATCGATATAAATTTTACAAGCCTTTAAAATATTTTTAACAAGCTCGAACCTCAAGATTAAATATTTACTCAACCTCCCATTATTGAATTGAATAATTATATTATTTGTATCTACATTCTGAATGGATAAATCCAGGTTTTCCATATTCAAAACCAATTTATAATTCAATTTGTATATTTAAAACCATTTAAATATTCCAGATTCAACGCTAAAAAATCTGAGTCGTTACAGAAATCGTTATTTAAATAATTTAGAGATTATCAAGAGATAAGTTATAAAATTATAAACGGTGAATGATTTTGAAGAAAATATGAAAACTGATTTTTGGGACTAAAATAAAAAGTGGGAAAGAAAAATGAAATTTAACTTAGATTAAGATTGAAGAAATTAAATTTTTGAAATCTAATTGAGTGTGATTTGAATGGAATAAATTAGTGAAGTAGACTAGTTAAATGGATTAAATTGGAATGTGAATGAATTGAATTGAGAAAGAAAAAAAATCGAATGGGAATAAATAAATTTCGATAGCTCATAAAAATTGAAGTTTATGGAATAAAAATATGCTTGGGCTATAAATTATTGTAAATCTCGTGTTAGAATAAAATATGAATATATTCGAGTATAAAATCGATGGAAAAGTGGAAAATAAGTTGGTGACTTAAAAAGAAAAAAATTGAAATAGAAAAACCCAAAAATAAAATTGTTTGATATTTTGGTGAAGGAAATAAAAATTCAAATGTGAGTTATAAAGTAAAACTGAACTTAAGTAAATTAGTTGAGTGATTCATGAAATAAGAATCTGGTATTGAATTTGAAGTGAAATAACTAGATAATTAATTAGTTAACTGAATATGGTAATGGAAACTAACTTGATTAAGAATTGGATTGTTAGTTAAAAATGGAATTTGAAAATGAAACCTGAATTTCTACATAAAATTCGACATGGATTGTAAGTGAATTAAATATAATTGGAAGCATGTCGAATGAAATGGAATTGAATTGAAATAGAAATGGTTTGAGTTGCAAATAAACCCAATTTTAATATAAATAAATTAAACATGGCCTTGATATTATTTTAGTGCATTCGAGAATTAATCCGGATATGGGAATTAAAATTAAAATGGATGAAGTGAATGAATTAATAAAATTTATTAGTAAATGGAATGTAATTTGATTGAATAAGAATCAAAATTTAAATGAAAAGGAAATAGTTGAAAAAAATGAACTTAAGTTTTTGGGTAAGATGATTGAAATAAATAACCTAAGGGAAGCTTGGCTAAAATTTATTTGTGAAATGGTTATTTAATATAATGGCATCGAATGGTTTCGAGTTTAAACAAAATAAATTTGAATGCGATGAAGGTGAAAACGAATGGACTGTAATGGAATTGATTAAGAATAAATTTAAAATGGAATAGAACTAAATATAAATTGATTTGGAATCAATTTAAAATAATTATGAACTAAAGTGGATATTCTATTAAATAAATAGAGCCAAATTTGCATAAAAGAATTTTTTTCGACGTAAACGGAAGTAAATGAAATTCTATGAGTTAATAGAAGTGAAATGAATTGATTTTAAATCAATTTAGATTAGATATTAGTTTGTTTGGTTTAACAATTTATTGAATGCATGTAAAGTGAGTTGTAAATCACTCAAATTGAATGGAACGATATGAAAATCGGGTGAAAGTAAATTGAATTAGTATACCTTAAAGTTGCATATGGACAATTGTCTAGTATGCATTGCTTATGGAATCCCTGTGTTAGCTATTTAAAATAAGTGAAATGGTTTTAATTTCATATGTTTGGTAATTATGTTTAAACTAACTAAGTACAGGTACTGAAAGATGTTGTTTTTGACTTTGATTACTTGTATTGCAAAAAAATTAATAAGCCGGTTGCTTAAAAATGCTAAAATAAGGTACGTTTTCGGATTAAATACTACAAAACATAAAATTTTGTTAGATATTTTGTTTGTCGACAAGGTGGGTGGATGTATATATATTTATCTCTCTTGTCATATTGGAAAAGGTCCTCCGTACAAAGGAGACTTTGCCAACAAAATTTGAAAATTTAGGGTGTTAGAAAAATTTTGAAAATTTTTAGGAAATTTTTGCTAATGACAAATTGATTACAAATTGAAATTGAAAAAAAAGGATTTTGAATTAGAATTGGAAACTAGTTGTTTTGGTTGGAGCAAATGGGATTTGAAAAGGGGAATGTTGAGTTTAACTAAGGAGGTTTTAAAAAATAAATTAATGGGTTTGGAGCATTCTTTTGCCCTAGCAATATCGGTGATGCAATTCTTTTAAGCGGGGAGGAATGTAATGACCCAGATTTTTCGACGTTTGAATTTGAATATTTAAATGGTTTTAAAAATTTAATTTGAATTATAGATTGATTTTGAATATGAAAATTTGGTGTTCTTATTTATATAATAAATTCAAAATTTAAAAATAATGATTTATTGGATAATCTAATTATTGAATTTAATAATTAAATATTGGTTAAATTATTGGTTAAATTGTTGTATCTTGAGTTTTAAGCTCGATAAAAATAATTTAAAGGCTTGTAAAATTTATATCAATAATATTGCAGATAATAAAAGATTTAAAATTGAATTTAGAAGTGATCTGTTCAATTTTTTAAAAATTAGTTGAATAAATTGACATTTAAAAATAGCGATCAGGGGCACAGTCTCGGAATGCGACGAAAGAAGTTCCATTGGATCTGTAATAGAGTATTATTATCGGATTTCAAATTTCATAGCTTTTGGGGTTATCATTTGGTTGTGCAGGATATAAACGCGTGGAAATTAATATCGAAATTCAATATAATAGTTGATCCTAAAAATCTATCTTCTCTATACATCGAATTAGGAATTGAAACTTTTTCCATTCGCATTCGGAATAGGGGTATAATAATACAAACGCTGAATGGCATGCCTCAATAGAAGTTCGAGATTTCCCCTGTGTATGTATACAATACGAGATGCTATAACTACACTTATATATATAGATACATTATATATACACACACACACACATGTGTGTGTGTATATATATATATCTTCGGAATCAAAATCAAACCACGTCAGCTGTTATTCACGGTTAAATCACATCCTACTTATTCCCTTCAATCAGTCCCAAATTGAAATCATTCTAAACATGCTACCCCCGTTTCCCCTTAAAACACACTTCCTGTTCATTTTAAATTTGCATGTCCCCTTTTTCCTTTTCCCGTTACGAAACGAAATCAAAGAAAAAATAAAAATAATGGCTGAGCCTAATTTGCCTATTTCCTTTTTCTTCCTGTTCGAAAATAGCATGTACTCGAGTCCTTTCCTCTCTTAATCTAAGCAGCAAAACAAGCCTCATTCTTTAATAAAAAAATATAAAATCATCATCAATCGTGAGTGCCTATCTGGGTGATTTTCAGCATAAAGGGTGGTGTTTTCGAGAAAGTGACGAAATGGATGCATGGTGATGTCAGGATGATTGGGATGACGATGTTGGGGGAGGTGTCGAGTTCGGAAGAGGATCCTGAAGGAAGAAGAGGCGCGTCAAGTGATGTGAGGTGCGATTTCTTCACGAGAAGCGCAAGTCACGAGGCATGGATGAGCATGCGATGTCGAGATTGTTCGGTGAATTTCTGGTCGGCAATTAGGGCTTGGGCTCAAACTATTAACAGAGGGGATGCGAGGATAGAAGTGGCAGCGAGGTATATGTAGTTTTGTTTTGTTTTAATTTAATTTAATAAATATATATGGATTAGAAAAAAAAAATATTTTAAACTTACTGGTTAATTTTGAAATAGGTATTATGGTTATTAGGATATATATAAATCGAATATTTACAAATCCGAAATTGTTTATGCGAGGTCAAAAATCTTAAAAATCAAGTCGAAATTGAAGTGGATTGCAAACAAAAATATATGTGAGTTAATCTCACTTAAATTTGGATTTCTAGTTAATTTTAAATAGTTGAAATAAATTATTGGTCGGTCAGTTAAATTGATAATTATTATCAGTCTAGATGTGTAAATTTATATATTGTATATATATGGAGTGATTGATTCTCACAAATTATAGCGGATGAGACCTTATGCGCCCCGCATAATAGCGGATGACCCTATATACCGTGATATCCCCCTCAACGTGGGATTGGTACTTTTATATTTAATTAACATCAGTAGATGCAGGGAAATAGGTTGGAGTGATCCAACTGGATTCCTCTAATTTATTGTTTATTTTTCATATTTAGTGATATATGATTTGTGTAGAACAATCTATTATAGAATATTATAGTGATTGAAATTATTGGATGCTATCGTAGCTCTGGCCAAGGTATTGATGGATTTTAAAACTATAAATATATCTTTAAAAAATTATGGAATTGAAGGAAAATTGATAATATATATATATATATATATATATATATATATATATATATATATTGGAATTGAAGCAATTTTAAAGATATTTAATTCGAAAAATATAATTGATTTGACTATACTTAACTATTGCTGTAACAACCCTGTTTTGGAGATTACCTTTCAATATTGAATTATAATGATAATTATAATTTAATATTGTGAATTAAATTAAATTTGGAGAAATTAAATTGTTTATTTGGAATAAACAATGAATTTTGGAATTTAAAATGAGAAAATGAAATTCCAAGCTTTATTTTGTTTGTTTGGGTTAATAATGAATGGAAAATAATTTTTATTTGTAGAAATTGCAATAATTTTAATAATTATTACCCATTACTTCTTTTAATAATTTTTAAAGGAAGCATTTGATTTTTAAAGGTTGTTTACTGAAATAAAAAGTGAAAATCGGGTTAAAAATAAGTTTTGGGTATAATTAATGTTTTGAAATGGTTTGAAATATTTTTCTAAGTGATAACATAGATTTTATGGAATTTTAAAAGTTAAAAAAATGGTTTTATTCATTAATTTGAGTAAATAGTGCATTCTTGTTAAATAAAGGAATTTAATAATAAAAAAATATTTAAAAATAAAAATTAATCTTTTTATATGTTAGAAAATGTTTTAATTTGAATGCATACAAGTTTTCACTTTTTTTGTGTGTAAATATGAAGAAAATGAATTTTATTTGTGTGTATATGTAATATACACACAATTTTTTTGTTAAGTATTGATTTTATCCTTAAGCCTCCTTATAATTCTTTTTATTTTGGGTCTAATTCAGCCCAATACCACATAGCCAAGTAAGTTATGAGAAACAATTGCACGTTCATTTCTCATGCTTCTTCTTCTTCCTTCAGCCTGAAAGAAAATACAGGAAGCCTGTAACAACCCGCATATTTTACGATTGAGTATTTAAATATTTTATTTAAATATTTCATCGTTAGTCGGATTTTTGTCCAAAAAAGCTACTTTTTGCAATCAGTCAAATTAGGACTCGAGACCACTCCCATTGAGTTCAAAATGACGTATGCGATCTTTTTAAGTATAAACTTTGATATGTTTGGAGATAGTAGAATTTTGCTACTTTTTTACTTAGGACTTTGGTTTGGGTTTTAGCCCATCAACCTAACATATGTACCCAACTCCACTCCAACTCTTCATTACTTCATTTTTAATTCCTAATACGCAAGCTTTAGCAACAATGGTGAGTGGAATGAGAAATTAAAACTCCAAACCCTAGTTTCCATTTACAAATCAAGTTCTAGCTCCGAACCAATAGAAGAAACTTTGGTAAGCCTCTTCTTCTTCTTCTCCAACCCATTCTCTTATCAATTTCAGAAATTCCTAAACCTATCTTTGGGAATGTTCTTCTTTTTTAGTATAGATTCAAGCTCGTTTGGGTTGTGTTGAAGAGTGGTTGATTCTTCCTTTGCTTTCAAGCTTCCTTTTCATTGTTTTTGTGAAAAGGTGAGATTTTTATCTCACATCTATGACTATAATTATCTTTGGTGGTTAGGTATGAATTCCTAACACCTCTTCATGTGAAATTGCTTTTGATTTGAATTGGTTTTGTGGATATTCCAATTTTTGGTTTTTTTTAAGTCAAATTTGTGTCAAAATTCCTTTTATGGATGTTTCATCATGCTTTGGATGATGCATATAGGAGCATATAGGGCCGGGTTGCCGATTGGCATAAACCCCTCGAGCCAATGTTCGTTAGGTTGCATTTTGGAAGAGTTTGCTCTTCATTTGGATAGGCTAAAAAACAGCCCAAGCAAGATTCAGTCGACTGAAAAGTCTGTTCAGTCGACTGAACCTGGAACCCGAAAGTTTCCAGGCATGATTCAGTCGGCTGAATCCTCTGTTCAGTCTACCGAACCTGGAATCAGAAAGTTTCCTGAATCTAGAAAATTTCCTAGTACAGGGTCAGTCGACTGAACCCGCTGTTTCAGTCCAGTTTGCCTTTTTGGATTGAATTTCCAATTTAAATCGATTCGTGATGATCCTATTTGTTGTTATCATTTATTATCGAGGTCGCCTGATCCTATCCTCCCTTAGGTCTTCACTAGGTCGTACCATTTTGGATGGGGCGCTGCCCCCTGGACCCCCGCGACCTGACCGGGCAAGTCGAACCCCGTAGCGGGGGTGTTGCCCCCGCACCCCCACCTTAGGGGGTTTCCACCACCTTGGACCCCCCTCCGTAGGGGATCTTATCTGAAAACATTCAACGGAACTTGCTTTGTTGAGATGCTGAGTTGACCATTCTTCGAGTCAAACTATCTTTGGCTTCTCGGTCGATTTTATGGTATCACGGCCTTGCTAAAAAGGTGGGATAACAACTTTAGAAATATGAAGGTTTCAATACTAGTAGTAAATATCAAAACTCTTTCAACAAAATGATTTCAACTCTATTTTCAATAACAAAGCTTTTTTCTTAAACCGTTTTCCAATCTACTAGTATATACAAATCTTTACCTCACTCGGATGAGAAATCTAATTAAACGGCTTAGTAAAACAAGTGGTATGAAATGCTTGCGTTCACTTCGTCGGTTAATCTTGGACTTGTTCGATTGAACCTCTTGGGACAATTTTCTAGTGAAGATTTACAGTTTGTTCGTAAATATTTAAGTTAAGCAAGTGGTTATGGGACATGAAGCTAAACTTTTATATTTACTAGCTAGTGTAATTGACACTTCTCGTTGATCATGACGATCATTTTATGATTTAGACTAGCAATTGTGCGATGTCTCTTTGTTTGCAAGGTTAGACTAGACCTCATGGGTGTGATTCCGACTCACACATATCTCTTTGTCCGCAAGGTTAGTCTAGATACCATTTGTGTGATTCCACTCACACATACCTTTTTGTTGCGAGGTTAGGCTAGACACCATTTTTGTGATTCCACTAACACATACCCTTTTGCTTTTTGGTTAGCCTAGACCTCATCTGGGTGATTCCGACTCACCCATATGGGGTAGCTCCCCATGGTCTTCAGACCGTCATGTGATAGGCCTCTTTCCCTTTTTCTGTGATTTCTGGATTTCTTGTGTTGATTTCTGGAATTTATGTCATTGAATTGTTATGAGTACAAGTTTAGGGTATGATGCCCTCTTTGGATCTTTGAGAAGATTCTTGTGATATTGATTTATCTCTTATTGATTGATCTTCTGTTGATCATCATTTGCATACTTATAGTAGTATGTCTGTATGGATATTTTATGTTTATGTCATATCTTTTATTTTATACCATGCCATCTGATATTTATAGCTAGACTGATCCGTTTATTATTTTCTTAAATAATACTCGGGTCAGACCGAGATGTTAAAGGTGCTTCAGCTTGACTTCTTCCCGGGATTTTCTACTCTGACTTTTGGCTAACTATTTAGATTAGCAGTTTTTTTATTGTACACACTTGATATATAGACTCATAGTTGTATTCTTTTGTATAGCACGTGTTGCTATTCTTTTTTATTATTGTGGATCTTTTTGACCACTACTCTGATGTACACTTTCATGTGTTAGCTATATATTCATATCTTCTTCTGCCTTTGTGATATGGATGTCTGTGACTGATTTGTGTTATGCCTATTTCTATGTTTGTTTTCGAAGATTATTTATAGCCACCGTGTGATAAGCAATCACAGGGATGGTCGCTCCTCAACAGCCTTATTCTCCTTGCTAGTTGACAGCACTACACCGTAGTGTTCTTGGCTAGCGTGGGTATAAAGGTGGGGCGTCACAAAGCCTCTTCCTCAAAAATCAAACCAAGTCAATTTCTTCAAATTAATTCAACAAACTAAAATCTTTTTGCAATCTAGAGTTAAATCCAAGGTATTCTAACTCCAAAATACTTAATTTCATCAAAATCTCTGATCTATGAAAAGATTTCAAATTTAGTTGTTTGCATGTTATTTTCTCTTCCTCTACAGGTTCATAAAGGCTCAAATCTTGCCAAAGGGCTTCAATTTTGCTACAATATCCGAGCTTTTGCATCAAATCAGCAAGGTGAGAACAATATCTCAAGCGCTTGTGAAATTGCTTGAATTTACTGCATATGTAAAAGTTTATTCAATGTAGTCTATTTTCGTTTCTGGCCTAAAGTGCCAACTTTGGTTATCCATAACTTTCATCTCCGGCAACAAAATGCTGCCAGATCTTTTTCTGCGTGAAGTTTATATGTTAAAATTCATTTCTGCAAAGTTTGATTGAATAATATGGTCATTTGAGTATTCAAATTGTCACTGCATAATCAATGCACAACCTGCAAATATTCTGTGCACATTTTGTTTTTCGAGTTGTTGCAAACACGGACCGAGTCCTCGTTTGAGACATCATATCTCTTTCGTTTCTTTCTCAAATTGTACGATTATTTTTTTCTTGAAATATGAAGTTTTCTAATTTGTTCATACAAAATTATAGCTCATTTTGACATAGATAGATTATATAAATCCGCTATCAAACATGGACCTGGACCATGTTTTTGCCCAGAGTTCAACAGTGAAACACTGTCTGGGTTCAATTTTGAGAGATCATAACTTTCTCAAATTTTATCAGAATTGCATCATTCTTTTTTTGCCTAAGAGATGAAGTTTCCTACTACATGTGTACCAATTTTGAGATCAATATGATGCAATTTGATTCCCTATTTTATGAATGAAAGTTGAGTCTAGGAGGGTTTTAGGCCTGCACATTTATTTGGTTTTTGAACTGTTGCAAACAAGGCATGAGTACGTGTTTGTGACAGCATAACTCATTGGTTTCAAATCGTATTTGCGTAATTCTTTTTGAAAATTGAATTAGGAATGTCGATTTACATTCCTGTAAAGTTTCATGAAAATCTGGGTTGGTTTGCTATTTCTAAACTGCTGTCGAACTTGTACTCGCAGCTTGTTAATTCAGTGTTTTAAACCTTGCTTTGGTCCGACTTTGAAACGACGCAGATTCTTCGTTTCAAATTGGATTTGAATGATTTTTGTTGCAGATTGAAGTAGAAATATTGGGCTATATCCCTACCAAATTCCATATCATTTGGACTCTATTTGCAGGTCCGAACCTACTTTCGAACTTGGGTTCGTAGCATGTTGTCACCGGTTTTTACACTTGGAATAATTTCTGGCTTTTTCTGATATTTTCCGATTTCTTTGAGATTTTTCTCTAAATCCGTACATGGGTTTTATAAAGCATTACAAAGTGTTACAAGTAAATTGACTTTTGAAATTATAATTTAATATTATTTTTAAGTATTAAATTAGTTACTCCATAATAGGAGAATTTCAAATGCAATTTCTAAAGCGATTTTGAAGCGTTCCTAAAACTCATTTTCTTCAACTTAATTTCTATATAAAATACACAATTTTGCACTTCGAGCGAATAGGGAGGAGAATTAAATGATTGGATAAAACGCGTGCTATGAACACGTGCGTTTATCTTTTCAGTTAATTCTTAATCTATTCGTTTGATTGTTTTGACCTTTGGGTCTGGTTTACCGATGAGATGAGCTAAATTTTGTACTGCTTTGAGTGTGGAATTGACTAACGGTTAGGAAACCGTTTAGTGAGAATGTGTGGTATGGGACACACGTTAACACTTTTCGGGTTCCTTTTCGACAGTTTGTGACACATATTGCCAGTTAGTGGTGTCCAGTACTAGGCCTCCGGACCTTCGCTACTACAGTTTGTTGCCTTCGGGTTTGTGCCTTCGGGTTTGTTGCCTTCGGGTCTGTTGCCTTATAATATCTCTTTTGGAGTTGGTCCATCGTTACCGCTTGAGAGATACTTGGGTTTGTTGCCCTATAGTATCGCTTTTGGAGTTGGTCCTCCGTCATCGATCGAGAGATACTTGGGTTTGTCGCCTTCGGGCTTGTGGATCCTTGTTTATATAGTACTGAGCACATGCATCTTTTATTTCATTGATATTTATATTTCCCTAGAATATCGCCTTACGGAGTAGGAATTTTGAACCACTCGATACATAGCGATTACCTTGTGGAAACTTGTGTTACCTATATTGGTATTTGTTATTTGCCTTTTTGGCTTGATTTGGGATATTCATATCCTTTGTTTATTGAGTTGCCGATGATATGAGGCTTGTTACGATTCATCTTTTACAAGATGATCGAGTTATCTTTTTTAGTTATATTTGTGGTTTTTTATGATCTTGCATGTTCATTATCATTTAGCTTACCTGACTGATTTGTTTAGCTAGACTGACCTGTGTATTTTATACTCGGGTCAGACCGAGGTGTTTCAGGTTAGCTTCCTTTGGACTTAGCCTAGTTTGCTTCTGCATGGACTATTCTGCTAGCTCTTTTTGTTATAGCTTTTTGTGTAGTCCTTTTGTTTGCTACTCTGGTATGTATATTCTTTTGACTCGTCTTTGTACTGTGGCCGTCATACCACATATGTGATGTATCATTTTGTATACTTTGTGATGTATATGTGTATGTGTGTATCTATGGGATTATCTACTGTTCTGTGATGTGTTTTACATTTGAGTTATTGTATTTTGTTCTGATAGATCCTATAGCCACCTATGGCTTTGTATTAAGTATTTATTGCATATGTCGATCCACTTGAATCAGGAAAAAAAATGGCATTGTCGACGTATTCGATAGATATTTAAGACAAGGCTATAGATGGTTGCTACTATCCAGCCCTATTCTCTGCATTAGCAGACAGTATTACCCAGTAATGCTCTTTGTTAATGTGGGTCTCAGGGTGGGGCTTTACAGCTTGGTATCAGAGCTGAGTTCAGGACAAAATATGATAAATATAGGACAGAAACACATATTACAGTACATCAAAGTGTAATACAAGTGTTACGAATCCCTGAATCATCGTGCTTTTGTTCTTTTCGTGTCCTTGGGGTAGATATAATTTTGGGAATATGTTTAGGAATGCATTTTAATTCCGTAGTATTCCATATTTGAATTAATGATATCTGCCATATGAATAATCTTTATCTTATCTTAACTTTAAGCTAATGGCTAGAAGAGGCAAAGGACGACGTTCGGATGCGGGGCAGTCCAGTGGCTCTCATCCGGATGGAGTATATATGTCTGTCGATCAGTTTATGGAGTTATTTAGGAGCACCCAGCCTCCAGCTCCTACTTCAGCTTCTCCTTCGTGCAAGTCTCCTTTCGCGCGCATGTGTAGTGATTTTGCACATCTCCGAGGCAAGCCATTCAAAGGCTCCCAGTCTGTTTTAGAGGTTCAGGCTTGGATTCGTTCTTGCGAGCGGATATTTTCTCGCATGGATCTTTCAGATTCTCACAGGGTTCTTGTAGCATCCAGCATGTTACAAGAGCGTGCTCTTGATTGGTACGAGCTATTCACTGTCGAGCTCGATGAGCCTACTCTTACATGGACTCAGTTTCGAGAACGATTCGAGCTTAAGTTCGTTCCTGAGTTTGAGAAAGCATCTCTTGCCTGTCGCTTCCTCGAGCTAAAGCAAGGGAAATCTTCTGTTTCTGATTATGTGTCTTCTTTCGAGGCTCTTTCTATGTATGGCCATGAGCATAATAGCACTCCATACAAGAAGAATCTCAAGTTCGTTTCCGGCCTTAAGAAGTATTTGAAGAAATCTTTGATGTTGCAGCCCATGCTTTCTTTTAAGGAGCTAGTTGACTCGGCGCTTCATCTTGAAGCCGTCGAGAAAGAGATTGATAGTGGTGATGATGTTAAGGTTCGCAAGAACCCCAACAAGAAGCAGCTTCCATTTCAAAAGTCCAAGTCTTTTCCTTCCAAGAAGAAGAAGACTGGTGGTTCTAACTCTCAGAATCAGTCTATTGGAACACCTTCCATTCGGAAGTGTTTCAATTGTGGTTCTCCTGATCATATGATTTGAGCTTGTCCTAAGCCTCTCTTCTGCCGCTATTGCAAGAAGGAAGGTCGTCATGTTTCCAACTGCCCTACTATTCCTGCTAGTGCCAAGTCTGGCAAGCTTTATGCTGCTAAGGCTTCTGGAGTTTCTTCTCTGCCCAGAGGTATATCTCCATCTATTTTCGAAGGTTCTATTTTATTTCATGACCGCAGTATTCGAGTTCTTTTCGATACGGGTGCGTCGCATTCATTCGTATCGAAAAAGCTCGTCGATGATTTGTCTTTGGATGTTTCTTGTATGGTTACTTCATTGAGGATTGCGAATCCTGTCGAGGGATCCACAACCCTTAGCATGCTTTGTGATGATGTTGAGATTGTTTTATGTGGCTGTTCTTTTCGTGCGAATCTGCACGTTATTTCTTATTTCGAATTTGATATGATTTTTGGTATGGACTGGCTAGTGCGATATGATGCCAGGATTGTTTGTGCTCAGCGGATGTTATATCTTCGACATCCAAATTCATCTACTCCGCTATCTCTTGTTCTTCGGAATGTGGATAATTCTGAAGTGGATTTATGTTCTCTAGACTCATGAGATGTTGATGATATATCTCGTATTCCTATTGTTTATGACTTCTCTGATGTATTTGAGCCTGTTTTGGGTTTTCCACCCAAGCGGGCTATCGAGTTCCGCATTGATCTCATTCCAGGCACGCAGCCCGTTATTCGTCCTCCCACGAGGATGTCTACAAAGGAAAATGAGGAACTCAAGAAACAGCTTTTAGAGCTTGAGTCCAAGCTGTTCATTCAGTCTAGTTCTTCACCATGGGGTGCCGCGATTGTATTTGCGAGGAAGTCTGATGGTACTCTTAGGCTTTGCATTGACTATCGCAAGCTTAACGAGTTGACCATTAAGAATAGGTATCCATTACCTAGGATCGACGATATGTTCAATCAATTGAGTGGTGCTAAGGTCTTTTCTCAGCTCGACCTTGCCACAGGTTTTCATCAGTTACGAGTTGCGGAGGATAGCATTCCTCTTACAGCTTTTCGCACTCGTAATGGTTCTTTTGTGTGGCTCGTAATGACGTTCGGTTTGACGAACGCTCATGGTTTCTTTGTCGATCTCATGAATCGAGTATTCCGGGAATATCTCGATAAATTTGTTCTTGTGTTTATTGATGAATCCTTATTTATTCTAAGTCCGAAACAGAGCATACCCACCATTTGAGGATGTCTTGGATACTCTTCGTCGGCATCAGCTTAAAGCCAAATTCTCCAAGTTCCACTTTTGGAAGGATAAAATAAGTTCTTAGGCCATGTTGTATCTTCCGAGGGCATTTCAGTCGATCCCTCAAAGATCGAAGCTACCCAAAATTGGAAGTGGCCTAAGAATGTTCATGAGATTCGTAGTTTCCTTGGATTGGCGGGCTATTACCGTCGATTCATTAAGGATTTTTACGATGTTGTGCTTCCCCTTACTAGCCTTACTCGGAAAGGCGTTCGTTATATTTGGTCCGACAAGTGTGAAGCTTCTTTTCAGCAATTGAAGGAGCTTCTCACTAATGCTCCTATTCTTGTGGTTTCCGAGGGGAATCATGATCTTGTCGTCTACACCAATGCTTGTGGAAGTGGTCTCGGTGCTATTCTTATGCAGAAGGATCGGGTAGTTGCTTATGCTTCTAGGCAACGCATACGTCTAAATGAAGTTCGATATACCACTCATGATCTTGAGTTAGCCGCTATTGTCTTCGCTTGAAAGATTTGGCGCCATTACCTCTTAGGCGAGCGCTTCATTCTCTATACCGATCATAAATCCTTGAAGTATTTGTTCACTTAGAAGGAGCTCAACATGAGGCACCAGCGTTGGCTAAAGTTCCTTGCCTCCTATGACTTCGATATCCAGTATACCCCTGGTAAGGGTAATCGTGTTGACGATGCTCTTAGTCGTAAACACTCGGCTATTGTTTCTATGATGCTAGCCGAGTGGAATATTCTTGAGACTCTGTCCTTTTGTGATATTCGTGATCGAGCTCCATCTTCTGTTTCTCCGATATTATTATTCAGTTTGGAAGCTCGACCTTCTCTATTTGATCATATTGCCGTGGCTCAGGGACAAGATCCAGAGTTATTGCATCTTATTCAGCTTTGTGAGTCTGAATCCCATGATGAGGCATTGCAGGATTTCAGCATTGCTTTTCATAGGTGTTTTCGTAAGAAGAACCACATTATTGTGCCATCTGATTCTTCACTTAGGCATTACATTCTCGATGACTATCACCGTTCAAAGTATACCATTCATCCAGGCAGTAGTAAGATGTATGCCCACATGCATCGCCTTTATTATTGGGAAGGCATGAAGCGTGATGTGGTGAATTATGTGAGTAATTGCATGAATTGTCAACGTATTTAAGCCGAACATCAGTGCCCTTCTGGTCTCCTTCAACCTCTAGAGATTCCATTGTGGAAATGGGATCAGACTTCGATGGATTTCATTGATGGCCTACTTCGTTTGAGCTCGGGCCATTCTAGCATTTGGGTTATTATTGATAGCCTCACAAAATCAACTCATTTCATTCCTATTAAGTCTAATAGGAGTGCTTCTCATTTGGCCAAGTTATATGTCAAGGAAATCGTGAGACTTCACGGTGTTCCTAGTTCAATTGTTTGTGACCGTGATCTGCTATTCACGAGTCATTTCTGGCAGAGTCTTCAGCAAGCTTTGGGAACGAAGCTTAATTTTAGCACAGCATATCATCAACAGTCTGATGGGCAGACTGAACGGGTGAATCGTACTCGAGGATCTTCTCCGTGCTTGCATTCTAGATTTCGGTGGTAGTTGGGAGGATCACCTACCTCTTGTGGAATTCCCCTGTAACAATAGTTTTCAGTCCAGTATCGGTACGACCCCTTTCGAAGCCTTATACGGAAGGCCATGTCGATCACCTTCTTGTTGGTTGGAATCTGGTGAGAAGCTTATTCTTGGTCCAGATTCTGTTCGTGATTCTTCTGAGAAGATTGATCTTATTCGTCGGGGAACGAAAGAGGCACAAAGCCGCCAGAAATCCTACGCCGACGCCCGTAGGAAGCCTCTCGAGTTCTCGGTTGGTGATCTAGTCTTTATTCGTGTTTCTCCTCTAAAAGGGGTTATGCACTTCAGTACGACTGGGAAATTAGCTCCTCGCTTTATAGGACCATTTTCTATTACCGAACGTATAGGCCCTGTGGCTTATAGAGTTTCGCTTCCAGCTCATCAATCTGGCATTCATGACGTATTTCACGTCTCTCAGCTTCGGAAGTGTCTTCGAGAGTCGGATTCTATTATCGATTCTCCTGTTTTGCAAGAGCTTGAAATCTCACCAGACTTATCTGTCGTGCAGCAGCCTATTCCATACTTGCTTCGGAGGTGAAACGCCTTCGAAACAAGGACGTGCCGCTCGTTAAAGTTCAATGGTCTACTAATCCCAACGACTACACTTGGGAAACCAAGGAGTTTATCGAGCAATCCTAACCTGGTTTTCTTTCTTCGCATAGCGATGGTGAGAAATTCTTTTTACCTCAAGCTTGTTTTCCTATCTTTTGAAGTGATGAAATATATGGTTGCGTATATACTTTTCCCTAGGAATTGCGGGGATGCAATTTTGTTAAGTGGGGAAGTCTGTAACAACCCTGGTTTGGAGATTACCTTTCAACATTGAATTATAATGATAATTATAATTTAATATTGTGAATTAAATTAAATTTGGAGAAATTAAATTGTTTATTTGGAATAAACAATGAATTTTGGAATTTAAAATGAGAAAATGACATTCCAAGCTTTATTTTATTTTTTGGGTTAATAATGAATGGAAAATAATTTTTATTTATAGAAATTGCAATAATTTTATTAATTATTGCCAATTACTTCTTTTAATAATTTTTAAAGAAAGTATTTGATTTTTAAAGGTTGTTTATTGAAATAAAAGTGAAAATCGGGTTAAAAATAAGTTTTGGGTATAATTAATGTTTTGAAATGGTTTGAAATATTTTTCTAAGTGATAACATAAATTTTATGGAATTTTAGAGGTTAAAAAAAATGGTTTTATTCATTAATTTGAGTAAATAGTGCATTCTTGTTAAATAAAGGAATTTAATAATAAAAAAATATTTAAAAATAAAAATTAATCTTTTTATATGTTAGAAAATGTTTTAATTGGAATGTATACAAGTTTTCACTTTTTTTTTGTGTGTAAATATGAAGAAAAAGAATTTTATTTGTGTGTATATGTAATATACACACATATTTTTGGTTAAGTATTGATTTTATCCTTAAGCCTCCTTATATTTCTTTTTATTTTGGGTCCAATGCAGCCCAATACCACATAACCAAGTCAGAAATGAGAAACAACTGTACGTTCGTTTCTCATGCTTCTTCTTCCTCCTTCAGCCTTAAAGAAAATAAAGGAAGCCTCTTCCTCAAAAATCAAACCAAGCCAATTTCTTCAAATTAATTCAACAAACTAAAATCTTTTTGCAATCTAGAGTTAAATCCAAGGTAATCTAACTACAAAATACTTAATTTCATCAAAAGCTCCGATCTATGGAAAGATTTCAAATTTAGTTGTTTGCATGTTATTTTCTCTTCCTCTACAGGTTCATAAAGACTCAAATCTTGCCAAAGGGCTTCAATTTTGCTACAAAATTCGAGCTTTTGCATCAAATCAGCAACGTGAGAACATTATCTCACAAATACTAGCTAAATTGCTTGAATTTGCTGCATATGTAAAAGTTTATTCAATGTATAGTCTATCTTCGTTTCTGGCCTAAAGTACCAACTTTGGCTATCCATAACTTTCATCTCCGGCAACGAAATGCTGCCGGATCTTTTTCTGAGTCAAGTTTATATGTTAAACTTCATTTTTGCAAAGTTTGGTTGAATAATATGGTCATTTATGTGTTCAAATCGTCACTGCAAAATCAATGCACAGCTTGCAAATATTCTGTGCACATTTTGTTTTCTGAGTTGTTGCAAACATGGACTCATTCCATGTTTGAGACATCATATCTCTTCCGTTTCTTTCTCAAATTACACTATTCTTTTTTTACTTAAAAGATAAAGTTCTCTACTTTGCTCATACCAAATTATAGGTCATTTTGACATAGATAGCTTATATAAATCCGCTGTCAAACTTGGACCTGGACCATGTTTTTGCCTAGAGTTCAACAGTGAAACACTGTCTGAGTTCAATTTTGAGAGATCATAACTTTCTCAAATTTTATCAAAATTGCATCATTCTTTTTTTTAAGAGATGAAATTTTTTACTACATGTTTACCAATTTTGAGCTCAATATGATGCAATTTGATTCCCTGTTTTAAGACTGAAAGTTGAGTATAGGAGGGTTTTAGGCCTGCACATTTATTTGGTTTTTGAACTGTTGCAAACATGGCCTGAGTCCATGTTTGTGACAGCATAACTCATTGGTTTCTAATCGGACTTGCGTCATTCTTTTTGCAAATTGAAGTAGGAATGTTGATTTACATCCCTGTAAAGTTTCATGAAAATATGGGTTGGTTTGCTATTTCTAAACTGCTGTCGAACTTGTATTCGCAGCTTGTTAATTCAGTGTTCTAAACCTTGTTTTGGTCCGACTTTGAAACGACGCGGATTCTTCGTTTCTAATTGGATTTGAATGATTCTTTTTGCAGATTGAAGTAGGAAAGTTGAGCTATATCCTTACCAAATTCCATGTCATTTGGACTCTGTTTGCAGGTCCAAACCTGTTGTCGAACTTGGGTTCGCAGCATGTTGTCACCGTTTTTTATAAATAATTTTTATCTTTTTCTGATATTTTCCGATTTCTTTGAGATTTTTCTCTAAATTCCGTACATGGGTTTTATAAAGCATTACAGAGTATTTTTCAAGTAAATTGACTTTTGAAATTATAATTTAATATTATTTTTAAGTATTAAATTAATTACTCCATAATAGGAGAATTTCAAATGCAATTTCTAAAGCGATTTTGAAGCGTTCCTAAAACTCGTTTTCTTCAACTTACTTTCTATGTAAAACACACAATTTTGCACTTCGAGCGAAGAGGGAGGAGAATTAAATGATTGGATAAAACGCGTGCTATGAACACATGCGTTTATCTTTTCAATTAATTCCTAATCTATTCGTTTGATCGTTTTGACCTTTGGGTCGGGTTTACCGATGAGAGGAGTTAAACTTTGTACTGCTTTGAGTGTGGAATTGACTAACGGTTAGAAAACCGTTTAGTGCGAATGTGTGGCATGGGACACACGTTAACACTTTCCGGGTTCCTTTCCGAGAGTTTGTGACACATATTGCCAGTTAGTGGTGTCCAGTACTGGGCCTCCGGACCTTTGCCGCTACGGTTTGTTGCCTTCAGGTTTGTGCCTTCGGGTTTGTTGCCTTCATGTTTGTTGCCCTATAGTATCGCTTTTGGAGTTGGTCCATCGTCACCGCTCGTGAGATACTTGGGTTTATTGCCTTTGGGTTTGTTGCCTTATTGTATCGCTTTTGGAGTTAGTCCTTCGTCACGGCTCGAGAGATACTTGGGTTTGTCGCTTTCGGGCTTGTGGATCCTTTTTTATATAGTACTGAGCATGTGCATCTTTTGTTTCATTGATATTTATATTTCACCTGAGTATCGCCTTTCGGGATAGGTCTTTTGAACCACACGATACATAGCGATTACCTTGTGGAAATTTGTGTTACCTTTATTGGTATTTGTTATTTGCCTTTTTGGCTTATTTTGGGATATTCATTTCCTTTGTTTATTGAGATGCCGATGATATGAGGCTTGTTACGATTCATCTTTTATTAGATGATCGAGTTATCTATTTTATTAATATTTGTGGTACTTTATGATCTTGCATGTTCATTATCATTTAGCTTATCTAACTGATTTGTTTAGCTAGACTGACCCGTGTATTTTATACTTAGGTCAGACCGAAGTGTTTCAGGTTAGGTACCTTTTGACTTAGCCTATTCTGCTTCTGCATGGACTATTCTGCTAGCTCTTTTTGTTATAGCTTTTTGTGTAGGCCTTTTTGGTTTGCTACTCTGATATGTATATTCTTTTGACTCGTGTTTGTACTGTGGTCGTCATACCACATATGTAATGTATCATTTCATATACTTTGTGATGTATCTGTGTATGTGTGTATCTATGGGATTATCTACTGTTCTGTGATGTGTTTTACATTTGAGTTATTGTTTTTTTTCTGATAGATCCTATAGCCACCTATGGCTTTGTATTAAGTATTTATTGGATATGTCGATCCACTTGAATCAGGAAAAAAATGGCATTGTCGATGTATTCAATAGATATTTAAGACAAGGCTATAGATGGTCGCTCCTATCCAGCCCTATTCTCTGCATTAGTAGACAGTATTACCCAGTAATGCTCTTTGTTAATGTGGGTCTCAGGGTGGGGCGTTACAATTGCGGATAAATAAATAGAGATTTTTAAAATGAATTATATAAAGATTTTATAATCGATATTATAGAAATTTGAAAAGGAGTTGAAATCAATATTGAAAATAGATTGGAAGTATTATTGGAATTTATAAGAATTTTTTTTATATAACGGATTTTTATAAGCAGATTTGTTTTTATAAGGTGAAAACCAAAATGGGTTATAAAATTTATAAAGCGATGTTTAAAATAAAGGAATTCGATATCAGGTGCTAGGAATATAAATTCATAGGGTAAATTTATATTGAAATATGGAAGTAGGGTTGAGAAAAATAATAGATTCTATTTTCGAAATGGAAATATTTAGGGAAGCAAAATATAATTCTAGATGTTGTGAATCGAGAGGAAGCTATATATTAAAATTGATTACTGAGATTTTAAAAAAGTATGTTTAAATTTTAAGAAGTGAATTTTCTTAGAAGGAAAATTTTATTATTTTAAAACTGTGGGATTTTAAATTAGTTGTGATCGAAATACTTGTAAGCCGATTTTTAAATATGAAGTATTTAATTTTAGTAAATTCTAACTTTTGAAACCAGCTTTGAAAATTTATTTATTTAACTAAAAATGAGCTACCGATGTTTATAAAAGTGTTTTCGATATTTTAAATAATTAGTCGGACATCATTAAAAATAAATTATTTTTCTTTAAAATACTTATTTTATATATAGATTAGAATTTGAAGTGATTGAAATGTTTATTTTATAAACTCTCTCGAGATTTGGAAAAGGGGTATATAAAGAATATGTTGAGGAGAGAAAATTTAAACTGGAATTCCAAAGACTTTTTTTAAGACTAAGTCACAAAATAATTCTTTGAAAACGTTAATATTGAAAGGATTTGGAAAACAAGATTGGTAATAGTTTCCTAAGTATAGAAAATAGAAATTCTATGTGTTTAAATATTGGAAGAGTCATGTTACGGATTTGAGTATTTGGAAATTTGTTTTCGAATGCTGAGAGGAATTTATATATCATTTAAAGATAATTTAGAAGTAGATATCTTGGAAAAAATATATTAAGGCCAGATGATTGCTTATGGACGTTAATTTGATAGTTTAATAAACCGACTATCAATACTGGCCAATTTCGTTAATCATTTCGAAGAGACCGTGACCGGATGTGATTATCCGAAAACCACTTCAATCCGGTTTGAACATAAAGAATGAATAACGTGAAGTTGATATAGACGGTGATTCGGTTTGTCTAGACCCAGGATAACTTGTATGGACGAATGCTATCAGAACATCATCATTGGAGGACTATGAGCATTCTAAGTGAATGTGTTCTTTAAAAGGTAAAGCTTAGCCTCGAGCCTCATCAACTGTGGAATGACTAAAACATGGGTGATGCAGCAAGGCTAAGTGGGTATCATCCAAGTAGGGTAAGGTTACCACTATCTAGAGTACCTTTTGTTCCGGGTTTGTGGAGGCTGCTGATCCCAACCGTTGGGTTGTCTTATTCGGGCTATCTAGTTTAAGGAGTAGTCTGGTCTGGTGTAGTAGGGTATCCTGGAGTAGTCCACGGTACATTGTTCTAGAGGTGTACTGTGATGGCCGGTCCAACAAGCGTTGTATGGTTTTGATTGTGCCCAACTATGCTGGAACGTGAATGCAAGCATTTTAGTTATATTCTATTTACTTTCTTTAGACACTATTATAATATCAAACAGATTTGATAATATGTTTTGGTTATCTAAGGCAAAAACCCGTGTGTTTACTTGTGATGTGGTCTTACGAAATACCTTTGCTTTCAAACGATTTTTGAAAAGCTAATAATTCAATTTGAGTGTGTTTCTCATGCTGGTTTTCTAAACTGACTCGGGTGTTATGTTATTATAATGCCCGGGCCAGACCAAGCATTACAGATTCAGGATAGGATGCTACGGAATGCTACGGAGCTCAGGGAGCGAGTTGGATGGCAAGGCATACTTTCGTACTTGATTATTATTCCGCTATGTAAGGACAAGTTATAAAACTGTCTAGATTTGATGTATTGGATTGTTGTACTCTGATAATGGTATGTATATTAACAATACAGATCTTGTATTTAAAATGGTTATTACAAATTATATTTTGTTCCACTACGATTATGAGACTCTGTATTATGCTATTTTCTTTTCTTCAACCTTTTTCTTCTTCACTCCGAATAAACTGATATTTATGGCACTCGACTACACGGTATTTTATACAGTGGAGTATTGATGTCGATTTTCGAGTGTTGAAATCCCGTTGGTGACAATAGAGAATAATGAAAAGTTACCGAAGGTAATATAAGATTCAAAGCACATCAATTTGCCGTAAATATACATTAAAAAGAGACGATGAACAAACATAGATCTAAATTAAAACAATACAATAAATATGTTTTAATCAAAGTAGCCATAAGCCAAATTCAACTTAAATATAGTAAAATGAATATTTAATCATGAGGTGAACCATAGAAAATCTAATTATATCAACCATTTATATTAATCATATAAATACATCGGTGGATTTAAATAAGAATATACCTTGGGATATAGCCAATAAATCATACCTTGAACAATGAATCGAAGCTCCTAGATTTAGAATTCAGCCTTAGGATTATGCAAGGATCAAGAGGCGTTAACCACTTTTAATGAAATAATTTGATTTATATTTGTTTTGGGATATTTTTAGCTATGGGAGCTTTTTAAATTTTTGGTCATTAGAAAGGTTGAATAGAATAGATTTTTTACAGAATGGAATGAATAGAAAAGGTTATGTAAATAATGAAATAAAGACCCCGAGATCCACATTAACAATGAGTATTACTAGGTAGCACTGTCTGCTAATGTGGAGAATAAAGCTAGTTAGTAGCGACGAACTATAGCTTTGTCTTAAACATCTATTAAATACGTCAATTTAGTGCTCTAATTTTTTTCCTTCCTCAAGTGGATCGACATATTCAATAAATGCTTAATACAAAATAAAGTGGCTAAGGGATCTACCAGAACAAAATATAACAACAATATGTACAACACATCATAGAACAGCAGTCAAACATATATATACATGCATACATATATACACAGATACATCCCAGTACAATATAAAATGATACATCAAAAGTGGTACAGGCCACACAATTTACAACGAGTCAAAACAATAGTTACATATCAGAGTTGTACAAAATGACTATAAAACTACACAAAAGAAGATAAGTAGAATATCCAAGGTGGAAGCAGCATAGCAAAGTCCTATAGCAACCTGAAATAACTTAGTCTGACCCGAGTATATAAAAATAAATGGGTCAGTCTCGCTTAAACAACTGATTAGTATGAGATAAGTACGGTACAAGGATAAATGATAACAATTCTTCTCGAAAGAGAAGAAGAACCACAACATATATGACATAAGAGTTTCTCTAATGAGGCATGATCAACAACAACATCAAATATATCCCCAAATGTATGCCTCATATCATCAGAAATATCAACAACCAATAGATGGGGTTTTTCACTATAATCCAATGGCGAGACAATTGTTGTGATTTAGATGATTTATTTTCTAATGTGGCATTTACTATCAGTTAGTAAACTGATAAGTGAGAACATGTGGTACGGGACGTAGTGTTATCACTTTTTAGGTTTTTATTTGAGTGTTTGTGACACATTCACGATGTTATTGCCATTACTTTGGTTGTTGGGCCACTTATTGGACTGTTGGATCCTATGTGTATATACGGTTGTTAGGCTAATCATGGACTATTGGGTCCTAATAAAACTATTAAGTTCCTTATATATTGAATTTGGTAGGCTGTTGGACCACTTATTGGACTGCTGGTTTCTATTTTCATATAGCTGTTGGGCTAATTTTTAGAATGTTGGATCATAATTTTCCATTATTGTTTTTCTAGATTTCTTATTGATTGATTTCCAGAATTTCGATGTTTTAAAAGCGTTTTCAGTAATCAGTGCTTAATTAAATAGAGACCTTTTGCTTGCTTATCTTATACTTTTGCATTTATTAATTCTCTTTTAAAACTTATCCTCTCTTTATCATATGTGGCTGGCTAAACATGAAGGCAACATGGGCCTCAAATAATCACAAACCCATTTAGTATTTATTTCATTTAAATATAATTTAAACAATCTATAAATATCACATATCGATACGTGCATTTATCACTTTTTTATGAAACTTATTAAATGCTAATGGTATGTAAACGAATCAAATAAATTACAATAATCAATATTTCAAAAGTAGTAATTAATTTAATTAATTGATAATGATTATAAATTAATTAAACGTGTGGTTTATTCGGAGTATTTATTATTAGGTTGTGCGACTCAGAGGTGTAAATTTAAGCAGTGATTAATAACAAAAGGTTGAGAATTAACGTTCACATGTCACCTTAGCTATTGGTATGACATTTTGGCTAAATTCATCACTTGCACATCTTTTTGGTAACATCTAATTCTACTTATTTAAGCGTTACCCGGTACTGGCAATCATTTACACCAATTTTCTTCGTCGAAACTATATAACTTTCGACTTATGTAATTTGGTATCCATATTCAACTCTATTGTCCAAACACAAAAGTTCTTGGTTCAGTAATAAAAAATTATTAAACCGAACTGCTCTGGTTGAAGACTTTGACTTTGGGTTGACTTCAGTTGACTATGATAGTAACCTCATATAACTAAGGATATGATTCCTCTATTGAATAGTATTTCACTTCCAATGCTTCTACTCGACCCATCCATAGTCGTTCGATGGACGCCATGCCACAATTTAACTATATTCAAAGTGGAGTTTCTACAATGAAGGTCAATAGCATTCACAAGTCAAGAGAACTGTGTAATTTTGTGATATCGATATTTTCTATTTGACCTTAGCTATAGTAACCAATAGAAAACTATCAAGTGAGTCATTCTATGGTTATCCAATAACTATAAGCATGTAACCCCTTGGTGCATCTAGCAGTCATGAGTAATACATTACACAACATTTAAAAAGCATTATGCACTTTAGTCTGATACCAAATTGAGATGACCCACTTTCTTTTCCTTAAATTTTTTTTTAATATGTAAAGTGGTCATCTAAATTGAGAAAATCATCTCTCTTATTTTCTCCTTTTCATGATCTTTCTGCCAATAAATATTGGTTTGTTTTTAATTCAACTTAAACTTACATATATGAAGATATATAAGTTAATTTCTACTTGAATCAGAGTATAAAAATTTATAGGTAGAAATCTGCTGAAAGTTATTAATAATAACTTCCTACATAGCAATATATGTCAATATCCATTCTCGTTACATCTTGACTAAGAATATTTAAAATAACATGTTTAATTTTATTATGATAAATTACCAGTGGTTATAAAACATTGTAACTATTGTCAAAATACAAAACATTTATGGATTTTATACAAGATATACTTTTAATTGAATTAATTAATTAATATAACTCATTATATCAAGTATATAATAGAACAAAAATACCTTTTATTATGAACATGATTGATATCGAGCAAGATATATGTAACAAATTACATAATTTTCCCTAGAGCATATCCTTAATTCTATCAATCTCCCACTTGCACTTGGGGTCTATTATGAAATGTGAAAGTGCGTAGGATTGTGTAATATGGAATATACTTTAATGTAAATGTGGAAACAGATGATAATAGCAAGGTAAATGGAAATAAGTAAAATAAAACAAGCACATCAGGAATTTTTATACTAGTTCGAACTTCCCGTTCTACGTCCAGCCCCAGACTCCTTCTGGAATTTCGACTACAATAACCCTCACTTAACCCTGAGGAAGAGGTATATACAGTCTGAGCAGCAGAACAGACAGCTGAGCAACTGAGTAGGATTTTTTCCTCAGTAGTAGAGGAGGACTTCACTAATACAAAATATTATCTGACACTGCGTGTTCTTGATAACACTGATTTGTCACTGATAGTACAAACCTCCTATAATCAAATTCTCGAGTATATGAAGTGTATGTGAAGATATGAAGAGAAGTAATGATAAGAATCTAAGATTATGAAAGTTATTTGTAGATTCAAAGCAGTAAAAACCTATGTTCGCTATTTGAATGCAAATATTAAAGCACAAGAAGAGTATGAGAGAGTTAGAATGAAAATCGGTAAATATGAAGTGTTTGGGAGTATCTATATATAATAGTTGAAGATTTACTGCCATTGGTGAAGGGTTCCGATGAAGAGGAGCACCTATTTCCGTTCAGAGAAGGGTTGCATCCATTCGGAGAAGAAAATGTCTTTTCAAAAATATGGCAGTTGGTCTCCGGTCAGTCGACTGTGTTAGTCCGTGAGATGGTGGTTTTGATGACAACAACCTTAGAATAGATTATAAAATATAAATACTAACATTATAAGTTTAGATATATATGTATATGCAGGATTTAACCATGTAGGTACTAAGAATGAAGACTGTACAGTATAGAGATTCAAGATATCAAGATAAAATATCAAGATAGAAGACTCATGAGTATCGAGACAATCAAGAGTTCAAGATTTCAAGGATAAGTTTTTTTATTATTATTAGAAATTTTTGTTAAAACTCGTAGAAAAGCACTAGCATCTTAAAATCCAATTTATTCGTGGAATGGAATCCACTTCGAGCTCGTTAAAAGGATGGAACCTACGAAAAATCTAGTGGAACATTGTTTTGTATCCGCTAACTTTATTCAAATTATTTTTCATAATTATATCCTGTTTTCAAAATGTTTTCAAAACTTTCCTTTTAAAAGATTTAAAACCCTCGATCCTGATTTTAAATAATTTTAGCCTCAAAAACATCTTTATTTTCAAAGTCAAATTACTCCTGATTTTAAACAATCTTTTCAAATAATATATTTAACTTTTAAATATTTATACTTAGATTTAAATATAAAATTATAGTTAAAATCTATATATATTATTCTTTATATTTACTTATGAATATTAACTATAGTCAAGTATATTTATAAAGTTTAAAATAGTTTTTATATAAGATAAAGGTTATTTTCAAAGAAAATCAAAAACACCAAAAAATCCTTTGGGATGTCGACATGCCTAGCATGACCATGTCGACATGGTGAAAGTTTGATTCAAAAATTCAAATTTCAAAAGAAGTGTCTATTCGCCATAACTCTTCATGAATGGTCATTGCTATTGTTCTTCTATAAATAGGGGTCAGTTTCAACGAATTTTTAATCACTTTTTTCTTGTTTTCACTCCTCTTCTTCCTCCTCATTTCTTAATACATATTCTTATCATTACTCTGCCGAAATCAACACTGAATCATACTCGATTACTTCTAGTATTATTCTCTATCACTATCTCTACAAGATTCTCAGTGCTATTCAGAGTTATAGACTTCTTTGTAATCTATTAAGCGAGAAAAGGTATGATTGTAGCTTGGAAATCAATCAAAAGGGAAAAGGTTTGATTGTAGCCTTGGTAAATCAATTGGGTAAACTTGTGGCCCGGAAATCAAGTATCCCTACCCATAGGATCAAAATTCTGGAGGGTGTACCTCGTAGCCTTGAAACCGAGGGTGTAATTGTACAATTGCTTTTGAAAGGAAATCCGTACTTGTGTTGCGGGACTGGATGTAGGGTAACTCCGAACTAGTATAAAATCCGGTGTGTTCTTTCCTTTACTGCTTTTATTTTATTTCTGCATCTGTGATTGTTTCTGTGATCATATCTGTGCCTGTATATTGCATACTTTTGTGTCTAAATTAACATAAATTAAAAAGATTTAGTAATTCTTTATTAACACTATTCACCCCCCTCTAGTGTTAATCTTAGCCTTAAGATCCGCAATCCGCATTTCTCACAGACTGGTCGTTCATGGTCAGTCGACTGACTATGCAAAAAATTTAAAAAATAAACAGTGCATATGTATATGTACACAGTCAGTCGACTGAATGGTTATGGTCAGTCGACTGACTGTGACATTTACATAGTATGCTTCTGTTTTGATTGTTTATGTGAAATATGAAGTGCGGACTTCTTGAGGATAGATTTTAACAAATTTCTAAAACTCAATCATACATACTGGATAGTGAAAGCATAGATTAAAAGTTTTGATATAGCCATAGTCCGTTGATTATTTCTTTTTGTCGTGAATTGTCTTATTCTTATAACTTCCTTTGTCATGAATCAAAACTAGCGATTCAACATTCTCCGCCTTTTGGATTGATGACAAACCTGTATATAAAAGTCCTAGAGAATAAATATAAAAAATCCCACTGAATATATGATACTTCTTGTACCTACGTAAAAATGATTAGGACAATTCTTCTCCCCTTTGTCATTGAGAAAAAGGAGATATAGAAAAAATAATTTCAATATAAAGTGCAGAAATAAATATCAAAGTGAGACTATTTAGTACAAGTCTCAAAAGATAAATAACTAGCAAGTTTCAATATGTTTAAATTGACAGAAAGTTATAGATAATCAAATAATTCATACCCAACTTACTCATCAAAAGACATACCCATAAAGATCCCAATTGTATACTCCCTCTGGTGCTGATGCAGATCAGGCCAAAGCGATGAGTCATTCACGATCTAGGACGGTACTTATAAGTCGTTTCCGACTTAAAGAATCACGGGGGAAAAGCCTACGAGTTAAGATAAGTCGTTCACGACTTATGATGGTGGCTATAGGTTGTTTCCGACCTAAGAAGGCATGTGGGGAAGATATGCTAGTTAAGGAAGAAGACCTAAGTCTTTTCCGACCCATCACAAGCTTAAGTCGTTCAGGGCCTTTAGGTCGTATACGGTCTAAGGCTACAGAAGGAATATCATGGGATAACAAGATAGCAGTACGAATTGGAAAGCAAGGTTTAGGTCGGCTACGACCTAAGATAAGTCGGTGAAGGGTAAGCCGCGTGGATGTTAAGTCGGCAAGGAGTTAAGCAGTATGTTGTTGAGTCGGCAAGGAGTTAAGTCGTGTTTCTTTGAATCGTAGGTCGTTAGGTCGCATACGACCTAAGTGTGTCGGTCATGTGTATACATGAGTTGGTGATGTGTTAAGTCGTACCTCGTTAGGTCGGCCATACAGGGTCAATTGATGAGTCGGTATGTAATGAGTCGGTTGAGTCGTTGTGGGATGTAGTGGCTTGTTCAGTCGTTTGTTGTAATGAGTCGTGTACTGTTGTATGTTGTAAGTCTTGAGTCGTTAGCTTTGAGTCGTACATCGATGAGTCGTATGATGTACACAGGTATGTAGTGTGCTAAGTCGGTAACGACTCATGATGTGTCGGAGCTTATGAGTCGGCAACGGGTTAAAGGGGCCGGTTGTGTCAAGCTATAAATAGAGGGTGTGTTGTATATTTTTGGGTTGTTGATTTTTGAATAAAATTCTCTTTTGTTAGCTTTGTGCTTTCATACCAATTGGTAGTTGAGTGTAATCTCCTATCTCCTCTTTCGGTTAATCGAGTGCGCTCGATTCAACGATCGTAGAAGCCGATTCACGGAATCTAGTGCGCTAGATCAACGTGCGAAGAATCGTAGATCTTTTAACACGGTATAGTGCGCTATCAACGTGTTTGAGATAGCTAGAGTTCGGTATCTTTGGATCAACGAACTTGGGCATTTTGGTATCTTCAACTCACCGATTGCTACATTCCATCGATTGAAGTTTATTTCGATTAATCCGCTGCGTCAGTTTTTTGGTATCAGAGCCATACTTAGCCAATCATAGCTAAGTTGATTCTTGGAGCCAAGTTTTTGAAGTTTGAAGTTGTTCATCGTGTTCATATTGAAGTTGCATCAAGTTTGGAGTGTTTGATCCATTTCATTTTGGATCGAGGAGTTGGAAATTGTTTGGATCTATCTTGGGTTTTGCGCGCCATGGTTTGAAGAGTTTGAATTTGGAGTCGTATAAAGCATAGCGAGACATTGTTGAGCCGTGATTTGTTGTTTTGTTCGAATTGTTGAAGTTTGTGAAGTTTTTCAATCATGCCACCAAGGAGAGCTAATCGTCATCAAAACGTTGAAGCTTTGTATCGTAGAGAAGAAGCCGAGCTTATGGAACAACGTATTAATGAAAAATTTGATGAAGGCATTGGAAAATTGGAGAAATTGATGAATGATTTGAATCAAAGGAGGAGATCACCAAACTCGAACCATGGAGGAAACCGAGTTTCGCCATCGGTTACGGAAGCGAGGAGGGTATCACCACATTCTTGTAGAGATAGAAGAGAAACATCAATTTCATCGCGAAGAGATCATTATGACTATGCACATGAAGAGAGAAGAAGTCAACGTGAATTTGAATATGAAGCATATAGAGATGAAGAGAGACATAGTCAAAGAAGTATGCATGAACGAAGGGATGATAATGGTCGAGATCGATGTAGACGTACTTTTGATTTTGTTGAAGAGGGTGATAGAGCTAGTATTCATTATCGAGATCGAGACCAAGTTCGAAATTCTTATCGGGATGTTGAAGATGATCGTCGATGGGAATCGGGTATGAAGATGGAAATTCCGGAATTTAAAGGCGGGATGGTTGCTGAAGAGTTCTTAGATTGGTTGTCTAATGTGGAGGAAATCTTTGATTTCAAGGAGGTCCCGGAGAATCGAAGGGTGAAGTTGGTTGCTACTAGGTTGAGGGGGAGAGCTTTGGCATGGTGGCAGCAAACTAAACTTACCAGGGAGAGAATGGGGAAGTCAAAGATAGAATCGTGGGATAAGATGAAGAAGTTGATGAGATCTACTTTCTTACCTTACAACTACCAATCACTTATGTACCAAAGGTTGCAAAATCTGAGGCAAGGGACAAAGTCTGTTAGTGATTATGCTGATGAATTTTACCAACTCATTGCCAGGAATGATATTATGGAGACAGAAGAACAGCTAACTGCTAGATTCATTGGGGGATTGAGAATGCAGATCCAGGATATGGTTAATATGTTTGATCCAAGATCTGTAGCAGAGGCGCATCAGAAGGCGTTAGCTTGGGAGAAGCAAGGAAGGCGTGGAGGCGGTGTGTTTACTAATTCCAATAATCAAGCGAGGGGTGTTGGTGGATGTTCTAATGTTCCTAAACCTGTTACAAAGCCAGTGATGAAGGAGACTGAGAAGGCGAAGGTTAGCAGTGTTTTCAAATGTTATAATTGTCAGGAGTTGGGTCACAAAAGTAATGAATGTCCGAAGCCGAAGAAGAGAACCATGTTTGCAGAAGTTGAGGAGGATGATGGTGAGGAGGCAGAATGTTCAAATACACCTTATGTTGAGGAGGAAGAAGAATTGTTTGGAGATGAAGGTTGTAATCTTATGATGAGGAGAAGTTGTTTGACACCAAAGCAAGAAGAGGATTCTAGTTGGCTGAGAAGCAATATTTTTCAATCGACATGTACTATTCTGGGGAAAGTCTGCAAGTTCGTTATTGATGCGGGAAGTTGTGATAATATTATTTCTACAGAAGCAGTAAGAAAGTTGAACTTGAAGACCGAGAAGCATCCTAAACCGTACAAGCTAGCATGGTTAAGGAAGGGTGGTGAAGTGAAAGTGTGTCGAAGAGCTTGTGTTAATTTTTCTATTGGGAAGAAGTACAAAGATGAAATTTGGTGTGATATTGTGGATATGGATGTTTGTCATTTGTTGCTGGGCAGACCATGGCAGTTTGATAGAGCAGTTCAACATGACGGTCGTGCCAATAGTTACAGTTTCATGTTCGAGGGTACTAAAATCACTTTGGTTCCCAAGAGACAGCAACAGAAGGAGAGCAAGCTAGAAGAGATTGAAGAATTGAAAACTCTGTTGACTTTGAAGGAGTTTGTCAAGGAAGTGGAGGAAGAACCTGAAGTGTTTTTGTTGATTGGAAGAGAGAGTAGTGAAGAAGTTGAAATCCCAGAAGCAGCAAAGCCAATTTTGAAAGAATTTGAAGATGTCTTTCCAGAGGAGTTGCCTAAGAAGTTACCGCCACTTAGAGACATTCAACATCAAATTGATCTTGTTCCGGGAGCAGTGTTACCACATCGACCACATTACCGAATGAGTCCGAAGGAACATGAAGAGTTACGAAGGCAGGTGGAAGAGTTGTTGGAACAGGGACGTGTTCAGGAAAGCTTGAGTCCTTGTGCCGTGCCAGCATTATTAGTACCAAAGAAGGACGGAACATGGAGGATGTGCACAGATAGTAGAGCTTTGAATAAGATCACTGTTCGATATAGATTTCCTATGCCGAGGTTGGATGATTTGTTAGATCAATTGAGTGGGGCAACTATATTTTCAAAGATTGATTTGAAGAGTGGTTATCATCAAATTCGAATCAGACCTGGGGACGAATGGAAGACAGCTTTCAAGACAAGAGAGGGGTTATACGAATGGTTGGTTATGCCGTTTGGTTTGTCTGATGCACCTAGTACATTCATGCGGGTGATGAATCAAATCTTTAGACCATTCATTGGGAAGTTCGTCGTGGTTTATTTCGATGATATTTTGATATACAGCAGGAGTACGGAGGAGCATGTTCTACATTTGAGGGAAGTATTGATTATTCTTCGTGAGGAACAATTTTATGCTGCTACGAAGAAATGTGTGTTTATGACGCACAGTGTTTTATTTCTGGGTTATGTTGTTTCAGGAGAAGGAATTCAAGTTGACCAGAGTAAAGTTGAAGTAGTCAGGAATTGGCCACAGCCAAAGACGATTACGGAAGTGAGAAGTTTTCATGGGCTAGCGTCATTCTACCGAAGATTCATTCCACACTTCAGTAGCGTGATGGCTCCAGTTACTGATTGCATGAAGGGGAAACAGTTTGTATGGTCAGAGGAAGCGGGAGTTGCTTTTGAGAAGATCAAGGAATTGTTGACGTCTGCACCAATTCTTGTTCTACCTAATTTTCAGTTATTGTTTGAATTGCATACTGATGCTTCGAAGGTTGGTATTGGAGGAGTTCTGAGTCAGAATGGGAAGCCAGTTGCTTATTTCAGCGAAAAGTTGTCAGGGGCAAAGATGAGATACAATACATATGACGTTGAGTTTTATGTTGTTGTGCAAGCTGTCAAGCATTGGAGGCATTATCTGTTTCAGAAGGAATTTGTTCTTTATACTGATCATGAAGCATTGAAGCATTTACAGGGGCAGGATAAAATTTCAGCAAAACATGCATCATGGATTGCATATTTACAGCAGTTTACTTTTGTCGTTAAGCACAAATCAGGGGTGACAAATCGGGTAGCTGATGCTTTGAGTAGGAGGAGTCATTTATTAACGACAATGAAACTTGAAGTGACGGGGTTTGAATTACTGCCAGAGATGATTAATGAAGATCCTTACTTTGTGAAATATGTTGAAAAAGTGAAGGATGGGAGTACCGATGAATTTATGATAGTTGATGGTTTTCTGTTTAAGGGGAATCGTTTATGTATACCGGACTGTAGCTTGAGATTGAAAATTGTCAAGGAGTTACACGAGGAAGGGCATGTGGGCCGTGATCGTACTTTGCAATTGATTTCACAGTCTTACTTTTGGCCATCGATGAGAAAAGAGGTTGAAAGATTCGTGGAGAGATGCCATATTTGCCAGGTGTCAAAGGGAACGGCAACGAATGCAGGGTTGTATATGCCATTACCAGTACCGTCTAAGCCATGGGTTGATATTAGCATGGATTTCGTTTTGGGTTTTCCTAGAACTCAAAGGGGAAATGATTCTATATTTGTAGTGGTGGACAGGTTTTCGAAGATGGCACATTTTATTGCCTGCAAGAAGACAGCGGATGCAGTTCGAGTAGCACAGTTATTTTTCAAGGAGATCTATCGACTTCATGGATTGCCAAAGTCTATTGTGTCGGATAGAGATACTCGTTTTCTGAGTCACTTTTGGTTGAGTTTGTGGAAGATGGTGGGAACGAAACTGAAATTTAGCAGCGCTTATCATCCACAAACAGACGGACAGACGGAAGTTGTTAACAGGTCATTGGGAAAGTTGTTGCGATGCCTTGTACAGGATAATTTGAGAAGTTGGGACATGAAATTATGCCAAGCTGAGTTTGCCCATAATCATGCAGTGAATCGTAGCACGGGATTCAGTCCATTTCATATCGTATATTCAAATTTACCCAGGGGACCGTTGGACTTAGCAGTGGTACCTCAATCGAAAGAGACAGTTAAACGAGCTGCTGATTTTGTTGAAGGTTTAACGGAGTGCCACAGGATCGTTCAGGAACGATTGGAGAAGTCGAATGAGAAATATAAGAAGACTGCAGATTTGAAGCGACGAAATGTTGAATTTAACGAAGGCGATTTGGTTTATGCAGTGTTGACAAAAGACCGTTTTCCGGTAGGAACATACAATAAATTGAAAGCACGGAAAATTGGTCCAGTTGAAGTTTTGAAGAAAATCAATAAGAATGCATATCGATTAAAGTTACCAGATGATGTTTATACTTCTGATGTTTTCAACGTCAAACATTTAGTTCCGTATCATGGAGGTGAGATTGTTGTGGAAGAGGTTGCAAATTCGAGGACGAATTTTTCTCAACCAGGGGAGGATGATGCAGATCAGGCCAAAGCGATGAGTCATTCACGATCTAGGACGGTACTTATAAGTCGTTTCCGACTTAAAGAATCACGGGGGAAAAGCCTACGAGTTAAGATAAGTCGTTCATGACTTATGATGGTGGCTATAGGTTATTTCCGACCTAAGAAGGCATGTGGGGAAGATATGCGAGTTAAGGAAGAAGACCTAAGTCTTTTCCGACCCATCACAAGCTTAAGTCGTTCAGGGCCTTTAGGTCGTATACGGTCTAAGGCTACAGAAGGAATATCACGGGATAACAAGATAGCAGTACGAATTGGAAAGCAAGGTTTAGGTCGGCTACGACCTAAGATAAGTCGGTGAAGGGTAAGCCGCGTGGATGTTAAGTCGGCAAGGAGTTAAGCAGTATGTTGTTGAGTCGGCAAGGAGTTAAGCCGTGTTTCTTTGAATCGTAGGTCGTTAGGTCGCATACGACCTAAGTGTGTCGGTCATGTGTATACATGAGTTGGTGATGTGTTAAGTCGTACCTCGTTAGGTCGGCCATACAGGGTCAATTGATGAGTCGGTATGTAATGAGTCGGTTGAGTCGTTGTGGGATGTAGTGTCTTGTTCAATCGTTTGTTGTAATGAGTCGTGTACTGTTGTATGTTGTAAGTCTTGAGTCGTTAGCTTTGAGTCGTATATTGATGAGTCGTATGATGTACACAGGTATGTAGTGTGCTAAGTCGGTAACGACTCATGATGTGTCGGAGCTTATGAGTCGGCAACGGGTTAAAGGGGCCGGTTGTGTCAAGCTATAAATAGAGGGTGTGTTGTATATTTTTGGGTTGTTGATTTTTGAATAAAATTCTCTTTTGTTAGCTTTGTGCTTTCATACCAATTGGTAGTTGAGTGTAATCTCCTATCTCCTCTTTCGGTTAATCGAGTGCGCTCGATTCAACGATCATAGAAACCGATTCACGGAATCTAGTGCGCTAGATCAACGTGCGAAGAATCGTAGATCTTTTAACACGGTATAGTGCGCTATCAACGTGTTTGAGATAGCTAGAGTTCGGTATCTTTGGATCAACGAACTTGGGCATTTTGGTATCTTCAACTCACCGATTGCTACATTCCATCGATTGAAGTTTATTTCGATTAATCCGCTGCGTCAGGTGCGGGCTCCTTTCCTGGTCTAGAAGCACCTTAAGCGCCACTGCCTGCTCCACTAGTGTCGATACAAGTATGCTCTTCGGATGTAGACCATGTAAATCGAGGTGTGAGGCGTTTTCCTTAGGAGACAAACGTGGCAGCAGTTGAAGAAGAACATGATAATGTATCCCATGATGTAGAAAAGAAACCTTTGATTTTATCGAGCCTCTTATCCATTTTCTTGAGTCTAGATTCCAAAAATAAGTTGATTGCGGGAGAGAATTTCTATGGATTCACGGGTGCTAAAGGAAGTAGCTAAGAGAATATCGCCTTCTTCTTGTTACGCTACCGGTTCTCTAATCGTAGGACCTCTAGATTGTTGTTGTTGAGCCTGTTGATGCTTCCAATCTTCAAATGAAGTAATAGGTGGCAGACGTGTTGGTAGCTTCATAAGACTTATGGTCCTTATATTTATCATTCCGACAGTAGAGAATTCGGAATCCGGTTGATGAACACCCGCATCTAGAAGAAGTCGCATAATATATTCTCCAAAATAGATAACATGCATATTTCCATGTGTGAAGGTGAGAAATTCATCCATAATACGACGCAGCCAATTAACGCGCATATTTCCCTCATATGGCATAAAGAGCTTTGAAATTTTCCGGATATATTAATTCATATGATCTGGTTCGGGGGAGAATAGATCGTATAAGTGTCTTGTGTAAAATTCTTGCTTTAGGACGAAGAAGCTTAGAACGCAATTCAATCATGTCGTCGCCCATAAACATATGACTTATTCTATCTCTTTTTCTTGGATTGCATTCGACATTATTTAAATCTATTCCTTCATTCGAAGATTGAAGTATATGTTCCATTCTATCAAGGGAAAAGAAAACTTGTTGCCCACATACCAAACTCCACACACAATTATTTTGATTAGATGGTTGTTGGTGACCAAGATTTAAATTTGTGAAGAAAAGTTTTACCATAAGATAATTAATATTGTGGCGATTTGCATTGTAGTCAAGGTATGACTCTAAACCACATCTTCGCATTAATTCTTGAAGAGAGTAAGCACCAAAATCAGAATAAACCATGGAGGAGCCTTCAAAATCATAGAGTTTTTCATCTTTTCCCATCGTTCAATTGCAGTTGCATCATATAGCCAATGAGCAACGTGAGTACCAACAAAGGATGAAGAGCCTTGTTTTGAGCGTTTAGATCTAGGAGGGGCCATTAATTTGGTGTTTTTTGAGGATTTCGTGAAAGAAAAATGGGGGCTAGGGTTTTGGAGTTAGTAAAAAAGAAGAAGGTAAAGTGAATGGATGGTGTAATAGTGGTTAAAAAAGAAATGACGGTAGCTTTTTTGTACAGCCAGTCGACTGGTCGGGTTAGGTTAATCGACTTGTTGATAACTCGAGATTTTTTTACTCTGTAATCAGTCGACTGACCCATATGACTCAATCGACTGGTTGACAACCCGAGAGGTTTTGCACCCTGTAAACAGGCGACTGGTTATATATATTAGTCAATTGACTTTAGACAAAAAAATGTAGTGAAGCTTTAAAACAAAATTTTATTAAAAAGTGCATATACATAATTGAAGTACAAGTAAACATAGAGCAATAAAATATAAGAAAAGTTGATTATTTAGGAGTTTTTGGAGAGCATTCATGTGGTTCAACCTTGGTCTCTCTACATAAGGTTGCAAAGGAGACCAGTAATTTTGGTGTTCCTAAGAGTTTGGAGATGCCAATGGTTGATGTGGAGTTTGCTCCCATTGATTCCAACCGGATAAATTTGGTTGATGGGATGTTGAAGGTTCAACAACGTCATGCTTAGATGTTTTTCCATAGAATTTAAGGGCAATTCATTCTATAAGGCTAAGGCGACTGGAATTCATCCGTCGTTTATAATACATTTCTCTTTGTAGATTGATTTGCTCCTTTTGATAATGATGGATTTCATCAATTTTTTCTTTTGTTTTTGGAGAAACAAACAATGATCTTCGAGACTTCTTAGGTTTTGGAGAAAAATTAGTGTGAAATAGACCTGGTTCATGTACAAGGGTAGGAGTTGGCAAGGATGGAGTAGAGCTACTGGAAGAAGTATAGCTACTAGAGGATGTTGGTGTAGCAAAAGACAACTTGGAATTAGAGGAGTCGTAGGAGTCGTGAGCGGCCATTGTTAGAAAGTGAGGAACTTGAAGTTTAAAGTTTTGAAAAAATTGTAAGGATGGTTAAATGAAAGGAATGCAGATTTATAGATGAATTTGAGCTGTGATTGTGTGGTCAGAAATAGGAAATAACTAATAGCCAGAGAGAAAAAATAATGGATGAGAATTGTTTGAAAGATGAATGGTTAAGAACGAATGAAGAATAAGACTCAACAGAAAATAACATATAGCACAACTGGTAAGATATTGAACTACCAGCTGGAGACCTGAGTTCGAGCTCCAGCAGCTACACATTTAATTTTTTTTTGAACGAAATAATTTCCAGAATAATTAAAAACAAACTTTTAGTTGAAATAAGAAACATTCATAGTTCAAATGGTAAGAAAAAATTGTAATACTATAAAGGAGAGGTCATGGGTCAAGTCTCTCTGGAGCTATAATTTTTTTTATTTATTTAAAAAAAATTGAATGAAAGTTTTTATATATTTTATCGAATTGTGTTATGAAATATTACAAATATAAATAGTACATATATATAAAAATTTATAAATCTTTAAAAGAGACTATTCCAAGCTCTCGTCTTAAATTGATGAAAGTGTTTTCATTTAAAGGTTTTGTAAAAATATCTGCCAATTGTTTATCAGAGAAAACAAATTCTAGATTTATCAAATCCTTTTCAATATTATCATGAAGAAAATGACGACGAATGTCAGCATGTTTTGTTCGTGAGTGATTAACAGGATTTTTAGATAATTTAATAGCACTAGAATTATCACAGTAAATAGTTGATTTAGATAAATTAAAATCCAAATCTTGTAGTGTTTGTTGCATATAGATAACTTGAGCACATGCCAAAGCAGTTGAAATATATTCTGCTTCACATGTCGATAATGAAACATAGTTTTGTTTCTTACTAAATCAAGATACAAGAGACCGTCCAATGAAGTGACAAGTCCCACTTGTACTTTTTCTATCTGTTTGGCTTCCTCCGAAATTAGCGTCACTATAGGACACTGATTCAAAAGGACATTCCTTTGGATAGAATAGTCCAAAGTCCTTGGTTTATTAAGATACCGTAGTATGCATTTCACTTCTCGTAAATGTGATTCTTTGGGATCTGTTTGAAATCGTGCACACAAATAGACACTCGTCATTATGTCAGGTCTACAAGCTGTTAAATATAGTAACAATCCAATCATACTTAGATATAATTTTTGGTCAATACTTTTACCACTTTCATCTTTGTCAAGATGTATGGTTGTACTCAAAGGAGTTAGTTTGGTAGAACTATTTTCCATACAAAAGCGTTTAATTAGATTGTTATAATACTTTTCATGATTAATATAAATACCATTTTCTAGTTGTTTTATTTGTAAGCCAAGAAAATAATTTAACTCACCCATATGTGACATTTCAAATTCTTTTGTTGTTATTTTAGAAAAATCTTGACGAAGTCTTTCATTTGTAGATCCAAAAATAACATCATCAACATATATTTGAACGATTAAAATATCTTGTTTATTTCTTTTAATAAAAAGAGTTTGATCAACCTTTCCAATTTCAAAACCTGAATCTATTAAATATCTTTTAAGATGATCGTACCAAGCACGAGGTGCATGTTTCAAACCATATAAAGCCTTTTTAAGCTTATAGACATGGTTAGGAAATTGTTCATGTATGAATAACGGAGGTTGTTCAACATAAACATTTTCTTTTATAAACCATTTAAAAAAGCACTTTTGACATCCATTTGATATAATTTAAAGTTATGAAAACATGCAAATGCTAGTAAGATTCGTGTTGCTTCTAGTCTAGCGACTAGAGCAAACATTTCTTCATAGTCAATTCCTTCTTCTTGATTATATCCTTGAGCAACTAATCTAGCTTTATTTCTAGTAATATTTCCTTGCTCGTCTGCTTTATTTTTCAAAACCCATTTTGTACCAATAACTGATTGATCACTAGGTCGTGGAGCTAAATCCCAAACATCTTTTCTTTCGAATTGGTTTGGCTCTTCTTGCATAGCGATTAACCAATTTTCATCGGTAGATGCTTCTTTAATATTTTTAGGTTCAATATTAGAAAGAAAAGCTACATGACCCATTTGATTTAATTGACTTCTTGTTCTAACAGATGAATTGAGCTCTCCAATAACATTAACAGAAGGATGATCTCTTAATATTCTAGGTGGAGATCTTAATTCATTGTTATTGTGAACAATGTTTTCATTATTTGCAAGGATGGAAGTTTCTATGTTTGTGATATTATTAGCGATTTCTTCATCATCTCTTATACTTGGTTTTTTAAATTTTTCATCGAAAGATACATGAAGTGTTTCTTCGATGATATTTGTTCTTTCATTATAAATTCGTAAGCTTTGCTTCAATCAGAATATCCTAAAAAGATTCCTTTATCGGATTTTGGATCGAATTTACCAAGCTGATCTTTTGTGTTAAAACAAAACATTTTGAACTGAAAACTTTAAAATAAGAAATATATGGTTTTCGTCCACTATGAAATTCATAAGGAGTATTCTTAGTTAGTGGTCTAATAGAAACACGATTCAAAACATAACAAGCTGTTGCAACTGCATCAGCCCAGAAATGTTTTGGTAATGTACTTCCATTTAACAAAGTCCTTGCACATTCTTGTAAGGTTCTATTTTTATGTTCTACAACTCCATTTTATTGTGGAGTTGTAGGAAATGAAAAATTATGGAATATTCCCTTTTCTTACAAAAATGTTCAAGGGCTTCGTTTTCGAATTAACCTCCATGATCACTTCTTATGTTTTTAATTTTCAAGCCTTTAAAATTTTGAATTCTTTTGACAAAAGTTTCGAAATTATCATAGGTATCACTTTTATTTTTCATAAAGATAGTCAAGTATATCTAAAAAAATCATCAACAATAACAAACACATATCTACTATGGTTAATGAATTGTACTTGTGCTAGTCCAAATAAATCCATATGTAGTAATTCAAGTGGTTGTAAAGTTGAAATGACCTTTTTAGATTTAAAAGATGACTTAGTTTGCTTTCCTAACTGACACGCATCACAAATATGATCAATTTTAAAATTCATTTTTGGTAGACCTTTCACTAAATCATTTTTAGAGAGCTTGTTTGTAGTATTGAAGTTACTATGACAGAATCGTTTGTGCCATAACCAAGGATCATTTTCTTTGGCTATTAAACACATATCTGAATTATGATTTATTTTCATATTTATAACATACATATTTCTGTAACTATTTACTTCGAAGATAAGATTTTGATTTTAATCAAAAAAACTACTTTCATTTTCAGAAAAGGTGATTTTGAATCCTTTGTCACACAATTGGCTGATACTAAGTAAATATGTTTTAAATTTTTGACAAGTAAAACATTTGAAATAAGAGGTAAATTTGAAATACCGTGGTTGCTCACATCGCCTTTGTCGATGATATAGCTTTTGGAGTTTTCTCCAAATGTGACGGAGCCTCCATCTGAGTAAGTAATATTTGATAGCATATCTTTGTCTTCTGTCACATGTTTTGAGAAACCACTGTCAAGTATCCATTTTCCTCTTTTCTTGAGTGGGACCTCGTTTTCAGTAGCCATGAAACAGACATTAGCTTGCTCATTTTCACTTTCACGTCCGTTATCCGATGAAGAAGTATCTGAATCATCCAATGTTACGGAGAATGCTTCCTTTTTCTTATCTTTTATATCATTGTTGAGGTATTTTTTCTTTAATTCTGGACATTCTTTCTGGATATGACCTTTCTTATGGCAATTAAAGCATTCTAGAATTGAAGATGATGGTTTATTTGGAAAATTCCTTTTTCCATTATTTCTGTTATTTTTCCTGAACTTCAAGAACTTTTTGAAATTTTTGGCTATAAATGCTAGATCTTCTTCATTTGAATCTTCATCTTTTTCTTCTTTAGCATGGAAAGCTATGTTCTTTTTATCTTGTACTTGTACTCGTTTTGCCTGCAAATTCACTTCATAGGACATTAGATTTTCTATTAACTCTTCAGGTTTTATAGTGGAGAGGTCATTAGCTTCTTCAATAGCCAAGACTTTTCTTTCCCATTCATCCGATAAAGAGTTTAGGATTTTTGATACAATATCAAAATCAGTGTACTTTTCTCCTATTCCTAATAGTGAATGATAGATGTCTCGAAATCTAGAGTACATATCATTTATGGATTCATCTTGTTTCATTCTAAAGTTTTGAAACTGATTTTTGAGCATGGAGATTTTGCTTTGTTTGACCTTGTTAGTTCCTTCATGAGTGATTTTCAGTGTTCTCCATATTTCATAAGCAGTTTGACACATGCTAACACAATTAAATTCATTTCTATCTAGTGCACAGAATAACATGTTCATAGCTTTAGCATTGGCAGTAGCATCTAATTTTTGTGTGTTTGACCAAGTGGTGTATTCTCCAGTAGGAAGAGTGTATTAATTTTGTGTAATGTTCCATGATTCAAAGCTATTTGATTGCATATAGATTCTCATACGAGTTGCACAATAATTATAGTTCAGACCATTGAAAAATGGAGGTCGTGCAGTGCATTGACCTTCAATAAAACTAGTTGTAGTGACAGTGTTAGTGGTAGAGTTGGTGTTGTTTTCCATATTAGCAAGATATCAGATAACTGTGTAACGGTTATAAGATGCCTTACTCTGATACCAAATGAAAGTGTGTAGGATCGTGTAATATGGAATATACTTAAATCTAAATATGGATACATATGATAATAGCAAAGTAAAATAAAACAAGCACACCAGGAATTTTTATACTGGTTTGAACTTCCCGTTCTACGTCCTGTCCCAAACTCCTTCTGGAATTTCAACTACAATAACCCTCATCTAACCCGAAGGAACATGTATACACAGTCTGAGCAGCAGAACGGACATCTGAGCAACTGAACAGGATTTTTACCTCAGCAGCACAAGAGGACTTCACTAATACAAAATAATATCTGACACTGTGTGTTCTTGATAACACTGAGTTGTCACTGATAGTACAAACCTCCTATAATCAAATCCTCAAGTATATGAAATGTATATGAAGATATGAAGAGAAGGTAATGCTAAGAATCGAATATTATGAAAGTTATTTGTAGATTCAAAGTAGTAAAAATGTATGTTCGCTGTTTGAATGCAAATATAAAGTAGAAGAATAGTATTAGAGAGGTAGAATGAAAATCGGTGAATATGAAGTGTTTGTGAGTATCTATATATAATAGTTGAAGAGTTACTACCATTGGTGAAGGGTTCTGACAAAGAGGAGCACCTATTTCCGTTTAGAGAAGGGTTGCATCCTTTCGGAGAAGATTTCTTTTTGAAAATATGGCAGTTGGTCTTGGGTTAGTCGACTGGTCATTCATGGTCAGCCGACTGACTATGCAAAAAATTTAAAAAATAAATATTGCATATGTATACGTACAAAGTCAGTCGATTGGATGGTTGTGGTCAGTCGACTGGCTGTGACATTTTTACATAGTATGCTTCTGTTTTGATTGTTTATGTGAAATATGAAGTGCGAACTACTTGAGGATAGATTTTAACAAATTTGTAAGACTCAATCATACATACTAGACAGTGAAAGCATAGATTAAATTCTTTATATAGCCATAGTCTGTTGATTATTTCTTTTTGTCGTGAATTCTCTTTTTCTTCTAACTTGCTTTGTCATGAATCAAAACTAGTGATTCAACAAAATGCACATCCTATCCCTTCAATCAGTTTGATGACAACTGATCGAATTAGACCTTTCGTGAATGGATTTACTATGTTTGTTTAATTATCTATTTGTCTACCAACTCTTTGATGTTGGTAAACTAGTTCTATCATGTGAAACGTTTCTCGACTTCTACTGAGCTTTTATTATTACACTGTCATTACATAACATTTAGTATTATCAATACCTAGAATCAACCCTGTCTTAGATATTAATTCATGCATTTACATAGCTTTAATTTTAGTTCTATTTAAGGCGATATACATATCATTTTCGATGAATTAGCTACAACGTTTCATTTGGAACACTTCCAACTTAAAGCTTGTTAACTTAATTTTATTGTTTATATTTCTTCTCAATATCACTTATAAAATTTTATTTCTTCCATGAAGCAAAGTGTCACCAAATCAATTTCTACTGACATAATTCTACTCATCATTAGAGCTTTCTACCAACTTGTTTATGCGACTTGAAATATAGGCTCCATATATGCTCCAAAGCCCCTCCTTCAAGTTTCTTCCAATTTCGAAGATTTCTACCAACTACAATTCCACTAATCTTTAGATATTTCTACGGACTCGATTTTGGTAGACTTAAAACATAAACTCCCCTTATGCTCCAAAGCCCCTCCTTTATGTTTCATTCAATTCCAACATTCTCTGTAGATAACGATTCTACTCGTCTTCAGAGCTTTCTACCGACCAGATTTTGATACGACTTGAAAAATATGCTCATCCTATGTACTAGAGCCCCAACTCCAAGTTTCATCCAGTTCCACCACTTTTGCCCTCGACTCGTCCAATTCGACCATCTCTTTTCTAACAGCTCAAAAGCACTAGCAAACCATATCAAAGCAAAAACATCTAAATAGCAATATTGTCCATAAACATACATTAAACACTTCAAGCACACCATTACAAACATTCACACTAGTATGTCAATATGATCAAAAGGGGATGCAAGACCATTTGAAAACCTTCAGATTTCGGCTATACACACACACACACATACATACATACATACATACATACATACATACATACATACATACGTACATACATACATACATATATATAAATTTGATTGAAGTTCGAAAACATTTTAAGATCAAAATCATGTTTAAAACATCAATTTATACTATGTAAACATATACAAGATAGTGAGAGGCCAAGAACCATTCATCGTTCACCCTTCTAATGATGATTTGACTAAGCTTAGTAAGAAAAGAGACGATTTTGGAAGGAATTCAGGTTAATTGATGCCTAGAACTATTTTAAATAAGATGGAAATGACTTAAAATGATCCGATCAGTCCCCCTTGGGCTCTATTCTAGAAATGGGTTAATGGGCATAAGTATGGATTAGTCTAATTACCTAATAATGTAAGAGGCCAACAACAGCCAAAACTAAATAAAACCACAACTTTAAAATTGTAGTCCATTTTTCTACTATGACTACTCTACGAAACAGGGAAACCATCATCCTAAAGCCATGGAAGTAGTTTGAGACCCTAATTCAGCTCTTATCAAAAGTTATAACCATACGATATTTTCATATTGAAATAATCAAATAAAATTAGACAAAAATCATAGATGTGGAAGATATCTTTAAGAGTCATTAATCAAAATTTATCAACAGTTACATTCTTTGATGTTTCCTTCCATTTTGGAGTCAATTTGTTCATCATAACACTCATTTGAGATTGCTGATCATCCAATGTCTTAGCATATTTGAAAGCGGATATATTGGCTTTGCTGAGTGTATCGATTTTGAATCTTTGGCTTTGAATTTTTTTTCCCTACTACCCTTTGGTCTCCCATTCACATTAACATATATAGGCTCAAGTAATGTGGTTGCATTAGGCATTAAAATAACTTTCATCTTCGTCAAAATTCTTCTTCTTTCATCCTCGGCTCCATTATCATACAACTTCTTCAATGCACTATGCTACGGTATGTATAAAAATTCTTTAGGTTCTTCGACATAAACAGGAGTATCCAATTTGTATCATGCTCATCAATCATGTTAAGTGGTATATGACGTTCCTCGGTATGTAAAATATACAATTCATGACGATAAGGTAGCCCGTATGTAGTTTGTTTCAAATGATCATATTCAAAATTGAACATACTCTCCACTTCTTTCGAAATTCAATCCAACGGAAACAAAGATATTTGATAATGAGGATAAATGAATAATGTAACATGAAAATTATTTTTTACCATTCCCAAACTCTTTTCAAATGTTGCTTTAATTTCTGTATGTTATAATTGTAAAACATTGTCCATATATTCAAAATTTTGGCTAAAGATGCTTGTGATGTGCCTATGTAAATTTATAACTCGGCATGAGCAGCTTATGCTCTATTAGATGTTGTATTGTTGCAGCGCTCACTTTATTGGTGCAAGGAAAAGGAAAATTTTCTTTAAGTGGTACCTAATTATCCAATGTATAGTTGACTTATTCAGGAGATTCTTTCCAATCTTCTGCAAAAATATTCAAAAATTCATTAAATTCCATTATTGAAGACGAATGAACAATGTGCATCCAATCCGCTACAAAACATTCACTTATTTCATTGGTTTGAAATTTTGGTTTGAAATCGGCCTTTACATTATGTTCGACGTGATAAACACATAGTAAGTGAGTAGCATTATCGAAAACAAAAGACAATGCACTAGTCATTGAGAGCTCCTTACCGCTAACGATAACATCTGGAAAGAATTTTGGATCGCACATCAATTTTAAATTCTGTACCACCCACTCATAATTATCTTCATATTCTTGTGATAAACAACAAAGCTATAGTAAATGTTCTGTTAGCAGAAGTCATTATAACCATCTCCAACAACAGCATTTTGTAACGATTCATTTTATACGTACAATCGAGTAGTAAAACCAAAGGAAAGCATTTGCAAAATATAGCCGACTAGGATGAGACAACTTGAAATTGACTATTCTATCAACCGAGTCATCTTTTCTAGCCCAATAAACATAATGATTTTCCATTAAAAATTTCTTAAAGTTGTTGGAACGCAAATCCACCTTTCATCTCATACATAACAATTTTAGCCTTTGTATTATAAATTATCTTCAAGATCGAAACATTGTCCAAAAAGGTTCTCTTTATATTCACTGGTACCTTTCTAGAACTAACCCACACAATGCTCATATTTATCGTGATTTTTTCTCCTCTTTCATAAGTCGTCCCGCATATGCATGACCAATTAAAGTTTTTGTATGACTGTGCATATCATTTACTACTTCAACTTACCAACTATCAAACCCATGATATACAACTTTAACGAGAAATAGACATTCACATTTTTTTGTCATACTTCATGGACGTTTCTTTGTATTCTTCAAATTATCTTCAATTTTTTGTTTAGAATTTTTATATTTACCTACTCTTTCACAGGAAAACTGTTTTTTAGGTTTTCTTTATCCACCAAGATTATCGAATTTAGTTATGAGTAAAACAGTGTTTATCTTCCTTTCGTGTGATTGACACCAATGAATAAATGCATCCCACCAATTAAAGACCTATACGAAAAAGAATGATCATTAAAACCATAAATATCAAATACCATATGTTACAAATACACGTGCAAAATTCAATATTGCATTCTTCGCCTGTTATAAAATGACCTTTCACATCTACAAAATGAATTTGCAAATCATCTCTATCATTTTCATTGTCTCTTATGCTACCTTCCAAATGGGGTTATAGTGACTTAAGTTGAAGATTATCATAGTGGAGCAAACTAAATTATTTTTATAATCATTCGAAAACTAATAAATAATAAATAACAGAGACAAATATTAACATACTTCATTTCCCTAATATCAATATATTTTCAATTTTAATATCACCATGAAAGCTGATATAAACATTAATTGTGAGAGATTATTATTTTACAACAATCGCTAAATTCAAAAAACATAGCAAAAATCCTATAAGTAATTTGACGAATAATAAAAATATAATGAATTTTTACCGATGATTAAATATTCAAAAGTAGATTAAATGTTTAAAAAGAAAAATTAAAATAAATATAAATTAAAATCTTACCATGTTATTACTTCTCCACCATGCCAAAACTCTAAAACTTGAAAGTAGAATTAAATGTCAGTGTTATACCTTAATAGTGGGCTGAATGACTCCGCATATTCCTCTGTATGACTTCTTTTCAAATTGGTTAGAATAGAGTAAAAAAATGCTGCATCTTTTCCTGTTGCAGTCGGATGTCGACTACTGATCGGTAGTCGACCATCGACTGAAACAAGGTAATATGTAGCATGTACGTTTGGTTGTTTTTGTTCCCTTAGGTAAAAGTCAGTCCATGCGCCACATATATTTCTCCGCCTACCACATTTCTTAATACTTCAGCAACGAAACTAGGGATGATGCTACCTCTTTTTTTCAACTTCATCGTTTTCGATGCTTAGCATGCGTATTACCACCAGTACGTAAGAAGCTCCACAAAATGTAATCATATTTTTACCTGAAACATTTGAATACCTATTACATAAAGACAATAATACAGACATAGGAAAGTAATACAGACATAGTTTAAACAATTGAAAATCCTTTTCAGGTGATCATACTCGCCTTAAAAGATTTATGAATTAAGAGCGATACTAAAAACCATGTAAAATCGAGAAATAATAAAACTCTCGAATGATTTATTGTTAGGCCTGAATCTTTAATCAAAAAAAATGTGTTACAGAATTACAAATAATCAACTCTATTATCAAAACAAGAAATAGGTCAAAAATTAAAAATAATAGAATTTGCATTAAGAAAAATATGGCATAATTTATAATTGTATAGCATAGTTTGCCTAATTAAGAATTAGGCCAAACAATAAATAAATTAGGAGCTTTATTATTCTAGGATTTTGGATTTCTTTTGTTAATTTCACTAAGTATTGTTGCAGATGGTACCGCTGTACAGATCTTTGTTATTGCCATGTTGTTTTCGGGCATTCAACTTATTCTTTTTACGAGGCATTCAACACTGCACCTAAGACATAAATCTTCTAAGCTAGTAATAATGACGTAAAAATGTTAGTAATTATCAAATTCAAATTTATGTTATCATTGTTATGTAATATATGTTCAATTATTTTAAGTGACTGTATGGTTACTATTTATCGAACTTATTGCTATAGTCGTGGTAATGTCTATGCAAAATTTGAAGATAACGAGTTCAATAAGAGAAGCGGCAGCAACTGTTGAAGGTTAGTCAAGACGCATTATTCACCGCACTGTTAGTGGATTCCAAGACCATTATCGGAGTTATTTTGTCATTATTTGGAAAAATTTAAGAGGTATAAAATAAAATTTGCCCCTCATTGAGTAAAAAATAATAACTCATAAATCATGCTTGTTTTTCGTGACCAATCAATTTTTTTCTTCTTTTTTTGACTAGTAGCAGCTAAAATGGTTTTCATTGAACCATTATACAGTTTTTTCGATGAGTTTTTATCAAGTTCGCTTCGCACAAATTATAAAATTGTTAACTTTTTGTTTGGAAGGAGTATGCATAACAATATTTTTAGGTGGAGTCCCCCTAAATTTTGCTCTCGTTTATCCAAAAATAAAGTTCCTTTAGCAATGCCCTTATTCACATGTAAATTGCATGAAGAAATGCTAGTTTGATCAATATGTATTCTTCATAGATGAATTACATAGATCTCACAAGCTTGACGACGTAGAGAAATCATGCATAAATACATCAACTGTACAAATACATCGGTTGAAATCCTTATATTAATGGGATTGATCCCAGATAAGTAGTTGACAAGTCAATGCGATCGATCCCGCTACCCATGTTTTATGGGACTTTGGACAACAGATCCTATTTTCAAAACATAGATAATACCCTTTTTCGGTAATTTATGTAAATTAGGTCTTTATCCATGGAAATCTTTTATAAGTAACCGTTATTCTTATATTCATTTAAGTACTTCACATCTAAATAAATTTAAAATATACATTAAGCAATAACATTTTCTGAAAACATCAGATTGACAGACTATTTTCACCATTAAAGAACAAATTTTATGATCTTAAATGATATGTGTTATGCATATATAAAAATCTGAATTTGAACTCTTTTGTCAAATTGTTTCTTTTTGTGTAAAAAACATATTTATACTTGCATCGTTCAAATGCAACTATAATTGCATCGATCGGATTAATATGTTCAAAAATAATAAGTAGATTGTAATGATTGCGATTTTCGACTCCCGAAAGTCGACATTAAAACATCCACTGTATCAACTGTCGAGCAATCGAATGCCGGAAAACCGTACCGTTAGGGTTAAAGAAGAGGTAGAAGATAGGAGAAGAAAGAAAGAAAACAGAACAGAAACAATATCAGAATCTCACATATCGCAGCGGAACAACATGTAATAGATAAATGAACAATCTTTAAAACAAAGAACTATCTCACTTATTACATTTCATTATCAGCAGAGTGTATAACAACATTATACAACACAGCAAAACAATGGACAGTTATAAAAACATGTCCTTACAAGTGAATTTACAGCAGAAAGATAATATCATATACAAGTAATACGTCCCGCCATCCAGCTTGCCACTTGAGCTCCAAAGCACTTCTAAATCCAGATTGACCTCATAACCTGATTCTAGGCTGCCCGTGTGGAAAATTATGGCGTCCAGAGTTTAGGAAGAGAACAATAAACTCCAGGTTAGTCATGCGACTGGTGTTAGAACTTAAAACAGTTATTTATCTTAAAACAACAACAATAAGGGAAGTGAAAAATATCAGCAATGCTTTTGGAAAATGAAACTACCATAAGGCCTCCCCCCACACACATAATGCAAACCCAGAATTAGAGGAGATTTCCTCTTATGATAGTCAAACATGCTTGATACGCAAATTTTCTTTGATATTATTACTATAAGTGCAAAGTGTGGAAACCCATTTCGAAGTATAATATTAATCTTAGCCAGCATAGGTAACATTATATTATGCCTACTATAGCTACCTCCTGAGGAGGCAGGTTATACAATTGCAATCGTAAAGGGCTCGTATTGTTTCTTTGGATTTCCAACAAATGGTCAGGCTAAGGAACTTCCTACTACCTCATGGGTACGCCTCTGGCGGGACGTCCCGAGAACTTAACCAGCTCTCTTCCAACACAAGGCCGGGTTACCTTTGTAACAAGGTAACTACTACACGAATATGTCACCCCCCGGTCCTTTGGGACCTTTATCCGAGGGGCCTCGATCACAAAGTAGCAACCACAAAGAAAATGAGATTGGAGCAACCACATAGGTTAAGCATCAGGGCTCCATACTTGACACCACCCTTTTCCAGAAGGAAATGACAAACCATAAAGGGCGCAACTCTCATAACCTTGCCGCATATTCCTGTTTTGACCATTTCCGGGGTGTGAGGTCTGACGAAGTCTCGTTTACAATGCTATGCTTTTTCACAAAGTCATGCTTTGATCAACAAATGATCAATAAATAATCATCACACAACAACACTCAGCATGCCACATTACCAAATTGGGAGTATATCGCTGATAACCTTTAACTACAAAGCCTCTAAGCTCGTACGTCTCAGAGAAGGGAATTAAGCTAGGAGATTAAATTCTCCGCCACCAACAGAAATGTATTTGAAAGAAATCTGCTTTATATCTCAAAATGTAATGTCAGACCTGTAACCATACAAGTTTGTTCCGGGTTCGAAAAGAACTGAAGGCACTTCAAAAGAAGCCCTTGCAATCCGGGTATTCACAATCCCGATCGAATTTCCTATCACAAAGGAAATCTCTATACCGTAGCTAACGGTGCAGAGATAATCGATAGGTCATCCAATCGTTTTCACAAATACCCGGTCTTCACCACCGGTCTTCAATGCTATCCATTACGTCGTATCACTTATTCGGAATGGGTTATATGACACAAAGGTCCTCTCCCGGCTAATCCGAATAGTGAACGCAATATTTTTAAAACACATGGATATTGGGATTTCAATTAAGTCACAACTTATTACCCAAACCCTTTCTTTCAAATGGTTTAAACAAATTACCATTTTAAATCTTTAACCAAAATGATTTACTTCACAAAGTTTACCCAGTTTCACAAAGATTCATTCCCAGATTCCCAGATAAATTTCCATTTCAATTGGATTAACTCATTAAATCTTAAATCAAGATTTAACTTATAGCTTTCAAAACTATTCACAATTCAAGTCTTTTATAATATAAAAGATACACCATTTGAAATACTCCTTTATTTCAAGTAAAGTTCAACAACCTTTCACAAAGATTAATTCATAGCCTTCAAAACAGTTTAATTCCAAATTTACATTCTTTTAACACAAATGGGAATTTCTTCCCTTACGTGAAAGCTATTATTATTTGAAAACAGATAGTTTTCGTTTGGGGAAAAACTGATTAAAAATTTTCATGAGTAAAAGCCACTCAAGTATAAACTTGGATTTAAATTTAAATTTTCAAAACTATATTTTAAATGGTTAAAAACCCATATACACCTTTTTATAACTTTGAATTCAATTTCGAAAATTAAATTCAAAATTTAAATCAAATGATTTAAATTCCAATTTTTTTATTAAGTTATTTAAAATAACTCTTATCTTTGAAATTCATTTTCAAAAACTTTTCAATCCCAATTCCAAAACTAATTTGGAATCAAAAATTCAACCTTTAGAATTTTCAAAAATTCGCGACTTAACTGATTTCCACGTGAAATCCAAATTTTGTGTGTGTATTGTGTTGTCCAAGGGTTTAACACAATAGTGCGAAAACATTCAACCATCAAAGATCAAAATATAACAATATATTTGATAAGCGGTATAACTATAACGCTTACCTTCCATTCACAGATCCTATATATATATATATATATATATATATATATATATATATCACGGATAAACAACTTACAGATCACAACACACATCAGGATATATCACAAAGCATCACATATCAAAGATATCAAACGATTCAACATCCAATATAATTCAAACACCATAAGTAGGATAAATTTAATCATCTGATTAATTTAAATCAAATAAATTTCTATGAATAAAATTTGCTAGTTATGGTAAATTAATAGCCAATTTATTATAAAACATTTAATAAATTATCCTTTCATTGATCATTAATTAACTCTTAATTAATAGCTAATACTTGATTAATTATTCTTTATTATTTATCAAAACCAATTAATTTCTACTTAATAAATTTCCAATGAATTTACAAAATCATTTCTTTTTAAAATAATTTCTTTTCAAAGAATACAAATTCATTTATTTTCCAACTCTTTAAAATCCATATTTTGAATAAATTTTCAAGCTTTGAATAATATTATCGAAAATCCATTTATTAAACCTTTTTACCATATTTTGGAATTTTATTCAATAAGATAAAAATAAAACTTTATCATTTTAAAAATTCCTTCATCTGAATTAATCCAATTGCCAAAAATAAAACTTATTATAAATTCTCAACTTAAATTTTCAAAAATCCAATTTTATTTATTTTCGGCATCTAACGATACCAAAAATATATTCGGTTAAATTTTTAGCCTTTAACGATTCCAGTCACAAAGATAATCATGCAGATTATAAATAGATCAACACACAACATTGAAACAAATTCAATCATTTGAGGAATCCAGTTGGATCCCTCCAACCTGTTTCCCTGCATCCACAGATGTTAGCACAAAACCAATTCCACTTCGAGGTGAAATATCACGATATATGGGATTTATAAAATATTATCCGCTATTACGACGCAATAGGGTCTCATCTGCTATATAATGCGGGAAATCAACTCCAAATATATATATAATACCAATTCCATATCAAGTTGGAATTATCGCGGTATATGTGTTTAATAAATAACATCAGCTTAATATACGGCATATAGGGTCTATTTCAAAGCAATAGATAATAACTACCATCCAATCGCACAATCAAGCAATTTTAAATCTAACTATTAAAATTTAAATCGAAACAATTCGACTGAGTGAGAAGTTCTCACCTTGAGTTTCCGATAACAGTTGTAGCGTTTGTTTCGAATAAAATTAAACGTGCGTTTAATTTTAACCAAAATTTTCACTAGCTCCAAACGACACCAAACCAGCTCCATTGTGTAGTGCTCGGCAGAGCGAAGCCAACGCAACTCGTTTCGTAATTTTCCGACCTCGTATCAAAAAGTTATGTTTTTTCAAACATTATACAATCTTTAATATAATTAATTTACAATTTTCTTTTAATTTTTAAAACCTCTTCAAACCTGGACCGTTCGATCCCTTTCACTAGATCCAGGCCGTGCTTCGATGCTTCTTCCCTAGGTCAAAGAAACGCACGTTTGAACCCATTGCTCACGTAAACATCTCGATGTTGCACGCCACCACACGACGCTTGAAGACGATCAGAGACCTTCACGTCGAAGCTCATCACGGATGCTACCACCACCATAAACGCGGCCGAGCTCAGTCAACTACAAGTCTCGAAAAACGTGCCGAGACGTGCGGCCTTCAAGCTCAAATTGCCATCAATCTAATACGTTAATTACGATCTTAACCGTTGGATAGCTAGATCGCACCTAGCTCAACAAGTTTGTAGTTGGAAATTTCTTGAAATAAGGCGTGGATCGTGAAAAAATGGAGAAGGTAGGAGGCACGATTTCGTCCATTGAAATTGTAGCCAGTGGCTGGGCATTGAAACCAGGATTTTGGTTAGGGTTTGCAATTGTGAAGAGGATGGGTTCCATTTATAGAATTTCAACGAAAAACACTATTCACTCCAAATTTCCGAACTCCAAACCTCGCGCGGTGATTGGCATTTCTAGGGTTCACCCCACGTTCCGGACATAATAGAATAGGTATTGAGAGCCAATTCGATCATATTTTAAATTAAATCCATTGAATAATTTCAACGCGTTTTGGCTTGCCCCGGACAAACCGTAAATCCGATTGACACGAAATTTGAAATCTTATAATAATATAACATTACGGATCTGATGAAACTAGTTTCGTCGAAATCCGAGACTGTTTGAAAAACGACTATTTTCACTAGTCGATTAAATATTAAAATATTCAATTTTCACAAATTAACTTTTAATTCAATTTTAAAAGTTCACAAACATTGTTCTAACTCCAATATGATTTAATATAACTTTATAAATCATTTTTAATCACATTAAACCTAATTTCCAAATTTTTCTACAATTTCAAATATTAAACTGTGGATTTAATTATCCAATTAAATCCAGATATTCGAAAAATAAATTATTCGACTTATAAATTTTACTTGTCAATATTTAAAATCAATTAAATATCTGAATTTCAAATGATAGAAATTCTGGGTCGTTACAATTTTTCCTCCTTAAAAGAATTTCGTCCTCGAAATTACCAAGTAAGAAAAATGCCCCAAATTCATTAATTTTTTTCAAAACAATTCGTTCAAATTAAGTTTCAAATTCATTTAAATGTTTAAATTTTTCAAAATCCATAGTTAAACCTCTTACAAAACTTCACTAATATTTTCAAATCCATATATAGTTATCTTTTCAAAACCAACTATATTATTTAACTTTTTACTTCAAATCAAAACTTAGTTTTCACAAAAAAAAATTCAAAATTTCTCGAAAATTTTCTAATGCCTTAAATTTTCAGAAAATTTCGCCATAACCTTCTTTGTCCGGAGGAGCTTTTACAATATCACAATAGATATAAATATATATACATCGACCCACACGGTCGGAAAACAGAAAAACGGTTCATATTTCCTATTTTTATTGCGTAGGCGTACCTTTTTAGCATTTTTAAACAAAGTAGTTATTTATTTAGCACTTTGCGCAACCAAATCCAGCTAACGGTAGCCCCGGTACCTGTACTTACTCAATATAAACACGTAAGTGACATATATAAGAAGTTATTAACATTTTACTCTTTAAACAACTACAACACATGCATATTAAAAGAAATGCATACTAAACAAGGTTAATAAACAAATTACATGATTTCAACATTACTTGTAATTGTTTACAACCAATTTATATAAAACGACATTCAATTATTCATTTCCAATTAGTTTACATTCACTAATTTACATTCAAGTTGGTTCACTTCCACATTCAAATTTAATTACATAGCTTCCAATTTTTTTTATTAATTCAACTTCATTAACATTTAATGAATTTCAATATCATCAACTAACAACAAACTAACAACCAATGTATATTCAACACAACCAAATTTATTCACTTTACATTCAATATTCATATTCACTTTGTTTACCTTCAATTTAGTTTAACATTCAATTTGCCTTAAATGAATTTACACTCATATCCATTATTCTATATCAATTCATTACATGATTGATTAATATTCAATTCATTAGTTAAATTACTAATTTATTTTACAAATAAAGTTGAATCTCCTTTTAAACATCATTTGTTTAACTTAACTTAAATTTCCATTTCAACAACATATCTAATCTAGTTAAAATCCAATTCAAATTCCAACTCCAAAGTAAATTCTATTTAACTTTTACCAAAGTCAATTTTATCACTTATTCAGATTTATACCTCGTTCTTCTTAACAAAGTTGTTTAACCATTTTAATAATTGGTTTTACTTACATCTTCACATTTAATAAGTTATACACTTATTATTCAACTTCAAAATCTGATTTAATTTATTTAACTTCCTTTAGTTAAATTTCACATCATACATTTTATCATACTAATTCAAATTTATTTCAACTTTACTAAAGTTAAAATTTATTATCTCATATTATAAATCCAAAACTTATTTCATTTTTATTTATCAATTACTACTTGGATTTTAATTTCAAATTTGTTTATCACAACCAAACTTCAATTTTCAATTTACTATGGAAGCAAATCCAACACACAGAAACTCGAAAATGATACTGATGATGCTGCAGTCATCACCCTTATTATTCCCCAGCAACAGTAGTGAATGTAATGCTTTTTTTTAATTTTCCTTTTATTTATAAATCACATTTATAAATCATGCTTATATAATTTCACTATTCCCTTTATTTATACAAGATTATTTCACAATTGTAAATCATTTCAATTATAATTCTATACTTATACAATTGTTGCTTTTATATAATTTATTCTTTTCACAATTATTGTTTTTATACATATTATTCGAACAACTTTGATTCACTTATATATTTTCTTACATTTTCAATCAAACAATTCAATTTTACATACACCTTGATAATTCTGAAAAAAGATTCCTTTATATATAAAATATAATCGAGGTAAAATTATTTCATTTACCCAATTTAAAACCATACTATGTCGGTTTATCTCGTTTAAGAGTTTAGAACCCCTATCGATACTGTTAGCTAGACTGCACCGACCAGAATCTATAAACAATTAACTGATAAGTCAAAACAATACAAAACAATTTCATATTCAGTAACAAATGCGCTCTCATATCTATTATCACACTCAACTCATTCTAGAGTACTGCTGACTCTATCTCTAATGAGTAATCACCAACAGAGCCAAGGTTGTCACTTAACCATATGATCTGATACCAAATGTAACGATTGCTATTTTCGACTCCCGAAAGTCGACATTAATACATCCACTGTATCAACTGCCGAGCAATCGAATGCCGGAAAACCGTACCGTTAGGGTTAAAGAAGAGGTAGAAGATAGGAGTAGAAAGAAAGAAAACAGAACAGAAACAATATCAGAATCTCACATATCGCAGCGGAACAACATATAATAGATAAATGAATAATCATTAAAACAAATAACTATCTCACTTATTACATTTCATTATCATCAGAGTGTACAACAACAATATACAACACAACGAAACAATGGACAGTTATACAAACATGTCCTTACAAGTGAATTTACAGCGGATACGTCCCGCCATCCAGCTCGCCACTTGAGCTCCAAAGCACTTCTGAATCCAGAATGACCTAATAACCTGATTCTAGGCTGCCCCTGTGGAAAATTATGGGCACCCAGAGTTTAGGAAGAGAACAATAAACTCCATGCCAGTCATGAGACTGGTGTGAGAACAACAACAACAAGGGAAGTGAAAAATATCCGCAATGCTTTTGGAAAATGAAACTACCATAAGGCCTCCCCGCACACACACAATGCAAACGCAGAATTGGAGGTGATTTCCCCTTATGATAGTCAAACATGCTTGATACACAAATTTTCATTGATATTATCACTATGAGTGCAAAGTGTGGAAACCCATTTCGAAAGTATAATATTAATCTTAGCCAGCATAGGTACCATTATATTACGCCTGCTATAGCTACCTCCTGAGGAGGCAGGTTATACAATTGCAATCGTAAAGGGCTCGTATTGTTTCTTCGGATTTTCAACAAATGGTCAGGCTAAGGAACTTCCTACTGCCACATGGGTACGCCTCTGGTGGGACGTCCCGAGAACTTAACCAGCTCTCTTCCAACACAAGGCCGGGTTACCTTTGTAACTAGGTAACTACTACACGAATATGTCACCCCCCGGTCCTTTGGGACCTTTATCCAAGGGACCTCGATCACAAAGTAGCAACCACAAAGAAAATGAGATTGGAGCAACCACATAGGTTAAGCATCAGGGCTCCATACTTGACACCACCCTTTTCCAGAAGGAAATGACATACCATAAAGGTCGCAACTCTCATAACCTTGCCGCATATTCCTGTTTTGACCATTTCCGGGGTGTGAGGTCTGACGAAATCTCGTCCACAAAGCTATGCTTTTTCACAAAGCCGTGCTTTGATCAACAAATGATCAATAAATAATCATCACACAACAACACTCAGCATGCCACATTACCAAATTGGGAGTATATCGCTGATAACCTTCAATTACAAAGCCTCTAAGCTCGTACGTCTCAGAGAAGGGAGTTAAGCTAGGAGAATAAATTCTCCGCCACCAACAGAAATGTATTTGAAAGAAATCTGCTTTATATCTCAAAATGTAATGTCAGACATGTAACCATACAAGTTTGTTCCGGGTTCGAAAAGAACTGAAGGCACTTCAAAAGAAGCCCTTGCAATCCGGGTATTCACAATCCTGATCGAATTTCCCATCACAAAGGAAATCTCTATACCGTAGCTAACGGTGCAGAGATAATCGATAGGTCATCCAATCGTTTTCACAAATACCTGGTCTTCACCACCGGTCTTCAATGCTTTCCATTACGTCGTATCACTTATTCGGAATGGGTTATATGACACAAAGTCCTCTCCCGGCTAATCCGAATAGTGAACGCAATATTTTTAAAACACATGGATATTGGGATTTCAATTAAGTCACAACTTATTACCCAAACCCTTTCTTTCAAATGGTTTAAACAAATTACCATTTTAAATCTTTAAACAAAAAGATTTACTTCACAAAGTTTACCCAGTTTCACAAAGATTCATTCCCAGATTCCAAGATAAATTTCCATTTCAATTGGATCAACTCATTAAATCTTAAATCAAGATTTAACTTATAGCTTACAAAACTATTCACAATTCAAGTTTTTTATAATATAAAAGATACACCATTTGAAATACTCCTTTATTTTAAGTCAAGTTCAACAACTTTTCACAAAGATTAATTCATAGCCTTTAAAACAGTTTAATTCCAAATTTACATTCTTTTAACACAAATGGGAATTTCTTCCCTTATGTGAAAGCTATTATTATTTGAAAACAGATAGTTTTCGTTTTGGGAAACACTGATTAAAATTTTTCATGAGTTAAAGCCACTCAAGTATAAACTTGGATTTAAATTTAAAATTTCCATAACTATATTTTAAATGGTAAAAACCCATATAAACACCTTTTTCTAACTTTTACAATCTTTTAGACCATAGTTCCCAAATCATTGAATTCAATTTCAAACATTAAATTCAAAATTTAAATCAAATGATTTAAATTCCAATTTTTTATTAAGTTATTTAAAATAACTCTTATTTTTGAAATTCATTTTCAAAAACTTTTCAATCCGAATTCCAAAAATAATTTGGATTCAAAAATTCAACCTATAGAATTATCAAAAATATGTGACTTAACTGATTTCCACGTGAAATCCACATTTCGTGTGTGTGTTGTGTAGTCCAAGGGTTTAACACAATAGTGCAACAACATTCAACCATCATAGATCAAAATATAACAATATATTTGATAAGCGGTATAAGTATAACGCTTACCTTTCATTCATAGATCACACACACACACACACACACACACACACACACACACACACACACACACATATATATATATAGAGAGAGAGATATCACAGATAAACAAATTACAGATCACAACACACATCAGGATATATCATAAAGCATCACATATCAAAGATATCTAACGATTCAACATCCAATATAATTCAAACATCCATAAGTAGGATAAATTTAATCATCTGATTAATTTAAATCAAATAATTTCTATGAATAAAATTGTCTAGTTATGGTAAATTTATAGCCAATTTATTATAAAACATTTAATAAATTATCCTTTCATTGATCATTAATTAACTCTTAATTAATAGCTAATACTTGATTAATTATTATTAATTAATTATCAAAACCAATTAATTTCTGCTTAATAAATTTCAATGAATTTACAAAACCTTTTCTTTTTAAAATAATTTCTTTTAAAGAATACAAATTCTTTTATTTTCCAACTCTTTAAAATCCATATTTTGAATAAATTTTCAACCTTTGAATAATATTATCGAAAATCCATTTATTAAACCTTTTAACCATATTTTGGAATTTTATTCAATAAGATAAAAATAAAACTTTATCATTTTAAAAATTCCTTCGTCTGAATTAATCCAATTCCCAAAAATAAATTTTATTATAAATTCTCAACTTAAATTTTCAAAAATCCAATTTTATTTATTTTCGGCATCTAACGATACCAAAAATATATTCGGCTAAATATTTATCCTTTAACGATTCCAGTCACAAAGATAATCACGAAGATTATAAATAGATCAACACACAACGTTGAAACAAATTCAATCAATTGAGGAATCCAGTTGTATCCCTCCAACCTGCTTCCCTGCATCCACAGATGTTAGCACAATACCACTTCCACTTCGAGGTGAAATATCGTAGTATACGGAATTTATAAAATATTATCTCCTATTATGTGGCGCAATAGGGTCTCATTCGCTATATAATGCGGGAAATCAACTCCAAATACATATATAATACCAATTCCATATCAAGTTGGAATTATCGCGGTATATGTGTTTAATAAATAACATCCGCTTAATATACGACATATAGGGTCTATTTCAAAGCAATAGATAATAACTATCATCCAATCACACAATCAGGCAATTTTAAATCAAACTATTTAAAATTTAAATCGAAACAATTTGATTGAGTAAGAAGTTCTCACCTTGAGTTTCCGATAACAGTTGTAGCGTTTTTTTCGAATAAAACTAAACGTACGTTTAATTTTAGCCGAAATTTTCACTAGCTGCAAACGACTCCAAACTAGATCTATTACATAGTGCTCGGCAAAACGAAGCCAACGCAATTCGTTTCGTAATTTTCCGACCTCGTATCAAAAAGTTATGTTATTTCAAACATTATACAATCTTTAATATAATTAATTTACAATTTTCTTTTATTTTTTTAAACCTCTTCAAATCTGGACCGTTCGATCCCATTCACTAGATCCAGGCCATGCTTCGATGCTTCTTCCCCAGGTCGAAGAAACGCACATTTGAACCCATAGCTCACATAAACATCTCGATGCCGCACGCCACCACACGACGCTTGAAGACGATCAGAGACCATCACGTCAAAGCTCATCACGAATGCTACCTCCACCATAAACGCGGTCGAGCTCATTCAAATACAAGTCTCGAAAAACGTGCCAAGACGTGCGGCATTGAAGCCCAAATTGCTGTCAATCTACTACGTTAATTACGATCTTAACCGTTGGATAACTAGATCTCACCTAGCTCTACAAGTTTGTAGCTGGAAATTTCTTGAAATAAGGCGTGGATCGTGAGAAAATGGAGGAGGTAGGAGGCACGATTTTGGCCACTGAAATGGTAGCCAGCAGCTGAGCATTGAAACTAGGGTTTTGGTTAGGGTTTGCAATTGTGAAAAGGATGGGTTCCTTTTATAGAATTTCAACGAAAAACACTATTCACTCCAAATTTTCGAACTCCAAACCTCGTGCGGTGACCTTGCGTTTCTAGGATTTACCCCGCATTCCAGACACAATGGAATAGGTATTGAGAGCCAATTCGATCATCTATGCGAGTTACGGAAATAAACGATCAAATTTTAAATTAAATCGATTAAACTAATTTTCATGCGTTTTGGCTTGCCCCGGACAAACCGTAAATCCGATTGACACGAAATTTGAAACCTTATAATAATATAACATTAAGGATCCGATGAAACTAGTTTTGTCGAAATCCGGGACTATTTGAAAAATGACTATTTTCACTAGTCGATTAAATATTAAAATATTCAATTTTCACAAATTAACTTTTAATTCAATTTTAAAAGTTCACAAACATTGTTCTAACTCCAATATGATTTAATATAACTTTGTAAATCCTTTTTAATTGCATTAAACCCAATTTCCAAATTTTTCTGTAATTTAAAATAATAAAGTGTCGATTTAATTATCCAACTAAATCCTGATATTCGAAAAATAAATTATTCGACTTATAAATTTTACTTGTTAACATTTAAAATCAATTAAATATCTGAATTTCAAATGACAGAAATTCTGGGTCATTACACAGATGAAAGTTAATTTCATATTTGGTATGTAGTTAAAATTATAACTAGATTTATTTAATGCACTTATATTATAACTGCATCAAGATTGAATAAATTATAAAGGGAAGCCAAAATTTCTATTGGGTCACACAAATTGCAGTTAAAATTTTAAAATGCAACCACATTTACGTAATTAAAAAATTAAAGTTCAACAATAAATGCATTTGTTTGAATTAGTTAAACTATAACTACATTAGTTAATCAAATGCAACCAAAACTACTATCGCATCACATAAATACAGTTTAAACATTCAAATGCAATCTGTTAACGTAAAAATCAGACGCTAACACCTCGGTGTATGTAGAGTAGATGTGAAAGCACCACCCATCAATACGGGAATTAGAGATAAGCAGAAAATTACAGAAAAGCAGTAAAAGACACAGTTTTTATAGTGGTTCGGCTTATAGTCAAGCCTACATCCACTTTAATTCTCTTTATTACTGACTTAAGTACAACTTATACAACTTTCTTCAATCACAACACAGTTTAGACTAGTAACTCAAACTTCGATGTAGAATAATCTTTTGAGTTCATATTGGATGATGTAGATTCTCTCTCCAAGTTTGTCGTAGGGTCCTTGGTGCTTGAGGTGATCGAAGTATTGTTTGAGAAAATGGCAGAGTGTTGATGCTACAGAGAATGATCCAAAAAAGTCCCTTTCAAGTTGGAGCTAGTGCCGTATTTATAGGAGAGTTCGGAGTTAGGTCGTTGGTTATAGGTCGTTGGCGACCTAAGATAGGTCGTAGGCCGTGGGGCGACCTAGTGGTAGCGACCTAAGCTTTACGACTTAACTAGAACACACTTGATCTCTTTCGAATGAAGTAGTAGGTCATGGACGACCTAGGGTAGTAGTTGGCGACCTTACAACGCTGAGACATCCAATGCAGCGACCTAGGCTAAGTCGTTAACTTGTTACGCCGCTTAACTCATTAGGTCGTTAAGCCGTGGATTCACTTAGGTCGTAGGTCGCTACCTGTTAGGTCGCTTAGTAGTGTTCCATCTTTTAAGTCGCTGAAGCTTTTAAGTCGCCGAGGACTGAAGTCACTATGTCGTTTTAGATGGTAGGCCATGAGGTTCTTAGGTCGCTAAGTCACTTCAGACTTTAGGTCGTTAGGTCCACTTCATTGGTTAGGTCGCTTACTCCCTGTAAATTGTTAACTCGTTGGAACATAAGGTCACGAACTCCTCTCAGCAGTTATGTCGATCTCATAGCTAAGTCGCTAGGTCATTGACTCCTTTAGGTCACTGAACTTATTAGGTCGTTGAGCAGTTTTATTCCATAGGTCATTAGGTCGTTCCACTTCCTAACTCGTTAAGTCGCTTTCAAAACGGAGTTAACACTTGCCCCTCGAAGCACTCACCTAGGTCGTAGGTCGCGTGCTTCGATCTAATCCCACTAGGTCGTGAGCGACCTAAGAGATGACTTAACTCGTACACCCATTTGCCTCTGCCTTATATAGCCGCTAACTCGTTTCTTTCCCTTAACTGCTCCGATAACCTTCTTCGCCATTAACGATTTTCCGAATCTTCAAAAGCGAACCAGTTTCAATCGAGTTGTCGATTCATCCTTACTTTCACACCGTGTAAGTGAATTTGATCTTTATCCATCTCTCAATTACAGTCGAACCACAAATTTTTGCTTTCTGCCCCCAGTTTAATATCCATACATCGTGTTTCACTTTCGAGCCATGCTGTGACCGGTTTTCGATCGCAACTGGTATGCTGTTATTGTGATCCACGAGGATTCAGCAGGGCGTTGGATTTGTGATGATTTGGATGATAATGGGTTACCGGGTTATAAGCTGATGAGATAACAGGTCACTGATTGGAGAGGAGGCAGTGGGTTAAGGAGATAACTTGAAATGGCTGAGTTACAACAGAAGCGACTTAGGGATTCTGAACGACTCAAAATCCTTGCGACCTAATTGATTTGCATGACTTACGAATCGACCGACCTAAGAAGCCTTGCGTCCTGGATGAAAACTGAACGACCTTTGAATTCATGACTTAACTTTTAGGTTGTGCGAGTATTTGAACGACCTAGGACTTAGCTAGATTCATACTCTTTTGAAAAATGTGATTTAACCTCGCCAGAATAGCATATGTATTCCAAACAGGACGACTTAAGGGAGGCCCGACCTATGCTAGGTCATTTGAGCGACTTATGAGATGAACAAAACTTGAACATTTGCGAAATTCGACAGAACCTGATTGTATTTCAACTTTGAACTGCTAGAACGAGATGTTTGGATAAATTGTACTTCTTTATAGACTTCATTAACTTTAATGTTAACAACCTATTAAACACAACAATTGCAGAAAAATGGGACAAATATACTTGCCACTGATCGCCCACATCAAATGACATATTAGTCGATAAAAAAGGTTAATCAACTTAAAGAAAATTGTATGAAATGCTATGAATTAACAAATTCAAGTGAAGTAGTAAAGCAATGTTAATCAACTAAAGCCGATTTGTTTGCACCAATACTGCACTTGTATTTGGACTTAAAGCGACAAGTCTTGTAATTTTACAATTGACACATGTTTATTAGTTTAATTTCAGTTATATTTACTTGTCACTTTGTTAGTTTTACACAACACTTCACACATTTAGGAAACGTGCATCTTCACATTAGAATATCCAGTTCCTTGTGTAGAATGTATTCTCAAGAAGAGATAATTGAACAATCCGAAGGAGTCTTCCCGTTAGCTGACCCATTGGTCGATCCTTCGGAAAGAACTCCAACTAGCTTGAGTCAGCGGACATACAATCAACTACGTATTCAATTTGGGATTACCGAAGAGGATGCTAGATTTCCTGGCCCAAATGATACTGCCAACACGCCACCTCTTGGTTTTGTCGCCGTCAACCGTCAGATGTGCCTTTGTGGTGCCATTCCTCCTTTCAATGAATTCCTTCATCAACTCCTTTTCCGGCTAACCATCTCTCCCTTTCAACTACATCCCAATGGCTACGCCGTCCTGATGGGATTGTGTGTTTTATTCAGGAGGACACTTAACCGTCTTCCGAGCTTCGAAGAAATTTGCTACTTATGCTCGTTTGCAAAGCATAAAGACCACCCCTCCTTTATACTCGTGAGAAGTGCCAAAAATCATAAACTTATTACTGATCTTTCCGAAAGTGCTCATGGCTTTCTGAATCAATTCTTCTTCGTCCGCTGTCCTCTAGGGTTTTAAGCCATCTGGAGAAAAGGAAGTAAGATTGCTCATCCCCGTTTTTCCATTTCAGCTTTTCAAGATTCGAATTGTTAAGTGCTAACTTCATTCTTTCCTTTTACAGCACCTCCTCCTCCCTCTAGAAATCCCAGTCACAAAGCGACTTTTGCTAGATTAAGTACCGTGCCGGTTGAAGAAAGAAACATTAAGTTTTTGCTGAAAGATGAACTCCGGCACCAGTATGGGCTTTTGCACCCTTCTCGTTCTACCCAACCTCATGAAGCACCCGACTCTATAGTAGAGGCACCGGATGCCCCAGTTTTCGCTGGAGAACTTATGCCGAAAGAACGCACTGTTGAGGCTTCGTTGATAAAGTGTTCTACATCAACTGATGTTGCGGGGTCATCTGTCAAGCATGTACTTGCCCCAGTCATCGAAGAAGAAGAGCATCCTCAACAACTTGGGCAATCTGGTGACGAAGGGACTGAGAGAACAAGTCCCGCTAGGCACAGCGGTGATGATACTTTTGAGGGGTTGAGCGACCTGATGATTACTTCGCAGGAGCTTTTTAAAGATGATCCTATCACTGCTAAGGTTACTTCTTCAGCAGTCGAAGCGACATCCGCTCTACAACAGACTTCATCAGCTCAAGAATTGACACTAGATGTTAAATCCGTCGTCACCTCTCAATCCAGGAGTAGTTCGTGATTTGACGCACGTAGTTTACACGTTACACACACTTAGGATTTTTCAGCATTTATATGCATTCAACTCTTTTGCTTTCAAGATTTCTGAGTTTATCTTTTCCTCATTTCCAGATTCTCCAATGGGAAGAAGTGGTTCTTACTACGACGATTTCCACCGTTATGGGAAGAGCGGTGCTTATGACTCCAGGAGGTATCTTCCTGCCTCTTGGGAAACTGACGAAGAAAGAGCTGCGAGGAAAGCCCGTGAAAGGCGCGCCTATGAAGAGCGCTACGAAAGACGAGATGAGCGACACGACTCTTCCCAGAGGGAAGATGATTCTCATAAACGGAAATCCCGTGATGATAAAGGGAAAAGCCACTTCCCTGAAGATGCTAGCAAAAGGGCCGAACAAGGCGAAAAATCAGCGTTTGAACTTCCTGAAAAGGCCGCTGCTCGTGTACCTCCTCAATCTCCTGCCCTTGCTCGCACTGATATTCAAACAATCATTGGCAGGCCCTCATATTAGGTCTGACAAGTCCCGGCCATACTTCAAAGTCGATTTTCGCATTGGTGCTTGAAGGGAGTACGCTTTGATCTTGATTTGGTCCTGATTGACAAGCAGGCTATGATGCGCAATCTTGATGCTGTGAAACTAGATATCGAGAGAATGTCTAGCTGGCAGAAGCTTGTCGATGAGCTCCAGAGGGTAAATCGTGCAAATCTTGAAGCTGTGTTAACAATGGAAAATGACAAATCTGAGTGGCGGAAGATTCTTGAGCAACATGACGCGGAAATGAGTCGCATCGCTACTTATAATGAGAAGCTCGAAGCAGAAGTCGAAAAACTTAAAGAAGAACTTGCCACTTCCTCCACTTCCTATTCGCAAAGGGAGAAAGTACTTCAACAACAAGTGCGAGATGCTCATGCTGCTCAAAGAGATGCCGAAGATAGGCTTGATGTGCAAAAGAGAATTAATAAGGGCCATATTACTGACATCGCAGAGCTGCGAAAGAAGACTAGCTCTCAGGACGTGGAGATTGAAATGCTAAAACTTCAACTCTCTAAAGCTGAAAGAGAGATTGATGAGGCCATTGCCGACAAAATTGCAGCTGAAGAGTCTCACATGGCAAGTAAAGCTGAAGTCAGCTCCACTGTATTCGAGTTTTACATCCATAGCGTTCTGGGGCGTGGTAGTCTTAAGTTTTTGGGGCCGGCATATGAAATTACTTTGGCCAAAGTGTGGGAGCCCATACTTGATATGTTTGGAGGAGCCGGATATGCTGAAGTAGATTTAATAGGGCATTATCAAGATGATGATGCATGTGCTGCTCTTGAAAGGGGAAAGGAGCAACTTGCCAAAGAAAAAGCTGAAACGATAGAAGGAGAACATATAGGAAAGACAATCTCAACCGACCCAATTCTACCTTCAGTTTCGGCCGATATCGATATTGCCTGCTCCAGTTCCCGTTCTCCTCCTCCTGCTAAAGCCGTTATTGAAAGCTCCACCGCTCACACTAGAGATGAGGCTCAAGAAAGAGCCGAAGCGCGGGACTTAGAAATTGACATAGTGAAGTCTACTTCTCCAGGTAACCTCAATGTTGATCTTGCTCAAATGGACTGCTTGTTCGCTTCGACTGAGTTCGATGAGCTTCTTGCTTATTTCTTAATTGTCGATGAGCCATTATCCCCTTTTTTATGAGGAATACTGACTTTAACTTTTCTTCTCCTGTAGAGAAAGCACCAAGTATTGTTCGGACTTCCCCTCCTCCAGCGGTTTCCTCTCCGCCTCTTCAGATTACTCCCCCTTCTATCTCTCGATCGAGGTCGCAAGAAGAGCAGATAAAAGCTCTCCGTGACTTGGACGATCCTGTTGCTTCTCAAGAACAAAAGGTCGAAGAACCTGAAGAAGGGGAGAGAACTACGTAGCGGACTGCTTCTGATGACATAACACTGTCCACTCTTTTTACTCCGGGCAATGAGTCTTCTTCTAAGAAGAGGGGGAATCGCAGAGTCTCAAAGAAGAAGAAAGAAGCTTCTGCTAGCGAGGAGAAAACAGAAGAACACCCAATTCCACCTCTTCCACTTACTTCCCCTACTCTCACAAGCCGGCCCCAAAAACTGATCATTCGGCCAGGCGTAGGCTCGAAAGGTGGAAGGAAGAAGAAATGATGGGCTTGGGACTTATGCTTCTTGTCTTGCTTTTCACTTTTTTGCTTGTATTGTTCAAAGACTTATGTTGACCGGCGATTGTGCGGGTACCGGTCACCGTCTTCTTTTGTTTCGAAACCTGCATATGTATATAAAAAAATTTATAGTATGGAATAAAATGATTCTTTTACTTGTACAAACTCCTGTCTGTATTTGAGAATGCATTTATTCTCTTCTCTTTTTTTTCATATATACAAGTTTCTTTATTTTCTCTGTGTGATGTTGCAGTAAACCTATGGTATGTTGCTTGTGCATTGTTTTTTATTTTCGTGACTATATTATGTTGGCCCCATACCATGGTTTATTGCAATCTCTTTCACATTGGCAGAATTTTGAAAAACAACTCTTATGTTTCGAGAAGACTTGTGTTCTCTCTTTAGAGAACAAATTTTCCATTTGATGGAGGTTTGCATCTGTACTTTATAAGATAATATTTTCGTTTTAAGGAAATATTTTTCTGATTTAATAAAATGCGCCTCATATTGGAGAAGTTTCCTCTCTTTTCTTTTTGGTGCGAAGTTTTACACTTCATTTTCAGAGAAAGTCGCTTTTATTTTGGCAAGTGAATTTTCCTTCGTGGTAAAGTGGGCCTTCGAAAAAGGGCTTCAACCTACTTGTGCCTCCGAAGAGGGTTTTTGTTTGATTGTGCCTCTGGGAAGAGGGCTATTTGTTTGATTATGCCTCTGGGAAGAGGGCTTTTTGGTTGTTCCTCTGGGGAGAGGGCTTTTTTGTTTGTGCCTCCGGGGAGAGGGCTTTTTTGTTTCTGCCTCTGGGGAGAGGCTTTTATCTTTTCCCTGTCAGCTGGGAAGCGGGCCTCCGAAGAGGGCTTTTCACATTTCGACTCGTGTGAAGTTTTATTTCAAATCACGGTGAAATGTGTGCCTCTGAGTAGGGCTCTCGGTTGGATGGATTCACGGGGCGGACACAAATTAATGAGTGTCATGTGCCACCGATCAGTCCACAACTTTCTATCGAGAAAGAGCTCTCTTTTTCTGGCGAGGTCCGTCAGAGGTCTTTATCCTCCGAAGAGTTGTGCCTCCGCAGAGGGCTTTTCACATTCTAACACTTGTGAAGTTTTATTTCACATCTCGGTGGAATGCGTGCCTCTGAGTAGGGCTTTTGCTTGGAAGTTTGGAGTCTCCTTCTCTCGGTTGGATGGATTCACGGGGCGGACACGCGTGTTCGGTGCCACCAATCAGTCCACAACTTTCTATCGAGAAAGAGCTCCCTTTTTCTGGCGAGGCCCGTCAGATGTCTTTATCCTTCAAAGAGTTGTGCCTCCGAAAAGGGCTTGTGCTTCCGAGGAGGTCTTTTGCTGTTTGATGCCTGCTCACCAATGTCTTTTCGCCATTTGCACATATCAGCGGTTTCCTGTTATCATTTCCAAGCGCACATTCCTTTCTTTTGCAAGTAGCTTATTCTATCCAAAGAAGTGTACTTCATTGTCAAATGAGTTCGTAGGGGTAGACACAGGCTAATTAATCGAATGTTTGTTTGCACAAACGATTACAATTAGTTAGGAAAGGTCTACTTCTGGCGGAACCACTAACTGTTTGCTTGAAGCATTTCTTATATAGGATTCGAATCTGGAATTTTTGCGGCTAGATATTCATTTGTTGAGTGATGTCAGGGATTGCTTGGTCTTATGACGGGTAAGCGTTGTTTTAATGGCCTGCAGTGTTAAATCGACATTTTAGCAATACAATTGACGTACTTTATATATCAAAATAAAACAAGCAGTTTATAATAGTAAATAACACAAGATTTATAGTGGTTCGGCCAAGAACTGGGCCTACATCCACTTTATAGTTCTCATTATTCACTTGCACTGGCTTTACAATGGCTTTCGATACAAGAATCATACATTCATCATTTTTTTTGCAATATTTCATTAAAGCCCTTAAGTAAAATATGGGCGCAAGTGATTGCTGTTCCAAGCTCTTGGAATTGGATCTCCTTCGACAGTTGTTAGTTCGAAAGTGCCATCAAGAAATTTTTTGCCTATGACATACGGTCCTTCCCAGTTTGGCGCAAACACTCATGTTGCTGTCATCACCCTTTTAAAGACTAGATCTCCAATCTCAAAGCTGCGTTGGCGAACTTTTGAATTGAAGTGCCTGGCAATTCTTTGCTGATGGGCTGCAATTCTGAGCTGAGCCTCTTCCCTTCTTTCATCAAGGAAGTCAAGTGCTTCAAGTTGCAACTCTTCATTTTTCGCTTGGTTGAAATGAATTCTTTTATGTGAAGGGACTTCTATTTCTACCGGAATCATTACCTCTGATCCATATGCCAATGAAAATGGAGTGTGCCCCGTCGCAGTTTTATGTGTAGTTCTATATGCCCATAGTGCTAGTGGATGCTTATCGACCGAACCACCTTTCACTTTTTCCAGCTGTTTTTTGATGGTTGATTTGATAATTTTGTTTACTGCTTCCACTTGCCCGTTTTCCTGTGGATGAGCCAATGCTGAGAAGCTTTTCTGGATCTTGAATTTCTTGCAAAAATCTTGGAACTCTTCACTTTCGAATTGGGTTCCATTGTCTGTGATTATCTTTTGAGGCACACCATACCTGCAAATGATATTCTTAGTTACAAAGTTTATCATCTTCTTAGAGGTAATAGTAGCTAATGGTTCAGATTCAGCCCATTTAGTAAAATAATCAAAAGCAACAATAGCATATCTGATTCCGGATTTGGCAGTTGGCAAAGGCCCGATGAAATCTATTCCCCAAATAGCAAATGGCCACAGACTGACCATCTGTGTTATCTCAATGGAAGGTGCTCTTGGGATTTTTGCAAATCTCTGTCATCGGTCACATTTTCGGGCGTAACTTGCAGCATCATGATTAATATCTGGCCAGAAATACCCATATCGGAGGATTTTCGTCGCTAAAGTTTGACCACCGGAATGGTCTCCACACTCTCCTCCGTGTACTTCAGCTAGAATTGTTTTAGCTTCTTCTTTGGTCACACATCGGAGTAATGGCATTGAGAATCTCCGCCTGTACAATCGGCCATCTTGAATTATGTATCTGGGGCTTTTCTTAGCAACTTCTGCCGTTCTTTTGAGTTTTCTGGTAGAGAACCGTTGAGCAGATATTCCAATATCGGAGTCATCCATGATTCTCACTCTTGTGATATAGTCATGATCCAGTCAATATCCATCTCATCAATGCTTGGAGCTGACAGGACTTCCACAGGAACTAATCCCAACAAATGAGCTTCACCAGTGCTTGCTTACTTTGCAAGAGAATCTGCCTTCATGTTTTCTTCCCGGGGTATATGATTTATCTTATAATGGTCAAGGTCATCGAGAAGCTCCCAAGCTCTTGATAAGTAAGCGGGCAGATTTCCTCCTTTAGTTTGAAACTCTTTCTTGGCTTGACATACAATAAGCTGTGAATCACTGAAGATCTGCAACATTTTGACATTCAATTCTTTAGCAATTCTCAAACCGGCAATAACAGCTTCATACTCTGCTTCATTGTTTGTCGAAGGGAATTCCAATCTCAAAGCATAGCATAATAACCGCCCTTCAGGGTTTTCAAGCACAACCCCAGCTCCAGAACAGTAATCGTTTCTTGCGCCATCAACATACAATTTCCATCGAATTAGGGGATTATCAGTCACTGCTTCCTCACTATCACCTTTGTCTGTACATTCTGGGATGAAATCGGCCAAAGCTTGCCCATTGATTGCACTCCGGGGATGATAAGTGATGTCGTATTGGCTGAGTTCAATATTCCACTTCAAAAGGCAACCCGAAGTCTCAGGTTGAAAGAGGACTTGCTTCAGAGGCTGATCAGTGAGGACATTGATTGGATGAGCTTGAAAATACAGCCTCAATTTTCATGATGCAATCAGTAGACAATAGGCGAGCTTTTCCAAATTCGAATAATTCATCTCTTCCCCAGTGAATCTTTTGCTGATGTAATAGAGCGGGCGCTGAATTTTGCGTCTTCCCGTACCAACGCTGCACTGAGAGCATGAGACGAGATTGCCAAATATAAAGAAAGATCTTCACCATTGTCCGGCTTAGAAAGCATTGGAGGCATTTCCATATGACGGATCAACTCATCAAAAGCTTTCTGGCATTCAGGAGTCCAATCAAAATTCTTCCTTCCTTTCTTCAGTGCATCAAAGAACGGAATGCATTTATCAGTAGCTTTGGAAATGAATCGACTCGAAGCAGCGACTTTCCCATTAAGACTCTGTAGTTCCCTCTTTGTCCTAGGGGCATTGACCTCTCTTAAGGAAGCAATTTGAGCAGGATTAGCTTCAATGCCCCTAGCACTCACAATGAAACCCAAGAACTTTCCAGACTCTACCCGAAACGAACATTTCAAAGGATTAAGCTTCATTCCGTACTTCCGGAGGATTGCAAACATCTCCGCCAAGTGATCCATATGGTCTACCGCTTTCTTTGATTTCACTGACATATCGTTAACATAAACTTCCATAGTTTTGTCAATCTGCGGTTTAAACATAACATTGACGAGTCTTTGGTAAGTTGCCCCTGCATTCTTAAGTCCGAAGGGCATGACTTTATGGCAGTAGAGACCAACATCGGTGACGAAGCTTGTGTCCTCCTGATCCGGCTCATGCATCATAATCTAGTTGTATCCGGAGTAAGCATCCGTGAAAGATAACAATTCGTGTCCCGCCGTTCCATCTACCAACTGATCTATTCTGGGTAACGGGAAGCAGTCTTTGGGGGCACGCTTTGTTTAAATCTGAGAAGTCAATGCAAACTCTCTATTTCCCATTAGCTTTCTTAACCAGTACTGGATTTGAAACACAATTCGGATAAGTAGACTCCCTAATAAAACAATTCTCCATAAGCCGGTCTACCTCTTCCTTCAACGCTGCTAACCTTTCAGGACCCTGGGTTCTTCTTTTCTGTTTTACCAGTGTAAACTTTGGATCAATATTCAGAGTATGTACTATAATTTCTGGGAATATTCCCCACATATCAGCATGAGTCTAAGCGAATACGTCCAGATTTGCCTTCAAGAATGATATTAAGGAATTTTGAAGTATTACACTAAGCTGTGAACCCACATTCACCACTTTGTTCGGATCTCTCGGGTCAACAGGCACTGGCACCGTTACTTCAACTGGAACCACCCTATTTTCCCCCGCACTAGCTTTTTGGGATCCATTTCTCTTCGTGCCCCGCTTTGCTCAGCCAGTGCAGGGTCTACCCTGTAATTACTACAAGGTTGGTTCTTTGATGCGGACAGGGGCCGCCGCATCTTTTCCCGTCTCTCTCTTCCTTGCTTCTCGCAACTCTATCAGATAACATTCTCGCCCAGCATTCTGATCCCCTTTAATAACTCCAACACCATTATCTATGGGAAATTTCATAGTAAGGCACCACGGGGCGAGAATTGCCTTAAAAGTCGCAAGAGTTGGTCGGCTCAGGAAGGCGTTGTAGGCAGAAAATTCATCAACAATTACAAAAGTCTGTTTTCGAACTACCTTTTTCTGCCCCTCTCCAAGCTCGACGAACAAGTCGATAGTTCCAATCGGCTGATTCGGTTCCCCAGTGAACCCAACGATCTTCTGAGATGAGGCTTGAACATCAGCCATTGGAATTTTCATTTGGTCGAACGTATTTTTAAAGAGAATATTGCAAGAAGCGCCGCAATCTACAAGCACTCTTCTCACAATAGCCGGCCCAATGCCTGCAGAGATGACCAAGGGATCCATGGTCGGAGCCTCAATGCCCATGGAGTCCCTTGCTCTGAAAACGATATCATCATTAAAAGTTTTCTGCTGCTTCGAAGGTGCAGCATCTTCTAGCACAAAAACACTTTCTTCTGTTGGTGCATATTTCAAGGCACGGGCATATCATTCCATCTCGCCCCAGCTTCTGCCTGCTAGGTGAGGCCCTCCTGTAATCACATTAATAACAGGCCTTTCTGATTCATGAACAGTGTTCCTCTCACCCTAGCTAGATGGTTGAGCAGGAAGTTGCTAACCCTTAGTAGACGAAGTTGGGTCATTTCTACTTCTCTTAACGTATTGCTGCAACTTGTTCTCTCTCAACAGTTCTTCAATTAAAATTTTCAAATGGCGACATTCGTTGGTATCATGACCAGGTTGATTATGAAACCAACAGAATCTCCCACTTTGAGCAGCCTTTTTGCTAACTCTCATCTCGGGCGGTTTAGGATATTCTACCGCATCTTTGGTAGCAAAGAAGATATTCTCTGGGGTGTCAGTTAAAGGAGTGAAATTCGAAGGTTTTAAGAAGCGAGGTTTCTTCACATCTTTTTGTTTCTTCCCACCATTGTTCTCCCTTTTCTGACCTCCAGATTCTCTTTTGGTAGGAGCAGTAGTGTTATCCTTAACCTCTGTCAATGCCACTTTAATTGGTGCCCGAAGGCTTTCCAAGCGCATGAATTCATCAGCTTTCATATAGAATTTCTCAAGTGAATTCGGTTCTTTCATCTTCAGCCACTTCCCAAATTCTCTTGATTTATCAATTGCCCTCATCAGGTATGTCAAGACCATCCCTGGCTCCGCATTGTCCACTTCAGCCAAAGCTATATTGAATCAGTTCAAGAAAGACCTGATAGATTCCCCAGTGTTCTGTTCCAGGCTTGATAGCGATATAATATCCTTTGCTTTTGAAGCATACAACCTGAATTGCTCTTTAAACTTCTGAGTTAAATCGGCGAACTGATCTATGGATTGGACCGTAAGTTTTGTGAACCAGAGCAGAGCCACTTCTTCCAAGTATACCGGAAAGTACCGGCATTTGATCTCATCAGACGCTCTAGCACCAGTCATGTGCCAATCATACTTATATAGGAATTGATTGGGGTCACTTGTTCCCTTATAAGCCGGGATGGTCGGAGGAACAAACTTCCTTGGGAATTCTGCCTTCAGAATCCTTGGGAATATCTCTGCATACTTTCTTTCATGGTTTGTCGCACCATGCCCAAAAGATATTCCTCAGCATTTAAAGGATCTGCAGGACAAACTTCGGCCATTTTCTCGGAAATTTGTCGGGACAAACGTTCGCGGAGAATTGGCTGTGGTCTCGATCCTCCAGCTTGAGGAGGTGTTTCTTTGACGGGGCTGGCTGCTCTTTGAGGAATATTCCTCTCTTCAGGATCATGAACATCATCTGCAAGGTTTTCTTCGTTATTCACGGGTTGACGGTTTGCTCCAAGCAATGCATTTATCCTCTCAAGCATTAAAGCATTATGAGTTTCCATCTGCTGGTATAATCCAAATACTGCAGCGTCTAACTCTGCTCGTGTAATTCCGGCACTTGGTGCTGCTTGACTTGATGAAGGGGAAGTGACAGTATTTTCATGGACATTACTAAGTCTGGTATATCCACGCTTTCTTCCAGGAGCCATTATTTCCGATAGACTTCTGGTTTTGAAAGAGACTTTTTCAAAAAACTTTTGTGAAGCAATGATGAAGGTATCTTGAGTTGGGTTCTCAGTGAAAGCGCCAAAAATGTTAACGTAAAAATCAGACGCTAACACCTCGGTGTATGTAGAGTAGATGTGAAAGCACCACCCGTCAATACGGGAATTAGAGATAAGCAGAAAATTACAGAAAAGTAGTAAAAGACACAGTTTTTATAGTGGTTCGGCTTATAGTCAAGCCTACATCCACTTTAATTCTCTTTATTACTGACTTAAGTACAACTTATACAACTTTCTTCAATCACAACACACTTTAGACTAGTAACTCAAACTTTGATGTAGAATAATCTTTTGAGTTCATATTGGATGATGTAGATTCTCTCTTCAAGTTTGTCGTAGGGTCCTTGGTGCTTGAGGTGATCGAAGTATTGTTTGAGAAAATGGCAGAGTGTTGATGCTACAGAGAATGATCCATAAAAGTCCCTTTCAAGTTGGAGCTAGTGCCGTATTTATAGGAGAGTTCGGAGTTAGGTCGTTGGTTATAGGTCGTTGGCGACCTAAGATAGGTCGTAGGCTGTGGGGCGACCTAGTTGTAGCGACCTAAGCTTTACGGCTTAAATAGAACACACTTGATATCTTCCGAATGAAGTAGTATGTCATGGACGACCTAGGGGAGTAGTTGGCGACCTTACAACACTGAGACATCCAATGCAGCGACCTAGGCTAAGTCGTTAACTTGTTATGCCGCTTAACTCATTAGGTCGTTAAGCCGTGGATTCACTTAGGTCGTAAGTCGCCACCTGTTAGGTCTCTTAGTAGTGTTCCATCTTTTAAGTCGCTGAAGCTTTTAAGTCGCCGAGGACTGAAGTCACTAGGTCGTTTGAGATGGTAGGTCATGAGGTTCTTAGGTCGCTAAGTCACTTCAGAATTTAGGTCGTTAGGTCCACTTCATTGGTTAGGTCGCTTACTCCCTGTAAGTTGTTAACTCGTTGGGCCGCAAGGTCGCGAACTCCTCTCGGCAGTTAGGTCGATCTCATAGCTAAGGCGCTAGGTCGTTGACTCCTTTAGGTCACTGAACTTATTAGGTCATTGAGCAGCTTTATTCCATAGGACGTTAGGTCATTCCACTTATTAACTCGTTAAGTCGCTTTCAAAATGGAGTTAACACAATTATTCATAATTCAAAGTTGATGTTATATTATAACTGCATTTTCTTAATGCAGTAAAATTTTAACTGCATTAAGATTGAATAAAATTATCAAATGTAGTTAAAAATATTACATATCACATAAATGTAGCTAAAATTTTCGAATGCAATTAAATTAATCCTAAACATGCTTTTTGTATTTTTCAAAATATAATCATGAACCATTTAGCATATGCTTTTACTATGCATAAAAATGACAATCATATAATAATTCAAATTTCATAGACGTATTGTAGCATCACATATTTTAGTGTTAGACAAACACGTTTGTAAGTTGGTTTGTAAATTAATTTCGTAATTAATTTAATTTTTAAATATAGAATTTATTAGTCAATTGATAATTTAATTAAAATTGTGAACGCCGTTTAGACACATAACCAATTTAAGTGTTGGTTAATCAATTATGATGAGACAGTGATATAAAGTAGTATATATAGAAATAAAATAAAATTTTATCTAAGCATTTACGGCTACGTAGCTTTAATTAGTGGAATAGAGTGAATGTAGATCCAATAAGAAATTAATGAATTAATAGGTCAGGCAATGAGTTCTAACCCAAACTATTTACTCTTATACCCTCAATATACATATACATATACATGCACATATACATACATAGATAAGTATATACATATACATACATACACACAGATATATATATATATATCTTCTCATTGAAGGTACTTACATTCATCGAATTCGACTATTAATTAAAAGAATAAAATGAAATGTTTAATTAACGGATTTTGTATTAAGGGAAAATAATTAATATGATTAGATAATGAGAGATATTAGTCAAACAATAACTCTTACCCTTAGCGTAATTAATTACCCTTGGACGTGAATAAGGAAATATGGAACTGCATATATATTTCCATATTCTCATTCAAGGGTAATTATGTTCATTAAATTCGACTATTAATGAAATGAATAAAACATGGAATATCTTAATGAAGGAATTTTATATTAAGGAAAAGAAATAAATTGGATTAGGCAAGGAGGATATTAGTCCAAGCCTAAATTAGTAGATCTTATACCCCTAGACTATGTATATACCCGTCATCTCATCCATTATGTTTGCATGCATGTGTGATGTATGTATGTGTGTGTATATGTGTGGGTGTTATAGGTATAAGAGTTGATGGTTTGAGCTAGACCTCATTGCGCTTAACCTATTAATTCATTAGTTTCTCATCGCATTAAAATTCACTATATTCCAACAATTAAAGTAACTTAGCAAAAACAACGCTTAAATAAAATTTCATTTTACTTAATATGTGTATTTGCCGGACATTTAAATTTTGTTTAGCCATCAAAATGTCGTTTATTATTTTAATAAAGTTATTAGTTGACTAACAAATTTTACATTATAAAATTAAGTTAATTATTTAGTTAATTTGTAAACTATAATATTATCATATTTGTCCAACACCAAATTATGGGATGTTACAATACCTTAACAAAATTTAAATTTATTGACTTATCTAATGATTATTGTTTTTATGCATATTAAACACACTTGAATGGTCCACAGTCATATTTTTAAAATACGAAACAACACAGTGCTGAGCTTGATGTTCATGAGCTGCTAGAACTCTTATTGTATAACTTACCGAATTTGTGTCGCATAGGACACAACTCACAAGGGAAAAGTTGGACGTCTCATCGCTATAAACACTAAGCAACAATAAGGATGTGTCATCTAAAACTAGTCATTTTTTACCATCTCACCAACATATTTTTTACTGCAGTTGGTAGCTCTTAAAAATATGAATAGCAGGACCGATCATATTGACTAGGTCCACCACTTATTTAACCCACTTTTGCAATCAATATTTTGAACCCATATATTTTTAGAGTTGACGCACTTGTGCATTATTTCTCCTAGTCCTCAGGCTTGAACTTGTCCATGTAATTCATCTATGAAAAATACATCTTGTTCAAATTTGAGTTTCTCCACGTAATTCCTCTATTAATATAATACTTGATGAGTTTGAATTAACCCTTGAATAAATGAAGCACATGATTGTGTTATGGGTGCAGGTAAGGGAAAGTAATTGTGACTGCTTATGGAAATCATAGATCAAATTTTGATGGTGAGATTAAAACTTCCATACACACATGAATTTAGTTCCAATATGGCTTTGACATGCTATCTGGAACTCCAATTTCCAATTCAAAATCCACTAACGCTAACATTGGACAACCATAGTAAATTCCAAATACATGTAATAGACATATCAAATGTCAGTAATTCTGTTTATTCACAGAAACCACCATGCAAAGTCATAAGAAATGGAAAAATAACATACTAAAATATTCTAAACTATAGTTTGAAACAAATACAAAATTATCGTTTGTGATTTACCAGTCGCTACAAATCCAGAATTACTATAATAAAGTGCATACCATGAAAAAATTTCCTGCTTGATCTTTTGATCAAAGAGTGCATCACATTATTAAAGTCCTCTGTAAGGTAGTCTTGGATAACATATTCCCATTTAAACGCTTCATGTATTTCGATAATCATAACTGTAACTTCAATATATGACCTACTTCTTAGAAGGTCTCGTTCTACAGCCATCTCTCTCATTCACACCTTCTATTCTTTAACTTTGATCCTGAGCTTGTTAATCTATTTGTTTGATTTAGTTACAGAACACTTTATTTTCGTCAACACCAAATCTAGAAATAGAACTAGAGATGTTGCTAATACGTCTCTCATTGAATTTGTCATCTCCAAAATTCAGTAGAGGCATTACCACGACTCTACCAAGATATTCAATAAATTGTAACCATATAGTTACCTGAAATAACTGAATATATATTACATTAAAACAATGATATAAATTGAAATTCAATAATTAAGATGACCTTTTCCAAGTAATTCTTGCTCGCTCTAGAAGCTTTATGGCTTAAGTGCAATTATATTGAATACCTTGTAACAAATTTTGTTTTTGATTATCATTCCTTAATGGTCCATAGTTTTGATTTTTGACGTTTGGACATAGATTAAGGCACTAAACCATAAATTCTAAAAAAGATGGTTGTTGCATCACTACAACAAAATAACCATATTACAACCTTTCATTTACAGCTAACAAAAGTTGGCAGTTGTTATTGGTATTTTTTAGCAACTATTTTATTTCAGTAGTTGTAATAGGTATTTTGTAACAACTATTTTATTTCAGCAGTTGTAATAATGGCACTTATAACAACCGTATTTGTATAGCAGTTGTAATATTTGCTTATAACAACTGTTTTCAACAGTTATAATAAATATTATATTTCTATCACATGTGGGGCATTCAATTTCCCTCCATTCATTTCTTCGGCCATCCAAACCTGCAAAAAAAATACATCGATCGTTTTCTTCTTCTCAAGACCTAAACGCCGCGATAAATCTAAACCAGCAAAATAAATTATTTTCCCTCAACGTAATAATTTAGTCACAGATCCAAAAAGCCCTAAATCATCGTCGTCGTCGATCGCAAGCCGCCCTATCGCTCCTAGCTAGATTGCTCATGCTCGTCGCTTGTACGCGCTCGTGCTATCACTCATAGGTTTGATCTCTTTCATTATTTTCTAATCTGTTGATTTTAATTTCATTTTTCTGGGTCGATTAACTTGATTAGTATTAATTTATTTCACTAAGATGAAACCGGTCTGCCTACAGTTGGTTATACAGTTGATTAATTTTATTTGTATGCTATTTTCAAATATCCTAAATCTAGGCTTAAAGATGTTTTAATATAATTAGTTTATTATATAGCTTTTCAAACTAATTAGTGTACACTTCTCGGCTAAGGAGTCCTCCAAATTCAGGAAAGGTTTTCTTCTCTTTTTTCTGATTCAACCTATCGCATGTAATAGAGAAAGTGGATTTTTTGCTTTTGGACATGATCTGTGATTTAATGAATTTTTTTATAGAATTTGAAGTAGTATATGCAAACAAAAGTGCTCTGAGAATGGGAATGTGGTGGTGTTTGTGAAAATGGATTGTTCAATATGTTTGCTTTGGTATTTATGGGAACAATGGAGCACGTTTTTTTGCTTTACTTTATTAAATGAAAAAATAGGAAGTGATAAAAGAAACATGTTTTTTTAAGAGAGGGTGAGAAAGTCATATTAAAAGCAGCTAATATCAAGTTGTTGTCAAAACCAAAACAGCTTGATGCTGTTGAGCATGTCCTATTTAATATGTTTATGGCTCTCACTTAACTTTGACTGCAAAAACCAATCCTGTTTTGTATATGAATAACATATTTTTGCTGTTGAGATCTGATATTCATATATCGCTATATCGTATCGTTGATTCCAATGTTCTGTTGACTACATTGTTAAATTTTATTATGGAATATTGATTGTTTAATTGTACTTCAAATATGCATTGCAATGTAGCAAAAATGTTGGGCTCTTAATGCAAATATAAAAACTGTTATAAAATAACTAAATTGCACCAGCTTGAGTAAATCACAGAGCAAGTGTGCGCTGCCACTTAAATTGCACCAGTTTGGATGACACACACATACATATACATCTATGTATGTATGTATGTGTGACGACCCGCCCTCCTACGCCCAGGAAGACGTATCGTCTTTAAGAAAGAAAGGGATGAGAAAATAGAAAAGATAGAGAAGAAAGAACAACAACATCAGAATCTCACAGCGGAACGAATAAATTATATTAATCACATAAGTATTTACATAATATACAACATCAATTAGAGTTATACAGACAATACATCACATACTAGACAGTTATAAACATCTGACTAGTTAATACAACCTAACTCAAACAATACAGAGATACCAACACAGCGGAACTATATATATATATCTATAACGCTGAAGCCACCTGCTCCATTGCTCCTCCAGAATTCGTCAAAGCTAACCTAAATCCCTTGGCTACCCGTAAAAATTTGGGTACCCGAGAGTTCATGAAAAACAAAAATAAAATTCGGGTCAGACATGGGTCTGGTACGAGTAACAGGTTTAAGTTGCTTAACTTTGAAAATCTTTTGAAAATAAAAGGTATCACGTAAGACTTCCCACACATAAACATGGAAAAGTTTTTACCTTACGCTAGCCAAAACATTTGATAGGAAATTCTGTGATATTATAATAGGTCTAGGGTTTTCAAGTAAATAGAAAATAACCGAAATTGTTACATTCATTAAATTCCAGCTACTAGCCACAAAAGTGGGTAATACAATCAAAACCGTGGGCACTTATTGGATTGTGGATTCCATACAATGGCAGGGCTACTGGGGTACCGCCCGTCACAGTACTTGGCCTAGATCAACGTACCAAGGATTACTCCCTTCATCCCCTGCAACACAAGGCCGGAACCATTCCTTACTGAACAGTCCCGAACAAGATAAACCCCGGCAGTTGTTGCAATCAACTGCCCACACAGCCAAAAATAAGGGACATCTAGACAGGGGAATATCCTTGTCCTGCTTGGGCATGACCCACCTAGCCTTGCTGCACCTCCCCTGTTTTAGCCATTCCCGGTTGATGAGGCTTGAGGTTACGATTACCTTTAGAGAACATATTCTTAGAATGCTCATCGCCCTCCTGATGATGTGTTGAAAGCATCCAATCCATACAAGTTCGTTCCGGGTTCGAACGAAACCGAAGGCATTATCTCGTTACACTCAATTTGGAATCACCCTTAGAGTTAACGATGATAACCCTTGCACTCTGAATCTTCATCTTCACTTCAGATTCACGACCTATCGTTAATTTGGAATCGATGTGGTTTTCGGATGTTCCTAATGCGGAAACCCGATCCCGGTCTCATCGAAATCCAAAACGTGTCTTTTAAGGCCAAGTTGTCTATTTAGTCTTAACAGTTTAATTCAATATAATCAACACACACACAGATGGATAATTCATAATATCACAGTAAATAATCACAGATAATCTCATAAACAGAGAATAAATATTATTATCTAAACAGATAACCAAATATTATCATATTTAAATCAAGCATCCATGACACATAGATATTATTCATGCCAGATCACAACCATCAAATGAAATATCAATATCATTCATCCATAAGCAATGATTTATAATCATACCATTTGTAATTAATTTAAAATGAATTAAATTAACTACTTCAATCTCTAATTAATTTAAAATAAATTAAATTAATTACTTCATCTATATATCCTGCTTATACAACCATTAATTAATTATGAATCAAATTAATTAATCTCTAGATATTCATCTTGATTAATCACCCTTGGTTAATCATTCACTATTACAATAGGAAATTAGTCTTTAATTAATTTTACAAATTAATTATTCTAAATTATTTATAGTAATTAGCATTTAATTACTTTATTTATTAATCAACTATAATTAATTACATTTATCCTTAATCAATTACATTATTTAATCACTTCATTATTAATTATTTCTTAATTAATCAATCATTAACTACATAATTAATTATTTCTACTTATATTTAAATTAATTACCTTATTTGAATTAATTACATTAAGTAATTAATCTTTAATTAAAAATATTTATTAATCACCCTTGATTAATAACAATCTAGTAATTAACCCTTAATTAATTTAATTAATTATCCCATAATTAATTATCCCCACTAATTAATCCCAAGAATAATTATAAAAGTAATTATCCAAATTACTTTATTAACACATCATTTCATTAATTACATTCAGTAATTAACGTTCATTACTTCTTAAGTAAATTCTGCTCCATTGCATACACTAAGTAATTATACTTATCAAATGATTTCCTTAAATTAATTAAACTAAATTAATTAACTTAATTTAATCATTTTATCAAAATTAATTACAATAAGTAATTAATCTTTTAATTACTTTCACCAAGTAATTTCATTTAACAAATTACAATAGATTATCCAAATTAATTAATCTAATTAATTATCAAAATTTATCGCATTAATTAATTATTTCATAACCATTAGTTAATTGTCTTCATTAACTAATCACACTTCTTTAATTACTTCCTTAACTAATTTCTAATTCTAATTCATTAGTTTCAAATTAGATGCATAAGTTAGTCTTTAATTAACTTACTAATTAAATCACTTTAATATCTTAATTATCTATAAGATAATCCATTTCTTTATAAATGATTTCATTATCTTTAAAGTGTAAAACATTTCACATTTGAATCTAAATTTTAAATTACATTTTGAATTTAAGATTCAAAATGGTTATTCTTTTAAACATTTATCCAATTTAAAGTTCAATTATTTATTTAAAACCAATTCCTGTTAACAACTATTTGATTTGTACTTGTTTTTACAATATTCAGATTTAAACTGATTAAGTTCTCAGATTTGAATACAAGAAGAACTTGAATCCAATAATTTAACTTTGATTTAAAATTTTGATTTAAAATTGCTTTTAAAAAAAACTTGACTTAAAACTTAATTTTCAAATCCAAATCTATTTTAAAACCTTAAGATTCAAATGTTCATCTGAATTCATACTTTAAATTTTTGAATTTAAATCACAGTTTAAATTCTGTTTTTAAACTTTAAACTAATAAAAAAAAATTTGAAAACCTGTCAGGTTTTTAAACCTGAAAACCCACCTTTAAACACTTAAAACTTTTATTTCATTTCAAATTTGAATTTAAAAATAAACTTAAATTCAAATTGCAAACTGAATTTAAACTTGAATTTATACTTAACTTTTATTTTAACTTAGTTCTGCTTTGTTATAAATTAAAGTTAAGCTTCAGGAAATTGATCAGGTTTCGGAACCAGTAATAAGTATTTATTCGAGTCTCCCACCTTGCTTCGAATCTCAACCCCAAAAGCTTCGAGTAAAAATATGATTCTACCCGAGTAAAACTCGAGTTCAAAAATCCCACACATCCCAACCTTCACCAGTTCCAAGACGTTCCACCAGAAAACAAAAGTACACGGTGCATATGCACCGTGACTTTGATCAACTCCGGCCTCCCACCAGACCTCCATCTCATCGGCAACCATCTCCAGATGACTTCACGATCATCCAAAACCACTGCTACATCCCAAATCAAAATCGAGTTAGTTGCCCAAACCTGGAAACGCGATCAGGTCTTTCCCCTCAAACCTGGAAAAATTCGCCACTCCTTAAATTCCGACCACCTGAAAGTCGACAGCTCCTGCTACACCTTCGCCATTGACCCGGCTACCCCCTCCCAGAGTCTTATGCAACTCGATCAACTATAGAGGGAGAAAAGATCGAATCTTCGCAACTGATAAAACTAGGGTTTCCATCCAAGAATCCACCACCGCTGCCTCCGCCTGCCTCTGATCATCCACCACCCAATTTTCCCAAACACCCCGACCACTCAAGCATCTCCAGGAAGCTTCACAAACTCCCAGGTCAACTGGATTGCCCGAGGCAACCCATACTCTCCAAACAATAAAACTGGAAATGCCAAAAGAATACTTAACTAGAAAATGTGAATTTACTTTTAAAAATCTTAATTTCAGATAAGAATTCAGGTTATAATCCTGAACTTATAATTTAGGATGATTTAAATTTCACTCATATCATCATTAGTTGTTCTTAGTCTTTTTACAGAACATCTCTACTTAATTTAGTTAAGATACAAAATTTAGAATTTACTTAATGATCAAACAAACATATCTTGTTAAGATACTAAGTCCTAACAATCACTAGATCAAGCAATAATGATTCTTGAAGTAAGGTATGAACTTAAAAATTATAAACAGGATGGTCATACAGGGTGTACAACATGCAGATATTTCACCTCAAAGAGAAATGAACACATAAATATTCACACAAATATTTTCAGCATTCAAATATTAATGTGCAACAAGTTTAAACATATGTTATTTTTAAAAAAAATGTTACTCACCTGATTTTTGAAAGACAGAGCACTCAGTTCTTTTTATTTTTCTTGAAAAATAGTTTGAAGCTGAAATCCTTTAGCTTTTTAAATCCTTGCACTTGAATGCTTTTTTACATTAAACTTGTGTAACGACCCAGAATTTTTGATAATTTAAAATTGGATATTTAATTGAATTTAAATATTAATAAATGAAATTTGAAGTCAAATAAATTTTATATTGAATATTGGATTTAATAGGGTAACTTAAATCGTTTTATTAATAGTGCAAAATACATGAATAATTGAAAACTGGGTTTAAAATGATTGAAAAAGATTTGGAAAATTTTATTTTATCATATTGAAGTTATAGAAATGTTTTATAACTTTTAAAACTGAATTTTGATATGGCTTGTGAAGATTGAATATTTTAATATTTAATTATCGACTGAAAAATAGCCAATTTTTGAACAGTCTCAGAATTGAACGAAACTAGTTTCATTGAATCTGTAATAGTTAATTATTATCGGATTTCAATTTTCGTAGCAATCGGAGTTGTCGTTTGACCGTGGCAGCTCGAAACGCATCGAAATTGTTTTAATATTAATTTGGCGAGTTAAAATAGTCATTTTTCAAACGGTCTCGGATTTCGACGAAACTAGTTTCATCGGATCCGTAATGCAATATTATTGTAAGGTTTCAAATTTCAAGTCAATCGGTTTTATCGTTTGTCCGGTGCAAGCCAAAACGCATAGAAATTCGTTTAAATCGATTTAATTCAAATTGATCGTTTTTCTCCGTAACTCATACAGATGATCGAATTGGCTTTCGAAACCTATTCCATTGTGTCCGGAATAGGGGTTTAACCTAGGAAATGACTTTTGTTTCATCAAATTCGGAATCCGTTTGAGTTAAATAATAAAACGTGAATAGTAATTTCATCGCCTATAAATAGAAGCCCACACCCATTTATTTTCACAAACCCTAATTCCTACTTCAGAGCCGCCACCATTTCAAACGAACAGCCAAAAACTTCCACCATTTCTCCTCCTTTATCTCCACATCCACGCGATATCGTTAAAAGCTTTCAACTAGTAAAATGTAGAGGACTTCGAGCTCTATACGATCAACGGTGGATTTGAGTAATCATCCTCGTTTGAAGTCAAATTGGAGCCGCGTGTGGTCGCCATTCATCGTCGTTTCTCGTGCGCGTGGGGCCACCGAGTGCCACATGGTTCATGCCGAAGGTAGGGGCAGGGAGGGCGAGCGTTGTGGTGCTTCTCGATCGTCACGAAGTCGAGTATATTGGGTGCGGCTATTAGGGATTGTGAGTATTCTATGGGTTCGATTTCTTGAACGCGACCTGGGAAGGAGTCACGCGCGTGAGGAGATAAGGAAGTGCGGCCTTGATTTTTTTGACTTGAAATCAACGGCCAGATTTCAGTGTAGGTGAAAATAAATAAATATAAATGTGAATTAATTATATTTAATATTGTGCAATGTTTAAAATGATGTAAATCATTCATACGATATCAGAATTCGATGATTTTGGTGGCGTTGGAATCGCAGAAAAGAGTACTTCAAAATGGAGCTGGTTTGGAGTCGTTAGGAGTTAGTGAGGAATTCGGGTAAAATTAAACGTTCGTTTAATTTTATTCGAAACAAACGCTGAAATCAGAAATAAAATCAAGGTGAGAACTCCTCACTCAATTGAACAGATCGATTTAAATTTTAAATAGTTAGATTTAAAATTTTTGCATGATGATTGCAACTATTGATTGCTGTTTGATTGTGATAGTAGATATAGTAGGATATACTATATATAGCAATATATATATATTGGCAGATTTATATATTGGAATTGATTTCCCGCCTTGTATAGCGGATGAGACCCTATTGCGCCGCCTATTAAGCGAATAATATTTTATAAAATCCCATATACAGCGATATTCCATCTTGAAACGGAATTGGTATTGTGCTAACATCTGTGGATGCAGGGAAACAGGTTGGAGGGATCCAACTGGATCCCTCACAAATATTTATTTGATTATAGATATTGTGTGAATTGTGATTATCGTATTGATATATGATATTTGTTGCTGTGATTGGCAATTGGATGCTGTTGCATCATCGGATTCATTTTTAAAGTTAAAAATAACGATTTTGTATTAAAAAGGATTTTTAAAGTGATTTTTCAAAGTATATGTTTTTATTTAATTTTTGAATTTGATTCATTCTAAATAAATTAAAATTTTAATTTTTAGGTTATAAAATTCATGATTTTTGTAAAATATAAACAAAAGGTAATTTTTAAAATAAATAGATTTATATAATAATTTAAATTGTATTTTTGAATTATTACAAGGGATGAATATAAAGGATTTTATAAATTGATATTTATATAAAAAAAATATTGGAATTATGAAACGAGTGTTATAAGTATTATAAAATGAACGATTTTGAAAATAAAGGATTTATAAGTAAATGAGAATTTTATATTTATAAATAAAAGAAGGGAGTTGTAAATAAATAGATATTAAGTAACCTACTTATAAACTGGATTTTGATAGATAAATGAAATATAAAAGAGAATTGGTTAATAAAGGAGATTTACAACTCGAAGTTGTTCTAAAATATAAACGAAATCTTATAAGTAACAAGATTTAAAATTTGTGGAGTTTTAAAAGGAACGACTTTGTAAATAAATGATATCATAAGTAATTAACTTATAATATAGACTTTTATTATAAAATTGAATTATGTAAATTGAATTGGATTAATAGAAGGATATTTATAAATCGAGGTTTTATAAGTAGAAATGGAATTTATAAACATTGTTGTAAAATGGATATAGAAGTTTATCAAAAGAGTTATATTCACTATTTTGAATAGTGAATATATTATTGAATAAAATGGATATATTTTGGGAAAGGGATGTTTAAATAAAATTTAAAATGATTTAAAGATGTTTTAAAATGTATCGAGTATCGAATACATTGATTTCAACATTCATTGTTGAAATAGACGTTTTTCGAGAAACAGAAGGAAATGAATACGTAGATTTCAACATTCATTGTTGAAATAGGCGTTTTCGAGGAAAATAAGGAAATAATGGACTATAACACTGTTGTTATAGTAAATGATTTCGAAAGGAAATGTTTTATATAGTATTGGGATTTATATATCTATTTTAAATTTTGAATCCCTATACTAGTGATTTTGGGTTGTCGTAACGATGTTTTACGCAACATTCGTTTTGACCCAAGTAAATGTGAATAAAAGAATGTTTTTCCTTAAGGAATGAAAAATATACTTAACTATGGTTTAAGTATATCGAATATTTTCAAATTGTGAAAATAAATAATATTTGTGAATCACTTACTTTTAAATAAGTATGGAATTGCTTTTCCAATATGAAATGGAATGATTTTAAGAATTTATCTTTTTGAAGATAAATTGGAATTGAAGATTTGAAATCTATTGAAAACTGTAGATCAGTAGATATTTTGAAATATAAATTCACTATGGAATTTATAAACGGAAAGGGAAATTGGTTTTCAAAACAAACGTTGTTTATTTTTGAAGTGTGGAAAATTTTATATCTTGTAAAGATATTTTTGGGAAAATAAGTAATTTGAGAAATTATTTGGAATCTGGTGATGTTGCGCATCTTTATTGATAGTTAAATAACCGACTATCAATATTTACCTTTAAATAGGTATTTGTTGTGATTGTTTGAATTGGATGCCACACTTATTTTTAAATAAGCGCTCACTATTCGGGTTATCCGGGAAAGGACCATGGGGTCGTATAACCCACTTCGAATATGTGATACGTCGTTATGAATTGCATTTGAAGACCGGTGTTGAAGACCAGATATTTGTGAAAACGGATGGATTACCGTCGAGTTACTCTGCATCGGCTGATCTCCGATACAGAGGTTCATTACCCTTAGTGACGGGATGTCCAGACGTGATTAGTGAATATCCGGATTGCAAGGGCTTCTTTGGAAGTGCCTTCGGTTCCGTTCGATCCCGGAACGGACTTGTATGGATTGTGTGTCTGACGTTACAATTTGAGTTGTAAAGCTGGTTTTCATCAAATATATTTCTGTTGGTGGCGGAGAATTTATTCACTTAGCTTAACACCCTTCTGTGAGACGTACGAGCTCAGAGGTTATATAGTTGATGGTTACTAGTGATACATTCCCGAATTGGTAATGTGGCATACTGAGTGTTACTGTGAAATGATCGTTGAATGATCATTTGTGATAGGATCATTTGTTTGATCGTTTATCTTGATGATCATTGCTTTGATCATTTGTTGACCCAAAGCACGGCTTTTGTTTAAAAGCGTGGCTTTGTGGACGAGACTTTGTCGAGCCTCACACCCCGGAAATGGTCAAAACAGGAAAGATGCGGCTAGGTTATTAAGGGGTAGCGCCCCTTTAGTGTATGTAATTCCTTCTGGATAGAGGTGGCATCATGGTATGGAGCCCAGATACTTAACCTATGTGGTTACTGCAAATTTATTACTTTGTGGTTGTTGGAAATCGGGGATCCTCGGATATAGATCGGTTACGATCGGGGAATGACATATTCGTGTCAGTGGTTACCCAGTTAGGGGTAACCCGGCCTTGTGTTGGTAGAGATCCGGTTAGGTTCTCGGGACGTCATTCCAGAGGCGTTTCCATGTGGCAATCGGAAGTTCCTTGGCCTGACCATTTGTTGGAAATCCAAAGAAACAATACGAGCCTTGTACGGTTTTAGTTGTAGAACCTGCCATTTAAAATGGTAGCTATAGCGGGCATAATATAATGGTACCTATGCTGGCTAAGATTTTTATTCTACTTTCGAAATGTTTTCTACACTATGCACTAATAATAATATCAAAAAAATGTTTTGATTTTTGCATAGTAAGCATCTTTGACTATCATAAGGAGAAATCTCCTCCAAGTCTGCGTTTGCATTGTGTGTGTGGCGGGAGGCCTTATGGTAGTTTCTGTAACGACCCGTTAAATTAATAATATTTAATAAATTAGATTTTTATAATTTCTAAGTTGTTTGGGAATAAATGTAGAAATTTGGTATAGTAGTTGCGTAACTTAGTGTAACAATAAAACATTATGACGATAGGTTTGGTAAATGTAGATGGTCACATTGTGTTGAAAGTTAGTGATAAGAAACGAATGGAAGTTGAATTTATAAAAGTTAATATAAATATTAACTTTAAATAGTATTCATGTATACAAAAATGCAATAAGTGTAGATAGTAAAATTCAATGTCAGTAGAAAAAAAAAATCTAATAGAAACATAAACTTTAATTATATGAGAGAGAGTATAGATCTGAACAAATTTATGAAGATTGGTAAGAACAGTGTTTGTAATCAGTTTGGTTATTAATATTTGAAAGATAGAGATGTGTAAATACGTAAATGAATTTATAATGGGAAGAAATGGTAAGAATGAAAATATAATAATAAGCAGTTGATTCAATTAAGGGAGTTAATTATAATAAATGGTCAATTAATAAATTTAACGTTCTGTGAGAAATCATAATAATTGTGTAAAAATCAGCACAAGTTGGAAATGCATAAACCTTAATAAACATTCTAACTAAATAAATTTATGCAAATGTGGGAATTAGTTATAAGCGTGTAATTATGGGTATGATAACAATTAGTATAAAATACCTATATATTGGAAACACATTTGTAAAGCATAATTAATTGAGTTGGTGAATTGGGAATGAATTCAAAGTATATGAACATTTATGTTATATAAATAAGATTAATGCAGTAGATAAATTTGTGAAATCTAAATCTATGGAACAAAGGGTGTAAGATCTTTACTGATGGAAATTAACGTTACAAGTAGTGTAAATTCCTATTTTAATAAGACTATGGGTTATAGTAAAGATTTTAAATCAAGATTTAGCTACGTGAATAAAAAGAATGAAGGTAATGGAGTTATTGCAATTAAGAAAATTTAAACGTTTATTAATACGTTAAGTAAAACTTAAGTTGGGATTTAAAATATTTGTGTATATTAATTTCATGCATTTGGCTATAATGGATCTAATAATAAAAATGAAACAGTGAAATCAAATGGATATAAAGTTTTCAATTATACCTTGAAATTCATATTCACCATAAAAGGTTAATTGGAACCAAAGTAGTTAATATAGGAATCAAGCCTTATTTATCAATTTGGATTTATTGCAATAGTTAATTCCATAAAATAAAGTTAAAGCTAATTCAAATTTAGTTGGACCATTGTTGATATAACTTTAGAAAGCAAGATTTTATTTATAATTTGAATATTAAATCCAACAAAGGGTATTTACTACAAATAAAATAGAATTAAACGTAAAATATTACGCTATTTAATTTAAAATGGAATTTGTAAACAATTGAGTGAATTTAATAAATTTATCAAACTTATAATGTTGAATTCATTAAGATTGGAATTAATAATAGTTAAGAAAAATGAGGGAATAATAATTTGAAATCATAGCAATAGATATTAATGTAAGGTTACCTTAAATAAGTTAAGGCAAATCAATGGAAGATACCTTTATAATACGATGATTGTGTGTAAAGGAAATGGGAATAAAAGTTCATTAATAATTTGGAATTTAATGTATGGTAAAAAGTTTATTTGCAATCAAATGAGTTGGAATGGAAATCAAATCTATTTATCTAATTGGATTCAAGTTGAGAGTATAAGAGTATAAGAATTAATAATTGGGTTTTGAGAATAAAAATTTATAATTCCAAATAATAAGAAGTGCAGAAATTAACACTGCAAAATTGATATACTTATAGATTTTAATCCACATCCAAGCTTGTTAAATCATTTGGAATTGATTGGATTATATAAGTAATGAAATTTGGCCAATATTTAAAGTTGAAAGAAAATTTGGATTTTTATGATTTATTTTAATTTATTTAATAAATATTAAAAATAGCCATTTTGGGCACGGACTCGGATTTTGACGAAACTAGTTTCATCGGATCCGTAACGATGAATTATAATAATGTTTCAAGTTTCGTAGCGATCGGACTTGTCGTTTGATCGTACGGACTCGAAACGCCTTCAAATTTATGCATTGAAATAAATTGAATTTGAAATTATTGTTTTCAGCATAACTTCTTCATACGATCCAATTTGGACGTGAAACTTTTTCCATCGCGTTCAGAACATTTTAAAATACCTATCTGGATATATGGGTTTGATAAATTTCGTTCCGGGGTCAGAACGGGCTTTTTGGGCCAACTACCGTCTAGCGCGTTCGTTATCCGTACCCACCTAGCCTTCTTCTATTTGTCTATATATATGCGATCATAAACCCTAGCTTCACCCTATTGTCTAGTTGCTGTACGTTCATTTTCTTCAACCTTCTTTCTTCCTCAATGGATACATCTCAGATCCAATTCCAGATCTATCCACAGTTCAAAATCAAAAGTCAAAACTCAAAAAATTTCAGAAAATTCCAGAAAAAATATATGTTGAAGTATTCGATACGCGTAATCTCATGGTGTAGTTCGTTTTTCAATTGGTGGTGTCGTTCATCCAGAATAAATTCAAACAGCCCCAAAACCATTCATCATCGCCGCACAAAACTTCATCGGATCGAGATTCTGTTTCTGGGTTTTGACGAGGGAACGTAGGGGAGTGCATCTGGGTAGTTATCGCATCGAGTTAACGGCTGGATTGGTGGTAAATCTCGATTAGGGTTTGGGACAAGATGGCGGCGGCTGGAGAATTAGACGCTCGGTCTGGGTTCATTGGAGGCGGCTCGGCGAGATGAGGAGGATGGTGATGGTCGGTGGTCGTCAGGTGGCCTGAGGCGATAGCTACGGCCGGTCAAAGGCACGGTCAACTGTGATAATGGGTTCGTTAGTCCTTTGCGTGCGTACGTGTTTCTCCTGTATACTGTAGACGCGTTTTGAAGAAAAGGGGTATGAAATGTGTGTCATTTTGTTAATTTATAATTTTGAATTCAATCACCATTTTTCGCCATAACTTTCTCATACGAATTCGGATTCACACGAAATTTCTTTGGTTAGGATCGTAATTTAATTCCGGACTTGATGACGCTGGTTTGGACAAATTCTGAGACGGGCGAATTTTTGGGTTTAAATCGAATTTAAATTCGATTTAAATTCAAAAGGTGAGTGTTTTAACCCACTCACAACTACTAGAAGCTTTTATGTTTGTTAAATTAATTTTAGAAATGAATAGAAATTTATTTATGAGTATTTGGCATGTTTATTTCATTCATATCTGTTGAATTGCATTTTATTAAATTTAACTGTTAATTTAATTGATTTATTGTGTATTAATTGACTGTTGGAAATTTTTGTTGCATATCAATTGCTAGTTAACAGTTGTATAAATTATTACTGAATAAACTGTTAGATTAATAGTTGATAAATTTAATTTGAATAAACTGCCAGTTATCACCTGTTATATATGATCATATATATAATTGTTATTGATTGATATTGATCGATGTTGTGATTGGATGATGGATGTGTTGTTGATGAATGTTTTATTTGGATATCATTAAACTGCAAGTTAGTATGCATTTACATTTCATTCGGGATTGCGGTTTGAAATGATATACAACCGCAGTTTTATTTTTTTAAATTGCGGATTGAAATGATAAATATTCGTATCACTTGACCATAGGATAGAAAACTATATACAGGCACCGCGGTCTATATATAACTATTTTTAATGTGATTTCTACGGTTTGGATGGAATACGGTTTATAAAAATCATAAATTTTATACTGAATAAATGTTTTCTTCCATATTTATATACATATGAAGTTGAAAATTTTGAAATAAAAAGGTGTATAAATCTCTTTATTAAAATGGAAGAAAATTTAGTAAATGGAGTTTGATAATTTATATCCTATGTTTAAATGTTAAGTTGGAAATTTTAAGATATGATATTTATAATTGGATTTTCCCAAAATAAATTAAATGAATATTCTAGTATAACTTGAATTGGAAAATATATATAATTTATTACTAGAAATTGAAGTCTTATAAATTATGGATTCTATGTGAATATTCAAGGCTAACTAATAGAACATTTGATTTGAAAGAATAAAATCCAACTTTAGTTGAAATATTTATACTCAAAATGGATATACGTATATATATGAATTTATTGAAATGGTTTTGGAACTTGAAGCGATATTAAATTTTGGTTTTAACTTTAAATAAAGAAATGTATTGTAAAGCCACGAGAAATATTTCTTTTCAAAGTAACATTTAAGTTAAACCACTTATTTTATATACTGTTGAATATCCAAACCATTTAGTTTTGAAAGTAATGATTTTAAAAACTATGGATTTCGAAGTATTATATTGAAAGTTAATATTTAAATATTTGGTTACAAGGAATTATAAATTTTAAAAGTGGCATAATTTTTGGAAAAGATTTATATTTAGGAAATGATATCATTGATTTGGGTTTTATAAAATAATATCAAAATGAATCTTTTTGGGTTTTAAAGAAGAAATGATATCGTAATATTATGGTTTTGAAATGGAATATGTTCTGGTTTTAAAGTATAAACTATTTTTAAATGACCGCGGTGTTATAATAACGATTGGTTGGCAAAGAGACCGGGATCGGATATGGACATACTCTCTGTCGATACCGAAAACCACTTTGACTAACCGTGTACGCGGTGGAGATTCCAGAATGAAGTAGGTTGGGGCGACGTTTCCTGTAAGGTAAATACGTGGACCCGACTCCCGTGAGTTGGCATAAGGTGGCTAAAACAAGAGCGATTGACGGGTTAATGAGGTCATTCCTCTGATCGGACACTCCTCTTCGATATTATACTTCGACTTTGGATTGATTCAGTGGCCACTTCTATTTTTGATTTTGGGGGAGTTTGTTCGAGGTGGGCGGTAGCTGCGGCTACGCGTTACCATCGACCCGGAAGCGTAATTGGTATATCTACCCTGGCATTGCCTAGTTGTGCCGTGTCACCTACCCTATCGCGCCTTATACGATTTTGGTTTTGTACCATACCTATGGAGTGCCCTCTGACGACGCCCAGTACGGGGGAGATTACGGTACTGTATAGACTATGGGAATATATTCTGTGTTAAGGTGGAAAAAGTAAAGCCTTAACGCTATTTAAAAGTAAGTTTATTTTACAATTAGACACTATTATAATAGCGCAATATAGTACATAGTAAATAGTTTAACGGATCCTTAGGAGATGTAAATCCCGAGCATCTCTTAGGTTACAGTACTCATATTTATTTTTGTAAAATTTAACTTACATAAGATCTTTTAGTTCTGACTCGAGTGTTTTTGTCTTTTCAAATTCGCTCGGGTCAGTCCGAGCGTTTCAGGATTTGAAGATTTAGCTTTGGAGGACGAAGACGAAGATTTGTATTATTATTATTTATACTAGTGCACTACACCATTTAATTCCGCTGCATTGTTGTATTGGTATGTGTAACTCTGATATTTATTGCACAAGAAAAATAAATTATTTTGTAAAACAGTTTCATGAACTGTATATTTGATTATTATATTTTATCCTTCCGCTGTGAGATTCTGTTTTGTTTTATTTCTTCTCTATCTTTCTCATTTACCCCATAACAATCCGACCTTCCGTATGGTTTGAATTGGCACGTGTGTCGGTTTAAAGTGTGCGAAAAGGCAGGACGTTACAGTTGGTATCAGAGCTTTGGTTTAGCGATAAACCTTGGCTTTGTGGGGTTTGACTCTTTGTTAATAGGGTAGTAATATCCTATGGGAGTCGCTGAGTGTATATATATGAGAGAGCGTATTTGTTAGTATTAATAAAAAGATTTTTATATTGTGTTAATCTGTTCCGCTTTGTATTTATAAATTCTGGTTGATGCATGGGACGCTATGTCATCAATAGGGATTTCTAAACACTTAATAGGACAGACCAACATAATATTTGTTTTAATATAGGTGAATGAAAGAATTTTGCCTATTATATTTTCTATATATAAAAATATTTTTATAAAGATATATATATATTTGGTTGCTATAGATTGGGTGTTAGGAAATAAAATATTTATAATAACTGAAGCTAAGTTGAAATTATGATAAATCAAATTGGAGATTTTAGAACTTAAGTCCGGGATTTTTCCAAATCCGCTTTCAAAGAATTTGTGAAATTTATTGATTTGGTTTATAAGTAATTTCTTATATAAATATTTCGTATAATTTGGAAGAATTGTTTTAAAGAAGATTTTGGAAAAAAAAAAAATTAAATTCTGTACTTTCCTCTCTGTCGCTGGAAAATAAATTCGGTGATGACGGCCGCATCATTGACTTTCATTTCGAGTTTCGAAGGGGAAAGGCCACTGTAGTAAATTTTACTGCAGATTTATTTTGAACTTTTCTAAAAAAATTCTTTTATTGCTCTAACTATAATTAGAGATATTGAGTTGTAAGAACTTATTTATCTATTATTTTGAAATATATTGAAATTTAACCCGGTATTTAATTCTAAATTTTTCCGTTAATTAATTGTTTAAAATTTGTTAGTGAAATAAAAGTTAAGTAATAAATGAATTGAAACCTCTAATTGAAACAAGAGAATAATTGCAAAGCTATAAAGATGAATTTGCATACATATGAGACAAAGAGTAATATGGATAAACATTAAATTTAATTAAAAGAATGGAGATTAAACTTGTATAAGTTCAATTGCAATTTCCTTAACATAAATAACTTACCCAAATATAAAAGTTGATGTGTTAAATGAGAAACTGGAATTGAATATTTTACAAGTAGGAATTTAGAAAAATGAAGTATTCAACAAATTACTGTTATAATAAGAATTTAATGGTATAAACTTAGGCTATAATTGAAATTTTACTGAAAAGGGTTAAGAATTATTAATAGATGATATGAACCTAAGTATATAAAATGAAATTCAAAATAAGAATTTATTATATGATTATTCACTTAAGTATGTTTTAATCTCCCCTATTCTAATATAATGGAAAGTAGGAAGAATTTAAATGACTGTAATCCATAGTTAATGGATAAATAAAAAACTTCCACTTATAAGAATGAAGGTTAGCAGATTAAGAATTTAAGGGAAATCTTACAAGTGAAGAGTAAGGAAAGGAAGATATTCAAAATATTTGTTGTTATTAACGAGAATTATTTTATAAACTTAAGTAATAAAAAGGAAATACAAATATAATAAATTTGGTGATAATTGGAAAATAAAACTTGTAAGAACAAAGAAATCCATCATAAATGAAGGGAAGAAAATCAAACCACTGAAGTATGAAATAAATGTATAATAAGCTATTTTGGTGTTGGTTTGGATTGTTTGGTTGATGTATGTTTGTTGGGTAAGGAATTTTGGAGTTATGGGATGAACAAATAATCTATCTTTGTTCCATCTAAGACTGTTGAGTAACGGATGCAATTGATAGTTATTCTTCATTCCGTACAATTTCAGCATTTGAACCCGGACAACAAATTGATTGTTGATTGAATGGTTGTCTGTTGGTGGCATGTGCTGTTTGTTAAAATTTATGGTTGTTGCATTTGATTGGATATGAATGATTGAATCTACCCAAACATTTCACTTTAATATAAATATTTAACTTTTAGACTACATAAGTGAATACAGGTGATGGAAGCAACTGTTACTGCTTTTGGTTCCAAAATAAAAACGTATAGTGTCCGACAAATAGGTACGTTTCCGGATTTCGTATAAAGCGCTATTTTATATATTTTCCCGTGTTGGGATATTTTATTTTGGATATATATGTAATATATTGTATATTTGGATATTATATTTTCTCCAGAGTCCCTCCGTACAAAGGAGACTCTGCCAAAAATTTTCGTAAATTTTGGACTTAGAATTTTGTTAAAATATTTTTCCAACTTGAATAATTCAAGTATTAAAGGATATGATTGATTATAAAACAAGTATATTTCATTAAAGGAAATTAATCCAGTAAAATATTGTTTATAAGTTAATATTTGAAATAAGATGTACTGTTTGTTCTTCCTTCTCCATTCTTCTCCTTTTCGGGGACGAAAAGTTTTGAGTGGGGGAGATTGTAACGACCCGTTAAATTAATAATATTTAATAAGTTAGATTAGTATAATTTCTAAGTTGTTTGGAAATAAATGTAGAAATTTGGTATAGTAGTTGCGTAACTTAGTGTAACAATAAAACATTATGACAATAGGTTTGGTAAATGTAGATGGTCACATTTTGTTGAAAGTTAGTGATAAGAAACGAATGGAAGTTGAATTTATAAAAGTTAATATAAATATTAACTTTAAATAGTATTCATGTATACAAAAATGCAATAAGTGTAGATAGTAAAATTCAATGTCAGTAGAAAAAAAAAATCTAATAGAAACATAAACTTTAATTATATGAGAGAGAGTATAGATCTGAACAAATTTATGAAGATTGGTAAGAACAGTGTTTGTAATCAGTTTGGTTATTAATATTTGAAAGATAGAGATGTGTAAATACGTAAATGAATTTATAATGGGAAGAAATGGTAAGAATGAAAATATAATAATAAGCAGTTGATTCAATTAAGGGAGTTAATTATAATAAATGGTCAATTAATAAATTTAACGTTATGTGAGAAATCATAATAATTGTGTAAAAATCAGCACAAGTTGGAAATGCATAAACCTTAATAAACATTCTAACTAAATAAATTTATGCAAATGTGGGAATTAGTTATAAGCGTGTAATTATGGGTATGATAACAATTAGTATAAAATACCTATATATTGGAAACACATTTGTAAAGCATAATTAATTGAGTTGGTGAATTGGGAATGAATTCAAAGTATATGAACATTTATGTTATATAAATAAGATTAATGCAGTAGCTAAATTTGTGAAATCTAAATCTATGGAACAAAGGGTGTAAGATCTTTACTGATGGAAATTAACGTTACAGGTAGTGTAAATTCCTATTTTAATAAGACTATGGGTTATAGTAAAGATTTTAAATCAAGATTTAGCTACGTGAATAAAAAGAATGAAGGTAATGGAGTTATTGCAATTAAGAAAATTTAAACGTTTATTAATACGTTAAGTAAAACTTAAGTTGGGATTTAAAATATTTGTGTATATTAATTTCATGCATTTGGCTATAATGGATTTAATAATAAAAATGAAACAGTGAAATCAAATGGATATAAAGTTTTCAATTATACCTTGAAATTCATATTCACCATAAAAGGTTAATTGGAACCAAAGTAGTTAATATAGGAATCAAGCCTTATTTATCAATTTGGATTTATTGCAATAGTTAATTCCATAAAATAAAGTTAAAGCTAATTCAAATTTAGTTGGACCATTGTTGATATAACTTTAGAAAGCAAGATTTTATTTATAATTTGAATATTAAATCCAACAAAGGGTATTTACTACAAATAAAATAGAATTAAACGTAAAATATTACGCTATTTAATTTAAAATGGAATTTGTAAACAATTGAGTGAATTTAATAAATTTATCAAACTTATAATGTTGAATTCATTAAGATTGGAATTAATAATAGTTAAGAAAAATAAGGGAATAATAATTTGAAATCATAGCAATAGATATTAATGTAAGGTTACCTTAAATAAGTTAAGGCAAATCAATGGAAGATACCTTTATAATACGATGATTGTGTGTAAAGGAAATGGGAATAAAAGTTCATTAATAATTTGGAATTTAATGTATGGTAAAAAGTTTATTTGCAATCAAATGAGTTGGAATGGAAATCAAATCTATTTATCTAATTGGATTCAAGTTGAGAGTATAAGAGTATAAGAATTAATAATTGGGTTTTGAGAATAAAAATTTATAATTCCAAATAATAAGAAGTGCAGAAATTAACACTGCAAAATTGATATACTTATAGATTTTAATCCACATCCAAGCTTGTTAAATCATTTGGAATTGATTGGATTATATAAGTAATGAAATTTGGCCAATATTTAAAGTTGAAAGAAAATTTGGATTTTTATGATTTATTTTAATTTATTTAATAAATATTAAAAATAGCCATTTTGGGCACGGACTCGGATTTTGAAGAAACTAGTTTCATCGGATCCGTAACGATGAATTATAATAATGTTTCAAGTTTCGTAGCGATCGGACTTGTCGTTTGATCGTACGGACTCGAAACGCCTTCAAATTTATGCATTGAAATAAATTGAATTTGAAATTATTGTTTTCAGCATAACTTCTTCATACGATCCAATTTGGACGTGAAACTTTTTCCATCGCGTTCAGAACATTTTAAAATACCTATCTGGATATATGGGTTTGATAAATTTCGTTCCGGGGTCAGAACGGGCTTTTTGGGCCAACTACCGTCTAGCGCGTTCGTTATCCGTACCCACCTAGCCTTCTTCTATTTGTCTATATATATGCGATCATAAACCCTAGCTTCACCCTATTGTCTAGTTGCTGTACGTTCATTTTCTTCAACCTTCTTTCTTCCTCAATGGATACATCTCAGATCCAATTCCAGATCTATCCACAGTTCAAAATCAAAAGTCAAAACTCAAAAAATTTCAGAAAATTCCAGAAAAAATATATGTTGAAGTATTCGATACGCGTAATCTCATGGTGTAGTTCGTTTTTCAATTGGAGCTGTCGTTCATCCAGAATAAATTCAAACAGCCCCAAAACCGTTCATCATCGCCGGACAAAACTTCATCGGATCGAGATTCTGTTTCTGGGTTTTGACGAGGGAACGTAGGGGAGTGCATCTGGGTAGTTATCGCATCGAGTTAACGGCTGGATTGGTGCTAAATCTCGATTAGGGTTTGGGACAAGATGGCGGCGGCTAGAGAATTAGACGCTCGGTCTGGGTTCATTGGAGGCGGCTCGGCGAGATGAGGAGGATGGTGATGGTCGGTGGTCGTCAGGTGGCCTGAGGCGATAGCTATGGCCGGTCAAAGGCACGGTCAACTGTGATAATGGGTTCGTTAGTCCTTTGCGTGCGTACGTGTTTCTCCTGTATACTGTAGACGCGTTTTGAAGAAAAGGGGTATGAAATGTGTGTCATTTTGTTAATTTATAATTTTGAATTCAATCACCATTTTTCGCCATAACTTTCTCATACGAATTCGGATTCACACGAAATTTCTTTGGTTAGGATCGTAATTTAATTCCGGACTTGATGACGCTGGTTTGGACGAATTCTGAGACGGGCGAATTTTTGGGTTTAAATCGAATTTAAATTCGATTTAAATTCAAAAGGTGAGTGTTTTAACCCACTCACAACTACTAGAAGCTTTTATGTTTGTTAAATTAATTTTAGAAATGAATAGAAATTTATTTATGAGTATTTGGCATGTTTATTTCATTCATATCTGTTGAATTGCATTTTATTAAATTTAACTGTTAATTTAATTGATTTATTGTGTATTAATTGAATGTTGGAAATTTTTGTTGCATATGAATTGCTAGTTAACAGTTGTATAAATTATTACTAAATAAACTGTTAGATTAATAGTTGATAAATTTAATTTGAATAAACTGCCAGTTATCACCTGTTATATATGATCATATATATAATTGTTATTGATTGATATTGATCGATGTTGTGATTGGATGATGGATGTGTTGTTGAATGAATGTTTTATTTGGATATCATTAAACTGCAAGTTAGTATGCATTTACATTTCATTCGGGATTGCGGTTTGAAATGATATACAACCGCAGTTTTATTTTTTTAAATTGCGGATTGAAATGATAAATATCCGTATCACTTGACCATAGGATAGAAAACTATATACAGGCACCACGGTCTATATATAACTATTTTTAATGTGATTTCTATGGTTTAGATGGAATACGGTTTATAAAAATCTTAAATTTTATACTGAATAAATGTTTTCTTCCATATTTATATACATATGAAGTTGAAAATTTTGAAATAAAAAGGTGTATAAATCTCTTTATTAAAATGGAAGAAAATTTAGTAAATGGAGTTTGATAATTTATATCCTATGTTTAAATGTTAAGTTGGAAATTTTAAGATATGATATTTATAATTGGATTTTCCCAAAATAAATTAAATAAATATTCTAGTATAACTTGAATTGGAAAATATATATAATTTATTACTAGAAATTGAAGTCTTATAAATTATGGATTCTATGTGAATATTCAAGGCTAGTTAATAGAACATTTGATTTGAAAGAATAAAATCCAACTTTAGTTGAAATATTTATACTCAAAATGGATATACGTATATATATGAATTTATTGAAATGGTTTTGGAACTTGAAGCGATATTAAATTTTGGTTTTAACTTTAAATAAAGAAATGTATTGTAAAGCCACGAGAAATATTTCTTTTCAAAGTAACATTTAAGTTAAACCACTTATTTTATATACTGTTGAATATCCAAACCATTTAGTTTTGAAAGTAATGATTTTAAAAACTATGGATTTCGAAGTATTATGTTGAAAGTTAATATTCAAATATTTGGTTACAAGGAATTATAAATTTTAAAAGTGGCATAATTTTTGGAAAAGATTTATATTTGGGAAATGATATCATTGATTTGGGTTTTATAAAATAATATCAAAATGAATCTTTTTGGGTTTTAAAGAAGAAATGATATCGTAATATTATGGTTTTGAAATGGATTATATTCTGGTTTTAAAGTATAAACTATTTTTAAATGACCGCGGTGTTATAATAACGATTGGTTGGCAAAGAGACCGGGATCGGATATGGACATACTCTCTGTCGATACCGAAAACCACTTTGACTAACCGTGTACGCGGTGGAGATTCCAGAATGAAGTAGGTTGGGGCGACGTTTCCTGTAAGGTAAATACGTGGACCCGACTCCCGTGGGTTGGCATAAGGTGGCTAAAACAGGAGCGATTGACGGGTTAATGAGGTCATTCCTCTGATCGGACACTCCTCTTCGATATTATACTTCGACTTTGGATTGATTCAGTGGCCACTTCTATTTTTGATTTTGGGGGAGTTTGTTCGAGGTGGGCGGTAGCTGCGGCTACGCGTTACCATCGACCCGGAAGCGTAATTGGTATATCTACCCTGGCATTGCCTAGTTGTGCCGTGTCACCTACCCTATCGCGCCTTATACGATTTTGGTTTTGTACCATACCTATGGAGTGCCCTCTGACGACGCCCAGTACGGGGGAGATTACAGTACTCTATAGACTATGGGAATATATTCTGTGTTAAGGTGGAAAATGTAAAGCCTTAACGCTATTTAAAAGTAAGTTTATTTTACAATTAGACACTATTATAATAGCGCAATATACTACATAGTAAATAGTTTAACGGATCCTTAGGAGATGTAAATCCCGAGCATCTCTTAAGTTACAGTACTCATATTTATTTCTGTAAAATTTAACTTACATAAGATCTTTTAGTTCTGACTCGAGTGTTTTTGTCTTTTCAAATTCGCTCGGGTCAGTCCGAGCGTTTCAGGATTTGAAGATTTAGCTTTGGAGGACGAAGACGAAGATTTGTATTATTATTATTTATACTAGTGCACTACACCATTTAATTCTGCTGCATTGTTGTATTGGTATGTGTAACTCTGATATTTATTGCACAAGAAAAATAAATTATTTTGTAAAACAGTTTCATGAACTGTATATTTGATTATTATATTTTATCCTTCCGCTGTGAGATTCTGCTTTGTTTTATTTCTTCTCTATCTTTCTCATTTACCCCATAACAATCCGACCTTCCGTATGGTTTGAATTGGCACTTGTGTCGGTTTAAAGTGTGCGAAAAGGCAGGACGTTACAGTTTCATTTTCCAAAAGCATTGCGAATCTATTTTAAAACTATCATGTTCTTTGTTTTAAAAATAAATAACTATTTTAAGTTCTTACACCAGTCACATGACTGACCTGGAGTTTATTGTTCCCTTCCTAAACTCTGGGTGCCCACCAATTTCCACACGGGCAGCTAGAGTTAGGTTATCAGGTCTTTCTAGATTCGGGAGTTTCTGTAGAGATCTGGAGGCGAGCTAGATGGCGTAGCATATTATCTATTGTATATAGTATTTTTTTTCCGTTGTTTGTTGTTGTAAACTCTGTTAATATGATGAATGTAATATGATGTGATGTAATGTATAAAATATACAGTTCTTTGTTTTAATGAATATTCATTTATCTATTATATGTTGTTCCGCTGCGACTGTGAGATTCTGTTATTGCTTTCCTGTTCTGTCTGTTTTTCTGATTCTTCTTCTATTTTCTCTCTTCTTCTACCTCTTTCTTCTTCTTAAACCATAAATTTTTGGAAGTTTGTCCTTCTTTGGCTGGATTGTTGTGGAATGTTGCCAGCTCAAAGGAGTACGGATTTTCGGGTCTTTACAAGTGGTATCAGAGCATATGGTTAAGTGACAACCTGCTCTGTTGGGTGTTACTCATTAGAGATAGAGTCAGCAGTACTCTAGAATGAGTGTGAGTGTAATAATATATATGAGCGCGTATTTGTTAGTAAATATAAAATTGTTTTATATTGTGATGATTGGTTTATTGAGTGGCATATGAACCTTTGTCAGCGCGGTCTGCACAACTGTGCCGAAAGGGTTTCTAAACACTTGAGTAGAGCAATTCGATACAATATTGTTTTAAAAATAGGTTAAATGAAATAATTTTGCCCAAAACTATTTTTGTATATAAAAGAAATAATTTTCTGTAAATTATTATAATATATATGGATGCATGGTTGCTAGGTAGTAATAATATTAAGCTATTACTATTGAAATTGAATAAGAATTGAAATCAATGTTATATGAAAAAAAAAATTGAGATAAAGATAAGAAAATAAAATCCATATACAAATGAAATTTGAGAATGTAAATTATAAATGTGATTTGTAATTGGAAATAGAATTCCAGGGAAGTCTTTGGAAATGTTTTTGAAAAAGTTTGGAAAGTTTAAATTCCTTTTTGATTTGGAAATGATTTTCAAAGGTTTTTGGAAAATTGTTTTGAAGGAATGAAAAGCTCTAAACTCTTTTCGGTCGTTGGAAAATAATTCCGATGGTGATCGCGACACTATTGGTGTTCATTTTCGGGTTTCCAAAAGAGGAATTGCTGCGAAATTGTTTTAAATGGAAGATGTTTGGAAAATTTGGGTTTGGTTTTGAAATTCAAAGAATGATTTGAATTGTTTTCAAAAATGGTTTTGAAAAGTTAAAAAGACTCTGGAATGCTATATAAAAATATTTATGGAATATTATTAAGTTGAAAATAAATTGAAAATGACCTTGTTATTAATTAAGTAAATTCGAGATGAATTGAATATGGAAATTGAAATTTAAATGAATAAGTGAATGTACTGATTGAATTAAATTAGTAAATGGAATAGATTTGAAATGGTTAGAATGAAATTTGTTTGGTTAATAAAATAAATCGAACGAAAATATGAAATGCAAATTGAACTGAAGTAGAATTAGAATAAATTGAATTGGTATCAATTTGAATTAGTATAAACTAGAATGAATATGAATTCGTTTTGCTTAGAAATGAATAGAATGAAGAAAATGAATTGTAAACTATTGAATTAAATGGAAAATGGCATATGAATTGGTCGTAGGCAACTAAAGATGAATTGAAACTTTAGGAATTGCAAATGAAATTGAAATGTAAAATTGAATGGGAATAAAAATGTAACTTCAATAGTGAAGGAAAAAAATAAAATGTATAAGAAGTATATATTGAAAATTTTGTAATGAAAGGTGCAAAATGATATTTGAATGTTGGAATTGGATACTACTACTAGCAGGTTATACAGGTGTATTAAACGATATAGAATTGGGATTTTGATTTCAAAGATGAATTTGAATTGCTCGACAAAAAGGTACGTATTTCAATTTTAGTATGGGATTTGATGATTTTCTTCTCCAGCCACTTGGCTTTCTCTTTTCTTTTTGATTGTGAGGGGCCGTGGTGCCATTTTGTAGTCGTACCGATCGAGCCGCGCAAAGGAGACGCTGGCGAAATTTTTCGAAAATTTCGGGTGTTAGAAAAATTTTGAGAAATTTTGAAAGTTTAAAATTTTAATTTGAATTTAAATTTGAATTGTGAGGTAAACAATGTTCTTTGAAACTTATAAGTGAAGTAGGAAAGCTAATTGAAATGAAAATGAATCTTTAATAAAAAGATTTAGATTAGTAAGTTGATAAAACTATTTGAATTGTGAAAAATAATAAACGATTTAGGATCATTCTCCTTAACTTGCAATTTCGGGACGAAATTCTTTTAAGGAGGGAAGATTGTAACGACCCAGAATTTTTGATAATTTAAAATTGGAAATTTAATTGAATTTAAATATTAATAAATGAAATTTGAAGTCAAATAAATTTTATATTGAATATTGGATTTAATAGGGTAACTTAAATCGGTTTATTAATAGTGGAAAATACATGAATAATTGAAAACTGGGTTTAAAATGATTGAAAAAGATTTGGAAAATTTTATTTTATCATATTGAAGTTATAGAAATGTTTTATAACTTTTAAAACTGAATTTTGAGATGGTTTGTGAAGATTGAAATTTTAATATTTAATTATCGACTGAAAAATAGCCAATTTTTGAACAGTCTCAGAATTGAACGAAACAAGTTTCATTGAATCTGTAATAGCTAATTATTATCGGATTTCAATTTTCGTAGCAATCGGAGTTGTCGTTTGACCGTGGCAGCTCGAAACGCATCGAAATTGTTTTAATATTAATTTGGCGAGTTAAAATAGTCATTTTTCAAATGGTCTCGGATTTCGACGAAACCAGTTTCATCGGATCCGTAATGTGATATTATTGTAAGGTTTCAAATTTCAAGTCAATCGGTTTTATCGTTTGTCCGGTGCAAGCCAAAACGCATAGAAATTCGTTTAAATCGATTTAATTCAAATTGATCGTTTTTCTCCGTAACTTATACAGATGATCGAATTGGCTTTCGAAACCTATTCCATTGTGTCCGGAATAGGGGTTTAACCTAGGAAATGACTTTTGTTTCATCAAATTCGGAATCCGTTTGAGTTAAATAATAAAACGTGAATAGTAATTTCATCGCCTATAAATAGAAGCCCACACCCATTTATTTTCACAAACCCTAATTCCTACTTCAGAGCCGCCACCATTTCAAACGAACGGGCAGAAACTTCCACCATTTCTCCTCCTTTATCTCCACATCCACGCGATATCGTCAAAAGCTTTCAACTAGTAAAATGTAGAGAACTTCGAGCTTTATACGATCAACGGTGGATTTGAGTAATCATCGTCGTTTGAAGTCAAATTGGAGCCGCGTGTGGTCGCCATTCATCATCGTTTGTCACGCGCGTGGGGCCACCGAGTGCCACATGGTTCATGCTGAAGGTAGGGGCAGGGAGGGCGAGCGTTGTGGCGCTTCACGATCGTCACGAAGTCGAGTATATTGGGTGCGGCTATTAGGGATTGTGAGTATTCTATGGGTTCGATTTCTTGAACGCGACCTGGGAAGGAGTCACGCGCGTGAGGAGATAAGGAAGTGCGGCCTTGATTTTTTTGACTTGAAATCAACGACCAGATTTCAGTGTAGGTGAAAATAAATAAATAGAAATGTGAATTAATTATATTTAAAATTGTGCAATGTTTAAAATGATGTAAATCATTCATACGATATCAGAATTCGACGATTTTGGTGGCGTTGGAATCGCAGAAAAGAGTACTTCAAAATGGAGCTGGTTTGGAGTCGTTAGGATTCAGTGAGGAATTCGGGTAAAATTAAACGTTCATTTAATTTTATTCGAAACAAACGCTGAAATCAGAAATAAAATCAACGTGAGAACTCCTCACTCAATTGAACAGATCGATTTAAATTTTAAATAGTTAGATTTAAAATTTTTGAATGATGATTGCAACTATTGATTGCTGTTTCATTGTGATAGTAGATATAGTAGGATATACTATATATAGCAATATATATATATATATATATATATATATATATTGGCATATGTATATATTGGAATTGATTTCCCGCCTTGTATAGCGGATGAGACCCTATTGCGCCGCCTATTAAGCGGATAATATTTTATAAAATCCCATATACCGCGATATTCCGTCTTGAAACGGAATTGGTATTGTGCTAACGTCTGTGGATGCAGGGAAACAGGTTGGAGGGATCCAACTGGATCCCTCACAAATATTTATTTGATTATAGATATTGTGTGAATTGTGATTATCATATTGATATATGATATTTGTTGCTGTGATTGGCTATTGGATGTTGTTGCATCATCGGATTCATTTTTAAAGTTAAAAATAACGATTTTGAATTAAAAAGGATTTTTAAAGTGATTTTTCAAAGTATATGTTTTTATTTAATTTTTTAATTTGATTCATTCTAAATAAATTAAAATATTAATTTTTAAGTTATAAAATTCATGTTTTTGTAAAATATAACCAAAAGGTAATTTTTAAAATAAATAGATTTATATAATAATTTAAATTGTATTTTTGAATTATTACAAGGGATGAATATAAAGGATTTTATAAATTGATATTTATATAAAAAAAATATTGGAATTATGAAACGAGTGTTGTAAGTATTATAAAATGAACGATTTTGAAAATAAAGGATTTATAAGTAAATGAGAATTTTAGATTTATAAATAAAAGAAGGGAGTTGTAAATAAATAGATATTAAGTAACCTACTTATAAACTAGATTTTGACAGATAAATGAAATATAAAAGAGAATTGGTTAATAAAGGAGATTTACAACTCGAAGTTGTTCTAAAATATAAACGAAATCTTACAAGTAACAAGATTTAAAATTTGTGGAGTTTTAAAAGGAACGACTTTGTAAATAAATGATATCATAAGTAATTAACTTATAATATAGACTTTTAGTATAAAATTGAGTTATGTAAATTGAATTGGATTAATAAAAGGATATTTATAAATCGAAGTTTTATAAGTAGAAATGGAATTTATAAACATTGTTATAAAATGGATATAGAAGTTTATTAAAAGAGTTATATTCACTATTTTGAATAATGAATATATTATTGAATAAAATGGATATATTTTGGGAAAGGGATGTTTAAATAAAATTTAAAACGATTTAAAGAAGTTTTATAATGTATTGAGTATCGAATACATAGATTTCAACATTCAATTTTGAAATAGACGTTTTTCGAGAAACAGAAGGAAATGAATACGTAGATTTCAACATTCATTGTTGAAATAGGCGTTTTCGAGGAAAATAAGGAAATAATGGACTATAACACTGTTGTTATAGTAAATGATTTCGAAAGAAAATGTTTTATATAGTATTGGGATTTATATATCTATTTTAAATTTTGAATCCCTATACTAGTGATTTTGGGTTGTCGTAACGATGTTTTACGCAACATTCGTTTTGACCCTAGTAAATGTGAATAAAAGAATATTTTTCCTTAAGGAATGAAAAATATACTTAACTGTGGTTTAAGTACATCGAATATTTTCAAATTGTGAAAATAAATAATATTTGTGAATCACTTACTTTTAAATAAGTATGGAATTGCTTTTCCAATATGAAATGGAATGATTTTAAGAATTTATCTTTTTGAAGATAAATTGGAATTGAATATTTGAAATCTATTGAAAACTGTAGATCAGTAGATAATTTGAAATATAAATTCACTATGGAATTTATAAATGGAAAGGGAAATTGGTTTTCAAAACAAACGTTGTTTATTTTTGAAGTGTGGAAAATTTTATATCTTGTAAAGATATTTTTGGGAAAATAAATAATTTGAGAAATTATTTGGAATCTGGTGATGTTGCGCATCTTTATTGATAGTTAAATAACCGACTATCAATATTTACCTTTAAATAGGTATTTGTTGTGATTGTTTGAATTGGATGCCACACTTATTTTTAAATAAGCGCTCACTATTCGGGTTATCCGCGAAAGGACCATGGGGTCGTATAACCCACTCCGAATATGTGATACGTCGTTATGAATTGCATTTGAAGACCGGTGTTGAAGACCAGATATTTGTGAAAACGGATGGATTACCGTCGAGTTACTCTGCATCGGCTGATCTCCGATACAGAGGTTCATCACCCTTAGTGACGGGATGTTCGGACGTGATTAGTGAATATCCGGATTGCAAGGGCTTCTTTGGAAGTGCCTTTGGTTCCGTTCGATCCCGGGACGGACTTGTATGGATTGTGTGTCTGACGTTACAATTTGAGTTGTAAAGCTGGTTTTCATCAAATATATTTCTGTTGGTGGCGGAGAATTTATTCTCTTAGCTTAACACCCTTCTCTGAGACGTACGAGCTCATAGATTATATAGTTGATGGTTACTAGTGATACATTCCCGAATTGGTAATGTGGCAAACTGAGTGTTGCTGTGAAATGATCGTTGAATGATCATTTGTGATAGGATCATTTGTTTGATCGTTTATCTTGATGATCATTGCTTTGATCATTTGTTGACCCAAAGCACGGCTTTTGTTTAAAAGCGTGGCTTTGTGGAAGAAACTTCGTCGAGCCTCACACCCCGGAAATGGTCAAAACAGGAAAGATGCGGCAAGGTTATTAAGGGGAAGCACCCCTTTAGTGTATGTCATTCCTTCTGGATAGAGGTGGTATCATGGTATGGAGCCCAGATACTTAACCTATGTGATTACTGCAAATTTATTACTTTGTGGTTGTTGGAAATCGGGGATCCTCGGATATAGATCGTTTACGATCGGGGAATGATATATTCGTGTCAGTAGTTACCCAGTTAGGGGTAACCCGGCCTTGTGTTGGCAGAGATCCGGTTAGGTTCTCGAGACGTCATTCCAGAGGCGTTTCCATGTGGCAATGGAAAGTTCCTTGGCCTGACCATTTCTTGGAAATCCAAAGAAACAATACGAGCCTTGTACGGTTTTAGTTGTAGAACCTGCGATTTAAAATGGTAGCTATAGTGGGCATAATATAACGGTACCTATGCTGGCTAAGATTTATATTCTTCTTTCGAAATGTTTTCTACACTATGCACTAATAATAATATCAAAAAAATGTTTTGATTTTTGCTTAGTAAGCATCTTTGACTATCATAAGGAGAAATCTCCTCCAAGTCTGCGTTTGCATTGTGTGTGTGGCGGGAGGCCTTATGGTTGTTTCATTTTCCAAAAGCATTGCGAATCTATTTTAAAACTATCATGTTCTTTGTTTTAAAAATAAATAACTGTTTTAAGTTCTCACACCAGTCACATGACTGACCTGGTGTTTATCGTTCCCTTCCTAAACTCTGGGTTCCCACCAATTTCCACACGGGCAGCTAGAGTTAGATTATCAGGTCTTTCTGGATTCGGGGGTTTCTGTAGAGATCTGGAGGCGAGCTAGATGGCGTAGCATATTATCTATTGTATATAGTATTTTTTTTTCCGCTGTTTGTTGTTGTAAACTCTGTTAATATGATGAATGTAATATGATGTGATGTAATGTATAAAATATACAGTTCTTTGTTTTAATGAATATTCATTTATCTATTATATGTTGTTCCGCTGCGACTGTGAGATTCTGTTATTGCTTTCCTGTTCTGTCTGTTTTTCTGGTTCTTCTTCTATTTTCTCTCTTCTTCTACCTCTTTCTTCTTCTTAAACCATAAATTTTCGGAAGTTTGTCCTTCTTTGGCTGGATTGTTGTGGAATGTTGCCAGCTCAAAGGAGTACGGATTTTCGGGTCTTTACAACTTGAGTTGCTTTGTTGATTAGTTTTGCATGCAGGTTGCTTGCCTTAAAGCTTGGTTTGAAGATGAATACATCAGGTTTTGAATTGTATTTGCTTGCAGGCTTGATTTTCTTAAATCTTCTTGTTTTAGTTTACATGAAAAATGTTTAAGTTGTAAAGTAATGATGCTTATTTTCTTGTTTTCTGGTTGCTATGTTGAGATGATCCAATTAGAAATGAGAAGAGAGGTATATATAGAAAGGAGTTTGCAGGGTTTGCATATGCTTGTACAAACATTTTCTGTTTGTATCAGAGATGTATTTAGAGGAAGAAAATTTACAGGTGAAGGTATTATCTGGGCTTGCAAATGCTGGTGCGCTATGTAGTTTTGTTTTATCAGGCAATACTTTTCAAATGGGGGCTGAGTTGCCTTATGAGATTTTTGAATAGACTTAAGTTATGCTAGTACTGGTTACATTAAATGCAAGTGTTCCCCTTCATGCATACATCCTTATCTTATTCGTATAAGTTGATATTTTCTCTTTTTTTTTATTTTGTTCTTGCCTTGCCTGGTTATGCTTAATATTCTATGTACATATAAATTTTTTTTATTTTCACCTATTTATTTTACAGTCACATACATGATTACTTGCCTGGTTGTTATTACCTATCCTATATACTTTTACATGTCTTGCGTATATTACTAATTACATGTTACATACTCTTTTTTCCTGGTTGCTTTCATATGTATACAAAGCCTGGTTTTCTCTTAGTCTTAGTTATTTTAAATGCTACTTATTTTTCTTTTTATTTTACTTTTCTTTTGAACTTGTATACATATTATAAAATTGTTTAAGTCATTTGTATTGGTTTATTACTTAATTTATATCCATATAATTTTATACTTAAACAATTTACAAATTCTATCTTTCTTTTATTTTCAAAACTTAACAATTAAATACTTAATTTACTTATTATTTATTTCATACTTATGTTAATATTTATAAGATTTATTTTATTTTAAATTTACAAATCATAGTTTTCCAAAATACATATATATAAATTTAAAATAACAATTTCTAAAAAAAAAATCCACTTATAAAGACATTACATCAATAATATTGTTTAAATATAACTCATTATTAAATTAAAATAATCCGTAAAAGAATTTTATCTCTTGTTTAATAAATTACTTATTTTATCAGCTATATTTAAAAAGACAAAACATCCTTTTTGTTTAAATTTAAAGTTAAGCTAGAATTCATTTTAAACAATCAGACTGTTATCTTGAGTATCATAAGCCATATGTTTATTTATTTAATATCGAGTTAAATCAAATTTCCAAATTATCCAAACATAGTAGAATTAGAAAACATAGCTTTATATATTAAATTTAAAAACAAAACTTATCTATTTACAATATATACAGATATATACATTATAAATAGAAGGCAATTTGATTAGCTTTTTAAAAGATAAGATCACCCGTTAAACAATTATTAAAGAAGATTATTAAATCAAGTCAAATTATTATTAACAATATTATCAATTCTTTTTAATTTTAACCCAGACTATTAAATTAATATTGCCAAAAATTCTGGGATATCACATTCCTCCCCCTTTAAAGAATTTCGTCCCCGAAATTTAAAACAAAGGTAATTTAATAACCTAACTAAAAATTTAATTTTAAAACACAAGCATATATCAATCATGTGCTAACAATCATAACAACCAATTCATCCAATCAAACAAATCTAATTATCCGGACAAGATTCTGGATAGAATTTTCTCGAGTTGCCCAAGTATAAATATCGGGATACTCGCTCTATAGAATCCAAACAATCAATACTAAGCTACAGAGCTTCCACTCATTTAGATCTACAAAACAAGACAGGATATCAGACTATAGACAAGTCTGATTCAGCCACCAAAACTCCCTGAACTGTTGGCTCTACAACCAGAGACAGATCTTACACGTACTCCCTCAGAGATTCGCGAAACACAATGAATCCCAGTTATCCAAACTGGCAATTCAATCCTGAAGACCAACGCTTATCCACAAAACTTTTAAGACGATCCTGGGCTGCCTACATCCTTGTTGATCAACTCAACCCTTGTTGATGCTCCCTAGAAATAAACTGAACTCGACCAAAACTCAGAACACAAACTCTATTCCAAATCAGAAAACAGATCTCATTTCTCACATTCGGAAAAGAGATAAAACAGATGCACTCCAATCTGACCTCAGATCCTGAAAAATTTCCTGTAGAACTCTCTAATCCAAACATTGCAACATCCAATTGCTTCCAAACTAAACAGCTACCACCATGCTTCCGCTACGCAACTCTGATTAAACAGATGATAATGCTGAAGATGAACTCAAGCACAGAATGGACAACACATTCCTAAAATAAAGTTCACATGTCCAAAAGAAAACTCCGCAGTTTCTCCAAAGTCTGAGCTACTTCACCAAACTCAAAAACAATCCTATTACTAAGCTGAACCATCGGTACCACTTCTGGAAATCCAGTCGGTACCAAACCAAATTTCCAGATGCTAGCAAACTCTGACTTCCTGAAGATATCCAGAAAATGTCTGAAACACAAAAGAACACTCCAACTATCGCAAGTCACTTTTGCGATCAATCCAGCCTAATTCCAAAATACTGCTCTCTCATTACAAATCAGAACAGCTTACGCTTATATGGCCAATCCATCGAAGAAATGGAACTACTCTGCTGCTTCTGAAGTCCACGGCTGACTCAGAAACCAAAGACTTCCTTCCCAACACACAGAATACTCCAAACAACACTGCTGACACCAAAGCCAGGAAATTCCTAATCCAGAGTTCTTCGAGAAACTCGGACCATAAGCCAAACACAAACACCCTGCTGAACTCAACCACAACACCGAAGCAGAAACACTTCCTTACTTATTTTGAAGAAACATCTTCGGAGACATCCATATTCACTGTGTCTCATCACACATCTACTACACCCTAGGGTATCAAGATATCATGACTTGCTTCTGACAGGTTCAAAACCCTAGCTCATCCAACTACTTCAAAGATGAACTACGAACCTTAACAGGTTTCCTTCAGAGATCAATGAAATCCTTACACCATCCAAAGTTTACTCGAGACAGCACTAGGTCTACAGTCTCGACAATTACACTCTCAATCATTCAAATTCCAACCATTGGTAGTTGTGTTACACACACCACTACCCAATCTACCTTTATAGCTTGTTGGAAAACCTGAACAGGCAACCCAACAAATAGGTAGAAACAAATATATAAATATATATATATATATATATATATATATATATGGCCTCAGCAACTGCAACAGCCGATTCCGCCGCCGCCACTTCTTCAATTGCCGCTGCCACCAATCCAGCTGTCACCGATGATGAAGATCGGGAGGGCTGGCAGGAGGTCCGCCGTCGTGGAAAGCAGAAACTAGATGCCCCTTCTAATCCATGGTCAAACCCTAAAACAACTACATCTCTTTTTAAATTCAATAAATCACAGGGTGTTAGATCATGGTCGGATTTATTTGATAAACACGTCTCTATCAAAGAAGATGTTATCTTCCACCAACCAGCTAAGGACGATACAGGTGATTTTGCTATTATAGATGACTTGGATTACAAGTTATCCAATGAGATGTGGAATAACTCAATATTCATTTATCTTACGGGTAAACGACCATACTATGTGCATTTTAATGCGTATATTAAAAGGATCTGGAAACCTGAAGGCTCATGGGAAATTTTCTCTAGAGATAATGGTTTTTTCTTAGTAAAGTTTGAAAATCATGCTGATTTTGATAAAGTATTAAATGGGGGTCCCTGGTTTATGGATAGTAGGCTTATTTTTATGAAAAAATGGGATGCTAATTTCCAATTTGAAAGAGACATGTTAGACTCGTATCCTATTTGGGTAAGGTTAAATAATCTACACCTATCTCTGTGGAATGCTAGGGGCATTAGTAAACTTGCTAGTCTTATTGGTAAACCTTTGGACATTGATGATTTCACCAGAAATGTTAAAAGGCTTAAATTTGCAAGAGTGTTAATAGAAGTGACAGCTGATGCTACTTTTCCCAAAATAATCAGAGCAAAAGATAATAAAGGAAGAATTTATGAACAAGAGGTGGAATATGAGTTTATTCCACCGAGATGTAAGCAATGCAGTTGTTTTGGACATAGTGATTTACAATGCCCAAATACAACTACTCAAAAGTGGATCCCCAAAGTTTCAGCACCAAACCATACTGCTTCTACTAATACACTGACTGAACAAACTTCTAAACTGCCTGAGCACCCTAGTAGCTCAGTGCCAAAAAATAGCCTAGACCATAATAACTACAAAGATTTACAACAGACTAACTATGAAGCTGGCTTTAATACTGGAAGTCCCACACCTGAGGAGAGGCAGTCCAATCTGGAAGGGCAGCATTGTTTAACAGAGCAGAATAAGAATCCACCACTGCAAAATCTTGTTCAAATAAATGAGTCTCCACTGAGTGAACATTCTCTTCAGAATAAAGCTGATCAAGGTAATCCCTGCATGGTTGAAACTCCTGTTGAAATTCATTCCCCTGGACGCTCAGCAACTGCGGAGTTAGAGCTTTCAATTGCAATGTCCCCAACAAGGTCTGCAACTGCTTGTCAACATAATAAGTATCTGGCAAATGCTGAGGCACATCATAATAAATCTCCTGCAACTGTTGCTGTTGTACAACATGATGATACACCTAATAATATACAGGAAATTAATCAGATGGGAATTGAATTGGATGTGGAATCCATAAACTCAGAAGAGGAGGTTTATTTTTCTGACCAATATACTAAAGAAAATCCAAAATATGTGGAACAATTCAATGACAAAAACAAAGAAAAAAAGAAAAGTAGGAACACTTTGGCTCGTGTAACAAGGAGCCAATTCAGACATTCTTAATGTCTATTATATGTTGGAATGTAAGGGGTCTAAATGGTGAAACTAGAAGATTAGACCTCTTTAATTTAAGAAATAAAGTTAATCCTACCATAATTGCTTTTCTTGAGAATAAGATGGGGGATAGTAGTATTCAGGTATTTGCTAACATGTTTGGTAATGATTGGGAATGGATAGACAATAATTCAGCATCTTCTAAAGGTCGTATACTGATCACTTGGCACAAATCCATATGGAACCTATCTATCAAAGATAAATCTGAACAACATATTACTGTTACTTGTAATAATGTAGGTGGTTTGAATTTCATATGCACTTTTGTTTATGCCCATAACTGGGCTTCTCTTCGCAGACAATTATGGTCTTATTTAGTTCAAACATCAAAGCAAATTAATAATAATTGGATGGTAATGGGGGATTTTAATGCAGTTCTTAAAACTAATGAGAAAAGAGGTGGAAGTACCCTTAGACTATCCCAAACAGAGGAGTTCAACAAGTGTGTTGTAGCAGCTGGCCTCTCTGAAGCTATCCACTTTGGCCTGAAATTTACTTGGTTTAGTGGAGAAGTTAAAAAAATTGCCTGCAGACTTGATAGAGTTCTTATAAATGACAAAATTCTAACAAGCATCCCAAATTTGAAAATATCAGTTCTTCCTAGCTCAACAAGTGATCATTCCCCATTACATATTCAATTTAATCAACAAGCTAACTCATTGAAAGGAAAACCTTTTAGATATGGAAACCACTGGCACCTAATTGAAGGATATGCTGATGTTGTAGACTTCAATAACATTACTAAAACTGATGGAAATTGCTGGTTTTCCATGGTCATGATGCTAAGAGAGTTAAAAAAGAGATTGAAGAAATGGAATAGAGAAAGGAATAAAACAAAGGATACTATAAGTCATTTACAACAAAAATGTGAACAGATGCAGACCCTTCTTGACACGGACCCTCTTGATGATGATAGAATTTCAAATTATTTTTCTACACAACAGAAACTTAAAGAGGCATTGCATTTACAAGCTATACAAACTAAACAAATGGCAAAGGAGAAATGGCTCACTCAAGGAGATGAATGTACCAAATTTTTCTATGCTAAGATGTCTTATAGGAGGAACTGCAATGCTCTTATTAACTCTATAAATGACCAGGGGGATATAGCAACTAATATATCCCAATTTGAACAGGGAGCCATATCTTATTTCACAAATTTATATAATAGTGAGATTAAGATAACATTACCTCCTATTAATTGCAGGGCTATAATATCTGATGTGGGAAGGCAAATGTTGCAAGAGACTGTTACTGAGGAAGAAGTAAGGGCTGCTGTCTTCTCCATTCACATAGACTCCTCCCCAGGACCTGATGGTTGGAATTCCAAGTTCTATCAATTGCACTGGCAACATCTGAAAAATCAATTATTAGAAGCTATTCAGGAATCTTTCAACACTGGCAAAATTCTTCATGAATTAAATCACACATTTATCACTCTTATCCCAAAGGTGGAAAGCCCTACTATGATTGAAGAATTTAGACCTATTGCATGCTGTAATGTGCTATATAAGATCCTCAGCAAGGTAATATGCAACAGACTTACAAAAGTCCTCCCTGATCTAATTTCTGAATGTCAATCTGCTTTTATAAAAGGAAGACACATTTCTGAAAATTCTTTACTAGCTCATGAACTAATTAGAAATTTCAATAAACCTGGAGCTGACAAAATGTGTCTAAAGATTGATCTACAAAAAGCATATGATAAAATTAATAGACAATTCATTATACATGTACTACACTGTATGAATTTTCCTACTTCTTTGATCAATCTCATTGAAGAATGCATATCTACCCCCACATATTCAATAATTATTAATGGTATCCCCAAAGGATATATAACTAGCAACAGGGGTTTGAGACAAGGTGATCCCCTCTCCCCCTACTTATTTGCAGTTGCCATGGAATTCTTTACACTACAAATGGAAATAGCTTGTCACAATTCCTTGATTCAGCCTCTGTTTAAACATAACCCTAATGTCAATCATCTTTTATATGCTGATGATTTGATAATTGCTATTAGAGCTTCCTCTTCTGCAGCTCAGGGTTTACTACACATATTTGATCAATTACAGTTATTTGTGGGACTTGAACTAAATACTAATAAGTCCAAATGCTACTTTAGCAAATATTGTACATCCAAAAATCAGATCCTGGAAATTTTGCAAATTAAGGAAGGACAACTTCCTGTCAAGTATCTTGGAGTTCCTTTATCAACTAATGTAATTACTGATCGTGAATGTGGTGAACTAGTTGGTAAAATCAGAGACAAACTCAATGGTTGGAGCTCTAAATTACTTTCTTTTGCTGGCAGAATTGAATTGGTACACACAGTTATCACTGCTAAAGTTAGATTTTGGCTTCAAACATTTCACATTCCTGATAGTTCAATTGAGAAGATTAAATCAGCATGTGCAAATTTCATCTGGAGGGGGGGATTACATAAAGTTAGTTATGATATTCTTTCTAGGCCTAAAGCTGAAGGAGGTGTTGGTCTTATCAACCTGAAAGACCTTAGAAAGACTTACCAAATCAAACATGGATGGAAAATTCTAACATCAAATACTCTTTGGGCCAGGTGGATGAGAAATAGATATATAAAAGGAAGTTTCTGGACAATGCATGAGGATATTAACTCTTCTGGGGTTTGGAAATGTATTTTAAGAAGCAGGGAAGTTCTGAAAACATGCATCTCAAAGAGAATTGCTAATGGAAGGGATACCTATCTTTGGAGGGACCCATGGATAAATGGAAAATCATTTGCTAACAAATATGGCTGGGGTATGATTTCATGTATTGGGGAATATGATGACCTAGTTGCATCAATCATTTATCAGGGCACTTGGATACCAGAACAAAAAGGATTACATGCCATAGCTGAAGATGTCAAGTACATCCCTATCTACTCCTCTGAACCTAATGATACTTGGATTTGGAATTATACAAAAGACGGCATTTTTACCACCAACAGTACATGGGAAGCAATTCGAACTAAACATACTAACAAATATTGGGCAGCCCCTATCTGGTCCAGATCTAACAACCCAAAGATGGCTTTCACAACGTTTAAAGCAATTAATTTAAGACTTCCCACAGCTGACAGATTAGCAAGATGGGGTATGGAGGTTAATCTAACATGTAAACTATGTAACTACATTCCGGAATCACACAATCATCTATTTTTTGAATGTGAATACTCCACTCGTGTACTAAGCCATGTTAAAAGCAAAAATCGAGACATGCATGCGATTTCTACACTTGAAGACGAACTGCTATACCTGAGCCACAGCAAGAAAGGAGACCTGCTGACCCAATTGCAGACCATCAGCCTCACTACAACTGTTTATCACCTCTGGAAGGAGAGGAACCGGAGAGTCTTCAAGAGCACTGCAAAGGGTCATAAACAAATTCAAATTGCAATAGAGCAAGATGTCAAGATACTTGTAAGAAGAATTAAAGGAAAATTATTTACTCATGCGACTGATTTGGAAAACAAAATCCTCCGAGAATGGAAAGTGGATCCGCCATGAACCTATGCTTCAGAGCTTTTAGAAAGGGGCATTTGTTGTTGCTTTGATTGGTGGAATGTTCTTTGTAAATAAACTTAGCACGTGTCTTGGTTTACTTTCTATGTAATACACGAAACAAGTATATTTGTCCTGAGCTTTGATGCATCAATAAAATTCACCAATTTTCAAAAAAAAAAAAAAAAAAAATATATATATATATATATATATCAAAATTACAAATACGCTCTCTCAAGAAGAAAGAAATTACTCATGAGCCTAGGTATTCGCTCAACCTAGCGCTCTGATACCAACTGTGACGACCCGCCCTCCTACGCCCAGGAAGACGTATCGTCTTTAAGAAAGAAAGGGATGAGAAAATAGAAAAGATAGAGAAGAAAGAACAACAACATCAGAATCTCACAGCGGAACGAATAAATTATATTAATCACATAAGTATTTACATAATATGCAACATCAATTAGAGTTAAACAGACAATACATCACATACTAGGCAGTTATAAACATCTGACTAGTTAATACAACCTAACTCAAACAATACAGAGATACCAACACAGCGGAACTATATATATATCTATAACGCCGAAGCCACCTGCTCCATTGCTCCTCCAGAATTCGTCAAAGCTAACCTGAATCCCTTGGCTACCCGTAAAAATTTGGGTACCCGAGAGTTTATGAAAAACAAAAATAAACTTCGGGTCAGACATGGGTCTGGTATGAGTAACAGGTTTAAGTTGCTTAAATTTGAATATCTTTTGAAAATAAAAGGTATCACGTAAGACTTCCCACACATAAACATGGAAAAGTTTTACCTTATGCTAACCAAAACATTTGATAGGAAATTCTGTGATATTATAATAGGTCTAGGGTTTTCAAGTAAATAGAAAATAGCCGAAATTGTTACATTCATTAAATTCCAGCTACTAGCCACAAAAGTGGGTAATACAATCAAAACCGTGGGCACTTATTGGATTGTGGATTCCATACAATGGCAGGGCTACTGGGGTACCGCCCGTCACAGTACGTGGCCTAGATCAACGTACCAAGGATTACTCTCTTCATCCCCTGCAACACAAGGCCGAAACCATGCCTTACTGAACAGTCCCGAACAAGATAAACCCCGGCAGTTGTTGTAATCAACTGCCCACACAGCCGAAAAATAAGGGACATCTAGACAGGGGAATATCCTTGTCCTGCTTGGGCATGACCCACCTAGCCTTGCTGCACCTCCCCTGTTTTAGCCATTCCCGGTTGATGAGGCTTGAGGTTACGATTACCTTTAGAGAACATATTCTTAGAATGCTCATCGCCCGCCTGACGATGTGTTGAAAGCATTCAATCCATACAAGTTCGTTCCGGGTTCGAACGAAACCGAAGGCATTATCTCGTTACACTCAATTTGGAATCACCCTCAGAGTTAACGACGATAACCCTTGCACTCTGAATCTTCATCTTCACTTCAGATTCATGACCTATCGTTAATTTGGAATCGATGTGGTTTTCGGATGTTCCTAATGCGGAAACCCGATCCCGGTCTCATCGAAATCCAAAACGTGTCTTTTAAGGCCAAGTTGTCTATTTAGTCTTAACAGTTTAATTCAATATAATCAACATACACACAGATGGATAATTCATAATATCACAGTAAATAATCACAGATAATCTCATAAACAGAGAATAAATATTATTATCTAAACAGATAACCAAATATTATCATATTTAAATCAAGGATCCATGACACATAGATATTATTCATGCCAGATCACAACCATCAAATGAAATATCAATATCATTCATCCATAAGCAATGATTTATAATCATACCATTTTTAATTAATTTAAAATGAATTAAATTAACTACTTCAATCTCTAATTAATTTGAAATAAATTAAATTAATTATTTCATCTATAAATCCTGCATATACAACCATTAATTAATTATGAATCAAATTAATTAATCTTTAGATATTCATCTTGATTAATCACCCTTGGTTAATCATTCACTAATTACAATAGGAAATTAGTCTTTAATTAATTTTACAAATTAATTATTCTAAATTATTTATAGTAATTAGCATTTAAATACTTTATTTATTAATTAACTTACATTATTTAATCACTTCATTATTAATTATTTCTTAATTAATCAATCATTAATTACATAATTAATGATTTCTACTTATATTTAAATTAATTACCTTATTTGAATTAATTACATTAAGTAATTAATCTTTAATTAAAAATATTTATTAATCACCCTTGATTAATAACAATCTAGTAATTAACCCTTAATTAATTTAATTAATTATCCCATAATTAATTATCTCCACTAATTAATCCCAAGATTAATTATAAAAGTAATTATCCAAATTACTTTATTAACACATCATTTCATTAATTACATTCAGTAATTAACGTTCATTACTTCTTAAGTAAATTCTGCTCCATTGCATACACTAAGTAATTATACTTATCAAATGATTTCCTTAAAGTAATTAAACTAAATTAATTAACTTAATTTAATCATTTTATCAAAATTAATTACAATAAGTAATTAATCTTTTAATTACTTTCACCAAGTAATTTCATTTAACAAATTACAATAGATTATCCAAATTAATTAATCTAATTAATTATCAAAATTTATCGCATTAATTAATTATTTCATAATCATTAGTTAATTGTCTTCATTAACTAATCACATTTCTTTAATTACTTCCTTAATTAATTTCTAATTCTAATTCATTAATTTCAAATTAGATACATAAGTCATTCTTTAATTAACTTACTAATCAAATCACTTTAATATCTTAATTATCTATAAGATAATCCATTTCTTTATAAATGATTTCATTATCATTAAAGTGTAAAACATTTCGCATTTGAATCTAAATTTTAAATTACATTTTGAATTTAAGATTCAAAATGGTTATTCTTTTAAACATTTATCCAATTTAAAGTTCAATTATTTATTTAAAACCAATTCCTGTTAGCAACTATTTGATTTATATTTGTTTTTACAATATTCAGATTTAAACTGATTAAGTTCCCAGATTTGAATACAAGAAGAACTTGAATCCAATAATTTAACCTTGATTTAAAATTTTGATTTACACTTGCTTTTAAAAAAAACTTGAATTAAAACTTAATTTTCAAATCCAAATCTATTTTAAAACCTTAAGATTCAAATGTTCATCTGAATTCATACTTTAAATTTTTGAATTTAAATCACAGTTTAAATTCTGTTTTTAAACTTTAAACTAATAAAAAAAAATTGAAAACCTGTCAGGTTTTTAAACCTGAAAACCCACCTTTAAACACTTAAAACTTTTATTTCATTTCAAATTTGAATTTAAAAATAAACTTAAATTCAAATTGCAAACTGAATTTAAACTTGAATTTATACTTAACTTTTATTTTAACTTAGTTCTGCTTTGTTATAAATTAAAGTTAAGCTTCAGGAAATTGATCAGGTTCTGGAACCTGTAACAAGTATTTATTCGAGTCTCCCACCTTGCTTCGAGTCTCAACCCCAAAAACTTCGAGTAAAAATATGATTCTACCCGAGTAAAACTCGAGTTCAAAAATCCCACACATCCCAACCTTAACCAGTTCCAAGACCTTCCACCAGAAAACAAAAGTACACGGTGCATATGCACCGTGACTTTGATCAACTCCGGCCTCCCACCAGACCTCCATCTCATCGGCAACCATCTCACGATCATCCAAAACCACTGCTACATCCCGAATCAAAATCGAGTTAGTTGCCCAAACCTGGAAACGCGATCAAGTCTTTCCCCTCAAACCTGGAAAAATTCGCCACTCCTCAAATTCCGACCACCTGAAAGTCGACAGCTCCTACTACACCTTCGCCATTGACCCGGCTACCCCCTCCTAGAGTCTTATGCAACTCGATCAACTATAGAGGGAGAAAAGATCGTATCTTCCCAACTGATAAAACTAGGGTTTCCATCCAAGAATCCACCACCGCTGCCTCCACCTGCCTCTGATCATCCACCACCCAATTTTCCCAAACACCCCGACCACTCAAGCATCTCCAAGAAGCTTCACAAACTCCCAGGTCAACTGGATTGCCTGAGGCAACCCATACTCTCCAAAACAATAAAACTAGAAATGCCAAAAGAATACTTAACTAGAAAATGTGAATTTACTTTTAAAAATATTAATTTCAGATAAGAATTCAGGTTATAATCCTGAATTTATAATTTAGGATGATTTAAATTTCACTCATATTCATCATTAACCGTTCTTAGTCTTTTTACATAACATCTCTACTTAATTTAATTAAGATACAAAATTTAGAATTTACTTAATGATCAAACAAACATATCTTGTTAAGATACTAAGTCCTAACAATCACTTGATCAAGCAAAAATGATTCTTGAAGTAAGGTATGAACTTAAAAATTATAAACAGGATGGTCATACAGGGTGTACAACATGCAGATATTTCACCTCACAGAGAAATGAACACATAAATATTCACACAAATATTTTCAGCATTCAAATATTAATATGCAACAAGTTTAAACATATGTTATTTTAAAAAAAAATGTTACTCACCTGATTTTTGAAAGACAGAGCACTCAGTTCTTTTTTTTTCTTGAAAAACAGTTTGAAGCTGAAATCCTTTAGCTTTTAAAATCCTTGCACTTGAATTCTTTTTACTTTAAACTTGAGTTGCTTTGTTGATTAGTTTTCCATGCAGGTTGCTTGCCTTAAAGCTTGGGTTGAAGATGAATACATCAGGTTTTGAATTGTATTTGCTTGCAGGCTTGATTTTCTTAAATCTTCTTGTTTTAGTTTACATGAAAAATGTTTAAGTTGTAAAGTAATGATGCTTATTTTCTTGTTTTCTGGTTGCTATGTTGAGATGATCCAATTAGAAATGAGAAGAGAGGTATATATAGAAAGGAGTTTGCAGGGTTTGCATATGCTTGTACAAACATTTTCTGTTTGTATCAGAGATGTATTTAGAGGAATAAAATTTACAGGTGAAGGTATTATCTGGGCTTGCAAATGCTGGTGCACTATTTAGTTTTGTTTTATCAGGCAATACTTTTCAAATGAGGGTTGAGTTGCCTTATGATATTTTTGAATAGACTTAAGTTATGCTAGTACTGGTTACATTAAATGCAAGTGTTCCCCTTCATGCATACATCCTTATCTTATTCGTATAAGTTGATATTTTTATTTTATTTTTGTTCTTGCCTTGCCTGGTTATGCTTAATATTCTATGTACATATAAACTTTGTTTTATTTTCACCTATTTATTTTATAGTCACATACATGATTACTTGCCAGGTTGTTGTTACCTATCCTATATGCTTTTACATGTCTTGCATATATTACTAATTACAGGTTACATACTCTTTTTGCCTGGTTGCTTTCATATGTATACAAAGCCTGGTTTTCTCTTAGTCTTAGTTATTTTAAATGCTACTTATTTTTCTTTTTATTTTACTTTTCTTTTGTACTTGTATACATATTATAAAATTTTTTAAGTCATTTGTATTGGTTTATTACTTAATTTATATCCATATAATTTTATACTTAAACAATTTACAAATTCTATCTTTCTTTTATTTTCAAAACTTAACAATTAAATACTTGATTTACTTATTATTTATTTCATACTTATGTTAATATTTATAAGATTTATTTTATTTTAAATTTACAAATCATAGTTTTCCAAAACACATATATATAAATTTAAAATAACAATTTCTAAAAAAATCCATTTGTAAAGACATTACATCAATAATATTGTTTAAATATAACTCATTATTAAATTAAAATAATCCATAAAAGAATTTTATCTCTTGTTTAATAAATTGCTTATTTTATCAACTATATTTAAAAAGACAAAACATCCTTTTTGTTTTAATTTAAAGTTAAGCTAGAATTCATTTTAAACAATCAGACTGTTACCTTGAGTATCTTAAGCCATATGTTTATTTATTTAATATCGAGTTAAATCAAATTTCCAAATTATCCAAACATAGTAGAATTAGAAAACATAGCTTTATATATTAAATTTAAAAACAAAACTTATCTATTTACAATATATACAGATATATACATTATAAATAGAAGGCAATTTGATTAGCTTTTTAAAAGATAAGATCACCCGTTAAACAATTATTAAAGAAGATTATTAAATCAACTCAAATTATTATTAACAATATTATCAATTCTTTTTAATTTTAACCCAGACTATTAAATTAATATTGCCAAAACTTCCGGGATATCACAGTATGTCTATCTATGCGTAAATTCTGTTATCTTTTTCATATGTCTAAAATATGTGGGACAAAGATGTTTTTCATGAAAGAGTTTTTAGTTGATGAAGGTTCTTAGTAACTTAGTTTATTAATAACTTATTACAAAGAGGCGGTTTGAATCTCGTCAAAATAAAGTGAAATGTTTGTCCGTCTATAAAGCTATTATGCTTTAGTACACAACTTTTGCTAGATTGTTAACATCCGCAAATTTACACATATAATAGTAAATCGTAAATTCGACATAGAAGTGTATAAATCCATCGATCACATTTTACAAGAAAAAAAGTTGTACAAATCAAGATGTATCGAATTATGGCCATTTATTGTTATAGTTGGTGCCAGAGTTGATCATAGAAGGAGCACATTGTGGAGTTGTCATGACTGGACTGATGATGAGGGCATATTAGCACTAGAATGTTAATACCAATATTGCTAGAGAATTCTCCTTTGCATCTACGTGGAACCCAGATGGAATCACATTTGTAACAGGCAATCGAGACAAAACATGCTGGGTATGGGATATACATAACCTCTCCAAATCTTTAGTTGTATTAAGAGGAAATCTTGGGGCGATTCCGTCAGTTTGGTTTTCAGCAGATGATCTATTCTTGGCAATAGCCGAACCTGCAGATTTTGTGCACGTATATGACGTGGGCAGTGGATATCGAAGGTGTAAGGAGTTGGATTTCTTTGGTGAAATTTCTGGTTTGACTTTTAGCCCTGATACCGAGGCTATTTTTGTCGGTGTATAGGATTGGACTTATGGAAGCCTTTTACAGTACAATAGAAATAGGAACTCTTTATATTTGGACAGTTTGATTTGAATGACTCTGAAATGTTGGTAAAATAAACTAAATTTATATTTGAGAAGTGTGTTTGTGGACAATGCACCGATGAAGTGAAACTAAAGTCTAGACAAAACAGAAAAAAGAAAATTGAACTGTGTTGTGAGATTATAAATTAATGGTGGTCGTAAGCTATTATACATAATCGTTTCATATCAAAACAGTCTTATAATTAGTACGATGTTCTAACTCTTTACATATTATGATATTTTTTCAGGTTGATTACTTAATAAAAGAAGCTTGAACTTGTTGCAACCATGGGTAAAAATGAGCAACATCAAGCAGAGGTAAACATCTTCAACTTTGTATATTATGGCATTTTCATTATGTTAAGGACCATTGATTATTGTACCTAAAATACAAGGTTTGATTATTAGCATTGATGAATGAGAGCCATTGGTCTAATCATTTTGCAAAATTATTCTAATCATCTACATCTACCATAGAAACCTATATTTTATTGTAATATTATGGGGGTTAATGGCAATGCATAGGAGTTGACAGCTAAAGGTCTATGGTCATAGATTATATTTTTCTACTAGGCATACATCTTTTGAGATAAATAAATGTTTCGGCAATCCTTTTCTCCATCTATAACACATCTAAAGTTACAAATTAAGTACTATATTTTTTTGAATTACTTTTCTCCTTCCTTTCACTTTAAAATACAAAGTTACAAACACAGTCTAAGTTAAAATCAAACTAATTCACTTTATTTTAATAAACATTATTTTTTTTCCAAATGACAGTCAATAATATTCCCTCAATTATGATCTTTTTTCCTTTTTCTTTTATTTTATTTTTGTTTTAAAATAAAAACAAAACTTAGCATTTGTATTTGTTGAAGCCAAGTAATACGTTTAAATCCAATTCATCAACTACCCATGCAATCTTCATTAATAGTTCCCACAGTCTAGAGTAAATATGAAAAATATTTATAGTTCAAGACTTATATATATATATTCATTTTGTATATACATAGCCATCTTATCTTAACTGAAGGCTGAAATTAATTTTAGAGTTTCATAACTTTCATACTAAACTAATTTGCAAATGCCAAAGCTCAGCTTGTTGCCATGTATAAAATTCTAAACTAATTTTCACCTAACTTTCGTACTCATTTTTTAAGTCAAGGGGATTCTTATCTCCTAAAACACACACGTGCAACAATATATGCTGCGGGTCACCATTCCCATTTTCCAAAATAAACCCTGCTAAACTTTTACAACTTCAAAAATTAAGAAAAAATTATAAAAATTATTATACATTCTCAAATTCAAGTATATGGTTTACTGTGTCATTTAACATTTTTAGCATAAATTAGGTTAGTAGCAGAACTGTGGTGGGTAGCGTGCGTGTAGAAAAGTTGGAATGCAGAAAGGGTGACTCAGTTTTAGGTGAGTAAACACTAACATATTTATGTCTAAAAGTTATAATCCTTGAATTTTATATGCTTGTGTTGTGATGTTGGTTTTTGAACTTGTTATCCGTGCTACGTTTATGCCAACTTTAGCCTTGCGGCATAAGAAATCAAGGATGACAGCTACAATCTTTTTGCCTCGTATTTAGCATGCCTCCGTCATTTGAAAGAAAAAATATTACTCCATCATCCTTATGCCAACTGACAATTAGGATAGGCTATTAAATTCAATTTGTTGCTTTTATTCTATGTTACATGTGTGTGATAGTTTCAAGCAGTGCAGGTGATATATATACTCGTGTGTGTGCTGGTTGTTAATGACCACACTCTTCACAAAATTTAGATATGACTAATCCAACTCATCTCATAGTTGTAAATACTGTTCCTATTAATTTTAATGATCCTTATATGTATGGTATTATTTCTATCATTGTTCATGCTGATATTTCAACCTTAATATATAATAATTGTGCATGCATTTCAAGTGTTGTGCTATTACTACTTTAATAGTTTCCGATTTCTTGAACTCCTATTTGCAGTTGCATATCTTTTGAAAATTCATTTTATGGTACTATTCAGTACATGATACCTTTAAGGTCAAAAATCAATGATGTTCTAATGTTTAGTGTTTGATTTAGATCGAATACAATTGATGATAAAGGAACTGTACGTTGTCATGCCTTGACATGAATATTATGGATGCACTACACCAAAACAGGCAAATTCTAAAATTTATAAGTGTTACAAATAATTTCAGCAACACTTTTTAAGTGTTACTAATGGACTGTGAGGAATGGAACAGTCAAATTTGTAACACTTACAAGTGTTACAAACGTACGTATTACTAACAATTATAAGTGTTGGTACCAAAATATACGGTAACGCTTATAAGTGTTGGTAACGAAATATACGGTAGCACTTATAAGTGTTGGTACAGAAATATACGGTAACTCTTATAAGTGTTGGTAACAAAATATACGGTAACGCTTATAAGTGTTGGAAAATGATTATTTAGTAACACACATATATATATATACCAAAACTTAAACGCAAAGTTTAAATATAAACACTTTGCAAATAATGGTTTCCATATCACAAATAATTCATCATACATATTCAATGCAAAGTTTAAACGCTTTGCAAATGTAGTATAATATATCATAAACGACTATTTACATATCTAAAATACCACAATGTCATATATTCAAATATTATTACAACATAAGATTCAAAAAAATTTCAAAATAGACTTAAAAGTTTAACTTAAGGTTAACCTAACCGTTCCTGATCATCCACTCCAAACTCTAATGGTTTTGAATATTCTTCAACGTCCAATACAACAATCCAAAGCGTCCTTCAAGTTCCTGCATTTAATATAAACACTCGATAAAAACTTATACCTTCAAAATCAAAAGGTTAAAGACCGAGTCACAACTCAGATTTTAATTTTTTTTGTATTTATGAATTCGCAAACTTAGTATGCAAAATACATGTTAATCAAACTCAATTAGCATTTGCTGCAAACCCAATTTGCATCGATTTTGCTACATGCTCAGTTTGTGGCCGACTCCATAACAATATCCGTCCGATATTTTCTGAAGGAAAAAAGTGCAAATTTACTAATGAATTTTGATAAGGAACTACCAAAAAGTTGAGTTCTTTTTGGAATGCCAAGCCTATGAAATCTTACACATATTATCATGTCAAATGTTAATGGTCATGATAAGAAGGGCAGAGAACTTCAGGATAGATAGTACTGTCACTCAATAAGTACGATTAGAGTCAAGTACCAATTCTTTGCTACAAGTATTAATTACTTGTTGACAAGTTTATTAATCAACAATAAGAACATGTACAAAAAGTTTCTAGCAAAAATGGTACATAATTAACTAGTATAAACTACATATGAATCCATTTGCATTCAAACATGAAAATCTCATCAGAAGTTAAAAACAATACGTAAACACAGACAGTAAGTTGTAGATTCAATATGCAAACAGTAAAGTTATAAATTCAATACGTTACGTTCTAAAAGTGTGAACACAGATAGGATAGTTAAAAATTAAATATGCAAATAAAGATAGTTGAAAATATAGATGGAAAATATCTTACCTTTAACCTATTAATAACAAAGAAGGAAAATATCATTTAGCATCTTTATATTCCTTTGAGCCCCTGCTATCTTACATACCTATAATATTACAAATAAAATTGCCATATACATGGTTAGAAACCTCTTCAACATTTACAGCCCATGAATACTCAGATTCAACTTAAAATAACGCTATGAGAGTGAAAGCTCATTAAGAGAAGTAAAAAACACGAAAAAAGATCATAATATGGCATTAGTAAAATCAATCTTAGAACCTGAAATTGCCAAAGGAACTTCAAAGTTTTATGAATACTCTGGCTATCTTATCTTGGTATGCATTTGCAAATTAAGCTGCTCTTGTATATAATATAACAGTACGTTGTCATTTCTCATCGGATATATATGATGCATTAACAATCAGCTCAAATAACAACAGTACACATACCATTATAAAAACATGAAAGTAAATATGAGGTAACAGCTCAAAACCGAATTATGTATACATACCAGGATGCATGTACCCTTAGCTGAAGCCGTGCATGCTCCTCTCATGCAGCGTGCATGCTCCCTTACACCCCTTACGGCAACACCTACTTCCGAATCGAGAGCCCGAGCTCTGCCTTAGTTCTACTATGCGCATTATACCTAGTGTGCACGCCCTTTTTCTGTAGTGTGCACGTCTTCAATTCTTTCAATTATTTATGCTTTTTCTTTCATTTAGCCATGGTAAAGTTAAACTATAATATATTACTATCTTGATTCCAAAAAGCACAACAACAAAACGTGATCAACTGAACTATCAGATTATGGAAACGTACCTTATTCAAAAATCCATCACAGGCAAGTTTGTAATTACTATCATTATGCGTCTTAGGCACAACCCTCTCATCAACCCAAAGCACGTGCCATTTCGCCCAATCAACGTCATTAACATACAGATTTTCTAGCAATTTCCTACGTTAGTAGTTACGTCAAAAAATAACAAATTTTCTGAGAATAACAAAAATAATACAGAACTTGAATTAAATCGTTGTTACTTGAGGCAAGCTATGAGGTACCCACCGGATAAAACGACAGTAAAAGCCCCTCTCTCTTCTGCGTACTTCTTCGACAGATCTGCAACGTAAGAAGCTAATCCAGTTGCCACGTCGTCATCGTTGGGTAGGTGAGCACGAGTTGGTCTCCGACTGTCGAATTCATTGGATTTTCTACGAACGCCATTGATTTGAAGATAGATTCTCATATAATCATGTGATAGAACTACAGAATCAACCTGATACGCTGATAATACATATCTAACAAGGGTTTAAAACATGAATAAACATACAATATATTATATAGGGGAACAAGTTCATACCAAATGCAACATGTAATGCGAATCAACATGACAATACAACAAAAGATGCAAACATCAGAGCTAAATACTCAAATTCCTACAAGAATCTAGCAATAAGCTTAAATCAGAATTCAAACATACTTACAGAAGCAATGATGGGTTGATTCGGGAAAGGAAACTGCTACGGTTCTACCATCGGTTCAAGAATTTCAGGAATATCCATTTGCATCCCACTAAATTCTTCAATGAACTGAAGAACGGAAACCAAAGATCTAAGCCTTCCAGCCAATTCATCAATCTGTGCCTTCAAAATCGTTTTTTGTCCATTCACTTTCAAATACTGCATCAGCCTTCTCCAGGTTAATCATAAGACTATGTCGCAAAAAATATACAATTAATCATTTGTTGTGGTACATGAGTAATATAGAAAACACATGTAATACATATATATTAGTTTCATTTTACCTTTCCAGTATATTTCTAGTAGGATTATTACATCTACCATAGTAAAAAGGACCTACCTCAGTAGCTGATGGCTATGAACATGAGTGAAATTAATTAACACATGCACAACGTAAATTAACATAGAGATTTTGCGATATAGAGATAGGAATGGAAAATCTCAAATTTATATAATTAAACAATGATACTTTTGAAAGTAGTGACCTGAAGAAATGTGCATGTTTGATATAGAGGAGTACTGGTAGCGCCATATGGATCAAATGTGTTTCCAAAACTACTCAATATCATCGATGTACTTGGCTCCTTGTTCTCTGTTTGGACATCTATAGTACCTACAAAGAATAGAACTTGCTCAAAAATTACATGTATTTGTCCAAATACCGGTTTGCATCCATTTAAATTACTCTTAACATTGCATTTTCTATGAGAAAATGTGTAATCTAAGATTAATAAATAACTAATAAACTCTGTAACACTGGAGACATGATCGTATTAATAGATAACTCTATAACTATGAGAAAATGGAATAAGCATTTGCATTAAAAGTTATTGCAATGGGATTAAACCTGATAAATATAATGAAGTTTTCAAGATAATTCTCTTTTCCAAAGCAATATAGACTGGTGCGTCTCAATTTCAAATCGAGGCACGCATGGCATCAAACAAGTATATAAATATATTTTTAAACATGCACGTGCTTTCCCGCTAAATAATAGCTCTTCCATCAAACCCCAACCTTTCATATTTCAATGTTGCATAGTTTGTTATAAAACTGCTCTTTGCAATTACCATTAATATTATCACTAATAGAGAAGTAATAAGTGCATTGTAATTGTATCAAAAAACAATCCAATTCATAATGTAAACGAACATGATATCACATAATAGATCTAAAACGCAACTATTTAAAAACTAGTCATCATCGATATCCGGTTATGTAAAACTTGTTAGCTAAAGCTTCCCGAACCATGTGAATCAACTAATAATTAAGAAATATGTCAAAAAGTTATACTATGTTGAATTGTATCATGATAAAATAACATTGAAATATTTTGATCAACTGGACTAGTATGAAATTTGGTGTCACTGCCGTTAATCTATAACAAAAATCTACCTTCCAGTAAAATGTATTATAAATATTATAAACTTTACTATTAACAACAAGCGTACTACATTGATTAATAATCCAAAGGTTGAAAACTATACATGTGCATCCCGTTGAACAAACAAAGAAGGTTTCAACTAATTTACTACGGTTCAGCTACTAAATTCAAAAATAAAAAATATAACTTAATATAATGAAGATATGAAAACATAATAGAATATAGATTGTATGGCTGTCCACATTGATTGTAATTGACCATCAGTAAAACCCAAGTGATCTAAGAAAAAAGGCCTTCAATTACTGGAAAATGTAAGATTTCAAATTCATCAACAGTAATGAAACATTGGACCAAAGAAATCATGGTATCTACTAGTAGTTATGTATTGCACAATCGTTTAAATTGTCAAAATATAATATTTTGTGTATGCACAAACTCGTTAGCATGGACACATAACAACAAGATGCTATTATAATCGTTAATCACTATAATTGATAAAGATACAAGTTAAAAACATTAAAATGCACAAAATCTACCTCGGGTGCATGTGACAAACCTGAAATAAAAATAATTTTTAATGGTAATTACAGAGTATTGACTAAATAATGAAACAGCATTAAAATCATTGAAAAGACTTGAGATCAAGCACATCAAAGAAAATGAAAATGTATAGCTTATGATAAGACCATAATTTGAAAGCTAACACTATTAAAAGAAAGGGGAGGATGAGAAAGTTACGTTCAACATCACTATAATATCACAAATATTGTAAAACAACATTGCAACAAGCATTATGTGGGCATTCTCAATTCCTAAACCACAAGGTTAAATAACATGCATACTGTAGAAATTTCAACTTCGAATCTTTTAGTAAACAGAGTAGTTAGGAGGTATAATATATGGTCCAACTATGGAATAACTAACAGATTAACATCTGCTTTTGTTAAAAATCAAACAGAAGCTGTCTTTTTTCTAGAATAACTAACATAAAATTCCAGATTAATTGGTGAAATTCAACGATACACAAGTTAAAAAATTAACAAACTCAGTGCATAAACATCAAACCTTTTCCTTTTGGTCCTGCACAATCCACAAAGTAGATGAAGATCGTCAATTGAAAATTGTTGTGCTGCAATGCAACCGCGGTCACGCATGCCCCTACCGAGGTCAAATTGGAGCACGGAGCACATGTTGGCTGTCGCGTCCGATTGTCTTATCACCTTTCTAGAGATGCTAGTGTCGCATAAGGCCTACTTAAGTCTGGAGCCGTCGCCGTACCGATTTATCGTCTCGCCGCCGATTGGAGTTCCGCGATTTTTTTCTTCCATGTGCATCTGCTGAGAGTGATACGTCATATTTCGCGTAGAAGAAGAAGCCTGAACCCTATATCGATTTCGTGTGGAAGCTTGAAACACTAAAATGAAATTCAATTTTGTGCGGCCTAGAGATGCTAAGCGTGAGAAATCATATGGGAAATAAAAAATTACCAACTACTCCCTAGGTTAATGAATTATTTGCCAATATACCATCTATTATAACACTTATATGTGTTGTAAATAATAACCAATATTTTGCAAGGATTATAACAACGCTTTTTTAATAACCAACACTATTTGATTGTTGGTAGTTTATAACATTTATAAGTGTTGGCAGTTGATAAATATAAAATGTTGGAAAATCAATGTTTTGGTGTAGCGATGGTATTCTAATGTTTTGTGTTTGACTTAGAGTACAATTGATCAAAGACGTTATAGCAAATAACTCACCACTTAATAGAAGTTGAGGGAAACTGATGAAACTGAAAGTAATCAGCTAACTTCTGTTGGTACAGTGGCTTCAATATTATAGAGAAAAGTGGCAATTTAGAACTTAAAGAAGAACTTAAGCAATGAGTCATTTCTCAATAAATATAATTTTGTACGCTATGCTACAACTTTGGAATATTGATTATATAGCTAAGACTATTAGTATAGATTCTCATGTTCAATTTAAATTAAATAGTACTATGTCAACAGCTTCTATATCTGTATTATGTTCTTTATTTATTAAGGAGTTTAATCCACAATATCACTGATACAATTTTTTGTTTTAAAATCGAATAGAAGGTTTTACCATTTTAGGGATTTAAATCATTCATAAAAAAAAATGAAATCAGCATAATTCATTTCAAAAATAAAAGAATATATTATTTTCATCACATTCAACAATAAAATAAAGGATGAATATAAAACGGTTCATATGTGTAGCTGCTGTTTATTTTAGCATGCTTGGATAATCAAATTGAATGAAGTCAGGAAATTTTGTATATCAATGCTCCACTTAATGGCATATTTTTTTATAATTATAAATAAGCTAGTTGTAACGTTCGAGATTTTCGACTTTCGAAAATCGACATTAATACGTCCATTGTATCAACTGCCGAGCAATCGAAGGCTGGAAAAACCGTATTGTTAGGGTTAAAGAAGAGTTAGAAGATAGAAGAAGAAAGAAAGAAGAAGCAACAGAAAAAATATTAGAATCTCTCAGTCGCAGCGGAACAACATATAATAGATAAATGAATATCTTTAAATCAAAAGAACTGTACATCTTATACACTTCATCATCAGAATCAACTTACAACACAACACAATTGGACAATTATATGAACTTGTCCTTACAAGTGGATACACAGCGGAAAAGATAATATCATATACAAGTGAAACGTTTCGCCATCCAGCTCCAACTCCTGATTCCACAACAACTCCTGAATTCCAGAATATCCTGATAACCTGACCCTAGGCTGCTCGAGTGCAAAATGATGGGCACCCAGAGTTTAGGAAGGGAACAATAAACTCCAGGTCAGTCATGGGACTGGCGTGAAAACTTAAAACAGTTTGTCTTAAAAAAACAAAGAAATATTTTAAAATAGATCCGCAATGCTTTTAGAAAATGTAACTACCATAAGGCCTCCCGCCACACACAAAATTCAAACGCAGAATTGGAGAAGATTTCTCCTTATGATAGTTAAACATGCTTGATATGCAAATTTCTTTGATATTATTACCATAAGTGCAAAGTGTAGGAAAACATTTCGGAAGTATAATATAAATCTTAGCCAGCATAGACATTCCGCACTTATGCCTACTATACCTACCACGTTCAATAGCAGGTTACCGCCACATTCCATGGCAGGTTATACAACTAGAACCGTACATGGCTCGTATTGTTTCTTTGGATTTCCAACAAATGGTCAGGCCAAGGAACTTCCCATTGCCACATGAGTAAGCCTCTGGAAGGACACCTCAAGAACCTAACTGGATCTCTGCAAACACAAGACCGGGTTACCTCTGCAACAGTAGGTAACTACTGACACGAGTATGCCATCCCCCGGTCGCAAACAACCTTTATCCGAGGATCCTCAACCAACAACAATCACAAAGTCATATATATTTGCGATATCCAAATAAGTTAAGTATCTGGGCTCCATACCATGATACCACTTCTATCTAGAAGGAAATGCACATACCTTAAGGGGCGCTACTTCGTATAACCTTGCTGCATCTTTCCTGTTTTGACCATTATCGGGTTGTGAGGTCCGACGAAGTCTCGTCCACAAAGCTATGCTTTTCACAAAAGCTATGCTTTGATCAACAAATGATCAACAGCACTTCATATGCCACATTACCAAATTGGAAAGTATCACTAGTAACCACCAACTACATAACCTCTGAGCTCGTACGTCCCAAAGAAGGGTGTTAAGCTAAGAGAATAAATTCTCCGCCACCAACAGAAATGTGTTTGATAGAAACCAGCTTTATATCTCAAATTGTAAAGTTAGACACACATCCATACAATTCCGTTCCGGGATCGAACGGAACCGAAGGCACTTCTCTGATACCAATTATGACTTAGATAAATTTTTAGGAATGTTACAGATTTAAAAAATTAAAAATCCAGATTTTGAAAAAATAGAAAACAGGTTTAAAAACCTGGAACTTAATTCAAAGTAATTCAAGAATCCCTTGCAATCGAATATTCGCTAATCACGTATGGACTTCCATCACAAAGGGTGATAAAATCTCTATATCGGAGATCAGCCGATGCAGAGACATTCGACGGTAATCCTTCCGTTTTCGAAAATATCCGGTCTTCAACACCGGTCTTCAAATACTATCCATTACGACGTATCACTATTCGGTACGGGATTCATGACCCAAAGGTCCTCTCCCAGCTAAACCAAATAACGAGCGCTTATTTTTAAAATAAGTGTAGCATTAAAATTCAAGCAAATCACAACAAATACCCATTTAAAGGTAAATATTGATAGTCGGTTATTTAACTATCAATAGATATACACAACATCACTAGATTCCAAATAATTTCCCAAATTATTTATTTTCCAAAAATATCTTTACAAGATATTTTTTTTTCCACACTTCAACTATTTGAAAACAAATTTCAAATCACTTTTCACCTTTACAACTTTTGAAAACAAATTTCAAATCATTTTCCTTACGCAGAAATACTTCCAAATATTTATTCATTTTTACCGAAATTCGGCCAAGTTCAAATATTTTAAAATATTTTATAACACTTATCAAAAATATATCGGGAAAACACTTTGAGATAAGACTATTTTTTTTTAACACTCTACTTAAAATATTAGTTATAAAAATATTATACCAATACTACATATAACTTAAGTCCAAACTGATTTTCAAAACAAAATTAGTAGATAGAGTATAACTATTTAAATAACTATTTTATAAAACAATTATTGATTAAATCTTAGAAATAATCATTTCTAAATTAACTTAACATATCTTTACTTAAAGGATTTAAAATAATTTAAGAAGTTAATTCTCCAAAGTATCCTTTTCAAAGCCAATTCTAGAATTATATATATATATATATATATATATATATATATATATATATATCTTTCAAAGCTATTCAGAAATTTTATTCGGCTTTCTAGGGAGAATACACTTTCATTTCAAAATGGTTCATTTAAACCAATTTAATAAGTCCTTACCGATTTACTTTAATTTTACGTTTCTAATCCGTAATTTATTTCCACGCTTCAAAAATAAATCAATGTTTATTTTTAAACAAATTTCGCTTTTCTTTATAAATTCCATGTGAATTCACATTTCCAAAATATCTATTGATATACGATTTTCAAATCGATTTCAAATATTCGCTTTCAAAAACAATTCAATTTTTTCAATTGGTTTCAGTAAAAACCAAATCAAATTCTATATTGATTTTCTAAGAAATTAAACACCAAGTGGATTTCATTTTAATCTCAAATTGAAATCAATTTCTACTAAACCCAAATCAATTTTCAAATTGATTCTAAATGCTTTTCAAAACACCAAATAAATTTCCAAATGGATTTTCAAAAGATTTACTTCTTAAAAATAAATTCCTTTTAAAGAAAACAAATTCTTTATTTTTCAAACTCTTTAAAATACGTTTTTTGAATAAATTCCTCAACTTTTGAATAATATTACCCGCAATCCATTTGTTAAAGCTTTTCCCATATTTTGAAATTTTATTTAATAAGATTAAAAATAAAATTTTATTATTTTAGAATTCCTTCTTTTAAATTTACCCAATTCCCAAAAATAAATTTTAATATAGACTTTCAACCTAAATTTTCAAAAATCGAATTTTATTTATTTCCGGTATCTAACGATACCAAAATTTTATTCGGCTAAATTTTAGCCTTCAACGATTTCAATCACAAAGATAATCACACAGAGATTATAAAAAAATCAACACACAACATTGAAACAAATTCGACTATTTGAGGAATCCAGTTGGATCCCTCCAACCTGTATCCCTACATCCATAAATGATAGCACAATACCAATCCCGTTTCAAGATGGGATATCGCGGTACATGGGTTTATATAAAATATTATCCGCTATTATGCAGCGCAATAGGGTCTCATCCGCCATATAATGCGGGAAATCAACTCCAAGTACATATATAATACCAATTCCACTTCGAGGTGCAATATCGCAGTATATCTGTTTAATATAATAACCTCCGCTTAATATGCGGCGTATAGGGTCTATTTCAATACAACAGATAGCAATTTATCATCCAAGCATACAATCAAGCAATTTTAAATCTAACAATTTAAAATTTAAATCGAAACAAATTCGATTGAGTGAGAAGTTCTCACCTTGCTTCCAATAACAGTTGCAATGTTTCGTTCTGAATAAAATTAAACGAACGTTTAATTTTACCCAAAATTCACACCAGCTCCAATCAACTCCATTGCGTAGTATTCGTCCATACGAACCCGACGCAACTCGTTTCGTGCGAAATGGACCTCGTATGAAAAAGTTATAGCATTACAAAATTTATACGATTTAATAAAATAAAATTTCAACTTTTTTTTTAAACCTAAGTTCATCTTGGCCGTTCATCTCAAGCTTGAAATCAAGGCCGCACGCATCCTTCTTCTCCCCCCAGTTAATAAACGCAAACGAACCAACCTAAATCCATTTGAAACCCTAGATTAGCGCGCCCAACCCAATGATCGAGACGTCGATCGTGCACCATCATTTGACTCGTCGAAGCAAGCTCCAACCTTGGCCCAAACGACATGACGCTCGGTAGCTCCCTCCTCTCGAAAAACGCGCACGAAGTCCGGCCGTTCAAACCCATATTCAAGTCAATCCACAGCCCTATTCTCGATCACAGCCATTGGATAGAGAGATCTTGATGCTCTCTACAACTTTGCAAAAGAAAGTTTTACGAATTGGTTGATGGATTTAAAGAAAATGAGGGAGGAAGAGGGGAAGATTTCGGCCATTGAAGAGTAGAGTGGCGGCCTGAAACTATAGCTCGGTTATAATGAAAATAGTGAAAAATAACGTCCTTATATAGAAAATTCCAAAACACTATTCATCCGAAAATTTTTCGAACTCCAAACGAAACGTACCGCCTAGCGTTTATAATGTTTTACCCCTATTCCGAACGCAATGGAATATATATCGGAAGCCAATTCGATCATATTTGAAAGATATGTTTTCAAATCGACTATTTTAAATTTAAAATTCACTTAAACCGATTTCTGTGCGTTTTAGCTTGCCCCGGACAAACCGTACATCCGATTGACACGAAATTTTAAAACTTACAATAATATAACATTACGGATCCAATGAAACTAATTTCATTGAAATCCGAGACTGTGTGAAAAATGACTATTTTTACTCGTTAATTAAATATTAAAACACTCAATTTCCGAAAATTAACTTTTAATTCAATTTTAAAAGCTCTATAACATCATTCTAACTCCAATATGATTTAATACAACTTTACAAATCAATTTTAATCATATTAAACCAAATTTTCAATTATTTCTGTAATTTCAAATATTAAATTATCGATTTAATTATCCAATTAAATCTACATATTCGAAATATAATTAATTCAACTTACAAATTTAACTTGTTAATATTTAAAATCAATCAAATATACGAATTTCAAATGACAGAAATTCTGGGTCGTTATAAACTTCCCCCCTTAAAAGAATTTCGTCCTCGAAATTACCAAGTAAGAAAAATTTACAAAATCCATTAACTTTTTAAAACCATTTGTTCAAATTAAATTTCAAATTCATTTAAACATTTTAACTTTTACAAAATCCATTGTTAAACTTCTTATAATAACTTTACTAAGTTTTCAAACCATTCTTAGTTATCTTTTCAAAATCAACTATATCGTTTAAATTTTCACTCCAAAATCAAAGTTATAGTTTTCAAAAATTTCCAATTTTCTCAAAAATATTCTAACGCCTTAAATTTTTGAAAAATTTCGCCAGCGTCTTCTTTGCGCGGCTAGCTCGGTACGACTACAAAAATGGCACCATGGCCCCCAGGTTTCAAAAAGAAAAGAAAAAGCCAAGTGGCTGGACAAGAAAATCATCAAATTTCATACAGAAATTCAAATATATACCTTTTGTCGAGCAATTCAATTTTTTTTTTAGTCTTCGAAATCAAAATCCTAATTTCCTTTGATCCACCTGTATATCCTGCTAACCATAATATCCATTTTCATTCAATCTCACATTATCAATTTCATTTGAATTCAATTTACCTTCTGAATATTGAATTTTATCAATTATTTTTCATCCACAACTGATTCATCTTTCTATTTTAAATTAGTTTCTTTTACTAATTCATTACAAGTTCTAACTCATTTCATCTCGCATAATTCAAATTGGTTTTCGATATTCAGTTTTCAATTTCAGTTTTTATTCTTTTGTTCGTTCCCAAACACAATTCAATTCACTATTTCGGTTGATAAGCACTTATATTTAAACTGGATTTCAAATTCCATATGAATTTAATTTACGCTTCATTTATAAATGTTGAATTCAATTCATTTCAACCCATATTAAATTTGTCATTTCTTCAATCAGTTTTACTTACTAATTTTATTTTAATACTTAGCTTCATTTGATCCAACTTGACAAATTTTCAATCTACTTGAAATTTCAAGATGAATTTCAACATTTAGTTTCTAATTTCATTTACTCGCAATTGTAAATTCATTCATTCATAAATTTATTTCCATAATTCGAACTCAATTTCAATTCATTTGTTTCTGCCCCAAATTTATTTTCAACTCAATAAATTTTATTCCATAACTATTTTTATCAGATTTCATAGTCTTTCCAACATTTCGAAACCATTTTTGAAACCAATTCAAATTATCCTTTGAATTTCAAAACCCAAACCCAAATTTTCTGAACAACTTCCATTTAAAACAACTTGGCAGCAAGCCCTCTTTTGGAAACCCGAAAATGAACACCGATGATGCTGCAGCCATCACTGAAGTTATTTTCCAGCGATCGAAAAGAGTTTAGAGCTTTTATCCCTTCAAAATACTTTCCAAAACCATTGAAATTCATTTTCAAATCAAAAAGGAATTTAATTTCTAAAATTTCCAAATTGCAAACCCTTTCAAAACATTTCCAAATATTCCTCTGGAATTTTACTTCAAATTACAAATCACATTTACAATTTTTATTCTCCTATGCTATTTGTATGTGAATTTATTTCTTAACTTTGGAGTTACGATTTCAATTTCTTTTTCAACATTAATGATAATAATTTAATATCATCACTTTCTAACAACCAAGAAATCATATATTATAATAATTCACAGAAAAAAATTTCTTTTATATACGAAAATAATTTAGGTAAAATTATTTTATTTACCCTATTTTAAAACTATATCGTGTCGATTTTGTTCTGTACAAGTGTTTAGAGATTCTTATCAATAACGTTAATTACTCATATTGACCAGAATCCATATACCACCCAACAAACCAATCAACACAATAAAAAAAATTATATTCACTAACAAATACGCACTCATATCTATTATTACACTCACACTCATTCTAGAGTACTGCTGACTCTATCTCTAATGAGTAACACCCAACAGACCCAAGATTGTCGCTTAATCAATTGCTCTGATACCACGATGTAACGTTTGAGATTTTCGACTTTCGAAAATCGACATTGATATGTCCAATGTATAACCTACCGAGCAATCGAAGGTCGGAAAACCGTATTGTTAGGGTTAAAGAAGGGGTAGAAGATAGAAGAAGAAAGAAAGAAGAAGCAACAGAAACAATATCAGAATCTCACAGTTGCAGCGGAACAACATATAATAGATAAATGAATATCTTTAAATCAAAAGAACTGTACATTTTATACATTACATCATCAAAGTCAACTTACAACACAACACAACTAGACAATTATGTGAATTTGTCCTTACAAGTGGATACACAGTCGAAAAGATAATATCATATACAAGTGATACGTTTCGCCATCCAGGTCCAACTCCTGATTCCACAGCAACTCCTGAATTCCAGAATATCCTGATAACCGACTGTAGGCTACCCGTGTGGAAAATGATGGGCACCCTGAGTTTAGAATGGGAACCATAAACTCCAGGTCAGTCATGGAACTGGTGTGAGAACTTAAAATAGTCAATCTTAAAAAAACAAAGAAATATTTTAAAATAGATCCGCAATGCTTTTAGAAAATGTAACTACCATAAGGCCTCCCGCCACACACATAATGCAAACGCAGAATTGGAGAAGATTTCTCCTTATGATAGTCAAACATGCTTGATACGCAAACTTCTTTGATATTATTACTATAAGTGCAAAGTGTAGGAAAACATTTTGAAAGTATCATATAAATCTTAGCCAGCATAGACATTCCGCACTTATGCCTACTATAGCTACCATGTTCAATAGCAGGTTACAGCCACATTCCATGGCAGGTTATACAACTAAAACCGTGCAGGGCTCGTATTGTTTCTTTGGATTTCCAACAAATGGTCAGGCCAAGGAACTTCCCATTGTCACATGAGTACGCCTCTGGAAGGATGCCCCGAGGACCTCACTCGATCTCTGCCAACGCAAGGCCAGATTACCGCTGCAAAAGTAGGTAACTATTGACACGAGTATACCATCCCTCGGTCGTAAACAACCTCTATCGGAGGATCCTCAACCAACAACAATCACAAAGTCATATATATTTACGATATCCACATAAGTTAAGTATCTGGGCTCTATACCATGATATCACTTCTATCCAGAAGGAAATGCACATACTCTAAGGGGTGCTACTCCCTATAACCTTGCTGGTTCTTTCCTGTTTTGACCATTACCGGGTTGTGAGGTCCGACGAAGTCTCGTCCACAAAGCAACGCTTTTCAAAAAATCTATGCTTTGATCAACAAATGATCAGCAGCACTTCGTATGCCACATTACCAAATTAGGAATGCATCACTAGTAACCATCAACTACATAACCTCTGAGCTCGTACGTCTCAGAGATTGATGTTCAGCTAAGAGAATAAATTCTCCACCATCAACATAAATGTATTTGATAGAAACCAGCTTTAAATCTCAAATTGTAACGTCAGACACACATCCATACAAGTCCGTACCGGGATCGAACGAAACCGAAGGCACTTCCAAAGAAGCCCTTACAATCCAGATATTCACTAATCACGTCCGGACTTCCATCATAAAGGGTGATAAAATCTCTGTATCGGAGATCAGCCGATGCAGAGACATTCAACGGTAATCCTTCCGTTTTTGAAAATATCCCGTCTTCAACATCGGTCTTCAAATGCTATCCATTATGACGTATCACTATTCGAAATGCGATTCATGACACAAAGGTCCTCTCCCAGCTAAACCGAATAACGCGCGCTTATTTTTAAAATAAGTGTAGCATTCAAATTCAAGAAAATACCAACAAATACCCATTTAAAGGTAAATATTGATAGTCGGTTATTTAACTATCAATAGATATGCACAACACCACCAGATTCCGAATAATTTTCCAAATTATTTATTTTCCAAAAATATCTTTACAAGATATATTTTTTCCACACTTCAACTATTTGAAAACAAATTTCAAATCACTTTACAACTTTTGAAAACAAATTTCAAATCATTTTCCTTACGTGGAAACACTTCCAAATATTTATTCATTTTGACCAAAAATCTGCCGAGTTCAAATATTTCAAAATAATTTATAACACTTATCCAAAATACATCGGGAAAACACATTGAAATAAAACTATTTTTCTTTAAACACTTTACTAAAAATATTAGTTACAAAAATATTATACCAATATTGCATATAATTAAGTCCAAACTAATTTTCAAAATAAAATTAGTAGATAGAGTATAACTATTTAAATAACTATTTTCTAAAACAATTATTGATTAAATCTTAGAAATAATCATTTCTATATCAACTTATCAAATCTTCACTTAAAGAATTTAAAATAATTTAAGAAGTTAATTTCTCCAAAGTATCCTTTTCAAAGCCAATTCTAGAATTATATATATATGTATATGTATATGTATATGTATGTATGTATGTATGTATGTATGTATCTTGCAAAGCTATTCAGAAATTTTATTCGGTTTTCCAAGGAGAATACACTTTCATTTCAAAATGGTTCATCTAAACCAATTAATTAAATCCTTACCGATTTACTTTAATTTTACATTCCAAATCCGTAATTGATTTCCACGCTTCAAAAATAAATCAATGTTTATTTTTAAACAAATTTTCCTTTTCTTTATAAATTCCATGTGAATTCACATTTCTAAAATATCTATTGATGTACGATTTTCAAGTTGATTTCAAATATTCACTTTCAACTACAATTCAATTTTTTCAATTGATTTCAAAAAAAACCAAATCAAATTCCATATTGATTTTCCAAGAAATTAAACACCAAGTGGATTTCATTCTAATCTCAAATTGAAATCAATTTCTACTAAACCCAAATCAATTTTCAAATTGATTCTAAATTCTTTTCAAAACACCAAATAAATTTCCAAATGGATTTTCAAAATATTTACCTTTTAAAAGTAAATTCCTTTTAAAGAAAACAAATTCTTTATTTTTCAAACTCTTTAAATCCGTATTTTGAATAAATTCTTCAACCTTTGAATAATATTACACGAAATCCATTTGTTAAAGCTTATCCCATATTTTGAAATTTTATTCAATAAGATTAAAAATAAAACTTTATAATTTTAGAATTCCTTCTTTTAAATTTACCCAATTCTCAAAAATAAATTTTAATATAAACTTTCAACCTGAATTTTCAAAAATCAGATTTTATTTATTTCCGGTATCTAACGATACCAAAATTTTATAGGCTAAATTTTAGCCTTCAATGATTTCAATCACAAAGATAATCACACAGAGATTATAAAAAATCAACACACAACATTGAAACAAATTCGATTATTTGAGGAATCCAGTTGGATCCCTCCAACCTGTATCCCTGCATCCACAGATGTTAGCACAATACCAATCCTGTTTCAAGACGGGATATCGCGGTACATGGGTTTATATAAAATATTACCCGCTATTATGCAGCGTAATAGGGTCTCATCCGCTATATAATGCGGGAAATCAACTCCAAGTACATATATAATACCAATTCCACTTCTAGGTGGAATATCGCGGTATATGTGTTTAATATAATAACGTCTGCTTAATATGCACCGCATAGGGTCTATTTCAATACAACAGATAGCAATTTATCATCTAAGCGTAAAATCAAGCAATTTTAAATCTAACTATTTAAAATTTAAACCGAAACAAATTCGATAGAGTGAGAAGTTCTCACCTTGCTTCCAATAACAATTGTAGTGTTTCGTTCCGAATAAAATTAAACGAACGTTTAATTTTACTCAAATTCACACCAGCTCTAATCAACTCCAATCCAGCTCCATTACGTAGTATTCGTCCATACGAACCTAACGCAACTCGTTTTGTGCAAAACGGACCTCGTATGAAAAAGTTATAGCATTGCAAATTTTATACGATTTGATAAAATAAAATTTCAACTTTTTATTTATTTTATTTTTAAACCTAAGTTCATCTTGGCCTTTCATCTCAAGCTTGAATCAAGGCCACACACATCCTTCTTCTCCCCCCAGTAAATAAACGCGAACGAACCAACCCAAAGCTGTTCGAAACCCTAGATTAGCGTGCCCAACCCAATGATCGAGACTTCGATCGAGCACCATCATTTGACTCGTCGAAGCAAGCTCCAACCTCGGCCCAAACGACGTGAAGCTCGGTAGCTCCCTCCTCTCGAAAAACGTGCACGTAGTTCGATCGTTCAAACCCATATTCACGTCGATCCACAGCCCAGTTCTCGATCACAGCCGTTGGATAGAGAGATCTTGATGCTCTGTACCACTTTCAGAAGAAAGTTTTACGAATTGGCTGATGGATTTGAAGAAAATAAGGGAGGAAGAGGGGAAGATTTCGGCCATTGAAGAGTAGAGTGGTGGCCTGAAACCCTAGCTTGGTTTTAATGAAAATAGTGAAAAATAATGTCCTTATATAGAAAATTCCAAAACACTATTCATCCGAAAATTTTCCAAACTCCAAACGAAGCGTGTCGCCTGGCGTTTATAATGTTTTACCCCTTTTCCGAACACAATGCATATATATCGGAAGCCAATTCGATCATATTTGAAAGATAGGTTTTCAAATCGAATATTTTAAATTTAAAATTCACTTAAACCGATTTCTACGCGTTTTAGCTTGCCCCGGACAAACCGTACATCCGATTGACACGAAATTTGAAACCTTACAATAACATAGCATCGCGGATCCAATGAAACTAGTTTCGTAGAAATCCGAGACTGTTTGAAAAATGACTATTTTTACTCGTCAAATAATTATTAAAATATTCAATTTCTGCAAATTACCTTTTAATTCAATTTTAAAAGTTCTATAACATCGTTCTAACTCTATTATGATTTAGTAAAACTTTAAAAATCAATTTTAATCATATTATACTAAATTTTCAATTATTTCTGTAATTTCAAGTATTAAATTATCAATTTAATTATCCAATTAAATCTAGATATTCAAAATATAATTTATTCGACTTACAAATTTTACTCGTTAATATTTAAAATCAATTAAATATACGAATTGCAAATGCCAGAAATTCTGGGTCGTTGCACTAGTCATTCGAACATTGAAATGGTGATAACTTTAATATTTGCTTGACATAATTAGGAATTAGATAATACAGCCATTTAAGTTTTCTCCTTGTATCAATTCACCTAGTTGTTTCATGATGACAGGGTTGGCAATATATGATGCCATGCAGTATATTCAGTCTCCACTCCCTATGTTGGCCATGTGAATTTTTGTTCCTCTTTTTTTTAGATTTTAGAAAAGCTTTGAAAGGATTTACATTTAGACAAATAAGTGTACATGTTTTTGTTGATTGGTAAGTATAGTAATATTCTTGTTCAATGCAAGTTGCCCCTTAGACATCCTTTCGGCTTAATTATATGAATACTGCTATTATAATTAGCTCTTTGCTATAATTCGGTTACAATCTGAGTATACATTGCAGGATCTTATGCTTGAAAAAACTCAACTAGATTGCACTCATATGCTAATTCATATTACATCTTACGTGTGTACTATTGGACTCAACTAGATTCTTAAGCACTCAACTAGATTCCACTCATATGCTAATTCAAATTGCATCATACGTATGTTCTATTGGACTCAACTGGATTCTTAAGCACTCAACTAGATTGCACTCAACTGGATTCTTAGGCTATTCCATATAGGCCTACTTCATACATCTGTATTATTGGACAAGTGGTTGGGAAGATTGTTACTTAGCATAGGCAATTTATCTCTTTGATTAGTACGTGTCTATATTTATATTGACGTATGTTATGGATTTAGTTATGTTTTGTAACAAAATTATTGTGGAATATGCGAGTATATGATTTTTTTTTGACGATAATAAACATATATATATATATATAATCATTTAAATGTATTTGTTAATATACTATTTTATTTTTCATAGATTAAGTAAATATTTGTTGAATAAAATAAATTACACAGAATTTGAATGGAATTTGAATTCAAACGGAAATTTTATTCAAACAAATATTTATTACAATCTTGAATAGTACAAATTCAAGCTCTCACTATACATATACATTTTTTGATTACATCACAATTACATCACAATTCAGTATACATAAATTCCTCACTACATATCACTCACACTCGTAGTTTTATATTCAACTTCATTCCAGTTTGAATCCAGCATCTAAGCAATCTGCAAAAATACTCACTAACGCAGTAAAATCGAAAAAGAAATATTTTTGCAATATAAAATAAAATATGATTTTTGAAAATATGATTTGCCTCAGTTATTTGGGTTGTTCGTCATTGTTGACATTTGAATTCATCACACACGAACAGTATGACATGCACAGTGTATCACTGTACATGCCATAAAGTCGTGCACATAGATATATACACTTGATAACGCTACAAGGACAAGTGTGCACAAGGTCAAACCCAAATATACAGACCGGTTCAACTCAGGTGCAATATATTCAAAATCACATCAGCAGCACAAGGTCAAACCCAAGTTTTTGAAACTGGATTCAACTCAAGTGAAATTTCAAAAATCAACATGAAATGAATCAAGTTTAGTGTAGCAATGCACCAACCTGAAATTCAAGACCACAAAGGCAATGCACAAATGAATACTGCAACAACCAAGACCACGATTATTCACAACAAACATGAGTGCAGCAATGTAACAAACAATAGAGATCAAGCTTAATGTCAAGAGTCAATGATGAAAATGCAGACCAAATGCAAAGTGCAACAGTGACAGTAGTTTTTGAACAAGAACACCACTGACCAGAATACAAAGACAGGAAAACATGCATGCAACGTGGTGAACAAGACACAATGCAGAACAAGTGCAATTCGAATTGACAAAACAGTTTCAAGTGACATCAAGCTTCAACCAAGTGAAAATGCTCAATGCACCAAGTACAGGTTGAAATATTACAGAGCCAAGTACAAAGTATAACCAGAGTTGTACATCATGGAAGACCACCAAGTAAACAATGCACAAGTGACACAACGAACATGAAGCAATGCAAACCACAATGAAGCTGTACAAGAATACCAGACACCAAAATATGGAGTGTACAATGCAGACGAACAAAGGCTATAGACAAGTAGTAGTGTGCAAATGAAGCAACTAAAGGAAACATGACCAAAAGATCAGAAACAAACTAACACGACAGAAAACAAATGCAAGTGACTCGAGCAACATGTACAACAACAAGTCCAGCTACAACAAGCAGTGCAGTAATGAGTGAACAGAAGTTCAAGGCAACAGAGAACATGCGTGAAGAACAGCAGCAACCTCGACATACACAATCAAGTGCCATGACAATCTCAGTAAAACTCAATGATCAGGCACACATATATATGAAGCAACAGAAGTGCAAATTCGAAAAGCACATGAAAATAACAAGTTCAACTGAAATGAAAACAGTTCGAAGAAGACTACAATATCAAGTACATGAAGACTACAATACATAAGTCAGTGCAGTGATACATGGAATCACATAAACATGTTCGAATAACCAGACAACATCATATTCACGAATGTAATGTTCAAGTGGAAACCAGTGAAGATGGCCAGAGACGAAGACAGCGATAAACACAAAAGATGGCCGAAGCCATGTCAAAAGCAGGTGTTAACCAAGGCAGAAATCAACGCAGTACAAAAATGGAAATTGCCGAAAATAATGCAGATTCGTGAATGTATACAGTCAAGAAATTCAAATGCATACTGTTTGAAAAAATCAAGCAAATTAAAAGAGGAAAGTCTCTGCCGTATTAATCAAGGTAAATCAAACGCTTCAAAAACAAAGCCGTGCGCATCAAGTCACAGAGAGCAAAAATTAGGAAAGTGATGAAGTCACATAATTGAATACGAACAAATTCAAGGGTCTCGAATTCATATAAATACCAGCACCCAATTATCATCATAGGCATCGAGTTCAGGCAAGCAATTTAACCAGCAACGAAAGAAAAATTACATACCGCAACAATGAACTCGATCAACAGAGGAGTAATGCAAACCAGAGAATCAATCATAAGCAAAGCAGCGAGCAAGAGCAACACAAATCAGAATCGATCATCAGAGAGCCACGAACAAGTCAGAAAGCCCTAATTTTGGAAGCAAGGAATAAAAGAGCCGAAGCCCTAATTTCAGAAAGAGGATCGGCCGCAAATTTTTCAATAGAAAAAGAAAGAGAGAACGGGCCGGCCTTGTTAAAGGGAAATTGGTTTTAAGAATTTATTCTTTATTTTATTAAGGGTGTTTATTTGTTTTAGTTTTATTTTCTTTTCGAATCAAGTCTTGGTAAATCACCACCTAGGTTGTAGGTAGTGTCAGATTGTCTAGTTAGAATTAGTTCAGTGAGCAGGGTGTGCGAGTTTGCAAAACTGTATAAGCGGGAGCAAGGGTTTGCGAGTTTGTAAAACTCTATAGGCGGGAGCAGGGGTTGCGAGTCTATTAGAGTGTTTGTAAGCGGGAGCAGAGTTTGCGAGTCTGTTAGAGTGTTTGTAAGCGGGAGACTGTTTAATTCCAATAGAAATCTTAGAATGCAGCAGTAGGCAGGGGTTGCCGTAGCTGAGTAAATTTTGTGTGTGATTTACTTTTCAGCATATTTATTTCTGCAGTTTGTTTCTGTGTTTAAATCGACAAAATTTTCTATAACCCTATTCACCCCCCCTCTAGGGTTAATCTAGATCCTATAAGTGGTATCAGAGCATGGTATTTTTATTTAACTCTAGAGTCATGAATCCACCAAATAATACTTTTGTTGAGGGTCGTTCCAATATTATTCCTTCTATTTTCGATGGAACGGATTTTTTGAACTGGAAATTGAAAATGGAATTTTATTTAAATCTGTTAATATTAAATGTTGGGATATTATTGAAAATGGGTATGATATAACAAATAAGGAAATTTTCTCGATTAATGCTCTTGCTATGCATATATTATATTCTCATATTAATCGTGATAATTTTTATTTCGTCTCTCATTGTGAAAATGCACAGAAAATATGGAATACTTTTGATGCAATATATGGAGCAAAAGTCAACAATAATGAGATGTCCTCCACAACCGACTCAGTTAAAGAAATGTGCTTAATAGGAGTGGTAAATAGCTGTTGTGATGAGGATGATGATGATGGAGCAGACGAGCTGGCATTACTAATAAAGAAATTCAAAAGGAGGAACCGCAAATACGGAAATCCAGCTCTAAATCAAAAATTAAAAAACAGAGAGCACAATATGAAGCCAAGCGAGGTATCAAAACTCACTCACTCTGAATTACTTATTTATTTCCACGAAGTGAATGGCTGTTTTGAACGACTTAGGGAGAAGTATGCCAAACTTGAATCACAAAAAGACACTTTGATAGAATTAAATGAACAACTTGACTAATTAGTTAAAACCTATCAAAGTAGGATCCCTAAGTGTGATAAGTGTCCAACATTCGAAGAAGAAATTAAAAAATCAGAAATTAATGTAAATTCACTTGAAAATGAAATTCTGATTTTGAAAGAGAACGAAAATACTAGGAGAGAAAATTCTATCAAAAAGTGCACACAATTATTGAACGAAAATGAATCTCTCAAAATACAAGTCGAATAATTGTCAATAACTTTAGATAAATTTTCAAAGAGAAATCGTTGAATCTGCTATTAGGGAAGCAAACTGTTAATACATCTAGACAAGGACTTGGATATAATCAATCTGAAAATGTTGAAAGCGATATTAATCAAGAAAATTCCATGTGCACAATTTGTAGAAAATATGGACACGATCACAATAATTGTTGGTATAGACCCAAACATGTGAAAACCATACCAATTTGGGTTCCAAAAGGCACGAATATAAAATCTCTCAAAGTTAAACAAATTTGGGTTCCAAAAGGAACATATATAAACAGTTTTGGGTCTCCACAAAATTATTTTTCTAAATCTTCTACCACTAACAACCATGGACCTATTAAAACAAATAGGTCACATAAATCTTTTCCCGTGCAGCTGTGGTGGCAGGTTAAGGAACAATAACAGTGTTTTCTGGATTTTTGGCTGTTCCAGAAACACAACGGGCGACAAAGCAAAGTTCCTTAGCCTATTATAAAGGTGACAGGATCACAATGGATAAACAACAAAAAATATCGTAAAGGTAAAACAGGTAATGGTACATTTATTTGAACGATATATTAAATGTGATGATCCGCACCATAGTCTGAATTAAAATCAGCCAATATTGAGATAGTGAAGAGATGATTATTTTAATTCTGACTTGTTCGGCATGGTTGGCCGATTATATTTATGCCAAAAACACTATAAATCTCTCTAATTTTTTTGATTATATTAGGTTGGATCAAAAATTGTGTTTTGGTGGATATTAATACATTTGGTTATAATTTGGCTAACTCTATTTACACGGCTTCATTTCAAATTCAAGAGAATGCCATTTGAAAAGCTGTTAAATTTGATTTTGAGATATTTTGTTGCATACTTCATGGCCTGGTCAATCAAAGCCGATTAATGATAAATTTAAGTGAAAAAGAAATTCAGATGCAGATTACACTAGTAATCTAGTTGATAGAAAAATTACTAGTTGAACGTGATTTTTGAGATATTTAGTTACTGCATCGTTTTTCAAAAAAAATATCTGCATATTTTTCATTACAAATAATTTTCAAATAGCAGAATTTTTTTTCTCATTTAACCCCTTCAAGAAAATCATTTTTTGCCCATATTTTTAGATTAGTCATTTTTATTTGATTTTAAATGACAAATTTTGACTAATCCGACTCCTTACTAATTATCAAAAAGATAAATAGTGATTGAAAAGGTGATAAGTGTTGATATTTAACATACATTACTCAAGATAGTTTATTTGGAAAATTTCATTAGGAATTCAAACAAGAGTTATAAAACTTTTTGTTGGGTAAAGATTTCATGACATTTCTATATCTATCATATTTCTATCGACCATTGTTTATCAAATCTTAAATATAGTTTGTCGTTATGTGGTACTATAATCAGGAATCATTTGTTTTTTCATTTCACATTTTTTTTTGTAAAAATAAATAAATATCCAAAGTATTCACTCTCATTTAAAAGTCCATACGGTTATGCATGGGCGAATTACTTGGATTTTTGATTATGTGCTTCTATGCTCATTTAAAAGTCCTCACGGTTATGCATTTATGGAAGGCATATCAAAATTAATTGATTAAATAGACAAGTTGATTCTAATCCCACTTAAAACTCCTCACGGTTGTGCGTGGTTAGAAGATACTTGAATTCATTTTTAAAATTAAATTAGAATACTACTAATCTCATTTAAAATTCCTAACGGTTATACATGATTAGTAGATATTCAAATTCCTGATATAAATGTACCACAAGTAGATACAACTGTATGAGTTTATATGATAACATCATTTCCATTATTTCTAAAAGTGGAATATGCGCCTAACAAGGGTAGTTAGGATTTTTGTTTGATTTTTTATTGAAGTTAAAATTTATATTCAAATTGAGTTTTAATGTTGGATTAATATTAATCACTTTATCTCTATTTTTGTCTAACACTATTATTCTTTTGCTGATAACAAATGGGGGAGAGAAAAGTTAAGATTTTGTGAAATAGAATCAAGCAAAGGTCAAATAATTTTCCATTTGCATCTAGGCTCATTTATATATTTCTATTTATATGCATATATGTAGGAGGAGCATCATGTAGAGAGGAAGCATTTAAATAGGGGGAGCAATTAGTGTATATCATTGATCAAATACATGTAACACAGTCAAAATCTTAAATATATGTTTGTTATCATCAAAAGGGGAAGATTGTGGAATATGCAAGTATATGATTTTTGTTTGATGATAATAAACATATATATATATATATATATATATATATATATATATTCATTTAAATATATTTGTTAATGTACTATTTTATTTTTCATAGATTAAATAAATATTTGTTGAATAAAATAAATTACACAGAATTTGAATGGAATTTGAATTCAAACAGAAATTTTATTCAAACAAATATTTATTACAATCTTGAATAGTACAAATTCAAGCTCTCACTATACATATACATTTTTTGATTACATCACAATTACATCACAATTCAGTTTACATAAATTCCTCACTACATATCACTCACACTCGTAGTTTTATATTCAACTTCATTCCAGTTTGAATCCAACATCTAAGCAATCTGTAAAAATATTCACTAACACAGTAAAATTGAAAAAGAAATATTTTTGCAATATAAAATAAAATATGATTTTTGAAAATATGATTTGCCTCAGTTATTTGGGTTGTTCGTCATTGTTCACATTTGAATTCAGCACGCACTAACAGTATGACATGCACAGTGTATCACTATACATGCCATAAAGTCGTGCACATAGATATATACACTTGATAACGCTACAGGGACAGGTGTGCACAAGGTCAAACCCAAATATACAGACAGGTTCAAATCAGGTGCAACATATTCAAAATCTCGTCAGCACAAGGTCAAACCCGAGTTTTTGAAACTGGATTCAACTCAAGTGAAATTTCAAAAATCAACATGAAATGAATCAAGTTCAGTGTGGCAATGCACCAACCTGAAATTCAAGACCACAAAGGCAATGCACAAATAAATATTGCAACAACCAAGACCACGATTATTCACAACAAACATGATTGCAGCAATGTAACAAACAATAGAAATCAAGCTTAATGTCAAGAGTCAGTGATGAAAATGCAGACCAAATGCAAAGTGCAACAGTGACAGCAGTTTTTGAACAAGAACACCACTGACCAGAATACAAAGACAGGAAAACATGCATGCAACATGGTGAACAAGACACAGTGCAGAACAAGTGCAATTCGAATTGACAAAACAATTTCAAGTGACAGCAAGCTTCAACCAAGTGAAAATGCTCAATGCACCAAGTACAGGTTGAAATATTACAGAGCCAAGTACAAAGTATAAAAAGAGTTGTACATCATGGAAGACCACCAAGTAGAACAATGCACAAGTGACACAACGAACATGAAGCAGTGCTAACCATAATGAAGCTGTACAAGAATACCAGACACCAAAGTATGGAGTGTACAAGTGTAGACGAACAAAGGCTACAGACAAGTAGCAGTGTGCAAATGAAGCAACTAAAGGCAACATGACCAAAAGATCAGAAACAAACTAACATGACTGTCAGGACCCGATTCTTCGTCTTCCGAAAATTCAACATTGATACTCACTTTATCGACTGCCGAGCAATCGAACGACGGAAAACCGAACACTGAGGGTTTAAGAAGAAGAAAAGAAAGAAGAAGAGAGAAAAGGAGAGAAAAAGGTAGAAGATGGAGAGGAAAGAAAATAGAAACGACACAGAACTGAAAACAACAGAACAATAATAGAATCTCACAATTCGCAGCGGAACAACATATAATAGATAAATGAATAATCTTTAAACAAAGAACTATATCAGTTATTACATTTTATACATTACATTTCATTACATCAGAGTGTACAACAACAACAACAACAACAAACATTGCAGCGGAAAAGAAATACTATATACTAATAATACGCCATGCCATCCATCTTGCATCCAGCAACTCCAGAATATCCAGAATATCCTGATAAACTTAACTCTTAACTGCCCGTGTGGAAATTGGTGAGCACCCAGAGTTTAGGAAGGAAAACAATAAACTCCAAGTCAGTCATAAGACTGGTGTGAGAACTCAAAATAGTTTATTTATCTTTAAAATCAAAAATAGAAGAATATTTTTAAAGTCAATTCGCAATGCTTTTAAAAATGAGACTACCATAAGGCCTCCCGCACACACACACAATGCAAACGCAGAATCGGAGGAGATTTCTCCTTATGATAGTCAAAGATGCTTGATACGTATTAAAAAGAACATTTGATATTATTATTAGTGCATAGTGTAGGAAAAATTCATTTCGAAAGTAGAATATAAATCTTAGCCAACATACGACCATTATCGTATGCCTACTATAGCTACCATCCAAACATTGGTGACCACCATAAGTGAATGGCAGGTTCTACAACTAATACCGTACAAGGTTTTGGGAATTGGATTTCCAACGAATGATCAGGCCAAGGAACTTCCCATTGCCACATGGAAACGCCTCTGGATGGACGTCCCGAGAACTTAACCGGCTCTCTGCCAACATAAGGCCGAGTTACCTTTATCACTAGGTAACTACTACACGAGTATGTCATCACCCGGTCCTTTGGGACCTTTCACCGAGCGCTCGTAATCAATTCACACAATCATAAAGTGTTTTCAACATGAGTAAGTATCTGGGCTCCATACCATGACACCACCCTTTTCCAGAAGGAAATGCACATACCCTAAAGGGCGCTACCCCTCATAACCTTGCCGCATCTTTCCTGTTATGACCATTCACGGGGTGTGAGGCTCGACGAAGTCACGCCCACAAAAACATACTTTATACAAAAGCCATGCTTTGGGTCAACAAATGATCATAGAGATGATCACCAAGATAGACGATCAAATAAAGGATCCTATCACAAATAATCAACACAATGATCATTTACAGCAACACTCATCATGTCACATTACCAAATTGGGAATATATCGCTGATAACCTTCAACTACATAACCTCTGAGCTCGTACGTCTCAGATAAGGGTGTTAAGCTAAAAGAATAAATTCTCCGCCACCAACAGAAATATATTTGTATGTAATCGGCTTTATATCTCAATTTGTAACGTCAGACATACAATCCATACAAGTCTGTTCCGGGCTCGAACAAAACCGAAGGCACTTACAAAGAAGTCCTTGCAATCCGGATATCCACAATCCTGATCGGATTCCCCATCACATATGGAGAACTCTATATCGGAGGAACTCGGTGCAGAGTCAATCGACAGGTCATCCTATCGCTCTCGCAAATATCCGCTCTTCAACACCGATCTTCAAATGCAATTCACAACGACGTATCACATATTCGGAATGGGTTATACGACCCCATGGTCCTTTCCCGGTTAACCCGAATAGTGAGCGCTTATTCAAAAATAAGTGTGGCATTCAAATTCAAACAAATCACATCAATTGCCCATTCAAAGGGAAAATATTGATAGTCGGTTATTGAACTATCAATGGATATGCACAACATCACCAGATTCCAAATAATTTTCCAAATTATTTATTTTCCAAAATATCTTTACAAGATATATAATTCAATATCTCAAAAATAAATCAATATTTATTTTTAAACAAGTTCCCCTTTTTATTCATAAATTTCATAGTGAATTTATATTCCAAAATATCCATGCATATACGATTTCAATTATTCATTTCAATTTATCTTCAAAAAGATAAATTCTCAAAGTATTCACTTTATATTGGAAAACATTTCCATACTTATTTAATAAGTAATTCACAAATTTTATTTATTTTCAACACTTAGAAAATATTCAATATACTTAAATCGAGATTAAGTATATATTTCATTCTTTAAGGAAATCATTCTCTTAAACATATTTATTTGGGCCAAAACGAATGTTACGTAAAACATCGTTACGACAACCCAAAATCACTAGTATAGGGATTTGAAATTAAAATAGATATATAAATCCCAATACTATACAAAACATTTCCTTTCAGAAATCATTTACTATAACAACAGTGCTATAGTCCACCATTTCCTTCTATTTCTCGAAAACATCTATTTCAACAATAAATGTTGAAAACTATGGTTTCGAATCTTAAAATATTTTAAAACATCGTTAGATCGTTTTAATTCAATTTAAAATATCACATTCTAAACATTTTCTTTAACATATTATTCACTATTCAAAAACGTGAATATACTACGTTAACAACTTTCATCACTTCTATTCATTTTATTTCAAAGGATTATTCACAGTCAAAAATGTGAATATAATTCCATTAATAGGTTTCAACAATTTACTTCTTAAAATAAGTCGTTTTCGAATTTATAAAACAACGTTTATAAACTCCATTTCTATTTGTTTTATAACTTCTTTCTTTATAAATTTTCTTTATTAACCTATTCACTTTATATCTCAATTATGAACCAAAAGTCCATATTATAAGTTAAATACTTATAAAATGATTATTTACAAAATCGTTCTTTTAAACTTCATAAGTATAAATCTTATAACTTATAAGATTCAATGATTTATTCAAAACTATTCTTTTAATAACTTTATAAAATTTATAAATCTTACTATTTATAAATTTCATTTATAACTTCACTATTTTTAATTTTATAAATTCCATTCATTTACAAAATTCATTTTCACTTCATTCAAACACTTATAAAAACTCGTTTTATAATATCAATATTTCAATTTATAAATATCCATTTATAAATCTCTTAATATAAATCAATTTATATTATTCTTTAAAACGCCTTTAAATTCCTTTATAATTTCACCATTTTTATTCATAAAAAAAAAATATAAATCCTATTCTTTCAACTTTTTATAATAAATTCAAATCCCCAATTTTTAAACTACTTTATAAAACCATTAACCTCATATTTTCAAAAATAAATCTTTAATTGTATTTCTCAAAATCATAATTTTTATAACATTAAAATTATAATGTTTATTTATTTAAAATGAATCAATTCCAAACATGTAGTATATTTTCCAAAATCACTTTAAAAATCATTTTAAAGTTCTAAAATTCGGTCCATTGATGCTACACACCAAATAGTCAATCACGACAACAACGATATCATGTATCGATATGATAATCCATCAAATATCAAAATATCTGAAATCAAATAAATACTGTTGAGGAATCCAATTGGATCCCTCCAACCTGTTTTCCTACATCCACAAACATTAGCACAATACCAATTCCGCTCCAGTACGGAATTATCGCGGTATATGGGATTTAAAATATTATTCGCTTAATAGATGGCGCAATAGGGTCTCATCCGCTATACAAATGCGGGAAATCAATAACTCCAATATATACATATGCCAATATATATATATTGCTATTATATATAATACCAATTTCACTGTTTATGAAATATTCGCGGTATATGTTTTTAATAAATAACATCCGCTTACTAACAGCGTATAATGTCTATTTTAACAACCAATAGATAACAATCATCATTCAAACATGCATTCAAATATTTTAATTTAACTATTTAAAATAAAATCGAAACTGATTCGATTGAGTGGGAGTTCTCACCTTGATTTCAATTTCGTTTTAGCGATTTATTTCGAATAAAATTAAACGGACGTTTAATTTTACACGAAATTTTCACTAACTCCAAATGACTCCAATCCAATTTCATCGCGTAGTGCTCGTCCATACGATTCCAACGCAACTGGTTTCGCGCGTTTTCGACCTCGTATGAAAAAAATATGTATTTTACAAGTTTACACTAATTTTTATAAACAATTTACAATAATTTTTAACCTACACTAGTTTCTGGCCGCTGGATCTCATTCCCCCTCATCATGACCGTGCGCACCATCTCCTTTCTTCCCCATCTCATGTTTGTTTCTACAGCAAACATTCACACAAGAACCCATGAGCTCCAAGATTAGGGTTAAATTATACTTCCACTACGACGAACTATAGCTCGATCAGGATGCGCCAAATCGAAGCCCTTGCTCCCTCCTTCACTCGGTCTAAAGAGCATGAAGCTCGGCCCTCCCTCTAGTCTTGGAAGTCGTGCGCACCTGGCCACAGTCGGCCTCACTCTCCTCCCCCTTCGACGCTCCAACCAAGATCATATCCGTATGGATTTAAAGATCTCGTCGTGCTCTATAATGTTGTAGTTGATCACCTCTTCTAATTGTTTGTAGATTGGGAGAGATTGAGAGGAGAAGCTTGTGAATTTCTGGCCATAGATAGTGGGGGTGGCGGCTAGGGTTAGGGTTTTAGTATATTTTTTTTTATTTAGAGAGAGGGGGGGGCTATTTATAGAAGAACGAACGACACTATTCATTCCGGAAATTCCGAACTCCAATTCACGCGTCGAAACTGACGTTCCTAGGGTTTATCCCGCGTTCCGGACACAATGGAACAGGTTTTGGAAGCTAATTCGGTCATATGTGCGAGTTATGGCAATAAACGTTCAATTTGAATTAAACCGATTTAAGCGATTTTCTAGGCGTTTTAATTTGTACCGGACAAACGGTAAATCCAATTGACACAAAATTTGAAACCTTACAATAATATCACATTAAGGATCCGATGAAACTGGTTTCGTCGAAATCCGAGACTGTTTGAAAAATGGCTATTTTAACTCGCAAAATTAATATTAAAAATAATTTGATGCGTTTCGAGCTGCCACGATCAAACGATAACTCCGATTGACACGAAAATTGAAATCCGGTAATAACTAACTATTACGGATCCAATGGAACTGGTTTCGTTCAATTCTAAGACTGTTCAAAAATTGACTATTTTCACTAGTCGATTTAAATATTAAAATATTCAATTTTCACAAATTAACTTTTAATTCGATTTTAAAAGTTCTAAAATATCATTCTAACTTCCATATGATAAAATAAAATTTTACAAATCATTTTCAATCATATTTAACTCAATTTTCAATTATTTCCATAATTTAACATATTAAATTATCGATTTAATTATCTAATTAAGTCCAATTATTCGAGTTAAAATTAATTCGACTTAAAAATTCACTTATTAATATTTAAAATTAATTAAATATTCAAATTTTAAATACTAAAAATCCTGGATCGTTACAATCTTCCCCCCTTAAAAGAATTTCGTCCTCGAAATTATCAAGTAAGAAAAGTCATAGAATTTATTAACTTTCCATAATTCATAGTTAAACCTCTTATAATAACTTACTAAGTTTTCAAATCATACTTAGTTATCTTTTCAAAAACAACTACTAATGTTTAACTTTCAATTCCAAATCAAAGTTAAAGTTTTCAAAACTTTCCAATTTTCTCAAATTTTTTTCTAACGCCTTAAATTTTCGGAAAAATTCGCCATAGTCTCCTTTGTGCGGCTCGATCCGAAAAAAAAAATGACAGTATATATATCACAAATATACATCTCATCAAGTAATGAGGCATCCCGAAGGGAAAAAAGTATAAAAGTACGATATGTAATCCGAGATATATACCTTATATTTTATTAGCGAGCATATACAGCTAATATAGCGCGAAAGCGAGCTCCAAATGCGAAGCAAACGCGATCCGCACCTACTAATCACTCAACAAACAACATGAGAATCATGTATATATGAAAATAGCATCGATATACAACATATAGCAACATAATAACTATATATGCCAACATAGCAATTGAAACAAAAGCAATATATTCAACCATCAACCAACTATTATCCATAACCAATAAATATTCATTCATATTCTCATAATATTCAATGAATTGGTTTTCAATTTAAATCACATTTGATTCATTAACAGTGGATGTTTCTACTAACATTCATTTTCACTTTGTTTATATTCACTAATTCATATTCAAGTTGGTTCACTTCCAAATCAAATTCAATTCTATTTAAGATTCACTTAACTTCCAATTGAATTTCAATTACTTTAGCTTTCAATTTCATTAATACTTAATGAATTATATACAATCACTAACAATCATATAACAACCAAAGTATATTAATTTCAACCAAATTTCTTTGCTTATATTTATTCAATTTGGTTTAAATTTTAATTGATTTTCATTCAATTATTCAACTTCTAATAACGTTAGATTTTAATGAATTAACACTTATATTCATTATTCCATATCAACTTTAAATTACATTCAGTTGATTAATATTCAATCCATTCATTCAGTTCAATTTCTAAAGTTGAATTTCATTACATAACTCAAGTTCACATTTATCAATCAATTCAGCTTCCAAATTCTAAAGTAAATTTCCATTTAACTTTAAATTTATTTTTATGTATAACTCATATTTATAAATATATTCATATAGTTTCACTTCTTATATATATAAGTTTATTTCACAATTGTAAATCACCTTAATTATAATTCAATTCTTATAATTCTTTTGCTTATACAATTATTCTTTAATTTAGATTATTCAAACAACTAAACAATCAACTTACATACACTTTAATAATTCTGAAAAATTATTCCTTTATATATAAAATATAATCAAGGTAAAATTATTTCATTTACCCAATTTTAAAATCAATATTGTGTCGAATTGTTCTGTACAAGTGTTTAGAGATCCCTATCAACAACGTTAATTACTCGTATTAACCAGAATCTATATACCACTCAACAAACCAATCATCATAATATAAAACAATTTTATATTTTCACTAACAAATACGCTCTCATAGCTATTATTACACTCTAACTCAATCTAGAGTACTACTGACTCTATCTCTAATGAGTAATACCCAACAGAACCATGGTTGTCGCTTCACCATATGCTCTGATACCACATTGTCAGGACCTGATTCTTCGTCTTTCGAAAATTCAACATCGATACTCACTTTATCGACTGCCGAGCAATCGAACGACAGAAAACCGAACACTGAGGGTTTAAGAAGAAGAAAAGAAAGAAGAAGAGAGAAAAGGAGAGAAAAAGGTAGAAGATGGAGAGGAAAGAAAATAGAAACGGCACAGAACAGAAAACAACAGAACAATAACAGAATCTCACAATTCGCAGCGGAACAACATATAATAGATAAATGAATAATCTTTAAACAAAGAACTATATCAGTTATTACATTTTATACATTACATTTCATTACATCAGAGTGTACAACAACAACAACAACAAACAGTGCAGCGGAAAAGAAATACTATATACTAATAATACGCCATGCCATCCATCTTGCATCCAGCAACTCCAGAATATCCAGAATATCCTGATAAACCTAAATCTTAACTGGCCGTGTGGAAATTGGTGGGCACCCAGAGTTTAGGAAGGAAAACAATAAACTCCAAGTCAGTCATAAGACTGGTGTGAGAACTCAAAACAGTTTATTTATCTTTAAAATCAAAAATAGAAGAATATTTTTAAAGTCAATTCGCAATGCTTTTAAAAATGAGACTACCATAAGGCCTCCCACACACACACACAATGCAAACGCAGAATCGGAGGAGATTTCTCCTTATGATAGTCAAAGATGCTTGATACGTATTAAAAAGAACATTTGATATTATTATTAGTGCATAGTGTAGGAAAAATTCATTTCGAAAGTAGAATATAAATCTTAGCCAACATACGACCATTATCGTATGCCTACTATAGCTACCATCCAAACAGTGGTGACCACCATAAGTGAATGGCAGGTTCTACAACTAATACCGTACAAGGTTTCGTATTGGGAATTGGATTTCCAATGAATGATCATGCCAAGGAACTTCCCATTGCCACATGGAAACGCCTCTGGATGGACGTCCCGAGAACTTTACCAGCTCTCTGCCAACACAAGGCCGGGTTACCTTTATCACTAGGTAACTACTACACGAGTATGTCATCCCCCGGTCCTTTGGGACCTTTCACCGAGCGCTCGTAATCAATTCACACAATCATAAAGTGTTTTCAACATGAGTAAGTATCTGGGCTCCATACCATGACACCACCCTTTTCCAGAAGGAAATGCACATACCCTAAAGGGCGCTACCCCTCATAACCTTGCCGCATCTTTCCTGTTTTGACCATTCACGGGGTGTGAGGCTCGACGAAGTCACGTCCACAAAAACAAACTTTATACAAAAGCCATGCTTTGGGTCAAAAAATGATCATAGAGATGATCACCAAGATAGACGATCAAATAAATGATCCTATCACAAATAATCAACACAATGATCATTTACAGCAACACTCAGCATGTCACATTACCAAATTGGGAATATATCGCTGATAACCTTCAACTACATAACCTCTGAGCTCGTACGTCTCAGATAAGGGTGTTAAGCTAAAAGAATAAATTCTCCGCCACCAACAGCAATATATTTGAATGAAATCGGCTTTATATCTCAATTTGTAACGTCAGACATACAATCCATACAAGTCTGTTCCGGGCTCGAACAAAACCGAAGGCACTTACAAAGAAGTCCTTGCAATCCGGATATCCACAATCCTGATCGGATTCCCCATCACATATGGAGAACTCTATATCGGAGCAACTCGGTGCAGAGTCAATCGACAGGTCACCCTATCGCTCTCGCAAATATCCGCTCTTCAACACCGATCTTCAAATGCAATTCACAATGACGTATCACATATTCGGAATGGGTTATACGACCCCATGGTCCTTTCCCGGTTAACCCGAATAGTGAGCGCTTATTCAAAAATAAGTGTGGCATTCAAATTCAAACAAATCACATCAATTGCCCATTCAAAGGGAAAATATTGATAGTCGGTTATTGAACTATCAATGGATATGCACAACATCACCAGATTCCAAATAATTTTCCAAATTATTTATTTTCCAAAATATCTTTACAAGATATATAATTCAATATCTCAATAATAAACCAATATTTATTTTTAAACAAGTTCCCCTTTTTATTCATAAATTCCATAGTGAATTTATATTCCAAAATATCCATGCATATACGATTTCAATTATTCATTTCAATTTATCTTCAAAAAGATAAATTCTCAAAGTATTCACTTTATATTGGAAAACATTTCCATACTTATTTAATAAGTAATTCACAAATTTTATTTATTTTCAACACTTAGAAAATATTCAATATACTTAAATCGAGATTAAGTATATATTTCATTCTTTAAGGAAATCATTCTCTTAAACATATTTATTTGGGCCAAAACGAATGTTACGTAAAACATCGTTACGACAACCCAAAATCACTAGTATAGGGAATCGAAATTAAAATAGATATATAAATCCCAATACTATACAAAACATTTTCTTTCGGAAATCATTTACTATAACAACAGTGCTATAGTCCACCATTTCCTTCTATTTCTCGAAAACATCTATTTCAACAATAAATGTTGAAAACTATGGTTTCGAATCTTAAAATATTTTAAAACATCGTTAGATCGTTTTAATTCAATTTAAAATATCACATTCTAAACATTTTCTTTAACATATTATTCACTATTCAAAAACGTGAATATACTACGTTAACAACTTTCATCACTTCTATTCATTTTATTTCAAAGGATTATTCACAGTCAAAAATGTGAATATAATTCCATTAATAGGTTTCAACAATTTACTTCTTAAAATAAGTCGTTTTCGAATTTATAAAACAACGTTTATAAACTCCATTTCTATTTGTTTTATAACTTCTTTCTTTATAAATTTTCTTTATTAACCTATTCACTTTATATCTCAATTATGAACCAAAAGTCCATATTATAAGTTAAATACTTATAAAATGATTATTTACAAAATCGTTCTTTTAAACTTCATAAGTATAAATCTTATAACTTATAAGATTCAATGATTTATTCAAAACTATTCTTTTAATAACTTTATAAAATTTATAAATCTTACTATTTATAAATTTCATTTATAACTTCACTATTTTTAATTTTATAAATTCCATTCATTTACAAAATTCATTTTCACTTCATTCAAACACTTATAAAAACTCGTTTTATAATATCAATATTTCAATTTATAAATATCCATTTATAAATCTCTTAATATAAATCAATTTATATTATTCTTTAAAACGCCTTTAAATTCCTTTATAATTTCACCATTTTTATTCATAAAAAAAAAATATAAATCCTATTCTTTCAACTTTTTATAATAAATTCAAATCCCCAATTTTTAAACTACTTTATAAAACCATTAACCTCATAGTTTCAAAAATAAATCTTTAATCGTATTTCTCAAAATCATAATTTTTATAACATTAAAATTATAACGTTTATTTATTTAAAATGAATCAATTCCAAACATGTAGTATATTTTCCAAAATCACTTTAAAAATCATTTTAAAGTTCCAAAATTCGGTCCAATGATGCTACACACCAAATAGTCAATCACGACAACAACGATATCATGTATCGATATGATAATACATCAAATATCAAAATATCTGAAGTCAAATAAATACTGTTGAGGAATCCAGTTGGATCCCTCCAACCTGTTTTCCTGCATCCACAAACATTAGCACAATACCAATTCCGCTCAAGTACGGAATTATCACGGTATATGGGATTTAAAATATTATCCGCTTAATAGACGGCGCAATAGGGTCTCATCCGCTATACAAATGCGGGAAATCAATAACTCCAATATATACATATGCCAATATATATATATATATATATATTGCTATTATATATAATACCAATTTCACTGTTTATGAAATATTCGCGGTATATGTTTTTAATAAATAACATCCGCTTACTAACGGCGTATAATGTCTATTTTAACAATCAATAGATAACTATCATCATTCAAACATGCATTCAAATATTTTAAGTTAACTATTTAAAATAAAATCGAAACTGATTCGATTGAGTGAGAAGTTCTCACCTTGATTTCAATTTCGTTTTAGCGATTTATTTCGAATAAAATTAAACGGACGTTTAATTTTACACGAAATTTTCACTAATTCCAAACGACTCCAATCCAATTTCATCGCATAGTGCTCGTCCATACGATTCCAACGCAACTGGTTTCGCGCGTTTTCGACCTCGTATGAAAAAGATATGTATTTTACAAGTTTACACTAATTTTTATAAACAATTTACAATAATTTTTAACCTACACTAGTTTCTGGCCGCTGGATCTCATTCCCCCTCATCATGACCGTGCGCACCATCTCCTTTCTTCCCCATCTCACGTTTGTTTCTACAGCAAACATTCACACAAGAACCCACGAGCTCCAAGATTAGGGTTAAATTATACTTCCACTACGACGAACTATAGCTCGATCAGGATGCGCCAAATCGAAGCCCTTGCTCCCTCCTTCACTCGGCCTAAAGAGCATGAAGCTCGACCCTCCCTCTAGTCTTGGAAGTCGTGCGCACCTGGCCACTGTCGGCCTCACTCTCCTCCCCCTTCGACGCTCTAACCAAGATCATATCCGTATGGATTTAAAGATCTCGTCGTGCTCTATAATGTTGTAGTTGATCACCTCTTCTAATTGTTTGTAGATTGGGAGAGATTGAGAGGAGAAGCTTGTGAATTTCTGGCCATAGGTAGTGGGGGGTGGCGGCTAGGGTTAGGGTTTTAGTATATTTTTTTTTATTTAGAGAGAGAGAGGGGGGCTATTTATAGAAGAACGAACGACACTATTCATTCCGGAAATTCCAAACTCCGATTCACTCGTCGAAACTGACATTCCTAGGGTTTATCCCACGTTCCGGACACAATGGAACAGGTTTCGGAAGCTAATTCGGTCATATGTGCGAGTTATGTCAATAAACGTTCAATTTGAATTAAACCGATTTAAGCGATTTTCTAGGCGTTTTAATTTGTACCGGACAAACGATAAATCCAATTGACACGAAATTTGAAACCTTACTATAATATCACATTACGGATCCGATGAAACTAGTTTCGTCGAAATCCGAGACTGTTTGAAAAATGGCTATTTTAACTCGCCAAATTAATATTAAAAATAATTCGATGCGTTTCGAGCTGCCACGATCAAACGATAACTCCGATTGACACGAAAATTGAAATCCGGTAATAACTAACTATTACGGATCCAATGGAACTAGTTTCGTTCAATTCTGAGATTGTTCAAAAATTGACTATTTTCACTAGTCGATTTAAATATTAAAATATTCAATTTTCACAAATTAACTTTTAATTCGATTTTAAAAGTTCTAAAATATCATTCTAACTTCCATATGATAAAATAAAATTTTACAAATCATTTTCAATCATATTTAACTCAATTTTCAATTATTTCCATAATTTAACATATTAAATTATCGATTTAATTATCCAATTAAATCCAATTATTCGAATTAAAATTAATTCGACTTATAAATTCACTTATTAATATTTAAAATTAATTAAATATTCAAATTTTAAATACTAAAAATCCTAGGTCGTTACAATGACAACAAACAAATGCAAGTGGCTCGAGCAACATGTACAACATCAAGTCCAGCTACAACAAGCAGTGTGACGACCCGGAATTTTTGAGCGTTTGAAATAGGAATATTTAATTAATTTTAAATATTTGAAAGGATAATTTTTAACGAAAATTACGAATATTATAATTTATTTGACAATTAAATTATTGAATTATTGAATTAAATAATTTGAAGTTGGGTAAGTTACTGAATCTAGAATTTTAAGCCTGTTAAGATATAATTTGGGGGCTTATAAAATTTATATTGATAATGCTGAAGGTAATAGGAGTTGTAAAATTGAAATTAACAGTGGTTTGTTCAGATTTAAAATTTTATAGTTTAAGTTGAATTTAAAATAGCCTTCCGAGACACAGTCACGGAATTAGACGAAACCAATCCCGTTGGATCCGTAATATTGAATTATTATCGGACTTCAAATTTCGTATTAATCGGAGTTGTAGTGTGAGTGGACGATAAGTAAATGCGTTAAAAATTAAATATATATTTATTTATGTAACATAAGTCAATGAAACAGATATTCTTTCCCATCAACAGCCACCTTCTTCCTGAGCAAGCCGATTTCTTTCTTATCATGTTTCCCCGTTTTGAAACAGCACGTAAACATTCCCTGTCTTTAACTTGTATCAGCCGAACTTCTTCCTTAAAAAGAAAGAATGACTACCGCATATTCATTTCAATCCCCTCTGTTATAAATTAAATTCCACCTTCAGTTTTATCGAAACCCATCCCATAAATTTAAAACCGCGATTCCTCTTTCGAATTGCCCTATTCCCAATTCGAATTCACGTCGCCATTCGATTCTTTTTGCGAATCAAAACTCGAGGGGATCTCATTTGATGGTGGAAGGGTAGCAATTCGTGTTCGATTCTGCCTTGAATCGTGTTATACGCGAGTGCGCTATTAAAAGAACGGGGAGTGGGGGACTCGCGTATTCGAGTTAGGGCATCGCGAGGCTGGGGTTTCAATTGGATGTAGAGTTTGCTCGAAGTCGCGAGGATTGGGTGGCGCTGAGGCGACATCGTCGCGAATTCAACAGTGAGAGGACGAGCCTCGTTCGTCGCCCAAGTGGTTGATGCGGTAGCATTTTGTTAGGGTAGGGTTCGATTTTGGGGGAGGGGAGAACGTGCAGTGAGGTATATTTTATTTTATTTTATTTAATCTATATGGTTATGTATATACATAGAAACTTTGTTTTTACAGTAAAGAAATTTTACCCTCTAGATTTTTAATTGCAGAGCTAGTTTTGAATATGAATTTTAAATGATTGAAGGAATTATAGGAAATCAGTTTTGATCTATATATATAATTCAAGTTTCAAAAGTATATGTAGTTTCAGGAAAATAAATTAATATACACATAACTATTTTAAAGTTACTAGTTTATTTTTTTTTAGTAGATTTAGTGATTAACCTGTTTATTAAACATATTTAAATATTTCAGTTACCAAATGGTTTAAGGGAAAATTGTATAATTAAATGATTTGTTAATTAAATGAAAATTAATTGTTCAATTACTCAAATATTAATAAATTACATAAATATTTCTTCAAGGTCTAAAAATCGAGAAATAAGCTGAAATGGAAGTGAATGGAATTAGACTGCAAGTTTAAAGCAAAGGTGAGTTAATCTCACTCAGTTAAATTTAACTTTAAATGATTAAATTTAAATAATTTCTTGAAATGGTTAAACTGATTTATGTGTTGTAGTGTGGTATATATATTCGGAATTGGCATTTTATATTGTGCTAACATCTGTGGATGCAGGGAGAACAGGTTGGAGGGATCCAACTGGACCCCTCAGCTTTATTTAATTATTTAATATTCTCTGTTCTGAATATTTGATATCCTGTAATGAATTTTGTGGTAATATTGAATGCTACTGTAACGACCAAGAATTTTATTTAATTAAAATTCGAATATTTAATTAATTTTAAATAATAATAAGTGAAATTATAAGTCGAATAAATTTTATTTTGAAAAATTGGATTTAATTGAATAATTAAATCGATAATTTAATATGTGAAAATACAGAAATAATTGAAAATTGGGCTAAATATGATTGAAAATGATTTGTAAAATTTTATTTTATCATGTTGGAGTTAGAATGATATTTTAGAACTTTTAAAATCGAATTAAAAATTAATTTGTGAAAATTGAATATTTTAATATTAAATCGACTAGTGAAAATAGTCAATTTTTGAACAGTCCCAGAATTGGACAAAACTAGTTCCATTGGATCCGTAATAGTTAGTTATTATCGGATTTTAATTTTCGTAGCAATCGGAGTTATCGTTTGATCGTGGCAGCTCGAAACGCATCGGAATTGTTTTAATATTAATTTGACGAGTTAAAATAGCCATTTTTCAAAAAGTCTCGGATTTCGACGAAACCAGTTTCATCGGATCCGTAATGTGATATTATTGTAAGGTTTCAAATTTCATGTCAATTGAATTTACCGTTTGTCCGGTACAAGCTAAAACGCCTAGAAAATCGTTTAAATCGGTTTAACTTAAATTGAACGTTTATTGCCATAACTTGCACAGATGTCCGAATTAGCTTTCGAAACCTGTTCCATTGTGTCCGGAACGCGGGGTAAACCCTAGAAACGCTGGTTACGGCGCGTAAATCGGAGTTCGGAATTTCCGGAATGAATAGTGTCGTTCGTTCTTCTATAAATAGCCCCTATCTCTCTAAAAAAAATAAAAAATAAAAACCTAAACCTAATATGCACAGCCGCCACCCATATATGAACGGCCAGAAACTTCCTAACTTCTTCCCCTCCGATCTCTCAATCCATCAACAATCGTCAGAAACTCTCAACTACAATCTTGAAGAGCTCGATGAGATCTTTAATATCAACGGTGGAGATCGCGAATAGTGTTACGGATCGACGACAAAGTGGCTGCAAAGGTGACGCGTTGCGCACACATTTCGAGGCTATAGGGGGAGCCGAGCTTGGCCGCGTCTTGGCCGGTGGTGGCTCTGGGGGAGGCGCGCAACGTGAGGTTGGTTGATCAACTTATCGGTGTTCGTGGAGGTTGCGATCTCTAACCCTAATTTATGTTATGGGTTCAACGTGTTCGGCCTGTAGGTTTTCGCGTGGGGGAAGGGGCGTTCGTGCACGGCTATGATGGAGAGGAGATGGATCCAACGGCCAGCAAAACTTAGGTTTAAAAATAAAAATTTATGTTATAAAATTTGTAAATAAAAATTCGTATAACTTCATAAATTCATATCTTTTTCATACGAGGTCGAAAACGCGCGAAACCGGTTGCGTTGGAATCATATGGACGAGCACTACGCGATGGAATTGGATTGGAGTCGTTTGGAGTTAGTGAGAATTTCGGGTAAAATTAAACGTCCGTTTAATTTTATTCGAAATAAATCGCTGAAACGAAATTGAAATCAAGGTGAGAACTTCTCACTCAATCGAATCGGTTTCGATTTTATTTTAAATACTTATATTTAAAATATTTGAATGCATCTTTGAATGATGATTGTTATCTATTGATTGTTAAAATAGACATTATGCGCCGTTAGTAAGCGGATGTTATTTATTAAAAACATATACCGCGAATATTTCATAAACAGTGAAATTGGTATTGTATATAATAGCAATATATATATATATATATTGGCATATGTATATATTGGAGTTATTGATTTCCCGCATTTTTTTTAGCGGATGAGACCCTATTGCGCCGTCTATTAAGCGGATAATATTTTAAATCCCATATACCACGATAATTCCGTACTGGAGTGGAATTGGTATTGTGCTAATGTTTGTGGGTGCAGGAAAACAGGTTGGAGGGATCCAACTGGATTCCTCAACAGTATTTATTTGATTTCAGATATTTTGATATTTGATGGATTATCATATCGATATATGATATCATTGTTGTCGTGATTGACTATTTGGTATGTAACATCATTGGACCAAACTTTGGAGTTTTAAAATGATTTTTAAAGTGATTTTTGAAAATATACTATATGTTTGGAAATTGATGATATAATTTTTAATGTTATAAAAATTATATTTTTGAGAAATATAGTTAAAAACTGATTTTTGAAAATATGGAGTTAATGATTTTATAAAATAGTTAAAACGGGATTTCTGAATTTATTATAAAAAGTTTAAAAATAGGATTTATAAAATTTGATTATTTTATAAATCAAAATGGTGAAATTATAAAGGGGATTAAGATGTTTTAAAAGAATAATAATATAAATTGATTTATATAAAAAGATTTATAAATTGATAATTTATAAATGAAAATATTTGAATTATAAAACGAGTTTTCATAAGTGTTAGAATGAATTGTGAATGAATTTCATAAATGAATGAAATTTATAGAATTATAAACGGTGAAGTTATAAATGGAATTTTATAAGCAGTAGGTTTATAAAATTTGTAAAGTTATTAAAAGACTAGATTTGGGTAAATAATTGAATCTTATAAGTTATAAGATTTATAATTATGAAGTTCAAAGGAACGATTTTGCAAACAAATAAATTATAAGCATTTAACTTATAATATGGACTTTCGGTATATAATTGAATTATGAATTGAGATAGGTTAATAAAGGAATTTATAAAAGGAAGTTGTTATAAAATAAATAGAAATGGAGTTTATAAACGTTGTTTTATAAATTCGCAAACGACTTATTTTGATAAGTAAATTGTTATAACTTATTTATGGAGCTATATTCACGTTTTAGACAGTGAATAATCCTTTAAAATGAAACGTATAGAAATGATGAAATTGTTAACGTAGTATATTCACGTTTTTGAATAGTGAATAATATGTTAAAGAAATTGTTTTGAATGTGATGTTTTAAATTGAATTAAAACGATCTAACGATGTTTTAAATGTGTTGAGATTCGAAACCATAGATTTCAACATTTATTGTTGAAATAGACGTTTTCGATAAATAAAAGGGAATGGTGGACTATAACACTATTGTTATAGTAAATGATTTCCGAAAGGAAATGTTTTGTATAGAATTGGGATTTATATATCTATTTAATTTCGAATCCCTATACTAGTGATTTTGGGTTGTCGTAACGATGTTTACGCAACATTCGTTTTGGCCCAAATAAATATGTTTAAAAGAATGATTTCCTTAAAGAATGAAATATATACTTAATTTCGATTGAAGTATATTGAATATTTTCCAAGGGATGAAAATAAAAAGATTTGTGAATTACTTATTATTAAATAAAATAAGTATGGAAATGTTTTCCAATATAAAGTGAATATTTTGAGAATTTATCTTTTTGAAGATAAATTGAAAATGAATAATTGATATCGTCTATTCATAGACATTTTGGAATATAAATTCATTATGGAATTTATAAATGAAAAGGAAAATTTGTTTAAAAATAAATATTGATTTATTTTTGAAGTGTGAAAATTATATATCTTGTAAAGATATGATTTTTGGGAAATAAATAATTTGGAAAATTATTTGGAATCTGGTGATGTTGTGCATATCCATTGATAGTTCAATAACCGACTATCAATATTTACCTTTGAAAGGTATTTGTTGTGATTTGCTTGGATTTGAATGCTACACTTATTTTTAAATTATTGCGCTCGTTATTCGGATTACCCATTCCGAATAGTGATACGACGTAATGTATAGCATTGAAGATCGGTGTTGAAGACCCGGTATTTGCGAGAGCGATAGGATGACCTGTCGATTGACTCTGCACCGAGTAGCTATGGTATTGAGTTCTCCATATGTGATGGGAAATCTGATCAGGATTGTGGATATCTGGATTGCAAGGACTTCTTTGTAAGTGCCTTCGGTTCTGTTCGAGCCCGGAACAGACTTGAATGGATTGTATGTCTGACGTTACAAATTGAGATATAAAGCAAATTTCTTTCAAATATATTTCTGTTGGTGGCGGAGAATTTATTCTTTTAGCTTAACACCCTTCTCTGAGACGTATGAGCTCAGAGGTTATGTAGTTGAATGTTATCAGCGATATATTCCTAATTTGGTAATGTGACATGCTGAGTGTTGCTGTGAAATGATCAATGTGTTGATTATTTGTGATAGGATCATTTATTTGATCGTCTATCATGGTGATCATTTCTATGATCATTTGTTGACCCAAAGCATGGCTTTTGTATAAAGTATGTTTTTGTGGACGTGACTTCGTCGAGCCTCACACCTCGGGAATGGTCAAAACAGGAAAGATGCGGCAAGGTTATGAGGGGTAGCGCCCTTTAGGATATGTGCATTTCCTTCTGGAAAAGGGTGGTATCATGGTATGGAGCCCAGATACTTACTCATGTTGAAAACACTTTATGATTGTGTGAGTTGATTACGAGCGCTCGGTTGAAAGGTCCCAAAGGACCGGGGGATGGCATATTCGGTCAGTTGTTACTCAGTTAGGGGTAACCCGGCCTTGTGTTGGTAGAGATCCGGTTTGGTTCTCGGGGATGTCCATCCAGAGGCATTCTCATGTGGCAATGGGAAGTTCCTTGGCCTGACCATTCGTTGGAAATCCAAAGAAACAATACGATCTTGTACGGTATTAGTTGTAGAACCTATCATTCACTTATGGTGGCGCCCCACTGTTTGGATGGTAGCTATAGTAGGCATAGTTCGGAATGTCTATGCTGGCTAAGATTTATATTCTACTTTCGAAATATTTTCCTACACTATGCACTAGTAATAATATCAAATGTTCTTTTAAATGCGTATCAAGCATCTTTGACTATCATGAGGAGAAATCTCCTCTGATTCTGCGTTTGCATTGTATGTGTGTGCGGGAGGCCTTATGGTAGTCTCATTTTTAAAAGCATTGCGAATTGACTTTAAAAATTTCCTCTATTTTGTTTTCAAAGATAAATAAACTGTTTTGAGTTCTCACACCAGTCACATGACTGACTCGGAGTTTATTGTTTTCCTTCCTAAACTCTGGGTGCCCACCAATTTCTACACGGGCAGTCAAGAGTTAAGGTTTATCAGGATATTCTGGAGTTGCTGGAGGCAAGATGGATGGCATGGCGTATTACTAGTATATAGTATTTCTTTTCCGCTGTTTGTTGTTGTTGTTGTTGTTGTACACTCTGATGTAATGAAATGTAATGTGATGTAATGTAATAACTGATATAGTTCTTTGTTTAAAGATTATTCATTTATCTATTATATGTTGTTCCGCTGCGATTGTGAGATTCTGATTTTGTTCTGCTGTTTTCTATTCCGTTCTATTTTCTATTTTCTTTCCTCCCTATTTTCTATCTTCTTATCTCTTCTTCTAGCTCTTTCTTTTTCTTAAAACCCTAAGTGTTCGGTTTTCCGCCGTTCGATTGCTCGGCAGTCGATAAAGTGAGTATCGATGTTGAATTTTCGAAAGTCGAAGAATCGGGTCCTTACATCTGGTATCAAAGCGTATGGTTAAGCGACAACCATGGTTCTGTTGGGTATTACTCATTAGAGATAGAGTCAGTAGTACTCTAGAATGAGTTTGAGTGTAATAACAGCTATGAGAGCGTATTTGTTAGTGAATATATAAAATTGTTTTATATTGTGATGATTGGTTTGTTGAGTTATATGAACCTTCGTCGGCGCAGCCTCGAAACTGAATCGAAGGGGTTCCTAAACACTTGAATAGAACAATTCGGCACAATATTGTTTTAAATTGGGTAATTGAAATAATTTTACCTTGATTATATTTTTATATATAAAGGAATAATTTTTCAGAATTATTAAAGTGTATATAAGTTGTAAAGTGATTTACAATTGAGAAATAAACTTATGTATATAAGAAGTGAAACTATATGAATATAACTTAAGAGATGTTGAATGAAGTTGATATTAGTATCAAAGTAAATTAATAATGTTAAGTGATAAATTTGAACTTGAGTTATGTAATGAAATTCAACTTTTGTAATTGAATTAAATTAATGGATTGAATGTAAATCAAATGAATGTAAATTAAATTGGTATGAAATAATAAATGTAAGTGTTAATTCATTTAAAATCTAATGTTATTGGAAGTTGAATAGTTGAATGAAAATCAATTTAATTAAACCAATTGAAAGTGATGGTGTAAAACCAAATTAAATGAATATAAGCAAAGGAATTTGGTTGTAATTGATATACATTGGTTGTTATATGGTTGTTAGTTGATTGATTGTATATAATTCATTAAGTGTTAATGAAATTGAGTTAATGAAATTGGAAGCTAAAGTAATTGGAATCCAATTGGAAGTTAAATGAATCTTAAATAGAATTGAATTTAATTTGGAAGCGAACTAACTTGAATATGAATTAGTGAATATAAACTAATTGAAAATGAATGTTAGTAAACATCCACTGTGAATGAATCGAATGTGATTAAATTGAAAAAACCAATTCATTGAATATTAATGAGAATAGGAATGAATATTAATTGGTTATGGATGTTAGTTGGTTGATAGTTGAGTATATTGCTTTTACTGCATTGGATATGTTGGCATATATAGTTATTATGTTGCTATATGTTGTATATCGATACTATTGTCCATATGCATGTTCTCATATTGTTTGTTGAGTGTTTAGTAGGTGCGGATCGCGTTTGCTTCGCATTTGGAGCTCGCTTTCGCGCTATATTAGCCGTATATGCTTGCTAATAAAATATAAGGTACATATCTCGGATTACATACCGTACTTTTATACTTTTTGCCCTGCGGGATGCCTCATTACATGATGAGATGTATATTTGTGATATATATACTGTCATTTTTTTCGGATCGAGCCGCGCAAAGGAGACTATGGCGAATTTTTCTGGGAATTTAAGGCGTTAGAAAAATTTGAGAAAAATTGGAAAATTTTGAAAACTTTAACTTTGATTTGGAATTGAAAGTTAAACAATAGTAGTTGTTTTTGAAAAGATAACTAAGTATGATTTGAAAACTTAGTAAGTATTGTAAGAAATTTAACTATGAATTTGGGAAAGTTAATGGATTCTGTAACTTTTCTTACTTGATAATTTCGAGGACGAAATTCTTTTAAGGGGGGAAGATTGTAACGACCCAGAATTTTATTTAATTAAAATTCGAATATTTAATTAATTTTAAATAATAATAAGTGAATTTATAAGTCGAATAAATTTTATTTTGAAAAATTGGATTTAATTGAATAATTAAATCGATAATTTAATATGTGAAAATACAGAAATAATTGAAAATTGGGCTAAATATGATTGAAAATGATTTGTAAAATTTTATTTTATCATGTTGGTGTTAGAATGATATTTTAGAACTTTCAAAATCGATTTAAAAGTTAATTGTGAAAATTGAATATTTTAATATTAAATCGACTAGTGAAAATAGTCAATTTTTGAACAGTCCCAGAATTGGACGAAACTAGTTCCATTGGATCCGTAATAGTTAGTTATTATCGGATTTCAATTTTCGTAGCAATCGGAGTTATCGTTTGATCGTGGCAGCTCGAAACGCATCGGAATTGTTTTAATATTAATCTGGCGAGTTAAAATAGCCATTTTTCAAAAAGTCTCGGATTTCGACGAAACCAGTTTCATCGGATCCGTAATGTGATATTATTGTAAGGTTTTAAATTTCGTGTCAATTGGATTTACCGGTTGTCCGGTACAAGCTAAAACGCCTAGAAAATCGTTTAAATCGGTTTAATTTAAATTGAACATTTATTGCCATAACTTGCACAGATGTCCGAATTAGCTTTCGAAACCTGTTCCATTGTGTCCGGAACGCGGGGTAAACCTAGAAACACTGGTTATGGCGCGTAAATCGGAGTTCGGAATTTCTGGAATGAATAGTGTCGTTCGTTCTTCTATAAATAGCCCCTCTCTCTCTAAAAAAAATAAAAAATAAAAACCTAAACCTAAAATGCACAGCCTCCACCCATATATGAACGGCCAGAAACTTCCTAACTTCTTCCCCTCCGATCTCTCAATCCATCAACAGCGTCAGAAACTCTCAACTACAATCTTGAAGAGCTCGATGAGATCTTTAATATCAACGGTGGAGATCGCGAATGGTGTTATGGATCGACGACAAAGTGGCTGCAAAGGTGACGCATTGCGCACGCATTTCGAGGCTATAGGGGGAGCCGAGCTTGGCCGCGTCTTGGCCGGTGGTGGCTCTGGGGGAGGCGCGCAACGTGAGGGTGGTTGATCAACTTATCGGTGTTCGTGGAGGTTGCGATCTCTAACCCTAATTTATGTTATGGGTTCAACGTGTTCGGCCTGTAGGTTTTCGTGTGGGGGAAGGGGCGTTCGTGCACGGCTATGATGGAGAGGAGATGGATCCAATGGCCAGCAAAACTTAGGTTTGAAAATAAAAATTAATGTTATAAAATTTGTAAATAAAAATTCGTATAACTTCATAAATTCATATCTTTTTCATACGAGGTCGAAAATGCGCGAAACCAGTTACGTTGGAATCGTATGGACGAGCACTACGGGATGGAATTGGATTGGAGTCGTTTGGAGTTAGTGAGAATTTCGGGTAAAATTAAACGTCCGTTTAATTTTATTCGAAATAAATCGCTAAAACGAAATTGAAAAAAGGTGAGAACTTCTCACTCAATCGAATCGGTTTCGATTTTATTTTAAATAGTTATATTTAAAATATTTGAATTCATGTTTGAATGATGATTGTTATCTATTGATTGTTAAAATAGACATTATGCGCCGTTAGTAAGCGGATGTTATTTATTAAAAACATATACTGCGAATATTTCATAAACAGTGAAATTGGTATTATATATAATAGCAATATATATATATTGGCATATGTATATATTGGAGTTATTGATTTCCCGCATTTTTTTAGCGGATGAGACCCTATTGCGCCGTCTATTAAGCGGATAATATTTTAAATCCCATATACCGCGATAATTCCGTACTGGAGCGGAATTGGTATTGTGCTAATGTTTGTGGATGCAGGAAAACAGGTTGGAGGGATCCAACTGGATTCCTCAACAGTATTTATTTGATTTCAGATATTTTGATATTTGATGGATTATCATATCGATATATGATATCATTGTTGTCGTGATTGACTATTTGGTATGTAGCATCATTGGACCAAACTTTGGAATTTTAAAATGATTTTTAAAGTGGTTTTTGAAAATATACTATATGTTTGGAAATTGATTCATTTTAAATAAATAAACGATATAATTTTTAATGTTATAAAAATTATATTTTTGAGAAATATAGTTAAAAATTGATTTTTGAAAATATGGGGTTAATGATTTTATAACATAGTTGAAACGGGATTTCTGAATTTATTATAAAAAGTTTAAAAATAGGATTTATAAAATTTGATTATTTTATAAATCAAAATGGTGAAATTATAAAAGGGGTTAAAGATGTTTTAAAAGAATAATAATATAAATTGATTTATATAAAAAGATTTATAAATTGATAATTTATAAATGAAAATATTTGAATTATAAAACGAGTTTTTATAAGTGTTAGAATGAATTGTGAATGAATTTCATAAATGAATGAAATTTATAGAATTATAAACGGTGAAGTTATAAATGGAATTTTATAAGCAGTAGGTTTATAAAATTTGTAAAGTTATTAAAAGACTAGATTTGGGTAAATAATTGAATCTTATAAGTTATAAGATTTATAATTATGAAGTTCAAAGGAACGATTTTGCAAACAAATAAATTATAAGCATTTAACTTATAATATGGACTTTCGGTATATAATTGAATTATGAATTGAGATAGGTTAATAAAGGAATTTATAAAAGGAAGTTGTTATAAAATAAATAGAAATGGAGTTTATAAACGTTGTTTTATAAATTCACAAACGACTTATTTTGATAAGTAAATTGTTATAACTTATTTATGGAGCTATATTCACGTTTTAGACAGTGAATAATCCTTTAAAATGAAACGTATAGAAATGATGAAATTGTTAACGTAGTATATTCACGTTTTTGAATAGTGAATAATATGTTAAAGAAATTGTTTTGAATGTGATGTTTTAAATTGAATTAAAACGATCTAACGATGTTTTAAATGTGTTGAGATTCGAAACCATAGATTTCAACATTTATTGTTGAAATAGACGTTTTCGTGAAATAAAAGGGAATGGTGGACTATAACACTGTTGTTATAGTAAATGATTTCCGAAAGGAAATGTTTTGTATAGAATTGGGATTTATATATCTCTTTAATTTCGAATCCCTATACTAGTGATTTTGGGTTGTCGTAACGATGTTTACGCAACATTCGTTTTGGCCCAAATAAATATGTTTAAAAGAATGATTTCCTTAAAGAATGAAATATATACTTAATTTCGATTGAAGTATATTGCATATTTTCCAAGGGATGATAATAAAAAGATTTGTGAATTACTTATTATTAAATAAGTATGGAAATGTTTTCCAATATAAAGTGAATATTTTGAGAATTTATCTTTTTAAAGATAAATTGAAAATGAATAATTGATATCGTATATTCATAGACATTTTGGAATATAAATTCATTATGGAATTTATAAATGAAAAGGAAAATTTGTTTAAAAATAAATATTGATTTATTTTTGAAGTGTGAAAACTATATATCTTGTAAAGATATGATTTTTGGGAAATAAATAATTTGGAAAATTATTTGGAATCTGGTGATGTCGTGCATATCCATTGATAGTTCAATAACCGACTATCAATATTTACCTTTGAACGGTATTTGTTGTGATTTGCTTGGATTTGAATGCTACACTTATTTTTAAATTATTGCGCTCGTTATTCGGATTACCCATTCCGAATAGTGATACGACGTAATGTATAGCATTGAAGATCGGTGTTGAAGACCCGGTATTTGCGAGAGCGATAGGATGACCTGTCGATTGACTCTGCACTGAGTAGCTACGGTATTGAGTTCTCCATATGTGATGGGAAATCCGATCAGGATTGTGGATATCCGGATTGCAAGGACTTCTTTGTAAGTGCCTTCGGTTCTGTTCGAGCCCGGAACAGACTTGAATGGATTGTATGTCTGACGTTACAAATTGAGATATAAAGCAGATTTCTTTCAAATATATTTCTGTTGGTGGCGGAGAATTTATTCTTTTAGCTTAACACCCTTCTCTGAGACGTACGAGCTCAGAGGTTATGTAGTTGAATGTTATCAGCGATATATTCCCAATTTGGTAATGTGACATGCTGAGTGTTGCTGTGAAATGATCATTGTGTTGATTATTTGTGATAGGATCATTTATTTGATCGTCTATCCTGGTGATCATTTCTATGATCATTTGTTGACCCAAAGCATGGCTTTTGTATAAAGTATGTTTTTGTGGACGTGACTTCGTCGAGCCTCACACCTCGGGAATGGTCAAAACAGGAAAGATGCGGCAAGGTTATGAGGGGTAGCGCCCTTTAGGATATGTGCATTTCCTTCTGGAAAAGGGTGGTATCATGGTATGGAGCCCAAATACTTACTCATGTTGAAAACACTTTATGATTGTGTGAGTTGATTACGAGCGCTCGGTTGAAAGGTCCCAAAGGACCGGGGGATGGCATATTCGGTCAGTTGTTACTCAGTTTGGGGTAACCCGGCCTTGTGTTGGTAGAGATCCGGTTTGGTTCTCGGGGATGTCCATCCAGAGGCATTCTCATGTGGCAATGGGAAGTTCCTTGGCCTGACCATTCGTTGGAAATCCAAAGAAACAATACGATCTTGTACGGTATTAGTTGTAGAACCTATCATTCACTTATGGTGGCGCCCCACTGTTTGGATGGTAGCTATAGTAGGCATAGTTCGGAATGTCTATGCTGGCTAAGATTTATATTCTACTTTCGAAATATTTTCCTACACTATGCACTAGTAATAATATCAAATGTTCTTTTAAATGCGTATCAAGCATCTTTGACTATCATGAGGAGAAATCTCCTCTGATTCTGCGTTTGCATTGTATGTGTGTGCGGGAGGCCTTATGGTAGTCTCATTTTTAAAAGCATTGCGAATTGACTTTAAAAATTTCCTCTATTTTGTTTTCAAAGATAAATAAACTGTTTTGAGTTCTCACACCAGTCACATGACTGACTCGGAGTTTATTGTTTTCCTTCCTAAACTCTAGGTGCCCACCAATTTCTACACGGGCAGTCAAGAGTTAAGGTTTATCGGGATATTCTGGAGTTGCTGGAGGCAAGATGGATGGCATGGCGTATTACTAGTATATAGTATTTCTTTTCCGCTGTTTGTTGTTGTTGTTGTTGTTGTACACTCTGATGTAATGAAATGTAATGTGATGTAATGTAATAATTGATATAGTTCTTTGTTTAAAGATTATTCATTTATCTATTATATGTTGTTCCGCTGCGATTGTGAGATTCTGATTTTGTTCTGCTGTTTTCTATTCCGTTCTATTTTCTATTTTCTTTCCTCCCTATTTTCTATCTTCTTATCTCTTCTTCTAGCTCTTTCTTTTTCTTAAAACCCTAAGTGTTCGGTTTTCCGCCGTTCGATTGCTCGGCAGTCGATAAAGTGAGTATCGATGTTGAATTTTCGAAAGTCGAAGAATCGGGTCCTTACATCTGGTATCAAAGCGTATGGTTAAGCGACAACCATGGTTCTGTTGGGTATTACTCATTAGAGATAGAGTCAGGAGTACTCTAGAATGAGTTTGAGTGTAATAAAAGCTATGAGAGCGTATTTGTTAGTGAATATATAAAATTGTTTTATATTGTGATGATTGGTTTGTTGAGTGGTATATGAACCTTCGTCGGCGCAGCCTCGAAACTGAATCGAAGGGGTTCCTAAACACTTGAATAGAACAATTCGGCACAATATTGTTTTAAATTGGGTAAATGAAATAATTTTACCTTGATTATATTTTTATATATAAAGGAATAATTTTTCAGAATTATTAAAGTGTATATAAGTTGTAAAGTGATTTACAATTGAGAAATAAACTTATGTATATAAGAAGTGAAACTATATGAATATAACTTAAGAGATGTTGAATGAAGTTGATATTAGTATCAAAGTAAATTAATAATGTTAAGTGATAAATTTGAACTTGAGTTATGTAATGAAATTCAACTTTTGTAATTGAATTAAATTAATGGATTGAATGTAAATCAAATGAATGTAAATTAAATTGGTATGAAATAATAAATGTAAGTGTTAATTCATTTAAAATCTAATGTTATTGGAAGTTGAATAGTTGAATGAAAATCAATTTAATTAAACCAATTGAAAGTGATGGTGTAAAACCAAATTAAATGAATATAAGCAAAGGAATTTGGTTGTAATTGATATACATTGGTTGTTATATGGTTGTTAGTTGATTGATTGTATATAATTCATTAAGTGTTAATGAAATTGAGTTAATGAAATTGGAAGCTAAAGTAATTGGAATCCAATTGGAAGTTAAATGAATCTTAAATAGAATTGAATTTAATTTGGAAGCGAACTAACTTGAATATGAATTAGTGAATATAAACTAATTGAAAATGAATGTTAGTAAACATCCACTGTGAATGAATCGAATGTGATTAAATTGAAAAAACCAATTCATTGAATATTAATGAGAATAGGAATGAATATTAATTGGTTATGGATGTTAGTTGGTTGATAGTTGAGTATATTGCTTTTACTGCATTGGATATGTTGGCATATATAGTTATTATGTTGCTATATGTTGTATATCGATACTATTGTCCATATGCATGTTCTCATATTGTTTGTTGAGTGTTTAGTAGGTGCGGATCGCGTTTGCTTCGCATTTGGAGCTCGCTTTCGCGCTATATTAGCCGTATATGCTTGCTAATAAAATATAAGGTACATATCTCGGATTACATACCGTACTTTTTGCCCTGCGGGATGCCTCATTACATGATGAGATGTATATTTGTGATATATATACTGTCATTTTTTTTCGGATCGAGCCGCGCAAAGGAGACTATGGCGAATTTTTCTGGGAATTTAAGGCGTTAGAAAAATTTGAGAAAAATTGGAAAATTTTGAAAACTTTAACTTTGATTTGGAATTGAAAGTTAAACAATAGTAGTTGTTTTTGAAAAGATAACTAAGTATGATTTGAAAACTTAGTAAGTATTGTAAGAAATTTAACTATGAATTTGGGAAAGTTAATGGATTCTGTAACTTTTCTTACTTGATAATTTCGAGGACGAAATTCTTTTAAGGGGGGAAGATTGTAACGACCCAGAATTTTATTTAATTAAAATTCGAATATTTAATTAATTTTAAATAATAATAAGTGAATTTATAAGTCGAATAAATTTTATTTTGAAAAATTGGATTTAATTGAATAATTAAATCGATAATTTAATATGTGAAAATACAGAAATAATTGAAAATTGGGCTAAATATGATTGAAAATGATTTGTAAAATTTTGTTTTATCATGTTGGAGTTAGAATGATATTTTAGAACTTTTAAAATCGAATTAAAAGTTAATTGTGAAAATTGAATATTTTAATATTAAATCGACTAGTGAAAATAGTCAATTTTTGAACAGTCCCAGAATTGGACGAAACTAGTTCCATTGGATCCGTAATAGTTAGTTATTATCGGATTTCAATTTTCGTAGCAATCGGAGTTATCGTTTGATCGTGGCAGCTCGAAACGCATCGGAATTGTTTTAATATTAATTTGGCGAGTTAAAATAGCCATTTTTCAAAAAGTCTCGGATTTCGACGAAACCAGTTTCATCGGATCCGTAATGTGGTATTATTGTAAGGTTTCAAATTTCGTGTCAATTGGATTTACCGGTTGTCCGGTACAAGCTAAAACGCCTAGAAAATCGTTTAAATCGGTTTAATTTAAATTGAACGTTTATTGCCATAACTTGCACAGATGTCCGAATTAGCTTTCGAAACCAGTTCCATTGTGTCCGGAACGCGGGGTAAACCCTAGAAACGCTGGTTACGGCGCGTAAATTGGAGTTCGGAATTTCCGGAATGAATAGTGTCGTTCGTTCTTCAATAAATAGCCCCTCTCTCTCTAAAAAAAATAAAAAATAAAAACCTAAACCTAAAATGCACAGCCGCCACCCATATATGAACGGCCAGAAACTTCCTAACTTCTGCCCCTCCGATCTCTCAATCCATCAACAGCGTCAGAAACTCTCAACTACAATCTTGAAGAGCTCGATGAGATCTTTAATATCAACGGTGGAGATCGCGAATGGTGTTACGGATCGACGACAAAGTGGCTGCAAAGGTGACGCATTGCGCACGCATTTCGAGGCTATAGGGGGAGCCGAGCTTGGCCGCGTCTTGGCCGGTGGTGGCTCTGAGGGAGGCGCGCAACGTGAGGGTGGTTGATCAACTTATCGGTGTTCGTGGAGGTTGCGATCTCTAACCCTAATTTATGTTATGGGTTCAACGTGTTCGGCCTGTAGGTTTTCGCGTGGGGGAAGGGGCGTTCGTGCACGGCTATGATGGAGAGGAGATGGATCCAACGGCCAACAAAACTTAGGTTTAAAAATAAAAATTTATGTTATAAAATTTGTAAATAAAAATTCGTATAACTTCATAAATTCATATCTTTTTCATACGAGGTCGAAAATGCGCGAAACCAGTTACGTTGGAATCGTATGGACGAGCACTACGCGATGGAATTGGATTGGAGTCGTTTGGAGTTAGTGAGAATTTCGAGTAAAATTAAACGTCCGTTTAATTTTATTCGAAATAAATCGCTAAAACGAAATTGAAACAAGGTGAGAACTTCTCGCTCAATCGAATCGGTTTCGATTTTATTTTAAATAGTTATATTTAAAATATTTGAATTCATGTTTGAATGATGATTGTTATCTATTGATTGTTAAAATAGACATTATGCGCCGTTAGTAAGCGGATGTTATTTATTAAAAACATATACCGCGAATATTTCATAAACAGTGAAATTGGTATTATATATAATAGCAATATATATATATTGGCATATGTATATATTGGAGTTATTGATTTCCCACATTTTTTTTAGCGGATGAGACCCTATTGCGCCGTCTATTAAGCGGATAATATTTTAAATCCCATATACCGCGATAATTCCATACTGGAGCGGAATTGGTATTATGCTAATGTTTGTGGATGCAGGAAAACAGGTTGGAGGGATCCAACTGGATTCCTCAACAGTATTTATTTGATTTCAGATATTTTGATATTTGATGGATTATCATATCGATATATGATATTATTGTTGTCGTGATTGACTATTTGGTATGTAGCATCATTGGACCAAACTTTGGAATTTTAAAATGATTTTTAAAGTGATTTTTGAAAATATACTATATGTTTGGAAATTGATTCATTTTAAATAAATAAACGATATAATTTTTAATGTTATAAAAATTATATTTTTGAGAAATATAGTTAAAAATTGATTTTTGAAAATATGGGGTTAATGATTTTATAACATAGTTAAAACGGGATTTCTGAATTTATTATAAAAAGTTTAAAAATAGGATTTATAAAATTTGATTATTTTATAAATCAAAATGGTGAAATTATAAAAGGGATTAAAGATGTTTTAAAAGAATAATAATATAATGATTTATATAAAAAGATTTATAAATTGATAATTTATAAATGAAAATATTTGAATTATAAAACGAGTTTTTATAAGTGTTAGAATGAATTGTGAATGAATTTCATAAATGAATGAAATTTATAGAATTATAAACGGTGAAGTTATAAATGGAATTTTATAAGCAGTAGGTTTATAAAATTTGTAAAGTTATTAAAAGACTAGATTTGGGTAAATAATTGAATCTTATAAGTTATAAGATTTATAATTATGAAGTTCAAAGGAACGATTTTGCAAACAAATAAATTATAAGCATTTAACTTATAATATGGACTTTCGGTATATAATTGAATTATGAATTGAGATAGGTTAATAAAGGAATTTATAAAAGGAAGTTGTTATAAAATAAATGGAAATGGAGTTTATAAACGTTGTTTTATAAATTCACAAACGACTTATTTTGATAAGTAAATTGTTATAACTTATTTATGGAGCTATATTCACGTTTTAGACAGTGAATAATCCTTTAAAATGAAACGTATAGAAATGATGAAATTGTTAACGTAGTATATTCACGTTTTTGAATAGTGAATAATATGTTAAAGAAATTGTTTTGAATGTGATGTTTTAAATTGAATTAAAACGATCTAATGATGTTTTAAATGTGTTGAGATTCGAAACCACAGATTTCAACATTTATTGTTGAAATAGACGTTTTCGTGAAATAAAAGGGAATGGTGGACTATAACGCTGTTGTTATAGTAAATGATTTCCGAAAGGAAATGTTTTGTATAGAATTGGGATTTATATATCTATTTAATTTCGAATCCCTATACTAGTGATTTTGGGTTGTCGTAACGATGTTTACGCAACATTCGTTTTGGCCCAAATAAATATGTTTAAAAGAATGATTTACTTAAAGAATGAAATATATACTTAATTTCGATTGAAGTATATTGCATATTTTCCAAGGGATGATAATAAAAAGATTTGTGAATTACTTATTATTAAATAAGTATTGAAATGTTTTCCAATATAAAGTGAATATTTTGAGAATTTATCTTTTTGAAGAAAAATTGAAAATGAATAATTGATATCGTATATTCATAGACATTTTGGAATATAAATTCATTATGGAATTTATAAATGAAAAGGAAAATTTGTTTAAAAATAAATATTGATTTATTTTTGAAGTGTGAAAACTATATATCTTGTAAAGATATGATTTTTGGGAAATAAATAATTTGGAAAATTATTTGGAATCTGGTGATGTCGTGCATATCCATTGATAGTTCAATAACCGACTATCAATATTTACCTTTGAAAGGTATTTGTTGTGATTTTCTTGGATTTGAATGCTACACTTATTTTTAAATTATTGCGCTCGTTATTCGGATTACCCATTCCGAATAGTGATACGACGTAATGTATAGCATTGAAGATCGGTGTTGAAGACCCGGTATTTGCGAGAGCGATAGGATGACCTGTCGATTGACTCTGCACCGAGTAGCTACGGTATTGAGTTCTCCATATGTGATGGGAAATCCGATTAGGATTGTGGATATCCGGATTGCAAGGACTTCTTTTTAAGTGCCTTCGGTTCTGTTCGAGCCCGGAACAGACTTGAATGGATTGTATGTCTGACGTTACAAATTGAGATATAAAGCAGATTTCTTTCAAATATATTTCTGTTGGTGGCGGAGAATTTATTCTTTTAGCTTAACACCCTTCTCTGAGACGTACGAGCTCAGAGGTTATGTAGTTGAATGTTATCAGCGATATATTCCCAATTTGGTAATGTGACATGCTGAGTGTTGCTGTGAAATGATCATTGTGTTGATTATTTATGATAGGATCATTTATTTGATCGTCTATCCTGGTGATCATTTCTATGATCATTTGTTGACCCAAAGCATGGCTTTTGTATAAAGTATGTTTTTGTGGACGTGACTTCGTCGAGCCTCACACCTCGGGAATGGTCAAAACAGGAAAGATGCGGCAAGGTTATGAGGGGTAGCGCCCTTTAGGATATGTGCATTTCCTTCTGGAAAAGGGTGGTATCATGGTATGGAGCCCAGATACTTACTCATGTTGAAAACACTTTATGATTATGTGAATTGATTACGAGCGCTCGGTTGAAAGGTCCCAAAGGACCGGGGGATGGCATATTCGGTCAGTTGTTACTCAGTTAGGGGTAACCCGGCCTTGTGTTGGTAGAGATCCGGTTTGGTTCTCGGGGATGTCCATCCAGAGGCATTCTCATGTGGCAATGGGAAGTTCCATGGCCTGACCATTCGTTGGAAATCCAAAGAAACAATACAATCTTGTACGGTATTAGTTGTAGAACTTATCATTCACTTATGGTGGCGCCCCACTGTTTGGATGGTAGCTATAGTAGGCATAGTTCGGAATGTCTATGCTGGCTAAGATTTATATTCTACTTTCGAAATATTTTCCTACACTATGCACTAGTAATAATATCAAATGTTCTTTTAAATTCGTATCAAGCATCTTTGACTATCATGAGGAGAAATCTCCTCCGATTCTGCGTTTGCATTGTATGTGTGTGCGGGAGGCCTTATGGTAGTCTCATTTTTAAAAGCATTGCGAATTGACTTTAAAAATATTCCTCTATTTTGTTTTCAAAGATAAATAAACTATTTTGAGTTCTCACACCAGTCACATGACCGACTCGGAGTTTATTGTTTTCCTTCCTAAACTCTGGGTGCCCACCAATTTCTACACGGGCAGTCAAGAGTTAAGGTTTATCAGGATATTCTGGAGTTGCTGGAGGCAAGATGGATGGCATGGCGTATTACTAGTATATAGTATTTCTTTTCCGCTGTTTGTTATTGTTGTTGTTGTACACTCTGATGTAATGAAATGTAATGTGATGTAATGTAATAACTGATATAGTTTTTTGTTTAAAGATTATTCATTTATCTATTATATGTTGTTCCGCTGCGATTGTGAGATTTTGATGTTGTTCTGCTGTTTTCTATTCCGTTCTATTCTCTATTTTCTTTCCTCCCTATTTTCTATCTTCTTATCTCTTCTTCTAGCTCTTTCTTTTTCTTAAAACCCTAAGTGTTCGGTTTTCCGCCGTTCGATTGCTCGGCAGTCGATAAAGTGAGTATCGATGTTGAATTTTCGAAAGTCGAAGAATCGGGTCCTTACAACTATGGCTTGATGGTTATAATTGGGCAATAATGAATTACCAGTGAAATTGTAAGTAAATAATGAAAGAAAAATTGAATAAATTATGAATGAACTGGAAAGGAAATAAAGTGACTTTAAAATTTTAATTAATAAATCTTGAGTATGGAAAGGAAAATTTAAACAAACAGGAAGTTAATGAAATTTAAACTTCAATGTTATTATTTAAAAGAACAAAATATTTATTTTAAATTGTGGATTTAAATTATTTAAGAAGAATTAAGAAGAAATTGGGAATAACCTGAAATTTGTATATTTCAGCTAAAGGATTTATAATCAAACTGAAAATAATAATAAAGTCCATAATTAATGAATTTTGAAATGAACTGATGAGCAAAGAAATTTATTTCAAATGGAATAAATTGGGAATCAATTTGGAAAATTGATTTGAGTGATTGAGATTGGAAATTTCTCTATAAATAACCAAGTACGTTTTCAAAGTAAATTTTTAAATATAAATTAAAGTTTAAAGTCAATTTAAAATGTATGTTTTGAAAAATTTACTATTTCTAAATATTTAAATTCTAAAGTAAGTATTTCCTTTTAGTCTATTATAGCAATAGTTATTTTAATCTATTATAGCAATAATTATTTAAAGAACGACTTAGTATTCATTTTTAAAAGTGAAATCTAGTTTTATATTTTATTTAGTAACATTGTTTTCAAATATTCCTATAGTATGAATTTTTAACAAATCATTGAAGCGGTTTTAACTTAAATGTTACAAAATATATTTCTAAGTAAAGTGTTTTAAATTATTTTCAAACTCTAGTTTTGTGCTTGGTGATTTCAGAGGAGATAGAAAATATTTGAGAATGTTTATTTTGAAAAGGAAGATGGTTTTGAAACTGTTTTCAAAGGATTGAAAACAGAAATATATCTTTGAGGATATTTTGAGATAAATAAATAATTTCGGGAAATTATTTATTGTTTGATGGATGGTTGTGAATGTTAATTGATAGTTAAATAACCGACTATCAATATTGGACAATGCGTTGATCGTTTCGAAGAGACCGGGATCGAGATTTATTTCTCGAAAACTACTTCGATCCGATATGTAGTTCGTGTAAACGATTCTGGATTCGAAGATGGAGCAGTGAAGTGCAAGGGCTAGTCGCTACTAATTTTGAGGATATTTCCAAAATGGATGTAGTAGGAGTAGTGCCTTCGGTTCCGTTCGAACCCGGGACAGACTTGTATGGATGAATGCTTGCGAAACATCGTCAGGTGGACAATGGGCATTCTAAGAAATATGTTCTATAAAGGTAACGCTTAGCCTCAAGCCTCATCAAATGGGAATGACTGAAAATCAAGCGATATGGCTAGGTGGGTAGCACCCAAGCAGGGTGAGGTCATTCCAGTCTAGATGTCCCTTTTTATTTTTCGGCTTAGTGGTGCGGTTGCTGATCCCAACCGCGGGGTGATCTCACTCGAGACTGTCCAGTAAGGGATGGTTCCGGCGTTGTGTTGTAGGGGATGAAGGGAGTAATCCTCGGTACGGTGATCTAGGCCCCGTACTGTGACAGGTGGTACCCCAGTGCCTAGTCATTAGTTGGAAATCCATTCTCCCTACGAGCCTTGTACGAGTTTTGTTTGTATTGCCCACTTTGTGGCTAGTAGCTGGAATTTAATAATGTAACAATTTCGGCTATTTTATAAGTATTTGTATATAGACCCTATTATAATATCAGAGGATTTCTATAAAAATTATTTTAGCTATAGTAAGGTAAAAACCCGACATGTTTATTTGTGGCGTGGTCTTACGAGATGCTTTTGTTTTCAATGGATTTTTGAAACTTTAATAATGAAATTGGTTGTGATTTTCTCACGCTGGTATTCCAGACTAACTCGGGTATTATTTAACTGTAATGCTCGGGTCAGACCGAGTATTATAGAATACAGGTTATGATGCCGTGGAGCTCAGGAGACGAGCTGGATGACGATACGTACTCACGTACTTGTATATATATATTTTTCCGCTGTTGAGTTATTGTGTATCCATTGTATGTTATGGTTGTGAGCTATGACTGATGTACTCTAATTATGTAATATATGTAAACAGATATATTTGATTTTGAGTAAAGATTATTTATTATCTATTATATTTTATTCCGCTGCGATGGTTAGATTCTGATGTAAATTTTGTTTTCTCTTCTTCTACCTCTTCTTCTTTAACCCAAATGGTTCGTATTTCTGTACAACTTGAGTTGATTTAGGTAGAGTAGTGTTGACTCAAGGGGTACGGATTTGCGGGTCGTTTCACTTGGTATCAGAGCACAGGTTGGTGATAACCTTGGCTCCGGTGGGAATTACTCATAAAATAGAGTCTATAGTACTCTAGAATGAGTTTGAGCGTATTAATAAATATGAGCGCGTATTTGTTAGTGAATATAAATTGTTTTAATATTGTGTTGATTGGTTTGTTGAGTGGCATAAGAACCTTCGTCGGCACAGTCTGGACAACTGTATCGAAGGGGTTCTAAACACCTGAAGAGAGCAATCGACACGGTATTGTTTTAAATGTGGGTAAATGAAATAATTTTACCCAAATTATATTTTGATATAAAGAAAAGTTTTTTGTAAACTATTTAGCTAATATATGGTTGCTTGGATGTTAGGAGATGATAATATTAAGATATTATCATTGTTAAGTGAAAATTTAACTAGAAATTGAAATATAATAAAAAAATTAAGGGATAAATTCATTATAGAATGAAATTTATAAATATGAACTATAAATGTAATTTATGCATTAAAATACAATTAAATAAGAATTTGTACAAATAAAGTGTACAAATGAATTATAGTTAAAATTTATCTAAGCAGGCTTTAGAAGTTTAAAATCCCGGAGATTTGGAATTGTTTATCGAAGTGTTTTAATGATAAATGATGGCATTATTGTTTTGGAAGTAATTCTGAATGGAAATTTGTTTTAAAATGGTATTTGGAAGTGAAATAGCATTGAATTCACTTCAGTCACTGGAAAATAACTTGGGTGATGACTACAGCATCATCAATGTTCATTTTCGAGTTTCTAAGTGATGGATTGCTACCAAAAATTGATTTGCTCAGAAAAGTTAGTTGTTTTTGTAAATTTCAACCAGGATTGGTTTAATGTTTGAGAAATATGATTTGAGATGTTGAAGATTTCAAAATGATTTGAAACCAAAAGCCGTGTGTTTAAAAATCCGGATAAGATAAGTTGTAAGCTTATAAATGGAAAGGATTTGTAAATCAGAAAGAAATTTAAGCTTTGGATAATGGAATTTAAATTTAAAGAGAAGAGTTAAAAACAAAATTAACTTGAATGGGAAATAAAAAATTTAACTGGATTGAAAATTAATTTAAATAGGCTGAAATAATATCCAGTTGTATTCGAATTAAGTTGAAATCGAATTGAGTTAAATAAATCTGAGTTAAGATAGAATTAAATTGGAATAAGAATTCAATTGAATTATTGAATTGAATTAGATTCTTACCTGAATAAATGGAAAATAATTTGAATAAGGATTGGAATTGAAATAAATAAATCAGAATAACTTCTAAGAGGATTAAAAATCCATAGGAATGAAATATGCTTGGGTTATAAATAAGCATAAGGCTTGAGTTAAAAATAAAAGAATAATATATTCAAGCCTATGAGGAATGGAATAGTGTAAATAATAAGTTGTGACTTATAAATTTGAAAATGGAGTACAAATCCAAAATAAATATTTTGATGAATTGTAAAATGAAAGGAAAATCCAAACTTGAATTATAAAGTATATTGAACTTAAGAAAATAAAATGAAGTGATATTTGGAATAAAAATTCAAGTGTTGGATTATAAATAAGGGAAGAACTAATTAGATAATAAATTAGTTAATGAAATTAAATTGTGAGTTATGATGAAATTGGAAATAAACTCGAGTTATAAATAAAAATTGATTCAAATTGTTGATGAAGTCAAAGTAATTGAGAATGAAGCTGAATTGTGAGTTAATAAATTGGATGGTAAATTAAAGGTGAATAATAGAATAAGAACTTGAGATATAAATTTAAAATTTAACTTGAAGTATTAACAAATTAAATATAATTGGGAATGTATCAAATAAAAATGTAAATCGATTAAAATAGCAATGGTTTGAACGTGCAAATAAAATCCAAATAAGTGAAGATAACCTGGAAAATAGCCAGGTAATAAATTGGGTGAGTTGAATCTAGGAAGTTAAAGTGTATAATAACTAATTAAATAAATTTGTGGTTTGAAATGAGATTGGATTATATTCAACTTAAACCAAATTTAATGATATTGTATTAAATTTGAATCAAGTAAAAATAAATATGGATTGAAATAAAACTTGGTGGGTGGTAATAATATTTAAGAAAATGGAAAATTCGTAATGGATTGAGTGGATAAGTTAACTATACTGAATAAGTGAATGGATGGGATAAATAAGAACCAAAGGAAGTATGGTTTAAATAAGTTGAGAAATGGTTATTGAATGAAATAGCTTGGATTGTCTTCGAGCTAAATAAAATAGTTTGGAATAAACTAACATGGAATGAAATGTAAATAAATGGATTGTAAATGAACTCTAATGGAATGTGTCGAGCTAAATAAATGATTGTGAATGGATTAAAATAAAAAGGAAATTTAATTGGTAATGGAGATGAACCTAAATTGTTATTGGTTCTGAATAAACCAGATTGGTTAATAAAATGAAATGCGGGGAGAATGAGAATATATGGATTGTGAATAAATTTAAAATGGAATAGAATTAGGTATAAATTGAGTTGAAATCCATTTAAATTGGTTATAAACATAAATACTTATTTATTCACATAAATCTTGTCAAATTGTATAGAATAAATTGTCATTTGATGTAAATGGAAGTAATTAAAAATTCTATGGATTGATAAGAGTAAAATAAATTGATTTTGAAAGCAATTGAATTAAATATGAGTTTAGTTTGCTTAAGAATAAATTAAGTAAGTGATTGAGTTTTAAACCATTCAAATTGATGAGATTGTATATGAATGGATTGAAAACCCTTCAAATTGAATGAAAATGGTTTATAAAATAATTGGAACAGTTGAATTAGCATGGAAACTATATAAATTACTTACGGAAAAATGTTTGGAATGAGTTTCTTTTAGGATTCATATGTTGTAACTATTGCAACTAAGTGTAATATTGTTAAACTGCATATATTTGGCACTTACATGTTTAAATTGAGTAAGTACAGGTACCTGGAAGCCGTGTGGCTGGATTTGGTTGTGCTTTTTGCAAAAAATAATTAGTCGCTTGCTTAAAATGCTAAATAAGGTACGCCTACACAATAAAAATAGGAAATATGAACTGTTTTTCGTTTTTCCGACCGTGTGGGTCGATGTATATATAATTGTATCTTTTGTGAAATTGCAAAAAGCTCCTCCGTACAAAGGAGACTCTGCAAAAAAAATTCAGAAATTTTGGGAGTTAGAAAATTTTTGAAAGATTTTGGAAAATTTTGCTAACGACAAAACAATTTTAAATTGGAAATTGAAATAAGTTAGTGAATGAAACTAATTAACATATTGATATGAATTAGTAATAAATGACAAATAAAATTTATATATTTAGAGTAAGATAAATTGAATTCATATGGAAATAAAGAATCAATTTGAATAGAAATGATATAAACTGAAGTGGTAAGGTGATAATGAATATAAAAAGCATATTAAATACTTATACCAAACTTAAGAAAGGAATAGCGAATTCTTAATTGGAAATTGGTAATATAAATATATTCCAAGTTAATATTTGGATGAATAGATATTGGCATTTTGTGGAAAAAATCGATAAGATGTTTTGGGATATTGTGTTTGGATATTGGTGCTAAGCAGGTATGCAGGTATTATAAAGGGAAAAAGAAAATTGGGTTTTATATGAAAAGATAAAATTTGAAATGCTCGACAAAAGGTATGTATTTAAATTTGGTATGGAATTTGATTGGGATTTGAATTTGGATTTGGATTAAGCCACTTGGCTTTTGTTTTCTTTTTGGATTTGGAAGGCCGTAGAGCCATTTTGTAGTTGTACCGAGCTAGCCGCGCAAAGGAGACGCTGGCAAAAAATTTCGGAAATTTAGGGAGTTAGAAAAAAAATTGAGAAAATTTTGATAATTCAAAATTGGTTTTAGGATTTAAAACTTGAATGGTTGGGCAAATAGGATTGTTTGCAAACTAGGGAAAGGTTTGGAAAGTTAATAAGAATAATAATGGGTCTTTTATAAAAAAATAATATATATATAGTTGGTAAGATGTTGAATTGTTAGAAAACGTTTGATTTTAGGAAACAGTAAACGGGTATTGGACCATTCTTCCTAATTAGTAATTTCGGGGACGAAATTCTTTTAAGGGGGAAGGAATGTGACGACCCGGAATTTTTGAGTGTTTGAAATAGGAATATTTAATTAATTTTAAATATTTGAAAGGATAATTTTTAACTAAAATTAAGAATATTATAATTTATTTGACAATTAAATTATTGAATTAAATAATTTGAAGTTGGGTAAGTTACTGAATCTAGAATTTTAAGCCTGTTAAGATATAATTTTGGGGCTTATAAAATTTATATTGATAATGCTGAAGGTAATAGGAGTTGTAAAATTGAAATTAACAGTGGTTTGTTCAGATTTAAAATTTTATTGTTTAAGTTGAATTTAAAATAGCCTTCCGAGACACAGTCTCGGAATTAGACGAAACCAGTCCCGTTGGATCCGTAATATTGAATTATTATCGAACTTCAAATTTCGTATTGATTGGAGTTGTAGTGTGAGTGGACGATAAGTAAATGCGTTAAAAATTAAATATATATTTATTTATGTAACATAAGTCAATGAAACAAATATTCTTTCCCATCAACAGCCACCTTCTTCCTGAGCAAGCCGATTTCTTTCTTATCATGTTTCCCCTTTTTGAAACAGCATGTAAACATTCCCTGTCTTTAACTTGTATCAGCCGAACTTCTTCCCTAAAAAGAAAGAATGGCCACCGCATATTCATTTCAATCCCCTCTGTTATAAATTAAACTCCACCTTCAGTTTTATCGAAACCCATCCCATAAATTTAAAACCGCGATTCCTCTTTCGAATTGCCCTGTTCCCAATTCGAATTCACGTCGCCATTCGATTCTTTTTACGAATCAAAACTCGAGGGGATCTCATTTGATGGTGGAAGGGCAGCAATTCGTGTTCGATTCTGCCTTGAATCGTGTTATACGCGAGTGCGCTATTAAAAGAACGGGGAGTGGGGGACTCGCGTGTTCGAGTTAGGGCATCGCGAGGCTGGGGTTTCAATTGGATGTAGAGTTTTGTCGAAGTCGCGAGGATTCGGTGGCGCTGAGGCGAAAGCGTCGCGAATTCGACAGTGAGAGGACGGGCCTCGTTCGTCGCCCAAGTGGTTGATGCGGTAGCATTTTGTTAGCGTAGGGTTCGATTTTGGGGAAGGGGAGAACGTGCAGTGAGGTATATTTTATTTTATTTTATTTAATCTATATGGTTATGTATATACATAGAAAATATGTTTTTACAGTAAAGAAATTTTACCCTCTAGATTTTTAATTGCAGAGCTAGTTTTGAATATGAATTTTAAATGATTGAAGGAATTATAGGAAATCAGTTTTGATCTATATATATAATTCAAGTTTCAAAAGTATATGTAGTTTCAGGAAAATAAATTAATATACACATACCTATTTTAAAGTTACTAGTTTATTTTTTTTTCAGTAGATTTAGTGATTAACCTGTTTATTAAACATAGTTAAATATTTCAGTTACCAAATGGTTTAAGGGAAAATTGTATAATTAAATGATTTGTTAATTAAATGAAAATTAATTGTTCAATTAATCAAATATAATAAATTACATAAATATTTCTTCAAGGTCTAAAAATCGAGAAATAAGCTGAAATGGAAGTGAATGGAATTAGACTGCAAGTTTAAAGCAAAGGTGAGTTAATCTCACTCAGTTAAATTTAAATTTAAATGATTAAATTTAAATAATTTCTTGAAATGGTTAAATTGATTTATGTGCTGTAGTGTGGTATATATATTTGGAATTGGCATTTTATATTGTGCTAACATCTGTGGATGCAGGGAGAACAGGTTGGAGGGATCCAACTGGACCCCTCAACTTTATTTAATTATTTAATATTCTCTGTTCTGAATATTTGATATCCTGTAATGAAATTTGTAGTAATATTGAATGCTATGGCTTGATGGTTATAATCAGGCAATAATGCATTACCAGTGAAATTGTAAGTAAATAATGAAAGAAAAGTTGAATAAATTATGAATGAACTGGAAAGGAAATAAAGTGACTTTAAAATTTTAATTAATAAATCTTGAGTATGGAAAGGAAAATTTAAACAAACAGGAAGTTAATGAAATTTAAACTTCAATGTTATTGTTTAAAAGAACAAAATATTTATTTTAAATTGAGGATTTAAATTATTTAAGAAGAATTAAGAAGAAATTGGGAATAACCTGAAATTTGTATATTTCAGCTACAGGATTTATAATCAAAATGAAAATAATAATAAAGTCCATAATTAATGAATTTTGAAATGAACTGATGAGTAAAGAAATTTATTTCAAATGGAATAAATTGGGAATCAATTTGGAAAATTGATTTGAGTGATTGAGATTGGAAATTTCTCTCTGAATAACCAAGTACGTTTTCAAAGTAAATTTTTAAATATAAATTAAAGTTTAAAGTCAATTTAAGAAGTATGTTTTGAAAAATTTACTATTTCTAAATATTTAAATTCTAAAGTAAGTATTTCCTTTTAATCTATTATAGCAATAATTATTTTAATCTATTATAGCAATAATTATTTAAAGAATGACTTAGTATTCATTTTTAAAAGTGAAATCTAGTTTTATATTTTATTTAGTAACATTATTTTCAAATATTCCTATAGTATGAATTTTTAACAAATCATTGAAGTAGTTTTAACTTAAATGTTATAAAATATATTTCTAAGTAAAGTGTTTTAAATTATTTTCAAACTCTAGTTTTGTGCTTGGTGATTTCAGAGGAGATAGAAAATATTTGGGAATGTTTATTTTGAAAGGGAAGATGGTTTTGAAACTGTTTTCAAGGGATTGAAAACAGAAATATATCTTTGAGGATATTTTGAGATAAATAAATAATTTCGGGAAATTATTAATTGTTTGATGGATGGTTGTGAATGTTAATTGATAGTTAAATAACCGGCTATCAATATTGGACAATGCGTTGATCGTTTCGAAGAAACCGGGATCGAGATTTATTTCTCGAAAACCACTTCGACCCGATTTGTACGTTCGTGTAAACGATTCTGGATTCGAAGATGGAGCAGTGAAGTGCAAGGGCTAGTCGCTACTAATCTTGAGGATATTTCCAAAATGGATGTAGTAGGAGTAGTGCCTTCGGTTCCGTTCGAACCCGGGACGGACTTGTATGGATGAATGCTTGCGAAACATCGTCAGGTGGACGAAGGGCATTCTAAGAAATATGTTCTATAAAGGTAACGCTTAGCCTCAAGCCTCATCAAATGGGAATGACTGAAAATCAGGGGATATGCAGCAAGGCTAGGTGGGTAGCACCCAAGCAGGGTGAGGTCATTTCAGTCTAGATGTCCTTTTTTATTTTTCGGCTTAGTGGTGTGGTTGCTGATCCCAACCGCGGGGTGATCTCACTCGGGACTGTCCAGTAAGAGATGGTTCCGGCCTTATGTTGCAGGGGATGAAGGGAGTAATCCTCGGTACGGCGATCAAGGCCCCGTACTGTGATAGGTGGTACCCTAGTGCCTAGTCATTAGTTGGAAATCCATTCTCCCTACGAGCCTTGTACGAGTTTTGTTTGTATTACCCACTTTGTGGCTAGTAGCTGGAATTTAATAATGTAACAATTTCGGCTATTTTATAAGTATTTGTATATGGACCCTATTATAATGTCAGAGGATTTCTATAAAAATTGTTTTAGCTATCGTAAGGTAAAAACCCGACATGTTTATTTGTGGCGTGGTCTTACGAGATGCTTTTGTTTTCAATGGATTTTTGAAACTTTAATAATGAAATTGGGTGTGATTTTCTCACGCTGGTATTCGAGACTAACTCGGGTATTATTTAACTGTAATGCTTGGGTCAGACCGAGTATTATAGAATACAGGTTATGATGCTGTGGAGCTCAAGAGACGAGCTGGATGACGATACGTACTCACGTACTTGTATATATATATTATTCCGCTGTTAAGTTGTTGTGTATCCATTATATGTTATGGTTGTGAGCTATGACTGATGTACTCTGATGATGTAATATATGTAAACAGATATATTTGATTTTGAGTAAAGATTATTTATTATCTATTATATTTTGTTCCGCTGCGATGGTTAGATCCTGATGTAATTTTGTTTTCTATTCTTCTACCTCTTCTTCTTTAACCCAAATGGTTCGTATTTCTGTACAACTTGAGTTGATTTAGGTAGAGTAGTGTTGACTCAAGGGGTACGGATTTGCGGGTCGTTTCAAGCAGTGCAGTAATGAGTGAACAGAAGTTCAAGGCAACAGAGAACATGCGTGAAGAACAACAGCAGCCTCAACATACACAATCAAGTGACATGACAATCTCAGTAAAACTCAATGTCAGGCACACATATATATGAAGCAACACAAGTGCAAATTCGACAAGCACATGAAAACAACAAGTTCAACTGAAATGAAAACAGTTCGAAGTAGACTACAATATCAAGTACATGAAAACTACAATACATAAGTCAGTGCAGTGATACATGGAATCACATAAACAAGTTCGAACAACCAGACAACATCATATTCACGAATGTAATGTTCAAGTGGAAACCAGTGAAGATGGCCAGAGACGAAGACAGGGATAAACACAAAAGATGGCCGAAGCCATGCCAAAAGCATTTGTTAACCAAGTCAGAAATCAACATAGTACAAAAATGGAAATTTTCGAAAATAATGCAGATTCGTGAATGTATACAGTCAAGAAATTCAAGTGCGTACTGTTTGAAAAAATCAAGCAAATTAAAAGAGGAAAGTCTCTGCCGTATTAATCAAGGTAAATCAAACGCTTCAAAAACAAAGCCGTGCGCATCAAGTCACAGAGGGCAAAAATTAGGAAAGTGATGAAGTCACGTAAATGAATACGAACAAATTCAAGGGTCTCGAATTCATATAAATACCAGCACCCAATTATCATCATAGGCATCGAGTTCAGGCAAGCAATTTAACCAGCAACGAAATAAAAATTACAAACCGCAACAACGAACTCGATCAACAGAGGAGTAATGCAAACCAGAGAATCAATCATAAGCGAAGCAGCGAGCAAGAGCAACGAAAATCAGAATCGATCATCAGAGAGCCGCAAACAAGTCAGAAAGCCCTAATTTTGGAAGCAAGGAATAAAAGAGCCGAAGCCCTAATTTCAGAAAGAGGATCGGCCGCAAATTTTTCAATAGCAAAAGAAAAAGAGAACGGGCCGGCCTTGTTAAAGGGAAATTGGTTTTAAGAATTTATTCTTTATTTTATTAAGGGTGTTTATTTGTTTTAGTTTTATTTTCTTTTCGAATCAAGTCTTGGTAAATCACCACCTAGGTTGTAGGTAGTGTTAGATTGTCTTGTTAGAATTAGTTCAGTGAGCAGGGTGTGCGAGTTTGCGAAACTCTATAGGCAGGAGCAAGGGTTTGCGAGTTTGCAAAACTCTATAGGCGGGAGCAGGGGTTGCGAGTCTATTAGAATGTTTGTAAGCGGGAGCAGGGTTTGCGAGTCTGTTAGAGTGTTTGTAAGCGGGAGAGTGTTTAATTCTAATAGAAATCTGGGAATGCAGCAGTAGGCAGGGGTTGCTGAAGCTGGGTAAATTTGCGTGTGATTTACTTTTCAGCATTTTTATTTCTGCAGTTTGTTTCTGTGTTTAAATCGAGAAAATTTGCTATAACCCTATTCACCCCCCCCCCTCTAAGGTTAATCTAGATCCTACAATTATGAATTCAAAAATGGTCTAAAATTGAATTGTTTTAGCTTTTATTAAATGTGAATGGTTCATGTTGTTTCAAATAATGTCAACGATTGTAGGTATTATTAGTGAAATATCGGTTTTAATTATAATGTTGTGAAATTTATGGTTAATGGCAGTTGTCGGAAGATGAATTGCAATTGTTGGTAGCAGTTGTAAAAAGATTTATTGCAACTGTAAATAATAGCTGTAAATGAATCTATTACAACTGCCAAAAGTAGTTGCAAAAGTTATTGTTGCAACTGCTATTAGCAGCTGCAAAAGGGACCTGTTACAACTGTCAATGCAACAGTTACGATAGACTTACCACAACTTTCAAAAGCAGTTGTAAAAAGCTTTTTTACAACTGCTCCTACAACTGCCGGCAACAGTTGTAAAAATATTCAACTCTATTACAACTCCAGATACTAAGATTGGCGGCCGTCTGTTGTAATAGACCTATTACACCTGTTTTTGGAAGTTGTGAAAAGGTGTTATTGTTGTAGTGGTAGGATCTGAAAGTAATATGTCTTAAAACTTGATCGTCGAATAATCCGTTGGAGCCAATATTGGAGATAGTGAAGTATTTACATGATCTCTACTAGATTTGGTGATAAAGCAGGAGTTAGAGAAGATGATGGCATTAAGAAATAATTGATGCGAGTTTTCAATTTATTGAAAAACAAAGTTTAGCTGCTAAATAAAAGATGAAAAAAATACACAATGGAACCTCCTTTAAATTTTGTTTTATAATGTACTTACCTACCTAAATCCTAGACAAATATAAATGTCCATCACAAACAATATCACTCTAGTATTTCGATTAACATAATCTCAAAACTAAACAACTTGTCTTGCTGCCATAACACATTCGTAATATTGCTATAATATACCATAATAAATAAATTCCTATAGTTACCTTATATGCATCAAAAACTCATCGCTGGCGTTGTACTGAAGATTTTGTTTTATGGCATAGTATACCACTGTAAGTAGATGTTGATATTGTCTTAAAGAACAAAGGAGAGTGGGGAGGGAGGGTAACTTACTTTGGAAGATATTACTAACTCCATATAGTGGAACTTTGATTTTCTTAGCAATCTCAATTCCGAATTCAAACCTGAGTAACAATATTTTCCATGATTTTGGAGGCAAATAAAATAGGGGGTAAAACATTTTAATATAATAATGAGAGTGAACTCGACCGATGGTCACCCCATTATTTTATTTCACCTCCAAAATCAAGGAAAATACATTTATTCTGGTTTTATTTCGTTGTTGAGGTTGTTTAGAAATTCCAAGTATCACTTCATGGAGTTAGCAATATTGGCTAAATTTTCCCACCTCCCTCGCCCCCTATTTTTCTCCCTAAAGACAAGTATAGCATTTATTTATGGAGGTTTATTATGTTATCCAAAAAAATAATTCGTACAACCTCAATATGAGTTTTTGATTAATACAAGGTAACGGTAGGAATTTGTTTATGGCAATATATTATAACAATATTACGAATGTGTTGTAGCAGAATGATGAATTGTTTTCTTTGGAACAACAAATACCTTTTCGCAACTGCCAAAAACAGTTGTAATAGGCCTATTACAATGGGCGACCGCTAGTCTTAATATCCGTAGTTGTAATAGAGTTGAATATTTTTACAACAGTTGTCGATAGTTGCAGGAGCAGTTGTAAAAATGTTTTTTACAACTGCTTTTGAAAGTTGTGGTAAAGTCTATCGTAACTGTTGCATTGACAGTTGTAATAGGTCTCTTTTGCAACTGCTAATAGTAGTTTGCAACAATAACTGTTGCAACTACTTTTGGCAGTTGTAATAGATTCATTTATAACTGTTATTTACAGTTGCAATAAATCTTTTTACAACTGCTGCCAACAATAGCAATAATCTTCTGATAACTTCCATTAACCATAAATTTCACAACATTATAATTAAAACCGATATTTCACTAATAGTAACTACAATCGTTAACATTAATTGAAACAACATGAACCATTCACATTTAATAAAAGCTAAAAATCATTCAATTTAACACCATTTTTGAATTCATAATTTTATTACAAAACATAATTAAATCCATAACATACATCAATATAAATATAGACACATACTAATTAAAAGAGATAAATTACCCATGCTAGGCAACAATCTTCCAAACCGCTTGTCCAATAGTACAGACGTATGAACTAGGCCTATATGGGATAGCTTAAGAATCCAGTTGAGTGCAATCCGGCTGAGTGCTTAAGAATCCAGTTGAGTCCAATAGTACAAATGTATGATGCAATATGAATTAGCATATGAGTGCAATCTAGTTGAGTTCTTTCATGCAGAAGATCTTGCAATGTATACTCAGATTGTAACTGAATTATAATAAAGAGCTAATTATAACAGCAGTATTCATATAATTAGGCCAAAAGGATGTCAAAGGGGCAACTTCCGTTGAACAAGAATATTACTATACTTACCAATCAACAAAAACATGTACCCCTATTTGTCTAAATGTAAATCCTTTCAAAGCTTTTCCAAAATCTAAAAAAAATAGGAACAAAAATTCGTCTGGCCAACATAGAGAGTGGAGACTGAGTATACTGCGTGGCATCATATACTGCCAACCCTGTCATGAGAAAACTTAAATGGCTGTATTGTTTAATTCCTAATTATTTCAAGCAAATATTAAAGTTATCACCATTTCAATGTTCGAATGACTAGGTTATTTATAATTATAAAAAATATGCCATTAAATAGAGCATTGATATACAAAATTTTCTGACTTCATTCAATTTGATTATCCAAGCATGCCAAAATAAACAGCAGCTACACATATGAACCATTTTATATTCATTCTTTATTTTATTGTTGAATGTGATGAAATAATATATTCTTTTATTTTTGAAATGAACTATGCTGATTTCATTTCTTTTGTGAATGATTTAAATCCCTAAAATGGTAAATCCCTCTGTTTGATTTTACAACAAAACAATGTATCATTGATATTGTGGATTAAACTCCATAATAAATAAAGAACATAACACATATATAGAAGCTGTTGGCATAGTACTATTTAATTTAAATCGAACATGAGAATCTATACAAACAGTCTTAGCTATATAATCAATACTCCAAAGTAGTAGCATAGCCTACAATATTATATTTATTGAGAAATGACTCATTGCTTAAGTTCTTCATCAAATTCTAAATTGTCACTTTTCTCTATAATATTGAAGCCACTGTACCAACAGAAGTAAGCGGATTACTTTCAATTTCATCGGTTTCCCACAACTTCTATTAAGTGGCGAGTTATTAGCAATAACATGTTTGATCAATTGTACTCTAAGTCAAACACTAAACATTAGAATATCATCCATACTATTCGTGTCAGGGCATGACAACATACAGTTCCTTTATCATCAATTTTATTCTATCTAAATCAAACAATAAACATTGGGACATCATTGATTTTGAACCTTAAAGGCACCAAGTATTGAATAATACCATAAAATGAATTGTCAAAAGATACGCAATTGCAAATAGGAGTTCGAGAAATCGAAAACTATTAAAGTAGTACTTGCACAACGCATGCAATACATGCACAGTTATTATATATTAAAGTTGAAATATCATCACGAATAATGAGAGCAATAATACCATACATATAAGGATCATTAAAATTATTAGGAGCAGTACTTACACCTATGAGATTAGTTGGATTAGTCATATCTAAATTGGTTGAAGAGCGTGGTCATCAACAACCAGCACACACACGTGTATATATATCACCTGCACTGCTTGAAACTATTAAACAAATGTAACATAGAATAAAAGCAGCAAATTGAATTTAATAGCCTATCCTACTGGGCAGTTGGCATAAGGATGATGACATAATATTTTTTCTTTCAAATGACGGAGGCATGCTAAATATGAGGCAAAAAGATTGCAGCTGTCATCTTTGGTTTCTCATGCCACAAGGCTAAAGGTGGAATAAACGTAGCACAAATAACAGGTTCAAAAACCAACATCACAACACAAGCATATAAAATTCGAAGATTATAAGTTTAAGACATAAATATGTTAGTGTTTACTCACCTAAAACTGAGTTACCCTTTCTGCATTCCAACTTTTCTACACGCACGCTACCCACCACATCTCTGCAACTAACCTAATTTATGCTAGAAACGTTAAATGATACAGTAAACCACATACTTGAATTTGAGAATTTATAATAATTTTATAATTTGTTCTTAACTTTTGAAGTTGTAAAAGTTTAGCAGGGTTTATTTTGGAAAATGAGAATGGTGATCCCCATCATATATTGTTGCATGTGCGTGTTTTAAGTGATAAGAATCACCCTGACTTAAAAAATGAGTATGAAAGTTGGGCCAAAATTAGTTTAGAATTTTATACATGGTAACAAGCTGGGCTTTGCATTTGCAAATTAGTTTAGTATGAAAGTTATGAAACTCTGAAATTAATTAGGGCCTTCTGTTAAGATAAGATGGCTATGTATATACAAAATGAATATATATAAGTCTTGAAAAATAAATATTTTTCATATTTACTCTAGACAGTGGGAACTATTAATGAAGATTGCATGGGCAGTTGATGAATCAGATTTAAGACATATTACTTAGCTTCAACAAATACAAATGCTAAGTCTTATTTTTATTTTAAAACAAAAATAAAATAAAAAAAGGAAAATAGATCAGAATTTAGGGAATACGATTGATTGTCATTTGGGATAAAAATAATGTTTATTAAAATAAAGTGAATTAGTTTTTTTTTAACATAAACTGTGTTTGTAACATTGTATTTTAAAGTGAAAGGAAGGAGAAAAGTTAATCAAAAAAATATAGTACTTCATTTGTAACTTTAGATGTCTTACAGATGGAGAAAATGATTGCCGAAACATTTATTTATCTCAAAAGATGTATGCCTAGAAGAAAAATATAATCTATGACCACAGACCTTTAACTGTCAACTCCTATGCATTGCCATTCACCCCTATAATATTACAATAAAATATAGGTTTCTATGGTAGATGTAGACGATTAGAAAATTTTTGCAAAGGGATTAGACTAATGGCTTTCATTCATCAATGCTAATAATCAAACCTTGTAAGTTTTTAGGTACAAAAATCAATGGTCCTTAACATAATGAAAATGCCATAATATACAAAGTTGAAGATGTTTACCTCTGCTTGATGTTGCTCATTTTTACCCATGGTTGCAACAAGTTCAAGCTTCTTTTATTAAGTAATTAACCAGAAAAAATATGATAATATGTAAAGAGTTAGAACAACATACTAATTATAAGACTGTTTTGATATGAAAGGATTATGTACAATAGCTTTCAACTACCATTAATTTATAATCTCACAACATAGTTCAATTTTCTTTTTTCTTTTTTGTCTAGACTTTAGTTTCACTTCATCAGTGCATTGTCCACTTACACACTTCTGAAACATAAATTCTGTTTACTTTACCAACATTTCAGACGCATTCAAATCAAACCGTCCAAATATAAAGAGTTCCTATGTCTATTGTACTGTAAAAGGCCCCCATAAGTCCAATCCCATACATAGACAAAAATAGCCTCGGTATCAAGGCTAAAGTCAAACCAGAAATTTCACCAAAGAAATCCAACTGCTTGCACCTTCGATATCCACTGCCCACATCATATACGTGCACAAAATCTGCAGGTTCGGCCATTGCCAATAACAGACCATCTGATGAAAATCAAACTGACCGAATCGCCCCAAGATTTCCACTTAATACAACTAATGATTAGGAGAAATTATGTATATCCCATACCCAGCATGTTTTGTCTTGATTGCCTGTTGCAAATGTGATTCCATCTGGGTTCCACGCAGATGCAAAGGAGAAGTCTCCAGCAATCGTGGTATTAACATTCTTGTGCTAATATGCCTTCATCATCAATCCAGTCATGATAACTCCACATTGTGCTCCTTCTATGATCAACTCTGGCACCAAATATGACAATAAATGGCCAGAATTCGAATACATTTTGATTTGTACAACTTTTTTGCTTGTACATTGAGATCGATCGATTTTTACACTTCTATGTAGTATTTACGATTTACTATTGTACGTGTAAATTTGCGGATGTTAAAAATCTAGCAAAATATATTCTAATTTGTGTACTAAAACACAGTAGCTTTATAGACGGATAAAACATTTCACTTTTTTTTGACGCAATTCAAACCACCTCTTTGTAATAAGTTATAAATAAACTAAGTTACTAAGAACCTTCATCAACTAAAAACTCTTTCATAAAAAACATCTTTGTCCCGCATATTTTAGATATACGAAAAAGAAAACAGAATTTACACATAGATGGACATACATACGTAGATAGATGTATATGTATGTGCATGTCATCCAAACTAGTGCAATTTAAGTGGCAACACACACTTGCTCTGTGATTTACTCAAGCTGGTGCAATTTAGTAATTTTATAACAATTTTTATATTTGCATTAAGAACCCAACGTTATTGCTACATTTCAATGCATATTTGAAGTACAATTAAACAATCAATATTCTATAATAAAATTTAATAATGTAGTCAACAAAACATTGGAATCAAGGATAAGATATAGCGATATATGAATATCAGATCTCAACTGAAAAAATATGTTATTCATGTACAAAACAAGTTTGGTTTTTGCAGTCAAAGTTAAGTGAGAACCATAAACATATTAAATAAGGCATGCTCAACAGCATCAAGATGTTTTGGTTTCGACGACAACTTGATATTAGCTGTTTTTAGTATGAGTTCCACACCCTCTCCTAAAAAAACATGTTTCTTTTATCACTTTCTATTTTTTCTACTTAATAAAGTAAAGAAAAAAACGTGCTCCATTGTTCCCATAAATACCCAAGCAAACATATTGTACAATCCATTTTCATAAACACCACCATATTCTCGTTCTCAGAGCACTTCTATTCGCATATACTACTTCAAATTCTATAAAATTACTCATTAAATCACTGATCATGTCCAAAACCAAGAAATCCATCTTCTCTACTACATGCGATAGGTTGAATCAATACATAAAAGAGAAGAATACCTTTCCTGAATTTGGAGGACTCCTTAGCCGAGAAGTTACACTAATTAGTTTGAAAAGCTATATAATAAATTAATTATATTAAAACATCTTTAAGCCTAGATTCAGGATATTTGAAAATAGCATACAAATAAGATTAATCAACTGTATAACCAATTGAAGGGAGGCGAGTTCATCTTAGTGAAATAAATTAATATTAATCAAGTTAATCAACCCAGAAAAATGAAATTAAAATTAGCAGATTAGAAAATAATGAAAGAGATCAAACCTACGAGTGATAGCACGAGCACATAAAAGCGGCGAGCATGAGCGATCTAGCTAGGAGCAATAGGGTGGCATGCGATCGACGACGACGACGATTTAGGGCTTTTTGGATCTGTGACTAAATTATTACAAGGAGGGAAAACAAATTTTTTTTTGCTAGTTTAGATTTGTTGCGGCGTTTAGGCCTTGAGAAAAAGGAAAGGAGCGATGTATTTTTTCTTCAGGTTTGGGCGGCTGAAGAAATGAATGGAGGGAGATTGAAAGCCCCACATTTGATAGAAATATAATATTTTTTATAACGGTTGAAAACAGTTGTTATAAATAAATACTACAACTGCTATACAAATTTGGTTGTTATAAGTGCCATTATTACAACTGCTGAAATAAAACAGTTGTTATAAAATACCTATTACAACAGCTGAAATAAAATAGTTGTTAAAAAATACCTATAACAACTGTCAACTTTTGTTAGTTGTAAATGAAAGGTTGTAATATGGTTATTTTATTGTAGCGATATCGGTTTCACTAAGATATTAGAGCGGTGGTGCATTTTGATGCATATTATTAGTTGCTTTAGAATTAAGGAGTTAAGTACATAATAAAAACAAATTTGAATGAAGTTGGCTTGCATATTTCTTCTTTTATTTGATAGCTAAACTTTGGTTGTTCTAATAAATTGAAAAATCATAGTATTTATTTCTCACTCGGTTATTTTATCTTTGGATTAGAAATGTTAAAAATGCACATATTCTAATAGAAATATAATAAAAAAAATTAAATTATGTACTTCTTATATTAATGTTAATCGAATAGTTTTCTGAACATTATTATCGTTCTGTATTTATGCAATTGAATTTTTTAATTTACATTTAATGACTACTTCTACCATTTTTTTGGCATATGGTTAGACACTTTTATCTTATCATTAAAAAATCTAAATGTTTTATCTTTGGATTTGTGCTCAACTGTCCGTAAACTGTTTAATTAAAGAATTAACATAATTTATATAAGTGACTATTAATAATGGATTTTTAATTGATATTTCTGGATTTATGGAAAAGGAGTTGAAATCGATATTTAAAATAGATTTGAAAAATAAATGAGATTTATAAATGAAATTTTATAAATGAGATTATTTTTATGAACAAGTGAAAACCAAATGGGTTTATAAACTTATAAACGATATTTATAAAGAAGCGGAAAAGTTTATTAGTTGATAAATGTAAATTATAAATTCATAGTGTGAATTTATATCGACATATGCAAATCGATTTTTGGGAAAAAATAGTGTATTCCATTTTTGAAATACGAGAACGGTTATGGAATTGAAACGAAATCGATGTGATATGAATCATGAGGGATTTATAAATTGAAATTAGTAATATAGGATTTAATGTTGATTTTTGTCGAGAAATTATGTTTGATTTAAAATTGGATTTTTATTTATTAAACTACATAGTTAAAGCTATTTTAGTATTGAAATGTTTTAGAAAGTGGATTATTCAATTATTTAATATCTATTGAAATGAATTCCAATTCCTATAACAAGATTTGTAAATCGATTAGTTTATTTAAGAATGAATTGGAAATGAGTCATCGATGATTATTTAAAGTGTTTTGACGTTTTAAATAATTACTTAAATGTGCTTTAAAAATAAATTATTATTCTTTAAAAATACTTATCGTGTATATAGAGTTTTGAAATGGTTGAAGTTAATTTATATATCCTCATGAGATTTGTAAATGTGGTTTACTTAACGGATATGATTTTGATAAGAGGAATCTTATAAAGGATTTTGGGAGAAAATGGAATGCCAAAATGTTGAAATATGGAAACTTCGTAAATGAATCTGAATCCATAAAAGAAGTTAAAAATTGTTAATTGGGATTATAAATTAGTATAACTGGTTTTGCGAATTGTAAAAAGGAATTTATTAATAATTTCGGAGATTTATGAGATAAGTTATGAAATATTGCCTAATTCGATATTAAATGACTTTGGAAAATATGTTCATAAACATTTTCCTATGTATTGAAAAATGGGTTATGGAAATATTTTAAATGGGAAATGAATGGTATAGAAATATTTTTCTAAGGGTTATGAATTGAATTCGAAAATATTTCTAAGTGTTGATATGGTTTAAAAATATCCTATTATGGATGAGTGATTGAAATTATTTTCAAATGTTAGTATGCTGGGAGAGTTGTATATATATCTTTGCAAAGATATTTTGAAACGAATGTTTTGAAAGATTTATAAAATTGGGTAGAGTGACTTCTTATGGGTGTAATTTGATAGTAAAATAACCAACTATCAAATCTAGAAAATTTCGTTAATCATTTCGAAGAGACCGATGTTGGGTTTAATTATCCAAAAACCACTTCGATCTGATTTGTGTATTATGAATTCTATTTCGTAAAGATAGAGTTCTTGGAGATTCGGTTTGTCCAGACCCACGACAACTTGTATGGATGAATACAATCATTGCATTGTGGCTTGGAAGGTAGTTTTAGCTTTCCAAGTTTGAATTCTATTCTTAAGGTAATACGTACCCTCAAATCTCGTCAACTGTGAATGACTAAAACAGGGGAGATGCAGCAAGGCTACGTGGGTGCTCCAATTAGGGTATGATCATCCCTCATCTAGAGTGGACATTTATCATCATCACTATCTATCATTTGTTGTGTTTCGATGGGCTCATTAGTGCTGATCATATTCGGTACTATCCAGTAAGACATAGGCCAGTCTTGTGTTGACAGGGATCGATAGGTTCGATCTCAGAACATTTTTCTAGAAGTGTACTATGGCGAGTGGTACCCTAGCAGCCCTGTCATTATTTGGAATCTAGTATCTACAATGAGCCCGTACGGTTTTAGATGTGCCCAACTATGCTGAAATGTGAGATGCAAACATTTCATCTATTTTATAGTTTATTTTCTATAGACACTATTTGTAAAGGCCCTCAAATCCGTACCCCTTTGAACTAACAAAATTCCACCACAGTTCTGTCCAAAGTGGCACAAATGTACGAGTCTTCGGGTAAAAGAAGAAAGAGGTAGAAGAAGAAGAAAAGAAACAACATCAAAATCTCACATCGCAGTGGAATAAAATATAATATATAGAATACAGTTTTAAATACAAGAAATCTATACTGTTATACATATATATATATATATATACACCATCATCAGAGTACAACAACCATCCATACAGAGACAACTTAATACATATCCGTACACAGCGGAAATAATAGTCAAATACGCGAGTACGCTCTGTCATCCAGCTCGTCTCCTGAGTTCTTAGCTTTTAACCTGATCCTGTTTAACTCGGTCTAACCCGAGCATCATATAAAACAACACCCGAGTCAGTCTGGAAAACCAGCATGAGAGATCACACTCAATTAGATTATTATATTTTCAAAAATCCTTTGAAAAACAAAAGCATCTCGTAAGACCCCGCCACAAATAAACATGTCGGGTTTTTACCTTACAATAGCCAAAACATTTTTATTAAATTCGTCTGATACTATAATAGCGTCTATAGAAAGTAAAATAGAATCTAGCTGAAATGCTTGCATCTCACGTTTCATCAATATTTGGGCACAATCAAAACCGTACAGGCGCCTACTGGAGATTGGATTCCATACAATGGCAGGGCTACCGGGGTACCGCCCGTCACAGTACCTGGTCTAGATCAGAGTACCGAGGAGCCACCCTAACTCCCCTGCAACAAAAGACCGAAACCATCCCTTGCTGGACAGTCCCAAGCAAGATCACTCCGTGATTGGCGCGACCAACCACCGACTAAGCCGAAATAAAAAGGGACATCTAGACGGGGAAACCTTACTCTCCAGTGGGGGCTACCCACGAAGCCTTGCTGCACCTTCCCTGTTTTAGCCATTTTCGGTTGATGAGGCTTAAGGCTAAGCTTTACCTTTTCAAGAACGAGTCCCACTTAGAATGCTCATCGTCTATCTGACGATGTTCTAAAAGCATTCAATCCATACAAGTTGCCCTGGGTCTGGACAAACTGAATCACCGTCTTCAACTCTTCACGGTATTCATTCATAATCGTTCAAACCGGATCGAAGTGGTTTTCGGATAATTAAATCCGATCCTGGACTCTTGGAAACGATCAGCGCATTGTCCAATATTGATGGTCGGTTATTTAACTATCAAATAATCATTCACAAGCAACGATCAAATAATTTCCTAAAATTATTAGTTTCAAATATTATTCAGATATTATTTCCATTTTAACCCATTTGAAACAAATTTTAAAAATCCTTTTATTTCCATCAAATCATTTAACTGATTTCTTATACCCACTCACATTTTGATTTACCCTTTGAATATATTCTTTATTTTTCCATTCCTTCCTCAAAAATCAATTTACACTTTCCTTATAATTTCTCAAACTCACTTTCTCCACTTAAAAAGATTTCTCCTAAATCTTATCTCATTTCATTAAATTTGCTGACCATCACAAGAGGGTTTAATTGGATTTTAAAAACATTTAAAAACATCTATATTTATAAAATAAGAAGTACGGTTTTATACAAATTATGGTTTGAAAGTAATATTAAAGTTCATATCCAGTTAATGATAAAATTCAAAACTGGTGTTAGAAAATTAGAGTTTATTAATAAATATTTGCCAAGCCTTCAAAGTAACTAATTCAAAAAAAATTACATTCAAATAATAGTTTATAATTTTTTTATATAGTATAGTAACTTAAAAATATTCCCTTTTAAAATAAATTTAAAATTTTGGAAAACCCAATATCCATCTATAAATGCCTCTTGTCCCAATTCACACTTCTTACTTTCGGAAATATTCTACTATTTCCGTTTCAAACAAATTTATAACTCAATATAAGATTTCTCCTTTACTTATCTCTTCCCATATTTACTGGTTCCTTCCTTTCCATTTGTAAACCCCGTTTATAAATTTGATAAACTCCCCAGAGTTTCCATTTATTTATAAAATAATTTTATTCAAAAATTTCATCTTTTATAATTTTATACCTCAAAAGAATTTCATATCATTCCTTAGTAATTCATTCCTTAGTAAAATTCCTTTTATTCTTATTCCATAATAGAATTCCCTTTTTATCCCTTAATAAATTTTCATCCTATTCCCTTAATTAGAATTTCACTTTTATTCCTTAGAGTTATTAATATATAAGTTAAATTGTCCAAAACTTAACTTTAACCAATTTTAAGTATAACCAATGTAATAAATATTCTTTTTTTATTTTACTTTATCTCAATAGAAGTAAATCCAAATCCAAAATAAATATTCTTTTAATTTAAGTTTCATTTAACTTCCTTTAATCAAATTATTTATGGTATTTAAAAATTATTAAATTCCAATTTCCATGCTATTTAACACTTAATAATTCAATTCGCATCCAATTCCATATTATTTCATCCAACCTGTCATATGAACATATATATATAGTAAATAAATATCTTTGAGGAATCCTGTTGGATCCCTCCAACCTGTTTTCCCTGCATCCACAGATATTAGCAAAAAGTAAAATATCAATTCCACTTCAAAGTGGAATATTGCAGTATATGGGTCTATAATACATCAGGTGAATAAATTATTATAAATCAACTAAACACATCCAATGACTTAAATTTAACATTTTTTTTTAACTATGGCATCCAAATGAGTGAGGAAATCTCACCTTTGCTTTTAAGTTGCAATCCTTTCCAATCTCGACTTGTTTTCCATACTTTTGACCTTGAATAACAATTGTATGAATTTTATTAATATGTGGACAAATTGAATAATTATTTGTTGTTTAATAAATTTATTCTTTAACTATACTAATTTAGTTTTTAACTAATGATTTATTTTAACAATTATTTATATTTAAACTATTTCTTCCTTCTTTTTTTTAAATCTTTTAGTAACTAAAATAATTTAAATCAGTTAACTAAACAAATTATCCACCAATTTCATATCCTTTTAAAATGAACTAGTAATATTTAAAATGTAGAGATGTATATTTATTTTATTTTTATTACTGTAATTTTCTCTTTGAAACTACTTATCCTAAATTGACGTATATTGATTTTATTTTGAAACTACATATACATACTCATGAAAATAAGTAAATAGATTTCAAAAATCAAATTTTCATATAGACTTCAAATAGTTTAAAATTCATATTTACTCCTAAAAATCCTATATATATACACACATATTTTTAAATTAAACTAGGATAAATTCTAAGATCTAAAACTATTTAACAGTAAAAATATTCTTTTTTTTTCAGAATCAAAACCATAACTTACTGTAAATTTTAAATCTAAACCTCAAATTTTGAACTTAAATTAACTAACTAAATGTATAAAAATATATAATTATACCTCACTGAACCACGTGCAAAACCGTCATCTGCTTCGCCTCCGAGATGTCGTTCGAAACCACTTCGTCGCGTGCTTCCTGAGTCGCGCACGTCCCCACCAAGCCCCACGCGAAGCCGCCCCACCCAAGCAATGACACGAACGCAAACTGAAGCCGTTACATCCTCGTCGCCGCCCTCCTCAACACACGCCGCCGCCACGAAAATGCGATCAGCAGCCACGACCAACACTGCCCTAACTACGCCTATGTAGCCGCCGAACATCCATGAAATCACAACACGGCCTAAAGCACGAACGCGAATTTATTCGTGTGCTTCCCACCCCATTCGATTTCGCTTGACATTTTTTTTATATGTGCCGATGAATTCGGCCAAAGGAAGAAAAGGGGGAAAACGAAGAGGGTTTCGAAAATAAAAATATGAGGGGTTTGGTTTCGCGATTAAAAGAAAGGAAAGGCAGCCATTAATTTAATTTTAGTTTTATGATCGAAGAGAGAAACAAGAAGCATCATGATTTAAAAAAAAGGGAAGCGTATAGGAGAAGACGAACAATAGTGTTCTGATGGGACGAAAGTGCATTGAGTAAGCTTGATTAATTTATTTTAAACTTTCAATTTAGAATCTTCTCGAATTACACAATTCAAATCCTGACCTCCTATCGATACGTGCCGCTCGGCGTCTATAATGTTATACACCTATTCTGAACGCAATGGAAAAGGTTTCGAGTCCTAATTCGATCGTATGGAGAAGGTAACTTTTTGGATCGACTATTAAAATTAATTCAATTAATTATTTTCTAGGCGTTTACATTTCGTACGACTGCACGATAGCTCCGAAAACTACGAAATTTGAAATCCGATAATAATTCAATATTACGGATCCAACGAAACTGGTTTCGTCGAATTCCGAGACTGTGCCTCGGATGGCTATTTTTAAATATTAATTTAAATGATATATTTTAAAATCGAACAAACCGCTGCTAAATTCAAATTTTAACTCATCTATTATTTTCAGTATTATTAATATAAATTCTATAAGCCTTTAAAATATTTTAAACAAGCTTACTACCCCAGATTTAATATTTTAACCAATGTTTAATTACTATTTTAATAATTAATTAATTCAACAGATCGTTACATTTAAATTCAGAATCCTTTCTATCATATAAATCCAAACTGTTCATATAAATAATCAAATTAAAGTTTTGATTAAATATTAAAATCCAATTTAAATATTGCAAATTAATCGTCAAAAAATCAGGGTCGTTACATTCCTCCCCCATAAAAGAACTTCGTCCTCGAAATTACTAGTTTGGAAGAATGGTCCAATACCCGATACTATTTCTCCACAACCAACAATTCAACAACCTACAACTGTCTTTTTAATAGAAGATGCATTAACCTTCTTATTAACTTTCCAAACTTTTCCCTAGTTTCAAACTATACTATTTGTTTAACCATTCAAGTTTCAATTTAAAACCAAATTTTGAATTATCATAATTTTCTAAAAAATTTCTAACTCCCTAAACTCCCGAAAATTTTTGGCAGCGTCTCCTTTGCGTGGCTAGCTCGGTACAACTACAAAATGGCCCTACGGCTTCCCAAAACCCAAAAGAAAACAAAAAAGCCAAGTGGCTCGATCAAAATCCCAATCAATTTTCATATAGAAATTTAAACACATACCTTTTTGTCGAGCATTTCAAATTTATCTTCTGAAATCAAAAGCAATTCTCTTTCCCTTTATACTACCTGCATATCTTACACAGAAATATGTCCAATCACAATATTCAAAAACATTTTATCGACTTTCTTACAAATGTCAATATGTATTCATTCAAATATTATTTTAGATTATATTTGAAATATCAATTCCCAATTGAGAATGCATCATTTTATGTGTTTCTTATATTTATTTTCATCTTACCACTTTTGTTTATATCTATTTCTATTCAAATTGATTCTTCCAATTCCATATGAATTCAATTTATATTTAACTCTGAATATTTAAATTCTATTTTTCATTTATAACAAATTCATGTCATCATTTTAAATTAGTTTCATTCGCTAATTTATTTCAGTTTCCAATTTGAAAACGTTTGTCGTTAACAAAATTTTCAAAAATTTCAAAAATTTTCTAACTCCCAAAATTTCGAATTTTTTTAGCAGAGTCCCCTTTGTACGGAGGAGCTTTTGCAATTTGACAATAGATATAAATATATATATACATCGACCCACACGGTCGGAAAAACCAAAAACAGTTCATATTTCCTAGTTTGTATTGCGTAGGCGTACCTTATTTAGCATTTTAAGCAAGTGGCGAATTTATTTAAGCATTTGCGTACCCAAACTCTCGCTAAACTGTCTTCTAGTACCTGTACTTACTCAATTTAAACACATAAGTAGCATATTTATGAAATTTATAACATTTCATTCATTTAAACAGCTACAACAATCAATAACATAAGCAATGCATTATAAATACTTCCATAAACCAATTTATTTAGTTTCCAAACTACTTCCGTTTGTTTTCAACCGATTCACATACTATTTGCATTCAACTTAAGTGATTAACAACTCATTTGCTTATCTTCAATTCATAATTATGTCCAAACAATTCATTTCAAAGTTAATTGATTTCAAAATCAATCCATGCTACTTCTATCAGTTAATAATCACAAGTTTATTTTTTATAAACAATATACACAACCAGTTTCCATAAGCAATTAATAAAGTCTCAATATTAACCCAATCGCTTTACTCGATTTCTATATTATCCTATCCAATTCGGAATGATTTTTAACATCATCTTCTTACATTCTATTAATTTTTAATCTAACCTATACATATTCATTGCATTTGATTAACAAGTCAAATTTTTATTTACTTTATTATTCCATAAAATTTCTATTTAATTCTGTTTATGTCGAACGATTAATTTAAGCAATTAAACGATATTCATTCAAACAAACAATTCCTTTAGTTTCATAACCATTTTAAAATTGATTTCAACTCAATTATTTATAATTTCATTCCATTTTATTTACATACTATATATTTGCATTTTATTTCATCATTGGTTCCATACAAACCATTTTATTAAGCTCAATATTCCATGCTTATAAATTAATAATCATTACCCAAATTAAATCCACCCAAGTTTAATTTAATGGGCTTTCACACTTACTCGAAGCCAAGCTTCTATTATTATTAACTTAAGTCAATTTACTTATTCCAACTTCATACACCAGTTCATTTCCATTTTAATTTGATTCTCATCTAATCAAATTCCATTAAATTCAATTAGCCATTCTCATAATCCATTTTAATTTCAAATTCCATACCCAGTTTATTTGAATTTGTTTTATTAATAATAAAGCATGTTTAAATTATTTATACCCGAACTGGATTTTATTTGCAAATGCAAACCATTTTTATTTCAATCCAATTCCACAACATTTCCACTTATATTTAATTCACCACCAATCCCAGTTGAATTTTATTTGTAACTCGAATTCATTCCCAACTCCATTATTATCTCATAATCCAACTTCTATTTAACCAATTTAAATCTCATTAACATATTCAATTAACCAATTTATTCCAAATTAGTTCATTTCCACTTCCAATTCCATATTGGGTTTTTATCTTTAAAATCAGCTTATTATTTTACCTGAGTTCAATTTCATTTTATAATTGAAATTTGGATTTTTATTCCATTCTCCAAATACAAAACAATTTTATTTTGGCTTGCTATTTAACTTCTTCATATTTTTCTCATATAAGTCACACATTTATTTATATTCACATTTCCATCCATTGATAATCAATCTCATTCATCTTCTACTTTTAGTTCGGAATATATATTTTTACTTAGTCAAGTATATATTTTTATTTCAATGCTCTAATCTTTATGGGCTATTTTAAATTCATTCACCCCAATACAATTTCTTATTCAACTTACTTTCACTTGTTAAAGTATGATTTTAATTCCACTCAATATTATCTATAACTCAATTGAATTTTATTTCAATTTAATTTGTTTGACTTAATTTCAGTTAAATCTAGCATCATACTATACTCTTTAATCCACCAATTCACATGGATTTAATTAAATAAGAACATAATTTCATTTAGTATCATCCATATCTCCATTCATTTCCTTTCAATTTGATTCCAACTTAATTCAAATACAACTGAATTTTATTCTAGATTGATTCAACTTACCTCCATTTACTTAGCTTAAATTAATTTCAACCCAATTTGATTTTGTCTCCCAGTTCACATTTAGTTTCTATTTTACCATTTCAATCACATTCAAAATTTATTAATTTATTTCTATTAAATTTTCTCAATCCGATTCATCTGTATTCTAAATTTTATTTACTTCACCAATTTACTTATGTTATTATTTCCCATCATTAGTTAAATTTCAAAAGTTAATTTTTCAACTTAATCCAAGTTAAATCCTTATTTTTGATTTACTTCACCAATTTACTTATATTATTATTTCCCATCATTAGTTAAATTTCAAAAGTTAATTTTTCAACTTAATCCAAGTTAAATCCTTATTTTTGACTTCATTTTAATTTTAACTCAAAAATTCAATCTCATATTTTCCTTGGTTGTATAAGCCATTTTAAAACTTTATAATCTTATTTGTCTATCATACTATCATCCAAACACTTTAATTAAATATAATAATTTGCGGAAAATTATTTCTTTTTATATTGAAATATATTTTGGGTAAAATTATTTCATTTACCCGCTTTCGAAAACAATATTGTGTCGAATTGTTCTATTCAAGTGTTTAGAAACCCCTTCGGCCTAGTTGTGCAGACTGCGCTGACGAAGGTTCATATGCCACTCAATAAATCAATCAACACAATATAAAATCATTTTATATTCACTAACAAATACGCTCTCATATCTATTAATACAATCAAGCTCATTCTAGAGTACTAATGACTCTATCTCTAATGAGTAATTCCCACCAGAGCCAAGGTTCTCGCTTAACCTTTCAGCTCCGATACCAAGTGTAAAGGCCCGCAAATTTGTACCCCTTTGAACTAAAAAAATTCCACCACGGTTCTGTCCAAAGTGGCACAAATGTACGAGTCTTCGGGTAAAAGAAGAAAGAGGTAGAAGAAGAAGAAGAAAAGAAACAACATCAGAATCTCATATCGCAGCGGAATAAAATATAATATATAGAATACAGATTTAAATACAAGAAATCTGTACTGTTACACATATATATACATACCATCATCAGAGTACAACAACTATCCATACAGAGACAACCTAATACATATCCATACACAGCGGAAATAATAGTCAAATACGGGAGTACGCTCTGTCATCCAGCTCATCTCCTGAGTTCTTAGCTTTTAACCTGATCCTGTTTAACTCAGTCTGACCCGAGCATCATATAAAACAACACCCGAGTCAGTCTGGAAAACCAGCGTGAGAGAACACGCTCAATTGGATTATTATATTTTCAAAAATCCTTTGAAAAACAAAAGCATCTCGTAAGACCACGCCACAAATAAACATGTCGGGTTTTTACCTTACGATAGCCAAAACATTTTTATTAAATTCGTCTGATATTATAATAGTGTCTACAGAAAGTAAAATAGAATCTATTTGAAATACTTGCATCTCACGTTTCAGCAATAGTTGGGCACAATCAAAACCGTACAGGCGCTTACTGGAGATTGGATTCCATACAATGGCAGCGCTACTGGGGGTACCGCCCGTCACAGTACCTGGTCTAGATCAGAGTACCGAAGAGCCACCCTAACTCCCCTGCAACACAAGACCGGAACCATCTCTTACTGGACAGTCCCAAGCAAGATCACCCCGTGATTGGCGCGACCAACCACCCACTAAGCCGAAATAAAAAGGGACATCTATACAGGGGAAACCTTACTCTCCAGTGGGGGCTACCCACGAAGCCATCTGCACCTCCCCTGTTTTAGCCATTCCCGGTTGATGAGGCTTGAGGCTAAGCGCTACCTTTTCAAGAACGAGTCCCGCTTAGGATGTTCATAGTCCACCTGACGATGTTCTGAAAGCATTTAATCCATAAAAGTTGCCCTAGGTCTAGACAAACTGAATCACCATCTTTAACTCTTCACGGTCTTCATTCGTAATTGTTCAAACCGGATCGAAGTGTTTTTCGGATAATTAAATCTGATCCCGGACTCTTCAAAACGATCAGCGCATTGTCCAATATTGATAGTCGGTTATTTAACTATCAAATAATCATTCACAAGCAACAATCAAATAATTTCCTCAAATTATTTATTTCAAATATTATTCAGATATTATTTCCATTTTAACCCATTTGAAACAAATTTTCAAAGTCCTTTTATTTCCATGAAATCATTTAACTGATTTCTTATACTCACTCACATTTTGATTTACCCTTTGAAAATATTCTTTATTTTTCCATTCCTTCCTCAAAAATCAATTTACACTTTCCTTATAATTCCTCAAACTCACTTTCTCCACTTAAAAAGATTTCTCTTAAATCTTATCTCATTTAATTAAATTTTCTTACCATCACAGGAGGGTTTTAATTGGATTTTAAAAACATTTAAAAACATCTATATTTATAAAATAAGAAGTATGGTTTTACACAAATTATGGTTTGAAAGTAATATTAAAGTTCATTTTCAGTTAATGATAAAATTCAAAACCGGTGTTAGAAAATTAGAGTTTATTAATAAATATTTTCCAAGCCTTCAAGGTAACTAATTCAAAAAAAAATTACATTCTTATAATAGTTTATAATTTTTTTTATATAGTATAGTAATTTAAAAATATTCCCTTTTAAAATAAATTTATAATTTTGGAAAACCCAATATCCATCTATAAATGCCTCTTGTCCCAATTCACACTTCTTACTTTCGGAAATATTCTACTATTTCCGTTTCAAACAAATTTATAACTCAATATAAGATTTCTCCTTTACTTATCTCTTCCCATATTTACTGGTTCCTTCCTTTCCATTTGTAAACCCCGTTTATAAATTTGATAAACTCCCCAGAGTTTCCATTTATTTATAAAATAATTTTATTCAAAAATTTCATCTTTTATAATTTTATACCTCAAAAGAATTTCATATCATTCCTTAGTAATTCATTCGTTAGTAAAATTCCTTTTTATTCCATAATTGAATTCCCTTTTTATCTCTTAATAAATTTTCATCTTATTCCCTTAATTAGAATTTCACTTTTATTCCTTAGAGTTATTGATATATAAGTTAAATTGTCCAAAACTTAACTTTAACCTATTTTAAGTATAACCAATGTAATAAATATTCTTTTTTTATTTTACTTTATTCTCAATAGAAGTAAATCCAAATCCTAAATAAATATTCTTTTAATTTAAGTTTCATTTAGCTTCCTTTAGTTAAATTATTTATGGTATTTAAAAATTATCAAATTCCAATTTCCATGCTATTTAACACTAAATAATTCAATTCGCATGCAATTCCATATTATTTCATCCAGCCTGTCATATGAACATATATATAGTAAATAAATATCTTTAAGGAATCCTGTTGGATCCCTCCAACCTGTTTTCCTCGCATCCACAGATATTAGCAAAAAGTAAAATATCAATTCCACTTCAAAGTGGAATATTGCAGTATATGGGTCTATAATATCATCCAATGAACAAATTATTATAAATCAACCAAACACATCTAATGATTTAAATTTAACATTTTTTTTAACTATGGCATCCAAATGAGTGAGGAAATCTCACATTTTCTTTTAAGTTGCAATCCTTTCCAATCTCGACTTGTTTTCCATACTTTTGACCTTGAATAACAATTGTATGAATTTTATTAATATATAGACAAATTGAATAATTATTTGTCGTTTAATAAATTTATTCTTTAACTATAATAATATAGTTTTTAACTAATGATTTATTTTAACAATTAATTATATTTAAACTAATTCTTCTTTCTTTTTTTAAAATATTTTAGTAACTAAAATAATTTAAATAAGTTAACTAAACAAATTATCCACCAATTTCATATCCTTTTAAAATGAACTAGTAATATTTAAAATGTAGAAATGTATATTTATTTTATTTTTATTTTTATAATTTTCTCTTTAAAACTACTTATCCCAAATTGACATATATTGATTTTATTTTGAAAGTACATATATATACTCATGAAAATGAGTAAATAGATTTCAAAAATCAGATTTTTATATAGACTTCAAATAGTTTAAAATTCATATTTACTCCTAAAAATCATATATATATACACACATACTTTTAAATTAAACTAGAATAAATTTTAAGATCTAAAACTATTTAACAGTAAAAATATTCTTTTTTTTTTTCAGAATCAAAACCCTAACTTACTGTAAATTTTAAATCTAAACCTCAAATTTAAAACTTAAATTAAGTAATTAAATGTATAGCAATATATAATTATACCTCACTGAACCACGTGCGAAGCCCTCATCAGCTTCGCTTCCGAGATGTCATTCGAAACCACTTCGTCGCGAGCTTCCTGAGTCGCGCACGTCTCCACCAAGCCCCACGCGAAGCCGCACCACCCAAGCAACGACGTGAACGCAAACTACAGCCATTACATCCTCGTAGCCGCCCTCCTCAACACACGCCGTCGCCAAGAAAATGCGATCAGCAGCCACGACCAACACTTGCCCTAACCACGTCTATGTCGCCGCCAAACATCCATGAAATCACAACACGGCCTAAAGAACGAACGCGGATTGATTCGTGTGCTTCCCACCCAATTCGATTTCGCTCGATATTTTTTTTATATGTGCCGATGAATTCGGACAAAGGAAGAAAAGGGGGGAAACAAAGAGGGTTTCGAAAATAAAAATATGAGGGGTTTGGTTTCACGATTAAAAGAAAGGAAAGGCAGCCATTAATTTAATTTTAGTTTTCTGATCGATGAGAGAACAAGAAGCATCGTGATTTTAAAGAAAAAGGGAAGCGTATAGGAGACGAACAATAGTGTTCTGATGGGATGAAAGTGTGTTGAGGAAGCTTGATTAATTTATTTTAAACTTTAAATTTAAAATCTTCTCGAATTACTCAATTCAAAATCCTGACCTCCTATCGATACGTGCCGCTCGGCGTCTATAATGTTATACACCTATTCTGAACGCAATGGAAAAGGTTTCGAGTCCTAATTCGATCGTATGGAGAAGATAGCTTTTTGGATCGACTATTAAAAATAATTCAATTAATTATTTTCTAGGCGTTTACATTTCGTACGATTACACGATAGCTTCGAAAACTACGAAATTTGAAATCCGATAATAATTCAATATTACGGATCCAACGGAACTGGTTTGGTCGAATTCCGAGACTGTGCCTCGGATGGCTATTTTTAAATATTAATTTAAACGATATATTTTAAAATCGAGGAAACCACGGCTAAATTCAAATTTTAACTCATATATTATTTTCAGTATTATTAATAAATTCTATAAGCCTTTAAAATATTTTAAACAAGCTTACTACCCCAGATTTAATATTTTACCCGATGTTCAATTACTATTTTAATAATTAATTAATTCAACAGGTCGTTATATTTAAATTCAGAATCCTTTCTATCATATAAAATCGAACTGTTTATATAAAAAATAAAATTAAAGTTCTAATTAAATATTTAAATCCAATTTAAATATTGCAAATTAATCGTCAAAAAATCCGGGTCATTACACTATTATAATATCATATGATTTTGATATAAAATGTTTTGGTTATCGGAAGGTAAAAACCCATCGTGTTTATGGGTGACGTGGTCTTATGAGATACCTTTGTTTCTAACAAATTTGATTAGATTTGATAAAAGTAATAATTCAAATTTAGCGTGATTTCTCATATTGGTTTTGCAGACTGACTCATGTGTTATTTTATTATAATACTTGGGTCAAACCGAGTATTACAGATTCTGGTTAGGATGCCACGAAGCATATGAGACGTGCTGGAGGAGTCTCAGTCTTATTCCTCGTACTTGATTATATTCCACTATGCGTGCTAAACTTTATGTTCAGTACTTGTATGGATAAGTTATTATAACTATCCAGATTTATTTGTTGACTGTTGTACTTTGATGATTACTTATATATTACGGTTACAGTTTCTTTGTATAAAAATCTGTTATTATATATATTTTGTTTCACTGCGATTGTGAAATTCTATATTGTTGTTTCAGTTTTTTTCTTTCCTCTTCTTCCTCATAGTTATTCGTCTTTTCGTGCAATTTTTGTTGGACATGTGTGGTTTAATGTCAGCTCAGAGGGTATGGAATGGTGGGTCACTACAAGACAAGTGGCTGTAATGTGTTCTATTGAACCTTCAAGCTGTTCAAATTGATTAACATAGTGCATAACATTGGTGGTTTGCTTTAGAGATGAAAAGGTATCATATGGCCTATCAAGATCATTCCTAAAACATGCCTAAATAGCTTTATAGAAAACAACATATTGATCATAATCTGTAACAGTATGTGAGTACCTATAGAACCATTGTAGTGCCATCTTTTTTAGATGGTATGAACAAATATGGACTCATTCTTGAATATCTGCTTTGCTTTATTGAAAGAACTGCTCTAATTGCCAAAGACAATCAATTACTCTGTTTTTACTTGTGCATTATGGGAAATCCATCTGACGATCTTTAATGCCTTGGATGTTTCTTTATAACCCAACTAATACTTCTTGAGAAGTTTTCTCTAGTCTTTTAAGTGATAATGCAGTTCTATTATTTATAAGATCTTTCTTCTACCATTTTTCTCGTGGTGGTAGTTCTTAAAGATTGACAGAATTAATCAGTGGTAAGGTGTCTCTGTAATCATTAGTGTTGTCATGCAGTGATGAGTTTCTATGGTGAGGGTTAGTATTATGCTCATCAGGTGGCTCTGATACCAAAATGGTATATTCTCCTAGTTCTTGGCAATTTTGGCTCTGGTATGAGTCATGGTGAATTATCAATAGGGGATGGGATTGGTTAGGAAGAAGGTGTAACAGAGGCTTTCAGGTGGTGGAATTATTCAAATGCAGCAAACTAGAAATATGAAGAAGAAGTGGTGATGTAATGCTGAAATATTGTGGTGGTTAGTAGATTGAACGAGGAAGTGAAAATGGATTCAAATTACTGAATGAGTTGAATATAGGAAAGAGGTGAAAATAGAGCAGCAACAAATAGAAGAATGCAGAGTTGAGAAAAAATGCATGATTATTTATAATCTTTTTATATACGTCTATTTACATAGCCTTACCCATATATTTATAGTATTGATCAGGTAGACCAAATCAAACTAGCCGTTACATGGTAATTTATCTAATATACCTGACTAACATTTAAATTATATAGCCACTTAGACTGCAATAGAAAATAAGTTGTGCATGTATGCACGTGCACAACACGGTCTTCAAACTGGTTTTCCCTTTGTAATCTCACGCTTAAGTTGATATTATCTTGCGTTTGCATCTCTTCCAATCTTCAACATCATCCTCCTTAATTCCAGTTTGCCGAGGTGGATGGCGAAGCCTCATTCTCAATTTATTTTATTGAAATGTCCCTTCAGGCGAATGCCTATCAGGTGTTTGATGAATTGTGTGAGCATAACAAATTCACAAAATATATCTTTCGTACATACTAAAACAAAAATTCGCAAATTGTTAATTGATGTGTCTTTTTACTTTTTTAGACTTCATATGGTGTGTTTTATGAAGTAAACACAATTACTGACATTTTATATGTCTATTAAGTGGATTTAGAATATACTATGGTTGCTCAATGAAAGTGCCGGTGAATTTTGAATTGGTATTTGGAGTAACAGATAATGTATCATAGCCATATTGGAATTAGATTCATGCGAGTATGGAATTTTTAATCTCACATCAAAATTTGATCTATGAGTTTGATATGCAATCACATGTAACTTTTTTTCTGCTACTTGCACCCATAACTCCATCAAGTACTTCATTTATTTAAGGATAGATTCGAACTTCTCAAGGCATATTATTCACCGCATTTTTAGTGGACTTCAAATCGATTACAAAACTGGATAATGGAATCATTTTGTCATTATTTAGAAAATTGTTAGGTGGTATAAAACTTAATTTTCCCTCTATTGATTGAAAAATAATAATTTTAAACGCTATATGTTTTTCGGTGACCAATCACCATCTTTCCGTCTTTTTTTTAGCAAGAACCTGCTAAACTAATTCTCGTTGGACCATTATCAAATTTTTTCCGATGAGTAGTTATAAAATTTCGCTTCGCGCAAGTTATGAAATTGCAAGTTTTATTAGGGAGGAGTATCATAACATTTTTTTAGGTGGAGTCCCCTTAAATTTTTCTTCTATTTATCCAAAAATAAAGTCCCTTTGGTAATGTTCTTATTCACATATAAACTGAATGGAGAAACTCAAGTTTGACCAAGATGTATTTCTCATAGATTATTATATGGATAAGCACAAACTTGATGACTTAGAGAAATCGTTCATAAATACATCAACTTTAAAAATAAGAGGTTGAAATCCTTAGATTAATGGGAGGAATCAAAAACAAGTAGTTAACTAGTCGATGCAATCAATCTCGCTATCCATAATTTAAGAGACTTTGGATTAAGTACTACACACCTAAATGAATTTAAAATATTCATTAAGCATTAACATTTTCTGAAAACATTAGATTGACAAACCATTTTCACCATTAAAGCACAAATTTGTGATCTTTTAAATGATATGTGTTATGCATTTGCAAATATCTAATATAATTATATCTTTTTTGTATAAATAACGTATTCACACATGTGCCGTTGAAATGCAACTATAATTTCCTTGTTCAATTTAATAAATTCAAAATTAATAAATATTCAGTTTAAAGTCAATTTCAAATATGGTATGTAGTTAAAATTACGACTAGATTTCTTTTAATGCACTTAAATTATAACTTCATCAAGACTGAATAAACTTATCAAAGGAAGCCAAAATTTGTATTGGATCACATAAATTACAGTTTCAAATGCCATAGTTACATAATTCAAAAAATAAAATCAAATAATAAATGCACTTTCTTGAATTAATTAAACTATAGTTGCGTTAAATTTGGATAAACCATCGAATACAACCAAAATCATTATTGCATCACATAAATGTAGTTGAAACATTCAAATGCAATCATGCAAAATTAAAAATTTGTAGTGAATGATAGAATTGTTTGATATTCCCGATATATGATGCTTTATGATGTGATTTATTCTGGTTTAAGCTGGGAACTGTAATGTCATTTATTCATTCTGTGATGTAATTTATTTATCTGTGAATGTAATTTATTATCTGTAATGAATTTATTTCCTTTATATGTGATCTGTGAATAAAAGATAAGCGTTATAGTTTGTATCGCTTATCAAATATATTTGCATGTCTGAATCTGTAATGATTAATGATGTTGTTGCACTATTATTGTGTGTAAAACCCCTAGACCACATACACACACACAAATATGGATTGCACGAGGAAATTGGCTAAGTCACAGATATTTGAAAATAATATTTTTGAAACGGTTTTTGAATTTGAATTTTGAATTCAAATGGTTGTGGAAATGGATTTGGGTTAAATATGGAATGCTTTTAAAAAGAAGTTTTGGAGATAAATGTAATTTGGGATAACTTAATTAAGTTTTGAAAATCTATATAATTTGATTGAATTTGAATTCAAGATTTGAAATTGAATTCTATGTTTTGAAATTATGGTTTTAAAAGGGTTATACAAGTTATAAATGTGTTTATATGGGTTTCAAACCATTTTAAAAGTATTGTTTTGGGAATTTGAATTTTAACCCAATTTTATACTTAAAGAGCTTTGACTCGTGCAATTGTAATTGGATTTTTCCAAAATGAGAACAATTTGTTTTTACTAATTATAACTTTCACTTGAAAGAAAGGGTTCCCTAATTGTGTTGAAAGGATTTCAAGTTTGAAATAGGAATTATTTTGAAAGTTATGAATTAAATCTTTGATTTAAATATTGATTGAGTTAATCCAATTTGAAATGGAATTGTTTGAAAAGCCATAAATATATCTTTTTGAAAGATGGGTGAACTTTGTGAAGTGAATCTTTTTGTTTAAAGATTTTAAAATGGTAACTTGTTTAAACCATTTGAAAGGAAAGTTTTGGGTTTTAAGTTTTGACTTAACTGAAATCTCAATATCCATATGTTTATAAATATTGCGCTCATTATTCGGTTTAGCCTGGACAGGACCATGTGTCATATAACCCATTCTGAATAATGATACGATGTATTGGATTGCATTTGAAGACCGGCGTTGAAGACTGGGTATTTGTGGAAGCGATAGGATAACCTATCGATTGTCTCTGCACTGAGTAGCTATGCTATAGAGATTCCCTAAGTGATGGGAAGTCCGATCGGGATTGTGAATACCCGAATTGCAAGAGCTTCTTTTGAAGTTCCTTCGATTCTGTTCGAACCAGGAACATACTTGTATGGATGTATGTCTGATGTTACACATTGAGATGTAAAGCTGGTTTCTATCAAATACATTTCTGTTTGGTGGCGGAGATTTATTCTCTTAGCTTAACACTCATCTCTGAGACATACGAGCTCAGAGGTTATGTATTTGATGGTAACTAGTGATACATTCCCAATTTGGTAACGTGGCATGCGAAGTGTTGCTGATCATTTGTTGATCAAAGCATGGCTTTGTGAAAGGGCGTAGCTTTGTGGACGAGACTGCATCACGACCTCATAATCCGAAAATGGTCAAAACAGGAAAGATGCAGCAAGGTTTCAGGGGTAGCGCCCCTAGGGTATGTCCATTCCTTTTGGAAAAGGGTGGCATCATGGTATGGAGCCCAGATACTTAACTCATGTGGACACCGTATCTATTACTGTGTGATGATTGTGGTTGAGAGCTCTCGGATAAAGGTCGCAAACCGAGAAGGGGGTACACCGGCCTTGTGTTGGCAGAGAACTGAGGGATGGTTCTTGGGGCGTCCCTCCAAAGGCGTACCCATGTGGCCCAGGAAGTACCTTTGCCTGACCATTCATTGGAAATCCAATCATCCAATACCAGCCCTTTACGATTGTATTTGTATTACCAGCCACCTCAGGTGGTAGCTATAGTAGGCATAGTATAATGGTACCTATGCTGGCTAAGATTAATATTATACTTTTAAAATGTTTTCTGCACTATGTACTAATAATAATATCAAATGTTTTTCGCATATCAAGCATTCTTGACTGTCATAAGGAGAAATCTCCTCCAAGTGTGCGCTTGCATTGTGTGTGTGGCGGGAGGCCTTATGGCAGTTTCATTTTCCAAAAAGCATTGCGGATTTCAACTTTTAAAACCTTTTGTTGTTTGGTTTAAAGATAGAACTATTTTTGTTTGCTCATATCAATCCCATGACTGACCTGGAGTTTATTGTTCCTTTCCTAAACTCTGGGTGCCACAATTTTCCACATGGGGAGTCTAGAGTTGGGTTTTTCAGATAGTCAAATAGTAGATATTGATTCAATAGTCTTCAGCTTTCTCTTTATAATTCTTTGGAGTTTTCGGATTCATGACTGACCTGGATTGCTTAGCTTTATGCAAGATGGGTGGTTCTAGCTTCTGGATTGAGTTATTTGGTTTAGAGATTTGATGATGGAGTAGCTGTTGCTATTTGGAGTTATTGTTCCGCTGCTATTTGCTTCCGCTGTTGTATCTTATCTTTGATATTATTGAGCATTATTGATACAATTGTTGTATATCATATTTTGGATATTGTATCATAGGAGTTGTATATGATATTGTTCTTTTCCTTCCGCTTTGTTGTTATACCTAATGTGTTATAAGCTACGGCGAATCGGATTTGAATGGTCGAATCTGCGGCACTCGAGTATGAGTGAAGTATGGATGTCGATTTTCGAACGCAAAAAATCCGGATCGTCACATTTGGTATCAGAGATGAAGGTTAAAACTTTAGCTCAGGACTGTAACACATTAGGTAACTCATTAGAGATAGGGTGAAGTATACCCTAGAATGAGTATATCCCTAAGATATCCGCTCAAATGCCTCAGTAAATTCTCTTACTATCCATTGGTAGTAAGTATGAGTGCAAGAAGTGGAGAGATAGGGGATAGGGAAATACCACAACAAATGGTCAATACCCTGAAAATGACAATGGAAATATCTTTCTCTATCAATCTCCTTTGATCCGATTTCAGTTTCTCTGATTTCTTCGTGGCACCACTAGGGAAGAAGATTTAGTGTAGTGGCATTGCAAATCATTGTAGAAAATCCTTACTTTGTATCCTCACCAGTTTCTTATCAATATTTCCGTTTTTAACCCAAATAAATTTGAAAATTTAATTTGAAATAAATTGATTAACAAATTTGAAGTTAAATTCGAATTTGTATCGATAAAACGATTTCGATTAAAACCAAATTTGAAATTTTATTGTAATTTCTTATGAGTATCAAAGTCCGAAGAGGGACAAGTTGGTGTATACCTTGAGATATTCCAACCTGCATTGAGTATCTATTGTTTGTTGTGTTGGGTCTAGATACAGTCTATGATTGGTTAGTTATCCTTCGAACTAACCAATATCCTGTATATTTCGTAGACTGGATTACCCGAGTTTCCTGTGTAATATTGAATGAGTTGGTTCTCGTATCTATTGTTGATATTCTGATTTGGCAAGCCAAATACAGAATAGATAATCAGCTTGATTGATGAGTCGATTCTCTATATTTGTGTGTCCATTCTTTGTCGTCTCCCTAGCAATTTCGAGGATGAAATTTTCTAAGGGGGAATCTGCAACGATACTGATTTTTGAGTTAAATTTAAATTGATAATTAATATAAATTTGTGGATTTAAATTGTAAATTAATTAAAAAAATTCCCAAACTTGTAAGATATTTGTTTGTTAATATATATATATGTATATTCATTATAAATTGAAATTTGGATTTGAAATTCAAATATAAATATATTGAATTTAAAACACTATCTTTTAATTTAATAAAAGTTTTTTCTAAATATATATGTATTTTATATATATATATATATATAAGTATAGATTGTGATAACAATTTTCAAAAGACTATTTAAAGGTTAAATTCTAATGTATATGTAATATATGCATTTATTAGTGTATAATGTAATTTTAAAATCATTTTTCTTTAAATTTTATATATGATGGTTTGTGTATAAATGGATATAATACAAATGCAAATAGAAAATTTTACATAAGAATATGTATATATAACTAAGATAAAGTAATATGAAAATACATAAATACATTTGTAAGCTTTTGAGTAACATGTATTATACATGTATAGGTATTATAAAAAAAATTTACAAGCGTAAACCATATAATGTGAGATTAAACAAGTGTAAAACAAATAACAAGTAATTTAACAAGTGTTGGCTTAAGGTGAACAAGTGGCAAAGAGTAAATTTTTCTTTTAACTAAATTTTTTAAACATGCATAAGAAAGAATTAAAATCAAATTTCTCAAGTTTTTCCAAAACTGCAAAAATAAATTCAAAATCCTAAAAAAACAAAATTTCAGAAACAAAGCAAATCAAAATCATTTTCAACCTGAAGCCAGATGTGAAACAAATGAAATCAGGAACAAAATCAAGTATCAGATCAAGATGAATCAACGTCAGGATAATTCTGAGCTTCAGTTTCAAGTGTTGATCAAATCAGAAGCAAAGCAAACAGTTTTCAAAAGATTTTCAAAACCAGGAAAAAATAAAATAAAGCAAAAGCGTCAGCCTGATCTATCTGAGCATAACTCAACAGTTTCAAATTTATTCCAAAACTCATGCTAGCAACGCAAAATTGACTTCAACGAGTAAGGATACAGATCAAAACCAAAATAAGTGTCCAGATTCGAGTTTAAAACCAATTCCAAGCTTTGCATTCCTGTTCTTCTCTGTTTCATCAAAGATCAGGTGAGCAAATTATCTATACCATAATATATTATAGTTGTTGTACATATGATTAATGCTTGAGATGTGCTGTGAAAATGCTTGCTTGCCTATATGTTTTGTGTGCATACAGGTATGTATATCTCTATTTATACATTACTGGGATTAAAAAAAACCTGTTCAACATTTTGATTTCTCTTTCCCTGATCATTGTTAGACTTTAAAATCTAAACAATAGTTGTTTGTTTAAACGTTTTCTAGGATTTAAAAATAATTTTAAGCAAAAGTAATTAAAACTTTTCTGGAAATTTAAAAGAACACAGGAAAACCCAATGTTTGTTAAAAAAATTCAAGTACCATGATTTCTAGTTGTAATTACATCATGTAAAATGTTTTCGAAAATAATGATTTTTGAAAGTTAAATCTAAACTTTTAAGCAAGCATTCATTGAGTAATGGAAAGATGAACAGATTTGAGTTTTTTTTTGTAACTTTTGGTGATCGGCAACATAGATCATCTCGAGATCTTGAATGAAGCTCATTGGGAGGTAGGGTAGCTTGAGAAAAATGCTCAAAAAAAATTCTGATCATCGTGGAATGGGGCCGAGGTTAATTTAGGGTTCTTTCTCATGTTTTATTTAGGATCGAATTTTGAATCGCTGTTGTCTCGTCATCGCACCGTAACCGATCGCACCAGTGGCGATTGAACCGGGTGAGGTTGGCGAAGCTTTGACCAAAGTGGCGGCGTTGTTGGTGGCTTGTGGCGATCAGGCGAAGCAGTTTTTTTTATGGTTGGTTGTTATTCCAGTTTGGGACTAAATGGCGAAAATCCGAGTTCGTCGTTGTTACAATTTTTTGCGTTGTCTAAAGGCTTGAACAGATGATCGGTGATATGTTGAAGGTAGCTGGGTCGGTCAAAGTTCATCAGAACTCTGGTGCACATACACAAGGTAGCATGTATATCAGTTGATTTGTGGCTCGCGATGGTCATGAGTTTTTCTCAGGGATAAGCTCTAAATCATGACGTTCGACTCGAAGCTGAGTATTTGCGTGAATTTTTTGTGAGCTACTCAATAGTGATCTCGGGAATCACTAATGTGGGCTCGAATTTTTAATTATGAAGTAAAATTTGTTTACCAGATTTTTATAGGAAGCTTGAAAGAGTATTAATCATGCTTTAAAGTATAAAAGATAAATATTTTAACTGATGATAATTAAGTAATTAAGGATAAATGGTATCTTAAAAATGTTTTGATTATTTATTTACTTAAAGTTTTTTGAAATTCAATTAATGTCTTAATGATGATCTATTGCCAAGAGTCATTAACAAGGATTAAATGTTAATTGTTTTCAAACAATAATTTTGATTTAGGTTTGAATTAATTAAGGTTCAAAGTAAGATGTTTTCAAAGTAATTGAAATTAATTTATTTTTGTCTCATTTTTTAATGAGTTTATTAAACGAATAAAATAATTAAAAAAGATAATTAAGATAAAATTTTATTTAAAAACCTTAATCTTTCAAATTAACTAATGTGATAATAGTGAATCGTTAAACAAAGGTAAAAATTATGATAATTAAAGTAATTAATAAAGCTAAAAAGATTTATCATTTAATTTGTTAAGTAATTAATGATTTGTTAATATAATTACATAAAGACTATGGAATACACACACAAATATGGATTGCACGAGGAAACTGGTTAAGTCGAAGATATTTGAAATTAATAATTTTGAAATGGTTTTTAAAGTTGAATTTTGAATTCGAATGGTTTTGGAAATGGATTTGGGTTAAATATGGAAAGCTTTTGAAAGAAGTTTTGAAGATAAAAGTTATTTTCGATAACTTAATTAAGTTTTGAAAATCTAAATAATTTGATTGAATTTGAATTCAAGGTTTGAAATTGAATTCTATGTTTTGAAATTATGATTTTAAAAAGTTTACACGAGTTCTAAATGTGTTTATATGGGTTTTAAACCATTTTAAAAGTATTGTTTTGGGAATTTGAATTTTAACCCAAATTTTATACTTGAAGAGCTTTGACTCGTGTAAATCTAATTGGATTTTTCCAAAATGAAAAATATTTGTTTTTAAATAATTATAACTTTCATTTGAAAGAAAGGGTTCCCAAATTGTGTTGAATGGATTTCAAGTTTGAAATAGGAATTGTTTTAAAAGCTATGAATTAAATCTTTGATTTAAAGATTGAATGAGTTAATCCAATTTGAAATGGAATTGTTCGAAAAGTCGTAAATAAATCTTTATGAAAGATGGGTGAACTTTATGAAGTATATCTTTTTGTTTAAAGATTTGAAAATTATAATTTGTTTAAACCATTTGAAGGAAAATTTTGGGTTTTAAGTTATGACTTAACTGAAATCCCATTATCCATATATTTTTAAATATTGCGCTCATTATTTGGTTTAGCCGGGAGAGGACCTTGTGTTATATAATCCATTTTGAATAATGATACGTCGTATTGGATTGCATTTGAAGACCGGTGTTAAAGACCGGGTATTTGCGAGAACAATAGGATAACCCATCGATTGTCTCTACACTGAGTAGCTACGGTATAGAGATTCCCTAAGTGATGGGAATTCCGACTGGGCTTGTGAATACCCGGATTGCAAGGGCTTCTTTGGAAGTGCCTTCGGTTCTGTTCGAACCCGGGACGGACTTGTATGGATGTATATCTGGCATTACACTTTGAGATATAAACCTGGTTTCTATCAAATACATTTCTGTTTGGTGGCGGAGATTTATTCTCCTAGCTTAACACCCATCTCTGTGACATACGAGCTCGGAGGTTATGTAAATGATGGTTACTAGTGATACATTCCCAATTCGGTAACGTGGCATACGAAGTGTTGCTGATCATTTGTTCATCAAAGCATGGCTTTGTGAAAAAGCGTAGATTTGTAGACGAGACTGCATCAGGACCTCACACCTCGAAAAAGGTCGAAACAGGAAAGATGCAGCAAGGTTATAGTGGTAGCGCCCCTAGGGTATGTCCATTCCTTCTGGAAAAGGGTGGTATCAAGGTATGGAGCCCAGATACTTAACTCATGTGGACACCTTAAATCTATTACTGCGTGATGATTGTGGATGAGAGCTCTCAGATAAAGGTTGCAATTGACCGAGAATGGCATAACTTAGGTGTTACTCCCGAGAAGGGGGTACACCGGCCTTGTGTTGGCAGAGAACTGAGGGATGGTTCTCGGGGCGTCCCTCCACAGGCGTACCCATGTGGCCTTGGAAGTTCCTTTTCCTCACCATTTGTTGGAAATCCAATCGTCCAATACGAGCCCTTTACGATTGCAGTTGTATTACCTGCCACCTCAGGTGGTAGCCATAGTAGGCATAGTATAATGGTACCTATGCTGGCTAAGATTAATATTATACTTTTGAAATGTTTTCTACACTATGCACTAATAATAATATCAATGGTTTTTGCGTATCAAGCATTTTTGACTGTCTTAAGGAGAAATCTCCTCCAAGTGTGCGCTTGCAATGTGTGTGTGGCAGGAGGCCTTATGGCAGTTTCATTTTCCAAAAAGCATTGCAGATTTCAACTTTTAAAACCTTTTGTTGTTTGTTTTAAAAATAAAACTGTTTTTGTTTGCTCATACCAGTCCCATGACTGACCCGGAGTTTATTGTTCCCTTCCTAAACTCCGGGTGCCCACAATTTTCCACACGGGCAGTCTAGAGTTGGGTTTTTCAGATAGTCAGATAGTAGATATCGATTGAGTAGTCTTCAGCTTTCTCTTTGGAAATATTTGGAGTTTTCGGATTCATGACTGACCTGGATTGCTTAGCTTTGTGCAACGTGATGGGTGGTTCGAGCTTCTGGATTGAGATATTTGGTGTGGAGCTTTGATGATGGAGTAGTTGTTGCCATTTGGAGTTATTGTTCCGCTGCTATTTGCTTCCGCTGTTGTATCTTATCTTTGATATTGTTGAGCATTATTGATACAATTGTTGTATATCATATTTTGGATATTGTATCATTGGAGTTTGTATACGATATTGTACTTTTCCTTCCGCTGTGTTGTTATACTTAATGTGTTATAAGCTTCAGTGAATCGGATTTGAATGGTCGAATCTGCGGCATTCGAGTACGAGTGAAGTATGGATGTCGATTTTCAAAAGCGAAAAATCCGGGTCGTCACACCTTTGCATCCAAAGGATTTGATAAGAGTAACAATTCAAATTGAGTGTGTTTTCTCACATTAGTTTTCCTGACCGACTCGGGTGTTATTTTATTATAATGCTCGATACAGACTGAGTATTACTGGCTTAAGTTTGGATGCTATGGAGCACAAGAGACGTTCTGGAGGAGTCTCAGGCATATTCCACGTACTTAACTATATTCTACCGTGTATGTGTGAAAGCGTATGATCAGTACTTGTGAGGACAAGTTGTTATAACTATCCAGATTTGATTTGTTGACTGTTGTACTCTAATAATTATATATATATATTATAGTTATAGTTCCACTGCATAAAAATTTGTTATTATATATTATACTTTGTCCCGTTGTGATTGTGAGATTCTATATTATTGTTTCAGTTTCTTCCACTGTCCCTTACTTTCTCATAGTTATTCATATTTTCGTACAATTTATGTTAGTCAAGTGATTTAATGTCAGCTCAAAGGGAATGGAATGGCCGATCGCTACACATGGTATCAGAGCTTAGGTTGAGCGAACACATAGGCTTTAGTCGGGATTGCTCATTGGAGATAGAGTCAGTAGTGCTCTACAATGAATCTGAGTGTATTATTGATATGAGCGCGTATTTGTTAATGAATATAAATTATTTTATATTGTGTTGACTTATCGGTTGAATGTTTATGAATTCTAACTCTGAACAAGTTAAATCAACATAGTAGTGTTTTAAAGAGGGTAAATGAAATAATTATCCCTACATTATATTTAGGTATAAAATAAATAATTTTCTAAAATAATTATACTACATCGATGTGGTTAGATGTTATTATTATAATTAGAACACGATTATAAATTAGAATGGTCGTATATGACCAAATTATAAGGTATAAGTATGAATTATACAAAGAGTTAAAACTTAAATTTGATTCAAATAATAATTTGGAAATTTAAATCTCAAAAATATCGGAAATGTTTTCCAAATACTTTGAAATAAATAATGGCAATATTATTATGGAAATGTATTTGAAAAGAAAATATTTTTAAATTGATTCTGAAAGTGATAAGGCCCATGAACTCACCATAGTTGCTGGAAAATAATTTCGATGATAATCGCAACATCATCGGTGTTCGTTTTTGAGTTCCAAAGTGACGGATTGCTACAACAATTATTTGATATGAGGATTTTTGTTCGGAGGCAAAGATTGTTTTGGGAATTCCAGAGGGAATTTGTTTTGGATAAAAACTAGGTTTGGTTTAAATTTAAAATGTGTGATTTGGTTTGTGTGTCTATATATATATATATATATATATATATATATATATATATCTGTGTGTGTGTTTTCAAAATGATTTGAAATGAAACCCGGTGTTTGAATTCTAGAATCCTTATTTAGATGTTTTAGGAAAATATCAAGAAATAAATTTTTGAACTTATAAGTCGGGAATTATATTAATAAGGAAAGAAATGTGAAAGTTGAAATTTTGGAATTGAATTTTAAATTAAATGAGTTAAAGTGAACTGTATGAATTGGAATTTAACATAAGCTAAGTTAAATTAGATTGGAATGGATTGGAAATGAAATTGAGTGGAACTAAATTTAAAATTTCAGTTATAAAATTATTATATAACTGTAAGTTATAAATTTTGAATGGAATCAACTCAAGTATAAAATTGATGAAACGTGAAAAATAAGTTGTGTAACTTGTAAGTTGGAAAAGTGGAATTGAAAAACCAAAATAGAGATGGTTTGATATTTTTGTGAAGAAAAGGAAATTCCACTTGATGTAGAAAATAAAGTTGAGCTCATGTTTGTGAGAAATGCAGATTACAGATCTTAAGGCTAAGATTAACACTAGAGGGAGGGTGAATAGTGTTAATAAAGAATTACAAAATCTTTTACAATTTATGTTAATTTAGACAAAAAAGTTTGCAATATACAGACACAGATATGATCACAGAAAGAATCACAGATGCAGAAATAAAATAAAAGCAGTAAAGGAAAGAACACACCGGAATTTATACTGGTTCGGAGTTATCCTATACCAGTCCCGCAACACAAGTACGGATTTCCTTTCAAAAGCAATTATACAATTACACCCTTGGTTTCAAGGCTACGAAGTACACCCTCCAGAATTTCGATCCTCTGGTAGAGATACTTGATTTCTAGGCCACAAATTTACCCAATTGATTTACCAAGGCTACAATCACACCTTTTCCCTTTTGATTGATTTCCAAGGCTACAGTCACACCTTTTCTTGCCTTATAGATTACAAAGATGTCTATAACTCTGAATAGCACTGAGAATCATGTAGAGATAGCGATAAAGAATAAACTAGAAGTAATCGAGTATGATTCGATGTTGATTTCGGCAGAGTAATGAAAAGAATATGTATTAAGAAATGAGGAAGAAGAAGAGGAGTGAAAACCAAAAAAAAGTAATTAAAAATTCGTTGAGACTTACCCATATTTATAGAAGAACAACAACCATGACCATTCATGTAGAGTTATGGCGAATAGACACTTCTTTTGAAATTTGAATTTTTGAATCAATTGTCACCATGTCGACATGGTATCCATAGGCATGTCGACATCCCAAAGCATTTTATGATGTTTTGAATTTCTTTGAAAATAACATTTATCTTATATAAAAACTAATTTAAACGTTATAAATATACTTGACTATAGTTGAAATTCATAACTAAATATAAAGAATAACATATATAGAATTTAACCATAATTTTATACTTAAATCTAAGTATAAATATATAAAACTTAAATATATTATTAAAAAAGATAGTTTAAAATCAGGAGTAATTTGACTTTGAAAATGAAGATGTTTTTTAGGCTAAAATTATTTAAAATCAGGATCGAGGGTTTTGAATCTTTTAAAAGGAAAGTTTTGAAAACAAGATATAATTTTGAAAATTATATTGAATAAAAGTTAGCGGATACAAAACAATGTTCCACTATATTTTTTGTAGGTTCCATCCTACTTAGGGTTCCATCCCTTTAACGGGCTCGAAGTGGATTCCATTCCACGAATAAATTGGATTTTAAGATGCCAGTGCTTTTCTACGAGTTTTAACAAAAATTCCTAATAATAAAAAAAATACTTATCTTTGAAATCTTGAACTCTTGATAGTCTCGATACTCATGAGTCTTCTATCTTGATATTTTGTCTTGATATCTTGAATCTCTATACTGTACAGTCTTCATTCTTAGTACCTGCATGGTTAAATCCTGTATATACATATATATCTAAACTTATAATGTTAGTATTTATATTTTATAATCTATTCTAAGGTTGTTGTCATCAAAACCATCATCTCACGGACTAACAATCTCCCTCTTTTTGATGATGACAACCTTTGTTTATAAAATATTATCTCTATTCTAATAACTCCCCCTAAAACTAACAACTCCCACTTAATCTATACCTAACTACCCTATTTTATATTTCTCCCCCTTTTTCATCAACAAAAACTTACTCCCCCTCATTCATGGACTTCGTACCTGCATTGATAAACTATACAACAGAATATATAGAGTAGGAAATAATTATATGTTATAACCAATTTAAAAATTATATACATTTCAATGTGTGTATATATATGTTTTACACACCAATCTTCAAATCAATAAGAAATCAATCCACACAAAGTATCAATCCAAATCAATTCAAACAAATCAAACAAAGTAAAGAAAAAATCAAATGTTACATGGAACTTCCACCCATCCTTCTTCTCCAAAGATTGGGCCTGCCTTAATAGCATCCCAATTATCATTGTCATTGGTGAGAGAGACAAAAGGATGTGCTTCGTTATCATCCTTGTGCATAGAGGAGATCATCCATCGTATCGCATCGAAGTGCCTTTCTTATTCCTTTATCATCTGCATTTGACTTAATTCTAAATGACGCTGGTTTCGTAGAATAAATGAGAGAATATTCTTGAATGAATTAAGAGTTTCTTTAAGATTTTCAGATAATTTGTGCATAAGATTAGCCATAGTTGAATTTTTGAAAGAAATGGAGGATATAAATGATAAGAAGTAAATTTCAATGAAGAATTCTAGAAGAAACAGGTATATATAGGTGTATAAATTCGTTTGAATTGAATAGACATGTGGTAGTTATTCAAATTTCAAATTCAAAATCAATTGCCATTTCTGACCAGTACATGTCGACATGGTCACATAGGGGATGTCGACATGGGTTAGTGAAATGTTATGACTAATTTGATTTTGTGAATAATTGTGTATATATATAATACACTAACATTTATTCTAGAGATAAGATAAGGTAGATAACAGAAAGGAAATTTCATTTCATTGCATATTACGATAATAAAATGATTAAGCACACAATAAACTACATGAACATTCGAAATAAAGAAAACCAAAACAAATACAACAAGATACGAAAAGATAAAAATAGTTAGAGGATGAGGATGATGAAGATAGTCTAAGTTTCTTGCTGACTTTTGAAAAGAACTTGTTCATCTTTGAAGAAATGTTATCCAACTTTTTACTAACGGATTGTTTTAGAATCCGTTGATTCTCCACAATTATCTTTTGGTTTTTGAGAAGGGTTTTGTTGGATCAATTGGAAGGATATTCAATCCTTTCCAAAGACATTTCACCTTCTTCTGCTTCTTCAATTTCCATTTCATCCCCTTCTTCTTCAACTTCCTCTTCTTCAACTTCCTCTTCTTCCATTTCCTCATGAGCCAAACGCTCTTCCTTTTCGGTAAGTGTCTCATAAGGTTGAAAAACAGATGGAATTTTCATAAGCGAAATGTTGGAATGATTGAAAACTTTTCTAGAAACAAATTCCTCGCCTTTGAAATCCACTCCAAAGTAGTTAAAAATCCGAGTGAGATAAATTCCATGTTATAAAGTATTCTCACCCATTTTAAGATTTTTAGGACGAATTTCATCCAAAATAATTTGCGTCCAATTTATGTCATAGATTCCGAAAATAGCAAAAGGAACTTTGCAAACTTTTGAAGTAGGACTGTTAAAATTTCCCGATCTTGGGGTCAAAGTATGTTGCAAAAAATTCTTGCTTTTGGTCGAAAATTTCTATTTTTAAAATCAAAATCATCATCTCTTTCGAAAATGTGATGTAATGTCTCACGATCATGTTCATCGATTTTAAAGTTAGAAAGATTCGTTCCCGAACTCTTGCAATTGAGAATGGTACCCAAAAGATCACAATTCAAAACAATTTGAGTGCCTTTGACACTACTTGTAACGACCCAGAAATTTTCTTAACTAAAATTCATATATTTAATTTATTTTAAATATTAATAAGTGAAATTTATAAGTCGATTAATTTATATTTTGAATAATTGGATTTAATTGGATAATTAAATCGATAATTTAATAGTTGAAAATACAGAAATAATTGAAAATTGGGTTTAATATGGTTGAAAATGATTTGTAAAATTTTATTTAATCATATTGAAGTTATAGAGATATTATAGAACTTTTAAAATTGAATTAAAAGTTTATTTATGAAAATTGAATATTTTAATATTTAATTATTGACTGAAAAATAGCCAATTTTCGAACAGTCTCAGAATTGGATGAAACTAGTTCCATTGGATCTGTAATAGTTTGTTACTATCGGATTTCAATTTTCGTAGCAATCGGAGTTTTCATTTGACGGTGGCAGCTCGAAACGCATCGAAATTGTTTTAATATTAATTTGGCGAGTTAAAATAGCCATTTTTCAAACAGTCTCGGATTTCAGCGAAACCTATTTCATCGGATCTGTAATGTGATATTACTATATGATTTCAAATTTCATGTCAATCGGATTTACCGTTTGTCCGAGGCAAGCCAAAACGCCTAGAAATTAGTTTAAATCGGTTTAATTTAAAAGTGGTCGTTTTTTGCCATAACTCGCACAGACAATCGAATTAGCCTCCGAAACACATTCCACTATGTTTGGAACGCGGGGTAAACCTTAGAACCGCCAATCACCGCGCGAGATTTGGAGTTCAGAAAATCCGGGATGAATAGTGTTCGTTGAATTTCTATAAAACACCTATATTCTCTCATTTGCAAACAAAAGCCAAAACCCTAGGTTTTCTGGTTGTAGCCGCCACTGACAAAAACAAAGGCCAGAAATTAGTTTCAATCTTCCCTTAAAATCTTCCAATCCGTAAGCAATCGTCAAAATCGTTCAACTGCAAAAATGAAGAGGACGATGGGAGCTTCGAATCTATACGGTGAAGATGGGTTTTCGTCGACTAGAGGGGACGATAGGTGGCCGCGTTCGGCAACAGTTCATGCACGCGTTTCGAGGTGCAGAGGAGGCCGAGCTTTCCCACGTTCTGGCCGAGTGTAGCTTTCTTGAAGGCCTTCAACATGGCACTCTCTGATTGACGTCTGGTGGCTCGAGTAGGTGGCGATATTTCAAGATAAAGGACGGCTCATGGGTTTGGTACGTGCGTGCAAAAACTGAGGAGAAGAAGATGATGTATGCAGCCGAGATCTGAGGGTTGTAATGGACGGTCCAGATGGAGTTTAGGTGAAAATAAATAAAGAAAATGGAAATTAAATTGTAATTTAAATCATGTGATGTTTAAAATGTTGTAACTTGTTCATACGAGGTCGGAATTCGACGAAACTTTTTGCGTTGCGTTCGTATGGACGAACACTACGCAAAGGAGGTAGATTGGAGTTGTTTGGAGCTAGTTTGAATTTCGGTTAAAATTAAACGCGTGTTTAATTTTATTCGAAATAAAACGCTGAAACGGAATTGAATTCAAGGTGAGAACTTCTCACTCAATCGAATTAGTTTCGATTTTAATTTTAAATAGTTAGATTTAAAATTGTTGATTGTATGCCTGAATGATAAATTATTATATGTTGATTGTTGAAATAGACATTATGGGCCGTTAGTAAGCGGATGTTATTTATTAAAAACATATACCGCGATAATTCCAACTTATATGGAATTGGTATTATATATGTACTTGGAGTTGATTTCCCGCATTATATAGCGGATGAGACCCTATTGCGCCTTTTAAGCGGATAATATTTTTATAAATCCCATGTACCGCGATATTTCGTCTTGAAGCAAAATTGGTATTGTGCTAACATCTTTGGATGCAGGAAACAGGTTGGAGGGATCCAACTGGATTACTCAAATATTTGAATTGGTTTCAATGTTGTGTGTTGATCTATTTGTTGATCTATTTATAATCTGCGTGATTATCTTTGTGATTACGATTGTTAAAGGCTAAATTTTAGCCGAATATATTTTGGTATCGTTAGATGCCGAAATTAAATAAAATTGAATTTTTGAAAACTTAAGTTGAGAATTCAGAATAAAATTTAATTTTGGAATTTATTCATTTTAAATAAATAAACGTTATAATTTTTATTATTATAAAAATGATACTTTTAGAAAATAATACTTAAGTATGATTTTGGAATTATATAAGCTTTAATAACGATTTGTAAATTATTAAAAGGATTGGTTTATTTAAATTGGGATTTTTGAATTATTATAAATGATTTATCTAAAATATTCATAAAATTGATATTTATAAATAAAAAATATTGGAATTATAAAACAAGTTTTTTATAAGCGTTAAAATGGAATATAAATGGATTTTATAAGTGAATGAAATCTATATATTTATAAATTGTGGAACTATAAAATGAATAGATTTTATAAAATTAAAGATTTATAAGTAATTAACTTCAAAATTGGATTTTTGCGTGTAAATGGAATATGGATAGAATTTGTTAATAAAGTGATTTTAAAAGTTGAAGTTGCCATAAAATATAAATGGAATTTATAAACGTTGTTTTATAAATCCAAAAATGACTTATTTTGATAAGTTAATTATTATAGCTTATTAAAGGAAACATATCCATGATTTTGGACAGTGGATAATCCTTTAAATAAAATATGTAGAAATGTTGAATTTGGATAAGGAAATATATTCATGATTTTGGACGGTGAATAATATATAAAAGAAATATTTTGGAAAAGTGATATTTTAAATAGAATTAAAATGATTCAAAAACATTTTAAATTGTGTTAAGTATCGAAATCATAGATTTCAACATTTATTGTTGAAACAGACGTTTTCGAGAAATAAAAGGAAATGGTGGGCTATAACACTGTTGTTATAGTAAATGATTTCCTAAAGGAAATGTTTTATATATAGTATTGGGATTTATATATCTATTTAAGTTCGAATTCCTATACTAGTGATTTTGGGTTGTCGTAACGATGTTTTAGGGAACATTCTTCTTGACCCAAATAAATTTGTTTAAGAGAATAATTTCCTAAAGAATGAAATATATACTTGACTAGATTTAGGTATATTGAATATTTTCAAAATATTGAAAATAAATAGATTGGTGAATTACTTATTATTAAATAAGTATGGAAATGTTTTTCCAATATGAAGTGAATGTTTTGAGATTTTTATCCTTTAAAGATAAATTGAAAATGAATATTAGAAATCGATTTAAAAATCGTATATTCATAGATATTTTGGAATTGTAAATTCACTATGGATCTATAAAAGAAAGGGAAATTGGTTAAAAATTAACGTTGATTTATTTTGAAGTGTGGAAATTAATTTACGAATTTGGAACGTAAATTTAATAAATCGGTAAGGATTTATTTAATTGGCTTAAATGAACCATTTCGAAATGAAAGTTGTAAGGGTGTAAATTTATTTGAAATTGATTTTCAAATTGTTGAAGTGTAGGATATATATCTTATAAAGATATTTTTGTAAATAAATAATTTGGGAAATTATTGAAATCGGGTGATGTTGTGAATACTGATTGATAGTTAAATAACCGACTATCAATATTGACCTTTAAATAGGTATTTGTTGTGAATTGTTTGAAATTGAATGCTACACTTATTTTTAAAATAAGCGCTCATTATTCGACTTAGCCGAGAAAGGAATTTAGAGTCGTATAACCCATTCCGAATAATGATACGTCGTAATGGATAGCATTTGAAGACCGGTGTTGAAAACCGAGTATTTGTGAAAATGATAGGATGACCTATCGATTGTTTCTGCACCGTTAGCTACGGTATGGAGATTTCCTTTGTGATGGGAAATTCAATCGGGATTGTGAATACTAGGATTGCAAGGGCTTCTTTTGAAGTGTCTTCGGTTCTGTTCGAACCCGGAACAGACTTGTTTGGTTACGTGTCTGACATTACATTTTAAGATATAAAGCAGATTTCTTTCAAATATATTTCCGTTGGTGGCGGAGAATTTATTCTCTTAGCTTAACACCCTTAGAGGTTATGTAGTTGAAGGTTATCGGCGATATACTCCCAATTTGGTAATGTGGCATGCTGAGTGTTGCTATGTGATGATTATTTATTGATCATTTGTTGATCAAAGTGTGGATTTGTGCCTAGCTTTGTGGACGAGACTTCGTCAGACCTCACTCCCCGGAAATAGTCAAAACAGGAATATGCGGCAAGGTTATGAGGGTTGCGCCCTTTAGGTATGTCATTTCCTTCTGGAAAGGGTGGTATCATGGTATGAAGCCCAGATACTTACTCATGGTGACACACTATATTTATTACTGTGTGATGTTGGTTATCGAGCATTCGGATAAAGGTCCAAAGGGACCGGGGGATGACATAGTCGTGTAGTAGTTACCCAGTGACAAAGGTAACCCGGCCGTGTGTTGGCAGAGAGCTTGTTAAGTTCTCGGGACGTCCCGCCAGAGGCGATCCCATGTGGCAGTAGGAAGTTCCTTAGCCTGACCATTTGTTGGAAATCCAAAGAAACAATATGATCCTTGTACGGTTTTAGTTGTATAAACTGCCATGGAATGTGGCGGTAACCTGCTATTGAACATGGTAGCTATAGTAAGCACAAGTGCGAAATGTCTATGCTGGCTAAGATTTATATCTTTAATTTCGAAATGTTTTTCTACACTATGCACTAGTAATAATATCAAATGTTTCTTTTTAATTCGTATCAAGCATCTTTGACTATCATAAGAAGAAATCTCCTCCAATTCTGCGTTTGCATTGTGTGTGTGGTGGGAGGTCTTATGGTAGTCTCATTTTCCAAAAGCATTGCGAATTGACTTTAAAATTATTCTGTTGTTTGTTTTTAAAAGTTAAATAACTATTTTAGTTCTCACAACACTCCCATGACTGACTCGGAGTTTATTGTTTTCCTTCCTAAACTCTGGGTGCCCACCAATTTCCACACGGGCAGTCAAGAGTCAGGTTTATTAGGATATTCTGGAATTCAAGAGTTGCGGGAGGCAAGCTGGATGACATAGCATATTATCTATTGTATATAGTATTTCTTTTCCGCCGTTTATTGTTGTTTGTTGATGTACACTCTGATGATGTAATGAAAATTGATGTGATGTAATGTAATAACTGATATAGTTCTTTGTTAAAGATTATTCATTTATCTATTATATGTTTTTCCGCTGCGACTGTGAGATTCTGATATTGTTTCTTTTCTGTTTTCTTATTTCTTCTATCTTTTTCTTCTACCTCTTCTTCTTTAACCCTAACAATTCGGTTTTCCGGCATTCGATTATGCGGCATTTGATACAGTGGACATATTGATGCCGGCCTTAGAGCGACGAAAAATCGCAACGTTACAACTGGTATCAGAGCATATGGTTAAGCGACAACCATGGCTCTGTTGGATATTACTCATTAGAGATAGAGTCAGTAGCACTCTAGGATGAGTGTGAGTGTAATAATAGATATGAGCGCGTATTTGTTAGTGAATATAAAATTATTTTATATTGTGATGATTGGTTTGTTGAGTGGTATATGGATTCTGGTCGGTATAGTCCGTACAACTCTATCGATAGGGATCTCTAAACACTTGTACAGAACAAATTCGACATGATATTGTTTTAAATTGCGTAAATGAAATAATTTTACCTTAATTATATTTTATATATAAAGGAATGATTTTTCAGAATTACTAAAGTGTATATGAATTGATTGTTTGGTTGTTGAATAAGTTAAATAAAAACAACAGCTGTAAAGAATGAATTGTATGAGCAAATGAATTATAAGTATGGAATTTTAATTAAAATGATTTACAATTGTGAAACAATCTTGTATAAGTAAAGAGAAAATAATGAAATTTTTTAAGGAAAGATTTATGAATGTAATTTATAAATAAAAGGAGATTTTTGAAAGAATTTAAAAGCACTGAATTCACTATTGTTGCTGGGAAATAATAAGGGTGATGATTGCAGCATCATAAATATCATTTTCGAGTTTCGGTATGATGGATTTGCTACCATAGTAAATTGAAATTGAAGTTTTGTTGTGATAAACAAATCTGAAAATTTAAAAATCCAAGTTGAAATTGATGAATATAAGTGAAATGAATTGAACTTATGGTAAGAGATAATAAATTTAGCTTTGGATAAGTAAATGGATTTGGAAGTTTAAATATATAAGTTGTATAACTTAGAAAATGAGAAAATGTAAGTGAAGTTATAAAATGAAATATGAATTTGATAGTGATATGAAAATTTGACTTTGGTTAAAGTTAAATAGAATTTACTTTAGAATTGAAATTTGAATTGGATTTGGAAATTTAAGTAAGATAAACAAATGATGTTTAAAGGAAATATAACTTAAGTAAAATTGAATAAAGTTGATTTTGGTATCAAAGTAAAATAATAAAGTTAATTGAATGAATTTAAACTTGAGTTATATAACTGAAATTCAACCTTATACTGTTAAAGGAATTGACAATTAAATTAATAAATGGATTGAATGTTAATCAATTGAATGTAAATAAGTTGATATGAAATAATGAATGAAGTGTTAATTCATTAAAAGCTAATGAAGTTAAGAAATTGAATAAGTTGAAGGAAAATCAATTGAAATTAAAAGTGTTGAACCAAATTGAAATTAAAAGTGTTGAACCAAATTGAATGTTGAATGTAAATTGAATGAATTTGGTTATGTTTAATATACATTGGTTGTTATTGTTAGTTGGTTGTATATGAATTCATTAAGTGTTAATGTAATTAAATTAGTGAAATTGGAAGCTAAGTAATTGAATTCAAATTGAAAGTGAAGTAAATGAATTTAAATAGAATTGAATTTGATTTGATTTGGAAGTGAACTAAAATGAATGTAAATTAGTGAATGTATACTAATTGGAAATGAATAAATGAAAATTTGTAAAGCCCAATGTAAACAAATTAAATGTGATTAAATTGAGAACCAATTCATTGAATGTTAACTAGAATATGAATGAATATTTATTTGGTTAGCTGGATGATAGTTGCTTGATGGTTGCATTTGTTGATTGAATGCATTGCTATGTTGGCACATGTAGTTGTTATGTTACTATATGTTGTATATTGACATTATTTTCATATATACATGTTTCTCATGGTTTGTTGAGTGTTTAGTAGGTGCGGATTGCACTTGCTTCGCATTTGGAGCTCGCTTTCGCGCTATATTAGCCGTATATGCTCGCAAATAAAAATATAAGGTACATATCTCGGATTAAATATCGTACTTCTACACTTTTTTCCCTGCGGGATGCCTCATCACTTGATGATATGTATATTTGTGCATATATACTGTCATTTTTTTTCGGATCGAACCGCGCAAAGGAGACTAGCGAATTTTTTCGAAAATTTAAGGCGTTTGAATATTTTTGAGAAAATTGAAAATTTTGAAAACTAAGTTTGGATTTGGAAACTTAGTAAAGATTTCGTAAGAAGTTTAGCTATGAATTTTGAGAAAGTTAAACACTTAAGAGATTTGAAAAATCTAAATTGAACGGTTTGTTTTGGAAAATTAATGGATTCTGTAACTTTTTCTTATTTGGTAATTTCGAGGACGATATTCTTTTAAGGGGGGAAGTTTGTAACGACTCAGAAATTTTGTTAATTAAAATTCATATATATAATTGATTTTAAATATTAATAAGTGAAATTTATAAGTCGAATAATTTATATTTCGAATAATTGGATTTAATTGGATAATTAAATCGATAATTTAATAGTTGAAAATACAGAAATAATTGAAAATTGGGTTTAATATGATTGAAAATGATTTGTAAAATTTTATTTAATCATATTGAAGTTATAGAGATGTTATAGAACTTTTAAAATTGAATTAAAAGTTTATTTGTGAAAATTGAATATTTTAATATTTAATTATTAGCTGAAAAATAGCCAATTTTCGAACAGTCTCAGAATTGGACGAAACTTGTTCCATTGGATCCGTAATAGTTTTCTATTATCGGATTTCAATTTTCGTAGCAATCGGAGTTTTCGTTTGACCGTGGCAGCTCGAAACGCATCGAAATTGTTTCAATATTAATTTGGCGAGTTAAAATAGCCATTTTTCAAACAGTCTCGGATTTCGACGAAACTAGTTTCATCGGATCCGTAATGTGATATTATTGTATGGTTTCAAATTTCATGTTAATCGGATTTACCGTTTGTCCGAGGCAAGCCAAAACGCCTAGAAATTAGTTTAAATCAGTTTAATTTAAAACTGATCGTTTATTGCCATAACTCGCACAGATAATCGAATTAGCCTTCGAAACACGTTCCATTGTTTTCGGAACGCGGGTTAAACCTTAGAAACACCAGTCACCGTGTGAGATTTGGAGTTCGGAAAATCCGGGATGAATAGTGTTCGTTGAATTTTCTATAAAAGCACCTCTATTCTCTCATTTGCAAACAAAGGCAAAAACCCTAGGGTTTCTGGTTGTAGCCGCCACTAACAAAAACAAAGGCCAGAAATTAGTTTCAATCTTCCCTCAAAATCTTCCAATTCGTAAGCAATCGTCAAAATCATTCAACAGCAAAAATGAAGAGGACGATGGGAGCTTCGAATCTATACGGTGAAGATGGGTTTTTGTCGACCAGAGGGGACGATAGGTGGCCGCGTTCGGCAGTAGTTCGTGCACGCGTTTCGAGGTGCAGAGGAGGCCGAGCTTTCCCATGTTCTGGCCGAGTGTAGCTTGCTTGAAGGCCTTCAATATGGCACTCTCTGATCGACGTCTTGTGGCTCGAGTAGGCGGTGATATTTCAAGATAAAGGGTGGCTCATGGATTTGGTACGTGCGTGCAAAACCTGGGGAGAAGAAGATGATGTATGCGGCCGACATCCGAGGGTTGTAATGGACGGTCCAGATGGAGTTTAGGAGAAAATAAATAAAGAAAATGTAAATTAAATTGTAATTTAAATCATGTGATGTTTAAAATGTTGTAACTTGTTCATACGAGGTCGGAATTCGACGAAACTTTTTGCATTGGGTTCGTATGGACGAACACTATGCAATGGAGCTGGATTGGAGTTGTTTGGAGCTGGTTTGAATTTCGGGTAAAATGAAACGCGTGTTTAATTTTATTCGAAATAAAACACTGAAACGGAATTGAAATGAAGGTGAGAATTTCTCACTCAATCGAATTAGTTTCGATTTTAATTTTAAATTGTTAGATTTTAAATTGTTGATTGTATGCCTTAATGATAAATTATTATATGTTGATTGTTGAAATAGACATTATGCGCCGTTAGTAAGCGGATGTTATTTATTAAAAACATATACCGCGATAATTCCAACTTATATGGAATTGGTATTATATATGTACTTGGAGTTGATTTCCCGCATTATATAGCGGATGGGAACCTATTGCGCCGCCTATTAAGCGGATAATATTTTTATAAATCCCATGTACCGCGATATTTCGTTTTGAAGCGAAATTGGTATTGTGCTAACATCTTTGGATGTAGGAAACAGGTTGGAGGGATCCAACTGGATTCTTCAAACATTTGAATTGGTCTCAATATTGTGTGTTGATCTTTTTGTTGATCTATTTATAATCTGCGTGATTATCTTTGTGATTGAGATTGTTAAAGGCTAAATTTTAGCCGAATATATTTTGGTATCCTTAGATGCCGGAATTAAATAAAATTGGATTTTTGAAAAGTTAAGTTGAGAATTCAGAATAAAATTTAATTTTGGAATTTATTCATTTTAAATGAATAAACGTTATAATTTTTATTATTATAAAAATGATATTTTTGGAAAATAATACTTAAGTATGATTTTAGAGTTATATAAGCTTTAATAACGATTTGTAAATTATTAAAAGGATTGCTTTATTTAAATTGGGATTTTTGAATTATTATAAATGATTTATCTAAAATATTTATAAAATTGATATTTATAAATAAAAAATATTGGAATTATAAAACAAGTTTTTTATAAGCGTTAAAATGGAATATAAATGGATTTTATAAGTGAATGAACTCTATATATTTATAAATTGTGGAATTATAAAATGAATAGATTTTATAAAATAAAAGATTTATAAGTAATTAACTTCTAAATTGGATTTTTGCGTGTAAATGGAATATGGATAGAATTTGTTAATAAAGTGATTTTAAAAGTTGAAGTTTCCATAAAATATAAATGGAATTTATAAACGTTGTTTTATAAATCCGAAAACGACTTATTTTGATAAGTTAATTATTATAGCTTATTAAAGGAAATATATCCATGATTTTGGACAGTGGATAATCCTTTAAATAAAATATGTAGAAATGTTGAATTTGGATAAGGAACTATATCCACGATTTTGGACAGTGGATAATCCTTTAAATAAAATATGTAGAAATGTTGAATTTGGATAAGGAAATATGTTCATGATTTTGGACGGTGAATAATATATTAAAGAAATATTTTGGAAAAGTGATATTTTAAATAGAATTAAAACGATTCAAAAGCGTTTTAAATTGTGTCAAGTATCGAAATCATAGATTTCAACATTTATTGTTGAAATAGACGTTTTCGAGAAATAGAAGGAAATGGTTGACTATAACACTGTTGTTATAGTAAATGATTTCCGAAAGGAAATGTTTTATATATAGTGTTGGGATTTATATATATATTTAAGCTCGAACCCCTATACTAGTGATTTTGGGTTGTCGTAATGATGTTTTACGTAACGTTCATTTTGACCTAAATAAATGTGTTTAAGAGAATGATTTCTTGAAGAATGAAATATATACTTGACTAGATTTAAGTATATTGAATATTTTCAAAATATTGAAAATAAATAGATTGGTGAATTACTTATTATTAAATAAGTATGGAAATGTTTTTCCAATATGAAGTGAATGTTTTGAGATTTTTATCCTTTAAAGATAAATTGAAAATGAATATTAAAAATCGATTTAAAAATCGTATATTCATAGATATTTTGGAATTGTAAATTCACTATGGAATTTATAAAAGAAAGGGAAATTAGTTAAAAATAAACGCTGATTTATTTTGAAGTGTGGAAATTAATTTGCGGATTTGGAACGTAAATTTAATAAATCGGTAAGGATTTATTTAATTGGCTTAAATGAACCATTTCAAAATGAAAGTTGTAAGGGTGTAAATTTATTTGAAATTGGTTTTCAAATGGTTGAAGTGTAGGATATATATCTTATAAAGATATTTTTGAAAATTAATAATTTGGGAAATTATTTGAAATCGGTTGATGTTGTGAATACTGATTGATAGTTAAATAACCGACTATCAATATTAACCCTTAAATAGGTATTTGTTGTGAATTGGTTGAAATTGAATGCTACACTTATTTTTAAAATAAGCGCTCATCATTCAGGTTAGCCGGGAAAGGACTTTGGAGTCGTATAACCCATTCCGAATAATGATACGTCGTAATGGGTAGCATTTGAAGACCGGTGTTGAAGACCAGGTATTTGTGAAAACGATAGGATGACCTATCGATTGTCTCTGCACCGTTCGCTACGGCATGGAGATTTCCTTTGTGATGGGAAATTCTATCGGGATTGTGAATACCCGGATTGCAAGGGCTTCTTTTGAAGTGCCTTCGGTTCTGTTCGAACCCGAAACAGACTTGTATGGTTACGTGTCTGACATTACATTTTGAGATATAAAACAGATTTCTTTCAAATATATTTCTGTTGGTGGCGGAGAATTTATTCTCTTAGCTTAACACCCTTAGAGATTATGTAGTTGAAGGTTATCAGCGATATACTCCGAATTTGGTAATGTGGCATGCTGAGTGTTGGTGTGTGATGATTATTTGTTGATCAAAGCATGGCTTTGTGCCTAGCTTTGTGGACGAGACTTCGTCAGACCTACTCCCCGAAAATGGTCAAAACATGAATATGCGGCAAGGTTATGAGGGTCGCGCCCTTTAGGGTATGTCATTTCCTTCTGGAAAGGGTGGTATCATGGTATGGAGCCCAGATACTTACTCCTGTTGACACACTATATTTATTACCGTGTGATGTTGGTTATCGAGCGCTCGGATAAAGGTCCAAAGGGACCGGGGGATGGCATTGTCGTGTAGTAGTTACCCAGTGACAAAGGTAACCCGGCATTGTGTTGGCAGAGAGATGGTTAAGTTCTCGGGACCTCCCGCCAGAGGCGATCCCACGTGGCAGTAAGAAGTTCCTTAGCCTGACCATTTGTTGGAAATCCAAACAAACAATACGATCCTTGTACGGTTTTAGTTGTATAACCTGCCATGGCATATGGCGGTAACCTGCTATTGAACATGGTAGCTATAGTAGGCATAAGTGCGAAATGTCTATGCTAGCTAAGATTTATATCTTTACTTTCGAATTGATTTCCTACACTATGCACTAGTAATAATATCAAATGTTTCTTTTTAATGCGTATCAAGCATCTTTGACTATCATAAGAAGAAATCTCCTCCAATTCTGCATTTGCATTGTCTATGTGGCTGGAGGTCTTATGGTAGTCTCATTTTCAAAAAGCATTGCGAATTGACTTTAAAATTATCCTGTTCTTTGTTTTTGAAAGTTAAATAACTATTTTAGTTCTCACACCAGTCCCATAACAGACTCGGAGTTTATTGTTTTCCTTCCTAAACTCTGGGTGCCCACCAATTTCCACACGGGCAGTCAAGAGTCAGGTTTATCAGGATATTCTGGAATTCAGGAGTTGCTGGAGGCAAGCTGGATGGCATAGCATATTATCTATTGTATATAGTATTTCTTTTCCTCTGTTTATCGTTGTTTGTTGATGTACACTCTGATGATGTAATGAAACTTGATGTGATGTAATGTAATAACTGATATAGTTCTTTGTTAAAGATTATTCATTTATCTATTATATGTTGTTCCGCTGCGACTGTGAGATTCTAATATTGTTTCTGTTCTGTTTTCTTATTTCTTCTACCTCTTCTTCTTTAACCCAAACAATTCGGTTTTCCGGTATTCGATTATGCGGCATTTGATACAGTGGACGTATTGATGCCGACCTTCGAGCGACGAAAAATCGCAACGTTACAATACTCCAAATTTCATCTTCATTTCCAACATAAAATCCACGATTTAAATTCGCATAGAAAATTTTGACAAGATTAGGATAGCAAACAAAATCATTTTGGGAAGCATCAAAAAGACAAAGAACACCATTGTTTGCAAAAAGGGAATCAATTTCATAAGAAGAAAAATCTTGAAAAATAGCAAATTTTACGGGATGGACTTTGGCATAGTTATCGTAATTGATGTATGCTTTAATTGCCATCGGATCATTGAATAATTGCTCTTTGATTTTTCTGGAAATTCTCATGGTTGAGGGGTTGCTTGAAGAAGCCATTAGAGTGGAGAGTAGAGAGCTTGATATAATGAATAGAGAGTTTGATTTAAAAATGAAAGTGAAAAGATATGAGAAAAGATAGTGATTAAATAGATTCTTAAAGGACATATTCTCTGGTCAAAAGGTATCTTTTCAGAGATTGGATGAAGTGAAAAGGTGGAGGGAAATTCAAACATTTAAATTCAAATTTTGAAATTCAAATTCAAGTAGCCATGTCAACATCATGGTAGGGACCATGTCGACATGTGCTTTTGAATTTTCATGAATTGATTTTCCCTAAGATCTCTAATATATATATTATTATTAATGTCTATTATATATTTCTGAAATATTATTATACATATAATATATTTCAGAAAGTATTAAAAATAATAAGACTAAAAATAAAAATAATAAAAAATAGAAAATAAATTTCAAAATTCAAACAACACACCAATTCAAAATCGATCGATCAAACAATCAAGCAACTAATCTTAAGCAAGCAATTTCAATCAATTGTATTGTAAACGTGTACCTTTTACTGAGTCCGTTTCTCTGAATTCGTCGGAGTCGTGAACAGCTATGTAACAAAAATTTGAATTATCCGTCTTCTGATCATCATCATTTGAGGATGAGTCTGAGTCATCTAGAGTAGCAGTAAATGCATGCTTCCGTTTCTTTGCTGATTCATTATTCATAGGAGGATTCTGCCTTTCTGGATACGGACAGTCTCTTTCGCAGTGGCCTAGTTTATCACAGTTGTAACACTTGTCATTATTTGGCACTATATTCTGATTTCTAGAATTCTTATAGTTGTTTCTCTTAAGATTATTCATCTTTCTGTATTTCAGGAATCTCCTAAAATTTCAAGTCATAAAGGCTATCTCTTCATCATTATCGTTGTTTGAGTCAGATCCATCGGTCAATGCATTCAATGCCATTGATTTCTTTTCAGATGCTTTACTTTCTCTTCTCCCGATCACTTGAACTTCATACGACATTAGATTTCCAATTAATTCTTCTATCTTCAAAGTATTGATGTCATTTGCCTCTTTGATCGCAAGTGTCTTTTGATCCCATTCTGGAGTTAAAGAATTTAAAAAAATTCTGACTTGATCTTCTTCAGAAAATTCCTTTCCCAAAGATATTAGAGAATGCACAATATCCTGAAATCTACCATACATATCTGAAATAGACTTATTAGCATTTACTTTAAATGATTGAAACTGATTTGTGAGCATGGAAATTTTGCTCTGTTCAACTTTGCTTGCTCCTTCGTGAGTAACTTGCAAAGTTTTCCAGATTTCATACGCAAACTTACAAACTGACATCTATTGAATTCATTTCTATCAAGTGAACAAAACAGAATATTCATTGCCTTAGAATTATTTTGTGCAACAGTCTTTTGCTCAGTAGTCCACTGTGCAAAATCAATTGTGGGTTCAGAATATTCAGTTTGTGTGATATTCCAAGTGTCTAATCCTATATATTGTAAATATATTTTCATCCTACATGCCTAATATGCTTAGTTACTGCCATTAAAAACTGCTGACAGTAGACTAACCCTCTACAAATGAACTAGTGACAGAGATACTAGTGTTAATAATAGTACCAATGTAGGTAGCTATTTTGAAAACTTCTCAAAAATCAGATTATGAATTTTTGAAAACCTTGCTCTGATACCAATTGTGAGAAATGCGGATTACGGATCTTAAGGCTAACATTAACACTAGAGGGGGGTGAATAGTGTTAATAAAGAATTACTAAATCTTTTTCAATTTATGTTAATTTAGACACAAAAGTATGCAATATACAGACACAGATATGGTCGCAGAAACAATCGCAAATGCAGAAATAAAATAAAAGCAGTAAAGGAAAGAACACACCAGATTTTATACTGGTTCGGAGTTACCCTATATCCAGTCCCGCAACACAAGTACGGATTTCCTTTCAAAAGCAATTGTACAATTACACCCTCGGTTTCAAGGCTACGAGGGACACCCTCTAGAATTTCGATCCTCTGGGTAGAGATACTTGATTTCCGGGCTACAAGTTTACCTAATTGATTTGCCAAGGCTACAATCACACCTTTTCCCTTTTGATTGATTTCCAAGGCTACAATCACAGCTTTTCTCGCTTTATACATTACGAAGAAGTCTATAATTCTGAATAGCACTGATAATCTTGTAGAGATAGTGATAGAGAATCAAACTAGAAGTAATCGAGTATGATTTGATGTTGATTTCGGCAGAGTAATGATAAGAACATGTATTAAGAAATGAGGAAGAAGAAGAGGAGTGAAAACAAAAAAAAGTAATTAAAAATTCATTGAAACTGAGCCCTATTTATAGAAGAACAACAGCCATGACCATTCATGAAGAGTTATGGGGAATAGACACTTCTTTTGAAATTTGAATTTTTGAATAAAACTGTCACTATGTCGACATGGTACCCATAGGCATGTCGACATCCCAAAGCATTTTATGATGTTTTGGATTTCTTTGAAAATAACCTTTATCTTATATAAAAACTAATTTAAACTTTATAAATATACTTGACTATAGTTGAAATTCATAAGTAAATATAAAGAATAATATATATAGAATTTTGACCATAATTTTATATTTAAGTCTAAGTATAAATATTTGAAAGTTAAATATATTATTAAAAAAGATAGTTTAAAATCAGGAGTAATTTGACTTTGAAAATAAAGATGTTTTTGAGGCTAAAATTATTTAAAATCAGGATCGAGGGTTTTGAATCTTTTGAAAGGAAAGTTTTGAAAACATTTTGAAAATAGGATATAATTTTGAAAAATCATTTTGAATAAAAGTTAGCGAATACAAAACAATGTTCCACTATATTTTTCGTAGGTTCCATCCTACTTAGGGTTCCATCCCTTTAACGGGCTCGAAGTGGATTTCATTCCACGAATAAATTGGATTTTAAGATCCCAGTGCTTTTCTATGAGTTTTAACAAAAATTCGTAATAATAATTAAAAATACTTATCCTTTAAATCATGAACTCTTGATAGTCTCGATACTCATGAGTCTTCTATCTTGATATTTTATCTTGATATCTTGAATCTCTATACTGTACAGTCTTCATTCTTAGTACCTACATGGTTAAATCTTGCATATACATACATACATACATACATATATATGTATCTAAACTTATAATGATAGTATTTATATTTTATAATCTATTTTAAGGTTGATGTCATCAAAACCATCATCCCACGGACTAACAAAGTTATACCAACTGAAGTGATTTTTGAAGTAAAATCAAATTGTGAAGTCGAAAATGGAAGTAACTCATAGATGAATTAGTTAGTATTGAATATTGAGGACAGAATTGAGATGTAAATGGAATTCAAATTAAATGTATATGAATTAGATATATTTTGAATGTTGTCGAATAAATGAAAATGGATTTGAATAGCGATGAGTTAAGTAAAAAATAGGTTTGATGTAGTGTAAATAAATTGAATATGGTTTTGAGATGTTGATTAAATGAAATTGAGTATGGAATAAAATTTTGAAATGGAAACGAATGTAAGTGATATAAAAGGTCATAATAGACCTTAATATTAATTTTATGAAGTGATTCATAATAAATTGGCATGAATTGGTTTGTTATTGAATATAAAATTGAGAAAACACGATTTTGTGAATAAATTGAATGTGGATAAATAAAAAGTTGATAAATTAATTTTGAATCAATTTAAAATAACTATAAACCGGAATGGTTATTTTATTAAATGAATATCACCAAATTTGCATGCAAAAATTTAACGTTTGAAGTAAACGGAAGAAAACAATTTTTTTTATTTAATGGAAAGTGAATAAATTGGTTTATAATCCATTCGGAATGGATAATATATTGTGTATAAATATGAATTTGATGCAAGGAGATATGGCTGTGAATCATTCGAATTGAATGAAATGGTATATAAATTGATTGATAATAACTATATAATGTTGGAACTCTGTAATTTCTTTAAAATACATGTCAAACATGTTGGTTTATGCAACTATCATGATTAACTAAGGAAATGCTTGAAATGTTACTAAATTTCATATTTGGGACTTATGTGTTTAAACTGAGTAAGTACAGGTACAAGAAGGCTGTTTGGCAATATTTTGGTTGTGCAATTGCATATAAATTGAGTAAGCTAGCTTAATAATGCTAAAATATGGTACGCTTACGAACTTAGCATGTGGAAAATATAAATATTGTTATATATTGCATTGGCCGACCATGAGAGTCGATGTTTGGAAACTTAGTTTTACCGAAAAATTTCAAAAATTTATGGTGTTAGAAAATTTATGAAAATAATTTTGCTAATAAAAACTTGCTTTGAGAATACAAATGGAAGATAAAGGGTTTTTTTTGAATGTTTGGACACTAGTTGGTGAATGTAGGTCTAAAGATTTAGAAAAGTGAAATATCGAATTTTGAATATGGGTTTTAACAAGTTAATGTCTTATTGCATTCTTCCTACTTAGCAATTTTGAGGACGAAATTCTTTTAAGGGGGAGGAATGTAACGATCCGAATTTTCCATCATTTGGTTTTTAACATTTAAATGGTTTTAAATCATGGATTTGCAATGTATATTGATTTTTGAAATGGTTTAAATTATAGAATGAATTTAAATTTCAAATATAGCGATTTATCGTAATACAAAAATGTTGAATAATTGAAATTTGAGTTGAATATGAATTGAAATGATTAGTAATGTTGATATAAATTCTATTAAAATTGAGAGTGAGTTTTTAAATCAGAAAATGCAAGTCATTTCGTCAACTTTTGAAATCGTCGTTTTTATCAACGCAATAAAATAGCCTTCCGGGGCATAGTCTCGGATTTCACGAATTTAGTTTCATTGGATCCGTAATAACGTATTATTGCAGGATTTCAAATTTCGTAACGGTTAAATTCACCGTTTGGTCGTACGGGATAGAAATGCATTGAAATTAATATCGGAAATTTAATATAATAACTAGGTCCAAAAAGCTATCTTCTATATATGATTGAATTAGGTCTCGAGACATGCTCCATTTGTTTAGAATAGGGGTATAACATTAAAAATGCTAGGCGACACACCTTGATAGGAGTTCGGGATTTTAAGTTACTATAAATGAGATATTTTGAAATTTAATAATATTACAAATTTTCAAAAGTCAAACCCAATACGCTAGCCTCCCTAAGTGTCGCCTTACCATCTGAAACGCGCCGCTCTCATCAGGTTAAAAGTCGTGTATCTCTTCTTCCTCTTCTTTCAAAAAAATGAAATAATTCAAAAAAGGAAAAAAATCATTTCCCAAATTCTGCTCGATAAAAATATATGAAACAAATTTTAAAAATCTTCTTACGCGAGGGCTTCAACTTGAGATACATGTAGGAGGGTGCGACATCGCTTCTTCAGCCCGCTAGCTATGGGTATGGGAACTATGATTCGAGTTTATAGAGGATGGAGGATGGAGGCTTCGATTCATACTATGGATGTCATTTTTGGGTTCAGAGGAAAGAATAGCATCTCGGTGCAAATTTATGGGTGGTTCAATCATGAGTGGGGGGTCGCGACTTTTCCTCAACGGTAGGTCACGAGTGATGTCATGTTTTTAGGGGAGGTTCGCACATCGATTTTTGGGTTCTAAGGGGCGGAGATTTCAACGACGAGATCATCGATGCAATCAGACTTGGATTCCATGAAGTGGTTTGTCGTATCATTGGTTATGCGTGCACGGTTGAGGGAAGGAAGTGTCGGTGTGCATTTGGGAAGAAGAATAAAGTTTGGGGAGGGGTTTATGAGGGTAATTAATGATTATTTACTATAATGAAGGGAAATAAATTTTATTATTATTTCAAATGTTTTTAAATATATAACTTGCTCATATAGGGTCGGAATTGAACATGATCCATTGTGGTGGACTCACATCAGCAAGCTCTACGCGATGAAACTGAATTGGATGAATTTGTAGCTTGTAGAATTTTAAGCTAAATTCGAACCCATTTGAATTTAGTCGGTATCAGAACGCGAAAACGACAACATAAATAATTGTGAGTAAATCTCACTCATTTGGATTACTGGTTTTAATATAAAATGTTACAAATTATTTACTGGTTGATTTGATGAATTGATAAATTATTATCAGCTGGATGTTATACTATATATAGTTGTATATAAATATTAGTAGTTGGTTATATTCCCACCGCTGGAACGAATGAGAAACCATGTGCCCCACATAATAGCGGAAGACCCTATATTATTGCGATATCCTGCCTTGAAGCGGGATTATTATTGTTTTATGTTATATAACATTTGTGGTTGTAGGAAAACAAGTTTAAGGGACCCAACTGGATTCCTTAAGATTGTTATTTTTAATTTCATATACAGTGATATATGATGTGTTGAATAATCTGTTATATATTATTTTATGATTTGACTTATTGGATGATATAGTAGCACTGGCCTTAATTTTTGTATTTTAAATACCACAAATATTATTTTTGAATTTGAAGAAATTAAAAGGAGATTTTGGATATAAAAAAATTTACATCGAATTTTGAATTATTTTAAAGGAAATTGATATGGATAAAACAATAATTTCATTTTGGATTTGTACTCAACTGTCCGTAAAATGTTTTAATTAAAGATTTAAAATAATTTATACAATGGATTTTTAATAATGGATTTTTAATTGATATTTCTGGATTTATGGAAAAGGAGTTGAAATCGATACTTAAAATAGATTTGAAAAATAAATGAGATTTATAAATGAATGGATTTATAAATGAAATTTTATAAATGAGATTATTTTTATAAACAAGTGAAAACCAAATGAGTTTATAAACTTATAAACGATGTTTATAAAGAAGGGGAAAAGATTATTAGTTGATAAATGTGAATTATAAATTCATAGTGTGAATTTATATCGAGATATGGAAATCGATTTTTGGGAAAAATAGTGTATTCCATTTTTGAAATATGAGAATGGTTATGGAATTGAAACAAAATCGATGTGATACGAATCAAGAGGGATTTATAAAGTGGAATTGGTAATATAGGATTTTAATGCATATTTTTGTCGAGAAATTATGTTTGATTTAAAATAGGATTTTTATTTATTAAACTATATAGTTAAAGCTGTTTTAGTATTGAAATGTTTTAGAAAGTGGATTATTCAAATATTTAATATTTATTGAAATGAATTAAAATTCTTATAATAAGCTTTGTAAATCGATTAGTTTTATTTGAAATGAATTGGAAATGAGTTATTGATGATTATTTAAAGCGTTTTGAAATTTTAAATAATTACTTAAACGTGTTATAGAATAAATTATTATTCTTTAAAAATACTTATCATATATATAGAGTTTTTAAATGGTTGAAGTTTATTTATATATCCTCTTGAGATTTGTAAACGTGGTTTACTTAACGGATATGATTTTGATAAGAGGAATCTTATAAAGGATTTTGGGAGAAAATGGAATTCCAAAATGTTGAAATATGGAAACATCTTTAATGAATCTGAATTCATAAAAGATGTTATAAATTGTTTGTTGGGATTATAAATACGTATAACTGGTTTTTGGAAATTGTAAAAAGGAATTTATTAATAATTTCGGAGATTTATGAGATAAGTTATGAAATATTTCCTAATTTGATATTGAAATGACTTTGGAGAATATGTTTATAAATATTTTCCTAAGTACTGAAAAGTGGGTTTTGGAAATATTTTAAATAGGAAATGAATGGTATAGAAATATTTTTCTAAGGGTTATAAATTGAATTCGAAAATATTTTTTGGTGTTGATATGGTTTAAAAATATCCTATTATGGATAAGTGTTTCAAATTATTTTCAAATGTTAGTATGCTGGGAGAGTTGTATAGATATCTTTGTAATGATATTTTGAAATGAATGTTTCGAAAGATTTATTAAACTGGGCCCATTGACTGCTTATGGATGTAATTTGATAGTCAAATAACCGACTATCAAATCTGAAAAATTTCGTTAATCATTTCGAAGATACCGATATTGGGTTTAATTATCCAAAAACCACTTCGATCCGATTTGTACGTTATGAATTACTATTTCGTAAAGATAATAAAGATAGAGTTCTTGGAGATTCGGTTTGTCAGAAACAAGACAACTTGTATGGGTGGATGTTATCATTGCATTTTGGCTTGGAAGGTAGTTTTAGCATTCCAAGTATGAATGCTATTCTTAAGGTAATACGTACCCTCAAGTCTCGTCAACCGTGAATGACTAAAATTGGGGAGATGCAGCATGGCTATGTGGGTGCTCCAATAAGGGTATGATCATCACTCATCTAGAGTGGACATTTATCATCATCACTATCTATCATTTGTTGTGTCTCGAGCGGCTCATTGGTGGCGATCATATTCAGTACCATCCAGTAAGGCGTAGGCCAGTCTTGTGTTGGCAGGGATCGATAGGTTCGATCTCAGTACATTTTTCTAGAAGTGTACTATGGCGAGCGGTACCCCAGCAGTCCTGTCATTATATGGAATCCAATATCCACTATGAGCCCGTACGGTTTTAGATGTGCCCAACTATGCTGAAACATGAGATGCAAGCATTTCAGCTATTTTATAGTTTATTTTCTATAGACACCATTATAATATCAGATGATTCTGATATAAAATATTTTGGTTATCGAAAGGTAAAAACCCGTCGTGTTTATAGGTGACGTGTTCTTATGATATACCTTTGTTTCTAATAGATTTGATTATAGTAATAATTCAAATTTAGCGTGTTTTCTCACATTGGTTTTCCAGACTGACTCATATGTTATTTTATTATAATGCTCAGGTCAGACCTAGTATTACAGATTCTGGTTAGGATACTATGAAGCATAGGAGACGTGATGGAGGAATCTCAGTCTTATTCCTCGTACTTGGTTATATTCCGTTATGTGAGCTAAATTGTTTGTTCAGTACCTTTATGGACAAGTCATTATAACTGTCCATATTTAGTTGTTGACTGTTGTACTTTGATGATGATATATATTACTGCAGTTTCTTTGTATAAAAATATGTTGTTATATGTTATATTTTGTTTCGCTGCGATTGTGAGATTCTATATTGTTGTTTCAGTTTCTTTTTCTATCCTCTTCTTCCTCATAGTTATTTGCCTTTTCATGCAATTTTTGTTGGATAGGTGTGGTTTAATGTTAGCTCAAATGGTAAGGAATGGCGGGTCACTACAAGACAAGTGGGCGTAATGTGTTCAATTAATCCTTCAAGCTGTTCAAATTGATTAACATATTGCATAACATTGGTGGTTTGTTTTAGAGATGAAAAGGTATCATATGGCCTATCAAGATCATCCCTAAAACGTACCTGAATAGCTTTATAGAAAACATCCCATTGGTCATAATCTGTAACAGTATGTGAGTACCTATAGAACCATTGTAATGCCATCTTTTTAAGATGGTATGTACAAATATGGACTCATTCTTGAATATTTGTTTTGTTGTATTGAAAGAACTGCTCTTCTTGACGAAGCCAATCAATTACTTTGTCTTTACTTGTGCATCATGGGAAATCCATCTTTATTTTGATTCTTGTAGTATATACAGAGTGACTGGTATGATGAGAAAAAGTCTTTGATGGGGAATTATAAAAATTGAAGGTATCTGGTCTTGACAGAGTTGGTGGTCTATTGTTTGATGGTACATAAACATTAGATATGTATTGCTGAGCATAAGTTTATGGTAAGGATGTAGATCTATTGATGTCTGCTTTTGAATTACCTTCATGATGTTTTTGAGATTTTAATTCCTTCATTTGAGAAAAATATTACCATCATTTTCTGACGGTCTTGAATGCCTTAGGTGTTTCTTGGTAATCCGACTGATACTTCTTGAGAAGTTTTCTCTAGTCTTTTAAGTGATAGTGCAGTTCTATTATTTATAAGTTTTCTTCTACCATTTTCTTATTGTGGTAGTTCTTTAAGATTGATATAATTAATCAGTGGTAAGGCATCTCCACTATCATCAGAGTTGTCATACAGTGATGAGTTTCTATGGTGAGGGTCAGTATTATGCTCACCAGGTGGCTCTGATACCAAATTGGTATATTCCCCTTGTTCTTGGCAATTTTGGCTCTGGTACGAGTCATGGTGAGTGATCAACATGGGATGGGATTGGTCAATAAGAAGGTGTAAAAGAGGCTTTCAGGTGGTGGAATTATTCAAATGAAGAAGACTAGAAATATGAGGAAGAAGTGGTGATGTAATGCTAAAATACTGTGGTGGTTACCAGATTGAACGAGGAAGTGAAAATGGATTCAAATTACTGAATGAGTTGAATATAGGAAAGAGGTGAAATAAGAGCAGTAGAAAATAGAAGAATGCATAGCTGAGAAAAAATGCATGATTGTTTATAATCTTTTTATATACATCTATTTACATAGCCTTACCCTTATATTTATAGTATTGATCAGGTAGACCAAATCAAACTAGCCGTTACATGGTAATTTAACTAATACACCTGACTAACTTTTAAATTACATAGCCACTTAGACTGCAAAAGAAAATAAGTTGTGCATGTATGCACGTGCACAACATGCATGGTCTTCAAACAGGCTTTCCCGTTGTAATCTCACGCTTATGTTAATTTTATCTTGCGTCTGTATATCTTCCAATCTTCAACATCATTCTCCTTAATTCCAGTTAGTCGAGGTGGATGGCGAAGCCTCATTCTCAAAAGTGTTTGTTGAAATGTCCCTTTAGGAGAATGCCTATCAGGTGTTTGATGAATTGTGTGAGCATAACAAATTCACAAAATATATCTTCCGTACATACTAAAACAAAAATTCTCAAATTGTTAAATGATGTGTCTTTTTTACTTTTTCTGGACTTCACATGGTGGGTTTTATGAAGTAAATACAATTACTGACATTTTATGTGTCTATTAAGTGGATCTAGAATATACTATGGTTGCTCATTGAAAGTGCCGGTGAATTTTGAATTGGTATTTGGAGTAACGGATAATGTATCATAGCCATATTGGAATTAGATTCATGCGAGTATGGAATTTTTAATCTCACGTCAAAATTTGATCTATGAGTTTGATATGCAATCACATGTAACTTTGTTTCCTCTACTTGCACCCATAACTCCATCAAGTACTTCATTTATTTAAGGGTCAATTCGAACTTGTCAAGGCATATTATTCACCGCATAGTTAGTGGACTTAAAATGGATTACAAAACTGGATAAGGGAATCATTTTGTCATTATTTGGAAAATTGTTAGGTGGTATAAAACATAATTTTCCCTCTATTAATTAAAAAATAATAATTTTTAAATGCTATATGTTTTTTGGTGACCAATCACCATCTTTCCCTCTTTTTTAACAAGAATCTACTAAACTAATTTTTGTTGGACCGTTATCAAAATTTTTTTGACGAGTAGTTATAAAATTTCCCTTTGTGAAAATTATAAAATTATAAGTTTTTATTAGGGAGGAATAGAATAACATTTTTTTAGGTGGAGTCCCCTTAAATTTTTCTTCTGTTTATCCAAAAATAAAGTCCCTTTGGTAATGTTCTTCTTCAAATATAAACTGAATGGAGAAACTCAAGTTTGACCAAGATGTATTCCTCATATATTAATTATATGGATTAGCACAAGCTTGATGACTTAGAGAAATCATTCATAAATACATCAACTTTAAAAATATAGGGGTTGAAATCCTTAGATTAACTGGAGGTACCATATACAGGTAGTTAACTAGTCGATGCAATCAATCTCGCTATCCATATTTTAAGAGACTTTGGACAACAAATCCTATTTTTAATCAAGGCATAAAAAATATCATTCTTTGATAATTTATGTAAATTAGGTCCTTATCCACAGACATCTTTTATTAGTAACCGCTATTATTATATCCATTTAAGCACTACACACCTAAATAAATTTAAAATATTCATTAAGCATTAACATTTTTCGAAAACATTAGATTGACAAACCATTTTCACCCTTAAAGAAAAAATTTATGATCTTTTAAATGATATGTGTTATGCATATGCAAATATCTAATTTAAGTATATCTTTTTTTTGTATAAATAACGTATTTATACATGCGTCTTTCAAATGCAACTATAATTGCCTCGTTCAATTTAATACATTCAAAATTAATAAACATGCAGTTTAAAGTCAATTTCATATATGGTATGTAGTTAAAATTATGACTAGATTTCTTTTAATGCACTTAAATTATAACCTCATCAAGGTTGAATAAACTTATCAAAGGAAGCCAAAATTTGTATTGGATCGCTGTGACGCCCCACCTCTATACCCACGCTAGCCAAGAACACTACGGTGTAATGCTGTCGACTAGCACGGAGAATAAGGCTGTTGAGGAGCGACCATCCATGTAATTTCTTTGCGCGAGCACCGATATGTCAGATAATATAACATGCATTCTATTTCAAGAGGAAATTCGACATACCGATACAAACTCAAAGCTACTACACAGTGGCTATATAAATCCTTCGGAAAACAAATATAGAAATAAGCATAACACAAATCAGTCACAGACAATTCATATCACAAAGGCGGAATAAGATATGAATATTACACTAGAAAGTGTACATCAGAGTAGTGGTCTCAAAAGTTCCACAATATCACAAAAGAATAGTTACATGAACTACACAAAAGAATAAGTATACATTATGGAGTCTATATCTCAATGTATACAACAAAAACTACTAATCTAAGTAGTTAACCAAAAGTAAGAGAAATCAATCCCAAGAGAGAAGTCAAGCAGAAGCACCTGTAACATCTCGGTCTGACCCGAGTATTATTTAATAAGAAAATAATAAACGGATCAGTCTAACTATAAATATCAGATGAAACGATATAGAATAAGAGATATGACGAAACACATAATAATCACAATGCCAAGCTGTGATATATATATATATATATATATATATATATATATATATATATATACACACTTAGTTGATAATCATCAAGAGATTAATCAATGTCACCAAATCTACACAAGAATCAAAGAAACGTCATACTCCTAATTTCGTTCACCATACCATAAATATTGACGATAATATCAACGTCAATCACAAAAGTCAATGACACACAAATTCCAGAAGACTACACAAGAAATCCAGAGACCACTAAAGTCAATGACACACAAATTCACCAATGCACAAATATTGATAAAACTTATCAATGGAAATCATGAAAATTGGTGAAACACAAATTCTAGGAATCTACACAAGAAATCCAGAAATCACAAAGGGGGGAGGCCTATCACAAACGGGAGCATAAAGCTCACCAACACGTGTATCACAAACGGAACGCTAATTCCATGGTCGCTAACCATCACAAATTGAGCCGAAGCTCCACAAACGGCCCGAAGACCATGGGTTGCCACCCCATCACAAATTGAGTCGAAACTCCACAAAACGGGGTTTAGTCTCCCTCGCAGGCAAAGTGACATCGCACATTGCTAGTCTAAATCACAAAGATGATCGTCATGATCAACGAGAAGTGTCAATTACACTAAGCTAGTAAATATATGAGTTTAGCTTCATGTCCCATAACCACTTGCTTAACTTAAATATTTACGAACAAACTGTAAATCTCCACTAGAAAATTGTCACAAGAGGTTCAATCGAACAAGTCCAAGAATTAACCGACAAAGTAAACGCAAGCGTTTCATACCACTTGTTTTACTAAGCCGATTAATTAGATTTCTCATACGAGTGAGGTAAAGGTTTGTATATACTAATAGATTGGAAAACGGTTTTATAAACGAATTTGGTATTAAAAGAGTATTGAAATCGTTTGAGGAAAGAGTTTTGATATTTACTACTAGTATAGAAAACCTTTATATTTTTAAAGTGACAAATCACGAAGAAGATTGTAAGAACAATCAATCACAAAAATTCACATACGAAGACGTGAATAAAATCTAACGAAATCGATAAAGGATCCATCGAAATGGATATTCAAAAATCCCCAAAAAGAGTCATCAAAGTCATAATAGATGATAACAACAAATAGGATTATCACGAATCGATTTAAATTATAATTCCAATCCAAAAAGGCAAATTGGACTCAAACAACAGGTTCGGTCGACTGAACAGAGTTTTTCAGTCGACTGACCCTGTACATGGAAATTTTCCAGGTTCAGGAAACTTTCTGTTTCCAGTTTCAGTCGACTGTGCAGAGTTTTTCAGTCGACTGAATCATGCCTGGAAACTCTCGGGTTTCAGGTTCAGTCGACTGAACAGAGAATTTCAGTCGACTGAATCATGCCTGGGCTGTTTTTCAGCCTTATACAAATGAAGAGCAAACTCTTCCAAAATGCAATCGGACGAACATTGGCTCTAAGGGTTTATGCCTAACGGCAACCCGGCCCTATATGCTCCTCGATGCATCACCAAAAGCATGATCAAACATCCATAAAAGGATTTTACACAAATTTTGACTTAAAAACCCAAAAATTGGAATATTTACAAAACCAATCCAAATCAAGAGCAAATTCTCATGAAGAAGTGTTAGGAATTCATACCTAACAACCAAAGATAATTATAGTCGTAGATGTGAGATAAAAATCTCACCTTTTCACAAAATCGAACAAGAAGAAGCTTGAAAGCAAATGGAGAATCAACCTTTCTTTAATCACAACCCAAATGAGCTTGAATCTAAGCTCAAAAACAAGAACATTCCCGAAATTAGGTTTAGGAAATTTCTGAAATTGAATGGAGAAAGAGTTGGAGAAGAAGAAGGAGATGCTTACCAAGGGGTTCTTCTTGAGTTTGGAGCAAGGAGATGGATTTGCAAGAGAAACTAGGGTTTTGGAATTTTAATTTCCAATCTCTCCCACCATTAACACTCTAAAAGCTGAAATGAGAAGAGAATGAGGGTGAGTGGGGAAGAGTGGCTCAGATTTGAGCATAAGTTAACATAGGGTTGAGCCCAAAAAACCAAACCCAAAGTAAAAAGTAGCAGAAATCAACTTTCTCCAAACATATCGAAGCTTATACTCAAAAAGGTCGCAAACGGCATTTTAAACTCAATGGGAGTGGTCCCGAGCCCTAATTCGACCGTATGCAAAAAGTAGCTTTTCGGACTAAAATCCGACTAACGATAAAATATTTAAATAAAATATTTAAATATAAAATCGACAAATATGTGGGTTGTTACAGACTCCCCTCCTTAAAGAAATTGCGTCCTCGCAATATTACAAGAAGAAGATATATAGTAACAAGCATAGAAGCATATTCAACACAAAAGAAGTTTGAAATAAGAAGTTCACCTCAAAGAGCACGAGTAAGTAAGTCCGGATGTGTACGCTCGATGTACTCTCTAGATTCCCAAGAACAATCCTTAGGATTTGAAGACCATTGAACTTTAACAAGCGGAACATCTTTATTTCGAAGTCGTTTGACTTCTGTAGCAATGATACGAATAGGATGTTGCTCATAAGTTAAATTAGGCGAAACTTCAATCTCTTCCACAACACCGGGCTCAAGAATAGAATCGGAATCTCGAAGACATTTCCGAAGTTGAGAAACGTGAAACACGTCATGCATAGAAGAAAATTGAGCCGGTAATAAAAGGCGATAAGCCATGGAACCAATACGTTCGGTGATAGGACATGGCCCAATATATCGAGGCGCTAACTTTCCCGATCGACTGAAACGTACAACACCTTTCATAGGTGAAACACGAATGAACACAAGATCTCCCACAGAAAATTCTAACTTCCTTCTCCGGTTATCGGCATAGGATTTTTGTCTACTTTGGGCTTCTTTCATCCTATGACGAATAAGATCAATCTTTTCTGTGGAATCACGAATAAAATCTGGACCTAAAGCCAGCTTCTCACCGGCCTCAAGCCAACAAGAAGGAGATCGGCATGGCCTACCATAGAGTGCCTCGAAAGGTGCCATACCAATACTAGATTGGAAGCTATTATTATAGGAAAATTCAACAAGTGAAATATGATCTTCCCAACTTCCACCAAAATCAAGAACACAAGAACGAAGAAGATCTTCAAGAGTTTGATTCACACGCTCGGTTTGTCCATCGGACTGGGGATGATAAGCGGTGCTAAAATTAAGCTTCGTTCCCAATGCTTTTTGAAGACTCTTCAAAAATCCACTAGTAAACAATGGATCACGATCACTAACAATAGAAGTAGGAACACCATGCAATTTAACAATTTCTTTGATAAATATTTTGGCCAAAAGAGGAACAGTTCGGTTAGACCGAACAGGAATAAAATGAGCAGATTTAGTAAGTCTATCGACAATTACCCATAAGCTATCATAACCCGATCGAGAACGGGGAAGGCCATCTATAAAATCCATGGAAATTTGATCCCACTTCCAAACTGGAATTTCTAAAGGTTGCAATAACCCTCCGGGCCTTTGATGTTCGGCCTTAACGAGTTGGCAAGTCATGCAACGTTTAACGAAGTTAGCGATGTCAAGTTTCATTCCCTCCCAATAATAAAGTCGCTTCATATCCGCGTACATTTTACTACTACCGGGATGAATGGTAAACTTAGAACGATGTGAATCTTCTAAAATATCTTTACGAAGATCACCAATATTTGGCACGACAAGTCTACCAAATTTCCGAATGCCGCCACAAGAATCGATATCAAAGTCTTTCAAACCTTCAATACCCATTTTATCCCTAATATTTTGGCCAAGAAGAGCCAAGTCGGGATCTAGCCCTTGAGCTTCAAGAATGCGGTCCAAAAGAGAAGGACGAGCCTCAAGGCTACACAAAACAAATGATGAGCATAAATCGGAAACACGGTCTCGAATTTCGCAAGTGGATAAAATCTCGAGATCGTTCCATTCGGATATCATTATAGAAACAACAGCTTGTTGTTTTCGGCTAAGAGCATCGGCGACAAGATTACCCTTACCGGGAGTATAAAGAATATCAAGATCATATGGTGCAAGAAATTCGAGCCAACGCTGTTGACGCAAATTAAGTTCCTTTTGTGAGAATAAATATTTCAAAGACTTATGATCTGTGTAAAGAACAAATTTCTCTCCTAAGAGATAATGACGCCAAATCCGAAGGGCAAAAACAATAGCCGCGAGCTCTAAATCATGAGTGGCATATCTAGTCTCAGCAGGCTTTAATTGCCTAGAAGCATAAGCAATAACGCGTTCCTTTTGCATAAGAACGGCACCCAAACCAATACGACTAGCATCGGTATAAACAACGAAATCTTGATTCCCATCGGGAATAACAAGAATAGGAGCATCAGAAAGAAGTTCTTTTAATTTCTGAAAAGAAGCTCCACATTTGTCCGACCAAATGTATTTAACACCTTTCTTCGTCAAGCTAGTGAGAGGCACGGCAATCTTAGAAAAGTCTTTAATAAAACGACGGTAATAGCCCGCCAATCCAAGAAAACTACGAATCTCTGTCACACTCTCCGGTCTCTTCCAATCTTGAATCGCTTCAATCTTTGAAGGATCCACGGAAATTCCGGATTCGGAAATGATGTGACCGAGAAACTTCACACGTGATTGCCAAAAATGGCATTTAGAAAATTTTTCCTTTAATTGATTACTCCTAAGAGTTTCCAACACAATCCGAAGATGTTTTTCAAGCTCCTCCTCGGTTTTAGAATAAACAAGAATATCATCGATAAAGATGAGAACAAACCGGTCGAGAAAGTCTTTAAAAACTCGATTCATTAAGTCAACGAAATAAGCCGGGGCATTTGTTTACCCAAATGGCATAACAAGCCATTCATAAGATCCATACCGAGTGCGGAACGATGTCAAAGGAATGCTATCCTCTGCAATACGAAGCTGATGAAAACCGGTAGCCAAGTCCAATTGTGAAAAGACTCTAGCACCACTAAGTTGATCGAATAGATCATCAATCCGAGGTAAAGGATATTTATTTTTGATAGTAAGATCATTAAGCTTGCGATAGTCAACGCAAAGCCTAAGTGTACCATCGGATTTCTTCACAAAAATAGCTGAAGCTCCCCAAGGCGAGGAACTAGAGCGAATAAATTGCTTCGTTTCCAATTCAGATAATTGTTTACGCATCTCCTCGTTTTCTTTATTGGACATACGATAAGGAGGACGAGTGATAGGTTGAGCTCCCGGAGTAAGATTAATTCTGAACTCAATTGCTCGTTTAGGTGGTAATCCTAAAACGGGCTCGAATATGTCGGAAAATTCACAAACGACGTGAATAAGAGAAATAATATCACCCTCATCATCATCATCATCATCACGAGGTTTTAAAGAATATAAAGATGCAACCAAAGCAGAATCTGAATCTTTAAGAATAACAGAAACCTGATTAACAGATTGAGGATGTCGAAGATGAATAGTCCGCTCAGGACATAGGATATGAGCTTCATAACGGTTAAGCCAATCTATTCCCAAAATCATTCCAAAGCCTAAATAACGCATGACATGCAAATCGGCTCGGAAAGATAAATCACACAAAATAATCTCGACATCTTTACACAATAAACTTATTATTGCGGATCCACCAACCGGATTCACAATTCTCAAAGAAGTCATTAAACACAAAACATCCAAAGAAAAAGTATCAACAAGTTCTTTTGATATAAAAGAATGGGATGCACCCGTATCAAAAAGAACTCGAATAGGATGATCACGAAACAAAATAATTCCATCTAGAATAGAATGAGAAATACCTTGGCCACGAGATGTGTTGCCAGGGGCTTGAGCAACATTTAACTTTCCCTCTTTCCTGCCCTGAAGCTTGGGGCATGAAGATATAACATGACCGGGAACTTTGCAGTAGCGACAAGAAAGAGACTTTGGGCACTTGTTCACATAATGGTCCTTCGAACCACAATTATAGCATTCCCCACGACCAAAGGAAGAAGTCTTTGCCACGGAGGTTGCTTGCTTCCCTTTCTTATTGGGATAAAGGCCTTTGAATTTGCTTGGCCTCTTCTTGTTGTTGAAGTTTGGTTTGGAACCCACCACTTCAACATCATTCTCTCTATCCGCCTCTTCAAGACGAAGAGCGATATCAACGAGTTGGTCGAAAGAAACTTCTAACTTTAGAAGTAATGGCTTCTTGAGACTTTTGTTTAAGCCATAAACAAATCTCTGATTCTTCTTAAGAGGGGTGTTGATGTATTCAACCCCATATTTGGAAAGCGACTCGAAGGAGGCGACGTAATCAGTCACGGAGGACTCACCTTGAACAAGGTCTATAAATCGTCGAGCCAATGTCACTTTCTCAGCTTCCGGTACGAATTTCAACTCGAAGCGTTCTCGGAATTTCTCCCAAGTGAGATCCGCTTCATTAGTTTCAGAAATAAGAAGCTCGTACCAGTCCAATGCTCTTTCTCGGAGCATACTTGAGGCCACCTGAACTCGGTTAAGGTCAATAAGATTCATGCGCGAAAAGATGCGATCGCATGTTCTTAGCCAAGCCTGTACTTCAATAACAGTTTCGGAACCCCTGAATGGCTCCCCACCCAAATTAGTGTAATCGCTACACAAGCGTGCAAATCCCGACTTTGGGTGAGTAGGTTCCGGGTTAGCTCCAGCCGCTTGAGCATTTGTTACCAAATCAAGAAGCTGTTGAGCAGTCATAAAAACTCCATCCTGGGGCGGAGTGCTAGATGGCACGGCTCTGGGGCGGCCTGGTCTAGACATTTCTCTTCCTTTAGAAAGAAAGAAGAAGAAGAAAAGGTTATTCACCAAATTGAATATCAAGCAATCTTGATAGATAAAACAAGGAATCATAAAGAAAATAGGATAGAACGGTACGAAGACTCGAATAAAATCCTAAAGCACAACTCCTAAGAAAGACTTAGGACGATGATCCTTGTTATAATATTCCATATTGTTCCGAAGATTGGCTCTGATACCAAGCTGTGACGCCCCACCTCTATACCCACGCTAGCCAAGAACACTACGGTGTAATGCTGTCGACTAGCACGGAGAATAAGGCTATTGAGGAGCGACCATCCATGTAATTTCTTTGCGCGAGCACCGATATGTCAGATAATATAACATGCATTCTATTTCAAGAGGAAATCCGACATACCGACACAAACTCAAAGCTACTACACAGTGGCTATATAAATCCTTCGGAAAACAAATATAGAAATAAGCATAACACAAATCAGTCACAGACAATTCATATCACAAAGGCGGAATAAGATATGAATATTACACTAGAAAGTGTACATCAGAGTAGTGGTCTCAAAAGTTCCACAATATCACAAAAGAATAGTTACATGAACTACACAAAAGAATAAGTATACATTATGGAGTCTATATCTCAATGTATACAACAAAAACTACTAATCTAAGTAGTTAACCAAAAGTAAGATAAATCAATCCCAAGAGAGAAGTCAAGCAGAAGCACCTGTAACATCTCGGTCTGACCCGAATATTATTTAATAAGAAAATAATAAACGGATCAGTCTAACTATAAATATCAGATGAAACGATATAGAATAAGAGATATGACTAAACACATAATAATCACAGTGCCAAGCTGTGATATATATATATATATATATATAAATATATACTTAGTTGATAATCATTAAGAGATTAATCAATGTCACCAAATCTACACAAGAATCAAAGAAACGTCATACTCCTAATTTCGTTCACCATATCATAAATATTGACGATAATATCAACGTCAATCACAAAAGTCAATGACACACAAATTCCAGAAGACTACACAAGAAATCCAGAGACCACTAAAGTCAATGACACATAAATTCACCAATGCACAAATATTGATAAAACTTATCAATGGAAATCACGAAAATTGGTGAAACACAAATTCTAGGAATCTACACAAGAAATCCAGAAATCACAAAGGGGGGAGGCCTATCACAAACGGGAGCATAAAGCTCACCAACACGTGTATCACAAACGGAACGCTAATTCCATGGTCGCTAACCATCACAAATTGAGCCGAAGCTCCACAAACGGCCCGAAGACCATGGGTTGCCACCCCATCACAAATTGAGTCGAAACTCCACAAAACGGGGTTTAGTCTCCCTCGCAGACAAAGTGACATCGCACATTGCTAGTCTAAATCACAAAGATGATCGTCACGATCAACGAGAAGTATCAATTACACTAAGCTAGTAAATATATGAGTTTAGCTTCATGTCCCATAACCACTTGCTTAACTTAAATATTTACGAACAAACTGTAAATCTCCACTAGAAAATTGTCACAAGAGGTTCAATCGAACAAGTCCAAGAATTAACCGACAAAGTAAACGCAAGCGTTTCATACCACTTGTTTTACTAAGCCGTTTAATTAGATTTCTCATACGAGTGAGGTAAAGGTTTGTATATACTAATAGATTGGAAAACGGTTTTATAAACGAATTTGGTATTAAAAGAGTATTGAAATCGTTTGTGGAAAGAGTTTTGATATTTACTACTAGTATAGAAAACCTTTATATTTTTAAAGTGACAAATTACGAAGAAGATTGTAAGAACAATCAATCACAAAAATTCACATACGAAGACGTGAATAAAATCCAACGAAATCGATAAAGGATCCATCGAAATGGATATTCAAAAATCCCCAAAAAGAGTCATCAAAGTCATAATAGATTATAACAACAAATAGGATTATCACGAATCGATTTAAATTATAATTCCAATCCAAAAAGGCAAATTGGACTCAAACAGCAGGTTCAGTCGACTGAACAGAGTTTTTCAGTCGACTGACCCTGTACATGGAAATTTTCCAGGTTCAGGAAACTTTCTGTTTCCAGTTTCAGTCGACTGTGCAGAGTTTTTCAGTCGACTGAATCATGCCTGGAAACTCTCGGGTTTCAGGTTCAGTCGACTGAACAGAGAATTTCAGTCGACTGAATCATGCCTGGGCTGTTTTTCAGCCTTATACAAATGAAGAGCAAACTCTTCCAAAATGCAATCGGACGAACATTGGCTCTAAGGGTTTATGCCAAACGGCAACCCGGCCCTATATGCTCCTCGATGCATCACCAAAAGCATGATCAAACATCCATAAAAGGATTTTACACAAATTTTGACTTAAAAACCCAAAAATTGGAATATTTACAAAACCAATCCAAATCAAGAGCAAATTCTCATGAAGAAGTGTTAGGAATTCATACCTAACAACCAAAGATAATTATAGTCATAGATGTGAGATAAAAATCTCACCTTTTCACAAAATCGAACAAGAAGAAGCTTGAAAGCAAATGGAGAATCAACCTTTCTTCAATCACAACCCAAATGAGCTTGAATCTAAGCTCAAAAACAAGAACATTCCCGAAATTAGGTTTAGGAAATTTCTGAAATTGAATGGAGAAAGAGTTGGAGAAGAAGAAGGAGATGCTTACCAAGGGGTTCTTCTTGAGTTTGGAGCAAGGAGATGGATTTGCAAGAGAAACTAGGGTTTTGGAATTTTAATTTCCAATCTCTCCCACCATTAACACTCTAAAAGCTGAAATGAGAAGAGAATGAGGGTGAGTGGGGAAGAGTGGCTCAGATTTGAGCATAAGTTAACATAGGGTTGAGCCCAAAAAACCAAACCCAAAGTAAAAGGTAGCAGAAATCAACTTTCTCCAAACATATCAAAGCTTATACTCAAAAAGGTCGCAAACGGCATTTTAAACTCAATGGGAGTGGTCCCGAGCCCTAATTCGACCGTATGCAAAAAGTAGCTTTTCGGACTAAAATCCGACTAACGATAAAATATTTAAATAAAATATTTAAATATAAAATCGACAAATATGTGGGTTGTTACAGACTCCCCTCCTTAAAGAAATTGCGTCCTCGCAATATTACAAGAAGAAGATATATAGTAACAAGCATAGAAGCATATTCAACACAAAAGAAGTTTGAAATAAGAAGTTCACCTCAAAGAGCACGAGTAAGTAAGTCCGGATGTGTACGCTCGATGTACTCTCTAGATTCCCAAGAACAATCCTTAGGATTTGAAGACCATTGAACTTTAACAAGCGGAACATCTTTATTTCGAAGTCGTTTGACTTCCGTAGCAATGATACGAATAGGATGTTGCTCATAAGTTAAATTAGGCGAAACTTCAATCTCTTCCACAACACCGGGCTCAAGAATAGAATCGGAATCTCGAAGACATTTCCGAAGTTGAGAAACGTGAAACACGTCATGCATAGAAGAAAATTGAGCCGGTAATAAAAGGCGATAAGCCATGGAACCAATACGTTCGGTGATAGGACATGGCCCAATATATCGAGGCGCTAACTTTCCCGATCGACTGAAACGTACAACACCTTTCATAGGTGAAACACGAATGAACACAAGATCTCCCATAGAAAATTCTAACTTCCTTCTCCGGTTATCGGCATAGGATTTTTGTCTACTTTGGGCTTCTTTCATCCTATGACGAATAAGATCAATCTTTTCTGTGGAATCACGAATAAAATCTGGACCTAAAGCCAGCTTCTCACCGGCCTCAAGCCAACAAGAAGGAGATCGGCATGGCCTACCATAGAGTGCCTCGAAAGGTGCCATACCAATACTAGATTGGAAGCTATTATTATAGGAAAATTCAACAAGTGAAATATGATCTTCCCAACTTCCACCAAAATCAAGAACACAAGAACGAAGAAGATCTTCAAGAGTTTGATTCACACGCTCGGTTTGTCCATCGGACTGGGGATGATAAGCGGTGCTAAAATTAAGCTTCGTTCCCAATGCTTTTTGAAGACTCTTCAAAAATCCACTAGTAAACAATGGATCACGATCACTAACAATAGAAGTAGGAACACCATGCAATTTAACAATTTCTTTGATAAATATTTTGGCCAAAAGAGGAACAGTTCGGTTAGACCGAACAGGAATAAAATGAGCAGATTTAGTAAGTCTATCGACAATTACCCATAAGCTATCATAACCCGATCGAGAACGGGGAAGGCCATCTATAAAATCCATGGAAATTTGATCCCACTTCCAAACTGGAATTTCTAAAGGTTGCAATAACCCTCCGGGCCTTTGATGTTCGGCCTTAACGAGTTGGCAAGTCATGCAACGTTTAACGAAGTTAGCGATGTCAAGTTTCATTCCCTCCCAATAATAAAGTCGCTTCATATCCGCGTACATTTTACTACTACCGGGATGAATGGTAAACTTAGAACGATGTGAATCTTCTAAAATATCTTTACGAAGATCACCAATATTTGGCACGACAAGTCTACCAAATTTCCGAATGCCGCCACAAGAATCGATATCAAAGTCTTTCAAACCTTCAATACCCATTTTATCCCTAATATTTTGGCCAAGAAGAGCCAAGTCGGGATCTAGCCCTTGAGCTTCAAGAATGCGGTCCAAAAGAGAAGGACGAGCCTCAAGGCTACACAAAACAAATGATGAGCATAAATCGGAAACACGGTCTCGAATTTCGCAAGTGGATAAAATCTCGAGATCGTTCCATTCGGATATCATTATAGAAACAACAGCTTGTTGTTTTCGGCTAAGAGCATCGGCGACAAGATTACCCTTACCGGGAGTATAAAGAATATCAAGATCATATGGTGCAAGAAATTCGAGCCAACGCTGTTGACGCAAATTAAGTTCCTTTTGTGAGAATAAATATTTCAAAGACTTATGATCTGTGTAAAGAACAAATTTCTCTCCTAAGAGATAATGACGCCAAATCCGAAGGGCAAAAACAATAGCCGCGAGCTCTAAATCATGAGTGGCATATCTAGTCTCAGCAGGCTTTAATTGCCTAGAAGCATAAGCAATAGCGCGTTCCTTTTGCATAAGAACGGCACCCAAACCAATACGACTAGCATCGGTATAAACAACGAAATCTTGATTCCCATCGGGAATAACAAGAATAGGAGCATCAGAAAGAAGTTCTTTTAATTTCTGAAAAGAAGCTCCACATTTGTCCGACCAAATGTATTTAACACCTTTCTTCGTCAAGCTAGTGAGAGGCACGGCAATCTTAGAAAAGTCTTTAATAAAACGACGGTAATAGCCCGCCAATCCAAGAAAACTACGAATCTCTGTCACACTCTCCGGTCTCTTCCAATCTTGAATCGCTTCAATCTTTGAAGGATCCACGGAAATTCCGGATTCGGAAATGATGTGACCGAGAAACTTCACACGTGATTGCCAAAAATGGCATTTAGAAATTTTTTCCTTTAATTGATTACTCCTAAGAGTTTCCAACACAATCCGAAGATGTTTTTCAAGCTCCTCCTCGGTTTTAGAATAAACAAGAATATCATCGATAAAGATGAGAACAAACCGGTCGAGAAAGTCTTTAAAAACTCGATTCATTAAGTCAACGAAATAAGCCGGGGCATTTGTTTACCCAAATGGCATAACAAGCCATTCATAAGATCCATACCGAGTGCGGAACGATGTCAAAGGAATGCTATCCTCTGCAATACGAAGCTGATGAAAACCGGTAGCCAAGTCCAATTGTGAAAAGACTCTAGCACCACTAAGTTGATCAAATAGATCATCAATCCGAGGTAAAGGATATTTATTTTTGATAGTAAGATCATTAAGCTTGCGATAGTCAACGCAAAGCCTAAGTGTACCATCGGATTTCTTCACAAAAATAGCTGAAGCTCCCCAAGGCGAGGAACTAGAGCGAATAAATTGCTTCGTTTCCAATTCAGATAATTGTTTACGCATCTCCTCGTTTTCTTTATTGGACATACGATAAGGAGGACGAGTGATAGGTTGAGCTCCCGGAGTAAGATTAATTCTGAACTCAATTGCTCGTTTAGGTGGTAATCCTAAAACGGGCTCGAATATGTCGGAAAATTCACAAACGACGTGAATAAGAGAAATAATATCACCCTCATCATCATCATCATCATCATCACGAGGTTTTAAAGAATATAAAGATGCAACCAAAGCAGAATCTGAATCTTTAAGAATAACAGAAACCTGATTAACAGATTGAGGATGTCGAAGATGAATAGTCCGCTCAGGACATAGGATATGAGCTTCATAACGGTTAAGCCAATCCATTCCCAAAATCATTCCAAAGCCTAAATAACGCATGACATGCAAATCGGCTCGGAAAGATAAATCACACAAAATAATCTCGACATCTTTACACAATAAACTTATTATTGCGGATCCACCAACCGGATTCACAATTCTCAAAGAAGTCATTAAACACAAAACATCCAAAGAAAAAGTATCAACAAGTTCTTTTGATATAAAAGAATGGGACGCACCCGTATCAAAAAGAACTCGAATAGGATGATCGCGAAACAAAATAATTCCATCTAGAATAGAATGAGAAATACCTTGGCCACGAGATGTGTTGTCAGGGGCTTGAGCAACATTTTACTTTCCCTCTTTCCTGCCCTGAAGCTTGGGGCATGAAGATATAACATGACCGGGAACTTTGCAGTAGCGACAAGAAAGAGACTTTGGGCACTTGTTCGCATAATGGTCCTTCGAACCACAATTATAGCATTCCCCACGACCAAAGGAAGAATTCTTTGCCACGGAGGTTGCTTGCTTCCCTTTCTTATTGGGATAAAGGCCTTTGAATTTGCTTGGCCTCTTCTTGTTGTTGAAGTTTGGTTTGGAACCCACCACTTCAACATCATTCTCTCTATCCGCCTCTTCAAGACAAAGAGCGATATCAACGAGTTGGTCGAAAGAAACTTCTAACTTTAGAAGTAATGGCTTCTTGAGACTTTTGTTTAAGCCATAAACAAATCTCTGATTCTTCTTAAGAGGGGTGTTGATGTATTCAACCCCATATTTGGAAAGCGACTCGAAGGAGGCGACGTAATCAGTCACGGAGAACTCACCTTGAACAAGGTCTATAAATCGTCGAGCCAATGTCACTTTCTCAGCTTCCGGTACGAATTTCAACTCGAAGCGTTCTCGGAATTTCTCCCAAGTGAGATCCGCTTCATTAGTTTCAGAAATAAGAAGCTCGTACCAGTCCAATGCTCTTTCTCGGAGCATACTTGAGGCCACCTGAACTCGGTGAAGGTCAATAAGATTCATGCGCGAAAAGATGCGATCGCATGTTCTTAGCCAAGCCTGTACTTCAATAACAGTTTCGGAACCCCTGAATGGCTCCCCACCCAAATTAGTGTAATCGCTACACAAGCGTGCAAATCCCGACTTTGGGTGAGTAGGTTCCGGGTTAGCTCCAGCCGCTTGAGCATTTGTTACCAAATCAAGAAGCTGTTGAGCAGTCATAAAAACTCCATCCTGTGGCGGAGTGCTAGATGGCACGGCTCTGGGGCGGCCTGGTCTAGACATTTCTCTTCCTTTAGAAAGAAAGAAGAAGAAGAAAAGGTTATTCACCAAATTGAATATCAAGCAATCTTGATAGATAAAACAAGGAATCATAAAGAAAATAGGATAGAACGGTACGAAGACTCGAATAAAATCCTAAAGCACAACTCCTAAGAAAGACTTAGGACGATGATCCTTGTTATAATATTCCATATTGTTCCGAAGATTGGCTCTGATACCAAGCTGTGACGCCCCACCTCTATACCCACGCTAGCCAAGAACACTACGGTGTAATGCTGTCGACTAGCACGGAGAATAAGGCTATTGAGGAGCGACCATCCATGTAATTTCTTTGCGCGAGCACCAATATGTCAGATAATATAACATGCATTCTATTTCAAGAGGAAATCCGACATACCGACACAAACTCAAAGCTACTACACAGTGGCTATATAAATCCTTCGGAAAACAAATATAGAAATAAGCATAACACAAATCAGCCACAGACAATTCATATCACAAAGGCGGAATAAGATATGAATATTACACTAGAAAGTGTACATCAGAGTAGTGGTCTCAAAAGTTCCACAATATCACAAAAGAATAGTTACATGAACTACATAAAAGAATAAGTATACATTATGGAGTCTATATCTCAATGTATACAACAAAAACTACTAATCTAAGTAGTTAACCAAAAGTAAGATAAATCAATCCCAAGAGAGAAGTCAAGCAGAAGCACCTGTAACATCTCGGTCTGACCCGAATATTATTTAATAAGAAAATAATAAACGGATCAGTCTAACTATAAATATCAGATGAAACGATATAGAATAAGAGATATGACTAAACACATAATAATCACAGTGCCAAGCTGTGATATATATATATATATATATATAAATATATACTTAGTTGATAATCATTAAGAGATTAATCAATGTCACCAAATCTACACAAGAATCAAAGAAACGTCATACTCCTAATTTCGTTCACCATATCATAAATATTGACGATAATATCAACGTCAATCACAAAAGTCAATGACACACAAATTCCAGAAGACTACACAAGAAATCCAGAGACCACTAAAGTCAATGACACATAAATTCACCAATGCACAAATATTGATAAAACTTATCAATGGAAATCACGAAAATTGGTGAAACACAAATTCTAGGAATCTACACAAGAAATCCAGAAATCACAAAGGGGGGAGGCCTATCACAAACGGGAGCATAAAGCTCACCAACACGTGTATCACAAACGGAACGCTAATTCCATGGTCGCTAACCATCACAAATTGAGCCGAAGCTCCACAAACGGCCCGAAGACCATGGGTTGCCACCCCATCACAAATTGAGTCGAAACTCCACAAAACGGGGTTTAGTCTCCCTCGCAGACAAAGTGACATCGCACATTGCTAGTCTAAATCACAAAGATGATCGTCACGATCAACGAGAAGTATCAATTACACTAAGCTAGTAAATATATGAGTTTAGCTTCATGTCCCATAACCACTTGCTTAACTTAAATATTTACGAACAAACTGTAAATCTCCACTAGAAAATTGTCACAAGAGGTTCAATCGAACAAGTCCAAGAATTAACCGACAAAGTAAACGCAAGCGTTTCATACCACTTGTTTTACTAAGCCGTTTAATTAGATTTCTCATACGAGTGAGGTAAAGGTTTGTATATACTAATAGATTGGAAAACGGTTTTATAAACGAATTTGGTATTAAAAGAGTATTGAAATCGTTTGTGGAAAGAGTTTTGATATTTACTACTAGTATAGAAAACCTTTATATTTTTAAAGTGACAAATTACGAAGAAGATTGTAAGAACAATCAATCACAAAAATTCACATACGAAGACGTGAATAAAATCCAACGAAATCGATAAAGGATCCATCGAAATGGATATTCAAAAATCCCCAAAAAGAGTCATCAAAGTCATAATAGATGATAACAACAAATAGGATTATCACGAATCGATTTAAATTAGAATTCCAATCCAAAAAGGCAAATTGGACTCAAACAGCAGGTTCAGTCGACTGAACAGAGTTTTTCAGTCGACTGACCCTGTACATGGAAATTTTTCAGGTTCAGGAAACTTTCTGTTTCCAGTTTCAGTCGACTGTGCAGAGTTTTTCAGTCGACTGAATCATGCCTGGAAACTCTCGGGTTTCAGGTTCAGTCGACTGAACAGAGAATTTCAGTCGACTGAATCATGCCTGGGCTGTTTTTCAGCCTTATACAAATGAAGAGCAAACTCTTCCAAAATGCAATCGGACGAACATTGGCTCTAAGGGTTTATGCCAAACGGCAACCCGGCCCTATATGCTCCTCGATGCATCACCAAAAGCATGATCAAACATCCATAAAAGGATTTTACACAAATTTTGACTTAAAAACCCAAAAATTGGAATATTTACAAAACCAATCCAAATCAAGAGCAAATTCTCATGAAGAAGTGTTAGGAATTCATACCTAACAACCAAAGATAATTATAGTCATAGATGTGAGATAAAAATCTCACCTTTTCACAAAATCGAACAAGAAGAAGCTTGAAAGCAAATGGAGAATCAACCTTTCTTCAATCACAACCCAAATGAGCTTGAATCTAAGCTCAAAAACAAGAACATTCCCGAAATTAGGTTTAGGAAATTTCTGAAATTGAATGGAGAAAGAGTTGGAGAAGAAGAAGGAGATGCTTACCAAGGGGTTCTTCTTGAGTTTGGAGCAAGGAGATGGATTTGCAAGAGAAACTAGGGTTTTGGAATTTTAATTTCCAATCTCTCCCACCATTAACACTCTAAAAACTGAAATGAGAAGAGAATGAGGGTGAGTGGGGAAGAGTGGCTCAGATTTGAGCATAAGTTAACATAGGGTTGAGCCCAAAAAACCAAACCCAAAGTAAAAAGTAGCAGAAATCAACTTTCTCCAAACATATCGAAGCTTATACTCAAAAAGGTCGCAAACGGCATTTTAAACTCAATGGGAGTGGTCCCAAGCCCTAATTCGACCGTATGCAAAAAGTAGCTTTTCGGACTAAAATCCGACTAACGATAAAATATTTAAATAAAATATTTAAATATAAAATCGACAAATATGCGGGTTGTTACAATCACATAAATTATAGTTAAAATTTTAAAATGCCATAGTCACATAATTCAAAAAATACAGTCAAATAATAAATGTGCTTGCTTAAATTAATTAAATTATAGTTGCGTTAAGTTTGGATAAACCATCGAATACAACCAAAATCATTATTGCGTCGCATAAATGCAGTTGAAACATTCAAATGCAATCATGGAAAATTCAAAACTGGCGTTAAATTACTACTTCATTTTTTGATATAGTTAAATTTTAGCTGCATTAAGATTGAATAAAACTATCAAATATTGCTAGAAATATTACATTACAAATAAATGTTGTTAAAAAATTCAAATGTAATTAAATTAATCCTAAACATGCTGCCTAGTTATAACTGTATTTTCTTAATGTAGTTTACTTATAACAACATTAAATAAAATTAAGTGTAGCCAAAATTATTACACCACATAAATGCAGTTAAAAAAATCAAACACACTTAAATTAATTGAAAATTTTCTTTTGAATTATAACTGAATTTTCTTATTACGGTTAAATTAAAACTTAATTAAGTTTGAATTAGTTATCAAATACTGCATTACATAAATGTAGTTGAGTATTCAAATGCAATCATAAATGCATAATTCAAAACAAATTCCCTCAATTATGTTAAAAGATAATAACTGCATTGTCATAACATAGTTGAAAATGCTATATAAAATTTATGATCATCCATAATAATGCAGTTACAAAATGTAGTTATATGATTTGGTGGCATAAAATAACTTCATTACATAAATAGTTAAAACTACTACAAAATTGTAATTTTCAAAAATTTTGTTTTTAGTTAGCAATAATGGATATTATCGGAAGCTTAACAAATTCATGATTAACGATGAAAATGATTCTTAAAACCGATTAGTGTACAAAATTTATGACATTTTAAAGATTTGAATTAAGCATGTTGGAGTATGTTAATTTTGATCGGTTGTAATGTTAAAGTAGTAGAGATCTATTTACAAAAAATATATAGATCTACACCGATTTTACATTTAAAACAAAAAATAGGACCTAAAGTTAATATTCGATATTAGTTTAAAGAGCTACCACTCTAAATGATAAATAGGTAGGCGAGCTGGTAAAAAAATGATTAGTTTTAGATGACATGTCCTTATTATGTTGCTTAGTGCTTGTATTGATGCGCTACGTAATATTTCCTTTATGATTTGTCCTACGCGACTTATAGTTTGTAAGTTGAAGTACATGAGTTTTAGTAGCTCATTAGCATCTGCCTCACCACTATGTTGTTTGTATTTTTCAAAATATGACCATGGACCATTCAGCACGTGCATTTACTATGCATAAAAATGACAATCATAAAATAATTCAAATTTCAAAGGCGTATTGTAGCATCACATATTTTAGTGTTAGAGAAACATTAGAATATTATCATTTCTAAATTAGTTGTTCAATTAATTCTGTAATTAATATAATTTTAAAATATAGAATTTATTAGTCAATTGATAATTTAATTAAAATTATGAACGTCGTATACACACATATCAAATTTAAATGTTGGGTAATTAATTAAGATGAGACAATGATATAAAGTAGTATAGAAATAAAATAAAATATTATTTTATTTATGCATTTTAAAATAAAATGAAATAAAATAAAGTAGACTGAATTTAGATCCAACAAGAAATTAATGAATTAATAGGTTAGGCAATGATTTCTAATCCAAACCATTAACTCTTATACCCTTAATATATATATATATATATGTATGTATGTATGTATGTATGTATGTATGTCTTCCCTTTCAAGGGTAATTATATTCATCAAATTCAACTATTAGTTAAAGGAATAAAATGGAATGTTTTGATTAATGGATTTTGTATTAAGGGAAATAATTAATAAAATTAGACAATGAGAGATATTAGTCAAACCATTAACTCTTACCCTTAATATAAATAATTACCCTTTGATGTGAATAAGGAAATAAGGAAATGCATAAACATTTCCCTATTCTCATTCAAGGGTAATTATATTCATTAAATTCGGCTAATAATTGAATGAATAAAACATGGAATATTTTAATGAGGGGATTTTATATTAACGGAAAGCAATTAATAGGATTAGGCAAGGGATATTAGCCCACGCCCAAATTAGTAGATCTTATACCCCTAGAATATGTGTATATATATCCTTCTTCTCATTCATTTAATCCACCAAAGCAACAAAAAAGGAGTGTCATTTTTAAGGAAAAGAAGAGGGAAAACAAACCAACAAATATTCAAGCTCCGTTTTTAAAGAGAAGAAGAGATTTCTAGCAAGGATATTAACTTAGGTGTGTAATTCTTGCCTTATTTAATATCTAAATCCATTTTGGTTTGGATTTTTATATGTGTTTATGTTTCAAATGATGATAACCATGTTTGGTTAATGAAAAAATTAATCCACACGTTCAGTAATACATGAATGGAAAATTCTACTTCAACACAGATAATTACTTAGCCCCTCTAAAATAAATAAAATTTTAAAGACTAAAATACCCTTAGAAAGCTGCTTACTTTCTTTCTTCTCAATTCCATTACCTTCTTACGTCAGTTTCTTACTGTCTAAGCCATCGCTTCTTCAAAACCCTAGTTTCCAAATCAGTTAAGAAAAAAATCAATTTTTCACTACTAACTGATGGATTTGAAGAGAAGAATGAATTATTAACGTAATCACAACAGGTAATTCAAAAAAAACACTTGAAAAGTATTTCAATGTTTTGCAAATACAATTGTAGGCTGTTGATCACGTGAATTGGTGATAATTTACGCATGGGGAATACTAGGTTTCTGGCTTAATCTTGCAAATAATTGCATGAATTTTTACACATCAATGTAGAAAGCCTACATGGTATTGACACAAAACCATGGAATCACCTTGCGTGGCGTTCATTTTGCTTTTTTTCCGTTTGAACTTTTCAGCATTTGATGGGGAGGGTAGTTTTGAAAATGGTAGGAGCCCAATAATTTATTTTTTGGATTTAAAGACATTTTTAATTTTTAGGGGCTACTAAGTAAATACTCAAGTTGAAATAGAATTTGCCTACATGAGTTAACCTTCTCCAAATTCTTTGAATTTTAATATATTTTTGCCTAATTCTATTAACATATCATTTTCTTCCTTTGCCACCTAGACATTTCAAAAAATAGCATGCACATTACTTTTTCCTTTTCACTCCTAGTCTATTCCAAAAATACCCTTAGACTATTTTGCCTCCCTATTTTTTATTCAATTTTCCTCTATAGTAAAAGCGCCGGCCAATTCTCAAAGACGTATCCACTTCGACGGAGAGAGAGGTAAGATCTAAACACAAACAAGGTTTCCATTTTAATTTTGTTTTTTCGCTTCATTTCTTTTAATTATTTTCCAGCTATTTCAATTGTATCACATTTGGATTGTTTTCGTACTAAAATACACTAATTTAGTTATAAAAGTCATCCACTTTTATAGTAAATGTCAAGGGGAAGAAGTGGAGAATATGAAAAGATAAAAATCATATCAGCCTAAATAATTACAGAGGTATATTAGTTAATTACTTTAAAATCTTTTTAGTGGGGTAAAAAAGGAAGAAAATGCTATGTTAATAATATTAGCCTATAATGGTTATAACATTGAAACAAAAGTTAATTTTAGTTTTAGTATGAATTTTATAAAATTGAAATTATATAAATCTTTGCATGAAGTGACAAGTATTAAATAGTTTGATGTGCTATATAGACATTTCCTATATGCAAAATCACAAATGAAAGAATATGCAGCACAACTTCCAATACCCTTATAGAAGGCAATGAAAGAATCACCTTTTAAATTATCCAAATTTCACCGATATGTTTGTACAAATATAAATATTCATTAGATGACACATCTTTTAATTTTTTTGTTATAAAGATAAATAATAATGAAATATGAGACCATAACCAGTGGACGAAACAATATTTATGTTATGTAAGGAAGAATGCATGGCAATAACATGATGGTGGAATGCAATGTCGTAGCTGAGCATCAGCTACATAGTTTTTGTAGTGTGACAATGATATGGGAACATGTAGATTTTTTACACATGATGATGCTACAAAAGTTATGCTGCTATAATTTAGCAATGTTTTGAAGTATTATTAGTGCATTACCATAATCCTGTTTTCTTTTGCAAGTAAAATTTATGTTTACAAAAATTTATAAGAATAATGTTTTTGGATTGGACTATGGTGATCATAAATAGAGATAATTTTAGATTTTGAAAAAATTGATAATTCTTACAAACCATTATCATATTTTGTAAGTAGAGCATTTGTTGTGTTTGGAACACAACCACTTCCATATATTATAACCAGATTAATTTTTCCTTACAAAATTTTGTTTTTCATTAAAAAATGGCGATGTCTTATGTATAATATTTTTTGATGGTTAAATATAAATATAAATTCATATAAACATGAAAACAAAAACATTTATTTTTTCAATGATAAGATAAAAGTATCTAATCATATGTCGAAAAAATAGTAGAAGTTGTCATTTAATGTAAATTAAGAAATTGTGTTGGTAGAATACTCGGGCAACAAGTAGAATCGTGACGAGTAGAATTTTGATCGACAAAAATCATTGGAATTAGATGAAACTCAAAGGAGGGGCTGTAGAGCATGAGGGGAGCCAATGTTTCAAGTCGCATCAAAATGTGATCGGTAGAATACTCTAGCAACAAGTATAATTAAGTATTCTTAAATCTCCATAAAATACTTTCAAAAAATTTAAAATAATTAACATTTAATTATTATATGGAATAATAATCTATTATCTTTATAACATTATTAATAATTAAAAATGTCCCTTAAAACCTGATTAATAATTAATAACCATTCTCTAAAAAAGCTTTATTAGACAATTAACTTTTCAAATTAGAAGAGGCTTAGCTATTTCAGTGGTACTTAATCATTAATTCCCTTATTATCCAAGTTATAATATGCGGTTTACGTAACATCACATATGTAAATTAAACTCATAATTAAAAGTTGATTATTAATACGACATTATCTGATAATAATCAATTGGATTGTAATTAAGAGTCAACACTAGTGTAATAGCAGAACGGGTTAATTCTAATAAACAGATGTCCAAATATAACGTACCCAATTAATAGCAGCATAATTGTAATTTATTCTACTAAATAGGTGCCCAACTATTTTAACTAACGAAACGGTGTCTTAATTTCGCTAATCAAATGTGCAATTACCATATTCAGTCCAACCCAATTCGATAGTATTTTGTTTTTCCAATTAATCATCAAAATAAAGCTATATATATTCAAAGCAACCTTATTAATTAAAATAACGTAATTTAAGTCCTGTCAGTTTTCGTATGTCATAAGTTCATACTTATCCAGGGTTATGAATAAATTACACTAAAACGTTGTGCTCGTCAATATGAATCCAATGCAAAAAATTGGGTAAATTGGATTTCAAATGACCAAGATATGAATTTTTAAATTTAGACTTAAATCTAAATTAAAATAATAGAACTAAAATTTAACACCACAATTTCCTTCAGGTCGAAGTCCAAAATAATCCAACCCGCACCAATCTAAAGAGTATCTTCTTCCCCAAAAGTACCTCCTCAATTTATCCCCTAGTGCATGGCATGTACATGCACACTCGACCGAGGACAACATCGCAGAAACCATGACAACCGACATGTCTCCTTTTGAATTCCCATCATGATGGACCCCTCTGCATCATGTGCATGCCTCCCTCATCCGACCGACCCTCCATGTTGGCCATGAAAATCGCGTGCAGGAAAAAAACTGCATCACTTATTTGCCTAGTTTTTCATCAGAAAATTATCCATCGAGCGCCTCTCTACCCTTAACACAATGTCGATCTCCAAGTCTGCATAGCTGACCAAATCGGTAGTTAACCCAAACCTTTTGTTACGGTGATCGTCAATCATCAACATGGAATCGCATCGAAAATTCATCGAAAATTATGCACTTCGATACGAACTCAACGATGCTAGTGGCATCGAACGATTCATCCTGGATCAAGATAAATTAATTTTTGAATATTTTGAACAATATTTCTCCTTTACTGTAATTCGACAATTTGTCCCCCTACACTTGACGAAAACACATTCTATCAATTTCTAAAAATACTTTGGTTGATATGAATAACTTTCATTTAGGTCACTTGGATTAAAACAAAATTGTTTGGAATGTATTGATTTTTACGTTCATCATTGAAACTTTATACATATAATAGAGGAAGTTTAAAATTTAAGTTTCACATACGTCGGTAAAAACATAAACCTTCACCTTTCTGATTTCAAGTTGAACTCCACTTTTTTTCCTAATTAAGTTAGGCTATCAAAAGTCCCTTTTTGTTTGAAATGAATGACACAATCATTTCAATTGAAGGACGGAAGAAATGGAAGTTGAGGCTTTTTAAGAGAAATGTACAGGTAGTATTCCCCTTACCTCTTACTCTACCATCTAAGAAATAGGGTATGACCTCACTATGGCTATTTAAATATTTCATTTTCATTTTTTTCTTTTATATACATACATAAATAATATATTATATTCATTTCTTTATTTACTTATTTTATACGTGTGTATATGTACATATATTCGTTTCTTTATTTACTTATTTTATTTGTGTGTGTATATATATTATTCATTTCTTTATTAACTTATTATTTATGTTCTCCGTCAATAAATAAATAAATTGATCATTAGTCAGAGTCTAGCAAGTCTTCATTAATGGGGACTAGGGTTTTTCTTCCCACCGCCCCTTCATTTTCAGTTCGTCCTCTTCTTTTCTCTCCCTAAATTTTTCGCTCTGTTCTCCCTTAATCCCAGCTTTTCCTATTGCAGTTATTTGCAACCCTTTCCTTCCATTATCCCTTTTTTTCTTTCTCAGTTACAATCGACCTGCTTTCCCTACCTCGCTTCTCCGTTTCGATTTCGACCTTCTTCTGGCTGGATTTCTTTGGTCCTAGTTTCAGATCTTCCCACCTTGCTTTCCCTTGGTTCATTTTGCCCTTGGCGACTGCCTGCAGCAGAAGTGGCGATTTTTTTTCTCTCGGTAGGCGCTTTGGTTTCGCTCGTCTTCGCTCTGGATCTTATCTTCTTCTGGGCTGGGTTGTTGTCGCTATGTATCGAATCGGGTTTGTATTGTTTTCTAGTATTGGGTTTTTGTGTTGATCGATCTGTCTTGGTGAATTTTTTCTGGTGCTACGTGGCTTCATGCGGTGCTTCTGCCGCTGTTGCTCTTCGTTTGCTTCACCTTTTTGGTCATTTTCTGGTTCAGGGTGGAGGGTTTCTGAGTCGCTTCTTCTATCAGTGCTTGGATCCTTTGTTGGTGACTGCGTCTTGTTTTCGTCCTCTTCCCTGGGCTCTTCTTCCATCTCCAGCTCTTCCTCCTCCATTGGTTCTTCCTCCTCCTTAGGTTCATCCTCTTCCACCGGTTCTTCCTCTTCCTCAGCTTCCATGGGTAGTTGGAAGAGGAAGAACCTATGGAAGAGGAAGAGATCATGGAAGATGAAGAACTCGAGGAAGAGGAAGAACCTTAGGAGGAGGAATAGCTGATAGAGGAAAGAGAGCCTAGGGAAGAAAAAGGGATGGTGGAGGAACTTATTCTTATAGGGAAATTTAAGGAAAATTTTGGTGGGGGATTGATTTGGGATGAGGGGAAGGTTATTGACGATCCATAGTTGGAGGAGGGCATGTACGATGATTGGTTCAAGGCAACTGATGCTGATTCCCGGGGGTTCGAATCTTGAAATCATATGGATTTTAGATGATGAAGGGGACTTATATATTTGGATAGACCTTCAGAAGAAGGCTCATATTAGAATAGTATACCTTTTCTATAGGGTTACTATTTCTTATGGTATTGTATATGGGTAATTGGACGTTTATTTGGTATGTATGGGAACTCTAGTGCATGGAGTATCTTATTAGGCATTTATTGTTTAAATATCTTTAGTACGTATGACTTGATTCATTATGGTATGCGAGTTGATTTTATTCCTAATGATTGTTTGAATTGTTTGTTGAATGATTGAGTATTCCAAATAATTAGCTTTCTAGGTAGGATGAGATACGAGTTTCGGGTTCAAAATTATCTTATGATGGGAAGAGTGTAATAGACTAGAAATTTTGACGGTCTTGTTATGGATGTTAAATCAAAGTTCTGACATTTAACTTTTGATTAATTTATTTTATCATAGAGGATATAGATAACAAGTAAATGAAGAAATGAACATGTGTATATAAACACACACACACAAAAAATAAGTAAATAAATAAATGAATATATATGCATAGATACACAAATAAAATAAGTAAATAAATAAATGAATATATATATACACATACACAAATAAAATATGTAAATAAAGAAATGAATATATATATATGTATATGTATGTAGAAAATGTGTAAAATGAAATACTTAAATTACCATAGTGAGGCCATATACTATTTCTTAGATCATACAGCGAGAGATAAGGAAAGAGGTAAGGGGAATACTACTTGTACATTTCCCTTGAAAAGGATCAACTCCCATTTCTACCATTCTTCAATTGCAGTATTTGAGATATTCGTTACCAATTAAAAAGAAGGATTTCTGAAAGCTTAACTTTCTTAGGAACAAAAGTGGAGTTTGACTTGACATCAAAAAGGTAAGGGTATATGTTTTACTGACTTATGTGAAACTTGGATTTTAAACTTCGCTTGCTATATGTATAAAGTTTCAATCATGAACATTCAAAAATCAATGCATTCCAAATCGTTGAGTTTTAACCCAAGTAACCTAAATGAAAGTTATTCATATTAACCAAAAATATTTTTGATTGCACGTTTTTTGGTCAATCAGCATTGTGTTAAGGGAGGAGAGGCGCTAGATTTTCATTATCGTCATGAAGGGTCAGTAAGAGGTAGGGAGGCGCGCACATGATGCGGAGGTGCACACCATGGAGGGCATTCAAGGGAGACATGCCAGTGGTTTTGGTTTCAGTGCTAGTGTCCTCGGTCAAGTTCATATGTGCACATCATGCGTCGGGTGATAAATTGAGTGGGCGGTTTTAGGGAAGAAGGTACTATTTAGATTGGTGTGGGTTGTATTATTTTGGACTTCGTCCCAAAGGAAACTGGGGTAGGAAATTTTAATTTCTGTTTTTAATTTAATCTTGAATACTGAATTTAAAAATTCATATCTTGGTTGTTTGAAATTCGATTTACCAATATTTTTCTACGTTGGATTCGCATTGATGGACATAACATTCTAGTGTAACTTATTCATAGACTTGGTTAGTATAAATTTCTGACATATGCAAACAGATAAGATTTAAATTATGTTACTTTAGTTAATAACATCGCTATGAATTTATTACCTTCATTTTGATATCTAATTGGCAAAATAAAATACTGTCAATTTGGGTTGGAATAGAATATGGAAATTGGACATTTGATTAGCAGAATTAAAACACTGTTCTGTTAAAATAAATAATTGGACACATGTTTAGCAGAATAAATCACCATTCTGCTATTATTAACCGAGTAGGTTATATTTGGGCATTGTTCAGAAAAAATCCCTTTCTGCTATTACACTTGTGCGGACCCTTAATTACAATCCAATTGATTATTATTAGATAAGTATCGTATTAATAATCAATTGTTAATTATGATAATTTAGATATGTGATCTTATGTAAATACCGGATTATAACTTGGATGATAAGGGAACAAATGATTACGTACCAATGAAATGGCTAAGCCACTTCTAATTTGAGAAGTTAATTATCTAATAAAGTTAATTTAGATAATGATTACTAATTAGTAATAAGGTTTTAAGGGAAATTATTAATTATCAATAATTTTCAGTAAAGTCCATCCATTACTCTCAAACTAAGTTTTTTTCATGAACAAGGATTGATAAAGTTATATTCGACCGCTTACAGTATGAAATTAATGATTTATTTCAAAATAATAGACAACTTAACTTGTACAATTCATTTGGATTTGTTATATAATTATATAAAAACACATTGAATGTAACAACCCGGATTTTTTGTCTTTGATTTTGAACATTTAATTTATTTTAAATGTTGAGTTTTGAGATGTGAATAGAATTTTAATATGGAATTTAATGATCAAATAAGTGAAATGAATTTACATTCCAAATATAGCGACTTACTGAATAAATTTAATTATTGAATTTATAAGTGAAAATCATTAAATAATTTGAAATTAGAGTTGTTTATGAATCAAAAAGATTCCTAATGTTGGTATAAGTTCTATTTGAATTAGAAATTAGTTACTGAAATTTTAAAACTGAAATTTTGTGCGATTTCGTAAATTTAGAGATCGTCAATGTAATCGATGCGTTAAAATAGCAATCCGAGCCACACTCCCCGAATTCAGCGAAACTAGTTCTATTGGATTCATAATCGTGTATTATTATCATAGTTCAAATTTCATAGCATTTGGAATTAACGTTTTGTCGTACAGGATACAAGTTGAATTTTATATCGAGAATTCAATATAATAATTGGGTCCAAAGAGTTATCTTCTCCATACGATCGAATTAGGACTCGAAACTATGTCTATTGCGTTCAGAATGAAGTTATAACATTATAAATGTCTGGCGGCATACCTCAAATAGGGGTTCTAGATTTTGAGTTGCGTAGAGCGAGATATTTTGATTTTGAAATAAAATGAAAAAGATCAAACCCTATCTTTTATCACAGCCACCCTACGTCTGAATCATTTGAATCAAGCTACCCTTCAATTTAAGGGATGCGACATTTCCCTCTCATCATAATTAGTTCGAACGAACAAACAAAAAATTCCGAACGAAATCAATTCATTTAGGAAAGAAATAAAAATGGGGAAGTTTATAAAAAATTCTTTAATCGAAATCGAATAGCATAAAAATATTTACTCCTTCTCCTTCGTTTTACAACCCGAACCACCTCTTCATTCTTTCCTCTTTCCTTTTCAAACCAGAAAACGAATCAAAAAAATCAATGCCGCAATGGCGCACGAGCGCCTATAATCGAGGCAGCACATGGTTTTTGGGGTTTGACGGCACGTGTAGGAGAAGAGACGAGTTCTCGTTCGATGCTGGGGTTATTTCTCTGGAGTCTGATTACTCGTACGCGCGAGGTGAGGGGTGGTATTGCGCTTGATCATGATGCTGGGACAGCGACGCTATTGGTTATGGGGTTAGCGTGTGAGATGAAGTCGTGAAGGTGGCGGTACTTTGGGAAGTACAAAGTTATGGTGGTCATTGCGACCTAGTCTAGAGCGAGAGGATTTGGGATGGAGGCATTAGGCACTAAGGTGAAAAGATGGGGTATTTTGGGTTATGATAGGGTGAGTTGCGATGCGATGGTGAGGAATAAAGTCGGAGTTGGAGGAATGGGTTGATGATGTGGTTCGACGAAGGGGGTCAGGTGAGGCGAGATATTTGAAAAGGAAGGATTATTTGCGGAGACGACAAGAAGAAGTTATAAAATAATTTATTTTGATTAATTTTAATTGAAGAATAATTGGTTTATTAACTATAATTATAATTGGAATCAATAACTCATATAATTCATAATTTGCTTACGAGGTCTAAAAATCATGAAGAAACGTGTCGAGCTTGGATCGGACTACAAAATAAAAATCAAGGTGAGAAATTCTTAATCATTTGAGTTGCCAAATTTAAATACAAATGTTTAAATTTAATTATTGGATGTTTGATTGGATTGATAAATTATAATTATCTGTTGGATGATTATATTATATATAGTAGTATACATATTAGTAGTTGGATTGATATTTCCGCATATTTTAGCATATAAGACCATATGCACCCCGCAAAATAGCAGATGATCCTACATACCACGTTCTCGCCCTCGAAGTGGGATTGGTATTTTTATGTTGTATTAACATCAGTGAAGGCATTGAAAACCGATTGGAGGGATCCAACTGGATTCCTCAAATATTATATTGATCGTTTTTCACACATAATAATTATGATGTGTTAGAAAAATCTATTATAGATTGTTGTTGTGATGTGGATTATTAGATTCTACAGTAGCACTGGCCTAACTTTGGGTATTTTAAATACCTTAAATATTATTTTTGGAGTTTGAAGGAATTTAAAAGTAGATTTCGAATATAAAAACATTTGTATAGAAATTTCGATTATTTTTAAGAAATTGACTTGGATAAAAACAATAATTGATTTTGGTGTGCATTCAAATATTCGTAGAAATATTATGAATAGAGATTTTAAAATAATTTATACAAAGAAATGTTTTAATGACGGATATTAAAATGATATTTTCTGGAAATATGGAAAGAATTTAGAACTAATATTAAAAATAGGAATATAGATTTTATAAGAGAATGGACTTATAAAATGGAATTTAATAAATGAGATTATTTTTATAAAAAATGATACTCAAGGAGTTATAAAATTTATAAACGATGTTTATAAATAAAGGAAATTGATATCAGACGATAAATTAAGAATATAAATTTATAGGAAGAATTTATATTAGAATATGGGAATAGGATGAGAAAGAATAGCGGATATTATTTTTGAAGTGGAAAGGGTTAAGTAGATCGAAATGGAAGCGATATGATGGAAATCGGGAGGAATTTATAAATTGAATTGGCTATTATGATTTTAAAAATATATTTTAAAATGTAAAAGGTTAAGTTTGTTTGATAAGGAAAATTTTATTATTGAACAACGAGATTTTAAACTAGTTGGGATTGAAATAATTTAGTAAGTGTATTTTTTTTAACTATTTGACATTTATTTAAATAAATCCTAAACTTTAAAATCAGCTTTGAAAAGTGATGTTATAAAAAGCATTTCGATATTTTAGATAATTACTTGAACATGTCTTAGAAATAAATTATTATTACTCTTTTAAATACTTATTATATATATAGAGTTTTGTGATGTTTTAAATTTATTTATAAATCTTCATGGAAATGGGGTTATTCACTATATGGGATTTATAAGAGAAATCACAAAATGGAATTGGGGAAAAATAAGAAAATTTCGAAAGTAGTTAAATAAAAGTAAACTTCAAAAAAATGAAATAAAATTCATAAAAGATGTATAAAGGGAAATTGGAATTATAAGCAAGTATATTTGAATTTGGAAAGTATTCACGGAAATTAATAAAGGAAAAACGGAGCTTATAGCTTTCGTTCTCAAACGAATTATGGAATTTACAAATACATTATTAAATGATTTTTGAGAAAATAGGAAATATTTGGAATGTTTCCTAAGTGTTGAACATAAAAAAGGGTTTGGAAAAAAATGTTCTAAGTATTATATAAGTTTGGGAATATTCCATTGAAATTACAAGGATTTGAAATTGTTTCAAACGTTGGAAATTTTAGAAGGGATTTGAATATATATACACACACCTTATAAAGATATCAGGAAATAAATTTTTAAAAATTTATAATAAGGCATGATGTCTGCTTATGGATGTTTTATTGATGGTTAAATAACCGACTATCAATTTTGGCCAAATCCGTTGACCGTTTCGAAAAGACCGGGATCTGCTTTGCTTTTTTACAACACGATAGGGGATTCTCGCTTCGTGTTTGGTGGCGACTAGGAGACCCATACTCCTATAGTCCTGGATGGTTAGTTGCAGTCAAGAGGCTGGCAATAAAAGCAAATTCGAGGTACCAATGTATGCCATGGTTGAAAGCGGCACAGTTGGTATCAAAGCTGAAGGTTAAGTAATAACCTTGGCTCTAGGGGGATTACTCATTAGAGATAGGGTCAGTAGTACCTTGGAATGAGTTTGAGTGTATTAATAGGTATGAGCGTGTATTTTTAGTGAATATAAAATGTTTTATTGTGTTGGTTGATTTATTAAGTGGCTTACGAAATCCGGTCGGCACGGTCCGTACGACTGTATCGATAGAGGTTTCTAAACTCTTGAATATAATAATTCGACACAGTATTGTTTTGGAATGGGGTAAATGAAATAATGTTACCCAAAGATATATTTTGATATAAAATAAATAATTTTCTGAAATTATTATATTTATTCGGAGTGTTTGGATGATAATATTATAATCTAACAAGATTATAAAATTGAAAATGGTTTATATAACCAAATGAAAATTTGTATAAGTGTAAATTATACAAATGGGTTATAATTAAAATGGATTCAAACCAGAATTTGGAAATTTAAAATTTCGAAATCTTTGAGAAATGTTTAAAATGAGTTTGAAATAAGTATGTGGGAATTTGAAATTTCCGTGATTTTTGAAAAAAAATCTGAAGTGGTTGGAAAGAGAAAGGGTGATATTATTTCACTACAAGAAAGTTCACCATCAATAGCATAGAGGGATAGCTTCCTAACGAAACTTGCTATCTTTAGTTAATTTTTTAGTTAGTTACAACTAAAAATTACGCATCATACACGCTATATGTTTACTTCTAAGTTCTAACCCAAAATGATAAAAATGTTCGCGCTGAAATTTTTCATCTCCCTCTCATTTCCTATTCCAGCATTTCGCATGAAATCCCTTTTCATCGTCTCCACTGATCCAATTTCGAAACCCTAAGTTCCTCCTACCAAAATCACTATTCTTCGCTGATCCCTCTGGAATCCTAATCTGTTCAGTTCTCTTAAGCCAATTTTTAACACTAACACGCCTCCCTTCACCGCCTCAACAGGAAAACCCTAGTTTTCTCATTTCTTCGCCAATCTAACCTCTAATTATTGCATTTGAACTATCTTCGGCTTTAAATCATCACTGGTATTCTGGTCACAGGTTATAATTATTGGATCTGAAGTAGTATTATTCGTCTACTGCATCTGAAGTAGTATTATTCGTCTACTCAACAATTTCGACCGCTTTTATCTGATGTGGTTCTTCGTCGTCCGTCTCAGATGATTGATTAGACGTAGCGCAAAATTGACCGAATCTTGTGGACGTTGAAACTCTGAAGTAGACCTAGTTCACATTCAGGTACTACCCATATTCCTTTAGATTACGGTGATGTATAGATTATACCAATTTTGCCTACTGATTATAATTATCGTGGGACTAGACAAATGTAACCGTTTTTAAGATTTAATCATTATTTGGTACTTGAATCAGGTTAGATTTGTTCATTGCCAAGTTTTTTTAGGTATGAGGCTATGACATTTTGATTGATTTGTTTGGAGTATTTTTGACTCTAAGTTATAATCAGCATGCTACAATGATTTTCATACTATACTACCATATTTAATGTTATACTTTAAATAATAATCCGTTTTAGTCCTAGATTGAGATTATTGGTAGATAGTATTGCAAGTGTTTTAGCATTTTCATCTGTTCACTTTTTTGATATTTTTAAATTTATTAACTTCAATTTTGTATGTCTGCATAGCCATAATTCCCATTACTCGTTAGCCATTCAGAAGAAAGGGCTTAGATTAAAAATTCAAATATGTTGAACCTGAAACTGTTTTTGTGTTTTTATTATTCCAGTAATTCACTCAAGTGACATTGTTGATTGAATTTAATTGGTTGTTAGTGTATTAGTTTTATGTTAATATATTTACGTACGCACCGAGTATGGTATATCTTGTAACTAATTATGAAACTGTTTTTGTGTCTTTAATGTCGGCTATCACTGCTTTTGCATCGTGGAACAGAAAAGCTTTGCTGCTACTTCTCCTATACCCATTACTCCACCTGTAACTATTGCTATCTTCCCTTCTAACCTGTAAATATATGAAAGGTTCGGATTTTTCTTTTTCTTGGTAATGTAATGAAGATAAAGAGCTTGCTATACCTTTTTGGAGTAGAAGTAGTACCATTGGAGATTGATGAAGGCATTAGTGCGCAAAAGATATGGTCAAATAGTATTATCGCTTGGATGGTTTTGGAGTTTGCTATGTCAGCTTCTATTCATAGGTGAGTATTGGTGTAGTGTAAGTTAAGTTGAAGCTGAAGTTCCATTTACCCCCGTGATGCATATTTTTCAAATATGAAACGAACAATTTGTCCATAGGATTGAATTGAAAACTAGTAAGGTTGTTAGTAAGCATTATATTAAGACTTGAAGATTGTAGGGACGGTATAATTAAGCAGCAAGTCTTACTTATAAACTGTAAATTGAAGTATAGTTGAAATTTTTAAGCAAGTAGCTTGTGTGGTATCATAAATGAAGGTGCCCTTAACTTGCTTGAATTCTTAAATTAAGCAAGCGTTTATGATATTTTATAGAAATTCAAATAGTTTAGTACCCTCCTCTTAACTTGTTCTTAGGAATAATAATTCATAAGACGGCTTTAATTTTTTTTTAACTTTGCAATATCCTAGTTCATAGCAGAGCCTGAGTTCCAATTAATTAACTTTAGCCCACCGAAGTTTATAGGGCTGTTTAGATGTATCTATTAAGTGTTGGGAATTCAAAATAATAGAAGACGCAAAAACTAATACAGTGGAAAAGAAAAAGGGCAGACTGCGAAATGGGTTAATGGTTATTCAGATCTTTTTTATAGGTCAAATATTTGATTAAGTACTTCAGAGAGAAAACAAAGTACTTCTAACTTCGTTTTGCATCAATACCTCTATTTTTTTAATTTTGAAGAAAGAGCAGTTGAGTTGAGTTACTGCGTTTTTGATTCTAACCACATCATATTTGTATATTTAGACTATTAATGGCATTTTGTGAATACATGTTCTCATAGTAACAGTACATGTTCAGTTTGCAGCAAACATATAGTTAATTAATGCAAATGGGAACTGATCTCAAATGTTAAATTTGCAGCTCGTTATCTTGCCTTTTCCTGGTGCTGTGTTCAAGTAGGTCTGTGGAGCAAAGCTTGGCTTCCCAGTCCTTCCAAACCCTTGGGTTGTCACGATAGTTCTTCAAATATTGTTAACATGATGAACGTTGCAAAAAAACTCAAGTTTAGACAAGTGGTATGTCTATAGTTTTCTTGTTTAATTTTATGAATCTAGATGGTTGGATTTTAAAATGAATGTTTATGTTTATTTCTTCTTCAGTTTTCACCCAAAAAGCTTGTTAGAACAATGAAGCTAGAGCCTAATATGTGATTTTGACCTTCAGAACTATCATAGTGATACCCATGTTGTTTTTTATGATTCAGCGATTCAGCAAAAAGCATAAGGTTATAATAACTGGCATTAAAGAATCATTAACACAGCTTTTGTCGCCTTTGTTTCATGTCTTATTTGCAATAACAATATCAACTTATTCATGTTTAGCAAAGCTCTCTCAGACCTTGTTCTAGAGTATTATGTCTACTTATCATGTTTCCATCTATGTATAGGTTATTAGTTAAGGAAGTGATATGTTCACTTAATGTGCATAAATAGTATTATGTCAACTTAAAAATTTGTGTTTTTATTTATGGTTCTCAATGGATTGGTGTACTTTATTTTTTTCTAAATTTATGCTCCAACTATTATCCAATTTATTTACAGCTTTGATACCTTTATCAGAATTGCAAGATCCAGCAGCAATGAACACTATGGACTAGACAGTAATGCTTCAGTTCTTGATCTGCCTAATACTACTTCAAGGTAAAAAAAAAATTAAATTATAATAATCCACTACAAGAAAATCCCTGTTTCATAGTAAAATGGAATAGCGTTGAATATCTTCATGCTATCTAGAATTTACCAAGCGGTAAGAAAATGATTATACACGCTCTGATAAAGCAAATTATTTCATATTTTTGTAATGGAATATAATGCATTTTTATCTTCAAAATGACAAGTTGAAAACTCCCCATTTTCATCGCTCATCAAAACCCTACGCGTTCGAATCTGTCTTTCTTAGAATCCTACACTCCAAAGTCGTCTCTCTGTATCATTGCGAGTTCTGTCACTCTTTCAGGTATAGTAGTTTTGTTTAATTTCAATCGATCTTAATTTTGCATTAAAATCCACGGTCTTTTGTTAATCGATTTTTTTAACTAGGATTTTGATTAAAAATCTGTGTTTGATTGTATGATGATCTGCGTTTGATTTCAGCAAGAAAAAAATTAGATATTTCAGCAAGAAAAAAAAATCTGTGTTAGTTATTGAACTATAAGATATTGAATTGAAACAAGGTCTGAAGTTGTAGTTCACTAAGAAAAAAATTAATTAAAAATTAAATTTGTAAGTTCGACTTTCATAACAATTATAGTCTTCTAAACTTAGTAATTTTTCAAAGCTGTTTTTATATTTACTAAGTAAAGAATTCCAAGTTGCTTTATGGGGATGCATTCAGGTATAAACTGTTTTTATATTTACTAATTAGCTATACAGTTGCAAAATTCATTTAATGGAAGTGCTAGAACACTTGTAATTTTCATATAGCTAAAGCAGCTCCCAAATGATATTTTTCAAAGCTCATAGTGGAAACAAATTCCTTTTTCTTAATGAAGACAGAGTACTTTGTTAATTTTTTTCTCCCTATTTTTATTTTAGAGATCCAAAACAAAATTGTTAAAAAATGAGATAAGTTATAGAAGAGAAGAAAACTGCACTTTTGAAATGAAATTAAGATTCTTGCCAATAGTAAAATACAACAATAACTTATTATCAAAACAAAATGCTGGTGCAACCTGATCAGGAGGTGTCACCCGATCAGGAGCTCCCTGAATTTATTGCAATTGATGGATTTGGTGATTGCTGTCCATATGTTAAAGTTGAATATGACTGGAAACCTAAAATCTGTAGTAAATGCAAAGTATTTGGTGATGAAACTCTATACTGTTCAGGTAACAATAAAATGAAAAGTTTGGATATGCAAGACAGCAGAGTTTTTGGTGACAATGGGAAAAATGAATATAAGGAAAGTATGCATCAGGGTAATTTGAAAGATAATGTGCAGAGGCCTCATTTTGTTGGAATATCTAATAGGAATTCATTTAAAGTTTAAAGAAGAAAAGATTTAGTTCAAGGTACTCTTATTGGTTAAGGAATTCATTTAGTTCAAGGAATTCATTTCCCTGTTTAATAATCGCAAAATGCCAGTAAAATAAAATAAAAATATCTTATTGGTTATAAACCATAAATTTTATTTCTTTGGTTTCGTTTCTACGTTTTAATGAACCTGCCAAAATTCTTATTATACAAGAAACCTATGTTTAACACACAACTTATTAATAGAAAAATAAATAATACTAAGAAAAAAGTCTAGGAATAAACGGATTAAATAAATTTTGATAATGAAATATATTTCTTTTCTAACATAAGAGATCTTAAAGTATTTTTTAATTTTATAAACTTAGAAAATACAAAAAAGAAATAAACAAAGAGTAGCTAGAAAGCTTCAATGAGATCATCTTCTGGACAAATACACATCAAATTTCCCATTCAAAATTGAATATTGAAAGCAAGTCCTCTTAACAAAAACATAAATACAATATTTCAAAAGAAAGAAAGCTTTTAAAGCAAGATTTCAAAACATTTAACTGGCTTTGTTTGAATCTGCTATGCAGTCGGTTCCAAAATATGATTCTACCATTCAAAATATATTTAATTCTAACATTAAAACCATAAGTAAGGATATTTAAAAAAATTACTAATTGGAAATCATAGGTTAATTCTAGCATTAAAATCAGAAAATGTACACGGTACCTGGGTGTGTGTGTATATATATATATATATATATATATATATATATATATATATATATATATATATATCTTCCAATTTTGTTGATGATGGGCTTGATTTCTTCTTCCCTTAATTATCAGTAAAACTCACTCCACTACTTCACACTTTCTTTTTCCTTATTTTCAGCTCTGTCATAATTAAACCAAAAGCTATTTATATATGCACACATCTAAAAGCAAAGAAATACTACACCAAGTTTAATGCTTGGTGCTGCAATATAGTCGAAAATAAAGAGCGCATAATGCACTATTCAATTCAGTTATTGTTGCTAGCATATAGAAAAAAAGAAGAGAATAAGTTTGAGATTAAGTTTATTGTAAATTTCTTATCTTCATATTATATTTCTTTTATAATTGATTTCATCTTTAACATTTGTTGGCTGCATTCATTATTGTTCTGTTTTCTTCAAAAATTTCCGAGTTGCATTCCCAAATATATGACCATACTCAGTTGTTTATATTTTATAATCATAAAAAACAGATGTACACCTGAAAAGTTTCACCTGTCCTCGTACAACGATATGAAAAGTGTGCATGGTAATGTTGTTTTTGTTTCACCTGAAATTGTACAAAAATTTGTGCCCTGTCCTTGTTTGCTATTTCACCTGAAAATTTTACACAAAACTGCAAAATTTTCTTTGCTGTTTCACCTGAAATCCTATCACTACAGCCACATGAAATGTGCACTTGTGGATATCCATTTCCTTTTTGTATTTAGTGTACCTTGGAGAGGTAGTGCTGGGCTAATGTTGTTTTTATATTTGTTTGACAGAGAAAAGAAAGCCGGGATGAAGCAAATGTACCTCAAGCGGTAAAAGTTATTTATATTACTATCGATATCATTACATTTGACATTTAATTTATTATTAATATAATTTTCATTTGATTAATTATAGAACAATTATGATAAAAAAATATGGCACATGTGATTAATTGTAGAACAATTATAATTTTCACGTCAATGTTTGTTTAGTTAAACTGATGTACTGCAGTCTATTTAGTTAAAATGATGTACTAACAGTCTTTATCTTTTTTGTTATGAAAAATTATATAACTTGCGGATGATGTTTGGATTTGAGAAATAACTTATGTGCTTCGTTTTGACAGGTGCTGTATGATGATACCGGGGTTACTACAAGATGGAAGGAAGGAAAATTATTTTGCTGCATTCATTCTCTTTCAAATCGGTCATGCTTGGATTAACGTATTTTGTATTGACGTTCATATCTTTGCTTTTAGTATGTATCATTTTGGTCAGCTATGGTTGTATGTATTGTTTTTTTAAGATCACAAATATTTGAAACTTTGTGTACGAAATATTATGGATATATATTTAAATATATATTATGGCTTGGCTTATGTCTTCATTTGATTACGTACATCATTATGTGATAATTGTGTTTTTTGAAATTTTATAATATATTAGTAGAATTGTAAGCTTGGATGTACCTAGTAAAAAAACCGCAGGGATACAAATCTATAGCGTTTTAACTGTGCTATGGAAAGGTCGTTTTTTCCAGTTTTATATACTATAGCATTATGATAGTGCTATAAACAATTTTCATAACAAAAAAACAACGCAATAAAAGACAGCAACCCGCTATAGAAAGTAGATGTACTTATACATACAATGTACTATTGCAGCAGATAACGCTGTAAAATAGTGTTCTATAGCGTCTATAGACGCTGTTGTATATTTCATATGTGTGCCAGCCTGTTTTTACATAGCAGTCATGAAAACGCTATAGTTTCACTTCATAGCGACTTTCCAAGGCTATTAAAAGTCATGTTTACAGCACTCATAAAACGCTATGAAATGTCCCTGTCCATAGCGTCTCTTATAGCGTTTTGTATGTTGCTGTTATAGGTCACTGACCTATTACAACATGTTAATATACAGCGTAAGAAAAAACGCTATAATAGCTTCTAATAGCGTTTTTTAAACGCTATTAAAGGGTGTTTTTGTTGTAGTGTTTTTGGAATATTTTCAGATGGAAATTGTTTTAAATGGAGTTTAGAATTAATGAAGCACTGAACTCACTATAGTGCTGGAAAATAACTCTAGCGATGATGGCTATATCATCAGTATTCATTTTCGAGTCTCTAAGTGACGGATTGCTACCAAAATAATTGATTTGGAGATTTTTGTTGGAAAACAAACATTGTTTTAAAACTTCCAAGATAAATTGTTTTTGGAAAAAACCGAATTTGAGATTAAAATTCCAAGGAATGGTTTGTTGAGAAAAAAGATTTATATATATGTATATAATTGATTTCAAGTGGTTTGAAATAAGTGTCGGGCACTCAAAAATTTTGGAATTAAATTTTTTAAATTAAAATAAAAAGTGAGAAAGTTAAAAGGGAAATTAACTTAAGTTGAAGGGATTAAATTTTAAAAATTTAATTGATTGTTGTTAGAATGGAATTTATGAAATGGTGATTTAACTTAAGCAAAAGTTAATTCAATTAAATTAAATGATGTGACTATAATAAATAAAATGAAATGAGTAGTATGTGATGAAGCTAACTAAATATACGTGCATATGAATGTGCAAGTGAATAATACAAATTAAAATAAGTAAGGAAGTGTGGAAAAAATTGAAATTTGAATTAAATTCTTACTTGATTAAATTGAATAAATTAAAAATAAATTTATTTGGATAGAAATTTGATTTAAGTATGAATAACTCGAGTATGGTTTTGAAAAGTTGGTTAAAGGGATTTGAAATTTTAAATAAATGAATTGGATTTGAATCATATTGAATTGAATTAAAATTTTAAATATGAATTATAAAATGACTATATAACAATAATTTATAAATTTGGATTAGATTAGAAATAATATCGAATTAAAGTAAATATAAATTTCGAGTTGTGAAATATTATATAACTATAAGTTATAAAATTTTAATGGCATAAAAAATTTAAGTGGAAATTTTGGAATTGTGGATAAATAAGTTTGAATAGCCTACAAAAATGGAGTTAATGGAATATTATGTATTAAGCTATAAAGAGATGTGTAAGTTTGAGCAAATAATAAAATAGGTATAACTCAATTATAGAGTAGATGAATTTGAGGAAAGTAAGTTGTGAACTTTATAATTGGAAAAATGGATTTTGAGGATATATAGCACTGAACTCACTATAGACGCTGGGAAATAATCCTAGTGATGACTACGCAGCATCATAAGCATTCATTTTTGAGTCTCTAAGATGGATTGCTACCGTAATTGATTTGTTCAGATTTGTTGAGCAAACAAATTTTGTTTTGGAAATTTTGAAGGAAATTTGTTTAGATAAAAAACCAGGCTTGGTTTAAATTAAAAAAAGGCACGATTAGGGATATTTGTGATTTAAAAATGATTTGAAATATATACCAGATGTTAAAAAATTCTGAAATCCTTATTTAATAATTTAGAGATTATCAGGAGATAAGTTATAAACTTATAAATGGTGAATGATTTTGAAGAAAATATGGAAATTGAATTTTGGGATTAAAATAAAAAGCGGGAAAGAAAAATGAAATTTAACTTAGATTAAGATTGAAGAAATTAGATTTTCGAAATTTAATTGAGTGTGATTTGAATGCAATAAATTAGTGAAGTGGACTAGTTAAATGGATTAAATTGGAAAGTGAATGAATTGAATTGAGAAATTAAAAAAATCAAATGGGAATAAATAAATCTTGATAGCTCATAAAAATTGAAGTTTATGGAGTAAAAATATGCTTGGTCTATAAATAAGTGTAAATCTCGTGTTAAAATAAAATGTGAATATATTCGAGTATAAAATTGATGCAAAAGTGGAAAATAAGTTGGGTGGCTTATTAATAGCAAAGAATTGAAATAGAAAAACCGAAAAATAAAATTATTTGATATTTTGGTAAAGGAAATAAAAATTCAAATGCGAGTTATAAAGTAAAATTGAACTCAAATAAATTAGTTGAGTGGTTCTTGAAATAAGAATCTGGTATTGAATTTGAAGTGAAGTAATTAGATAATTAATTAGTTAATGGAATTTGGTAATGGAAACTAACTTGATTAAATATTGGATTGTTAGTTAAAAATGGAATTTGAAAATGAAACCCTAGTTTCTAAATAAAATTCGACTTGGATTGTAAGTGAACTAAAATATAATTGGAAGCGTGTCGAATGAAATGGAATTGAATTGAAATAGAAATGGTTTGAGTTGCAAATAAACCCAATTTGAATATAAATAAATTAAATACGGCCTTGATATTATTTTAATGCATTCGAAAATGAATTTGAACATGGGAATTAAAATTAAAATGGATGAAGTGAATGAATTAATAAAATTTATTAGTAAATGGAATGTAATTTGATTGAATAAGATTCAAAATTTAAATGAAAAGGAAATAGTTGCAAAAATGAACTTAAGTTGTTGGGTAAGTTGATTGAAATAAATAACCTAAGGGAAGCTTGGCTAAAATGTATTTGTCAAATGGTTATTTAATATAATGGTATAGAATGGTTTCAAGTTTAAATAAAATAGATTTGAATGTGATGATGGTGAAAACGAATGGAATGTAATGGAACTGATTAAGAATAAATTTGAAACGGAATAGAACTAAATATAAATTGATTTGGAATCAATTTAAAATAATTATAAACTAAAGTAGATATTCTATTGAATAAATAGAGACAAATTTGCATAAATGAATTTTTTTTTTCGACGTAAAAGGAAGTAAATGTAATTCTATAAGTTAATAGAAGTGAAATGAATTGATTTTAAATCAATTTAGAATAGAAAATAGTTTGTTTGATTTAAGAATTTATTGAATGCATGTAAAGTGAGTTGGAAATCACTCAAATTGAATGGAACGATGTGAAAATCGGGTGAAAGCAAATCAAACTAGTATCGAAACCTTAAAGTTGCTTATGGATAATAGTTTAGTATGCATTGCTTGTGGAATCCCTGTCTTAGCTATTTAAAATAAGTGATGCGACGACCCGGAATTTTTAAGCATTTAAAATCGAAATATTTAAATTATTTGAAATATTTAAAAGTTAATTTTGAACCTGAATTTCAAATATAAATATTTATTGGATAATTAATTTTTGAATTTAATTATCGAAAATTGGGTAAATTACTGAATTTGGAGTTTTAAGCCTGTTAAAAATAATTTCAAGGCTTGGAAAATCTACTTTGATAATATGGAAGGCGATAAAACTTTTAAAAATTGAATTTAAAGGTGTTTTGTTCAGGTTTTAAAATTTTATCGTTTAAATTGAATTTAAAAATAGCCGTCCGAGGCACAGCCTCGGAATTCGACGAAACCAGTTCCATGAGATCCTTAATATTATATTATTATCGGATTTCGAGTTTCATAACGTTTGGAATTGTCCTGTTGTGACGCCCCACCTCTATACCCACGCTAGCCAAGAACATTACGGTGAATGCTATCAACTAGCACGGAGAATAAGGCTGTTGAGGAGCCACCATCCGTGTAATTTCTTTGCGCGAGCATCGATATGTCAGATAGTATAACATGCATTTCTTTATCAAGAGGGAAATCCGACATGCCGACACAAACTCAAAGCTACTACACAGTGGCTGTAATATCTTCAGAAACAAACATAGAAATAAACATAACATAAATCAGTCATAGACAATTCATATCACAGAGGCGGAAGAAGATATGAATATATAATTAACACATGGAAGTGTATATCAGAGTAGTGGTCAAAAAGATCCACAACAATACAAAAGAATAGCAACACGTGCTATACAAAAGAATACAACAATGAGTCTATATCTCAAGTGTATATAACAAAATAAACTACTAATTTAAGTAGTCAGCCAAAAGTCAGAAGATGGTTCCAGATAGAAAGCCATGAGGAAGCACCTGTAATATCTCAGTCTGACCCGAGTATTATTTAATAAGAAAATAATAAACAGATCAGTCTAGCTATAAATATCAGATGAAATGATATAGAATAAGAGATATGACTAAACGTATAATAATCAAAATGCCAAGCTGTGATATATATAAGTAATTGAAAAATCAATAAGAGATTAATCAATATCACAAAGATCTTCTCAAAGATAAAAAGGAATGTCATACTCCTAATTTCATTCACCAAGCCACAAGAAATGACATATATATCAATGTCAATCGTAAAAGTTGGTGAAACATAAATTCCAGGATTCAACACACGAAATCCAGAAATCACAATCAAAGGGAACAACGACGTCATACAGCGTGACATCCGATGAACCAAATCACAATCAAAGGGAACAAAGACGTCGTACAGCGGGACATCCGATGAACCAAATCACAATCAAAGGGAACAACGACGTCGTACAGCGGGACATCCGATGAACCAAATCACAAAGACATTACACAATGCTAGTCTAAAACATAAAATGATCATCATGATCAGAGAGAAGTGTCAATTACGGTAAGCTAGTAAATATATGAGCTTAGCTTCATGTCCCATAACCACTAGCTTAACTTAAATATTTACGAACAAATTGTAGATCTCCACTAGAAAATTGTCACAAGGGATTCAATCGAACAAGTCCAAGAATTAACCAACAAAGTGAACGCAAGCGTTTCATACCACTTGTTTTACTAAGTCGTTTAATTAAATTTCTCATACGAGTGAGGTAAAGGTTTGTATATACTAATAGATTAGAAGTCGGTTTGAGAAAACGAGCTTTGTAATAAAATAGTGTTGAAATCATTTGAAGAAAGAGTTTTGATATTTACTACTAGTATAGAAAACCTTTATATTTTTAAAGTGACAAATCACAAAGAAGATTGTAAGAACAATCAATCAGTAAAATTCACATTCGAAGACGTGAATAAAATCCAAAGAAACCGATAAAGAATCCATCGAAATGGATATTCAAAAATCCCTAAAAAGGAGTCATCAAAGTCATAATAAATGTTAACAACAAATAGGATCATCACGAATCGATTTAAATTGGAATTCTCAAGCAAATAGGCAAATAGGCAAAACACTGAAGTTTGAGACGTCTGAAACAAGTGGTTCAGACATATGAATCTGGAAATATAAAGATTTCCAGAACACAGTTCAGACGTCTGAATCAAGTGTTTCAGACGTCTGAAACAGGCATATTTTAGCCTATTTCCTTTTTGGTTCCAAATGAACCAATTCAGACGTCTGAAACCATATATTTAGACGTCTGAATCTGCGAATAGAAATCCTCCCAGATCAATATTCAGACATCTGAATATTACATTTCAGACGTCTGAATGAAGGGTTCAGGGCATTCCCTGAACCTAGGCCAAAAATTGCCAAACGAATATCGGAAACGATCGAACGAGCAAATGGCGATGACTAAGGAATTACGTCGAACGACAACCCAGCCTAAACAGCTCTTCGATACGCCTCAAATATCAATGTCCAAATATCCATAATAGGATTTTCATAAATTAGACCAAAACACCAAAAAATTTAATATACACAAAATCAATCCAAACCAAAATCAATTGCACAAGAATAAGTGTTAGGAATTCATACCTAACAATCGAAGATAATTATAGACTAAGATGTGAGATAAAAATCTCACATTTGAACCCAAATCAATGAAGGAGAAGCTTTTAAAACAAGCTAAGATCAATTCCTCTTCAATAACAACTCAAGAAGCTTCAATCTAAGCTTAAAAGAGAAACATTTCCTAAATTAGGTTTAGGATTTTTCTAAAATCAAAGAGAGAAAGAGTTGGAGAAGATGAAGGAGATGCTTACCAATGGGTTCACTTGAGTTTGGAGCAAGAAGATGGATTTGCTAAGCAAGCTAGGGCTTAGGAATTTCTATTTCCCATTCTCTTCCACCATTGTTGCTAAAGCTTGAGTGTTTAAGGAAATTATGAAGTAATGAAGAGGAGAAGGGGTTGGGACTGAATACATAAGTGGCTCAGCCCAAACCAAAGCCCTAAGTACAAAGTAGGAAAAATCAACTTTCTCCAAACTTATCGAAGCTTATACTCAAAAAGGTCGCAAACGGCATTTTGAACTCAATGGGGGTGGTCTCGAGTCCTAATTCGGCTGTTTGCATAAAGTAGTTTTTGGGACCAAAATCCGACAAACGATAAAATATTTAAATATAAAAATCGACAAATATGCGGGTTGTTACAAACTCCCCTCCTTAAAGAAATTGCGTCCTCGCAATACTTTAGAAGAAGATAAGAAGTAACAACCATGGAAGCATATCAACACAAAAGAAAACTAGAAATAGGAAGTTCACCATAAAGTGCACGAAAGAGTTAGCAAGAACAGGATCGCTCAATGAATTCTCTAGATTCCCAAGAGTAATCCCTAGGATTTGAGAACCATTGAACTCTCACAAGAAAACATCTTTATTTCGAAGTCGTTTGAGCTCCGAAACAATAATTCGAATAGGATGTTGCTCAAAAATCAAATCTGGTGAAACTTCAATTTCCACAATATCACCGGGCTCAAGAATGAAAACCGGAATCCCTAAGGCATTTCCGTAGATAAAAGACGTGGGGAACGTCAAGAATAGCAGAAAATTGAGCCGGTGCAACGGCGTAGTACAAAAACGGTACGCCCGAGGAACTAGAAACTCAAATAATTTGGGACATCAGCGTAGTACAAAAACGGTACGCCCAATGAACCAAAGCAAAGACATTGATGTAGTACAGACGGTACATCCAATGAATCAAATAGCAAAAACATTGATGTAGTACAAACGGTACATCCAATGAATATTGATGTAGTACAAACGGTACATCCAATGAATCGAATAGCAAAGACATTGATGTAGTACAAACGGTACATCCAATGAATCCAAAAGCAAAGACATTGATGTAGTACAAACGGTACATCCAATGAATCGAATAGCAAAGACATTGATGTAGTACAAACGATACATCCAATGAATCCAAAAGCAAAGATATGGATGTAGTATAAACGGTACATCCAATGAATCGAATAGCAAAGACATTGATGTAGTAAAAACGGTACATCCAATGAATCCAAAAGCAAAGACATTGATGTAGTACAAACGGTACATCCAATGAATCGAATAGCAAAAACATTGATGTAGTACAAACGGTACATCCAATGAATCGAATAGCAAAGACATTGATGTAGTACAAACGGTACATCCAATGAATCCAAAAGGAAAGTCATCGATGTAGTACAAACGGTACATCCAATGAATCAAAAGGAAAGACATTGATGTAGTACAAACGGTACATCCAATGAATCAAAAGCAAAGACAATGATGTAGTACAAACGGTACATCCAATGAATCCAAAAAGCAAAGTCATTGATGTAGTACAAACAGTACATCCAATGAATCAAATAGCAAAAACATTGATGTAATACAAACGGTACACACAATGAATCAAAAGGGAAGACATTGATGTAGCACAAACGGTACATCCAATGAATCAAAAGCAAAGTCATCGATGTAGTACAAACGGTACATACAATGAATCAAAAGGAAAGACATTGATGTAGTACAAACGGTACATCCAATGAATCAAAAGCAAAGACATTGATGTAGTACAAACGGTACATCCAATGAATCAAATGGCAAAAACATTGATGTAGTACAAACGGTACATCCAATGAATCAACCACTTGTTGCTTACGACAAAGCGCATTGGCAACACGATTTACCCTCTCGGGAATAAAAGAATATCAAGATCAGATGCTAGGAACTCGAGTCGACATGAAGTTCCTTATGAGAAAATGAATATTCCAAAGATTTATGATCGAGGCAGAGAACAAATTTCTCATCCAAATATGATGATGCCAAATTCCAAAAGTAAAAAAAAAAAACAATAGCCGCGAGCACTAGATCATGATTGGCATACCTAGTCTCGATCGGATTTTAATGATTTAGAAGCACACGAGATAGCACGTTCTCCTTTGCAAGAGGACGACATCCAAACGAATACGACTAGTATCGGTACAAATAGCAAAGTCTTGGTTCCCCTCCAGGAATCACAAGAATAAAAGTATCGAAAAGAAAGAATTTCTTTTAAATAATCTTCTTTCCTGAAAAGTTAAAACTTTCAAATTACATTTATCATTATGTAATAATCTTTCTAGAAAAATTTACTATTTTCAAGTTAATATACCGTGTCTGATTGTCTCATCAAAGCGTCTAGGAAATTCCTATCGATAACGTTGATCAAGCGCATCGACCAAAATTCTTAAAACACTAAATGGGCAATACAATCACAAAATCGTATTCTATAAGATAAGTAAGTTTCTCAAAAACTTCTAAGAATATTCTTTGTTCGTTTTAAGAACAAAAATCCGGTTATACTTCTAAATAAATCTTATGAAAAAGATTTTGCAAAATTTTAAATTGCTATTTTCATCCAAAAATCAATAAACAAAAGAATGGTCTCATCGAAATATTCATAGAATATTTGATATATATAAAATGGATGAAATAAGCTGGACAAATTGAATGACATAATAATTCATTCATAGGAATCATAACGAGTGCGGAGTGTTTAAGTGGAATGCTAACTCCCGCAACTCGTAGCCAAATGAAAATCGGTGGCAAGGTCGAACTAGAAAGACCTTAACACCACACAAAAGATTTCTTAGGTGATAATTCTAAGACAAACTCAAAAATACCGAAAAAGTTTCACAAATTATTTAGATAAGAGAAACAACACTTGCCTTATAAGTGGGCTTAAGGAATAAAATGATGCCATCAAGTTGGAATCAAAATCATAAAGGAAAAATAGAAATCTGCTTAACAGATTGAAAATGTCGAAGAGGAAAAGTCCACACGAGAAATTAGGATATGGGCTTCACAACGATTAAGCCAATCCTTACAAAAAAATCAATTCCGAAGCCTAAGTAAAAATATCGGCTCGGAAAGGTAAATCACATAAAATAATTTCGACATCAATAGAAAGCAAATTGAGTGTTGTGGATCAACCATCCGGATTCGCAGCTCTCAAAGAAGTCGTCAAGCCCAAAATATTCAAAGAAAAGAATCTTCAAGTTCTTTTGATATAAAAACAATGAGATGAACCCATATCAAAAAGAACTCAAATAGAAAGTTCACGAATTAAAACAATGCCATCAAGGATTGAATGAAAATACTTTGACCAAGAGAAGAGTTGCCAGGGGCCTGCAGCTTTCCTTCTCACTTGCTTGGAAGCTTAGGACACGAAGATAAAAGATGACCCGAACCTTTGCAATAACGGCAAAAGAGGGGTTTCGGGCACTCCCTTACATGGTGGTCTGTGGAACCACAATTGTAGCATCGTCCACGACTAGAGGTAGGAACTTTTGCTACCTGAGTTTGTTGCTTTCCTTTCTTATTAGAATCGGGGCCTTTGAATTTGATAGGCCTCTTCAAGTTATTGTCGAAGTTCCGTTGGGCACGCACAACTTCAACATCACCTTCATTATCGGCCTCTTCAAGACGAAGAGCGATATCAATAAGCTGATCAAATGAAACCTCAAGTTTCAAGAGTAATTGCTTCTTAAGATTCTTATTCAAGCCATAGACAAATCTTTTATTTTTCTTCAATGGGGTATTAATGTACTCAACCCCGTATTTGGACAGAGATTCGAAGGATGCGACATAGTCAGTCACAAAAGATTCACCTTGAACAAGGTCTATGAAACGCCAGGCTAAAGTTACTTTTTCAGCCTCCGACACAAATTTCGATTCGAATCTTTCCTGTAATTGCTCCCAAGTGAGATCCGCTTCAACGATTTCAGAAATTAGGAGCTCATACCAATCTAACGCTCTTTCTTGGAGCATGCTAGAAGCCACTTGGACTCGATGAAGGTCAATAAGGTTCATGCGAGAAAAGATGCGATCGCATGATTTGAGCCAAGCTTGAATTTCTATAACACTCTCGGATCCCCTGAATGGCCTTCCACCCAAATCGGTGTAGTCTCTGCACAAGCGCGCAAAACCGGATTTAGGATGAGTAGGCTCTGGATTGGGACCGGCTGCTTGAGCGTTCTTAACAAGATCTAGAAGTTGCTGGGCAGACATAAATACTCCATCCTGAGGAGTAGCACTAGATTGACCGGCGCTGGGATGGCCTGGTCTAACCATTTCTCTTCTTTAAGAAAGAAAGAAAGAAAGAAGAGGAAAAAGTTATTCTCAAAATAAATATCAAGCAATCTTGATAGATAAAACAAGGAATCATAAAAGAAAGTAGGATAGAACGGTACGAAGACTCGAATAAATCCTAAGGCACAACTCCTAAGAAAGACTTAAGACATGATCCTTGCTAGAATTTTCAATATTGTTCTGAAGTTTGGCTCCGATACCAAGCTGTGACGCCCCACCTCTATACCCACGCTAGCCAAGAACATTACGGTGAATGCTATCAACTAGCACGGAGAATAAGGCTGTTGAGGAGCGACCATCCGTGTAATTTCTTTGCGCGAGCATCGATATGTCAGATAGTATAACATGCATTTCTTTATAAAGAGGGAAATCCGACATACCAACACAAACTCAAAGCTACTACACAGTGGCTGTAATATCTTCAGAAACAAACATAGAAATAAACATAACATAAATCAGTCATAGACAATTCATATCACAAAGGCGGAAGAAGATATGAATATATAATTAACACATGGAAGTGTATATCAGAGTAGTGGTCAAAAAGATCCACAACAATACAAAAGAATAGCAACACGTGCTATACAAAAGAATACAACAATGAGTCTATATCTCAAGTGTATATAACAAAATAAACTACTAATTTAAGTAGTTAGCCAAAAGTCAGAAGATGGTTCCAGATAGGAAGCCATGAGGAAGCACCTGTAATATCTCAGTCTGACCCGAGTATTATTTAATAAGAAAATAATAAACGGATCAGTCTAGCTATAAATATCAGATGAAATGATATAGAATAAGAGATATGACTAAACGTATAATAATCAAAATGCCAAGCTGTGATATATATAAGTAATTGAAAAATCAATAAGAGATTAATCAATATCACAAAGATCTTCTCAAAGATAAAAAGGAATGTCATACACCTAATTTCATTCACCAAGCCACAAGAAATGACATATATACCAATGCCAATCGTAAAAGTTGGTGAAACATAAATTCCAGGAATCAACACACGAAATCCAGAAATCACAATCAAATGGAACAACGACGTCATACAGCGTGACATCCGATGAACCAAATCACAATCAAAGGGAACAACGACGTCGTACAGCGGGACATCCGATGAACCAAATCACAATCAAAGGGAACAACGACATCGTACATCGGGACATCCGATGAACCAAATCACAAAGACATTGCACAATGCTAGTCTAAAACATAAAATGATCGTCATGATCAAAGAGAAGTGTCAATTACAGTAAGCTAGTAAATATATGAGCTTAGCTTCATGTCCCATAGCCACTAGCTTAACTTAAATATTTACGAACAAATTGTAGATCTCCACTAGAAAATTATCACAAGGGATTCATTCGAACAAGTCCAAGAATTAACCAACAAAGTGAACGCAAGCGTTTCATACCACTTGTTTTACTAAGTCGTTTAATTAGATTTCTCATACGAGTGAGGTAAAGGTTTGTATATACTAATAGATTAGAAGTCGGTTTGAGAAAACGAGCTTTGTAATAAAATAGTGTTGAAATCATTTGAAGAAAGAGTTTTGATATTTACTACTAGTATAGAAAACCTTTATATTTTCAAAGTGACAAATCACAAAGGAGATTGTAAGAACAATCAATCGGTAAAATTCACATTCGAAGACGTGAATAAAATCCAAAGAAACCGTTAAAGAATCCATCGAAATGGATATTCAAAAATCCCTAAAAAGGAGTCATCAAAGTCATAATAAATGATAACAACAAATAGGATCATCACGAATCGATTTAAATTGGAATTCTCAAGCAAATAGGCAAATAGGCAAAACACTGCAGTTTCAGACGTCTGAAACAAGTGGTTCAGACGTCTGAATCTGGAAATATAAAGATTTCCAGAACACAATTCAGACGTCTGAATCAAGTGTTTCAGACGTCTGAAATAGGCATATTTTAGCCTATTTCCTTTCTGGTTCCAAATGAACCAATTCTGACGTCTGAAACCATATATTCAGACGTCTGAATCTGGGAATAGAAATCTTCCCAGATCAACATTCAGACGTCTGAATATTACGTTTCAGACGTCTGAATGAATGGTTCAGGGCATTCCCTGAACCTAGGCCAAAAATGGCCAAACGAATATCGGAAACGATCGAATGAGCAAATGGCGATGAGTAAAGAATTACGTCGAACGACAACCCAGCCTAAACGGCTCTTCGATACGCCTCAAATATCAATGTCCAAATATCCATAATAGGATTTTCATAAATTAGACCAAAACACCAAAAATTGGAATATACACAAAATCAATCCAAACCAAAATCAATTGCACAAGAATAAGTGTTAGGAATTCATACCTAACAATCGAAGATAATTATAGACTAAGATGTGAGATAAAAATCTCACCTTTGAACCCAAATCAATGAAGGAGAAGCTTTTAAAACAAGATAAGATCAATTCCTCTTTAATAACAACTCAAGAAGCTTCAATCTAAGCTTAAAAGAGAAACATTTCCTAAATTAGGTTTAGGAGTTTTCTGAAATCAAAGAGAGAAAGAGTTGGAGAAGATGAAGGAGATGCTTACCAATGGGTTCACTTGAGTTTGGAGCAAGAAGATGGATTTGCTAAGCAAGCTAGGGCTTAGGAATTTCTATTTCCCATTCTCTTCCACCATTGTTGCTAAAGCTTGAGTGTTTAAGGAAATTATGAAGTAATGAAGAGGAGAAGGGGTTGGGACTGAATACATAAGTGGCTCAGCCCAAACCAAAGCCCTAAGTACAAAGTAGGAAAAATCAACTTTCTCCAAACATATCGAAGCTTATACTCAAAAAGGTCGCAAACGGCATTTTGAACTCAATGGGGGTGGTCTCGAGTCCTAATTCGACTGTTTGCAGAAAGTAGTTTTTCGGACCAAAATTTGACGAATGATAAAATTTGTAAATAAAATATTTAAATGTAAAAATCGATAAATATGCGGGTTGTTACACCTGTGATCACACGGTAAGTAAACTCGGTGGTAAATTTTATCGAAAATTAAATATAATATAGGGTTTGACCAGTCAGTTGAAATAATTTCACATCAAAAATTTTTCCCCTTCTTTGCTATCACTATGGCTAACCTTCTCCAGTACGCATTCCCACCTTTATATCACGTCTTCTTTCTTTTCATATTCACAAGCCTGAGAATTAAAAGCAAATATTATGGAGCATCTCAAATTGATGGATGAAGTTTTATCGTCAATTTATTTCCTCTTCCTCCCTCTATTCGATTTCTATAAATCGAAATAGCCGCACTTCCCTCCCTCCTCTCGATCGTTTCCTCTTCAAATCGATTCTCAAAAAAAAATTGCATGCATTATCTTCATTCAAATCAGAATCGAACGAATACGAAGGAGGGTAGAATCACGGTCCTTATCATTTGAAATCGAATATGATCTTAGATCAAAATCGACTTGATGTCGAAGGGTATTCAAGCGACTCGTTCGTCAAGCCGAGATCTTCGCAGTGTCATCCAGGTGTCGCGAGCTCGCAGGTGACTGAGGTCGTGTTGTCATGCTAGGTGGTTGAAGTCGAGGGCTTGCTGATGGTCGTGGTGGCGGACGATGTTGAAGGAGGTGCGAGCGATGGCAACGTTCGCAATGATTGAGGGAGGGGTCCGCTTTCTTGGTGGCGCTGTAAGTCAGAAGGGATGTCGCGGTGGGCGATTTATGGTTCACAAAAATCTCGGCCTGATTTCTTGGTAAGGCTGATGATTTAATTTCTGAATTTTAGTTTTTTTTTTAAAAAAGAGTAAAGTTAAACATAAAAGTTTTATTTAGTCAGGGGTTATTATTTACACGTAAGATTTAGGAGAAAGTATTGTAAATATTTAAAACTTTTATAAGATTTCAAATTAAATTTTAATTTCCATGTTGTTTTAAAACTTTTGGAGTTGGTGAATAAGTGATAAATTAAATTATTGGTTATTTTGATTACGAAGATAATTTATTAATGGAATTTAGTTAAAATCAATTTATTAGTTTAAAACCAAATATTTAGTTTAAATTAAGTTGTTGGCCAATTTAATTTATTAAATAGTAAATCGTTGTAGATTATCTCGACCATTGATAAAAATTATAAATGTTTATACAAGGTCAAAATAGGAAGGAAACAAGGCGAGATGAAATGGACTTGCAAATCAATACAAAGGTGAGTTAATCTCACTCAGTTAATTTAAATTTAAATTTAAATGATGAAATTTAAATAGTTGTTTGAATGGTTAAATTGATGGATGTGCTACAGTATGGTATATTCTGGAATTGGCATATTATTTTGTGCTAACATTTGTGGATGCAGGGAGAGCAGGTTGGAGGGATCCAACTGGATTCCTCAAAATATTTAATTTTGTTTAAATATTCTGTGATATGATTTTTGATATCCTGTGATGAACTATATGAATAATTGGATGTTATGGTTTGGTTGGACCTATTTGGATATGTTGAGTTATCAAAATCTCTAGAATGAAATTTATGAAAAGAAATAAAAGAGTAAATTTTTAAGTAAAATAATTCTAGTGAACTGGAATAAATTAATAATGAATTAAAAATAAAATAAAATAAAAGCGATTGCAAAATTCTAACAAATTTGGGATAAGAGGATTTTGAATTAATAGGGGGTATAATAATTCGTGAAGCTTAAGTGATATTATTTGAAAGAATAAAGAATTTATTTTTAAATTTAAGAATTAAATTTAATTTAGTGATGAAGAAGGAATTTTGGAAATTTGAAATTGATATTCTCAGTTAAAAGGGTTTTTACTCAAAATAAGGAAATAAAATCTGAAAGTTAATGAAATTTGAATAAATAAAGTAAGAGAAGGAATTTATTTCAAAGTAAAGACAAATTGGGAATCAATTGCAAATTAATTAAGTGTTTGGGTTTTGAAATTTAAAAAGAAGTGAGATTTTGGGAATTTATAAACTGGGTTTATAAAGTGAAATATAATGTCGGTGGATATTTTAAATATATAAATTCAAGGTAAGGATTTATTAAAGGAATGAGGATTTGTTTAAAAATAAATGGTGGTTTATTTTTAAGAGATGTGAAAGAGAAGAGTATTTCCCTGGATAGCCAAGTATGGTTTTTAAAGAAGTTGTAAAAATAAATTAAAGGTTTTAATATTGTTTTAAAAAGAATGTTTTGGAAAGCTTATTACTTCTAAATGTTAATTTTTAAAGTAAGTATATTTTTCCCAAATCTATTATTGTAATAACCATATAAAGTAACTTGGTATTGTGTTTAAAAGAGGAAATTTAGTTTATATTTTATAAAGTGTTTTATATAAAATATTCTTAAAGTATATATTTATTTTAATAAAATATTTAAAGTGGTTTTAATTTTAATGTTATAAAGTATATTTTATAAAAAAATTCTTTTAAATTATTTAAATCTTAAGTGTTTTGTACTTGGTGTTCTAGTGGAAATAATTAATTGGGAATGTATTCTGTGAGAGGAAACTGGATTGAAACTATTTTCAAAAGGGTTTGAAAAGTGGAAATTTATCTTGTGAAGATATTTTTGGGATTCATAAATAATTTGCGAAATTATTATTGGTTGATGGTTGTTTGTGAATATTAATTGATTATTAAATAACCGACTATCAATATTGGCCAAATGCGCTGATCGTTTCGAAGAGACCGCGATCGAGATTAATTTCTCGAAAACCTCTTCGATCCAATTTGTACGTTTCGTGGGGAAACGAGTTTGGATTCGAAGATGGAGCAGTAAAGTACAAGGGCTAGTCGCTACTAATCCTGAGGATATTTCCGAAATGGATGTAGTAGGAATAGTGCTTCCGTTCGAACCCAGGATGGACTTGTATGGATGAATGCTTGCAAAACATCGTCAGGTGGACGATGGGCATTCTAAGGGATATGTTCTTAAAAAGGTAAAGCTTATCCTCAAGCCTCACCAGACGGGAATGACTAAAAATCAGGGGTTATGCAGCAAGGCTAGGTGGGTAGCACCCAAGCAGGGTGAGGTCATTCCTGTCTAGATGTCCCTTTTTATTTTGGCTTAGTGGACGGTTGCTGATCCCAACCGCGGGGTAATCTCACTCGGGATTATCCAGTAAGGGGTAGCCCCGGTCTTGTGTTGCAGGGGAGCGGGCATACTCCTCGGTACGGTGATCTAGGCCCCGTACTGTGAGAGGCGGTACCCCAGTGCCTAGTCGTTAGTTGGAAATCCATTCTCCCTACTAGCCTTGTACGAGTTTTGTTTGTATTACCCACTTATTGGCTAGTAGCTGGAATTTAATAATGTAACAATTTCGGCTATTTTATAAGTATTTGTAGATAGACCCTATTATAATATCAGAAGATTTCTATAGAAAAATGTTTTAGCTATCGTAAGGTAAAAACCCGACATGTTTATTTGTGGCGTGGTCTTACGAGATGCTTTTGTTTTTAAAGGATTTTTGAAACTTTAATAATCAATTGGGTGTGATTTTCTCACGTTGGTATTTCAGACTGACTCGGGTGTTATTTAACTGTAATGCTCGGGTCAGACCGAGTATTATAAAATACAGGAAATGCTGTGGAACTCAGGGGACGAGCAGGATAACGATACATACTCCCGTATTTGTTTATGTATATATTCCGCTGTGTTGAGTAGTTGTGTATCCATTTGTATGATATTGTTGAGTTGTGATTGATGTACTCTGATGATGTAATATGTAAACAGATACATTTACTTTTGAGTAAAGTTTATTTACTATCTGTTATATTTTATTCCGCTGCGATGGTTAGATTCTGATGTTGTTTTTTTCTATTCTCTTCTTCTACCTCTTCTTCTTTAACCCAAATGGTTCGTATTTCTGTGCAACTTGAGTCGATTGTTGTAGAATAGTGTGGACACAAGGGGTACGGATTTGCGGGTCGTTACACTTGGTATCAGAGCTTAGGTTGATGATAACCTTGGCTCTGGTGGGAATTACTCATAAAATAGAGTCAATAGTACTCTAGAATGAGTTTGAGCGTATTAATAGATAGGAGCGCATATTTGTTAGTGAATATAAAATGATTTTATATTGTGTTGATTGGTTTATTGAGTACTTTATGGATTCTGGTCAATACGAGTAATTAATATTATTGATAGGGATCTCTAAACACTTAAATAGAACAATTCGACACAGTATTGTTTTAAAATAGGGTAAATGTAATAATTTTACCCAGATTATTTTTGTATATAAAGAAAATAATTTTTGGAAATCATTATAGTATTTGGATGCTTGATTGTTAAGGAATGATAATATTAAATTATTAACACTATTGTGTAGAAATTGAATAAGAAATTGAAAACTTATAACTAAAGTTGAAGAATAAATTTATATAACAAAATGGAATTTGAAATATAGATTATAAATGTAATTTATAAATTGAAGTAAACTTTATATAGAAATGTGATTTATAATTAGGAATAGGATTCCATAGAAATATTTGAAAATAAATTTGAATGGATTTCAAGTTTGGAATTATGGGAAAGAATGAAATCCCTTGGGATTTGGAAGTGGTTTTCAAAAGTTTGAAGAAATAATAGTAGTATTATTTCGGGAATATTTTTGAATCGGAATTGAATATGGAGAGATTTGGAAACTAAAAATATTTGAAATGTTTTTAAAGAGATAAAAGCATTAAATTCTCCTTCGGTCGTTGGAAAATAACTTCGGTGATGACTACATCATCATCGATGTTCATTTTCGAGTTTCCAAGAGAGTAATTGCTACCAAATTGTTTTCAATTGGAATTGTTTTCAAAGATTGGATTTGATTTTAGGATTGCGAAGGATTTTGGATGTAGTTGATTTCAAAGGTAATTTTGAAATCTGGGAAAGTGTTTAAATTGTGGACTCTTATGTAAAATGTTTATGGAACAATAGAAATATATATATACTTGGCTAAATAAAATGTATAATCTCATATTAAAAGTAAACCATGAATGGGATTGATTACAAATTAATAAAAGTATGGAGATAAATAAGTTTGTGACTTATAAAATTTAGAAGTGAAATAAATAAGCCAAAATAAAATTGATTTGAATATTAGGAAGTGAATGAAAAATTCAAAAAAAAAAAACTTAAAATTATAAAATAAATTGACCTCCAGTAAAATAGTTAAAGTGGTTTGAGATAAAAATAAGGTATTGGGAATAAACAAATTAATAATTAATTGGTAATGAAATATGGAGATGGAACTTGAATTGGTTAAATGAAGTCGAATACCAATTTAATGTGGCAAATGTTTAGTTTGCAAATTAATTATGAAATGAGTATTCAATGTAACCAACATGAAATGTTCCAAGATAAATAAATGGATTCAAATAAAATGAATGAGAATATAGAATGCAAAATAAATTTAACGGAATCAATTAAAATGAAATCAATTAAGTACGGATTGAATTGGTATCAATTCAAATTAGTTATAAACTGAAGTAAATATTCTTTTAAGTAAATATCACTGAAATTGCATAAAAGTAATTATCGTTTGACATAAACGAGATTATATAAATTCTATGGGTTAACAGAAGCCAATAAAATTGGTTTTTGAATCAATTGTAATAAATATGGCTTGTTTGGATGAAAAAGAAATTGAATGTAAGCAATGAAGTGTAAATGAATTCAGCTTGGGTTGTTGGTGAATTAAGTGTAATTGGAAGTGTAGTCGAATAAAATAGAATTGGATTATAACAATGATGGATTAAATTGGTGGATAAAAATCCAAGTAGACATAAATTTAAAACCTTCCTTGTTATTGATAGAAATAAATTCAGAATGAATTAAGTATGGAAGTTTGGAGTTTAAAGAAATGTCTGAATAAACTAATTTAATTAAATTAGTAAATGAGATTGGTTTGATAATTGGAAATCAAATTAAGAATTTAAATTAGAGAGTTCTTATAAGTTTTGAAGTTGAAACTTCTTGAAGGAAAAAAAATAACTTAAGTTATATTTGGATAAAAGGCTTGACTTAAGTAAATTTGAGATATGGTGGTGCCGAGTTTTATGAAATGATTTGAAATAAAATTTGTTTGGTAAATGAAATTAGTAATTGAGTTAATTAACTTAAGTTATATTAATGAGAATTTGACTTGGAATAAAATGGGAGTTAGATTGCTTTTGGGAATCAATTCAATTTAAATGAGTTTGCTTGGACTTTGTTAAGTAAGGAGTTGTGAAATCATTTGAATTGAATAAGATGGTTTGAATATTGTTTGGAAACATTCAAAATAAGGGTCGAAATATTTCATATGTGCTTATGGAAGTATACAATATGCACTGTTTATAGAATCCATGTTTTAGTTATTTATAATAAAGTGAAATGTTAATAAACTTTGTATATTTGACACTGATATGTTTAAATTGAGCAAGTACAGGTACAGGAGAGCCGTATGGCTGGATTTGATCACGCAAAATGCTAAATAAATAACCGCTTTGCTTTAAAAGCTAAATAAGGTACGCATACGCAATAAAAATAGGAAATATGAACTGTTTTTCTTTTTTCCGACCGTGTGGGTCGATGTATATATATTTTTATCTCTTGTCAAATTGCAAAAGCTCCTTCGTACAAAGAAGACTCCGCCAAAAATGTTCGAAAATTTTGGGAGTTAGATTTTTTTTTGAATCTTTTGAAAATTTCCACCAACGACAAATGGTTTAAACTTGTTAAGCAAATAGAATTATAATTGAATGTTGAAACCTAATTTAAATTGTATAAGTAAAGTGTGATGAACTGAAGAATTGTTCAAAGAAACTAAAAGAGGAAAAAGTTTGCAAACAAACTTTTATTTGAGATATAAAAATAAATTAGTAAGTAAAACGAATAAGGGAAATGGTTAATTAAATATGGATTGAGATAGGGTGAATCAAAATTCAATATTCAAAGTTTGGAAATGAATTGAATTCAAGTAAAATTGGGAAGAAGTATTTATATTTGAAATTAATTAATAAGGTGAAGCAAATTGAAATTTTTATGGAATTGTACAGGCAAATTGAATAAAATAGATATAAACTCCAATAATGAAGTGAAAAAAAATTTATGAAAGAAGTGTATTGTAACGACCCGTATTTTACGTGTCGACAAAATCATAAAATAGTTGCTTTAAGTCGTATTGTTGATAAGTTGTTCAGAGTAAGTTATTGGGTACTTAAGTCGTGTAGGAATTGGCTTGAGTAAAGCTTAGGTCGGTAGGTAAATGAGTCGTTCATACAACTTAAGGAAGGTAAGTGTTGAATTAGGGAGTCAGAATTTTGAGTCGTGACCGACTTATAGAGGGCCGACTCATAGGTGTTGCCAAGTTAGTGGGTTAGCGAGTCAAGAGAGGCAACGGTTTACAATTTTGGACGAGTCATGGAGTAGCCGACTCATAGTAGGACCGACTCAGAGATTTGTGGAAGTAACGACCTAAGGGTTGCCGAGTTATAGCTTAAGTCGTAGGCGAGTTAACGGTTTAAGGGGTGGTGACCGACTTAAGAGAAGACCGACTCAAGAAGGGAACAGCAACCCATAGAAGGACCGACTTAAGAGATAGAGGGTTACTAGATGGGTCGTATATGCTATGAGTCGTAAGTCGTTAGGTAGCTGGGGCGATGAGTCGCATAGTAGTTAGGTCGTTGAACGACTCATGTGATAAGTCGAGAGGTCCCGTGTTGGAGTTGAGTCGGCCTCGTAGTTGAGTCGTGAGTGTGTATTGTTGAGTCGGTGGGTGTTGGGTCGGCAAGGTTAGGTCGGCAAGGTTAGGTCGGCGGCGACTTAGGGACGGCCGAGATAAGGGTTTTTCCAGCCTATAAATAGAGGGGTTCGGCTCACTTTTTGGCACCGGTTTTTGAAGCAACGAAGTGCTGCCATTTTGGAAACTCGACTGCAACATTTCTTCATCTTCTTTTCTCTATTCCAATCTAATTCTAACATCCATCCAAGATCGAAGATAGAGATTGAAGATCCAAGAGACAAAGTTGAAGATCTTCATCCAACGAAGCTAGATTTCATCGTTTTAAGCGAGATTTCGCCGGATCAAGCCTTGATCTTCGCTGTCCAGATCTGAAGTGTTTAGTTTTTGAGGTGTTTAGGTGATTTGGTGAGTGGTAGTTATCTCTCACGCGGACCCAAAGGAGTATATTGGATTGGTGGTTTGTTGGAGTGTTGTAGATAGTGATTTTGTGCATTTTCCTTAGATCCAAGTATAGATCCATGGTTGTGAAGATGTTTATCTATGCAAGTTCATTTATTAAGTTATAGAAACAAAACCCATGTTTTATATTTGATAGATCTATGCTTAAAACTATGATTTCATGTATGTTAGACTTATGCTCATTTATTTACGAAATTGCCACTATAGTTAATATTGCTTATTAGATCTTGTTTGAATGCTTGAATGTTTGGATGTATGGTTGATTAGATTGTTTCAAGTTAGCAAATGGTTGATTTGGAACAAGATGGTTGGAGATGATTCAAAAGCTAAGTGGAAAGGCTCTTGAATGGTGAAAGCTGCCGGTGACATATGAAGCGGATGTGGAAGCTCATATGGATGGATTCGATGATGATGGTCTTTGCTATGATGCGATGAAGCAAAGTGTGATGTTGAGATGGGACGGGTCATGATGATGTTCCAAGCACGTGCTGCGACGACGTGCAAAGTTATGTTGATAACTCGGTGATGCGATCCGGGTTGGTGATAATGGTTAGCTTGAGAGGTGCTTGAGCTATTATGGAAATAGTCGTCGAGGAGGATGACTAGGAGGCTGAGATCTTATCGTTGTTGAAAGTTCTAGCATGCTCAAAGCAAGAGTACGTTGGAACGGGCTGCGACGACGTTCCAAGCACGGGCTGCGACGACGTGCTAGTACTCTGGGTAGTTGCGAAAATTCCTAGGCACGGGCTGCGACGACGTGCGGAGTTATGTCTAGAACCAGGGTTACCATTAGCCCTTGACAGGTCGTCATTCAATTAACGGTGAAATCATGGCAAAGATAACAGTGATAGCCAGAGTCATGGATGTTTGGTTGTATTATCATTCGGTCTCAAGAGCGGTATTTTCTGGGTGCTTATCTGATCTTGGTTTAGGCCTTGGGGGTTTGTATTTGGAAAGCATCGCCCTTGACTCGAGTGATTATTGCTTTGCTTTAATTATCTGCTATATTATGCTTGCTTTTCCTTAGTGTGTGTCTGGGGGCTATCACTATAGAAAGAGGTGGAGTGGGATGGTTTGGTTCGTATTCCTTTTATCCCTTATGCTCTTGTGGTATGTTTGATAGTTGATTTACTACTCACTAAGACTTTGTCTGACTCAAGGTTTTATGTCTCCTCTTATTAACTTGGGCTGTTCATCCATGTTGGGATGGGCAGACTAGGTAGCAGGTGACAGGTGCTGCTCTTAGAGATCTACGCTGAGGATGACGAAGACGAGCAGGAGGCTTTGCATATTAGTTTTCTTACTATATGTACTGGGTGTTCCGCTGTTGTATCTGATTGAGTGTTATGTAGTGAGGCTTGGATGTATGGATGATTCATACGTTTGTGTAAAACTACTATGATGCTTATATGATGATTTTCTGCTATGGAGCTTCACTATATATTTCTCTATTGTATTTTATCCATGCGCTGTGAGATGTACGATAGAGTTTGCTGTTTTATTTTACCCTGACTATCGTCCATGGCTACCTGGCACGCCTTTCAGCGCACTATTCCATTGTTTTGGTGCGGGAGTCACGGGCGGTCGTCACATTTGGTATCAGAGCTTTGGTTAATCGATTTTAGCCAACGCTCGCTAACGTAACTACGTATGAGAGACGTAATTGTATTTTGATGGATGATTACTATATATAATATAGTAGTTTAGAAGGATTTGAACTTCTTATGCAGTTGTTTCTTAAGGTGTTCTAATCATTCTTATTACAGATATTAAGGATGAGTCGAAGAGGGAGACTAGCTGCAAGGGAAGGCCGTGCTACTGAAGGGGCTGTTGATTATGGAACTATGTTCGAAGCGATGATGACTTCGATCATGAGAAGGATACCAGCTCCAGGGCCATCTGTAGATGTTGGAGTTCAAGTCCAAGCTCCAAGACCGGTGGATTTTGCTAAGCTTTGTAAGGATTATACTTCTCTTGGAGGAAAAGCTTTCTTGGGGACGGAGTCGACTATTGAGGTGCAGAGATGGATTGATGCATGTCGAAGGATCTTTGGTGACTTAGGGATTGAGGATGCAACCAAGAGAAAGCTCGCATCAAGGCAACTTCAAGGGAGAGCTTCGGATTGGTGGAATTCTATCACCATTGATACTCCGGAGGAGGAGATTACTTGGGAGCAATTCCAAGCTAGATTTGAAGCTAAGTTCATCTCTACAGCTCAGAAATCTGTTTTGTTCAAGAAGTTTGTAGAGCTCAAGCAAGGTGGGAGATCGGTCTTTGAGTATGTTTCTGAGTTTGAGGCTTTGTCCAAGTATGCCAGATCGTATATTGATTCTCCCTATCAGAAGAATGAGAAGTTTGTGACTGGTCTGGATGCTTATCTTGGGAGGCAGTTGGTGGATCACTTGGATGATCCGTTTGAGAAGCTTGTGGAGAAAGCTCTCAGGCATGAGAGTTTGTTTCCTAAGGAAAGTTCTGTTGTTGCTGTAACCAGGGAAGGATCTAAACCACAGCGGGGTGAAAATAGGAAGAGGAAGCAGCAGCAACAGAAGGGTAGGGATGGCCAGAAGAAGCCGAAGGGCGAAGTGACTTGTTATAATTGCCAGCAGAAGGGCCATCTCTCCAAGGATTGTAGGAATCCAAAGGCGCCGGCGAAATGCCACAACTGTGATAAACCAGGGCATTTCAGGAAGGACTGTCCAGAACCGAGGAAGGACAGGCAGGTTGTGCAAGCTTATGCTTTGGGAGCTGTGCCGTCATCTTCAAAAGCTCCTACTGTTGAAGAGAAGGGGAAGAGTGTGGTGGTTCAAGGTACTCTTTCTATCTGTGGTGTTCCAGTTAGAGTATTGTTTGATACTGGAGCGTCGCATTCTTTTGTTTGTAATGATTTGGTAGACCGGTTAGGTTTGAGACCGGATATTGTTGATAGGCCATTGGTTGTGACTAATCCAGTTGGGGGTTCGTCATGTTTGTGTATGATATGCCGTGGTCTAGTTGTGTCGAGTCATGATTGCTCGTTTGTTTGTGATTGTTTTGTTCTGAACTTTGCGGGGTTCGGAATTATTTTGGGTATGGACTGGCTTAGGAAATATGCGGCAAGGATTGATTGTGAAAGGCTTGAGGTGACAGTCGGGAATGTGGAAGGGCGAAAGGTTGTGATACGATGTAAGCATGAGGAAGACGTCTTCATGAGCTTCATGTATTCGCTGGTTGTTCCACGGGATGGACTGTCATCGGTGCCTATTGTGAATGGATTTGAGGATGTCTTTGACGAAGTCAAAGGGTTGCCGCCACATAGGGAGATCGAGTTTCGTATCGATCTAGTTGAGGGAGCCAGACCTGTTGTGATGCCTCTTAGGCGGATGGCGCCTAGGGAGCAGCTAGAGTTGAAGGTGCAAGTTGATGACCTTTTACGGAAGGGATTCATTCGGAGAAGTGTGTCCGAATGGGGTGCACCAGTTGTGTTCGCAACCAAAGCGGATGGATCGTTGAGGTTGTGTGTGGATTATCGTGAGCTGAATAAGTTGACTAGGAAGAACAAGTATCCATTGCCGAGAATAGATGACTTGTTTGATCAGCTTCACGAGGCTAAGGTGTTTTCTCAGATGGATTTGGCAACGGGATTTCACCAGTTGAGAGTGGCAAAGGATAGTGTGCCAAAGACTGCTTTCAGGACACCATCCGGTTTTTATGAGTGGCTGGTAATGCCGTTTGGATTGACTAACGCGCCAGCATATTTTGTGGATCTTATGAATAGGGTGTTCAGAGATCGGTTGAATAAGTTCGTGCTTGTGTTCGTGGATGATATTTTGGTTTACTCCAGAACTGAGGAAGAGCACCAGACGCACTTGAGAATTGTTTTGGAAATCTTGCGGAAACATCAGCTGAAGGCTAAGTTTTCGAAATGTCACTTCTGGAAGAGTGAAGTGAGGTTCTTAGGCCATGTCATCTCTGGAAATGGAATAGCGGTTGATCCCGCTAAGGTGGCAGCAATCCAGGATTGGGTTAGACCTAAGAATGCATCTGATGTGAGGAGTTTTCTTGGACTAGCAGGATATTATCGTCGGTTTATCAAAGACTTTTCCAAGATAGCTGCATCGTTGACAGGATTGACGAAGAGGAACCAAGTGTTCAGATGGGATGACAAGTGTGAGCAAGCTTTCGTAATCCTGAAAGAGCGACTGACAAGTGCTCCTGTTTTGACTATTCCAAGTGGGAATGAAGAGATGGTGGTTTACACCGATGCATGTGGCACCGGACTTGGAGCAGTGCTAATGCAGAAGGATAAAGTTGTTGCGTATGCTAGTCGACAACTGAAGCCGCATGAAAGGAATTATCCGACTCATGATTTGGAGTTAGCGGCGATTGTGTTTGCTTTGAAGATATGGAGACACTATCTATTGGGAGTTAGATTTGAGTTATTTACAGATCATAAGTCGTTGAAGTATCTGTGCTCCCAAAAGGATTTGAATCTTCGACAGCAAAGATGGCTAGAGTTCTTAGCATCTTATGATTTTGGTATAGCCTATACTCCGGGAAAAGGTAACGCGGTGGCTGATGCGTTAAGTCGAAGACATGCAGGTTTGGGAGCTATGTTTTCGGAATGGAAGAACCTTGAGTATTTGGCTGGATTTGATTTCAGGCCCAGATGTGAGTTGGAACCTGAAATGTTGGCAAACTTATCGATAAGACCTACTCTTGTGGAAAGGATTGGCGAGAACCAAAAGAGAGATGATAGGCTTGTTAAGATTATCCGAGATTTGGAATCCGGATTGGACCCAGAGAAGAATAAGGGATTTGAGGTCGATCGAAAGGGTTGGCTTCGGAAGCAAGGACGATTGGTTGTTCCCGACATTGATGGATTGAGAGATGAAGTTCTGAGGGAAGGTCATCACTCAAAGTTGACAATTCATCCAGGTGGAAATAAGATGTATCGGGATATGAAGAGAACTTACTACTGGGAAGGCATGAAGAAGGATGTTGGAAGTTTTATTTCCAAGTGTATGAACTGCCAGTTGGTGAAAGCTGAGCAGAAGAAGCCCAGTGGATTGCTTCAGCCATTAGAGGTTCCTACATGGAAGTGGGAGCAAGTGTCGATGGATTTTATCGATGGTCTACCTAGGACAAGGGCGGGAAATGAAGGGATTTGGGTCATAGTAGATCGTTTGACCAAGAGTGCAAGGTTCATTCCTGTTCGATCAACTAGGACTGCATCGAAGTTGGCTGAGTTGTATGTTAAGTGGATAGTTCGATTCCATGGCGTTCCGAAGTGTATAGTGAGCGATCGAGACCCATTGTTCACTAGTGGATTTTGGAAGAGCTTCCAGGAAGTTTTGGGAACCAAGTTGTGTTTGAGTACAGCTTATCACCCTCAAACAGATGGTCAAACTGAGAGAGTTAACCGAGTTTTGGAAGATCTTCTCAGAGCTTGTGTTTTGGACTTCGGAGGATCATGGGAAGATCATCTTCATTTGGTGGAGTTTGCATATAATAACAGTTATCAGTCGAGTATTGGTATGGCACCATATGAGGCATTATATGGAAGACCGTGTAACTCTCCGACATGTTGGTTGGAAACTGGAGAAAAGCTGATACTTGGGCCAGAGATGATTCGACAGACTTCGGATTGTATAGAGATCATTCGGCAACGAATGAAAGCAGCCCAAGATCGTCAGAAAAGTTATGCCGATAATCGTCGTAAGGATTTGGAATTCGACGTAGGTGAGATGGTTTTTGTGAAGATTTCTCCATTAAAGAGTGCTATTAGATTCGGAAAGAAAGGAAAGTTAACTCCGAGATTTGTTGGACCATTCCCGATTATAGAGCGAATTGGAAAGCTCGCTTATAGATTAAAGTTACCGGAAAAGATGGCGGGTGTGCACAATGTTTTTCATGTATCTTATCTACGGAAGTTTGTGCATGATCCAACTACAGTGGTTTCTGCTGATAGCTGTGAAGATTTGGAGGTTGATCCAGTGGTTACGAAACCTCGTAAGCCGCTTCGTATTGTTGGAACCGATACGAAACAGCTTAGGAGGAAGACGATTACGTTGCTCAAGGTACAATGGAGTGATGATGTTAACGACTGTACGTGGGAGGAGGAAGAGAGGATGAAGGCAGCTCATCCCGAACTCTTCGAGGTATGGCCCTAAAGTGTCGTGACATCTCATGAATTTGTAGCTTGTTCTAAGCCTTAGAATTCTGCATGCTAGGGTAGAATTGGATGCATGGTTTGTTGATTGCTATGGATGGTAGGCATGCGGATTATCTTTGATTGCTGTTGTTTGCTTGGAATTTCGGGGGCGAAATTCCTTAGGGGGAAAGAATGTAACGACCCGTATTTTACGTGTCCACAAAATCATAAAATAGTTGCTTTAAGTCGTATTGTTGATAAGTTGTTCAGAGTAAGTTATTGGGTACTTAAGTCGTGTAGGAATTGGCTTGAGTAAAGCTTAGGTCGGTAGGTAAATGAGTCGTTCATACAACTTAAGGAAGGTAAGTGTTGAATTAGGGAGTCAGAATTTTGAGTCGTGACCGACTTATAGAGGGCCGACTCATAGGTGTTGCCAAGTTAGTGGGTTAGCGAGTCAAGAGAGGCAACGGTTTACAATTTTGGACGAGTCATGGAGTAGCCGACTCATAGTAGGACCGACTCAGAGATTTGTGGAAGTAACGACCTAAGGGTTGCCGAGTTATAGCTTAAGTCGTAGGCGAGTTAACGGTTTAAGGGGTGGTGACCGACTTAAGAGAAGACCGACTCAAGAAGGGAACAGCAACCCATAGAAGGACCGACTTAAGAGATAGAGGGTTACTAGATGGGTCGTATATGCTATGAGTCGTAAGTCGTTAGGTAGCTGGGGCGATGAGTCGCATAGTAGTTAGGTCGTTGAACGACTCATGTGATAAGTCGAGAGGTCCCGTGTTGGAGTTGAGTCGGCCTCGTAGTTGAGTCGTGAGTGTGTATTGTTGAGTCGGTGGGTGTTGGGTCGGCAAGGTTAGGTCGGCAAGGCTAGGTCGGCGGCGACTTAGGGACGGCCGAGATAAGGGTTTTTCCAGCCTATAAATAGAGGGGTTCGGCTCACTTTTTGGCACCGGTTTTTGAAGCAACGAAGTGCTGCCATTTTGGAAACTCGACTGCAACATTTCTTCATCTTCTTTTCTCTATTCCAATCTAATTCTAACATCCATCCAAGATCGAAGATAGAGATTGAAGATCCAAGAGACAAAGTTGAAGATCTTCATCCAACGAAGCTAGATTTCATCGTTTTAAGCGAGATTTCGCCGGATCAAGCCTTGATCTTCGCTGTCCAGATCTGAAGTGTTTAGTTTTTGAGGTGTTTAGGTGATTTGGTGAGTGGTAGTTATCTCTCACGCGGACCCAAAGGAGTATATTGGATTGGTGGTTTGTTGGAGTGTTGTAGATAGTGATTTTGTGCATTTTCCTTAGATCCAAGTATAGATCCATGGTTGTGAAGATGTTTATCTATGCAAGTTCATTTATTAAGTTATAGAAACAAAACCCATGTTTTATATTTGATAGATCTATGCTTAAAACTATGATTTCATGTATGTTAGACTTATGCTCATTTATTTACGAAATTGCCACTATAGTTAATATTGCTTATTAGATCTTGTTTGAATGCTTGAATGTTTGGATGTATGGTTGATTAGATTGTTTCAAGTTAGCAAATGGTTGATTTGGAACAAGATGGTTGGAGATGATTCAAAAGCTAAGTGGAAAGGCTCTTGAATGGTGAAAGCTGCCGGTGACATATGAAGCGGATGTGGAAGCTCATATGGATGGATTCGATGATGATGGTCTTTGCTATGATGCGATGAAGCAAAGTGTGATGTTGAGATGGGACGGGTCATGATGATGTTCCAAGCACGTGCTGCGACGACGTGCAAAGTTATGTTGATAACTCGGTGATGCGATCCGGGTTGGTGATAATGGTTAGCTTGAGAGGTGCTTGAGCTATTATGGAAATAGTCGTCGAGGAGGATGACTAGGAGGCTGAGATCTTATCGTTGTTGAAAGTTCTAGCATGCTCAAAGCAAGAGTACGTTGGAACGGGCTGCGACGACGTTCCAAGCACGGGCTGCGACGACGTGCTAGTACTCTGGGTAGTTGCGAAAATTCCTAGGCACGGGCTGCGACGACGTGCGGAGTTATGTCTAGAACCAGGGTTACCATTAGCCCTTGACAGGTGGTCATTCAATTAACGGTGAAATCATGGCAAAGATAGCAGTGATAGCCAGAGTCATGGATGTTTGGTTGTATTATCATTCGGTCTCAAGAGCGGTATTTTCTGGGTGCTTATCTGATCTTGGTTTAGGCCTTGGGGGTTTGTATTTGGAAAGCATCGCCCTTGACTCGAGTGATTATTGCTTTGCTTTAATTATCTGCTATATTATGCTTGCTTTTCCTTAGTGTGTGTCTGGGGGCTATCACTGTAGAAAGAGGTGGAGTGGGATGGTTTGGTTCGTATTCCTTTTATCCCTTATGCTCTTGTGGTATGTTTGATAGTTGATTTACTACTCACTAAGACTTTGTCTGACTCAAGGTTTTATGTCTCCTCTTATTACCTTGGGCTGTTCATCCATGTTGGGATGGGCAGACTAGGTAGCAGGTGACAGGTGCTGCTCTTAGAGATCTACGCTGAGGATGACGAAGACGAGCAGGAGGCTTTGCATATTAGTTTTCTTACTATATGTACTGGGTGTTCCGCTGTTGTATCTGATTGAGTGTTATGTAGTGAGGCTTGGATGTATGGATGATTCATACGTTTGTGTAAAACTACTATGATGCTTATATGATGATTTTCTGCTATGGAGCTTCACTATATATTTCTCTATTGTATTTTATCCATGCGCTGTGAGATGTACGATAGAGTTTGCTGTTTTATTTTACCCTGACTATCGTCCATGGCTACCTGGCACGCCTTTCAGCGCACTATTCCATTGTTTTGGTGCGGGAGTCACGGGCGGTCGTCACATGTATAAAATAATTATATTAAACATAAGAAATGAATAGTGAGATTCTTAAGTAAAATGGTATTGAGGAAAATTATTCCAAGTGAATAATTGAATGAAAATTTAACTGAAGTTGTGGCAAGGGAAAATGAGAATAAGTGAATAACAATCAAAATAAATGTGAATAAAAAGGAAATTGATATAGTTGATAACAAATTGGGGCAAATACGTAGGATGTACGTATATTTTTTTATTCGCATAGCTATTTGATCTAGATTTCGAGCACAGAATTTCGAGATAGTTATATTGATCCGAGTTAGGATTTTTCACTCGATTTTTAACGGCGAACCTGGATATGGAGTTTTGATTGATTCTATAAATTCTCTATCATTGTTACCATGTAAGGAGAATGACGGTTTCTAATCAGGAAACTAGATCTGAGTCCCTACTAGGAAGTCGGGTGGACGATACTAGTTCAGAAGTGAAATTGTGTGATCGAGTGAGTGATCGGATTCAGTATTGCTTACAAATGATATAGGTACATCGTACGGGCTTAAGTAAAACAAATATTGGAAATGTATAAAAGAAGTCAATAAAATGTTTTTGAATGTTGTGATTGGATATTATTGCTAAAACAGGATATGCAGGTATGGAAAAGGGAAAAGAGAATTGGTTTTGATTTCAGTTAATAAATTAGAATTGCTCGACAAAAAGGTATGTGTTTAAAACTCTATATGAAATTCGATTGGGCTTTTGGATCTAGACACTTCGCTTTTTGTTTTCTTTTTGGATTTGGGAGGCCGTAGAGACGTTTTGTAGTTGTACCGAGCTAGCCGCGCAAAGGAGACGCTGGCGAAATTTTTCGAAAATTTAGAGAGTTAGAAATTTTTTGAGAAAATGCTAATGATTTTAAATTTGATTTAAAATTGAAATTTGAATGATTGAGTAAGTAATATTGTTTGAAACTATGGGAAAGTTGGGAAAGATTAGTAAGAATAGTAATGGGTCTTTTATAAAAAGATAGTGGATAGGATGTTGAATAGTTTGGTTTTGGAAAATAGTAATGGGTATTGGATCATTCTTCCTAACTGGTAAATTCGGGGACGAAATTCTTTTAAAGGGAGAGGAATGTGACGACCCAGAATTTTTAAGCATTTAAAATCGAAATATTTAAATTATTTGAAATATTTAAAAGTTAATTTTGAACTTGAATTTCAAATATAAATATTTATTGGATAATTAATTTTTGAATTAATTATCGAAAATTGGGTAAATTATTGAATTTGGAGTTTTAAGCCTGTTAAAAATAATTTCAAGGCCTGGAAAATCTACTTTGATAAAATGGAAGGCGATAAAACTTTTAAAAATTGAATTTAAAGGTGTTTTGTTTAGGTTTTAAAATTTTATCGTTTAAATTAGCCGTTCGAGGCACAGCCTCAGAATTCGACGAAACCAGTTCCATGGGATCCGTAATATTATATTATTATCAGATTTCGAGTTTCGTAACGTTTGAGTTGTCCTGTGATCGCACGGTAAGTAAACGCGGTGGTAAATTTTATCGAAAATTAAATATAATATAGGGTTTGACCAGTCAATTGAAATAATTTCACATCAAAACTTTTTCCCCTTCTTTGCTATCACTGTGGCTAACCTTCTCCAGTACGCATTCCTACCTTTATATCACGTCTTATTTCTTTTCATATTCACAAGCCTGAGAATTAAAAGCAAATTTTATGGAGCATCTCAAATTGATGGATGAAGTTTTATCGTTAATTTATTTCCTGTTCCTCCCTCTATTCGATTTCTATAAATCGAAATAGCCGCACTTCCCTCCCTCCTCTCGTTCGTTTCCTCTTCAAATCGATTCTCAAAAAAAAATTGCCTGCGTTGTCTTCGTTCAAATCAGAATCGAATGAATACGAAGGAGGGTAGAATCGCGGTCCTTATTATTTGAAATCGAATACGATCTTGGATCGAAATCGACTGGTTGTCGAAGGGTATTCAAGCGACCCGTTCGTCAAGCCGAGGTCTTCGCAGTGTCGTCCGGGTGTCGCGAGCTCGCAGGTGACTGAGGTCGCGTTGTCGTGTTGGGTGGTCGAAGTCGAGGGCTTGGTGATGGTCGTGGTAGCGGCCGATGTTGAAGGAGGTGCGAGCGATGGCAACGTTCGCAATGATAGAGGGAGGGGACCGCTTTGTTGGTGGCGCGGTGGGTCAGAAGGGATATCGCGGTGGGCGATTTATGGTTCACAAAAATCTCAGCCTGATTTCTTGGTAAGGCTGATGATTTAATTTCTGAATTTTAGTTTTTTTTTTAAAAAAAAGAGTAAAGTTAAACACGGAAGTTTTATTTAGTCAGGGGTTATTATTTACACGTAAGATTTTGGAGAAAGGATTGTAAATATTTAAAACTTTTATAAGATTTCAAATAAATTTTAGTTTCCATGTTGTTTTAAAACTTTTGGAGTTGGTGAATAAGTGATAAATTAAATTATTGGTTATTTTGATTACAAAGATAATTTATTAATGGAATTTAGTTAAAATAAATTTACTAGTTTAAAACCAAATATTTAGTTTAAATTAAGTTGTTGGCCAATTTAATTTATTAAATAGTAAATCATTGTAGATTATCTCGACTATTGATAAAAATTATAAATGTTTATACAAGGTCGAAATAGGAAGGAAACAAGTCGATATGAAATGGACTTGCAAATCAATACAAAGGTGAGTTAATCTCACTCAGTTAATTTAAATTTAAATTTAAATGATGAAATTTAGGTAATTGTTTGAATGGTTAAATTGTTGGATGTGCTACAGTATGGTATATTCTGGAATTGGCATATTATTTTATGCTAACATCTGTGGATGCAGGGAGAGCAGGTTGGAGGGATCCAACTGGATTCCTCAAAATATATAATTTTGTTTAATTATTCTGTGATTTGATTTTTGATATCCTATGATGAACTATATGAATAATTGGATGTTATGGTTTGGTTGGACCTATTTGGATATGCTGAGTTATCAAAATCTCTAGAATGGAATTTATGAAAAGAAATAAAAGAGAAAATTTTTAAGTAAAATAATTCTAGTGAGCTGGAATAAATTAATAATGAATTGAAAATAAAATAAAATAAAATAAAAGCAATTGCAAAATTTTAACAAATTTGGGATAAGAGGATATTGAATTAATATGGGGTATAATAATTTGTGATGCTTAAGTGATATTATTTGAAAGAATAAAGAATTTATTTTTAAATTTAAGGATTAAATTTAATTTAGTGATGAAGAAGGAATTTTGGAAATCTGAAATTGATATTCTCAGTTAAAAGGATTTTTACTCCAAATAAGGAAATGAAATTTGAAAGTTAATGAAATTTGAATAAATAAAGTAAGTGAAGGAATTTATTTCAAAGTAAAGTAAAATTGGGAATCAATTGCAAATTAATTAAGTGTTTGGGTTTTGAAATTTAAAAAGAAGTGAGATTTTGGGAATTTATAAACTGGGTTTATAAAGTGAAATAAAATGTCAGTGGATATTTTAAATATATAAATTCAAGGTAAGGATTTATTAAAGGAATGAGAATTTGTTTAAAAATAAATGGTGGTTTATTTTTAAAACATGTGAAAGAGAAGAGTATTTCCCTGGATAGCCAAGTATGGTTTTCAAAGAAGTTTTAAAAATAAATTAAAGGTTTTAATATTGTTTTAAAAAGGATGTTTTGGAAAGTTTATTATTTCTAAATGCTAATTTTTAAAGTAAGTATATTTTTCCCAAATCTATTATTGTAATAACCATATAAAGTAACTTGGTATTGTGTTTAAAAGAGGAAATTTAGTTTATATTTTATAAAGTGTTTTATATAAAATATTCTTAAAGTATATATATATATATATAAATATATTTTAATAAAATATTTAAAGTGGTTGTAATTTTAATGTTATAAAGTATATTTTATAAAAAAATGCTTTTAAATTATTTAAATCTTAAGTGTTTTGTACTTGGTGTTCCAGTGGAAATAATTAATTGGGAATGTATTCTGTGAGAGGAAACTGGATTGAAACTGTTTTCAAAAGGATTTGAAAAGTGGAAATTTGTCTTGTGAAGATATTTTTGGGATTAATAAATAATTTGAGAAATTATTATTGGTTGATGGTTGTTTGTGAATATTAATTGATTGTTAAATAACCGACTATCAATATTGGCCAAATGCGCTGATCGTTTCGAAGAGACCGGGATCGAGATTAATATCTCGAAAACCCCTTCGATACGATTTGTACGTTTCGTGGGGAAACGAGTTTGGATTCGAAGATGGAGCAGTGAAGTGCAAGGGCTAGTCGCTACTAATCCTGAGGATATTTCCGAAATGGATGTAGTAGGAATAGTGCCTTCGGTTCCGTTCAAACCCGAGACGGACTTGTATGGATGAATGCTTGCGAAACATCGTCAAGTGGACGATGGGCATTCTAATGGATATGTTCTTAAAAATGTCGCTTAGCCTCAAGCCTCATCAAATGGGAATGACTGAAAATCAGGGGTTATGCAGTAAGGCTAGGTGGGTAGCACCCAAGCTGGGTGAGGTCATTCCTGTCTAGATGTCCCTTTTTATTTCAGCTTAGTGGGCGGTTGCTGATCCCAACCGCGGGGTGATCTCACTCGGGATTATCCAGTAAGGGGTAGTCCCGGTCTTATGGTGTAGGGGAGCGGGCGTACTCCTGGGTACGGTAATCTAGGACCCGTACTGTGACAGGTGGTACCCCAGTGCCTAGTCATTAGTTGGAAATCCATTCTCCCTACGAGCCTTGTGCGAGTTTTGTTTGTATTACCCACTTTGTGGCTAGTAGCTGGAATTTTATAATGTAACAATTTCGGCTATTTTGTAAGTATTTGTAGATAGACCCTATTATCATATCAGAATATTTCTACAAAAAAATGTTTTAGCTATCGTAAGGTAAAAACCCGACATGTTTATTTGTGGCGTGGTCTTACGAGATGCTTTTGTTTTTAAAGGATTTTTGAAACTTTAATAATCAATTTGGTGTGATTTTCTCACGCTGGTATTCCAGACTGACTCGTGTGTTATTTAACTGTAATGCTCGGGTCAGACCGAGTATTATAGAATACAGGAAATGTCGTGGAACTCAGGAGACGAGCAGGATAACGATACGTACTCCCGTATTTGTTTATGTATATACTCCGCTGTGTTGAGTAGTTGTGTATCCAGTTGTATGATACTGTTGAGTTGTGATTGATGCACTCTGATGATGTAATATGTAAACAGATACATTTACTTTTGAGTAAAGTTTATTTACTATCTATTATATTTTATTCCGCTGCAACGGTTAGATTCTGATGTTGTTTTTTTCTATTATCTTCTTCTACCTCTTCTTCTTTAACCAAATGATTCGTATTTCTATGCAACTTGAGTTGATTGTTGTAGAATAGTGTGGACTCAAGGTGTACGGATTTGTGGGTCGTTACAAGTGAAATGTTATTAATTTCATATGTTTGGTACTAATGTTTAATTTAACTAAGTACAGGTACCGGAAGATGTATTGCTTGACTTTGATTACTCATATTGCAAAAAAATAAATAAGCCGCTTGCTTAAAAATGCTGAAATAAGGTACATTTTTGGATTAAATACTACAAAACATAAAATATTGTTATATATTTTATTTTTCGACCAGGTGGGTCGATGTATATATATTTATGTCTCTAGTCATATTGCAAAAGGTCCTCCGTACAAAGGAGGCTCTGGCAAAAAATTCGGAAATTTGGGGCGTTGGAAAATTTTTGAAAATTTTTGGGAAATTTTTGTTAATGACAAATTGAAATTGAAAAAAAGGGTTTTAGAATTAGAATTGGAAACTAATTGTTTTGGTTAGAACAAATGGGATTTGAAAAGGGGAATGTTGAGTTTAACTAAGGAGGGTTTGGAAAATAAATTAATGGGTTTGGAGCATTCGTTTGCCCTAGCAATATCGGGGACGAAATACTTTTAAGCGGGGAGGAATGTAATGACCCGTATTTTTCAACGATTGATTTCGAATATTTAAATGGTTTTAAATATTTAATTTTAATTAAAGAATTATTTTAAATATGAAAATTTGGTATTCTTATTTATATAATAAATTCAGAATTTAAACATAGCGATTTATTGGATAATTTAATTATTGAATTTAATAATTAAATATTAGTTAAATTATTGGTTAAATTATTGTATCTTGAGTTTTAAGGTCGATAAAAATAATTGAAAGGCTTGTAAAATTTATATTAATAATAATGCAGACAATAAAAGCTTTAAAATTGAATTTAGAAGTGACCTATTGAATTTAAAAAAAAAAACTGGTTGAATAAATTGACATTTAAAAATAGCGATCCGGGGCTTAGTCTTGGAATTCAACGAAAGAAGTTCCATTGGATCCTAATAGAGTATTATTATTCGATTTCAAATTTCATAGCTTTTGGAGTTATCATTTGGTTATACGGGATATAAACGCGCGGAAATTAATATCATAAAGTCCAAAAATCTATCTTCTCCATACGATCGTATTAGGAATTGAAACCTTTTCCATTTGCGTTCGGAATAGGGGTATAATGATGGCATGCGTCAATAGAAGTTCGAGATTTCCCCTATGTATGTATACAATACGAGATGCTATAATTACGCTTATATATATATATATATATATATATATATATATATATATATATATATATATATATATATATATATATATATATATATATATATATATATATATCTTCGGAATCAAATCAAACCACGTCAGCTGTTATTTACGGTTAAATCACGTCCTACTTATTCCCTTCAATCGGTCCCAAATTGAATTCATTCTAAACATGCTACCCCCGTTTCTCCTTAAAACACGCTTCCCGTTCTTTTTAAATTTGCATGTCCCCTTTTTCCTTTTCCAGGTACGAAACCAAATCGAAGAAAAAATAAAAATAATGGTCGGGCCTAATTCGCCTATTTTCCTTCTTCTTCCTGTTCAAAAATCGTATGTACTCGAGTCCTTTCCTCCTCATATTCTAAGCAGCAAAACGAGCCTCATTATTTAAATAAAAAATATAAAATCATCATCAATCGTGAGTGCCGATCAAGGTGATTTTGAGCATGAAGGGTGGTGTTTTCGAGAAAGCGAGGAAATGGATGCATGGTGATGTCAGGATGACTGGGACGACGATGTTGAGGGAGATGCCGAGTTTGGAAGAGGATCCTGGAGGAAGAAGAGGCGCATCAAGTGATGTGAGGTGCGGTTTCTTCGCGAGAAGTACAAGTTGCGAGGCATGGTTGAGCATGCGATGTCGAGGTTGTTCAGTGAATTTCTGGTCGGCAATTTAGGGCTTGGGCTCAAACTATTAACAGAGGGAACACAAGGATAGAAGGGGCAATGAGGTATATGCAGTTTTGTTTTGTTTTAATTTAATTTAATAAATATTATGGATTAGAAAATAATATACATATTTTTAACTTACTGGTTAATTTTGAAATAGGTATTATGTGATTAGGATATATAAATCATATTATAAATTGAATATTTACAAATCCATAAATTGTTTATGCGAGGTCAAAAATCTAAAAAATCAAGTCGACATTGAAGTGGATTGCAAACAAAAATATAGGTGAGTTAATCTCACTTTAATTTGGATATCTGGTTAACTTTAAATAGTTGAAATAAATTATTGATCGATCAATTAAATTGACAACTATTTTCAGTCTAAATGTGTTATTTTATATAGTGTGTGTGTGTGTTTATATATATATATATATATATATATATATATATATATATATATATATATATGGAGCGATTGATTCTCACACGTTATAGCGGATGAGACCATATGCGCCCCGCAAAATAGTAATGACCCTATATACCGTGATATCCCCCTCGAAGTGGGATTGGTATTTTTATATTGAATTAACATCAGTGGATGCAGGGAAATAGGTTGGAGGGATCCAACTAGATTCGTCAAATTTATTGTTTATTTTTCATATTTAGTGATATATGATTTGTGTAGAACAATCTATTATAGAATATTGTAGTGATTGAAATTATTGGATGCTATCGCAGTGCTGGCCTAGGTATTGATGGATTTTAAAACTATAAATATATTTTCTTTAAAAATTTATAGGATTGAAGGAAAATTGATAATAAAATATGAATATTGGAATTGGAGTAATTTTAAAGAAATTTAATTAGAAAAAAATAATTGATTTGTCTATACTTAACTATTGCAGATAAATAAATAGAGATTTTTAAAATGAATTATATAAAAGAATTTATAACCGATATTCTTGAAATTTAAAAAGGAGTTGGAATCAATGTTGAAAATAAATTAGAGGTATTAATGGAATTTATAAGAAATTTTTTTATATAACGGATTTTTATAAACAGATTTGTTTTTATAAACAGGTGAAAACCAAAAGGGGTTATAAAATTTATAGAACGATGCTTAAAATAAAGGAATTCGATATCAGATGTTATTGGAATAAATTCATAGGGTAAATTTATATTGGAATATGGAAACAGGGTTGAGAAAAATAATAGATTCTATTTTCGAAATGGAAATGGTTATGGAAGCAAAATATGAATCAAGATGTTGTGAATCGAGAGGAAGTTATAATTAAAATTGGTTACTGAGATTTTAAAAAAGCATGTTTTAAATTTTAAGAAGTGAATTTGTTTAAAAGGAAAATTTTATTATTTTAAAACTATGGGATTTTAAATTAGTTGAGATTGAAATACATGTAAGTCGATTTTTAAATATGAAGTATTTAATTTTAGTAAATTCTAACTTCTGAAATCAGCTTTGAAAATTTATTTATTTAACTAAAAATGAGTTGCTTATGTTTATAAAAGTGTTTTCGATATTTTAAATAATTATTTGAACATGTGTTAAAAATAAATTATTTTTCTTTAAAATACTTATTTTATATATAAATTAGAATTTGAAGTGATTGAAATGACTATTTTATAAATTCTCTTGAGATTTGGAAAAGGGGTTTATAAAGAATATGTTGAGGAGAGAAAATTTAAATTGGAATTCCAAAGATTTTTTTAAGAATAAGTCACGGAATAATTCTTTGAAAATGTTAATATTGAAAGGATTTGGAAAACAAGACTAGTAATAGTTTCCTAAGTATAGAAATTTTGAAATATTTCTAGGTGTTTAGATGTTGGAAGGATCCTGTTACACATTTGAGTATTTGAAATTTGTTTTCAAATGTTGAGAGGAATTTGTATATCTTTTAAAGATATTTTAGAAGTAGATATCTTGGAAAATTTTATATTAAGGCCAGATGATTGCTTATGGATGTTAATTTGATAGTTAAATAACCGACTATCAATATTGGCCAATTTCGTTAATCATTTCGAAGAGACCGGGATCGGATGTAATTATCCAAAAACCACTTCAATCCGGTTTGAACATAAAGAATGAATAACGTGAAGTTAATGTAGACGGTGATTTGATTTGTCCAGACCTAGGACAACTTGTATGGATGAATGCTATCAAAACATCGTCATTGGAGAACTATGAGCATTCTAAGTGAATGTGTTCTTTAAAAGGTAACGCTTAGCCTCAAGCCTCATGAACTGCGGAATGACTAAAACATGGGAGATGCATCAAGGCTAAGTGGGTAGCATCCAAGTAGGGTAAGGTTACCCCTATCTAGAGTCCCGTTTATTTCGGTTGTGTGGCAGTTGATGATCCCAACCGCAGGGTTATCTTATTCGGGCTATCTGGTTTAAGGAGTATTCCGGTCTTGTGTAGCAGGGGATCCTGGAGTAGTCCGCGGTACATTGTTCTAGAGGTGTACTGTGACGGGCGGTCCAATAAGCGCTGTACGGTTTTGATTGTGCCCAACTATGCTAGAACGTGAAATGCAAGCATTTCAGCTATATTATATTTACTTTCTTTAGACACCATTATAATATCAAACAGATTTGATAAAAATGTTTTGGTTATCGTAAGGTAAAAACCCGTGTGTTTATTTGTGACATGGTCTTACGAGATACCTTTGTTTTCAAAGGATTTTTGAAAATCTAATAATTCAATTTGAGTGTGTTTCTCACGCTGGTTTTCTACACTGACTTGGGTGTTATTTCATTATAATGCCAGGGTCAGACCAAGCAATACAGATTCAGGATAGAATGCTACGGAGCTCAAGGAGCAAGCTGGATGGCAAGGCGTACTTCCTTACTTGATTATTATTCCTCTGTGTAAGGACAAGTTATTAAACTGTCCATATTTGATGTATTGGATTGTTGTACTCTGATCATGTTATGTACATTAACAATGCAGATCTTGTATTTAAAATGTGTTAATACATATTATATTTTGTTCCACTGCGATTATGAGACTCTGTGTTGTGCTATTTTCTTTTCTTCTATCTTTTTCTTCTTCACTCCTAATGAACTGATATTTATGGCACTCGACTACTCGGCATTTTATATAGTGGAGTATTGATGTCAATTTTCGAGGGTCAAAAATCTCGTTTGTGACAACAGAGAATAATGAAAAGTTATCGAAAGTAATATGAGATTCAAAACACATCAATTTTCCATAAATATACATTGAAAAGAGATAATGAACAAACATAGATCTAAATCAAAACAATACAATAAATATGTTTTAAACAAAGTAGCCATAAGCCATATTCAATTTAAATATAGTAAAATGAGTATTTAATCATGAGGTGAACCATAGAAAATCTAATTATATCAATCATATAAATACATCGGTGGATTTAAATAAGAATATACCTTGGGATATAGACAATAAATCATACCTTGAACAATGAATCGAAGCACCTAGATTTAGAAATCAGCCTTAGGATTTTGCAAGGATCAAGAGGGGTAAACTACTTTTAATGAAATAATATTATTTATATTTGTTTTGGGATATTTTTAGCTATGAGAGCTTTTTAAGTTTTTGGCCATTAGAAAGGTTGAATTGAATAATTTTTTTACAGAATGGAATGAATACAAAAGGTAATGTAAATAATGAAATAAAGACCCTGAGAACCACATTAACAATGAGTATTACTGGGTAATACTGTCCGCTAATGTGGGGAATAAGGCTAGTTAGTATCGACCAACTATATCTTTGTCTTAAACATCTACTAAATACATCGCTTTAGTGCTCTAATTTTTTTCCTTCCTCAAGTGGATTGACATATTCAATAAATGCTTAATAAAAAATACAGTGGCTAATGGATCTATCAGAACAAAATATAACAACAATATGTACAACACATCAGAGAATAGCAGTCAAACATATATATGTACATGCATACACATATACACAGATACATCCCAGTACAATTCAAAATGATACATCAAAAGTAGTACAAGACCACACAATATACAACGAGTCAAAACAATAGTTACATATCAGAGTCATAGAAAATGACTACAAAACTACACAAAAGGAGATAAGTAGAATATCCAAGGTGGAAGCAGCATAGCAAAGTCCTATAGCAACCTGAAACAACTTGATCTGACCCGAGCATATAAAAATACACGGGTCAGTCTAGCTTAAACAACTGATTAGTATGAGATAAGAAAGGTACAAGGATAAATGATAACAATTCTTCTCGAAAGAGAAGAAGAACCACAATATGTACGACATAAGAGTATCTCTAATGAGGCATGATCAACAAAAATATCAAATATATCCACAAATTTATGCCTCATCTCATCGGAAATATCAACAACCAATAGATGGGGTTTTTCACTATAATCCAATGGCGAGGCAATTGTTGTGATTTAGATGATTGGTTTTCTAGTGTGGCATTTTCTATCAGTTAGTAAACTAATAAGTGAGAACATGTGGTATGGGACGTACTGTTAACACTTTTCAGGTTTTTATTTGAGAGTTTGTGACACATTCACGATGTTATTGCCAGTACTTTGGCAGTTGGGCCACTTATTGGACTGTTGTATCTTATGTGTATATATAGCTGTTGGGCTAATCATGGACTGTTGGGTCCTACTGAAACTGCTAAGTCTCTTATACACTATATTTGGTAGGCTATTGGGCCACTTACTAGACTGTTGGTTTCTATTTTCATATAGCCGTTGGGCTAATTTTTAGAATGTTGGGTCATAATTTTCCATTGTTGCTTTTCTAGATTTCTTATTGATTGATTTCTAGAATTTTGATGTTTTAAAAACGTTTTCAATAATCAATGCTTAATTAAATAGAGACTTTTTGCTTCTTTATCTTAAACTTTTGCCTTTATAATTCTTTTTTAAAACTTATCCTCTCTTTATCTTATGCTGCTGGCTAAACATGAAGGCATCATGGGCTTTAAATAACCCCTCCATTTAGTATTTATTTCATTTAAATATAATTTAAACAGTCTATAAATATCATATATCGATACGTGCGTTTATCACCTTTTTTTTATAAACTTAGTAAATGCTAATGGTATGTAAACAAATCAAATAAATTATAATAATCAATACTTCAAAAGTAGTAATTAATTTAATTAATTGACAATGACTATAAATTAATTAAATGTGTGGTTTATTCGAAGTATTTATCATTAGGTTGTGCGACTCAGAGGTGTAAATTCAAGGAGTGATTAATATCGATAAATTTGAGTATTAATGTTCACATGTCATCTTAGCTATTGGTATGACATTTTGGCTAAATTCATCACTTGCACATCTTTTTGGTAACATCTAATTCTACTTATTTAAGCGTTACCCGGTACTGGCAATCACTTACACCAATTCTCTTCGTCTAAATTATATCACTTTGGACTTATGTAATTTGGTATCCATATTCAACTCTATTATCCAAACACAAAGTCCTTGGTTTAGTAATAAAAATTATTAAACCGATCTGGCTGAAGACTTTGACTTTGGGTTGACTTCAGTTGACTATGATAGTAACCTCGTATAACTAAGGACATGATTCCTCTATTGAATAGTATTTCACTTCCAATGCTTCTACTCGACCAAACCAAAGTCGTACGATGGACGCCATGCCACAATCTAACTATAATCGAAGTGGAGTTTCCACATTAAAGGTCAATGGCATTCATAAGTCAAGAGAACTGTGTAATTTTGTCATATCGATATTTTCTATTTGACCTTAGCTATACTAACCAATAGAAAACTATCAAGTGAGTCATTCTATGGTTATCCAATAACTATAAGCATGTAACCCCTTGGTGCCTCCAGCGGTCATGAGTAATACATTACACAACATTTGAAGAGCGTTACACACTTTAGTCTCAACAGATGTATCAGTATCCAGCCTCCTTACATCTTGACTAAGAATATTTAAAATAACATGTTTTATTTTATTATGATAAATTACTTACAACACCTTGTAATTTTTATCAAAACCCAAAACATTTATGGATTTTCTATAAGATATACTTTTAATTGAATTAATTAATTAATATAACTCATTATATCAGGTATATAATTGAACAAAAATACCTTTTATTCTGAACAAGATTGAGTAAGATATATGTAACAAATTACATAATTTCCCCTAGAGCATACCCTTAATTCTATCAATCTCCCACTTGCACTTGGGATCTATTATGAAATGAACATCCTATCCCTTCAATCAGTTTGATGACAACTGATCAAGTTAGACCTTTCATGAATGGATTAGCTATGTTTGTTTAATTATCTATTTGTCAATCAACTCCTTGATGCTGATAAAATAGTTCTATCATGTGAAACTATTTTGAGTACGTTTCTCGACTTCTAATGAGCTTTTATTATTACATTGTCATTACATAACATTTAGTATTATCAGTACTTAGAATCAACCCTATCTTAGATATTAATTGATGCATTTACATAGCTTTAATTGTAGTGCTATTCAAGGTGATGTACATAACATTTTTGGTGAATTAGCAACAACGTTACGTTTGGAACACTTCCAACTTAAAGCTTCTTAACTTAATTTTATTATTGATATTTCTTCTCAACGTCACTTATAAAATTTTATTTCTGCCACGAAGCAAAGTCTCACCAAATCAATTTCTGCTGACAATATTCTACTCATCATTAAAGATTTCTACCAACTAGTTTATGCGACTTGAAATATAGGCTCCACCTTTGCTCCAAAGCCCCTCCTTCAAGTTTCATCCAATTTCGAAGATTTCTACCAACTACAATTCCACTAGTCTTCAGAGATTTCTACGGACTCGATTTTGGTATGACTTGAAACATAAACTTCCCCTATGCTCTAAAGACCCTCCTTTAAGTTTCATTCAATTCCAACAGTCTCTGCAGACAACGATTCTATTCGTCTTCAGAGCTTTCTACCAACCAGATTTTGATACGACTTGAAAAATATGCTCGCCCTATGTACTAGAGCCCCAACTCCAAGTTTCACCAATTCCACCACTTTTGCCCTCGATTTGTCCAATTCGACCATCTCTTTCCTAACAACTTAAAAGCACTAGCAAACCATATCAAAGAAAAAACATCTAAACAAAAATATTGTCCATAGACTTACATTAAACACTTCAAGCACACCCATACAAACATTCACACTAGTATGTCAATATGATCAAAAGGGGTTGCAAAACCATTTGAAAACCTTCAGATTTTCGCCACATATATATATGTGTGTATATATATATATATTTGATTGAAGTTCAAAAACATTTTAAGATCAAAATCTTGTTTAAAACATCAATTTATACTATATAAACATATACAAGATAGTGGGAGGTCAAGAACCATTCACCAGTCACCCTTCTAGTGATGATTTGACTAAGCTTAGTAAGAAAAGAGATGATTTTGTAAGGAATTAAGGTTAATTGATGCCTAGAACTATTTTAAGTAAGATGGAAATGTCTTAAAATGATCTGATCATCCCCCCTTTGGCTCTATTCTAAAAATGTGTTAATGGGCATAAGTATGGATTAGCCTAATTACCTAATAATGTAGGAGGCCAACAACATCCAAAACTAAATTGTGACGCCCCACCTCTATACCCACGCTAGCCAAGGACACTACTAAGTAATGCCGTCAACTAACATGGAGAATAAGGCTGGTTAGGAGCGACCATCTATAGCCTTGCTCTAACTATCTATTGAATACATCGACAATAAACATACCAACCAGGTCGACATACTCAATGAATACTTAAAACAAAACCATAGGTGGTTGGATCTATCAGAACAGAATATAATAACTCAAATGCAATATACATCACAGAATAGTAAATCATCATATACACATATACAGATTCACAACAGAGTTATACAATAATACATATCAAGTGGGATAACAAACCACCATATACAGACGAGTCAAAAGAATACATATCAGAGTTACTACAAAATAGGACTACACAAAAAGCTATGATAAAAAGAAGCCAGCGGAGTAGTCTATGCGGAAGCAAAATAGGCTAAGTCCAAAAGCACCTAACCTGAAACATCTCGGTCTGACCCGAGTATAAGATACACGGGTCGGTCTAGCTAAACAAATCAGTTAGATAAACTGAACAACAATAAACCTGCAAGGTTACAAGGTATAACAAATATCTCTAAGAGAGATAACACAATCATCTAACAAAAGATGAATCATATGATAACAAGCCTCATATCATCGACAACGTATAGAAACAAAGGATACGAATATCCCAAAACAAGCCAAAAGGCAATAACAAATACCAATAAGGTATACAAGTTCCACAAGGTAAACGCTACTCATCATGCGGCTCATAATGACCAACACCGAAGGGAGATACCAAGGGAATATACATATGAATGAAACATCATAAAATTGCTCGAGCTTAGTACTGTATAAACAAGGATCCATGAGCCCGAAGACTCCAAACCCAATATCACCCATGCGGCTCGTAACGACCAACATCGGAAGCGATACTAAAGGGCAAGCCAATATCATCCATGCGGCTCATAACGACCAACATCGGAAGCGATACTAAAGGGCAACAAACCCGAAGGCACAAACCCGAAGGCACATACCCGAAGGCAACAAACCGTAGTGGTGAAGGTCAGAGACCCAATACTGGACACCACTAACTGGCGGAATGTGTCACAACTCTCGAAAAGGAATCCGAAAAGTGTTAACGTATGTCCCATAACCACTCGTTCGCACTAAACGGTTTACTATCCGTCAGCCACTTTCACACTCAAAGCAATACAAAGTTCACCTCATATCATCGGTAAACCAAACCCGAAGGTTAAAACGATCAATTGAATAGGTCGGGAATTAATCGGAAAGATAAACTCACAGATTCATGGTCCGTGTTTTGCCCAACCATTTAATCACCCTTCCACTTCGCTCGAAGTGCGAAATTGTACGTGTAGTTTAAATAGAATTTATAAATCGGAGAAGCGAACTTTTAATACAATTTGAAGAAATAATTTATAAAAACCCGTGAATGAATTCAAAAGAAATTATCAAAGTCGAATATGCATAAACAACTAATTGGAATCAATATGCATCGATCAAATTTGGAAAATTAAACGAACAAGGCAAATTGGCAAAAAAAAACAACATATTCAGACGTCTGAAAGAAGGGATTCAGACGTCTGAATCTGGAAATCAATTTGTTTTCCAAAACAGAATTCAGACGTCTGAATCCAACCATCCTGACGTCTGAAACAGGAAATATTTTTCCTATTTCCTTTCTGGTCGAAATTTATCCAATTCAGACGTATGGGATATAGATTCAGACGTCTGAATCTAGGAGTGAAATTTCTTCCAGGAACAATATTCAGACGTCTGAAATAGACATTTCAGATGTCTGAAACCTGATGGCCAGGCATTTCCTGAACCTAGGCCAACTATGTCCAAGCAAATCGAAAGCAATTGGATGCGTGTTGATTATGGGCTTACGTCAAACGACTACCCAACCTTAACAACACCTCCAAACACTCCGAACAACATAAACACCAACCATATAAGGTTTTACATAGATTTGGCTTCAAAATTCAATATTTGGTAATTTCACCAAAACAATCCAAATCGAAAGCAAATGCACATGAACAAGTATTAGGAATTCATTCCTAACATCAATGATATCAAAAGAAGTAGATGTGAGTTCAAAACTCACCTTTAACCCAAAACAAAGAAGAAGGAGTTCAATTTGCAAGGAGAAGACCAACAAATACTACTTCAACTCAACAAGCTTCAATCTAAGAATAAAACACATATTTCCCAATTTAGGTTTAGGAAATTTTTCTGAAATTGAAGAAGAGAAGAGTTGGAGAAGATGAAGAAGAACTTACCAATGGCTTCTCTTTGATTTTGGAGCAAGAATTTGTAGTTTGCAATTGGATTTAGGGCTAGGAGTTTCTAATTTCCTTTCTCTTCCCCCATTTCAGTTTTTGCTTAAGCTTTTATGAAATGAATAAGTGAATGGAAGGAGAGAAGGGCTGAGTTGAGGTTAATAGAACAGTTTGGGTGAAACCCAAACCCAAAGCCCACTTAGCAAATAGAAAAATTCAACTTACTCCAAACATATCAAAGCTTACACTCAAAAAGATCGCAAACGCCATTTTGGAATCAATGGAAATGGTTTCGAGTCCTAATTCGGCCATTTGCATAAAGCAACATTTCGGACCTAAATCCGACTAACGAAGCTATATATAAATAAAACATTTAAATATAAAATCGTTAATTATGCGGGTTGTTACAGATCTCCCCTCCTTACAAAATTGCGTCCCCGCAATTCCTAGAGACGATATTTGTAACAACTACATACATAAAACATTCAAAAGAGAAGGAAACAAGTTAGAAACGAAAAGATAATCTCACCATCGACAAGTAAAGATAGAAAACCCGGATAAGATCGCTCGATATACTCTCTGGTTTCCCAAGTACAATCATTGGGATTAGCAGACCATTGAACTTTAACGAGCGGCACGTCCTTGTTCCGAAGGTGTCGCACCTCCGTGTCAAGCACGCGAATAGGTTGCTATACAATAGATAAGTCCGGCAAGATCTCAAGCTCTTGCAAATCAGGAGAAGTAATAACAGAATCCGACTCCCGAAGACACTTCCGAAGTTGCGAGACGTGAAACACGTCATGAATGCCAGATAAATGAGCTAGAAGTGAAACTCTATAAGCCACAGGGCCAATACGTTCAGTAATAGAAAATGGTCCTATAAAGCGAGGAGCCGATTTCCCAGTCGTACTAAAATGCATAACCCCCTTCAAAGGAGAAACACGAATAAAAACAAGGTCGCCGATCGAGAACTCTAGAGGCTTCCTACGGTTGTCCGCGTAGGGTTTCTGGCGACTCTGTGCCTCTTTCATTCTCAACCGAATAAGATCAATCTTCTCAGAAGAATGACAAACAAAGTCCGGGCCAAGAATAAGCTTCTCCCCAGATTCCAACCAACATGAAGGTGATCGACATGGCCTTCCGTATAAGGCTTCGAAAGGAGCCATACCGATACTAGACTGAAAACTATTGTTGTAGGAGAACTCTACAAGAGATAGGTGATCCTCCCAACTACCACCGAAATAAAAAATACAAATAAGGAGAAGATCTTCTAAGATACGATTCACCCGTTCAGTCTGTCCATCAGACTGCAGATGATAAGCTGTAGAAAAATTAAGCTTTGTTCCCAAAGCTTGCTAAAGACTCTTCCAAAAATGACTCGTGAATAAAGGATCACGGTCACTCACAATAGAACTAGGAACACCATGAAGTCTCACGATTTCCTTGACATATAACTTAGCCAAAAGCGAAGCAGTCCTATTAGACTTAATAGGGACAAAATGAGCAGACTTAGTGAGGCGATCAACAATAACCCAAATGCTAGAATGGCCTGATCTCGAACGAGGAAGGTCGTCGATGAAATCCATAGAAATCTGATCCCATTTCCACAATGGAATCTCAAGAGGCTGAAGAAGACCCGAAGGACGCTGATGCTCGGCTTTAAAACGCTGACAAGTTATGCAATTGCTCACACAACTCGCCACATCGCGCTTCATGCCTTCCCAATAATAAAGACGACGCATATCAGCATACATCTTGCTACTACCGGGATGAACGTTATACTTAGAACGGTGACAGTCATCAAGAATGTCATGCCTAAGTGAAAGATCAGAAGGCACAAAAAGACGGTTCTTCTTACGAAGACACCCATGAGAATCAATGCTGAAATCTTGCAACGCCTCATCACAAGATCCAGACTCACAAAGCTGAATAAGACGCAACAACTCAGGATCACGCCGCTGACCATCGGCAATACGATCCAATAAAATAGGTCGAGCTCCCAAACTAAATAATAGAATAGGTGAATCAGAAGATGAACCTCGATCATGAATTTCACAAAAAGATAGAGTCTCAAGAACATCCCATTCGGCAAACATCATAGAAATAACAGCCGAATGTTTGCGACTAAGCGCATCTGCAACCCGATTACCCTCACCAGGGGTATACTGGATATCAAAGTCATAAGAAGCAAGAAACTCGAGCCAACGCTGTTGTCTCATACTGAGTTCCTTCTGAGTGAATAAATACTTCAAAGATTTATGATCGGTATAGAGAATGAAGCGCTCGCCCAACAAATAGTGTCGCCAAATCTTCAAGGCAAAGACAATGGCGGCTAACTCAAGATCATGAGTGGCATAGTGAACTTCATTCGGACGCAGTTGCCTAGAAGCATAAGCAACTACCCGATCCTTCTACATAAGAACAGCACTGAGACCACTACCACAAGCATCGGTGTAGACAACAAGATCATGATTCCCTTCAGGAACCACAAGGATAGGAGCATTAGTGAGAAGTTCCTTCAATGTCAGAAAGGAAGCTTCACACTTGTTGGACCAAATAAAATGAATGCCTTTACGAGTAAGGCAAGTGAGAGGAAGCACAACACGGGAAAAGTTCTTAATGAACCGACGGTAATAACCCGCCAATCCAAGGAAACTACGAATCTCATGAACATTTTCAGGCCTCTTCCAATTCTGGATGGCTTCGATCTTTGAGGGATCGACAAAAATGCCATCGGAAGATACAACATGGCCTAAAAACTTAACCTTATTCTCCCAAAAGAGGCATTTGGAGAATTTGGCTCTAAGCTGATGAGGACGGAGGGTACTCAAGACAATTCTCAAGTGATTAGCATGCTCAGCTTCAGACTTAGAATAAATAAGGATATCATCAATGAACACAAGGACGAACTTATCGAGATATTCCCGGAATACTCGATTCATGAGATCGACAAAGAAAGCAGGAGCGTTCGTTAAATCGAACGGCATAACGAGCCACTCAAAAGAACCATATCGAGTGCGGAAAGCTGTAAGAGGTATGCCATCCTCCGCGACTCGTAATTGATGAAAACGCATGGCAAGGTCGAGTTGAGAAAAGACCTTAGCACCACTCAATAGATCAAACATGTCATCGATCCTAGGCAATGGATACCTATTTCTGATGGTTAACTCGTTAAGCTTGCGATAATCAATGCAAAGCCTAAGAGTTCCATCAGACTTCTTCACGAAGACGACCGCGGATCCCCACGGAGGAAAACTGGACTGAATCAACTGCTTGGACTCAAGCTCCAAAAGCTGCTTCTTGAGTTCCTCATTTTTCTTTGTAGACATCCTCGTGGGAGGACGACTAACAGGCTGCGCACCTGGAATAAGATCAATGCGGAACTCAATTGCCCGTTTGGGTGGCAAACCCGATACAGGCTCAAAAACATCAGAAAAGTCACAAGTAACTGGAATACGAGATATATCATCATCATCTCGCGAGTCAAGAAAATACAAAGCCATTTCGGAATTATCCACATCCCGAAGAACAAGAGATAGCTGAGTAGGCGAATCCGGATGTCGAAGATATATAGTTCTCTCCGAACAAATAATCCTGGCATCATATCTCACTAGCCAGTACATACCCAAAATCATATCGAATCCCAGACAAGAAATAACATGCAGATTTGCACGGAAAGAAAAGTCACATCAAAAAATATCAACATCATCACAAAGAAAACTAAGGGTCGCGAATTCCCCAATTGGATTCGCAATCCTTAAAGAAGTAATCAAACAAGAAACATCCAAAGATAAATCATCAACGAGCTTTTTCGATACGAAAGAATGTGATGCACCCGTATCGAAAAGTACTCGTATACTATGGTCATGAAATAAAATAGAACCTTCCAAAATAGATGAAGATATACCTTTGGGCTGAGAAGGACCTTCAGAAGCCGTAGCAGCATAAAGCCTGCTAGACTTGGCATTAGCCGGAACAGTAGGGCAAGCTGAAACATGATGACCTTCCTTCTTGCAATAACGGCAGAAGAGAGGCTTAGGACAAGCTCGAATAATATGATCAGGAGAACCACAATTGAAACACTTTCGAACGAAAGGTGTTCCGGAAGACTGAGGCTGAGAGCTAGGACCACCGGTCTTCTTTTTCTTAGAAGGAAAAGGCTTCTTCTGAATTGAAAACGGCCTCTTGTTGGGGTTCTTGGAAACCTCAACATCAACATCACTATCACACTCCTTCTCGACGGTCTCGAGATGAAGTGCCGAATCAACCAACTCCTCAAAAGAAAGTTTAAGCTGGAGCAACAAAGACTTCTTAAGATACTTCTTACGACCAGAAACAAACTTCAAATTCTTCTTGTAAGAAGTACTGATAAATTCAAGACCATACTGGGATAAAGCCTCGAACGATGCGACATACTCAGAAACAGAAGATTTCCCTTGCTTCAACTCAAGGAAGCGACGGGTCAATAAAACTTTTTCAGATTCAAGAACGAACTGGAGTTCAAATCGCTCCCGAAACTGAGTCCAAGAAAGAGTAGACTCATCAATCTCGGCTACAAGAAGCTCATACCAATCAAGAGCACGCTCTTGTAATAAACTAGAAGTCACAAGAAATCTATCATGGTCGGAAAGATCCATGCGAGAGAAGATACGCTCGCACGTGCGAAGCCAAGCTTGGACTTCAAGAATGGACTCGGAGCCCTTAAACGGCTTTCCTCCAAGATGAGAAAAATCACTACACTGACGTGCAAAGGCAGACTTGCGAGGTGGAGACACTCGAGGAGGAAATGGAGGTTGAGGTCTCCTAAACAACTCCAAAAAACTGATCAGCAGACATATATACGCCATCCGGATGTGAGCCACTGGATTGCCCAGCACCCAAACGTCGTCCCCTGCATCTTCCAGCCATACGCTGAAAGTAAGATAAGAACAAGATTATTCACAAGGTAGATACTTCATTACGGAATATTACGGAATAAAATGAATTCCTAGACGTATTCCCAAACTCTATTTAACCTTGATGGAATAAAGAGACACGATGATTTAAAGATTTGTATCACTTGTACACTTTGATGTACCGTAATATGTGCATCTATTCTGTGTTTATCATATTTTGTTCTGAACCTGGCTCTGATACCACGGTGTGACGCCCCACCTCTATACCCACGCTAGCCAAGGACACTACAAAGTAATGTCGTCAACTAACACGGAGAATAAGGCTGGTAAGGAGCGACCATCTATAGCCTTGCTCTAACTATCTATTGAATACATCGACAATAAACATACCAACCAGGTCGACATACTCAATGAATACTTAAAACAAAACCATAGGTGGTTGGATCTATCAGAACAGAATATAATAACTCAAATGCAATATACATCACAGAACAGTAAATCATCATATACACATATACAGTTTCACAACAGAGTTATACAATAATACATATCAAGTGGGATAACAAACCACCATATACAGACGAGTCAAAAGAATACATATCAGAGTTACTACAAAATAGGACTACACAAAAATCTTTGACAAAAAGAAGCTAGCGGAGTAGTCTATGCGGAAGCAAAATAGGCTAAGTCCAAAAGCACCTAACCTGAAACATCTCGGTCTGACCCGAGTATAAGATACATGGGTCAGTCTAGCTAAACAAATCAGTTAGATAAACTGAACAACAATAAACCTGCAAGGTTACAAGGTATAGCAAATATCTCTAAGAGAGATAGCACAATCATCTAACAAAAGATGAATCATATGATAACAAGCCTCATATCATCGGCAACGTATAGAAACAAAGGATACGAATTTCCCAAAACAAGCCAAAAGGCAATAACAAATACCAATAAGGTATACAAGTTCCACAAGGTAAACGCTACTCATCATGCGGCTCATAATGACCAACACCGAAGGGCGATACCAAGGGAATATACATATGAATGAAACGTCATAAAATTTCTCGAGCTTAGTACTGTATAAACAAGGATCCATGAGCCCGAAGACTCCAAACCCAATATCACCCATGCGGCTCATAATGACCAACATCGGAACCGATACTAAAGGGCAACCCAATATCACCCATGCAGCTCATAACGACCAACATCGGAAGCGATACTAAAGGGCAACAAACCCGAAGGCACAAACCCGAAGGCACATACCCGAAGGCAACAAACCGTAGTGGTGAAGGTCAGAGACCCAGTACTGGACCCCACTAACTGGCGGAATGTGTCACAACTCTCGAAAAGGAATCCGAAAAGTGTTAACGTATGTCCCATAACCACTCGTTCGCACTAAATGGTTTACTATCCGTCAGCCACTTTCACACTCAAAGCAATACAAAGTTCACCTCATATCATCGGTAAACCAAACCCGAAGGTTAAAACGATCAATTGAATAGGTCGGGAATCAATCGGAAAGATAAACTCACAGATTCATGGTCCGTGTTTTGCCCAACCATTTAATCACCCTTCCACTTCGCTCCAAGTGAGAAATTATACGTGTGGTTTAAATAGAATTTGTAAATCGGAGAAGCGAACTTTTAATACAATTTGAAGAAATAATTTATAAAAACCCGTGAATGAATTCAAAAGAAATTATCAAAGTGAATATGCATAAATAACTAATTGGAATCAATATGCATCGATCAAATTTGGAAAATTAAACGAACAAGGCAAATTGGCAAAAAAAACAACATATTCAGTCGTCTGAAAGAGGGGATTCAGACGTCTGAATCTGGAAATCAATTTGTTTTCCAAAACAGAATTCAGACGTCTGAATCCAACCATCCAGACGTCTGAAACAGGCAATATTTTGCCTATTTCCTTTCTGGTCGAAATTTAGCCAATTCAAACGTCTGGGATATAGATTCAGACGTCTAAATCTGGGAGTGAAATTTCTTCCAGGAACATTATTCAGACGTCTGAAATAGGCATTTCAAACGTCTGAAACCTAATGGCCAGGCATTTCCTGAACCTAGGCCAACTATGGCCAAGCAAATCGAAAGCAATTGGATGCGTGTTGATTATGGGCTTACGTCAAACGACTACCCAACCTTAACAACACCTCCAAACACTCCGAACAACATAAACACCAACCATATAAGGTTTTACATAGATTTGGCTTCAAAATTCAATATTTGGTAATTTCACCAAAACAATCCAAATCGAAAGCAAATGCATATGAACAAGTATTAGGAATTCATTCCTAACATCAATGATATCAAAAGAAGTAGATGTGAGTTCAAAACTCACCTTTAACCCAAAACAAAGAAGAAGGAGTTTAATTTGCAAGGAGAAGACCAACGAACACTACTTCAACTTAACAAGCTTCAATCTAAGAATAAAACACATATTTCCCAATTTAGGTTTAGGAAATTTTTCTGAAATTGAAGAAGAGAAGAGTTGGAGAAGATGAAGAAGAACTTACCAATGGCTTCTCTTTGATTTTGGAGCAAGAATTTGTAGTTTGCAATTGGATTTAGGGCTAGGAGTTTCTAATTTCCTTTCTCTTCCCCCATTTCAGTTTTTGTTTAAGCTTTTATGAAATGAATAAGTGAATGGAAGGAGAGAAGGGCTGAGTTGAGGTTAATAGAACAGTTTGGGTGAAACCCAAACCCAAAGCCCACTTAGCAAATAGAAAAAATTCGACTTACTCCAAACATATCAAAACTTACACTCAAAAAGATCGCAAACGCCATTTTGGAATCGATGGAAATGGTTTCGAGTACCAATTCAGCCATTTGCAGAAAGCAACATTTCGGACCTAAATCCGACTAACGACGCTATATTTAAATAAAACATTTAAATATAAAATCGTTAAATATGGGGGTTGTTACAGATTAAATAAAACCACAACTTTAAAATTGTAGGTCCGTTTTTCTACTATGACCACTTTACAAAACAGGAAACCATCATCCTAAAGCCATGAAAGTAGTTTGAGATCCTAATTCAGCTCTTATCAAAAGTTATATCCATATGAGATTTTCATATTGAAATGATCAAATAAAATTTGAAAAAAATCATAAATGTGGAAGATGTCTTTAAGAGTCATTTTTCAAAATTTATCAACCGTTAAGCTCTGTGATGTTTCCTTCCATTTTGGAGTCAATTTCTTCATCACAACACTCGTTTGAGATTGCTGATCGTCCAATGACTTAGCATATTTGAAAGCGGATATATTGCGCTTTGCTTAGTGTATCGATTTTGAATCTTTAGCTTTGAATTTTTTTCCCTACTACCCTTTGGTCTCCCCTTCACATTAACATATTTAGGCTCAACAAATGTGGTTGTAGTAGGCATCCAAATTACTTTCATCTTCATCAAAATTAGTCTTCATTCATCCTCAGCTCCATTATCATACAACTTCTTCAATGCACTATGCTACGGTGTGTATAAAAATTCTTTAGGTTCTTCGACATCAACAGGAGTATCCTATTTATATCATGCTCATCAATCATGTTAATTGATATATGACATTCCTCGGTATGTAAAATATACAATTCATGACAATAAGGTAGCCCGTATGTAGACATTCAAAATTGAACATATTCTCCACTTCTTTCGAAATTCAATCCGACGAAAATAAAGATATTTGATAATGAGGATAAATGAATAAGGGAACATGAAAATTATGTTTTACCATTCCAAACTCTTTTCAAATGTTGCTTTAATTTCTATATGTTATAATAGTAATACATTGTCCATTTTTTCAAAATTTTGGCTAAAGATGCTTGTTATGTGCCTATGTAAATTTACAACTGGGCATGAGCAGCTTATGCTCTATTAGATGTTGTATTGTTGCAGTGCTCACTTTATTGGTCCAAGGAAAAGGAAATTTTTCTTTAAGTGGTACCTAATTATCCAATGTATAGTTAACTTGTTCAGGATATTCTTTCCAATCTTCTACAAAAATATTCAAAAATTCATTAAATTCCTTTATTGAAGACGAATGAATAGTATGCATCCGATCTGCTGCAAAACATTCACTTATTTCATTGGTTTGCAATCGGCCTTCACATTATGTTCGACGTGATAAAAACATAGTAAGTGAGTAGCATTTTCGAAAAACGAAGACAATGCGCTAGTCATTGAGAGCTCCTTACCACTAACGGTAACATCTGGAAAGAATTTCGGATCGCGCATCAATCTCAAATTCTGTATTGCACACTCATAAATATCTTCATATTCTTGTGATAAAAAACAAAGCCATAGTAAATGTTCTATTAGTAGAAGTCATTATAACCATCTCCAACAAAGACATCTTGTAACAATTCGTTTTATATGTATAATCGAGTAGTAAAACCGAAGGAAAGCATTTGCACAATATAGTCGACTTAGGATGAGACCACTTGAAATTGACTATTTTATCAATCGAGTCATCTTTTCTAACCCAATAAACATAATGATTTTTCATTAAAATTTCTCAAAGTTGTTGAACTGCAGATCCACCTTTCATCTCACACATGACCATTTTAGCCTTTGTATTATAAATTGTCTTCAAGATCGAAACATTGTCCAAAATAGTTCTCTTTATATTCACCGGTACCTTTCTAGACCTAACCCATGCAACGCTCATATTTATCGTGATTTTTTCTCCTCTTTCATAAGTCATCCCGCATATGCATGACCAATTAAAGTTTTAGTATGACTGTGCGTATCATTTACTACTTCAACTTACCAAGTATCAAACCCATGATATACACCTTTAACGAGAAATAGACATTCACATTTTTTTTGTCGTACTTCATTGTCGTTTCTTAGTCTTCTTCAAATTATCTACAATTTTTTGTTTAGAATTTTTATATTTAACTACTCTTTCACAGGATAACTGTGTTTTCGGTTTTCTTTATCCACTAAGATTATCGAATTTAGTTATGAGTAAAACAGTGTTTATCTTCCTTGCATGTGATTGACACTAATGAATAAATGCATCCCACCAATTAAAGACCTATACGAAAGAAGAATGATCATTAAAACCATAAATATCAAATACCATATGATACAAATATACATGCATAATTCAATATTGCATTCTTCACCTGTTATAAAATGATCTTTCACATCTACAAAATGAATTTGCAGATCATCTCTATCATATTCATTGTCTCTTATGCTACCTTCAAAATGGGCTTACAGTGACTGAATTTGAAGAGTATCCTAGTGGACCAAACAAAATTATTTTTATAATCACTCGAAAACAAATAAATAATAAATAACAGAGACAAATATTAACATACCTCATTTGCCTTAATATCAATATATTTTCAAGTTTAATATCACCATGAAAGCTACTGTAAACGACTAACTATGAGAGATTATTATTTTCCAATAATCGCTAAATTCAAAAAAACATTGCAGAAAACATATTAGTAATTTGACGAATAATAAAAATATAATGAATTTTTCGCTAAGATTAAATATTCAAAAATAGATTAAATGTTTAAAAACGAAAAATCAAAATAAATATAAATTAAATCTTACCATGTTATTACTTCTCCACCGTGCCAAAGCTCTAAATTTTGCAAGTAGAATTAAATGTCATAGTTATACATTAATAGTGGGCTGAATGACTCCCCATATTCCTCTGTATTCCTCCTTTTCAAATTGGGTAGAATAGAGTAAAAAAATGCTGCACCTTTCCCTGTTGCAGTTGGCTGCCGACTACCGATCGGTAGTCGACCGCCGACCGAAACATGGTAATAAGAAGCATGTACGTTTGTTTGTTTTTATTCCCTTAGGCAAAAGTCAGTCCATGCGCCACATATATTTCTCCGCCTACCACATTTCTTAATATTTCAGCAACGATTCAACGGATGATGCTACATCTTTTTTTCAACTTCATCATTTTCGATGTTTAGCATGCATATTGCCACCAGTACGTAAGAAGCTCCACAAAATGTAATCATATTTTTACCTGAAACATTTGAATACCTATTACATAAAGACAATAATACAGACATAGGAAAATAATGCAAACATAGTTTCAACAATTGAAAATCCTTTTCAGGTGATCATACTCGCCTTAAAAGCTTTATGAATTAAGAGCGATACTAAAAACCATCTAAACTCGAGAAACAATAAAAATCCCGAATAATTTATTGTTAGGCCTGAATCTTTAATCAAAAAAAATTGTGTTATAGAATTACAAATAATCAACTCTATTATCAAAACGAGAAACAGGTCAAAAATTAAAACGAACAGAATTTACGTTAAGAAAAATATAGCATAATTTATAATTGTATAGCATAGTTTGCCTAATTAAGAATTAGGCCAAACAATAAATAAATTAGGAGCTTTATTATTCTAGGATTTTGGATTTCTTTTGTTAATTTCACTAAGTATTGTTGCAGATGGTACCGCTGTACAGATCTTTATTATTGCCATGTTGTATTTGGGCATTCGACTAGTTCTTTTTACAAGGCATTCAACACTGCTTAAAAATATTAAATTTTAATATAAATTTAAAAAATAAGAATTTCGAACATACATTATAATTTTTCATGAAGATTGACAGTTGTACTTAGAAAATAACAGGCTACCACATCTCCATATTTGAATCCACCTAGTGCAGAAGCCGCTATTTTTTTTGTTCAGACTGCAATAACTATTTCGATCTTACTCGGAATCAAACGAAACTTCAACAGATCAACTCCAACTTAAATTACGGACAGTATGAAACACTCGGATACTTCATATTGTGAACGCACACTGTAGTTCTCCAAGGAGACTGATAGTTGTACTTAGAAAATAATAGGCTACTACATCCCAATATTTGAACTCCGCCTAGTGCAGAAGCCGCTATTTTTTTTGTGCGGACTGCAATATCTCCTTCGTTCTAACTCGGAATCAGGCGAGACTTCGACCGATCAACTCCCACCTAAATTACGAACAGTATGCAACACTCAGATACTTGATCGTGTGAATGCACACTGTAGTTCTCCGTGGGGACTGACAGTTGTACTTAGAAAATACCAGGCTACCATACCTGCATATTGAACTCCGCCTAGTGTAGAAACCGCTATTTTTTTTGTTCAGACTGCAGTAACTCCTTCGTTCTAACTCGGAATCAGGCGAGACTTCGACCGATCAACTCCCACCTAAATTACAGACAGTATGAAACACTCGGATACTTCATCGTGTGAACGTACATGTAGTTCTCCAATGGGACTGACAGTTGTACTTAAAAAATAACAGGCTGCCACATCTGCATATTGAACTCCGCCTAGTGTAGAAGCCGCTATTTTTTTTGTTCAGACTGCAATAACTCCTTCGTTCTAACTCAGAATCAGGCGGATTTCGACCGATTAACTACCATCTAAATTACGGATAGTATGGAACACTTGGTCACTTTATCGTGTGAACGCACACTGTAGTTCTCCACGGAAACCGACAGTTGTACCTAGAAAATAATAAGTTACCACATCCCCATATTTGAATTTTGATGAAAATTTGAATTAAAATTTTAAATTTTTGTCGGATCTCAAAACATAAAACTTGAAATTAGAATTATTTTATATTTATTTGTTTTTTATTAGTCAAATTTAATTTAAATATTTAAATGGGTTAAATGGGTAACCCGCTTATTAAGTGGGTTGTGTCATAAATGGGTTGGGTCATAAATGGGTAAAAGAGAATGGGTCATAAATGGGTTGGGTCGAATTCGACCCAATCCATTTTGACCCAACCCATTTGACAGGCCTAACCTAAGACATAAATCTTCTAAGCTAGTAATAATGACGTAAAAAAGATCTTAATTATTAAATTCAGATTATGTTATCATTGTAATGTAACAGATTTTCAATTATTTTAAGTGACTATATGGTTACTATTTATCGAACTTATTGCTACAGTCGTGGTAATGTCTATGCAAAATTTGAAGATGACGAGTTCAATATGAGAAGCGGCAGCGACTGTTGAAGATTAGTCAAGACGCATTATTCACCGCATTGTTAGTGGATTCCAAGACCAATATTGGAGTTATTTTGTCATTATTTGGAAAATTGTTAAGAGGTACAAAATAAAATTTGTCCCTCATTGAGTAAAAAATAATAATTCATAAATCATGCCTGTTTTTTGTGACCAATCAATGTTATTTCTTATTTTTTTGACTAGTAGCAGCTAAAATGGTTTTCATTGAACCCTTATACAGTTTTTCGATGAGTTTTTATCGAATTTCGTTTGGCACGAATTATAAAATTGTAAACTTTTTATTTGGAAGGAGTATGCATAACATTATTTTTAGGTGGAATCCCCCTAGATTTTGCTCTCGTTTATCCAAAAATAAAGTTCCTTTAGCAATGTCCCTGTTCACATATAAATTGCATGGAGAAACGTAAGTTTGATCAAGATTTATTCTTCACAGATGAATTACATAGATAGCTCAAGCTTGATGACGTAAAGAAATCAGGCATAAATACATCAACTATATGGATATGGGTTGAAATCCTTAAATTAATGGGATTGATCGAAAATAAATAGTTGACAAGTCAATCTGATCGATCCCACAACCCATATTTTATGGGACTTTGGACAATGGATCCAATTTAATTAAAATTGTGATCGTTGTTCAGACACATAACAAATTTAAGTGTTGATTAATCAATTATGATGAGACGGCGATATAAAGTAGTATATATTGAAATAAAATAAAACTTTATCTAAGCATTTACGGCTACGCAGCTTTAATTTGTGGAATAGAGTGAATGTAGATCCAATAAGAAATTAATGAATTAATAGGTTAGGCAATGAGTTCTAACCCAAACCATTTACTCTTATACCCTTAATATACATATACATATAATGCACATATATATACGTAGATATGTATATACATATACATACACACACACACATATCTTCTCATTAAAGGTACTTACATTCATTGAATTCGACTATTAATTAAAAGAATAAAATGAAATGTTTAATTAAGGGATTTTGTATTAAGGGAAAATAATTAAGATTAGATAATGAGAGTTATTAGTCAAACAATAACTCTTACCCTTAATGTAAGTAATTACCCTTGGACGTGAATAAGGAAATATGGAACTGCATATACATTTCCATATTTTCATTCAAGGGAAATTATGTTCATTAAATTCGACTATTAATGAAATGAATAAAACATGGAATATCTTAATGAAGGAATTTTATATTAAGGGAAAGAAATAAATAGGATTAGGAAAGAAGGATAATAGTCCAAGCCCAAATTAGCAGATCTTATACCCCTAGAATATGTATATATCCTTCATCCCATTCATTATGTTTGCATGCATGTGTGATGTATGTATGTATGTGTGCGTATATGTGTGAGTGATATAGGTATAAGAATTGATGGTTTGGGCTAGAACTCATTGCTTAACCTATTAATTCATTAGTTTCTTATCGCATTAAAATTCGTTGTATTCCAACAACTAAAGTAACATAGCAAAAACGCTTAAATAAAATTTCATTTTATTTCAATATGCTTATTTGCCGGACATTTAAATTTTATTTAGCCATCAAAATGTCGTTTATTATTTTAATAAAGTTATTAATTGACTAACATTTTACATTTTAAAATTAAGTTAATTATTTAGTTAATTTGTAAACTATAATATTATCATATTTGTCCAACACCAAATTATGGGATGTTACAATACCTTAACAAAATTTAAATTTATTGACTTATCTTATGATTATTGTTTTTACGCATATTAAACACACTTGAATGGTCCACGGTCATATTTTTAAAATACAAAACAACACAGTGCTGAGCTTGATGTTCATGAGCTGCTAGAACTCTTATTGTATGACTTACCGAATTTATGTCGCATAGGACACAACTCACATGGGAAAAGTTGGACGTCTCATCACTATAAACACTAAGCAACAATAAGGATGTGTCATCTAAAACTACTCATTTTTTACCATCTCACCAACATATTTTTTACTGCAGTTGGTAGCTCTTAAAAATATGAACAGCAGGACCGATCATATTGACTATGTCCACCACTTATTTAACCCACTTTTGCAATCAATATTTTCAACCCATATATTTTTGGAGTTAATGCACTTGTGCATTATTTCTCCTGGTCCTCAGGCTTGAGCTTTTCCATGCAATTTCAAACTTGAGTTTCTCCATGTAATTCCTCTATTAATAATACTTGATAAGTTCGAATTGACTCTTGAATAAATGAAGCACATGATTGTGTTATGGGTGCAGATAAGGGAAAGTAATTGTGACTAATTATGGAAATCATAGATCAAATTTTGATGGTGAGATTAAAACTTCCATACACACATGAATTTAGTTCCAATATAGCTTTGACATGCTATCTGGAACTCCAATCCCCAATTCAAAATCCACTAACGCTAACATTGGACTACCATAGTAAATTCCAAATACATGTAATAGACATATCAAATGTCAGTAATTGTATTTTATTCACAGAAACCACCATGCGAAGTCATAAGAAATGGAGAAATAACGTACTAAAATATTCTAAGCTATAGTTTGAAACAAATCCAAAATTATCGTTTGTGATTTACCAGTCGCTACAAGTCCAAAATTACTATAATAAAGTGCATACCATGAAAAAATTTCTTGCTGGATCTTTTGATCAAAGAGCGCATCACATTATTAAAGTCCTCTGTAAGGTAGTCTTGGATAACATATTCCCGTTTAAACGCTTCATGTATTTCGATAATCATAACTGTAACTTCAATATATGACCTACTTCTTAGAAGGTCTCCTTAGCAGCCATCTCTCTCATTCACACCTTCAATTCTTTAACTTTGATCCCGAGCTTGTTAATCTCTTTGTTTGATGTAGTTACAGAACACTTGATTTTCGTCAGCACAAAATCTATAAATAGAACTAGAGATGTTGCTACTACGTCTCCTATTGAATTTGTCATCTCCAAAATTCAGTTGAGGCATTACCACGACTCTACCAAGATATTCAATAAATTGTAACCATATAGTTACCTGAAATAACTGAATAATATATTACATTAAAACAATGATATAAATTGAAATTCAATAATCAAGATGACCTTTTCCAAGTAATTCTTGCTCGCTCTAGAAGCTTTATGGCTTAAGTGCAATTATATTGAATACCTTGTCAACAGATTTTGTATTTTGTTATCATTCCTTAATGATCCATAGTTTTGATTTTTGACGTTTGGACATAGATTAAGGCATTAAACCATAAATTCTAAAAAAGATGGTTGTTGCATCACTACAACAAAATAACCATATTACAACCTTTCATTTACAGCTAACAAAAGTTGGCAGTTGTTATAGGTATTTTTAGCAACTATTTTACTAAAGTAGTTGTATAGGTATTTTGTAACAACTATTTTATTTCAGCAGTTGTAATAATGACACTTATAACAACCATATTTGTATAGCACTTGTAATATTTACTTATAACAACTGTTTTCAACAGTTATAACAAATATTATATTTCTATCACATGTGGGGCTTTAAATTTCCCTCCATTCATTTCTTCGGCCGTCCAAACCTGCAAAAAAAATACATCGCTCGTTTTCTTCTTCCCAAGACCTAAACGCCGCAATAAATCTAAACCAGCAAAAAAAATTGTTTTCCCTCAACGTAATAATTTAGTCACAGATCCAAAAGGCCCTAAATCATTGTCGTCGTCGATCGCAAGCCGCCCTATCGCTCCTAGCTAGATCGCTCATGCTCGCCGCTTGTACACGCTCGTGCTATCACTCGTAAGTTTGATCTCTTTCATTATTTTCTAATCTGCTGATTTTAATTTCATTTTTCTGGATTGATTAACTTGATTATTATTAATTTATTTCACTAAGATGAAACCAGTCTACCTACAGTTAGTTATACAGTTGATTAATTTTATTTGTATGCTATTTTCAAATATCATGAATCTAGGCTTAAAGATGTTTTAGTTAGTTTATTATATAGCTTTTCAAACTAATTAGTGTAAACTTCTCGGCTAAGGAGTCATCCAAATTCACGAAAGGTTTTCTTCTCTTTTTTTTTGATTCAACCTATCGCATGTAATAGAGGAAATGGTTTTTTTGGTTTTGGACATGATCAGTGATTTAATGAAATTTTTTATAGAATTTGAAGTAGTGTATGCAAACAGAAGTGCTCTGAGAATGAGAATGTGGTGGTGTTTGTGAAAATGGATTGTACAATATGTTTGCTTAGGTATTTATGGGAACAATGGAGCACATTTTTTTGCTTTACTTTGTTAAATGAAAAAATAGGAAGTGATATAAGAAACACGTTTTTTTAAGAGAGGATGAGAAAGTCATATTAAAAGCAGCTAATATCAAGTTGTTGTCAAAACCAAAACAGCTTGATGCTGTTGAGCATGTCCTATTTAATATGTTTATGGCTCTCACTTAACTTTGACTGCAAAAACCAATCCTGTTTTGTACATGAATAATGTAATTTTGCTGTTGAGATCTGATATTCATATATCGCTATATCTTATCCTTGATTCCAATTTTCTGTTGACTAAATTATTAAATTTTATTATGGAATATTGATTGTTTAATTGTACTTCAAATATGCATTGCAATGTAGCAATAACGTTGGGCGCTTAATGCAAATATAAAAACTTTTATAAAATAACTAAATTGCACCAGCTTGAGTAAATCACAGAGCAAGTGTGCGTTGCCGCTTAAATTGCACCAGTTTGGATGACACACAGATACATATACATCTATGTATGTATGTATGTCTATCTATGTGTAAATTCTATTATCTTTTTCATATGTCTAACATATGTGGGACAAAGATGTTTTTCGTGAAAGAGTTTTTAGTTGATGAAGGTTCTTAGTAACTTAGTTTGTTAATAATTATTACAAAGAGGTGGTTTGAATTGTTAAATAATTTGAGCAAGTGAATAGTAAAACAAATACTGCAGGAGGAAGAAAAACTAACTTTTTTTATTACTTCTTTTGTTTCCCTCTGTACACATTGTTTGCTAAACTGAATAAATATATATAGAGTTATAGATGCTAAAAAATAGGATCATTTGTTTGAACCATTATTTATTACGTCTGAATAGGAATTTGACTATTTCTATTATTCTTTGTTCCTGAAGACTTGTTCAATATGCTGAGATTAATCTTCAACAAATCCCTCCTTTAAGCTCAAGCATTTACCATCCTTTATTCCAATCATCTTCTTGCAATTTTCGAACAACAGCTTTGGCAACGGCTTAGTGAATATATCTGCTACCTGATCACGACTTGTAACATGATTCAGCTGCACCTCCTTTTCCTTGACATGCTCCCGGATGAAGTGAAAACGAACATCTATGTGCTTCCTCCTTTCATAATGAACTGGATTCTTTGCTAACTCGATTGCAGACTTGTTATCGACCCGTATCTCAGTGGGCTCGTGTTGTGGGAGCTTTAACTCGGATAGCAATTTCCTTAGCCATATTGCATGACACACACACAAAGTAGCTGCAATGTACTCTGCCTCGCATGTTGACAATGCCACTATCCATTGCTTCTTTGAGAGCCGGGTAAAAGCTGTGTCGCCCATGTAAAACACATATCCGGATGTGCTTTTCCGATCATCAACATCACCACACCAATCACTATCTGAATAACCGACCAATCTATACTCATCAGTTTTCGAGTAAAATAGTCCGAGTGACTTTGTTCCTTGAATGTATCGAAGAATCCGCTTGATAGCTTTCCAATGCGAGTAACACGGATCTTCCATAAATCGACTTACAATGCCAACAATGTATGCTATGTCCGGCCTTGTACATACGAGATATCGCAAGCTTCCGACTAAGCTTTGGTATCTGCTTGCATCGACTTTTTCTCCTCCCTCAAACTTAGAGAGTCTTGCGCCTGGTTCCATCGGTGTTGCAACCGGGTTGCAATTCTCCATTTTGAATCTCCTCAAAATATCATTTGCATAAGCTTCCTGTGACACAAAAATTCCTGTTTTTCCTTGGTTGATTTCAAGACCAAGAAAATACTTCATCAACCCCAAGTCTGTCATCTCAAATTTACGAGTCATGGGGCTTTTAAAATCTTCGATCATCTTCTCATTATTCCCCACCAAGATGAGATCATCAACATAGAGAGCAACAAACAACAAATTGTCCTTTTTCTTTTTTACGTACAATGCATGCTCGTAAGGGCACTGCAAAAATCCATTTCTCCTTGAAGTAAGTGTCAATCTGAATATTCCATGCTCGTGGTGCTTGCTTCAGCACATATAGGGCTTTTCTCAACTTCAAAACTTTTCTCTCCTCCCCGACCTTCATGTACCCGAGTGGTTGCTCCACATATACTTCTTCCTCGAGCATACCGTTCAAAAATGCAGATTTTACGTCCATCTGATAGATCGGCCATTGGAACTGTGTTGCTTGGGATATAAGAAGTCTAATTGTTTCCAATCTTGCTACTGGAGCAAAAATCTCATTATAATCGATCCCCGCCTTTTGCCTATAACCTTTAGCAACAAGCCGTGCCTTGTATCTTTCTATCTCACCTTGAGCATTCATCTTCTTCTTGTATACCCATTTCACCCCAATTGGTCTATGTCCTTCTGGTAACTCAACCAAGTCCCAAGTTTCATTTTTCTGAATGGATTTGATCTCCTCATCCATTGCGGCCTGCCATTTCTTATCCCGCACTGCCTCTTCAAATGTAATGTGTTCTGCATCTGCCAAAAGGCATACTAAGTGAACCTCTGGCATTGATTCATATAGATCCTGCAAAGTTTGCAGCCTTGGTTGTCTCAGCTCATCCTCATCATCGGATGTAGACAGGCTAGTAGGTGTAAATGTCGGTACAGGAACCGATACTTTAGCTTTTTCTTCCTTGAACATTATCTCCTTTTGATTATTCCAGCCCCATGCACTTTCTTCATTAACGTGTACATCTCGGCTTATGACTACTTTATTCTCGATTGGATCAAACAACTTAAAAGCTTTCGTCTTCATGTCATATCCGATAAACACGAATTTTTTGCTTTTATCATCTAACTTGGTTCTTCTTTGATCCGGTACATGCGCATAAGCCACACTGCCAAATATCTTTAGATGTGACACAGTTGGCTTATGTCCACTCCAAGCTTCTTGTGGTGCTTGATTCGCCAACTTTATATGTGGGCAACGATTTTGTATATACACAGCACACTGTTCCGCCTCGGCCCAAAACTCCATCGGCATGTCTTTAGTTTTCAACATTGACCGAACCATATCAAGAATAGTCTGATTCTTCCTCTCGGCCACACCATTTTGCTGAGGTGAGTAGGCTGCGGTTAAGAACCTCTTTATGCCTTGCTCCTCGCAGAACCTCATAAATGAAGTTGACATGTACTCTCCTCCTCTATCCGATCGTAAAGCCTTTATATAATGGCCAGTTTCCTTTTCTACCGACGACTGGAACTTCTTGAATGCCTCAAGAGTCTCAGACTTTTCTTTCAGGAAATAGACCCATGTCTTCCGTGTGTAGTCATCTATGAATGTGATAAAGTATCTCTTCTCGCTGAATGACTTAGGTGTGATCGGGCCACATATGTCGGTATGTACTGTCTCAAGCGGTCTGCATGCTTGATATCTAGCCTTCTTTTGAAAAGTATTCCTCATATGCTTGCCAAGCACACAGCCTTCACAAAATTTTCCGGTATAATTCATAGCAGGCAGCCCATGAACCATATCCTTCTTGGCTAACTCTCTTAGCCCGCCAAAGTGTAAGTGCCCAAACCGCAAATGCCATAACAAAGATTTGTCCTTCATGTAGATTTGTAAGCATTTTTCTTGTATGCTTCTCAAGTTGAGTTTGAACATACGATCATTGGCCATTTCTACTCGTGCGATTAACTGACCTTTCATGTCCTTCAAGTACATGTACCTGTCTTTCATGATAACCAAGTATCCTTTTTCAAGTAGTTGCCCCATGCTAATAATATTATTCTTCATGTATGGAACATAATAGACATCATCGATCAATCCTACTCAGCCGTCTTCTTGTGAGAATCGAATTTTACCTCGGCCCTTTACTTGGACCTTTGAAGCATCTCCGAAGGATACTTGTCCGCACTCTATGTCTTGCATCTCCATAAATAGATGTTTGTGTCCGCACATATGATTGCTTGCTCCAGTGTCAAGATACCAGACTGTGTCGCTGAATTGGACGGTGTCTTTTTAGGCCATCGTGAGAGCACCGTCATCTATTTTCTCCTCTTTCTCGACTCGATTCGCATTTTCTTTTACCTTCTTGCCCGACCAGCACTCTTTAGCATAATGTCCATACTTTCCGCAATTGTAGCATTCAATATTTGATCGATTAGACCAACCACCTTTTCGATGTCCGCGTCCTCGATCACGCCAACTTTGTTTGCTCGGCTGCCCCCTTTCTTTAGAATTGTTGTCTCCATGTCCGCGACCAAACCACGTCCTCCACGGTCGCGTCCTCTTCCTCGGTTTTGCTGTGCGAGTAATGACTCCTCGTCTTTGATTTTCACCTAGGCTTGTAAAGATTCCTCAAGTGCCTCATGTTTCTTCTTTTTACGCTGATCATGCGCCTCGAGAGAACCCGCGAGTTCATCAACGGTTAACTCTCCTAAATTTTTCGACTCCTCAATAGCGCAGACGATGTTCTCAAAATTCTCGATTAACGACCGCAAGATCTTTTCAACAACCCGAGCATCAGTCGTAATCTCTCCATTACGCTTGAGCTGATTTACCACCGTTTGAACACGGGTGATTTAATCAGATACTGCTTCAGATTCCTTCATCCTCATAGTCTCCAATTCTCCTCGTAGAGTTTGAAGTCTAATTTGTTTAACACGATCAGCACCTTTGTAGACCTTTTGCAAAGTCTCCCATGCTTCCTTTAAAGTCTTTGCACCGGCAATCTTTTCAAAACCTGACTCATCCACTGCTTGATACATGAGATAAAGCGCTGTTTTGTCTTTCTTGCGAGACTCTTTTAATTCCCTTAACTGGGCAGCTATGTAGTTACCAATATCCTCCGATTCCATGTAGCCATTCTCGACTATCTCCCATGCATCTTGTTGTAACGATCGAAATTTTTCGACGCTCGAAAACCGACATCAATACGTCCACTGTATCAACTGCCAAGCAATCGAAGGCCAGAAAACCATACCGTTAGGGTTAAAGAAGAAGAAAGAGGTAGAAGAAGAGAGAAAAGGATAGAACAGAACAGAAACAACAGAACAATATCAGAATCTCACAATCGCAGCGGAACAACATATAATAGATAAATGAATAATCTTTAAACAAAGAACTATATCAGTTATTGCATTACGTCATATTACATTTCATCATCAGAGTCTACAACAACAACAACAAACGGCGGAAAAGAAATACTATATAAAATAGATAATATGCTACGCCATCCAGCTTGCCTCCAGCAACTCCTGAATTCCATAATATCCTGATAACATAACTCTTGACTGCCCGTGTGGAAATTGGTGGGCACCCAGAGTCTAGGAAGGAAAACGATAAACTCCGAGTCAGTCATGTGACTGGTGTGAGAACCAAAATAGATTATTTTATCTTCAAAAACAAAATAGAGGAACATTTTTAAAGTCAATTCGCAATGCTTTTAAAAATGAGACTACCATAAGGCTTCCCGCGCACACACACAATGCAAATGCAGAATCGGAGAAGATTTCTCCTTATGATAGTCAAAGATGCTTGATACGCCTTAAAAAGAACATTTGATATTATTACTAGTGCATAGTGTAGAAAAAATCAGTTCGAAAATAAAGATATAAATCTTAGCCAACATACGACCATTATCGTATGCCTACTATAGCTACCATCCAAAAAGTGGGGCGCCACCATAAGTGAATGATAAGTTCTACAACTAAAACCGTACAAGATCGTATTGTTTCTTTGGATTTCCAACAAATGGTCAGGCCAAGGAACATCCCATTGCCACATGGGTACGCCTTTGGAAAGACGACCCGAGAACCAAACCGGATCTCTGCCAACACAAGGCCAGGTTACCCTAACTGGGTAACTACTGACATGAATATGTCATCCCCCGATCGTAATCGATCTAACCGAGGATCCTCGATTTCCAACAACCACAAAGCAATAATTTTGCAGCAACAACATAGGTTAAGTATCTGGGCTCCATACCATGACACCACCTCTATCCAGAAGGAATGACATACACTAAAGGGGCGCTACCCCCTAATAACCTTGCTGCATCCTTCCTGTTTTGACCATTTTCGGGGTGTGAGGTTCGACGAAGTCTCGTCCACAAAGCCACACTTTATACAAAAGCTGTGCTTTGGGTTAACAAATGATCAAAGTAATGATCACCAAGATAAATGATCAAACAAATGATCATATCACAAATGATCAAACAATGATCATCCTACAGCAACACTCAGCATGCCACACTACCAAATTGGGAGTATATCACTAATAACCTTCAACTACACAACCTCTGAGCTCGTACGTCTCACAGAAGGGTGTTAAGCTAAGATAATAAATTCTCTGCCACCAACAGAAATATATTTGAAAGAAATCAGCTTTATATCTCAATTTGTAATGTCAGACATACAATCCATACAAGTCTGTTCCGGGTTCGAACAGAACCGAAGGCACTTACAAAGAAGTCCTTGTATTCCGGATAATTTCTAATCACGTGAGGACTTCCCGTCACTAAGGGTGATAAAACCTCTATATCGGCGATCAGCCGATGCAGAGCAACTCAACGGTAATCCTTCCGTTTTCAAAAATATCCAGTCTTCAACACCGGTCATCAAATGCAATCTATTACGACGTATCACATATTCGGAATGGGTTATACAACCCCAAGGTCCTTTCCCAGCTAACCTGAATAGTGAGCGCTTATTCAAAAATAAGTGTGTCATTCAAATTCAAGCAATCACAACAAATACCTATTTAAAGGTATTCCCAAATTATTTACATTCCAAATATCTTTACAAGATATATATATTTTCCACACTTCAACATTTGAAAACAAATTTTCAAATCACTTTTCACCTTTACCACTTTTGAAAACAAATTTCAATCATTTTCCTTATGCAAAATATTTTCATTTCAACATGGTTCATTTAAACCAATTAAATAAATCCTTACCGATTTACTTTATATTTACGTTTCAAGTCCGTAAATTAATTCCCATACTTCAAAAATAAATCAACGTTTTTTTTAGACAAATTCCCCTTTTCATTTATAAATTCCATAGTTAATTTACATTCCAAAATATTTATGAATATACGATTTCCAAATTGATTTCTAATATTCATTTTCCATTATCTTTAAAAGATAAAATCTCAAAAAATTCATTTCATATTGGAAAACACTTCCATACTTATTTAATAATAAGTAATTCTCAAATGCATTTATTTTCAACACTCGGAAAACATTCAATACACTTAAATCGAAATTAAGTATATATTTCATTCTTTAAGGAAAACATTCACTTAAACACATTTATTGGGGCCAAAACGAATGTTGCGTAAAACATCGTTACGACAACCCAAAATCACTAGTATAGGGATTCGAAATTTAGATAGATATATAAATCCCAATACTATATAAAACCTTTCCTTTCGGAAACCATTTACTATAACAACAGTGTTATAGTCCACCATTTCCTTATTCCTCGAAAACGTCTATTTCAACAATAAATGTTGAAATCTATGGTTTCGATAGTTAATCCATTTTAAAACTTCTTTAAAACAATTAACTTCATTTGATAATATTCGTTTTTCCAGAACATATCCATTTTGTTTAATAATATATTCACTGTCCAAAATCGTGAATATACTTCCTTTAATAAGCTATAATAATTAGCTTATCAAAATAAGTCGTTTTGGGATTTATAAACATTGTCTATAAATTCCATTTCTATATTTTATAACAACTTCGTTTTATAAATCTCATTTATTAACCCATTCTATTTATATTCCATTTACATGTTGAAATCCGGTTCATAAGTAAATTACATATAATTCATTTATTCACATATCCATTCTTTTATATCGACAATAATTTATAAACTAAAAATTCTTATTGACTTATGAATCTAGGTTCAAACTTTATTTTAACACCTAAAAAAAACTCGTTTTATAATTTTTATATTTTAATTTATAAAAATCAATTTTTATACAACTTTTATATAAATTGTTCATAATAATTTAAAAATCCCAATTTAAAACTATTTTATAATTTATCAACTACTTATTCAAAAATCACCTTTTGGTTATATTTCACAAAAATATTAATTTTTATAACATAAAAATTTATAACGTTTTAATTATTTAAAATGAATCAATTCAAAAATTTAATAAAACGTATACTTTCAAATATTACTTTAAAATTTCTTTTAAAATTAAAATCGTTATTTTTAAACTTCAAAAATGGATTTGATGATGCAACAACACCAAATAGTCAATCACGACATCCAAATATCATATATCGATATGATAATCAACAAATATCAAAATATTTGTAAATAAATCAATACAGTTGAGGAATCCAGTTGGATCCCTCCAACCTGTTTCCCTGCATCCAAAGATGTTAGCACAATACCAATTCCGTTCCAGTACGGAATTATCACGGTATATAGGATTTATAAAATATATTATCCTCTTAATAGACGGCGCAATAGGGTCTCATCCGCTATATAATACGGGAAATCAACTCCAAGTACATAAATAATACCAATTTCACCGTACTATGAAATATTCGCGGTATATGTTTTTAATAAATAACATCCGCTTACTAACGGCGCATAATGTCTATTTAACAATCAATAGATAACAATCATCGTTCAACCATGCATTCAAGAATTTTAAATATAACTATTTAAAATTAAAATCGAAACCGATTCGATTGAGTGAGAAGTTCTCACCTTGATTTTAATTCTGTTCCAGCGTTTTATTTCGAATAAAATTAAACGGACGTTTAATTTTACCCAAAATTTTCACTGACTCCAATCGACTCCAATCTAGTTGCATAGCGTAGAGCTCGTCCATACGAACTCAATGCAACTGGTTTCGTACGTTTTGGACCTCGTATGAAAAAGTTACGTTAACTTAAAGTTACATGAATTTTTTATATAAAATTTACAACATAATTTTAAATTTCTTTAAACCTAAGCTACCCTAGACCGTTAGATCCTTGCAATCCACATCTGAGCCGCTCCCCATGTTCTTCCCTCTCGCGTGAAACCTCCAGGTCGCGTATGCAAAACAACCCACCAAGCTTCCATCTAGGGTTTAGAACCACTCCACCTACGACGAACTAGAGCCCATCACTCCACCACCATTCGAAAGCCCTTGCCTCACTCCACCTTCACCATCAATAGCCTGAAGCTCGGCCTTCAATATTGCCTCGAAATGCATGCCGAACGTGCGGCCTTTGAGCTCGAATTGCAGACAATCCGCCTCGTTAATCTCGATCTTAACTGTTGAACATATAGTTCGTGTTGTGCTCTACAAGATTGTAGTTGGAAGATTCTTGAATCGAGTTGTGGATTGAGAGAAATTTGAGGAAGAAGAAAACTAAATTTCGGCCATTCATAACTATGGAGGCGGCGGCTGAACGTATAACCCTAGGGCTTAATTTCTTTTGCAAATAATGAATTATTAGGGCTTTTATAGAAAAATCGACGTACACTATTCATCCCGAATTTTCCAAACTCCAAACGAAGCGTGCCGGTTGGTGTTTCTAAGGTTTACCCCGCGTTCCAAACACAATGGAATGTGTTTCGGGAGCTAATTCGATCATCTATGCGAGTTATGGCAACAAACGTTCGATTTAAAATTAAATCGGTAAATCAAATTTCTAGACGTTTTGGCTTGCACTGGACAAACGCTAAATCCGATTGACACGAAAATTGAAACCGTACAATAATATAACATTACAGATCCGATGAAACTGGTTTTGTCGAAATCCGAGACTGTTTGAAAAATGGCTATTTTAACTCGCCAAATAAATATTAAAACAATTTTGATGCATTTCGAGTTGCCACGGTCAAACGAAAACTCCAATTGACACGAAAATTGGAATCCAATAATAAAAAACTATTGCAGATCCAATGGAACTAGTTTCGTCCAATTCTGAGACTGTTTGAAAATTGTCTAATTTCACTAGTCGATTAAATATTAAAATATTCAAATTTCACAAATTAACTCTTAATTCAATTTTAAAAGTTCTAAAATATTGTTCTAACTCCAATATCATAAAATAAAATTTTACAAATCATTTTCAATCACATTTAACCCAATTTTCAACTATTTTTGAAATTTAACATGTTAAATTATTGATTTAATTATCCAATTAAATCCAATATTCGAAAAATAAATTATTCGACTTATAAATTTCACTTATTAATATTTTAAAATTAATTAAATATACAAATTTTAATTGACAGAAATTCTGGGTCGTTACATACTTCCCCCCTTAAAAGAATTTCGTCCTCGAAATTACCAAGTAAGAAAAAGTTACAGAACTCCTTAACTTTCCAAAATCCATAGTTAAACTTCTTACAATAACTTATTAAGTTTTCAAATCATACTTAGTTATCTTTTCAAAACAAACTATATCGTTTAACTTCCAATTCCAAAACCAAAATTATTGTTTTTCACAAAATTTCCCAAAATTTCCAAAAATTTTTCTAACGCCTTAATTTTCAGAAAAATTTGCCAGATTCTCCTTTGCGCGGCTCGATCCGGAAAAAAATGACAGTATATATATCACAAATATACATCTCATCAAGTGATGTGGCATCCCGTAGGGAAAAAAGTGTAAAAGTACGATATTTAATCCAAGATATGTGCCTTATATTTTATTTAGCGAGCATATACGGCTAATATAGCGCGAAAGCGAGCTTCAAATGCGAAGCAAGCGCAATCCGCACCTACTAAACACTCAACAACAACATGAGAAACATGTATATATGAAAATAATATCAATATACATCATATAGCAACATAACAACTACATGTGCCAACATTGCAAATGCAACAAAACAACAAATGCAAACATCAACCAACTATCATCCATAACCAAATCAATATTCGTTCATATTCTCATTAATATTCAACGAATTGGTTTTTAATTTAAATCACATTTGATTCATTTACATTGGATTTTATCAACATTCATTTTCAATTTGTTTACTTTCAATTCAATTTGAATTCAATTCTATTCTAATTCATTAACTTCCAATTTGGATTCAATTACTTTAGCTTCCAATTTCGCTAATTCAATTTCATTAATACTTAAAGAATTATATACAATCATCCAACATTCATATAACAACCAATGTATATTCAACATAACCAAATTATTAATTTTAAATTCAATTCGGTTTTAACATTTTTAATTCAAATTGGTTCAACATTCAATTGACTTTCATTCAATTATTCCATTTCCAATAACAGTAGCTTTTAATGAATTAACACTTATATTCGTTGTTTCATACTAATTATTTACATTCAATTGATTAATATTTCATCCATTCATCAATTCAATTGTTAATTCCTTTAACAATATAAAATTGAATTTCATTCATATAACTCAAGTTCAAATTCTTAATGACTTCACTTCATTAATTCACTTATTAATTTACTTTGACACCGAAAACAACTTCTTTCAACATCACTTAAGTTATATTCCTTTTCAACATCATTTGTTTATCTTAACTTAAAATTCCACTTATAAATCCAATTAAGGTTCCAATTCTGAAATAAGTTTTTTTTATTTAACTTTTATCAAAGTCAAATTTATTCACTTAATCAAAATCACATTTTATTTTGCTTAACAAAATTATTTAACCATTTTTAATAATTGGTTTCACTTACATTTTTTTCATTTTACAAGTTATACAACTTATATTTAACAATTACCACTTGGATTTTTTTTATTTCAAATTTGTTTATCATAACCAAACTTAATTTTTTAATTTACTATGGTAGCAAATCCATCACATAGAGACTCGAAAATGATACTGATGATGTTGCAGTCATCACCCTTATTATTTTCTAGCAACAGTAGTGAATTCAGTGCTTAATATTCTTTCAAAATCTTCTTTTTTATTTATAAATCACATTTATAAATCTTTTTTTATATATGTAAGATTATTTCACAATTGTAAATCACATTAATTATAGTTCCATACTTAATAATTCAATTGCTTATACAATTCATTCTTTTACAATTGTTGTTTTAATTTAACTTATTCAAACAACTTTTGTTTACTTGCATACATTCTTACATTTTCAACAATCAACAATCAATTTATATACACTTAATGATCCTGAAAAATTATTCCTTTATATATAAAATATAATCAAAGTAAAATTATTTCATTTACCTAATTTAAAATGACACTATGTCGACTTGCCACATTGAAGTGTTTAGAAATCCCTATCGATAATATGGCGTCCCATCTACCGACCGGAATTCACAAACAGCTCAACGGATAAGCAAACACAATATAAAACAATTTATATTCACTAACAAATATGCACTCGTATATATTATTACACTCAAACTCATTCTAGAGTACTACTGACTCTATCTCTAATGAGTAACACCCGACAGAGCCATGGTTGTCGCTTAACCATATGCTCTGATACCAAATGTAACGATCGAAATTTTTCGACGCTCGAAAACCGACATCAATACGTCCACTGTATCAACTGCCAAGCAATCGAAGGCTAGAAAACCGTACCGTTATGGTTAAAGAAGAAGAAAGAGGTAGAAGAAGAGAGAAAAGAATAGAACAGAACAGAAACAACAGAACAATATCAGAATCTCACAATCGCAGCGGAACAACATATAATAGATAAATGAATAATCTTTAAACAAAGAACTATATTAGTTATTGCATTACATCATATTACATTACATTACATTACATCATCAGAGTGTACAACAACAGCAACAACAAACAGCGGAAAAGAAATACTATATACAATAGATAATATGCTACGCCATCCAGCTTGCCTCCAGCAACTCCTGAATTCTATAATATCCTGATAACATAACTCTTGACTGCCCGTGTGGAAATTGGTGGGCACCCAGAGTTTAGGAAGGAAAACAATAAACTCCGAGTAAGTCATGTGACTGGTGTGAGAACTAAAACAGATTATTTTATCTTCAAAAACAAAATAGAGGAACATTTTTAAAGTCAATTCGCAATGTTTTTAAAAATGAGACTACCATAAGGCCTCCCGCACACACACACAATGCAAACACAGAATCGGATGAGATTTCTTCTTATGATAGACAAAGATGCTTGATACGCATTAAAAAGAACATTTGATATTATTACTAGTGCATAGTAGAAAAAATCAGTTTAAAAATAAAGATATAAATCTTAGCCAACATACGACCATTATCGTATGCCAACTATAGCTACCATCCAAACAGTGGGGCGCCACCATAAGTGAATGATAGGTTCTACAACTAATACCGTACAAGATCGTATTGTTTCTATGGATTTCCAACAAATGGTCAGGCCAAGGAACTTCCCATTGCTACATGGGTACGCCCCTGGAAAGACGACCCGAGAACCAAACCAGATCTCTGCCAACACAAGGCCGGGTTACCCCTAACTGGGTAACTACTGACACGAATATGTCATCCCCCGATCGTAACCGATCTATCCGAGGATCCTCGATTTCCAACAACCACAAAGCAATAATTTTGCAGCAACAACATAGGTTAAGTATCTGGGCTCCATACCATGATACCACCTCCATCCAGAAGGAATGACATACACTAAAGAGGCGCTACCCCCTAATAACTTTGCTGCATCCTTCCTGTTTTGACCATTTACGGGGTGTGAGGTCCGATGAAGTCTCGTCCACAAAGCCACGCTTTATACAAAAGCTGTACTTTGGGTCAACAAATGATCAAAGTAATGATCACCAAGATAAATGATCAAAAAAATGATCATATCACAAATGATCAAACAATGATCATCCCACAGCAACACTCAACATGCCACACTACCAAATTGGGAGTATATCACTATTAACCTTCAACTACATAACCTCTGAGCTCGTACGTCTCAGAGAAGGGTGTTAAGATAAGAGAATAAATTCTCCGCCACCAACAGAAATATATTTGAAAGAAATCAGCTTTATATCTCAATTTGTAATGTCAGACATACAATCCATACAAGTCTGTTCCGGGCTCGAACAGAACCGAAGGCACTTAGAAAGAAGTCCTTGCATTCCGGATAATTTCTAATCACGTCCGGTCTTCCCGTCACTAAGGATGATAAAACCTCTATATCGGAGATCAGCCGATGCAGAGCAACTCAACGGTAATCCTTCCGTTTTCAAAAATATCCGGTCTTCAACACCAGTCATCAAATGCAATCCATTACGATGTATCACATATTCGGAATGGGTTATACGACCCCAAGGTCCTTTCCCGGCTAACCCGAATAGTGAGCGATTATTCAAAAATAAGTATGGCATTCAAATTCAAGCAATCACAACAAATACCTATTTAAAGGTAAATATTGATAGTCGGTTATTTAACTATCAATAGGCGTGTTCAACATCACCAAATTCCAAATAATTTCCCAAATTATTTACTTTCCAAAATATCTTTACAAGATATATATACTTTCCACACTTCAACATTTGAAAACAAATTTTCAAATCACTTTTCACCTTTACCACTTTTGAAAACAAATTTCATTCATTTTCCTTATGCGAAATATTTTCATTTCAACATGGTTCATTTAAACCAATTAAATAAATCCTTACCTATTTACTTTATATTTACGTTCCAAATCCGTAAATTAATTCCCATACTTCAAAAATAAATCAACGTTTATTTTTAGACAAATTCCCCTTTTCATTTATAAATTCCATAGTGAATTTACATTCCAAAATATTTATGAATATACGATTTCCAAATTGATTTCTAATATTCATTTTCCATTATCTTTAAAAGATAAAATCTCAAAATATTCACTTCATATTGGAAAACATTTCCATACTTATTTAATAATAAGTAATTCACAAATGCATTTATTTTCAACACTTGGAAAACATTCAATATACTTAAATCGAAGTTAAGTATATATTTCATTCTTTAAGGAAAACATTCGCTTAAACACATTTATTTGGGCCAAAACGAATGTTACGTAAAACATCGTTACGACAACCCAAAATCACTAGTATAGGGATTCTAAATTTAGATAGATATATAAATCCCAATACTATATAAAACCTTTCCTTTCGGAAACCATTTACTATAACAACAGTGTTATAGTCCACCATTTCCTTATTCCTCGAAAACGTCTATTTCAACAATAAATGTTGAAATCTATGGTTTCGATAGTTAATCCATTTTAAAACATTTTTAAAACAATTAACTTCATTTGATAATATTCATTTTCCCAAAACATATCCATTTTGTTTAATAATATATTCACTATCCAAAATCGTGAATATACTTCCTTTAATAAGCTATAATAATTAGCTTATCAAAATAAGTCGTTTTGGGATTTATAAACAATGTCTATAAATTCCATTTCTATATTTTATAACAACTTCGTTTTATAAATCTCCTTTATTAACCCATTCTATTTATATTCCATTTACATGTCGAAATCCGGTTCATAAGTAAATTACGTAAAATTCATTTATTCACATATCCATTCTTTTATATCGACAATAATTTATAAACCAAAAATTCTTATTTACTTATGAATCTAGGTTCAAACTTTGTTTTCACACTAAAAAAAACTCGTTTTATAATTTCTATATTTTATTTTATAAACATCAATTTTTATACAACTTTTATATAAATTGTTTATAATAATTTAAAAATCCAAATTTAAAACTATTTTATAATTTATCAACTACTTATTCAAAAATCACCTTTTGGTTATATTTCACAAAAATCTTCATTTTTATAACATAAAAATTTATAACGTTTTAATTATTTAAAATGAATCAATTCAAAAATTCAATAAAACGTATACTTTCAAAAATTACTTTAAAATTTCTTTTAAAATCAAAATCGTTATTTTTAAACTTCAAAAATGGATTCGATGATGCAACAGCACCAAATAGTCAATCACGACATCCAAATATCATATATCGATATGATAATTGACAAATATCAAAATATCTGTAAATAAATCAATACGGTTGAGGAATCCATTTGGATCCCTCCAACCTGTTTCCCTGCATCCAAAGATGTTAGCACAATACCAATTCCGTTCCAGTACGGAATTATCGCGGTATATGGGATTTAAAAAATATATTATCCGCTTAATAGACGTCGCAATAGGGTCTCATCCGCTATATAATGCGGGAAATCAACTCCAGGTACATAAATAATACCAATTTCACTATACTGTGAAATATTCGAGGTATATGTTTTTAATAAATAACATCCGCTTACTAACGACGCATAATGTCTATTTTAACAATCAATAGATAACAATCATCATTCAACCATGCATTCAAGAATTTTAAATATAACTATTTAAGATTAAAATTGAAACTGATTCGATTGAGTGAGAAGTTCTCACCTTGATTTTAATTCTGTTCCAGCGTTTTATTTCGAATAAAATTAAATGGACGTTTAATTTTACCCGAAATTTTCACTGACTCCAATCGACTCCAATCCAGTTGCGTAGCGTAGAGCTCGTCCATACGAACCCAACGCAACTAGTTTCGTGCGTTTTCGACCTCGTATGAAAAAGATATGTTAACTTAAAGTTACATGAATTTTTTATATAAAATTTACAACTTAATTTTAAATTTCTTTAAACCTAAGCTACCCTGGGCCGTAAGATCCTTGCAATCCACATCTGAGCCGCTCCCCGTGTTCTTCCCTCTCGCGTGAAACCTCCAGGTCGCGTATGCAAAACAACCCACCAAGCTTCCATCTAGGGTTTAGAACCACTCCACCTACGACGAACTAGAGCTCATCACTCCACCACCATTCGAAAGCCCTTGCTTCACTCCACCTTCACCATCAATAGCCTGAAGCTCGGCCTTCAATATTGCCTCGAAATGCGTTCCCAACATGCGGCCTTTGAGCTCGAATTGCAGACAATCTACCTCGTTAATTTCGATCTTAACCGTTGAACATATAGTTCATGTTGTGCTCTACAAGATTGTAGTTGGAAGATTCTTGAATCGAGTTGTGGATTGAGAGAAATTTGAGGAAGAAGAAAGCTAAATTTCGGCCATTCATAACTATGGAGGCGGCAGCTGAACGTATAACCCTAGGGTTTATTTCTTTTGCAAATAATGAATTATTAGGGCTTTTGTAGAAAAATCGACGTACACTATTCATCCCGAATTTTCCGAACTCCAAACGAAGCGTGCCGGTTGGCGTTTCTAAGGTTTAACCTGCATTCCGAACACAATGGAACGTGTTTCGGGAGCTAATTTGATCATCTGTGTGAGTAATGGAAATAAACGTTCGATTTAAAATTAAATCGGTAAATCAAATTTCTAGACGTTTTGGCTTGTACCGAACAAACGGTAAATTCGATTGACACGAAATTTGAAACCATACAATAATATAACATTATTGATCCGATGAAACTAGTTTCGTCGAAATCTGAGACTGTTTGAAAAATGGCTATTTTCACTCGCCAAATAAATATTAAAACAATTTCGATGCGTTTCGAGTTGCCATGTGACGACCCGGAATTTTGAGCAATATCAATTTAATAATCTTTGATAATAATTAAATTGATTTGATCATTTTATAATATAAATTGACAATTTAAATTTATTTTAAAGGCTGAAAATAATAATTTGTTAATGTCTATTAATATTTTCTTTGCAATATGAATAGGCAAGATTAAATTCTTTTGAAAGTTAATAATAATTTGATTTGGAAATATTTATTTTGGTAAATAAGAAGTTTTTAATGTAATAAAACTTTATATTCAAATTGTGATATATATATAAATGTATATATTGTGATTTGATATTTGTTTTAAAATTTAATATGGAAATTAATAAATTTAATGTCAGAATGTTTCTATTTGAAATGTGTATATATATTTGTATATATATGTTTTAAATAGGAATTTTATTAATTTGAGTTTAATAAGTATTTCCAAACTTTATCTAGATATATATATATATAGTTTTGAAATTTGAAATGTTAATTTGATTTAATGCCTTTGAAATGATTTGAAGTTTAAATTTTTATAACAAAGTTAATTGCTTATTATTATAAACGTATTGTTTAACTTGAGTTTTAGATAAGATTTAAATTTAAATTTCATCTGCATAATATCTTTTCATTTTAATTTTAACACAAGATAAATTTATTTTTAAATCTTAAGAGTTAAAATAAATTTAATTAAAAGCATAAATAATTTATAAACTAACATGAAATCACTTTTCTATTCATTAAAATCTAAAGATTTGTTTAAGTACACATTTCCTTATTAATAATTGCATATATACATTTCATGCAAGGTTTAAAATAAATTATTAAAGATAAAATAACATTTTAAAGAAAACATTAATAAAACAATAATAACAACACTTGTTAATGTATGTTATGACATTTGTAAGTCAATATACATAGGTGTAAGTTAGTTAATGCATTATAGTAGACAAGTGTCATTTATTTTAAAATTTAAAAAAAAAATATGATTAAGAAAAAGTTTTAATTTTCAGCTAGTTCTTTTATTCATTCTCAACTAAAATGAATACAAATCTGGAAAAAAAAAAAAAATGCAAATCTGAAAGGCAAGTTCAAAACAGAGAATAGCAGAAAAATTTAATCAACATGCAAGCTAGAATAATTCAAGTAATTCAAGAAACTGGAGATTCAAATCAAATGCAAAGAAATTCAGAGGAAAACATCAACATGCAAGTTCTTCATCCATACAAACAAGCAATTCTGGAAATTAATCATCACTTCAACATGCAAAGGAAATTGAAAGCCTGGAAAGAAGAAAATGCAGTTCTGTCTTCTGCAAGATTCAAGGTGAGTAAATACAATTCTAAAAATAGATTTAAATTTTAAAATGGATCTTGTTCTTGTGGAATCATGATGATTCATCTGGATTTTTGAATTCAAACTAATTGCATGTTAGAAATATAAAATGCTTGATGTCTGTGTAAATAAACAGTTCTGTGTGATATTTACAGGTAACAAATATATATTAAAATCAATTACTTCATATTGGATCCAAGTTAGCTTATGATTTATGAATAAAAGTTGTTTGAAATCATCTATCTTATCATCTAAAAATGTTTGTAAGTTTTAAATTTGAAGAATTAGTTGTACAATTTCAGATTTACAGTAAACTTTAATTTGGGTCAAATCTTTATTATTGCAATCTTAAGTTTTGATCTTATAACTAGATTACATATTGGAAATCATGATTTTTAATGAGCATATCATGATTTTTAGAATAGTTTTTAGTGAGAATTTATGATTTTGCTGTTTTGGGCATTTTGATCGATTTACGGTCAACCACGGTGGGTTGGACCTCGTCGTTGATCATGAAGGTGGAGGGTAGGTTATAGATCTTCAGAAAAATACAAATGGAATTTTCTATTGATCAAGTTGACCATGAATTGAGTAAGTAGGGTTTTGTTTGCTGTAGATGTTAATGATGTTCATTGGGGTGTTGCGTCATCATGTTGTTTTCGGAGGTGATCGCGTGCATGGCCGAAGGTTCAAGGGAATGTGGGGAAGCTACTGTGGTGGCGGCGTAGTCTCCGATGAGGGGGATGGCCGGCAGTGGTTGATTTTGAGGATGGAGCTTTCGAAAGATTTTGGGTTGAAGGTCGAGATTTTGTTCTCGATTGAATTTGTGATTTCTAGGTTGAATTTGTTGATGTCGAGGTTGAAGTCGACCTGGGGATGATCGGCATGGATTTCGCCGTTGATCATTGGCGTCGTGCACGTTCATGTGCACGTTTATGGGCTACTGCAGAAGTTCTGGGGAGAAGAAGGTGGAGACTCGAAGTATGCTCCGTGATTTTTGATGTTTTTCTCGAAGCAGGCTTGGGTAGGGAAAACTTGGGGTGTTTGCTAGTTTTACTCGGGGTAGGCACGGGTTTTAGCATGGTTTACTCGAGTATTTAGATATTCAGGCTTTAGTACAGAAGTTTAAGATGTTAGTGCAAAGAAAATTTGATTTTAGGAATAAAGTTTTTTTTTTAAAACAGAGGAACTGGTTTTGGAAAAGATTTATAATAAAAAGTTGAATTAGTTTTACTTATAAACTATTTGGTTTCAAAAAAATTTCAAGCAAGCTTTATATATATTAAAATATGATTGTTTTTAAAATAAAGAAAGGGTATTTTTGAAATAAAGCTTGTATTTAATTTTATTTAATATTCTTGGGAAGTTTAAAGATTTAAAAAAATCAATTTTAAAATAGTTTAATTATAATTGATTCCTAAATGTTATATTTTATTCAAATAAAGTTTAATGATTTAGAATTGGATAATCAATTGTAATAAAGATTTATCTTATGTAAATTGTAATTTTGATATAAATTAAAAATAATTAAATTTGGAAAGGTAATTAAGATAATTAAATTATTAACCACTTAAAAGTTATTGGTTAATATAAATGTGTTAATTAAGATAATGGTTTCTTGTTTAAGAATCTTTTTAATATAGTAAATTAAAGAATCATTTAATTAATTTTAAATGATTAAGTTAAATATTTAATTAAACAATTAATTTGTGATTAATTAAAGATAATCACTTTGGAGTTGATTAAGTATAATTTCTTGGTGAAGTAATTAAGTAATTAAGTGGTTAATTATTTGAGGTAATTAAGTAAGAGATAATTACTTTATGAAATGTAATTAAGTAATATGATTAAGAGTTAATCACTTTAGTTATTAATTAAAGAATTTATTAATAATTAGTTAAAGATTTAAATTATTTGATTAGTGATTAATTAATAAAAGGATTAAGAGTAATTAATTAAGTGATTAATTACTTGTAAAAGTAATTAATTTAGAAGAATTTAATTTATGGAAGTAATCATTAATTAATGAAAATAATTAATTAACTGTTAATTAATAATTTAAAGAATAATTAATTTATAATTTAGTTTTTATTACTTAATGTAAAGTAATTGATTAAATATGATTAATTAAAAGTAATTAATCAAGTATTTAATTAAAAGTAATTAATCAATGTGATTAATTAAAATTGATTAATCAAGTATGATTAAAGGAAAATTAAGGAATAATTATCAGAATAATTAGAGAATAATTAATCAAGGTTGATTAATTTTAGAAGGTAATTAAGAGGTAATTACTTAGTATAATTTGAAGTAATTAATTAGGATGATTAATTAATATGGTAATTAAGTAAGAATTACTTAAAGTAATTAAGTGATAATTAATTAGGGAAGATTAATTGAAATGGATAATTAAGTGATGTTAATTAATTAATTTGTAATTAATTAATGAATAAGAAGTTGGATTAATGATAATCCAAGTGATTAACTAAGGATTAATTTAATTTAAGCATTAATTAAATTAATCAGGTTTGAATCTAACTTGTTTATGAATGATTAATGATTGGATGATATATATCATTGGATGAGTAATGATATTGGTTGTTGTTGGATGACATTGATTGATATGTGATGATGTGAATATGTTATATCTGAGATGTGATTTATATGTTGCTCTGTGATATGTATAGATGCATGTGATAATAGATGCTTATCTATCTGTGTAATATGATACATCCATTTATGTTAAGTGATATTTTCAGAAATATCTATTGTTTAAATCCCTTAAGTATAACTTGGACATTAAAATGGCGTTTGGATTCGATGAGACCGGGATCGGGTTTCCATATTTGGATATCTGAAAACCACATCGATTCCATTTAAATGTTAGGTCGTTAATCCAAGTGGAGCAAGTGAAGACTCGAGGTGTAAGGGCTATACGTCAGTATAACTCTGTGGGTGATTCCGTAATGAGTTTGACGGAATAGTGCTTATAGATTCGAGATGGTGAATCAGAGTGCAAGGGCTATGGTCGTTCACTCTGAGGGTGATTCCAAAATGAATGCAACGAGATAGTGCCTTCGGTTTCGTTCGAACCCGGAACGAACATGTATGGATTGAATGCTTTCAGCACATCGTCAGGCGGACGATGAGCATTCTAATATAATTGGTCCTATAAAGGTAATCGCAGCCTCTAGCCTCATCAACCAGGAATGGCTAAAACAGGGGAGGTGCAGCAAGGCTTCGTGGGTCGCTCCCATTGGACAGCGAGATACAGCCCTGTCTAGATGTCCCTTTTTATTTCGGCTTTGTGGGCAGTTGGAACTGCAGCCAACTGCGGGGTGGTCTTGTTCGGGACTATTCAGTAAGGAATGGTTCCGACTTTGTGTTGCAGGGGAGTGGGAGTACTCCTCGGTACGGTGATCTAGGCCACGTACTGTGACGGGCGGTGCCCCAGTAGCCCTGCCATTGATGGAAACCCATTTACCCTACGAGACCCTACGGTTTTGTTTGTATTACCCACTTTTGTGGCTAGTAGCCGGAATTTAATGAATGTAACAATTTCGGCTATTTCAATTCATTTGAAAACCCTAGACACTATTATAATATCACTGGATCTCCTATCAAATGTTTTGGTTAGCGTAAGTTAAAAACTTTTCCATGTTTATGTGTGGGAAGTCTTACGTGATACCTTTTGTTTTCAAAGGATTTTCTAAAGTTAAGCAATTTTAAACCGTTTACTCACACCAGACCCCTGTCTGACCCGAATGTTTATTTTCTGTTTTATTAAACTCTTGGGTACTCATATTATGTATGAGTAGTCAAGTGATTCAGGTTATCTCTTGACGAATTCTGGAGGAGCTTTGGGGCAGGAGGCTTCAGCGTGCAGATATATAGTTAGAGTTTCCGCTGTGTTGTTACTCTGTATGATGTCTTGCACTGTGTTAGACAGAAATGTTATAACTTTCTAAATTTGAGTTGTTTAGTTGTGTACTCTGATGTATATGATACTATGTATATGTTCTATATTATATTTAAATCGTTCCGCTGTGAGATTCTGATGTGTTGTTTCTTTTTCTTCTCTTTCTTTTCTTGTTCTATCTCTTTCTTTCTTAATTAGTGATGCGATTTTCCGAGAGTGGAAAGTCGGGTCGCTACAGCTAGTATCAGAGCATTAGGTTGAGTGAATACCTAGGCTTTGGAGCGGTGTCTATCTTGAGAGAGCGTACTTGTAATTTTTATATATAAATATATATTTATATAACTACCTAATCTGTTGGGTTATCTATTCGGATTTTCCAACATTGGTTATAATGGTTGATAAGGTAGGAGTGTGTGGAACACGACTACCACTAATGGAAGAGGTTTATATGTTATGGTTGGAGGTGTTTATCGAGATTGTAGACCTAATACCGTCTCGAATAAGTTTTGTAGATTGGTAAAAGGATTTCTTTGAGTCCAAAGGAAGTATTTTCAAGAATTGGGGTATATTCTTGAAGTGTGAGGTTGATTTGCTCTCAAGCGGGTAGGAATTTCCAAGAGTTGAGTTGTCCGCCGAGGAGAAGCAGGTGGTAGTATCTTGATAGCTTTAGGAAGGAATAGCTATGGTGAGATGCGGTATCCATAGATGGTTCTTAAGATGTTTCTTTTGGAGCCAGATTAAGATGGTATTGGAAGAGCATTGATGTCTACTGCAGTGATGATTCGGATGTTTAGGGATTTTCTAGATCTCAAGTAAGGGTGTCTTGTCTATATTGAAGTATGAGACTAAGGTCAATGAGTTACCCCATTTCAGACATGGTCTCATTTGTTTCCTTACGAAGATAAGTGGTTGGTGTTTGGTTTGGAGCCGAGTTTCTTTGAGAAGATATCGACTCGTCTCATGGATTTTTACTAGAAATTGGATGATAATTTTTAGTTTCAGGAGCTTTTGGTTAAAGAGGATCTTATGGCTTAGCAGTATCATTGAAGTGAAGTTTGGAAGACGCGCGGATCTGTTTCTTCGATGATTCAGAAGTCTTTGGGATTCTATTATCGGCAGACCAGGCAGATAGTGAAGGCTTATTCTTTTCTTTGGGAGGCTCAGCAGAGCGAAATATCTGTTGGAAGTGATCTATCAGTTTCTGATAGGTAAGCCATTCTTGAAGATTGGTCTTGAATAGGTAAAGCTGTTCTAGTTTGGGAGACAGTTTTTTGGAATCAGAACTGAGTGGGATCGCAAAAGTGACTTGCGATTAGTTTGGAAATCTTGGAGTATTCTTGGTTTGAGATTGAGGCATCTCAAGTAGAGGTGAAAGCTAGGATAGTAGTCAAAGATTTTGCAGATGTTTTTGAGGGATTCAGAAGTTTACCTGAATCAGAGATTGAGTTTTCTTATCAGCTTGGAATTCAGGAGTAACTTTGATGGTTCAACCATGAAGAGGGACGACTCTTGGAGCAAGAAGAATTTTGTGAGGCAGCTCAAGATTCTTTGGAGATGGATTGATCATCTTATTCTAAGTTGAGATTCTGCTAAGATGCTTTGATCAAGAAGAATGGTCACTATGATTTTATGAATTAGATGAACTGTGTATGGAGAAAGATTGTGCTTAAATTCTTCGATAGTATTCTTATCTGCTCTAGATCAGAGTTGTGCAGCGGAAGCGTGTTGGCAATTATTCTTGAATGGGAGCAACCGGGAGTTGCAGTAAAGAAATTTCTACAGGAAATTCAAGTATGAAGCAATTTTCTGAATTTGGTAGGTAAGGTTGTCAAGTGCAACTGTTTGGCTATTCAGATATGAGATGTAGGTTTGAAGTCCATTGATGCTTGTGGTATAGAGTCGTATTTTGGATTTCAGGAATTTTTTTTTTTTTGGGAAAGCCATTTTGTTGAATAGGATTTGGAGATTTGGTTTGAGTTGGGGCTGTTGTTTCATAGAGCAATCAGCAAGGGTTAGGCTGATCAGGAATATTGGAGGTGACTCAGAGCATCTGAAGGATTATGCAGTTAAGAATCGAGAGATTTGGAATGTGCAGTTAGAGTTTGGATATTGACTTGGTTTTATCCGATCAAAAGAGATATAAGACTGGGTATAACTGGAGGGTTAGCTCCGGTAGTATTTTGAGTTTTCCTATGTTCTCTAGAGATTAGATTTTGGTCTACAGGATTGAATTGCCAGTTCGGATAGCTGGAAATTCATTGTATTTCTCATATCTCTGAGGAATATATGTATGATTCTTTGAGAGGAAGAATCAGCAGTTCATCTGGTAGTTGAGCTGGTTTTAAGTTTAGTCTGATATCTTGTTCAGATTTGTAGAATCAGATGAGGGAGTTCTTGGTTTTAATAGTGCAGTTACTTAAGATTCTGTAGAGCGAGTATTCCAGCAAAAATGCCTGGAAAACTCTTAATAATATTAGAAAGTTCTATTCAGAATTTTTCTGGATAGATAAAATTATTTGTTTGAATTGGTTGCTGTGATTGGTAGTGTATGATTGATTGTATGTGTAACGACCCAGAATTTCTATTAATTAAAATTTGTATATTTAATTAATTTTAAATATTAACAAGTGAAATTTATAAGTCGAATAATTTATTTTTCGAATATTGGATTTAATTTGATAATTAAATCGATAATTTAATAGTTGAATTTACATAGACAATTGAAAATCGAGTTTAATATGATTGAAAATGATTTGTAAAGTTTTATTTTATCATGTTGGAGCTAGAACGATATTTTAGAACTTTTAAAATTGAATTTTGAGTTCATTTGTGAAAATTGAATATTTTAATATTTAATCGACTAGTGAAATTAGTCATTTTTCGAACAGTCTCAGAATTGGACGAAACCAGTTCCATTGGATCCGTAATAGTTTGTTATTATCGGATTTTAATTGTCGTAGCAATCGGAGTTGTCGTTTGACCGTAGTAGCTCGAAACGCATCGAAATTGTTTAATTATTAATTTGGCGAGTTAAAATAGCCATTTTTCAAACCGTCTCGGATTTCGATGAAACCAGTTTCATCGGATCCGTAATGTGATATTATTGTAAGGTTTTAAATGTCATGTCAATCGGATTTACCATTTGTCCGGTGCAAGCTAAAACGCCTAGAAAATCGTTTAATCGGTTTAATTTTAAATCGATCGTTTATTGCCATATCTCGCACAGATGATCGAATTAGCTTCCGAAACACGTCCCATTGTATTCGGAACGCGGGATAAACCTTAGAAATGCCGGTCACCGCACGTAAATCGGAGTTCGAAAATTCAGAAATGAATAGTGTTTTCATTCGATTCTCTATAAAAGAACCCCATCTCTTCACAATTGAAAACCCTAACCCTACTCAAGCTTCAGCCGCCGTTTCTTCCTTCAATGGCCAGAAAGTCGCCATTTTCTTTCTCAAAATTCTTCCAAGCCGTAACTTATTTCGAACAACATACAACTACAAAAACGTAGAGCTAAGTGAGATCTGTAATCTGAACGGTTATGATCGTTTTTAGTCAAGCGGATCAGCGGAAATCATCCTTTGAACGCACGCAATTCGCACACGTTTTTCTTCGCCTAAATGAGGCCGAGCTCTGCATGGTTCTAGCCGAAGGTAGCATTCGTGAAACTCTACGAGATGGCATCATCCGATCGATGTGGAAGGGCTCGGGAAAGTCGCGAGTATTAGGGTTTTTGGAAGGGGGATGGGTTCGGTTTCTCTACAGGATGTGTACGTGAATACGCGAGTGGGAAGGAAGAAGAAAGGATGGGGGGGCGTTGGATCTAAAAATGGACGGTGGATATGCTTGGGTATAAAATTATAAAAATAATGTTGTAAATTATTAAGTTAAAATTCGTGTAAACTTATAAAATTCATAACTTTTTCATACGACGTCGAAAACGCGCGAAACCAGTTGCGTTGGAATCGTATGCACGAGCACTACGCTATGGAAATGAATTGGAGTCGTTTGGAGTTAGTGAGAATTTCGAGTAAAATTAAACGCGCGTTTAATTTTATTCGAAATAAATCGCTAAAACAAAATTGAAATCAAGGTGAGAACTTCTCACTCAATCGAATCAGTTTGGATTTTATTTTAAATAGTTAGATTTAAAATTCTTGGATGTATGTTTGAATGATGATTGTTATCTATTGATTGTTAAAATAGACATTATACGCCGTTAGTAAGCGGAGGTTATTTATTAAAAACATATACCGCAAATATTTCACCATATGTGAAATTGGTATTATATATAATAGAAATATATATATATATATATATATATATATATATATATTGGCATATGTATATATTGCATTTGTTGATTTCCCGCATTTTATAGCGGATGAGACCCTATTGCGCCGCCTATTAAGCGGATAATATTTTATAAATCCCATATACAGCGATAATTCTGTACTGAAGCAGAATTGGTATTGTGCTAACATCTTTGGATGCAGGGAAACAGGTTGGAGGGATCCAACTGGATTCCTCAACTGTATTGATTTATTTACAGATATTGTGATATTTGTTGATTATCATATCGATATATGATATTTGGATATCGTGATTGACTATTTGGTGCTACTGCATCATCGGATCCATTTCTAAAATTTTAAAATAATGATTTTGGTTTTTAAAAGAATTTTTAAAGTGATTTTCAAAAGTATACGTTTTATTAAATTTTGAATTGTTAAAATAAATGAACGTTAAAATTTTATTTTCATAAAAGTTATGATTTTTGGAAAATAATGCTTAAGTATGATTTTGAAATATATATGCTTTAAATAACGATTTTTAAGTTATTAAAAGAATAAATTGGTTTAAATTGGGATTTTTGAATTATTAAAAACGATGTATATAAAAGACTTATAAAATTGATATTTTATAAATTAAAAATATTGGAATATTAAAACGAGTTTTATAAGTGTTAAAAATAAAGTAAAAATGGATTTCATAAGTGAACAGAATTTATAGATTTATAAATTGTGAAGTTATAAAATGAATAGATTTTGTGAAATAGAAGATTTATAAATAATTATCTTATAAATCGGATTTTGGCATTTAAATGAGAGATAATTGGAATTTGTTGATAATGAGATTTATAAATCGAAGCTTATAAATAGAAAAGGAATTTATAAACATAGTTTATAAATTCGAAATCAATTGAATTTGATAAATTGAATATAGAAGTTTATGAAAAGTAATTTATTCGCGATTTTGGATAGCGAATAAATTCTTGGAAATAAAACGTGTTGTAAATATTGAAATGGGGTTAGTGAAGCATATTCACGATTTTGGACAGTGAATATATTATTGAATAAAATGGTTATGTTTTAGGAAAGTGATATTATAAAATGAAGTTAATCGTTTTAAAGATGTTTTAAAATGTGTTGAATATCGAAATCATAGATTTCAACATTCATTGTTGAAGTAGACGTTTCCGAGAAATAAAAGGAAATGGTGGTTATAACACTGTTGTTATAGTAAATGATTTCCGAAAGGAAATGTTTTTGTATAGTATTGGGATTTATATATCTATCTAAATTTCGAATCCCTATACTAGTGATTTTGGGTTGTCGTAACGATGTTTTACGCAACATTTGTTTTGGCCCAATCAAATGTGTTTAAGAGAATGATTTCTTAAAGAATGAAATATATACTTAATTTTCGATTTAAGTATATTGAATATTTTCCAAGTGTTGAAATTGAATGGATTTGTGAATTACTTATTATTAAATAAGTATGGAAATGTTTTCCAATATGAACTGAATATTTAGAGATCTTATCTTTTAAAGATAAATTGAAAATGAATAATTGAAATCGTATATTCATAAATATTTTGGAATTATAAATTCATTATGGAATTTATAAAAGAAAGGGAAATTTGTTTAAAAATAAACGTTGATTTATTTTTGAACTGGGGGAAATAAATTTACGGATTTGGAACGTAATATAAAATAAATCGATAAGGATTTATTTGATTTATTTAAATGAACCATTTTAAATTTAAATGGATAAATAATTGGAAGTGTTTCAGTTTAAGGAAATTGATTTGAAAATTTGTTTTCAAATGGTTGAAGTGTGGAAGATTATATATCGAGTAAAGATATTTTGGAAAGTAAATTATTTGGAAAATTATTTGGAATCTGGTGATGTTGAGCATTACTTTTGATAGTTAAATAATCCGACTATCAATATTTACCTTTAAATAGGTATTTGTTGTGATTGCTTGAATATGAATGCCACACTTATTTTTGAATAAGCGCTCACTATTCGGGTTAGCCGGAAAAGGACCTTTGGGTCGTATAAGCCATTCCGAATATGTGATACGTCGTTATGGATTGCATATGAAGACCGGTGTTGAAGACCGGGTATTTGTGAAAACGATAGAATGACCTATCGATTGTTTCCGCACCGTTAGCTACGGTATGGAGATTTCCTTTGTGATGGGAAATTTGATCGGGTTTGTGAATACCGGATTGCAAGGACTTCTTTGGAAGTGCCTTCGGTTACGTTCGATCCCGGAATGTACTTGTATGGATGTGTGTCTTACATTATAATTTGAGATGTAAAGATGGTTTCTATCAAATATATTTATGTTGGTGGCGGAGAATTTATTCTCTTAGCTTAACACCCTTCTCTGAGACGTGCGAGCTCAGAGGTTATGTAGTTGATGGTTACTAGTGATACATTCCCAAGTTGGTAATGTGGCATATAAGTGCTATTGAGCATTTGTGAATTAAAGCATAGCTTTTATATAAAGCGTTGCTTTGTGAACGAGACTTCGTCAAGCCTCACAGACCGGTTGTGGTCGAAACAGGAATCGTGGCAGCAAGGTTATTTGGGGGTCGCTCCTCTATAGAGTATGTCATTTCCTATCTGGATTATAAGTGGTATCATGGTATGGAGCCCAGATACTTACTTTGTGGACACACTATATTTATTGTTGTGTGATGTTGGTTATCGAGCACTCGATTTAAGGTTCCAAAGGACCGGGGGATGACATACTCGTGTCAGTTGTTACCTAGTTTGAAAGGTAACCCGGCCTTGTGTAGCAGAGATCTAACCATAACGTTAGATCCGGGAATGTTTCTCCAGAGGCATTCTATTTTATTTGGGAAGATCCTTTGCCTGACCATTTGTTGGAAATCCAAAACAAAACAATACGTGCCTTGTACGGTTTTAGTGTTAGAACCTGCCATTTAATATGGTAGCTATAGTAACGACCCAGAATTTTTAGAAATTAAAATATGAATATTTAATTAATTTTAAATATTAATAAGTGAATTTATAAGTCAAATAAATTTTTATTTGAATTTTTGGATTTAATTGAATAATTAAATCGTTAATTTAATATGTTAAATTATGAAAATAATTGAAAATATAGTTAAATATGATTGAAAATGATTTGTAAAATTTTATTTTATCATATGGGAATTAGAACGATATTTTAGAACTTTTAAAATCGAATTAAAAGTTAATTTGTGAAAAATTGAATATTTTAATAATTAAATCGACTAGTGAAAATAGTCAATTTTTGAACAGTCTCAGAATTGAACGAAACTAGTTCCATTGGATCCGTAATAGTTAGTTATTACCGGATTTCAAATTTCATGTCAATCGGAGTTATCGTTTGATCGTGGCAGCTCAAAACGCATCGATTTATTTTTAATTTAAATTTGGCGAGCTAAAATAGCCATTTTTCAAAAAGTCTCGGATTTCGACGAAACCAGTTTCATCGGATCCGTAATGTGATATTATTGTTAGGTTTCAAATTTCAAGTCAATTGGATTTACCGTTTGTCCGTTACAAATTAAAACGCCTAGAAATCGACTTAAATCGGTTTAATTCAAATTGAGCGTTTACAGCCATAACTCGCACATACTTCCGAATTAGCTTTCGAAACCTGTTCCATTGTGTCCGGAACGCGGGGTAAACCCTAGAAACGCTGGTTACGGCGCGTAAATCGGAGTTCGGAATTTCCGGGATGAATAGTGTCGTTCGTTCTCTTATAAATAGCCCCTACTCTTCATAATTTGATAAAAATAATAATAAACCCTAATTTTATAACCTAGCCGCCTCCACATCTATGCACAGCCAGAAATCACTCTCACTTCTTCATCAATCTCTCTCAATCCGTAAGGAATTACGCGAAGTGTTCAACACGGAAGTCGTAGAGCACGACGAGAGCTTCGATTCCATACGGTGATGATCGAATTTGGAGCGACGATGGGGGAGCTATGTGGGGCCGAACCTGCAGATTTTCGCACTCCTTCCAAGGCTCTACAGGTGGCCGAGCTTCAGGTGGGGGATGGTGGTGGTAGCTCTCGCGAAGAGCTTCGATTTGCAAGTGGTTTGATCGAATTTCGTCGAGTGTAGCGAGAGCAAATCGAAACCCTAGTATGGATGGAGTGGGTTCAAGGTTGCGGCCTAATTCCTGTAGAAGAACGTGAAGAGGAGAGAAAGGGTGGACGGCATGATGGAGAGGAGCATGGATCTGAGGGTTGAGAATGGTTGTGGTTTGAAAATAATTATTTATGTTGTAATAGTTATATATAAATCGTGTACAAACTTCAATAATTCATAACTTTTTCATACGAGGTCGAAAAATTACGAAACCAGTTGCGTTGGAATCGTATGGACGAGCACTATGCGATGGAGTTGGTTTGGAGTCATTTGGAGTTAGTGAGAATTTTGGGTAAAAATAAACGTCCGTTTAATTTTATTCGAAATAAATCGCTAAAACGGAAATTAAAATCAAGGTGAGAATTTCTCACTCAATCGAATCAGTTTCGATTTTATTTTAAATAGTTAGATTTAAAATATTTGAATGCATGTTTAAATGTTGATTGATATCTATTGATTGTTAAAATAGACATTATGCGCCGTTAGTAAGCGGATGTTATTTAATAAAAACATATACCGCGAATATTTCATAAACAGTGAAATTGGTATTATATATAATATCAATATATATATATTGGCATATGTATATATTGCAGTTGTTGATTTCCCGCATTTTTTTGTTTAGCGGATGAGACCCTATTACGCCGTTATTAAGCGGATAATATTTAATAAGAACATATACCGCGATAATTTCGTACTGGAGCGAAATTGGTATTGTGCTAATGTTTTTGGATGCAGGAAAACAGGTTGGAGGGATCCAACTGGATTCCTCAACAGTTGATATTTTGATATTTGATGGATTTTCATATTGATATATGATATCGTTGTAGTCGTGATTGACTATTTGGTGTGTAGCATCATTGGACCAAATTTGGAATTTTAAAATGATTTTTAAAGTGATTTTTGAAAATATACTATATGTTTGGAATTTGATCTATTTTAAAATAAATAAACGTTATAATTTTTAAAGTTATAAAAATTATGATTTTTTGAGAAAAATAGTTAAAAACTGATTTTTGAGAATATGATGCTAATGATTTTATAAAATAGTTAAATCGGAATTTTTGAAATTATTATGAAAAGTTGAAATATAGGGTTTATAAAATTTAATTATTTTATGAATCAAAAGGAAGAAGTTTTTTTAAAGGAATTTAAAGACGTTTAAAAAGAATAATATAAATTGATTTATATTAAGAGATTTATAAATGGATATTTATAAATTGAAATATAGACATTATAAAACGAGTTTTTATAAGTGTTTGAATGAAGTGAAAATGAATTTCATAAATGAATGAAATTTATAGAATTATAAACTGTGAAGTTATAAATAAAATTTATAAATAGTAAGATTTATAAATTGGTGAAGTTAATTGAGGAATAGATTTGGGTGAATAATTGAATCTTATAAGTTATAAGATTTATAATTATGAAGTTCAAAGGAACGATTTTTGTAAACGAATAGATTTTAAGTGTTTAACTTATAAGATGAACTGTTAGTATATCATTGAGTTATAAACTGGGATAGGTTAATAAAAGAATTTATAAAAAGGAAGTTTTTATAAGTAAATAGAAATGGAATTTATAAATGTTGTTTATAAATTCGCAAACAACTTATTTTGATAAGTTAATTGTTGAAACTTATTAATGGAGTTATATTCACATTTTTGACTGTGAATAATCCTTTGAAATAAAAGGCATAGAATTGATGAAATTTGTTAACGTAGAATATTCACGTTTTTGAATAGTGAATAAGATGTTAAAGGAATTGTTTTGAATGTGATATTTGAAATAGAATTAAAACGATGTAACGAAGTTTTAATTGTGTTGAGATTCGAAACCATAGATTTCAACATTTATTGTTGAAATAAACGTTTTCGAGAAATAGAAGGAGATGATGGACTATAACACTGCTGTTATAGTAAATGATTTCCGAAAGGAAATGTTTTGTATAGTATTGGGATTTATATATCTATTTTAATTTCAAATCCCTATACTAGTGATTTTGGGTTGTTGTAACGATGTTTTACGCAACATTCGTTTTGGCCCAAATAAATATGTTTATGAGAATGATTTCCTTAAAGAATGAAATATATACTTAATCTCGATTTAAGTATATGGGATATTTTCCAAAGTTGAAAATAAAAAGATTAGTGAATTACTTATAATTAAATAAGTATGGAATTGTTTTTCCAATATGAAGTGAATAATTAGAATTTATCTTTTTGAAGATAAATTGAAATGAATAAATTGAAATCATATGCATGAATATTTTGAAATATAAATTCATTATGGAATTTATATGTGAAAGGGAATTTGTTTGAAAATAAATGTTGATTTATTTTTGAAGGGTTGAAATTTTATATCTTGTAAAGATATTTTGGAAAATAAATAATTTGGAAAATTATTTGGAATCTGGTGATGTGTGCATGTCCAGTGATAGTTAAATAATCGACTATCAATATTTCCCTTTGAATGGGTAATTGATATGATTTGTTTGAATGTGAATGCTACACTTATTTTTGAATAAGCGCTCACTATTCGGGTTAACCGGGAAAGGACCATGGGGTCGTATAACCCATTCCGAATATGTGATACGTCGTTATAATTGCATTGAAGATCGGTGTTGAAGACCCGGTATTTGCGAGAGCGATAGGATGACCTGTCGATTTACTCTGCACCGAGTTGCTCCGGTATAGAGTTCTCCATATGTGATGGTGAATCCGATCAGGATTGTGAATATCCGGATTGCAAGGACTTCTTTGTAAGTGCCTTCGGTTTTGTTCGAGCCCGGAACAGACTTGTATGGATTGTGTGTCTGACATTACAAGTTGAGATATAAAGCCGATTTCATTCAAATATATTTCTGTTGGTGGCGAAGAATTTATTCTTTTAGCTTAACACCCTTCTCTGAGACGTACGAGCTCAGAGGTTATATAGTTGAAGTTATCAGCGATATATTCCCAATTTGGTAATGTGACATGCTGAGTGATGCTGAAATGATCATTGTGTTGATTATTGTGATAGGATCGTTTATTTGATCGTCTATCTTAGTGATCATTGTGTTGATCATTTGTTGACCCAAAGCATGGCTTTTGTATAAAGTATGTTTTTGTGGACGTGACTTCGTCGAACCTCACACCCCGGAAATGGTCAAAACAGGAAAGATGCGGCAAGGTTATGAGGGGTAGCACCCTTTAGGGTATGTACATTTCCTTCTGGATAGAGGTGGTATCATGGTATGGAGCCCAGATATTTAACCTATGTGGTTACTACGAATTTATTACTTTGTGGTTGTTGGTTTTCGGGATCCCGTGAGAAAGGTCGTTTACGATCGGGGAATGGCGTGCTCGTGTCAGTAGTTACCCAGTTAGGGGTAACCCGGCCTTGTGTTGGCAGAGTTCCGGTTTGGTTCTCGGGGATGTCTTTCCAGAGGCATTCTCATGTGGCAATGGGAAGTTCCTTGGCCTGACCATTTGTTGGAAATCCAAAGAAACAATACGTGACTTGTACGGTTTTAGTTGTAGAACCTGCCATCTAATATGGTAGCTATTAGTAGGCATAATATAATGGTACCTATGCTGGCTAGGATTTATATTCTACTTTCGAAATGAATTTTCTACACTGTGCACTAGTAATAATATCAAATGTTCTTTTTAAATGCGTATCAAGCATGTTTGACTATCATAAGGAGAAATCTCCTCCGCTTCTGCGTTTGCATTGTGTGTGTGTGTGCGGGAGGCCTTATGGTAGTCTCCTTTTTAAAAGCATTGCGAATTGAATTTAAAAATATTCCTTTATTTTGATTTTAAAGTAAATAAACTGTTTTGAGTTCTCACACCAGTCACATGACTGACTTGGAGTTTATTGTTTTCCTTCCTAAACTCTGGGTGCCCACCAATTTACACACGGGCAGTCAAGAGTTAAGGTTTATCAGGATATTCTGGAGTTGCTGGAGGCAACCTGGATGGCATGGCATATTACTTATATAGTATTTCTTTTTCCGCTGCACTATTTCTTGTTGTTGTACACTCTGATGATATGATGTAATGAAATGTGATGTAATGTAATAACTGATATAGTTCTTTGTTTAAAGATTATTCAATTATTATTATATGTTGTTCCGCTGCGAATTGTGAGATTCTGATGTTGTTCTGTTGTTTTCTGTTCCGTCCTATTTTCTTCTGTTTCTCTTTTCCCTCCATCTTCTACCTTATCTATTATCTTCTTTTTTTTTTCTCTTCTTTTCTCTCTCTTTTCTTTTCTTAAAATCTTTTTAAAACCCATAACTATTCGGTTTTTCGGCAACGAAAAACCGTGTAACGACCCAGAATTTTTAGAGATTAAAATTTGAATATTTAATTTATTTTAAATATTTATAAGTGAATTTATAAGTCAAATAAATTTTTATTTGAATTATTGGATTTAATTAAATAATTAAATCGATAATTTAATATGCTAAATTATGGAAATAATTGAAAATAGAGTTAAATATGATTGAAAATGATTTGTAAAATTTTATTTTATCATATGGGAGTTAGAACGATATTTTAGAACTTTTAAAATCGAATTAAAAGTTAATTTGTGAAAATTGAATATTTTAATATTAAAATCGACTAGTGAAAATAGTCAATTTTTGAACAGTCTCAGAATTGTACGAAACTAGTTCCATTGGATCCGTAATAGTTAGTTATTACCGGATTTCAAATTTCGTGTCAATCGGAGCTATCGTTTGATCGTGGCAGCTCGAAACGCATCGATTTATTTTTAATTTAAATTTGGCGAGTTAAAATAGCCATTTTTCAAAAAGTCTCGGATTTCGACGAAACCAGTTTCATCGGATCCATAATGTGATATTATTGTATGGTTTCAAATTTCAAGTCAATTGGATTTACCGTTTGTCCGGTACAAATTAAAACGCCTAGAAAATCGCTTAAATCGGTTTAATTCAAATTGAGCGTTTACAGCCATAACTCGCACAGATGTCCGAATTAGCTTCCGAAACCTGTTCCATTGTGTCCGGAACCTAATTTATACGTAGCCGCCTCAGCCAGAATCAATGGCCGAAAGTTTCACATGTTCTTCCTTCAATTTCTCAAAATCCAAGCATCGACTCAAGAATCGCTCAACTAGAAAAACGTAGAGGATAGTGTGATTGACATATCCAACGGGTATGATCGCGAATGGAGTTGTATATTGTGAGATTTTTAGCCGCGTCCTCCATGACTTACGCACGCATTTCATGACGAGATGGGGGGCCGAGTTGGTCAGTGCTTGGGCCGAGCATGGACGTGGGTGAGGCGCTCCTATTGGCGTTCCCTGATCGAATTTTAATCAAGTATTGAAGTTGCAAAATCCAACCCTAGTTTTGATCTATGGGTTTCGGCTATGGGTCTGTAGTTCGCGTGCGTATGTGATAGGGGAGAAGAGAAATGGTGCGGCCTTGGATCTGCTATGCACGGCCAGGATTAGCATAGGTTTAAATTAGTTTATTTATGTTGTAATTATAGTTTAAAATCGTGTACAAACTTCAATAATGCATAACTTTTTCATACGAGGTCGAAAAAATGCAAACTCAGTTGCGTTGGAATCGTATGGACGAGCACTACGCGATGGAGTTGGTTTGGAGTCGTTTGGAGTTAGTGAGAATTTTGGGTAAAATTAAACGTCCGTTTAATTTTATTCGAAATAAATCGCTAAAACGGAAAATAAAACCAAGGTGAGAACTTCTCACTCAATCGAATCAGTTTCGATTTTATTTTAAATAGTTAGATTTAAAATATTTGAATGCATGTTTGAATGTTGATTAATATCTATTGATTGTTAAAATAGACATTATGCGCCGTTAGTAAGCGGATGTTATTTATTAGAAACATATACCGCGAATATTTCATAAACAGTGAAATTGGTATTATAAATAATATCAATATATATATATTGGCATATGTATATATTGCAGTTGTTGATTTCCCGCATTTTTTTGTTCAGCGGATGAGACCCTATTGCGCCGTTATTAAGCGGATAATATTTAATAAGAACATATACCGCGATAATTTCGTACTGGAGCGAAATTGGTATTGTGCTAATGTTTTTGGATGCAGGAAAACAGGTTGGAGGGATCCAACTGGATTCCTCAACAGTTTTTATTTGATTTCAAATATTTTGATATTTGATGGATTTTCATATCGATATATGATATCGTTGTAGTCGTGATTGACTATTTGGTGTGTAGCATCATTGGACCCAAATTTTGGGATTTTAAAATGATTATAAAGTGATTTTTGAAAATATACTATATTTTTAGAATTGATCCATTTTAAATAAATAAACGTTATAATTTTAAAAGTTATAAAATTAAGGTTTTTGTGAAATATAGTTAAAAGCTGATTTTTGAGAAATATGGATTAATGATTTTTTAAAATAGTTTAAATTGAGATTTTGGAATTTATTTTAAAAAGTTAAATATAGGATTTATAAAGTTTGATTATTTTATAAATCAAAATGATGAAGTTTTTTAAGGAATTTAAAGACGTTTTATAGAATAATATAAATTGATTTATATTAAGAGATTTATAAATGGATATTTATAAATTGAAATATGGACATTTTAAAACGAGTTTTTCTAAGTGTTTGAATGAAGTGAAAATGAATGTTGTAAATGAATGAAATTTATAGAATTATAAACTGTGAAGTTATAAAAGAAATTTGTAAATAGTAAGATTTATAAATTTGGTGAAATTATTTGAAGAATAGATTGGTTAAATAAATGGATCTTATAAGTTATAAGATTTATAAATTAGAAAGTCTTTAAAAGAACGATTTTGTAAAATAATCGTTTTATAAGTAATTAACTTATAATATGAACGTTTAGTTTATAATTTAGTTATAAACTGGAATAGGTTAATAAAGGAATTTATAAAAGGAAGTTTTTATAAATAAATAGAAATGGAATTTATAAACGTTGTTTTATAAATTTGCAAATGATTTATTCTGACAAGAAAAATTGTTGAAACCTATAAATGGAGTTATATTCACATTTTTGAATGGTGAATAATCCTTTGAATTAAAATGAATAAAAGGATGAAATTGTTAATGAAGTATATTCACGTTTTTGAATAGTGAATAACATGTTAAAGAAAAATGTTTAAAATGTGATATTTTAAACAGAATTAAAACGATCTAACGATGTTTTAAAATGTGTTATGATTCGAAACCATAGATTTCAACATTTATTGTTGAAATAGACGTTTTCGAGAAATAGAAGGAGATGATGGACTATAACACTGTTGTTATAGTAAATGATTTCCGAAAGGAAATATTTTGTATAGTATTGGGATTTATATATCTATTTTAATTTCGAATCCCTATACTAGTGATTTTGGGACGTCGTAACGATGTTTTACGCAACATTCGTTTTGACCCAAATAAATATGTTTAAGAGCATGTTTACCTTAAAGAATGAAATATATACTTAATCTCGATTAAGTATATTGAATATTTTCCAAGTGTTGAAAATAAATGGATTGAAAATTACTTATAAATAAGTAAATATGGAAATGTTTTCCGATATAAAGTGAATATCTTAAGAATTTATCTTTTTGAAGATAAATTGAAATGAATGATCGAAATCGAATATTCATAGATATTTTGGATTATAAATTCACTAAGGAATTTATAAATGAGAGGGGAAACTTGTTTAAAAATAAATATTGATTTATTTTTGAAGTGTTGAAATAATATATCTAGTGAAGATATTTTGGAAAATAAATAATTTGGAAAATTATTTGGGAACTGGTGATGTGTGCATATCCATCGATAGTTCAATAACCGACTATCAATATTTCCCTTTGAATGGGTAATTGATGTGATTCGTTTGAATGTGAATGCTACACTAATTTTTGAATAAGCGCTCACTATTCGGGTTAACCGGGAAAGGACCATGGGGTCGTATAACCCATTCCGAATATGTGATACGTCGTTATAATAGCATTGAAGATCGGTGTTGAAGACCCGGTATTTGCGAGAGCGATAGGATGACCTGTCGATTTACTCTGCACCGAGTTGCTCCGGTATAGAGTTCTCCCTAAGTGATGGGAAATCCGATCAGGATTGTGAATATCCGGATTGCAAGGACTTCTTTGTAAGTGCCTTCGGTTTTGTTCGAGCCCGGAACAGACTTGTATGGATTGTATGTCTGACATTACAAGTTGAGATATAAAACCGATTTCTTTCAAATATATTTCTGTTGGTGGCGAAGAATTTATTCTTTAGCTTAACACCCTTCTCTGAGACGTACGAGCTCAGAGGTTATATAGTTGAAGTTATCAGCGATATATTCCCAATTTGGTAATGTGATATGCTGAGTGATGCTGTAAATGATCATTGTGTTGATTATTGTGATAGGATCGTTTATTTGATCGTCTATCTTAGTGATCATTGTGTTGATCATTTGTTGACCCAAAGCATGGCTTTTGTATAAAGTATGTTTTTGTGGACGTGACTTCGTCGAACCTCACACCCCGGAAATGGTCAAAACAGGAAAGATGCGGCAAGGTTATGAGGGGTAGCACCCTTTAGGGTATGTACATTTCCTTCTGGATAGAGGTGGTATCATGGTATGGAGCCCAGATATTTAACCTATGTGGTTACTACGAATTTATTACTTTGTAGTTGTTTGTTTTCGGGATCCCGTGAGAAAGGTCGTTTACGATCGGGGAATGGCGTGCTCGTGTCAGTAGTTACCCAGTTAGGGGTAACCCGGCCTTGTGTTGGCAGAGTTCCGGTTTGGTTCTCGGGGATGTCTTTCCAGAGGCATTCTCATGTGGCAATGGGAAGTTCCTTGGCCTGACCATTTGTTGGAAATCCAAAGAAACAATACGAAACTTGTACGGTTTTAGTTGTAGAACCTGCTTCCTCAGGAGGTAGCTATAGTAGGCATAATATAATGGTACCTATGCTGGCTAAGATTTATATTCTACTTTCGAAATGAATTTCTTCTACACTATGCACTAATAATAATAATCAAAATTGATTTGATTTTAAATGCGTATCAAGCATGTTTGACTATCATAAGGAGAAATCTTCTCCAAGTCTGCGTTTGCATTGTGTGTGTGGCAGGAGGTCTTATGGTAGTCTCATTTTTAAAAGCATTGCGAATTGAAATAAAAATATCTCTCTATTTTGATTTTAAAGTTAAATAAACTGTTTTGAGTTCTCACACCAGTCACATGACTGACTTGGAGTTTATTGTTTTCCTTCCTAAACTCTGGGTGCCCACCAATTTCAACACGGGCAGTCAAGAGTTAAGGTTTATCTGGATATTCTGGATATTCTGGAGTTGCTGGAGGCAAGATGGATGGCATGGCGTATTATTAGTTTATATAGTATTCCTTTTCCGCTGCACTGTTTGTTGGATGTTGTATACTCTGATGATATGATGTAATGTAATGTATAAAATGTAATAACTGATATAGTTCTTTGTTTAAAGATTATTCATTTATTATTATATGTTGTTCCGCTGCGAATTGTGAGATTCTGATGTTGTTCTGTTGTTTTCTGTTCCGTCCTATTTTCTTCTATTTTTCTTTTTCCTCTATTCTCTTTTTCTTCTATTTTAAAATGTTCCGTTTTCTTTCTCTTCTATTCTATTTCTTTCAATTCTAAAATATTTTATCTTCTTTTCTGTCTTCTCTCCTCCCTAATTTCTATCTATTTCTATTTCCTTTTCCTTCTATCTTCTTTTTACCTTCTTTTCTACCTTTTCTTTTCTTAAAATCTTTTTAAAACCCCTAAGGGTTCGTATTTTCGTTCATCTTGAATTAAACAAAGGAGATTAGTGTCTATTCAAGGAGTACGGACTTACGGGTCTTTACAGTAGGCATACCATCATGGTACGTATGCTGGCTAAGATTTATATCTTTACTTTCGAAATTGTTTTCTACACTATGCACTAGTAATAATATCAAATGTTTCTTTTTAATGCGTATCAAGCATCTTTGACTATCATAAGGAGAAATCTCCTCCAATTCTGCTTTTGCATTGTGTGTGTGGCTGGAGGCCTTATGGTAGTCTCATTTTTAAAAGCATTGCGAATTGACTTTAAAAAAAAATATTCCTCTATTTTGATTTTAAAGAAAAATAACTGTTTTAGTTCTCACACCAGTCACATGACTGACTCGGAGTTTATTGTTTTCCTTCCTAAACTCTGGGTGCCCACAAATTTTCACACGGGTAGTCTAGAGTTAGGTTATCAGGTTATTCTGGACCTTGGAGTGGTATGGAGCTCAGGAGGCGAGCTGCATATCGAGACGTACCACTTGTATATGATATTATACTATGTATTATTCCGTTGTGTATTCTGCACGAGGACAAGTTTATATAATTGTCCATTGATTTATTGACTCTGTTGTCTATTGTTGTTGTAAACTCTGATAATGATGTAATGTATAAAATGTACAGTTCTTTGTTTTAAAGATTATTCATTTATTTATTATATGTTGTTCCGCTGCGATTATGAGATTCTGATATTATTCTGTTGTTCTTTCTGTTCTGTTCTATCTTTCTCTTTCCTCTTCTATCTTTTTCTTCTTAAACCATAACGGTTCGGTTTTCGACATTCGATTTTGTGGAAGTTGATACAGTGAAGGTATTAATGTCGATTTTCGTGCGACGAAAAATCGCAAACGTTACATTTGGTATCAGAGCTTATGGTTAAGCGACAACCATGGCTCTGTTGGGTATTACTCATTAGAGATAGAGTCAGTAGTACTCTAGAATGAGTGAGAGTGTAATAATAGATACGAGTGCGTATTTGTTAGTGAATATAAATTGTTTTATATTGTGTTTGCTTATCCGTTGAGCTGTTTGTGAATTCTGGTCGGTGTGTGGGACGCCATATTATCGATAGGGATTTCTAAACACTTAAACGACGCAAGCCGACATACTATCATTCTGAATTGGGTAAATGAAATAATTTTACCTTGATTATATTTTATATATAAAGGAATAATTTTTCGGAATTATTAAAGTGTATATGAATTAATTGTTGATTGTTGAATAAGTTAAATAAATCCACAGTTGTAAAAGAATGAATTGTATAAACAAAAGAATTATAAGTATGAAGTTATAATTAAAATAATTTACAATTGTAAAATAACATTATATATAACAAGTGAAATTATATAAGTAAAAGGTTTGTAAATGTGATTTATAATCTGAAATGAAATTCCCAAGAAGTATTTTGAAATGACTTGATATTTTGGAAAATTGTTTTGGAGAAATTAAAGCTCTAAACTCTTTTCGGTCGTTGGAAAATAATTCCGATGATGATCATGACATCATCGGTGTTCATTTTCGGGTTTCCAAAAGAGGGATTGCTGCCAAATTGTTTAAAAGAAAGTTGTTTGGAAAATTTGGATTTGGTTTTGGAAATTCAGAAGGTAATTTGAATTGATTTAAAAAAAATTGGTTTTGAAAGGTTGAAAAGACTCGGGAATCGTATTTAAAAAATATTTATAGGAATGATAAATGAGTTGATAACTTATACAATTTGAATTTTGGTAGAACAAATTTAATTTAAAGAATGGAGTTAAATTAAAGTAAGTATAAGTAAATCAATAAAAATCCAAGTTGTAAATTGATGAATATAAGTGAAATAAGTTTTGAACTTATGATATGAGTTAATAAATTTAGCTTTGGTAAAGGTTAAATAGAATTTATTTTAGAATTGAAACCCGAATTGGATTTATAAGTGGAAACTTAAGTTAAATTGAAATAAATGATGTTGGAATGAAATATAACTTAAGTAAGGTTGAATAAAGTTGATTTTGGTGTCAAAGTAAATTAATAAGTGAATTAATGAAGTGAAGTCATTGAGAATTTGAACTTGAGTTATATAACTAAAATTCAACCTTATATTGTTAAAGGAATTAGCAATTGAATTAATAAATGGATTGAATGTTAATCAATTGAATGTAAATAATTGATATGAAATAATGAATGTAAGTGTTAATTCATTTAAACTAATTGAATAAACTGAATGTAAGTCAATTTAATATCAACCAATTGGATTAAGAGTGTTGAACCAAATTGAATGTAAATTAAATAATTTGGTTATGTTGAATATACATTGGTTGTTATATGGATGTTAGTTGATTGTATGTAAATGAAATCGAATTAGGGAAATTGGAAGCTATGTAATTGAATTCAAATTGGAAGAAAATGAATTTGAATAGAATTGAATTTGATTTGGAAGTGAACTAAAATGAATGTAAATTAGTGTATGTATACTAATTGGAAATGAAAGAATGAATGTTGGTAAAATTCCAAAATTAATAAATCAAATGTGATTTAAATTGGAAAACCAATTCATTGAATATTAATGAGAATATGAATGAATATTTATTTGGTTAGTTGGATAGTTGTTTGGTGGTTGCATTTATTACTTTTGTTGCATTTGCTATATTGGCATATGTAGTTGTTGTAGTGATATATGTTGTATATTGATATATGTTGTATATTGATATTACTTTCATATATGCAAATTTCTCATGGTTTGTTGAGTGTTTAGTAGGTGCGGATTGCACTTGCTTTGCATTTGGAGCTCGCTTTCGCGCTGTATTAGCCGTATATGCTCGCTAATCAAAATATAAGGTACATATCTCGGATTATATACCGTACTTTTAAACTTTTTTCCTTGTGGGATGCCTCATCACTTGATGGGATGTATATTTGTGATATATACACTGTCATTTTTTTTCGGATCGAGCCGCGCAAAGGGGACTCTGGCGAATTTTTTCGAAAATTTAAGGCTTTAGAATATTTTTGAGAAAATTGAAAAAAAAAATTATAACTAAGTTTGGATTTAGAAACTTAGTAAAGATTTTGTAAGAAGTTTAACTATGAGTTTTGGAAAAGTTAAACACTTAAGAGATTTGTAAAATCTAATTTGAACGGTTTGTTTTGGAAAGTTAATGAATTCTGTAACTTTCTCCTACTTTGTAATTTCGAGGACGAAATTCTTTTAAGGGGGAAGATTGTAACGACCCAGAATTTCTATTAATTAAAATTTGTATATTCAATTAATTTTAAATATTAACAAGTGAAATTTATAAGTCGAATAATTTATTTTTCGAATATTGGATTTAATTTGATAATTAAATCGATAATTTAATAGTTGAATTTATAGAAATAATTGAAAATCGAGTTTAATATGATTGAAAATGATTTTTAAAGTTTTATTTTATCATGTTGGAGCTAGAACGATATTTTTTAAAATTGAATTTAGAATTTGTTTGTGAAAATTGAATATTTTAATATTTAATCGACTAGGGAAATTAGTCATTTTTCGAACAGTCTCAGAATTGGACGAAACAAGTTCCATTGGATCCGTAATAGTTTGTTATTATTGGATTTCAGTTTTCGTAGCAATCGGAGTTGTCGTTTGACCGTAGTAGCTCGAAACGCATCGAAATTGTTTAATTATTAATTTGGCGAGTTAAAATTGCCATTTTTCAAACAGTCTCGGATTTCGACGAAACCAGTTTCATCGGATCCGTAATGTGATATTATTGTAAGGTTTTAAATTTCATATCAATCGGATTTACCGTTTGTCCGGTGCAAGCTAAAACGCCTAGAAAATCGTTTAATCGGTTTAATTTTAAATCGATCTTTTATTGCCATATCTCGCATAGATGATGGAATTAGCTTCCGAAACACGTCCCATTGTGTTCGGAACGTGGGATAAACCCTAGAAACGCCAGTCACCGCGCGTAAATCGGAGTTCGGAAATTCAGAAATGAATAGTGTTTTCATTCGATTCTCTATAAAAGAACCCCATTTCTTCACAATTGAAAACCCTAACCATACTCAAGCTTCAGCCGCCGTTTCTTCCTTCAATGGACAGAAAGTCGCCATTTTCTTTCCCAAAATTCTTCCAATCCGTAACTCATTTCGAAAAACTTACAACTACAAAAACGTAGAGCTAAGTGAGATCTGTAATCTGAACGGTTATGATCGTTTTTAGTCAAGCGGATCAGCGGAAATCATCCTTTGAACGCACATAATTCGCACACGTTTTTCTTCGCCTAGATGAGGCCGAGCTCTGCATGGTTCTAGCCGAAGGTAGCATTCGTGAAGCTCTACGAGATGGCATCATTTGATCGATGTGGAAGGGCTCGGGAAAGTCGCGAGTATTAGGGTTTTTGGAAGGGGGATGGGTTCGGTTTCTCTACAGGATGCGTACGTGAATACGTGAGTGGGAAGGAAGAAGAAAGGATGGGGGGTGGCATTGGATCTGAAAATGGACGGTGGATATGCTTGGGTATAAAATTATAAAAATAATGTTGTAAATTATTAAGTTAAAATTCGTGTAAACTTATAAAATTCATAACTTTTTCATACGAGGTCGAAAACGTGCGAAACCAGTTGCGTTGGAATCGTATGCACGAGCACTACGCTATGGAAATGAATTGGAGTCATTTGGAGTTAGTGAGAATTTTGGGTAAAATAAAACGCGCGTTTAATTTTATTCGAAATAAATCGCTAAAACGAAATTGAAATCAAGGTGAGAACTTCTCACTCAATCGAATCGGTTTCGATTTTATTTTAAATAGTTAGATTTAAAATTCTTGAATGTATGTTTGAATGATGATTGTTATATATTGATTGTTAAAATAGACATTATACGCCGTTAGTAAGCGGAGGTTATTTATTAAAAACATATACCGCGAATATTTCACCATATGTGAAATTGGTATTATATATAATACCAATATATATATATATATATATATATATATATTGGCATATGTATATATTGCAGTTGTTGATTTCCCGCATTTTATAGCGGATGAAAACCTATTGCGCCGCCTATTAAGCGGATAATATTTTATAAATCCCATATACCGCGATAATTCCGTACTGAAGCGGAATTGGTATTGTGCTAACATCTTTGGATGCAGGAAAACAGGTTGGAGGGATCCAACTGGATTCCTCAACTGTATTGATTTATTTACAGATATTGTGACATTTGTTGATTATCATATCGATATATGATATTTGGATATCGTGATTGACTATTTGGTGCTGCTGCATCATCGGATCCATTTCTGAAATTTTAAAATAATGATTTTGGTTTTTAAAAGAATTTTTAAAGTGATTTTCAAAAGTATACGTTTTATTAAATTTTGAATTGTTAAAATAAATGAACGTTAAAATTTTATTTTCATAAAAGTTATGATTTTAGGAAAATAATGGTTTAGTATGATTTTGAAATATATAAGCTTTAAATAATGATTTTTAAGTTATTAAAAGAATAAATTGGTTTAAATTGGGATTTTTGAATTATTAAAAACGACGTATATAAAAGACTTATAAAATTGATATTTTATAAATTAAAAATATTGGAATATTAAAACGAGTTTTATAAGTGTTAAAAATAAAGTAAAAATGGATTTCATAAGTGAACGGAATTTATAGATTTATAAATTGTGAAGTTATAAAATGAATAGATTTTGTGAAATAGAAGATTTATAAATAATTATCTTATAAATCGGATTTTAGCATTTAAATGAGAGATAAATGGAATTTGTTGATAATGAGATTTATAAATCGAAGCTTATAAATAGAAAAGGAATTTATAAACATAGTTTATAAATTCGCTATCAATTGAATTTGATAAATTGAATATAGAAGTTTATGAAAAGTAATTCATTCGCGATTTTGGATAGCGAATAAATTCTTGGAAATAAAACGTGTTGTAAATATTGAAATGGGGTTAGTGAAGCATATTCATGATTTTGGACAGTGAATATATTATTGAATAAAATGGTTATGTTTTGGGAAAGTGATATTATAAAATGAAGTTAATCGTTTTAAAGATGTTTTAAAATGTGTTGAATATCTAAATCATAGATTTCAACATTCATGGTTGAAGTAGATGTTTCCGAGAAATAAAAGGAAATGGTGGACTATAACACTGTTGTTATAGTAAATGATTTCCGAAAGGAAATGTTTTTGTATAGTATTGGGATTTATATATCTATCTAAATTTTGAATCCCTATACTAGTGATTTTGGGTTATCGTAACAATGTTTTACGCAACATTCGTTTTGGCCCAATCAAATGTGTTTAAGAGAATGATTTCTTAAAGAATGAAATATATACTTAATTTTCGATTTAAGTATGTTGAATATTTTCCAAGTGTTGAAATTGAATGGATTTGTGAATTACTTATTATTAAATAAGTATGGAAATGTTTTCCAATATGAACTGAATATTTAGAGATTTTATCTTTTAAAGATAAACTGAAAATGAATAATTGAAATCGTATATTCATAAATATTTTGGAATTATAAATTCATTATGGAATTTATAAGAGAAAGGGAAATTTGTTTAAAAATAAACGTTGATTTATTTTTGAACTGGGAAATAAATTTACGGATTTGGAACGTAAATATAAAATAAATCGATAAGGATTTATTTGATTTATTTAAATGAACCATTTTAAATTTAAATGGATATATAATTGGAAGTGTTTCAGTTTAAGGAAATTGATTTGAAAATTTGTCTTCAAATGGTTGAAGTGTGGAAAATTATATATCGAGTAAAGATATTTTTGAAAGTAAATAATTTGGAAAATTATTTGGAATCTGGTGATGTTGAGCATACCTTTTGATAGTTAAATAATCCGACTATCAATATTTACCTTTAAATAGGTATTTGTTGTGATTGCTTGAATATGAATGCCACACTTATTTTTGAATAAGCGCTCACTATTCGGGTTAGCCGGGAAAGGACCTTTGGGTCGTATAAGCCATTCCGAATATGTGATACGTCGTTATGGATTGCATTTGAAGACCGGTGTTGAAGACCGGGTATTTGTGAAAACGATAGAATGACCTATCGATTGTTTCCGCACTGTTAGCTACGGTATGGAGATTTCCTTTGTGATGGGAAATTCGATCGCGTTTGTGAATACCCGAATTGCAAGGACTTCTTTGGAAGTGCCTTCGGTTACGTTCGATCCCGGAACGTACTTGTATGGATGTGTGTCTTACATTATAATTTGAGATGTAAAGCTGGTTTCTATCAAATATATTTCTGTTGGTGGCGGAGAATTTATTCTCTTAGCTTAACACCCTTCTCTGAGACATATGAGCTCAGAGGTTATGTAGTTGATGGTTACTAGTGATACATTCCTAAGTTGGTAATGTGGCATATAAGTGCTATTGAGCATTTGTGAATTAAAGCATAGCTTTTATATAAAGCGTTGCTTTGTGAACGAGACTTCGTCAAGCCTCACAGACCGGTTGTGGTCGAAACAGGAATCGTGGCAGCAAGGTTATTTGGGGGTCGCTCCTCCATAGGGTATGTCATTTCCTATCTGGATTATAAGTGGTATCATGGTATGGAGCCCAGATACTTACTTTGTGGACACACTATATTTATTGTTATGTGATGTTGGTTATCGAGCGCTTGGTTTAAGGTTCCAAAGGTCCGGGGGATGACATACTCGTGTCAGTTGTTACCAAGTTTGAAAGGTAACCCGGCCTTGTGTAGCAGAGATCTGACCGTAACGTTAGATCCGAGAATGTTTCTCCAGAGGCATTCTATTTTATTTGGGAAGTTCCTTTGCCTGACCATTTGTTGGAAATCCAAAACAAAACCATACGTACCTTGTACGTTTTTAGTTGTAGAACCTGCCATTTAAAATGGTAGCTATAGTAGGCATACCATCATGGTACGTATGCTGGCTAAGATTTATATCTTTACTTTCGAAATTGTTTTCTACACTATGCACTAGTAATAATATCAAATGTTTCTTTTTAATACGTATCAAGCATCTTTGACTATCATAAGGAGAAATCTCCTCCAATTCTTCGTTTGCATTGTGTGTATGGCGGGAGGCCTTATGGTAGTCTCATTTTTAAAAGCATTGCGAATTGACTTTAAAAAAAAAATATTCCTCTATTTTGATTTTAAAAAAAAATAACTGTAACAACCCGCATATTTGTCGATTTTATATTTAAATATTTTATTTAAATATTTTATCGTTAGTCGGATTTTAGTCCGAAAAGCTACTTTTTGTATACGGTCGAATTAGGGCTCGGGACCACTCCCATTGAGTTTAAAATGCCGTTTGCGACCTTTTTGAGTATAAGCTTCGATATGTTTGGAGAAAGTTGATTTTTGCTACTTTTTACTTTGGGTTTGGTTTTTTGGGATCAACCCTATGTTAACTTATGCTCAAATCTGAGCCACTCTTCCCCACTCACCCTCATTCTCTTCTCATTTCAGTTTTTAGAGTGTTAATGGTGGGAGAGATTGGAAATTAAAATTCCAAAACCCTAGTTTCTCTTGCAAACCAAATTCCTTGCTCCAAACTCAAGAAGAACCCATTGGTAAGCTTCTCTTCTTCTTCTCCAACTTATTCTCTTCCCAATTTCAGAAATTCCTAAACCTAATTTCGGGAATGTTCTTGTTTTTGAGCTTAGATTCAAGCTCATTTGGGTTGTGTTGAAGAGAGGTTGATTCTCCAATTGCTTTCAAGCTTCTTCTTGTTCGATTTTGTGAAAAGGTGAGATTTTTATCTCACATCTATGACTATTATTATCTTTGGTTGTTGGTTGTAAATTCCTAACACTTCTTCATGTGCATTTGCTCTTGATTTGGATTGGTTTTGTGAATATTCCAATTTTTGAGCTCTTAAGTCAAATTTGTGTGAAATCCTTTTATGGATGTTTGATCATGCTTTTGGTGATGCATCGAGGAGCATATAGGGCCGGGTTGCCGATTGGCATAAACACTTAGAGCCAATGTCCGTCCGGTTGCATTTTGGAAGAGTTTGCTCTTCATTTGAATAAGGTTGAAAAACAGCCCAGGCATGATTCAGTCGACTGAAAACTCTGTTCAGTCGACTGAACCTGAAACCCGAGAGTTTCCAGGCATGTTTCAGTCGACTGAAAAACTCTGCACAGTCGACTGAAACTGGAAACAGAAAGTTTCCTGAACCTGGAAAATTTCCATGTACAGGGTCAGTCGACTGAAAATCTCTGTTCAGTCGACTGAACCTGCTGTTTGACTCTAATTTGCCTTTTGGATTGAAATTCCAAATTTAAATCGATTCGTGATAATCCTATTTGTTGTTATCATCCATTATGATTTTGATGACTCTTTTTAGGGATTTTTGAATATCCATTTAGATGGATCCTTTATCGATTTCGTTGGATTTTATTCACGTCTTCGTATGTGAATTTTTGTGATTGATTGTTCTTACAATCTTCTTCGTGATTTGTCACTTTAAAAATATAAAGGTTTTCTATACTAGTAGTAAATATCAAAACTCTTTCCTCAAACGATTTCAATACTATTTTAATACCAAATTCGTTTATAAAACCGTTTTCCAATCTATTAGTATATACAAACCTTTACCTCACTCGTATGAGAAATCTAATTAAACGGCTTAGTAAAACAAGTGGTATGAAACGCTTGCGTTTACTTTGTCGGTTAATTCTTGGACTTGTTCGATTGAACCTCTTGTGACAATTTTCTAGTGGAGATTTACAGTTTGTTCGTAAATATTTAAGTTAAGCAAGTGGTTATGGGACATGAAGCTAAACTCATATATTTACTAGCTTAGTGTAATCGACACTTCTCGCTGATCATGACGATCATCTTTGTGATTTAGACTAGCAATGTGCAATGTCTCTTTGTCTGCGAGGGAGACTAAACCCCGTTTTGTGGAGTTTCGACTCAATTTGTGATGGGGTAGCAACCCATGGTCTTCGGGCCGTTTGTGGAGCTTCGGCTCAATTTGTGATGGTTAGCGACCATGGAATTAGCGTTCCGTTTGTGATACACGTGTTGGTGGGCTTTATGCTCCCGATTGTGATAGGCCTCCCCCCCTTTGTGATTTCTGGATTTCTTGTGTAGATTCCTAGAATTTGTGTTTCACCAATTTTCGTGATTTCCATTGATAAGTTTTATCAATATTTGTGCATTGGTGAATTTGTGTGTCATTGACTTTTGTGATTTCTGGATTTCTTGTGTAGTCTTCTGGAATTTGTGCGTCTTTGACTTTTGTGATTGACATTGATATTATCGTCAATATTTGTGGTTTGATGAACGAAATAAAGAGTATGACACTTCTTTGATTCTTGTGTAGATTTGGTGACATTGATTAATCTCTTGATGATTATCAACTAAGTATATATATATATATATATATATATATATATATATATATATATATATATATATATATATATATCACAGCTTGGCATTGTGATTATTATGTGTTTAGTCATATCTCTTATTCTATATCGTTTCATCTGATATTTATAGTAGCCTGATCCGTTTATTATTTTCTTATTAAATAATACTCGGGTCAGACCGAGATGCTACAGGTGCTTCTGCTTGACTTCTCATCCGGGATTAACTCCTTGACTTTTGGGTTAACTATATAGATTAGTAGTTATTTTGTTGTATACATTTGAGATATAGACTCCTTAATGTATACTTATTCTTTTGTGTAGTTCGTGTAACTATTCTTTTGTGATATTGTGGATCTTTTTAGACCACTACTCTGATGTACACTTTCTAGTGTAATATTCATATCTTATTTCGCCTTTGTGATATGAATTGTCTGTGACTGATTTGTGTTATGCTTATTTCTATATTTGTTTTCCGAAGGATTTATATAGCCACTGTGTAGTAGCTTTGAGTTTGTGTCGGTATGTCGGATTTCCTCTTGAAATAGAGTGCATGTTATATTATCTGACATATCGGTGCTCGCGCAAAGAAATTACATGGATGGTCGCTCCTCAACAGCCTTATTCTCCGTGCTAGTCGACAGCATTCACCGAAATGTTCTTGGCTGGCGTGGGTATAGAGGTGGGGCGTCACAATAACTGTTTTAGTTCTCACACCAGTCACATGATTGACTCGGAGTTTATTGTTTTCCTTCCTAAACTCTGGGTGCCCACAAATTTCCACACAGGCAGTCTAGAGTTAGGTTATCAGGTTATTCTGGATTTTGGAATGCTATGGAGCTCAGGAGACGAGCTGCATATCGAGACGTACCACTTGTATATGATATTATACTATGTATTATTCCGCTGTGTATTCTGCATGAGGACAAGTTTATATAATTGTCCATTGATTTATTGACTCTGTTGTCTATTGTTGTTGTAAACTCTGATAATGATGTGATGTATAAAATGTACAGTTCTTTGTTTTAAAGATTATTCATTTATTTATTATATGTTGTTCCGCTGCGATTGTGAGATTCTGATGTTGTTCTGTTGTTCTTTCTGTTCTATCTTTCTCTTTCCTCTTCTATCGTTTTCTTCTTCTTAAACCATAACGGTTCGGTTTTCGACATTCGATTTTGCGGCAGTTGATACAGTGAAGGTATTAATGTCGATTTTCGAGCGACGAAAAATCGCAAACGTTACAGTATGATTGCTAATTTAAATTTAAATTCTTTAACTGGGTTATTAAATTATCTTTGCTTTTAAATTTCGGGGACGAAATTCTTTTAAGGGGGGAGGAATGTGACTACCCGGAATTTTGAGCAATATCAATTTAATAATCTTTGATAATAATTAAATTGATTTGATCATTTTATATTATAAATTGACAAGTTAAATTTATTTTAAAGGCTGAAAATAATAATTTGTTAATGTCTATTAATATTTTCTTTGCAATATGAATAGGCAAGATTAAATTCTTTTGAAAGTTAATAATAATTTGATTTGGAAATATTTATTTTGGTAAATAAGAAGTTTTTAATGTAATAAAACTTTATATTCAAATTGTGATATATATAAATGTATATATTGTGATTTGATATTTGTTTTAAAATTTAATATGGAAATTAATAAATTTAATGTTAGAATGTTTCTATTTGAAATGTGTATATATATTTGTATATATATGTTTTAAATAGGAATTTTATTAATTTGAGTTTAATAAGTATTTCCAAACTTTATCTAGATATATATATAGTTTTGAAATTTGAAATGTTAATATGATTTAATGCCTTTGAAATGATTTGAAGTTTAAATTTTTATAACAAAGCTAATTGCTTATTATTATAAACCTATTGTTTAACTTGAGTTTTAGATAAGATTTAAATTTAAATTTCATCTGCTTAATATCTTTTCATTTTAATTTTAACACAAGATAAATTTCTTTTTAAATCTTAAGAGTTAAAATAAATTTAATTAAAAGCATAAATAATTTATAAACTAACATGAAATCACTTTTCTATTCATTAAAATCTAATGATTTGTTTAAGTACACATTTCCTTGTTAATAATTGCATATATACATTTCATGCAAGGTTTAAAATAAATTATTAAAGATAAGATAACATTTTAAAGAAAATATTAATAAAACAATAATAATAACACTTGTTAATGTATGTTATGACATTTGTAAGTCAATATACGTAGGTGTAAGTTAGTTAATGCATCATAGTAGACAAGTGTCATTTATTTTAAAATCTAAAAATAAAAATATGATTAAGAAAAAGTTTTAATTTTCAGCTAGTTCTTTTATTCATTCTCAACTAAAATGAATACAAATCTGGAAACAAAAATAATAATAAATGCAAATCTAAAAGGCAAGTTCAAAATAGAGAATAGCAGGAAAATTTAATCAACATGCAAACTAGAATAATTCAAGTAATTCAAGAAACTAGAGATTCAAATCAAATGCAAAGAAATTCAGAAGAAAACATCAACATGCAAGTTCTTCATCCATACAAACAAGCAATTCTGGAAATTAATCATCACTTCAACATGCAAAGGAAATTGAAAGCCTGGAAAGAAGAAAATGCAGTTCTGTCTTCTGCAAGATTCAAGGTGAGTAAATACAATTTTAAAAACAGATTTAAATTTTTGAAATGGATCTTGTTCTTGTGGAATCATGATGATTCATCTGGATTTTTGAATTTAAACTAATTGCATGTTTGAAATCTAAAATGCTTGATGTCTGTGTAAATAAACAGTTCTGTGTGATATTTACAAGTAGCAAATATATATTAAAATCAATAACTTCATATTGGATCCAAGTTAGCTTATGATTTATGAATAAAAGTTGTTTGAAATCATCTATCTTATCATGTAAAAGTATTTGTAATTTTAAATTTGAAGAATTAGTTGTAAAATTTCAGATTTACAGTAAACTTTAATTTGGGTCATATCTTTATTATTGCAATCTTAAGTTTTGATCCTATAACTAGATTACATATTGGAAATCATGATTTTTAATGAGCATATCATGATTTTTAGAATAGTTTTTAGTGAGAATTTAGGATTTTGCTGTTTTGGGCATTTTGATCGATTTACAGTCAACCACGGTGAGTTGGACCTCGCCGTTGATCATGAAGGTGGAGGGTAGGTTGTAGATCTTCAGAAAAATACAAATGGAATTTTCTATTGATCAAGTTGACCATGAATTGAGTAAGTAGGGTATTGTTTGCTGTAGATGCCGAGGATGTTCATTGGGGTGTTGTGTCATCATGTTGTTTTCGGAGGTGATCGCGTGCATGGCCGAAGGTTCAAGGGAATGTGGGGAAGCTACTGTGGTGGTGGCGTAGTCTTCGGTAAGGGGGATGGCCGGTAGTGGTTGATTTTGAGGATGGAGCTTTCGAAAGATTTTGGTTTGAAGGTCGAGATTTTGTTCTCGACTGAATTTGTGATTTCTGGGTTAAGTTTGTTGATGTCGAGATTGAAGTCGACCTGGGGATGATCGGCGTGGAGTTCGCCATTGATCATTGGCGTCGTGCACGTTCATGTGCACGTTTATGGACTACTGTAGAAGTTCTGGGGAGAAGAAGGTGGAGACTCGAAGTATGCTCCGTGATTTTTGATGTTTTTCTCGAAGCAGGCTTGGGTGGGAAAAACTTGGGGTGTTTGCTAGTTTTACTCGAGGTAGGCACGGGATTTAGCAGGGTTTACTCGAGTATTTAGATATTCAGGCTTTAATACAGAAGTTTAAGATGTTAGTGCAAAGAAAATTTGATTTTAGGAATAAAGTTTTTTTAAAAAAAACAAAGGAACTGGTTTTGGAAAAGATTTATAATAAAAAGTTGAATTAGTTTAACTTATAAAACTATTTGGTTTCAAAATAAATTTTAAACAAGCTTTATATATATTAAAAATATGATTGTTTTTAAAATAAAGAAAGGGATATTTTTGAAATAAAGCTTGTATTTAATTTTGTTTAATATTCTTGGGAAGTTTAAAGATTTAAAAAAATCAATTTTAAAATATGTTTAATTATAATTGATTCCTAAATGTTATATTTTATTCAAATAAAGTTTAATGATTTAGAATTGGATAATCAATTGTAATAAATATTTATCTTATGTAAATTGGAATTTTGATTTAAATTAAAAATAATTAAATTTGGAAAGGTAATTAAGATAATTAAATTATTAACCATTTAAAAGTTATTGGTTAATATAAATGTGTTAATTAAGATAATGGTTTCTTGTTTAAGAATCTTTTTAATATAGTAAATTAAAGAATCATTTAATTAATTTTAAATGATTAAGTTAAATAATTAATTAAATAATTAACTTGTGATTAATTAAAGATAATTACTTTGGAATTGATTAAGTATAATTTCTTGGTGAAGTAATTAAGTAATTAAGTGGTTAATTATTTGAGGTAATTAAGTAAGAGATAATTACTTTATGAAAGGTAATTAAGTAATGTGGTTAAGAGTTAATCGCTTAGTTATTAATTAAAAAAATTATTAATCATTAGTTAAAGATTTAAAATTTTTGATTGGTGATTAATTAATAAAAGGATTAAGAGTAATTAATTAAGTGATTAATTACTTGTAAAAGTAATTAATTTAGAAGAATTTAATTTATGGAAGTAATTATTAATTAATGAAAATAATTAATTAATTGTTAATTAATAATTTAAAAAAAATTAATTTATAATTTAGTTTTAATTACTAAATGTAAAGTAATTGATTAAATATGATTAATTAAAAGTAATTAATCAATGTGATTAATTAAAAGTGATTAATCAAGTATGATTAAAAGAAAATTAAGGAATAATTATCAGAATAATTAGAGAATAATTAATCAAGGTTGATTAATTTTAGAAGGTAATTAAGAGGTAATTACTTAGTATAATTTGAAGTAATTAATCAGGATGATTAATTAATATGGTAATTATGTAAGAATTACTTAAAGTAATTAAGTGATAATTAATTAGGGAAGATTAATTGAAATGGATAATTAAGTGATGTTAATTAATTAATTTGTAATTAATTAATGAATAAGAAGTTGGATTAATGATAATCCAAGTGGTTAATTAAGGATTAATTTAATTTAAGGATTAATTAAATTAATCAAGTTTGAATCTAACTTGTTTATAAATGATTAATGATTGGATGATATATATCATTGGATGAGTAATGATATTGGTTGTTGTTGGATGACATTGATTGATACGTGATGATGTGAATATGTTATATCTGAGATGTGATTTATATGCTGCTTTGTGATATGTATAGATGCATGTGACAATAGATGCTTATCTACCTGTGTAATATGATACATCCATTTATGTTAAGTGATATTTTCTGAAATATCTATTGTTTAAATCCCTTAAGTATAACTTGGACATTAAAATGGCGTTTGGATTCGATGAGACCAGGATCGGGTTTCCATATTTGGATATCCGAAAACCACATCGATTCCATTTAAATGTTAGGTCGTTAATCCAAGTGGAGCAAGTGAAGACTCGAGGTGTAAGGGCTATACGTCAGTATAACTCTGTGGGTGATTCCGTAATGAGTTTGACGGAATATTGCTTATAGATTCGAGATGGTGAATCAGAGTGCAAGGGCTATAGTCGTTGACTCTGAAGGTGATTCCAAAATGAGTGCAACGAGATAGTGCCTTCGGTTTCGTTCGAACCCGGAACGAACTTGTATGGATTGAATGCTTTCAGCACATCGCCAGGCGGACGATGAGCATTCTAAGATAATTTGTCCTATAAAGGTAATCGCAGCCTCAAGCCTCATCAACCGGGAATGGCTAAAATAGGGGAGGTGCAGCAAGGCTTCGTGGGTCGCTCCCACTGGAGAGCGAGATACATCCCTGTCTAGATGTCCCTTTTTATTTCGGCTTTGTGGGCAATTGGAACTGCAGCCAACTGTGGGGTGGTCTTGTTCGGGACTGTTCAGTAAGGAATGGTTCCGGTCTTGTGTTGCAGGGGAGTGGGAGTACTCCTCGGTACAGTGATCTAGGCCACGTACTGTGACGGGCGGCACCCCAATAGCCCTGCCATTGATGGAAACCCATTTACCCTACGAGACCCTACGGTTTTGTTTGTATTACCCACTCTTGTGGCTAGTAGCTGGAATTTAATGAATGTAACAATTTCGGCTATTTCATATTTATTTGAAAACCCTAGACACTATTATAATATCATTGGGTCTCCTATCAAATGTTTTGGTTAGCGTAAGGTAAAAACTTTTCCATGTTTATGTGTGGGAAGTCTTACGTGATACCTTTTATTTTCAAAGGATTTTCTAAAGTTAAGCAATCTTAAACCGTTTACTCACACCAGACCCCTGTCTAACCCGAGTGTTTATTTTCTGTTTTATTAAACTCTTGGGTACTCATATTATGTATGAGTAGTCAAGTGATTCAGGTTATCTCTTGACGAATTCTGGAGAAGCTTTGGAGCGGGAGGCTTCAGCGTGTAGATATATAGTTAGAGTTTCCGCTGTCTTGTTACTCTGTATGATGTCTTGCACTGTATTAGACAGAAATGTTATAACTGTCAGAATTTGAGTTGTTTAGTTGTGTACTCTGATGTATATGATACTATGTATATGTTCTATATTATATTTAAATCGTTCTGCTGTGAGATTCTGATGTGTTGTTTCTTTTTCTTCTCTTTCTTTCTTAATTAGTGATGCGATTTCCCAGGAGTGGAAAGTCGGGTCGCTACATGCCATGGTCAAACGGAAAATCCAATTGACACGAAAATTAAAATCCGATAATAAGAAACTATTACGGATCCAATGGAACTAGTTTCGTCCAATTCTGAGACTGTTCGAAAATTGACTAATTTCACTAGTTGATTAAATATTAAAATATTCAATTTTCACAAATTAACTCTTATTTCAATTTTAAAGTTCTAAAATATTGTTCTAACTCCAATATGATAAAACAAAATTTTACAAATCATTTTAAATCATATTTAACCCAATTTTCAACTATTTTTGAAATTTAACATGTTAAATTATTTATTTAACTATCCAATTAAATCCAATATTCGAAAAATAAATTATTCGACTTATAAATTTCACTTATTAATATTTTAAAATTAGTTAAATATACAAATTTTAATTGACAGAAATTCTGGGTCGTTACACTTGTGCACCAAGCAATGCTCTCATTTGTATACTCCAGTTGTCGTAATTTGTCTTCGTAAGACGAGGCAATGACACATGCCGCAATGACGTGCTCCCGAAACTTGCCATCAGCTCCGACACCAATTTGTTAAATTATTTGAGCAACTGAACAGTAAAACAAATACTGCAGGAGGAAGAAAAACTAACTTCTTTTATTACTTCTTTTGTTTCTCTCTGTACACATTGTTTGCTAAACTGAATAAATATATATAGAGTTATAGATGCTAAAAAATAGGATCATTTGTTTGAACCATTATTTATTACGCCTGAATATGAATTTGACTATTTCTATTATTCTTTGCTCCTGAAGCTTGTTCAATATGCTGAGATTAATCTTCAACATGAATCTTGTCAAAATAAGGTGAAATGTTTGTCCGTCTATAAAGCTATTGTGCTTTAGTACACAACTTAGAATATATTTTGCTAGATCGTTAACATCCGCAAATTTACACAATAATAGTAAATCGTAAATTCTACATAGATGTGTAAAAATCTATCGATCTCAATTTACAAGAAAAAAGTTGTACAAATCAAAATGTATCGAGTTCTGGCCATTTATTGTCATAGTTGGTGCCTGAGTTGATCATGGAAGGAGCACATTGTAGAGTTGTCATGACTGGACTGATGATGAGGGCATATTGGCACTAGAATGTTAATACCAAGATTGCTAGAGAATTCTCCTTTGCATATGCATGGAACCAAGATGGAATCACATTTGTAACAGGCAATCGAGACAAAACATGCTGGGTATGGGATATACATAACCTCTCCAAATCTTTAGTTGTATTAAGAGGAAATCTTGGGGCGATTTGGTCAGTTTGGTTTTCAGTAGATGATCTGTTCTTGGCAATGGCCAAACCTGCAGATTTTGTGCACGTATATGACGTGGGCAGTGGATATCGAAGGTGTAAGGAGTTGGATTTCTTTGGCGAAATTTCTGGTTTGACTTTTAGCCCTGATACCGAGGCTATTTTTGTCGGTGTATAGGATTGGACTTATGGAAGCCATTTACAGTATAATAGAAATAGGAACTCTTTATATTTGGACACTTTGATTTGAATGAGTCTGAAATGTTGGTAAAATAAACTAAATTTATGTTTGAGAAGTGTGTTAGTGGACAATGCACTGATGAAGTGAAACTAAAGTCTAGACAAAAAAGAAAAAAGAAAATTGAAATGTGTTGTGAGATTATAAATTAATGGTGGTGGTAAGCTATTATACATAATCGTTTCATATCAAAACAGTCTTATAATTAGTACGATGTTCTAACTCTTTACATATTATGATATTTTTTTCAGGTTGATTACTTAATAAAAGAAGCTCGAACTTGTTGCAACCATGGGTAAAAATGAGCAACATCAAGCAGAGGTAAACATCTTCAAATTTGTTTATTATGGCATTTTCATTATGTTAAGGACCATTGTTTGTTGTACCTAAAAGCTTATAAGGTTTGATTACTAGCATTGATGAATGAGAGCCATTGGTCTAATCCTTTTTCAAAATTATTCTAATCATCTACATCTACCATAGAAACCTATATTTTATTGTAATATTATGGGGGTTAATGGCAATGCATAGGAGTTGACAGCTAAAGGTCTGTCGTCATAAATTGTATTATTCTACTAGGCATACATCTTTTGAGATAAATAAATGTTTTAGCAATCATTTTCTCCATCTATAACACATCTAAAGTTACAAATGAAGTACAATATTTTTTTGAATAAATTTTCTCCTTCCTTTCACTTTAATACAAAGTTACAAACACAGTCTAAGTTAAAATCAAACTAATTCACTTTATTTTAATAAACATTATTTTTTTTCCAAATGACAGTCAATAATATTCCCTCAATTATGATCTTTTTTCCTTTTTCTTTTATTTTATTTTTGTTTTAACATAAAAACAAAACTTAGCATTTGTATTTGTTGAAGCCAAGTAATATGTCTTAAATTCGATTCATCAACTGCCCATGCAATCTTCATTAATAGTTCCCACGGTCTAGAGTAAATATGAAAAATATTTATAGTTCAAGACTTATATATATTCGTTTGTATATACATAGCCATCTTATCTTAACTGAAGGCTGAAATTAATTTTAGAGTTTCATAACTTTCATACTAAACTAATTTGCAAATGCCAAAGCTCAGCTTGTTGCCATGTATAAAATTCTAAACTAATTTTGGCCTAACTTTCGTACTCATTTTTTAAGTCAAGGGGATTCTTATCACCTAAAACACGCACGTGCAACAATATATGTTGTAGATCACCATTTCGAATTTCTAAAATAAACCCTGCTAAACTTTTACAACTTCAAAAATTATGAAAAAATTATAAAAATTATTATACATTCTCAAATTCAAGTATGTGGTTTACTGTGTCATTTAACGTTTTTAGCTTAAATTAGGTTGGTAGCAGAGCTGCGGTGGGTAGCGTGCGTGTAGAAAAGTTGTAATGCAGAAAGGGTAACTCAGTTTTAGGTGAGTAAACACTAACATATTTATGTCTAAAAGTTATAATCCTTGAATTTTATATAATTGTGTTGTGATGTTGGTTTTTGAACTTGTTATCCGTGCTACGTTTATGCCACCTTTAGCCTTGCGGCATAAGAAATCAAAGACGATAGTTACAATCTTTTTGCCTCATATTTAGCATGCCTCCGTAATTTGAAAGAAATAATATTATGCCATCATCCTTTATGCCAACTGACAAGTAGGATAGGCTATTAAATTCAATTTGCTGCTTTTATTCTATGTTACATGTGTGTGATAGTTTCAAGTAGTGCAGGTCATATATATACTCGTGTATGTGCTAGTTGTTAATGACCACACTCTTCAACAAATTTAGATATGACTAGTCCAACTCATCTCATAGTTGTAAGTACTGCTCCTATTAATTTTCATGATCCTTATATGTATGGTATTGTTTCTATCATTTTTCATGCTGATATTTCAACTTTAATATATAATAAGTGTGCATGCATTGCATGTGTTGTGCTAGTACTAATTTAATAGTTATCGATTTCTTAAACTCCTATTTGCAATTACATATCTTTTGACAATTCATTTTATGGTACTATTCAGTACATGATACCTTTAAGGTCCAAAATCAAAGATGTTCTAATGTTTAGTGTTTGATTTAGATAGAATACAATTGATGATAAAGGAACTGTACATTGTCATGCCTTGACATGAATATTATGGATGCACTACACCAAAACAGGCAAATTCTAACATTTATAAGTGTTACAAATAATTTCAGCAACACTTTTTAAGTGTTACTAATGGACTGTGAGGAATGGAACAGTCAAATTTGTAACACTTATAAGTGTTACAAACGTACGTATTACTAACACTTATAAGTGTTGGTACCTAAATATACGGTAACGCTTATAAGTGTTGGTAACGAAATATACGGTAACACTTATAAGTGTTGGTAACGAAATATATGGTAACGCTGATAAGTGTTGGTAACAAAATATACGGTAACGCTTATAAGTGTTGGAAAATGATTATTTAGTAACACATATATACCAAAACTTAAACACAAAGTTTAAATATAAACACTTTGCAAATAATGGTTTCCATATCACAAATAATTCATCATACATATTCAATGCAAAGTTTAAACGCTCTGCAAATGTAGTATAATATATCATAAACGATTATTTACATATCTAAAATACCACAATGTCATATATTCAAATATTATTACAACGTAAGCTTCAAAAAAATTTCAAAATACACTTAAAAGTTTAACTTACGGTTAACCTAACCGTTCCTGATCATCCACTCCAAACTCTAATGGTTTTGAATATTCTTCAACGTCCAATACAATAATCCAAAGCGTCCTTCAAGTTCCTGCATTTATGTAACGACCCAGAATTTATATTAATTAAAATATGAATATTTAATTAATTTTAAATATTAATAAGTGAAATTAAATAGTCGAATAATTTATTTATCGAATATTGGATTTAATTGGACAATTAAATCGATAATTTAATAATTGAAATTCCAGAAATAATTGAAAATTGCGTTAAAAATGATTGAAAATAATTGGAAAATTTTTATTTTATCATATTGAAGTTAGAATGGTATTATAGAACTTTTAAAATCGAATCTAAAGTTAATTTGTGAAAAATGAATATTTTAATATTTAATTATCGATTGAAAATAGCCAATTTTTGAACAGTCTCAGAAATGGACGAAACTAGTTCCATTGGATCCGTAATAGTTTGTTATTACCGGATTTCAATTTTCGTAGCAATCTGAGTTATCGTTTGACCGTGGCAGCTCGAAACGCATCGAAATTGTTTTAATATTAATTTGGCGAGTTAAAATAGTCATTTTTCAAACAGTCTCGGATTTCGACGAAACCAATTTCATCGGATCAGTAATGTAATATTATTATATGGTTTCAAATTTTGTGTTAATTGGATTTACCGTTTGCCCGGTGCAAGCTAAAATGCCTAGAAAATCGTTTAATCGGTTTAATTTTAAATCGAACGTTTATTGCCATAACTCGCACAGATGACCGAATTAGCTCCCGAAACACGTTCCATTGTGTTCGAAACGCGGGGTAAACCTTAGAAACTCCAACCGGTACGCTTCGTTTGGAGTTCGGAAAATCCGGGATGAATAGTGTCGCGTGAATTTTCTATATAAGGACATATAATTCACAAATTTGCAAAAGAAAACAAACTAGGGTTTCAGAAAACATGGGCAGCTGCCGCCCCTCAATGAAAGGCCAGAAATGCATCTCCTTTCTCCTCGAATCTCTTCAAATCCGTCAATCTATTCAACAAACTTTCAACTGCAAAGTTGTAGAGGATTGCAAGAGCTTTAATTTCATACGGAGATGATCGAAAACGGCGCGACATGGAGGGAGAAAGGGGGCCGACGGCCTATGGTTGAGCACGCAAATCGAGGTGCTGGAGAGGGCCGAGTTCATCATGGCTTGGGCCGAGCATGGAGTAGGGGATGCTCGTTCGAATGGCAGTGGCTAATCGTTGTAAATGTCGTCCGAGAGGAAGCATAATTAAACCCTAGATGATGATGTTGGATTCATATGCACGGCCTGTAGAAACGTGAATGGGAGGGGAAGGAAGAGGAGAAGGCACGGCTCAAATGTGGGGAGCATGGGATCTAGTGGCTGAGATTAGTTGTAGGTTAAAATATAAAAGGAAATTTGTAAATTTAGTTTATATAAATCGTGTAAACTTATAAAATTCATAACCTTTTCATACGAGGTCGAAAACGTGCGAAACTAGTTGCGTTGGAATCGTATGGACGAGCACTATGCTATGGAATTAGATTGGAATCGTTTGGAGTTAGTGAAAATTTCGGGTAAAATTAAACGTCCGTTTAATTTTATTCGAAATAAATAGCTAAAACGAAATTGAAATCAAGGTGAGAACTTCTCACTCAATCGAATCAGTTTCGATTTTTATTTTAATTAGTTATATTTAATATTCTTGAATGCATGTTTGAATGATGATTGTTATCTATTGATTGTTAAAATAAACATTATGCGCTGTTAGTAAGCGGATGTTATTTATTAAAAACATATACCGCGAATATTTCATAAACAGTGAAATTGGTATTATTTATGTAGTTGGAGTTGATTTCCCGCGTTATATAGCGGATGAGACCCTATTGCGCCATCTATTAAGCGGATAATATTTTATAAATCCCATATACCGCGATAATTCTGTACTGGAGCGGAATTGGTATTGTGCTAACATCTTTGGATGCAGGGAAACAGGTTGGAGGGATCCAACTGAATTCCTCAACTGTATTGATTTATTTATAGATATTTTGATATTTGTCGATTACCATATCGATATATGATATTTGGATGTCGTGATTGACTATTTGGTGTTGCTGCATCATCGGATCCATTTCTGATGTTTTAAAATAATGATTTTTGGTTTTAAAAGTAATTTTAAAGTGATTTTCAAAAGTATACGTTTTATTAAATTTGAATTGTTAAAATAAATAAACGTTAAAATTTTATTTTCATAAAAGCTATGATTTTTGGAAAATAATGCTTAAGTATGATTTTGAAATATTTAAGCTTTAAATAACGATTTTTAAGTTATTAAAAGAATAAATTGGTTTAAATTGGGGTTTTTGAATTATTAAAAACGATGTATATAAAAGACTTATAAAATTGATATTTTATAAATTAAAAATATTGGAATATTAAAACGAGTTTTTATAAGTGTTAAAAATGAAATAAAAATGGATTTCATAAGTGAACGGATTTTATAGATTTATAAATTGTGAAGTTATAAAATGAATAGATTTTGTGAAATAGAAGATTTATAAGTAATTACCTTATAAATCGGATTTTGGCATTTAAAATGAGATATAAAAAGGATTTTTTATAAATAGAAGTTTATAAAAATATAAATGGAGTTCATAAACGTTGTTTATAAATCCGAAATCAATTCAATTTGATAAGTTGGATATAGGAATATGTAACAACCAACATATTTGTCGATTTTATATTTAAATATTTTATTTAAATATTTTATCAATACTCGGAATTTAGTCCGAAAAGATACTTTTTGCATACGGTCGAATTAGGACTCGGGACCACTCCCATTGAGTTTAAAATGCCGTTTGCGAACTTTTTGAGTATAAACTTCGATATGTTTGGAGAAAGTTGATTTTTGCTACTTTTCACTTTGTGTTTGAGTTAGGGTTCAGCCACTAGCCAACTTATACTCAAAAAATGAATCCCTCCTCCCCATTCTCCCTCACTTCTTTCTCTTTTCAGTTTTTATAGCATTAATGGTGGGAGAGATTGGACATTAAAACTCTAAAACCCTAGTTCCTCTTGCAACTTCAAATTCCTAGCTCCAAACTAATAGAAGAACCCATTGGTAAGCTTCTCTTCTTCTTCTCCAACTCATTCTCTTTTCATTTCAGAAATTCCTAAACCTAATTTTGGGAATGTTCTTCTTTTAAAGCTTAGAATCAAGCTTATTGAGTTGGATTTGAAGAGTGGTTGATTATCCTTTGCTTTCAAGCTTCTTTTTCCAATTTCTTGGGTTCAAAGGTGAGATTTTTATCTCACATCTTAGTCTATAATTATCTTGGATTGTTAGGTATGAATTCCTAACCTTTATTCTTGTGCAATTGATTTTGGTTTGGATTGATTTGGTGTATATTCCTATTTTTGGTGTTTTGGTCTAATTTATGAAAATCCTATTATGGATATTTGGACATTGATATTTGAGGCGTATCGAAGAGCCGTTTAGGCTGGGTTGTCGTTCGACGTAATTCCTTAGTCATCGTCATTTGCTCGTTCGATCGTTTCCGATATTCGTTTGGCCATTTTTGGCCTAGGTTCAGGGAATGCCCTGAACCCATCATTCAGACGTATGAAACGTAATATTCATACGTCTGAATATTGTTCTGGGAAGATTTCTATTCCTAGATTCAGACGTCTGAATATATGATTTCAGACGTCTGAATTGGTTCATTTGGAACCAGAAAGGAAATAGGCTAAAAAGTGCCTATTTCAGACGTCTGATTTCAAGGATTCAGACGTCTGAATTCTATCTTTGGAAAATGTTCATTTTCCAGATTCAGACGTCTGAATCCTTGATTTCAGACGTCTGAATCTGCATTCTTTTTGCCTATTTGCCTATTCGCTTGAGAATTCCACTTTAAATCGATTCGTGACGATCCTATTTGTTGTTATCATTTATTATGACTTTGATGACCCCTTTTTAGGGATTTTTGAATATCCATTTCGATGGATTCTTTATCGGTTTCGTTGGATTTTTATTCACATTTTTGTATGTGAATTTTAGTGATTGATTGTTCCTACAATCTTCTTTATGTTTTGTCACTTTAAAATTATAAAGGTTTTCTATACTAGTAGTAAATATCAAAACTCTTTCCTCAAACGATTTCAATACTATTTTAATACCAAATTCGTTTATAAAACCGTTTTCCAATCTATTAGTATATACAAACCTTTACCTCACTCGTATGAGAAATCTAATTAAACGACTTAGTAAAACAAGTGGTATGAAACGCTTGCGTTCACTTTGTTGGTTAATTCTTGGACTTGTTCGATTGACACTCTTGTGACAATTTTCTAGTGGAGATCTACAATTTGTTCGGAAATATTTAAGTTAAGTTAGTGGTTATGGGACATGATGCTAAGCTCATATATTTACTAGCTTACTGTAATCGACACTTCTCGTTGATCATGACGATCATCTTTGTGATTTAGACTAGCAATGTGCGATGTCTCTTTGTCTGCGAGGGAGACTAAACTCCGTTTTGTGGAGTTTCGACTCAAATTGGTATGGTAGCAACCCATGGTCCTCGGGCCGTTTGTGGAGCTTCGTCTCAATTTGTGATGGTTAACAACCATGGAATTAGCATTCCGTTTGTGATACACGTGTTGGTGGGCTTTATGCTCCCGTTTGTGATAGGCCTTCCCCCCTTTGTGATTTCTGGATTTCTTGAGATGATTTATAGAATTTGTGTTTCACCAATTTTCGTGATTTCCATTGATAAGTTTTATCAATATTTGTGCATTAGTGAATTTGTGCGTCATTGACTTTTGTGATTTCTGGGTTTCTCATATTGAATTCTGGAATTTCTGTGTCATTGACTTTTGTGATTGACATTGATATTATTGTCAATATTTTTGCATTGGTGAATTTGTGTGTCATTGACTTTTGTGATTGACATTGATATAATCGTCAATATTTGTGGTTTGATGAACGATATAAGGAGTATGGCATTTCTTTGATTCTTGTGTAGATTTGGTGAAATTGATTAATCTCTCGTTCATTTTCAATTACTTATATATATCACAGCTTGGAATTGTGATTATTATGTGTTTAGTCATATCTCTTATTCTATATCGTTTCGTCTGATATCTATAGTTAGACTGATCCGTTTATTATTTTCTTATTAAATAATACTCGGGTCAGACCGAGATGTTACAGGTGCTTCTGCTTGACTTCTTTCTTGGGATTGATTTCTCTGACTTTTGGTTAACTACTTAGATTAGTAGTTTCTGTTGTATACATTTGAGATATAGACTCCATAATGTATACTTATTCTTTTGTGTAGTTCATGTAACTATTCTTTTGTGATATTGTGGATCTTTTTAGACCACTACTCTGATGTGCACTTCCTAGTGTAATATTCATATCTATTTCCGCCTTTGTGATATGAATTGTCTGTGACTGATTTATGTTATGTTTATTTCTATATTTGTTTCCGAAGATATTATAGCCACTTTGTAGTAGCTTTGAGTTTGTGTCGGTATGTCGGATTTCCCTCTTGATAAAGAAATGCATGTTATACTATCTGACATATCGATGCTCGCGCAAAGCAATTACACGGATGGTCGCTCCTCAATAGCCTTATTCTCCATGCTAGTTGACAGCATTCTCCGTAATGTTCTTGGCTAGCGTGGGTATAGAGGTTGGGCGTCACAGCTTGGTATCGGAGCCAAACTTCAGAACAATATAGAATATTATAATAAGGATCATCGTCCTAAGTCCATCTTAGGAGTCGTGCTTTAGGATTTAATTCGAGTCTTCGTACCGATTCATCCTATTTTCCTTATGATTCCTTGTTTATCTATCAAGATTGCTTGATATTCAATTTGGTGAATAATCTTCTTCTTGCTCTTCTTTCTTTCTAAGGAAGAGGAATGTCTAGACCAGGCCGTCCCAGAGCTGGACCATCTAGTGTTCCACCCCAAGATGGAGTTTTTATGACTGCTCAACAGCTTCTTGATTTAGTGACAAATGCTCAAGCAGCTGGTGCTAACACGGAACCTACTCACGCAAAGTCGGGATTTGCACGCTTATGTAGCGATTACACTAATTTGGGTGGGGAGCCATTCAAAGGTTCCGAAACTGTTATTGAAGTACAGGCTTGGCTAAGGTCATGCGATCGAATCTTTTCTCGTATGAATCTTATTGACCTTCACCGAGTTCAGGTGGCCGCTAGTATGCTCCGAGAAAGAGCATTGGAGTGGTACGAACTTCTTATTTCTGAGATTAATGAAGCGAATCTCACCTGGGAGAAATTCCGGGAACGCTTCGAGTTGAAATTTGTACTGGAAGCAGAGAAAGTGACATTGGCTCGACGATTTATAGACCTTGTTCAAGGTGAGTCCTCTGTGACTGATTACGTCGCATCCTTCGAGTCGCTTTCCAAATATGGGGTTGAATACATCAACACCACTTTAAAGAAGAACCAGAGATTCGTCTATGGCTTAAACAAAAATCTCAAGAAGCCATTACTTCTAAAATTAGAAGTTTTTTTCGACCAACTAGTTGATATTGCTCTTCGTCTTGAAGAGGCGGATAGGGAGAACGATGTTGAAGTGGTGGGTTCCAAACCAAACTTCAACAACAAGAAGAGGCCAAACAAATTCAAAGGCCCCTATCCTAATAAGAAAGGGAGGCAAGCAACCTCCATGGCAAAGACTTCTTCCTTTGGCCGTGGGGAATGCTATAATTGTGGTTCGAAGGACCATTATGCGAACAAGTGCCCAAGGTCTCTCTCTTGTCGCTACTGCAAAGTTCTCGGTCATGTTATATCTTCATGCCCCAAGCTTCAGGGCAAGAAGGAGGGAAAACTTAATGTTGCTCAAGCTCCTGGCAACACATCTCGTGGCCAAGGTATTTCTCACTCTATTCTGGATGGAATTATTTTATTTCGTGATCATCCTATTCGAGTTCTTTTTGATACGGGTGCGTCCCATTCTTTTATATCAAAAGAACTTGTTGATACTTTTTCTTTGGATATTTTGTGTTTAATGACTTCTTTGAGAATTGCGAATCCGGTTGGTGGATCCGCAACAATCAGTTTATTGTGTAAAGATGTCGAGATTATTTTGTGTGATTTTTCTTTCCGAGCCGATTTGCATGTCATGCGTTATTTAGGCTTTGGAATGATTTTGGGAATGGATCGGCTTAACCGTTATGAAGCCCATATCCTATGTCCTGAGCGGACAATTCATCTTTGACATCCTCAATCTGTTAAGCAGATTTCTATTAATCTTAAAGATTCAGATTCCAGCTTGGTTGCATCTTTATATTCTTTAAATCCTCGTGATGACGATGACGACGATGAGGGTGATATTATTTCTCTTATTCACGTCGTTCGTCAATTTTCCGACTTATTCGAGCCCGTTTTAGGATTACCACCTAAGCGAGCAATTAAGTTCAGAATTAATCTTATTCCTGGAGCTCAACCTATCACCCACCCTCCATATCGTATGTCCAATAAAAAAAACGAGGAGATGCGTAAATAATTATCTGAATTGGAGACGAAGCAATTTATTCTCTCTAGTTCCTCGCCTTGGGGAGCTTCGGCTATTTTCGTGAAGAAATCCGATGGAACACTTAGGCTTTGCGTTGACTACCGCAAGCTTAATGATTTTACTATCAAAAATAAATATCCTTTACCTCGGATTGATGATCTATTCGATCAACTTAGTGGTGCTAGAGTCTTTTCACAATTAGACTTAGCTACAGGATTTCATCGGCTTCATATTGCAGAGGATAGTATTCCATTGACCTCGTTCCATACTCGTTATGGATCTTATGAATGGCTTGTCATGCCGTTTGGTTTGGCGAATGCTCCGGCGTATTTCCTTGAACTTATGAATAGAGTTTTCAAAGACTTCCTTGACCGGTTTGTTCTTATCTTTATCGATGATATTCTTGTGTATTCTAAAACCGAGGAGGAGCATGAAAAACATCTTCGGATTGTGTTGGAAACTCTTAGGAGTAATCAATTAAAGGCAAAATTTTCTAAATGCCACTTTTGGCAATCTCGTGTGAAGTTCCTCGGTCATATTATTTCCGAATCCGGAATTTCCATGGATCCTTCAAAGATTGAAGCGATTCAAGATTGGAAGAGACCGGAAAGTGTGACAGAGATTCGTAGTTTTCTCGGATTGGCGGGCTATTACCGTCGTTTGATCAAAGTCTTTTCTAAGATTGCCGTGCCTCTCACTAGCTTAACGAAGAAAGGTATTAAATACATTTGCTCGGACAAATGTGAAACTTCTTTTCAGAAACAAAAAGAACTCCTTTCAGATGCTCCTATTCTTGTTATTCCCGAGGGGAATCAAGATTTCGTTGTTTATACCGATGCTAGTCGCGTTGGTTTGGGTGTCGTTCTTATGCAAAGAGAATGTGTTATTGCTTGTGCTTCTAGGCAATTGAAGCCTGCTGAGACTAGATATGCCACTCATGATTTAGAACACGCGGCTATTGTTTTCATTCTTCGGATTTGGCGTCATTATCTTTTAGGAGAGAAATTTGTTCTTTATACCGATCATAAATCCTTGAAATATTTATTTTCTCAAAAGGAACTTAATTTGCGTCAACAACGTTGGCTCGAGTTCCTTGCTCCTTATGATCTTGATATTCTTTATACACCCGGTAAGGGTAATCGTGTCGCCGATGCTCTTAGCCATAAACAACAAGCTGTTGTTTCTATGATGATATCCGAATGGAACGATCTCGAGATCTTATCCACTTGTGAGATTCGAGACCGCGTATCCGATTTATGCTCATCATTTGTTTTATGTAGCCTTGAGGCTCATCCTTCTCTTTTGGACCGCATTCTTGAAGCTCAAAGGCTAGATCCCGAATTGGCTCTTCTTGGCCAAAATATTAAGGATAAAATTGATATTGAAGGTTTGAAAGACTTTGATATCGATTCTCGTGGCGGCAATCGGAAATTTGGTAGATTTATCGTGCCAAATATTAGTGATCTTCGTAAAGATATTTTAGAAGATTCACATCGTTCTAAATTTACCATTCATCCCAGTAGTAGTAAAATGTACGCGGATATGAAGCGCCTTTATTATTGGGAGGGAATGAAACTTGACATCGCTAAATTCGTTAAGCGTTGCATGACTTGCCAACTCGTTAAGGTCGACCATCAAAGGCCCGGTGGGTTATTGCAACCTTTAGAAATTCCAATTTGGAAGTAGGACCAAATTTCCATGGATTTTATAGATGGCCTTCCCCGTTCTCGTTCGGGTCATGATAGCTTATGGGTGATTGTTGATAGGCTTACTAAATCTGCCCATTTTATTCTCGTTCGGTCTAACCGAACCGTTCCTCTTTTGTCCAAGCTCTTTATCAAAGAGATTGTTAAATTGCATGGGTTTCCTACTTCTATTGTTAGCGATCGTGATCCATTGTTTACTAGTGGATTTTGGAAGAGTCTTCAAAAAGCTTTGGGAACGAAGCTTAATTTTAGCACCACTTATCATCCCCAATCCGATGGACAAACTGAGCGTGTGAATCAAACTCTTGAAGATCTTCTTCGTTCTTGTGTGCTTGATTTTGGTGGAAGTTGGGAAGATCATATTTCACTTGTTGAATTTTCCTATAATAGCTTCCAATCTAGTATTGGTATGGCACCTTTCGAGGCACTCTATGTAGGGCCATGCCGATCTCCTTCTTGTTGGCTTGAGGCCGGTGAGAAGCTGGTTTTAGGTCCAGATTTTATTCGTGATTCCACAGAAAAGATTGATCTTATTCGTTATAGGATGAAAGAAGCCCAGAGTAGACAAAAATCCTATGCCGATAACCGGAGAAGGAAGTTAGAATTTTCTGTGGGAGATCTTGTGTTCATTCGTGTTTCACCTATGAAAGTTGTTGTACGTTTCAGTCGATCGGGAAAATTGGCGCCGCGATATATTGGGTCATTTCCTATCACCGAACGTATTGGTTCCATGGCTTATCGCCTTTTATTACCGGCTCAATTTTCTTCTATTCATGACGTGTTTCACGTTTCTCAATTACGGAAGTGCCTTCGAGATTTCGATTCTGTTCTTGAGCCCGGTGTTGTTGAAGAGATTGAAGTTTCGCCTGATTTAACTTATGAGCAACATCCTATTCGTATCATTGCTTCGGAGGTCAAACGACTTCGAAATAAAGATGTTCCGCTTGTTAAAGTTCAATGGTCTTCAAATCCTAAGGATTGTTCTTGGGAATATAGAGAGTTCATCAAGCGAACACATCCGGACTTTCTTTCCCGTGCTCTTTAAGGTGAACTTCTTATTTCAAATTTCTTTTGTGTTGAATATGCTTTTATGGTTGTTACTACATATCTTCTTCTTAAATATTACGAGGACGCAATTTCTTTAAGGAGGGGAATCTGTAACAACCCGCATATTTGTCGATTTTATATTTAAATATTTTATTTAAATATTTTATCAATACTCGGAATTTAGTCCAAAAAGCTACTTTTTGCATACGGTCGAATTAGGACTCAGGACCACTCCCATTGAGTTTAAAATGCCGTTTGCGACCTTTTTGAGTATAAGCTTCGATATGTTTGGAGAAGGTTGATTTTTGCTACTTTTCACTTTGGGTTTGAGTTAGGGTTCAGCCACTAGCCAACTTATACTCAAAAACTGAACCCCTCCTCCCCATTCTCCCTCACTTCTTTCTCTTTTCAGTTTTTATAGCATTAATGGTGGGAGAGATTGGAAATTAAAACTCTAAAACCCTAGTTCCTCTTGCAACTTCAAATTCCTAGCTCCAAACTAATAGAAGAACCCATTGGTAGGCTTCTCTTCTTCTTCTCCAACTCATTCTCTTATCATTTCAGAAATTCCTAAACCTAATTTTGGGATGGTTCTTCTTTTAAAGCGTAGAATCAAGCTTATTGAGTTGGATTTGAAGAGTGGTTGATTCTCCTTTACTTTCAAGCTTCTTTTTCCAATTTCTTGGGTTCAAAGGTGAGATTTTTATCTCACATCTTAGTCTATAATTATCTTGGATTGTTAGGTATGAATTCCTAACATTTATTCTTGTGCAATTGATTTTGGTTTGAATTGATTTGGTCTATATTCCTATTTTTGGTGTTTTGGTCTAATTTAGGAAAATCCTATTATGGATATTTGGACATTGATATTTGAGGCGTATCGAAGAGCCGTTTAGGCTGGGTTGTCGTTCGACGTAATTCCTTAGTCATCGTCATTTGCTCGTTCGATCGTTTCCGATATTCGTTTGGCCATTTTTGGCCTAGGTTCAGGGAATGCCCTGAACCCTTCATTCAGACGTCTGAAACGTAATATTCAGACGTCTGAATATTGTTCTGGGAAGATTTCTATTCCCAGATTCAGACGTCTGAATATATGATTTCAGACGTCTGAATTGGTTCATTTGGAACCAGAAAGGAAATAGGCTAAAAAGTGCCTATTTCAGACGTCTGATTTCAAGGATTCAGACGTCTGAATTCTGTCTTTGGAAAATGTTCATTTTCCAGATTCAGACGTCTGAATCCTTGATTTCAGACGTCTGAATCTGCATTCTTTTTGCCTATTTTCCTATTCGCTTGAGAATTCCACTTTAAATCGATTCGTGATGATCCTATTTGCTGTTATCATTTATTATGACTTTGATGACCCCTTTTTAGGGATTTTTGAATATCCATTTCGATGGATTCTTTATTGGTTTCGTTGGATTTTTATTCACATCTTCGTATGTGAATTTTAGTGATTGATTGTTCCTACAATCTTCTTTGTGTTTTGTCACTTTAAAAATATAATGGTTTTCTATACTAGTAGTAAATATCAAAACTCTTTCCTCAAATGATTTCAATACTATTTTAATACCAAATTCGTTTATAAAACCGTTTTCCAATCTATTAGTATATACAAACCTTTACCTCACTCGTATGAGAAATCTAATTTAACGACTTAGTAAAACAAGTGGCATGAAACGCTTGCGTTCACTTTGTTGGTTAATTCTTGGACTTGTTCGATTGAAACTCTTGTGACAATTTTCTAGTGAAGATCTACAATTTGTTCGTAAATATTTAAGTTAAGCTAGTGGTTATGGGACATGATGCTAAGCTCATATATTTACTAGCTTACTGTAATCGACACTTCTCGTTGATCATGACGATCATCTTTGTGGTTTAGACTAGCAATGTGCGATGTCTCTTTGTCTGCGAGGGAGACTAAACCCCGTTTTGTGGAGTTTCGACTCAAATTGGTGGGGTAGCAACCCATGGTCTTCGGGCCGTTTGTGGAGCTTCGGCTCAATTTGTGATGGTTAGCAACCATGGAATTAGCGTTCCGTTTGTGATACACGTGTTGGTGGGCTTTATGCTCCCGTTTGTGATAGGCCTTCCCCCCTTTGTGATTTCTGGATTTCTTGAGATGATTTCTAGAATTTGTGTTTCACTAATATTCGTGATTTCCATTGATAAGTTTTATCAATATTTGTGCATTGGTGAATTTGTGCATTATTGACTTTTGTGATTTCTGGGTTTCGCATATTGAATTCTGGAATTTGTGTGTCATTGACTTTTGTGATTGACATTGATATTATTGTCAATATTTGTGCATTGGTGAATTTGTGTGTCATTGACTTTTGTGATTGACATTGATATAATCGTCAATATTTGTGGTTTGATGAACGAAATAAGGAGTATGGCATTTCTTTGATTCTTGTGTAGATTTGGTGATATTGATTAATCTCTCGTTGATTTTCAATTACTTATATATATCACAGCTCGGAATTGTGATTGTTATGTGTTTAGTCATATCTCTTATTCTATATCGTTTCATCTGATATCTATAGTTAGACTGATCCGTTTATTATTTTCTTATTGAATAATACTCGGGTCAGACCGAGATGTTACAGGTGCTTCTGCTTGACTTCTCTCTTGGGATTGATTTCTCCGACTTTTGGCTAACTACTTAGATTAGTAGTTTCTGTTGTATACATTTGAGATATAGACTCCATAATGTATACTTATTCTTTTGTGTAGTTCATGTAACTATTCTTTTGTGATATTGTCGATCTTTTTAGACCACTACTCTGATGTGCACTTCCTAGTGTAATATTCATATCTATTTCCGCCTTTGTGATATGAATTGTCTGTGACTGATTTATGTTATGTTTTTTTCTATATTTGTTTCCGAAGATATTATAGCCACTGGTAGTAGCTTTGAGTTTGTGTCGGTATGTCGGATTTCCCTCTTGATAAAGAAATGCATGTTATACTATCTGACATATCGATGCTCGCGCAAAGCAATTACACGGATGGTCGCTCCTCAACAGCCTTATTCTCCGTGCTAGTTGACAGCATTCTCCGTAATGTTCTTGGCTAGCGTGGGTAAACAGGTGGGGCGTCACAAAATATATGAAAGGAATTATATTCACGATTTTGGACAGTGAATATATTATTAAATGAAATGGATATGTTTGGGGAAGGAACATTATGAAATGAAGTTAATTATTTTAAAGATGTTTTAAAATGTATTATGAATCGAAACCATAGATTTCAACATTTATTGTTGAAATAGACATTTTCGAGAAATAAGGAAATGGTGGACTATAACACAGTTTGTTATAGTAAATGATTTCCGAAAGGAAATGTTTTTGTATAGTATTGGGATTTATATATCTATTTAAACTTTGAATCCCTATACTAGTGGTTTTGGGTTGTCGTAACGATGTTTTACGCAACATTCGTTTTTGACCCAAATAAATGTGTTAAGAGAATGATTTCCTTAAAGAATGGAATATATACTTAACCATGGTTTAAGTATATTAAATATTTTCCAAATGTTGAAAATAAATGGATTTGTGAAATATTTATTATTAGAATAAGTATGGAAATGTTTTTCCAATATGAAATGAAATGTTTTTTGAGAATTTATCTTTTTAAAAAGATAAATTGAAAATGAATATTAGAAATCGATTTGAAATCGTATATTCATAAATATTTTGGAATGTAAATTCACTATGGAATTTATAAAGGAAAAGGGGAATTTGTTTAAAAATAAACGTTGATTTATTTTTGAAGTATGGGAGTAAATTTAAGGATTAGGAACGTAAATATAAAGTAAATCGGTAAGGATTTATTTGATTGGTTTAAATGAACCATTTTGAAATGAAAGTATTTCTGAATAAGGAAATGATTGGAATTTGTTTTCAAAAGCGATAAAGGATTAAAAAGTGATTTGGAAAATTGTTTTCAAGTGGTTAAAGTGTGGAAATTATATATCTAGTAAAGATATTTGGAAAGTAAATAATTTGGGAAATTATTTGGAATCTGGTGATGTTGAGCATACCTATTGATAGTTAAATATCCGACTATCAGTATTTACCTTTAAATAGGTATTTGTTGTGAATTGGTTGAATTGGATGCCACATTTATTTTCAAATAAGCGCTCACTATTCGGGTTAGCCGGGAAAGGACCTTTGGGTCGTATAAGCCATTCCGAATACGTGATACGTCGTTATGGATTGCATTTGAAGACCGGTGTTGAAGACCGGGTATTTGTGAAAACGATAGAATGACCTATCGATTGTTTCCGCACCGTTAGCTACGGTATGGAGATTTCCTTTGTGATGGGAAATTCGATCGGGTTTGTGAATACCCGGATTGCAAGGACTTCTTTGGAAGTGCCTTCGGTTACGTTCGATCCTGGAACGTACTTGTATGGATGTGTGTCTTACATTACAATTTGAGATGTAAAGCTGGTTTCTTTCAAATACATATCTGTTGGTGGCGGAGAATTTATTCTCTTAGCTTAACACCCTTCTCTGAGACGTACGAGCTCAGAGGTTATGTAGTTGATGGTTACTAGTTGTAACAACCCTAAATTTTGAACAATTTAATTTGTAAATATTTAATTTATTTTAAATATTTAAATGATGATTTGACTTGAATTTCAAATTGTCAGAATAAATTGGCGATTAAATTTAAGAATTTAATCTATTTAAAGTTGAATAGAATTTGAATTTAACTTTGAAGTTGAAATTGAATATTGAATTTGTATTGAAAATTCAAACTAACGACTTAGAAGAAAATAAATTTGGACATAAGAATTGTTGCTTATTTAAATTTATAAAGGATGGTTAGTTTAATAACATTTTCTTTAACTTAAATAAAAGGAATAAAATTTTAATCAATATAAAACAAATTGAGAAACACGTTAATATAAATTTATTTTTGATAAATGAACTGCAAAACGTTTATATGTTTATTTAAGAAAATAATTTACAAAACAAATTGAATTTAAAATGGAAAAAAAAATATAAAAATAAACATAAAATAAATAAATAAATAAAAAATAAATAAAATAATAAGACATGTACACTACCTTACCTATCAGCTACACACGCCATTATTTACGCCCAAATTCGTGCCTTCAAACATGCCTTAACCCACGCCTTCAACTCTGCAAAAATCACGATCCCTTCTCCTTAAAACACGAAGCACCCCCTCCCTCATCATTTCAGAGCTTACGGAAAAAAAATAAAAAGAAAAGAAATAATGGCGGCCTAAAATCGCCGTTCCTCTTCAACAGCTAGGGTTTCGTCCTTCAACCAAAATTAGGGTTTTCGCACGAGTTCGTCTCCTTGCTTCGGTGAAAGGTGAGTTCTTTACTCACGATTAATTTAGATTCAAGTTTTTAAATTTGGTTGAATTGAATGTTGGTTGCATGCTATGTTTTGAGTGTTGTTTGCTATCAATTGCTCTTTGCTCTCGGTCAATCCAATTTAAACTGTTAAAAACAGATGCTCTTTGAATTTGATTTTAAACTGTTGAAAACAGATGCTCTTTGAATTTGATTTTAAACTGTTGAGAACAGATGCTATTGATTTTTATTTTAAACTGTTGAGGACAGATGCAATTAAACCTTGTTTTTTTTAAACTGTTAAGAACAGACACTATTTGGGATTTAATTTTATACTGTTAAAAACAGATGCTATAAAATTTGTTTTTAAAAATCTAGACTGTTGAGAACAGATGCTACTTAAATGCTAATTTAAATTGTTAAGAACAGATGCTACTTAAATGATAATTTAAATTATTAAGAACAGATGCTATGGATTTTAATTTTAAACTGTTAAGAGAAGATGCTATTGATTTTAATTTTAAACTGTTAAGAGCAGATGCTATTGATTTTAATTTTAAATTGGTGAGAACAGACACTATTTGGAATTTAATTTTAAATTGATAAGAACAAATGCTATTTGATATTTGTTTTTTTTAACTAATAAGAACAGAGGCTATTTGTGATTGTTTTTTTTTTAACTGTTGAAAACTGATACTATAAATTTTGTTTTTAAATTGATAAGAACAGATGCTATTTGAATTTGTTTTTAAACTGTTGAAAAAGATGCTTGTTAGTAATTTCTTACTTGGAACTTTGTCCATGCTTTGCTGTGTGCTCGTATGTCCTACTTGATGCTGCACACTTGTGCTTTGCTTTGATCACTTCTCCTGTTGTCATTTTGTGTTGGCTCTGTTAGTTTTGGGTTCACTGATCAGTACATGTACATGTTGAGTCTCATGACTTTGTCTCTATTTTGACCCTTGATCATTTCTTGTTGACATTTACTCCACTTTGCATTTGTGCATTGCTGTCATTTAAGTTAGTCACCGTTGCATTTGGTCTATTTTGTTACAATCAATTGTAGTCTGCACCATCATATGCTCATGTTGCCTGATTTTTTGTTGCCTCTAATTCACTGAGTTGCACATGTTGCACTGACCCATATGTATTCATTTGAAGTTACATCGTCTTCTTGATTTCTGGCATGTATATATATATATATATGCATTCTTGTATGTATATATATGGGTTATCATCTTGCCTGGTGGAGCTCTGCATTGTTGTCACTTGGTCTGTTTCACTACGGATTCATGCCTTGAAGTTGCATTTCTCTGGTTCATTTCATTTTGGAACCATTTCTTTATGACCCTTTTTACTGGTGTTGTTCACTGTTGCATTGTTGGGTATTGGTTGTACATATGAAATTGATTCATATGTATGATGGACAATGTTCACATTACATTGCATAATTTTTGTGCTTTCACCTCCTTTTTGCTGGCATTATGTAGTAACAGTGCCTGTGTGCATTTGTGTGATTGGTCAGTAGCTTGACCTTTGCCATTTTGTTAAAAATTTGACTTTGCAACCTCATTTATTGCTGTCTCATCTTGTTCCTATGGTGTTGGGTTCAGTTTGGTGCCAAATTGATTCTGCACTTGCATTTGTGATCTTCATTTGCATGTACTCTGTCATTGCTATATTGAGATCATCATGTAGCTTACTGTGTTCATTTGAATACTTTGTATTTCCAAAATTTTGATATGTCCACCTGAGTTTGATGCGTTGCATATACTCTGTCTTTGAGCTGCTGTGTTAATTGCATTGTTGTACACTGCTGCCTGTACTTGTGTTCTTTGTTTATGTGCACTGACCATATGGTCTTTGTTTATCTGTAGTTTGTATCACTTGTTCACCTGCACTTGTAGTTGCATTCCATTCCGTTGCATTTGGTCTGCAGATTCTGCACTCTGTAAACTTCGAGTGGTATTTGTGAATCTTTTGTTGCTTCATGTCTTTGGCATTTCTGAGTCTCTGCCTTTGATAGCCTGCTTTGACATTTTCTACTTGTATTGCTTTGTCTGAAGCCTTCTTGACTCTTTTATCGGTGCATTGGCCTTGAGTTGAACCTAGTTTGAAACTTGGATTTGATCTTGTTTTGATCTGATAGCTGTGCTTTTGTTTGGTGCACACGAGTTGGCGAGGCAGTGCACATGTGTGAAAATATACATGTGTACTGCAGCCACATAGGATTGATAGATTTCGAAAAAAAATAATAATTAAATTGAAGTTGTTAATGTGAAAATCCATAATAGATTTAAATTGATTCATGTGATTCGTCATCTCTGTTACCATTTTATTCAGTTCATTACAAATTTAATTACTTGAATAAAGATTAATCTTGACTCGAGTGTTTTTGTGTTTTGCAATAAACGCTCGGGTCAGACCGAGTATTTTTACAGCTTGAAGATTTTCAGGCAGCGAAGTTAGAGAGAGGGGAAAGCACTCCACTAAAGTTTTTTTTCAAGAAATTTTCTTGTACTTAGAAAATAAATTGTTCCGCTGTATAAATTCAAATGTATTGTACAAACTCTGATATATGTATGTAAGGAAAATTCATTTATGAAGAATATTATGATTATTCTGTGATTCTGTGGCTGATTCTGTTTAAACTTTATAAACTGAACAACAATCCGTCATTTTGAATGTTTCGAGTTGGTTTAATTACCGACTAGAGGCGGTCAGAGCGGCGGGTCGTTACAAAAGTGGTATCAGAGCTTTGGTTTACACAAAGCTCAGTTTATGATGTTTAATATGAATAGTTACTAGAACCACTTTAAAGAAAAATGTTTTCAAATTTAAAGAAGTATAAAATTGTTTTCTTTAAAATGAAAGGTATTTTGGAAATTAAAATTATTTTGAAAATTCCCCTCTCTAAATTTAAGTTTGCATTAGTTCTCTTCGGTGAGGTCTTCTTAGATTTGAGTTTCAATCGTTTGAAAACTCATTATCGAATTGTTGAGAGTTATGAAAAATGAAATATAAGTTAAATGAATTAATGAATTGGTTTGAATTGGTTTGAATTGGTTTAAATGGGTTTAAATCGAATAACTTGAATATTTCGAGTAATAATTGTGAAATAAAATGACAATTCCAATTTAGTTATAGCCAAGAGGATAATTAAACTATAACTTGGAAATTTGATTCTGAATTCTTTTGAGAAATTGATTTCAAATGTTGTGAAGAATGATTTAGTGAATAAATGGATTATAAGTACTTAACTTATAATATGGACTTTTGTTATATAATTGAGTTATATAAATTGAGCTGAATTAATAAAGAAGATTTATAAATCGAAGTTTATAAATAGAAATGGAATTTGTAAAGATTGTTTATAAGTTCGAAATCAATTGAATTTGATAAGTAAATTGTTGTAGCTTATTAAAGGAGTTATATTCACGATTTTGGACAGTGGATAACCCTTTAAAAATAAAAATAAGTTGAAGAAATGATGAAATTAGTTGACAAAGCATATTCACGATTTTGGACAGTGAATATATTATTGAATAAAACAGATATGTTTTAGGTAAAATGATTGAATAATCCAACCTCTGCTAATAAGAATTGCAAATATTGATAGGAAACTTCGAAAACACCTTGTTAATTATAATGGCAAAAACCGAAGCACAAAAAGCAGCACGCCGTGAACGAAGAGCAATTGTTCGTAGAGAAGCAGAAACGAGATGTGCGGAAATTGAAAGGAGATTCAGTGAAAGGCAAGCACCTGGTCCATATGATGAGGTTATTTGCTATCGATGTCATAAAAAGGGACATTATGCCATTAAGTGCCGAGTAAGGAGAAAGAAAAGGAATGTGGATGACCGGTTCGCTCGTCCTGAGATTGTGTGTTTTAAATGTAGGGAGAAAGGGCATTTTCTTAGTCATTGCCCTAAAGTGAAAAGGAAAAAGTGCGTACTCAATTTACCCATCGATAGATTGACAATCTGCTACCATTGTCGTCAGACTGGACATATAGCCAGAAACTGTACCGAAAGACAGCAGGGAAAGCAAGCTATATCCTGACCAGCTAGAGCGAAAAGTGCTAAGGTGATAGATAAGGATGGAAACATCTCATATTTTTGCAATAACTGTAAGGATTGGGGACATGTGGATTTTGAATGTGTTAATTCTCCTTTAACACAACATGAAATAGTGTCATCCGAAGATGAAAGTTCGGCAAAGATGCATACTACCGGACAAGAAGTCGATAGTCCTTAATTATTCTGTATCTTAAACCAACCAATATATTTTGTAATACTATCTTTTGTAATCCAAAATCTTCTGTGTACATCTTTTAAAAGTATTAAGCTATGTAAAATTTTGTACGGAGAAAATATTTTAATGGAATAGCATCTTGGGAAGGAAATTTAATTGTTGATTTAACTGAATGAATCAAACTAAGTTTGATGTAAAGTTTATATTTCAAGTTTAAAACTATTGCCTAAAATAGTTAATATGGAAATATAGATCTAATGGAACCAATTCGATGAATAATTTACTAAAGAACTAGTTGACTATTTTGGAAATAGAAAGTAAATGCAAAGTTCAAATGAGATTTAAATTTCAAGTTTGATGTTTGGCAATATGATAATCCATTATAGGTTTAATAAATTCAGTGATGAATTAGAATTTAAACGTGCGGAAAATTAAATTAAGTGGAAAACTTAATATTGAAAAGTTTGAAATCGGTTTAAAACTAATATTGTGAAAAGTATGCAGAATTCAAACTATGAATTAAGTTGAAGTTGAAGTTGAAAAAGTTAATGGTTTTAAGGATGTTTTAAAATGCATTAACTATCGAATACATAGATTTCAACATTCAATTGTTGAAATAGGCGTTTTCGAGAAATAAGGAAATGGTGGACTATAACACTATTGTTATAGTAAATGGTTTTCGGAAGAAAATGTTGTTTATAGTATTGGGATTTATATATCTATCTTAAATCTGAATCCCTATACTAGTGATTTTGAGTTGTCGTAACGATGTTTTACGCAACATTCGTTTTAACTCAAATAAATGTGTTTAAAAGAATGATTTCCTTAAAGAGTGAAATATATACTTAATTTTGATTCAAGTATATCGAATATTTTCAAAGTGTTGAAAATAAAAGAATTTGTGAATTACTTATTATTTAATAAGTATGGAAATTTTTTCCAATATGAAATAAAAGGTTTGAAATATTATCTTTTGAAGATAAATTGAAAAATGAATATTTGAAATTGGTTTCAAATGGCTAAGTGTGAAAATCATATATATCTTGTAAAGATATTTTTGAGAAATGTGAACAATTAGTTCAACTTGAATATTTTTCAGAAATTATTGAATTTTGAGTTAAATTGAGTTTAACTTTGACACCAAAAACAATATAAGTTGAGCTTTGAATTTGGATAGTCGATTGGGATTGTATGTCTAACATTGTGAATTGATGACATAGCATTTGATCTCTATTAAATATATATCTGTGGTGGCGGAGAATTTATTCTTTTAGCTTAACACCCTTCTCTGAGACATACGAGCTTAGAGGTTATATATCGATAGACATCAATTATGTGTTGAGAATTGACGATGTAACGTGAAATCCAAATCGAATGTGAAGTCGATAATAAATTGGATTGTGAATGTGAATTAGGTTTGAGATAACCTTAAATTTTCAAATCGATTTAGAGGAAAATTTTAAACGTGATGGAAAATTTGGAATCCTCTATTTGTTGTGAATGTGAATTGAGTTTTCGTAACTTATATATGTGAATATAATCGAAAACTATCGGTTTGGAAAGTCATTATTTTGAAAATCCTGTGTAAGTTTACATAGGTATGATAAGTACGAAATGAGAAATGAAGTACTATATGTATATGACATATGTTTTCTAAAAACTGAGGATATGGAAATGTACCTTCCATTTATTATTTGTGAAGGTGATTGGAACTCGGTGGAGTGTCCATTGGAAATCGTAGCTACGTAGAATTCCATTAGTGGAATGTCCATTGGGACTGATATGATATCCCCCACGATGGATCATCGTGTTTGGGATTATGTGAATTGATCCTGGCGTAATTCGTGGGGCTTGATGCCTACAGTTACAAGCGATTCCACTGAGATAGTGGCGCAACCGCCGAGTAAACTGCGATCTAGAAACCGAAGCGAAATTCGAGGGGCGTGATGCCTAAGGCCACGAGCGATTCTACTGAGATAGTAGCGTAACCGCCGTGTGGACCGCGATCTAAGGCGACAACCATGGCGAAATTCAAGAGTGATGAGAAATCTAAGGTTACAAACGATTCTACTGAGATAGTAGCGTAACCGCCGGGTAAACTGTGATCCATGGGGGAACGTGCTTTCCATATCCATTTTTAAAATAATTTTTAAAAAGTATTTTCACTGGGAGTTGAAGCAAGTATGTTTAGTACTTGGAGATTTTTAGTCTTGCGCCTGGCCAGCGTATGCCTAAAGTCTATGAGAACGAAGATGGACTTGTTAAACTTCGAGTTATCAAGTATTTTCAAACTTTGAATAGAAAATCAATAGTCTGAAGTTAGAATTACATAACTCTAACTTAATGAATTAAGGAAGAAGATCTTTAAAATATCTTAAAAGCACACAGCTTTGGAAATGATGTAATATGCAAATATTTAGCATGAAAGATTTCAAGTTTAAAAATTTGGGTTTTGTAAGTCAAAAATTTGGTAAAAGACTTTTGTGTCTTGATTATTAAAATTGATGAACAAAACTAGTGAGATAAAATAAATGGAATGAATCCTATATTTATTGGCGAGTTTGAAACTTAGTAAAAATTGTGTAGGGTATAAATATCGGTGAGATTTTAGCAATCGTTTTCCTAACTTATAATTTCGGGACGAAATTCTTTTAAGTAGGGGAGATTGTAACAACCCTAAATTTTGAACAATTTAATTTGTAAATATTTAATTTATTTTAAATATTTAAATGATGATTTGACTTGAATTTCAAATTATCAGAATAAATTGGCGATTAAATTTAAGAATTTAATCTATTTAAAGTTGAATAGAATTTGAATTTAACTTTGAAGTTGAAATTGAATATTGAATTTGTATTGAAAATTCAAACTAACGACTTAGAAGAAAATAAATTTGGACATAAGAATTGTTGCTTATTTAAATTTATAATAACATTTTCTTTAACTTAAATAAAAGGAATAAAATTTTAATCAATATAAAACAAATTGAGAAACACGTTAATATAAATTTATGTTTGATAAATGAACTGCAAAACGTTTATATGTTTATTTAAGAAAATAATTTACAAAACAAATTGAATTTAAAATGGAAAAAAAAAATATAAAAATAAACATAAAATAAATAAATAAATAAAAAATAAATAAAATAATAAGACATGTACACTACCTTACCTATCAGCTACACACGCCATTATTTACGCCCAAATTCGTGCCTTCAAACATGCCTTAACCCACGCCTTCAACTCTGCAAAAATCACGATCCCTTCTCCTTAAAACACGAAGCACCCCCTCCCTCATCATTTCAGAGCTTACGGAAAAAAAATAAAAAGAAAAGAAACAATGGCGGCCTAAAATCGCCGTTCCTCTTCAACAGCTAGGGTTTCGTCCTTCAACCAAAATTAGGGTTTTCGCACGAGTTCGTCTCCTTGCTTCGGTGAAAGGTGAGTTCTTTACTCACGATTAATTTAGATTCAAGTTTTTAAATTTGGTTGAATTGAATGTTGGTTGCATGCTATGTTTTGAGTGTTGTTTGCTATCAATTGCTCTTTGCTCTCGGTCAATCCAATTTAAACTGTTAAAAACAGATGCTCTTTGAATTTGATTTTAAACTGTTGAAAACAGATGCTCTTTGAATTTGATTTTAAACTGTTGAGAACAGATGCTATTGATTTTTATTTTAAACTGTTGAGGACAGATGCAATTAAACCTTGTTTTTTTGTAAACTGTTAAGAACAGACACTATTTGGGATTTAATTTTAAACTGTTAAAAACAGATGCTATAAAATTTGTTTTTAAAAATCTAGACTGTTGAGAACAGATGCTACTTAAATGTTAATTTAAATTGTTAAGAACAGATGCTACTTAAATGTTAATTTAAATTATTATGAACAGATGCTATGGATTTTAATTTTAAACTGTTAAGAGCAGATGCTATTGATTTTAATTTTAAACTGTTAAGAGCAGATGCTATTGATTTTAATTTTAAATTGGTGAGAACAGACACTATTTGGAATTTAATTTTAAATTGATAAGAACAAATGCTATTTGATATTTGTTTTTTTTTAACTAATAAGAACAGAGGCTATTTGTGATTATTATTTTTTTTAACTGTTGAAAACTGATACTATAAATTTTGTTTTTAAATTGATAAGAACAGATGCTATTTGAATTTGTTTTTAAACTGTTGAAAAAGATGCTTGTTAGTAATTTCTTACTTGGAACTTTGTCCATGCTTTGCTGTGTGCTCGTATGTCCTACTTGATGCTGCACACTTGTGCTTTGCTTTGATCACTTCTGCTGTTGTCATTTTGTGTTGGCTCTGTTAGTTTTGGGTTCACTGATCAGTACATGTACATGTTGAGCCTCATGACTTTGTCTCTATTTTGACCCTTGATCATTTCTTGTTGACATTTACTCCACTTTGCATTTGTGCATTGCTGTCATTTAAGTTAGTCACCGTTGCATTTGGTCTATTTTGTTACAATCAATTGTAGTCTACACCACCATATGCTCCTGTTGCCTGATTTTTTGTTGCCTCTAATTCACTGAGTTGCACATGTTGCACTGACCCATATGTTTTCATTTGAAGTTACATCGTCTTCTTGATTTCTGGCATGTATATATATATATGCATTCTTGTATGTATATATATGGGTTATCATCTTGCCTGGTGGAGCTCTGCATTGTTGTCACTTGGTCTGTTTCACTATGGATTCATGCCTTGAAGTTGCATTTCTCTGGTCCATTTCATTTTGGAACCATTTCTTTGTGACCCTTTTTACTGGTGTTGTTCACTGTTGCATTGTTGGGTGTTGGTTGTACATATGAAATTGATTCATATGTATGATGGACAATGTTCACATTACATTGCATAATTTTTGTGCTTTCACCTCCTTTTTGCTGGCATTATGTAGTAACAGTGCCTGTGTGCATTTGTGTGATTGGTCAGTAGCTTGACCTTTGCCATTTTGTTAAAAATTTGACTTTGCAACCTCATTTATTGCTGTCTCATCTTGTTCCTATGGTGTTGGGTTCAGTTTGGTGCCAAATTGATTCTGCACTTGCATTTGTGATCTTCATTTGCATGTACTCTGTCATTGCTATATTGAGATCATCATGTAGCTTACTGTGTTCATTTGAATACTTTGTATTTCCAAAATTTTGATATGTCCACCTGAGTTTGATGCGTTGCATATACTCTGTCTTTGAGCTGCTGTGTTGATTGCATTGTTGTACACTGCTGCCTGTACTTGTGTTCTTTGTTTATGTGCACGACCATATGGTCTTTGTTTATCTGTAGTTTGTATCACTTGTTCACCTGCACTTGTAGTTGCATTCCATTCCGTTGCATTTGGTCTGCAGATTCTGCACTCTGTAAACTTCGAGTGGTATTTGTGAATCTTTTGTTGCTTCATGTCTTTGGCATTTCTGAGTCTCTGCCTTTGATAGCCTGCTTTGACATTTGCTACTTGTATTGCTTTGTCTGAAGCCTTCTTGACTCTTTTATCGGTGCATTGGCCTTGAGTTGAACCTAGTTTGAAACTTGGATTTGATCTTGTTTTGATCTGATAGCTGTGCTTTTGTTTGGTGCACACGAGTTGGCGAGGCAGTGCACATGTGTGAAAATATACATGTGTACTGCAGCCACACAGGATTGATAGATTTCGAAAAAAAATAATAATTAAATTGAAGTTGTTAATGTGAAAATCCATAATAGATTTAAATTGATTCATGTGATTCGTCATCTCTGTTACCATTTTATTCAGTTCATTACAAATTTAATTACTTGAATAAAGATTAATCCTGACTCGAGTGTTTTTGTGTTTTGCAATAAACGCTCGGGTCAGACCGAGTATTTTTACAGCTTGAAGATTTTCAGGCAGCGAAGTTAGAGAGAGGGGAAAGCACTCCACTAAAGTTTTTTTTCAAGAAATTTTCTTGTACTTAGAAAATAAATTGTTCCGCTGTATAAATTCAAATGTATTGTACAAACTCTGATATATGTATGTAAGAAAAATTCATTTATGAAGAATATTATGATTATTCTGTGATTCTATGGCTGATTCTGTTTAAACTTTATAAACTGAACAACAATCCGTCATTTTGAACGTTTCGAGTTGGTTTAATTACCGACTAGAGGCGGTCAGAGCGGCGGGTCGTTACACTAGTGATACATTCCCAAGTTGTTAATATGGCATATAAGTGCTATTGAGCATTTGTGAATTAAAGCACAGCTTTTATATAAAGCATTGCTTTGTGAACGAGACTTCGTCAAGCCTCACAGACCCGTTGTGGTCGAAACAGGAATCGTGGCAACAAGGTTATTTGGGGGTCGCTCCTCCATAGGGTATGTCATTTCCTATATGGATTATAAGTGGTATCATGGTATGGAGCCCAGATACTTACTTTGTGGACACACTATATTTGTTACAGTGTGATCTTGGTTATCGAGCGCTCGGTTTAAGGTCCCAAAGGACCGGGGGATGACATACTCGTGCCAGTCGTTACCTAGTTTGAAAGGTAACCCGGCCTTGTGTAGTAGAGATCTAACCGTAACGTTAGATCCGGGAACGTTTCTCCAGAGGCGTTCTATTTTACTTGGGAAGTTCCTTTGCCCGACCATTTGTTGGAAATCCAAAACAAAACAATAAGTGCCTTGTACGGTTTTAGTTGTAGAACCTGCCATTTAATATGGTAGCTATAGTAGGCATACCATCATGGTACGTATGCTGGCTAAGATTTATATTTTACTTTCGAAATGTTTCTACACTATGCACTAGTAATAATATCAAATGTTTCTTTTTAATGCGTACCAAGCATCTTTGATTATCATAAGGGGAAATCTCCTCCAATTCTGCGTTTGCATTGTGTGTGTGGCGGGAGACCTTATGGTAGTTTCATTTTCAAAACACATTGCGAATTGACTTTGAAAATTTCTCCTATTCTTTGTTTTAAAGATAAATAACTGTTTTAAGTTCTCACACCAGTCACATAACTGACTCGGAGTTTATTTTTTTCCTTCCTAAACTCTGGGTGCCCACCAATTTTCACACGGGCAGTCAAGAGTTAAGGTTTACCAGGATATTTTGGAATTCAGGAGTTGCTGGAGGCAAGCTGGTTGGCATGGCGTATTACTTGTATATAGTATTTCTTTTCCGCTGTTTGTTTTTGTTGCTGTTGTACACTCTGTTGATATGATGTAATGAAATGTGATGTAATGTATTAACTGATATAGTTCTTTGTTTAAAGATTATTCATTTATCTATTATATGTTGTTCCGCTGCGATTGTGAGATTCTCATGTCGTTCTATTGTTTTCTTTCTGTTTCGTTCTATTTTGTTTTCTCTCTATTTTCTATCTTTTTCTTTGTTCTTCTACCTTTTCTTCTTCTTTTTAAACCTTAATGGTTCGTATTTCTGTTCATCTTGAGTTAATCTATGGAGATTAGTGTATATTCAAGGGGTACGGAAAAGCGGACTATTACATTTGGTATCAGAGCATATGGTTAAGCGACAACCATGGCTCTGTTGGGAATTACTCATTAGAGATAGAGTCAGTAGTACTCTAGAATGAGTGTGAGTGTAATAATAGATACGAGTGTGTATTTGTTAGTGAATATAAAAATGTTTTATATTGTGTTTGCTTATCCGTTGAGCTGTTTGTGGATTCTGATCGGTGTGTGGGACGCCATATTATCGTTAGGGATTTCTAAACACTTAAACGCGACATATCGACATAGTATCATTTTGAAATGGGTAAATGAAATAATTTTACCTTGATTATATTTTATATATAAAGGAATAATTTTTCAGGACTATTAAAGTGTATATGAATTGATTGTTGATTGTTGAATAAGTTAAATAAAAACAACAATTTTTAAAGAATAATTGTATAAGCAAATGAATTATAAGTATGGAACTATAATTAATGTGATTTACAATTGTGAAATAATCTTATATACAAGAAGTGAAATTATATAAGTAAAAGATTTATAAATGTGATTTATAATCTGAAATAAAATTCCAAAGAAGTGTTTTGAAAGGACTTGATATTTTGGAAAATTATTTTGGAGAAATTAAAGCTCTAAACTCTTTTTGGTCGCTGGAAAATAATTCCGATGATGATCGCGACATCATTGGTGTTCATTTTCGGGTTTCCAAAAGAGGGATTGCTGCCTAATTGTTTAAAAGAAAGTTGTTTGGAAAATTTGGATTTGATAAGATGTTTGAAATGGAATATAACTTAAGTGATGTTGAATGAAGTTGATTTTTGGTATCAAAGTAAATTAATAAGTGAATTAATGAAATAAAGTCACTAAGAATTTGAACTTAAGTTATATGAATGAAATTCAACATTAAATTGTTAAAGGAATTAGCAATTGAACTAAACTAATGGATTAAATGTTAAACAATTAAATGTAAATAATTGATATGAAATAATGAATGTAAGTGTTAATTCATTAGAAGCTAATGTCATTGGAAATTAAATAAATTGAATGAAAGTCAATTTAATATAAAGCAATTGAAATTAAAAGCGTTCAACCAAATTGAATGTAAAATTTAATAATTTGGTTGTGTTGAATATACATTGGCTATTATATGACTGTTAGTTGATTGTATATAAATTCATTAAGTGTTAATGAAATTGAATTAGCGAAATTGAAAGCTATGTAATTGAATTCAAATTGAAAGTAAATAAATTTGAATAGAATTGAATGTGAATTGGATTTAAATTAGTGGATGTAAACTAACTGGAAAAGAATGTTGATAAAATCCAATGTAAATGAATCAAATGTGATTTAAATTGAAAACCAATTCATTGAATATTAATGAGAATATGAATGAATATTGATTTGGTTATGGATGATAGTTGGTTGGTGGTTGCATTTGTTACTTTTGTTGCATTTGCTATGTTGACACATGTAGTTCTTTTGTTGCTATATGTTGTATATTGATATTATTTTCATATCTACATGTTCTCATATGTTTGATTTAGTGTTTAGTAGGTGCGGATTGCGCTTGCTTCGCTTTTGGAGCTCGCTTTCGCGCTATATTAGCCGTATATGCTCGCTAATAATATAAATAAGGTACATATCTCGGATTACATACCGTACTTTTACACTTTTTTCTCTGTGGGATGCCTCATCACTTGATGAGATGTATATTTGTGATATATATACTGTCATTTTTTTTCGGATCGAGCCGCGCAAAGGAGACTATGGCGATTTTTTTCGAAAATTTAAGGCGTTAGAAAAATTTTGAGAAAATTTGGGAAATTTGGGAAAACTATAATTTTGGTTTTGGAATTGGAAATTAAACGATATAGTTCGGTTTTGAGAAGATAACTAAGTATGATTTGGAAAATTAGTAAAGTTATTGTAAGAAGTTTAACTATGGATTTTGGAAAGTTAATGAATTCTGTAACTTTTCTTACTTGGCAATTTCGAGGACGAAATTCTTTTAAGGGGGGAAGTATGTAACGACCCATAATTTATATTAATTAAAATATGAATATTTAATTAATTTTAAATATTAATAAGTGAAATTGAACAGTCGAATAATTTATTTATCGAATATTGGATTTAATTGGACAATTAAATCGATAATTTAATAATTGAAATTCTAGAAATAATTGAAAATTGGGTTAAATATGATTGAAAATGATTTGAAATTTTTTATTTTATCATATTGAAGTTAGAATGATATTATAGAACTTTTAAAATTGAATTTAAAGTTAATTTGTGAAAATTGAATATTTTAATATTTAATTATCGATTGAAAATAGCCAATTTTTGAATAGTCTTAGAATTGGACGAAACTAGTTCCATTGGATCCGTAATAGTTTGTTATTACCAGATTTCAATTTTCGTATCAATCGGAGTTATCGTTTGACCGTGGCAGCTCGAAACGCATCGATATTGTTTTAATATTAATTTGGCGAGTTAAAATAGTCATTTTTCAAACAGTCTCGGATTTCGAGAAAACCATTTTCATCGGATCCGTAATGTGATGTTATTGTATGGTTTCAAATTTCGTGTCAATTGGATTTACCGTTTGTCCGGTGCAAGCTAAAACGCCTAGAAAATCGTTTAATCGGTTTAATTTTAAATCGATCGTTTATTGCCATAACTCGCACAGATGACCGAATTAGCTCCCGAAACACGTTCCATTGTGTTCGGAACGCGGGGTAAACCTTAAGAACGCCAACCGGCATGCTTCGTTTGGAGTTCGAAAAATCCGGGATGAATAGTGTCGCGTGAATTTTCTATATAAGGACATATAATTCACAAATTTGCAAAAGAAAACAAACTTGGGTTTCAAAAAACATGGCCAGCCGCCACCCCTCAATGAAAGGCCAGAAATGCATCTCCTTTCTCCTCTAATCTCTTCAAATCCGTCAATCTATTCAACAAACTTTCAACTGCAAAGTTGTAGAGGATTGCAAGAGCTTTAATTTCATACGGAGATGATCGAAAACGGCGTGACATGGAGGGAGAAATGGGGGGCCGACGGCCTATGGTTGAGCACGCAAATCGAGGTGCTGGAGAGGGCCGAGTTCATCATGTCTTGGGTCGAGCATGGAGTAGGGGATGCTCGTTCGAATGGCAGTGGCTGATCGTTGTAAATGTCGTCGGAGAGGAAGCATAATTAAACCCTAGATGATGATGTTGGGTTCATATGCACGGCCTGTAGAAATGTGAATGGGAGGGGAAGGAAGAGGAGAAGCCATGGCTTAGATGTGGGGAGCATGGGATCTAGTGGCTGAGATTAGTTGTAGGTTAAAATATAAAAGGTAATTTGTAAATTTAGTTTATATAAATCGTGTAAACTTATAAAATTCATAACTTTTTCATACGAGGTGGAAAACGCGCGAAACTAGTTGCGTTGGAATCGTATAGACGAGCACTACGCTATGGAATTGGATTGGAGTTATTTGGAGTTAGTGAAAATTTCGGGTAAAATTAAACGTCCGTTTAATTTTATTCGAAATAAATAGCTAAAACGAAATTGAAATCAAGGTGAGAACTTCTGACCCAAACGAATCGGTTTCGATTTTTATTTTAAATAGTTATATTTAAAATTCTTGAATGCATGTTTGAATGATCATTATTATCTATTGATTGTTAAAATAGACATTATGCACCGTTAGTAAGCGAATGTTATTTATTAAAAACATATACCGCGAAACAGTGAAATTGGTATTATTTATGTACTTGGAGTTGATTTCCCGCATTATATAGCGGATGAGACCCTATTGCGCCGTCTATTAAGCGGATAATATTTTATAAATCCCATATACCGCGATAATTCCGTACTGGAACGGAATTGGTATTGTGCTAACATCTTTGGATGCAGGGAAACAGGTTGGAGGGATCCAACTGGATTCCTCAACTGTATTGATTTATTTACAGATATTTTGATATTTGTTGATTATCATATCGATATATGATATTTGGATGTCGTGATTGACTATTTGGTGCTGCTGCATCATCGGATCCATTTCTGAAGTTTTAAAATAATGATTTTTGGTTTTAAAAGGAATTTTAAAGTGATTTTCAAAAGTATACGTTTTATTAAATTTGAATTGTTAAAATAACTAAACATTAAAATTTTATTTTCATAAAAGTTATGATTTTTGGAAAATAATGCTTAAGTATGATTTTGAAATATATATAAGCTTTAAATAACGATTTTTAAGTTATTAAAAGAATAAATTGGTTTAAATTGGGGTTTTTGAATTATTAAAAACGATGCATATAAAAGAATTATAAAATTGATATTTTATAAACTAAAAATATTGGAATATTAAAACGAGTTTTTATAAGTGTTAAAAATGAAATAAAAATGGATTTCATAAGTGAACGGAATTTATGGATTTATAAATTGTGAAGTTATAAAATGAATAGATTTTGTGAAATAGAGGATTTATAAGTAATTACCTTATAAATCGGATTTTGGCATTTAAAATGAGATATAAAAAGGATTTTTTATAAATAGAAGTTTATAAAAATATAAATGGAGTTTATAAACGTTGTTTATAAATCCGAAATCAATTGAATTTGATAAGTAGGATATAGGAATATATGAAAGGAATTATATTCACGATTTTGGACAGTGAATATATTATTAAATGAAATGGATATGTTTTTGGGGAAGGAACATTATGAAATGAAGTTAATTATGTTAAAGATGTTTAAATGTATTATGAATTGAAACCATAGATTTCAACATTTATTGTTGAAATAGACGTTTTCGAGAAATAAGAAAATGATGGACTATAACACAGTTTGTTATATTAAATGATTTCCGAAAGGAAATGTTTTTGTATAGTATTGGGATTTATATATCTATTTAAACTTTGAATCCCTATACTAGTGATTTTGGGTTGTCGTAACAATGTTTTACGCAACATTCGTTTTTGACCCAAATAAATGTGTTAAGAGAAAGATTTCCTTAAAGAATGGAATATATACTTAACTATGGTTTAAGTATATTAAATATTTTCCAAATGTTGAAAATAAATGGATTTGTGAAATACTTATTATTAGAATAAGTATGGTGGAAATGTTTTTCCAATATGAAATGAAATGTTTTTTGAGAATTTATCTTTTTAAAAAGATAAATTGAAAATGAATATTAGAAATCGATTTGAAATCGTATATTCATAAATATTTTGGAATGTAAATTCACTATGGAATTTATAAAGGAAAAGGGGAATTTGTTTAAAAATAAACGTTGATTTATTTTTGAAGTATGGGAGTAAATTTACGGATTAGGAACGTAAATATAAAGTAAATCGGTAAGGATTTATTTGATTGGTTTAAATGAACCATTTTGAAATGAAAGTATTTCCGAATAAGGAAATGATTGAAATTTGTTTTCAAAAGTGATAAAGGATTGAAAAGTGATTTGGAAAATTGTTTTCAAATGGTTAAAGTGTGGAAATTATATATCTAGTAAAGATATTTGGAAAGTAAATAATTTGGGAAATTATTTGGAATCTGGTGACGTTGAGCATACCTATTAATAGCTAAATATCCGACTATCAATATTTACCTTTAAATAGGTATTTGTTGTGAATTGCTTGAATTGGATGCCACACTTATTTTCAAATAAGCGCTCACTATTCGGGTTAGCCGGGAAAGGACCTTTGGGTCGTATAACCCATTCCGAATATGTGATACGTCGTTATGGATTGCATTTGAAGACCCGTGTTGAAGACCGGGTATTTGTGAAAACGATAGAATGACCTATCGATTGTTTCCGCACTGTTAGCTACGGTATGGAGATTTCCTTTGTGATGGGAAATTCGATCGGGTTTGTGAATACCCAGATTGCAAGGACTTCTTTGGAAGTGCCTTCGGTTACGTTCGATCCCGGAACGTACTTGTATGGATGTGTGTCTTACATTACAATTTGAGATGTAAAGTTGGTTTCTTTCAAATACATATCTGTTGGTGGCGGAGAATTTATTCTCTTAGCTTAACACCCTTCTCTGAGACGTACGAGCTCAGAGGTTATGTAGTTGATGGCTACTAGTGATACATTCCCAAGTTGGTAATGCGGCATATAAGTGATATTGAGCATTTGTGAATTAAAGCACAACTTTTATATAAAGCATTGCTTTGTGAACGAGACTTCGTCAAGCCTCACAGACCGGTTGTGGTCGAAACAGGAATCGTGGCAGCAAGGTTATTTGGGGGTCGCTCCTCCATAGGGTATGTCATTTCCTATCTGGATTATAAGTGGTATCATGGTATGGAGCCCAGATACTTACTTTGTGGACACACTATATTTGTTACTTTGCGATGTTGGTTATCGAGCGCTCGGTTTAAGGTCCCAAAGGACCGGGGGATGACATACTCGTGTCAGTTGTTACCTAGTTTGAAAGGTAACCCGGCCTTGTGTAGCAGAGATCTAACTGTAACGTTAGATCCGAGAAAGTTTCTCCAGAGGCGTTCTATTTTACTTGGGAAGTTCCTTTGCCCGACCATTTGTTGGAAATCCAAAACAAAACAATACGTGCCTTGTACGGTTTAAGTTGTAGAACCTGCCATTTAATATTGTAGCTATAGTAGGCATACCATCATGGTACGTATGCTGGCTAAGATTTATATTTTACTTTCGAAATGTTTCTACACTATGCACTAGTAATAATATCAAATGTTTCTTTTTAATGCGTATCAAGCATCTTTGATTATCATAAGGAGAAATCTCCTCCAATTCTGCGTTTGCATTGTGTGTGTGGCGGGAGACCTTATGGTAGTTTCATTTTCAAAACACATTGCGAATTGACTTTGAAAATTTCTCCTATTCTTTGTTTTAAAGATAAATAACTGTTTTAAGTTCTCACACCAGCCACATGACTGACTCGGAGTTTATTGTTTTCCTTCCTAAACTCTGGGTGCCCACCAATTTCCACACGGGCAGTCAAGAGTTAAGGTTTACCAGGATATTTTGGAATTCAGGAGTTGCTGGAGGCAACTTGGATGCCATGGCGTATTACTTGCATATAGTATTTCTTTTCCGCTGTTTGTTGTTTTTGCTGTTGTACACTCTGTTGATATGATGTAATGAAATGTGATGTAATGTATTAACTGATATAGTTCTTTGTTTAAAGATTATTCATTTATCTATTATATGTTGTGCCGCTGCGATTGTGTGATTCTGATGTTGTTCTATTGTTTTCTTTCTGTTTCGTTCTATTTTCTTTTCTCTCTATTTTCTATCTTTTTCTCTGTTCTTCTACCTTTTCTTCTTCTTTTTAAACCTTAATGTTTCGTATTTCTGTTCATCTTGAGTTAATCTATGGAGATTAGTGTATATTCAAGGGGTACGGAAAAGCGGACTATTACAATTTAATATAAACACTCTATAAAAACTTATACCTTCAAAATCAAAAGGTTAAAGACTAAGTTACAACTCAGGTTTTTATTTTTATTTTTTGTATTTATGAATTCGCAAACTTAGTGTGCAAAATACATGTTAATCAAACTGAATTAGCATTTGCTACAAACCAAATTTGAATCGATTTTGCTACATGCTCAGTTTGTGGCCGACTCCATAACAATATCCGTCCGATATTTTATGAAGGAAAAAAGGTGCAAATTTACTAATGAATTTTGATAAGGAACTAACAAAAAGTTGAGTTCGTTTTGGAATGCCAAGCCTATGAAATCTTACACATATTATCATGTCAAATGTTAATGGTCATGATAAGAAGGGCAGAGAACTTCAGGATAGATACTACTGTCACTCAATAAGTACGATTAGAGTCAAGTACCAATTCTTTGCTATAAGTATTAATTACTTGTTGACAAGTTTATTAATCAACAATAAGAACATGTAAAAAAAGTTTCTAGCAAAAATGGTACATAATTAACTAATATAAACTACATATGAATCCATTTCCAATCAGACATGAAAATCTCATCAGAAGTTAAAAATAATACGTAAACACGGAAAGTAAGTTGTAGATTCAAAATGCAAACAGTAAAGTTATAAATTCAATACGTTACATTTTAAAAGTGTGAACACAGATAGGATAGTTAAAAATTAAATATGCAAACAAAGACAGTTGAAAGTATAGATGGCAAATATCTTACCTTTAACCTATTAATAACAAAGAAGGAAAATATCATTTAGCATCTTTATATGCCTTTGAGCCCCTGCTATCTTACATACCTATAATATTACAAATAAAATTGCCATATACATGGTTAGAAACCTCTTTAACATTTATAGCCCATGAATACTCAGATTCCACTTAAAATAACGCAATGAGAGTAAAAGCACATTAAGAGAAGTAAAAAACACAAAAAAGAATCATAATATGGCATTAGTAAAATCAATCTTAGAACCTGAAATTGCCAAAGGAACTTCGAAGTTTTATGAATACTCTGGCTATCTTATCTTGGTATGCATTTGTTAATTAAGCTGCTCCTGTATATAATATAATTGTACGTTGTCATTTCTCATCGGATATATAGGATGCATTAACAATTAGCTCAAATAACTATTGTACACATACCATTATAAAAACATGAAAGTAAATATGAGGTAATAGCTCAAAATCGAATTATGTATACATACCAGGATGCATGTACCCTTAGCTGAAGCCATGCATGCTCCTCTCAAGCAGCGTGCATGCTCCTCTCATGCAGCGTGCATGCTCCCTCACACCCCTCACGGCAACACCAACTTCCAAATCGAGAGCCCGAGCTCTGCCTTAGTTCTACTATGCGCATTATACCTAGTGTGCACGCCCTTTTCTGTAGTGTGCACGTCTTCAATTCTTTCAATTATTCATGCTTTTTCTTTCATTTAGCCATGGTAAAGTTAAACTATAATATATTACTATCTTGATTCCAAAAAGCACAACAACAAAACATGATCAACTGAACTATCAGATTATGGAAACGTACCTTATTCAAAAATCCATCACAGGCAAGTTTGTAATTACTATCATTATGTGTCTTAGGAACAACCCTCTCATCAACCCAAAGCACGTGCCATTTCGCCCAATCAACATCATTAACATACGGATTTTCTAGCAATTTCCTACGTTAGTAGTTACGTCAAAAAATAACAAATTTTCTGAGAATAACAAAAATAATACAGAACTTGAATTAAATCGTTGTTACCTGAGGCAAGCTATGAGGTACCCACCGGATAAAACGACAGTAAAAGCCCCTCTCTCTTCTACGTACTTCTTCGACAAATCTGCAACGTAAGAAGTTAATCCAGTTGCCATGTCGTCATCGTTGGGGTAGGTGAGCACGAGTTGGTCCCCGACTGTCGAATTCATTAGATTTTCTACGGACGCCATTGATTTGAAGATAGATTCTCATATAATCATGTGATAGAACTATAGAATCAACCTGATACGCTGATAATACATATCTAACAAGGGTTTAAAACATGAATAAACATACAATATATTATATAGGGGAACAAGTTCATACAAATGCAACATGTAATGCGAATCAACATGACAATACAACAAAAGATGCAAACATCAGAGCTAAATACTCAAATTCTACAAGAATCTAGCAATAAGCTTAAATCAGAATTCAAACATACTTGCAAAAGCAATGATGGGTTGATTCGGGAAAGGAAACTGCCACGGTTCTACCATTGGTTCATGAATTTCAGGAATATCCATTTGCATCCTACTAAATTCTTCAATGAACTGAAGAACGAAAACCAAAGATCTAAGCCTTCCAGCCAATTCATCAATCTGTGCCTTCAAAATCGTGTTTTGCCCATTCACTTTCAAATACTACATCAGCCTTTTCCAGGTTAATCATAAGACCGTGTCGCAAAAAATATACAATTTATCATTTGTTGTAGTACATGAGTAATATAGAAAACACATGTAATACATATATCTTAGTTTCATTTTACCTTTCCAGTACATTTCTAGTAGGATTATTACATTTAACATAGTAAAAAGGACCTAGCTCAGTAGCTGATGGCTATGAACATGAGTGAAATTAATTAACATATGCACAACGTAAATTATCATAGAGATTTTGCGATATAGAGATAGGAATGGAAAATCTCAAATTTATATAATTAAACAATTATACTTTTGAAAGTAGAGACCTGAAGAAATGTGCATGTTTGATATAGAGGAGTACTGGTAGCGCCATATGGATCAAATATGTTTCCAAAACTACTCGATATCATCGATATACTTGGCTCCTTGTTCTCTGTTTGGACATCTATAGTACCTACAAAGAATAGAACTTGTTCAAAAATTACATGTATTTGTCCAAATACTAGTTTGCATCTATTTAAATTACTCTTAACATTGCATTTTCTATGAGAAAATGTGTAATCTAAGATTAATAAATAACTAATAAACTCTGTAACACTGGAGACATGATCGTATTAACAGATAACTCTGTAACTATGAGAAAATGGAATACACATTTGCACTAAAAGTTATTGCAATGGGATTAAACCTGATAAATATAATGAAGTTTTCAAGATAATTCTCTTTTCCAAAGCAATATAGACTGGTGCGTCTCAGTTTCAAACCAAGGCACGCATGGCATCAAACAAGTATATAAATATATTTTTAAACACGCACGTGCTTTCCCGCTAAATAATAGCTCTTCCATCAAACCCCAACCTTTCATATTTCAATGTTGCATAGTTTGTTATAAAACTGCTCTTTGCAATGACCATTAATATTACCACTAATAGAGACGTAATAAGTGCATTGTAATTGTATCAAATAACAATCCAATTCATAATGTTAACCAACATGATATCACATAATAGATCTAAATCGCAACTATTTAAAAACTAGTCATCATCGATATCTGTTTATGTAAAACTTGTTAGCTAAAGCTTCCCAAACCATGTGAATCAACTAATAATTAAGAAATCTGTCAAAAAGTTATACTATGATAAAATAACATTGAAATATTGTGATCAACTGGACTAGTATCAAATTTGGTGTCATTGCCGTTAATCTATAACAAAAATCTACCTTCCAGTAAAATGTATCTGAAATATTGTAAACATTACTGTTAACAACAAGCGTACTACATTGATTAATAATCCAAAGGTTGAAAACTATACATGTGCATCACATTGAACAAACAAAGAAGGTTTCAACAATTTACTACGGTTCAGCTACTAAATTCAAAAATAAAAAATATAACTTAATATAACGAAGATATGAAAACATAATAGAATAGATTGTATGGATGTCCACATTGATTGTAATTAACCATCAGTAAAACCCAAGTGATCCATGAAAAAAGGCCATCAATTACTGGAAAATGTAAGAGTTTCAAATTCACCAACTGTAATGAAACATTGGACCAAAGAAATCGTGGTATCTACTAGTAGTTATGTATTGCACAAGCGTTTAAATTGTCAAAATATAATATTTTGTGTATGCACAAACTCGTTAGCATGGACACATAACAGCAAGATGCTATTATAATCGTTAATCACTATAATTGATAATGATACAAGTTAAAAACATTAAAATGCACAAAATCTACCTCGGGTGCATGTGACAAACCTGAAATAAAAATAATTTTTAATGGTAATTATAGAGTAATTGACTAAATAATGAAACAACATTAAAATCATTGAAAAGACTTGAGATCAAGCACATCAAAGAAAATGAAAATGTATAGCCAATGATAAGACCATAATTTGAAAGCTAACACTGTTAAAACAAAGGGGAGGACGAGAGAGTTACATTCAACATCAATATAATATCACAAATATTGTAAAACAACATCGCAACAAGCATTATGTGGGCATTCTCAATTCCTAAACCACAAGGTTAAACAACATGCATACTGTAGAAATTTCAACTTCGAATCTTTTAGTAAACAGAGTAGTTAGGAGGTATAATATATGGTCCAACTATGGAATAACTAACAGATTAACATATGCTTTTGTTAAAAATCAAACAGAAGCTGTCTTTTTTCTAGAATAACTAACATAAAATTCCAGATTAATTGGTGAAATTCAACGATACACAAGTTAAAAAATTAACAAACTCGGTGCATAAACATCAAACCTTTTGCCTTTTGGTCCTGCACAATCCACAAAGTAGATGAAGATCGTCAATTGAAAATTGTTGTGCTGCAATGCAACCGCGGTCACGCATGCCCCTACCGAGGTCAAATTGGCTAGTGTCGCATAAGGCCTACTTAAGTCTGGAGTTGCCGTCGCCGTACCGATTTATCATCTCGTCGCCCATTGGAGTTCCGCGATTTTTTTCTTCCATGTGCATCTGCTGAGAGTGATAAGTCAGATTTCGCGTAGAAGAAGAAGCCTGAACCCTATATCGATTTCGTGTGGAAGCTTGAAACCCTAAAATGAAATTCAGTTTTGTGCGGCCTAGAGATGCTAAGCGTGAGAAATCATATGGGAAATGAAAAATTACCAACTACTCCCTATGTTAATGAATTATTTGCCGATATATCGTCTATTACAACACTCATATGTGTTGTAAATAATAACCAATATTTTGCAAGGTTTATACCAACGCTTTTTTTAATAACCAACACTTTTTGACTGTTGGTAGTTTACAACATTTATAAGTGTTGGCAGTTGATAAATATAAAATGTTGGAAAATCAACGTTTTGGTGTAGTGATGGTATTATAATGTTTTGTGTTTGACATAGAGTACAATTGATCAAACACGTTATAGCTAATAACTCACCACTTAATAGAAGTTGAGGGAAACGGATGAAACTGTAAGTAATCAGATAACTTCTGTTGGTACAGTGGCTTCAATATTATAGAGAAAAGTGGCAATTTAGAACTTAAAGAAGAACTTAAGCAATGAGTCATTTCTCAATAAATATAATTTTGTAGGCTATGATACAACTTTGGAATAATGATTATATAGCTAAGACTGTTAGTATAGTTTCACATGTTCAATTTAAATTAAATAGTACTATGCCAACAGCTTCTACATCTGTATTATGTTCTTTATTTATTAAGGAGCTTAATCCACAATATCACTGATACAATTTTTTGTTGTAAAATCAATAGAAGGATTTACCATTTTAGGGATTTAAATCATTCACAAAACAAATGAAATCAGGATAGTTCATTTCAAAAATAAAAGAATATATTATTTTATTCACATTCAACAATAAAATAAAGGATGAATATAAAATGGTTCATATGTGTAGCTGCTGTTTATTTTAGCATGCTTGGATAATCAAATTGAATGAAGTCAGGAAATTTTGTATATCAATGCCCTACTTAATGGCATATTTTTTATAATTATAAATAAGCTAGTTGTAAGGTTCGAGATTTTCGACTTTCGAAAATCGACATTAATACGTCCACTGTATCAACTGCCGAGTAATCGAAGGCCGGAAAACAGTATTGTTAGGATTAAAGAAGAGGTAGAAGATAGAAGAAGAAAGAAAGAAGAAGCAATAGAAAAAATATCAAAATCTCACATTCACAGCAGAACAACATATAATAGATAAATGAATATCTTTAAATCAAAAGAACTGTACATCTTATACATTACATCATTAGAATCAACTTACAACACAACACAACTGGAAAATTATATGAACTTGTCCTTACAAGTGGATACACAGCGGAAAAGATAATATCATATACAAGTGATACGTTTCACCATCCAGCTCCAACTCCTGATTCCACAGCAACTCCTGAATTCCAGAATATCCTGATAACCTGACTCTGGGCTGCCCGAGTGGAAAATGATGGGCACCCAGAGTTTAGGAAGAGAACAATAAACTCCAGGTCAGTCATGGGACTGGCATGAGAACTTAAAATAGTTAATCTTAAAAAAAACAAAGAAATATTTTAAAATAGATCCGCAATGCTTTTAGAAAATGTAACTACCATAAGGCCTCCCGCCACGCACACAATGCAAACGCAGAATTGGAGAAGATTTCTCCTTATGATAGTTAAACATGCTTGATACGCAAATTTCTTTGATATTATTACCATAAGTGCAAAGTGTAGGAAAACATTTCGAAAGTATAATATAAATCTTAGCCAGCATAGACATTCCGCACTTATGCCTACTATAGCTACTATGTTCAATAGCAGGTTACCGCCATATTCCATGGCAGGTTATACAACTAAAACCGTACAGGGCTCGTATTGTTTCTTTGGATTTCAAACAAATGGTCAGGCCAAGGAACTTCTCATTGCCACATGAGTACGCCTCTGTAAGGACACCCCGAGAACCTAACCGGATCTCTGCAAACACAAGACTGGGTTACCTCTGCAAAAATAGGTAACTACTGACACGAGTATGCCATCCCCCGGTCGCAAACAACCTTTATCCGTGGATCCTCAACAAACAACAATCACAAAGTCATATATATTTGCGATATCCAAATAAGTTAAGTATCTGGGCTCCATACCATGATACCACTTCTATCTAGAAGGAAATGCACATACCCAAAGGGGCACTACTTCATATAACCTTGCTGCATCTTTCCTGTTTTGACCATTACCGAGTTGTGAGGTCCGACGAAGTCTCGTCCACAAAGCTATGCGTTTCACAAAAGCTATGCTTTGATCAAAAAATGATCAGCAGCAATTCGTATGCCACATTACCAAATTGGAAAGTATCACTAGTAACCACCAACTACATAACCTCTGAGCTCGTACGTCTCAGAGAAGGGTGTTAAGCTAAGAGAATAAATTCTCCGCCACCAACAGAAATGTATTTGACAGAAACCATCTTTATATCTCAAATTGTAACGTCAGACACACATCCATACAAGTCCATTCCGGGATCGAACGGAATCGAAGGCACTTCCAAAGAATCCCTTGCAATCCGGATATTCACTAATCACGTCAGGACTTCCATCACAAAGGGTGATAAAATCTCTATATCGGAGATCAGCCGATGCAGAGACATTCGACGGTAATCCTTCCGTTTTCGAAAATATCCGGTCTTCAACACCGGTCTTTAAATGCTATCCATTACGACGTATCACTATTCGGTACGGGATTCATGACCCAAAGGTCCTCTCCCAGCTAAACCAAATAATGAGCGCTTATTTTTAAAATAAGTGTAGCATTCAATTTCAAGGAAATCACAACAAATACCCATTTAAAGGTAAATATTGATAGTCGGTTATTTAACTATCAATAGATATGCACAACATCACTAGATTCCAAATAATTTCCCAAATAATTTATTTTCCAAAAATATCTTTACAAGATATTTTTTTTCCACACTTCAACTATTTGAAAGCAAATTTCAAATCACTTTTCACCTTTACAACTTTTTAAAATAAATTTCAAATCATTTTCCTTACGCGGAAATAATTCCAATTATTTATGCATTTTCACCGGAAATGTGCCGAGTTCAAATATTTTAAAATAATTTATAACACTTATCCAAAACATATTGGGAAAACACTTTGAGATAAAACTATTTTTTTTAACACTTTACTTAAAATACTAGTTATAAAAATATTATACCAATATAACATATAACTTAAGTCCAAACTAATTTTCAAAACAAAATTAGTAAATAGAGTTTAACTATTTAAATAACTATTTTATGAAACAATTACTGATTAAATCTTAGAAATAATCATTTCTATATTAACTTAACAAATCTTTACTTAAAGGATTTAAATAATTTAAGAAGTTAATTTCTCCAAAGTATCCTTTCCAAAGCCAATTCTAGAATTTTATATATATATATATATATATATATATATATATATATATCTTTCAAAGCTATTCAGAAATTTTATTCGGCTTTCTAGGGAGAATACACTTTCATTTCAAAATGGTTCATTTAAACAAATTTAATAAATCCTTACCGATTTACTTTAATTTTACGTTCCTAATCCGTAATTTATTTCCACGCTTCAAAAATAAATCAATGTTCATTTTTAAACAAATTTCGCTTTTCTTTATAAATTCCATGTGAATTCACATTTCCAAAATATCTATTGATATATGATTTTCAAATTGATTTCAAATATTCACTTTCAACAACAATTCAATTTTTTCAATTGATTTGAATAAAAACCAAATCAAATTCTATATTGATTTTCCAAGAAATTAAACACCAAGTGGATTTCATTTTAATCTCAAATTGAAATCAATTTCTACTAAACGCAAATCAATTTTCAAATTGATTCTAAATTCTTTTCAAAACACCAAATAAATTTCTAAATGGATTTTCAAAAGATTTACTTTTTAAAAATAAATTCCTTTTAAAGAAAACAAATTCTTTATTTTTCAAACTCTTTAAAATACGTATTTTGAATAAATTCTTCAACCTTTGAATAATATTACCCGAAATCCATTTGTTAATGCTTTTCCCATATTTTGAAATTTTATTTAATAAGATTAAAAATAAAACTTTATTATTTTAGAATTCCTTCTTTTAAATTTACCTAATTCCCAAAAATAAATTTTAATATAGACTTTCAACCTAAATTTTCAAAAATCAGATTTTATTTATTTTCGGTATCTAACGATACCAAAATTTTTATCTGCTAAATTTTAGCCTTCAACGATTTCAATCACAAAGATAATCACATAGAGATTATAAAAAAAATCAACACATTTTGGAACAAATTCGATTATTTGAGGAATCCAGTTGGATCCCTCCAACCTGTATCCCTACATCCATAGATGATAGCACAATACCAATCTCGTTTCAAGACGGGATATCGCGGTACATGGGTTTATATAAAATATTATCCGCTATTATGCGGCGCGATAGGGTCTCATCCGCTATATAATGTGGGAAATCAACTCCAAGTACATATATAATACCAATTCCACTTCGAGGTGGAATATCGCGGTATATTTGTTTAATATAATAACCTCCGCTTAATATGCGGCGTATACGGTCTATTTCAATGCAACAGATAGTAATTTATCATCTAAGCATAAAATCAAGCAATTTTAAATCTAACTATTTAAAATTTAAATAGAAACAAATTCGATTGAGTGAGAAGTTCTCTCCTTGCTTCCAATATCAGTTGTAGTGTTTTGTTCTGAATAAAATTGAACGAACGTTTAATTTTACCCAAAATTCACACCAGCTCCAATCAACTCTATTGCGTAGTATTCGTCCATACGAACCCGTCGCAACTCGTTTCGTGCGAAACGGACCTCGTATGAAAAAGTTATAGCATTACAAAGTTTATACGATTTAATAAAATAAAATTTCAACTTTTTTTTTAAACCTAAGTTCATCTTGGCCGTTCATCTCAAGCTTGAAATCAAGGCCGCACACATCCTTCTTCTCCCCCCAATAAATAAACGCGAACAAACCAACCCAAAGCCGTTTGAAACCCTAGATTAGCGCGCCCAACCCAATGATTGAGACGTCGATCGTGCACCATCATTTGACTCGTCGAAGCAAGCTCCAACCTCGGCCCAAATGACGTGAAGCTTGACAACTCCCTCCTCTCCAAAAACATGCATGATGTCCGGCCGTTCAAACCCATATTCAAGTCAATCCACAGCCCTATTCCCGATCACAGCCATTGGATAGAGAGATCTTGATGCTCTCTACAACTTTGCAGAAGAAATTTTTACGAATTGGTTGATGGATTTGAAGAAAATGAGGGAGAAAGAGGGGAAGATTTCGGCCATTGAAGAGTAGAGTGGCAGCCTGAAACCCTAGCTCGGTTTTAATGGAAATAGTGAAAAATAACGTCCTTATATAGAAAATTCCAAAACACTATTCATCCGAAAAATTTCGAACTCCAAACGAAGTGTGCCGCCTAGCGTTTATAATGTTTTACCCCTATTCCGAACGCAATGAAATATATATCGGAAGCCAATTCGACCATATTTGAAAGATAGGTTTTCAAATCAACTATTTTAAATTTAAAATTCACTTAAACCGATTTCTACGCGTTTTAGCTTGCCCCGGACAAACCGTACATCCGATTGACACGAAATTTGAAACCTTACAATAATATAACATTACGGATCAAATGAAACTAGTTTCGTCAAAATCCGAGACTGTTTGAAAAATGACTATTTTTACTCGTCAATTAAATATTAAAATATTCAATTTCTGCAAATTAACTTTTAATTTAATTTTAAAAGTTCTATAACATCATTCTAACTCCAATATGATTTAATACAACTTTACAAATCAATTTTAATCATATTAAACCAAATTTCCAATTATTTTTGTAATTTCAAATATTAAATTATCGATTTAACTATCCAATTAAATCTAGATATTCAAAATATAATTAATTCGACTTACAAATTTTACTTGTTAATATTTAAAATCAATTAAATATATGAATTTCAAATGACGGAAATTCTGGGTCGTTACGAACTTCTCCCCTTAAAAGAATTTCGTCCTCGAAATTACCAAGTAAGAAAAAGTTACAAAATCCATTAACTTTTCAAAACCATTTGTTCAAATTAAATTTCAAATTCATTTAAACATTTTAACTTTTACAAAATCCATTGTTAAACTTCTTACAATAACTTACTAAGTTTTCAAATCATACTTAGTTATCTTTTCAAAATCAACTATGTCGTTTAACTTTTCACACCAAAATCAAAGTTATAGTTTTCAAAAAATTTCAATTTTCTCAAAAATATTCTAACGCCTTAAATTTTTGAAAAATTTCGCCAGCGACTTCTTTCCGCAGCTAGCTCGGTATGACTACAAAAATGGCACCACGGCCCCCAGGTTTCAAAAAGAAAAGAAAACGCCAAGTGGCTGGACAAGAAAATCATCAAATTTCATACTAAAATTCAAATACATACCTTTTGTCGAGCAATTCAATTTTTTTAGTCTTGAAAATCAAAATCCCAATTTCCTTTAATCCACTATATATCCTGCTAACCATAATATCCATTTTCATTCAATCTCACATTATCATTTTCATTTGAATTCAATTTACCTTTTGAATATTGAATTTTATCAATTATTTTTCATCCACAACTGATTCATCTTTCTATTTTAAATTAGTTTCTTTTACTAATTCATTACAAGTTCTAACTCATTTCATCTCGCATAATTCAAATTGATTTTCGATATTCAGTTTTCAATTTCAGTTTTTATTCTTTTGTTCGTTCCCAAACACAATTCAATTCACTATTTCGGTTCATAACCACTTATAGTTAAACTGGATTTCAAATTCCATATGAATTTAATTTACCCTTCATTTATAAATGTTGAATTCAATTCATTTCAACCCATATTAAATTTGTCATTTCTTCAATTAGTTTTACTTACTAATTTTATTTTACTACTTAGCTTCATTTGATCCAACTTGACAAATTTTCAATCTACTTGAAATTTCAAGATGAATTTCAACATTTAGTTTCTAATTTCATTTACTCGCAATTGTAACTTCATTCATTCATAAATTTATTTCCATAATTCCAACTCAATTTCAATTCATTTGTTTCTGCCCCAAATTTATTTTCAACTCAATAAATTTTATTCCACGATTATTTTTATCAGATTCCAGAGTCTTTCCAACATTTCAAAACCATTTTTGAAACCAATTCAAATTATCCTTTGAATTTCAAAACCCAAACCCAAATTTTCTGAATAACTTCCATTTAAAACAACTTGACAGCAAGCCCTCTTTTGAAACCCGAAAATGAACACCGATGATGTTGCAGTCATCACTGAAGTTATTTTCCAGCGACCGAAAAGAGTTTGGAGCTTTTATCCCTTCAAAATGCTTTCCAAAACCTTTGAAATTCATTTTCAAATCAAAAAGGAATTTAATTTCTAAAATTTCCAAATTGCAAACCCTTTCAAAACATTTCCAAATATTCCTCTGGAATTTTACTTCTAATTACAAATCACATTTACAATTTTTATTGTCCAATTCTATTTGTATGTGAATTTATTTCTTAACTTTGGAGTTACGATTTCAATTTCTTTTTCAACATTAATGATAATAAGTTAATATCATCACTTTCTAGCAACCAAGAAATCATATATTATAATAATTCACAGAAAATTTTCTCTTTTATATACGAAAATAATTTAGGTAAAATTATTTCATTTACCCTATTATAAAACGATATCGTGTCGAATTTGTTCTGTACAAGTGTTTAGATATTCCTATCAATAACGTTAATTACTCATATTGACCAGAATCCATATACCACCCAACAAACCAATCAACACAATATAAAAAAAACTATATTCACTAACAAATACGCACTCATATCTATTATTACACTCATACTCATTCTAGAGTACTGCTGACTCTATCTCTAATGAGTAACACCCAACAGACCCAAGGTTGTCGCTTAATCAATTGCTCTGATACCACAATGTAACATTTGAGATTTTCGACTTTCGAAAATCGACATTGATATGTCCAATGTATCAACTGTCGAGCAATCGTAGGCCGGAAAACCGTATTGTTAGGGTTAAAAAAGAGGTAGAAGATAGAAGAAGAAAGAAAGAAGAAGAAACAGAAACAATATAAGAATCTCACAGTCGCAGCGGAACAACATATAATAGATAAATGAATATCTTTAAATCAAAAGAACTGTACATTTTATACATTACATCAACAGAGTCAACTTACAACACAACACAACTGGACGATTATGTGAACTTGTCCTTACAAGTGGATACACAACGGAAAAGATAATATCATATACAAGTGATACGTTTCGCCATCCAGCTCCAACTCCTGATTCCACAGCAACTCCTGAATTCCAGAATATTCTAATAACCTTACTCAAGGCTGCCCGTGTGGAAAATGATGGGCACCCAGAGTTTAGGATGGGAACCATAAACTTCAGGTCAGTCATGGGACTGGTGTGAGAACTTAAAATAGTTAAACTTAAAAAAAACAAAGAAATATTTTAAAATAGATCCGCAATGCTTTTAGAAAATGTAACTACCATAAGGCCTCCTGCCACACACATAATGCAAACGCAGAATTGGAGAAGATTTCTCCTTATGATAGTCAAACATGCTTGATACGCAAACTTCTTTGATATTATTACTATAAGTGCAAAGTTTAGGAAAACATTTTGAAAGTATAATATAAATCTTAGCCAGCATAGACATTCCGCACTTATGCCTACTATAGCTACCATGTTCAATAGCAGGTTACAACCACATTCCATGGCAGGTTATACAACTAAAACCGTACAGGGCTCGTACTGTTTCTTTGGATTTCCAACAAATGGTCAGGCCATGGAACTTCCCATTGCCACATGAGTACGCCTCTGGAAGGATGCCCCGAGGACCTCACCGGATCTCTGCCAACGCAAGGCTGGGTTACCTCTGCAAAAGTAGGAAATTACTGACACGAGTACGCCATCCCCGGTCGTAAACAACCTTTATCCGAGGATCCTCAACCAACAACAATCACAAAGTCATATATATTTGCGATATCCACATAAGTTAAGTATCTGCGCTCCATACCATGATATCACTTCTATCCAGAAGGAAATGCACATACCCTAAGGGGCGCTACTCCCTATAACCTTGCTTCTTCTTTTCCTGTTTTGACCATTATCAGGTTGTGAGGTCCGACGAAGTCTCGTCCACAAAGCTACGCTTTTCATAAAAGCTATGCTTTGATCAACAAATGATCAGCAACACTTCGTATGCCACATTACCAAATTGGGAATGTACCACTAGTAACCATCAACTACATAACCTCTGAGCTCGTACGTCTCAGAGAAGGGTGTTAAGCTAAGAGAATAAATTCTCTGCCACCAACAGAAATGTGTTTGATAGAAACCAGCTTTACATCTCAAATTGTAACGTCAGACACACATCCATACAAGTCTGTTCTAGGATCGAACGAAACAGAAGGCAATTCCAAAGAAGCCATTATAATCCGGATATTCACTAATCATGTCCGGACTTCCATCACAAAGGGTGATAAAATCTCTATATCGGCGATCAGCCGATGCAGAGACATTCGACGGTAATCCTTCCATTTTTGAAAATATCCAGTCTTCAACACCGGTCTTCAAATGCTATCCATTACGACGTATCACTATTCGAAACGGGATTCAAGACCCAAAGGTCCTTTCCCGGCTAAACCAAATAACGCGCGCTTATTTTTAAAATAAGTGTAGCATTCAAATTCAAGCAAATCACAACAAATACCCATTTAAAGGTAAATATTGATAGTCGGTTATTTAACTATTAACAGATATGCACAACATCACCAGATTCCGAACAATTTTCCAAATTATTTATTTTCCAAAAATATCTTTACAAGATAATTTTTTTCCACACTTCAACTATTTGAAAACAAATTTCAAATCACTTTACAACTTTTGAAAACAAATTTCAAATCATTTTCCTTATGCGGAAACACTTCCAAATATTTATTCATTTTCACCGAAAATCTGCCGAGTTCAAATATTTTAAAACAATTTATAACACTTATCCAAAATATATCCGGAAAACACTTTGAAATAGAACTATTTTTCTTTAAACACTTTACTTAAAATATTAGTTATAAAAATATTATACCAATATTACATGTAATTAAGTCCAAACTAATTTTCAAAATAAAATTAGTAGATGGAGTATAACTATTTTAATAACTATTTTCTAAAACAATTATTGATTAAATCTTAGAAATAATCATTTCTATATCAACTTATCAACTCTTTACTTAAAGGATTTAAAATAATTTAAGAAGTTAATTTCTCCGAAGTATCCTTTTCAAAGCCAATTCTAGAATTATATATATGTATGTATGTATGTATCTTTCAAAGCTATTCAGAAATTTTATTCGGCTTTCCAAGGAGAATACACTTTCATTTCAAAATGGTTCATTTAAACCAATTAAATAAATCCTTACCGATTTACTTTAATTTTACGTTCCAAATCTTTAATTGATTTACACGCTTCAAAAATAAATCAATGTTTATTTTTAAACAAATTTTCCTTTTCTTTATAAATTCCATGTGAATTCACATTTCCAAAATATCTATTGATATACGATTTTCAAGTTGATTTCAAATATTCACTTTCAACAACAATTCAATTTTTTCAATTGATTTCAAAAAAACCAAATCAAATTCCATATTGATTTTCTAAGAAATTAAACACCAAGTGGATTTCATTCTAATCTAAAATTGAAATCAATTTCTACTAAACCCAAATCAATTTTCAAATTGATTCTAAATTCTTTTCAAAACACCAAATAAAATTCCAAATGGATTTTCAAAAGATTTACCTTTTAAAAATAAATTCCTTTTAAAGAAAACAAATTCTTTATTTTTCAAACTCTTTAAATCCGTATTTTGAATAAATTCTTCAACCTTTGAATAATCTTACACGAAATCCATTTGTTAAAGCTTATCCCATATTTTGAAATTTTATTCAATAAGAATAAAAATAAAACTTTATTATTTTAGAATTCCTTCTTTTAAATTTACCCAGTTCTCAAAAATAAATTTTAATATAAACTTTCAACTTGAATTTTCAAAAATTAGATTTTATTTATTTCCGGTATCTAACGATGCCAAAATTTTATTAGGCTAAATTTTAACCTTCAACAATTTCAATCATAAAGATAATCACACAGAGATTATAAAAAATCAACACACAACATTGAAACAAATTCGATTATATGAGGAATGTGGATCCCTCCAACCTGTATCCCTGCATCCACAGATGTTAGCACAATACCAATCCCGTTTCAAGACGGGATATCGCGGTACATGGGTTTATATAAAATATTACCCGCTATTATGCAGCGTAATAGGGTCTCATCCGCTATATAATGAAGGAAATCAACTCCAAGTACATATATAATACCAATTCCACTTCGAGGTGGAATATCGCGGTATATGTGTGTAACGACCCAGAATTTTTAGAAATTAAAATTTGAATATTTAATTAATTATAAATATTAATAAGTGAATTTATGAGTCGAATAAATTTTTATTTGAATTATTGGATTTAATTGAATAATTTAATCGATAATTTAATATGTGAAATTATGGAAATAATTGAAAATTGAGTTAAATATGATTGAAAATGATTTGTAAAATTTTATTTTATCATATGAGAGTTAGAACGATATTTTAGAACTTTTAAAATCGAATTAAAAGTTAATTTGTGAAAATTGAATATTTTAATATTTAAAATCGACTAGTGAAAATAGTCAATTTTTGAACAGTCTCAGAATTGAACGAAACCAGTTCCATTGGATCCGTAATAGTTAGTTATTACCGGATTTCAAATTTCGTGTCAATCGGAGTTATCGTTTGATCGTGGCAACTCGAAACGCATCGATTTATTTTTAATTTAAATTTGACGAGTGAAAATAGCCATTTTTCAAAAAGTCTCGGATTTCGACGAAACCAGTTTCATCGGATCCGTAATGTGATATTATTGTAAGGTTTCAAATTTCAAGTCAATTGGATTTACCGTTTGTCCGTTACAAATTAAAACGCCTAGAAATCGACTTAAATCGGTTTAATTCAAATTGAGCGTTTGTAGCCATAACTCGCACAGATGTTCGAATTAGCTTCCGAAACCTGTTCCATTGTGTCCGGAACGCGGGGTAAACCCTAGAAATGCTGGTTACGGCGCGTAAATCGGAGTTCGGAATTTCCGGGATGAATAGTGTTCGATTTTTCTTTATAAATAGCACCCACCTCTTCATAATTTAAAAAAAAATAAAATAAAAACCTAATATTAAACCCTAGCCGCCACCCCCACTGTCAATGGCCAGAAATGCACGAAATTTTTCCCCTTTGATCTCTCAATCCATCAAGTTTTGGCTAAAACTTTCAACATGAAAGATGTAGAGGGAAACACGAACTACAAGATCAACGGTGGAGATCGCGAATGGAGCTATAGATTGGGAGATATGGGGCCGCGTTCTCTACAGCCTTTGCACGCATTTCGAGGCTGTAGGCATGGCCGAGCTCAGTGGCCTTGGGGTCGAACATGGTGGAGGAGATGAGCTTCAAAACGCAAGTCTCCGATCGTGTTCAAGTTGAGTGTGGTGATGGATAAATTAAAACCTAATTTGGTGTTGTTGGGTTCTTGCTTGCGTGCTTCCTCCTGGAGATGGAAACGTGAAGAGGAGAGAAAGAAAGGGACGGTGGAGATGCAGGGAATGTGGATCATGTGGCTGTGATATGGCTTAGGTTATAAATTAGTTTATTTATGTTGAAATTTAGTTATAAAATCGTGTAAAAACTTCATAAATTCATAACTTTTTCATACGAGGTCGAAAAAATGCAAACTCAGTTGCGTTGGAATCGTATGGACGAGCACTACGCGATGGAGTTGGTTTGGAGTCGTTTGGAGTTAGTGAGAATTTTGGGTAAAATTAAACGTTCGTTTAATTTTATTCGAAATAAATCGCTAAAACGGAATTTAAAATCAAGGTGAGAACTTCTCACTCAATCGAATCAGTTTCGATTTTATTTTAAATAGTTAGATTTAAAATATTTGAATGCATGTTTGAATGATGATTGATATCTATTGTTTGTTAAAATAGACATTATACGCCGTTAGTAAGCGGATGTTATTTAATAAAAACATATACCGCGAATATTTCATAAACAGTGAAATTGGTATTATATATAATAGCAATATATATATATTGGCATATGTACATATTGGAGTTGTTGATTCCCCGCATTTTTGTTTAGCGGATGAGACCCTATTACGCCGTTATTAAGCGGATAATATTTAATAAGAACATATACCGCGATAATTTCGTACTGGAGCAAAATTGGTATTGTGCTAATGTTTGTGGATGCAGGAAAACAGGTTGGAGGGATCCAACTGGATTCCTCAACAGTTTTTATTTGATTTCAGATATTTTGATATTTGATTGATTATCATATCGATATATGATATCGTTGTTGTCGTGATTGACTATTTGGTGTGTAGCATCATTGGACCAAATTTGGAATTTTAAAATGAATTTTAAAGTGATTTTTGAAAAGTATACGTTTTATAAAATATTTTTGGAATTGATCCATTTTAAATAAATAAACGTTATAATTTTTAAAGTTATAAAATTTATGATTTTTAAGAAAAATAGTTAAAAACTGATTTTTGAGAATATGATGCTATTGATTTTATAAAATAGTTTAATCGAGATATTTTAGAATTATTGTGAAAAGTTTAAATATAGGATTTATAAAATTTGATTTTTTTTTATAAATCAAGAGAAAGGATGAAATTATAAAGGAAATTAAAGACGTTTTAAAAGGATAATATAAATTGATTTATATTAAAAAATTTATAAATGGATATTTATAAATTGAGATATTGAGATTATAAAACGAGTTTTTATAAGTGTTTGAATGAAGTGAAAAATAAATTTTGTAAATGAATGGAATTAATAAAATTATAAATGGTGAAGTTATAAATGAAATTTATAAATAGTAAAAATTATAAATTTGTTAAGTTATTAAAATAATGATTTTGGATAAATGAATGAATCTTATAAGTTATAAGATTTATGATTTGGAAAGTCTTTGAAAGAACGATTTTGTAAAATAATCGTTTTATAAGCATTTGACTCATAGTATGAACTTTTAGTTTATAATTGAGTTATAAACTGGAATAGGTTAATAAAAAAATTTATAAAAAGGAAGTTTTTATAAATAAATAGAAATGGAATTTATAAACGTTGTTTTAAAAATTCGCAAATGACTTATTTTGACAAGAAAATTTGTTGAAACCTATAAATGGAGTTATATTCACATTTTTGAATAGTGAATAATCCTTTGAATTAAATTGAATAAAAGGATGAAATTGTTAATAAAGTATATTCACGTTTTTGAATAGTGAATAATCCTTTGAACTAAATTGAATAAAAGGATGAAATTGTTAATAAAGTATATTCACGTTTTTGAATAGTGAATAACACGTTAAAGAAATTGTTTTGGATTTGGATGTTTTAAATAGAATTAAAACGATTGAACAATGTTTTAAAAGGTGTTGAGATTCGAAACCATAGATTTCAACATTTATTGTTGAAATAGACGTTTTCGAGAAATAGAAGGAGATGATGGACTATGACACTGTTGTTATAGTAAATGATTTCCGAAAGGAAATGTTTTGTATAGTATTGGGATTTATATATCTATTTTAACTTCGAATCCCTATACTAGTGATTTTGGGACGTCGTAACGATGTTTTACGTAACATTCGTTTTGGCCCAAATAAATATGTTTAAGAGAATGATTTCCTTAAAGAATGAAATATATGCTTAATCTCGATTTAAGTATATTGAATATTTTCTAAGTGTTGAAAATAAATAAAATTTGTGAATTACTTATGAATAAATAAGTATGGAAATGTTTTCCAATATAAAGTGAATATTTTGAGAATTTATCTTTTTGAAGATAAATTGAAAAGGAAAATTGAAATGAATAATTGAAATCGAATATTCATTGATATTTTGGAATTATAAATTCACTAAGGAATTTATAAAGGAAGTGGAATTGGTTTAAAAATAAATATTGATTTACTTTTGAAGTTTTGAAATTTTATATCTAGTGAAGATATTTTGGAAAATAAATAATTTGGAAAATTATTTGGAAACTGGTGATGTGTGCATATCCAGTGATAGTTCAATAACCGACTATCAATATTTCCCTTTGAATGGGTATTTGATGTGATTTGTTTGAATGTGAATGTCACACTTATTTTTGAATAAGCGCTCACTATTCGGGTTAACCGGGAAAGGACCATGGGGTTGTATAACCCATTCCGAATATGTGATACGTCGTTGCGAATTGCATTGAAGATCGGTGTTGAAGACCGAGTTTTTGCGAAAGCGATAGGATGACCTATCGATTGTCTCTGCACTGGGTAGCTCCTGGTATAGAGATTCCTTAAGTGATGGGAAATTCGATCGGAATTGTGAATACCCGGATTGCAAGGGCTTCGTAAGAAGTGCCTTCGGTTTTGTTCGAGCCCGGAACAGACTTGTATGGATTGTATGTCTGACGTTACAAATTGAGATATAAAGCCGATTTCTTTCAAATATATTTCTGTTGGTGGCGGAGAATTTATTCTTTTAGCTTAACACCCTTCTCTGAGACGTACGAGCTCAGAGGTTATATAGTTGAAGTTATCAGCGATATATTCCCAATTTGGTAATGTGACATGCTAAGTGATGCTGTAAATGATCATTGTGTTGATTATTATGATAGGATCGTTTATTTGATCGTCTATCTTAGTGATCATTGTGTTGATCATTTGTTGACCCAAAGCATGGCTTTTGTATAAAGTATGTTTTTGTGGACGTGACTTCGTCGAACCTCACACCCCGGAAATGGTCAAAACAGGAAAGATGCGGTAAGGTTATGAGGGGTAGCACCCTTTAGGGTATGTACATTTCCTTCTGGATAGAGGTGGTATCATGGTATGGAGCCCAGATATTTAACCTATGCGGTTACTACGAATTTATTACTTTGTGGTTGTTGGTTTTCGGGATCCCGTGAGAAAGGTCGTTTACGATCGGGGAATGGCGTGCTCGTGTCAGTAGTTACCCAGTTAGGGGTAACCCGGCCTTGTGTTGGCAGAGTTCCGGTTTGGTTCTCGGGGATGTCTTTCCAGAGGCATTCTCATGTGGCAATGGGAAGTTCCTTGGCCTGACCATTTGTTGGAAATCTAATTCCCAATACGAAACTTGTACGGTTTTAGTTGTAGAACCTATCATTCAGTTATGGTGTCGCAACACTGTTTGGATGGTAGCTATAGTAGGCATAGTTCTAAATGTCTATGTTGGCTAAGATTTATATTCTACTTTCGAAATAAATTTCCCCTACACTATGCACTAATAATAATATCAAATGTTATTTTAAATGCGTATCAAGCATCTTTGACTATCATAAGGAGAAATCTCCTCCGATTCTGTGTTTGCATTGTGTGTGTGTGCGGGAGGCCTTATGGTAGTCTCATTTTTAAAAGCATTGCGAATCAACTTTAAAAATATTCCTCTATTTTGTTTTCAAAGATAAATAAACTGTTTTGAGTTCTCACACCAGTCACATGACTGACTCGGAGTTTATTGTTTTCCTTCCTAAACTCTGGGTGCCCACCAATTTCCACACGGGCAGTCAAGAGTTAAGGTTTATCAGGATATTCTGGATATTCTGGAGTTGCTGGAGGCAAGCTGGATGGCATGGCGTATTACTAGTTTATATAGTATTTCTTTTTCCGCTGCACTATTTGTTGTTGTTCTGTTGTTTTCTGTTCCGTCCTATTTTCTCTATTTTCTTCGTTCTCTATTCTCTCTAATTTCTATTTTCAAATTTTCTATTTTCTTTTCCCTATCTAAATTTTCTATCTTCTTTTCTACTTTTTCTCTTCTTAAAATTTTTCTTAAAACCCCTAAGGGTTCGTATTTTCGTTCATCTTGAATTAAACAAAGGAGATTAGTGTCTATTCAAGGAGTACGGACTTACGGGTCTTTACAATGTGTTAAATATAATAACGTCCGCTTAATATGCGGCGCATAGGGTCTATTTCAATACAACAGATAGCAACTTATCATCTAAGCGTGCAATCAAGCAATTTTAAATCTAACTATTTAAAATTTAAGCCGAAACAAATTTGATTTAGTTAAAAGTTCTCACCTTGCTTCCAATAACAGTTGTAGTTTTTTGTTCCGAATAAAACCGAACGAGCGTTTAATTTTACCCAAATTCACACCACCTCCAATCAACTCCAATCCAGCTCCATTACGTAGTATTCGTCCATACGAACCCGACGCAACTCGTTTTGTGCAAAACGGACCTCATATGAAAAAGTTATAGCATTACAAAGTTTATACGATTTAATAAAATAAAATTTCAACTTTTATTTTTTTTTATTTTTAAATCTAAGTTCATCTTGGTCGTTCATCTCAAGCTTGAAATCAAGGCCGCACGCATCCTTCTTCTCCTCCTAGTAAATAAACGCGTACGAACCAACCCAAAGCTGTTCGAAACCCTAGATTAGCGTGCCCAACCCAATGATCGAGACATCGGTCGAGCGCCATCATTTGACTCGTCGAAGCAAGCTCCAACCTCGGCCCAAACGACGTGAAGCTCGGCAGCTCCCTCGTCTCGAAAATAGCGCACGTAGTTCGGCCGTTCAAACCCATATTCACGTCGATCCACAGCCCTGTTCTCGATCACAGCCGTTGGATAGAGAGATCTTGATGCTCTGTACCACTTTGCAGAAGAAAGTTTTACGAATTGGTTGATGGATTTGAAGAAAATGAGGGAGGAAGAGGGGAAGATTTCGGCCATTGAAGAGCAGAGTGGCGGCCTGAAACCCCAGCTCGGTTTTAATGAAAATAGTGAAAAATAACGTCCTTATATAGAAAATTCCAAAACACTATTCATCCGAAAATTTTCCGAACTCCAAATGAAGCGTGTCGTCTGGCGTTTATAATGTTTTACCCTTATTCCGAATGTAATGAATATATATCGGAAGCCAATTCGATCATATTTGAAAGATAGGTTTTAAAATTGACTATTTTGAATTTAAAATTCACTTTATCAGATTTCTACGCGTTTTAGCTTGCCCCGGACAAACCATACATCCTATTGACACGAAATTTGAAACCTTACAATAACATAATATTGCGGATCCAATGAAACTAGTTTCGTCGAAATCCTAGACTGTTTGAAAAATGACTTTTTTTGCTCGTCAATTAAATATTTAAATATTCAATTTCTGCAAACTAACTTCTAATTCAATTTTAAAAGTTCTATAACATCGTTCTAACTGCAGTATGATTTAATAAAAGTTTAAAAATAAACTAAATTTTCAATTATTTCTGTAATTTCAAATATTAAATTATCGATTTAATTATCCAATTAAATCTAGATATTCGAAACATAATTTATTCGACTTACAAATTTTACTTGTTAATATTTAAAATCAATTAAATATACGAATTTCAAATGACAGAAATTCTGGGTCGTTAAACTAGTCATTCGAACATTGAAATGGTGATAACTTTAATATTTGCTTGACATAATTAGGAATTAAGCAATACAGCCACTTAAGTTTTCTCCTTGTATCAATTCACCTAGTTGTTTCGTGATGACAGGGTTGGCAATATATGATGCCATGCAGTATATTCAGTCTCCACTCTCTATGTTGGCTATGTGAATTTTTGTTCCTATTTTTTTAGATTTTGGAAAAGCTTTTAAAGGATTTACATTTAGACAAATAGGTGTACTTTTTTTGTTGATTGGTAAGTATAGTAATATTCTTGTTCAATGCAAGTTCCCCTTTAACATCCTTTCAGCTTAATTATATGAATACTGCTATTATAATTAGCTCTTTATTATAATTCGGTTACAATATGAGTATACATTGCAGGATCTTATGCTTGAAAAAACTCAACTAGATTGCACTTATATGCTAATTCATATTGCATCTTACGTGTGTACTATTGGAGTCAACTGGATTCTTAAGCACTCAACTAGACTGCACTCATATGCTAATTCATATTGCATCATACGTGTGTTCTATTGGACTCAACTAGATTCTTAAGCACTCAATTAGATTGCACTCAACTGGATTCTTAGGCTATTCCATATAGGACTACTTCATACATCTGTACTATTGGACAAGTGGTTGGGAAGATTGTTACTTAGCATAGGCAATTTATCTCTTTAATTAGTACGTGTCTATATTTGTATTGACGTATGTTATGGATTTAGTTATGTTTTGTAACAAAATTAGGAATTCAAAAATGGTGTAAAATTGAATTATTTTAGATTTTATTAATGTGAATGGTTCATGTTGTTTCAGATAATGTTAACGATTGTAGTTATTATTAGCGAAATATCGGTTTAAATTACAATGTTGTTAAATTTATGGTTAATGGCAGTTGTCGGAAGACGAATTGCAATTGTTGGTAGCAGTTGTAAAAAGATTTATTGCAACTGTAAATAACAGCTGTAAATGAATCTATTACAACTGCTAAAAGTAGATGCAAAAGTTATTGTTGCAACTGCTAATAGCAGTTGCAAAAGAGACCTGTTACAACTGTCAATGCAACAGTTACGATAGACTTTACCACAACTTTCAAAAGCAGTTGTAAAAAGCTTTTTTACAATTGCTCCTACAACTGTCGGCAACAGTTGTAAAAATATTCAACTCTATTACAACTCAAAATACTAAGATTGGCGGCCGTCTGTTGTAATAGACGTATTACAACTGTTTTTGGCAGTTGCGAAAAGGTGTTATTGTTGTAGTGATAGGACCTAAAAGTAATATGTCTTAAAACTTGATCGTCGAATAATCCGTTGGAGCCAATATTGGAGATAGTGAAGGATTTACATGACCTCTACTAGATTTGGTGATAAAGCAGGAGTTAGAGAAGATGATGGCATTAAGGAATAATTGATGCGAGTTTTCAATTTATTAAAAAACAAAGTTTAGCTGCTAAATAAAAGATGAAAAAAATACACAATGGAACCTCCTATAAATTTTGTTTTATTATGTACTTACCTACCTAAATCCTAGACAAATATAAATGCCCATCACAAACACTATCACTCTAGTACTTCGATTAACATAATCTCAAAACTAAACAACTTGTCTTGCTTCCATAACACATTCATAATATTGCTATAATATACCATAATAAATAAATTCCTATAGTTACCTTATGTGCATCAAAAACTCATCACTGGCGTTGTACGGAAGATTTTGTTTTATGGCATAGTATACCGCTGTAAGTAGATGTTGATATTGTCTTAAAGAACAAAGGAGAGTGGGGAGGGAGGGTAACTTACTTTGGCAGGTATTACTAACTCCATATAGTGGAACTTTGATTTTCTTAGCAATCTCAACAACGAATTCAAACCCGAGTAACAATATTTTCCATGATTTTGGAGGCAGATAAAATAGGGCGTAAAACATTTTAATATAATAATGAGAGTGAACTTGACCGATGGTCACCTAATTATTTTATTTCACCTCCAAAATCAAGGAAAATACATTTATTCTGGTTTTATTTTGTTGTTGAGGTTGTTAAGAAATTCCAAGTATTACTTCATGGAATTAGCAATATTGGCTAAATTTTCCCCCCTCCCTCTCCCTCTATTTTTCTACCTAAAGACAATTATAGCATTTATTTATGGAGGTTTATTATGTTATCCAAAAAAATAATCCGTACAACCCCAATATGAGTTTTTGATTAATACAGGGTAATGGTAGGAATTTCTTTATGGAAATATATTATAACAATATTACGAATGCGTTGTAGCAGAATGATGAATAGTTTTTTATGGAACAACAAAAATACCTTTTCGCAACTGCCAAAAACAGTTGTAATAAGCCTATTACAATGAGCGACCGCCAGTCTTAATATCCGGAGTTGTAATAGAGTTGAATATTTTTACAACTGCTGCCAATAGTTGCAGGAGCAGTTGTAAAAAAGCTTTTTACAACTGCTTTTGAAAGTTATGGTAAAGTCTATCGTAACTGTTGCATTGATAGTTGTAATAGGTCTCTTTTGCAACTGCTAATAGCAGTTGCAACAATAACTTTTGCAACTACTTTTGGCAGTTGTAATAGATTCATTTACAACTGTTACTTACAGTTGCAATAAATCTTTTTACAACTGCTGCCAACAATTGCAATAATGTTCTGACAATTGCCATTAACCATAAATTTCACAACATTATAATTAAAACCAATATTTCACTAATAATAACTACAATGGTTAACATTAATTGAAACAACATGAACCATTCACATTTAATAAAAGCTAAAAACCATTCAATTTTACACCATTTTTGAATTCATAATTTTATTACAAAACATAACTAAATCCATAACATACATCAATATAAATATAGACACATACTAATTAAAAGAGATAAATTACCCATGCTAAGCAACAATCTTCCCAACCGCTTGTCCAATAGTACAGACGTATGAACTAGGCCTATATGGGATAGCTTAAGAATCCAGTTGAGTCCAATAGTACAAAAGTATGATGCAATATGAATTAGCATATGAGTGCAATCTAGTTGAGTTATTTCAAGTAGAAGATCTTGCAATGTATACTCAAATTGTAACTGAATTATAACGAAGAGCTAATTATAACAGCAGTATTCATATAATTAAGCCAAAAGGATGTCAAAGGGGCAACTTGCATTGAACAAGAATATTACTATACTTACCAATCAACAAAAACATGTACGCCTATTTGTCTAAATGTAAATCCTTTCAAAGCTTTTCCAAAATCTAAAAAAAATAGGAACAAAAATTTTCCTGGCCAACATAGAGAGTGGAGAATGAGTATACTGCGTGGCATCAAATACTGCCACCCTATCATGAGAAAACTTAAATGGTTGTATTCTTTAATTCCCAATTATTTCAAGCAAATATTAAAGTTATCACCATTTCAATGTTCGAATGACTAGGTTATTTATAATTATAGAAAATATGCCATTAAATGGAGCATTGATATACAAAATTTCCCGACTTCATTCAATTTGATGATCCAAGCATGCCAAAATAAACAACAGCTACACATATGAACCATTTTATATTCATTCTTTATTTTATTGTTTAATGTGATGAAATTATATATTCTTTTATTTTTGAAATGAATTATGTCGATTTCATTTCTTTTGTGAATGATTTAAATCCCTAAAATGGTAAATCCCTCTGTTTGATTTTACAACAAAACAATGTATCATTGATATTGTGGATTAAACTCCTTAGTAAATAAAGAACATAACACAGATATAGAAGTTGTTGGCATAGTACTATTTAATTTAAATTGAACATGAGAATCTATACAAACAGTCTTAGCTATATAATCAATACTCCAAAGTTGTAGCATAGCCTACAATATTATATTTATTGAGAAATGACTCATTGCTTAAGTTTTTCATCAAATTCTAAATTGCCACTTTTCTCTATAATATTGAAGCCACTGTACCAACAGAAGTTAGCAGATTAATTTCAATTTCATCGGTTTCCCTCGACTTCTATTAAGTGGCGAGTTATTAGCTATAACGTGTTTGATCAACTGTACTCTAAGTCAAACACTAAACATTAGAATACCATCCATACTATTCGTGTCAGGGCATGACAACATACAGTTCCTTTATCATCAATTTTATTCTATCTAGATCAAACACTAAACATTAGGACATCATTCATTTTGAACCTTAAAGGCACCAAGTACTGAATAGTACCATAAAATTTTCAAAAGATACGCAATTGCAAATAGGAGTTCAAGAAATCGAAAACTATTAAAGTAGTACTTGCACAACGCATGCAATACATGCACAGTTATTATATATTAAAGTTGAAATATCATCATGAATAATGAGAGCAATAATACCATACATACAAGGATCATTAAAATTATTAGGGGCAGTACTTACATCTATGAGATGAGTTGGATTAGTCATATCTAAATTGATTAAAGAGCGTGGTCATTAACAACCAGCACACACACGTGTATATATATCACCTGCACTGCTTGAAACTATCACACAAATGTAACATAGAATAAAAGCAGCAAATTGAATTTAATAGCCTATCCCACTGGGCAATTGGCATAAGGATGATGACATAATATTTTTTCTTTCAAATTACGGAGGCATGCTAAATATGAGGCAAAAAGATTGCAGCTGCCATCTTTGATTTCTCATGCCACAAGGCTAAAGGTGGCATAAACGTAGCACAAATAGCAGGTTCAAAAACCAACATCACAACACAAGCATATAAAATTCGAAGATTATAACTTTAAGACATAAATATGTTAGTGTTTACTCACCTAAAACTGAGTTACCCTTTCTGCATTCCAACTTTTCTACACGCACGCTACCCACCACAGCTCTGCAACTAACCTAATTTATGCTAAAAACGTTAAATGATACAGTAAACCACATACTTGAATTTGAGACTTTATAATAATTTTATAATATGTTCTTAACTTTTGAAGTGTAAAAGTTTAGCAGGGTTTATTTTGGAAAATGAGAATGGTGATCCCCAGCATATATTGTTGCATGTGCGTGTTTTAAGTGATAAGAATCACCCTGACTGAAAAAATGAGTATGAAAGTTGGGCCAAAATTAGTTTAGAATTTTATACATGGTAACAAGCCGAGCTTTGCATTTGCAAATTAGTTTAGTATGAAAGTTATGAAACTCATAAATTAAATAGGGCCTTCTGTTAAGATAAGATGGCTATGTATATACAAAATGAATATATATAAGTCTTGAACTATAAATATTTTTCATATTTACTCTAGACTGTGGGAACTATTAATGAAGATTGCATGGGCAGTTGATGAATCGGATTTAAGACATATTACTTGGCTTCAACAAATACAAATGCTAAGTTTTTTTATTTATTTTAATACAAAAATAAAATTAGAAAAAAGATCATAATTTAGGGAATATGATTGACTGTCATTTGGGAGAAAAATAATGTTTATTAAAATAAAGTGAATTACTTTGATTTTAACATAAACTGTGTTTGTAACATTGTATTTTAAAGTGAAAGGAAGGAGAAAAGTTATTCAAAAAAATATAGTACTTCATTTGTAACTTTAGATGTCTTACAGATGGAGAAAATGATTGTCGAAACATTTATTTATCTCAAAAGATGTATGCCTAGAAGACAAATATAATCTATGACCACAGACCTTTAGTTGTCAACTCCTATGCGTTGCCATTCACCCTCATAATATTACAATAAAATATAGGTTTCTATAGTAGATGTAGATGATTAGAACAATTTTGCAAAGGGATTAGACTAATGGCTCTCATTCATCAATGCTAATAATCAAACCTTGTAAGTTTTTAGGTACAAAAATCAATGTTTCTTAACATAATGAAAATGCCATAATATACAAAGTTAAAGATGTTTACCTCTACTTGATGTTTCTCATTTTTACCCATGGTTGCAATAAGTTCAAGCTTCTTTTATTAAGTAATCAACCTGAAAAAATATGATAATATGTAAAGAGTTAGAACATCGTACTAATTATAAGACTGTTTTGATATGAAACGATTTTGTACAATAGCTTACAATTACCATTAATTTATTATCTCACAACACAGTTCAATTTTTTTGTTTTTGTTTTGTCTAGACTTTAGTTTCACTTTACCAACATTTCAGATGCATTCAAATCAAACCGTCCAAATATAAAGAGTTCCTATGTCTATTGTACTGTAAAAGGCCCCCATAATTCCAATCCGATACATACACAAAAATAGCCTCAGTATCAAGGCTAAAAGTCAAACCAGAAATTTCACCAAAGAAATCCAACTCCTGACACCTTCGATATCCACTGCCCACATCATATACATGCACAAAATCTGTAGGTTCGGCCATTGCCAATAACAGACCATCTGATGAAAATCAAACTAACCGAATCGCCCCAAGGTTTCCACTTAATACAACTAATGATTGGGAGAAGTTATGTATATCCCATACCCAGCATGTTTTGTCTTGATTGCCTATTACAAATGTGATTCCATCTGGCTTCCATGCAGACGCAAAGGAGAAGTCTCTAGCCATCATGGTATTAACATTCTTGTGCTAATATGCCTTCATCATCAATCCAGTCATGACAACTCCACATTGTGCTCCTTCTATGATCAACTCTGGCACCAACTATGACAATAAATGGCCAAAATTCGATACATTTTGATTTGTACAACTTTTTTGCTTGTACATTGAGATCGATGGATTTTTACACTTCTATGTAGAATTTACGATTTACTATTGTACGTTTAAATTTGCGGATGTTAAAAATCTAGCAAAATATATTCTAAGTTGTGTACTAAAACACAGTAGCTTTATAGACGGATAAAACATTTCACTTTATTTTGATGCAATTCAAACCACCTCTTTGTAATAAGTTATTAATAAACTAAGTTACTAAGAACCTTCATCAACTAAAAACTCTTTCATAAAAAACATCTTTGTCCCGCATATTTTAGATATGCGAAAAGGAAAATAGAATTTACACATAGATGGACATACATACGTACATAGATGTACATGTATGCGCATGTCATCCAAACTGGTGCAATTTAAGTGGCAACACACACTTGCTCTGTGATTTACGCAAGCTGGTGCAATTTAGTAATTTTATAACAATTTTTATATTTGCATTAATAACCCAACGTTATTGCTACATTTCAATGCATATTTGAAGTACAATTAAACAATCAATATTCTATAATAAAATTTAATAATGTAGTCAACAAAACATTGGAATCAAGGATAAGATATAGCGATGTATGAATATCATATCTCAACAGCAAAAATATGCTATTCATGTACAAAACAAGATTGGTTTTTGCAATCAAAGTTAAGTGAGCACCATAAACATATTAAATAAGGCATGCTCAACAGCATCAAGATGTTTTGGTTTCGACGACAACTTGATATTAGCTGTTTTTAATATGAGTTTCTCACCCTCTCTTAAAAAAAAATGTTTCTTTTATCACTTCCTATTTTTTTCATTTAATAAAGTAAAGAAAATAACGTGCTCCATTGTTCCCATAAATACCCAAGCAAACATATTGTACAATCCATTTTCATAAACACCACCATATTCTCATTCTCAGAGCACTTTTGTTTGCATATACTACTTCAAATTCTATAAAATTACTCATTATATCACTGATCATGTCCAAAACCAAGAAATCAATCTTCTCTACTACATGCGATAGGTTGAATCAATACATAAAAGAGAAGAAAACCTTTCCTGAATTTGGAGGACTCCTTAGCCGAGAAGTTACACTAATTAGTTTGAAAAGCTATATAATAAATTAATTATATTAAAACATCTTTAAGCCTAGATTCAGGATATTTGAAAATAGCATACAAATAAGATTAATCAATTGTATAACCAAATGTAGGCAGACCGAGTTCATCTTAGTGAAATAAATTAATATTAATCAAGTTAATCAACCCAGAAAAATGAAATTAAAATTAGCATATTAGAAAATAATGAAAGAGATCAAACCTACGAGTGATAGCACGAGCGTGTAAAAGCGGCGAGCATGAGCGATCTAGCTAGGAGCGATAGGGTGGCTTGCGATCGACGACGACGATGATTTAGGGCTTTTTAGATCTGTGACTAAATTGTTACAAGGAGGGAAAACAATTTTTTTTTCTAGTTTAGATTTGTTGCGGCGTTTAGGTCTTGAGAAGAAGGAAAGGAGCGATGTATTTTTTTCTTCAGGTTTGGGCGGCTGAAGAAATGAATGGAGGGAGATTGAAAGCCCCATATTTGATAGAAATATAATATTTTTTATAACTGTTGAAAACAGTTGTTATAAATAAATACTACAACTGCTATACAAATATGGTTGTTATAAGTACCATTATTACAACTGCTGAAATAAAACAGTTGTTACAAAATACCTATTACAACAGCTGAAATAAAATAGTTGTTAAAAAATACCTATAACAACTGTCAACTTTTGTTAGTTGTAAATGAAAGGTAGTAATATGGTTATTTTTTTGTAACGATATCGGTTTCACTAAGATATTAGAGCGGTGATGCATTTTGATGCATATTATTAGTTGCTTTAGAATTAAGGGAGTTAAGTACATAATAAAAACAAATTTGAATGAAGTTGGTTTGCATATTTCTTCTTTTATTTGATAGAAAAACTTTGATTGTTCTAATAAATTGAAAAATCATAGTATTTATGTAACGTACGAGATTTTTCGTTGCCGAAAAACCGAATACTTATGGGTTTAAGAAAAAGAAAAGAAGAAGAAGAAGAGAGAAGAAGAGAGAAGATAGAAAGGAAAGAAAATAGAAAAGAGAACAGAGAATAGAAAATAGAGAGGAAAGAGAATAGAAAATAAAGAAAACATAAAACGGAACAGAAAACAACGGAACAACAACAGAATCTCACAATTCGCAGCGGAACAACATATAATAATAAATGAATAATCTTTAAACAAAGAACTATATCAGTTATTACATTTTATACTTTACATCATATCATCAGAGTGTACAACAACAACAACAAACAGTGCAGCGGAAAAGAAATACTATATAAACTAGTAATACGCCATGCCATCCATCTTGCCTCCAGCAACTCCAGAATATCCAGAATATCCTGATAAACCTTAACTCTTGACTGCCCATGGGGAAATTGGTGGGCACCCAGAGTTTAGGAAGGAAAACAATAAACTCCAAGTCAGTCATGTGACTGGTGTGAGAACTCAAAACAGTTTATTTATCTTTAAAATCAAAATAGAGGAATATTTTTAAAGTCGATTCGCAATGCTTTTAAAAATGAGACTACCATAAGGCCTCCCGCACACACACACAATGCAAACGCAGAATCGGAGGAGATTTCTCCTTATGATAGTCAAAGATGCTTGATACGTATTAAAAAGAACATTTGATATTATTATTAGTGCATAGTGTAGGAAAAATTCATTCCGAAAGTAGAATATAAATCTTAGCCAACATACGACCATTATCGTATGCCTACTATAGCTACCATCCAAACGGTGGTGACCACCATAAGTGAATGGCAGGTTTTACAACTAATACCGTACAGGTCTCGTATTGTTTCTTTGGATTTCCAACGAATGATCAGGCCAAGGAACTTCCCATTGCCACATGAGAATGCCTCTGGATGGACATCCCCGAGAACCAAACCGGATCTCTACCAACACAAGGCCGGGTTACCCCTAACTGAGTAACAACTGACCGAATATGCCATCCCCCGGTCCTTTGGGACCTTTTCACCGAGCGCTCGTAATCAATTCACACAATCATAACAAAGTGTTTTCAACATGAGTAAGTATCTGAGCTCCATACCATGATACCACCCTTTTCCAGAAGGAAATGCACACATCCTAAAGGGCGCTAGCCCTCATAACCTTGCCGCATCTTTCCTGTTTTGACCATTCACGGGGTGTGAGGCTCGACGAAGTCACGTCCACAAAAACATACTTTATACAAAAGCCATGCTTTGGGTCAACAAATGATCATAGAAATGATCACAAAGATAGACGATCAAATAAATGATCCTATCACAAATAATCAACACAATGATCATTTACAGCAACACTTAGCATGTCACATTAACAAATTGGGAATATATCGCTGATAACCTTCAACTACATAACCTCTGAGCTCGTACGTCTCAGAGAAGGGTGTTAAGCTAAAAGAATAAATTCTCCGCCACCAACAGAAATATATTTGAAAGAAATCGGCTTTATATCTCAATTTGTAATGTCAGACATACAATCCATACAAGTCTGTTCCGGGCTCGAACAAAACCGAAGGCACTTACAAAGAAGTCCTTGCAATCCGGATATTCACAATCCTGATCGGATTTCCCATCACTTAGGGAGTCTCTATACCGTTGCAACTCAATGCAGAGACAAACGACAGGTCATCCTATCGCTTTCGCAAATACCGGGTCTTCAACACCGATCTTCAAATGCAATTCATAACGACGTATCACATATTCGGAATGGGTTATACGACCCCATGGTCCTTTCCCGGTTAACCCGAATAGTGAGTGCTTATTCAAAAATAAGTGTGGCATTCAAATTCAAACAAATCACATCAAATACCCATTCAAAGGGAAATATTGATAGTCGGTTATTGAACTATCAATGGATATGCACAACATCACCAGATTCCAAATAATTTTCCAAATTATTTATTTTCCAAAATATCTTTACTAGATATATAATTTTCACACTTCAAAAATAAATCAATATTTATCTTTAAACAAATCCCACTTGCTTTTATAAATTCCTTAGTGAATTTATATTCCGCAATATCCATGCATATACGATTTCAATTTTTCATTTCAATTTATCTTCAAAAAGATAAATTCTCAAAATATTCACTTTATATTGGAAAACATTTCCATACTTATTTATTCATAAGTAATTCACAAATTTTATTTATTTTCAACACTTGGAAAATATTCAATATACTTAAATCGAGATTAAGTATATATTTCATTCTTTAAGGAAATCATTCTCTTAAACATATTTATTTGGGCCAAAACGAATGTTGCGTAAAACATCGTTACGACAACCCAAAATCACTAGTATAGGGATTCAAAATTAAAATAGATATATAAATCCCAATACTATGCAAAACATTTCCTTTCGGAAATTATTTACTATAACAACAGTGTTATAGTCCACCATTCCCTTTTATTTCTCGAAAACGTCTATTTCAACAATAAATGTTGAAATCTATGGTTTCGAATCTCAACATGTTTAAAACATCGTTAGATCGTTTTAATTCTATTTAAAACATCACATTCAAAACAATTTCTTTAACATATTATTCACTATTCAAAAACGTGAATATACTACGTTAATCAATTTCATCATTTCTATACATTTCATTTTAAAGGATTATTCACAGTCAAAAATGTGAATATATCTCCATTAATAGGTTTCAACAATTTACTTCTTAAAATAAGTCGTTTTCGAATTTATAAAACAACGTTTATAAACTCCATTTCTATTTGTTTTATAACTTCTTTCTTTATAAATTTCCTTTATCAGCCTATTCACTTTATATCTCAATTATGAACCAAAATCCATATTATAAGTTAAATGCTTATAAAACGATTATTTTACAAAATCGTTTCTTTGAACTTCACAATTATAAATCTTATAACTTATAAGATTCAATTATTTATCCAAAACCATTCTTTTAATGACTTTATAAATTTTATAAACCACTGCTTATAAAATTCCATTTATAACTTCATCGTTTATAATTCTATAAATTTCATTCATTTATGAAATTCATTCACAATCCATTCTAACACCTATAAAAACTCGTTTTATAATTCCAACATTTTAATTTATAAATATCAATTTATAAATCTTTTAATATAAATCAATTTATATTACTATTTTAAAAATGTCTTTAAACTCCTTTATAATTTCCTCATTTTGATTTATAAACAAATCAAATTTTATAAATCCTATATTTAAACTTTTTACAATAAATTCAGAAATTTCAATTTAAACTATTTTATAAAATCATTAATCCATATTTCTCAAAAATCAACTTTTAACTATATTTCTCAAAAATCATAATTTTTATATAACATTAAAATTATACGTTTATTTATTTAAAATGGATCAATTCCAAAAATATTTTATATTTTCAAAAATCACTTTAAAAATCATTTTAAAGTTCCAAATTTGGTCCAATGATGCTACATACCAAATAGTCAATCACGACAACAACGACATCATATATCGATATGATAATCAACGAATATCAAAATATCCAAAATCAAATAAATACTGTTGAGGAATCCAGTTGGATCCCTCCAACCTGTTTTTCCTGCATCCACAAACATTAGCACAATACCAATTCCGCTCCAGTACGGAATTATCGCGGTATATGGGATTTAAAATATTATCCGCTTAATAGACGGCGCAATAGGGTCTCATCCGCTAAACAAAAAAATGCGGGAAATCAATAACTCCAATATATACATATGCCAATATATATATATATTGCTACTATATATAATACCAATTTCACTGTTTATGAAATATTCGCGGTATATGTTTTTATTAAATAACATCCGCTTACTAACGGCGCATAATGTCTATTTTAACAATAAATAGATAACGATCATCATTCAAACATGCATTCAAATATTTTAAATCTAACTATTTAAAATAAAATCGAAACTGATTCGATTTGAGTGAGAAGTTCTCACCTTGATTTTTAATTTCGGTTTAGCGATTTATTTCGAATAAAATTAAACGGACGTTTAATTTTACCCAAAATTCTCACTAACTCCAAACGACTCCAATCCAACTCCATCGCGTAGTGCTCGTCCATACGATTCCAACGCAACTGGTTTCGCGCGTTTTCTACCTCGTATGAATTAGCGACCAAAACATAGCTTTTAATTTTGTTTTACTTATGCAGTCTAACATGGCATCGCATAACAACAGGTATATAAGGGATCAGCACATGTTAATCAATCGACTTAAGTAGATGTCAAAGTTAATTGTAATAGATGAATGATGTTATGTTCTACAAATAGATTTCATTTAGTTTTCCTCGACATAGAAGGTCACTATAATGTCCTGTATCTAGAGGCCAAAAGCTAAGTGCTACAGAAGCTGCAGTCATCCATAGTATTAACTTTAGGTGATGAAATACGATAATGCTAATGATATCTATATTACCAGAAGCTCTTGAATATGAACAAAATCACACTTTCAAAAAAAACAACATTTTACTCATTACATTTCGAAACAAATTCATATCCAAGTTACATAATCCCATAATGCTTCCTAGGTTTTGGATCGATTATAATTCACAATAATACGTCAAAAGCGACATATGATGATGCCCTCTTAGTTGATCTAAGCAATACAGTCATAACCGACTTAATATACACAATAGAAATAAACATAATAAACTACAATTCCTAAAGAGCTATTTGTCAACCACTTGCTCGTCTCCGCATGCTTTATTCTCTAAAACAAATAAAAACTTAAAACCTCAACCCTAAGCCTACTCAAATCAATTTTGAGCACTCGAGAGTTTAAGGGGAAAGAAATACTTCGAGTTAGACATAAAGCCTAGTGTGAAAAATACTGTTACATCTCGGTTTACAGATATTAACTGAAACTACGTCGCTTAGCGAAATGAGTTTCCCCTTGCTGATATCCTTTTCAAAACATATAGTTCGCAAATCCTTTCCTACAACCAAACTGGTTAGTCAACTAATTATAATAATAGCAATATCCATTATTCGATAAACAAGTAACTAATGGACTATCTGTCCATAAGTAATAAATGAACTATATATCCAGAAATTTGGCTGATTGCCCATAAACTAGACTAACTGTCCGTAAATTGGAGCAACTGTCCGCAAACTGGACTGACTGTCCGAATCAAAATGGACTATCTGTCCGAATCATTTTCTTAAGGCAAACTACCCTTCATCTTTTTCCTTGAAAACCTTTTAAGAATGATTTAACCTTTAAATCGTACTTATACAAGGAATATATATTCTTAGCTTTACTTTAAGCTATTTTTCTATGTTATATATACTTTACACAAAATAATGTTGATGAATTTCAATAAAGATTAGCAATCCTACTAAGATAAGTTAAAACGCTTTTTAACTTGATGACCCTTAGGCTGTATTGCCTAATTAATACATTTGAAATCTTTGTTTAAAACCTTCAAACAAGCCTTTCAAAACCCTTGAAAGCAACCCTTTCAAAACAATTGAAAGTAACCCTTTCGAAACCATTTAAAATATCCCTTTCGAAACCTAAAACCCTTCCTTCAAAAGCTTCAAAACATTAGACATCCTTCTTTAAAACCTTTATATATTGCCTTTTGAAAACATAGGAAAAACTTTTCCTTTCAAACCTTTTGAAACCCTAGGGAACCACCCCTTCGAAACCATTCATTTAAAGCCTTTCGAAAGCATTAAAACACTAAACCTTTCGAATGCCTTTGAATTTAATTTAAAATATGTGGAAACCTTTCAAAACCATTCAAAAATTTACTCCTTCGAAACCTTTGAATTCTGAAAATTGAAACCCATCTCCAATATATTATTTTTGGTCTGTTAAATATTCACAAGGAATTTGGATATCTTTTAATTGGGTTTTCATATCAAAACATGTCATAAAATCTGTATGACAAAGTATAAATGATCAACAAGTATATATCATTCCATCATTCAAAAATATGGCAAATCAATGCAAAATATTTTGGATTTCATCTTAAAACCGAAAATAAAATAAATATGAGATGTAAACATTATTCATCGTAGATTTAGAGGTTATAGAAATTGGGATGTGAATAGATTTGATTTGCTTAAACTTCTTCCTAGCTTTTCTCTATCTTTTTCCCTAGCTCTTGTTAATGGTAGCTGGGCTTAAGTTCTAAAATTTTTAATAAAATGAAATGCAAGTTTATTGAGATAGACGGCCAAGTTTTTAGGAACATAGGAATGAACACTTTCCTATTTTACCCATTCTCTATTACATTTTAACACTTTCTTAATTTATTAGTTAAATGGCATGGCTACACCTTAATTTAAATAAAATCTCAATCCCTTAATCAACACTTTATTTTATTTAATTTAGCTAATTAAATATCATAAATAATATTACCCAAAAATATGGGGTGTTACAGTTACTTAAGGGGAAGCGACATAGAAATCCCTTGATTTAAAACAAATTTTGAAAATAAAAAAATTTAAAGCAAAATTGAATTCTTGAACTCGGAGTGTTTTTAAAATAATTTAAAACCTTTGTAAATGAGAATCAAATACTTGTTAAATAGTAATTAACTCTAATTAAAGGTAATTAAACTTTAATTAAACCTTATTAAAACATACTTAACGTTAATCAAAAATTAATTAAATAAATACACCTTTTTAAAGTAAAAATAGATTAAAAATTATCTTAAATAAAAATTAAATAATCCTTAATTAAAATTTAATTATTCCTTAAATAAAAGTTGATTAATAATTTACTTTAATTAAGTAACAAACATGATTAATTTTGTTGATTAACATTTAAGTTTAAAAACCGTTATTAACAATGATTAAGCACTAATTACCTTGATTCATTAGTTAATTAATCATTAGATAATTAAATAGTCAAATAATTGTTCTCCAATTAAATTAAAGTTAAAAAACATTTTCTTTGATTTTAAGTTAAAACAAATTTGGATTAGAAAAACAGTTATATTTTCCGAACTATACGTATAGCGACTATCGTTGTATAGACCGTAATTTCAAAATTTGGTTTTAAAGCAAATTCACTTCAAAAGTCTATTTTCATAATTTAAAACTTATAACAAGTTAGAAAACACCTTTCAAAAATTTTCTAGGTTGTAAAAAGTTTCGGATTTGAAAATAGTATGGTTTTTTCTATGCGTATAATGATTATCGCTATATAGACCCGTAATTACAAAAACTTGAAACTTCCTTTCTAACGTTCAAATCTTCCCTTTTTGAACTCTTATCCTCTTTGAAACATAAATTTTTTAAAACAAAATCAAAGTTTTAGACTAGACAACTTTCATTTTGGAACAAAAATCAAATTTTCGACAAAAAGCGGATTTCTACGTCGCTTTTGGTTAGCGAATCGCTACATTTGTGTCGTAAACCCACATGCAATAAATAATTCATTTCCAACACCATACCACAACATACATCATAAAATTTTTATTTCACAATCGCTAACTAACTTTTTTCCAATATACAAGATAGATACTTTCTTGCACACTCAAACTTCTGCGTACACAATTATTACCAACTCATCACATAATCAAGCACATATCATATATAACATTCATACACTAAAATACATCATATATTTGCTAACTTTAATAAAGTTAACTGATTGTTTAAATACTGTTAACTTTACTCATCAAACGTTCACTAGGTCAAGGAAAACTTCTGTCAGACTTGAATACTCCTATCAAACTACCTTAACCAAAAAATATGACTTTATGTCGCCTTAAAGGGACAATTTTGACTCGGCCTTGGCATGTATTAGGCTTGGCCTAGTTTCGTTTGGGGATGTTTGGGGCTTTTCCTAAAGAGGAGTGATATTCTAAGTTAAGTAGGGGGACTAAACTTGATTTTAGAAGTGTATGTACAAAATTTTAACTTAGTAATTTAGCTAAGAACTCATTCATGGATGGATGAAGATATGAAAAGGATATTAGGAAATGAAGGAGGATGTACAGTAGAAATTATGAGAAAGAGGTGGAGTATTATAGGCATAAAAAAAAGAAATTACTAAACTAACCTTGTATATATAATAATATATATTCATGTCATGAAAACATGGAATCCCATACTCCTCTCCACCCTACTATACACGTTACCCCTTTGATTCCCTCCTCCTCCATGCTTTATGTACTTCCTAGGTGTATTTAGGTGATGGGTTGTATACTTCCTTAGATCATAGGTCACTATTCACTACTATTTGCACCATACTTCGTTAATTAATGTCGACTAAACCCCACTTTAAAATCCTAATTCACTTTCAACATAATTGTATGACATGAGTTAATATGTATGTATATGCACACAGCTGCGCAGAACGTTTTCCGATGACTTTTGGTAGTCAAAAAGTCAAAATTTCAGAAAAAGTTCTTCGGTTACATTTTTTATTTGGACTATCTATATTGGTAAACAAATTTTGAAAAATATTTTATAATCATTATATTAAATAATTAAAATGTAGGTTTATTTGCCAATAGAATCCATTTATTGATTATATACAATATATTTAAACAGCCGATTTCAAAGTGGAAAAAAATCCTAGGTTGCTACAAATCTATTTTTGCCATCACTTGTTATTATTTAAAAGAGTTATATTATTTATAAAACCTATTATTTGAATATTTAAAATTTATTAGATATTCGCAAATCAAGGCGGTAAAATTTTGGGCCATTACACTCTTCCCACTTTAAAGAATTTCGTTCTTGAAATATACCACAACACTAGTTCCCAGGAATAGTTAAACTATTCATTAGTCCGTATAACTTACATAGATCATTTTAATGTAAAATTTGATTTGATCATTCACTCGAATACATAACTTCACTTATGAACTAGTATCGCTCACCCGACTTCCTAGTGTGGACATTGATTAGGCCTCTTAAGTAGTAGCCTCTATTCTCATTGCGTAGCTATAAACAATGATAGACAACTTTTGGTCCACGTAAGAACCACCTCCAATGCTCGCTGTCAAAATTGTGTGATAAATCCTTATCATGGTGTAAAATACCTCTAGTCATACATACGAATCTGAGACCGAGAACTATGTGAAAAGGAGAAATGATCTTCATACAACCTACGTCTTGAAACTAAGTCGACCAAATCAACCACTTTACCATAATTGGTTTAGAAAGTAGCTATTCCTACTGGTATGCAAATTCTATCCTATTCTACTTTTTCTTAGAAACTGCTACGGTAAAAATGCCTATTAGCCAGACTAATAACATCAAATAGTTCTTCACATTCTAGATATTAAAATCAAAAGACACAGTTTTTAATAAATAATGTTTATTAAATCTCCTTATTAAATTTAACCTAGTGAAAACTTCATTTACTAACCCACCATCAAAATATTTATTTTTATTTTGAAGAATCTTTCCTTTTAAAGAATCCAAGAACACAATACCCGGTTTCTATTTCAAAAATGTAATGAACCGGACTTTCGATCCTCAAAAATCGACACTAATACGTCCACTGTATCACATGTCGAACATTCAAGTGTCGAAAGTGCCTATTTGTTAGGGTGAAAGGAGAAGGTAGAAAATGGAAAAAACTAAACAACACAGAATCTAACAACTCAACGAATAATACATAATATAACAATGATCTTTACAAAAAGGAAATATCTGTATTTATATATACAACATCAGAGTACACTACACTTATCCGATACTTGGATAGTTACCTGTCCTTACATTGATAAACATACAAATGCTATAATACAACGGAAGAAAAATACAGATGAATATGTTTGACCATGCATCTCCTTTTCAACTCTAAAGTACACAACTAAACCTGGAAAAACATGCTCGGCCTTACCCAAGCATTACAAGGAATAATGCCTGAGTTAGTCTGGTAAACCAACGTGAGTAAAACTCGATAACAAGTAACAACCGAACTAATTCACTACATTTAAAAACCTTTCAAATAAAGGGTACCTCATAAGACCAAACTGCATATAAAAATGGATGTAATTTACGATAACCAAAACATTTTACATCAAAATCCTAGTGTCTAGGTTTAAAATAAATAGATAAAACAACTGAAATGCTTGTATCTTACATTCCAACATAATAGGTTGTACAATTAAAAACATAGGGCACATATTGGAGATTGGATCCCAACAATGGCAAGGTATAGGACTACCTTCCGATGGTACACCTCTAGAAAATGCGTCGATGCTAACATAGAGTCGGCCGCCCTTTTAACATGAAATACCGAATTAGCTCACCCCATTGACATCGAGGCCTTATGCTTCCATGGTATTTGCATGCATACCAACTCTAAAATAGACATCTAGAATGTGGTGATCGCTCCTAGTGGTAGCTAACCATATTGCTTTACAGCATGCCTTTTTTTGACATTCCTCCCAGTTGTGAGGCTTGAGGCTACGTTTTTCCTTTTCGAATAGAAATCCATCTTGGAATGCTAGCATTGCCTTCCGGGCATCAATTGAATGTCAACATTCATCCATACAAGTTCATTCCGGGTCTGAACAAAACCGAAGGTACTACCTCTACTACATCCATTTTAAAATCACCCTCAGGATTAGTAGCAGTAGCCCTTGTACATCAAACAGGACCATCTTCAATCATCATCAAGATGCAGTAGCCCTTGTACATCAAACAGCACCATCTTCAATCATCATCAAGATGTCTTCCACTCGAACGTACATGTTGGTTTGGAGTGAGTTTCAGATATATAAATGCGATCCCGGTCTCTCTGTACCAATAACCGATAATTTTCGATAGACTCATTCCCGGCTCTTTTAGAAGCAAGTATTCGATACCTTATTCAGGAACTCGAATTTACATTCATACTTAAGTCAAATTGGGTCAAACATGATAGTTGGTTATTTAACTATCAATAAAAAAACATCCAGTCATGGTTTAATTTCTATATAGGATCCACTAAGCCTTTATTAATTCTCTTTAATTAACAAAAATGCTCTATAAATCTTGATCAAAACATCTTTTCAAAACACTATTTATAAGCCCCTAATGTTCCCTTTAAACTTGGAAACAATTCACATTATTTACCAAAAACATTCTGGAAATTACCTCTTCAAAATTCCATATTAAATGGCCAACAATTTCCTTTTAAAAACTTAAACTACAATTAAACCCATTTACTTCACATTTCAAACCTCTTTATAAATTTCCAAACAAGATTTAAACTTCCTATGAAATCTCTAAAATGATTTTACAAATCTCTTTCTAATTTAAAACTCTTTATAAAACTTCTTTATAAAACCATTGTAAAATTTCCTTTATAAAATATCATTTACAAATTACCTTTTGTAAAACACTTTAAGTAAACCTTCAGTAAAATCCCTTTATAAACAAGTTATTACTTACAAATAACTTTACAATATAATAAAATAACTTGAAAATCATTTATAAACTTTAAACTGTAAATTTATTTAAGAAATGAAGTTAATTTAAAAATATACTTTACAAATTCAAAATGAGGCTTAGCAATTCCAATTGTACTAATTTAAATTACCATTCACTTTCAATTCCAATTCATAAAACTGTTATTTACATAAGCAACAAGTATGTAAATACAACTCATATCCAAATCGGGGAATAACATGTCAATATGAGAAAACTATCATATACATGTCCAAATAACATAATAGCAGGAGGGTGAATTGTCCTGCTAAACAGATATCTAAACAATTTAATTAATTCGTTGTAGAACGAGCATTTATTCTGCTAACACATGTCCAAAAAATCAAATCACATATATTATAGCAGAATGGTGTTTTATTCTGCTAAGAAATGTCATTTAGTCTTCCTAATCCTCTGGGGTTACTTAACATCTAGACAAGAGATCCTCGGATATGGAATTAGTTCGCTTTAAAAAAATGATTGATTTAAAACACATTCGGTTCGGTTTTAAAACCACCTTTGAAATGATTTAAATAGATTTATTTAGCTAAAATCCCAGTGAAACATTAATTAACCCTTACTAATCAAGCTTAAGTCATAATTAAATTTTAATTAGGATTAGTAAACTTTATTAAGTGCTAATTAACGTACTAGTGCAAATTGGTCAAGGCTAAACCAAATTGTTTACTAGTTAAACCCTAATTAATTAACTATTAATCAAATAACAATTAGTTAAGTAATAATTAATTAACTAATTAACTTAATTGAATAATTATTAACCATTAATTACATATTAACCATGTTAAATACCAATTAAAACTTAATGAATCAAACAATAGTCATTGACTTAACTTAAGTGTTGATTAATTACTAATTACCTTCTTGATTACTAAATAAGGCCAACTACCTTTTTATTTAACTAACTAATTAAATAATTAAATTATAGAACTTAATTAATTTTTAATTACTAATTAAGTTTGTTTTGAAAACTTCTACAAAACAATTTCAAGTTAAACAACTCGAAACTAAAATCGATAAATTTCATCGAACTACATCCATAATGACTGTTGCTATGATCGCAGCATGCTTTAACATATTCTTAGCAAACCACTACACAACCGCTTAATTTTTTTCATGGTTTAAACATTCTTTAGAAAATTAAAAAAAAAGCTTTGAAATAAAGCCACAAACTTTAATCCGTTTCGAAACTTTAAACTTCGAAAAACAACTTCGATTCCAACAGAAATCTCAAATCCATCGTAATTATACAAAGTAGCTAACTTTGTTTACCAATACTCATGTCGTAACTAATGTTTTACAATCAACACATTACTAGCACAAACCACATTCATCACAGATTGCAAGTATACATCCATATATACATGCTTACTAACTTTATAATACAACATCGATTTCCATAACCAAATTAAGCTATAATAAACCATCCAAATCATAATCAAACCACATGGTTACCAATCAACTTCTACACTATATTATAGCAATACTAATGACTTAATAATAAAGTAAAAATCTTCTCCAAAATAAGTTAGTTTACTCACCGAAAGCTATCCGAACTCTCGCTAAATTAGAGTACAACATAGCACTTCCATTCCTAAGCAACAAGATGGAGTCTTGAACCCTGAATGCACAAGGTAGGCTCAGCCTTGAAGGGAAGAGAAAGCGAGACATGTTTTGGTAAGGTGGAGACTTCAGATAAACATCGACTTCTCAATAACAAATCCAAAAATTGGTCATTTTGCAAATAATTTTTAGGCTACCTACTCACGGAATATCAAAAAGGACTCAAAGAGAAAGTTATTGGAATTACTTTTCTCTATCATTTGAAAAAAAAAAATCATTTACTTTCGATTTATCTAAAGAAGTTATGATTAAAAGAAGAAAGAGTAATTTTCGGACTAGAAATGTAAGTGAAAATTGCTTTGCAAAGATTGGGTATTTTGACATAGTTATAATAGAAATTTGTAAATATGGTCAATCAGAATGATATAACCTTTAAAATATCACATGGTTTCAGAAATAGAAAAATTAAATTTGAGTTAGAAATGACAAAGTAAAGGTTGGTGGAAAGAGGAGAAGATTTTAAGTGGATTTTGAATAAGTTTTTCTAAGGATTTTCTCTCTCTCTCAAGGATAAAGAAGAAGCCATGAAAATTTAACAAGGAATAAGAAGAATAAAATGAAAGCAAGGATAAAAGAAAGAGAATGGGTGTATAAATATAGGTGCAAAATGAATTAAATAATATAACTTGTCATAATCATATCTAGTCACATCACAAATCTTTTATAACATATATATAATTATGTTTAGTCACATCACTCTTTTATATTTATAGTTATGTTTAGTCACATCATTTTCTTTTATATATATAATTAATTATCATGTTTAATCACATCACTTTCTTTTAAATATATATAGTGATTATGTTTAGTCACATCACTTTCTTATATATATAACTATTATGTTTAGTTATATCACTTTCTTTTAAATATTTATATATATAAATAATTATTATGTTTAGTCACATCACTTTTTTTTATATATAATTATTAATTACAGCTAAGACAGGTCAAGAGATAATGATGGTTAATGATTACAAATTAAGATGTGACAGGAGAGAAATATATATATATATATATATATATAAGATTATTATTTTTAAAACTACGTCTTGTCGCATCACTTACTGATCCAAATTAGCATAAAATAATTTTGTTTCTAAGTGCACTATTATCTAGTTAATTAACTCTTATATATATAGTGCACAAAGACGAACAACATTTCGGTGTTGAAAATTCGAAATTGAAAAACGTTCTTTCGTCAAATTTTCTATTTTTCTATGAGCTATTTAATTTGGTAAATGGATTTGGAAAATAATTTTACCATCATTATTAATTAATTAAAATGATTTTATTTTTATTATAAAACCTATATATTGAATATTTAAAATTAATTAAATATTCATTAATCAAAGCAGTGAAATTTCGTTTCGTTACATTCTTCCCCCTTAAAAGAATTTCATCCTTGAAATTACACCTTTACCTATCCCAGAAAACTCTTAACACTTTACAATAGCTCGTATGATGCTAATTTAGGTTAATAATTAATAGGTTGAATGAAATGACAATTAATGAATTTGTTTAAAATTGTAAAGTAATAAGATAATAGATGGTAATGGGTTAGGAGGAATGAACATACAAGTACTATAAAAGGTATAATGGTGACAAATGGTTTTTACCAGTTAATTCGCCAATTACAAATAAAGAAAATGAAATGTACTTAATGATAATTAATATAATAACGGAAAGTGTGAATGTAAACTAAAATGGAAACGTAAATTTATTATAGGGTAGTAATTGGTGTAATAGAAAGCATGAGACCATGTAAATAAATTTATTGAGAATATTAATTGTAGTTGGATATAGTCTAAAGTAATAACGTTATTGCAAGTTGATAAATAGTTAATTCAATGCAATCTCATTTGATTGAAAAAATTGCAGGGTTATAATTGATTGTAAATAGGAATATTTGGTAATAAATGAATATAAGAAAATATAAATGTAAATATTGGATTAATCAACGAATTTATAATGAATAAATAGTGATTGAATTAAATCAATGTTCTGCAAGTAATTAATGTTTGTTTGAAAGTAATAAACTTAAAGTTAATTAAAGTTTAAAGGGTTACAATTGTTATAAATTACCTATTTGTTTAGTTCATAGAATTTAATTTGAAAGCAATTGTAGTAATTGACTTAATTAATGCAATCCCAATTAATTAAAGCAATTGGTCGGATAAGAAGAATGGAAGTCAAGATTTATAAATTTATTGGGATTTGAACTATGATAATAATTAGAGTAATTGCAATATTAATGAAATTAATCTCTAAATTTTGCGTTAATTGAAATCAATATGGAATGTAGAAATATTAAGGTAAGAGTTAGTAAATCCAATGTTAATTTTTATCTGTTTGATAATAATGAATTGAATAGTAGAATGAAAGTGAATTTAATAGATTTATTGGAAATTATATTTATAATGTTGAATATAATGAAATTGAGGATTTATATTGAAATTTATAAATTAATCATCTCTAAATTGACAATCAAATTTGTTTAAATCATTGTAAATGATTGAGGAATCATAAGTGATGAAATTTGTCAATTTTCAAATTGAAATTTAAAATTTGATTTGATCAATTAATTTTTAATTTATTTAATTAATATAAAACTAGCCATTTTGGCCATTGACTCGGATTTCGACGAAACCAGTTTCATTGGATCCGTAACGGTGAATTATTATAGGATTTCAAGTTTCGTAGCGATCGGACTTGTTGTTTGATCGTACGAACGTGAAACGCCGTGAAATCGATGAAATTGAAATAAATTGAAATCAATTTGAAAATTTTGAATTTAGCATAACTTCTTCATAGATGGAATTTGGACTTGAAATCTATTCCATTGCATTTAAAATATTTTAAAACATCTATTTTGATATATGGGTTGACCCAATTTTGTTCCGAAGTCGAAACAGGCTTTTTGGACCACTTTGTCGTTAGCACGTATATCCAATCGATCCGATTCATTCTATTTCAACCCTACCTATAAATACCTTATTATAAACCCTAGCCTGCCTCTATTCCTTATTCTGTACGTTTTATTAGCTCCTCTTTCCAATGGCTGCAAACCCTAATTTCCAAATACAATTCCAAATCAAATCTAAAGCAAAAATTCAACTCCACAAAAAATATCAAATTATATATTGTCAGAAAGCTCTCGAATAGCGCAAGTCAAAAGTGGGATTCGTTTTCTGATCCGAGTTGCTGTGTGGTCGGAATTGGGTGAAGAAGTATCAGCCGTTCATCATGTTCCTACGGACATCGATGGATCGTTAAATCACTTGTACCATCTCGTAGAGATTACGGAGCTCGGCTCATCGGAGCAGGTTGTGTGTCGAATCGACGGCTAGATCGTCGAAATCAATTCGATTAGGTCATAAGGGTGGCGGCGGCTGTTGGATTTTAGGCGACCGAAAGCCTCGTTTTGGGCTGTCGTAGGGCATGGGGGAGGTTAGTGGAGGGGCGCAGGCACTTCTGGGGTGGCGGCGCGGCATTCAGGCGATGGCCGCAGCGTACGATGTGGTGGAGTAGGTCGCGTGTCCGAACCTTCCTGTTGTGCGCGTTGCTGTGAGGAAATGTTGGTGACGTGGCATCTGGGGTTGAGTGAGTGTTTTGTTTTCTTCTATTTTTATTTTTATTTCAATTTTTTTAATGTTCTAATTATCATAACTTGTGCGTACGAACTCCAATTCATGCGCGGTTTTCTCCACTAGGTTCGTATTAGAATTCCAGACATTTTGACACGGGTTTGGACGAATTTGGAGACTGTTGAAATTTTGGGTTTAAATTGGATTTAAATTCAATTTAAATTCAAAAGGTAAGTGTTTTAACCCACTCACAACTTCTAAAATTTCTTATGTTTGTTTAATTTATTTATGATGTGTTCAAAAATTTATTTATGACTGGTTGGCATATTTTCAATCACCATCCCAATTAAACTAAATTAATGTAATTAAATTGTTATTCATATAAACTGCCAGTTAAACTGTTACTTATTTATTTATTGCATATAAACTGCCAGTTAAACAGTTAATTGAATTATTGTTGAATATAAACTGCTAGTTAATACCGGTTGTTTGTTATCCGTTCTATATTGATGTTATTGTTTGAATTGGATGATGATTTGATAAATGTTTGATGATTGATATTGGATGAATGGTTGTTGTATTTCATATGGTTAAAATCTGCAAGTTGTTATGCATTTCATTTCATTCGGGATTGCGGTTTGAAATGATATATAACCGTAATTTTTTATTTTTAAGTTACGGATTGAAATGATAAATATCCGTATCACTTGACCATAGGGTAAAAAATTATATATAGACACCGTGGTCTATATATATATATAATTATTTTGAAATGATTTTCTATGGTTTGGAAAGAAATATACGGTTTAATAAATATTAATTTTTGATATTATATAAATATTATTTTATATATATATATATAGTTAAATTCTTGAATTGAAGCAATGTATAAATTGGTTTAATAAAAATAAGTTGAACAACGGAATTCGATTGTTTTATTATTATATGGTTAAGTACCTATTTAAGATATTGTATATATAGAGTTTTGATGACTTAAATAAAAATTAAGTTGGAAGATAAATATGAAATTGGTTTGAATTGAAGGATTTAAGAATTTTACTTGAATAAAATGGATGTGAAATTTAAATAAAAATCAAGATTTTTAAATGGTATGATTTTTTAACTTGATTTTGGTTTAAGGTGATTTAAATAAATATCGAGTTGATTTAAATGAATATATCAAGTTAATAAAATTTAAAGAACATCCAGTTGTTTGAAGGTTTTACTTAAATGATATTTGATTTATTAAGTAAATATTTCAAATATAAATAATAATAATTGAACTTGGTATATATGGAATTATCAAAGAATTAGTTTTGTAATGGTGGAATATTTAAAGCTTTGAAATATATGGAAATTAAAATGGTTTATTTGGAAGTTCAAATCGGTATTTGGAATTTATTTGGTTAAACTAAAGAAGCTATTTTATTTTATATAGTATTTTAATATTTAAACCATTTAAGTATAAAAGTTATGATCCAAAACTATGCGTTTCATGGTATATAGATGTAAAAATGCTATGATTTTGTAAAAGGATATATTTGAAATAAAAATGATATCATTTTGATTTGGGTTTTCAAATAGAAATGATATCGTATTTATATGATTTTGAAATGGATATTATATTCTGGTTTTAAAGTATAAACTATTTTGAAAAGACCGCGGTGTTATAATAATGTTTGGTTGTTAAAGAGACTGGGATCGGAAGTTGTCATACTCTCTGCCAACTCCGAAAACCACTTTGACAACCGTGTACGCGGTGAAGATTCCAGAATAAAGTAGGATGGTGGCGGAGTTTCCTTTGAGGTAAATACGTGGACCCGACTCCCATGAGTTGGCATAAGGTGGCTAAAACAGGAGCAATTGACGGGCTAATGAGGTCATTCCTTTGATTGGACACACTCCTTTGCTAATATATTCTCACTTGGAGATTTATTTGGTGGCCAGTTTTGATTCTTTTGATTTAGGGGTGTTGTTCGAGGTGGGCGGTAGTAGCTGCTACGCGTTACCACAGGCCCAGAAGTGTAATTCGTATATCTACCCTGGCATTGCCTAATTGTGCCGTGTCACCTACCATAGCGCGCCTTGTACGAGTTTGGTTTTCTCCTGTTGCCCGTGTGGTATCCTTTGGTGACTTCCCGATCAGGATGGACCATGATATTGGATGAACTACTGGGACTATTATTGTGTTAAGGGGGAGATTGTGTTACTCCTTAACGCTATTTAAAAGTAAGTTTATTTTATAATAGAAATTATTATAATAGCGAAATATTACAACATAGTAAATAGTTTAACGGATCCTTAGGAGGTGTGAATCCCGAGCATCTCTTTAGTTGCTGCACTCACGTTAGACACTGGATAGGAGATGTCAAACTCGTAAAATCTCTAACCCCGTTCCACTCATATTTTACCGTTGATTTATGTAACATCCCGAAAATTTTGGATATAAAATTTGTTAAATTGTTTGAACTTTTGAATTTAAATTTGAGAATTTCAAAAGGAAATAAACTATTGTAAAAAAATCAATATTACAAAGTTATATGGAATTAAATAAATAATTGATACTTTTAGTTTTAAATAAATAAATGGTGAATGAAATATGTAACAAAACAAGAAATTGTTTAAGCCTTAAAAATAAAATATATGTTATAGATCAAATATTAATAGTTAAATCTTGAATAGAAATAAAATTTAAGAAAATGTAAATTGTAATAAAATCACATAATTATTAAAAGTTAATAACTAAAACAAGTTTGCAAGAAAATATACAAACCAGTAAACTAAAATATATAAGCAAAAGAAAAGAAAAGAAAATAAAACAAACTCTTACATTCAGCAAATAAACAAATAAACTAAGATAACAAATTTTTATGAAGAAATATAAAACTGTAAAAGAAAACATATACTTTCATAAACCAATATGAAGACATAAGAAAAACAAAATTTTTAAACAAAACAACACATATATATAAAAGAAGAAACAAAACATAACATGCTGAAATTATGCAAAGTAACATGCTTCATTTAATGCTTGTATTAAATGCTATTTACTCCTTGCCAATGTACAAAAGCATTTCAGCCGAAATTTAGTTTGTTAGTCAACAAACAATGATATAAAAATGTACTTATAAAATCAAATTGAACAAGAATATGCTACAACATAGAAAAAGGGGAAACCTGAACATTCCATTTACATACTTTCATTAAATGCCATCACCTTTAGCAAAGAAACATACCTTCATTTAATGTTATTACTGCATAGCAAATCTAAAAGCATGGTTTAGTTTTTTTTTATATACTTCAACTTGTACTTGCTTTGGTAGACTCAGCCTATCCTTTCACCTGCACACCACCTTTCACCTATATGTATACATACACAAAGCCTCACGTTCATTTGTTAAAAAAAACAATTCGAGTATCATTCAACAAATTTTAGCAAAGATCAGAAAAGAAAATAAAAAGAAATAAAAGCAAACATCACCTTATTCAACAAACTGGAGCAAGTTTATTCAGCTAATCAAAGCAGGGTTCAAGAGTAGATCCAGGAAGAAAGAAAAAAAAACTCCTGCAACTTCTCAATACAAAAATATTCTCTATTTCAAATATTGCCATGTGAGTAAACATCAACTTAAAGGCTTAAAATTAACTGTAAAGATGATTCTTTGTTACATGGCATTGTATATGTTTATCTTTAAATATGATTTGATATATGTATACCCAGGTTGCTCTGTATATTTTTCTTCTCTGAATGGATTACAGGGTTGGTTATCATTCAAAAACTCAAATTGTTTCAATCGAATCATAGAAAGTTTTTAGTTTTAAATCAAACCAGATGATGAAACTTAAAGATTTGGATTCTAAAAAGCTGATTTAAACCATGATTGTAGGGTATCATCACTGTGACTTTGGTTACAGGTAATTAAGAAGAAATCTCCTCCAATTCTGCGTTTGCATTGTGTGTGTGGCGGGAGGTCTTATGGTAGTTCCATTTTTAAAAGCATTCCGAAAATTCTTTTATTAATCTTGTTTTATTTAAATGCAACTGCTTTTGTTTACTCATACCAGTCCCATGACTGATCCGGAGTTTATTGTTTTCTTTTCTAAACTCTGGGTGCCCATTATTTCCACACGGGCAGCCTAGTAGCAGGTTTATGTATTTTGGAGTAGCAGTATTTTGGAGCTTTTATCTGGGAGATATCTTAGGAGCTATTGGAGATTTCAGGTGTTAGCTTTTGGGAGTTCGTTATCATCTCTCTCATTTGAGAACTTTTGGATATATGTTCACTGTTGTATTATCATGATGTTGTATTTGGAGTTGTAGTGTATGTATTATGTACTCTGTTGCAGTATGGATATTATGTTGATGTTGTAATTGTGATGATATTTATGATATTGATTCTGTTCCGCTGTTTTATATTCATCTAATTGTTGTTATAAGCTCCGGCGATGCAAATTTGGTGTTGTTTATCGAACATCGAGTTTGGGTCGTCACAAGTGGTATCGGAGCTGTTGGTTGAGTAAGAACTTTTGCTACGGAATATAACACATTAGATGGCTCATTAGAGATAGGGTGAAGTATACCCTAGAATGAGTATAACCAAGACTGAAACTTTAAAATTTTCTTAGTCTGTTTCTTTTTACTGCTGATATTCCTTAAGATATCTCGTCTGTATATCTAAATCAATTTTCTTACTAATCTCAGATAGTGAAAATGAGTGGACGCAGAGGAAGAGCTAGGGGTCAAGGCAATGCTGCAACACCAAATCAAATTCACCCAGCCGCAGAAGCAGTAATAGAAATTAAGCAGCAGCCGGACTTGGCTGATTTATATAAGAAGTTCGAAAAGCTTGGTGGCAAACCGTTCACTGGCAAGGAGTCAATTATTGACGCTCAAGCTTGGGTAAGATCGTGTGAAAAGATTTTTAAAGGGCTAAAACTGCAGGATGAGAAGAAAAGACTTATAGCTTCTTGGCAACTCCAAGGAGAAGCTTCAGCTTGGTGGGAAACCATCATTATAGATGAACCCGAGGAAGAATTTACTTGGGATCATTTTAAGGAAGTGTTTGAGAAACGTTACATGCCATCGGTGGGAGTTTCCAGAATGTATCAGGAATTTCTGGATTTGAAACAAGGAAGTTTGTCGTTTGAAGAATACTTGAATAAATTCAGCGAACTATCTCGGTTTGGCCCGGAATTGCTAAATACACCTCTTAACAAAAACGGAAGGTTTATCCGTGGTATGAACCAGAAATATCATGAAAGAATGACGGGCCATGTTAAAGACTCTTTTTAAGATTTAGATGATATTGGTTACAGATACGCTTCCCTTGATATACAAGAAGCAACTGTGGAGAAAGGTAATTCAGGTAGTCAAAATTGGAAGAAGCGAAAATTCGGAGGCAAGAAACCTTGGCAAGGCAACGAGAAGAAGAAGAGCATTCAGGGAAGCACGGCAGAAAATGTCACTTGTTACAACTGCAAAGAGAGGGTCCACTATTCAAACAGCTGCCCAAAACCAAAGAAGCAAGTTAAGAAGGAAGAAACTGTTAGCGGAGCTAAAGAATGCTACAATTGTCATAAACCGGAACATTTTGTTAAAGATTGCCCAGTAATGAAGCCAGCGCAGGTGGCAAAAGTTTATACAATTAAGAAGGACCCCTCGACTTCTAAAGCTGATAAGGGAAAAAGCGTTTTGGAAGGTAACCTTATTATTAATAATAGAATTGTTAGAGTTTTATTTGATACAGGAGCTTCAAATAGCTTTATCTCCCAACAAACTGCAAATGAATTAGGACTTAAAACTAAATTTGTTGACGATCCTATTTGCGTGAAAAATCCGGTTGGAGGTCCTGCAAATCTTTGTTTATATTGTAAGAGAGTTCCTATTTCATATGATAGCTATCGATTTCCTATCAACCTTTTTGTCCTCGAATTTAATGAATTTGAAATCTTACTCGGTATGAATTGGTTATCGAAATACGAAGCTATATTGGATTGTAGTAATCGGACAGTTTTAATCAAAACGAATCTTGGAAATTTTATTGAAATCTCTTGTGAAGTTCCAAGTCCAAGGAGAGATAGATTGATGTATACCTTGGGATATCTTGAACCCACTTTGCAGTCTATACCTGTTGTTCGGGATTTTTCCGACGCATTTGAAGAAGTGAAATCTTTACCTCCTCATCGAGAAATAGAATTCCGAATTGACCTTGTACCTAATACTCGTCCTGTTGTTCACGCAAGTCGCAGGATGGCACCCAGGGAAAAGATTGAATTGGTTCATCAAACTGATGAACTACGAGCAAAAGGATTAATTCGACCCAGTGTTTCTGAATGGGGCTCAGCCGTCGTATTTGTTGCTAAGTCAGACGGATCTTTGAGATTGTGTGTAGATTACCGCGATCTAAATAAACAAACTCTCAAAAATAAATTTCCACTGCCCAGGATTGATGATTTATTTGATCAGTTGCACGGCGCTCGTTTCTTTTCAAAGATGGATCTAGCCCAAGGATTCCATCAATTACGAATCGCCGAAGATTGTGTACATCTGACCGCTTTCAGAGGTCCTGATATGTTCTATGAATGGTTAGTTATGCCTTTCGGGCTAACCAATGCTCCTGCATACTTCGTAGATCTTATGACTCGTGTGTTTCGGGAAGTTTTGAATAAATTTGTGCTTGTATTCATTGATGATATCTTAATTTTCTCCAAAACTAAAGAAGAGCATGCCGAGCATCTTAGAATTGTTTTAGAAATTTTGAGGAGAAATGTTCTATATGCAAAATTTTCCAAATGCCACTTCTGGGTCAATGAAGTCAAATTCCTTGGCCATATTGTTAATGAAGAAGGAATTTCAGTAGATCCTAGCAAAATTTCCGCTATTCTTGATTGGAAAGAACCCACTACTCCAAGAGAAGTTCGAAGCGTTTTGGGTTTAGCAGGCTATTACCGGAAATTCGTTCAAGATTTTTCTAAGTTGGCTAGTCCGCTGACTAAGTTAACAATGAAAAATGCAAAGTTCATTTGGACTCCAGAATGTAAAGAAGTTTTTCAAGAGTTGAAAAAGAGATTGACCACTGCTCCTGTTCTCACTATTGTTAATGGGAAACAAGGCTTATCTGTCTATACTGATGCATGTGGTGAAGGGGTAGGTGCAGTATTAATGCAAAATGGAAAGGTGGTTGCCTACGCGAGTAGACAATTACGTCCGCATGAGAAAAACTACCCGACGCACGATTTGGAACTTTTGGCTGTTGTTTTCGCTTTGAAAATATGGCGACACTATCTTCTGGGTAAGAATCTTTTCAGCTTTCCTAACAATTTATGAAACTAATTTGACTAAAGAAATATACCTAATAAACTCTCTTTGTTTTAGGTGAAAAATTCGAATTATTCACCGACCATAAATCTTTGAAATATCTTTTCACCCAGAAGGATCTGAATATGCGACAACAACATTGGTTGGAATTTCTGGCATCTTATGACTTAGATATTCTGTATACACCCGGAAAGGCCAATGTAGTTGCAGACGCTTTAAGCAGAAGTTATGTTGTTCTTGCTTATCTGGTTATCACTCCTACTCTTCTTGAGAAAGTCGCCAGTAAACAAAAAGAGGACGAGTTCCTTCATCAAATTTATGAGAAAATACGTCATGGTGAAGATACGAGTCTTGAAATTGACGACAATAAAACTATTAGATTAAAAGGCAGGATTTGTGTTCCAGACTTCCCTGATCTGAAACGTGAAGTATTGGCCGAATGCCACAAGTCAAAATTCAACATCCATCCAGGAGTCAACAAAATGTATCGTGATGTTAAAAGGACATTCTGGTGGAAAACGATGAAGAGAGACATATCTATTTATGTGAGTCGCTGTGCTACTTGTCAGCAAATCAAGAGCGACCAAAAGAAAGTGGCTGGTTTACTTCCACCTTTGTAAGTACCGAAATGGAAGTGGGATCAGGTATCGATGGATTTCATCGACGGATTGCCACGAACCAAGAAACGCAATGAAGCGATTTGGGTTATTGTGGATCGTCTAACCAAAAATGCTCATTTCATTCCAGTTAAATCTACTCGGACTGCAGCAAGCTTGGCAGGTATATATATAAAGGAAATTGTTCGCCTCCATGGTATTCCCAGCAGTATAGTGAGTGATCGTGATCCGATCTTCACTAGTAGATTTTGGAAAGTATTTCAGGATGCATTGGCAAGAAATTAAATTTCAGTACTGCTTATCACCCACAATCTGATGGACAGACTGAAAGGGTCAATCGAATTTTAGAAGACCTACTGCGTGCTTGTGTGCATGGTTTTGGTGGTTCTTGGGAGGACCATTTGCATCTGGTTGAATTCTCATATAACAACTGTTATCAGGCCAGTATAGAAATGACTCCTTTCGAAGCTTTATATGGTCGTCCGTATCGATCACCTACATGCTGGATCGAATCAGGTGATAGACTTGTTCTTGGACCGGATATGATAAAAGAAGCCACTAAGAAGGTAGACTTTATTAGAAAGAAGTTATTAACTGCCCAAAGCCGTCAGAAGAGCTATTATGACCGACGAAGGAGAAATTTGGAATTTCAAGTTGGAGATTCTGTATTTCTGAAAGTATCTCCGATGCGGGGTGTATTGAGATTCGGGAAAACTAGAAAGTTGGCACCGCGTTATATTGGTCCTTTTCCTATTCTGGAAAGGATTGGTTCTCTAGCATATAGAGTACAGTTACCCAGCTGGTTGTCTGGCGTACATGACGTGTTCCATATTTCTAATCTTCGAAAATATGTGCACGACCCAGATGATATTATTGAAGAAGCTGCTCAGCAGGATCTAGAAATCACTCCTAACTTGGCAGTAAAGAGGGAACTGATATAAATTGTTGATCGTGATGAGAAGCGATTGAGGAACAAAGTTGTGAAACTGGTCAAAGTTCAATGGAGTGGCGATCCAAAGGACTGTACTTGGGAGACTGAAGATGATATGAAGAAATCGTATCCCAATTGCAGAATTGACATCTCGGCTTAATCTGTAAGTCATTCCCTTGTTTTTCTGAATTCGTCTATTCTTTGTTTGCGTTTCTCTCTCTTTCAATTTCGAGGACGAAATTTTCATAAGGAGGGGATATTGTAACATCCCGAAAATTTTGGATATAAAATTTGTTAAATTGTTTGAACTTTTGAATTTAAATTTGAGAATTTCAAAAGGAAATAAACTATTGTAAAAAAATCAATATCACAAAGTTATATGGTTAAATAAATAATTGATAGTTTTAGTTTTAAATAAATAAATGGTGAATGAAATATGTAACAAAACAAGAAATTGTTTAAGCCTTAAAAATAAAATATATGTTATAAATTAAATATTAATAGTTAAATCTTGAATAGAAATAAAATTTAAGAAAATGTAAATTGTAATAAAATCACATAATTATTAAAAGTTAATAACTAAAACAAGTTTGCAAGAAAATATACAAACCAGTAAACTAAAATATATAAGCAAAAGAAAAAGAAAATAAAATAAAACAAACTCTTACATTTAGCAAATAAACAAATAAACTAAGATAACAAATTTTTATGAAGAAATGTAAAACTGTAAAAGAAAACATACACTTTCATAAACCAATATGAAGACATAAGAAAAAAAAATTTAAACAAAACAACACATACATATAAAAGAAGAAACAAAACATAACATGCTGAAATTATGCAAAGTAACATGCTTCATTTAATGCTTGTATTAAATGCTATTTACTCCTTGCCAATGTAAAAAAGCATTTCAGCCGAAATTTAGTTTGTTAATCAACAAACAATGATATAAAAATGTACTTATAAAATCAAATTGAACAAGAACATGCTGCAACATAGAAAAAGGGGAAACTGAACATTCCATTTACATACTTTCATTAAATGCCATCACCTTTAGCAAAGAAACATACCTTCATTTAATGTTATTACTGCATAGCAAATCTAAAAGCATGGTTTAGTTTTTTTTTATATACTTCAACTTGTACTTGCTTTGGTAGACTCAGCCTATCCTTTCACCTGCACACCACCTTTCACCTATATGTATACATACACAAAGCCTCACGTTCATTTGTTAAAAAAAACAACTCGAGTATCATTCAACAAATTTTAGCAAAGATCAGAAAAGAAAATAAAAAGAAATAAAAGCAAACATCACCTTATTCAACAAACTAGAGCAAGTTTATTCAGCTAATCAAAGCAGGGTTCAAGAGTAGATCCAGGAAGAAAGAAAAAAAAACTGCTGCAACTTTTCAATACAAAAATATTCTCTGTTTCAAATATTGCCATGTGAGTAAACATCAACTTAAAGGCTTAAAATTAACTGTAAAGATGATTCTTTGTTACATGGCATTGTATATGTTTATCTTTAAATATGATTTGATATATGTATACCCAGGTTGCTCTGTATATTTTTCTTCTCTGAATGGATTACAAGGTTGGTTATCATTCAAAAACTCAAATTGTTTCAACTGAATCATAGAAAGTTTTTAGTTTTAAATCAAACCAGATGATGAAACTTAAAGATTTAGATTCTAAAAAGCTGATTTAAACCATGATTGTAGGGTATCATCACTATGACTTTGGTTATAGGTAATTAAGAAGAAATCTCCTCCAATTCTGCGTTTGCATTGTGTGTGTGGCGGGAGGTCTTGTGGTAGTTCCATTTTTAAAAGCATTCCGAAAATTCTTTTATAAATCTTGTTTTATTTAAATGCAACTGCTTTTGTTTACTCATACCAGTCCCATGACTGATCCGGAGTTTATTGTTTTCTTTCCTAGACTCTGGGTGCCCATTATTTCCACAGGGGCAGCCTAGTAGCAGGTTTCTGTATTTTGGAGTAGCAGTATTTTGGAGCTTTTATCTGGGAGATATCTTAGGAGCTATTGGAGATTTCAGGTTTTTGCTTTTGGGAGTTCGTTATCATCTCTCTCATTTGAGAACTTTTGGATATATGTTCACTGTTGTATTATCATGATGTTGTATTTGGAGTTGTAGTGTATGTATTATGTACTCTATTGCAGTATGGATATTATGTTGATGTTGTAACTGTGATGATATTTATGATATTGATTCTGTTCCGCTGTTTTATATTCATCTAATTGTTGTTATAAGCTCCGGCGATGCAAATTTGGTGTTGTTTATCGAACATCGAGTTTGGGTCGTCACAATTTACTTACATAAGATCTTTTAGTTCTGACTCGGGTGTTTTGTCTTTTCAATTCGCTCGGGTCATCCTGAGCATTTCAGGATTTGAAGACCTTACTTCTGGAGTACGAAGACGAAGATTTTTTTATTATTATTATATATTATATTTGTCCACTGCATTACATTTGTTTCGCTGCATTGTTATTGATTGTTCTCTGGTATGTGTAACTCTGATATGCATGGTATAAGTAAAATCGAATATTTTGTAAAACAGCTTCACGAACTGTATATTTGATTATTATATTTTATAGTTCCGCTGCAAGATTCTATTTTTTTTCTTTCTTTGTTTTTTTTCTTATTTACCCCATGACAATCTGCCCTTCTGTATGGTTTAAGTCTGACATGTGTGGATTATCGTCGATTTAAAGCTTATGGAAAGGCGGGATGTTACATCTGGTATCAGAGCTTTGGTTTAGCGATAAACCTTAGCTTTGTGGGGTCTGTGTAACGCCCCGGAAATTTTCGACTTTCGAAAATTCAACATCGATACTCACTTTATCGACTGCCGAGAAATCGAAGGCCAAAAACCCGAAATGTTATGGTTTAAGAAAAAGAATTTAAGAAAAGAAAAGAGAAAAAGAGGTAGAAGATAGAGGGAAAAGAAAATAGGAGAATAGAGGGAAAAGAGAATAGAAAATTTTAAAATAGAAAGAAAAAGAGAATAGAAAATAGAACGGAATAGAAAACAACAGAACAACATCAGAATCTCACAATTCGCAGCGGAACAACATATAATAATAAATGAATAATCTTTAAACAAAGAACTATATCAGTTATTACATTTTATACATTTCATTTCATTACATCATATCATCAGAGTATACAATATCAAACAGTGTAGCGGAAAAAGAAATACTATATAAACTAGTAATACGCCATGCCATCCAGCTTGCCTCCAGCAACTCCAGAATATCCAGAATACCCTGATAAACCTTAACTCTTGACTGCCCGTGTGGAAATTAGTGGGCACCCAGAGTTTAGGAAGGAAAACAATAAACTCCGAGTCAGTCATGTGACTGGTGTGAGAACTCAAAACAGTTTATTTATCTTTAAAATCAAAATAGAGAGATATTTTTAAATTCAATTCGCAATGCTTTTAAAAATGAGACTACCATAAGGCCTCCCGCACACACACACATGCAAACGCAGAATCGGAGGAGATTTCTCCTTATGATGGCCAAAGATGCTTGATACGCATTTAAAATAACATTTTATATTATTACTAGTGCATAGTGTAGGAAAAATTATTTCGAAAGTAGAATATAAATCTTAGCCAACATACGACCATTATCGTATGCCTACTATAGCTACCATCTAAACAGTGGTGACCACCATAAGTAAATGGCAGGTTCTACAACTAATACCGTACAAGTCACGTATTGTTTCTTTGGATTTCCAACGAATGATCAGGCCAAGGAACTTCCCATTGCCACATGAGAATGCCTCTGGATGGACATCCCCGAGAACCAAACTGGATCTCTACCAACACAAGGCCGGGTTACCCCTAACTGAGTAACAACTGACCGAATATGCCATCCCCTGGTCCTTTGGGACCTTTATCCGAGAGCTCTCTAATCAATTCACACAATCATAACAAAGTGTTTTCAACATGAGTAAGTATCTGGGCTCCATACCATGATACCACCCTTTTCCAGAAGGAAATGCACATATCCTAAAGGGCGCTACCCCTCATAACCTTGCCGCATCTTTCCTGTTTTGACCATTCCCGAGGTGTGAGGCTCGACGAAGTCACGTCCACAAAAACATACTTTATACAAAAGCCATGCTTTGGGTCAACAAATTATCAACACAATGATCACCAAGATAGACGATCAAACAAATGATCCTATCACAAATAATCAACACAATGATCATTTCAGCAACACTCAGCATGTCACATTACCAAATTGGGAATATATCGCTGATAACTTCAACTATATAACCTCTGAGCTCGTACGTCTCAGAGAAGGGTGTTAAGCTAAAAGAATAAATTCTCCGCCACCAACAGAAATATATTTGAAAGAAATCGGCTTTATATCTCAACTTGTAATGTCAGGCATACAATCCATACAAGTCTGTTCCGGGCTCGAACAAAACCGAAGGCACTTACAAAGAAGTCCTTGCAATCCGGATATTCACAATCCTGATCGGATTCACCATCACATATGGAGAACTCAATACCGTAGCTACTCGGTGCAGAGTCACTCGACAGATCATCCTATCGCTTTCGCAAATACCGGGTCTTCAACACCGATCTTCAATGCAATTCACAACGACGTATCACATATTCGGAATGGGTTATACGACCCCATGGTCCTTTCCCGGTTAACCCGAATAGTGAGCGCTTATTCAAAAATAAGTGTGGCATTCAAATTCAAACAAATCACATCAAATACCCATTCAAAGGGAAATATTGATAGTCGGTTATTGAACTATCAATGGATATGCACAACATCACCAGATTCCAAATAATTTTCCAAATTATTTACTTTCCAAAATATCTTTACAAGATATATTATTTTCAATACTTCAAAAAATAAACCAATATTTATTTTTAAACAATTTCCACTTTCTTTTATAAATTCCTTAGTGAATTTACATTTCACAATATCCATGCATATACGATTTCAATTATCCATTTCAATTTATCTTCAAAAAGATAAATTCTAATTATTCACTTCATATTGGAAAACATTTCCATACTTATTAAATAAGTAATTCACGAATTTTATTTATTTTCAACACTTAGAAAATATTCACCATACTTCAATCGAAATTAAGTATATATTTCATTCTTTAAGGAAATCATTCTCTTAAACATATTTATTTGGGCCAAAACGAATGTTGCGTAAAACATCGTTACGACAACCCAAAATCACTAGTATAGGGATTCGAAATTAAAATAGATATATAAATCCCAATACTATACAAAACATTTCCTTTCGGAAACCATTTACTATAACAACAGTGTTATAGTCCACCATTTCCTTTTATTTCTCGAAAACGTCTATTTCAACAATGAATGTTGAAATTTATGGTTTCGAATCTCAACACATTTTAAAACATCGTTAGATCGTTTTAATTCAATTTAAAATATCACATTCTAAACATTTTCTTTAACATATTATTCACTATTCAAAAACGTGAATATACTACGTTAACACATTTCATCCTTTTATACATTTTATTTAAAAGGATTATTCACAGTTAAAACGTGAATATAATTCCATTAATAGGTTTTAACAATTTACTTATCAAAATAAGTCGTTTGCGAATTTATAAAACAACGTTTATAAATTCCATTTCTATTCATTTTATAACAACTTCCTTTTTTAAATTCCTTTATTAACCTATTCGATTTATAACTCAATTATAAAACAAAGGTTCATATTATAAGTTAAATACTTATAATTTATTCGTTCACAAAAATCGTTCCTTTGAACTTCATAATTATAAATCTTATAACTTATAAGATTCGATTATTCATCCAAAACCATTCTTTTAATGACTTTATAAATTTTATAAACCTACTGTTTATAAAATTCCATTTATAATTTCACCGTTTATAATTCTATAAATTTCATTCAATTTATGAAATTCATTTTCACTTCATTCAAACACTTATAAAAACTCGTTTTATAATTTCAATATTTCAATTTATAAATGTCCATTTATAAATCTCTTAATATAATTCAATTTATATTATTCTTTTAAAATGTCTTTAATCTCCTTTATTTTTTCACCATTTCGATTCATAAAATAATTAAATTTTATAAATCCTATATTTAGACTTTTCACAATAAATTCTAAAATCCCGATTAAACTATTTTATAAAATCATTAGCATCATATTTTCAAAAATCAGTTTTTAACTATATTTCACAAAAATTCATAATTTTTATAACATTAAAATTATAACGTTTATTTATTTAAAATGAATCAATTTCCAAAATTATTTTATAAAACGTATACTTTTCAAAAATCACTTTAGAAATCATTTTAAAATTCCAAAATTTGGTCTAGTGATGCTACACACCAAATAGTCAATCACGACAACAACGATATCATATATCGATATGATAATCCATCAAATATCAAAATATCGGAAATCAAATAAAAACTGTTGAGGAATCCAGTTGGATCCCTCCAACCTGTTTTCCTGCATCCACAAACATTAGCACAATACCAATTTCGCTGCAGTACGAAATTATCGCGGTATATGTTTTTAATAAATATTATCCGCTTAATAACGGCGCAATAGGGTCTCATCCGCTAAAAAATACGGGAAATCAACAACTGCAATATATACATATGCCAATATATATATATATATATATATATATTGATATTATATATAATACCAATTTCACTGTTTATGAAATATTCGCGGTATATGTTTTTATTAAATAACATCCGCTTACTAACGGCGCAATAATGTCTATTTTAACAATCAATAGATATCAATCAACATTCAAACATGCATTCAAATATTTTAAATCTAACTATTTAAAATAAAATCGAAACTGATTCGATTGAGTGAGAAGTTCTCACCTTGATTTCAATTTCGTTTTAGCGATTTATTTCGAATAAAATTAAACGCCCGTTTAATTTTACCCAAAATTCTCACTAACTCGAAACGACTCCAATCCAGTTTCATCGCGTAGTGCTCGTCCATACGATTCCAACGCTTCTTGTTTCGCGCGTTTTCGACCTCGTACGAAAAAAATACGAATATTTGAAGTTATACGAATTTTAATTAACTAATTACAACATAAATTATTATTTTTATAACCTAAATTAACATTGGCCACTGGATCCAACGTGCTTGCATCAGGGCCGTAGCTTGCTTCTTCCCATCTCCATCTACAGACCAAAAACCGTAACATGAACCCATGAACCCAAAATTAGGGTTGAAAAATTCGACCTCCACGTTGAACTTGAACGCGATCAGGCACCTCCACGTCGAAGGCCGACCCAACCTCCATGCTCGGCCCAAGACCGGCCACGTGCGGCTCCTCCTTGTATCTTGAAATGTGTGCCGACCTTCAGCTCTTTGAGGACGATTTGCCGTCAATCCATCGAGTTAATTACGATCTCCACCGTACACATCGTAGATCTCACTACCCTCTACCACTTTCATGTTGGAAGATTGTTGAATTAATGCTTAGATTTGAAGATTTGGAGGGAAGATGGTGGACAATTTTCGGCCATTCATGAATGAACTAGCGGCTAGGGTTTTGGATTGGAGATATTTATTTATTTTTTTAATTATGTGAGAGGTAGGGGTCTATTTATAGGAAAAATTCGAACACTATTCATCCGGAAATCCCGAACTCCGATTTACGCGCCGAAACTAACGTTCCTAGGGTTTACCTCGCGTTCCGGACACAATGGAACAGGTTTCGGAAGCTAATTCGGACATCTGTGCGAGTTATGACTAAAAACGCTCAATTTAAATTAAACCGATTTAAATCGATTTCTAGGCGTTTTAATTTGTACCGGACAAACGGTAAATCCAATTGACACGAAATTTGAAACCTTACAATAATATCACATTACGGTTCCGATGAAATTGGTTTCGTCGAAATCCGAGACTTTTTGAAAAATGGCTATTTTCACTCGCCAAATTTAAATTAAAAATAATTCGATGCATTTCGAGCTGCTACGATCAAACGATAACTCCGATTGACACGAAAATTGAAATCTGGTAATAACTAACTATTACGGATCCAATGGAACTGGTTTCGTTCAATTCTGAGACTGTTCAAAAATTGACTATTTTCACTAGTCGATTTAAATATTAAAATATTCAATTTTCACAAATTAACTTTTAATTCGATTTTAAAACTTCTAAAATATCGTTCTAACTTCCATATGATATAATAAAATTTTACAAATCATTTTCAATCATATTTAACCCAATTTTCAATTATTTCCATAATTTCACATATTAAATTATCGATTTAATTATTCAATTAAATCCAATAATTCAAATAAAAGTTTATTTGACTTATAAATTCACTTATTAATATTTAAAATTAATTAAATATTCAAATTTTAAATTATAAAAATTCTGGGTCGTTACAGTCTGACTCTTTATTAATATGGTAGTAATACCCTATGGTGAGTCACTGAGTGTATATATGAGAAGAGCGTATTTGTTGGTGTTATAAAAAGGTTTTAATATTGTGTTAATCTGTTCCATTTTGTATTTATAAATTCTGGTTGGTGCATGAGACGCTATGACATCAATAAGGATTTCTAAACACTTAATAGGACAGACCGACACAATATTTGTTTTGAAATATAGGTGAATGAAATAATTTTGCCTACTATAATTTCTATATATAAAATAAATTTTTATAAATGATATATATACTTGGTTGCAATATATTGGTTGTTTAGGTAGTGAAATTTTAAGTATTAGTTGAAAATAAAATAAATGGAAATTGGAAATTTTAGAGCTTAAGTCCTGGGGTTCTGAAAATTCTTTCATTGGTTTTGGAATATAATAATAATGTTATTTAGAAGTATTTTCTGATATAAATATTTCAATAGAATTTGAAAGAATTGTTTTAAAGAAGATTTGGAAAAATTAAGTTATGTACTTCCCTCTCTGTCGCTGGAAAATAATTTCGGTGATGGCAGCCGCATCATCGACATTCATTTTCGAGTTTCGAAGGGCAAGGGCACTGTAGTAGTTTTACTGCAGATTCATTTTTGATAAACAAATATAAATTTTAAATTATTTAAATATAATTGGATTTATAAATTGCAAGCATATGTTTATCTGTTATTTTAAAATGGTTTTGAATAAAATCCACTACTTAATTCTTAAGTTTTCGTTAATTAATAGTTTCAATTAAGTGTAGTAAAATGGAATATAACTAATTTATAAATTGGAACCTCTAATTAAAATAAGTTATTTAATGCTAAGTTATAAATCGGATTAAAAGAAATTTGAAATTTGGAACTCTTTAAGATAAAGGATATTATTATTAAGCATTAAGTTAATTAAGAGAAATAACAATAAACTTGTGTAACTTTCAATCACATTCTTAATGGCATATATATAACTTACCAAAGGATTTAAAAGTTGAAATGTTAATAAGAAAATGTAATGGATATTATACAAGTAAAACTTGAAGTAAAGGAAGTATCCAATGAAATTCTTTAATAAATAATTTGATAACTTAGTTTATAATGAAAAGCTTACTACAATAAAATATGATAGAAGGAAATGTGGTAAGTAAGTAATTATAGACTTAAGTAAATGTTGAATTTATTTATTTAAGAATAAGTAGAAAGATAAATACAGTAAATAAATGAAATTAAGTGGTAAATAAATGAATGTAATAAAATAAATGAAAATTTACATTGTATGAATAAATTAAATAATTTTTTTTACAAGTTAAATGTAAATTTAAAAGATAAATCATTACATGAAAGAGGAAATCAAACAACTAATATTATGAAATGAAATGGATTAAATTTAACAAGATTTATTATTTGAAATTGTTGTTTGTTGGTTTATGGTTGTTTGGGCATGGATACTTTAAAATAGTTTGGATGTGTGAATAATCTATTTAGTTGCATCTAAGACTGTCGAGTGAATGGTGCACTTAATAGTTTATTTTCATTCTGTACAATTTAAAGTTTTTGAACCTGAACAACTATTTGTTTGTCTGGTATGAATGGATATTCGATTGTGTTGATTTTTGATTGTACTTTGGATGCAAGTGATTGTTGTTTATTTTGGTTTGTTATTAGTAGTTGAAACCACTTTAAATATTTCATTTTATATAATTGTTAACTCTTTTCAGATTATATAAGTGAAATACAGGTTATGGAAGCAATTGCTACTGCATTTGGTTTCATAATATAAGCGTAAATTGCCCAACAAATAGGTACGTTCTCGGATTACGGTTTATAGCCCTATTATATTATTTTTCCCTGGTTGGGATATATTATTTTGGAAAATTACGTTGTATATTTTTATATTTGATATTATATTTTCTCCCAAGCCTCTCCGTACAAAGGAGACTGCCAAAAATTTTCGTAAAATTTTGGACTAAGGAAATATTTTGAAAATGTTTTCCAAACTTTATAAATTTGAATATAAAAAGATTTAATTGTTTATAAACCTACATATTTTATTTAAATTATCCAATTCTATAAACTTGTTATGAATATAATGTTTTGAATAATATATATTGATTTATAAGTTCCTCTTTTCCCTTCTTTCCTTTTCGGGGACGAAAAGTTTTGAGTGGGGGAGAGTGTAACGACCCGTAAAATTTGGCAATCAAATTTCTTAATTTAATAAGATTTTAGGTAACTTAATGTTGAAGGAAATAAAAATTTAGTGAATTATTAATGGAAATAATAACTTGGATAAGATTGGTAAGTTAATTTTTAATAACTTGAATGTAATTCCAAGAAGTGAAACAATGTAAATGTTAATTTTATTCTTATTGTAATAAAAGAATGTTACCAAGATGAAAGGATTAATTTGATTTAAAATCTTAATTAATGTGTGTATTTACTTGTAATGGGATATAAAAGATAAATTAATAATTTAAAATGTTGATTTACTAATAAAATAATGTATAATGAGTGGAGATGGAATGAATTAGTGTATGAGCTAATGGTAGCACTTGTTGTAAGCTAATAAGTAAATTAAAACGTTACAGTGCTAATTTAGGTTAATAATTAATATGTTAAATGAAATAACAATTAATGAATTTATTTAAAATTGTAAAGTAATAAGATAGTAGATGGTAATGTGTTAGGAGGAATGAACATACAAGTACTATAAAAGGTATAATGGTGACAAATGGTTGTTACTAGTTAATTCGCCAATTACAAATAAAAATTTTGAAATGTACTTAATGATAATTAATATAATAACGGAAAGTGTGAATGTAAATTAAAATGGAAACATAAAATTTATTATAGGGTGGTAATTGATGTAATAGAAAGCATGAGACCATATAAATAAATTTATTGAGAATATTAGTTGTAATTAGATATAGACTAAAGTAATAACGTTATTGCAAGTTGATAAGTAATTAATTCAATGCAATCCCATTTGATTGAAACAATTGAAGGGTTATAATTGATTGTAAATAGGAATATTTGGTAATAAATTAATATAAGAAAATATGAGCGTAAATATTGGATTAATCAACGAATTTATAATGAATAAATAGTGATTGAATTAAATCAATGTTCTGCAAGTAATTAATGTTTGTTTGAAAGTAATAAACTTAAAGTTAATTAAAGTTTAAAGGGTTACAATTGTTATAAATTACCTATTTGTTTAGTTCATAGAATTTAATTTGAAAACAATTGTAGTAATTGACTTAATTAGTGCAATCTCTATTAATTAAAGCAATTGGTCGGATAAGAAGAATGGAAGTCAAGATTTATAAATTTATTGGGATTTGAACTATGATAATAATTAGAGTAATTGCAATATTAATGAAATTAACCTCTAAATTTTGCGTTAATTGAAATTAATATGGAATGTAGAAATATTAAGGTAATAGTTTGTAAATCCAATGTTAATTTTTATCCGTTTGATAATAATGAATTGAATAATAGAATGAAAGTGAATTTAATAGATTTATTGGAAATTAAATTTATAATGTTGAATTTAATGAAATTGAGGATTTATATTGAAATTTATAAATTAATCATCTCTAAATTGACATTTAAATTTGTTTAAATCATTGTAAATGATTGAGGAATCATAAGTGATGAAATTTTTCAATTTTTGAATTGAAATTTAAAATTCGATTTAACCGATTAATTTTTAATTTATTTAATTAATGTCAAAATAGCCATTTTGGCCACTAACTCGGATTTCGACGAAACCAGTTTCATCGGATCCGTAACGGTGAATTATTGTAGGATTTCAAGTTTCGTAGCGATTGGACTTGTCGTTTGATCGTACGAACGTGAAGCACCGTGAAATCAATGATATTGAAATAAATTGAAATCAATTTGAAAATTTTGAATTTAGCATAACTTCTTCATACGATGAAAATTTGGACTTGAAATCATTTCCATTGCATTTAAAATATTTTAAAACATCTACTTTGATATATGGGTTGACCCAATTTTGTACCGAAGTCGAAACGGACTTTTTGGGCCACTTTGTCGTTAGTGCGTATATCCAATCGATCTGATTCATTCTATTTCAACCCTACCTATAAATACCTTGTTATAAACACTAGCCTATCTCTATTTCTTATTCTGTATGTTTTATTAGCTCATCTTTCCAATGGCTGCAAACCCTAATTCCCAAATACAATTCAAAATCAAATCCAAGTAAAAATTCAAACTCCACAAAACAATATCAAATTATATATTGTCGAAAAGCTCTCGAATAGCGCATGTCAAAAGTGGGATTCATTGTCGGATCTGGGTTGCTATGTGGTCGGAATTGGGTGAAGAAGTATCAGCCGTTCATCACGTTACTATGAACATTGATGGATCGTCAAATCACTTGTACCATCGCGTAGAGATTACCGAGCTCGGCTCATCGGAGCCGGTTGAATGTCGAATCGACGGCTCGATCGTCGAAACTAATTCGATTAGGTCATAAGGGTGGCGGCGTCTGCTGGATTTTGGGCGACCGAAAACCACGTTTTTGGCTATCGCGAGGCATGGGGGAGGTTCACCGAGAGGCGCAGGCATTTCTGGGGTGGCGGCGCGGCATTCAGGCGATGGCGACAGCGTACAATGTGGTGGAGTAGGTCGCATGTTCTTGCGTGTTCGAACCTTTATGTTGTGCGCGTTCCTGTGAGGAGATGCTGGTGACGTGGCACCTGGGGTTGAGTGAGTGTTTTGTTTTCTTCTATTTTTATTTTAATTTCAATTTTGTTTAATGTTCTAATTATCATAACTTGTGCGCACGAACTCCAATTCACGCGCGGTTTTCTCCGCTAGGTTCGTATTGGAATTCTGCACATTTTGTAACGACCTGTAGATTTTAATAGTTTTTAATTGGTTTTATAACGTATTTAATTTGGATTTTGAGAAATTTAAAAATAATATTTTGAAATAAAGTTTTAATATTTGGTTTACGTATAATTAAATATAGCAAATGGTAAATTTTCAATTAATTTTATGAAAGTTTATTTATTTTGTGAAATTCTATTAAATTCATGCTGACTTGCTAATGATATGTAATCTAAATTTTAATAAAAGGATCTGCAACATCGTAGTTGTAAATTATGAATGTTATTGTTTATAATCATACATGTAACTCTAATGATACGATTTTAATAACAAATTCCGTGTTCAAGATATGGGTTTCATAATAGTATTTTCTTAATATCCTTAGCTTTCAACAATAATCAATTAGCGACCTTAATCTTAATAGGATTTGAAAATCATCAACATTCGGATAAGTCAAATGATATTCTAAATGTTAATAATAATCTTGAAAAAAAAAACTTTATCAGAAGAACATTTTAAGTACACATAAATTTTTATGGGATTATGTTAATATGTATTCAGTAGGCATATGCTAACAACCGCTCAAACAAGAGATAATCACTAATACACAGTGTTAATTGTTAAAAACTCAAACTATCTATATTTATCACGCAAAAATGCAAAATCATAAAGGTCATTAGTGAAATTATGCAATCTTAACATGTGCGTAGAAGGCACATGCTGATATTTTCCGATTTTGTGCATTGCACTAAAAATTATTGGATCCTATTCATCGTTAATTTGCTACCATTTCACGACTTTGACCACCACCTTAATTTGTTGAATGCCACGAATGCCAAAATGATGAATGATGTTGCAAGTTAGAAGAAAATGCATGCTCCTATATGCGTTTTTGCGTTAAATGACATTAGATGCCAACAATATTATTATGCATTTTCATTATCTTAATTCTTTTATCAATTAACCTCTCCACTTTTCTTTCCAATCTGATTTATAACCTGCCTATTTACTTTTCTTACCATATTTATTATTTGCTAGAACCTAGCCGTTTCATAATTCCCTTTTTACGCATTTTATGTGTCTTCTCTAAATCTAAGCGGAAAATCTAGCTTACCCCTTTTATTCATTTACATTTTTTTCTGTTTCAAATTTCATCGTGACTGACACGCAACCTTACTTTAATCACTGCGTCAATCAAGGATCCATTTATTAATTTTCATTTATTTATATTTATTGCCAACGTTATAAATTTGAAAGATCACTTGCTTCCCTTGTCTCCCTGATTTCACGTCTCTGTGCCTATCCTTTTGAGTTTCTTACTTTTATATTCTATTATTTGCCTAAACGTGCATTTTGACTGTTGCCATCCCCGTATTTATTTCTTTCCTTTTTGAAATTAAAACGTATGCGTTTTACATTTATTTATTTCTAAACCATTCATTGCCTTTCCTTTAAATCAATCCATTCTCTTCTTATTTGTTTTAATTTATTTCCTCTTTTCACCAACGCTCAATCTTTATACATATTTGTTTTAATTCATTTTCTCTATACATGTGCATTCAATCTTTATACATATTTGTTTTAATTTATTTTCTCTTTTCACCAGCATTCAATGTTTATATACATATTTGTTTCATTTTATTTCCTCTATTCACCAGCATTTAATCTTTATATATTTGTTTTAATTTATTTCCTCTTTCTTTTTTTTACTTCTCCTTAATTTATAGGAATAAATTCTTAAATTTCCTCTAGCCATTACTATCTTTATTTCTTGCCACTTTAAACAAAATTTCTTTCCACTTTATCAATGTGAGGCTTCTCTTATAAATACAAATCACTCGTACATACCCTACTCCATAACAATAGACCTTCATCTCCTCTCTTGCGTGTGAAGCTTCTTCTGTAGGTAAATGGCTGCACTAATTTTTTTTTTCTTCTTCTTATTTCTTTTCTTTTTCTTCTTCTTTTTCATCCTTTTCTTTTGTTTTGTTATTGTTTATGTTGCTTTTGCTTTTCCTTTATTTTAAGCATAGCATGCTTCAAGTATATATTTTACATTATAAGTATGTTTATATAGTGCAGCGCAAGTATACATTAAATTTAAAGTTATAAACATTTGCATTTGTTCTATGGTTAGTTTTATATGAGTATTTATTGAACTTTGTATAGTCTGACTTTTGAATATACATTGGGTTATTTCATACGGTTTATAAATAGTATAAGATGTTTAGCAGTCTGCATATATGTTACAGTATGTAAGATTTTTATATAAAAAAAAAGAAAGGTGTTAATTTTATATTGTATTGTTTATAAAAAGGTGTTAATTTTATAATATATATATATTGTGGGACAGTATACATTTATAAACATATTAATATACAGTAAGTTATAAAACATAAGTTTGATATATAGGTAGAGTTTGCGTGGGTTTAAATTTTCCTTCTATTGTTTAAAATATAGTTGTAGAGTTATAAAATTTTGGGGAGAATATATAGTATAATATATTTTAAGTTAGTTTGTGTGTCTGTTCAAAGATGAATTATTATACAAATACAGTTTTATAAGATCTAAGATCTGTTGTTTTAAAATGTAAGTTTATACTAGTGATTATATGGGTTAAAATTTGACATTGATATTTTTAAGATGATAAAGAAAGTTTAATGTAAGTGTTAGCATGTAAGAAATGCCTGAAGCCTGTTTTAATATTAAAGAAAATACTGGAATTTAAATTGTTAAATTAAGTTGGAGCTATGCTCTCGCCCTTCTCTTTCTTATAAATATTTTGCAAAAGGTAAATTTATATCAAGTATAAGGTGTGTAGTGTTTCAGCAAATCAAGGAAAGTCGATATTGGTCTTAACAATAATAGTGTGGAATGTTGACTTAAATGTTGATTTAAATATGATTATAAAAAAAATTATGTTAATATTGGTTTTAAACATAGTTTTGCAGTTTTCTATTATTTGCATTTGTTTGAAAACGTATGTATGTATATGTAATTTTAATGCGCTTCAAAACTAATATTGGTTAAGAGAGTAATATAATAGAATAATATTTGTATTTCATTTCGGTCTACATAAAGCAGTTTCTGATCTATTTTCATCGATCTCTATTTATCAGTTGTCCATCGTATTCGTGCCAATCTTGCTTCGCTTTGAAAATTTTGTCTGGATTTGTTCGATGTCTAGATCGTGATCCAACATAGCTCAATTCTTTGTCCAATCTATCTAGCCTCGAAAGGTGAGCAATCACTCACGATTTAACATTCTTATATTTATTAAATTTGATTTCAATTGAAACGACAATTGAAATATGTTGTTATTAGTTATTTAAATTGTTTATATGCTATTATTTATAACTGTTCACCTGTGGGATATGACACCATATCCTGTTGTTTATATTATACTGTTATTGATGATATATGCCTGTTATATTATTATTTTATGTTATCACTCTGCAAGTTCCCTGTAGTTTAGAATTCACTATGGGTTGAAATGATACATACCCGAACAGACTTTAGAATAGGAGAATTTCGTTATCAGTCAAAATGATAGACCCAAGCGATTTTCATTTAATTGAATTTGGGATTATAGGTTGAAATGATATCCACCCGTATATATTTAGTGTACGGTTTGAAATGATAAATATCCGTAGCACTTGACCATATGATAGGAAATATATACAGACACCGTTGGTCCATATATATAAAAATATTTTGAAATAAATTCATTGTTTTGGAAAGAAATATATGATCTTAATAAATATTAATTCTTAAATTATTATATATAAAGGGTAATGATATATATATATATATAGATTTAATAATATTTAATTCAATTAAGATTGATTTAATACATAAATTATGTTAATTATTTAGGTAAATTATACTTCAAATAGATTTTTGCAATAATTGGAATAAATTAAGATTGGGAGATAAATTTGAGTTTATTAAAAATGGTATTTAAATAAGGATTTATTTAATTAAATCAATTTGAAATTTTGAATGGAAAATTTAAGGGTATGATTTTGTAACTGGATTTTTGATGTAAGTGATTTAATGAATATTTCACGTTTAAATATATTAAAGAAAATATTGAGTAAAATGTAATTAAGTTACTTAAATGATATTGAATCTAATAAGGGAGTATTTCAAGACTAAATAATAAGGAGGTTAAATCGAGATCTATATGAAACTGTTATATTGAACTTTTAAATATTAAAGCCTTGAACTATATTGGAATTTAAATGGTTTATTTTGAGATTCGGATCTGTATTTGAAATAAATATAGTTGAATTCGTTATTTAGAAACTAAATTGAATTTAAATTGATAAATTAAGATTGGATTTAATTTGAATAGGAAGGTCGGGTTGATGTTGAAACAATTGGTTAAGTTGAGGAAATTGAAAATACTTTACTCTATAAATTATTTAATATATATATAAATACTATTTTGGGAAATATAGAGATATTTGAAGTGAAAATGATATTTGGTTTTGAAGTATAAATTAAGTTGAAAGGACTACGGTGTTATAGTGTATATTTCTACCTTGTAGATAGTTCTATGGACCCTTAAAGGATGGTTATCCCAAACATCCTTTAAGTTAATTGTATTTCAGTTGATATTTCACTTGAGTTGGATTTATTTAGATAAGAATGTTAATCCTGACTTGAGTGTTTTGTGTTTTGCTTTACGCTCGGGTCAGACTGAGTGATACAGCATTTGAGACTCACCTTCGAAGTTGGAGTTTGCTTGAAGATCCAGCTATCTATCCTTTCAGTCATCCAGTTGATTGGTCCAGAGAAGTCTTCCGCACGTACTGGAGACTTCACTGTATCTGAGATATTCTATTGTACATTATCTCTAACTCTGATTTTTTTTACAGTAGCTTCATGAACTACTATCTATTTGTTCCGCTGCGTATTTTTGTACTACTCTGTATCTGTGATTCTGTGTTTGATTTATTTACTGTATATGTTGGGTTTCGCCAAATTTTAATTAACAATCTGATATTTTGAACAATTCAAGTCTGACATCTGCGGATGCGAATGGTTGAAAATAGCAGGTCGTTACAGTTGGTATCAGAGCTTTGGCTCTAGGCAAAACTTATCATATATGGTAAATTTATTTACAGAATCACTTTCGTTCGAGTTGAATCTCTTCCTTTCTGACTCGATTTCCTTTGAGTTTTGGAATGTCCCTCGGTTCCGAAATTCATTCTTGTCTCTCCCTAATTATATTCGTTTGATTCTGGAGTATCCCATAACTCCACTGAACGATTCGTAAAAGGGGGTGAAAACTCCTTTTCAATTGGCATTGATTCACCGAAGATTTTTTTGTATCATCGGTTTACGATGCTGTTGTATCTTGGTATGCCGAATTCTATCTCTGGCGATCGAATGTCGATTTGTTTTGGAATTCCGCATCGATTATATTCTTGAAATCACGGCTGACTCGGTTAAGGTCGCCCGCGATTTGTAGAAGTATATCCATCTTCTGTTTTGTAATTTAATTATCTCATCTTCGATCAAGTCTATCTTCGAATCAGGATTCTATTGATTGGAGTTCCGCTAATTTAAATCTCTATCTTTGTTTGAAACCCATTCTTTGAAAAATCGGGTATGTTGTATTTTTGAAATTGTTTATACCGAAATTATTATTTTGATAACTATGATTTTATTCTATATATAAAAGTGAAAATGTTTTCGATAAGGATTATATACCTATGTAAAAAGGTTTTGAAAGGATTTGAAATTTTGAAAAATTATAAGAAATTGATTTATATAAAATTGATTTATAACTGTAGAGTTAAATTTGAAATTCGAGAATTGAATTCCGGTATTTTGAAATTGGTTTTAAGATTTTGGAAGATATATAAAAATAATATGATTTAAATGTATTTTTCGAATAAGAAATTTTTCTAATGAATTTTAATAATTTTGAAGAAATTTCAAAGAAGTTTTCAAGAAAATAGAAGTCCAAAACTCACTTATGTCGCTGGAAAATAATTTCGGTGATGAGTGCACGCATCATCGACATTGATTTTCGAGTTTCAAAGTGGGGGAGAGGCCACTTTAATAGCTTCGCTATACAAGTGATTTTGTAAAACCTTTTTTATTACAAATTCCGAAGTATAATTTGATATTTTAGAAAGATATAGGTATATATTTTAAAACAATTTAAAATGAGACCGGTGTTCAGTTCTCGAGTTTCAGATTTAATAATTGGTTTATTGATTTATGTTGATTTTCAAATCTTGAATTTGGAAATTTGATTTCCCTAACTATTTTGAATGTTCGAACACTTCCAAATCGAGATTAGATTTTTAAAGCTAAGAAATTTCGAAGAGTACAAAATGTTTGATAAAGCATATAAGTTTTGTTTTGTATGTTAAGTTTGAAACCTTTTGTTAGGTAAATGAATATGACTATTTTGAAATTATACTAATATGGAATTTAGTTTTAAATGTTTTGAAAAACTATTAGTTTTAAATATTGGTTTTCAGAAAGGAAAATTTGATATTTCAAATAAAAAAATAAATACTTTAAAGGGTTTAAAGGGATAATTATAAATTTGGAAACCATTTGAGTATAATTAATTTTGAGAAAATTTTTGGTTTTGAAATTAAATTGAAATTAAAAACCAGTACTTATATTGTGATTTTGGAAATGAATTTGTTTGACTTGAATTATTTTAATTTGGAAACTGGGATAATTTTCTAAACCTATTATTTTGGGAACTTTGAAATTTAGATATTTAATCTGGAAGAAATTTGGTGAAATCATATATGATATTGAAATGATTTGAAATTGAGAACCTTATATTATTAAGCAATTGATTTGGGAGTGGTCGAACTTATATAAAATGGATTTGTATAAGTATAAAGTTGATTTGAAAGGTACTCAATTTGGAAAGAGAATTTTATATAATCAAAGTCTATATAAGTATGTTTTGATATACTATTGATTTGGAAAGTATTCGATTTAGAAAGGAATCCTATATATATGGACTTTATATAAGTACGATATTTGAAAGTATTTGGAAAGGTACTATATGATATATATTTTCGAAATAAAGATATGGAAAGTGACTTCTACTTGATATCCGCTTTATGGCCACATCGTGGATTAATTCTATCGATATTATTCTCTCTAATTTTTGGTTTTCCGGATGTAATACTCGAGTGTTCCCACCGTGGCGTAACCCATGGTTTTTTTTTCTCTCGTGAATGCATAGCGAAATTGCCTGGCTGAGTCTTGCCTAGGGGTACGGATTGTTTCCTGGGGGATCCAGGCGTAACCATTGTGTATCCTGCAATCTGTGTAGGTCGCGAATAGTAGCGCAAGTGCCTGGCTGAGTTTTGCCTAGGGGTACGGATTATTTCCTGGGGGATCCAGGCGTAACCATTGTGTATCCTGCACTCTACTAGTCATCATGGCGTAACTCGCAAGGCTGAGAAAGCTTACGGATATGGATTGTTTCCTGGGGGGCCCAGGCGTAACCATTGTGTATCTGCGAACCATGATCGGACAAAGGTTTTGGTTTGGTTGTTTTGTTTGGATTGTACTTTCCATATCTGTTTTTTTAAAAGTTTTTTCATGTATTTTCACTGGGTGTTGAAACGGGTCTACCAAGTACTTGAAGAATTCTAGCTTTGCGCCTGATCAACGCATGGCCAGAGTCTGCAAGAACGAGGATAAACTTGTTGAAACATCGAGTTATAAAAGTATTTTCGAAAGGAAAATTTATATCGATATAATAGTATTTTATTATAAAAGTATTTTTCCCAACAAAGAATTTTTGAATTAATATTTGAAATTTAAATTCTTATGGTTCTAGATTAATTATTCGTGCCCGATACTATTCCTTGCATCTACCTTATCTGCTCAGTTTAGTTATTCACCTTGATTCTGTTTTCCAAACCTACCTTCCTTTCCTTTTTGAATATAATCTTTAAAATATTGTAAGTATTTTGAAGTTATTAATTTAATAAAACATATTTAACTCCAATGGGTTTTGAAAACTTAAAGTATTAAAGATAACTGAATTGCAAATGAAGTTTTCAAATAAATATTTCAAATAAAATGTATATAGTTAAATAAATTGTTAATCCTTATCTTTCAATCTATCTTTCCTTCCGGTTGTTTCTTTTCTCCTACCTCCTTCCTTTTCGGGGACGAAAAGTTTTGAGTGGGGGAGAATGTAACGACCGTAGATTTTAATAGTTTTTAATTGGTTTTATAACGTATTTAATTTGGATTTTGAGAAATTTTAATAATAATATTTTGAAATAAAGTTTTAATATTTGGTTTACGTATAATTAAATATAGCAAATGATAAATTTTCAATTAATTTTATGAAAGTTTATTTATTTTGTGAAATTCTATTAAATTCATGCTGACTTGCTAATGATATGTAATCTAAATTTTAATAAAAGGATCTGCAACATCGTAGTTGTAAATTATGAATGTTATTGTTTATAATCATACATGTAACTCTAATGATACGATTTTAATAACAAATTCCGTGTTCAAGATATGGATTTCATAATAGTATTTTCTTAATATCCTTAGCTTTCAACAATAATCAATTAGCGACCTTAATCTTAATAGGATTTGAAAATCATCAACATTCGGATAAGTCAAATGATAATCTAAATGTTAATAATAATCTTGAAAAAAAAAACTTTATCAGAAGAACATTTTAAGTACACATAAATTTTTATGGGATTATGTTAATATGTATTCAGTAGGCATATGCTAACAACCGCTCAAACAAGAGACAATCACTAATACACAGTGTTAATTGTTAAAAACTCAAACTATCTATATTTATCACGCAAAAATGCAAAATCATAAAGGTCATTAGTGAAATTATGCAATCTTAAAATGTGCGTAGAAGGCACATGCTGATATTTTCCGATTTTGTGCATTGCACTAAAAATTATTGGATCCTATTCATCGTTAATTTGCTACCATTTCACGACTTTGACCACCACCTTAATTTGTTGAATGCCACGAATGCCAAAATGATGAATGATGTTGCAAGTTAGAAGAAAATGCATGCTCCTATATGCGTTTTTGCGTTAAATGACATTAGATGCCAACAATATTATTATGCATTTTCATTATCTTAATTCTTTTATCAATTAATCTCTCCACTTTTCTTTCCAATCTGATTTATAACCTGCCTATTTACTTTTCTTACCATATTTATTATTTTCTAGAATCTAGTCGTTTCATAATTCCCTTTTTCAGCATTTGATGTGTCTTCTCTAAATCTAAGCGGAAAATCCAGCTTACCCCTTTTATTCATTTACATTTTTTTCTGTTTCAAATTTCATCGTGACTGACACGCAACCTTACTTTAATCACTGCGTCAATCAAGCATCCATCTATTAATTTTCATTTATTTATATTTATTGCCAACGTTATAAATTTGAAAGATCACTTGCTTCCCTTGTCTCCCTGATTTCACGTCTCTGTGCCTATCCTTTTGAGTTTCTTACTTTTATATTCTATTATTTGCCTAAACGTGCATTTTGACTGTTGCCATCCCCGTATTTATTTCTTTCCTTTTTGAAATTAAAACGTATTCGTTTTACATTTATTTATTTCTAAACCATTCATTGCCTTTCCTTTAAATCAATCCATTCTCTTCTTATTTGTTTTAATTTATTTCCTCTTTTCACCAACACTCAATCTTTATACATATTTGTTTTAATTCATTTTCTCTATACATGTGCATTCAATCTTTATACATATTTGTTTTAATTTATTTTCTCTTTTCACCAGCATTCAATGTATATATACATATTTGTTTCATTTTATTTCCTCTGTTTACCAGCATTTAATCTTTATATATTTGTTTTAATTTATTTCCTCTTTCTTTTTTTTACTTCTCCTTAATTTATAGGAATAAATTCTTAAATTTCCTCTAGCCATTACTATCTTTATTTCTTGCCACTTTAAACAAAATTTCTTTCCACTTTATCAATGTGAGGCTTCTCTTATAAATACAAATCACTCGTACATACCCTACTCCATATCAATAGACCTTCATCTCCTCTCTTGCGTGTGAAGCTTCTTCTGTAGGTAAATGGCTGCACTAATTTTTTTTTTTTGAAATGAGGTTCAAACTTTACTATCAGAACGAGTAAAAGTATATACAACAGCCAGTCTTAGTCAAATACAAAAAGAGAAAATCAATTCCTATTGCTAAAACGAGACTACCAACTGAACTAATTAAGGCCCAAAATAAAGTACTAGGCCCACAAAACACAAGCAATATCAACCCGTTACCCAATTCTTCGAGACTTCTCTCGAACTAATAAAGGTAACTCAGTTCCTCACCCTACTAACTCGCTTCATATTCTCTTTCCGTGATTAGAATAATACTTTAAAGCTCAGAAAACTCAGTAATGGCGGCTTTGAGAAACACGAGACTTTTCCATACTCAACGACGGCTTCTGCTAAGCAGATCTGAGACTACTACAGATGGAGCGTCACTGGCTAGCTTTCAAGGACAGATAAGTAACTGTCTTCCTGAAAGTAGAAGTCTATTCTCTTTTACATGCAAAAGATACGATTTTGCATCTCTTACAGTTGAGTATTCATTCATAACTCGAGAATAAACCATTTTCTTTTCAAATCTGTAGCGAGATATTTGTGAAAGTGAAAAGTCCCACTGGATCTTTGGCTTTTGACGAACAAATGACAGTGAAAAGTGCTCCACTGGTTAGAAGATACGTTTTTGAAACTCTTAATATTATACTTTAAAACTAAGCTCAAGAATCTAACCGAATTCATTTCGTTTGCTTTTACCAGATCATAACAAGATATGAAAGAGTCCCACTGGATCTTGTTGTTTGACGAACAAATGGTAGAGTAAAAGCTCCACTGATTTTAGCAAGGTACGTCTTTGAAACACACTTTAAAACTTAGCTCAAGAATCTCACCGAGTTCGATTCATATGTTTTTACCAGATGTACAGAAGGTAGATCAATGAGCTTCTTTCTTCTGGAACCTGTTCTACCGAGATTCCTGTTTACTGGATTTACAAACTAGTTCAAAGTATATTGAAAGTTGTAATTTAATATGTAATTATAAGAGAGGGAGTGAGATCAATGTAAATTAAAACAGGTACAAAAAGAACCTTAGACCAAGTGCAAAGATTCAGAAGCGGTAGATCAGCACATATGATAACGGAGATGCCCCAATTCAGCGTTGGGAGGTATAACCCCATTTCCTTGCGATTATGTCTTTTGTATCAGTGATGTTTTTGTAGAACTTAGATTTCACCATTCTGATGTTCATAGTCTGAAATATTTTATTGCAAATCTCTGTATGGTCGGTGAATCTGTTCTGAAAAATTCTTTCATTCCTTTCCCTCCATATATGCCACACACATACTGATATCGAAAGATGAAATAAGTCTGAGTTTAGATTCCTTCCCTTAGTTGTATGGACTATTTTCTGTAAATCATCCTTCAAATGAAATGAAAGCACACTTTTTGGGTGAGGGAAATTTTTTTTGCAGCTCTATAACCAAATTTTCTCTGAATAGTCACATTGAAAGAATAGATGATCAGATGTTTCAATGTGTTTATTACATAAAACGCAAATAGGGTCCACAACTATCTGCTTCTGCACCAGCCTTTCTTTGGTAAGTAAAAAATCATTAATGGCTTTGAAAAGGCAAACTGCCATTTTTGGGACGTGAACTTTATTCCAAACTAATGACGACCAGCTTTTAGTTTCAAAACTAGTTCTAATCGAGTTCCAGACTTTTTTAAATTGGTATAGCCCGTCCCTAGTGCATTTCCAGGACCAGAAGTCCCTCTCCCTGTCCTTATGAATCGATATTCCTTCTATTTCTACGTGTATTTGATACAGTAAACTTAACTCATCCCACTTCCACGCACCGTTTTTTATGATCTTACTAAGAACCAAGTTTTCGATACCAGTTCTAATTGCAACATCTCTGCCGATTCGCTCCATTATAGAACTACCGTTTAACCAAGGGTCAAACCATAGGGACGTGGTTTTACCGTCTATGATATTGAGGGAAAGACATTTTCAGGCCTCCTGTCTGTTCCTCAAAATAAATTTCCACACCCCAAATCATCCGATCTCTCAGAAGTTTCCCAAAAGCTTTTGTTTCCAATGTATTTATGTTTCATGTATTTTGCCCAGATGCCTTCTTCATTTATAATTTTCCAAATTAGTTTTACATATAACGCTTTATTCAGCTCTTCAAGATTCCTCAATCCCATTCCTCCCTCTTCTTTTTCTCTACAAAGTATATCCCAAGGAATTTTACTATTACGGCTTTTCCATAGAAAATTAAGAATCAGATGTTTAATTTTTTGAACGGTAGAGACTGGTAGTCGGAAACATTGCATCCAAAATTGAATTATAGGGTAGATGGTTGATTTTATAAGTTCAAGTCTCCCAGCTAAGCTGAGCATTCTGGTTTCCCATCCTCCTACTTTTAACTTGATCTTCTCAATCAGAGGAACACAGTCTTTATCCCTCAAGTTAGTGCTTGACAGCGGAATGCCCAAATATCTTACTGGAAGTTCTGATTGCTGAACATTGAGGATGGTGCTAATATCATTGCAATGCTCCACCCCTTTACCAAAGAAAACATTAGATTTTTCACAACTTAATTCCAAACCTGAAAATCTCTTCATGTTTTTGAAGACTTCTGTTATGGCTGTTGCTGACTGCATAGTTGCTTTAGAGAAGACAATTATATCGTCAGCGTAGATAAGGTGCGTCAGTTTGTTATTAAATTCTGAGATGGGAGAAATTAGCCCCTCCCGGACTTTTTCGTCCATCAAAAGAGTAAAATATTCCATAACCAAGGTGAAAAGAATCGGGGAAAGGGGATCACCTTGCCCAAGACCGTTTGAACTTTTAAAGTATCCATGCGCTTCCCCACTTGAAATGATCGAGAACAGAGGAGTTGATATGATGTTTTCTATGACTCTCATCCATTTATTTGGAAATCCCATGCTGTTTAACATGTGTATTACGAAAGATCTGTTAATCGAATCGTAAGCTTTCTTTAAATCAACTTTGATACACAAGTATTTGTTATTTTTTCTGCCAAGACCTCTTATAATTTCGTGTGCAAGTAAAATGCCATCCCCAATAGCTCTGCCTTTGATAAATGCCGTCTGGTTCTGGGACACCAACTTATCCATGAAGGGGACTAGTCTGTTACACAAAATTTTTGTGAAAACCTTATACAAAGTATTACAACAGGCAATGGGTCTAAAGTCTTGGATACTAGTGGAGTGAACTTTTTTGGGAATCAGATGTAGGAAAGTATGGTTCCATTCCTTTATAATTTGACCCTTCTGAAAGACATCATTTAAGGCTTTACATATTAGGTCTTTCGATAAATTCCAATGAATTTTAAAAAACTTGGAGTTAAAACCATCTGGTCCTGGGGATGTTGTATCCTTAATTTCCCATAAGGAAGATTTAATTTCTTCCATAGAAATTCTGTCATTCAAAAAATTAGCCCCATATTCTGTGATAATCGATTTACAAATGATTTCTAGGAACTGATCTCCTACAGGACGATTGAAGGCCCGTTTATAGAATTCAATGGCCGACTCCGTGAGCTTGTCTTCGGGAATCGTCTTTCCATCTATATCTTTTCTGGTCAAATTCTTGCCACTTCTTCTGCTAGACATTTTTGCATAGGAAAAGGAGGAGGCTTCGTCTCCCTTCGTCAGCCAGTCACATTTAGCTTTTTGTTGTGTATCCAGAAATTCCTTTTTAAGTGCCAGTTCCAAATTAGTTTTGGCATACTGGAACTCCATTGCTAAACTAGGGTTATTTGATCTTTCCAAAAGTTTCTGAAGTCTAGAACAGATCTCTCTTTGATCTTTTACCTCCGACTTAGTATTCTGTAGTTTAGCACTCCATAGTTTAAGTCCCCTCTTGATATTCTTAAGAATAGAAATGATTTGGTATAAAGGGCGGTCTTCTTGATTAGATTTCCAGAGTTCCTCAATCAGGGGAAAGTATTGATCGCACAATGGCCAATGATTCATAAACTTAAATGGTCTATTCTTATCCCTAGTAACACGGGAAAGTAAGACTACAATAGCATTGTGATCACTCACCGAAGGGGGAAGGAATTCAGCCGATAAGTCTGGAAACGAATTAATCCAATCCAAGTTAGAGAAAACCCTGTCAATCTTTGAGAAAATGTTACGACTGGGGCCAGACCACCAAGAAAATTCATACCCTTTGATATTGATCTCGTTAAGGCCCGTGTATCTAGACATGTCTTCTAGTTCAAACAAACTCCCAAATGCTACTGGGTTTCCTCCCTTTTTATATGCGGGGCTACGAATACAGTTGAAATCCCCGAGAACAAGCCAGGGTCTATAAATACTGATAGCATCCTCCTGTAAGTTATCCCATAGTCTTCTCCTAAGATTTATATGGTTCTGAGCATATACAAAAGATAGATTGCATTTGAATTTTGTGACGTTGATCAATTCCAAAGTAATATGTTGTTCGCTCATACTAATATAATTATAATCCCAAGAATTTCCATCGATGAAAACAAGAATTCTACATTTGTAATAGCATGAAACATTACTTATTATTTTCCATCCATAATCCATATTCTTTTCGAGCTTCTTAATGTCCGAAAGCAACAATTTATTTTCTAAGACTCCAAAACAACTTATTTTGTACTTATTTATAAGATGTTTCACCTCTTTCATTCTGTTAGGGTAATGAAACCCTCTTACATTCCAACAAGCGATTGACATTAAGTACCTCTGTTATTACGAGTCCTCTGCAGCTTGCTTCTAGTGGACTCTCTTTCATCCTCAGCAGAAATGCCTAACATCTGAACCCACTTGGGATTTTTACGAACAAGCTTGTCTTTCTGAATGTTCTCTAATTCTTTATTCTGATCCTTTGATAATTGATACTCCTCCAGTGCTGGATCTTCATTATCATATGTGTTCTGATCCTCCATCACTTCTGATGTTCCTTCATCTTGGCCCAGGATCTCCGGTACCTGTATATCAATACACAACTCAGTACCTCTCTTAAAATTAACATTATTAACTGTACAATCTTCAATACATATTTCATTATAAAGTAAAGACTCAGTAGTTAAAGGAGCATCCAGTTGTGAAGGACGTTTTAGAATTGTGACATTTTTAGAAGGAGATTTCTGAGTTGATAGGCTCAGGATTGTCGTGTCCATTGTTCCCTCAGGATTAAATATCTCGAATTGAACTTGATTGATATCATTCTCTGCCACAGGGGTACGAGTACCACTGGTTGCTAGCTCTAGTGTGTTGTCAGAAGTCCTGTTTCCCTCTTGAGCCTTCTCAACTGAATAGCAGCTAATATTTTCCTCTAAATTATTTTGTTGATCCTGGGGTTGACCCTTTGTCCTTGTGACGTCCTCATTGCAAAGCCGGTTATCACCATCGATTGTTTGGTTATCCTTCAGAAGCTCTGTATTTGGGGATTCATGGTATCCCTCTTGCCTGCTTAATTCTTTATTGTTGTCTTTTCCCACTTCCTCCACTGTTACTTCCGATCCTCCAATATGAATTAGTTCTCCTCGGTTACTGATTGTTTTTGTTTTGGAACCCAAGTTTTAGTCATTGGACAATCTCCTGCTGCATGTCCGAAACACACGCACTTATCACAAATCGGAGGAGGATTCTCGTACTCCACCTCCTGAAGAAAACTCCTCCCTTCCTCATCCATGCCTTCTATGATGTTTGGCATTCCGTAATTAACATTAACTTCTATCAAAACTCTGGCATACGCCAGCCTAGTTTTATTTTTTGTGGCCTCATCCATTTTAATCGGGATTCCAATAGTACTTGTTAAAGCACTAATGGCCTTATTACCCCATAGTTTAAAACTCAGTCCTGGGAGTCTAACCCACATAGGCAGAGATGTTAGTAGATCCCTGTCTGTCTTCATTTCTGGTGATAATCGCTTCATTATAATCAAGTTTCTGTCCATGAACCAAGGACCTGATTTCAAGATCTTACTACAATCCTCCTCCGAACCAAACCTTACCACAAAAAAACCATTATTCCTTGAATGAACAGAGAATGGTTTCTGAGTTGTCCAAACTCTGTTAGCATGCCCTTCAAAGGTTTTCAGCCATGGTTTATAACCAACAACATACAGCAAAATACATGTGTCCCATCCATCCTCCGCTTCTTTGATGGCCTCGGATGAAAGTGAACCTATCCTTTTACCCTCAGAAATTTTCGGCTCTATATATTCAAGATCTAGATTGCCGAAGTCTCCAACTACTCCTATCTTAACTGCCTCGCTATATGAAATTTTTTTGGCATTTTCTGAAACAGTAAATTTGATTTTCGAATTGTACTCTGTTAGAATGTATCCCGTCTTTTTAGATTTCTGTACTTCATTGAAATTTCGAACAGGATAATCCGCCTTTGGCTTATTCCCATTGTTCCGACCTGGGGCCGTCCCAGATCTACCTCCCAAATTAAGTCTGGTTTCCGGATCCGAAGATGCTGGGGCCTTGCCTCTTTTCCTCCTCACTTCCTCCCATCCTTCCTCATCGCGCAAAGATCCCATGCAGAAATTGAAGAGATTTGAAGAGATTTGAAGAGAATGATGAAAACCCTAGTCTCCAGATTTAGATCTGGATACCGCCATTGTTTTTTGAATTCGCACTAATTTTTTTTTTCTTCTTATTTCTTTTCTTTTTCTTCTTCTTTTTCATCCTTTTCTTTTGTTTTATTATTGTTTATGTTGCTTTTGCTTTTCCTTTATTTTAAGCATAGCATGCTTCAAGTATATATTTTACATTATAAGTATGTTTATATAGTGCAGCGCAAGTATACATTAAATTTAAAGTTATAAACATTTGCATTTGTTCTATGGTTAGTTTTATATGAGTATTTATTGAAATTTGTATAGTCTGACTTTTGAATATACATTGGGTTATTTCATACGGTTTATATATAATATAAGATGTTTAGCAGTCTGCATATATGTTACAGTATGTAAGATTTTTATATAAAAAAAAAGAAAGGTGTTAATTTTATATTGTATTGTTTATAATTAGGTGTTAATTTTATAATATATATATTGTGGGACAGTATACATTTATAAACATATTAATATACAGTAAGTTATAAAACATAAGTTTGATATATAGGTAGAGTTTGCATGGGTTTAAATTTTCCTTCTGTTGTTTAAAATATAGTTGTAGAGTTATAAAATTTTGGGGAGAATATATAGTATAATATATTTTAAGTTAGTTTGTGTGTCTGTCCAGAGATGAATTATTATACAAATACAGTTTTATAAGATCTAAGATCTGTTGTTTTAAAATGTAAGTTTATACTAGTGATTATATGGGTTAAAATTTGACATTGATATTTTTAAGATGATAAAGAAAGTTTAATGTAAGTGTTAACATGTAAGAAATGCCTGAAGCCTGTTTTAATATTAAAGAAAATACTGGAATTTAAATTGTTAAATTAAGTTGGAGCTGTGCTCTCGCCCTTCTCTTTCTTATAAATATTTTGCAAAAGGTAAATTTATATCAAGTATAAGGTGTGTAGTGTTTCAGCAAATCAAGGAAAGTCGATATTGGTCTTAACAATAATAATGTGGAATGTTGACTTAAATGTTGATTTAAATATGATTATAAAAAAAAATTATGTTAATATTGGTTTTAAACATAGTTTTGCACTTTTCTATTATTTGCATTTGTTTGAAGACGTATGTATGTATATGTAATTTTAATGCGTTTCAAAACTAATATTGGTTAAGAGAGTAATATAATTGAATAATATTTGTATTTCATTTCGGTTTACATAAAGCAGTTTCTGATCTATTTTCATCGATCTCTATTTATCAGTTGTCCATCGTATTCGTGCCAATCTTGCTTCACTTTGAAAATTTTGTCTGGATTTGTTCGATGTCTAGATCGTGATCCAGCGTAGCTCAATTCTTTATCTAATCTATCTAGCCTCGAAAGGTGAGCAATCACTCACGATTTAACATTCTTGTATTTATTAAATTTGATTTCAATTGAAACGACAATTGAAATATGTTGTTATTAGTTATTTAAATTGTTTATATGCTATTATTTGTAACTGTTCACCTGTGGGATATGACACCATATCCTGTTGTTTATATTATACTGTTATTGATGATATATGCCTGTTATATTATTATTATATGTTATCACTCTGCAAGTTCCCTGTAGTTTAGAATTCACTATGGGTTGAAATGATACATACCCGAACGGACTTTAGAATAAGAGAATTTCGTTCTGAGTCGAAATGATAGACCCAAGCGATTTTCATTTAATAGAATTTGGGATTACGGGTTGAAATGATATCCACCCGTATATATTTAGTGTATGGTTTGAAATGATAAATATCCGTAGCACTTGACCATATGATAGGAAATATATACAGACACCGTTGGTCCATATATATAAAAATATTTTGAAATAAATTCATTGTTTTGGAAAGAAGTATATGGTCTTAATAAATATTAATTCTTAAATTATTATATATAAAGGGTAATGATATATATATAGATTTAATAATATTTAATTCAGTTAAGATTGATTTAATACATAAATTATGTTAATTATTTAGGTAAATTATAGTTCAAATAGGTTTTTGCAATAATTGGGATAAATTAAGATTGGGAGATAAATTTGAGTTTATTTAAAATGGTATTTAAATAAGGATTTATTTAATTAAATCAATTTGAAATTTTGAATGGGAAATTTAAGGGTATGATTTTGTAACTGGATTTTTGATGTAAGTGATTTAATGAATATTTCACGTTTAAATATATTAAAGAAAATATTGAGTAAAATGTATTTAAGGTTACTTAAATGATATTGAATCTAATAAGGGAGTATTTCAAGACTAAATAATAATGAGGTTAAATTGAGATCTATATGAAACTGTTATATTGAACTTTTAAATATTAAAGCCTTGAACTATATTGGAATTTAAATGGTTTATTTTGAGATTCGGATCTGTATTTGAAATAAATATAGTTGAATTCGTTATTTAGAAACTAAATTGAATTTAAATTGATAAATTAAGATTGGATTTAATTTGAATAGGAAGGTCGGGTTGATGTTGAAACAATTGGTTAAGTTGAGGAAATTGAAAATACTTTACTCTATAAATTATTTAATATATATATAAATACTATTTTGGGAAATATAGAGATATTTGAAGTGAAAATGATATTTGGTTTTGAAGTATAAATTAAGTTGAAAGGACTACGGTGTTATAGTGTATATTTCTACCTTGTAGATAGTTCTATGGACCCTTAGAGGATGGTTATCCCAAACATCCTTTAAGTTAATTGTATTTCAGTTGATATTTCACTTGAGTTGGATTTATTTAGATAAGAATGTTAATCCTGACTCGGGTGTTTTGTGTTTTGCTTTACGCTCGGTCAGACAGAGTGATACAGCATTTGAGACTCACCTTCGAAGTTGGAGTTTGCTTGAAGATCCAGCTATCTATCCTTTCAGTCATCCAGTTGATTGGTCCAGAGAAGTCTTCCGCACGTACTGGAGACTTCATTGTATCTGAGATATTCTATTGTACTTTATCTCTAACTCTGATTTTTTTTATAGTAGATTCATGAACTACTATCTATTTATTCCGCTGAGTATTTTCGTACTACTCTGTATCTGTGATTCTGTGTTTGATTTATTTACTGTATATGTTGGGTTTTGCCAAATTTTAATTAACAATATGATATTTTGAACAATTCAAGTCCGACATCTGCGGATGCGAATGGTTGAAAATAGCAGGTCGTTGCACATTTTGACGTTGGCTTGGACTAATTTGGAGACTGTTGAAATTTTGGGTTTAAATAGGATTCAAATTCAATTTAAATTCAAAAGGTGAGTGTTTTAACCCACTCACAACTTATAAAATTTCTTATGTTTGTTTAATTTATTTATGTTGTGTTTAGAAATTTATTTATGACTGGTTGGCATATTTCCAATCACCATCCCAATTAAATTAATTTAATTAAATTGTTATTCATATAAACTACCAGTTAGATTGTTATTTATTTATTGCATATAAACTGCCAATTAAACAGTTAAATAAATTATTGTTGAATATAAACTGCTAGTTAATACCTGTTGTTTATTATCCGTTCTATATTGGTGTTATTGTTTGAATTGGATGATGATTTCATAAATGTTTGATGATTGATATTGGATGAATGGTTGTTGTATTTTATATGGCTAAAATCTTCAAGTTGTTATGCATTTCATTTCATTCGGGATTGCAGTTTGAAATGATATATAACCATAATTTTTTATTTTTAAATTATGGATTGAAATGATAAATATCCATATCACTTGACCATAGGATAGAAAATTATATACAGACATCGTGGTCTATATATATAATTATTTTGAAATGATTTTCTATGGTTTGGAAAGAAATATACGATTTAATAAATATTATTTTTTGATATTATATAAATATTATTTTATATATATATAGTTAAATTCTTGAATTGAAGCTTTGTATAAATTGGTTTAATAAAAATAAGTTGAACAACGGAGTTTGATTGTTTTATTAGTATATGGTTAAGTACCTATTTAAGATATTGTATATATAGAGTTTTGGTGACTTAAATAAAAATTAAGTTGGAAGATAAATATGAAATTGGTTTGAATTGAAGGACTTAAGAATTTGACTTGAATAAAATGGATGTAAAACTTAAATAAAAATTGAGATTTTTAAAGGGTATGATTTTATAACTTGATCTTGGTTCAAGGTGATTTAAATAAATATCGAGTTGATTTAAATGAATATATCAAGTTAATAAAATTTAAAGAACATCCAGTTTTTTGAAGGTTTTAGTTAAATGATATTTGATTTATTAAGTAGACATTTCAAATCTAAATAATAGTAACTGAATTTGATATATATGGAATTATCAAAGAATTAGTTTTGAAATGGCGGAATATTTAAAGCTTTGAAATATATGAAAATTAAAATGGTTTATTTAGAGGTTCAAATCGGTATTTGGAATTTATTTGGGTAAATTAAAGAAGCTATTTTATTTTATATAGTATTTTAATATTTAAACCATTTAAGTATTAAAAGTTATGATCCAAAGCTATGGGTTTCAAGGTATATAGATTTAAAAATGCTATGGTTTTGGAGAATGATATATTTGAAATAAAAATGATATCATTTTGATTTGGGTTTTTAAATAGAAACGATATTGTATTTTTATGGTTTTGAAATGGATATTATATTCTGGTTTTAAAGTATAAACTAATTTAAAAAGACCATGGTGTTATAATAACGTTTGTGTGATGCCCCACCTCTATACCCACGCTAGCCAAGGACACTAGAGGGTAATGCCGTCAACTAACACGGAGAATAAGGCTGGTTAGGAGCGACCATCTATAGCCTTGGTCTAACTATCTATTGAATACATCGACAATAAACATACCAAGCAGGTCGACATACCTAATGAATACTTAAAAACAAAACCATAGGTGGTTGGATCTATCAGAACAGAATATAATAACTCAAATGTAATATACATCACAGAACAGTAAATCATCATATACATATATATAGATACCTAGCAGAGTATACAAACTAATACATGTCAAGTGGTATAGCAAACCACAATATACAGACGAGTCAAAAGAATACATATCAGAGTTACTACAAAATAGGACTACACAAAAGCTATAACAAAAAGGAACAAGCTGAATAGTCTATGCGGAAGCAAAATAGGCTAAGTCCAAAAGCACCTAACCTGAAACAACTCGGTCTGACCCGAGTATAAAATACACAGGTCAGTCTAGCTAAACAAATCAGTTAGATAAACTGAACAACAATAAACCTGCAAGGTTACAAAGCATAATAGATATCTCTAAAAGAGATAACACAATCATCTAACGAAAGATGAATCATATAGAACAAGCCTCATATCATCGGCAACATATAGAAACAAAGGATACAAATATCCCAAATCAGGCCAAAAAGGCAAATAACAAATACCAATAAGGTATACAAGTTCCGCAAGGTAAACGCTACGCATCATGCGGCTCATAATGACCAACATCGAAGGGCGGTACCTAGGGAATATACATATGAATGAAACATCATAAAATTTGCTCGAGCTCAGTACTGTACAAACAAGGATAAATGAGCCCGAAGACTCCAAACCCAATATCACCCATGCGGCTCATAACGACCAACATCGGAAGCGATACTAAAGGGCAACCCAATATCACCCATGCGGCTAATAACGACCAACATCGGAAGCGATACTAAAGGGCAACAAACCCGAAGGCACAAACCCGAAGGCACATACCCGAAGGCACATACCCGAAGGCAACAAACCGTAGTGGTGAAGGTCAGAGACCTAGTACTGGACACCACTCACTGGCGGAATGTGTCATAACTCTCAAAAAGGAATTCTAAAAGTGGTAACGTGAGTCCCATAACCACTCGTTCGCACTAAACGGTTTACTATCTATTAGTTAATTTCACACTCAAAGCAATACAAAGTTCACCTCATATCATCGGTAAACCAAACCCGAAGGTCAAAACGATCAATTGAATAGGTCGGGGATTAATTGGAAAGATAAATGCACAGATTCATGGTCCGTGTTTTGCCCAACCATTTAATCACCCTTCCACTTCGCTCGAAGTGCGAAATTGTGCGTGTAATTAAATAGAATTTATAAATTGGAGAAACGAGCTTTTAATATGATTAGAAAGATTATTTTATAAAAACTCGTAGATGAAGTCAAAAATAAGTTATCAAAGCCAAAGAAGCAATAACAACCACTAAGAACCAACATGAATCGATAAAATCTGGAAAACCAATCAAAACGAGCATAAATAGGCAAAACAGGAAAACAAGAGCAGGTCAGTCGACTGACATCCCTGTTCAGTCGACTGAAAATTGTCCAGAAAAATTTCGGGCTTCAGCTCAGTCGACTGAACAGAGGATCCAGTCGACTGAACCCAATTTCCTGCATTTCCTACTTATTACCAATGAAGTGCAAACTCTCCCAACTTTCAATCGGACGAACACGGACGCTAGGGATTTACGCCAAGCGGCTACCCGGACCTATAAGCACTTCGATTCATCACCAAAAACATGATCAAAACATCAAAGTTAGGATTTCAAAGAATTGAACCCAAACACTAAAAATTCGGATATTCACCAATTCAATCCAACTAAAAGCAAGTGCATATGAACAAGTGCTAGGAATTCATACCCAACATCAATGAAATCAAGAGAAGTAGATGTGAGTTCAAAACTCACCTTTAACCCAAAAACAAGAAGATGGAGCTCAATAACAAGGAGAAGACCAACCAAACACTACTTCAACTCAACAAGCTTCAATCTAAGAATAAAACACATATTTCCCGATTTAGGTTTAGGAAATTTTCTGAAATTGAAGAGGAGAAGAATTGGAGAAGATGAAGAAGAGCTTACCAATGGATTCTCTTTGATTTTGGAGCAAGAATCAAGTTTACAAGAAGAAACTAGTGCTTGCAAATTTCTATTTCCTCTTCCCTTCCACCATTTTCAGTTCTAGCTTAAGAAATGAAATGAAATGAAATGAGGATGAATGAAGAGAAGGGGTTGGGTTAGGGTATTAGTTAAACTAGTGGGCTGAACCCAAACCCAAAATCCAATAGAAAAAGGGTCAAAATTTCACAAACTCCAAACATATCAAGATTATACTCAAAAAGATCGCAAACGCCATTTTGGAACCAATGGAGGTAGTTTCGAGTTCCAATTCGGCCATTTGCAGAAAGTAGCTTTTCGGACCCAAAAATCCGACTAACGACGTCATATTTAAATAAAATATTTAAATATAAAATCATTAAATATGCGGGTTGTTACAGATCTCCCGTCCTTACAAAATTGCATCCCCGCAATTCCTAGAGACGATATTTGTAACAACTACATACATATAATCAATCAAAAGAAAAGGAAAAAAGCTCGAGATGAAAAGACATACTCACCGTTTCAAAGCGAAGAAAGAAAACCCGGATAAGATCGCCCGACAAACTCTCTGGTTTCCCAAGTATAGTCATTGGGATTAGCGGACCATTGAACTTTAACGAGCGGCACGTCCTTGTTCCGAAGGTGTCGCACCTCTGTGTTAAGCATGCGAATAGGTTGCTGTACAATAGATAAGTCTGGTGAGACCTCAAGCTCTTGCAAATCAGGAGAAGCAATAACAGAATCCGACTCCCGGAGACACTTCCAAAGTTGCGAGACGTGAAACACCTCATGAATGCCAGATAAATGAGATCGAAGTGAAACTCTATAAGCCACAGGGCCAATACGTTCAGTAATAGAAAATGGTCCTATAAAGCGAGGAGCCAATTTCCCAGTCGTACTGAAACGCATAACCCCTTTCAAAGGAGAAACACGAATAAAAACGAGATCACCAATTGAGAATTCGAGAGGCTTCCTACGGTTATCCGCGTAGGATTTCTGACGACTTTGTGCCTCTTTCATTCTCAACCGGATAAGTTCAATCTTCTCGGAAGAATCATGAACAAAATCTGGACCAAGAATAAGCTTCTCTCCAGATTCCAACCAACAAGAAGGTGATCGACATGGCCTTCCATATAAGGCTTCGAAAGGAGCCATACCGATACTAGATTGAAAACTATTGTTGTAGGAGAACTCTGCAAGAGGTAGATGATCCTCCCAACTACCACCGAAATCAAAAATACAAATACGGAGGAGATCTTCCAAGATACGATTCACCCGTTCAGTCTGTCCGTCAGACTGCGGATGATAAGCTGTAGAAAAATTAAGCTTCGTTCCCAAAGCTTGCTGAAGACTCTTCCAAAAATGACTCGTGAATAAAGGATCATGATCACTCACAATAGAACTAGGAACACCATGGAGTCTCACGATTTCCTTGACATATAACTTAGCCAAATGCGAAGCAGTCCTATTAGATTTAATAGGGACAAAATGAGCAGACTTATTGAGGCGATCAACAATAACCCAAATACAAGAATGACCTGATCTCGAACGAGGTAGGCCGTCAATGAAATCCATAGAAATCTGATCCCATTTCCACAATGGAATCTCAAGAGGCTGAAGAAGACCCGAAGGACACTGATGCTCGGCCTTAAAACGCTGACAAGTTATGCATTTGCTCGCATAACTCGCCACATCGCGTTTCATGCCTTCCCAATAATAAAGACGACGCATATCAGCATACATTTTGCTACTACCAGGATGAATGATATACTTAGAACGGTGACAGTCATCAAGAATGTCATGCCTAGGTGCAAGATCATAAGGCATAAAAAGACGGTTCCTCTTACGAAGACACCCATGAGAATCAATGCTAAAATCTTGCAACGCCTCATCACAAGATCCAAACTCACAAAGCTGAATAAAATGCAACAAATCAGGATCACGCCGCTGAGCATCGGCAATACGATCCAACAAAATAGGTCGAGCTCCCAATCTAAATAATAGAATAGGAGAATCAGAAGATGAACCTCGATCCCGAATTTCACAAAAAGATAGAGTCTCAAGGATATTCCATTCGGCAAGCATCATAGAAATAGCAGCCGAATGTTTGCGACTAAGCGCATCAGCAACACGATTACCCTTACCAGGGGTATATTGGATATCATAGTCATAGGAAGCAAGAAACTCGAGCCAATGTTGTTGTCTCATATTGAGTTCCTTCTGAGTGAACAAATACTTCAAAGATTTATGATCGGTATAGAGAATGAAGCGCTCGCCCAATAAATAGTGTCGCCAAATCTTCAAGGCAAAGACAATGGCGGCTAACTCAAGATCATGAGTGGCATAGCGGACTTCATTCGGACGCAGTTGCCTAGAAGCATAAGCAACTACCCGATCCTTCTGCACAAGAATAGCACCGAGACCACTACCACAAGCATCGGTGTAGACAACAAGATCATGATTCCCCTCGGGAACCACTAAAATAGGAGCATTAGTGAGAAGTTCCTTCAATGTCAGAAAGGAAGCTTCACACTTGTCGGACCAATCAAAACGAATGCCTTTCCGAGTAAGGCGAATAAGAGGAAGCACAACACGGGAAAAATCCTTAATGAACCGACGGTAATAACCCGCCAATCCAAGGAAACTACGAATCTCATGCACATTCTCAGGCCTCTTCCAATTCTAGATTGCTTCGATCTTTGAGGGATCGACAGAAATGCCATCGGAAGATACAACATGGCCTAAGAACTTAACCCTATTCTCCCAAAAATGGCACTTGGAGAATTTGGCTCTAAGCTGATGATGATGGAGGGTACTCAAGACAATTCTCAAGTGATTAGCATGCTCAGCTTCAGACTTAGAATAAATAAGGATATCATCAATGAACACAAGGACGAACTTATCGAGATATTCCCGGAATATTCGATTCATGAGATCAACAAAGAAAGCAGGAGCGTTCGTCAAACCGAACGGCATAACAAGCCACTCAAAAGAACCATAACGAGTGCGGAAAGCTGTAAGAGGAATGTTATCTTCCGCGACTCGTAATTGATGAAAACCTGTGGCAAGGTCGAGATGAGAAAAGACCTTAGCACCACTCAATAGATCGAACATATCATCGATCCTAGGCAATGGATACCTATTTCTGATGGTTAACTCATTAAGCTTGCGATAGTCAATGCAAAGCCTAAGAGTTCCATCGGACTTCTTCACGAAGACGACCGTGGATCCCCACGGAGAAAAACTAGACTGAATCAACTGCTTGGACTCAAGCTCTAAAAGCTTCTTTTTGAGTTCCTCATTTTCCTTTGTAGACATCCTCGTGGGAGGACGATTAACTGGCTGCGCGCCTGGAATGAGATCAATGTGGAACTCAATTGCCCTCTTAGGTGGTAAACCCGAGACAGGCTCAAAAACATTAGAAAAGTCACAAGCAATAGGAATACGAGATATATCATCATCATCTCGTGAATCAAGAAAATATAAAGCCATTTCGGAATTATCCACATCCCGAAGAACAAGAGATAACTGAGTAGGCGAATTCGGATGTCGAAGATACAAAATTCTCTCGGAACATATAATCCTGGCATCATATCAAATCCCAGACAAGAAATAACGTGCAGATTCGCACGAAAAGAAAAACCACATAAAACAATCTCAACATCATCACACAGCAAACTAAGGGTCGTGAATCCCCCAATAGGATTCGCAATCCTTAAAGAAGTAACCATACAAGAAACGTCCAAAGATAAATCATCAACGAGCTTCTTCGATACGAAAGAGTGTGAAGCACCCGTATCGAAATGAACTCGTATACTATGGTCATAAAATAAAATAGAACCTTCCAAAATGGATGGAGATATACCTTTGGGCTGAGAAGGACCTTTAGAAGCCTTGGTAGCATAAAGATTGCTAGACTTAGCACCAGCCGGAACAGTAGGGCAAGCTGAAACATGATGACCTTCCTTCTTGCAATAACGACAGAAGAGAGGTTTAGGACAAGCTCGAATAATATGATCCAGAGAACCACAATTAAAACACTTTCGAACGAAAGGTGTTCCAGAAGACTGAGGCTGAGAACTAGAACCACCAGTCTTCTTCTTCTTAGAAGGAAAAGGCCTGGACTTATGAATTGGAAATGGCCACTTGTTGGGGTTCTTGGAAACCTCAACATCAACATCACTATCACACTCCTTCTCGATGGTCTCGAGATGAAGTGCTGAATCAACCAACTCCTCAAAAGAAAGTTTAAGTTGGAGAAACAAAGATTTCTTAAGATATTTCTTAAGACCAGAGACAAACTTCAGATTCTTCTTATAAGAAGTGCTGATGAATTCAAGACCATACTTAGATAAAGCCTCGAATGATGCAACATACTCAAAAACAGAAGGTTTTCCTTGCTTCAACTCAAGGAAGCGACGGGTCAATAAAACTTTTTCAAATTCAGGAACGAACTTGAGTTCAAATCGTCCCCGAAACTGAGTCCAAGAAAGAGTAGGCTCATCAATTTCGGCTACAAGAAGCTCATACCAATCAAGAGCACGCTCTTGTAATAAGCTAGAAGTTACAAGAACTCTATCATGGTCAGAAAGATCCATGCGAGAGAAAATACACTCGCACGTGCAAAGCCAAGCTTGGACTTCAAGAACAGACTTGGAGCCCTTAAACGGCTTTCCTCCAAGATGAAAAAAATCACTGCACTGACGTGCAAAGGCAGACTTGCGAGGTGGAGATACTCGAGGAGGAATTGGAGGCTGAGTGCTCCTAAACAATTCCAAAAACTGATCAGCAGACATATAAACGCCATCCGGATGTGTGCCACTGGATTGCCCAGCATCCGAATGTCGTCCCCTGCCTCTTCCAGCCATACGCTGAAAGTAAGATAAGAACAAGATTATTCACAAGGTAGATACTTCATTACGGAATACTACGGAATAAATGCATTCCTAGACGTATTCCCCAAATTCTATCTAACCTTGATGGAATAAAGAGACACGATGATTCAATGGTTTGTATCACTTATATACTTTGATGTACTGTAATATGTGCTCTATTCTGTGTTTGTCATACTTTGTTCTGAACTTCGCTTTGATACCACGCTGTGACGCCCCACCACTATACCCACACTAGCCAAGGACACTACAGGGTAATGCCGTCAACTAACACGGAGAATAAGGCTAGTTAGGAGCGACCATCTATAGCTTTTCTCTAACTATCTATTGAATACATCGACAATAAACATACCAAGCAGGTCAACATACCCAATGAATACTTAAAAACAAAACCATAGGTGGTTGGATCTATCAGAACAGAATATAACAACTCAAATGTAATATACATCACAGAACAGTAAATCATCATATACATATATACAAATACCTAGCAGAGTACACAAACTAATGCATATCAAGTGGTATAACAAACCACAATAAACAGACGAGTCAAAAGAATACTTATTAGAGTTACTACAAAATAGGACTACACAAAAGCTATAACAAAAGGGAACAAGCTGAATAGTCCATGCGGAAGCAAAATAGGCTAAGTCCAAAAGCACCTAACCTGAAACAACTCGGTCTGACCCGAGTATAAAATACACAGGTCAGTCTAGCTAAACAAATCAGTTAGATAAACTGAACAACAATAAACCTGCAAGGTTACAAAGCATAATAGATATCTCTAAAAGAGATAACACAATCATCTAACGAAAGATGAATCATATAGAACAAGCCTCATATCATCGGCAACATATAGAAACAAAGGATACAAATATCCCAAATCAGGCCAAAAAGGCAAATAACAAATACCAATAAGGTATACAAGTTCCGCAAGGTAAACGCTATGCATCATGCGCCTCATAATGACCAACATCGAAGAGCGGTACCTAGGGAATATACATATGAATAAAACATCATAAAATTTTCTCGAGCTCAGTACTGTACAAGCAAGGATCCATGAGCCCGAAGACTCCAAACCCAATATCACCCATGCGGCTCATAACGACCAACATCGGAAGCGATACTAAAGGGCAACCCAATAACACCCATGCGGCTCATAACGACCAACATCGGAAGCGATACTAAAGTGCAAAAAACCCGAAGGCACAAACCCAAAGGCGCATACCCGAAGGCAACAAACCGTAGGGGTGAAGGTCAAAGACCCAGTACTGGACACCACTAACTGGGGGAATGTGTCATAACTCTCAAAAAAGAATCCGAAAAGTGGTAACGTGAGTCCCATAACCACTCGTTCGCACTAAACGGTTTACTATCCGTTAGTTAATTTCACACTCAAAGCAGTACAAAGTTCACCTCATATCATCGGTAAACCAAACCCGAAGGTCAAAACGATCAATTGAATAGGTCGGGGATTAATCGAAAAGATAAACGCACAGATTCATGGTCCGTGTTTTGCCCAACCATTTAATCACCCTTCCACTTCGCTCGAAGTGCGAAATTGTGCGTGTGTTTAAATAGAATTTATAAATTGGAGAAACGAGCTTTTAATATGATTAGAAAGATTATTTTATAAAAACCCATGGATGAATTAAAAAATAAGTTATCAAAGCCAATGAAGCAATAACAACCACTAAGAACCAACATGAATCGATAAAATCCGAAAAACCAATCAAAACGAGCGTAAATAGGCAAAATAGGAAAAGAGGAGCAGGTCAGTCGACTGTAATCCCTGTTCAGTCGACTGAAAATTGTCCAGAAAAATTTCGGGCTTCAGCTCAGTCGACTGAACAGAGGATCCAGTCGACTGAACCCAATTTCCTGCATTTCCTACTTATTATCAATGAAGTGCAAACTCTCCCAACTTTCAATCGGATGAGCACGGGCGCTAGAGATTTACGCCAAGCGACTACCCGGCCCTATAAGCACTTCGATTCATCACCAAAAACATGATGAAAACATCAAAAGTTAGGATTTCAAAGAATTGAACCCAAACACTAAAAATACGGATATTCACCAATTCGATCCAAACTGAAAGCAAGTGCATATGAACATGTGCTAGGAATTCATACCCAACATCAATGAAATCAAGAGAAGTAGATGTGAGTTCAAAACTCACCTTTAACCCAAAAACAAGAAGATGGAGCTCAATAACAAGGAGAAGACCAACCAAACACTACTTCAACTCAACAAGCTTCAATCTAAGAATAAAACACATATTTCCCGATTTAGGTTTAGGACATTTTCTGAAATTGAAGAGGAGAAGAGTTGGAGAAGATGAAGAAGAGCTTACCAATGGATTCTCTTTGATTTTGGAGCAAGAATCAAGTTTACAAGAAGAAACTAGGGCTTGCAAATTTCTATTTCCTCTTCCCTTCCACCATTTTCAGTTCTAGCTTAAGAAATGAAATGAAATGAGGATGAATGAAGAGAAGGGGTTGGGTTAGGGTATTAGTTAAACTAGGGGGCTGAACCCAAACCCAAAACCCAATAGAAAAAGGGTCAAAATTTCACAAACTCCAAACATATCAAAGATTATACTAAAAAAGATCGCAAACGCCATTTTGGAACCAATGGAGGTAGTTTCGAGTTCCAATTCGGCCATTTGCAGAAAGTAGCTTTTCGGACCCAAAAATCCGACTAAAAACGTTATATTTAAATAAAATATTTAAATATAAAATCATTAAATATGCGGGTTGTTACAGATTGGTTGTTAAAGAGACCGGGATCGGAAGTTGTCATACTCTCCGCCAACTCCGAAAACCATTTTGACAACCGTGCACGCGGTGGAGATTCCAGAATGAAGTAGGATGGTGGCGACATTTCCTTTGAGGTAAATACATGGACCCGACTCCCGTGAGTTGGCATAAGGTGGCTAAAACAGGGGCAATTGACGGGCTAATGAGGTCATTCCTTTGATCGGACACACTCCTTCACTATTATATTCTGACTTGGAGATTTATTTGGTGGCCAGTTTTGATTCTTTTGATTTGGGGGAGTTATTCGAAGTGGGCGGTAGTAGCTACTACGCGTTACCACAGGCCCGGAAGTGCAATTGGTATATCTAACCTGGCATTGCCTAGTCGTGCCGTGTCACCCACCATAGCGCGCCTTGTACAAGTTTGGTTTTCTCCTGCAGCCCGTGCGGTATCCTCCGGTGGCTTCCCGATCAGGAGGGACCATGATATTGGATGGACTACTGGGACTATTATTGTGTTAAGGGGGAGATTGGGTTACTCCTTTATTTAAAAGTAAGTTTATTTTATAATAGACATTATTATAACAGCGTAATATTACTACATAGTAAATAGTTTAACGGATACTTAGGCGATGTGAATCCCGAGCATCTCTTAAGTTACTGCACTCACGTTGGACACTGGATAGGAGATGTCAAATCCCGTAAACATCTCTGACGCCGTTCCACTCATATTTTACCATTGATTTACTTACATGAGATCTTTTAGTTCTGACTCGAGTGTTTTGTCTTTTAATTCGCTCGGGTCAGCCTGAGCATTTCAGGATTTGAAGACCTTACTTCTGGAGGATGAAGACGAAGATTTTATAATTATTATATTAGTCCACTACATCACATTTGTTCTGTTGCATTATTATTGATTGTTCTCTGGTATGTGTAACTCCGATATGTATGGTATAAGTAAAATCGAATATTTTGTAAAACAGCTTCATGAACCGTACATTTGATTATTATATTTTATCATTCCGCTGCAAGATTCGATTTTGTTTTTTCTTTCTCTGTTTTTTTCTTATTCACCCTATAACAATCCGCCCTTCTGTATAGTTTAAGTCTGACGTATGTGGATTATCGTCGATTTAAAGCTTACGGAAAGGCGGGATGTTACAGCAGTCAAAGCCGAAATTAGGATTTTGATTTCGTCGTCAATCGGCGAAATTGATTGAGGGGTTTCGTGGAGATGGTCGCGTGGAGTCAAGGGATGGTGACCGAGGGGGTTCATTTGGCCTGAGGCGGCGGGAAAATAGCGAATAGAGTTCGAAAAACCTAATTTTTTTGGTGCGACGGCGGTGGGTTTCTGGGGTCGGCGCGGAGTCGCGCGAGGCATGGCTGTGGTGGCAGCCTCTGATAGAAGCGACGTTGATCGATGGAGAGTGCGGCAGCGAATTTTTGGGTGGCGGTTGAATTAGGGTTCGTGGGGTTTCATTGCGTGCGTACTGTGTTCGTCTGAAAGAAGGAGTGACACGTTTCTTTGATGACATGACCGTTCTTTTGGGTGAGTTTTATTTTATTTTTTTGGTTTTAATTAAATTTTGTTTTCAAACAATTAAAATCTTAATAACTTTTACATACAATATCCGTTTTAAGCAAGGTTTCTTTTGTTAGGATCGTATCTGAATTCCAAAAATTTTGGCGCTGGTTTGGATGGATTCCGAGTCTGTCCAATTTTTGGATTTAAATTGGATTTAAATTCAATTTAAATTCAAAAGGTGAGTGTTTTAACCCACTCAAAACTTCTAAAATTTCTTATATGTACTAAATTAATGTCTGATTTAATTGGAAATTTATTTATGACTGTTTGGTATAATATTTTATCACCATCGCAGTTAAATTTAATTTATTTAAACTAAATTGTTATTTAATTTATTATTGCATGTAAACTGCTAGTTAAATTTATTTATTATTGAATATAAACTGCCAGTAATTACTGGTTATTTATTATCTGTTATTTATTAATGTTATTGTTTGAATTGAATGATGATTGTTATAAATGGTTGATGATTGATATTGGATGAATGGATGTTGTATTTATATTGTTATAAAACTGCAAGTTGTTATGCATTTTATTCCATTTAGGATTGCGGTTTGAAATGATATATAACCGTATTTTTATTTTAAATTATAGATTGAAATGATAAATATCCTATCACTTGACCATAGGGTAGAAAATTCTATACAGATACCGCGGTCTATATGTATATAATATTTCGAAATGATTTCTATGGTTTTGTAAAGAAATATACGGGTTATATAAATATTGATTTTAGATGTTATATAAACGTCAATTTATTATTGATTTTAGCTATATATAAATATGCTTTGAAATATAAAACAAGCCCAATAATAAAGTTTGATTATTTTATATAATATGGTTAAGTATTTATTTAAATTATGTTGTGTATAGAGTTTATCATGACTTAAATAAAATTTTAGGTGGAAGATAAATATGAAATTGATTTGAATTAAATTATTTAAGAATTTTACTCGAATAAATTTGACTTGAAATTGAGATAAATTTGAGATTATTTTAAATTGAATTCATTTAAGAATTAAACTCTAAAAGGTTGATGTGAAATTTATTAAATTGAAAATTTTAAAGGGTATATTTATTATAACTTGATTTTGGATCTAGGTGAATTAAATGATTATTTCAAGTATAAATGAATTGAAGAAAATATTTAGTAATTTGTAATTTGGGTTTTGTTTAAATGAAAATGGATTTATTTTGTAAAATATTTCAAAACTAAATAATAGAAGATTAAATTGTTGAATCTAAATTATTAAATTTAGTTTGGGAATTTTGGAATATTTAAAGCCGTGAAATATATCGAAATTGAAATGTTTTATTTAAATTGAAGTGTTTCGAAGTTATAAATTTCAAATTATTATGTTTTAAAGTGTTATAATTTCAATTGTTGGTTTCGAAGTGCATAAATTTGAAAGTGCTATGATTTGTGGAAAAGGGATATATTTGAATTAAAATGATATTATATTGATTTGGGTTTTATTAAAAATGATATCATATTGATTGAGTTTTAAAAAAGGAAATGATTTCGTAATTATATGATTTTGTAATAGATAATATATTTTGGTTTTAAGAGTATCAGCTATTTTGAAAAGACCGCGGTGTTATAGTAACGTTTGGTTGTTGAAGAGACCGGCATCGAAAGTAGTCATACTCTCTGCCGACTCCAAAAAACCACTTTAACAACCGTGTATGCGGTGGAGATTGCAGAATGAAGTAGGATGGTGGCGGCGTTTCCTTTGAGGTAAATACGTGGACCCGACTCCCGTGAGTTGGCATAAGGTGGCTAAAACAGAAGCGATTCTCGGGCCAATGAGGTCATTCCTCCAATCATACACACTCCTTCAATATTATATTCCGACTTTGAGATTTATTTGGTGGCCACTTTTGTTTCTTGATTTTGGGGGTGTGGCTTGAGGTGGGCGGTAAGAGCTACTACGCGTTACCACCAGCCCGGATAGCAATTGATATATCTACCCTGGCATGCCTAGTTGTACCGTGTCACCTACCCTAGCACGCTTTATAAGAGTTTGATTTGTGTCGTACCTATGGAGTATCCTCTTGTAGCCTCCCGATCAGGAGGTATTACGGTACTGTATAGACTATTGGCACTATTACGCGTTAAGGTGGAAAATGTAAAGCCTTAACGCTATTTAAAAGTAAGTGTATTTTACTAATAGACTGTATCGACCCGTAATTTTCGATCCCCACAATTCTAGATAGTTAAGAAAAAGAAGAATGAGATAGAAGAAAAAGAAGAACAGAAACACCAACATCTCACAATTCGCAGCGGAAAAAATATGATAACAAATAATAACAGTTATACAAAGGAAAACTATACTAATCAAATTGCACTTTAATACATCAGAGTTACACATGTACTTAAACATTTGACAGATACAATCATGTGCCAAATAACTACAATATATTACATTGAAAAACTCTCCATACGTTCCTGCCATCTTGCTCGCCTCTTGAGCTCTAGGACGTTCTTACCTGAAAATCTATAATACTCGGTCTGTCCCGAGCATTACATCAAAGTAACAGCCGGGTCAGGCTGGAAACCAGCGTAAGGAAACTCATTCAATAAGGAATACAAAGTATACAGCTTATATAGAACCCGGGGTAACTCGAATCAATTTACAACTTCACAAGTTGTTATAGACATCACTTATTTGACACATTAATTTCTCAGTGCCAAATCTTAGATTAAATGGTCCAATTCACTTAAGTCATTCCATTCCAGTTTATTTATTTCACATATCAATCTATAAAGAATTGAAGTGGTTTTGGGTATTTACTAATACCCGACTCCGGTCTCTTCGAATTCAATACCATCTTAACCCAAGTTATTCAAGTGAAATACAATTCAACTTCAAATAGGATGTCACTTCTTACACAGCAATTCGTCATCGATAGATAACCACATTATTACTTTTTAAACCAATCATCTCATATCACATAGCATCACAAATGACATATCAGAGATATCCACTAATCTCCGGCATACAATATTATTCCATTCATAAGCAAGATAAATTAGTCATACCATTCTAATTAATTTAAACAAATTAAATTAATTACACCAATCACCCTTAATCCTGCTTATTTAACATTAATTAATCACAATCCCAATTAATTAATCATTCCTTAATTCATCAATCTCAATTAATCATCCTTGATTAATTAACCTTTAATTACATTAAGTAATTAATCTTTAATTATCACACAGATTAATTAGCCTAACCATTCTCATTAATTATCTTTGAATTAATCCCCTAAATCAATTAACAAAATTTATTTCCCTGATCCTTAATTAATTATTCTAATTAATTATCCTATAATTACTTAATTGATTAATTATCCCTTAATTAATCACATAAGATAATTAAATAGCCCATTAATTAATTTACATAATTAAATCATACTTTCTAATTACGCTAAATAATTACTTCTCGATTACTTATATTAAGTAGTTATCATTAAATAATCACATTTAGTAATCTCCATTCATTCCCTTCCTAAATAAATGACATTAAGCAATTATCCTTTAATTACTTTCATACTCATTAATCAATTTCATTAAGTGATAAATCTTAATTAATCATCTTTATATTAATACTTTAATTACTTAACCACATTAACAAATCAATCCTTAAAATTGAATACTCAAAATTACTTAACCTTTATTAATTATCTAATGATTAAATTAATTGATTACTTCCTTAATTTATAACATTAATCAATTTCCCACTCCTAAATATTAAATACTTAATACTTTATTAAATTTCATCATTTAATTTATCGTTGAAAAACATATAGGATTAACTCCTTATATATTTATCTAACTACCACAATTGGAAAACATTTATAATTTTGTAACTCATTTAAAAAACTTGTTAACACTTTGAATAAAACTTGATTTAACCCTTCCTTTGAACTAACATTTTCAGATAAGTTTTTAACACTTGATTTTTAATAAACTTAAAAGCTGGTTAACATCCAAATTTAACCCGAGCAAAAATTAACCAAAACACTGAGCCTTCATCTTCTTTTCCCGAGTTTCACCCTCTTTCATCTTTTTTAACTTAGTTTTGAATTTTAAAACTGTTATAGGTTGTAAACAACTTTCAAAAATTAAACCTGAACACAAAACTAAACAAATAGGGCTAAAACTCTTGAGACCCAGAGACACTCATGTGTCCCCTCTATATCTACTTCGAGTCGCACAAGTATCAACCTGAGAACGAAAATAAGGGAACTTCATCTTCCTATAAGAATACAACCCTGATGTACAGATGTGAACGGTGCACGTACACCGACGAACCGAGACTATCTGATCATCAATGCTGGTCTAAACACCTCGCCCTCGAACGCCACATCCACACACATCACCCACATCCAAAGATTTGACTCGAATCAAAATCGAGTAACATGACACACAACAGGAAAACACACAGGAAACAGAACATCGGCGTGATGACGATCCACACCACCGATGACCTCGACGCTTTGACCATACCCTCACCTTGACTTCCAGATCTGAACCCTAAACTCGCGATCACCTCCGATACACCATCAATGCCTGAAATCATCACAAAATCCCCACCGTACAAACTAGGTTTCGAACCCTATTACGACGATTTTTGATCAAATTGGACAACTAAAAATCATGTGATTATTTTTCCCCTAATCTTTGTCCCCCTACTATCTTCAGACCTAACTCCGACGCGCCGCAAGCCGCTATTCGATTGCAATTGACCAAAGTACCCAATTCATTCCACATAGATTAACCCATCAATTTCTCATCTAAAATACATGATTTTTGTACCTAAATTCATCATTTTCAATCATTATTCTAGTCATGAATTTAATTCATGAAATTAGAATATTTGATATTTTCTGATTAAACAGTTTTCACTGTAAAATATTGATTTCGAAAGATTAACTTAATAATTTCATCTGAATTTATTTTTAAAAATGAACTTACCCAATCATAATCATTTTATATTCTATAATCATAGCTTGAATTTTATTAAATAAAAAGATATGAATTTATTTTCATTCCTGAGTTTATGGATACATCAGACTATAGAGTCCATAAATTTAGGCATACAAACATATAAAATGAATATATATAGATAAGTTTATCAATTTTCAAACTTAAAAGCATCCATGCAAACCATATATTCACCTACTCTACACAAATCCCTCATGCATCAATTAAATAAGAACTTTAAGCTTTTTAACAGTTTCTGTTTACTCATTTAATAAAACTTCATACAAAAATATTTTTAAAAATGATACTTGGTTGATTCAAACATATTTCCTAAAAACATCCTAACCCAAATTGTTTCAGATAAAAAGAAATCGATTTATACTTGAATTTTTGGCATGTAAACTAAAAACAGAGACTATATATATATATATGTGTGTGTGTGTGTGTGTGTGTGTGTGTGTGTGGATGCAGAAGATCACAGAAGCAAACCACATTAATATGCATGCAACCCATTAATTCGTACATGCAATCATTACAACATTACTTCCTTATCACATGCATCAGAAAATCAAATTCATCCATAAAAGTGTAGATTACTCACCTTATTTTGAGCAGAGAACAACTCTGAGATTTGAAAACTGGAGATTACACAAGATCTTGAACTTAGAAACAACACTTGTTTAAAGACTAGAAAATGTTTTGATTTAAATTAATCTTATGCCTTTTGTTTGAATTCAAATCTTGCTCGCTTAGCTTGTTTGATCTGGAGTTGCTACTTGATGAAACTGTTTTTCATTCTGGGTGAATCTGAGAAGATTTGCTTCAGATTGTAATAGTTGAATGGTTGCTGCTTGATTCTTGATGATCTTTACTTGATCTAGTTGAATATGCAGTTTGAATGGGTATCTGGTTTTGGTTAAAGGTTTTGGTAATTTTTTCTCTCTGACTTGTAAAATGGTTACAACCTTTGGTTCTTAGAATTTGGAAAGAAGATTAGAAAAAAAACAATGAAGAGAAAGTTGTTTGTTTATATAAGTTTAAATTAGATTTATTAAAAATAAAAGAAAATTAAAATAGAATTTGACACTTGTTCAAATTAATTACATTTGTCAAAATATCATTATAATCACATTACACATGTTAACAATGAGCTTCATAATTTAAAATTTTGTATTTATTCATTTTCTTACAATTTTTAAATGATTTTGAAAGATTTTTTATTCAATGGTTATACATGTAATTAATTGTTTATAATATGATTTTATATTATACTTTTAGTTTGGTTTATACTTGAGCACATAAAATTTTAAAAGAGGGTATGTTAAAACCTTTTTTATAAATCTTAGTTTACATAGATAAATTGTAGATAAAAAATTTAGATTTGAAATTTCAAAAATGAATCTTTAGAAATAGATTGGATTTTAATACTCAATATTTGAAATTGTACTTCATCATTTCTTATAATTTTTGTAACAACCCTAGATTTTTACATATACTTTAATATTTGACTTTTTTTTATTTTGAAATTATTTCAAACTTATTTTATTTCAAACATTTCATTTTTTAAATGTAAGTGTTGATTATTATGTGAATTATAGTTTCAAACCGGTATAAATTGGATATTTTACTGAAAGATGAATTTCTGTTCAAACTGGTCAAACCTTGACTTTTAAATTTCAAATTTAAATATTTAAATTCTTAAATTTTATCTTTTATTATGAAAATAGATTTAATAACTTGAACACTGCTTTTCGTTTCGTTGAAAACGGATTTAATTTCTGAAAGTTATGTACATTTCAATTTAGAGTATAATTTGTTTTATTTTGAAATTTTGTCTATTTAATTATATAAATCATATTTTCTATGTTATATTTTATTTTAATATGTGTTAATATGTTATTTTATGTATATTTTGTTTTTTAATATTTTTAAAGTGATAATAAAAATTTTCCAAAATTTGCTGTATATATTTCCTATTTTCAAAGGCTGTTTTCTATTTTTCTGCTATTTTCTTCATTTAAATTGTATTTAATTAAAATTTAAATATTTATTTTGTGAATGTATTTTTATTTTATTTCATTATTTATATTTAAAAATATTTTACAAGCTCATATGTACTTTCCAAAAAAATTTCTATTTAATTTCAAATTTTCTAGTCTAGTTCACTATTTTTAGCTATTTTTCTTAATTTAACTTTATATAATTAATAAATTTTTATATTTTGATAAATTTTCGAAATTTTATCTGGGATTATTATTATTTCCAGAAATATAAAGTTATATAAATTAAATAAGGATATATGAAGAGTTTTTGACTTTTGAGTTGCCTTTTGCCTTTTTGAATTCCACCTCTTCATTTTCCTCACAACTCTTCATTTCTTTGCCATAACTCCCCACATTTCAGCCGACCATCTCATTTTCATTTCACGTATCTTCCTTTTCTCCTTACTGAGAAAAATTTTCGGCCATCACTCTTGAGGAATTGGTAAAAAAAAATATTTTCTTTTGTCTCTTTTCACTTATGTTGCTTATTCCTTTTGATTCTTGTTTGCACTTGCTCTTCCATTCAGGTTCGACCAAGCTACCTTGCTGCCTAGTCGCCCCCACCACCTGATGGCACACCATCACCACCTCCTCCTCACCAGCCACCCAAGCCGTGACCCCCTTAGTGATGCATATCCACAAACTTTTCCAAACTTCTCAAAAAACACCACAATACTTGCCTAGCCGAACACTACCTCACATCCACCACGTCACCACCCCTTTATCTTCCCCCTACATGACCACCACCACCTCCAGCACCCACAGCCACACCAACATAGTGGACCCCACTCCTCTGGCCATGACACATAGGGCCTTGGCCGAGCCTAAATCCTTGACCAAATTCATGTATGCATGCTTATGTGTGTTATTGCCTTCACCCACCTTTACACCATCATTCTAACATGTAGGCCGAACCCATACTCACCCAAACCAGACCCAAACACCTGCAATTATTTTGTATTTTCCCTTATGACTGAGCCTAGTGAAGGTTAAAAGCAAGTGCGAACATTTCTATTTGATTCTGTGCAGTCTATTCTTGTGTAGTTTTGATCGTAGTTGATTTGAAACTCATCGTTGTTATATTGTTTTTGTTTGTTGTGTATCCAAGGAATTTGACACTTGGCTCCTCCATTCGAATCTATGTCGTGCTTTTGTGCTTGTGTAGATCACGTTTGTTAAATTCGTCGTTGGGTCATCAGCTCAAACCAGTGAGTTATTCTCACCAGACAATATGTACATATAAAACTAGTAAATTGACCCTTTTTGAATCTGTAAAATGCATTATCATGTTACACCTACTATGTTATGATTTTATGATGTTCACCCATGCTTAAACACCTGTTATTTCGTATGTTACTATTATATTATGTTGTTCTATTATTTTTATTAGTTTATCACATTGCAAATTCCTTTTAGATTAGAATCACTATGGGTTGAAATGATACATACCTGAACGGACTTTAGAATAGGAGAAAATCTTTATGGGATGAAATGATAGGCCTGAATGATTTTCAATTATTTTCATTTACTTGGGATTGCGAGTCTGAAATGATCAAACCCGGGTTTCTTTGTAAATTGCGGGTTGAAATGATATATTACCCGTATCACTTTACCTAGGCTAGAAAATGAAATACAGACCCGTCGTTAAAATAAGTTTTTCTTAAAATTTTAAAATATTTTAGAAATGCAAATATTATAATATTTTAATTTAAATTTGATTAAAAATGATTTTTGTAAGCATTATTGACTCTCTGAAAATTTAAAAGTGAAATAAATTAATGGTAAAGTTAGAAAATCTGAAATGTAAGTTTTTTTGGAAATTATAATTTTGTGATAAATGGAATTTAAATTAAATATGAAAATATGATAAATTTACAATATTTTGAATTAAATTAATTTAAAATAATTTTATAATATATTAATGATTTTTGAATTAAGTTAAAATGTGAAATGAATGAATATTTAAGTTGAAATTTTGAAATATAACTAAAATTGAAAATTTGTGAATCTGGCTTAAAAGTGAATCTTAAGTTAAGTAAATAAAAAATGAAATTAAGTTATATTTGAAAATTTAAAATTGAGTGTTAGGTTAAATTTAATTTAATGAATTTAAAATTTAATGTTGGAATTTAATAAGTGAATTACTATTAAATTTTGATTTTTGAATAGAGACTTAACTTTATAAAATCATGAATATAAGGGTATTTGAATGATTGTTTTAAAAGTGAAATTATATGATTTTATAAGTTAAAAATGGTTTAAATAAAAATATAATTTTTAAATAAAGATATAATTGTTTGTGAAATTATACTGAATATTTGAAGGTAATTTACTGCAAATGTAAAGGATAATACAACATTTGTAAATGATGTAGTTGAGAATAATGAACCAAATGGCTCAATTTAATTAAAGGCTATTATTGCATTTTTTTTTAATGTTATAATGGTTGAATTTAACTAAGTTTATTTGAAACTATTAGAACCCTATTACAGCGTTTTAAATGTTGTCTTTTGTTATATTGAACTGTTTTAATTGTGACTTTCCGTAGCATTTTCTAAATGCTGCGGAAGTTGAATTTTCATTGTTTTAATGAATTTAAGTGAATGAATGAACTTTGAAAGATTGAAATTTTGAAAATTTAATAATTTAATTATTAAATATAATATCTTCATTATAATGATTTAAATGAAGCAATTTGTTTCGAAATATAAACTATTTTGAAATGGTATTTAAATTAAATAAAAATGAATGTGGTTTGGAAGATATGATATTTTGAAATGGATTTTGAATGATATTGAATTTTTAAATGATATTTGATTTCGAAGTATAAATACTATTTTAAAATTTTAATCACGGGATGTATTTAATTTATGGATTAACTGATCTTTAAAGGATGGGCGATCCCAAGCATCCTTTAAGTTATGGTGCATCACTACTACAGTTCACTTGAGTTGATTTACATTATATAAGTATATATTGTCCTGACTCGAGTGTTTTGTGTTTTACTTTACGCTCGGGTCAGCCTGAGTATTCATAGCTTTGGATTCTCTTTCTGGAGCGGGTCTTTGCTGGAGTTTCTGCTTATCTACATTTATATCTACTTTCTTTTTCAGCTATTCTAGTTTATCTCATGTATTAGTGAACTTCTATGTATTTGGGATTTCTATTTTGTTGTTTTCAGACTGTATTATGTTTTTGGTTTGAGACTCTGCTGTAGTAGCTTCATGAACTACTATGTATTTTATATTCCGCTGCGAGGTATTCTGTTTGTTTTGTGTCTGTGATTCTGTGATTTGTATTTCATTTGCTCCAAATTTATTTACAATGCGGTATTTTGAGCAATTCAAGTCCGACATGTGCGGCTGCGAATGGCTGAAAATACTGGGTTGTTACATTTGGTATCAGAGCTTTGGTTTTAGGCAAACCATAGCCTGTGGAGCAAAAACTCATTAGAGATAGGGTAGAAATACCCTATATGAGTGAAATCAATCTCAGAATCCTTTCTTGTGAGAGAACGTATTTTCGAAGTATAAAATAATTTCCAAATGATTTTTAAAGGATTTTCAAAGATTATTTTGGTATAAAAATTTTCTTATTTTGAAACCAAGATTTTCAAAACTTCATCCCTTCAGTATCCATCTTGTTAGAAATCTCTTGGTTAGGATTCTTATCGATTAGGATTCCTTGAACTTTGGAACGCTCCCACTTGTTCTGAAACCCAGTCCTGTCTTCCCTATTCTATCCATTTTGATTTTGGAGCATTTCATAACTCCACTTTGGAATGACCTCTATAAAGATCAGTGATTCCGAAAATCTTTTAATGATTTGTAAAGGGGTGAAAATCCTTTATAATTGGCATTGATTCACCGGAGATTCCTGTATCCTCGGTTTTCGTTGCTATCTATCTCCTGCTCTACCCGGATTCTATCTCTGGCGATTGAATGTCGATTTGCCTTAGATTTCCGAATTGATTATATTACTGAAGTCACGGTTGATCGGTTAAGGTCGCCCGCGATTTATATAGGCTTATCATCTTCTATTTGGTAATAAAATTATCTTATCTTCGTTCAAACTTATCTTCAAAACAGAATTGTATTTGATTAGAGTTCCTCTAAATTCGAATCTCCGTATTGCTCGAAATCTAACCTTGAATCATTCTTTGGAAATTTGTGTTTGATTGTATTTGAATTTGTGCATACATCGAAATTATTTTTTTGACAAAGATGACCCTATTTTGTATATAAAAGTGAAATGTTTTCAATAAGGATTTTTACCTTTGGAAAATGAAAATTTGAAGCTTTGAAATTTTAGAAATTTATAAGAAAATGTGATTTATATAAAAATGATTTATAAATGAAGGGTTTGAATTTGAATTTCGAGGAATCAAACTCCGAAGTTTTGAAATGGGTTTTTAAGATTTTGGAAAATATATAATAATAATAATATGATTTAAAGATATTTTTCCAAATAAGAAATGTTTCAAATGTTTTCGAATTAATTCCAATGATGTCAAAGAGATTTCAAAGAAGTATCAAGAAATAAAAGTCCAGAACCCACTTATGTCGTTGAAAAATAATTTCTGTGATGAATATATGTATCATCGACATTGATTTTTGAGTTTCTGAGTGGGGAAGAGGCCACTCTAGTAGCTTTGTTATGCGAGTGATTTTATGAAACCAAATTTTGATTTCCAGTTTCGAAGTATGGTTTGATATTCGAAAGATATGTGTGTGTGTGTGTTTATATATATATATATATATATATATATATATATATAATTGAAATGATTTAAAATAAGCCGGTGTTCAGTCCTCGAGATTCAGATTTGTTTTGGCATAACCTTACCTATTGGAATTGATTTACTAATTTGTTGGTGATTTCCAACTCTTGGACTTAAATCATGATTTCTTCGACTATTTTGAAGGTTCGAGCACTTCCAAATCAAGGTTAACTTTTCAAAGCTAAGAAATTTTGAATGGTATAAGGTATTTGATAAAGTATAAGTTTAGTTTGGTATGATTAATGTATAAAGTAATATGATTTATATAAACTGTTGTGGAGTGAAATAAATAAGACTATTTTGAATTATACTGTATGAAATATAGTTTTGAAAAGATATTTGAAGTAAAATGTTTAGTTTTGTTAAATTTATAAGTTAAGAAAAACAGTGAATTTTGACTTAACAAATGAAAGTGAGTTTTAAATTGAATATTTGATTTAAAATTTTGTTGTGATAGATCTTATGTTAAAAATTATTTAAATGTGAAATTTTGAAGTCTAGAAATATGATTTATAAGTTTAAAATTTGCTAAAATTGAAGTTGTATTGTTTTTAAAAGTTATAATAAAATCTGGAATTTTATTAATAGCATTTCTAAAATGCTATAGTTTTATGACAACACTTTAAAATGCTGTTGTTTTTGAATTTAACTTTTTTTGAATTAACTAAATATCTGTTATATAATATGCCATTATTCTTGAACTAAACTATTTTGGAAACTATAAGTTACGATAGCACTTTTAAATGCTATCATTGTTATAATTTGACAATGTTTCGTAATGTTATAGATTTTAACACCGTTGAGTTATGTTTTAAAAGTAAAATGATTTAATTTTGAATTGATTATTTATGAAATTTAAGGAGTTTTGAATATAATTTAATATTTAAATTTTAAGGAATTTAAATTGAATTTGAATTTAAATAAGGTTTACTTGGTTATGTGTTAAATGGAATGAAATGTAATGAGATAAATGAATTTTTGAATGGAATTTTGAAATGTATTTTGTAATGATATTTGAAATAATAATTAAATGACATATTTGATTTTTTTAATGATATTTAAATTTAAATATTTGAAATTGAATTCAAATAATGATTTGATAATGAGGCTTTGAATGATATAATCTTTATTCGATAAAGAATGTGAATCAGGAATGATAACTGATTTTGATAAATGAAATTTAAAGTTTATATTTGTATGAAAGGATATTTGGTTTACTTCTAATTTGAGTTTAATTAAAAATGATGGATTTATGAAATGAATATGTCAAAACTAAATAATAATGAAGTACAATTTGAGATATATGAAATTATAAAATTTAGTTTTGGTATACGGTACATTTAAGCTCTGAAATATATTAAAGATTGAATAGTTTATTTTATGGATCAAATCTTTATTTGAAATTTGATAATATTTGAAATGGTTTTGTTGGAAAACTAAATTGAATTGAAACTGATAGTTTGAATTGAATTAAAGCTGGAAATTGTAGACTTGGGTTTAAATTGAATAAATTTGCAAAATGTAAAGAATTAAAGGGATGTTTTATGATTTCAAATGTATGAATTAGAAAAGTTATGATTTTCAAAGTGTAATGATTTCAAGTATTTTGGTTTCGAAAGATTTATAACTTTGAAAGTATTATGTTTTTTGAAAGTGAATATATGTTTGAAATGGAAATGAATTTGTTTGACCTAAAATTTTGTTGATTTGGAAATTTGGATTATTTTCTAAATCTATTGTTTTAAGAAACTTTGAAACTGAGTATATGTAATTCAGAAGAAATGGCTTGGCGAAATCATATATGATTTTGAAACTGAAATGTTATTGAAACAAATTAAAACTGAGAACCTTGTTTTACTAAATACTTGATTTGGGAGTTTTCGAACTTATATAAAATGGATTTGTATAAGTATGAAGTTGATTTGAAAATGTTGAATTGAAAAGGTACTCAATTTGTAAATTAAAATCTTATATAATCGAAGTTTATATAAGTATGATTTGATATACTATTGATTTTGGAAAGTATTCGATTTGAAAATGAAATCTTATATATAATGGAATTTATTCAAGTGCGATATTTGAAGCTATGATTTTGAAGGGCTACTATATATGGTATATTATATTTTGATGTAAGAAGTATGGGAAGTACCCTCCGGAAGAAGTATAGTGATATGCTTCGACCCAGATGGACTTGGGGAATTCAGGAATGGATTCGACTGATAAACCCTAATGGACTTGGGTGAATTCAGAAATGGATTCGAACTGATATGGTTGTCCGGACTTAAACTCATGAGTTCCTCGATTTTTTTCAGGGTAGACGGTTCTTTAGTTTACCCAATGGAGGCGCTTTCGATCCTGGGATCTGTTGTTTATGGATCTTCCGAGAAGAAAGTGCATCCATTGCGTAAATCATGAATCAGCAGCGTACCACTGCTATCGTATTTTCTGGAATCCGGAAGGTAGAAGGATCTTTTAGAAAGTGTTGTGTCCATTTCGTAAATACTGGATCAGCAGTGGGCCACTGCTATCGTATTATCATCATTTGACATTGGATTTTGAGCGGAACTTCTCATACCTATTTTTTTTAGTATTTTCACTGGGTGTTGAAACAGGTCTACTAAGTACTTGGAGAATTCTAGCTTTACGCCTGATCAACGCATAGCCAGAATCTGCAGGAACGAAAGTAAACTTGTTAAGACATCGAGTTATAAAAGTATTTTGGTAAAGTATTGTATAAAGGATATTCTAATCATGATTTAAAATGTCTTAAATATTGTTAACTTTGAACTATCAAATTTGAATCAAATAACTAATTATCATATTAAATTTTTAACATGTCAAATATTTAAAAAATAATAATAATAGTTCATCCATTTCTTTCAACCTACTTTCCCTCCTAGCTACTTTTTCCCTACCTTCTTTCAGGATGTCTTCCAACCTATTGTTCTTTCTTGTTGTTTCTCCGCTTCCTTCCTTTTCGAGGACGAAAAGATTTGAGTGGGGGAGAATGTAACGACCCTAGATTTTTACATATATTTTAATATTTGACTTTGTTTTATTTTGAAATTATTTCAAACTTATTTTATTTCAAACATTTCATTTTTTAAATGTAGGTGTTGATTATTATGTGAATTATAATTTCAAACCGGTATAAATTGAATATTTTACTGAAAGATGAATTTCTGTTCAAACTGGTCAAACCTTGACTTTTAAATTTCAAATTTAAATATTTAAATTCTTAAATTTTATCTTTTATTATGAAAATAGTTTTAATAACTTGAATACTGCTTTTCGTTTCGTTGAAAACGGATTTAATTTCTGAAAGTTATGTACATTTCAATTTTGAGTTTAATTTGTTTTATTTTGAAATTTTGTCTATTTAATTATATAAATCATATTTTCTATGTTATATTTTATTTTATTATTTGTTAATATGTTATTTTATGTATATTTTGTTTTTTAATATTTTTAAAGTGATAATAAAAAATTTCCAAAATTTGCTGTATTTATTTCCTATTTTCAAAGGCTGTTTTCTATTTTTCCGCTATTTTCTTCATTTAAATTGTATTTAATCAAAATTTAAATGTTTATTTTTCGAATGTATTTTTATTTTATTTTATTATTTATGTTTAAAAATATTTTACAAGCTCATATGAATTTTCTAAAAATTATTCTATTTAATTTCCAATTTTCTAGTCTAGTTCACTATTTTTAGCTATTTTTCTTAATTTAACCTTCATAATTAATAAATATTATATAAATTTTTATATTTTGATAAATTTTCGAAATTTTATCTGGGATTATTATTATTTCCAGAAATATAAAGTTATATAAATTAAATGAGGATACATGAAGAGTTTTTGACTTTTGAATTGCCTTTTGCCTTTTTGAATTCCACCTCTTCATTTTCCTCACAACTCTTCATTTCTTTGCCATAACTCCCTACATTTCAGCCGACCATCACATTTTCATTTCACGTATCTTCCTTTCCTCCTTACTAAGAAAAATTTTAGGCCATCACCCTTGAGGAATTGGTAAAAAAAATTATTTTCTTTTGTCTCTTTTCACTTATATTGTTTATTCCTTTTGATTCTTGTTTGCACTTGCTCTTCCATTCAGGTTCGACCACGCTACCTTGCTGCCTAGCCGCCTCCACCACCTGATGGCACACCATCACCATCTCCTCCTTACCAGCCACCCAATCCGTGACCCCCTTGGTGATTCATATCCACAAACTTTTCCAAACTTCTCAAAAAACACCCCAATACTAGCCTAGCCGAACGCTACCTCACATCCACCACCTCACCACCCCTTTAGCCGCCCCCTACATGACCTCCACCACCTCTAACACCTCCAGCACCCATGGCCACACCACCATGGTGGACCCCACTCCTCTGGCCGTGACACCTAGGGCCTTGGCCGAGCCCAAATCCTTGACCAAATTCAAGTATGCATGCTTATGTGTGTTATTGCCTTCACCCACCTTTACACCATCACTCCAACATGTAGGCCGAACCCATACTCACCCAAACCAGACCCAAACACCTGCAATTATGTTGTATTTCCCCGTATGGTTGATCCTAGTAAAGGTTAAAAGCAAATGCAAATATTTCTATTTGATTCTGTGCAGCCTATTCTAGTGTAGTTTTGATCGTAGTTGATTTGAAACTCATCGTTGTTATATTGTTTTTGTTTGTTGTGTATCCAAGGAATTTGAGACTTGGCTCCTCCATTCGAATATGTGTCGTGCTTTTTTGCTTGTGTAGATCCCATTTGTGAAATTCGTCGTTGGGTCATCAGCTCAAACCAGTGAGTTTTTCTCACCAGACAATATGTACATATATAACTAGTAAATTGACCCTTTTTGAATCTGTAAAATGCATTATCATGCTACACCTGCTATGTTATGATTTTATGATGTTCACCCATGCTTAAACACCTTTTATTTCATATGTTACTGTTATATTATGCTATTCTATTATATTTATCAGTTTATCACACTGCAAGTTCCTTTTAGATTAGAATCACTATGGGTTGAAATGATACATACCCGAACGGACTTTAGAATAGGAGAAAACCATTATGGGCTGAAATTATAGGCCTAAATGATTTTCAATTATTTTCATTTACTTGGGATTGCGGGTCTGAAATGATCAAACCCGGGTTTCTTTGTAAATTATGGGTTGAAATGATATATTACCCGTATCACTTTACCAGGGCTAGAAAATGAAATACAGACCCGTTGTTAAAATATGTTTTTCTTAAAATTTTAAAATATTTTAGAAATGTAAATATTACAATATTTTAATTTAAATTTGATTAAAAATGATTTTTGTAAGCATTATTGACTCTTTGAAAAATTATAAGTGAAATAAATTAATGGTAAAGTTAGAAAATCTGAAATGTAAGTTTTTTGGAAATTATAATTTTGTGATAAATGGAATTTAAATTAAATATGAAAATATGATAAATTTATGATATTTTGAATTAAATGAATTTAAAATAATTTTATAATATATTAATGATTTTTGAATTAAGTTAAAATGTGAAATGAATGAATATTTAAGTTGAAATTTTGAAATATAACTAAAATTGGAAATTTGGCTTAAAAGTGAATTTTAAGTTAAGTAAATAAAAAATGAAATTAAGTTATATTTGAAAATTTAAGCTTAAGTTTTAAGTTAAATTTAATTTAATGAATTTAAAATTTAATGTTGGAATTTAATAAGTGAATTACGATTAAATTTTGATTTTTGAATAGAGACTTAACTTTATAAAATCATGAATATAAGGGTATTTGAATGATTGTCTTAAAAGTGAAATTATATGATTTTATAAGTTAAAAATGGTTTAAATAAAAATATAATTGTTTGTGAAATTATACTGAATATTTGAAGTTAATTTACTGCATTTCTAAAATGCTATTAATTCTAATGTAAAGGATAATACAGCATTTCTGTAGTTGATAATAATGAACCAAATGGATCAATTTAATTAAAGGCTATTATAGCATTTTTTTGTGAATGTTATAATGGTTGAATTTAACTAAGTTTATTTGAAACTAATGGAACCCTATTACAGCATTTTAAATGTTGCCTTTTGTTAAATTGAACTGTTTTAAGTGTGACTTTCCGTAGCATTTTCTAAATGCTGCGAAAGTTGAATTTTCATTGTTTTAATAAATTTAAGTGAATGAATGAACTTTGAAAGATTAAAATTTTGGAAATTTAATAATTTAATTATTAAATATAATATCTTTATTTTATTGATTTAAATGAAGCAATTTGTTTCGAAATATAAACTATTTTGAAATGGTATTTAAATTAAATAAAAATGAATGTGGTTTGGAAGATATGATATTTTGAAATGGATTTTGAATGATATTGAATTTTTAAATGATATTTGATTTCGAAGTATAAATACTATTTTGAAATTTTAATCACGGGATGTATTTAATTTATGGTTTAACTGATCTTTAAAGGATGGCGATCCCAAGCATCCTTTAAGTTATGGGGCATTATTACTACAGTTCACTTGAGTTGATTTACATTATATAAGTATATATTGTCCTGACTCGAGCGTTTTGTGTTTTACTTTACGCTCGGGTCAGCCTGAGTATTCACAGCTTTGGATTCTCTTTCTGGAGCTGGTCTTTGCTGGAGTTTATGCTTATCTACATTTATATCTACTTTCTGTTTCAGCTATTCTAGTTTATCTCATGTATTAGTGAATTTCTATGTATTTGGGATTTCTATTTTGTTGTTTTCGGACTGTTTTATGTTTTTGGTTTGAGACTCTGCCGTAGTAGCTTCATGAACTACTATGTATTTTATATTCCACTGCGAGGTATTCTGTTTGTTCTGTGTCTGTGATTCTGTGATTTGTATTTCATTTTCTCCAAATTTATTTACAATGCGGTATTTTGAGCAATTCAAGTCCGACATGTGCGGTTGCGAATGGCTGAAAATACGGGTTGTTACAATTTTGATCAATTTATATTTTATATTTGTATTCATACCTTTCTAGTATTTATACACATATATAACTTTCAAAAGAGAAGATTTTAAAATCTTAATTATACACTAATATAATTATTCTTTGAATTTCAAATCTCAAATTCAAATTCAATTTAAATTGACTTATATACATATTTAAACAAACACACATTACATGTGTTTGAAAATAATGATTTTGCATATTTTAAAATAATTATACTAGAAGATTATCAAATAAATATCTATCCAAGTAAAAATATTTATTATCAGATTTATTTGTTCAATCTATAAATCAATACTCTATTAATTATCCCAGTTTGTTAATCAATTACAGATGTTCGAAAATTCGGGTTATCAGATTCCTCCCCCTATGAATCTTTTCGTCCTCGAAAAGGAACAAAAACAGAATTTTTATTGAAATACTATTTATCAAAAAAATTATTCTTTGACCATTTTTAAAACACTTTTAAAATTTACATAATATTATAAAATAGTTTTTATGAAAATACTTTTTATAACTCAATGTTTCAACAAGTCCATCCTTATTCTCATAGAGATTCAGTCATATGTAGATCAGGCATAGGACTGAAAATCTATAAGTACTTGGTAACCCGTTTTCAACACCTAGTGAAAATACTTAGAAAATAATTTTATTGAAAATATGGAAAACATTTTTGAAAACGAGGAAATATCTTTGATGAGAATGCTCTGGAAATCATCACCGCCATCCATGGTCGCAGTTAACCCCATGGTTACTTTGCCATCCCGACAAAATCCATAGATAACTGTAGGCCTCCGCGCCCCTCGATTACACCATGGAACCCGCTACAGATCTCAGCTACAACTGGGGTTACGTTGCTATCACAGCAAAAATCCATATAACTGTAGGCCTCAGCGCCCTCTAATTTCGCTGCCAAAAGAATGAAACTTCTCCACTCTACTCGACCATAGATCGCAGTCTACCGATGTTACGTTGCCTTCCCGGCAAAATCAAGCGTAAACCGTTGACACTCACTTCCACACGATTTCCGCTATGGTCCACACAGTAGATCGCAGCGACATCGAGTTACGCTATTGTCACAGCACAACCCAAATGCCTCTGTAGGCATCAATGCCCTCGACTTTCGCTACCCAATAATCCTCAGGAACTAGTTTTGTCTGGACTCCTCACAGGATCAACTTTAGAACCTCCCCCTTAGAGGCTCAAGGCAGTACCAACCTATGGTACTCCTGAGAAGTTCATTCAGGGGAGCGCCTTTTTCTCCAGAGCCATTTTCAAAACACTTTATACTATACACATATAGTATCTTCCAAATCATACACCTAGTATGAATCTCATATAAATCCCCTTTCTCAAAATCGATTATCCAAAAATCGATAATTCTCAAATTAGGCTTTCCAAAATCCAATATTGATTTTATCCAAAAATCAAAAGCCTTTCAAATCCAAAGGTTCCAAAAACCTTTCTCCAGAATCCTCATAAGATCCTTTATATATATATATAATTCTTTTTAAACTTTGGATCTTTCCAAACTTGTATAAAACTCCTTTTATACTTCAAACACTTTCAAAATCTTTTCCTTTCGACAAAAGATTCAACAAGGGGAGATTTATCTTATATAACAAAGATATATAACTTTGTTTATTCTAAATCAAATATTCAAATTTGATTACTCTATAAAGTCACTTACCAAATTACTTATTTCCATAAAGTAAATTTTTACCGTAGAAATCACCAATTTCCACTTTACTTCATCATATATTTCACAAAATACCTTTCATTTCAAAAACCATTTCACATTTCTAATCCACAAATATCCAGTATCAATTTCATTCAAACCCGTAGATGTACACATATCATCCGTACGCTATACAAATCTGATCGCTCACTCGATCACACAATCTCACTTCCAAACTAGTATCGTCCACCCGACTTCTTAGTGCGGACTCAGATCTGGTTTCTTGATCAGAAACCGTCATTCTCCTTGTATAGCTTAACTATGATAGAGAATACCCAGAACCAATCAACAATCCATATCCAGGTTCACCGTCGAAAATCGAGCGAAAAATCCCAACTCGGATCGACATATTATCTCGAAATTCTATGCTCGAATCTGGATCAAATCACTACGCGAATAGAATAATATACGTACATCCTACGTATTTGTCTTTATTGGTTATTAGCCAAATCAATTGTCTTTCTATTCACGTTCACTTTAATTTCTATTTACTTATTCTCATTTGCCTCAATCCTTTTGGATTATCACCTTAATCCCTATCTCAATTGATAATTTAATCACTAACAGTTTGAACTCTGTCCAACTTAAATTTTACAAAATAGCTTGAAAAGTTAAAATAGATATGTGGTTGAAAAATAATTATTAGTTTGTAAAGTAGTTGTAAAATAGTTAAGTAATTGTAAAATAGTTGAAAAATAGTCAAATAGTTATAAAAATTTTAAATAATTCCAAAATAGTTTTTAAAATAGTAATTAGTTATAAAGTAGTTGAAAAATAGTAATTAGTTTATAAAACAGTTGAAAATTTGTTAAATAGTTCCAAAAATAATTGTAAAACATGTATAGGATAGTTTTAGGTTTAAAAAGAAAAGTTAAATAGTTTGGAAAATAGATTTATATTAAAAAAAATTATTTTGAAAATAGTCCAGAATCAAACTATTCAATTCCCAACCTCCATTTTCATCAACTCAATTTAAATTTCCACTTCCGTTTAAATTGACTCAATTCCAATTTGAACTGATCCCTGTTCTAATCAATTGCCAATTTAGTTCAAATAAATTTCAAACCGAACCAATTTTAAAATTTCAATTCATTTCAACCCAAGTTTGAATTTAATCCCAATTCAAGTTGAATTATTCTTACTCAAATTTGAATTCCCACTTCAAATTTTAAACTTCACATCAATAATCTTCCCATTTATTAAATTCAAAAACTTATCACTTTGGGTATCACATCTCATTCCAAATTTAAAACCCAACAATTAGGGTTTTATTTCAAACCATCTTTGATATTATGTATATCCACACATATATACATATTTACTTCTTGGCCCACCAAGCCAAATTTTCAAATTTAAACCACCCTTGGTTTTAATTCAAACAAATTCTTTTAAAATTTGCAAACAACTTTTATTCTAGAATAAGATTACATTCAAAATAGTTTGAATAATATTATTTCCTTTAAAATTTTGAAAATAATTTTCAAATGTTTAAATTTTAGAATTTAGAACTTCACAGTTTGAAACCCACTTCAATTTACATGTCATACTTATTTAAAGGTTACCTCCTTAAAACATTTCTTTTTTGCATAATCATTAACAGACATTTTATCATTTTAAGATGATAACCAAGGTTATTACCACTGGAAATCAATTCATTATTATCTTATTCTGAAAATTCTTCTACAAATTCAAGATTTTAATTTCAGTTTGAATCCATCTCAAATTTATCTTTATTTAATTTCAATTTGGTTGTATTTCTATTACCACTTAATTTAATTCCAATAATTTAACAACCAGTTACCTTAATATTTATTAGAAAGAAATATTGCTTTATATATCAAAATATATTTGTATATAAAATCATTTAAAATCTTTATATTATTATACAAGAAAATAACAAGTACGCTCATATATATATATATATATATATATATATATATATATATATATATAGACACAGATATATATATATACACTCAACTCATTCTAGGATACCATTGACCCTATCCTTAATGAGTAATCTCACCAGAGCCAAGGTTCTCGCTTAACTTTCGGCTCTGATACCAAATGTAACGACCCGTAATTTTCCATCCCAAAAATTCCAGATAGTTAAGAAAAAGGTGAATGAGATGGAAGAAAACGAAGAACAGAAACACCAACATCTCACAGTTTGCAGCGGATAAAATATAATAACAAATAATAACAGTTATACAAAGGAAAACTGTACTTATCAAATTACACTTTAATACATCAGAGTTACACATATACTTAAAAATTTGACATATACAAATTTGCCCCAAATAACTATAATACATTACATCCGAAAACTCTCCATACGTTCCTGCCATCTAACTCGCCTCCTCAGCTCCAGGACGTTCTTACCAAAAAATCTATAATACTCGGTCTGACCCGAGCATTACATCAAAGTAACACCCGGGTCAGGCTGGAAACCAGCGTGAGTAAACTCATTCAACAAAGAATACAAAGTATACAGCTTATATAGAACCTGGGGTAACTCGAATCAATTTACAACTTCATAAGTTGTTATAGACATCACTTATTTGACACATCAATTTCTCAGTGCCAAATCTTAGATTAAATGGTCCAATTCACTTAAGTCATTCCATTCCAGTTTATTTATTTCACATATCAATCTATAAAGAATCGAAGTGGTTTCGGGTATTTACTAATACCCGACACCGGTCTCTTCGAATTCAATACCATCTTAACCCAACTTATTCAAGTGAAATACAATTCAACTTCAAATAGGATGTCACTTCCTACACAGCAATTCATCATCGATAGATAAACACATTATCACTTTTTAAACCAATCATCTCATATCACATAGCATCACAAATCACATATCAGAGATATCCACTAATCTCTGGCATACGATATTATTCAATCATTCATAAGCAAGATAAATTAGTCATACCATTCTATATAATTTAAAAAAATTAAATCAATTACGCCAATCACCCTTAATCCTGCTTATTTAACATTAATTAATCCCAATCCCAATTAATTAATCATTCCTTAATTCATCAATCTCAATTAATCATCCTTGATTAATTAACCTTTAATTACATTAAGTAATTAATCTTTAACCATCACACAGATTAATTAGCCTAACCATTCTCATTAATTATCTTTGAATTAATCCCCTAAATCAATTAACAAAATTTATTTCCTTGATCCTTAATTAATTATTCTAATTAATTATCCTATACTTACTTACATTGATTAATTATCCCTTAATTAATCACATAAGATAATTAACTAGCCCTTTAATTAATTTACTTAATTAAATCATACTTTCTAATTACACTAGATAATTACTTCTCGATTACTTATATTAAGTAGTTATCATTAAATAATCACATTTAATAATCTCCATTCATTCCCTTCCTTAATAAATGACATTACGAAATTATCCTTTAATTACTTTCATACTCATTAATCAATTTCATTAAGTGATAAATCTTAATTAATCATCTTTATGTTAATACTTTAATTACTTAATCACATTCACAAATCAATCCTTAAAATTGAATACTCAAAATTACTTAACCTTTATTAATTATCTAATGATTAAATTAATTGATTACTTCCTTAATTGATAACATTAATCAATTTCCCACTCCTAAATATTAAATAATTAATACTTTATTAAATTTCATCATTTAATTTACCCTTTAAAAAACATATAGGATTAACTCCTTATATAATTATCTAATTACCACAATTTGAAAACGTTTATAACTTTGTAACTCATTTTAAAAAAAACTTGTTAACACTTTGAATAAAACTTGATTTAACCCTTCCTTTGAACTAACACTTTCAGATAAGTTTTTAACACTTGATTTTTAATAAACTTAAAAGCTTGTTAACATCCAAATTTAACCCGAGAAAAAATTAACCAAAACACATAGTCTTCGTCTTCTTTTCCCGAGTTTCACCTTCTTTCCTTTTTTTTAACTCAGTTTTAAAATTTAAAACTGTTACAAAAATTAAACCTAAACATAAAACTAAACAAATAGGGCTAAAACTCCTGACACCCCAAGACACTCACGTATCCCCTCTATATCTACTTCGAGTCGCACAAGTATCAACCTGAGAACGAAAATAAGGGAACTTCATCTTCCCATAAGAATACAACCCTGATGCACAGATGTGCACGGTGCACATACACCGACGAACCGGGACTCTCTGACCATCAACACTAGTCTAAACACCTCGCCTTCGAACCCCACATCCACACACAATCACCCACATCCAAAGATTCGACTCGAATCAAAATTGAGTCACACGAGACACAACAGGCAAACACACAGGAAACACAACATCGCCGTGACGATGATCCATACCACCGATGACCTCGACGCTTTGACCATATCCTCACCTTAACTTCCAGTTCTGAACCCTAAACTCGCGATCACCTCCGATACGCCATCGATGCCTGAAATCATCACAAAACCCCCGCAGTTCAAACTAGGTTTAGAACCCTATTACGAAACTTTTTGATCAAATTGTACAACTAAAAATCAATGATTATTTTTCCCATAATCTTCGTCCCTCCTACTATCTTCAGACCTAACTTCGACGCGCTGCAAGCCGCCGTTCGATTGCAACTGACCAAAGTACCCAATTCGTTCCATACAGATTAACCCATCAATTTCTCATCTAAAATTCATGATTTTAGTACATAAATTCATCATTTTCAATAATTAATCTAGTCATGAATTTAATTCATGAAATTAGAATATTTGAAATTTTTCGAATAAACAGTTTTCATTGTAAAATCTTGATTTTGAAAGATTAACTAAATAATTCCATCTGCATTTATTTTTAAAAATGAATGTACCCAATCATAATCATTTTCTATTCTATAATCATAGCTTGAATATTCGTAAAAAAAGATATAAATTTATTTTCATTCCTGAGTCTGTGGATACAACAGACTACAGAGTCCATAAATTTATGCATACAGACATATAAAATGCATATATATATATATATATAGAAGTTTATCAATTTTCAATCTTAAAAGCATCCATGCAAACCATATATTCACCACTCTACACAAATCCCTCGTGCATCAATTAAATAAGAACTTTAAGCTTTTTAACAGTTTCTGTTTACTCATTTAATAAAACTTCATACAAAAATATTTTTAAAAATGATACTTGGTTGATTCAAACATATTTCCTAAAAACATCCTAACCCAAATTGTTTCAGATAAAAAGAAATCGATTTATACTTGAATTTTTGGCCTGTAAACTAAAAATAGAGTCTACATATATATATGTAGATGCAGATGATCACACAGGAAAACCATATTAATATGCATGCAACCCATTAATACGTACATGCAATCATTACAACATTACTTCCTTATCACATGCATCAGAAAATCAAATTCATCCATAAAAGTGTAGATTACTCACCTTATTTTGAGCAGAGAACAACTCTGAGATTTGAAAACTGGAGATTACACAAGATCTTGAACTTAGAAACAACACTTGTTTAAATACTAGAAAATGTTTTGATTTAAATTAATCTTATGCCTTTTGTTTGAATTCAAATCTTGCTCGCTTAGCTTGTTTGATCTGGAGTTGCTACTTGATGAAACTGTTTTTCATTCTGGGTGAATCTGAGAAGATTTGCTTCAGATTGTAATAGTTGAATGGTTGTTGCTTGATTCTTGATGATCTTTACTTGATCTAGTTGAATATGTAGTTTGAATAAGTATTTGGTTTTGGTTAAAGGTTTTGGTAATTTTTTCTCTCTGATTTGTAAAATGGTTACAGCCTTTGGTTCTTAGAATTTGGAAAGAAGATAGAAAAAAAACAATGAAGAGAAAGTTGTTTGTTTATATAAGTTTAAATTAGATTTATTAAAAATAAAAGAAAATTATAATAAGAATTTGACACTTGTTCAAATTAATTACATTTGTCAAAATATCATTATAATCTCATTACACATGTTAATAATGAGCTTTATAATTTAAACATTTGTATTTTTTTCATTTTCTTACAATTTCTAAATGATTTTGAAAGCTTTTGTATTTAATGGTTATACATCTAATTAAATGTTTATAGTATGGTTTTATAATATACTTTTAGTTTGGTTTATAATTAAGCATATAAAATTTTAAAAGAGGGTAAGTTAAACCCTTTTTTATAAATCTTAGTTTACATAGATAAATTGTAGATAAAAATTTTAGATTTGAAATTTCAAAAATGAATCTTTAGAAATAGATTGGATTTTAATATTCAATATTTTGAAATTGTAATTCATCATTTCTCATAATTTTGATCAATTTATATTTTATATTTATATTCATACCTTTCTAGTATTTATACATATATATAACTGTAACGACCCGCTATCGCGGACTATTCGCATCTGCACATATCGGACTTGAATAATTCAAAATACCGAATTGTTAATTTAAATTTGGCAAAATTCAGATATACAGTAAATAAATAATCACAGAATCACAGACACAGAGTAATAATATGCAGCGGAAGCAAAAAGATAGTAGTTCATGAAGCTACTACATATATAACAGAGTTAAATAAGTTACAACAGGAGTCTCGAATACAATAGTCAAATACAAGAATCAAAATACATCACTAGGATTAACTGAACATCTGAAAGCTGGATAGATAGTCAGATCTCCAACTCCAAAGGTGAGTCTCGTAAGCAGGTACTCTCAGTCTGACCTGAGTGTAAAGCAAAACAAAAAACACTCGAGTCAGGATTAACATTCTTATATCAATAAATCCAACTCAAGTGAAATAACAATTGAAATACAATTACTCAAAGGACGTTGGAATAACCATCCTTTAAGGATCCGTTGAACTATCTACTATGTAGTAATGTACGCTAAGTAGATAATGCCTATTAGTAATATAAAGTATCAAAATAGCGTTAAGGGGTTACCGTTATCCCCCTTAACACATTTTTATATAAGCGTCATAGTCTATACAGCACTGTAAACTCCACCGTAAACTAGTGGGATATCAGGGAGTACTCCATAGGTATAACGCAAAACAAATTCGCAGTAGTCGCGTAAATAGAGATACAAGTATGACAAGGCACATGAGGTAATACCCAAGGTAGTGAAACTACCGTTTGCCTGATCCGGGTTGGTGAATACGCATCGCCGCAACGATCACAACACCGCGAAACAACACTCCCAAATTCCAAGGGTGCACCAATCAATAACAACTAATGAGTAGTTTACGAAGAAGTGTTTTTGCTCGAGGTGGCTAACCCCATTTGGCCCGGCACGACTCCTGTTTTAGTCATTTCCAATTTGACACAAGTGTCAAGGCTATCCATTATCGTTCTCTTTCTTCAGTCATCACATACATCATTCCAACCACTTCATTCTGGATCATCACTCCGCATATTGTTATTAAATTGGTTTTCGGTTTAGACAGAGAGTATGTCCATAACCGTCCCCGGTTTCTTTAATAACTTTCGTAATTATTATACCGATTGGTCGTTTAATATATTTCAAAACAAATCAAATTCAATTTCCATTAAAATTCATAAACCATCATTTCATTTGTCTTTCGATAACAATTTCCATACTTTATGTTTCAAAACTTCCAAATTACTATTTCAAAAATTTATAATTCAATTTCAATCTTTATATAAACAATTCAAATATTGATTCAAGTTCGTATATTAGTTCATTCCGTAATCATTCGAATTAATTTAATTTAACATTCAAATCAATTTAAACTCAATTATCGATTTCATTCAATATTCGTTAAATTTATTTAGCATTCAAAACAATTTCTATTTAAATTCCAATTCATTAAATAAATTACTTAAGTTCAGTTTCATTATCAAAGCTTACACAATTAAGTTAAATTCGTCAAATCAAATTCTTTATATTACAAGTCTTTCATTAATTTTAATAAATCACAATTTATTTCCGGTTAAAGAAATTCAATTTCAATTATTTATTTACTTAGTTACAAATTTCAAAACTCAAATAAATAAAGTACTCAATTTTACTTATTCAAGAAGTTTAATTTTACTTATTAACTTACTTAAATAATTTTCCAAAACTTAATAAATAAAGAAACCCAATTTCATTTATTAACGAAGTTCAGTTCTCTTAATCAAAAGTTCAATTTCTCCTATCAAAGAATTCAAATTTTTATTTAATTCTCAAATGATTCAATTTTATTTAACTATTTAATAATTTCAAAACTAAATTAATAATTTCAAATTTTAATTATCAAATAAATTCCAAAACCTAATTATTAAATAATTCCCATCTTAAATATTAAATAATTCCAAGCTTAATTATATATAATTTCAAACTTGATTATTAAATAATTTCAAATTTAATTATTAAATAATTTCAAAACTTAGTTCAATCATTTCTTAAATTAAACAATGTCTTTCATTAATTACTTTCTTAATATTTTGTTTCAGATTATTAAATATTAACATTTTCCTTCATTAAAATTTCAAACTCCAATTTTATTTCAAAACCTTAATGTTTACTCAAATAAAATCTTTATTTTAATTTTAAATCAAATTATTGACCAATCGGTTTAATTAATTTTCTATCCTAATTCAAGTTTTATTTGGGTATTTATCATTTCAACCCGATTCCAATCGATTCAAAAATCAAAGCATAGCAAAGAGAACTTGCAGTGTGATAACTGGGATGGTGTCAAAGTAAATAAACAAGCAATAACAATAATAAAAAACAATCCATAATCAATTCAATAATCCCGAAGTAATCGTATTAATTCGCACTGTTGTTTGTGCAAATTAATTTAATTATTTCTAAAATCTACACTATCATTTCATGCAGATTAAAGATTATTCCACTAATTATTTATATAGTTTTTCATTTGCCATTCAATTTCAATTTTATACTACAACAATTAATCCAATATACGTTCAATGGTTCAAAGTGCAATTATCACTATTCTACATGTCAATTAATTTAACAATAAAAAGGGGTCATATTTAACTAATCAAATTTAACATATAAATCAGTTTTAAAATTGTTAACCATCCTATATCAATTTCAATTTTTCATACTATTTATCACTTTACATTAACAAATTAACGTCCAATATAAACATCAAACAATCAATCAATTATTAGCCAAACTGTATTATCATCGCATAAATAACAGATAATGGTGTCAGATGTCACAGGTGAACTGATACAGGTAATAACATATATAACAGTGTAAATAACTAACAGCAGCATATTTCAATTGTCGTTTCAATTGAAATCAAATTTAATAAATAAAAGAACATTAATCGTGAGTGATTGCTCACCTTTCGAGGCTAGAGATGCACGAGAAGATGACACGGATGTGCACACTAATACGGACATAGAAATTGAGTTACGAATCAAAGAATGAGTTCCAAAGTAAAGCTAGATGGATACGGACTCGACGGACAAGCTGATAGAAATTGACGAAATCAAATCAGAATTTTATCGATGATGATAAATAGTATGAGTGAATTTCTTTATATCTAGCTATATATAACCATATATATAGATCATATTTTAAATTCCAAACACATATTAAATTAAATGTATGTGTATTTTAAAATCCTTTTTTTAAGTAAACACATAGAATAAAACAAACAAATCCTCATAATGAAATTTGAAGTAAATAATTACATATATATATAAACTATCATACTATTTAAACTAGCCCATCTACAAAGCCCAGATTTTAAACATCTTATATTTCACAATGCCCTATACATATATGTACACAAAATCATATTCCAATTTCAACTATTTATTAGTACTATATATACATGCATTTCAAACTCATTATTTTATTAAAATTGTCCTTCAATACAGTATAGTTTAGGTAGTGGTTGGACATACTATATACAACTTATAATTTATAACAAAAAAAATCTTCAAAGTCCAGCATGAAACTACCAATAACCCACAACACATAATATAAACTATTATATTCACATATGATATATTATAATCTAACGCAATCATTATAAATAAACTAATGCCTATATGAAAGCACATATTTATACCTTTTTGTATAACTATCTGCAAGACGCAAAACACAGAAAAACATACTTTACTACCTATATATATATATATATGTATGTATGTATATGTATATGTATAAAATCTAAAATGCAATGTTCATATAGTTTACAATTTTAAAACCAATTTATAAATTCAATACTTGCAGCACTATGATTCTATATGCATTAACAAAACAAACTTTATATTGTATGTATACATTTATACTAGCTTGAAAGCACTTCTTTAAATATAGTATACATATAACACTTTGAAGCATCATAAATATACTTGTCTATGCAGAGCTCCGCAACAAAATTTGACAAAGTATATAAAATAAAAATGGTGCTCTGTACATACATAAATCTGGAAGGCAAGATCTCGTGTGTATGCTTATTATATATGTAAAATAATATTCACTAGTATGAAGACTTACATATATATCCAACATGTTATATAATTTCATACCATAATGTATCATAAATATATTATAAACACTTTATACTTTATATAAACATAGTTTTTATTTTCAAAATATAACTAAGCTTATAATATTAACTATACATATAAGCATTTATCAACAGAGAAGGCCACATAAATCAAACAAAGCAAAGATATACCCATGTCGCTGCAAGTGGAAAGGAAGTGCTGACATGGAGGTTGTTCGGCGCATTGGTGGCAGGATGCAACACGCTGCTGGAGAAGATTGCTGTGTTTTTTTTCCTTTTTTTTGGGGTCAGTGGGCGGTTAGAGGAAGGGGAGGTGGAAAGAGCAAGATGGCCGAACATGGGAAGGGTGCTGCAATGGTGGGCGGCGAGGTAGAGGAAGGCTACACGGTCCGGTGGTGCATTGGAGATGTGACACGGGGCAAGCTGCAACTGCTACTATCTGTGGAGGGGATAGAGTAGGCTATAGGTGTATGGGTCTGGGCTAAGGGTGATGGCGGTGATAGGTTGGTCGCGACAAAGAAAAGGGAAGGGTGCAGTTGGAGTAGCGTCGTCCGGCTATGGAGGAAAGTGGTCTGGAGGAGAAGCCACTGGTGGTGTACGGTGTGTGTTCGGCGGGCTGGGCGAGGCCAGGGCTGCGAGGTCTCGGTTGGGGTGTGGTCGCTGTCGGGGCGGAAGAGTGGATGGCGCTGCTTTGGGTTGCGTTCCAGTTCATGCAAATTCTTTTTTTTTAAGGTGGCTGGCAAGCAAAAGAGAGGAGAGGTAGAGATGTTGGATCAGGGAGAGAATGTGAAGGAAGATATTGGTAGAGGAATTAGAAACGAATAGGTAGAAAAATGTAAAGGTGCCGGCTAATACAATATAATATATATAATTTTTATTTATTTCTTTCCAAGGCACAACAGAGAGGTACAACGAATATAGAATGAAATGGACTAGCAAATATGAATTGTAATCGAGGAATAGTGACAACATAACTAAAGTTTCTAGGAAATAAAAAAACAACTGGGTGTTAATCTTGAACAGCTGAGTGAACGAATGGTCACGGCAATTTTAAAAACAAAATTCTAAAACTGGTATGGGAATCGTTCCGTAGGCTTCGCCGTCACTCGGAGTCCGAAATACACAAACAAATATATCGTAAAGATCAGCGTGAGGAGACGATCAAAACGGTATACGGATATCAGTGGTACGATTGAATTATAAAAATTCAAAATTTTCTACTAGCGGAAAATGCAAGAAAAACGCAAAAAAATAAGATCGACGGAGCTAAAGCAATCCGAATTTGGAAAAACGAAAAATGACGCCTTGCTCAGAAGATGGTTTAGAATTTTTCTATGTAAAAATATTTAGGTTTCGAAAATGTTTTATTTTCATCGATTTTTAACTGATTAAATTGCAGTAAATTTACGCACGAAAATAAACTTCATATTTTCGGACGAAAATTTACCAGTTGCTATGTTTAACTAGACGCATTCCAAATATTAAATTTATATTTCAAATTTTATTGTTTAAAATTTCACAAAATTTCAATTAATAACGTTATTAAAACCAGTTAAATTTACGGGTTGTTACAATAACTTTCAGAAGAGAAGATTTTAAAATCTTAATTATACACTAATATAATTATTCTTTGAATTTCAAATCTCAAATTCAATTTAAATTGACTCATATACATATTTGAACAAACACACAATACATTTGTCTGAAAATAATGATTTTGCAAATTTTAAAATAATTATACTAGAAGATTATTAAATAAATATTTATCCAAGTATAAATATTTATTATCGAATTTATTTGTTCAATCTATAAATTAATACTCTATTAATTAACCCAGTTTGTTAATCAATTACAGATGTCCAAAAATTCAGGTTATCACATGGACATTATTATAATAGCGAAATATTACTACATAGTAAATAGTTTAACGGATCCTTAGGAGATGTGAATCCCAAGCATCTCTTGAGTTACTGCACTCACGTTAAACATTGGATAGAAGATGTCAAATCTCGTAAACATCTCTGATGTCGTTCCACTCATATTATTCATTTTTGACTTAATTTACATAAGATCTTTTAGTTCTGACTCGAGTGTTTTGTCTTTTCAATTCGCTCGAGTCAGCCTGAGCATTTCAGGATTTGGAAGACCGTATTCTGAAGGACGAAGACGAAGATTTATTATTATCTATTATATTATTCCACTACACCATTGTAACAACCCGCATAATTAACGATTTTATATTTAAAATGTTTTATTTAAATATAGCGTCGTTAGTCGGATTTAGGTCCGAAATGTTACTTTCTGCAAATGGCCGAATTGGGACTCGAAACCATTTCCATTGATTCCAAAATGGCGTTTGCGATCTTTTTGGGCGTAAGCTTTGATATGTTTGGAGTAAGTCGAATTTTTCTATTTGCTAAGTGGGCTTTGGGTTTGGGTTTCACCCAAACTGTTCTATTAACCACAACTCAGCCCTTCTTTCCTTCCATTCACTTATTCATTTCATAAAAGCTTAAGCAAAAACTGAAATGGGGGAAGAGAAAGGAAATTAGAAACTCCTAGCCCTAAATCCATTTGCAAACTCCAAATTCTTGCTCCAAAATCAAAGAGAATCCATTGGTAAGATCTTCTTCATCTTCTCCAACTCTTCTCTTCTTCAATTTCAGAAAATTTCCTAAACCTAAATTGGGAAATATGTGTTTTATTCTTAGATTGAAGCTTGTTGAGTTGAAGTAGTGTTTGGTTGGCCTTCTCCTTAATATTGAACTCCTTCTTCTTTGTTTTGGGTTAAAGGTGAGTTTTGAACTCACATCTACTTCTTTTGATATCATTGATGTTAGGAATGAATTCCTAATACTTGTTCATGTGCATTTGCTTTCGATTTGGATTGCATTGGTGAAATTGCCAAATTATGAATTTTGAAGCCAAATCTATGAAAAAACCTTATATGGTTGATGTTTTTGTTGTTTGGAGTGTTTGGAGGTGTTGTTAAGGTTGGGTAGTCGTTTGACGTAAGCCCATAATCAACACGCACCCGATCGCTTTCGATTTGTTTGGCCATAGTTGGCCTAGGTTCAGGAATTGCCTGAACATCAGGTTTCAGACGTCTGAAATGCCTATTTCAGACGTCTGAATATTGTTCTTGGAAGTAATTTCACTCCCAGATCCAGACGTCTGAATTTATATTCCAGACGTCTGAATTGGCTAAAATTCGACCGGAAAGGAAATAGGCAAAATATTGCCCATTTCAGACGTCTGGATGTTAGAATTCAGACGTCTGAATTCTGTTTTGGAAAACAAATTGATTTCCAGACTCAGACGTCTGAATCCCTTCTTTCAGACGTCTGAATATGCTGTTTTTGGCCAATTTGCCATGTTCGTTTAATTTTCCAAATTTGATCGATGCATATTGATTCCAATTAGTTGTTTATGCATATTTGACCTTGATAATTTCTTTTTGAATTCATTCACGGGTTTTTATAAATTATTTCTTCAAATTGTATTAAAAGTTCACTTCTCCGATTTATAAATTCTATTTAAACCACATGTACAATTTCGCACTTCGAGCGAAGTGGAAGGGTGATTAAATGGTTGGGCAAAACACGGACCATGAATCTGTGCGTTTATCTTTCCGATTAATCCCCGACCTATTCAATTGATCGTTTTAACCTTCGGGTTTGGTTTATCGATGATATGAGGTAAACTTTGTACTGCTTTGAGTGTGAAAGTGGCTGACGGATAGTAAACCGTTTAGTGCGAACGAGTGGTTATGGGACATACGTTAACACTTTTCGGATTCCTTTTCGAGAGTTGTGACACATTCCGCCAGTTAGTGGTGTCCAGTACTGGGTCTCTGACCTTCACCACTACGGTTTGTTGCCTTCGGGTATGTGTCTTCGGGTTTGTGCCTTCGGGTTTGTTGCCCTTTAGTATCGCTTCCGATGTTGGTCGTTATGAGCCGCATGGGTGATATTGGGTTGCCCTTTAGTATTGCTTCCGATGTTGGTCGTTATGAGCCGCCTGGGTGATATTGGGTTTGGAGTCTTCGGGCTCATGGATCCTTGTTTATACAGTACTGAGATCGAGCAATATTCTGATGTTTCATTCATATGTATATTCCCTTGGTATCGCCCTTCGGTGTTGGTCATTATGAGCCGCATGATGCGTAGCGTTTACCTTGTGGAACTTGTATACCTTATTGGTATTTGTTATTGCCTTTTGGCTTGTTTTGGGATATTCGTATCCTTTGTTTCTATATGTTGCCGATGAGATGAGGCTTGTTATCATATGATTCATCTTTTATTAGATGATTGTGTTATCTTTTTAGAGATATTTGCTATACCTTGTAACCTTGCAGGTTTATTGTTGTTCAGTTTATCTAACTGATTTGTTTAGCTAGACTGACCCGTGTATCTTATACTCGGGTCAGACCGAGATGTTTCAGGTTAGGTGCTTTTGGACTTAGCCTATTTTTCTTCCGCATGGACTACTCCGCTAGCTTCTTTTTGTCATAGCTTTTTGTGTAGTCCCATTTTGTTGTAACTCTGATATGTATTCTTTTGACTCGCCTGTATATGGTGGTTTGCTATACCACTTGATATGTATTATTTTATAACTCTGTTATGTATCTGTATATGTGTATATGATGATTTACTGTTCTTTGATGTATATTACATTTGAGTTATTATATTCTGTACTGACAGATCCAACCACCTATGGTTTTGTTTTAAGTATTCATTGAGTATGTCGACTTGCTTGGTATGTTTATTGTCGGTGTATTCAATAGATAGTTAGAGCAAGGCTATAGATGGTCGCTCCCAACCAGCCTTATTCTCCGTGTTAGTTGACGGCATTACCCTTTAGTGTTCTTGGCTAGCATGGGTATAGAGGTGAGGCGTCACAACCATTTTATTCCGTTGCTTTATTATTAATATTCTCTGGTATGTGTAACTATGTTATGTATTGTATAAGAAAAATCAAATATCTTGTAAAAAAGCTTCATGAACTGTTTATTTAATTATTATATTTTGTTGTTCCGCTGCAAAATTTTATTTTGTTTTATTTCTTTCTCTGCTTTTTCTTATTTACCCCATAACAATCCGCCCTTCTATATGGTTTAAGTCTGACATGTATGGTTTATCGTCGATTTAAAGCATACGAAAAGGCGGGACGTTACAAAAAATCTTTTCCAAAATAAGGTAGCTTACTCATCGAAAGCTATCCGAACTCTCGCTAAATTACAGTATGACATAGCACTTCCATTCCTAAGCACTAAGATGGAGTCTTTAACCCTAAATGCATTAGGTAGGATAGTCCTTGAAGGGAAGAGGAATTGGCACTGGTTTTGGTATGGTGGAGCGACTTCGGATAAACATCGAATTCACAATAATAAACCCGAAAATAGGTCATTTTGCAATTGATTTTTGGTCTACCTACACACGAAATTTCACAAAGGACCCTAAGAGAAAGATATTGGAATTTATTTTTCCTATCATTTCAAAATAAGAATTGCTCACTTTCGGTTTTTCCATAGAAGTTATGATCAAAAGAAGAAAGGTAATTTTCGGACTTGAACTTCTTAGTGAAAACTTGCTTTGCAAAGACTGGGTTTTTTGACATTGTGATGGTAGAAATTTGTAAAAAGGTCAACTAGAATGATGTAGCCATTAAAATTTCACACTGTTTTAGAAAAAGAAAAACTCCATTTGAGTTAAATGAGGAATAAAAGGTAGGGGGAAAGAGGGGAAAAAATGTAGAAGATTTTGAACAAGTTTTTCTAAGGATTTTTTTCTCTCTCAAGATTATTATTTTTAAAACTACGTCTTGTCACGTCACTTACTAATCCAAATTAAGATAAGATAATTTTTTTCTAAGTACATTATTATCTGGTTAATTAAATCTTATATGTATGTGTATATATTGCATAAAGATGAAAACTTTTCAGCGTCGAAAGGTTGACATTTCGAAAAACATTCTTCGGTCAAATTTTCCGTTTTCCTACAAACTATTTATTTTGGTAAATAAATTTTGAAAACGATTTTACCATCATTATTAATTAATTAAAATAAGTTTATTTTCATTATAAAACCTATATATTGAATAATCAAAATTAATTCAATATTCACTAATCAAAGCAGTCAAATTCCAGGGCGTTACAAAAAATATTCTGAAAACATACATATAGTCTGAGTTACTCCAAAACATTGTCAAGGAACTAGGTACCACATAGTACTATATGCCTCTTTACTTAAAAGGCAATATTTAGCAGAAGTGTTTGCCATCAAAACACATCTCTTACCCATTTTCAGTCACTTTCGAGACACTCTAACTAGATATTAAAAATATTTCCCTATTTTTTCTTCGAATTTTTTCTTGAAACAAAACTATTTATAAACAAAGTTTTAATCACATCATCCATTTGCTTTGGATTCATTAGGATTTGAACTTGCCTCAGCTGTGCAATGACAAAGAGAATAAATTACTAAGTGCATCGTCATATCAGACTAAATAAACATTCTATTGTCATTTAGAAGATTATTCTGTTTATCACAAAACTAATCAAGACATATTCCTGAATTGTCCAAAGAAAACCTTACTCTCAAACTTTATTTTAAAATATCTATATCTTAAAATTTCTTTAAAAAAGATTGCTATTATTTTCCAAATCATTTCTAATTTATCAAGCCACCAGAATTTAACAATCTTGTAACCCTTTCATTTTTAAAACACGTTTAATAGTTTTGATTTGTAAAACCATCTCTCTTAGTTTATCATATAAAATTATCTAAAGATTTTCTTTTAATAAACAACTTTTTTTACATTCAATTTTTTAACCCTATGTATCGTCAAACGCCTTATAGTCAAATTTTGAAACTTAATTCATAAGGCGTTCGATCTGATGTTCCTACAAATTGATCTACCCAACCTATGATTGAAAAAGGGATCTATTATTAAATATGTCAATAGTCAATGCTCAAAACTAAACAATACTACTAGTTAAACCCTAAATGCTAATAATTTAAATATTATTAACTTCTTACCTATTTTCCTCATAGATAACTACAAAGATTTCGAAAATCATCCTTTTTATAGATAATATATTCCTTGGTAAAATTACCAATTTTATAACTATATTATGTCAATTTAACTTGTTAAAGTGTTTAGGAAATCCCTATCGATAACGTGGATCATGCGCATCGACCAGAATTCTTAAACCACTTAACAGGTCAAACAACAAAATAAAATATTTTTGTTCAATAAAACATACATATACGTACATACATACATATATATATATATCACACAAACTTATTCTAGGGCCCTATTGACCGTATCTTTAATGAATGTACCCCACAAAACCCTAGGTGTTCGCTCAACCTAAGCTCTTATACCAAATATAGCGATCCGCTTTTCTTACTTCAAAAGGCAAGCCATTATGGGTAAAAGAAAAAAAGAATGGAAACATAGAAGAGAGGAACTAAACATCACATATTCTCACAACATAACGGAACAATATAGATAATTATTTAAAAAGCGTTAACTTTACTCACTAAACTTTCACTAGATCAAGGCAAACTTCTACTGAACTTGAATATACTCCTAGAAAACTGCCTTAACATGAAAATATGATTTTGTGTGGCCTTGGAAGGACAAGTTTGGCTTGGCCTTGGCTAGTATTGAGTTTGGCCTAGGGTAGTTTGGGGATGATGGAGTTTTTTTTTAAAGAGGAGTGATATTCGAAGTGAAGTAGAAAGGTTTAAACTTGATTTTAGATTGTATGCACAAGATATTAACATAGGAATTTAGCCAAGAAGCCATGGATGAATGGATGGTAACATGAAAAGGGTATTAGGAAATGAAGAGGGTAGATGTAAAGTAGAAAATATGAGAAGGAGGTGGAGCATATATAGGTATAAAAATTCACCAAACTAACCTTGTATATATAATAATATATATCCATTTCATGAAAACGTGGATGCTCATACTCCTCACCCTACTATACCCATTACCCCCTTGATTCCCTCCTCTGCCATGCTTTTTGTACTTCCTAGGTGTATTTAGGTGATGGGTTTTGTACTTCCTTAGGTCCTTGGTACAATTCACCACTATTTGCACCATACTTCATTAATTAATGTCACATCATTAATTAATTGACAAAATCCTAGTTTGAAATCCTAGTTTGCTCTTAACTTAACATATAACATGTGTGAATATGTGTGTACATGTACACAAGTATGTCCAATGTTTTTCAATGACTTTCGAATGTTAAAAACACAAAATTTCGAAAAAATGTTCTTCGGGCACATTTCTATTTTTATTTGAACTATCTATAATGGTAAAAGAAAATTGAGTACTATTTTATATTCATTATTAAATAATTAAAATAGGTTTATTTGCTAATAAAAATCATTTATGATTATATAAAATATATTTAAACAACCTATTTCAAAGTGGCAAAATCATGGGTCGTTGAAAATCTATTTTTACCATCATTTGTTATTATTTAGAAGAGACATATTATTTATAAAACCTTTTATTTGAATATTAAAGAATTATTAGATATTCGCAAATCTGTAGTAAAATTCGGGTCCTTAAAGTTTTCATCGGTAAACTAAGAACCTGTCTAAACCAATTATCTTTGATCTGTTCCGAGCATCAAATATTTTGGTCTACCTGACCTTCTGGATGCAATTCTGATCACACAGGAGTTGAATAAATTTATATTCACTATTGGGTCAACCTAGGTGTTTATCCTGCCCATAACACCAAAAATGCGGTTATGAGTCAACAATTATGTGAATATGATAACAATAGCATTTATAATGACTGATTAAATGCACATAATAATATAAATATCCATAATATAATCCCTTCTAATCATTTTGTTAATGAAATATGATTAATACCCTTAACCCCAAAATTAACAAGGAAATTATCTTTTATAATCTCAAAGTATAATGCCATTTTATAAAACCTTTTTGTATTGCAAGGTACATGATTGAAAATGATACAAGGTTTGTCACTTTTAAAATATTTTATTTTGATCAACGTGGACGTCATCTCATGTCGACATCACTATTTAAGGCTCCATGCCTCTATTTAAAAGCCGTTAAAAAAACGTATTGCATTATGCGCCCTGTTGACAAAGATGACGTTTAGCTCCAAGAACATAGTCTACCCGTCTAGTTTCTCATTACCATCGAAATCATCAACTTCGGCGACTAGGGCCTCGGCGCCATTAAAACATACTTTGTACTTCGGCTACTATGCTCTTTTTATATAGTTTCGAAGTCTTTATAGTCAAAGTTATTGAACTGGCATCACTTCCTTGATTTGGAAAACAGTCGAAGTGATTTGGTGCTACAAGGAAAACATGCGTCAACAATAGTCTTGGCAACCTTTACCGCATTTCATGATTAACCAACCATGCTAGTGTATGTCGTCGTCGTTAATAAATAGCGGCACCATTTAAAGAGATGCGGTGTCAAGGATTATGTCGTCATTGATGTATTGCCTTATAGCTGACAACTTCCACATGGTTGGATTCACTCCACAACTACTTAAGTAGTTATTGCATTTCCCTCCTCATCGACGTCGAACCTCATAACTATGGTACTATCATTGAGAGTCAAATTGATGAACCTCCAGATGGTAGATTTGTAATTTACGTCAAAACTGCATTTTTTCCAAATAAACCATAAAATTTTCACCCACTACAATTGTTTTACCGAAAAATAATTGGTTTCAACAAAGCTTCACAATTTCTTTATGGATTTTGCTACCGCACCAAAATTTCCAAGTTCAAAGCATGTTTAAAAAAACTAATTAAATTAATTTTTTAATTATACATTTATATGCTTTTCCAATAGAATTAATTCATATGGGAGATTCCCAAAAATTCTCGAAAAGCCTAAGACACTATTTTCTACGGCATATAAAATTTTCTAGTCAAAAATCTTATACTTAATTAAAGTAATTGTAACGACCCAACTTCCAAACTCCAGGAAGTCGCATCATCAATTAAGAAAGAAAGGGATAGAAAAGAGGAAAGAAAGAGAAGAAGAAGAAACAACACTATAATCTCAACAGCGGAACGAATAAATTATATTAATAACATAAAATATTACATAGTTTACAACCACTATCAGAGTACACAGATATACAACACATACTAGACGGCTATAAACACCTGTCTAGTTATTACAACATAATACAACTCAGAGACAACACAGAACACACAGCGGAATACTATATATCTAACGCAGAAGCCTCCTGCTCCATTTTCTCCTCCAATATTCGTCAAAGCTAACCTGAATCCCTTGGCTACTCGTAAAAATTTGAGTACCCAAGAGTTTATGAAAACAAAGAATAAACTCCGGGTCAGACATGGGTCTGGTGTGAGTAACAAGTTAAAGTTGCTTAACTTTGAAAAACCTTTTAAAAGAAAGGTATCACGTAAGACTTCCCACACATAAACATGGAAAAGTTTTTACCTTACGCTAACCAAAACATTTGATAGGAAATCCGATGATATTATAATAGTGTCTAGGGTTTTCAAGTAAATAAGAAATAGCCGAAATTGTTACATTATTAAATTCCAGCTACTAGCCACAAAAGTGGGTAATACAATCAAAACCGTTGGCACTTATTGGATTTTGGATTCCATACAATGGCAGGGCTACTAGGGTACCGCCCGTCACAGTACGTGGCCTAGATCAACGTACCGAGGAGTACTCCCACTCCCCTGCAACACAAAGATGGACCCATTCCTTACTGAATAGTTCCGAACAAGACAACCCCACAGTTGGTGTACACTAACAACTGCCCACTAAGCCGAAATAAAAGGGACCTCTAGACAGGGATCAATCTTGCTCTCAAGTGGGTGCGACCTACGAAGCCTTGCTGCACCTCCCCTGTTTTAGCCATTCCCGGTTGATGAGGCTTGAGGCTACGATTACCTTTAGAGGACACTTCTCTTAGAATTCTCATCGTTCACCTGACGATGTTCTGAAAGCATTCAATCCATACAAGTTCGTTCCGGGTTCGAACGAAACCGAAGGCATTATCTCGTTACACTCATTACAGAATCACCCACAGAGTTAACAATGATAACCCTTGCACTCTAAACCTATATCTCGAATCTATAAGTACTATTCCGTCAAACTCGTTACGGAATCACCCACAGAGTTATACTGACGTATAGCTCTTACACCTCGAGTCTTCATTTGCTCCACTTGGACACACGACCTAACGTTAATTTGGATCGATGTGGTTTTAGGATATCCAAATATGGAAACCCGATCCCGATCTCATCGAAATCCAAAGCGTGTCTTTTAAGGCCAAGTTGTTTTAAAGGTTTAAAACTATTTAATTTCATTATCTATATACACACAGATAGATAAATCATATATTCACACAGATAATCAGCATTATCATCATATCAGATAAACCATATTATCATTATCCAAAAAAATATCTATATCAACATCACAATGCAACCAATGCATCCAAATCACTCAACATTATCTATCTCATATATGAGATTCAAATCATCCAAAGCAAACAACACTATCCAACCATCTAAGCAATGATTAATCCACACCCAAATATAATTAATTTAAAATGAATTAAATTAATTACATCATTCCATTAATTTAAAGTAAATTAAATTAATTACTTCACCAATATCATCCTTTCTTATCATTATTAATTATCAATCAAATAATTAATCATCATCCAATTATTCATTTTAATTAATCATTCCTGATTAATTAACCCTTAATTACATTCAAGTAATTATTTACTAATTAATTTCTCAAACTAATTATATTTAACCAAATAGAGTAATTAACCTTTAATTACTTCCTTAATTAATTAACTAAATTAATTACCTTTAATCACTTATCATTGATTAATTAATCTTAATTAATTAATCTTTAATTACATCATTAATTATAATAATTAATGATCTTCTAATTACATTTTCAAATTAAATTAATTACATTATGTAATTAATCTTTATTTAAACCATAGCTGTTAATCACCCTTGACTAAATCCATTCAGTAATTATTTACCCTTAATTACTGCACCGAATAAATTAATTACTTCATTAATTAATCATCTCTAATTAATCCTTTGATTAATTCACAAAGTAATTATACTCAATTAACTTCATTATCAAATTACTTCCAATTGATTACATATAGTAGTTACCCATTAATTACTTCTCTGAGTAATTCCTCTTCATTAAATTACATTAAGTAATTATCTTTCACAACTCATCAAATGATTATTTTCAATTAATTAAACTGAATTAATTAACTTAATCTAATCAAATTTAAACTCAAATACAATAAGTAATTAATTCCTTAATTACATCCATAAGTAATTATACTAAATAACTTACACAATTGATTATCCTTTAATTAATTAATCTAATTAATAATTAAAATTAATCACATTAATTAATTATTAAATAATCCTTAGCTAATGATCTTCATTAACTATTAATAACTCATTAATTATTTCCTAAAATAATTAACTTATTTTAATCATTATTAATTAAAATTTAATAAATCATTAATAACCCATTAATTAACCCCTAATTAATTAAATCATTAAGTGTTAATTAAAACTTAATTAAATCCATAATTACTTGATTAATTAATTATTAAACAATAATTAAAAACTAATTTTTATTTAATTAATTATTCTTAAAATTACAAGTTAATTATTCAAAGAATAATTAATTCTAAATCCTTAAGATTAAATCCTTAATCATTTTAAGTAATTATTTACTTCATTAATTTATTAAATAAATTAATTATTCATTTAATTACTCTAATAATTAAATGAAATACAAAACATTAAATTGTTATTTAACTTTACAAGTTTAAATTCAATTTAAAATCCTTAATTGCTAAATAATACTTTTATTATAAAAGAAATTTCCAGAAGTTAAAACAAATTTCTTTTAAAATTAAAACCGTTTAAATTTTCACATTATCATTCTAATTTGGTCTAAACACTTAAATTTATAAAATTTGAACTCATTTTAAACCAAAGATTCAAAATTAGATTTTAATCAAATTTAAACTTTATTTAAACATTACTACCTATTTCAATTTCCAAAATTAAATTCAAATTTCTTTTAAAAACATTTTAAACTATAAACTCTTTAAAAAAATTTAAAAAACAACTTTAAATTTAAAAACTTAATCATTTCAAATTTTAAGATTCAATTCACTTGAATCTATAATTTAAATTAGAATTAAATCTTTGTTTTATATTTCAAATTCAAATTTAAATTTTGAAACATAACAACTTCTAAACTTCAATCATTAGCCCGAGCTGACTCAAGCAACTCGAGTAACTCGAATAACAATTTCATCCTAAAATCTATTAAATCTCAAATATAAAACAGGTTTACACAAACCTGTGCTACAAGTTACCAAACCCTATAACAAAACTAAAAACCCGAGCCCCACACCAATTTTCTTCGAGTCCAACATTACAATGCTTCGAGCAAATCACGATAATACCCGAAACCATACTTGAGTATTCCTTCTTCCCCAACATATCTGATACGCCATGATTCATGTGCACCTGCACCCATGTTGCCGTCACCGCTGGCTTCTCGCTACCACCCACTCAAGTCAGCGACCACCTTCTAACAAATTCTCAATCATCAATCAAACTACAGAACCCCAAAATCAAAATATGCCTCGAGCTCCAAAGACAGTAACAATGTCGCGATCTGGAAATTCTTCAATACTCAAATTCCGATCACCTGAGGGACTACTCCTCTGGCCATCACCTCTCCCATACCCCATCTACCTTCAGCTCCAAGTAGAGAGAACTCGAACACTTAATCATGTCGCAGTGATCAAATACTTGAACATAGAAAAACTAGGGTTCAAAATTTTTAAACCCAAATCAGGTTTGCCTAATTGCCTTAATCCATCATCAATGATTTTTCCTGAAAACTATACACATCATTCCAACAACAAAAGAAATTCAGGCAGCTCCTTACCCCTAGATTGGCAGAACTAATTCAATTTGTATTTCCTGGTTAAACCAGAAATACTTTATTGAAAGCAAACTAAAATTTTGGATTATAGTTTTAAAAATTAAGTTAAAGATCAAGTAACTTGTTTATAAGCTTAAATAGATTAATCTGAAACATTTACATAATGATTTCAGAAATTTACTCTGTTTCATATTTTTTTCTTTTCTATTCTGTGTCATCACAGTTTTATCATCATTCTCATTTTTTTTTAATTTAAACTTAAGCTTGTTACAAATCTGTCTAAATCTTTAACTACAGAAATGTTTAAACATGAGATCTTAAATTTGACCAGGATTTAAACTTACATTGCTAGTCTCAGGACCAAACACTTAAGACACAGCAAACATGCATTTCATAAAAACATACATACATTCCAAAATTTCACCATATTCAGTCATGCATTTATTTCAGAGTAACAAACAACTACTTATACATATGTTTATTAAATAAAAATTGTTACTCACCTGGGTTTTAGGGGCAGAGCACAAGTATTTATGAGGAGCTTTAGATTTATTTTTAATTTTGCTTTAAAACTTCAGATTGCCTTATGAAAACTGCAAATGCTTTTTAAAACATCCATTCTTTCTTACTGTAATGCTTTCTGATCCTTGATGTATGCATGCCTCCACAAAATAATGCAATTTGCTTCTACTTCTGGATTTAGTTGCATGCAGGTTGTAATTTTCTTCTTTTAAAGACAAAACAGAATTTGCAGTATTGAGTTTTGAAGTTGCAGTTTTGGGTTTTGAACAGATTTCTGTTTGATGTTTTGAAGAAGATATGAATAGTTTTTGATTTGAATTTTGAGGGGAGATTACAGATTGGTATGAAGATGAGTTTGCAGATTTTTTTTTTTTTAAACAGAAAAGGATTTACAGGTTTCTTTCACGAATTTGCAAATTTGATTCATTTTTTGGTAAGAGGAAACATGGATTTTGATTTGAAGATGAAAACTTCAGATTTTCATGGCTGAAATCTCAAGTTTTGAAAAAGAAAAATGGAAAGGAAGAATGATCTTTGAGGGAATGTATTTGTATAAGCATATTTTGATTTTAATAGAAATAAAAATTAAAAGAAAATTTAAACATTACACTTGTTATTATTTTAACAATTGTCACTTTAGTTTATTACATGACCAACACATGTCAATTTATATCCTAAGAAACTTACACATGTATATTAAAAGTGTTTTAAATTTTAATTTAAATTGTTTATAAATACTTTAACCTATTTTATTTCATATGTATATATAAATGAATTTTATTTCCTTTTAATTTTAGAAAACAAAACAAAACAAGTTATAAACAAAAGCTTATTCAAATATTTTTAAGTGTTTATTCTTTTAAATTTTTAAAACACTGAATTCCAATTTAAATTAAATTATAAACTCCAATTTTAAAATCAAGTTATATATATGCATATATAACTCTTATTAAATATTTAAAATAACAAATCCTATTACTACAAATCTATTTATGTTCAAAAGAATTTAAGTATTATAATTTTTATTTAAAAAAAATAACAAATTAAGCAATATTAAATAATTTATAAATGAGATTATAAATTTCCTTTATCACTCAATATATTAAAACAATAAGTAAATTGAGTTTTAAATTTTTATATAACATTTTCAAGCAATACTTTTAAAATAAAAATAAAACAAAGCTTTGATGTTAATCAAATTTAGCTTCATATTTAAGTTAATTAAAAATATAAATTTAAACAGATAAGATTTTCCTTTAATATAAACCGTATAATTATTTATTTGAATTGCTTTGAAAAGTTATATGTTAAATTTAAATCAAATTTTCATTTTATCAAATATAAATTAGAGTTAGAAAATTAATTCATTTACTAAATTCAAAAATCAAAATTTATCAATTTACAATATATGCAAATATATATTATAAACAGAAACAATTTATTCATTCAAAAAGATAAAATCTTTCAATTTAAATATTTATTAAAACATGATTATTAAATCAAATTCCAAATTTGTTATTAAAATTATCAAATTAAATTAAATTTATAACACAGATTATTAAATTTATATTGCCCAAATTTCCGGGATATCACATTCCTCCCCCCTTAAAAGAATTTCGTCCCCGAAATTTAAAAGCAAAGGTAATTTAATAATCTATCTTAAGATTTTATTTTAAAACACAAGCATATATTATCAAACATATGCTAACAACCATAGCAACCAATTCAAACAAAACAAATTTAATTATCCAGAAAAACCTGGATAAAATTTTCACGAGTTTCCCCGGTATAAATATCGGAATACTCGCTCTATAGAATCTAAACAATCAATACTATTAAGCTATAGAGCTCTTATCCAACTATATCTACCAACAAAACAATATATCAGACTACAGACGAGTCTGAATCAACAATCACATCCTCCTGAACTGCTGGTTCCACAACCAGAGATAAACCATACATGTACTCCCTTAGAGATACGTGAAACACATCCAAACTGACAATTCAACCTTGAAATCAAACACCAATCCTCGGAAAACACAGAAAAGGTCCAAAACATTCGGAACTGGCTTACCTAGTCCTACTCAATCTTATAGCCCTTTAGATCGGAGAAAACTTATTCAAAATCAAATCTCCGACTCCGGAATCCAAATTCCTTCGTCTCTTATTCACCAAACACTCTGGACGATCCTGGGTTGCCTTCAACTCTCTTGATCAGCTCAACCTTCGCTGATGTCTCTAGAAACATACAGAACCAAAAACAATCCAACAAATTGATCTCCTCAAGATCAATTCCAATCCAAGAATACCAATTCTATTCCACAAATATCAAAAGATAAACTTTCTTCTCTTATCCGGAAAAGATAAAACAAAAGCACTTCCAATCTGCTTCCGCTGCACAACTCTGATCTGAAGCAGAAGAAAAACTCGAGCACAAACTGGATAACAAATCACAGAAATATGGTTCAACAGACCCATAAAAGAAAACTCAGATGCCCTAACTGAACCAAAGCTGCTTCACTAAACCTCCGGTATCACTCTTAGAATCCAGTCGATAAGAAAACTCAATCTCCCAAAATGGACAAACTTCTCATAGCTCAAGAGAACACTCAGACTATCGCAAGCCACTTTTGCGATCAACCAGTCCAATATCCAAAGAAAACTGTTCTCTCTTCACCAATCAGAACAGAATACGCTTAACTAACCAATCCATCGCAGAAATGGAATCCACCCTGCTGCTTATGAACTCCTTCAGAAAACTACTAACCAGAAGATCTTCTTGCCAGCACCCAGAACACTCCGAACTTCACTACTGACACCGACGCGAAAGATTTCATAAACCAAAGCTCTTCGAGAAACTCAGGCTTCAACCCAGAAAGAAACTTCCTGCTGAATCCATCCACAACACTGAAGCAGACTCACCTCCTAAACTTGTTCCAAAGAAAACATCTTCGAGAACATCCATAGTCACTGCATTTCATCACGCAGCTACTACTCCCTGAGATATCAAGATACCATCATTCTCCTCCGCCCAACCGACAGATCCAAACTCTACTCATCCAATTTCAAAGATAGACTCCGAACCTTTACAGGTTACCTTCAGAGATCTATGAAATCCTATACTCCGCACAACTCACTTGAGACGGTATTAGGTCTACAGTCTCGACAAATACACTACCAATCTCAAGCACCAAACTTCAACCAAGGGTAGTAGTTGTGTTACACACCCCACTACCTTATCTACCTTATTAACCTATATTGGATAACCCGAACAGGTAACCCAACAAATAGGTAGAAGTAATTATATAAATATATATATAATAAAACTACAAATACGCTCTCTCAAGATAGACACCACTCCAGAGCCTAGGTATTCACTCAACCTAACGCTCTGATACCACAATGTAACGACCCAACATCCAAACTCCAGGAAGTCGCATCATCAATTAAGAAAGAAAGGGATAGAAAAGAGGAAAGAAAGAGAAGAAGAAGAAACAACACTAGAATCTCAACAGCGGAACGAATAAATTATATTAATAACATAAAATATTACATAGTTTACAACCACTATCAGTGTACACAGATATACAACACATACTAGACGGCTATAAACACCTGTCTAGTTATTACAACATAATACAACTCAGAGACAACACAGAACACACAGCGGAATACTATATATCTAACGCAGAAGCCTCCTGCTCCATTTGCTCCTCCAATATTCGTCAAAGCTAACCCGAATCCCTTGGCTACTCGTAAAAATTTGAGTACCCAAGAGTTTATGCAAACAAAGAATAAACACCGGGTCAGACATGGGTCTGGTGTGAGTAACAAGTTAAAGTTGCTTAACTTTGAAAAACCTTTTAAAAGAAAGGTATCACGTAAGACTTCCTACACATAAACATGGAAAAGTTTTTACCTTACGCTAACCAAAACATTTGATAGGAAATCCGATGATATTATAATAGTGTCTAGGGTTTTCAAGTAAATAAGAAATAGCCGAAATTGTTACATTATTAAATTCCAGCTACTAGCCACAAAAGTGGGTAATACAATCAAAACCGTTGGCACTTATTGGATTTTGGATTCCATACAATGGCAGGGCTACTAGGGTACCGCCCGTCACAGTACGTGGCCTAGATCAACGTACCGAGGAGTACTCCCACTCCCTTGCAACACAAAGCCGGACCCATTCCTTACTGAATAGTTTCGAACAAGACAACCCCGCAGTTGGTGTACACTGACAACTGCCCACTAAGCCGAAATAAAAGGGACCTCTAGACAGGGATCAATCTTTCTCTCAAGTGGGTGCGACCCACGAAGCCTTGCTGCACCTCCCCTGTTTTAGCCATTCACGGTTGATGAGGCTTGAGGCTACGATTACCTTTAGAGGACACATCTCTTAGAATGCTCATCGTCCACCTGACGATGTTCTGAAAGCATTCAATCCATACAAGTTCGTTCCGGGTCCGAACGAAACCGAAGGCATTATCTCGTAACACTCATTACGGAATCACCCACAGAGTTAACGACGATGACCCTTGCACTCTAAACCTATATCTCGAATCTATAAGTACTATTCCATCAAACTCGTTACGGAATCACCCACAGAGTCATACTGACGTATAGCTCTTACACCTCGAGTCTTCATTTGCTCCACTTGGACACACGACCTAACGTTAATTTGGATCGATGTGGTTTTAGGATATCCAAATATGGAAACCTGATCCCGGTCTCATCGAAATCCAAAGCGTGTCTTTTAAGGCCAAGTTGTTTTAAAGGTTTAAAACTATTTAATTTCATTATCTATATACACACAGATAGATAAATCATATATTCACACAGATAATCAGCATTATCATCATATCAGATAAACCATATTATCATTACCCAAAAAAAATATCTATATCAACATCACAATGCAACCAATGCATCCAAATCACTCAACATTATCTATCTCATATATGAGATTCAAATCATCCAAAGCAAACAACGCTATCCAACCATATAAGCAATGATTAATCCACACCCAAATATAATTAATTTAAAATGAATTAAATTAATTACATCATTCCATTAATTTAAAGTAAATTAAATTAATTACTTCACCAATATCATCCTTGCTTATCATTATTAATTATCAATCAAAAAATTAATCATCATCCAATTATTCATTTTAATTAATCATTCCTGATTAATTAACCCTTAATTACATTCAAGTAATTATTTACTAATTAATTTCTCAAACTAATTATATTTAACCAAATACAGTAATTAACCTTTAATTACTTCCTTAATTAATTAACTAAATTAATTACCTTTAATCACTTATCATTGATTAATTAATCTTAATTAATTAATCTTAATTACATCATTAATTATAATAATTAATGATCTTCTAATTACATTTTCAAATTAAATTAATTACATTATGTAATTAATCTTTATTTAAACCATAGCTGTTAATCACCCTTGATTAACTCCATTCAGTAATTATTTACCCTTAATTACTGCACCAAATAAATTAATTACTTCATTAATTAATTATCTCTAATTAATCCTTTGATTAATTCACAAAGTAATTATACTCAATTAACTTCATTATCAAATTACTTCCAATTGATTACATATAGTAGTTACCCATTAATTACTTCTCTGAGTAATTCCTCTTCATTAAATTACATTAAGTAATTATCTTTCACAACTCATCAAATGATTATTTTCAATTAATTAAACTGAAATAATTAACTTAGTCTAATCAAATTTAAACTCAAATACAATAAGTAATTAATTCCTTAATTACTTCCATAAGTAATTATACTAAATAACTTACACAATTGATTATCCTTTAATTAATTAATCTAATTAATAATTAAAATTAATCACATTAATTATACTAAATAACTTACACAATTGATTATCCTTTAACAAATGATCTTCATTAACTATTAATAACTCATTAATTATTTCCTAAAATAATTAACTTAATTTAATCATTATTAATTAAAATTTAATAAATCATTAATAACCCATTAATTAACCCCTAATTAATTAAATCATTAAGTGTTAATTAAAACTTAATTAAATCCATAATTACTTGATTAATTAATTATTAAGCAATAATTAAAAACTAATTTTGATTTAATTAATTATTCTTAAAATTACAAGTTAATTATTCAAAGAATAATTAGTTCTAAATCCTAATTTAATTGATTAATAAATTAATTATTCATTTAATTACTCTAATAATTAAATGAAATACATAACATTAAATTGTTATTTAACATTACAAGTTTAATTTCAATTTAAAACCCTTAATTGCTAAATAATACTTTTATTATAAAAGAAATTTCTAAAAGTTAAAACAAATTTCTTTTAAAATTAAAACCATTTAAATTTTCACATTATCATTCTAATTAGGTCTAAACACTTAAAATTATAAAATTTAAACTCATTTTAAACCAAAGATTCAAAATTAGATTTTAATCAAATTTAAACTTTATTTAAACATTACTATCTATTTCAATTTCCAAAATTAAATTCAAATTTCTTTTAAAAACATTTTAAACTATAAACTCTATAAAAAATATATTTAAAAAAAAAACTTTAAATTTAAAAACTTAATCATTTCAAATTTTAAGATTCAATTCACTTGAATCTATAATTTAAATTAGATTTAAACTTAATTTAAATCTTTGTTTTATATTTCAAATTCAAATTTAAAATTTGAAACGTAACAACTTCTAAACTTCAATCATTAGCCCGAGCTGACTCAAACAACTCGAGTAACTCGAATAACAATTTCATCCTAAAATCTATTAAATCTCAAATATAAAACAGGTTTACACAAACCTGTGCTACAGGTTACCAAACCCTGTAACAAAACTAAAAACCCGAGCCCCACACAAATTTTCTTCGAGTCCAACATTACAATGCTTCGAGCAAATCACGATAATACCCGAAACCATACTTGAGTATTCCTTCTTCCCCAACATATCTGATACGCCATGATTCCTGTGCACCTCCACCCACGTTGCCGTCACCGCTGGCTTCTCGCTACCACCCACTCAAGTCAGCGACCACCTTCTAACAAATTCTCAACCATCAATCAAACTACAGAACCCCAAAATCAAAATATTCCTCGAGCTCTAAAGACAGTAACAATGTCGCGATCTGGAAATTCTTCAATACTCAAATTCCGATCACCTGAGGGACTACTCCTCCGGCCATCACCTCTCCCATACCCCATCTACCTTCATCTCCAACTAGAGAGAACTCGAGCACTTAATCATGTCGCAGTTATCAAATACTTGAACACAGAAAAACTAGGGTTCAAAATTTTTAAACCCAAATCAGGTTTGCCTAATTGCCTTAATCCATCATCTATGATTTTTCCTGAAAACTATACACATCATTCCAACAACAAAAGAAATTCAGGCAGCTCCTTACCCCTAGATTGACAGAACTAATTCAATTTGTATTTCCTGGTTAAACCAGAAATACTTTATTGAAAGCAAACTAAAATTTTGGATTATAGTTTTAAAAATTAAGTTAAATATCAAGTAATTTGTTTATAAGCTTAAATAGATAAATCTGAAACATTTACATAATGATTTCAGAAATTTACTCTGTTTCATATTTTTTTCTTTTCTATTCCGTGTCATTATAGTTTTATCATCATTCTCATTTTTTTTAATTTAAACTTAAGCTTGTTACAAATCTGTCTAAATCTTTAAATATAGAAATGTTTAAACATGAGATCTTAAATTTGATCAGGATTTAAACTTACATTGCTAGACTCAGGACCAAACACTTAAGACACAGCAAACATGCATTTCATAAAAACATACATACATTCCAAAATTTCACCATATTCAGTCATGCATTTATTTCAGAGTAACAAACAACTACTTATACTTATGTTTATTAAATAAAAATTGTTACTCACTTGGGTTTTAGGGGCAGAGCACAAGTATTTATGAGGAGCTTCAGATTTATTTTTAATTTTGCTTTAAAACTTCAGATTGCCTTATGAAAACTGCAAATGCTTTTTAAAACATCCATTCTTTCTTACTGTAATGCTTTCTGATCCTTGATGTATGCATGCCTCCAGAAAATAATGCAATTTGCTTCAACTTTTGGATTTAGTTGCATGCAGGTTGTAATTTTCTTCTTTTAAAGACAAAACAGAATTTGCAGTATTGAGTTTTGGGTTTTGAACAGATTTCTGTTTGATGTTTTGAAGAAGATATGAATAGTTTTTGATTTGAATTTTGAGGGGAGATTACAGATTGGTATGAAGATGAGTTTGCAGATATATTTTTTTAAACAGAAAAGGATTTACAGGTTTCTTTCACAAATTTGCAAATTTGATTCATTTTTGGTAAGAGGAAACATGGATTTTGATTTGAAGATGAAAACTTCAGATTTTCATGGCTGAAATCTCAAGTTTTGAAAAAGAAAAATGGAAAGGAAGAATGATCTTTGAGGGAATGTATTTGTATAAGCATATTTTGATTTTAATAGAAATAAAAATTAAAAGAAAATTTAAACATTACACTTGTTCTTATTTTAACAATTGTCACTTTAGTTTATTACATGACCAACACATGTCAATTTATATCCTAAGAAACTTACACATGTATATTAAAAGTGTTTTAAATTTTAATTTGAATTGTTTATAAATACTTTAACCTATTTTATTTCATATGTATATATAAATGAGTTTTATTTCCTTTTAATTTTAGAAAACAAAACAAAACAAGTTATAAACAAAAGCTTATTCAAATATTTTTAAGTGTTTATTTTTTTAAATTTTTAAAACACTGAATTCCAATTTAAATTAAATTATAAACTCCAATTTTAAAATCAAGTTATATATATGCATATATAACTCTTATTAAATATTTAAAATAATAAATCTTATTACTACAAATCTATTTATGTTAAAAAGAATTTAAGTAATATAAGTTTCATTTAAAAAAATAACAAATTAAGCAATATTAAATAATTTATAAATGAGATTATAAATTTCCTTTATCACTCAATATATTAAAACAATAAGTAAATTGATTTTTAAATTCTTATATAACATTTTCAAGCAATACTTTTTAAAAAGAAAATAAAACAAAGCTTTGATGTTAATCAAATTTGACTTCATATCTAAGTTAATTAAAAATATAAATTTAAAGAGATAAGATTTTCTTTTAATATAAACCATATAATTATTTATTTGAATTGCTTTGAAAAGTTATATGTTAAATTTAAATCAAATTTTCAATTTATCAAATATAAATTAGAGTTAGAAAATTAATTCATTTACTAAATTCAAAAATCAAAATTTATCAATTTACAATATATACAAATATATATTATAAACAGAAACAATTTATTCATTCAAAAAGATAAAGTCTTTCAATTTAAATATTTATTAAAACATGATTATTAAATCAAATTCCAAATTTGTTATTAAAATTATCAAATAAAATTAAATTTATAACACATATTATTAAATTTATATTGCCCAAATTTCCGGGATATCACAGTAATCCTTAATTAAATCTATTTTCCCTCTTATGAAATTCCTAAAATATCGATCTTAATTTAGAAAATTATAAATTTCAAAAGTCATCTAAAAATTATTCTTTTACACATCATGTCAAAAATTCATAGCATTTGGAGATCAAAAACTATGGTTTTAGCCTTAAAACAAAATTATTTAACTTCATAAAATCATTATAAATTATCACATATTCAGACATGGAAATCTCATCATGGCATATCATTAAGACCTCTATACATCGGTTTTAAGTCTAAAATGAATCAAATCAATCATAAAACAATGAAAATGAGATGTATTTAGATTATTATTCATCTTGGTTTGATAATGCATTAAGATTTGAATCTTGCTTTTAAATCTTCTTAGCTAACTCTTAAAACCTACTTGATTTTGTGTTCTCTTCTCTTTAGGTTTAATAGCCGGCCTTGCTCATTAGATTTTTTTTGAAAACCTAAATAAGAGGGAATAAGGGTTTATGGTTATGAAGTCTTATTTATTTACTCGTTCCTTATTCAACTACATGCTTAAGTTACAAAATATTCTTATAGGTTTATTTGGTTCTGGCATGACCTTACTTATTTTCAAATCCCAATTCCCTCACTCTAATCATCACATTATTCTATTTAATTATCTAATTAAATTTCATAAATAAGTTAACTAAAATTAGGTGTTACATTCCATGTGATTCTTGACATGAAGCCTCTTGGTTAAAGGTCTTCAACATTACATCTCCATTGAAAATACATTGATCAACATCTATGCGCATAGATAATAGAGAACAAAAATTCTCCTTTCAAATCTTTCATCCAAAATTATAAAAAATATATTTATTTATAAATTATTTGAATCTGCATAGCTTTTATACGAACTGTTCAAAATTAATTTCATAAAAAAATTGCATCTTATAAGTGTTTACAATTGCTTTGATACCAAATTAAAGAGATTAACAAGATCGTAACATGTTTTGCAGTTAGAACACAATCAAAACAGAATTTATACATCCAAAATAAAATATCAAAGGAATTCAGATGTTACAGTTCTAGTGAAGACATCTTTAGGCACGCGTTAATACCAACTTCAATGGTTTTCCTTAGATCTAATGATGGAGTTGCATTTTATTTTCTTCTCTCCTTTTGTAAAAATTAATGGACCTTAAATAAATTTCAAATTTTTTTCCTTAAATATAAATTGGTAAAAGAAAATTTTAAATTTGGAATATCATCAGTCCAAATAATGTATAGATCTATATATATTCTGAGGCTACTTTTGGGATCAGTATAATTATTAATAACAATCTGAATTTTCCCATTAAAAATTCAGATGACTTTTCATTAATTCTTCAAATGAAATCGGTGCATAATCATAACACATGCCACATTATAAATAAAACTAACAGTACTTCTTAGAAGATCCCTTTTCACAACTACATCTCTCATTCACATCTTCACTTCTTAATTTTTGATCCTAAACTAGTCAAACTCTTGAACTCTTAAAAATGATTTTCATCAAGACAAACTCTAGAAATAAAACGAGAGATGTCATTACTACTTTTTTTTATTGAATTCGTCATCCTCAAAACTTGGCATAGCATTACAATGCCTCTAGCAAGATGTTCAATAAATAGTAACTCTATAGTTATCGGAAATAACTAAATATATATTACATTAAAAACAATAAAAATTTAAATTCAATAATTAAGATCACTATTTCTAGGTCATTTTTACGTGTTGTAGAAGCTATATGGCTTATGTGCAATATTAAATACCTTATCAAAAGAATTTTATTTCTTGTTATCATTTCTTAGTGATCCATCGTTTCTGTATAGTTTTATGTTACACTTACCAATCTAAGTCCTATGCAATTTAAATATGCATCACAAATACTATCATTCTAGTATCTTATTTAAAATAATTTCAAAACTAAGCGATTTATCATACTGCGAGAACACATTCATAACATGTCTGCGGTATACTAAATAGTGTGTTAATAAAATAACCTAACATTACATTAAAACATTGAAGAATTTAGGGAGGGTTAATTCATGTTTTACTCTAAATTGTATCAAAGACAATGATATTTAACAACTAAACATCTATAGATTCATTTTATTATCAATGAAACATGGTTATCATCATTTGGAACATCAACATATGTCAAAATCTAACCAAAATAGATTTGGATGCAAAAAAGGCAAGTATTAAATGCCTAAGTTATTAGCTTTATTAGAAATCCCTTTTTCTCCTTAAAAATAGAGCTTAAATCTTTGTTGGTTTGTTTTCCCACTTCCTCTCCTAAGAAATGGCACTTTATTTTTTTTCTTTTTTTTCTTTGGTGGAATGAAATGGATAAGAAGGATATATACATATTTTAGGGATATAAGAACTAATAATTTTGGCTTGGTAAATATCCTCCTTACCACCTTATTAATTTATTTCTGTTAATATAAAGTCCCTTCATTAAAATATACTATTTCATTCATTTAATTATTATGTGAATTTGATGAATATAATTACCTGGAAGGAGAATAAGAATATATATATTTATTTATTTATCTATATTTCCCTATTCTCGTCCAAGGGTAACTACATATATGAGCGCTGAGGCACGCGCTTCGCGCATGAGTTGTTTTTCTTCAAATTGCGTATATTTTAATGCACTAAAAAAGTACAAATATTATATCATATTTTGCATTGAAATCATGTATAATTTTTTTGAGTTTTTATTTCTAAAATCGAATATCTAATTTATTTGGTAGTTCGAATTCGTGTTTTTGTTATTAATTATTAAAAAATGAATTTGTACAAGAAGCTAATTTTATAGATTGTAATTTAAAGTAATTAAAATTTAATAATATTTGCAGAGGGATGTTTTGAATTTGTAAAAAATTTATTTATTAGATCTTATTTTTAAGTGATATTAAGGTCTGTTAGTATTTATTAAGGGACATTTTGAATTTGTAAAATGAGTTTATTTATTATATCCTATTTTTTAGGGATGTGATAATACATATAGGGAACAATTTAGTAGAGCATATTAATACCAAAAAAATGTGACACCATATAGTAGAACTGTTATTAAAGAAGATTTTATAGCACGTGCAATGCATGTGCACGTAGAAAACTCTTATAAAATTATAAAATTTTAAATTTCTAAGCAGTTCCTATAAAAATAAATTTAAATATATGATGAAAAAATTATAATTTTTTGTTAGAATATAGTTTCGACCATATAACCTTATTTACTTTTCAAATTTTGCATTTAAAATAGATATTAGTTTTTATTCTTTGCAAGAATCGAACTCTTGACCAATGTTTTGCATATAAGACCATTTTTAGAACTTAACGATTGGACCAAAGGATTGCACTTCTATTTCAATTATTAATAAAGATTATATCCGATAATTATATATGTTTATGTGTATGCGTGTTAGTGTGTGTAACAACCCGCATATTTAACGATTTTATATTTAAATGTTTAATTTAAATATAGCGTCGTTAGTCGGATTTTGGTCCGAAATGTTACTTTCTGCAAATGGCCGAATTGGAACTCGAAACTACCACCATTGGTTCCAAAATGGCGTTTGCGATCTTTTTGAGTATAATCTTTGATATGTTTGGAGTTTGTGAAATTTTGGCTACGTTTTCTATTGGGTTTGGGTTTGGGTTCAGCCCACTAGCTTAATTAACCCTCTAACTCAACCCCTTCTCTTCATTTCATCTTCTTTCATTTTCATTTCTCAAGTAAAACTGAAAATGGTGGAAGGGAAGAGGAAATAGAAATTGCATGCCCTAGTTTCTCCTTTGTAACTTGATTTCTTGCTCCAAAATCATAGAGAAGCCATAGGTAAGTTCATCTCCATCTTCTCCATCTCTTCTCCTCTTCAATTTCAGTAATTTCCTAACCCTAACTTAGGAAATACTTGCTTTGATTCTAGATTAAAGCTTGTAGTGTTGAAGTGGAGTGTAGTTGGTTGATTCCTTGCATTTGTGCTTCTTCATCTTCTTTGTTTTGTGTAAAAAGGTGAGTTTTGAACTCACATCTACTTCTCTTGATTTCATGGGTGTTGGGTATGAATTCCTAACAAGTATGCATGTGCCATTGCTTTGGATTTAGAAAGAATTTGCATTTCATTGAAATAGGGAAGGAAGTGCAAAATCATCAGGTTCGGCCGACCGAGCCCTGTAGCCGGTCGACCGACCTGCTGCCCCGAGCCATATTTTGTTTCCTGCATCTGGCCGGCCGACCGAGCCCTGTAGTCCGGTCGACCGACCTGCTCTGTTCTGCCTATTTTGCATATTTGATTGATTTTCTGGATTTTATCGATTCAAGTTGCTTTTTAGTGGTTGTTATTGCATATTTGGCTTTGATAACTTACTCTTGACTTCATCCACGGGTTTTTATAAAATAATCTCTCGAATCGCATTTAAAAGCTCGTTTCTCCTATTTATAAATTCTATTTAAAACACACACTTTCGCACGTCGAGCGAAGTGGAAGGGTGATTAAATGGTTGGGCAAAACACGGACCATGAATCTGTGCGTTTATCCTTCCGATTAATCCCCGACCTATTCAATTGATCGTTTGGACCTTCGGGTTTGGTTTATCGATGATATGAGGTAAACTTTGTACTGCTTTGAGTGTGAAAGTGACTGACGGATAGTAAACCGTTTAGTGCGAACGAGTGGTTATGGGACATACGTTAACACTTTTCGGATTCCTTTTCGAGAGTTGTGACACATTCCACCAGTTAGTGGTGTCCAGTACTGGGTCTTCGACCTTCACCACTACGGCTTGTCGCCCTATAGTATCGCTCTGATGTTGGCCTTATGTGCCGCATGGGTGATATTGGGTTTGTGCCTTCGGGTTTGTCGCCCTATATAGTTTCGCTCTGATGTTGTCCTTATGTGCCGCATGGGTGATACTTGGGTTTGGAGCCTTCGGGCTCATGGATCCTTGTTGTACAATACTGAGCTCGAGCAATCATATGTTTCATTGATATTATATTCCCTTAGTATTGCCCATCGTGTTGGTCTGTTTGAGCCGCATGATGTATAACGATTACCTTGTGGAACTTGTATACCTTATTGGTATTTGCTATTTTCCTTTTGGCTTGTTTTGGGATATTTGTATCCTTTGTTTCTATATGTTGCCGATGATATGAGGCTTGTTCTATATGATTCATCTCTTGTTGATGATTGTGTTATCTCCTCTAGAGATATTTGTTATACTGTATGACCTTGCAGGTTTATTATTGTTCAGTTTATCTAACTGATTTGCTATCTAGACTAACCCGTGTATTTTATACTCGGGTCAGACCGAGATGTTTCAGGTTAGGTGCTTTTGGGACTTAGCCTATTTTGCTTCCGCATGGACTATTCGCTAGCTTCATTTTGTTATAGCGTCTTTTGTGGTCCTTATCTGTTGTAACTCCGATATTTATACTTTTTTCGTCTCGTCTGTATATTGTGGTCTCCTGTACCACTTGACATGTATTATTTTGTATACTCTGTTGTGTATCTGTTTATGTGTATATTACGATCGACTGTTCTGTGATGTGAATTACATTTGAGTTGTTATATTTTCTTCTGATAGTCCTATAGCCATTGTAGTTTTGCTTTAAATATTTATTGAATAGGTCGAATTTTAATGTGATTCTACTTTTCGACGTATTTGGTGAATAGTTAAGGTAAGATTACACATGGTCGCTTCCATTATACTCTATTGTCCGCGTTAGCCGACAGTATTATCTATGTAATACTCTTTGTAAACGAGGCTCTCGGAGTGGGGCGTCACGGTGTGTGTATATATATATATATTCCATGTGTGTAACAACCCGCATATTTAACGATTTTATATTTAAATGTTTGATTTAAATATAGCGTCGTTATTCGGATTTTGGGGTCCGAATGTTACTTTATGTAAATGGCCGAATTGGAACTCGAAACTACCTCCATTGGTTCCAAAAGGGCGTTTGCGATCTTTTTGAGTATAATCTTTGATATATTTGGAGTAAGTTGAAATTTGACCCTTTTTCTACTTGGGCTTGAGTTTGGGTTCAGCCCCTTGGCTAGCTAACTCACTTAACCTTCTACTTCAGCCCCTTCCCCTCATCTCTCTTCATTTCATTTTATTTCTTAAGCTAAAAACTGAAATGGGGGAAAGGAAGGAGAAATAGAAATTAGCAAGCCCTAGTTTCTCCTTTGTAACTTGATTCTTGCTCCAAAATCAAAGAGAATCCATTGGTAAGTTCATCTCCACCTTCTCCATCTTTACTCCTCTTCAATTTCAGTAATTTCCTAACCCTAACTTAGGAAATACTTGCTTTGATTCTAGATTGAAGCTTGTAGTGTTGAAGTGGAGTGTAGTTGGTTGATTCCTTGCAATTGTGCTTCTTCATCTTCTTTGTTTTGTGTACAAAGGTGAGTTTTGAACTCACATCTACTACTCTTGATTTCATTGATGTTGGGTATGAATTCCTAACACCTTGTTCATATGCACTTGCATTTGGTTTGGGTTGAATTGGGGAATATTCCAATTTTTAGTGTTTTGGGTTCAAATCTTTGAAATCCTAACTTTGATGTTTTGATCATGTTTTGGTGATGCATCGAGGAACATATAGGGCCGGGTTATCGATTGGCATAAGCCCTTAGAGCTAATGTTCGTCCGATTGCATTTTGGAAGAGTTTGCTCTTCATTTGAATAAGGCTGAAAAACAGCCCAGGCGTGATTCAGTTGACTGAAAACTTGTTCAGTCGACTGAACCTGGAACCCGAAAGTTTCCAGGCATGATTCAGTCGACTGAAAACTCTGTTCAGTCGACTGAACCTGGAAATAGAAAGTTTTCTAAACCTGGAAAATTTCCAGGTATAGGGTCAGTCGACTGAAAACTCTGTTCAGTCGACTGAACCTGCTGTTTCAGCCCACTTTGGCTTTGGGATTGAATTTCCAATTTGAATCGATTCATGATGATCCCATGTATGAGTATCAATTGTTTTGACTTTGATGGTTCCTTTTAATTTTAATCCACGGGTTTTTATAAAATAATCTCTCGAATCGCATTTAAAAGTTCGTTTCTCTAATTTATAAATTCTATTTAAAACACACACTTTCGCACTTCGAACGAAGTGGAAGGGTGATTAAATGGTTGGGCAAAACACGGATCATGAATCTGTGCGTTTATCTTTTCGATTAATCCTCGACCTATTCGATTGATTGTTTTGACCTTCGGGTTTGGTTTATCGATGATATGAGGTAAACTTTGTACTGCTTTGAGTGTGAAAGGGACTAACGGATAGTAAACCGTTTAGTGCGAACGAGTGGTTATGGGACATACGTTAACACTTTTCGGATTCCTTTTCGAGAGTTGTGACACATTCTGCCAGTTAGTGGTGTCCAGTACTGGGTCTCTGACCTTCACCACTACGGTTTGTTGCCCTATAAAGTATCGCTCCGATGTTGGCCTTATGTGCCGCATGAGTGATATTGGGTTTGTTGCCTTCGGGTATGTTGCCTTCGCGTGTGTGCCTTCGGGTTTGTTGCCCTATATAGTTTCGCTCTGATGATGGCCTTATGTGCCGCATGGGTGATACTTGGGTTTGGAGTCTTCGGGCTCATGGATCCTTGTTTGTACAGTACTGAGCTCGAGCAAATTTTATGATGTTTCATTGATATGTATATTCCCTTGGTATCGCCCTTCGGAGTTGGTCTTTTTGAGCCGCATGGAGTATAGCGATTACCTTGTGGAACTTGTATACCTTATGGGTATTTGTTATTTGCCTTCTGGCTTGTTTTGGGATAATTGTATCCTTTGTTTCTATATATTGCCAATGATATGAGGCTTGTTCTATATGATTCATCTCTTGTTGATGATTGTGTTATCTCCCTTAGAGATATTTATTATACTGTATGACCTTGCAGGTTTAATATTGTTCAGTTTATCTAACTGCTTTGTTATCTAGACTGACCCGTGTATTTTATACTTGGGTCAGACCGAGATGTTTCAGGTTAGGTGCTTTTGGACTTAGCCTATTTTGCTTCCTCATGGACTATTCGCTAGCTTCTTTTTGTTATAGCGTCTTTTGTAGTCCTTATCTGTTGTAACTCTGATTTATACTCTTTCGTCTCGTCTGTATATTGTGGTCTCCTGTACCACTTGACATGTATTATTTTGTATACTCTGTTGTGTATCTATGTATGTGTATATTATGATCGACTGTTCTGTGATGTATATTACATTTGAGTTGTTATATTTTCTTCTGATAGATCCTATAGCCATTGTAGTTTGGCTTTAAATATTTATTGAATAGGTCGAATTTTAATGTGTTTCTACTTTTCGACGTATTTAGTGAATAGTTAAGGTAAGATTGCACATGGTCGCTTCCATTATACTCTATTGTCCGCGTTAGCCGACAGTATTATCTATGTAATACTCTTTGTTAACGAGGCTCTCGGAGTGGGGCGTCACAGCGTGGTATCAGAGCGAGGTTCAGAACAAAATATGATAAACACATAATAGATGCACATATTATGGTACATCAAAGTGTACAAGTGATACAGATCCTTGAATCATCGTGTTTCTTTATTCCATCAAGGTTAGATAAATATTGGAAATACGTCTAGGAATGCATTTTATTCCGTAGTATCCCATATTGTAATATCTACCTTGTGAATAATCTTGTTCTTATCTTACTTTCAGCTTATGTCTGGAAGTGGCAGAGGTCGACGTTCGGATGCTGGGCAATCTAGTGGCTCACATCCGGATGGCGTATATATGTCTGCCGATCAGTTTATGGAGTTATTTAGAAGCACTCAGCCTTCCGTTCCTCCTCGAGTGTCTACACCTCGCAAATCTGCTTTTGCACGTCAGTGCAGTGATTTTGCTCATCTTGGAGGAAAACCGTTTAAGGGCTCCGAGTCTGTTCTTGAAGTCCAAGCTTGGCTTCGCACGTGCGAGCGTATTTTCTCTCGCATGGATCCTTCTGACCATGATAGAGTTCTTGCAACTTCAAGCTTATTACAAGAGCGTGCTCTTGACTGGTATGAGCTTCTTGTAGCTGAAATTGATGAGTCTACTCTTTCTTGGACTCGGTTTCGGGGACGATTTGAACTCAAGTTCGTTCCTGAATATGAAAAAGTTTTATTGACCCGTCGCTTCCTTGAGTTGAAGCAAGGGAAAACTTCTGTTTCTGAGTATGTTGCATCATTTGAGGCTTTATCTCAGTATGGTCTTGAATTCATCAGCACTTCTTATAAGAAGAATTTGAAGTTTGTTTCTGGTCTTAAGAAATATCTTAAGAATTCTTCGTTGCTTCAGCTTAAACTTTCGTTTGAGGAATTGATTGATTCGGCGCTTCATCTCGAGACTGTCGAGAAGGAGTTTGATAGTGATGTTGATGTTGAGGTTTCTAGAAACCCCAACAAGAAGCAGTTTCCAATTCAGAAGAAGCCTTTTCCTTCTAAGAAAAAGAAGACTGGTGGTGCTAATCCTCAGCCTCAGTCTTCCGGAACACCTTTTATCCGGAAGTGTTTCAATTGTGGTTCTCCGGATCATATTATTCGAGCTTGTCCAAAGCCTCTCTTCTGTCGCTATTGCAAGAAGGAAGGTCATCATGTTTCAGCTTGTCCTACTGCTCCTGCTAATGCAAAATCTGGCAAGCTCAATGTGGCTAATGCTTCTGGAGGTTCATCTCAATCCAAAGGTATGTCTCCATCTATTTTGGAGGGTTCAATTCAATTTCATGATCATAGTATGCGAGTTCTTTTCGATACGGGTGCTTCACATTCTTTCGTATCGAAGAAGCTTGTAGATGATTTATCTTTGGATGTTTCTTGTATGGTTACTTCTTTAAGGATTGCGAATCCAATTGGGGGATCCGCGACCCTTAGTTTGCTTTGTGATGATATTGAGATTGTTTTATGTGGCTTTTCTTTCCGTGCGAAACTGCACGTTGTTTCTCATTTGGGTTTTGATATGATTTTTGGTATGGACTGGCTAGTGAGGTACGATGCCAGGATTATTTGTTCTGAAAGAATTTTATATCTTTATCATCCTAATTCGCCTTCTCAGTTATCTCTTGTTCTTCGGGATGTGGACAATTCCGAAATGGCTTTATATTCTTTTGACTCGCGTGATGAGGATGATATATCTTGTATTCCTATTGCTTGTGACTTTTCTGATGTTTTTGAACCTGTTTCGGGTTTGCCACCCAAACGGGCAATTGAGTTCCGCATTGATCTCATTTCAGGCGCGCAGCCAGTTAGTCGTCCTCCCACGAGGATGTCTACAAAGGAAAATGAGGAACTCAAGAAGCAGCTTTTAGAGCTTGAGTCCAAGCAGTTAATTCAGTCCAGTTTTTCTCCGTGGGGATCCGCGGTCGTTTTTGTGAAGAAATTTGATGGAACTCTTAGGCTTTGCATTGATTATCGCAAGCTTAACGAGTTAACCATCAGAAATAGGTATCCATTGCGTAGGATCGATGACATGTTTGATCTATTGAGTGGTGCTATGGTCTTTTCTCAGCTTGACCTTGCCACAGGTTTTCATCAATTACGAGTCGCGGAGGATAGCATACCTCTTACCGCTTTCTGCACTCGTTATAGTTCTTTTGAGTGGCTCGTTATGCCGTTCGATTTGACGAACGCTCCTGCTTTCTTTGTTGATCTCATGAATCGGGTATTCCGGGAATATCTCGATAAGTTTGTTCTTGTCTTCATTGATGATATCCTTATTTATTCTAAGTCTGAAGCTGAGCATGCTAATCACTTGAGAATTGTCTTGAGTACTCACCGTCGTCATTTGCTTAAAGCCAAATTCTCCAAGTGCCACTTTTGGGAGAATAAGGTTAAGTTCTTAGGCCATGTTGTATCTTCCGATGGCATTTCTGTCGATCCCTCAAAGATCGAAGCCATCCAGAATTGGAAGAGGCCTGAGAATGTGCATGAGATTCGTAGTTTCCTTGGATTGGCGGGTTATTACCGGCGGTTCATTAAGGACTTTTCCCGTGTTGTGCTTCCTCTCACTTGCCTTACCTGGAAAGGCATTCATTTTATTTGGTCCGACAAGTGTGAAGCTTCCTTTCAGAAATTGAAAGAACTTCTCACTAATGCTCCTATTCTTGTGGTTCCCGAAGGGAATCATAATCTTGTTGTCTACACCGATGCTTGTGGTAGTGGTCTCGGTGCTGTGCTTATGCAGAGGGATCAGGTAGTTTCTTATGCTTCTAGGAAACTGCGTCCGAATGAAGTTCGCTATGCCACTCATGATCTTGAGTTAGCCGCCATTGTCTTTGCCTTGAAGATTTGGCGACATTATTTATTAGGCGAGCGCTTCATTCTCTATACCGATCATAAATCTTTGAAGTATTTGTTCACTCAGAAGGAACTCAATATGAGACAACAGCGTTGGCTCGAGTTTCTTGCTTCCTATGACTTTGGTATCCAGTATACCCCTGGTAAGGGTAATCGTGTTGCAGATGCGCTTAGTCGCAAACATTCGGCTGTTATTTCTATGATGCTTGCCGAATGGAATGTTCTTGAGACTCTATCATTTTGTGAAATTCGTGATCGAGGTTCATCTTCTGATTCTCCTATTCTATTATTTAGTTTGGGAGCTCGACCTATTTTATTACATCGTATTGCCGATGCTCAGCGGCGTGATCCTGATTTGTTGCATTTTATTCAGCTTTGTGAGTCTGGATCTTGTGATGAGGTGTTGCAAGATTTTAGCATTGATTCTCATGGGTGTCTTCGTAAGAAGAACCGTCTTTTTGTGCCTTCTGATTTTGCACTTAGGCATGACATTCTTGATGACTGTCACCGTTCTAAGTATACCATTCATCCCGGTAGTAGTAAGATGTACGCCGATATGCGTCGTCTTTATTATTGGGAAGGCATGAAGCGCGATGTGGCGAGTTATGTGAGCAACTGCATGACATGTCAACGTGTGAAGGCCGAACATCAACGTCCTTCTGGTCTTCTTCAACCTCTTGAGATTCCATTGTGGAAATGGGATTAAGTTTCTATGGATTTCATTGACGGCCTACCTCGTTCGAGATCAGGTCATTCTAGTATTTGGGTTATTGTTGATCGTCTCACCAAGTCTGCTCATTTTGTCCCTATTAAGTCTAATAGGACAGCTTCGCATTTGGCTAAGTTGTATGTCAAGGAAATCGTGAGACTTCATGGTGTTTCTAGTTCTATTGTGAGTGATCGTGATCCTTTATTCACGAGTCATTTTTGGAAGAGTCTTCAGCAAGCTTTGGGAACAAAGCTTAATTTTTCTACAGCTTATCATCCGCTGTCTGACGGACAGACTGAACGGGTAAATCGTATCTTGAAAGATCTTCTCCGTATTTGTATCTTTGATTTTGGTGGTAGTTGGGAGGATCACCTACTTCTTGTAGAGTTCTCCTACAATAATAGTTTTCAGTCTAGTATCGGTATGGCTCCTTTCGAAGCCTTATACGGAAGGCCATGTCGATCACCTTCTTGTTGGTTGGAATCTGGAGAGAAGCTTATTCTTGGTCCAGATTTTGTTTGTGATTCTTCCGAGAAGATTGATCTTATCCGATTGAGAATGAAAGAGGCGCAGAGTCGTCAAAAATCCTACGCGGACAACCGTAGGAAGCCTCTCGAGTTATCAATTGGCGATCTTGTTTTTATTCGTGTTTCTCCTTTGAAAGAGGTTATGCGCTTCAGTACGACTGGGAAATTAGCTCCTCGTTATATAGGACCGTTTTCTATTACTGAACGTATTGGCCCTGTGGCTTATAGAGTTTCACTTCCAGCTCATTTATCTGGCATTCATGACGTGTTTCACGTCTCGCAACTTGGGAAGTGTCTTCGAGAATCGGATTCTGTAATTGATTCTCCTGATTTGCAAGAGCTTGAGGTCTCACCGGACTTATCTATTGTACAGCAACCTATTCGCGTGCTTGACACGGAGGTGCGACACCTTCGGAATAAGGACGTGCCGCTCGTTAAAGTTCAATGGTCCGCTAATCCCAATGACTATACTTGGGAAACCAGAGGGTATATCAAGCGATCTTATCCAGGTTTTCTATCCTTGCTTCGTAATGGTAAGTCTATTTCTGTGTCTCAAGTTTATTCTTTCTTTTGTATGTTGTATGTATGTAGTTGTTACAAATATCGTCTCTAGGAATTGCGGGGACGCAATTTTGTAAGGAGGGGAGATCTGTAACAACCCGCATATTTAACGATTTTATATTTAAATGTTTGATTTAAATATAGCGTCGTTATTCGGATTTTGGGGTCCGAAATGTTACTTTCTGCAAATGGCCAAATTGGAACTCGAAACTACCTCCATTGGTTCCAAAAGGGCGCTTGCGATCTTTTTGAGTATAATCTTTGATATATTTGGAGTAAGTTGAAATTTGACCCTTTTTCTACTTGGGCTTGAGTTTGGGTTCAGCCCATTGGCTAGCTAACTCACTTAACCTTCTACTTCAGCCCCTTCCCCTCATCTCTCTTCATTTCATTTTATTTCTTAAGCTAAAAACTGAAATGGGGGAAAGGAAGGAGAAATAGAAATTAGCAAGCCCTAGTTTCTCCTTTGTAACTTGATTCTTGCTCCAAAATCAAAGAGAATCCATTGGTAAGTTCATCTCCACCTTCTCCATCTTTACTCCTCTTCAATTTCAGTAATTTCCTAACTCTAACTTAGGAAATACTTGTTTTGATTCTAGATTGAAGCTTGTAGTGTTGAAGTGGAGCGTAGTTGGTTGATTCCTTGCAATTGTGCTTCTTCATCTTCTTTGTTTTGTGTACAAAGGTGAGTTTTGAACTCACATCTACTTCTCTTGATTTCATTGATGTTGGGTATGAATTCCTAGCACCTTGTTCATATGCACTTGCATTTGGTTTGGGTTGAATTGGGGAATATTCCAACTTTTAGTGTTTTGGGTTCAAATCTTTGAAATCCTAACTTTGATGTTTTGATCATGTTTTGGTGATGCATCGAGGAACATATAGGGCCGGGTTGTCGATTGGAATAAGCCCTTAGAGCCAATGTTCGTCCGATTGCATTTTGGAAGAGTTTCCTCTTCATTTGAATAAGGCTGAAAAACAGCCCAGGCGTGATTCAGTCGACTGAAAACTCTGTTCAGTCGACTGAACCTGGAACCCGAAAGTTTCCAGGCATGATTCAGTCGACTGAAAACTCTATTCAGTCGACTGAACCTGGAAACAGAAAGTTTCCTAAACCTGGAAAATTTCCAGGTATAGGATCAGTCGACTGAAAACTCTGTTCAGTCGACTGAACCTGCTGTTTCAGCCCACTTTGGCTTTGGGATTGAATTTCCAATTTGAATCGATTCATGATGATCCCATGTATGAGTATCAATTGTTTTGACTTTGATGGTTCCTTTTAATTTTAATCCACGGGTTTTTATAAAATAATCTCTCGAATCGCATTTAAAAGTTCGTTTCTCTAATTTATAAATTCTATTTAAAACACACACTTTCGCACTTCGAACGAAGTGGAAGGGTGATTAAATGGTTGGGCAAAACACGGAGCATGAATCTGGGCGTTTATCTTTCCGATTAATCCTCGACCTATTCGATTGATTGTTTTGACCTTTGGGTTTGGTTTATCGATGATATGAGGTAAACTTTGTACTGCTTTGAGTGTGAAAGGGACTTACGGATAGTAAAACGTTTAGTGCGAATGAGTGGTTATGGGACATACGTTAACACTTTTCGGATTCCTTTTCGAGAGTTGTGACACATTCTGCCAGTTAGTGGTGTCCAGTACTGGGTCTCTGACCTTCACCACTACGGTTTGTTTCCCTATAAAGTATCGCTCCGATGTTGGCATTATGTGCCGCATGAGTGATATTGGGTTTGTTGCCTTCGGGTATGTTGCCTTCGGTTGTGTGCCTTCGGGGTTGTTGCCCTATATAGTTTCGCTCTGATGATGGCCTTATGTGCCGCATGGGTGATACTTGGGTTTGGAGTCTTCGGGCTCATGGATCCTTGTTTGTACAGTACTAAGCTCGAGCAAATTTTATGATGTTTCATTGATATGTATATTCCCTTGGTATCGCCCTTCGGAGTTGGTCTTTTTGAGCCGCATGGAGTATAGCGATTACCTTGTGGAACTTGTATACCTTATAGGTATTTGTTATTTGCCTTCTGGCTTGTTTTGGGATAATTGTATCCTTTGTTTCTATATGTTGCCAATGATATGAGGCTTGTTCTATATGATTCATCTCTTGTTGATGATTGTGTTATCTCCCCTAGAGATATTTATTATACTGTATGACCTTGCAGGTTTATTATTGTTTAGTTTATCTAACTGCTTTGTTATCTAGACTGACCCGTGTATTTTATACTCGGGTCAGACCAAGATGTTTCAGGTTAGGTGCTTTTGGACTTAGCCTATTTTGCTTCCTCATGGACTATTCGCTAGCTTCTTTTTGTTATAGCGTATTTTGTAGTCCTTATCTGTTGTAACTCTGATTTATACTCTTTCGTCTCGTCTGTATATTGTGGTCTCCTGTACCACTTGACATGTATTATTTTATATACTCTGTTGTGTATCTGTGTATTTGTATATTATGATCGACTGTTCTGTAATGTATATTACATTTGAGTTGTTATATTTTCTTCTGATAGATCCTATAGCCATTGTAGTTTTGCTTTAAATATTTATTGAATAGGTCGAATTTTAATGTGTTTCTACTTTTCGACGTATTTAGTGAATAGTTAAGGTAAGATTGCACATGGTCGCTTCCATTATACTCTATTGTCCGCGTTAGCCGACAGTATTATCTATGTAATACTCTTTGTTAACGAGGATCTCGGAGTGGGGCGTCACAGTGTGCAACACATGTGCATATAAGATGTGACACCCTAGATTTCTAGTAACATTATTTAGAATATTTAATCAGCTCAATTAAATAAAATAGTGTGTTGATTAAGGGATTGAGATTCCATATTTAATAAAGGTGTAGCCATGCTAATTAACCATGAATTAAAAGAAGAGTTTAACATGAAATAGAGGAGGGGTAAAATAGAAAAGAGGTCATTCTTATATCTATTCCCTTAGGCCTTGTATCGCATACATGTCCAATTTAGTTACAAAAAATTAGAACTCAAGACTGACCACCATTAACAAGGGAAAGAGGAATAAGATTAAGAAAAGCTAAGGAAGAAGCTAATTCAAATCAAATCCATTCATATATCAATCTCTTTAATCTCTAAAGTTATGGTGAATAATGATTACATCTCATTTTTGATTGATTTTTCGGTTTTAAGATGAATTTTGAATATTTTGTAATGATTTTCCATGTTTTTGAATGTCGGAATGAACATATATACTTGTTGATGAATTATGGTGATTCATTTTGAATTTATGATACTTTTTAAGGTGAAAACCCTATAAAATGACGTCCAAGTGCCTTGTGAAAGTTTATGAAGATCACAAATATGATTTTGAAAATGAGTTTCAATTTTCAGAATTTTCTAAATTATTGTGGAATTTATATGAATTTTCAAGTAAACAAAATGTCAATTTTGATTATAAATTATTTATAGTTAAATAATAAAGGAGTTGGGTTTGAAATTTTTATATGTTTAAGGACATATTAAAAAGATTTTCTAGAATTTTTGTAGAATTTTCCTAAGTATTTTAGTGGTTATATAAAATCATTTAAGGTATGAGACTTAAATGTTTTATATAATTAAAAGAGGAGAATGGGGTTTTTGTAAAATAATTTGAATTGTTTAACCTGGAAAGTCGGCAGCGCTTTTGGAAAATTACATTGGGAACCAATCAGATTTAGACAAATATGGCTAGTTAGGTGAAAAAGAAATAGTTTGAAGAACAAATAAACATGTTTTACACTGTTTTGACGCTTTCAACACTAGGTTTCTCCCCCTTACCTTCGCCTTTGACACAGTCGAAACCAATGAATATGGTATCAGGCAACTGGTACGTAATGAATTAGATGTGGGTAGAAGGTATAGAATCGAAACTAGGTGTTCCAAAGGGGTTGGGACTTTACATTGATTTTTGAAGGAAAATGCGCCTGCTTGCTTTCAACTGAGATGCTTTTGATTTTGTTAGCTTTCGGTTGGGTCAAATGGTTTTTAAAAGACTGGTTTTGATTTGATTGCGCTTTTATTTTAAATGAAAACAAATGCTTTCGACTTAAATGTTTTTAAGACCCTTTTTCTATGATTGAAGAAGCCAAATTATTTTCGAAAGAGACATTTCTAAATGGTTTCGAAATAGATGCTTTCGACTTTAATGGGTTTCAGATCCTTTTACTTTACTTGAAGGCATAATCTAATGGTTTCGACCAAGACATTTTTCAAAGGTTTCGAAGGGGTAAATTTTTGAATGGTTTTGAAAGGTTTCCACATGTTTTAAATTGAACCCAAAGTGCTTTCAAAAGGATTGAGTTTTGAATATTTTGAAAGGTTTTAATGAATGGTTTCAAAAGGTGTGGTTCCCCAGCATTTTGAAAGGATTGAAAGGAAGGTTTTTCCTATGTTTTCGAAAGGCAATATTTAAAGGTTTTAAAGAGGGATGTATAATGTTTTGAAGCTTACGAAGAAAAGACTTTTAATGGTTTTGAAAGGGATACTTTCAATGATTTTGATGGGTTACCTTCAAGGGCTTTCGAAAGGGTTGTTTAAAGGTTTTAAACAATTATTTTGTATGTATTAAATCAGAAATATAGCCTTAGTATTTCCAAGTTAAAAAGGGTTTTAACTTCGATTGGAAGGATAGTAAATCCTCATTAAAATTCATCGACATTATTTTAAGTAAAGTATATATCGAGGCAAAAAAGCTTAGAGAAAAGCTAAGAATATATTTTTGTTGAAAATGTGTGATTTAAAAGGTTAAATCATTTTGAAAAGGTTTTTAAGGAAAAAGATGAAGGTTAGTTAACCTTAAGAAAATGATTCGAAAAGTTAGTCCACTTTGTTGGCAGTCGGCCCAGTTTTATGGACAAACAGTTCATTTTTTAGCATAGGACCTCGTTATTTTTTTGTAGACATATAGTCTACTTATTACCTGTTTTATGGATAGATAGTTCATTTATTAGCATAGAGGATATTTCTATTTTGATATAATCAATTTGATTAACCTTTTGGTTGCAGGAAAGGATTTGTAATATATATGTTTTAAATAGGATATTAATGAGGGGACCCGTTTCGCTAAGGGGCGTGGTCTCGCTCAATATCAGTAACCGAGATGTAACAGAATTGTTCACACCAGGCTTTATGTGCGACTCAAAGTTTTTGTTTCCCCTTAAACTCTTAGATGCTCAAAATTGATTTGAGTGGGCTGAGGGTTTAGGTTTTTAGGTATTAATCTTTTGGCGAATAAAGCTTCCGGATACGAGCAGGTGGCTGACAGATAGCTAACTAAATTTCACATTTTCATTATGTTTTGCTTCTGCTATGTTTATTAAGTCAGATATGACTATATTAACTGTGATCAACCAAGGGGGAATCATCACATGTCGCTCTTGGTGTATTATTATAATTATAATTAATTTTTACCTTAGGAATGATATGGGATTATGTAACTTGGATATGAATTTGTTTGACATGTAATCAGTAAAATGTTATTTTTGAAAATCTATGATTTTTTTCATATTCAAGTGCTCTTGATATTATGAATACTATTAGCATTGCCGTATTTTTTATCAAAAGTTAACACAATGGATGAATGAAGCAACTATGGTGCTTAGCTTTTGGCCCCTCAATACGGAATGTTACAACTTGGTGTTAGAGCATAGGTTTATGAAAAAAATTAAACTAAAAATGCTTTTTTAAATCATATTCCTAAGAAATTAGAATATGATTGGGTATGGGATAATTCTATAGTGACGTACTTTTATTTGCTATATATAAGTATACACTTTATCTCTTTTCTCCTACCTTTGTTAGGTTATTTTGTTGTATCTCATGAGGTTTGAATACATATTTGGATGGTATAAGAGGAAGAGATAACCCAGGAGGGAAGATACGAATTGGAATGTCTTGCTTAATATGAGAAAAGGTTAAGGTAAAGCACAAACAAAGTATGTAGGTGCTGAAGTCCCACAATTTGGAATCGAAGCTATGTATCATTTTTTTAGGAAAACGGTGCAGGTGAGAGTTGCAACTGGAGTGTTAGGAGGAATGCAGCAGGAGTATGGGTTTTGGAAGTTTTGGTAGTTAACCATTATGCTAAGCTGAGTGGAGATTACGCCAAACTTGGAGGGAAGTCGCTCATTGGAACGGAAGATGCCATTGAGGTAGAGAATTGTTTGTTGCACTACGAAAGGATTTTTGCATATTTGAGGCTCAATTATTAGCAGAAGAAGAGGTTGGCATCTAGACAGCTTTAGGTGGCAGCTTTGTTCTGGTGGTATAGTGTGACATTAGCAGTGGATGAGGAGATTATGACCTGGGAAGATTTCAAGAGGAGATTCCAGAAGAGGTTCATGCCTAAAATGGCATGGTAATCTCTGGTCAGAAAGTTTGCTAAATTAGAGCAGAGATGCCTATTCTAGAGTATGCTAGAAGGTTCGAGGAGTTGGCCAAATATGGGTATGCTTCGGTGGATGGTGTAATGAAGAGGAATAAGAAGTTCATCAGGAGGTTGAAGCCTGAGTTAGCCAAAGCTACATTATCTCATATTAGAGATCCTTCTGATTTTGTAGTGGAGATAGACTTAAGGTATAAGGAGTTGCTTGATTCTCTAGAGAAGAGCAAGGCTAAAGAAGTCCATGTTGGACAAGGTCAGAAGTGGAAGATCTTTCTTAAGAAAGATGCTTAGAAGGATGGAGCAGCTATGAAGGAAAAGTCCAAGACTGTCTGTTTCAAGTGAGACAAAAAGGGGCACTTTGCCAATGAGTGTCGGGCTAGAAAGGCAAAGGAGGTGGCATAGGAGAAGAATGTCAGGTGATTCAACTATGACCAGATAGGCCGTTGTAGGAGCCGGTGCAAGGAGCCCGCTAAGGATGGAAAGGGAAAAGTGTATGCATTAGAGCCTACTACTTAGAAACCAATAGCTTAGGAGAAGGGAAAGACAGTTTTGGGAGGTACGCTTCAGATTCATGGTATGTCCGTTAGCACTCTATTTGATATTGGTACATCGCATTCTCTTATATCTAGATATTTGATATATAAGCTTAACCTAGAACCCACATATTTAGTTACTACCTTATGGGTTGTGAATCCAATAGGAGGGTATGCAACTCTAGGGTTAAGGTGTGACCAGTTAGTGTTTGACTTGTTAGGTCATGCTTTTGTTTGCAGTTTGCATGCTTTGATTTTATGGGGTACAAAATCATTCTTGGTATGGATTGGTTAAGTGAGTTTGATGTAGGATATTTTGCCAGGATAGAAAATATTGCTTGGAGACCCAGATTGTAGTAATAGGATTGTTTATACAATAGAATTTTCTTGCGGTGAGACGTATACGTTGTTGGGTGCTATGGAATTGGATGGTGAACTGATTCGAGTTTTCATGGTTAGCGAATTTATGGATGTGTTTGAGCCTGCAATTGGATTGCCACTGAAACGAGTCATTGAGTTTAGGATAGATTTGGTTCCAAGAGCACAAAACTGAGTAGGCCGCCAAGCAGGATGACCCCTTTGAGATGAGGGAGTTGAAAGTGCAGTTAGTGGATTAAGAAGGCAAGAGTTTTATCAGGCCGAGTAGTTCGCCTTGCGGTGCATCCGGTGCTTGCTAAGAAGCCAAATGGCACGTTAAAGCTATGTATCGATTATCGTAAGTTGAATGAGAGGGCTATAAGAATTGATATCCATTGCCGATAATTGATGATTTGTTCGACTAGTTGAGTGGAGCCAAGGTATTTTTGCAGTTGGATTTTGCGACAGGTTTCCATCAGCTCAGAATAGCAGGGGATATTAAACCTTTGAAGGCGTTTAGGACCAGATATAAGTTGTATGAATGGTTAGTTATGTCATTTGGACAGATTAATGCGCCAGCTTTCTTTGTAGATTTTGATGAACCGAGTTTTTCAAGACAACTTGGACAGGTTCATATTGGTTTTCATAGATGATATCTTGATTTACTCTATGGATGAAAGGGTGCATGAAGTTCATCTTAGAGTGGTGCTTGAGACGCTAAGACAACATCAACCGAAAGCAAAGTTTTTGAAGTGTTACTTCTAAAAGAAGGAAGTGAAGTTTCCTGGTCACATGGTCTCAAAGGAAGGGTTGTCAATGGGTCTGATTAAGATTGAAGTAGTGAATGGTTGGAAGAGACCCAAGACAGTGACGAAGATAAAGAGTTTCCTTCGGGTTGGCTGGTTATTATCAGAGATTCATTAAGTATTTTTCACAGATAGGGGCACCGATGACCAAGCTGACAAGAATGGATGTAAAGTTAGTGTGGACCGATTAGTGTGAGGAAGCATTCCAGAGTTTGAAAATTTTATTGACCTATGTGCCTGTGTTGGTAGTTCCAGAAGGGAATCAGGATTTGGTGATTTATACCGATCCGTATGGAATCGGATTAGGAGGTGTGTTGATGTAGAGGTGTAAAGTGATTGCCTACGCTTCTAGACAGCTTAGACTGCATGAGGTCAGATATCTAATGCATGGTATAAAATTGCTTGTAGTAATTTTTTCTCTAAAGGTGTGGAGACATTACCTTTTGGGAGAGAGGTTTGAGTTACATATAGATCATAAGTCATTGAAGTATTTGTTCTTTCAGAAGGAGTTGAACATGAGACAACAGAAGTGGTTAGAGTTTGTAGCCGCTTATGATTTTGGGATTGATACACACTAGGGAAATACAACAAGGTTGCGAACGCACTTAGCAGGAAACATCAGAATGCAGTTTTGGCGTTGGTTGTTGAGTGGAAAGATTTAGAAGCATTAGCAGATTGCAGAATGCGATGGGGATCCGAGGCTGGGCCTAGTTAAGATACAATCGTATTATCTTGTTTGGAAGTTCGACCAATGATAATCGAGAGAATTTGTTCGAAACAAAAGGAAGATCCGTTATTAGCTGAACGGATGAAGAATTTAAGAGATGGAACTGAGAGCGATGATTTAAAAGATTTCAGTCTTGACCAGAATAGAAGGTTGAGAAAGAAAGGAAGATTATGTGTTCCAAGTGTAGGAAACATAAGGAAAGAAGTCTTGGAGTAATTCCATCATTCAAAATTCTCTATTCATCCTGGATGTACTCAGCTGTATCAGGATATGAAGAGGAGTGTCTTCTTGGAAGGTATGAAGCAGGATATTGGTTTGTGTGCAAGGCAGTGCTTGAATTACCAACAGGCAAAGGTCGAACACCAGAAGCCAAGTGGTTTGCTTTAGCCATTAGATATTCCGGTATGGAATTGGTATTATATTTCTATGGATTTTATTGACGGGTTACCAATGTCAAACAGAGGAAATGATAGTATATAGGCCATAGTAGACTGATTGGCCAAAAGTGCTCATTTCATTCCAGTTAGGTCAACCCAAACGACACTTGTATTAGCAAAGATTTTTACGTAGAATGTAGTTAGACTGAATGGAATTCCTAGAAGCATAGTTAGTGATAGAAATTCCTTACTCACTAGCGAGTCCTAGAAGAGTGTACAGGAAGTTTTGAGAACCAAGCTCAAGATGAGTACCGCTTACCATCTGCAGACAAATGGGAAAACGGAGAGAATTAACAAAGTCTTGGAAGACTTGTTAAGAGCTTGTATTCTAGATTTCGAGGGATCATGGAAGGCCATCCACATCTAGTCGAGTTTTCGTATAACAATAATTATTAAACTAGTATTGGGATTGCATCATTTGAAGCTTTGTATGGAAGGCCATGCAAATCTCCCATATGTTGATTAGAGATAAGGAATAAGTTTGTTCTTGGTCCAGATTTATTCAGAGAAGCTATAGAAAAGATTGAGGTAATTTGGGCTAGAATGAAGGGGGCAATGTCTAGGTAGAAAAGTTATGCAGATAAGAGACAGAAAGATTTAGATTTCTCAATTGGAGATTGGGTTTTCGTCAAAGTGTCACCGATGAAGGGGGTGATTAGCTTTGGATGATCGAGGAAGTTAGCACCGAGATTCGTTGGACCTTTTCTTATTATTAGGAGGATCGGTAACTCGCATATAGAGTTGAGTTACCTAGCAGTTTGGTAGGATTCCACAATGTTTTCCATGTTTCTCATCTTAGAAAATGTTTGAGAGACTCGAAGACATCGACTATGCTAGATGATTTAGTGGTAGAACCAGATTTGACTATAGTGAGGAAGCCTATTCGTATTGTTGCAAGAGATGAGAAGATACATAGGACCAAGACGGTTAGATTAGTCAAAGTCCAGTGGAGCAACGATGAAAGGGACAGTACTTGGGAGATTGAGAGCAGAATTAGAAATACTTATCCTGACTTATTTGATGGTTTGTTTTACCTTATTATTTGATTTATTATGTACCTTATAGTAATTTCGACGATGAGATTCTTTAAGGATGGGAGTCTGTAACCCTCCAGATTTTTGGTAACATAATTTAGAATATTTTATTAGCTAAATAAAATAAAATAATATATTGATTAGTCGATTGAGATTTTACGTCTAATAAAGCTTTAGCCTTGCCAATTAATCATGAATTAAAAGAAGAGTTTAACATAAAATAGGGAAGGGTAAAATAGGAAAGAGGCCAATCCCATATCTTTCCCTTAGGCTGTGCATCACATACATTTCAATTCATTTGAAAAATTTATAACTCAAGGTCGGCCACCATTAACAAGGGAAAGAGTAATTAGATTAAGAAAAGCTAAAGAAGAAGCTAATTCAAAGCAAATCCATTCATATCTCAGTTTCTTTAATCTCTAAAGCTAAGGTGAATAATGTTTACATCTCGTTTTTTATTATGTTTTCGTTTTTAAGTTGAATTTCAAATATTTTGTAATGACTTTCCATGTTTTTGAATGATGAAGTGAACATATATACTCATTGACGAATTATGGTTATTCATATTGAATTTACGATATGTTTTAAGGTGAAAACCTTATAAAATCTCGTCCAAATGCCTTGCAAAATTTTATAAATATCAAAAGTATTATTTTGGAAATAGGTTTCAATTTTCTGAATTTTTTGAACTATTGTGGAATTTCTATGAAATTTCTAGTAAAAAAATGTTGATTTGGATTATAATTTTTTTACGGTTAAATAATAAAGGAGTTAGGATTGAAATTTTTATATGTTGAAGAACATATTAAAAGATATTTTTTTGGAATTTTTGTAGAATTTTCCTATGTGTTTTAATGGTTATATAAAATTATTTAAAGTATAAGACTTAATTGATTTATATAATTAAAAGAGGAGACGGGACTTTTTATAAAATAATTTGAATTGTTAAATATGGAAATTTGGCAGCACTTTTAAAAAAATACATTGGCAACCAATCATATTTAACAAACAATGCAGGTTAAGTACAAAAGAAATGTTTAAAAGTAAAAACAAACATGTTTTACACTATTTCGATGCTTTCGACATTAAGTTCGGCCTTCTTACCATGGCCTCCGACACAGTCGAAATCAATGCATATGGTATCAGGCAAGTGCTATGTAATGAACTGAATGTGGGCAGAAGGTATAGATTTGAAACTAGGGGTTCCGAAGGGATTGGGAATTTACTATGATTTTTAAAGGAAAATGTTCCTGCTTGCTTTTGACTAAGATGCTTTAGATTTGGTTAGTTTTCGACTAGGTCAAATTATTTTAAAAGGATGGTTTCGATCAGGTTGTGCTTTTTTTTTTAATGACTGCTTTTGACTGAGTCGAAGCCTTTAGCAGCCGCTTCTTACCTTTTGATATAGATGGTTTCCAAAGGGTTATTTTGTTTTCTGAAAACCTGACCACCTCTCCAATTCTTTAAAAGGGACGGTTTCAACACCATCATTCATTACTTAGAAAATGGTTTCGAAATAGACACTTTCGACTTTAATGTTTCTAAGACCTTTTTTGTATAATTAAAGTAAAACCAAATTGGTTTCGAAAGAGATAATTCTAAATGGTTTCGAAACAAATGCTTTCGAATTTAATGGGTTTTTGATCCTTTTACTTTACTTGAAGGCATAATCCAAATGGTTTTGATCGAGACGTTTCTCAAAGGATACGAAGGGGTAAATTTTTGAATGGGTTCGAAAAGTTTTTACATGTTTGAATTGAAACCAAAGTGCTTTCGAGAGGGTTGAGTTTTGACTGTTTCGAAAGGGGTGGTTCCCTGGTGTTTTGAAAGGATTGAAAGGAAAGGTTTTTCTATGTTTTCGAAAGGCAATATTTAATGGTTTTAAAGAGGGATGTCCAATGTTTTGAGCTATCAAAGAAAAGGCTTTTAATGATTTCAAAAGGGCTACTTTCAATGCTTTCGAAGACTTTACCTTCAAGGGGTTCTATTTCTCAATCTTTCTGACTTGTGCTTCTACGGAACCATGGTCGAAAGATTGAAAAAGTCAGTCATTAACAACCACTGATGAAGGATTCGTCGAAAAGTAAAGGATTAGTCATCCTTTTTAGAAATCGAATGGATTCCGCTAACGACAATCGGAAATGATATCTATCAAACGGGAGCCCAGTCTTCTAAAGAATCCATAATTTGCTTTCAGGGAAGATAAGTGTCCTTCGGCCTGCTAACCAAGGGTAAGTGGTGAACCAAGTTTCCTCACTCGATAGAGGAAGTGAACGGTTGGCTCTAAGAGGGAAGTTTAAATAAAGGTTTCGAATGTATAAAATAGGCCATATAGCCTAAGTATTTTCAAGTTAAAAAGGGTTTTAACTTGTATTGTAAGAATAATAAATCCTCATAAAAATTCATCAAAATTATTTTGAGTAAAGTATATATCATGGAAAAATAGCTAAAAGTATAGCTAAGAATATATTTTCCTTTTAAAGCTATGATTTAAAAGGTTAAATCGTTTTGAAAAAAATTTCAAGGTAAAAGATGAAGGGTAGTTAACCCTAAGAAAATGATTCGGACAGTTAGTCCAATTTGCGGGCAGTCAGCCCAACTTTATGTACAGATAGTCCATTTGTTAGCATAATGGACCTTGCTATTTTGTTGTGGGCAGATGTGTTCTTATTACCTGTTTTATGGACAGATAGTCCATTTATTTGCATAAATTATATTTCCATTTTCATATAATCGGTTTGATTAACTAGTTGGTCGCAGGAAAGGATTTGCAAAATATATGTTTTAAAGAAGATATTAGTGAGGGGAACCCCATTCCCCTAAGCGGCGTGGTCTCACTCGATATCAATAAACCGAGATGTAACAGAATTATTCACACTAGGCTTTATGTCCGACTCGAAGTTTTTATTTCCCCTTAAACCCTCGGGTGCTCAAAGTTGATTCGAGTAGGCGGAGGGTTAAGGTTTTTAGGTTCTAGTCTTTTGGAAAATAAAGCTTCCGAAGACTGGCAAGTGGCCGACGGATGGCTAAATAGGATTTTCTGTTTCATTTTTTTTTGATTCCATTGTGTATATTAAGTTAGATATGTTTATACTAACTCTGATCAATCAAGGGGCATCGTTATATGTCTATCTTGGCGTATTATTGCAATTGTAATTAATCTTTACATGGGAAACGATATGGGACTATGTAACTTGGATATGAATTTGTTTGTAATATAATAAGTAAAATGTTATTTTTGAAAATCTATGATTTTGTTCATACTCAAATGCTTCTGATATTATGGATACAATTAGCATTGCCATATTTTATCACCAAAAGTTAATACTATGGACGACTGCAGCGTCTGTAGTGCTTTGTTTTTGGACTCTAGATATGTGATGTCACGTAAGCTCTTTATTAAATTTGAAAGTCAATGTAGTTTGATAAAAATAAAATAAGAAACATAAAGAAAAGATATTTTTTCGTTGGAATAGGGTTTGAGCTTATAACCTTGTTTGTCTTTTAAAAGTTCCATTTGAAAATAAACATTAATGTTCATTCACAATGAGGTTCAAATTCATTACCTCTTGTTTGCATGGAATGACATTTTGAAATTTCATCATCGAACCAAAAAATTGTGTTTTTATTTCAGCTATCAATACAGATTAATAAAGGTTTACAGATTGGTTGATTTATCTATAAAGATCTTGCATTACCTATTCTACTACAGCCATATATATATGTGACTCGCCCTGTGAAGTCTAATCATAATTACAAGTACATCTAAACTGATTGTAGGAAGATTTTGTCTCCTAATTTATTGGTGAGATCATATGAAATAACAATTTAATACTTAAAAAGTGATATATAAGGGTATTTTGGGAAGTTCATGGTCGATCCGATATCTCTCATTGTCTAATCTTACTAATTCTTTTCGCTTAGTACAAAAACTCTTAATTAAAGCATTTCATTTTGATCTTTTAATTAATAGTTGAATCTGACATAGCAAACATCACGAATCTCTAATGCAGACCTGTAGAGGCCCTTAATGTTGGTTCGCTTTTCAGTTAATTATATGATGGTCCCATTATACCTGTGATTTATGAATAATTACTTTCTTCCATATTGTTGAATATAACTTGTTAGGAATATTTGACTTATATGGAGATCGTTATTACAAATGTATAAGTCTTTTATTGATACTCGTGTAACGGCCATGTTTTTCGACCTTCGAAAGTCGGCACCAATACATTCGCTGTATTACATGACGAACAAATGAATGCTAAAAATACTAGACCGTAAGGGAAAAAGAAGAAGAGGTAGAAGAAGAAATAGAAAACAAACATCAGAATCTCACATACACAGCAGAACAAATATAATATATAAATAACAGCATTTTATACAATTAAAGTTGTAGCTGTCGATATACATACAATATATCCGTACAATGAATCTGGACAGTTGCAACAACTTGTCCCTGAATACCATCTACACAGACTCTAATACAAAACAGAAATCAATATGCCTCTGCCACTCGGCTCGCCTCCTGAGCACCAAAACGTCCTAACCTGAAAATTTGTAATACTCGGTCTGACCCGAACATTACAATAAAGTAACACCCGAGTCAGGTTGGAAACTAGCGTGAGTAAATCCATTTAAATTAAATGCTAGAGTTATAAAAACGTCTTTGAAAATCAAGGTAACCCTTCCTACATCAAGAGTTCTTATCTTGTTATATCCAACACTAGTTGCCAATCCATTACTAAAATAATACTTAAGTGCAGTTACTTATTCAAATATAGTCGATTTTGCTTGATTTATTTAATTCCAGCCTATTTGACTCTACAAATCAAACCCATAAAGATTTAGGTAATTATTGAATCGACGTGGTTCTGGATATCGTCGATATCCGATCCCGATCCCTTCGAATCCAAATGCCATCTTTTAAGCCAAGTTAGTTTTAACCAAACAACTCAGTTCTAGAATGTCAAACTTCATCTAAAAATCGCATAACAATATCTATTCAAAAGAAAGGTCTTATATTTTATATTTAAACCTTTATTTCAGGTTATTCCAAATTAAACTGTTCATAGACTAGATGACTAGTCACACAAATCATTAATTTACTTAAAACAGTGTTAATTGATTGTTTTCAAATCAAGTTTAATTACCATTAAACTAATTAAAAACCATTTTATTTTACTCTAATTAAATATATGTGATCAACCAATAATTTCCAAGTATAATTAACTTAAGATCTTTAATAGATTAAAAGTTTGGATGAGCTTATTTTATCATTACCCATTAACTAATTATAACTATTTATTTAATTTAATAAACCTTAATATTTAAAAAATAATTAAAATAGATATAATTACCTTAAATAATTTTAAATTCAAATTATTTTATTTATTTCTAGCCATTACTAATCCTGAGGTCAAAGTTAACTTAAGGATTTAAATTACTTAATTTTTATAACCATAACTAGTTGCTTTGAGAAACCATTTTCTTTCATTTTTCTTCATTTTCTTTCTTTCCAAATCCAATACTTTTGATATCTCTAAATACCTAAAATATATATTTAGTCTAACCATAGCAATCAATAGCTTAAATTTCAATATCATCTATCATAGGTTATAAAATAAATAACAATCACAGGCTATGTAAATAAATTTTCAATATTTTCAAGGAATCTAGTTGGATCCCTCCAACCTATTTTCCTGAATCCACTGATGTTAGCACAATATAAAAATACAAATCCCACTTCGAGGTGGGATATCAAGGTATAAGGAGTCATCCGCTATTATGCGGGGAACATAGGGTCTCATCCGCTATATAATGCGGGAATATCAATCACTCCAATATACACACACACACTACTAAATATATAATATCTCATCCAGACTGATAAGAAATTGTTAATTCAAGCAATCAATCAATTATTTAACTGATTAAATTAATCAATAATCCAACGTGAGTGAGATTTACTCACCTTTGATTTTCGTTTTGCGATTCGACCCAAACCGGCTTGCCTCTCCACTATTTTTGACCTTGTATGAACATTGTATTGTTTTATTAATCATTTGAAATACCAAAAAAAAAATTATCATTTAATAAATTTGACTGATTAATTTTCCTTTAAAACCCTACACTTATAAAATAGATTATAGATTTCAAAAATCTAACTTTTACAAATTTTTCAAATACTTTAAAATTTTCATATGTATTTCTCAAAATCTTTTTTATATATAAAATTTTCCTGTTTACCTATAATTAAAATAGGCATGTGAATGTTTTTTTTTTCAACAACCCAAATTCAGCAATCAAATTGAATTAATTACAAAACCCAAACCTTACTGTTTATACATATATATATTTCTGAGTATATATATATATATATATATATATATATATATATATACTGACTACTAAATTTCCTGAAAGATAAAGCTCACTTAAAATTAACCCGTACGATTTTTTTTATTGTGTAGATATATATAAATCTATACTTTTATTTTTTTGTTTTAAACTATATATTTTCTTCAATCAGCATTATATTTATAAATATAAACGAAAATAAGAAGAAGAACTGACACCTCACGATGACGCTAAGCTCGAGCCACCATCGCGGCCCACTCTTCGTTGACACAATTGACCCGAGGTTCGAATCGAACTCGCCTTCGTTTTTTCGTACGACCTGATTTTGAAAGAGGGAAATCGCATTTTTATTTCGAAGGCCATGAAGAATGCAGCGAGATCTTCCTTTTTTTTCTTCGAACTAGGTTTAGGAATTGAAAGGCAGTAGTCTCCAATTGAATGAAATGATGCATCGCTGGTTTTTAAAAAAGGATAATAGGTTACGATTTTGAATTCATTTGGTTGAAGACAAAAAGGATGTGATTTGAGTTTGAGATGAAAGGTTGTATGTAGAAGTTGGATAGCAACAGTAGTTTGATTTTTTGAGAATAACGGTTGATGTTGACCAAATATAAATATAAATAAATATATATATATATATACACACACACATACATAAATATATATATTATTAAATTCAAGTTGTCTCGATTTATGTTGCTTAGAATCACGGACTCCTATTGAGGCGTGCCGCTAGACGTTTATAATGTTATACCCTTGTTCTGAACGCAATGGAAAAGGTTTCGAGTTCTAATTTGATCGTATGGAGAAGATAGCTTATTGCATCCAGTTATAATATTGAATTTTCGATATAGATTTCAGCGCGTTTATCACTCGTACGACCAAATGACAACTCCAAATGTTACGAAATTTGAAATCCGGTAACACACTATTACGGATCTAATGGGACTATTTTCGTCAAAATCCGAGACTATGACTCGAAAGGCTATTTTTAAATGTCAATTGAAATGATGTATTTTGAAAACCAAACCAACCACCTTTAAGTTCAATTTAAAGGTTCTATTATCTTCAGCATTATTAATATAGATTTTGCAAGCCTTCAAACTATTTTTAACTGGCTCAAACCAAGATTCTATATTTTACCAATCACAATTTATTAAACTCAATAATTCAATTATCAATTAAATAGCTATATTTAAAATTCAAGTAAAAACTTAACTTTAAGTATTTTAAAATCACTTAAATATTACGATTTTAAATGTCAAAAATTCCGGGTCGTCACAACATGCATCTTGATTAACTAATTAATTTCTATTGATATATTTATATTGTTTGCTTAAATAGGATGGCCTTGTAAAGCTTATTGGACTTGTATAAGAAACTAATATCCAGTCAATCCTTCTTTTTTTCAATAACATTTTAAGGAATATTTGAAATACTAATAATTATAAGATAAGAGTAACTGGTTATCAATATTTTAGAAATTTATCTTTCAGTATTGCCATGAATCCAGGTTAAAGAGCAGAAGGAGTTGGATATGCTTTCAAATAAAGCCTTTTTCAAAGCTTTAATAAATAGTGGTCGAATTGTATGACTTTGACCCGCTTGATGGTTCCTCAAATGTAGTCTGTGGGGTTTCTGTTGGAAATGTATGTTTTTGTGATAATATTTGTATCCATCATCTTATTTGTCCATTTAATAATTGTTAAATCTTTTTCTTGGAAATGAGTGCTTTATTAAATGCAGGCATGCAGTAGTCTTTGATCCACCTGATGGTTCCTTGAATGTCATCTGTTGGGTTTCTATTGGAACTGTAAGCTTTTTGTGATTATATTTGTATCCATCGTCTTATTTGTCCATTTAATAATTGTTACATCTTTCTGCTGAAAATAACAAAATAGGGATACTATACTTTGATAATGCACGTTAGTGATGAAATTTTAAAAGTAAATAATGCAGCTATTGACATGTTCTAATTCAGGGTAGTTCTGATATTTGAAAGCTTAACTCTGCATTTATTCTAGTCATGCACATACTAGTTGGTTTTGATTAAACACTAAGATATTTACAAAATTATGCATTGTACTTTCTATACACAATGAAACATAGTGAATATGATTTTGAGTTACTGATCTGCCTTGCATGATATGAATTGATTCTATAAGACCCTCAAGCTGGTTGCAAAACAACCTACCCATAATAGTTCCAAGCACCAATAAAGTGACTAAAAACTTTTATTTAATATATTCAAATTTAAAAGTATGTTTTTTGATTGAACTTTATTTTCAAAAATTTCAACTATCGAAGAAACATAACGAATTTTCAAATATGAATTTTCAAATCAATTTAAATTCAAAACCTATCATTTAAAAATTCAAAATGTCATTTCAAAACTTTTAATTTCATATTTTCAAATTCAAGTTTCAAAAATAAGTCTTCAATTTTATTTTCTAGTTGAAATTTGAACTTAAAGCCCAATATTAAAACTTAATATTCATATTTTCAAATTTCAATCCAAAATGTTAAAATCGAACATATTATCATTTTGCGTTTAAGTGAAATTTAGTAAAAATTACAACATTTTTTTAAATATGGTAACAAACGGTCAGTCCTCTGCCGTTGTGGGGTTATACTAGTAATTACTATATTGAAAAACCTGGATTATGTTAGTAAGTTTCACAATTATATTACCAAAAATTTTAACAACGATACTGCCGGAACTGGATAAAATTTAGAAACAAATATAAAATATTTATAACAACAGAAGGAATATGCAAATTGTTGTTCAAATTGGCTTTCAAACCTATCTAAAATACTATAGCAACGCAGTTTTTTTCCATATTGTACTATGAGTTTTATTGGCTTGCAAGTATGCCTGTCAATGTGTGGGGTTCGGTCTGGGTATTGTAAAACCTAGACACGAGTCCAATTATAATAATTAAAACCCGAGCCCGGCCCGAAACCGTAAGGCATTTCAACCCAAATATTCGAGCCCGACCCGCCAGGCTTTAAGCCTGTTGGATAACTATATACCTAATTCGGAATGTTTATGTTAAAACCATATTTAAAAACTGCAACTTTGGTAAAATTTGTATACAAAAAATGTTAACATATAAATTGGATGGTGATGTAATCAAGCTCAAAACAAAAGTATGCAAAAACATCTACATATTAAAAAATAATTAAAATATATATAATTACCTTAAATAATTTTAAATTCAAATTATTTTATTTATTTCCATCCATTACTAATCCTGAGGTTAAAGTTAACTTAAGGATTTAAATTACTTCATTTATATAACCATAACTAGTTGCCTTGAGAAAACATTTTCTTTCATTTTCTTTCTTTCCAAATCCAATTCTTTTGATATCTCTAAATCCCTAAAATATATATTCAGTCTAACCATAGCATTCGATAGCTTAAATTTTAATATCATTCATCATAGGTTATCAAATAAATCACAATCACAAGCTATGTAAATAAATTTCAATATTTTCGAGTAATCCAGTTGGATCCCTCCAACCTGTTTCCATGCATCCACTGATGTTAGCACAATATAAAAATACCAATCCCAACTTCGAGGTGGGATATCGCAGTATAAGGGGTCATCCGCTATTATGCGCGGCGCATAGGGTCTCATCCCCTATAATGCAGGAATATCAATCACTCCAATATATATACTACTATATGCATAATATCTCATCCAGACTGATAATAAATTTTTTATTCAAGCAATCAGTCAATAATTTAACTTAACTAATTAAATTAATCAATAATCCAACTTGAGTGAGATTTACTCACCTTTGATTTTTTTTTTTGCGATCCGACCCGAACCGGCTTGCCTCTCCACTATTTTTGGCCATGTATAAACATTGTATGGATTTATTGATCATTTGAAATGCCCAAAAAAATAAATTATCATTTAATAAATTTGATCGACAAATTTTCCTTTAAAACCCTGCAATTATAAAAGTAGATTATATATTTCAAAAATCTCTTTTATAAAATTTTCAAATACTTTAAATTTTTCATATATTTTTTTCAAAGTCTTTCCTATATTTAAAATTTTCCTGTTTACCTATAATTAAAACGGGCATCTGAATATTTTTTCAACAACCCAGATTCAGAAATCAATTTGAATTAATTACAAATCCAAAACCTTACTGTTTATCTATATATGTACACACACACACACACACACACATATATATATATATAAATTTTTCTAAGTGCATATATATATATATATATTGACTACTAAATTTCCAGAAAGGTAAAGCTCATTTAAAATTAACCAGTATGATTTTTTTTTACCGTGTTGGTATATATATAAATCTATACTTATATTTTTTTCTGATTTACACTATATATTTTCTTCAATCAGTATTATATTTGTAAGTATAAGTGAAAGAAGAAGAAGAACAAATACCTCACGATGTCGCCAAGCTTGAGCCACCATCATTACCCACTCTTCGTCGACGCCATCGGGCCGAGGTTCGAACCCAACTCGCCTTCATCCGCAAATAAGAACAGCAGCACAATACGCTACCAGCCATGCCCTATCGAGATGTGCGTCACGATCTCGTCGCCACTCTCTTCCTTGGCTTCACCGCCTATAGAGAACACATCGCCAGAAAAAACACGACGCTCAACTTGAATCGATTCGAACAGCCTCCCTTTTTTCATGCGACACGAATTTGAAAGAGGGAAATCACGATTTTAATTCGATGGCTATGAAGAATGCAGCGAGATCTTCCATTTTTTCTTCGAACTAGGTTTAGGAATTGAAAGGAAGTAGTCTCCAATTGAATGAAATGATGCATCGCTAGTTTTTAAAAAAGGAGAATGGGTCACGATTTTGAATTGATTTGGTTGGAGACAAAAAGGATGTGATTTGGGTTTGAAATGAAAGGTTGCGTGTAGAAGTTCGCTAGCTACAGTGATTTGAGTTTTTGAGAGTAACGGCTGATGTTGACCAAGTATAAATATTTTTTTTTGTTAAATTCAAATTGTCTCGATTTATGTAGCTTAGAATCGCAGACTCCTATTAAGGCATGCCGCTAGATGTTTATAATGTTATACCCTTGTTCTAAACGCAATGGAAAAGATTTTGAGTCCTAATTCGATGGTATGGAGAACATGGCTTTTAGGACCCAGTTATAATATTGAATTTTCGATGTAGATTTTAGCACGTTTATAACAACGACCAAACGACAACTCCAAACGTTACGAAATTTGAAATCCGATAATAGCACACTATTATGGATCCAATGGGACTGGTTTCGTCGAAATCCGAGACTGTGCCTTGGAAGGCTATTTTCAAATGTCAATTTAAACAATATATTTTCAAGACCGAAGAAACCACCTTTAAGTTCAATTTTAAAAGTTCTATTATCTTCAGTATTATTAATATAGATTTTGCAAGCCTTCGAACTATTTTTAACAGGCTCAAAACCTAGATTCTATATTTTACCCAATCACAATTTATTAAACTCAATAATTTAATTATCAATTAAACAGCTATATTTGAAATTCAAGTTAAAACTTAACTTTAAGTATTTTAAAATCACTTAAATATTACGATTTCAGATGTCCAAAATTTTGGGTCGTCACATCCCTCCTCCTTAAAAGAATTTCGTCCCTAAAATTGCTAGTTAAGAAGGAATGGTCCCCACCCGTTAACTAATTCCCTAACCAAACTGCTTTTAACAACTCCATAAATCAATCTTTTTATTAACGATACACTATCACCCTTACTAACTTTCCAAACTCTCCCGTTGTTCCTAAACAATATTACTTCTTCAATTATTAAAATTATAATTTAAACCAAATTTTAAACTTATCAAAAAATTTCTAACTCCTTAAATTTTTGAATTTTTTTGCCAACGTCTCCTCTGTGTGGCTAGCTCGGAACAGCTACAAAACGCCACTACAGTCCCCAAATTTCCAAATGAAAACAAAAGCCAAGTGGCCAAATCAGAAAATCATTAAATTTCATACGATAATTTGAAATACATACCTTTTGCTGGGCAATTCAATTTATCTTCTGAAATCAAAACATCCATTTATCCTTTGCTTTTAAATACCTGTATATCCTGCTTACCAATAATATCCAATCACTAAATTCAAAAATATTTTATTATTTTCTTTAAAACATATTCAATATCTACTTTACTTCAGCCCGCATGATGCATATATATCACCCGTCCACAATATTAAATCTGATCGCTAACTCGATCACGCAATTTCACTTCCAAACCAGTATCATTCAACCGACACTCTAGTGCGGACTCAGATCTGTTTTCTTGATTAGAAACAGTCATCCTCTTTGCAAAGAAATACACTATGATAGGGAATTTCAGGATCAATCAAAAATCCATATCCAACGTTCATCGTCGAAAATCGAGTGAAAAATCCCAACTCGGATCGACATAAATATCTTGAAATTCTATGCTCGAATCTAGATCAAATCGCTATGAGGATGAAATAATACAAGTACATCCTACATATTAATTTTCAATTGACTGTTTATTTATATCAATTCCTTTTTATTTACTTTGATTTCTATCAATTTCCTTTTTGACCACTTTCATTAAACATTCATTTAAATATTAACTTAGTATGTTTCTCAAATCCAAATTTTACTTAAGAATTTCGTCATCCATATATTAAGTCTAGTATAAATATTTTATATACTTCTTATATTTATTTTCACTTTACCACTTAAGCTTTTATATCAATTTTCTTTTAACCTAAATTTCCAATGCTATTTGAATTCAATTTTCCTTTTGTTTTTATTTATCACCAAAACTATCTTTATAAAAATACTTTTTATAAGTCTTTTTTCTCAAAATTTTAAAACACTTTAAATTCTACATAATATTGCCAAAATAGTTTTATATAAAAATACTTTTTATATTCGATGTCTCAACATGTCCATCCTTGTCATCACAGAAATTCAATCAAGATCAGGTGCGGGACTGAAAATCTATGAGTACTTAGCAGACCCGTTTTCAGCACCCAGTGAAAATACGTAGGAAACATTTTTGTGAAAATGTAAAAAACATTTTGTGAGAATACTCTAGAAATCATTACTCCCTCCATGGTCGCAGTTAACCTGATTATTACATCGCCATCCCGGCGAAATCCATAGAAAACTATAGGTATCCGCACCCCTTGATTACACCATGGAACCGCCACAGATCGCAGCTACATCTAGGTTTACTTTGCCACCTCGGTAAAAAACCATTTAACTGTAGGCATCAGCGCCCTCGAATTTCGCTCCCAAATGAGACTTCACCACACAGACCAGATAGATCGCAGACTACATCAGTCGAGTCCCAATGTAGCCTGTAGGCACTCACTGCCACATGACTTTCGCTATGTCTTCATAGATCGCATTCTACCGATGTTACGTCACTCTCCCAGCGAAATCAAATGTAGACTTTAGAAAATCGCTGCCCCTTGACTTCCGCTATGGAAACATAGTTGATCGCAGTTACACTGAGTTACACTACCGTCACAGCATAACCCCAATGTCTCTGTAGGCATCAGCGCCCTCGACTTTTGCTACCGCAATCACAATCCGTAGGAACTATAGTTTAGTCCGGACCTCCTCTGGGATCAAAATTTAGAGTGCTCCCTTAGGGCTCAAGGAAGAACCACCCCGTGGATCTCCTATTATAAGTTTCAACTCTAAATGGGAGCGCCTTATTCCCTACAACATTCTCAAAACATTTTTATATTATACACATATAGTATCTTTTAAAACATACTCTTTATATGTCTCATATATAAATCCCATTTACACAAAATCGATATACTAAAATCGATAATTCTCAAACTTGGCTTTCCAAATTTCCAAAAATTAATTTTTCCCAAAATCACAAGCCTTTAAAAATCAATTGGTTCCATTCTAACCAGTTTGAAATTTAGAAAATAGTTTGAATAGTTTAAAACAGTTAAGTAGTGGTAAAATAGTTAAATAGTTGTAAAATATTTATAAAATGGTTAAATAACTAATATAAAATATTTTAGGTTGTAAAAAGAAAGGTTGTACAGTAAATAGCTTGGGAGAAATAGATCTTAGACAGTTTATGTTAAAATAATTTGTTTGAAAACAGTTTTCATGGTCAAACTGGTTCGATTTCCCAATTTCCAACCCAATCAATTTTCAATTGATTCAATTCCAATTCAATCTGCATTAACTTTGATTCTCAATCTAATTCAAATCAATTCGCATTTGAATTTAAACTTATTCAACCTCTATTACAATTCCAATTAATTCATTCCAATTCCAATTCCACCTTTCAATTAATTCTAATCCCGTCCTCAAACTTTAAACCGTCTTGATTTATCTAGATTCGATTCAATTTTCAAATACCGATTTATCCCCTTAAATCAATATAACCTTTACTATTTAATTTAACAACCCAAGTCCTTGATAATTCAATTCTGAGTCCAAAATTCAAATATTGATTTTAAATTTCCTTGACTTAAACTTATTTGAGGTTCGAGAGAGAGTTAAAATCTTCTAAGCAGATCAATTCTTAGAATTAAATTGATTTCCCAATTATAGTTCAAAATTTTAAACCTAATCCCTTTAAACAATTCCGGTTGATAAATTCATTCATAACATTCCGAACTTAAGTTCAAAATGATTCCATTTCAATTTTATTTCTAAAAATCAAAATCTTTTAAATAGTTTTAAAATAAGCTTCAATTCCATTTAATTGTTGTAAAGGATGTATATCACTTAAATCCATGTCTTAATTCATTAAAAACAATCCAATTTGCAAAAATTTTGAGACTATACACAAATCTCAATTTCATCTTGAAATTTTCCAGTTTTAGATTATAGGCCCATACTTATTTAACTTTCCTAAGTTAAATCTTAATCCATTTAATCCATTCAGCCCTTCTCAATTTAAATTTTCCATTTCAGATTTAAATTTTCTACCAACATCACATTCCACTTATATGTTAAAAACTTATTTCTCTTTGGGTTTTACATCTCATTCTTAGAGGAATTTCAGAATTCAACAGTTAGTCATTTATTTTAATCAACTTTGAAATCATATTTATTTCCATATACATATTTGTCCATCCACACATCAAGTGCACTTTTAAATTTTAAACCATCCTGGGTTTTTAATCCAAAACAATGTTTTGAAATTTTCAAAACGGCTCCTGTTTTAAACTAGATTCCTATATTCCAAATATTATTTATTATTTCTTTTAACACTTTGAAACAATTCCAAATTTATAAGTCATACTTACATAAATATTTACTTCCTTAAAACTTTTCACTCTCGTTTTATTGTTGTTTACTCTAAAATAAACATCCTTTGTTTAGACACAACACCCAATTTTAAATGATAATAACCAGCATTATCATATGTTAGAACCCAACACACTATATATGTTACATAATAATTTTCTGAAAATACACTCAGGGTACTTTTACTTCCTTTAAATACATTTTGAAAAACGCTTCTATATATTTCAATATTTTAAATTCAGGTTTGAATCCATTTTTAGCTTAACTTACTCGTACAATTCATTCTTACCAAGTTTCTATTTGGTTATATATATTACCACTTTATTCTTATAATCTTACTTGCATCAACAATAACGGCCAATTACCTTAACATAATATAATAATTTAAAAAAATTATTGCTTTATATATATCAAAATATAAGCTTATATATACAAAACATTTTTAAAACCATTTTTAAAATCATTATATAAGAAAATAACAAGTACGCTCTCATATAATACACTCAACTACTGTTCCTAACTCTAATGAGTAATCCCCACCAGAGCCAAGGTTCTCGATTAACCTTCAGCTCTGATACCAAAATGTAACGACCCGATTTTTCGACCTTCGAAAGTCGACATCAATACGTTCATTGTATTACATGACGAACAAATGAATGCCGAAAATACTAGACCGTAAGTGTAACGACCCGCCGCCCTGACCGCCTCTAGTCGGTAATTAAACCAACTAGAAACGTTCAAAATGATGGATTGTTAGTCAGTTTATAGAGTTTAAACAGAATCAGCCACAGAATCACAGAATAATCATAATATTATTCATAAATGAATTTTTCTTACATACATATATCAGAGTTTGTACAATGCATTAATTTTTATACAGCGGAATATATCTTTGATTCTTAAGTACAAGAAAAATTTTCTAGCAAAACTTTAATGGAGTGCTTTCCCCTCTCTCTCTAACTTCGCTGCCTGAAAATCTTCAAGCTGTAAAAATACTCGGTCTGACCCGAGCGTTTATTGCAAACACAAAAACACTCGAGTCAGGATTAATCTTACTTCAAGTGATTAAATTTGCAATTTATTGAAGTAAATGGTAACAGAGATGACGAATCACATGAATCAATTTAAATCTAATATGGATTTTCATATTAACAACTTCAATTTTTAAAATCTGTCAATCCTGTGTGGCTGCAGTACACACGTATATTTACACACATGTGCACTGCCTCGCCAACACGTGTGCACCAATCAAAAAGCACAGCTATCAGATCAAAACAAGGTCAAACCCAAGTTTCAAAACTAGGTTAAACTCAAGGCCAATGCACAGATAAAAGAGTCAAGAAGGAATCAGACAAAGCAATACAAACAGCAAATGTTGAAACAGGCTATCAAAGGCGAAGGCTCAGAAATGCCAAAGACATGAAGCAACGAAAGGTTAACAAATACAACTCAAAGTTTACAGAGTGCAGACCAAAATGAGCACAACTCATTAAGCTCATAACAACAAAGAAATAGACCATAAGAAATGCATCAGTGAATCAACATATATGAGCAAGTGAACTAGTCAACATGCATATATCTCAAAACAAAGGGACTGCACTGTTTCAAATGAGACAGCAAATTCAAACTGAAGTGAACAGTATAGCAAAACACATGTTCAACAAAGATCAAGCTACAAAGGCATATGGTGGTGCAGACTACAAATGAGTGCAACAAAATAAACTAAATGCAACAGGGTATTAGAGGAATAATTAAAGCACAGAATTGAACCTCACACTTCCATTTTTTTCTTCTTTCTAAAAGAATTGAAGGATAGGGATTTTGAATCATTACTGTAACAAAAAAAGTTACAGGCAGGGGAAACAAGTGATACAAGCTACAAATAAGCAGAGACCATATGGTCAGTGCACAAGAACAAGGCCCAACAAAATCACAAACCAAGTGCAACTGGAAATAACAAACTCAGATGGATGTATGGGAACTTACACATGGAATCGGCAAATGCAAGACAACAACACAAAATGACAACAGCAGAAGTGATCAAGGCAAAGAACAAGTGCATACAAGAGGTCAAAGATAGTTATATATTAAAACTGTATAAGTTCGTAGTTGAAAACAAGACTATACTTTCTGAAAAACTCTAACATTTTCAAAGTCATGTATATATGAAACTTCATTTGTTCTCAAACTAGTACTCATACTCTTAAAATTTTATTCTTATGAAATTAACATATTTAAAGGTTTATATATGCTCAAAGACTATGAATATAATCCTGTTATGCTTACAGCTCAAATCCAATCCTTTTGGAATTTTTTTTTTTCGAAATCAGAAAATACCTGATCATTAAACTGAATAAGAACAAAACACTTAATCCCATTGTTAAAGAACAGAGCACTACACTTGAATTTCAAGCATGCACACAGAGATAAACATAACAAATATACACAAAATCATTTAATTACAACATGCAAACCATTTTTGCCTATTTAAGCTTAAGTTTCTGCATGCAACAGGGGTTTAACAGATTTTTAAAAACTTTTTAAATCAGGTATGTTTACTCACAGTGACATGTATATGCAAAAATACATATTCACATACATACTTTTAATTCCATACTTAAACAAACATTCAAGCTTCACATAATGGTTCCAAGAATTTTAGCATGCGTCATTTTCATCAAACAATTGTTTTAAACTTGTCAATTTTGTTATTTTCAGATTATAGGATGTTCACAGACCTTTATAACCGAGATCATTCATATATAGGCATGCAAGCATGATACACAGCAAACCATCAAACCATAGGGGGGTTTACAGACACATATGTACATCACATATGAACAGAGGTTCAACCAAGCACATATAAACACAATTTTCCACAACCAGATTCAAAGATCCATCACATGCAGCAACACAAAGCAAGTCAAGTTTAAATAGCATCTGTTCTCATCAGATTTTTAAAAAACAAAATTTATAGCATCTGTTTTCATCAGTTAAAAAAAACAAATTTCAATTAACATCTGTTCTTATCAATTTAAAAATAAATCCCAAATAGCATCTGTTCTCAACAGTTTAAAAATAAATCCCAAATAGCATCTGTTCTTAACAGTTTAAAAATAAATCTCAAATAGCATCTGTTCTCAACAGTTTAAAAATAAATCCCAAATAGTGTCTGTTCTCACCAGTTTAAAATTAAAATCAATAGCATCTGCTCTTATTAGTTTAAAAACAAATATCAAATAGCATTTGTTCTTATTAATTTAAAAACAAATATTGGATAGAATCTGTTCTTAACAGTTTAAAAACAAATTTCAAGTAGCATCTGTACTTAACAGTTTAAAACAAATTTCAAGTAGCATCTGTTCTTAACAGTTTAAAACAAATTTCAAGTAGCATCCGTTCTTAACAGTTTAAAACAAATTATTAAATAGCATCTGTTCTTATTAGTTTAAAAACAAAATTTATAGTATCTGTTCTCATCAGTTTAAAAAAACAATATCATATAGCATCTGTTCTTAACAATTTAAATTGGATTGACCGAGAGCAAAAAGCAAATGATAGCAAACAACACCCCAAATCATAGCATGCAACTAAGCAACCAATTCAAACAAATTTAAAAACTTGAATCAAAATTAATCGTGAGCAAAGAACTCACCTTTCACCGAATCGAAATGGCCGAAGAGTAATGAGCCAAGTTGAACGAAGATTGAAGCTGAAGCCCTAATTGTTGAAGCACGGAATCGAAGAACGAAAAGGAACGAGGACGGCCGCCATTAATTTTTTTTCTTTCGTTTGATTACTGAAGGGTTTCGAATGAGGAAAGGGGAAAAGGAGGTATCGGGTATAAAAGAATAAGGAAGACGTGATTTTAGCGTGTTTGAAGGCGTAGGTTTAGGCGTGTTTACAGCTGAACAAAGTAAGGCCGTGTATACTTATTATTTTATTTTTTTTATTTTACTTTTTATCTTTTTCTCTTTCTTTTTTTTTCAATTTAAATTCAATTAGTTTTGTTTATTTTCTTTGCTTTGCAAAAACGATGTTGTTAAAATTTCCACTAGTTGTATTTATTTATTTCGTTATTAACAAAAATTTTATTCTATTTTATTTTAGTTAAAGAAAAATGTTATTTATAACTAAACATCGATTTATAAATTTACATAAATAATAATTCTCAAATCCAAATTATTATTCCTAGTCATTTGTTCAAATTTTAAATACCAATTCAATATTCAATTTTAAAGCTAAATTCAAATTCTATTCAACTTTTCACTAGATTAAATTCTAAAATTTAATCGCCAATTTATGCTGATAATTTGAAATTCACGTCAAATCATCATTTAAATATTTAAAATAAATTAAATATTCACAAATCAAATTGTTCAAAATTCAGGACCGTTACAATCTCCCCTACTTAAAAGAATTTCGTCCCGAAATTATAAGTTAGGAAAAACGATTGCTAAAATCTCACCGATATTTATATCCTACACAATTTTACCAAGTTTCAAACTCGCAAATAAATATAGGATTCATTCCATTTATGTTATCTCACTAGTTTTGTTCATCGATTTCAATAATCAAGACACAAAAGTCTTTTTACCAAATTTTTGACTTACAAAACTCGGATTTTTAAACTTGAAATCTTTCATGCTAAATATTTGCATATTACATCTTTTCCAAAGCTGTGTGCTTTCAAGATATTTTAAAGATCTTCTTCCTTAATTCATTAAGTTAGAATTATGTAATTCTAATTTCAGATTATTGATTTTCTATTCAAAGTTTGAAAATACTTGCTAACTCGAAGTTTAACAAGTCCACCGTCGTTCTTACAGACATTAGGCATACGCTGGCCAGGCGCAAGACTAAAAATCTCCAAGTACTAAATATACTTGCTTTAACTCCCAGTGAAAATACTTTTTAAAAATTCTTTTAAAAATGGATATGGAAAGCACGTTCCCCCATGGATCACAGTTTACCCGGCGGTTACGCTACTATCCCAGTAGAATCGCTTGTAACATTAGATTTCTCATCTCTCTTGAATTTCGCCATGGTTGTCGCCTTAGATCGCGGTCCACACGGCGGTTACGCTACTATCCCAGTAGAATCGCTCGTGGCCGTAGGCATCACGCCCCTCGAATTACGCTTCGGTTTCTAGATCGCAGTTTACACGGCGGTTGCGCCACTATCCTAGTGGAATCGCTTGTAACTGTAGGCATCACGCCCCACGAATTACGCCAGCATCAATTCACATAATCCCAAACACGATGATCCATCGTGGGGGATCCCAGTCAGTCCCAATGGATATTCCACTAATTGAAATTCTACGTAGCTACGATTTCCAATGGACACTCCACCGAGTTCCAATCACCTTCACAAATAGTAAATGGAAGGTACATTTCCATATCCTCAGTTTTTAGAAAACATATGTCATATACATATAGTACTTCATTTCACATTTCGTACATATCATACCTATGTAAACCTACACAGGACTTTTCATAATAATGACTTTCCAAACTGATGGTTTTCGATTTATTATATTCACATATATAAGTTACGAAAACTCAATTCACATTCATAACAAATAGAGGATTCCAAAATTTTCCATTTCATTTAAAATTTTCCTCTAAATCGATTTGAAAATTTAAGGTTATCTCAAACCTAATTCACATTCATAATCCAATTCATTATCGACTTCACATTCGATTTGGATTTCACGTTACATCGTCAATTCTCAACACATAATTGATGTCTATCGATATATAACCTCTAAGCTCGTATGTCTCAGAGAAGGGTGTTAAGCTAAAAGAATAAATTCTCCGCCACCACAGATATATATTTAATAGAGATCAAATGCTATGTCATCAATTCACAATGTTAGACATACAATCCCAATCGACAATCCAAATTTCAAAGCTCAACTTATATTGTTTTTGATGTCGAAGTTAAACTCAATTTAACTCAAGATTCAATCTTTTTTTTTTTGAAAAATTTCCAAGTTGAACTAATTGTTCACATTTCTCAAAATAATATCTTTACAAGATATATAATTTTCACACTTAGCCATTTGAAACAAATTTCAAATATTCATTTTTCAATTTATCTTTAAAAGATAAAATTTCAAACCTTTCATTTCATATTGGAAAACATTTCATATTGGAAAAAGAAGAATAGGTAGAAGAAGAAATAGAAAACAAACATCAGAATCTCACATACGCAGCGGTACAAATATAATATACAATGAAAGTTGTAACTGTCAATATACATACAATATATCAGAGTACAATGAATCTGGACAGTTGTAACAACTTGTCCCACAATACCATCTATATAGTCTCTAATACACAGCAAAAATCAATACGCCTCTATTACCTGGCTCACCTCTTGAGGTCCAAAACGTCCTAACATGAAAATATGTAATACACAGTCTGACCCGAGTATTAAAAGAAAGTAACACCCGAGCCAGGCTGGAAACCAGCTTGAGTAAATCCATTTAAATTGAAATACTAGAGTTGTAAAAACGTCTTTGAAAATCAAGGTAACCCATCCAACATCACGAGTTCTTGTCTGGTTATATCCAACACTAGTTGCCAATCCATTACATAAAATAATACCTAAGCGCGGTTACTTATTCAAATACAGTCGAATTTGCTTGATTCATTTAATTCTAGCCTATTTGAATCTAGAAATCAAACCCGTAAAGATTTAAGTAATTATTGAATCGATGTGGTCTTGGATATCGCCGATATCCGATCCCAATCCCTTTGAATCCAAACGCCATCTTTTAAGCTAAGTTGTTTTTAACCAAACAATTTGGTTTCAGAATGTCAAACTTCATCTAAAAATCCCATCACAATTCAAAAGAAACGTCTCACATTTTATATTTAAATGTTTATTTCAGGTTATTCCAAATTAAACTATTCATAGACTAGATGGTTAGTCACACAAATCATTAATTTACTTAAGCAAATTAATTAATTGTTTTCAAATCAAGTTTAATTGTCATTAAACTAATTACAAACCATTTTAATTTATTCTAATTAAATATCTGTGATTAACCAAAAATTTACAAGTATAATTAACTTAAGACCTTTAATAAATTAAAGGTTTGGATGAGCTTATTTCATCAGTACACATTAACTAATTATAACTATTTATTTACTTTAATAAACCTTAGTAATTAACAAATAATTAAAATATATATAATTACCTTAAGTAATTTTAAATACAAATTATTTTATTTATTTCTAGCCATTACTAATCTTGAGGTTAAAGTTAATTTAAGTATTTAAATTACTTAATTTATATAACCACAACTAGTTGCTTTGAGAAACCATTTTCTTTCATTTTCTTTCCATTTTCTTTCTTTCCAAATCCAATACTTTTAATATCTCTAAATCCCTAAAATGTATATTCAGTCCCACCATAGCATTCAATAGCTTAAATTTCAATATCACCTATCACGGCTTATCAAATAAATCACAATCATAGACTATGTAAATAAATTTTCAATATTATTGAGGAATCGAGTTGGATACCTCCAACCTGTTTTCCTAAATCCACTGATGTTAGCACAATATAAAAATACCAATCCCACTTCGAGGTGGGATTCTGTGGTATAAGGAGTCATCTGCTATTATGCGGGCCGCATAAGGTTTCATCCGCTATATAATGTGGGAGTATCAATCACTCCAATATATATACACACACACACACACACACAATACTATATATATAATATCTCATCCAGGCTGATAATTAATTGTAAATTCAAGCACTCAATCAATAGTTTAACTTCACTGATTAAATTAATCAATAATCAAACTTGAGTGAGATTTGCTCGCCTTTGATTTTCATTTTGTGATCCGACCCAAACCGTCTTGCCTCTCCAATATTTTTGACCTTGTATAAACATTGTATGGTTTTATTAATCATTTGAAATACCCAAAAAATAAATTATCATTTAATAAATTTGATTGAATAATTTTCCTTTAAAACGCTATGCGTATAAAAATAGATTATAGATTTCGAAAATCTAACTTTTATAAAATTTTCAAATACTTTAAAATTTTCATATATATTTTTCAAATTCTATTCTATATATAAAATTTTCCTATTTACCTATAATTAAAATTGGTATGTGAATATATTTTTTCTCAACCACCTAGATTCTGAAATCAAATTGAATTAATTAAAAACCAAAACCTTACTGTTTATCTATATATGTGTATATATATAAGTTTTTCTGAGTGCTTATATGTAAATATTGTCTGCTAAATTTCCAGAAAGGTAAAGTTCACTTAAAATTAACCAGCACGATTTTATTTACTGTGTACATATATATATAAATCTATACTTATATTTTCTTTCTGTTATAAACTATATATTTTTTCAGTCAGTATTATATTTATAAGCATAAACGAAAAGAAGAAGAATAACAGATACCTCACGATGTCGCCAAGCTCGAGCCACCATCGCGGCCCGCTCTTCGACGACGCCACCGACCCGAGGTTCGAACCCAACTCGCCTTCATTCTCAAATGAGCACAGCATCACAACACCCTACCAGCTATGCCCTGCCAAGACATCCATCATGATCTCGTCGCCACTCTCGTCCTCACCTTCGCCGCCTACAGAGAACACATCGCCAGAAAAAACACGGCGCTCAACTTGAATCGATTCGAATAGCCTCCCTTTTTTCATGCGACGCGAATATGAACGAGGGAAATCACGATTTTAATTCGAAGGCTATATAGAATGAAGCAAGATCTTCCTTTTTTTCTTCGAACTAGGTTTCGGAATTGAAAGGTAGTAGTCTTGAATTGAATGAAATGATGATCGCTGGTTTTTTAAAAAGGAGAACGGGTCACGATTTTGAATTGATTTCGTTGGAGACAAAAAGGATGTGATTTGAGTTTGAGATGAAAGGTTGTGTGTAGAAGTTGGCTAGCTATAGTGATTTGCGTTTTTGAGAATAACGGCTGATGTTGACCATATATATATATATATATATTAAATTCAAATTGTCTCGATTTAAATAGCTTAGAATCGCAGACTCCTATTGAGGCGTGTTGCTAGACGTTTATAATGTTATACCATTGTTTGGAATGTAATGGAAAATGTTTCGAGTCCTAATTCGATCGTATGGAGAAGATAGCATTTAGGACCCAGTTATAATATTGAATTTTTGATATAGATTTCAGCGCGTTTATAACCCGTACGACCAAACAGCAATTCCAAACGTTACAACATTTGAAATCTGATAATAACACACTATTACGGATCCAATGGGATTGGTTTCGTCGAAATCCGAGACTATGCCTCGGAAGACTATTTTTAAATGTCAATTTAAACGATATATTTCGAAAACCAAACAAACCACCTTTAAATTCAATTTTAAAAGTTCTATTACCTTTAGTATTATTAATATAGATTTTTCAAGCCTTCAAACTATTTTTAACAGGCTCAAAACCAAGATTCTATATTTTACCCAATCATAATTTATTATACTCAATAATTTGATTATCAATTAATTAGCCATATTTGAAATTCAAGTTAAAACTTAACTTTAAGTATTTTAAAATCACGTAAATATTACGATTTTAAATCTCCAAAATTTCGGCTCGTCACAACTTGCATCTTGATTAACTAATTAATTTCCACTGATATATTTATATTGTTTGCTTGAAAAGGCTGTCCTTGTAAAGCTTAGTGGACTTGTATAAAAAACTAATATCCAGTCAATCCTTCATTTTTTCAATAATATTTTAAGGAATATTTGAAATGCTAATAATTATAAGATAAGAGTAACTGGTTATCATATTTTAGAAATTTGTCTTTCAATACTTCCATGAATCCAGGGCAAAGAGCAGAAGGAGCTGGATGTGCTTTCAAATAAAGTCTTTTTCAAAGCTTTAATAAGCAGTGGTCAAATTGAATGACTTTGATCCGCTCGATGGTTTCTCAAATGTAGTCTGTGGGGTTTCTGTTGGAAATGTATATTTTTTGTGATTATATTTGAATCCATCGTCTTATTTTTCCATTTAATAATTGTTACATCTTTCTGTTGGAAATGATTACTTTATTAAATGCAGATATGCAGTAGTCTTTGATCCATTTGACGGTTCCTCGAATGTCATCTGTTGGCTTTCTGTTGGAACTGTAAGTTTTTTGTGATTATATTTGTATCCATCATCTTACTTGTCCATTTAATAATTGTTACATCCTTCTGCTGAAAATAACAAAATAGGGATACTATTCATTGACAATGCACGTTAGTGACGGAATTTTCAAAGTAAAAAATGTAGTTATCGACATGTTCTAATTCAAGGTAGTTCTAATATTTAAAAGCTTAACTCTGCATTTATGCTAGTCGTGCACATACTAGTTGGTTTTGATCAAACTCTAAGCTATTTACACAATTATGCATTGTACTTTCTATACACAATGAAACATAGTGAATATGATTTTGAGTTATTGATATGCCTTGCATGATATGAATTTATTCTATAAGACCCTCAAGCTGTTTGCAAGGCAACCTACCCCTAATATAGTGCCTTGCGCCAATAAACTGACTAAAAACTTTTATTTAATATATTCAAATTTAAAAGTATGTTTTTCGATTGAACATTATTTTCAAAAATTTCAACTAATGAAGAAACATAACGAATTTTCAAATACGAATTTTCAAATCAATTTTAAATTCAAAACTTATCATTTAAAAATTCAAAATGTCATTTCAAAACTTTTGATTTCAAATTCAAGTTTCAAAATAAAATCTTCAATGTTATTTTCTAATTGAAATTTGAACTTAAAGCCCAATATTAAAACTTAATATTCATATCTTCAAATTTCAATCCAAAATGTTAAGATCGAACATATTATCTTTTTGCGTTCAAGTGAAATTTAGCAAAAAATTACAAAATTTTTTTAATTATGGTAACAAACATTCGGTCCTCCGCCGTTGTGGGGTTATACTAGTAATTACTATATTGAAAAACCTGGATTACGGTAGTAAGTTTCACAATTATATTAGAAAATTTTTTAACAACTACATTGCCGGAACAGGATAAAATTCGAAACAAATACAGAATATTTACAACAATGGAAGGAATATGCAAATTGTTGATTAAATTGGCTTTCAAACCTATCTATAATACTATAGCAACATAGATTTTTTTTTCCATATTGTACTATGAGTTTTATTGGCTTGCAAGTAGGCCTGTCAATGGGTAGGGTTCAGTCTGGGTACTATAAAACCTGGACCTGAGTCCAATTATAATAATTAAAACCCGAGCCCGGCCCGAACCCATAGGTTATTTCAACCCAATATCTGAGCCCGACCCAATGGGCTTTTTAAGCCCATTGGGCATTAACTATATACCTAAATTAGAATATTTATGTTAAAACCATATTTTAAACCTGCAACTTTGGTAAAAATTTGTATACAAACAATGTTAACATATAAATTGGATGGTGATGTGGTCAAGCTCATAACAAAAGTATGCAAAAACATCTGCATGTAAACAAACAAAATGGTAAGTAAATAACGTACGCACTCATATTTTGATACGATAAAAAACTAATAGTCGGGTTAGACCCTGACCGGACTAGGTTTTCATGAAAGCTTATCCGACCCAGATCGGGCTTGAGTCGGGCTTGGGCAATAAAATGCAAAATTCGGGCCTGCATAAATAGGGCGGACACGGACCGGATCGGGCCGAAACCCGTACCATTGACAGGCCTACTTGCAAACATATTATTCCATGCTCACATCTACACTTAATAAAATCTTCTTAATTTTCTCTCCATATAAGCATTCATGGCCCACTATGTGCACTCATTACTGAAGCAACATAACCACACCCCCTCCTACTAACTTTCATACGTAAATGCCATTCCATTTATGCATTATTTTACAAAAATACATTTTACATTTCTTTTCCAAGCAAGTACATTACCTAATTTCTATCCTATGTTTCACATATAGTTTGTCCAGTCTTCTTTAAACTTTGTTATTTTTAATGAATTCTTTACACTCATCGCCTTTCAACATGATAAAGGTTATACATCTTTTTTTAAATTGATATTATATATGCATGTTCTATCCAAAACCAATCCTCTTTTGCACTATTTTTGTTAAAGTAAATTTGTTTTAAAAGAATATGAGTACATATGCATGGTCCAGGTGGGCCTGTATTTGACCACATCGTGCATGCATTTTTACTTGTACTTATGGAAGTAGATTTGATAATAGCATCCCATATTTGAACTCCGCCTAGGCAGAAGCCGTTATTTTTTTGTTTAGACTGCAGTAACTTCTTATACTAACTTGGAATTTGGCGAGACTTCGATCGATGAACTTCCATCTAAATTACCGAAATAAGGAACACTCGAATACTTCATCTAACGAACGTATACCATTGTTTTCAATAGTGACTAACAGTTTTACCTAGAAAATAACGGGCTACATCCTCATATTTGAACTCCACTAAGGCAAAAGCCGCTAGTTTATTTATTCATATTGCAATAACTTATTCATACTAACTCGAAATCGGTCGGAACTATGATAGATGAACTCCCACCTAAATTACGGACAATATAGAAAACTCGGACACTTCAGCTTATGAGTACGTAGTTCTCCATGGTGATAAACAGTTGTACTTAGAAAATAATAGGCAATATCCCCAATTCAACACTTAGTGTAGTTCTCCATGGTGACTAATAGTTGTACTTAGAAAATAACAGACTACATCCTCATATTTGAATTCCGTCTAGGCAGAAGCCTCTATTTTTTTCTTCAGACTGCAATAACTTCTTCGTACCAACTCGGAATCAGGCAAAACTTCGACTAATGAACTCCCACCTAAATTATGAACAATATGGTACACTTGGATACTTTATCTAGTGAATGTCTATCGTAGTTCTCCATAGTGAATAACAATTGTACTTCGAAAATAACAGGCTACATCTCTGTATTTGGACTCCTCTTAGGAGGAAGCCGCTATTTTGTTGTTCATACTACAATAACTTCTTCATACGAACTTGGAATCGGTGGAATCTACGACCGATGAACTCCCATATAAATTACGGACAATATAGAACACATGGATACATCAACTTATGAACATATACCATAGTTCTCCATGGTGATTAATGGTATATATGCACGTCCTTGCAGACCTGCATTTAATCACTTGAATATTTCTACTTTACACCAACCATTTATACTATCATTTTGAAGAGCACGTTATTTTATTTCCTTCATCATAACTTATTCCAATTTTACTCGTTCTTCATCAAAATCTTTCTTATTTGATGCATAGTTTAGGATTTAATATTAATTTCTATTTAAATATTGCATGTTCCATTATTCAAATTCCATTTGGGCCAATAAATAGCAACGGTTTCAAGTTAGTGCACGTTACCTTCCATTTCCTTACTTTCGTGTAATTTATATTTTTTTCATGTATGAGAGTCTCATACGGTTTTCATTCTTTTCTTTACTTTCCCTCTAAGAATCTCACCCTTACTTTGTAGCATGTGGCACAGTGAAGACAAATTAGCACTCAAGTCATTTGCACCAAAATACCACTATTGTACAGACGTGTTATTTTTTGCATTTTAAACTCCCCGTAACAGTGATAATTTCAAAATACATAGCCATAATAAATCAATAATAATTAAAACAAAAAACATAATAAGACACTATATTTTCACAGCAAATCACATAAGCTACGACCGTTGCATCAAATGTTTCAAACCTAGGTAACATGTAAAGACAACTTAAGAAATCATTATGTAATCTCACCCTACAATGGCTTGGATATAAATTAATCCGGTCAGCGCCAATACAATCTTATAGGAAGTGCACACACCTTCCTCGCTATTATGTAAACGATTAAGTTTAGAAAGGATAGAAAGCCAAAATCTACATCATGATATCACCCAGTTGTTTGATTTTACATAAAAGGCATGTCGCATTTCTATATTTACAGAACTATCTTCAAAACCATACGCAATGGATAGGATACAACATGATGCTAAAGATCTCAGGAGTTTGTCAAACAATGGAGAAGTTGTCATGGTCCTGCTTATGTCCTCTGTAAACATAGCTTTTGTCAAACTCGTTGATGGTGCATCATCTCCAATGATACGTCACAAAAACTATTCCATTTTAGACAAATATTTCTGTTAATAAATTTCAATAAGTAAGTCGTAGAAAAATTAAATTAATACATAACCATTAGTATATCATACAGATGAACACGTTCATCATAGCAATTGGGATGAGTACACCATAGAAACAAAACAACATTATGAACTTAAAATAATATTTTTGTTTTTTACTTTTGTATAGATATTGATCTATGCATGACTCATGAACATTCACTCTTCACTACACTTGAATACATCATGGTAAGAAAATAATATATATTTCTCATCTGTGAAATCCAAATAGTACAACTATAATGCACCCACCAATTATATAACCTCTCCACCCTTGCAGCATCAACTCGTTATACTCATCAACACATCAAAAAAATTATATTAAAACATCGTCACTTTATCTTTTGCCTTCTTCAACATCTCTTTACGCTGTGGGTATTGTTGAAATCTAGTGCTCAATGTCCTTATTTTCCATTGCTTTTAAGTTTCATATGAATGTTTATAGGCCAGCGTTAACATCTCATGCTAAGGGAAAAACGATATACTAATTATTAGTTTTCAAATCGATTTCCTAAAATCAGATACTTGACTTCAACTTGGAGAGATAACTGATAGAATATATTAAGCTTCTTTACTTTTACTAAATTTTGGTATTCCATATAAGGAAAGTTAAGTCTAATATGTTTATTCTTTTAACCAAGGTAGGGTAAGTGTAAATACTCTAGATCCACTAAATCCATCCTTGAATTGAAAATTCTAGCATATTTATCCAATTTGTTAGCATAAATAAAGTACAGAAAAAGTGGGCATGCTCTTTTTATGCACAAAGTAAAAAAATAAGGAAACAAAAAGAATATGTGCCTCATATAGAGACTGTCCATATCCCTTAAAAGAAGTCAAAAATTATTCGATGTAACAATATAGAAATAGTGTTATTAGGGTCACGTTGATAGTAAAAACTTTATACCCTATAGAGCCTTAACTTTTGGTCATTAAATTCTATGTATAAATAGATTTCCTCGTTGTCTTCTCTACAGCTTCTATAACTTTTGATAAAAAAGAGCATGTTTAGACATACCCACTCTGCAACTTCTGTAACTTGACTTCAGTCTCTTCAATCTCCTCGTTGTCTTCTTCCTTAAAATAAGAAAATGAGATTATGTGAGGAATTTTCTTTATGTTGCGTGGTACTTTAAATGTAACATGTAACGACCCGGAAATTTCGAACCCGAAAATTCCAGATAGTTAGAGAAAAGAAAAAAAAGAAGAAGAACAGAAAAGAAACACACAATCTCACATTCGCAGCGGTTAAAATATAATATCTCATAAATAATAGTTTTACAAGAAGAACTATATCATTACACTTATTTATTTTTATACATCAGAGTTGCATCATGTACATAAACATTGGACAAACCATCATGTACAGATACTACAATATCACAGTGGATACTCTCTATACGTCCCTGCCATCAGGCTCGCCTCCTGTACTTCAGAACGTCCTTACCTGAAATCTGCAATACTCGGTCTGACCCGAGCATTACATCAAAGTAACACCCAGGTCAGGCTGGAAACCAGCGTGAGTAAACTCATCTAACAAGGAATACGAAAGCATACAACTTATATAAACCCGGGGTAACTTATATCAATTTACAACTTCACTAGTTGTTATAAACTTCACTTATTTCACACATCATTTTTTTTTCTAAGTTCCATAACTTAGATTTAAATGGTCCAATTTACTTAAGTCATTCCACTTCAGCCTATTAGTTTCACATATCAAATTATAAGAATCGAAGTGGTTTCGGGTATTTACTAATATCCGATTCCGGTCTCTTCGAATCCAAGGTCATCTTAAACCAAGTTATTTAAGTGATTAAATTCAAATACTAAATGTCACTTTTATACAGCAATTCGTCAACATAAAATATCCATATTATCATTATCCATCCAAACATAACATATCACCAAACATTTATATCAAAGATATCAACCAATTCAAGACATTAAACATCATTCAATTATTCATAAACAAGATTGATCCCTTAACTATTGAAATAATTCCTTAATTAATTATATTAATTCGTTGATTAATTACACCTAGTAATCAATCCTTAATTACTTCTACTAAGTAATTATCCTTTTATTTTTTAGTAATAAACCTTAACTGTCAATTAATAAAACTTAATAACAAATTAAGTACTTTTTAATGACAAGTTAATTAATTTCTAATTGCTAATTAATCACCCTTAATTGATCTTTAATTAATTAGCTAATAATCCTTAATTATCAGTAATTAAATTAATTAAATTAAATTAATTACTCTTAATCGATCTCTTAATTTATTCTTAATCATTATCAAAGAAAATATTTATATTCGAGAATAGAATCAACAACAAGATTTATTTCAAAGTTCAAAACTTCCCTTATTTAAATTTAAAACTTGTTTTTATAAAAACTTTTAAACCCTTGAAAATTTCCTTTAAATCACACTGCTTCAATTGGAACCTGATTATAACTCAATCCATTTCCAAATTCCATTTCCTTTTCTTAAATTTTAAAGGTCTAGTTTAAATTTAAATTCTTTTTAAAAAAAAACTATAACCACGTCTGTTATCAGGTTCACATCCAGCTACATCGAATTTATACTCGAGCTACCTACCCTATAACCCGACCTATACTTCGAGTCAAAATTCCCAACCCAAAACACAGCAATCCCTTACACAAAACCCTCCGTTGTGCACATGCACATTGCCGGAATTCACCTTCCACCTCCGACGAACCCTCTAGCATATCAGACATTATCACTGCAACCTTCACCAATCGCCAAAACACCTTCCACTGTCACGAATTAAAATCGAGTTACCCAGTTAAAAACTGGAACAACCCGCCATGGCTAAAACCACCTCAAGGTCACAACTTCGACCATCTGTCGACGAGAAACTCCGGCCACTTCATCGTCATTCATCGAAGAACCTTCCCCCAAAGTTCCATCGTTCTCGATACATCATAGAACTAGCAGCGATCCACTTCCCAAGTCAGACTAAAACTAGGTTTATAACCTAAATCACCCCACCGCCGACGCCACGGCCATCAAAAATCCCTTCTCCCATTTTTCCCTGAACCTCCATAACCTCTTCCACCTCCAGCAATATTCCCGACCACCCTAGGCCTTGAGACCATCAGAATTTCCTCAGAATCCAAATTTTAGATATTCCTAAGGTTCTCATTCAATTCAAATCTAAAAATCCTAATTTTTGTTTTGAAAAATACTAACTTTCGATGAGAATTCAAGATACAAACTTGAAACCGTAAATTTAGTTGATTGATTTTATCATGGCAAATGAATTTCTACTGTACTTTTTTTTTAATTCCAGGAGATTTTCACAACAATTCTCTTTGAATAAAATTTTAAACTTAAATTTATTTTTAAACAAGCACATCATGTTTGCAGCCTAAAACCCAACAATGATCTGTTAAGGGAATTTGAAAATTATCTTTTATATCTACTCTCTGTAGTTCTTTTAAAATAAACAAAGAAGAACAATTAAGTACATATACACAGTCATACACATTCATATTCATAGATAATACACCCATATATAACATGCAAGCATTAATCATTACAGAAGTCTAACAAGCAACAGATCAGTTTCCACCTAGGATTTTTAGTAGATGTTTACTTACCATTCCAAAAACACTTATCCAGTATTTTCCTTGAATCTACTTTTACAGATAAAGTGATACAATTTTATTTCAGAAATCAAATTCTGAATTGTTTAGGTGTATATTTTAGATTTTGGTCAGTTTTTAAATCTTGTAAATTTGAACAGAGCATTCCTTCCCTGTTCCCTGACATGCATTCTTATTTACACACATAAATACTTTCATGCAAGAGCTTATCATAATCATACTTCAACTATAATCACAACATTCAGATATCAACATATTCTAGATTGAATATGTTAATTTTACTCACAAAAATTTGCAAAACAGAGATAGGCTTTTAGATCTGAAACTGCTACGGATTTTAAACTATTTAAGAGGAGAGATTTACTCACTTGTTCTTTTAAACAGAGAACAGCCTTCCATTTTTTTCTCCTTTCTGAAATATGTTGCATTTGATTTTGAATTTGCTTGTTCCAGAAAGTTGTTTCTTAACTCCTGTTTTTGCTGTATTTTGCTTTGTTCTTATTCTTGCATGATTCATTTCTAGTTTTTAGCTTTGCTTTCGTTTCTTCTATCTTTTGCTTGCAGATGATCAGGTTGCAGATTACATGCTTGAACTCAAATCCATTTTTTTTCTAATTTGCTCCAGGCTTCAGATTTCAGGTTTTGCAATACTTTGATTTGAGCTTCTTCTTGATCAGGTTGTATTATTTTTATTTCATTTTCTTTTGTATTCTCTGTTTGATTTAATTCTCAACTGAACTTGGTTTTCAGATTTTTGATTCTTGAGTTGAAATAGTTTTTTTTCTTTTGATTTTGAGGTGGAAGAAACTTATTACATGTTAACAAAATTAAGTTTAAAACAGTCAAATGCCACTTGTTTAAAATCCTTACACATGTTAATTGTTTGAGTAATTATTTTATAAATGTCATTTTTTTTATATTTATGTTTTAAGCCCTTGGTTTTAATTAATTTATATTTTGTTCAAACCCTGTCATTTTATAAATTGCTTTATATTCACATATGTATATTCTCAATTTATTTACAAATTTGTTTTTAACCATTAACTTTAATTGATTTATAAATTTTGTTCTAAAACTTTACATATACGATATTAATTTATACAAACTAAATTTATTTCAAATATGTAAAGAAAGTGATTTTATTTACCTTTTATTAATTCTATATATATACACATACGAACAATATTTTATCTTTATTTTTTTAATATGTTTATCACTTTTGAAGAAAACAAAAATAAAACTTTGGTTAAATTCTTTCTAAACTATCATACTTAAAATAAATAATTATCTTATAATTTTTTTTAAACAATTAAATTTTATACACAATATGTACAAAAAATGTTATTAACCAATTATACATTAAATAAATTATCTATACAAATTATTCTAAAAATCCAAATTATTTACTAAGGCATTTACTTAAATCTTAAATTCAAGTTTCAATTAAAAGATCAAATTCAGATTTAAATTTTGAATTACAATCCAGGTATAACTATTTATTATCAGAATTATTTGTTAAATCTATAATTCAATATTTCTATTAGTTAACCCCGTTAATTAACAATTAAAAAATACTCCAAAATTCAGGTTATCACATTCCTCCCCCCTTTGAATCTTTCCGTCCTCGAAAAGGAACAAAGCCAGAATTTATTCAATAATTTAAAACAAGTTAAAATATTCTTTGATCATTTTAAAATACTTTTAAAATCTATATAATATTATAAAATGGTTCTATAAAAATACTTTTTATAACTCGATGTTTCCACAAGTCCGTCTTTGTTCTCACAGAATTTCGGTCATACGTTGATCAGGCGTATGACTGAAAATCTATAAGTACTTAGCAGACCCATTTTCAATACCCAATGAAAATACTTTGAAAATAATTTTATTGAAAATTCAGAAAACAGTTTTTTTTATTATTTGAAAATAGAGGATATATCTTTGGTGAGAATGCTCTGGAAATCATCACCCCCATCCATGGTCGCAGTTAACCCGATGGTTACGTTGCCATCCCGACAAAATCCATAGATAACTGTAGGCCTCCGCGCCCCTCGATTACACCATGGAACCCGCTACAGATTGCAGCTACAACTGGGGTTACGTAGCTATCACAGCAAAAACCCATATAACTATAGGCATCAGCGCCTTCGAATTTCGCTGCCAAAAGAATGAAACTACTCCACTCCACTTGACCATAGATCGCAGTCTACCGATATTGCGTTGCCTTCCCGGCAAAATCAAGTGTAGACCGTTGACACTCATCCTCCACACGATTTTCGTTATGGTCCCCATAGTAGATCGCAGCGACATCGAGTTACACTGTCGTCACAGCATAACCCAAATGCCCCTGTAGGCATCAGTGCCCTCGACTTTCGCTACCCAATAATCCTCAGGAACTAGTTTGTCCAGACTCCTCACAGGATCAACTTTAGAACCCCCCTTGGGGCTCAAGGCAGCACCACCCGGTGGCACTCCTGAGAAGTCCATTTCAAGGGAGCGCCTTTTTCCCCAGAGCCATCATCAAAACATTTTATACTATATATATATATAGTATCTTTAAATCATGCACCTAGTATGATCTCATACAAAGCTTCTTTACACAAAATCGATTATTCCAAAACCGATAATTCTCAAATTAGGCTTTCCAAATTCTCATATTGATTTTACCCAAAATCAAAAGCCTTTCCAAATCCATAGGTTCCCAAAACCTCTTTTTCAAAATCCTCATAAGATCCTTTTTATATATATACAGATATATATAATCTTTAAAATCTTGGATTATTTCAAACTTGTATAAAACTTCTTTTATACTTCAAAACACCTTTAGAATCATTTACTTCTGGCAATAGATTCATCAAGGATAGTTTTATCTTATATAACAAAGATATATAACTTTTTTTATTCAAAATCAAATATTCAAATTTGATTATCCTTTTCAATATCAATTTCATTCAAATTAGTACGATGTACACATATCATTCGTACGCCATAACAATCTAATCGCTCATTCGATCACACAATTTCACTTCCGAACTAGTATCGTCCACCCGACTTCCTAGTGCGGGCACAGATCTGGTTTCTTGATCAGAAACCGTCATTCTCCTTGCATAGTCATAACTATGATAGAGAATATCCAGAACCAATCAACAATCCATATCCAGGTTCGTCGTGGAAAATCGAGTGAAAAATCCCACTCGGATCGATATAACTATCTCTAAATTCTGTGTTCGAATCTGGATCAAATCACTATGCGAATAGAATAACGTACGTACACCCTACGTATTTATCTCTCTTGGTTATTAGCCAAATCAATTCCATTTCTATTCACATTCACTTTGGTTTTCATTCACTTACTCACAATTGCTTCAATCCATTTGGATTATCACCTCTATCCTTATCTCGATTGGGTATTTAACCAAAAATAGTTTAGACTCTATCCAGCTTAAATTTTGAAAATAACTTGAAAAGTAAAAAATAGATAAGTAGTTGAAAATAGTAATTAGTTTATAAAATAGTTAGAAAATTGTTAAACGGTTTCAAAATAAATTGTAAAACAAGTATAAAATAATTTGGCTTTTAAAAGAAAGGTTGTATATATAATGAATAGCTTGGAAAAATAGGTTTATATTATAACAATTTATATTAAAAATAGACCAGAGTCAAACTGCTCACTTCCCAATCTCCATTCTCATCAATTCAATTTTAAATTCCCTTTTACATTTAAATTGGCCTAATTCCAATTTAAATAACTTCAATTTCCACTGAAATTGATTCAATCCCAATTCAAGTTTAATTAACCTCAGTTTCTTTCCAAATCTTACTTTATTCAACTTGATCTCAAATTCTTCTAATTCAGATAAATTTCAATTGAACTAGTTCCAATTTCAATTCATTTCAACTCCAGTTTAAAATAATTCCAATTTCAAACGCCATTTCCAAATCAAGTTGAATTATTCTTGATTTCTTCCCAAATTCAATTCAAACTCCATTTGAATTTAAAATTATTCAATTTTAATTACAATTCCAAATTATTCAAATTAATTTGGACTAATTTCAAATTGAACCCACTTCAATTTCAAATCGTTTCCAATTAATCTAATTCAAATTTTCCATTTGAATCTTATACTCATACATCTTCAATCACAATTTCAATTACTTCAAATCAAATTCAATTTGAACTAATTTTCAATTCAAATTCCAGTTTTAAACCATCTCGAATTTTATAAATTCGAGTTAATACTTCAAATGTTGATTTAATTCCTTTAAATCAATTTACCTTTTATCTCAACAATGGATTACCATACTCCATCTCTCATTCATTTAAACTATTCTAATTCACAACTTAAAGATTTTTAACAACAATAGGATGATATCATCTAATTTATTTTAAAACATCCATTCATTTTTAATTTCTAGATCTCAAACCCAATTTGAATCACTCAAACTCCCAATTCAGATTAAACATTTAACTTCCCAAATTAAATCTCCATTACATCTTGAAATTTCCAAATCAGATTGTTCATTCAAACTTATTTAACTTCCTCCGAGTTAAATTCAATCAATCCCGTTTAACCTTACTCAAACTTAAATTCTCCATTTCAAATTTCAAAAAAAAATTCCCATCTATAAGTTCAAAGACTTATCACTTTGGGTTTGCACATCTCATTCCAAATTTGAAACTCAACCTTAGAGTTTATTTCAAATCACCATTTATACTATGTATATCCACATATATACATATTTATTTCTTGGCTCACCAAGCCAAATTTAAAAATTTAAACCACCTTTGGTTTCACTTCAAAACAAATTTTCTTTAAAATTTTCAAACATTTCTTATTTTAAAATAAGATCATATTCAAAGTAGTTTGAATAATATTATCTCCATTAACATTTTGGAATCAATTCAAATGTTTAAATTTTAGAATTCAAAACTTCACAATTTTAAACCCACTTCAATTTACATCCTTTCAAATTTACAAGTTACTCTTTTTAAATGGTTACTTCCTTAAATTATTAAACATAATAACCATCCTATTTTCTGGTTTGAAACCAATTCTATTTCATCTTATTTAGAAATTCTTCTCCAACTTCAAAAATTAAATTTTAGTTTGAATCCATTTCAAACTTATCTTTATTTAATTTCAATTTGGTTGTAATTCTATTACTTCTTAATTTTATTCAATAATTTAACAACCAATTAGCTTAATATTTATTAGAATGAAATATTTCTTTATATTTCAAAATATATTCTTTTATAAAATAATTAAAAGTCTTTATATAAGAAAATAATAAGTACGCTCTCTCATATATATATACACACACACACACTCAACTCATTCTAGGGTACCACTTACCCTATCCTTAATGAGTAATCCCACTAGAGCCAAGGTTCTCGCTTAACCTTCGGCTCTGATACCAAATGTAACGACCTAGAAATTTCGAACCCGAAAATTCCAGATAGTTAGAGAAAAGAAAAAAAAGAGAAGAAGAACAGAAAAGAAACACACAATCCCATATTCGCAGCGGTTAAAATATAATATCTCATAAATAATAGTTTTACAAGAAGAACTATATCATTACACTTATTTATTTTTATACATCAGAGTTGCATCATGTACATAAACATTGGACAAACCATCATGTACAGATACTACAATATCACAGTGGATACTCTCTATACGTCCCTGCCATCAGGCTCGCCTCCTGTGCTTCACAACGTCCTTACCTGAAATCTGTAATACTCGGTCTGACCCTAGAATTACATCAAAGTAACACCCGGGTCAGGCTGGACACCAGCGTGAGTAAACTCATCTGACAAGGAATACGAAAGCATACAACTTATATAAACCCGGGGTAACTTATATCAATTTACAACTTCACTAGTTGTTATAGACTTCACTTATTTCACACATTATTTTTTTTCTAAGTTCCATAACTTAGATTTAAATGGTCCAATTTACTTAAGTCATTCCACTTCAGCCTATTAGTTTCACATATCAAATTATAAGAATCGAAGTGGTTTCGGGTATTTACTAATATCTGAATCCGGTCTCTTCGAATCCAAGGTCATCTTAAACCAAGTTATTTAAGTGATTAAATTCAAATACTGAATGTCACTTTTATACAGAAATTCATCAACATAAAATATCCACATTATCATTATCCATCCAAACATAACATATTACCAAACATTTATATCAAAGATATCAACCAATTCAAGACATTAGACATCACTCAATTATTCATAAACAAGATTGATCCCTTAACTATTGAAATAATTCCTTAATTAATTATATTAATTCGTTGATTAATTATACCTCGTAATTAATCCTTAATTACTTCTACTAAGTAATTATCCTTTAATTATTTAGTAATAAACCTTAATTGTCAAGTAATAAAACTTAATAACAAATTAAGTACTTTTTAATGACAAGTTAATCAATTTCTAATTGCTAATTAATCACCCTTAATTGATCTTTAATTAATTAGCTAATAATCCTTAATTATCAGTAATTAAATTAATTAAATTAAATTAATTACCCTTAATTGATCTCTTAATTTATTCTTAATCATTATAAATTAAATAAATTAATAATACTTAATTCCCTTAATTAACTCAATTCATTTCAAGATAATAACCATTAATTATCTTAAGATAAAACATTATCTTATAAGTACCTTTAATTATTATTAAACATTTAAATCATTTTATCCTTAAGCATAAATTACTTAATTAAATCATTTACTAGGATTAAAATATCACTTTAACTTGATAAGTTAAAGTTATCAAAACATAACATAAACATTTATCATTTAGTAGTTTTTTTAAAAAAAAAAAACTAGATTCAAATTTGAATCTAAAAACTTACTTTCATATAAACCTTCAAATTTCGTTTCTTAACATAAATTTAAAACCACTTTAAATTTACTTAACAAGATTTAAATTTACAAATTTTAAACTTCTTAATAACATGTCAAAGAAAATATTTATATTCGAGAATAGAATCAACAACAAGATTTATTTCAAAGTTCAAAACTTCCCTTATTTAGATTTAAAACTTGTTTTCATAAAAACTTTTAAATCCTTGAAAATTTCCTTTAAATCAAACTGCTTCAATTGGAACCTGATTATAACTCAAGCCATTTCCAAACTCCATTTCCCTTTCTTAAATTTTAAAGGTCTAGTTTAAATTTAAATTCTTTTTTTAAAAAAACCTATAACCACATCTGTTATCAGGTTCACATCCAACTACATCGAGTTTATACTCGAGCTACCTACCCTATAACCCGACCTATACTTCGAGCCAAAATTCCCAACCCAAAACACAGCAATCCCTGACACAAAACCCTCCGTTGTGCCCATGCACATTGCCGAAATTCACCTTCCACCTCCGACGAACCCTCTAGCATATCAGACATTATCACTGCAACCTTCACCAATCGCCAAAACACCTTCCACTGTCATGAATTAAAATCGAGTTACCCAGTTAAAAACTGGAACAACCCGCCATGGCTAAAACCACCTCAAGGCCACAACTTAGACCATCTGTCGACGAGAAACTCCGGCCACTTCATCTTCATTCATCGACGAACCTTCCCCCAAAGTTCCATCGATCTCGATACATCATAGAATTAGCAGCGATCCACTTCCCAAGTCAGACCAAAACTAGGTTTATAACCTAAATCGCCCCATCGCCGACGCCACGGCCATCAGAAATCCCTTCTCCCATTTTTCCCTGAACCTCCATAACCTCTTCCACCTCCAGCAATATTCTCGACCACCATAGGCCTTGAGACCATCAGAATTTGCTCAGAATCCAAATTTTAGATACTCCCAAGAATCTCATTCAATTCAAATCTAAAAATCCTAATTTTTGTTCTAAAAATACTAACTTTCGATGAGAATTCAAGATACAAACTTGAAACCGTAAATTTAGTTGATTGATTTTATCATGGCAAATGAATTTCTACTGTACTTTTTTTTTAATTCCAGGAGACTTTCACAACAATTCTATTTGAATAAAATTTTAAACTTAAATTTATTTTTAAACAAACACATCAAGTTTGCAGCCTAAAACCCAACAATGATCTGTAAAGGAATTTGAAAATTATCTTTTATATCTACTCTCTTTTTTAAAATAAACAACGAAGAACAATTAAGTACATATACACAGTCATACACATTCATATTCACAGATAATACACCCATATATAACATGCAAGCATTAATCATTACAGAAGTCTAACAAGCAACAGATCAGTTTCCACCTAGGATTTTTAGTAGATGTTTACTTACCTTTCCAAAAACACTTATCCAGTATTTTCCTTGAATCTTCTTTTACAGATAAAGTGATACAATTTTATTTCAGAAATCAAATTCTGAATTGTTTAGGTGTATATTTTAGATTTTGGTCAGTTTTTAAAACTTGTAAATTTGAACAGAGCATTCCTTCCCTGTTCCCTGACATGCATTCTTATTTACACACATAAATACTTTCATGCAAGAGCTTATCACAATCATACTTCAACTATAATCACAACATTCAGATATCAACATATTCTAGATTGAATATGTTAATTTTACTCACAAAAATTTGCAAAACAGAGATAGGCTTTTAGATCTGAAATTGCTACGGATTTTAAACTATTTAAGAGGAGAGATTTACTCACTTGTTCTTTTAAACAGAGAACAGCCTTCCATTTTTTTCTCCTTTCTGAAATCTGTTGCATTTGATTTTGAATTTGCTTGTTCCAGAAAGTTGTTTCTTAACTCCTGTTTTTGCTGTATTTTGCTTTGTTCTTATTCTTGCATGATTCATTTCTAGTTTTTAGCTTTGCTTTTGTTTGTTCTATCTTTTGCTTGCAGATGATCAGGTTGCAGATTACATGCTTGAACTCAAATCCATTTTTTTTCTCTAATTTGCTCCAGGCTTCAGATTTCAGGTTTTGCAATACTTTGATTTGAGCTTCTTCTTGATCAGGTTGTATTATTTTTATTTCATTTTCTTTTGTATTCTCTGTTTGATTTAATTCTCAACTGAACTTGGTTTTCAGATTTTTGATTCTTGAGTTGAGATAGATTTTTTTTTCTTTTGATTTTGAGATGGAAGAAACTTAATGCATGTTAACAAAATTAAGTTTAAAACATTCAAATGCCACTTGTTTAAAATCCTTACACATGTTAATTGTTTGAGTAATTATTTTACAAATGTCATTTTTTTATATATATTTATGTTTTAAGCCCTTGGTTTTAATTAATTTATATTTTGTTCAAACCCTGTCATTTTATAAATTGCTTTATATTCACATATGTATATTCTCAATTTATTTACAAATTTGTTTTTAAACCCTTAACTTTAATTGATTTATAAATTTAGTTCTAAAACTTTACATATACAATATTAATTTATACAAACTAAATTTATTTCAAATATGAAAAGAAAGTGATTTTATTAACCTTTTATTAATTCTATATATACACACATACAAACAATATTTTATCTTTATTTTTTTAATATGTTTATCACTTTTGAAGAAAACAAAAATAAAACTTTGGTTAAATTCTTTCTAAACTATCATACTTAAAATAAATAATTATCTTATAATTTTTTTTTAAACAATTAAATTTTATACACAATATCTACAAAAAATGTTATTAACCAATTATACATTAAATAAATTATCTATACAAATTATTCTAAAAATCCAAATTATTTACTAAGGTATTTACTTAAATCTTAAATTCAAGTTTTAATTCAAAGATCAAATTCAGATTTAAATTTTGAATTACAATCCAGGTATAACTATTTATTATCAGAATTATTTGTTAAATCTATAATTCAATATTTCTATTAGTTAACCCCGTTAATTAACAATTAACAAATACTCCAAAATTTAGGTTATCACATAACACATGTAGCTCTTCCCTACCATCCTGTTAAAAAAACTAAAAAAACACGATTCAGTATGTTATCTTTGAAACATGGTGCTTCTTAACTATTAGTTTTTATGTTAGACTTGATTTTCTAGTTCCCAGTATGACAAAGCTAGTATGCTTTAGATTTCATCATCCTTTAAGAACATAAAGATGTAACTTGGACTGGCTCATGTGACATCCATACAATACTGAAAACAAACTAAAGAATTTGTTGCATAATAAGAAAACTCAAAAACACTTTTGAGCATTCCTTTTCTTACACATCATTTGGTTCTAAAAAAATCAAGTCCAACTAATAATTGCTAGTAGATTTGAATATTTCTTATAATAGCACTATTGATCTGGAGGAAAGCACATGTCTATTGAAACTTACTTTCTAATGACTGTGCCTAAATTATTAGGGATACATAAGTATCATGTATTGTGTCTAACAATTTAATGTTGTTGATTGCTGGATATTGTGCATGTTCCATCTCTACGTAATGTGACGTTCATTTATGTATGTGTATGTCTGTGTGTAAATGATTAGTGGATATTGTGCATGTTCAATCTCTACCTAACGTGACATTCATTTATGTATGCATGTTTGTGTGTTTGTATGTGTGTGTGTCTATATATGCATGTGTGTTTAAGACGAAGTGATAAAAATTGCAATACTTGGAAAAAAAATTGATTGTGACTTTGGTAATGGACCTTTTGTTTTTATAAGTTATTTACATAGCTTGTTTGAACAGCATGTTCATACCATTAGTGTGATTGAAGTGAAGAAGAAAGTTCATGAGCATAATATAATCTTAAGTTATTTCAGCTATGTTAATGAAGTGATGCACCAATGAATTACGACAATGAGTTATTTTGGCCTGTTTAACCTTAATAATGATTTCATGCTCAAGAAAATAAAGAGGCCAGTAAAATTGTTAACCTTCTCCTTTCCATCATTCAATTCTTCATAATCAAGCTTTGAACCCAGATTCACATTTACCTTTGCATAACCTGAGTAGAGATGATTTATAAACATTAGCATACATATCCTGATCACTGTACATACATCTTCTAAAAATGCAATAAAAATTTAATCCAAACAACACCTATTCAGTTGAATATATCTTTTTAGAACATAACATCTCAAATATATGAACGCGAATCAATATATTCATCGCATGTCTGATCTCCATAATACACAACAAAAAATTGATTATGAGATTTATATCAGGTCATGAATCAATTAGCGAAATCATAGGTATGTACCATCATAATGTGTACAAAGATAAGCAAAGTGAAAAAAAGATAAGCAAGGTGAGAATTCAATTGATTTTTTCAATTAAAAACATTATCATCAAATTATTATCGTTATCAAACAAACTTAATTATTTGTGTTTAATGCATGGACTGAATAATATTTATGAGTAAAGAATTTTTAGAAGAGGACAAAAGTATACATGAATAAAAGAAACTAACTTAAGCAATTTTGCAAACAAAGAAATGCCCATTCGTTTGCTAATTAATAATGAAAACGGAAAACATGAATCTTAACAAAAGAGCAAGGTAAACAAAAATGGAACGTGAGAGACATTTTTACTAAAGGTGGAGTAAATAGTCCGACGTATACTTAGGAATTTTCTTAGAAAACTCTCTTAGCTTTTTAATACTCTAATGAACCAGACAATGAAGAACTAAGGTAGTCTTATATGTGCTGGCAAAAACTATTTACTATATCAAAATTCATCATACTATATAACATGTAAGAAAACTATAATAGAATATTCATTTAGTGCTTTTGACTCATTAATAGTATGTTGTTGTTTTAAATAATTTGACCAACTTAATATGTTGCTTCTGATAATATGTTGCACTTGCATATGACTAAATTAATGTACTTATCAAATTTAACCTCAATATACTTATCTAGTTTAACATCAAACTCATACCATCTATGCGTACGACATTATTACAATAAGTGCTGCCAAACTCCTTGATCTACTTGTATCCAGTACAATAATATCATGCCCCATTTCCTATGCTTCTTAGGAATTAAATTGTTTACTATGTAAAAAAAAATCACAGCAAGAGAACTACAAACACTATGAAGCATCTAATGTTGACATTGCCTAGTTCAAAACATAAAATTGTTATATGCTAGTTGCTATGATTTAATAATGCTACGGTTGAATTATACTTAGTGTTATCCAATGACTGTGTACTTAATTAAAACATAGAAAATGTTAGGTTACATAAGAAAAGGTTAAATCCATCATGTCAATGTAATCAAGATTTTCATCCCCATATATTATATTAATGACATGAATTAAAGAGTATCGGTTATTAACAAAAGAGATTCACAAATGAAAATATTCCCTTAGTACAAACTGATTAGGAGGATAATGAGCCATTAATGAAGAGGATTGTAAAGCTAACAAAGATCAAATAGTGCATATGTCTTTACCACACACTTCTGTATGTATTAATATTTTGCGCAAATGATCAGATTACAACCAATTCATCATTATTATTATATAAAAACAAACTCTAACACATAATTTGTCTTGAGTTACATCAATATGAACATGGGGATTGTTTAACTTGAGAAAAACATTGCGAAGGAAGAGGCGATCAAAAAACACAGAGTAAAACATAAAAAAATAGGCAATCTGAAATTAGCATTCAATTGTCAATCAATGAATAAATAAAGGGCTGGAATAAATTCAAGCAAATCGTGGTACTGGTGATTGTTTAACGTTAGATTTATGTATATAGCTAAGGATGGAGCGTAGGAAATCTGCTGCTGAACTGATTAAAAGATAAGGCAAAGAAAAAAATTTACCTGGATAGATAAGATTGATCAATGAGAGATGAGAGAAGATAGGTACAGAAATAGGCGGCCACTATGTTTATTCTTCTGTAGGTAAAAAAGGACGGAGGAGGAGGCAAATACAATAGCTGCTGATGTAGGGTTTCAGAACAACAGTCGAAACTGAGGAGGAGGAGGCCGTTGTGTGCTGATCATTTCATAATGAGTAGGTTTCGAAGTGAATTAGATGAGAAAGATAACGCAAACAGAAATGGAAAAGGGCATTTTCGAGACTTCGTAAAGGCACGGTTGAATCATGTAGACTGGGCTCTTATTATTAGTAGTAAAGATGATAATCATTTTTCAATGGTTTGGATCAAAATGTGGAGAAAAGAACCATCTCCTCCCTCCTAATTTTTGCTAATGGTGTCTTTATTTTTGTTAAGGCAAACGCCAAATGACCCTATGCTATCAAAGAAGTGCTTAACCGAATTCTACAAAGCAATAGGTTTACAAATCAATGGGATGAAGTCTTCTATTTTCTTTGGAGGAGGGTGAGCGAACTAAGACGATTTGTGTAACTATTGGGAATCAAAGAAGGCAAACTCTAGATTACATACCTCAATATCCCAGTGTCCAATATAAACCTTAAACACAATGACTTTTTAACCATGATTGATAAGATCAAGTATGGAATGGAGGATGGGAACGAAGAATGTTGTGTTTGGCGGGGAGGATTGAATTAGTGAGATCAATATTTTACCCTGTAATTCAATACTAGATAAAGTGGTTCAAAGATTCGGAGGAAACCATACTTGTGATCATACAACTATGTTCTAACTTCTTGTGGAAAGCGAAGGTTAGAAAAATTCTACAGACTATGGTGTTTAAAAATAAACAAAGGGGGGAGGGGGGTTTAGCGTTGCGAAATATGGATGAATTATAGTTAGCTATGGGATCAAGCAGGTGTAGAAAGTTTTGGATGATTTAATAAGATAAATAGTTTACCTAGTAATTTAATACTAGATAAAATGTTTCAAACTTTCGGAGGCAACCATACCTGTGATAATACAACTATGTCCAACTCCTTGTGGATAGCGAAGGTTAGAAAATTTCTACTGACTTTGGTGTTAAAAAATAAACTAGAAGGGGGGTTTAGCGTCGCAAAATATGGATGAATTATAGTTAGCTATGGGATCAAGCGGGTGTAGAATGTTTTGGATGAAGCTTGCATTTGCACCAAAATTATAAATGCCAAGGATATGTGTGTGCACGTATTATTGGCAAGACTTAATGGCTTGATTAATATTCATCGTTGCCTAATCTTATTAATTCTTTCCTTTTTGGGCACAACCAACAATGGCTTGTTCAGTTGCTAAATAAGCCAGGGAGCAACCAAGTGTGGCGTATTCACTTCCCCATGGCTAGTTGGAGCTATTTTCATGTCCGGTTCATTGAACAGAGGCTAGTGATTATAACGGCGAAGTCTTCGCCGATATATGTTTACAAGGGCAAAGTCTTTGCCGTCATACGTTTATAAAAGCGAAGATTTCGCCATTATTAACTTATAACGACAAAGACTTCGCCATTATAAAATATAGTCAATCATATGACACAATTTGAATTTGTAAATATTATGTTATAAATTTATAACGACGAAATCTTCGTTGTTATAAACCCAGTGATTTTTTTTCTCACTACTCCATAGCTAGTTCATACCTTACCTGGTTGCGGAGCTCATTTGGTCAGTTCAAAAGTGGGAGAGAGAGTGAACTAAAAAAAATGCATTGTTGGTTATGGTCTTAGTTCAAAACCCTTATTTGAACATCTATATTATTCTTTTAATTAGTAGCTGCATTTGTTGAATACAATTACCTTGAGTGAGAAGAAAGATACTTATATATTTTTTGTGGTATAATAGGTAATTCATTTGCCTTAACTTAAAATCCCTTTAATTAAGTATTTTGTTTTATTCTTTTATTTAATCGTCGAATTCAATGAATTTAACTATCCTTAGAAGAGAAGAAATGTATGAATGTATGTATATACACATACATATACATACACATACACACACAGACACACACACACATATATTAGTAAAATGTTATTTTTGAAAATCTATGATTTTGTTCATATTCAATAGCTTCTGATATTATGGATACCATTAGCATTGCCATATTTTATCACCAGAAGTTAATATTATGGATGACTGCATCATCTGTAGTGCTTAACTTTTTACCTCTAGATATGGGATGTTACGTAAGCTCTTTATTAAATTATTAAATTTGAATGTCTACGTAGTTTGATAAAAATATGTTGGAAACAATGATTATCTTCGGTTGAGTCGTAGACTACGTCACTTTCTTGAAGACGTTTCGGCGATCTTCTCTATGGTGCAAGCAGTTCATGTCAATCACCGCCGCTTCTAGCATAAAACAGCCTCTCGAAGTTTGTGGTATCGTTTCGTTTACACGGACGAAGCGATTCTGTTTGCACTCAAAAAAGCATTGCTCGAATTTTTGGAAAAGGTGGAAAATGATATATGTTGTTCTTTCTGTTTTGTCTTCTTATCAGTTAAGAAGGCGGAGTAGTAAAAAGAACGTTGCTGGTTGGGGGAAACGTGGTCTTAAAAAACGGATCTGAGAAATAACGGGTCAAATCAATGAACGTTACGTAACGTTCTTCAATGCGGGTCAGCCCGGTCAAAAAAAAAAGGTTAATAAATTTGTACCAAAAATATAAGTGTTACACCACTACAAGCCCAAACCCAAGCCCGGGTCGGGTCGAGTCGAGTCGGTCGGTCGGCGCGCGCGCCTGTAGTGGTCGAGTATGATCTGCTTCCTCACAAAAGAGCATCATTGGGTGCCCAAAGGTCCCAGCTTAGCCTCTAAGGATCAAGTATAAATACTTGATTCTTGCATATAATCATACAATGTGGGACTATTCACAAATAGGAGCCAATTTCCACATTTTGTCAATTTTTTTTAATAATTCACTTATTTTTTTCAAAATAATTTCCAACAATCCCCCACTTGAATTTTTTTTTTAAATATTTTCGAGCAATTTCTGAAAACATAAGATTGTGCATAAATAAAGGTGTCGTTCGACTTTAACCTTTGCATAGTGAATAATATACAGTTTTTACTAGAGTGACACATAGTCTTGAACTCTATTCATGACATCAGACCACACAAAATCTTTCTAGAGTGCAATCAAATAAGCCCGTGCGTTTATGGCCATGCACGTCTATCCCAGTTTAGTGAATGCACTAGGAGTTTTTCCCAAAACTCCATAGGAAACGGCCAAATTTCCACATTCACACAGGTGAGTCTATCAAGAGTACTCCTGAAGGTAGGTACTCCACTCCAAATGGAGTATAGATCTCATTAAGAGTTTCTATTAACTCATTCTCTAATCACTTCAGGAATACATGCTTCTATATGGATGAAAAATAGCATGTTCAACTCATATCACTTCACAACTTGTTCTTACCCATTGAACCTAGTTCTTGGGATCTCCAGTCATTAGGTTGGGTTACCGTTGTGCATGACTCAACAATCTAAGGGCAATAGTCCCATTTTTCTAGATGTCATAAGGACTTTCTCTCTGGCCGGTCCTTTCGTCAAAGGATCTGCCAAATTCTCGTCACTACGTATGTGATCCACTCTAACAGCTTAGAGAGTAGCTCTCTAACAGTGTTGTGCTCACGACGTATCTATCGTCTTTTACCGTTGTAATAACGATTCTGAACTTTTAAAATAGCCGCAGTACTATCGCAATGGATCAACACAGCTGGTATCGGTTTTTCCCATAAAGGAACCTCAGCTAGCAGATTTCTTAAGTACTCTGCTTCCTCACTAGTTGTGGCTAGTGCTATCATCTCAGACTCCATAGTAGACTGAGCCAAAATAGTCTGTTTCTTGGATTTCCAAGAAGCAGCTCCTCCAGCAATGCTAAAAATATAGCCACTGGTTACCTTTGAATCATCAGATAAAGTATTCCAGTCTGCATCGATGTAACCTTCAAGAACAGCTGGAAACTTTTCATAATGTCATCCAAGGTTTATGGTTCGTTTTAGGTATCTCATGACCCTCTCAATAGCGTGCCAACGCTCTGTACTAGGTCTACTAGTAAACCTGCATAATAATCCCACGACATAGAAAATGTCGGGTCTAGTACAATCAGTGGCATACCGAAGGCTGCCAATGATGCTCGCATAATCAGACTGTCTTACACCTTCACCAGTGTTCTTGAAAAGTTTTACACTAGGATCATATGGTGTACATGTAGGTTTACAGTCAAAGCAATTGTATTTCTTTAAGATCTTCTCAATATAAGGAGACTGATCCAAAGAAATTCCCTTTTCGGACCTAGTTATCTTAATACCAAGGATTACACTCGCTTCACCTAGATCTTTCATATCAAAATTGGCACTTAACAAAGATTTAACAGTATTTATGGCATGAATGTTTGATCCAAAAATAAGTAGATCATCTACATACAAACAAATTATAGTGCAAATGCCATTTTCATATTTATAATAAATGCATTTGTCACTTTCATTAACTTTGAAACCATTTGAGATTACTAAGTTATCAAATTTCTCATGCCATTGTTTAGGTGCTTGTTTTAAACCATATAATGATTTATCTAATTTGAAAACTTTATGTTCTTGACCAGGAATAACAAAGCCTTCAGGTTGGTCCATATAAATTTCCTCTTTTACTTCACCATTTAAAAAAGTAGTTTTAACATCCATTTGGTGTATAATTAAATTATAAATAGATGCTAATGAAATTAGTACTCGAATGGATGTGATTCTAGTTACAGGTGAAAAAGTATCAAATAAGTCTATATTTTCTCTTTGTCTAAAACCTTTAGCTACCAAACGGGCTTTATCTTTTTCAACTATTCCATCAGGTTTTAATTTCTTTTTAAGTACCCATTTACAATATATAGACTTACAACCAGGTGGTAAATCTACTAAGTGCCAAGTCTTATTGGATTCCAAGGAGTCCATCTCATCATTTATAGCCACTTGCCAAAAATTGGCATCTAATGAAGATAAGGCTTCTTGAAGGTTTGTTGGATCCTCCTCTATAGTAAAAGTGCAAAAATCCAAGCCAAAATCTTTATCAACTCTTGCTCTTTTACTTCTTCCAGGTTCAATTTCGAAAGATTCATTAAGTTCTGTTCTAATAGGCACGGTGTTATTTGACGTGCCCCCACTATTCCTCAATTTAAAAGGAAATTTACTTTCATAAAAATCAGAATCAATAGATTCTACTATATAATGTGTATTCAGGTCATAAAATCTATATGCTTTTCTATTAATAGCATAGCCAATAAATACACATTCATATGTTCTACTTGCTAATTTTATTCTCTTAGGGTCGGGTATGCAAACATATGCCAAACATCCCCAAGTTCTAAAGTAAGATACATTCGGTTTATAATTTCTTAAAATTTCAAAAGGTGAAATTTTACGTTTTGATTTAGGGATTCTATTCAGTACATAATATACAGTCAAAAAAATATCCCCCCACCAATGTTTTGCTGCACTCGAATTTAATAAAATTGCTACAGCTAATTCGGTAAAGGTCACATTCTTTCTTTCAGCTTTACCGTTCATTTCAGGTGAATGAGGTGCAGTTCTCTCATGAATTATACCATGTAATTTATAGAAATCAAGAAATGAACTAGATTCATATTCTGTTCCTCTATCACTACGAAATCTCTTTATTTTCTTATTTGATTAATTCTCGATTTCAGTTTTAAATAATTTAAACATATCAAAAGCATCACTTTTATTTCTCGTAAGATATCCAAAAGTGAAATCAGAGGTATCATCTATGAAAATGATAAAATAACGGTGTCCATGTCTAGTCAAAGTGCCATCTAGCTCGCATATGTCAGAATGAATCAAGTCTAAGGGTTCAGAAAATCTATCAACTGATTTATGGGGTTTCTTAGTGATTTTTGTTTGACTATAGAATTCACATTTATCAAAATCAGTTTGTGACGTTTTAGGAATCAAATCTAATGTGATCATGTTATGAATTATACGCTTAATTACATGACATAATCTAGAGTGCCAAATATTAAAGTCACACAACATATAAGCAGAACTGGTTACTTTATTAGATTTAACACTAAGTTTAAACATACCCTCACAAGCATAACCCTTCCCTGCAAACATCCCCTTATAAGTCAAAGTATACAAATCAGCCCCTATAACTTGAGTAAAACCTGCCTTATTAAGGAGAAAACCAGAAACTAAATTCTTTCTCAGCTCTGGAGTATGCATCACATCTTTCAAAATAACTGTCTTTCCAGAGGTAAACTTTATTTCCACATTTCCAATGCCAGCAACTGTAGTGGTGTGAGAATCTCCCAGCAGCACTTTCTGATCATCAACAGCCGTGTATGTACTGAACATAGCACGATCATAGGAGACATGGCGGGATGCACCAGTATCTACCCACCAACCCTTTGATCCACCAACAAGGTAAATCTCAGAAATCATAGCTGTAAGAGGCTCCTCAGCCAGGTAAGCCTACGGTGCAGGGCCTGGTCTGTTCATACACTTGCGTGTCATATGACCTGGTTTTCCATAGTTGTATCATAGAAACAACTGCCCAGAATCATTTTTTGGTTCGGTTTCTGCTGTCCTTTTTGGTTCCCTTGCGGGTTCCAATTCTGTTTGTTGCGGTTGCGGTTTTGATTTTTAAAGTTTTTCGGATTCGGTTTCAGAACTTCAGGCTTGGACTTTTTAGTGTTGTTGGTAATAACAAGCACTTTCTCCTTCTGGTCCTGCTTTCGAGCCTCCTCCTCAACACGAAGGCGAATGATTAAGCTCTCTAAGGAGAATTCCTTAGTCTTGTGCCTAAGCACATTCTTAAAGTCTTTCCAACCAAGGAGCAATTTATCAATAATAACAGCAATCTGAACTATTTATCCAAACTCATACCTTCGAAAATGATCTCATGGGCAATTTTCTATAGCTCATGAGATTGCATCACTACTGACCTGTCATCTGCCATCTGGTATTTCAGGTAGTGGCTGACTGTATATTTCTTCGCTCCAGCCTCTTCAGTGTCATACTTCTTTTGCAGCGCATCCCAAATCTCTTTGGCCGACTTATCAGAGTTGTAGTAGTCGTAGAGGTCATCACTGAGGCCGTTGAGTATGAAGTTCCGGCACAGGTAATCCTGCACTGTCCAGTTCTGCACCTCCTTTGATTTTTCAGTCCAGGCTCACATCAGATCTGTGTCGGTTTCGTCTGGTCTGTCCGGCAGCTGCGGTTTGTCGGCTGTGAGCACATCCACCACCTTTCTCATGGTTAGGAAGAATTTCAATTTCTATTTCCAGCGTTTGAAATGGAGGCCTTCGAATCCAAAAGCCGCAGCAGAGACTATTGGGACTTGGAAGAGTGTAACAACCCGATATTTTCAGCCATTCGCATCCGCACATATCAAACTTGAATTGCCTAAAATACTGCATTGTAAATAAATTTGGAGCAAATGAAATACAATCACAGAACCACAAACACAGAACATATCAGAATAACTCGCAGCGGAAAATAAAATACCGTAGTAGTTCATGAAGCAACTATAACAAACTCTCAAAACATAATACATAATATCAGTCTGAAAACATATACAATAGAAATCTCCAATACATAGAAGTTTATAAATACCGAAGCTGAAATAGAACAACTGAACTGAAAGGAATAGATAATAAGACAAGCAGAATCTCCAGCGATTCCTAGCTCTAGAAAAGAAATCCAAAGCTAAGCTGCAAATACTCAGGCTGACCCAAGCGTAAAGTAAAACACAAAACACTCGAGTCAGGACAACATATACTTATATAATGTAAACCAACTCAAGTGAACTGTAGCGGTAATGCATAATAACTTAAAGGATGCTTGGGACCACCCATCCTCTAAGGATCCGTTAAACCATAAATTTAAATACATCCCGTTGTTAAAATTCCAAAATGGTATCTTATACTTCGAAATCAAATAACATTTCAAATACATTTCAAAATATCATTTTAAAACACAATTTCAACACACATTTCAAAATAGTCTATATTTCAAACAAATTACTTCATTTTAAATCATTAAAATGAAGTTATTTTATTTTCAAAATTTAAATCTTTCAAAGTTCATTTATTCACTTAAACTTATCAAAACAATGAAAATTCACCTTTCGCAGCATTAGGAAAATGCTACAAAAAGTTACTTTCAAAACAGTTCAATTTAACAAAAGACAGCATTTTAAAAATACTGTAATAGGGTTACATTTGTTCAAATAAAACCTTAGTTAAATTCCACAATTATAGCACTTACAAAGTGCTATAATATCCCTTTATTAAAATTTAGCCATTTGGTTCGTTTATATCAACTACAGCATTTACAATTCCCGCGATATCCTTTACCTTAGAAATAATAGCATTTTAGAAATACTGTTAATTAAAATTCAGGGTTTTCAATACAGTTTCACAAACAATTATATTTTAATATAAATCATTTTTAACTTATAAAAGCATAATTTCTCACTTTAAAACAATCATCTAAACACCCGTATATTCAAGATTTTATAAAGTTAAATTTCTATTCAAAAGTCAACATTTAATAATAATTAACAAATTAAATTCAAACATTAAATTTCAATTCTTTATAATTAAATTTTAACTTAACACTTAAGTTTAAATCTCTCATATAACTTATTTTCATTTTATTTACTTACCTTCAAAAATTCACTTTTAAACAAAATTCATAAATTCCAATTTATGTTATATTTCAAAATACAACTTAAATATTCATTCATTTCACATTTTAACTTTATTCAAAATCACTAATATATTATAAAATCATTTTAAATTCATTTTAATTCAAAATATCATAAATTTATCATATTTCATATATAATTTAAATTCCATTTCATCACCAAATTAGAATTTCCAAAATAACTTACATTTCAAATTTCTAACTTTACCATTTATTTATTTCACTTATAAATTCTCAGAAAATCAATAATACTTTACAAAAATCATTTTTTTTGTTTAAGTTTAAATCAAAATAATATATTATTTACATTTCTAAAATATTTTAATTTTTTTAGAAAAACATAATTTAACCATGGGTCTGTATATCATTTTCTAGCCTAGGTAAGTGATACAGATACTATATCATTTCAATCCGTGATTTACAATGAAAACCCGGGTTTAATCATTTAAAACCCGCAATCTCAAGTAAGAATGAAATAAATAAAAATTGTTCAGGCCTATCATTTCAGCCCATAACGATTTTTCCTTATTCTAAAGTCCGTTCGGGTATGTATCATTTCAACCCATAGTGATTAATCTACAGAGAACTTGCAATGGTGATAACTGATATAAATAAACAGAATAGCATAATAAATAGTAACATGTGATATAACAAGTGTAAACATCATATGATCATAATATAGCAGTTATAACAGGATGCGATACATTTACAGATTCAAGTGGTGTCGGTTTATCAGTTATATAGTACAGATTGTCTGGTGAGAATAGCTCACTTGTTCAAAGCTGGAGATCGCTACCAAAGCACACAAACTGACACAACGAAGACACGACACTACAGAACTGACTTGAGAGTAGAGAGCCAAAGCTATATGCCTTGATAACATATACACAAAACAATACAATAATACATAAGTTACAACACAAATTTATCGTCAAATAACATAAGAAATCTATACCCAAAACAACAACGAATGACTTGCACTTGCTCTCTACCTCATGTACTTTAGTTATGCAGGTGTTTAGCTCGGCCTAGGGTGCTATAGGTCTGGTTTGGGTGTGCAAGTGGTCGGCCAACATTTGTTTGCAAGGTGGTGAAGTCTAGGTGCATAAACTAGGTGTTCAAGGCTAAATAGTGCAACATGACATCACATCTTTGGAACAAATAGTTTCGGCCAGAGGTCATGGGTCATGGCCAGTGGCTCCTGGAGGTGGTGGGTAATGTGGCAGAGGGTGAAGGTCAGGTCAGAGGTGGTGGTGGTGGAGGTAGTGGCGGCAAATGGTGGTAGAAGGAGGAGATGATAAACTAGGCTAGGCTAGTGCAATAGGTGATAGGTTGTGATTGTTTTTTGTGGATTTTGTGCAGATCTTGGCCTTGGGTTGGTTCGGCCTAGGGAGGAGGTTACTAGGATGGGTGATAGGAAGAGGAAGGGGGTGGTGGTGGTCGGCCAAAGCTCGGTTGAGGAGGAGTGGAGCTATGAAGTAGAGAGCATATGCAAAATTTCAATAGAAAAATCATAAAAACAAAGGCAGAAGATGATAATTTTTACCAAACCTTGAACACAATGGAGCCGTGATTTTTTTGGAGGAGAAAGAAAAGTATTTGCGTGAAAAAAACATGAAAGAGAAGTCGGCTGAAAGATAGAGTAAGGTACGGCCAAAAATCATAAAGAAAGGAGTTGAGAAAGTGAAAGGTCCGGAGGTGAAAAGCCATTGGAATTTCAATAGTTTCAAACTTTTCATATTTCCTCTATTTTCTTTTTAAATTTATATATATATTTATATATATAATGGATGAAAACAAAGATAAATAATCTCATAAAATAAAATAAATAGAAAAAGAAATAAATAAAATTTAAATAATATCAATCAAATAAAGAAAAAGTCAATATATACATAACTAGGTTTTATAAATTGAAACAAATTCAAATGAACTTTAGAAATTTTTTATGTACTTGAAAAAATATTTATAAATAAAGATAAGAACACAAAATAAAAAAAGAATTCACAAAAATAAATATATAAATTTTAATTAAATAAAATTTAATGAAGAAAATAGCTGAAAAAATGGAAACTAACCTTTAACAATAGAAAATAAATGCAATAAATTTTGGAAAGGTTTTATTATCACTTCAAAAATATTAAAAGACAAAAATATACATAAAATAACATATTGACACACTTTAAAATAAAATATGACAATAAAAATATAGTTTATATAATTTAAAATAAACAAAATTGCTAAATAAAACAAATTGCACTCAATATTGAAATATTCATAGCTTTCACAATTTAAATCCGTTTTCAACGAAACGAAAAGCAATATTTAAGTTATTAAATATATTTTCATAATAAAAGATAAAATTTAAGAATTTAAATATTTAAATTTGAAATTTAAAAATCAAAGTTGACTCAAATTGACCAAAATCAACATTTCAGGAAAATATTCAATTTATACCAGTTTGAAATTATAATTCACATAATAATCAAAGTTTATATTTCAGAATTAAATGTTTGAAATGGAACAAGTTTAAAATAATTTCAAAATTAAATAAATTCAAAACTAAAATATACATAAAAATCTAGGGTTGTTACACTCTCCCCCACTTAAAACTTTTCGTCCTCGAAAAGGAAGGAAGCGAAGAAACAACTAGAATGAACAATAGGTTGGAAGAAATCCCGAAAGAAGATAGGGAAAAAAGTATCTAAGAAGGAAAGCAGGTTGGAAGACAAGGATGAACCATTATTTGAACCATTATACATTTCAATTAAAATTTCATAACATTTTAAACATTTTATAATATGATGAATAGTCATTTGATTCAAATCTGATGGTTCAAGGCAACAATATTTAAAACGTTTTAAATTTTTAGAAGGGAAAATAACTGATCAAAATATTCTTTATATAGTACTTTATCAAGATACTTTTATCAAAATACTTTTACAACTCGATGTTTAACAAGTTTACTTTCGTTCCTGTAGACTCTAGCCATGCGTTGATCAGGCGCAAAGCTAGAACTCTCCAAGTACTTAGTAGACCTGTTTCAACACCCAGTGAAAATACTAAAAAAAATAGGTATGAGATGTTCCGCTCAAAATCCAATGTCAAATGATGATAATACGATAGCAATGGCCCGCTGCTGATCCAGTATTTACGTAATGGACACAACACTTTCCAAAAGATCCCTCTACCTTCCGGATTCTAGAAAAATATCGTAGGTAGTTCGTAAACAAGGGACCATCGACCCCTGCTGCAGTGGTACGTTGCTGATTCAATGATTTACGCAATGGATGCACTTCCTTCCCAGAAGATCCATAAACAACAGATCCCAGGATCGAAAGCGCCTCCATTGCATAAACTAAAGAACCATCTACCCTGGAAAAATCGAGGAACTCATGAGTTTAAGTCCGGACAACCATATCAGTTCGAATCCATTTCTGAATTCACCCATGTCCATCAGGGTTTATCGGTCGAATCCATTCCTGGATTCCCCAAGTCCATCTGGGTCGAAGCATATCACTATACTTCTTCTAGAGGGTACTTTCCATACCTCTTACATCAAAATATAATATACCATATATAGTAACCCTTCAAAATCATAGCTTCAAATATCGCACTTATATAAATTCCATTATAAGTAAGATTTCATTTTCAAATCGAATACTTTCCAAAATCAATAGTATATCAAATTACACTTATATAGACTTTGGTTATATAAGATTTTAATTTACAAATTAAGTACCTATTCAATTCAACATTTTCAAATCAACTTCATACTTACACAAATCCATTTTATATAAGTTCGATAACTCCCAAATCAAGTATTTAGTAAAATAAGGTTCTCAATTTTAATTTGTTTCAATAACATTTCAGTTTCAAAATCATATATGATTTCGCCAAATCATTTCTCCAAATCACATATACTCGGTTTCAAAGTTTCTTAAAACAATAGATTTAGAAAATAATCCCAATTTCCAAATCAACAAAAATTTAGGTCAAACAAATTTATTTCCATTTCAAACATATATTCACTTTCAAAAATCATAATACTTTCAAAGTTATAGATCTTTCGAAACCAAAATATTTGAAATCATTACACTTTGAAAATCATAACTTTTCTAAATCATACATTTGAAATCATAAAACATTCCTTTAATTCTTTACATTACACAAATTTATTCAATTTAAACCCAAGTCTACAAGTTCCGGCTTTAATTCCATTCAATCCATCAGTTTCAATTCAATTTAGTTTTCCAACAAAACCATTTCAAATATTATCAAATTTCAAATAAAGATTTGATGCACAAAATAAACTATTCAATCTTTAATATATTTCAGAGCTTAAATGTACCATATTTTGAAACTAAATTTTATAATTTGTATATCTTAAATTTTACTGCATTATTACATAGTTTTGAAATATTCATTTCATAAATCCAATATCATTTAAATAAACCAGAATTTCCAGTAACTAAATATCCTTTCATACTAATATAAACTTCAAATATTCATTTATCAAAACCAATTATCATTCCAAATTCACATTCTTTATCAAATAAAGATTGTATCATTCAAAGCCTCATTATCAAATCAATATTTGAATTCAATTTCAAATATTCTAATTTAAATATCATTTTAAAAAATCAAATATTCCACTCATTTATTATTTCAAATATCATTACAAAATACATTTCAAAATTCCATTCAAATATTCATTTATCTCATTACATTTCATTTCATTTAACACATAACCAAGTAAACCTTATTTAAATTCAAATTCAATTTAAATTCCTTAAAATTCAAATTTAAATATTAAATTATATTCAAAATCCTTAAATTTCACAAATAATCAATTCCAAAAATTAAATCATTTAACACTTTAAAACATAACTCAAACAGTGTTAAAATCTATAACATTACGAAACATTGTCAAATTATAACAACGACAGCATTTAAAAGTGCTATCGTAACTTATAGTTTCCAAAATAGTTTAGTTCAAGAATAACGGCATTTATATAATGCCATAACAGATATTTAATTACTTCAAACAAAGTTAAATTTAAAAACAACAGCATTTTAAAGTGTTGTCATAAAACTATAGCATTTTAGAAATGCTATTAATGAAATTCCAAATTTTATTATAACTTTTCAAAAACAATACAACTTCAATTTTATCAAATTTTAAACTTATAAATCATATATCTAGACTTCAAAATTTCATATTTAAATGATTTTTAACATATGATTTATCACAACAAAATTTTAAATCAAATATTCAATTTAAAACTCACTTTCATTTGTTAAGTCAAAATTCACTGTTTTCCTTAACTTATAAATTTAACAAAAACTCAACATTTTGCTTCAAATATCTTTTCAAAACTATATTCCATACCAGTATAATTAAAAATAGTCTTATTTATTTCACTCCACAACAGTTTCAAACTTATATAAATCGTATTACTTTATACATTAATCATACCAAAATAAACTTATACTTTATCAAATACCTTATACCATTCAAAATTTCTTAGCTTTGAAAAGTTAACCTTGATTTTGAAGTGCTCGAACCTTCAAAATAGTCGAAGAAATCATATTTTCAATCCAAGAGTTAAAAATCACCAACAAATTAGTAAATCAATTCCGATAGGTAAGGTTATACCAAAACAAATCTGAATATCGAAGACTGAACACCGGCTTATTTTAAATCATTTCAATTATATATATATATACACACTTATCTTTCAAATATCAAACCATACTTCGAAATCGAAAATCAAAATTTGGTTTCACAAAATCATTCGCATAGCAAAGCTACTAGAGTGGCCTCTCCCCCACACAGAAACTCAAAAATCAATGTCGATGATGCATGTATTCATCACCAAAATTATTTTTCAGCGACATAAGTAGGTTATGGACTTTTATTTCTTGAAACTTCTTTGAAATCTCTTCGAAATCATTGGAATTCATTCGAATACATTTGAAACATTTCTTATTTGGAAAAATATCTTTAAATCATATTATTATTATATATTTTCCAAAATCTTAAAAACCCATTTTAAAACATCGGAGTTCGATTCCTCGAAATTCAAAAACCCTTCTTTTATAAATCATTTTTATATAAATCACATTTTCTTATAAATTTCCAAAATTTAAAATCCTTTCAAAGCTTCAAATTTTCATTTTCCAAAGGTAAAAATACTTATTGAAAACATTTCACTTTTATATACAAAATAGGGCCATCCTTACCAAAATAATAATTTTGATGTATGCACAAATTCAAAATGCAATCAAACACAAATTTCCAAAGAATGATTCAAGGTGAGATTTCAAGAAATACGGAGATTTGAATTTAGAGGAACTCTAATCAAATAGAACTCTGGTTCGAAGATAAGCTCGAACGAAGATAAGATAATTTTATTACCGAATAGAAGATGATAAGCCTATATAAATCGCGGGCGACCTTAACCGGTCAACCGTGACTTCAGGAATATAATCAATTCGGAAATCTAAGGCAAATCCACATTCGATTACTAGAGATAGAATCCGGGTAGAGCAGGAGATAGATAGCATTGTAAACCGAGGATATAGAAATCTCCGGTGAATCAATGCCAATTGTAAAGAAGTTTCACCCCTTTACAAATCATTCAAAAATTGGCGGAATCATCGACCTTTAGAGAGGTCATTTCAAAGTGGTGCTACGGAATGCCCCAAAATCAAAAGGATAAAATAGGAAAGACAAGATTGGATTTCGGAACAAGAGGGAGCACTCCAAAGTTCAAGGAATCCTCATCGATAAGAATCATAACCAAGAGATTTCTAACAAGGTGGATAGAGAAGGAATGAAGTTTAGAAAATCTTGGTTTCAAAATAAGAAGAAATTCTTTTTATACCAACATAATCTTTGAAACTCCTTTAAAAATCATTTAGAAATCATTTATACTTTGAAAATACGTTCTCTCACAAAGAAAGGATTCTGAGATTGATTTCACTCATTTTAGGGTATTTCTACCCTACCTTTAATGAGTTTTTTCTCCGCAGGCTAAGGTTTGCCTAAAACCAAAGCTTTGATACCAACTGTAACAACACGATATTTTCAGCCATTCGCATCCGCACATGTCGAACTTGAATTGCCCAAAATACCGCATTGTAAATAAATTTGGAGCAAATGAAATACAATCACAGAATCACAAACACAGAACATATTAGAATAAATCGCAGCGGAAATTAAAATACCGTAGTAGTTCATGAAGTTACTATAACAAACTCTCAAAACATAATACATAATATCAGTCTGAAAACATATACAATAGAAATCTCCAATACATAGAAGTTTATAAATACCGGAGCTGAAATAGAACAACTGAACTGAAAGGAATAGACAACAAGATGAGCAGAATCTCCAGCGATTCCTAGCTCCAGAAAAGAAATCCAAAGCTAAGCTATAAATACTCAGGCTGACCTGAGCGTAAAGTAAAACACAAAACACTCGATTCAAGACAACATATACTTATATAATGTAAACCAACTCAAGTGAACTGTAGCAGTAATGCATAATAACTTAAAGGGTGCTTGGGACCGCCCATCCTCTAAGGATCCGTTAAACCATAAATTTAAATACATCCCGTTGTTAAAATTCCAAAATGGTATCTTATACTTCGAAATCAAATATCATTTCAAATCCATTTCAAAATATCAAAATATCATTTTAAAACACCATTTCAACACACATTTCAAAATAGTTTATATTTCAAACAAATTACTTCATTTTAAATCATTAAAATGAAGTTATTTTAATTTCAAAATTTAAATCTTTCAAAGTTCATTTATTCACTTAAACTTATCAAAACAGTGAAAATTCACCTTTGGCAGCATTAGGAAAATGCTACAAAAAGTTACTTTCAAAACAGTTCAATTTAACAAAAGATAGCGTTTTAAAAATACTGTAATAGGGTTACATTTGTTCAAATAACACCTTAGTTAAATTCCACAATTATATCACTTACAAAGTGCTATAATATCCGTTTATTAAAATTTAGCCATTTGGTTCGTTTATATCAACTACAACATTTACAATTGCTGTGATATCCTTTACCTTAGAAATAATAGCATTTTAGAAATGCTGTTAATTAAAATTCAAGGTTTTCAATACAGTTTCACAAACAATTATATTTTAATATAAATCATTTTTGACTTATAAAATCATAATTTCTCACTTTAAAACAATCATCTAAACACCCGTATATTCAAGATTTTATAAAGTTAAATTTCTATTCAAAAGTCAACATTTAATAATAATTAACAAATTAAATTCAAACATTAAATTTCAATTCTTTATAATTAAATTTTAACTTAACACTTAAGTTTAAATCTCTCATATAACTTATTTTCATTTTATTTACTTACCTTCAAAAATTCACTTTTAAACAAAATTCATAAATTCCAATTTATGTTATATTTCAAAATACAACTTAAATATTCATTCATTTCACATTTTAACTTTATTCAAAATCACTAATATATTATAAAATCATTTTAAATTCATTTTAATTCAAAATATCATAAATTTATCATATTTCATATTTAATTTAAATTCCATTTCATCACCAAATTAGAATTTCCAAAATAACATACATTTCAAATTTCTAACTTTACCATTTATTTATTTCACTTATAAATTCTCAGAAAATCAATAATACTTTACAAAAATCATTTTTTTGTTTGAGTTTAAATCAAAATATTATAATATTACATTTCTAAAATATTTTAATTTTTTTAGAAAAACATAATTTAACCACGGGTCTATATATCATTTTCTAGCCTAGGTAAAGTGATACAGATACTATATCTTTTCAATCCGTGATTTACAATGAAAAGCCAGGTTTAATCATTTAAAACCCGAAATCCCAAGTAAGAATGAAATAAATAAAAATCGTTTAGGCCTATCATTTCATCCCATAACGATTTTTCCTTATTCTAAAGTCCATTCGTGTATGTATCATTTCAACCCATAATGATTCTAATCTACAGAGAACTTGCAACGGTGATAACTGATATAAATAAACAGAATAGCATAATAAACAGTAACATGTGATATAACAGGTGTAAACATCATATGATCATAATATAGCAGTTATAATAGGATGCGATACATTTACAGATTCAAGTGGTTTCGGTTTTTCAGTTATATGGGTACAGATTGTCTGGTGGGAATAACTCACCTGTTCAAAGCTGGAGATCGCTACCAAAGCACACAAACTGACACAACGAAGGCACGACACTACGGAAACGAATTGAGAGTGGAGAGCCAAAGCTATATGCCTTGATAACATATACACAAAACAATACAATAATACATAAGTTACAACACAAATTTATCGTCAAATAACATAAGAAATCTATACCCAAAACAACAACGAATGACTTGCATTTTCTCTCTACCTCATGTACTTCAGGTATGCAGGTGTTTAGCTCGGCCTAGGGTGCTATAGGTCTGGTTTGGGTGTGCAAGTGGTAGGCCAGCATTTGTTTGCAAGGTGGTGAAGTCTATGTGCATAAACTAGGTGTTCATGGCTAAACAGTGCAACATAACATCACATCTTTGGCACAAATAGTTTCGGCCAGAGGTCATGGGTCATGGCCAGTGGCTCCTAGAGGTGGTGGGTGGTGTGGCAGAGGGTGAAGGTCAGGTCAGAGGTGGTGGTGGTGGAGGTAGTGGCGGCTAATGGTGGTAGAAGGAGGAGATGATAAACTAGGCTAGGCTAGTGCAATAGGTGATAGGTTGTGATTGTTTTTGGTGGATTTTGTGTAGATCTTGGCCTTGGGTTGGTTCGGCCTGGGGAGGAGGTTACTAGGATGGGTGATGGTCAGAGGAAGGGGGTGGTGGTGGTCGGCCAAAGCTCGGTTGAGGAGGAGTGGAGCTATGAAGTAGAGAGCATATGCAAAATTTCAATAGAAAAATCATAACAACAAAGGAAGAAGATGATAATTTTTACCAAACCTTGAACACAATGGAGCCATGATTTTTTTTGGAGGAGAAAGAGAAGTATTTACGTGAACAAACATGAAAGAGAAGTCGTGTGAAAGATAGAGTAAGGTACGGCCAAAAATCATAAAGAAAGGAGTTGAGAAAGTGAAAGGTCCGGAGGTGAAAAGCCATTGGAATTTCAATAGTTTCAAACTTTTCATATTTCCTCTATTTTCTTTTTAAATTTATATATATATTTATATATATAATGGATGAAAATAAAGATAAATAATCTCATAAAATAAAATAAATAGAAAAAGAAATAAATAAAATTTAAATAATATCAATTAAATAAAGAAAAAGTCAATATATACATAACTAGGCTTTATAAATTGAAACAAATTCAAATGAACTTTAGAAATTTTTTATGTACTTGAAAAAATATTTATAAATAAATATAAGAACACAAAATAAAATTGAATTCACAAAAATAAATATATAAAATTTAATTAAATAAAATTTAATGAAGAAAATAGCTGAAAAAAATGGAAACTAGCCTTTAACAATAGAAAATAAATGCAATAAATTTTGGAAAGGTTTTATTATCACTTCAAAAATATTAAAAGACAAAAATATACATAAAATAACATATTGACACACTTTAAAATAAAATATGACAATAAAAATATAGTTTACATAATTTAAAATAAACAAAATTGCTAAATAAAACAAATTGCACTCAATATTGAAATATACATAGCTTTCACAATTTAAATCCATTTTCAACGAAACGAAAAGCAGTATTCAAGTTATTAAATATATTTTCATAGTAAAAGATAAAATTTAAGAATTTAAATATTTAAACTTGAAATTTAAAAGTCAAATTTTGACCCAAATTGACCAAAATCAACATTTCGGGAAAATATTCAATTTATACCAGTTTGAAATTATAATTCACATAATAATCAAAGTTTATATTTAAAAATGAAACATTTGAAATGAAACAAGTTTAAAACAATTTCAAAATGAAATAAAGTCAAAATTAAAATATACATAAAAATCTAGGATTGTTACAAAGCAGGAAGCGGGAGCAGCGTCATCGAGATCTACAACAGAAATCATTATTGGTGGCGTCCTCTTCAAATTGTTGGAAACAATGATTATCTTCGGCTGAGTCGTGGACTACTCACTTTCTTGAAGACGTTCGACGATCTGCTCTAAGGTACAAGCAGTTCGTATCAATCACCGCCGCCTCTAGGATAAAACAGCCTCTCAAAGTTTGTGGTATCGATTCGTTTGCACGGACGAAGCGATTCTGTTTGCACTCAAAAAAGTATTGCTCAAATTTTTGAGAAAGACGAAAAAATGAGACATGTTGTTCTTTCTGTTTCATCTTCTTATCAGTTAAGAAGGCAGAGTAGTAAAAAGAACGTTGCTGGTTGGGGAAAACGTGGTCTTAAAAAGCGGATCAAATCAATGAACGTAATGTAACGTTTTTCAATGCGGGTCGGCCCGGTAAAAAACGGTTAATAAATTTGTACCAAAAATATAAGTGTTACACCACTACAAGGCCGAACTCAAGGTCGGGTCAGGTCGAGTCGGTCAGCGCGCGCGCGTGTGTGGTGGTCAAGCATGATCTTCCTCCCCACAAAAGAGCATCATTGGGTACCCAAAGGGCCCAATTTAGCCTCTAAGAATCAAGTATAATTACTTGATTCTTGCATATAATCCTACAATGTGGGACTATTCACAAATAGGAGCCAATTTCCACACAGTGTGACAACCCGGAATTTTCGAGCAATATCAATTTAATAATCTGTATTAAATATTAAATTGATTTGAATATTTTGTTAATAAGAACTGAATTGATACTTTTCTTTTAATATAAACATCTAATTGATAAATTTTATCTGTTAAAATAAATCCATTGTTTTCTATTTATAAATGTATATATTTGTATACACTGTAAATAGTTGAGCTTTGTTTTAAAGTTTAACTAATAAATTATGTTTCAAATTCTAGCATACATTTGAGTGAATTGGAAATTATGATTTATTTAAAATAAACTTTTCAAAGCTAATTAAATAAATAAATATAGGGTTTTGAATACATAAGATAAATGCTTAAATAGTTTGAAACTTATTTTAACTTAAGTTTAGATTCAAATTTATTAACATTTTGTTTTGTTTTCTTTTTAGTATAGCTTGATAAAAATATGGATTTAAAATTATATATGAGTTTTAATGCAATTTTTGTCAAATGGTATATATTAATAAAATAAGCAGTTTATAACAAAAAGATAATTTCTTTTATAAATCATTTCAAATCGATAAATGTGTTACTTTTAGATAATGTTAATAAATAGAAATGCAAGACTATAAGATAAATTAGGAAAAATATGATGTAAGTACATTGGCTAAATTTAATAACATAACAACTATTAAATTCATTTAGATTTCAAACAACGAAATAAAAGAAATAACATTCACATACATTTCAAAAATATAATAACAAGTCAACAATTAAACTAGAAACAAATAAATTTTCAAGTTTGTGAACAAACATGAGAAAAACTGCAACATATATATAAATCTAAAGCATCAAGACTAATAAGTGATGCAAGAAATAAAATCTAGAAGCAAAATCAAATAAGTATGCAAGGCAAATATAAGATATGTCTTTGAACACATACAAGCATAAAGGACATATACATTAAATGTTTTCACCTTAGCCAACAAAGAAAGTCAATTCGAGTGTTATAAAAATCATTTCAGTGTTTGCTAACCTCTGGCCAAAGAAAAATGAAATATGTGAAGGCTTGCTAAGGAAGACAACATTAGATATTTTTGAACAAACAAAAACAATTAATGTAAATCTTTTCTAGCACACAATGTATTTCATATCAGCCTCCATCATAAAATATCTCTGTTATAAATCTATACAAACAAAGATTATATGCTTTGTTCTACAAATATTGTCACAATTGTATGAAACATAATAATATACCCTGTATGTATAAACCTGTCTGCATATGCCCTTTAAAATTTGTTTATAAATCAGCTTCACCTTATTCAGTTCGAGCTGAGCAAGAACATAAAATAAACTTCATTAAAAACCTATTTCAAACTAAAACAAAGCTCTACTTGAACACAAATCAAGATGCAGTCCAACAAGGATCAAGATGAAGAGTTTAGCCTGAGAATTTTCAACCCTGTGTCCTTTTGAAAGCTCTGTTCTTTTTATCTGGTGAGTAACTTTAAAAAGAAAATAAATAAATTTGTTGAATGCTTATTAGTGAATAATCAAGTATGCATATCTGTTGGTCCTTTTGGTGTATATTTTCAATTTGATGTAGTGTTACAGGCTGTTGTTTTAAACTTTATCTGTTCGCAGTTCTAAACCCAAAACTAAAATATGAAATAAAAACTATTGCAAACTTAAACAAAATTTAGTTTAAACTACCCTCAAGATCAATCAATACTGAGAAGCAAAGAAAAGAGTTTCAGCTTGTATTCAAGCCTGTTCAAAAGGGTCTCTGTTCTTCTTTTCTAAAAACAGTGAGTAACTTCTTATTTAATAACTTAAGTTTCAATCTAGTTGTATGATTAAAATCTGAGACTTTGCTTTGGGTGAAATAGATACATATATTGGTGAATAAGCCTGTGCATATATACAGGATCCTCAGGGTATAAATTGAAACTGGAAGTGTTTGTATATGCTTGCTCTCTGATACTCTGGAAACAAAACCTTGCTTTCAAAAATCATTTATTCCCTTTCTGATTGATGATTTAACTTCAGATTCAAGCAAAAGATGTTTGTATTCTTTTTAAACTATGTTTAAAATTTAGTTAGGATAAAAACAACTTAAAAATTTTCTCTGGAAACCCAAATCTCTGAACAAACTCAAGATTGACCAAATTTTGACTTCACCGATCATTGATTCAGGTAACTATCTTGAATCTTCTCTGGAAATGAGGATTTTTAAAATACAAATCAGGATTTTAAGCTTTAGGATGATTGTGTAATTTGAGATTGGCTGATTTTGGGTTTTTGAGCGCCTGTGGATGGTCAGAAGGACTAGGGTGGTCGGAGCTTTGTCTGGAGGTGGATGAGAGTGCAATGAGGGAAGGAAAAATAGTGGATAGGGTGTCAGATGGCCGTGGTGTCGACGGCAAAGGAATTAAGTTCCTAAACCTAAATTTTTACTGTGCTTGGAGTTTTGATCACCGCGGTCAGTGCTAACATTCGAGTGCCACGCCATTTTGAGGGGAGGTAGAGGGAAGATGGACGATGTCGCGGCCGGAGATTGGTGGCCTCCGATGGTCAGAGTATCGTACGCGTGGCGTTGTCAGGTTTGGAGGGGAAAGTGAAGTTATGTTTCCAGGTTTTATTTTTTTTCTCAAATTCATTTTCGCGCATGGGGGAACTCGAAGCAATTTGATGTTTTTCTAGGGAAACTTCGTACGTTTACCCAAAGTAAACGAGGGGGGTGCTCGGGTTGTAGTTATTCAGTTTTTTTAAACCTGTAACAGTTTATCAGGTTTTGGAAATTTTTGTTTTAAACTAAAATCAAAGTCAAGCCTAGTTCTAACTCAAGTTTAAATAGTGAATTTAAGTTAGTTTTGGAACAGAGTTGGAAATAATAAAGTTTCACAATTTAAATTATTTTAATAACTTAAAAGTGTTTAATAATTAAAGTATTTTCAAACAAGAGTTGAGTTCAAATGAAATTTAAATTGTTAAGGAAAGACTGCAACAAAGTAACTTCAAAATTGAAACCAGGACTTAGATTTGAAGTTCTAGATTTGGAACTAAAATAAAGTTTTATAATTTAATTTGATTCAAATAAATTTTAAGTGCTATTAAACATGTGAGTTTAAAGGGGTTTTGGGAAAAAATTAGTTTTTGAACTTTATTAAGGATAAATTGGGATTTATTTAGAAAGTAAATTGAAATAAATGTTTTAAACATATTGGAAGTGAAAATTAATCAATAATAAGAACAGTTTACTTTAAGTAATGAAGACTTAGAATTTATATGCATTAACCTTTAAGTTAATTAAGTAAGAATAATTAATGATTGATATTAATTAAATTAGTAATTATAAGTTTAAATGTAGTAATTAAAGTTAAATAATGAACTAATTAACTAATATGTAATTAAGAACCAGATTAGATTTTTATTTAAATTAATAAATTTTAGTGGTTAATCAACCTTATAATTAATAATGATTAATATAAGTTAATTATTTTAGAAGAAAATGATTAAATAAGTGTTAATGAAGATCATTAACTAGATTATTTTATAATTAATTAATGTGATTGATTTTTAATAAATTAATTGGATTAATTAATTCAATAATAATCATTGTAATAATTTAAATGTAACTATTTATTTGGAAAGTAATTAAGAAATTAATTACTTATTGAATGTGTAAATTGATTTAATTTGAGTTAATTAATTTAGTTTAATTAACTGATATTTTGGAAGTAAATTACTTAGTGAAATAATTGATGAAATTATTGGATGATGTTGTTAATGGAAGTAATTAGAGTATAATTACTTGAAATTAATCAAGGGATTAATTAAGCTTGTTATTGAGGAGTAATTAATTAAGGACGGTTAATTACCGTATGTTATTAATCAAGAAGGTTAATATATGTGATTTGAAGATTAGTATTCTTAACGAAGTTAATAAAATAACTAGTGGAAAATGTAATTAGGAAATTGATTAATTTGGGAATAAGAAATCAATAAGGTAATTAAATTGTAATAAATCTATATAAATGTAATTAATTAATGGATTTATTCAAAGATTAATCTCTGTAAATAAATTTAAGGAACTACTGGAATGTAGAAAAAGTTATTTAAATCAAAGATGATTAATTGGAATATATAAGTAACTATTTATTTGGAAAGTAATTAAGAAATTAATTACTTATTGAATGTGTAAATTGATTTAATTTGAGTTAATTAATTTAGTTTAATTAACTGATATTTTGGAAGTAAATTACTTAGTGAAATAATTGATGAAATTATTGGATGATGTTGTTAATGGAAGTAATTAGAGTATAATTACTTGAAATTAATCAAGGGATTAATTAAGCTTGTTATTGAGGAGTAATTAATTAAGGACGGTTAATTACCGTATGTTATTAATCAAGAAGGTTAATATATGTGATTTGAAGATTAGTATTCTTAACGAAGTTAATAAAATAACTAGTGGAAAATGTAATTAGGAAATTGATTAATTTGGGAATAAGAAATCAATAAGGTAATTAAATTGTAACAAAGCTATATAAATGTAATTAATTAATGGATTTATTCAAAGATTAATCTCTTTAAATAAATTTAAGGAACTACTGGAATGTAGAAAAAGTTATTTAAATCAAAGATGATTAATTGGAATATATAAGTAACTTATGTTAAGATTTAAATTAAGTTAATTAATTTTAATTAATTTAAGAGATCAATTGATGATTTGGTATGTGTAATTACTTAGTGTAATTAATGGAGTATAATTACTTAGAAAAGTAATTAGATGATAATTACTTGATAAAATTAATGCAAGATGATTTGTAAGTGAAGTAATTTGGATAATTTCTTTTGTAATTAATCAAAGGATTAATTTACGGAATTAATTAATCATGGGATGATTAATAAGTAATTAAGGTAGTTAATTACTGGTTTGTTATTAATCAAGGGTGATTAATAATTGTGTTTAAATAAAAGATTAATCACTTAATTAATTTAAATAAAGTAATTTTACATAAATGGGAGGTCATTAATTAATATAATTAATGATGTAATTAAGAATTGTTAATTAAGGAATAATTAATAAGGGAGTAATTAAATGTTAATTGCTATGAATGATTTAAAATAATTCATTAAAGAAATTAATTAAAGACTAAATTATTTCTTGTAATTAGAGAATGATTAATTAATTTGATTTATAATTAATTAATGGTTGTGAGAGCAGGATTTATGGAATGAGTAATTAATTTAATTTATTTTAAATTAATTAAAGATAGAAGTAGTTAATTTAATTCATTTTAAATTAATTATAGATTGTGATTCATAAATCATGCCTATGGATGATATTGATATTTCATTGTTGGATTGTGATCTCAGATATGAGTTGAGTAATACCTACGTGATATGGATGTATGGTTTAAGTATGATAATATTAAATTATCTATTTGGATGATGATATTAATTATCTGTTTATGATGATGTGATTATATATTGTGATATTATGAATTATCCATCTATGTGTATGTTGATAATATTGAATTGGACTGTTAAGACTAAATAGACAACTTGGCCTTAAAAGACACGTTTTGGATTTCGATGAGACCAGGATCGGATTTTCCACATTTGGAACATCCGAAAACCACATCGATTCCAAATTAACGATAGGTCGTGAATCTGAAGTGAAGATGAAGATTCAGAATACAAGGATTATCGTCGTTAACTCTGAGGGGGATTTCAAAATGAGGGTAGCGAGATGATGCCTTCGGTTTCGTTCGAACCCGGAACGAACTTGTATGGATTGAATGCTTTCAACACATTGTCAGGTGGGCGATGTGCATTCTAAGAAATATGTTCTATAAAGGTAATCGTAACCTCAAGCCTCATCAACCGGGAATGGCTAAAACAGGGGAGGTGCAGCAAGGTTAGGTGGGTCAATGCCCAAGCAGGACAAGATTTTCCCCTGTCTATATGTCCCTTTTATTTGGCTGTGTGGGCAGTTGGTCTGCAGCCAACTGTGGGGTTATCTTGTTCGGGACTGTTCAGTAAGGAATGGTTCCGGCCTTGTGTTGTAGGAGGTCGGGAGTGATCCTCGGTACGTTGATCTAGGCCACGAACTGTGACGGGCGGTACCCAGTGGCCCTGCCATTGTATGGAATCCACAATCCAATAAGTGCCAACGGTTTTGATTGTATTACCCACTTTTGTGGCTAGTAGCTGGAATTTAATAGATGTAACAATTTCGGCTATTTTCTATTTACTTGAAAACCCTAGACCTATTATAATACCACTGGATTTCCTATCAAATGTTTTGGTTAGCGTAAGGTAAAATTTTTCCATGTTTATGTGTGGGAAGTCTTACGTGATGCCTTTTATTTTCAAAGGATTTTTCAAAATTAAGCAACTTTAACCTGTTACTCACACCAGACCCATGTCTGACCCGGAGTTTATTTTTGTTTTTCATAAACTCTCAGGTAGCCAAATTTTTACGGTTAGCCAAGGGATTCAGGTTAGCCTTGACGAATTCTGGAGGAGCAATGGAGCAGGAGGCTTCAGCGTTGTAGATATATATAGTTCCGCTGTGTTGGTATCTCTGAGTCATATTGTTTGAGTTGTATTGTATTGAGTTGTATTAACCAGACAGGTGTTTATAACTATCTAGTATGTGATGTATTATCTGTATAACTTTGATTGAAGTTATATAATATGTAAATACTTATGTGATTAATATAATTTATTCGTTCCGTTGTGAGATTCTGATGTTGTTGTTCTTTCTTCTTTATCTTTTCTATTTTCTCACCCTTTTCTTTCTTCAAGACGATACGTTCTTCCTGGGCGTAGGAAGATGGGCCGTTACTGTGGTATCAGAGCGCTAGGTTGAGTGAATACCTAGGCTCTTGAGTGATTTCTTTCCTGAGAGAGCGTATTTGTAATTTTGATATATACATACATACATACATACATATATATATATATATATATATATATATATATATATGTTTATATATTCATTTCCATCTATTTGTTGGGTTACCTGTTCGGGTTTTCCAATATAAGTATAAGGGTAGATTGGGTAGTGGTGTGTGTAACACGACTACCTGTGGTTGGAAGTATATATGACGAGACTGTAGACCTAATACCGTCTCGAGTAAATTCGTGGTGTAAGGATTTCACCTAATCTCTAGAAGAAACCTGGTAAGATTTGGATTCCATTGTTGTTGTACAAGTTTGGATGAGTAGAATTTGGATTTTTGTCAGTTGAGCAGAAGCTAGGAATATTTATCTCGGAAACTCAAGAAGTAGTAGTTGAGTGTTGAGATGCAGTAGCGATGAATTATTTCCGAAGAAGTTCTCAGGGATCTTTGGATAAGGAAGTGTGTCTGCATTAGTTTTGAGGCTGAGTTCAGCTGAATGTTGTGTTTGGCTTTGAGGCCTGAGTTTTTCGAGGAATTTTGGATTAAGGAATTTTTGGCATCAGCAGCAGTGTTGCAGCTCAGATTGTTCTGCCGGCACGCGAGGAGGTCATCTGTCAGCGGTTCTTTAGAGGTGAAGTTCAGGGGCAGTTTTATGGATCCATTTCTTCAATGGATTGGCTAGATAAGCTTAAGCTGTTCAGATTGGTAAGGAGAGAACAGTTTTCTTTGTATATTAGCCAGGGTTGATCGCAAAAGAGACTTGCGATAGTTAACTACTCTCTGGGATGGCAGAAATTTTTCTGGACTTGAAGAGGTCAGTGGTTTGCCTTAGCATCTGAGGATTGAGCTTTCATATTGACTAGATTCCAGAAGTGGTACCGAAGGTTCAACTTAGTAGTAGAATGGTTTCTAGAGAGAGGATTTGGTACAGCGGCTCAGGATTTGGAGGAACTTTTGAGTTTTAATGTGGATCTGTGAATCATATTTTTATAATGTATTGTTCAGTTTTTGCTTATGTGTATCATCAGCATTTTCATCTACTCCAGATCAGAGTTGTGCAACGAAAGCAGTTGGGAGTACATTTGTTTGTTTTTCTTCTGGAAAAGAGAAGTTGTTTTCTACTGAGGATAATAAAGGTTGAGTTCTTGGTTTTGGTTGGTTTTGAGAAAATCATTCTACTGGATTGTTTTTGGATTCAGATTGTTTTAGGAGTTATCAGCAAAGGTTGAGCTGATCAGTAGGGATGAAGGCAGCTCTGGATCATTATATGAATTTGGTGAATAAGAGATAGAGGAATTTGGATTTCGGAATCGTAGATTTGATTTGTATAAATTTTCTCTGATTCAAAGGAGCTCTATAGATTAGTAGTATAGACTGTTTGGATTCTATAGATCGAGTATTCCGGTATTACTAGGAAAACTTTAGGGAGCTCTATCCAGAATTTTGTTTGGATGGTTAGCTTTGTTGATTTAGTAGATTGGCTGTGATGATTGTTAGCATATGATTGATATATGCTTGTGATTTAAAATTAAAATCTTATATAGGTTATTAAATTACATTTGCCTTTAAATTTCGGGGACGAAATTCTTTTAAGGGGGGAGGAATGTGACAACCCGCAATTTTCGAGCAATATCAATTTAATAATCTGTATTAAATATTAAATTGATTTGAGTATTTTGTTAATAAGAACTGAATTGATACTTTTCTTTTAATATAAATATCTAACTGATAAATTTTATCTGTTAAAATAAATCCATTGTTTTCTATTTATCAATGTATATATTTGTATACATTGTAAATAGTTGTGCTTTGTTTTAAAGTTTAACTAATAAATTATGTTTCAAATTCTAGTATACATTTTAGTGAATTGGAAATTATGATTTATTTAAAATAAACTTTTCAAAGCTAAATAAATAAATAAATATAGGGTTTTAAATACATAAGATAAATGCTTAAATAGTCTGAAACTTATTTTAACTTAAGTTTAGATTTAAATTTATTAACAAAAAGATTTGTTTTCTTTTCTTTTTAGTATAGCTTGATAAAAATATGGATTTAAAATTATATATGAGTTTTAATGCAATTTTTGTCAAATGGTATATATTAATAAAATAAGCAGTTTATAACAAATAGATAATTTCTTTTATAAATCATTTCAAATTGATAAATGTGTTACTTTTAATAATGTTAATAAATAAAAATACAAGATTATAAGATAAATTAGGAAAAATATGATGTAAGTACATTGGCTAAATTTAATAACATAACAACTATTAAATTCATTTAGATTTCAAACAACAAAATAAAAGAAATAACATTCACATACATTTCAAAAATATAATAACAAGTCAACAATTAAACTAGAAACACATAAATTTTCAAGTTTGTGAACAATCATGAGAAAAACTGCAGCATAAATATAAATCTAAAGCATCAAGACCAATAAGTGATGCAACAAATAAAATATAGAAGCAAAATCAAATAAGTATGCAAGGCAAATATAAGATATGTCTTTGAACACATACAAGCATAAAGGACATATACATTAAATGTTTTCACCTCAGCCAACAAAGAAAGTCAATTCGAGTGTTATAAAAATCATTTCAGTGTTTGCTAACCTCTGGCCAAAGAAAAATGAAATATGTGAAGGCTTGCTAAGGAAGACAACATTAGATATTTTTTAACAAACAAAAACAATTAATGTAAATCTTTTCTAGCACACAATGTATTTCGTATCAGCCTCCATCATAAAATATCTCTGTTATAAATCTGTACAAACAAAGATTATATGCTCTGTTGTACAAATATTGTCACAATTGTATGAAACATAATAATATACCCTGTATGTACAAACCTATCTGCATATGCCCTGTAAAACTTGTTTATAAATCAGCTTCACCTTATTCAGTTCGAGCTGAGCAAAAACATAAAATAACTTCATTAAAAACCTATTTCAAACTAAAACAAAGCTCTACTTGAACATAAATCAAGATGCAGTCCAACAAGGATCAAGATGAAGAGTTTAGCCTGAGAAATTTCAATCCTGTATCCTTTTGAAAGCTCTGTTCTTTTTATCTGCTGAGTAACTTTAAAAAGAAAATAAATAAATTTGTTGAATGCTTATTAGTGAATAATCATGTATGTATATCTGTTGGTCTTTTTGGTGTATATTTTCAATTTGATGTAGTGTTACAGGCTGTTGTTTTAAACTTTATCTGCTCTCAGTTCAAAACCCAAAACTAAAATATGAAATAAAAACTATTGCAAACTTAAACAAAATTTAGTTTAAACTACCCTCAAGATCAATCAATACTGAGAAGCAAAGAAAAGAGTTTCAGCTTGTATTCAAGCCTGTTCAAAAGGGTCTCTGTTCTTCTTTTCTAAAAACAGTGAGTAACTTCTTATTTAATAACTTAAGTTTCAATCTAGTTGTATGATTAAAATCTGAGACTTTGCTTTGGGTGAAATAGATACATATATTGGTGAATAAGCCTGTGCATATATACAGGATCCTCAGGGTATAAATTGAAACTGGAAGTGTTTGTATATGCTTGCTCTCTGATACTCTGGAAACAAAACCTTGCTTTCAAAAATCATTTATTCCTTTTCTGATTGATGATTTAACTTCAGATTCAAGCAAAAGATGTTTGTATTCTTTTTAAACTAAGTTTAAAATTTAGTTAGGATAAAAACAACTTAAAAATTTTCTCTGGAAACCTAAATCTCTGAACATACTCAAGATTGACCAAATTTCGACTTTCACCGATCATTGATTCAGGTATCTATCTTGAATCTTCTCTTGAAATGAGGATTTTTAAAATACAAATCAGGATTTTAAGCTTTAGGATGATTGTGTAATTTGAGATTGGCTGATTTTGGGTTTTTGAGCGCCTGTGGATGGCCAGAAGGACTAGGGTGGTCGGAGCTTTGTCTGGAGGTGGATGAGAGTGCAATGAGGCCAGGAAAAATAGTGGATAGGGTGTTAGATGGCCGTGGCGTCGACGGCAAAGGAATTAAGTTCCTAAACTTAAATTTTTATTGTGCTTGGAGTTTTGATCACCGCGGTCAGTGCTAACGTTCGAGTGTCACGCCGTTTTGAGGGGAGGTAAAGGGAAGATGGACGATGTCGCGGACGGAGATTGGTGGCCTCCGATGGTCAGAGTATCGTACGCGTGGCGTTGTCAGGTTTGGAGGGGAAAGTGAAGTTGTGTTTCCAGGTTTTATTTTTTTTCTCAAATTCATTTTCGCGCATGGGGGAACTCGAAGCAAGTTGATGTTTTTCTCGGGAAACTTCGTATGTTTACTCGAAGTAAACGAGGGGGTTGCTCGGGTTGTAGTTATTCAGTTTTTTTAAACCTGTAACAGTTTATCAGGTTTTTGAAATTTTTGTTTTAAACTAAAATCAAAGTCAAGCCTAGTCCTAACTCAAGTTTAAATAGTGAATTTAAGTTGGTTTTGGAACAGAGTTGGAAATAATAAAGTTTCATAATTTAAATTATTTTAATAACTTAATAGTGTTTAATAATTAAAGTATTTTCAAACAAGAGTTGAGTTCAAATGAAATTTAAACTGTTAAGGAAAGATTGCAACAAAGTAACTTTAAAATTGAAACCGGGACTTAGGTTTGAAGTTCTAGATTTGGAACTAAAATAAAGTTTTATAATTTAATTTGATTCAAATAAATTTTAAGTGCTATTAAACATGTGAGTTTAAAGGGGTTTTGGAAAAAAATTAGTTTTTGAACTTTATTAAGGATAAATTGGGATTTATTTAAAAAGTAAACTGAAATAAATGTTTTAAACATATTGGAAGTGAAAATTAATCAATAATAAGAACAGTTTACTTTAAGTAATGAAGACTTAGAATTTATATGCATTAACCTTTAAGTTAATTAAGTAAGAATAATTAATGATTGATATTAATTAAATTAGTAATTATAAGTTTAAATGTAGTAATTAAAGTTAAATAATGAATTAATTAACTAATATGTAATTAAGAACCATAGATTAGATTTTTATTTAAATTAATAAATTTTAGTAGTTAATCAACCTTATATTTAATAATGATTAATATAAGTTAATTATTTTAGAAGAAAATGATTAAATAAGTGTTAATGAAGATCATTAACTAGATTATTTTATAATTAATTAATGTGATTGATTTTTAATAAATTAATTGGATTAATTAATTCAATAATAATCATTGTAATAGTTTAAATGTAACTATTTATGTGGAAAGTAATTAAGAAATTAATTACTTATTGAATGTGTAAATTGATTTAATTTGAGTTAATTAATTTAGTTTAATTAACTGATATTTTGGAAGTAAATTACTTAGTGAAATAATTGATGAAATTATTGGATGATGTTGTTAATGGAAGTAATTAGAGTATAATTACTTGAAATTAATCAAGGGATTAATTGAGCTTGTTATTGAGGAGTAATTAATTAAGGACGGTTAATTACCGTATGTTATTAATCAAGAAGGTTAATATATGTGATTTGAAGATTAGTATTCTTAACGAAGTTAATAAAATAACTAGTGGAAAATGTAATTAGGAAATTGATTAATTTGGGAATAAGAAATCAACAAGGTAATTAAATTGTAATAAATCTATATAAATGTAATTAATTAATGGACTTATTCAAAGATTAATCTCTGTAAATAAATTTAAGGAACTACTGGAATGTAGCAAAAGTTATTTAAATCAAAGATGATTAATTGGAATATATAAGTAACTGATGTTAAGATTTAAATTAAGTTAATTAATTTAAGAGATCAATTGATGATTTGGTATATATGTGTAATTACTTAGTGTAAATAATGGAGTATAATTACTTAGAAAAGTAATTAGATGATAATTACTTGATGAAATTAATGCAAGATGATTTGTAAGTGAAGTAATTTGGATAATTTCTTTTGTAATTAATCAAAGGATTAATTTATGGAATTAATTAATCATGGGATGATTAATAAGTAATTAAGGTAGTTAATTACTGGTTTGTTATTAATCAAGGGTGATTAATAATTGTGTTTAAATAAAAGATTAATCACTTAATTAATTTAAATAAAGTAATTTTACATAAATGGGAGGTCATTAATTAATATAATTAATGATGTAATTAAGAATTGTTAATTAAGGAATAATTAATAAGGGAGTAATTAAATGTTAATTGCTATGAATGATTTAAAATAATTCATTTAAGAAATTAATTAAAGACTAAATTATTTCTTGTAATTAGAGAATGATTAATTAATTTGATTTATAATTAATTAATGGTTGTGAGAGCAGGATTTATGGAATGAGTAATTAATTTAATTTATTTTAAATTAATTAAAGATAGAAGTAGTTAATTTAATTCATTTTAAATTAATTATAGATTGTGATTCATAAATCATGCTTATGGATGATATTGATATTTCATTGTTGGATTGTGATCTCAGATATGAGTTGAGTAATACCTACGTGATATGGATGTATGGTTTGAGTATGATAATATTAAATTATCTGTTTGGATGATGATATTAATTATCTGTTTATGATGATGTGATTATCTATTGTGATATTATGAATTATCCATCTATGTGTATATTGATAATATTGAAGTGGACTGTTAAGACTAAATAGACAACTTGGCCTTAAAAGACACGTTTTGGATTTCGATGAGACCGGGATCGGATTTTCCACATTTGGAACATCCGAAAACCACATCGATTCCAAATTAACGATCGGTCGTGAATCTGAAGTGAAGATGAAGATTCAGAATACAAGGATTATCGTCGTTAACTCTGAGGGGGATTCCAAAATGAGTGTAACGAGATGATGCCTTCGGTTTCGTTCGAACCCGGAACGAACTTGTATGGATTGAATGCTTTCAACACATCGTCAGGTGGGCGATGTGCATTCTAAGAAATATGTTCTATAAAGGTAATCGTAACCTCAAGCCTCATCAACCGGGAATGGCTAAAACAGTGGAGGTGCAGAAAGGTTAGGTGGGTCATGCCCAAGAAGGACAAGATTTCCCCCTGTCTATATGTCCCTTTTATTCGGCTGTGTGGGCAGTTGGTCTGCAGCCAACTGCGGGGTTATCTTGTTTGGGACTGTTCAGTAAGGAATGGTTCCGGCCTTGTGTTGTAGGGGGTCGGGAGTGATCCTCGGTACGTTGATCTAGGCCACGTACTGTGACGGGCGGTACCCAGTAGCCCTGCCATTGTATAGAATCCACAATCCAATAAGTGCCAACGGTTTTGATTGTATTACCCACTTTTATGGCTAGTAGCTGGAATTTAATAGATGTAACAATTTCGGCTATTTTCTATTTACTTGAAAACTCTAGACCTATTATAATATCACTGGATTTCCTATCAAATGTTTTGGTTAGCGTAAGGTAAAAACTTTTTCATGTTTATGTGTGGGAAGTCTTACGTGATGCCTTTTATTTTCAAAGGATTTTTCGAAATTAAGCAACTTTAACCTGTTACTCACACCAGACCCATGTCTACCCGGAGTTTATTTTTGTTTTTCATAAACTCTCGGGTACCCAAATTTTTACGGGTAGCCAAGGGATTCAGGTTAGCCTTGACGAATTCTGGAGGAGCAATGGAGCAGGACGCTTCAGCGTTGTAGATATATATAGTTCCGCTGTGTTGGTCTCTCTGAGTCATATTGTTTGAGTTGTATTGTATTGAGTTGTATTAACCGGACAGGTGTTTATAACTGTCTAGTATGTGATGTATTATCTGTATAACTTTGATTAAAGTTATATATTATGTAAATACTTATGTGATTAATATAATTTATTCGTTCCGCTGTGAGATTCTGATGTTGTTGTTCTTTCTTCTTTATCTTTTCTATTTTCTCACCTTTTTCTTTCTTCAAGACGATACGTTCTTCCTGGGCGTAGGAAGACGGGTCGTTACACTTAGTCAATTTTTTTAATAATTCACTTATTTTTTCAAAATAATTTCCAACAAAATATACTGAGAAATATAAAGAAAAATATATACTTTTTTTTTTGGGAATAGGGTTTGAATTTATAACATTGTTTGTGTTTTAAAAGTTCCATGTGAAAAAAAATGTTAATGTTTGTTCACAATGAGGTTCAAATTCATAATCTCTTGTTTGCGTGGAATGACATTTTGAAGTTTCACGGTCAGACCAAAAAATTGTTTTTTTATTTAAACTATTAATACAGATTTATAAAGTTTTATAGATTGGTTGATTTATTTAGAAAGATCTTGCATTACCTATTCTATTGCAGCCATATATATGTGACTCGTCCTATGAAGTCTAATTATAATTACATTTGAGTACGTCTAAAGTAACTGTACGAAAATTTTATCTCCTACTTTATAGGGTAGATCATATGAAATAATAATTTAATATTTAAAAAGTGATAAATAAGGTTATTTTGGAATGGTCGATCCGGTATCTCTCATTGTCTAATCTTACTGATTCTTTTCGCTTAGTACAAAAACTCTTAATTAAAGCATTTCGTTTTATTCTTTTAATTAATAGTTGAATTTGAGGTAGCAAACATCATGAAACTCTAATACAGACCTGTAGAGGCCCTTAATGTTGTTTCACCGTTTACTTAATTATGTGGTGGTCCCATTATACTTGTGATTTATGAATAAATACTTTCTGCCATATTGTTGAATATAACTTGTTAGGAATATTTGACTTATATGGAGCTCATGATTAGAGAATGTATAAGTCTTTTATTGATACTTGCATCCTGATTAACTAATTAATTTCTACTGATCTATTTATATTGTTTGCTTGAATAGGCTGGCCTTGTAAAGCTTATTGGACTTGTATAAGAAACTAATATCTAGTCAATCCCACTTTTTTTCAATAACATTTTAAGGAATATTTGAAATACTAATAATTATAATTATAAGATAAGAGTAACTAGTCATTAATATTTTAGAAATTTGTCTTTCAACATTGCCATGAATCCAGGGAAAAGAGCAGAAGGAACTGTAAGTTTTTTGTGATTATATTTGTATCCATCATCTTATTTGCCTATTTAATAATTGTTACATCTTTCTGCTGAAAACAACAAAATAGGGATAGTATTCTTTGATAATGCACGTTAGTGATGGAATTTTCAAGGTAAAATAATGTAGCTATCGACATGTTCTAATTCAGGGCAGTTCTAATATTTGAAAGCTTAACTCTGCATTTATGCTACTCGTGCACATACTAGTTGGTTTTGATCAAACTCTAAGCTATTTACACAATTATGCACTGTACTTTTTATACACAATTAAACACAGTGAATATGATTTTGAGTTATTGATCTGCCTTGCATGATATGAACTGATTCTATAAGACCCTCAAGCTAGTTGCAAAGCAACCTACCCCTAATATAGTGCCAAGCACCAATAAAGTGACTAAAAACTTTTATTTAATATATTCAAATTTAAACGTATGTTTTCCAATTGAACTTTATTTTTAAAAGTTTAAATCATTGAAGAAACATAATGAATTTTCAAATATGAATTTTCAAGTCAATTTTAAATTCAAAACTTATCATTTAAAAATTCAATATGTCATATCATAACTTTTGATTTCATATTTTCAAATTCAAGTTTCAAAATCAAATCTTCGAATTTATATTCTAATTAAAGTTAAAACTTAAAAGCTCAATATTAAAAATTAATATTTATATTTTCAAATTTCAATCCAAAATGTTAAAATCGGACATATTATCGTTTTGCATTCAAGTCAAATTTAGTAAAAAAATTACAATATTTTTTTAATTATGGTAACAAATGGTCAGTCCTCCGCCGTTGTGGGGTTATACTAGTAATTACTATATTGAAAAACCAGATTATGTTAGTAAGTTTCACAATTATATTAGCAAAAATTTTAACAACTATATTGTCGAAACTGGATAAAATTTCAGAACAAAAACGGAATATTGATAACAACAGAAGGAATATGCAAATTGTTGTTTAAATTGGCTTTCAAACCTATATAATACTATAGCAACACAAATTTTTTTTTCCATATTGTACTACGAGTTTTATTTGCTTGCAAGTAGGCCTGTCAATGGGTAGAATTCAGTCTGGGTATTATAAAAACCGGACCCGAGTCCAATTACAATAAATAAAACCCGAGCACGACCTGAACTCGAAGGGTATTTCAACCCAATATCCGAGCCCGGCCCGTTGGGCTTTTTAACCCCGCTGAGTAATAAGTATATACTTAATTCAGAATGTTTATGTTAAAATCATATTTTAAAACTGCAACGTTGCTAAAATTTGTATACAAACAATGTTAACATATAAATTGGACGGGTGATGTAGTCAAGCTCATAACAAAAGTATGCCAAAACATCTACATATAAACAATCAAATGGTAAATAAATAACACACGCACTCATGTTTTGATACGACAAAAAACTAATAGTCGGAATTAGGCCCTAACGGATCGTGTTTTTGATAAAAGCGCATCCGACTCGGATCGAGCCTGAGTCATGCTAGGGTAGTAAAATGCAAAACTCGTACTCGTGTAAATATGACGGTCTCGGATCGGATCGGACCCTACTTGCAATCATATTATTCCATGCTCATGGCTACACTTAATAAAATCTTCTTAATTTGCTCCCTATATAAGCATTCATGTCCTACTTTATACACTCGTTACCGAAGCAACATAACCACTCCCCCTCCTACTAACTTTCATACGTAAATGCCATTCCATTTATGCATTAGTTTACTAACATGCGTTTTACATTAATTTTCCAAGCAAATACGTTACTTACTTTTTCACCTAAGTTTCGCGTACAGTTTGTCCGGTCTTCTTTAAACTTTGTTATTTTTAATGAATTCTTTACACTCACCGCCTTTCAACATGACAAAGGTTCTACATCTTTTTTTAAAATTGATATTATATATGCATGTTCTGTCCAAAACTAATCCTCTTTTACACTATTTTTGTTTAAAATAAATTTGTTTTAAAAGAATACGAGTACATACGCACGTCCAGATGGCCTGCATTTAACCACAACAATCATGCATTTTTAGTTGTACTTATGAAAGTAGATTTGATAATAGCATTTCATATATAAACTCCGTCTAGACAGAAGCCGTTATTTTTTTTGTTCAGACTGTAATAACTTCTTTATACTAGGAATCAGACGAGACTTCGACCGATTAACTTCCATCTAAATTACAAACAATAAGGAACGTTTGAATACTTCATCTAGTGAACATATACCATAGTTCTCCATGGTGACTAACAGTTTTACTTAGAAATTAACGGGCTACATGTAGGATGAAATGGTTGAAAACAGAACGCAACAAATTGTCTGCGTCGCTACGAAACGCAATGTAACAGTATTATATGTTACAACAACAAAACAACACAATAAAGCGTTGCAAAATCAGAAAGCGCAACAGATTATATAAAAATGCTGCAATGCAACAAAGGTATTCTGTAACAGATTTGCGTATCAGTAATTGAAAGCAACAAGAATACCAAAGTTCGTCGGAGGCTTTCCGTGACAATCGCCTTAAGACTTTATTTCAAGTCTTTCAGGGTACAACCGACGAAACTGCACGAGACTGTAAGGAATACGTCAGCCTGAGAAGATGATGGCAACAGAAAAAGAATTGGCTGAAGAAAGCACAGCAGGGAAGAAGAAGAACTGTAAAAAATTAGTGAATGATTTAATCAGGATCCATCACTAATTTATAATTTCCGAACGGTCACGGTCGCGTCGTTCAAAATATATCCGTTCTGAAAAACGGCAACCCTTCATTCTTCCAACGGGTCGCACTTCAAATTCAAACGGGCCGCGCCCGTGTAGCCAAATAAAACCCACGAAAATTGCGCTGTTTTTTGTAGCAAAAATAAGATTTCATAGTAGACCCAAACCCAAACCCAAAATCGAGCCCGGTTCGGTGCAAGACGGGCGGGCGGCGCGCGCGCGCGTGTGTTCATCAGATTTGGGTCCTCCCTCTCGCACAAAATTACCTGATCCTAAGGGCCAATATAGGAAATGAGAATCCTACATGTATACACAATTTAATCTTTTATTTTGCCAATGTGGGACTAAAGCATATTTCATTCATCGCTTTAGAATTGTCAACAATCCCCCACATAAATGACAATATACTTTTCCCTCACACAAAGTGGAATATCTCAGACTACGTATGGAATAATGCTTTTTGAAGGATAAGTAGATGTTTCACTTTGAACTTTCCCTTGTTAATACTTATCGGATACACTTGGCTAATCGGTGAATTATTTCGTCTTGAACCGTCTGCCGTTATTGTATAACCAGACAATAAGGTTAACTCTCCTCCAATCTCTTGGTTGTGTTCATTTCAGTCCTGAAAAAATTTGGTTCTGCGAGTGAATAAAGAGAATTTAAGCCTTTAATATTCTCATAGAGCCGACCCAGCTCACATTAACATAGGTGACCGCAACCATAAGGAGTATGCTACATATACCCCACTTGTTATTTTACAATATATGGTCATCATTAAAAAGCATAGCTTTAACCTTTTAATACTTCTGTAGGCATGCATTTATGTTTTGCACCATAGGAATGGAATGGACTATGTCCAAAAAAATGCATTACGTCTTGAGTTATTCAGAACTGGTTTGCCTATTGATCCTAGTCCGTGGGATCTCTAGTCGCTAGGATAGGTTTCAGTATAAGATAACTCTTGTTGGTTTCGGCTTTTAAACCCATTCCCCTCGATGTGCAGTCTATTTTCTCTCTTGATAACCCTTTTGTAAATGGATCCGCTAGGTTATCATTTGTTCTTACATAATCAATGGAGATTGTTCCATTAGAGAGTAACTGCCTAACTGTGTTATGGCGTCGACGAATGTGTCGTGATTTTCCACTATATATAAAGTTTTTTTCTCTACTTAGCGCAGCTTGATTGTCGCAGTGAATACATATGGCCGTTACAGGTTTAGGCCATAAAGGAATATCTTCTAAGAAATGACGAAGCCATTCTGCTTCTTCTCCTGCTTTGTCTAATGCAATGAACTCTGATTCCATAGTGGATCGAGCTATGCATGTTCGCTTCGTTGATTTCCATGATACTGCTGCTCCTGCAAGAGTGAAGACATAACCACTTGTGGATTTTGATTCCTCTGAATCTGCAATCCAGTTTGCATCACTGTATCCTTCTAGAACAGCTGGATAATGCAAGGAATAATTTGTGGTATTCTTCAAGTATCACAACACTCTCATTAGTGCTTTCCAGTGTTCCTTCCCTGAATTACTTGTATACCTGCTTAGTCGACTTACTACATAAGCTATATCTGGTCTCGTGCAATTCATGAGATACATTAGACATCCTATTACACGGGAATATTCCAGTTGCATTACACTTTCAATAGAGTTTTTATGCAGTACTTCCGATGGATTAAAAGATGTTCTTACTCCTTTAATTCCATAATGTTGGAATTTCTAAATTATTTTGTCTACATAATGTAACTGAGATAATTGTATTCCATTAGGCGTTCTTATTATTTTGATTCCCAAAATAATGTCAGCAACTCCTAAATCTTTCATATCAAAATTGTTGATAAGCAATTTCTTTATGGTCTCTATAACTTTAATGTTAGGACTAAAGATTAGCATATCGTCCACGTATAAACAAACAAACACGTATGATTGTCCAACTTGTTTACAATAAACACATTTGTCACACTCATTTATACGAAAACCATTTCTCATTATGACACTGTCAAATTTTGCGTGCCATTGTTTTGGAGCTTGTTTGAGTCCGTATAGTGATTTTACCAATTTACAGACTTTGTTTTCATTTCCCTTGGATACAAATCCTTCGGGTTGCTCCATGTACTTTCCTCGTCGAGATCTCCATTTAAGAATGTTGTCTTTACATCCATTTGATGAATTTCTATATTGTAGATGGATGCAATTGCTATTAGCATTCTTATTGAGATTATTCGTGTAACTAGTGAATATGTGTCAAAAAAGTCTATACCTTCTTTTTGACGATATCCTTTGGGTACTAGTCTGGCTTTGTATTTATCAATAGAGCCATCTGCTTTCATTTTCTTCTTGAAAATCCATTTGCAGCCAATAGGTTTTATTCCAGGTGGAATATCAACAATTTCCCAAATTTTATTACTTGGGATTGAATCGATCTCACTTTGTATTGCTTCTTTCCAACATGAAGATTCAGAAGTTGACATGGCTTCCTTGTACGTTTGAGGTTCGTGTTCTAACACATATGTGTAAAAATCCGAACCAAATGATTTAGAAGTTCTAACCCTTACACTTCTTCTTGGTTCTACTTCATCACTTTCACGATGAGTTTCATCTTCATGTGGGCTATTTGATTCTTCTCGTGTCCTTTTAGGGACATTATTCCCTTCATTCTTTTTGTGTGGAAACACTTCTTCAAAGAATGATGCATCTCTTGCTTCCATGATTGTATTTACATGAATATCAGGTATATCAGACTTGAATACCAAAAATCTATACGCACTACTATTTTGGGCTGGTCCTTAATAGTAACAATCTACAGTTTTTGGTCCAAATTTGACCTTCTTTGTGGGGGGGATATGAACTTTTGCTAAACACCCCCACACTTTGAGGTATTTGAAGCTTGGTAGATGTCCTTTCCATAATTTATATGGAAATTTTCCCGTTTTACTATGAGGAACCTTATTTAATATGTGATTAGACATATTTAAAGCTCCCCCCACAAGTTTGTTGGTAGGCCAAAGGTTAAGAGCATGGCATTAATCATATCTTTTAATGTTCTATTCTTTCTCTCGGCTATACCATTTTGTTGTGGCGAATATGGTGCTGTTGTTTGATGAGTTATTCCATTTTCTGCACAGAATTGTTCAAACGGCGACTCATATTCTCCACCTCGATCAGACCTCAATATCTTGATCTTTTTATTTAGTTGATTTTCTACTTCAGCCTTATATTTTATAAATGATGTAATTGCTTCATCTTTACTATTTAAAAGATATACGTAGCAATATCGTGTATAATCATCAATAAATGTGATAAAATACTTTTTCCCACCTCTTGTAGGTAAGTTTTTAAAATCACATAAGTCAGTATGAATCATTTGTAATGGTTCAGTACTTCTATCAACAGTATGAAATGATTTCTTAACCATTTTTTCTTCTACACATGTCTCACATTTGTATTTTTTATCTACTTGAAATTATGGAATTAAATCCAGATTTGCAAGTTTTTTCATCTTTCGAAAGTTTATATGTCCTAATCTTTCATGCCATAATAGAGCATCATACTCACAACATAAGAAACTTCCTTTTTATTCATTTCAGAATTACAATATACATTATTGTTTCCAATTACGGCTACATTAGCCTTAAATATGCCATCACACAAGTATCCTCTCCCTATATAGATTCCAGCCTTAGACAGAACAACTTTATCTGATTCGAAGACCATTCGGAAGCCTTTCTTCGAGAGTACAGGTCCAGAGATCAAGTTCTTGCGAATGTCTGGAACATGAAGCACATCATTCAGCGTAATAGTCTTACCAGATGTGAACTTGAGAATCACTTTCCCGCTTCCCTCAATCATTGACACTGCAGAGTTGCCCATGTACAACTTTTCTTCATGATCGAGTTTGTTGTAAGTGGAGAACATGGACTTTTCAGAATACACGTGTCGTGAAGCACCTTGTCAAACCACCACTGAGAAGGATTCTGAATTAGATTGCATGCCGACACAACTCCAGAAAAATTAGACCCATCGATGTCCATGTTTTCCACAACATTTGCTTTAGAATTATTTTGTTTCTTGTGCCTGCAATCCTTTGCTTGATGTCCAGTCTTTCCACAAACCCAACACTGCCCATTGAACTTCTTGGACAGCTTCTGATCATTTTGTTTGGTTTCTCACGCCTTTCTTTTCTTTTTCTTTTTGTTGCGGTTTCCTTTTTTCTTTGCCCCTTCTGCAACAAAAGCCTCTTCGTTTATTGGTTTAGTGACTCCGCGATTATCTGCCTCGATCTTCAATCTGACGATGAGGTCTTGTAAGGATATCTCCTTCTTCTTGTGCTTCAAATAATTGCGGTAGTCCTTCCAAGATGGTGGTAGCTTTCCAGTGATTGCTTCAACCAGGAAAGATTCACCAACATCGTGGCCTTCTGCTTGCAATTCATGGACAATAATATGAAGTTCATGCAATTGCATAATTACAGATTTTGAATCTACCATCTTGTAGTCCATGAACTTGTCAACTATGAACTTCTTCAGGCTCACGTTTTGCGTTTTGTACTTTGCATTAAGCGCATTCCAGAGAGCTTTTGCAATTTTCAGTGGCTGATACACCTTGTACAAACCTTATCCAAGCAGTTTATGATGTAATTTCTGCACAAGAAATCCAAGTGCCTTCATGCATCAATTGCAGAAATGTCATTTGCTGAATTGGTATTGCCTGGCGTAGGCGGTACTGGTTCATCTTCATCAAGATACTTCTGCAGACCAAGGGTTGTGAGATAAAAGAGCATCTGACTCTGCCATGTCAGAAAATCGTCTCTGTCTCCTTTGAATGGGTCTGGTTTGTTTAAATTCGCTGTCTTGATCGACATTTGTTCTGCTGCCATCTCTGTTTTAACCAAAACAGGAAAGTCTTAAGATGCAAGATGAAATGGTTGAAAACAGAACGCAACAGATTGTCTGCGTCGCTACGGAACGCAATGTAACAGTATTATATGTTACAACAACAAAACAGCAACACAATAAAGCGTTGCAAAATCAGAAAGCGCAACAGATTATATAAAAAGTGCTGCAATGCAACAAAGGTATTCTGTAACAGATTTGCGTATCAGTAATTGAAAGCAACATGAATACCAAGTTCGTCGGAGGCTTGCCGTGACAATCGCCTTAAGACTTTATTTCAAGTCTTCTAGGGTACAACCGACGAAACCGCGCGAGACTCTAAGGAGTACGTCGGCCTGAGAAGATGATGGCAACAGAAAACGAATTGGCCGAAGAAAGCACAGCGGGGAAGAAGAAGAACTGTAAAAAATTAGTGAATGATTTGATCAGGTTCCGTCACTAATTTATAATTTCCGAACGGTCACGGTCGCGTCCTTTCTGAAAAACGGCAACCCTTCGGGCTGCACCCATATTCAATTCAAATTCAAACGGACCGCACCCGTGTAGCCAAATAAAACTGACCGAAAATTGCAGTGTTTTCTGTAGCAAAAATAAGATTTAATAGTAGACCCAAACCCAAAACCAAGCCCGACCCGGTTTGGTACAGGATGGGCGGGCGGCGCACGCGCGTGTTCATCAGATTTGGGTCCTCCCGCTCGCACAAAATTACCTGACCCTAAGGGCCAATATAGGGAATGAGAATCCTACATATATACACAATTTAATCTTTTATTTTGCCAATGTGGGACTAAAGCATATTTCATTCATCTCTTTAGAATTGTCAACACTACATCCTCGTATTTGAACTCCACCTAAGCCAAAGCCATTAATTTATTTATTCATATTGCAATAACTTCTTCATACTAACTCGAAATCAGTCAAAATTATGATAGATGAACTACCACCTAAATTACAGACAATATAGAAAACTCGGACACTTGAGCCTATGATTTCGTAGTTTTCCATGGTGATTAACAATTGTATTTAGGAAATTTTGCGCAAATGATCTGATTACAACCAATTCATCATTATTATTATTTAAAAACAAACTCTAACATATAATTTGTCTTGACTTACATCAATATGAATATGGTGATTATTTAACCTGAGAAAAAAATGATGAAGGAAGAGGCGATCAAAGAACACAGAGTAAAACATAAACAAATAGACAACCTGAAATTAGGATTCAATTGTCAATCAATGAATAAGTAAAGAGCCAGAACAAATTCAAGCAAATCGTGATACTGGTGATTGTTTAACCTTAGATCTATGCATATAGCTAAGGATGGAGCGTAGGAAATCTACTGCTGAAATGATTAAAAGGTAAGACGAAGAGAAAAAATTACATGGATTGATAAGATTGATCGATGAGAGATGAAAGAAGATAGGTACAGAAATAGACGGTCGCTATGTTTGTTCTTTTGCAGATAAAAATAGGACGGAGGAGATGGCAAATTGAATAGTTGCTGATGTAGGGTTTCGTAACAACAGTCGAAACCGAGGAGGAGGAGGCCGCTATGTCTTGATCGTTTCGTGATGAGTAGGTTTCGAAACGAATTAGATGAGAAAGAAATTGCAGAAATGAAAAAGGTCATTTTTGAAACTTCGTAAAAACACGGTTGAATCATGTAGACTGAACTCTTATTATTAGTAGTAAAGATGATAATAATTTTTCAATCGTTTGGATCAAAATCAGGTGAAAAGAACAACCTCCTCCCTCCTAATTTTAGCTGATGATGTCTTTATTTTTGTTAAGGAAAACGTCAAATGAGCCTATGCTATCAAAGATGTGCTTACCCGAATTCTACAAAGCAATAGGTTTACAAATCAATGGGATGAAGTCTTCTATTTTCTTTGGAGGAGGGTGAGCGAACTAAGACAATTTGTGTAAGGTATTGGGAATCCAAGAAGGCAAACTCCAGATTAGATACCTCAGTATCCTAGTGTCCAATATAAACCTTAAACACACTGACTTTTTAACCATGATTGATAAGATCATGAACGAAATGGAGGATGGGAACAAGAATGTTTTGTTTGGCGGGGAGGACTGAATTAATGAGATCAATAGTTTACCCTATAATTCAATACTAGATAAAGATTTTCAAACTTTTGGAGGCAACCATATACTTGTAACCATAAAACCATGTTCCAACTTCTTGTGAAAAAGCGAAAGTTAAAAAAATTCTACGGACTATGGTGTTAAAAAATAAACAAGAAGGGGGGTATAGCGTTGCGAAATATGGATGAATTATAGTTAGCTATGGGATCAAGCTGGTGTAGAATGTTTTGGATGAAGCTTGCATTTGCACCAAAACTTATAAATGCCAAGGATATGTGTGTGCGCGTATTGTGGGTATGACTTAATGGTTTGACTAATATTCATGGTTGCCTAATTTTATTATTTTTTTCCCTTTATGGCACAGCCAACAATGATTTGTTTAGTTGCTAAACAAGACACGAAGCAATTGAGTGTGGCTTGTTCACTTTCCTGTGGCTAGTTGGAGCTGTTTTCATCGCTGGTTCACTGAACAGAGGCAAGTGATTATAACGGCAAAGTCTTCACCGTTTCATGTTTACAACGGCAAAAGTCTTCGCCGTTATACGTTTATAACATCAAAGATTTCACCATTATTAACTTATAACGGCAAAGACTTCGCGGTTATAAAATATAGTCAATCATATTACACGGTTTGAATTTATAAATATTATGTTATAAATTTATAACGGCGAACTCTTCGCCGTAATAAACCCAGTGATTTTTTTTCCCACTGGTCCATGGCTAGATTGTGCCTTACCTGGTTGCGGAGCTCGTTTGGTCAGTTCAAAAGTATGAGAGCAAGAGAACTGGACAAACCACATTGTTGGTTATGGTCTTAGTACAATATCCCTTACTTAAACATTCTAATTTATTCTTTTAATTAATAGCTGCATTTTTTGAATATAATTACCTTGAGTAAGAAGAAAGATACTTATATATTTTTTGAGGTATAATAGGTAATTCATTTGCCTTAACTTAAAATCCCTTCAATTAAGTATTTTGTTTTATTCTTTTATTTAATCGTCGAATTCAATAAATATAATTATCCTTGAACGAGAAGAAATGTATGAATGTATGTGTGATATATGTATGTATGTGTATACATATACATATACATACACACACGGACGCACGTATGTACGTGTGTGTTATAGGCATAAGAGTTGATGGTTTGGGTTAGAACTCATTGCTTAACATATTCATTCATTAGTTTCTTATCGCTTAATATTCACAATATTCCAGGTAACGTGGAAAAAACCGATTAAATAAAATTTCATTTTATTTCAATATGATTAATTACACGGCATTTAAATTTTTTTAGCCATCAAAGTATCGTTTATTATTTTAGTAAAATTATTAATTCACTAATAAGTTTAACATTTTAAAACTAACTTAATTATTTAATTAATTTGCAAACTATAATATTTTCATATTTGTTGTACACTAAATTATGGGATGCTACAATACATTAACAAAATTTCATTTTATTGAATTATCTTATGATTATGGTTTTTATGCATAGTACACACACTTGAATGATCCACAGGCATATTTTTAAAATACAAAACAATATAGCGTTGGGGTTGATGGTCATGAGCTACTAGAACTCATATTGTATAACTCATCGAATTTATGTCGCATAGGACACAACTCACAAGGGAAAAGTTGGACATCTCATCACTATAAACACTAAGCAACAACAAGGATGTGTCAACTAAAACAACTCGTTTTCTACCATCTCACCTACATATTTTTTATTGCAGTTGGTAGCTCTTAAGAATATGAATAGCAGGACCGATCATATTGACTAGATCCACCACTTATTTAACCCACTTTTGCAATCGATATTTTCAACCCATATTTTTTGGAGTTAATGCACTTGTGCATTATTTCTCCTGGTCCTCAGGCTTGAGCTTGTCCACGTAATTCATCTATGAAAGATGCATCTTGTTCAAACTTGAGTTTCTTCACGTAAATCCTTTATTAATAATACTTGATAAGTTTGAATTGATCCTTAAATAAAAGAAGCATATGATTGTGTTATGGGTGCATGTAAGGGAAAGTAATTATTATTGCTTATGAAACGCACAGATCAAATTTTGATGGTGAGATTTTTTTTTTGAAAAATGATAAAAGGGCCCGGTCCAGTGTGCAAATGCATTGGGTAGAAAAAGACCAAACCCGAAGATGTTACAAAACAACAAACCTTATAATCACAAACCATACGCGCCTCCAACAAACAAAATAAGAAAACTCAGAAATGGCGAGAAGCCGAAATCGCCATCAAACAACGAAGAGATTGTAAAGCGCGATGAAAAAAATATGCAGATCAAAAAATTCCAAAACTCAAGGAGGTCTTAGATCCTTCTTATCCATGTGACGCCTATCCAAGGGTTTGAGCTCCATGCCAATGAATCTCGAAAGATATGGATTTGTATCTGCATCCTTAAAGTTGCCGTCTTTATTGTTACAAAGATGACTGAGCTTATTCTGCTCTCTCATCCTAAGCTCGTTGATATTTGTCAGCTTGGTGATTTCATCCTCATACCTTGTTGCGAGCAGTTATTTGAGCTTTCGCCCTTTTTCTCGATACATTGCCATTCTCCAGATTCTCTGCAGAATAGTGATGGATAGTTGAATTGTTGCAATTTTGGGAAAAGGTTGCAGATGATTTGCTGCTTTCTCCTTTACTCCAACAAGATAAGTGATACACCTTGTTATTTAACAGACTCTTGTAGAAAACGCCATCTTTTTTGCCGTCATTAACTTTCGTATGTTTGAAATCTTCGATGGGCAGCAAAGTTAGCTCCTTGGGAACACTGCTGGATGAGCGGTAGTTCTTCAGACCTGCAACAGGTAGTAAACAACTATTACTGTTCGTAGAATGCATTAAGTAAGAATAATAATAATTATTTATGTGTCTACTTCCCTTGCAGGTACTATCCTTTGCAGCTGTAGAATGACCGCCTCCAAGAAGATAGTCCAGGGGAATGCCGCTTTGCTTAAGTAATATATTAGCTTTATCAGTTGCATGTAGATGACATTGGAAACCTTTATGGCTTCTACAAGGGATATATTTAGCATATTTCTCATTAAGTAAGAAGTCTTCAACTCTATTCTCATAGTCGATAATGTTATTTGTAGCAGATATTTCAGCATGTGAGCATTCTGATTGCTAGCTTTTTATTGAGAATCTGAAAGTCAGAAAATATAATGTTCTAGATTTGAATGTTGTCATTTTCTTTTTTGTTGTGAATTCTTTGGTTTCTTTCTTTCCAAATATGGTAAATGACAGTAGTAAGCATAATTGAAGCTCTTTTAAACTCTTTTGACTTAGGTTTAAAGAATTGTTGAATGTAATTGATGCTTTCACTTATGCTTTGAATTGGCTGATGCTGATTAAAACCCAGAACATTTTTTGCAGTAAACCAAATATGCTTTGAAAAAGTACAATCAAAGAAGAGATGATCTTTTTTATTTTTGCATAAAATACAGCTTTTATCAGCATTCTTTTTCCATTTTGCACATCTTTCTAAAGTAGGAAGTCTATTAAGGATGGCAAAATAAGAACAATGAGACATTTTTGGGCAGTTTGATTTGCACCAAATGACTTTTCTCCAATAAACTTTAGTTTCTTTGCCTTTCACAAAATTCGACACTTTTTTAAAAGAAAAAGCATCTTTTGAACAAAGCTTCCAAACCCAAGTGTCTCTTTGAATATTATATGAACAGAAACTTTTCCAATAGCATTTCTAAATATACTAGCAGCTTGATGAGTATTAACACTCCATTTTTGATTAAAAATAATGCTTCGAACTTTGTCATTAGCACCTCCAAGGAGAAACAAGTTCTTCCAACCCAGCAGATCAATGAGAGATTTTCCAAATGTCCATGGGTCAAACCATAAACTAGTTGAACTGCCATCCTTAATCTTCCTTTCTATAAGTTTTTTACCATGTTCCCTACAATCTAATATGTTTTTCCAAGTATATGAATGATAATTTCCTGCTTTAGCAGTCCATAAGTTTTTGTTTTTAGGTATTTATCCCTCATCCATCTGGCCCACAGAGATTTACCATCTAAAAATTTCCAAAATAACTTGTATTTAGCAGCTTCCCTTAGGTCTTTAATTTTTCTAATGCCTAAACCCCCAGCCTTTTTAGTCATGCAAACTTTATCCCAAGCAATTTTGTGCTGTTTACCTTGCCATATAAAATTAGCACATAATTTTTCAATTTTGCAAATTGCCTTTGCTGGTAAATTATGAGCTTGAATCCAGTATAAGACAATTGCAGTGATGACAGTATGAGTAAGTTCTAATCTGCCAGCTAGAGGTAATAACTTGCTAGACCATCCTTCAAGTTTACTTTGAATAATCTCATATGATCTAGAGCAGTCTCTATCATTCAGTTGATTTTTACTCAGGGGCAGGCCTAGGTATTTGACTGGCAAATTTCCTTCATTAAAATTGAGAATGTTTAAAATTTCTTCCCTACATTTGCAACCTTTGCTGATATAAACTTTACTTTTGCAATCATTGACTTTTAATCCAGCAAATAATTCAAGCTTTTTAAAGATGCCAGCAATAGAATTAGCATTTTTAATATCTGCAGTAACAAAAAGAAGCAAGTCATCAGCATATAAAAGATGAGTAATAGATGGCTTCATTCTATTTATGGATTTTATATTCCCCTTGCTTTGCTCAGTATCAATTAGAATAGTGAAGTATTCCATTACAATAGTGAACAGATAAGGAGAAAGGGGATCTCCTTGTCTAATTCCTCTATTACTATGAATATAACCAGTTGGGGAGCCATTAATCATCACAGAGTATGTAACATTGTTAATACATTCTTTAATAAGGTCACAAAATTTTGTATTAAACCCTATTATACTCATCATATGAATTATATAATCCCTGTTAATTTTGTCAAAAGCTTTGTGTAAATCAATTTTGACACACATGAAATTTTTGCTTTTCATGTTAAAATTCCTAATTAGTTCATGTGCAAGCAAAGTGTTTTCAGTAATTAGCCTACCAGGAATGAAAGCACAATGGTTTTCAGAAATTAATTTTTTTAAAAACAATTTAATCCTGTTGCAAAGAATAGTAGAAATAATTTTATAAATAAATTTGCAACATGAGATTGGTCTATAATCTTCCATTCCATTAGGATTATTAGTTTTTGGGACAAGAGTTATGAAAGTATGATTGAAAGATTTTAAAACTTCCCTGTCCTAAAAAATTCAGATATGACTTCAAAGATATTAGAATTAATATCAGACCAATGAGTTTTATAGAATTTAGCCCCAAATCCATCAGGACCAGGGCTTTTGTTATTATTAGCATTGAAAACAATATTTTTGATATCCAAAAGATTAACATAGGCTAATAAAATTTCATGACTCATTTCTTTTAAAGAAAATTTAACATTGATGAAAGGAAATGAATTCATATAATTATTAGTATTAAATAACTCTGTGAAGTAGTTAATGGCTTCTCTCTCTATATCATTAGAGTTCTTTATAGCATTACCATTTGCATCAATAAGTTTGCCAATAGTATTTCTACTTTTTCTATTTGACATTTTTGCATAAAAAATCTGTTAGGTTCATATCCCTTTCTAAGCCAGTCAACCTTGCCTTTTGCCTTATATTAACTGAATGTATATGTAGTGAAGTAATGAGATTATTTTGAGCTTGAAAAAAATTGGTAATAATATTACTGTCTGAGCAATTATTGTCAAGAGCATTTTGTAGCTTCTCACATTCATCTCTAATATTTTTAAGCTCATTTTTATTTCTACTTTTGTTCTAGTTTTTTATATGACCCTTGGCAAATTGCAAGAATTTGAAAATTTTATATTGAGCAGTGCCATGAATTTTAAATGACAAGCATTCGTTGATTACATTTCTATAATTATCATCATATACCCACCCATTCATAAATCTAAATACAATGTTTTTTTTTGCATTCATTATTTTCTGTGAGAAAATTTTGAATAGGTGTATGATCACTGGTAGCTTGTGGGAGTGTATAGCATTTGTAATGAGGAAAAATATTAGCAAAAATTTGATTTATTAAAATTCTATCTAGTTTGCAGTGGATGTTTCTAAATTTACCAGACTTCCAAGTATATTTGTTACCAACAATATTAGCTTCAATAATACCAGTCCACAGAAATTTTTTATTAATATACTCAAGTTTGCTAAAAGGAACTAGTATGCCTCCTCTCTTATCATATGAATGCATGGTTGTATTAAAATCACCCATTATGATCCAAGGATGTGATATTTTCCTATTCAATTTCTCAATATGATTCCATAAATCAGTTCTTTCACTTTCAAAGTTTGAAGCGTATATAAAAGTAATATTTAAAACAAGCCCACCTTTATTAGAAAATAAGCAGTGAATATATTAAAGATTTAAAATGTAATTATCTAAACTCCAGATATTATCATCCCATAAAACTAGAATTCTACCATTTCCCCCCTTTTGATTATTATTTATATTTCTCCAATTAGGGAGAAGCCTAATATGATAGTCAGCAATCTTATCATTGTCTAATTTATGCTCTAACAGACCTACAATACTAGGTTTTTCAGACATAAGTAAATTAGAAACATCTAATTTTCTAATTGAGGAATTGAGACCTCTAACATTCCATGAGATTATAGAAATAATAAAAATATAAAGTATATAAAATAAGGATACTCAAAGGATATGTGGTTAGCTATAGTGAATCACAGTAACTATCTTCATCCTCTAGCACTTCCAACTTCTTTCCCTTTTTTTGTATGCAGAGTCACTTTTGACTTTTAGAAGCTTTCCCCATTTATTATTTTTTGAAATGTATTTTTCTCCGAATTCTTTGTCTATAGCATCTTCTACTTGTTCTGAAGATGAGATATCATTAAGGCTTTTAATTCTAGTTCTAGCTTTCTTTCTACTATTCTTTTTATCTGTAGATAAAGTTGATATAGCATTCACCGCTGTTTGAATAGCTTTCCCGGATAAGGATTTCTTCTTAATTGGAAAGAATGAATCAGAGTGGAAAGACAAGTCAGTGTTCCTTGGAGGTTCAATTAAATCTTCAAAATTCAAACCAGTGGAGATTTGTTCAACATTCATAGTGTCTTCTTCAGTATTTGTCTGAACAGAAGCATTAGTATTTGGAGTTTCTTCCACCGATGCTTTTGGAGGAACTATTTTTTCTACATCAGCTCTCTGACGGGGGTAAATGTTTTTACATTGCATATTTTCTTGATTTTCGGCATGAGAAGTGTTGCTAGCATCCATAATTGTGTCATGAGTTTCTAAATCATGAAAAGAACAGTTCTGCACAGTTTTATTCAATGCTGCATTACTGATTTCCTCTGCAATAACCTCTAATGTAGAATCATTCTCTCTGCATCTTTCTCTCCATATTTTTTTAACAGTACAATTTTCATTTGAATGTCCAAAACATTTACAAGATTTGCATCTCAGTGGGATCCACTCATATTCAATTCTTTGCATTATACTGTCACCATCATGCATTGTGATGTTAACTTCATCTGGTAGCTCTGCATCAGCTTTTATTTCAACAAGAATTCTTGCATAACTCAGTCTCGTTTCCTTAGCAGTTGGTTCATCTAACTTTAGTGGCATACCCACCAAACTTGCAATAGCACTAAATGCATCCTTATCCAACAATCTTAGGCTTAATTCAGGCAGGCTAATCCAGATTGGCATGGTAGACAGAAGATCCCTATCAAAATTAAATTTCTTGCTCCACTTTTTCAGAATAATCAACTTACCATTTATAAAATATGGCCCTCCATTTTTTTTTTCACAATCTTCAATCTTTGAAAACCTTATTATAAAGAAGCCATTATTTCCAGTATAAATCTCAAAGCTTCCTGTGGGATTCCAATTTCGAGTAATATAAGTCTTGAAATGATGATATGGAGGTCGAGGACCATAAACATAAGCAGCAACAGAATATCTCCATTTACTCTCTGTACGTTTATCAATGTCTTCTTTCACAGTAAAAAATTTCTTATTATTGATATTAATAGGAGCAACATAATGCAAGACAAATTCAGAGTCTAACCCTCCTTTCTTAAGAAGATCAGCCCACGAAGAGGCTTTCTGCATCTTCTGAGCAATGTCAATGTTGGCTGGAGCAGTGGGAGTTTGATTTCTTGAGTTCGACGGTTGCCTGCATACATTTCTTGACTGTGTAATATAATTTCTTGAATATGCTTTTCCCAAATTGAAAGAATTTTGAACATTTTCTGGTTTTCTTGGAATATTTCTCTGAAAATCAGAAACAAGATTCTTTCTGTTTGCTCTCCTGTTGTAGACTACTTTCTGAAACTCATCATCATCTACAACTGCATTGCTCGAATTGGAGGGTTTATCTTTGAGTTTGGGTTGCTGTGAAAGGGGGATAGAGATAGGTAATGTAGGAAGGAGAGATGGAGATGTAGAAGAGACTCCAATTTGATCAAGACTATCAAATATAGGATTATTTTGAATTTTCATAAGATCTGCCATTACATTGTTGTATAAAATATTTCTTTTTATATCTATGTGACCTCTATTATTTTGATGGTGAGATTAAAGCTTCAATACTCACATGAATTTAGTTCCAATATGGCTCTGACACACTACCTGGTACTCCAATTTCCAATTCAAAATCCACTAACGCTAACACTGGACTACCGTAGTAAATTCCAAATACATGTAATAGACATATCAAATGTTAGTAATTGTATTTTATTCACAGCAACCACCATGCGAAGTCATAAAAAATAGAAAAATAACATATGAAAATATTCTAATATATAGTTTGAAACAAATCCAAAATTATCATTTGTGATTTACCAACCGCTACAAATCCAAAATTACTATTATCAAGTGCATACCATAAAATATTTTCTTGCTGGACCTTTTGATTAAAGAGTGCACGCATCACATTATTAAAGTCCTTTGTAAGGTAGTCTTGAATAACGTATTCCCATTTAAACGCTTCATGGATTTCGATAATCATAACAGTAACTTCAATACATGACCTACTTCTTAGAAGGTCTCCTTCTGCAACTATCTCTCTCATTCACACCTTCGATTCTTTAACGTTGATCTCGAGCTTGTTAATCTCTTTGTTTGATGTAGTTATAGAAAACTTGATTTTCATCAAGACAAAATCTAGAAATAGAACTAGAGATGTTGCTACTGCTTCTCTCATTGAATTTGTCATCTCCAAAATTCAGTAGAGGCATTACCATTTACCACGACTCTACCAAGATTATCATCAAGACAAGACATTCCATGTTTTATTCATTTGATTAATAGTCGAATTTAATGAATATAATTACTTTGAATGAGAATACGGAAATGTATATGCATGTCCATATTTCCTTATTCACCTCCAAGGGTAATTACTTACATTAAGGGTAAGAGTTAATGGTTTAACTAATATCTCTCATTGTCCAATCTTATTAATTATTTTCCCTTGATACAAAATCTCTTAAAACATTCCATTTTATTCTTTTAATTAATAGTCGAATTCGATGCATGTAATTACCCTTGAATGAGAAGACACACACACACACATATGTATGTATGTATGTATATGTGTGTGTATATGTATATTAAGGGTATAAGAGTTAATGGATGGGGTTAGAACTCATTGCCTAACCTATTAATTAATTAATTACTTATTGGATCTAGATTCACTCTATTCCACTAATTAAAGCTGCGTAGCCATAAATGCTTAGATAAATTTTATTTTATTTCTATTCTACTTTATATCGCTGTCACATCATAATTAATTAACCAACATTTAAATTTGTTATGTGTCTGAACGGTGTTCACAATTTTAACTAAATTATCAACTGACTAATAAATTCTATATTTAAAAATTAAATTAATTACGGAATTAATGTACAAACCAATTTACAAATGATAATATTCTCGTGCTTGTCTAACACTAAAATATGTGATGCTACAATACGTCTATGAAATTTGAATTGTTTTATGATTGTCGTTTTTATGCATACACTGCAAGGGGATTAAAGATTTCCGACGGCCCAAAACCGTCGGCGGTCGTCGGAAGCCGTCGGAAAAAGCCTTCGGAATATACTGCGTCGGGGAGCAGTATTTTCGACGGCTTCCGACAGAGGGTGCCGTACATGTTTCCGACGGCCGACGACGGTTTTTGACGGATTCCGACAAATGTCGGAATCCGTCAAAAATAATCTGCTACAGGCCGCCGGAAGCCATGGGAAACCGTCGGAAATTTTGACCTGTAAGCTGTCGGTAGCCGTCGGAAATCTGCTGTTTTTTTAAATTTCGCTGCAAATTTTGCCTTCCAACCACATTTCTCTTCCAAACAGTATTATATCAATACCGCACAATCCAGTATAAAATTTTCCAACCAAATATCAAAACCCAAACTACACAATATTCAATAAACACACAAAGAAATAAAATTACATCAAAATAAAATATATAATATACATAACCATTCCAACATTAGCAATAATCCTAACAATAAGTGTTCTACCATGTTATTAGTACACAAATTCATCAACATCCTCATCCAGATCCTCATACAACCACACCGTCTACCAAATGTATCAAGCATAATTATACATAAATCAACAATTACCTACACCGTCTAACAAATCATTCAAAACTAAAACAAAACATACCTGAACGAGCAAGAAAGCAAGCAATGAATCAATCTTCTCCAGATCCGGAGCCAACCGAGGAAGGGAAGCGACCACCAAACTGCTGTATGTACTCAAGCAACTGTGTGGTCTGCATGGCCTGTTGGCGGTTCTGCTCCTCCAGCTGGGACACCCTAGTCCGCAATTCTTCTATATCTCGCTCTGAGCTCTACTCCGCCGTCTCCTACTCTGACTAGTGACCTGCAATAATTGAAAAACGAATAAAATCCAGGTTTATTGTTTTGAAAAGGTCAAAATATTATATTTGAAGTATTGTAAGAAAAAATAAATTATTTACCGCTAGATTGCCAAATCCGTATCGTCGACCATGCTCTGCTGGGTCCATGACGGACTCAAAAAGAGCGTCTTCCTCATCGGTCGTCAGCTGATCTCTACCCGTATCAGCAAGGAGTTTCTACAGCTGCTCCATAAACTTCTCCTGCATTAACAAATTAATAATATCATATCTTATTTCATTATAGTTTAACAAGCAAAATAGTTACTAATACTGAATAAAATGAAATATGCTTACATGGCTTTTGCTGGATTTATCGTCCTGCCGTGTATACAAAACAGTCCCGTCTGGATTAACATGCTCGACAGCATGCGTACGGGTGAACATGTCCATATAGCCGACAGGACCATGTGTCTCGGCTTCCTGAAGTTGATTGTTACATACAATTATTATACATTTAAAATTATATAACATAAACTATTTACATTTATTATTCAGTAAATTCACAACTCCTGCCGATACTGCTGAAACGACTTAGATCCTCCATGATGAGTGATTGGATTCTTATTTCTATTTGTAGAGTTTCTATCCAACTTTGCCCGTGCAATCAAAATTTGATACATTATTTTTCGATCACGTCAATTAATAAGTCAAAAAAAATTTGTGTGCTTGCCTTTGCCTCATCCGTCTCCCAGTATCTCAACCAAGCTTGCCGTACACTCTCTCCCATCCACCGTGGTTTCTTACCAGATTTCATAATCTCAGATATCATGCCCCTGTAGTTCTTACGCATCTTCTTCATTCAGTATCCTCGTGCCAGCATCATATCGTCTGTTTGGATGTCTATCTCAGCCTGTGTTTCACGATAAAAAGTAAAAAAAGATTACACTTTAAACGATAATTAAATAGTATAAAAACGACAAAAACGAATTAAAAATGGAAAACAGAAAAATATACATACTAGGACATCCTGCCATATATACTCTACGATGTGAGGAGGGATGCTATCCCACTTCGGCTAGCACGCACTCATCCTACTGCGATAAGAAGCTCTAGAGACATCCAGCACAACCTTCGAGGGAAGTATGTCGAACCCCCTCTTTTTAAATACGATATAGATAAGTACGTACGTATATGATAAAAAAAATAAGATGCTGAATAAAATTTAATTCTTACCCCTCTGCTCTAGGCACTAATGAAACTACTGGATGCTGTGGCTCTTGCGATGGGACACTGCCATCGCCTCCTGACAATCGGGAAGAGCTCCTACCTCTATATGACATAATGATAAACCTGTGACATATATACACATCATTATATAAGAGAATAATAACATGATAATGAAATACATTTCATATGAAAATGACATCAACGGTATAAATTGCTTAATTAATGACTGAAATGGAAATAGAAATGGAAATGTGTTATACCTGATTCATAATGGGTGCACTCTTCCGACGATAAGCAGATTCATTGCATTTTTAATATAAATTGCTAAATAAATGACAAATGGAAATGACATAAAACACGTAAACAATGGTAAATGGGTCTGGTTTCATAGTTACATCAATTTCATAATACATCAAGAATTCAACATAGTTACAACAATTGCAAAAAAAAAAAGATTCAGATTTATATCAGTCATCATTATCTTCTGATTCAGATTCGGTCTCATTTTCTACGATATTTTCCTCTGCACTGTCAAACGCTTCTACCAAAATATTTGATTCATCGATCAAAGGACCAAAATCTGTATGATCGTCTGTAATTATTATTTTGTTATTTTTCTCAAGATCTGCCTGATAAGCTTGTTCGTCCGGAATATTCTTCCCATCGAATGTGAATCTAACCTTTGTTTTAAAAACTACATACCAATCTGCTTTATCTCCTTTTAGAGACGGACAAGGAGCGTAATAAACTTGCAATGCTTGTTTGGCTAGTACAAAAGGGTCATACTTGTGATAATGCGATGTATACTTTATTTCGATAAGATTATAATTCTTGTGCACATTAATTCCAGAACCTGGAACATTGCTAAACCAATTGCATCTAAATAGAAACACCTCCTCCGTGGGTCGTGAGAAATATGTCTGTTGTAAAATTTGTGTTAGAACGCCATAAAAATCATTTAAGTGATTTTCTGGATCGTCATTACCTTTAACAAATACACCAGTATTATTTGTTAATTTTTCTGCACAGTATTTTTAGGTGTTAAATTTGTATCCATTGACGAAATATATTGGATATGTCTTGACCACTCCTTTTGGTCCTATCGCAAGATGTTTCAACCCTTCGTCAACAACACAATTTCTCGGCTCATAGACGTAATTTGAAAACCAACCGGAAAATTCTTTACTGAGATCTCCGTTCGGATGTTCATGTTCATAAACACTTTTTATATAAACAAATTATTACATTAGGTTATACACGTGCATGCATTATAGAAAAGACTAAAACACAAATTATTATTTCAGATTACCTAACAAACGGTGCAACATCGGCACAATTTAGAAGAATATAAGTGTGTACCACATGAAGATCTCTATCGTCTAGCCACATTTCTACACATTTTCCAGAAGGCCACCATGTTGTCTAAAAATAGATAACACTGCTTGAGAGGACTCTTGTTCGCCGCCTTCGTCATTACGAGGAACACTTTCAAATGAAATATTCACATGGTCACTGAAATAGTGAGAGAAAAAGAATGAAGCTTCTTCTTCGATGTAAGATTTACATATCGAACCTTCAATTCGTGCATTTTGCCTCACTTTTTTTCTTCAGATGATTCAAATATCTATGCAAAATTATTTTATATTAATTTAATCTTTCAAATGCAATTAAATTACGTGATAACATATTACATACCTCTCAAAAGGATACATCCATCCATATTGGACAGGACCTCGAAGTCGTGCTTCAGATGGGAGATGAACAGGTAAATGTTCCATTACATTAAAAAAACCTGGAGGAAATATTTTCTCTAATTTGCAAAGCAATATAGTAATGTCCACTTCAAGTTTACCTAAACATTGAACCTTTTAAGTAGTCGAACAAAGCTCTTTTTAAAACATACTAAGCTCCGTTACTACCTTCCAAACTTTTAACGGCAGTAGTTCTTTAAACATAACGGGAAATAAATTTTCCATCACTATGTGACAGTCGTGACTTTTCATTCCGCTCAATCTACCATTTTTAAAGTCAACACATCTACGAAGATTTGGTGATATCCCATCAGGAAATCTTAACTCTTCTACCCATTTTAACACGGCTTTAACTTGATTATTATCTAATTCATAACATGCTATGGGTTTTTTACTGTCATTTGGTTTCATATAAAGCTCAGGACAATTGCATAATTCTTCTATATCACGTCTTGATTTCAAATCATCCTTCGTCTTCCCTTTCACATTCAAAATTGTGTTAAAAACGTTATCAAATACATTTTTCTCATTGTGCATCACATCTATGTTATGACGAAGCAGAAGATGTTTCCAATACGGCAACTCCTAAAAAATAGTTTTTTTGCACCAGCTATGAACAACTGATTTGCCTTCAATTTCTGTTTGCTCGCCAGTTTCATATATCTTTGGATAGTCCCTAACAAGTTCATATATGTCTTCGCTTGACCATATCGTCGGTGGTTGTCTGGTTTCTACTATATTAGCTAAATAGTTTTTCTTGTCTCCTCTGAAGGGATGATTTACTTGGAGAAAATATTGATGACAGTCAAACCATGAAATTTTCTTACCATGAGGTAAAGAAAACGCTCGTGTTTCATCCATGCAATATGGACATGCTAGACGACCGGCAGTACTCCATCCCGAAAGCATTGCATAGGCAGGAAAATCACATATAGTCCACAACAAAGAAGCAAACATACGAAAATTTTTTCTTCTTGGACACATCGTATGTTTCTACTCCTTCGTTCCGCAGTATTTTTAACTCCTCAATCAACGGTTGTAAATATACATCGATTCCTTGTGTCGGATCGTCCGGGCCAGGAGCGACAACAGTAAGAAACATATATTGCGTTTTCGTACACATCCATGGAGGTAAATTATACGGTGTGACGATAATAGGCCAGGATGAATATTTAGAACCAAATTGAGAAAATGGAGAAAAACCGTCCGTACATAATCCTAATCTAACATTTCGACTCTCCGCCGTAAAATTTGGATACGTTTTATCGAAGTGCTTTTATGCTTCTCCGTCGGCCAAATGTGTCAACGTACCCTCTTCCCCCGTTCTCACGCTATGCCATCTCATATTAGATGCAGTTACAGAGGATGCATATAATCTTTGAAGTCTTGGAGTTATGGGTAAGTAATACATACGCTTGTATGGAACTTCCTTCCCCTTCTTTTTTCTTGGTTTGTATCTCTCCCGGTTACAAACTTTACAATTTCTAAGGTTTGCGTCTTCTTTCCAAAACAACATGCATCCTTTTAAACATGTATGTATTTTCTGATAAGGTAAACCAAAAGCCGACATAAGTTTTTTAACTTCATAGTGATTTTCACATATTAGATTATCGGGCGACATATGTCTTTTTGCAACTTGCACAACATCCGTAAACCCAGCTTCAGTGATGTTGTATTTTGACTTCATCGCAATGTATTCTGCGATTACTAACAGCTGAGTGCCGCTTTTACAACCAACCCAAATAGGTTTCTTAGCAGCATCTAGTAAATCATAAATATTTTTGCTACAATATATGGTTCTTCAACATTTCCATCATCGTCGTCAACTTCAACCATAGAAAACATATAGAGTTGGACCTTTTCTTATTATTAGGAAGATAGGGAACTCGCATATAGAGTTGAGTTACCTAGCAGTTTGGTAGGATTCCATAATGTTTTCCATGTTTCTCATCTCAGAAAGTGTTTGAGAGATCCGGAGACTTCGACTATGCTAGATGATTTAGTGGTAGAACCAGATTTGACTATAGTGAGGAAGCCTATTCGTATTGTTGCGAGAGATGAGAAGATACTTAGGACCAAGACAGTTAGATTAGTCCAAGTCTAGTGGAGCAACGATGATAGGGACAGTACTTGGAAGTTTGAGAGAAAAATTAGAAATACTTATCCTGACTTATTTGATGGTTTGTTTTACCTTATTATTTGATTTATTGTATACCTTATAGTAATTTCAACGATGAGATTCTTTAAGGATGGGAGTCTGTAACCCTCCATATTTTTGGTAACATTATTTAGAATATTTATTTAGCTAAATAAAATAGTATGTTGATTAGTGGATTGAGATTTGATGTCTAATAAAGCTTTAGCCATGCCAATTACTCATGAATTAAAAGAAGAGTTTAACATAAAATAAGGGAGGGTAAAATATGAAAGAGGCCAATCCTGTATCTTTTCCTTAGGTTGTGCATCACATACATGTTCAATTCATTTGAAAAAATTTATAACTCAAGGCCGGCCACCATTAACTAGGGAAATAGGAAGTAAATTAAGAAAAGCTAAAGAAGAAGCTAATTCAAAGCAAATCCATTCATCTCTCAATTTCTTTAATCTCTAAAGCTAAGGTGAATAATGTTTACATCTCATTTTTTATTATGTTTTAGTTTTTAAGTTGAATTTCAAATATTTTGTAATGACTTTCCATGTTTTTGAATGATGAAGTGAACATATATACTCATTGACGAATTATGGTTATTCATATTGAATTTACGATATGTTTTAAGATGAAAACCTTATAAAATCTCGTCCAAATGCCTTGCAATTTTTATGAAGATAAAAAGTATTATTTTGGAAATGGGTTTCAATTTTCTGAATTTTTTGAATTATTGTGGAATTTATATGAAATTTCTAGTAAAGAAAATGTTAATTTGGATTATAAATTATTTATGGTTAAATAATAAAGGAGTTAGGATTGAAATTTTTATATGTTGAAGAACATATTAACAGATATTTTTTTGGAATTTTTGTAGAATTTTCCTATGTGTTTTAATGGTTATGTAAAATTATTTAAAGTACGAGACTTAATTGTTTTATATAATTAAAAGAGGAGACGGGGCTTTTTATAAAATAATTTGAATTGTTAAATATGGAAATTTGGCAACACTTTAAAAAAATACATTGGCAACCAATCATATTTAACAAACAATGCATGTTAAGTACAAAAGAAATGTTTAAAAGTACAAATAAACATGTTTTACACTATTTCGATGCTTTCGACATTAAGTTCGGCCTTCTTACCATGGCCTCCGACACAGTCGAAACCAATGCATATGGTATCAGGCAAGTGCTATGTATTGAACTGGATGTGGGAAGAAGGTATAGAGTCGAAACTAGGGGTTCTGAAGGGATTGGGACTTTACTTTTATTTTTAAAGAAAAATGTGCCTTCTTGCTTTTGACTAAGATGCTTTTGATTTGGTTAGTTTTCAACTAGGTCAAATTGTTTTAAAAGGATGGTCAGGTTGTGCTTTTGTTTTAAATGACCGCTTTCGACTGAGTCGAAGCCTTTAGCTGCCGCTTCTTACCTTTTGATATAGATGGTTTCCAAAAGGTTGTTTTGTTTTCTGAAAACCTGACCACCTCTCCAACTCTTTCAAAGGGGCGGTTTCGACACCAACATTCATTACTTAGAAAATGGTTTCGAAATAGATGCTTTCGACTTTAATGTTTTTAAGACCTTTTTTCTATAATTAAAGTAAAACCAAATTGGTTTCAAAAGAGATAATTCTAAATGGTTTCGAAACAAATGCTTTCGAATTTAATGGGTTTTTGATCCTTTTACTTTACTTGAAGGCATAATCCAAATGGTTTCGATCGAGACATTTTTCAAAGGATACGAATGCGTAAATTTTTGAATGGGTTCGAAAAGTGTTTAAGAATTGAAACCAAAGTGCTTTTGAGAGGATTGAGTTTTGACTGTTTCAAAAGGAGTGGTTCCCCGGTATTTTGAAAGGATTGAAAGGAAAGGTTTTTCTATGTTTTCGAAAAACAATATTTAATGGTTTTAAAGAGGGATGTCTAATGTTTTGAGCTATCAAAGAAAAGGCTTTTAACGATTTCGAAAGGTCTACTTTCAATGCTTTCGAAGACTTTACCTTCAAGGGGTTCTATTTCTCAATCTTTCTGGCTTGTGCTTCTATGGAACCAAGGTCGAAAGATTGAAAAAGTCAATCATTAACAACCACCGATGAAGGATTCCTCGAAAAGTTAAGGATTAGTAATCCTTTTTATAAATCGGATGGATTTCGCTAATGGAAATCAGAAATGATATCTATCAAATGGAAGCCCAGTCTTTTAAAGAATCCATAATTTGCTTTCAAGGAAGATAAGTGTCCTTCGGCCTGCTAACCAAATTAAGTGGTGAACCAAGTTTCCTCGCTCGTTAGAGGAAGTGAACGGTTGGTTCCAAGAGGGAAGTTTAAATAAAGGTTTCGAATGTATAAAATAGGCCTTATAGCCTAAGTATTTTCAAGTTAGAAAGGGTTTTAACTTGTATTGGAAGAATAACAAATCCTCATTAAAATTCATCAAAATTATTTTGAGTAAAGTATATATCATGGCAAAATAGCTAAAAGTAAAGCTAAGAATATATTTTTCGTTTAAATCTATGATTTAAAAGGTTAAATCATTTTGAAAAATTTTTTAAGGTAGAAGATGAAGGGTAGTTAACCCTAAGAAAATGATTCGGACAGTTAGTCCACTTTGCGGACAGTCAGCCCAACTTTATGTACAGATAGTCCATTTATTAGCATAACGGACCTTACTATTTTGTTGTGGGCAGATAGTCTACTTATTACCTGTTTTATGGACAGATAGTCCATTTATTTGCATAAATGATATTTCCATTTTCATATAATCGGTTTGATTAACTAGTTGGTTGCAAGAAAGGATTTGCAAAATATATGTTTTAAAGAGGATATTAGTGAGGGAAACCCATTCCCCTAAGTGGCGTTATCTCACTCGATATCAGTAAACCGAGATGTAACAGAATTATTCACGCTAGGCTTTATGTCTGACTCGAATTTTTTATTTCTCCTTAAACCCTCGGGTGCTCAAAATTGATTTGAGTAAGAGGAGGGTTAAGGTTTTCAGGTTCTAGTCTTTTGGCGAATAAAGCTTCCAAAGACTAGCAAGTGGCCGACGGATGGCTAAATAGGATTTTCTGTTTCATTTTGTTTTGATTCCATTGTTTATATTAAGTTAGATATGTTTATATTAACTCTGATCAACCAAGGGGCATCGTCATATGTCTATCATGGCGAATTATTGTAATTGTAATTAATCTTTACCTGGGAAACGATATGGGACTATGTAACTTGGATATGAATTTGTTTGTAACATAATAAGTAAAATGTTATTTTTGAAAATCTTTGATTTTGTTCATACTCAAATGCTTCTGATATTATGTATACTATTAGCATTGCCATATTTTATCACCAGAAGTTAATACTATGGATGACTGTAGCGTCTATAGTTCTTAGTTTTTGGCCTCTAGATATGGGATGTCACGTAAGCTCTTTATTAAATTATTAAATTTGAAAGTCTATGTGGTTTGATAAAAATAATATGAGAAACATAAAGAAAATATTTTTTTGGAATAGGGTTTGAGCTTATAACCTTGTTTGTCTTTTAAAAGTTCCATTTGAAAATAAACGTTAATGTTCATTCACAATGAGATTCAAATTCATTACCTCTTGTTTGCATGGAATGAAATTTTGAAATTTCACCGTCGAACAAAAAAATTGTGTTTTGATTTCAACTATTAATACAGATTAATAAAGGTTTATAGATTGGTTGATTTATCTAGAAAGATCTTGCATTACCTATCCTACTGCAGCCATATATATATGTGACCCGCTCTGTGAAGTCTAATCATAATTACATTTGAGTACATCTAAATTGATTGTAGGAAGATTTTGTCTCCTAATTTATTGGGGAGATCATATGAAATAACAATTTAATACTTAAAAAGTGATATATAAGGGTATTTTGGGAAGTTCATGATCGATCCGGTATCTCTCATTGTCTACTCTTACTAATTCTTTTCGCTTAGTATAAAAACTCTTAATTAAAGCATTTCGTTTTAATCTTTTAATTAATAGTTGAATCTAACATAGCAAACATCACGAATCTCTAATACAAACCTGTAGAGGCCGAGGTTCGAACCCAACTCGCCTTCGTCCGCAAATGAGAACAGTAGCACGACAACCTATCAGCCATGCCTTTTCGAGATGTCCATCACGATCTTGTCGCCACTCTCTTCCTCGGCTTCGCCGCCTATAGAGAACACATCGCCAGAAAAAACACGGCGCTCAACTTGAATCGACTCGAACAACCTCCCTTTTTTCGTGCGACACGAATTTGAAAGTGGGAAACCGCGATTTTAATTCAAAGGCTATGAAGAATGCAGCGAGATCTTCCTTTTTTTCTTCGAACTAGGTTTAGGAATTGAAAGGCAGCGGTCTCCAATTGAACGACATGATGCATCGCTAGTTTTTAAAAAAGGAGAACGGGTCACGATTTTGAATTGATTTGGTTGGAGACAAAAAGGATGTGATTTGGGTTTGAGATGAAAGGTTGCGTGTAGAAGTTGGCTAGCTACAGTGATTTGAGTTTTTGAGAATAATGGCTGATGTTGACCAAGTATAAATATATATTTTTATTAAATTCAAATTGTCTCGATTTACGTAGCTTAGAATCGCGGACTCCTATTGAGGCATGCCGCTAGACATTTATAATGTTATACCCTTGTTCTGAACGCAATGGAAAAGATTTTGAGTCCTAATTCGATCGTATGGAGAACATAGCTTTTTGGACCCAGTTATAATATTGAATTTTCGATATAGATTTCAGCACGTTTATAACAACGACCAAACGACAACTCCAAACGTTACGAAATTTGAAATCCGATAATAGCACACTATTATGGATCTAATGGGACTGGTTTCTTCGAAATCTGAGACTGTGCCTTGGAAGGCTATTTTCAAATGTTAATTTAAACGATATTTTTTCAAAACTGAAGAAACCACCTTTAAGTTCAATTTTAAAAGTTCTATTATCTTCAATATTATTAATGTAGATTTTGCAAGCCTTCGAACTATTTTTAACAGGCTCAAAACCAAGATTCTATATTTTACCCAATCACAATTTATTAAACTCAATAATTTAATTATCAATTAAACAGCAATATTTGGAATTCAAGTTAAAACTTAACTTTAAGTATTTTAAAATCACTTAAATATTACGATTTCAGATGTCCAAAATTCTGGGTCGTCACATCCCTCCCCCTTAAAAGAATTTCGTCCCTCAAAATGCTAGTTAAGAAGGAATGGTCCCCACCCGTTAACTAATTCCCTAAACCAAACAGCTTTTAACAACTCCATAAATCTACTTTTTATTAAAGACACACTATCACCCTTACTAACTTTCCAAACTCTCCCGTTGTTCCCAAACAATATTACTTATTCAATTATTCAAATTATAATTTAAACCAAATTTTAAACTTATCAAAATTTTCCAAAATTTTTCTAACTCCTTAAATTTTCGAAATTATTTGCCAACATCTCCTCTGTGAAGCTAGCTCGGAACAACTACAAAATGCCACTACGGGCCCCAAATTTCAAAAAAAAAAAAACAAAAGCCAAATGGCCAAATCAGAAAATCATTAAATTTCATACGACAATTTGATATACATACCTTTTGCTAGGCAATTCAATTTATCTTCTGAAATCAAAATATCCATTCATCCTTTGCTTTTAAATACCTATATATCCTGCTTACCAATAATATCCAATCACCGAATTCAAAAATATTTTATTCTTTTCTTTACAACATATTCAATATCTACTTTACTTCAGCCCGCATGATGCACATATATCATCCGTCCACAATATTAAATCCGATCGCTCACTCGATCATGCAATTTCAATTCCAAACCAGTATCATTCACCCAACTCTCTAGTGCGGGATCAGATCTGTTTTCTTGATTAGAAACCGTCATCCTCCTTGCAGAGCAATACACTATGATCGGGAATTTCAGGATCAATCAAAAATCCATATCCATCGTTCGTCGTCGAAAATCGAGTGAAAAATCCCAACTCGGATCGACATAAATATCTTGAAATTCTATGCTCGAATCTGGATCAAATCGCTATGAGGATAAAATAATACACGTACATACTACATATTAATTTTCAATTTCTGTTTATTTATATCAATTCTTTTTTTATTTACTTTGATTTCTATTCGCTTATTCACAATTTCCCTTTTCACCACTTTCATTAAACATTCATTTAAATATTAACTTAGTATGTTTCTCAAATCCAAATTTTACTTAAGAATTTCATCATCCATTTATTAAGTCCAGTATAAATATTTTATATACTTTTTATATTTATTTTCACTTTACCACTTAAGCTTTTATATCAATTTTCTTTTAACCTAAATTTCCAATGCTATTTGAATTGAATTTTCCTTTTGTTTTTATTTATCACCAAAACTATCTTTATAAAAATAGTTTTTATGAGTCTTTTGTTTCAATATTTTAAAACACTTTAAATGCTACACAATATTGCCAAAATAGTTTGGTATAAAAATACTTTTTATATTCGATGTCTCAATAAGCCCATCCTTGTTCTCACAGAAATTCAGTCAAGATCAGGTGCGGGATTGAAAATCTATGAGTACTTAGCAGACCCGCTTTCAGCACCCAGTGAAAATACTTAGGAAACATTTTTGTGAAAATGTAAAAAACATTTTTGTGAGAATGCTCTAGAAATCATCACTCCCTCCATGGTCGCAGTTAACCCGATGGTTACGTCGCCATCCCGGCGAAATCCATAGAAAACTATGGGTATCCGCTCCCCTTGATTACACCATGGAACCGCCACTGATGGCAGCTACATCCAGGGTTACGTTGCCATCACGGAAAAAAACCATGTAACTGTAGGCATCAGCACCCTCAAATTTCGCTGCCAGATGAGACTTCACCACACTGATCAGATGGCTCGCAGACTACATCAGTCGAGTCCCAATGTAGCCTGTAGGCACTCACTGCCACACGACTTTCGCTATGTCTTCATAGATCGCAGTCTACCGATGTTACGTCTCTCTCCCAACGAAATCAAATGTAGACTTTAGGAAATCGCCGCCCCTTGACTTCCGCTATGGAAACATAGCTGATCGCAGTTCAACCGAGTAACACTACCGTCACAGCATAACCCCAATGTCTCTGTAGACATCGGCGCCCTCGACTTTTGCTACCCCAATCACAATCCGTAGGAACTATAGTTTAGTTCGGACATCCTCTGGGATCAAAATTTAGAGTTCTCCCTTAGGGCTCAAGGAAGAACCACCCCGTGGATCTCCTACTATAAGTTTCAACTCTAAACGGGTTTCCATACAACATTCTAAAAACTTTTTTATATTATACACGTATAGTATCTTTCAAAACATACTATATGTCTCACATATAAATCCCATTTACACAAAAATCGATATCCTTAAATCGATAATTCTCAAACTTGGCTTTCCAAATTCCCAAAAATTGATTTTTTCCAAAATCAAAAGCCTTTAAAAATCAGTTGGTTCCATTCTGACCAGTTTAAATTAAAAAAATAGTTTGAAGAGTTTAAAATAGTTAAGTATTGGTAAAATAGTTAAATAGTTGTAAAATATTTATAAAATGGTTAAATAGCTAATATAAGATATTTTGGGTTGTGAAAAGAAAGGTTGTATAGTAAATAGCTTGGGAGAAATAGATCTAAGACAGTTTATGTTAAAATAATTTGTTTGAAAATAGCTTTCATAGTCAAACTGGTTCAATTTCCCAATTTCCAACCCAATCAATTTTCAATTGAGTCAATTCCAATTCAATCTGCATTACTTCCATTCTCATTCTAATTCAAATCAATTCCCATTTGAATTTAAACTTATTCAACCTCTATTATAACTCCAATTAATTCATTCCAATTCCACCTTTCAATTAATTCCAATCCCATCCCCAAATTTTAAACCGTCTTGATTTATCTAGATTCGAGTTCAATTTTCAAATACCGATTTAGTCCCTTAAATCAATATAACCTATAATATTTAATTTAACAACCCAAGTCCTTAATAATTCATTTCTGAGTCCAAAATTCAAATATAAATTTTAAATTTCCTTTACCTAAACTTATTTGAGGTTCGAGCGAGAGTTAAAATCTTCTTAAGCAAATCAATTCTCAGAATTAAATTGATTTCCCAGTTATAGTTCAAAATTTTAAACCTAATCCTTTTAAACAATTTAGGTTGATAGATTCATTCCTAACATTTCGAACTTAAGTTCAAAATGATTCCATTTCAATTTTATTTCTAAAAATCAAAATCTTTTAAAAAGTTTTAAAATAAGCTTCAGTTCCATTTGATTGCAGTAATGGATGTATATCATTTAAATCCACTTCTTAATTCATTAAAAACAATCCAATTTACAAAATTTGAAACCCGTTTGAGACTATACATAACTCTCTTTTCAGTTTGACCCATTTAACTTCCTTAAGTTAAATCTCAATTTCATCTTGAAATTTTCCAGTTTCAGATTATAGGCCCAAACTTATTTAACTTTCCTAAGTTAAATCTTAATCCATTTAATCCATTCAGCCCTTTTCAATTTAAATTTTCCATTTCAAATTAAAATTTTCTACCAACATCACATCCCACTTATAAGTTAAAAACTTATTTCTCTTTGGGTTTTACATCTCATTCTCAGAGGAATTTCAGAATTCAACACTTAGTCATTTATTTCAATCAACTTTGAAATCAAATTTATTTACATATACATATTTGTCCATCCACACATCAAGTCCACTTTTAAATTTTAAACCATCCTGGGTTTTTAATCCAAAAACAATTTTTTGAAATTTTCAAAACAACTCCTATTTTAAAACAAGATTCCTATATTCCAAATATTATTTATTATTTCTTTTAACACTTTGAAACAATTCCAAATTTATAAGTCATACTTACATAAATATTTACTTCCTTAAAACATTTCACTCTCGTTTTATTGTTGTTTACTCTAAAATAAACATCCTTTGTTTAGACACAACACCCAATTTTAAATGATAATAACCAGCATTATCATATGCGAGAACCCACCACACTATATATGTTACATAATAATTTTCTGAAAATACACTCAGGGTACTTTTACTTCATTTAAATACATTTTGAAAAACGCTTCTATAAATTTCAATATTTTAAATTCAGGTTTGAAACCATTTTTACCTTAACTTACTTGTACAGTTCATTCTTACTAAGTTTCTATTTGGTTATATATGTTACCGCTTTATTCTTATAATCTTACTTGTATCAACAATAACGGCCAATTACCATAACATAATATAATAAATTAAAAAAATTATTTCTTTATATATATAAAAATATAAGCTTATATATAAAAATCATTTTTAAAACCATTTTTAAAATCATTATATAAGAAAATAACAAGTACGCTCTTATATAATACACTCAACTCATTCTAGGGTACTGCTATCCCTAACTCTAATGTGTAATCCCCACCAGAGCCAAGGTTCTCGCTTAACCTTCAGCTCTGATACCAAAATGTAATGACCTGATTTGTCGACCTTCGAAAGTCGACATCAATACGTTCATTCTATTACATGACGAACAAATGAATGCCGAAAATACTAGACCATAAGGGAAAAAGAAGAATAGGTAGAAGAAGAAATAGAAAACAAACATCAGAATCTCACATACGCAGCGGAACAAATATATACAAATAGCAGCATTTTGTACAATGAAAGCTGTAACTGTCAATATACATACAATATATCAGAGTACAATGAATCTGGACAGTTGTAACAACTTGTCCCTTAATACCATCTATATAGTCTCTAATACACAGTGAAAATCAATACGCCTCTGTTACCTGGCTCACCTTCTGAGGTCCAAAACGTCATAACCTGAAAATCTGTAAAACACAGTCTGACCCGAGTATTAAAATAAAGTCACACCCGAGTCAAGCTGGAAACCAGCTTGAGTAAATCCATTTAAATTGAAATACTAGAGTTGTGAAAACATCTTTGAAAATCAAGGTAACCTGACCAATATCACGAGTTCTTGTCTGGTTATATCCAACACTACTCGCCAATCCATTACATAAAATAATACCTAAGTGCAGTTACTTATTCAAATATAGCCGAATTTTCTTGATTTATTTAATTCCATCCTATTTGACTCTAGAAATCAAACCCGTAAAGATTTCAGTAATTATTGAATCGATGTGGTCTCGGTTATCGCCGATAACCGATCCCGATCCCTTCGAATCCAAACACCATCTTTTAAGCCATGTTGTTTTTAACCAAACAACTCGGTTTTAGAATGTCAAACTTCATCTAAAAATCCCATCACAATACCTATTCAAAAGAAATGTCTCACATTTTATATTTAAATGTTTATTTTAGGTTATTCCAAATTAATCTATTCATAGACTAGATGATTAGTCACACAAATCATTAATTTACTTAAAAGAGAGTTAATTAATTGTTTTCAAATCAAGTTTAATTGTCATTAAACTGATTACAAACCATTTTATTTTATTCTAATTAAATATCTGGGATTAACCAAAAATTTACAAGTATAATTAACTTAAGACCTTTAATAAATTAAAGGTTTGGATGAGCTTATTTTATCAATATCCATTAACTAATTATAACTATTTATTTACTTTAATAAACCTTAGTAATTAACAAATAATTACTATATATATAATTACCTTAAATAATTTTAAATTTGAATTATTTTATTTATTTCTAGCCATTACTAATCCTGAGGTTAAAGTTAACTTAAGTATTTAAATTACTTAATTTATATAACCATAACTAGTTGCTTTGAGAAACCATTTTCTTTCATTTTCTTTCCATTTTCTTTCTTTCCAAATCCAATACTTTTAATATCTCTAAATCCCTAAAATGTATAATTAGTCCAACCATAGCATTCAGTAGCTTAATTTTCAATATCACCTATCACGGTTATCAAATAAATCACAATCACAGACTATGTAAATAAATTTTCAATGTTTTAGAGGAATCCAGTTGGATCCCTACAACCTGTTTTTCTGAATCCACTGATGTTAGCACAATATAAAAATACCAATCCCACTTCGAGGTGGGATTCCGTGGTATAAGGAGTCATCTGCTATTATGCGGGGCACATAGGGTTTCATCCACTATATAATGTGGGAATATTAATCACTCAAATATATATACACACACACAATAATATATATATATATATATATATATATATAATATCATCCAGGCTGATAATAAATTGTAAATTCAACCAATCAATCAATAATTTAACTTAACTGATTAAATTAATCGGTAATCCAATTTGAGTGAGATTTACTCACCTTTGATTTTCATTTTGCGATCCGACCCAAACTGGCTTTCCCCTCCCCTATTTTTGACCTTGTATAAACATTGTATGGTTTTATTAATCATTTGAAATAACCAAAAAATAAATTATCATTTAATAAATTTAATTAAATTGTAACGACCCGGAATTTCCACTCCCGAAAATTCCAGATAGTTAGAAAGAAGAAGAAAGAGAAAGAAGAAGAAACAAGAACAAGACACAGAAACCTCACATTCGCAGCGGATCAAAATATAATATCACATAATAATAACAGTTATACAAAGGGAAAATTGTATCTAAAAATTTTCATCGATATATCAGAGCTACAGCCATTTTACACAATATTGGACAGATACAATTAAACATGTCTCAGACATATACAATATCATAGAGTAAACTCTCCATACGACCCTGCCATCCAGCACGCCTCTTGAGCTCCAAAACGTCCTTACCTAAAAATCTGTAATAGTCGGTCTGACCCGAGCATTACATCAAAGTAATACCCGGGTCAGGCTAGAAACCAACGTGAGTAAACCCATCTAACATGGAATAAAAAAATATAAAACTATAAATAAACTCGGGGTACTAGTACCAGTTCACAAATTCACAATTTGTTATAGACATCACCGATACCACACATCAATATCTAAGTATCGAAACTTAGATTAACGGTCAGATTCACTTAAATCATTACATGCTAGCCTGTTGATTTCGCATATCAGTTTATATAAAGGATCGAAGTGGTTTCGGGTATTAACTGATACCCGACTCCGGTCTCTTCGAATCCAATGCCGTCTTAACTCACACTATTCAAGAAAAACATATCATATCTCAAACATTTCATATCAAAAATATCAACCAATCATTTATAAGCTAGACTAATTAGTCACCCATCCCTAATTAAATCAAATTAATTACTTTAATCACTTTTAATCTTGCTTACTTAACAATAGTTAATTACAAACCATTAATTAATCATCCCCTAATTATCCTCTCTAATTACATTTAGTAATTACCCTTTAATTAATTTACCACATTCATTAATCAACCTTGATTAATCACATTCAGTAATCAATTACTCTTAATCACTTGCATTAATTAACTAACCTCTTAATACAAATTAGTTAATCCATAATTATCAATAAATCAATCCTTGATTATCAGTTAACCAATTTTCAATTACCCTTTTTTAATCTTTAATTACTCTTTGATTAATCTTTAATCGTCCTTTAAGTATTAATTAATAAGATCCAATTATTTATTAATAGAACCTAATTATAAATTAAGCACTTCTTAATTGCTAGTTAAGTGACCTTTAATTACTTAATTAACAATTCTCTAATTACTAAATTAATCAATCTTAACCACTTGATTAATTAATTCTTAATTACTTAGTTACTCAATTAATTAATCTCTAATCATAAATAAATAAATTAATAATAAATTAATTACTCTTTACTTACTTTATTAATTAATTCCTTAATTATCCAAGGTCTTAATTCACCTTAAGATATTAATCTCTTAATTACCATAATCATATTTAAATCATTTATCTTTATAATTAACTTATTTAATTAAATCCTTTAATCTAGGTTAATTATAACCTAAGTATTTTACTTAACCAGTTAAAACAAACTATCAAATTTCTTTAAACAATTGTTTAAGATATTTATTAAATAAAGACGTAAATTTTCAAGAAATTGATCAAAACTAGACCCAAAACTTATATTTAAAATTAAAAACTGTACAAATTTTCTTCGGGTCCAACCCGTAACACTTCAAGTATAGAAACGACAATCATTTATAAAAGAGCACATAAAAAGTTTCAGGCCACAGCACAGAATGACAATCATTCATATAAGGGCAGGTAATAAGTTCCAGGCCACGACATAAAAATGAAAGTTATTTATATGTGGGCATGAACACCAATTAAGTATAGAATTGAATTAGTGAGTTGTTATAAAAATCTGGGAGAAGATCTTCAGGCATTCATCAGTGGCCACTTAACCCTTTTAGGAATTGAACTATATTAATTTACTACTCACAATCCTCTTTAGCACTTAACTTCTTAAAGTAAATTTATTGGTGTGATACAAAGGCACATATATATGGTTATTATAGAACTAACATGGTTCAGATGTATCAGTGCAGCTAAAACAAATGGAACTTGGACAGGATAGCAAACAATCAGCCTGAACATAAACTAGGCATTAAGGCCAAGTACAAATGAACAAGCAGGGTCCAATACGAATGGATAACAGTACATGCAAAATACGACTCGATACACACACATGTTGAGAACAAAATATTCAAAGATGAGATGTCAAGATTTCACAAAGTCAGACTGTATGGTACACGGCATGTGTACAAGATCAACTAAGGAAATTCGAGACAGCTAGGTTCTTTTTCTTTTTTAAGTGAAACAAATATAAGGCAACCATCAGCTGTGAAAACCAAGTCAGAACATATTGCAGATATATGTAACAATATTCTGTATCAAAGACAAAGTTAGATTTGCAATGTGTAACCGAAGGCTATATGGTAGGAAATACTATCACAATTCAAAGCCAGTAAGGTTTTAATTTGAAGGGTCGAAACTTATGGAGATATTATTAAAAAAATAATAATTCATAAATGGCAAATCCAATCATGCATATCAAGTAACCTAGGTACATGTAAGGCATCGTTTTAACAAAAACTCTGCTTTACACAGTTGTTCCATGGAATAAAATCAACAGGACTACAACCATAGGCTTGCTTCTACCAGTGTTAATTTCAACACGACAACCGACCAAATTCATCAAATTATATTGTTGTTAAATAAGTGAAGATGTAAAAGAATTTCATTTTTTAACCGTAAGGGTGTTACTCACCTAAAATATGCTGCAGAAATCCAAACCATACCCAATTCTTTGATCACTGCTTCAGCACCGCATGCCACCATGTGAGACTCCACCCTTCTACCTTTCAGCCTTGCCATAAACGAGCGCATTCATCTGATACGACCCACTCTCGAATCGAAATCGAGCCGACAGGAGCATCCAATTCTATTCACGATTGCCTGAAGAGAAGGAAGAGGGCTGGGTTTCGATTTATTTGTTCGAATGAATTTTAGGAAGAGGAGATTTTCGATTCTCGAATCCCACCATTTCTAGATGATTTTAGCTTAAACGTCGAGTAGAAGGGAAGAGAGAGAGCCTCATTTTCGTTTTCCCTGTTTTGGTCGCCATTTATTTTTATTTTTTTAATTTTTGAGCTGAAAACCCATTTACTCTAGAATACCCACAAAATATCTTCAATCAAGAGGAACAATATAAGCCACTTGTCATTTAATTTTCTTAATAGTTTTACATGTGTTGTTAAGATGACTATTAAGTTTACACATGTTTTTCTCAAGTATTTTTAATTAATAAATATTTAGTTTTTCATTTAATTTAAATATTAATGTAAACTTACTTATTTAAGCACTTAATTAATAAATAATCATGTATTTATAAAAATCTAAAACATTTATATATATACATTTGTAACCATTTTAATTTAAGCACTTTTAAAGGAAAAAAAACAAAACCTTACTTAAAATATCATATTTAAAAATAAATAATTATCTTGTTTTTTTTGAAAATAACTGTATTATCCTTAAATTAACTTTTGAAAAATATTAATTCTAATACAATGCTTTAATTTATAATTCGTACATATATAAATTATTAATAGATTAAATTTCAAACCAACTCTAAATTGTAACATATACATGCGTATATATTACAATTTGAAAATTCTTCTTTTGTTTATAACAAAAGATTTTCTATTCACAATATATATCAAATATATATTATAAATAGAATAAATTTTTGTTAGTTTTGAAAATCAATTCTTATCAAATTTTAAATTGATAGGAAGATATTGATCAAAATTACCAGATTAAATATTTATTAACCTTTAAAGATTAAATTTATCAAATTAAATTAAAATTATAAATAATTCTATTCTTATTAAAATTATAAATAATTCTATTCTTATTATATTTCAAAATTCATTTACACATCAAGATATCTATTTTTATCGTAATTTTATCAGTTCAATTTATTAAAACGGTTAATTATCCATTTATCAGATATCAAAATTCAGTTTCTATTATTTATATTTAGATATCTCTTATTATCAGAATTCTTATCTGTTCATATATAAGCCAGATAGTTATCCAACTATCAGATGTTAAAAAAAATCAGGGTTATCACATGAATAATTTTCCTTTAAAACGCTACACTTATAAAAATAGATTATAGATTTCAAAAATCTAACTTTTGTAAAATTTTCAAATACTTTAAAATTTTCATATATATTTTTCAAATTCTATTCTATATATAAAAGTTTCCTATTTACCTATGATTAAAATAGGCATGTGAATATATTTTTTCTCAACCACCCAGATTCAGAAATCAAACTGAATTAATTAAAAAACCAAAACCTTGTTGTTTATCTATATATGTATATGTATATAAGTTTTTCTGAGTGCTTATATATACACACACACACATTTACTATCTACTAAATTTCCAGAAAGGTAAAGTTCACTTAAAATTAACCAGTACGATTTTTTTTACTGTATACGTATATATATAAATCTATACTTATATTTTCTTTCTGTTATAAACTATATGTTTTTTCAGTCAGTATTAATTTATAAGCATAAACGAAAAGAAGAATAATAACAGATACCTCACGATGTCGCCAAGCTCGAGCCACCATCGTGGCCCACTCTTCGACGATGCCATCGACCCGAGGTTCGAACCCAACTCGCCTTCGTTCTCAAATGAGCACAGCAGCACAACACACTACCTGCTATGCCTTGTTGAGACGTCCATCACGATCTGGTCGCCACTGTCGTCCTCACCTTTGCCGCCTACAAAGAACGCATCGCCAGAAAAAAACACGACGCTCAACTTGAATTGATTCGAACAGCCTCCCTTTTTTCGTGCGACGCGAATATGAACGATGAAAATCGCGATTTTAATTCGAAGGCCACAAAGAATGAAGCGAGATCTTCCTTTTTTTCTTCGAACTAGGTTTCGGAATTGAAAGGCAGTAGTCTCGAATTGAATGAAATGATGATCGCTGGTTTTTATAAAAGGAGAACGGGTCACGATTTTGAATTGATTTGGTTGGAGACAAAAAGGATGTGATTTGAGTTTGAGATGAAAGGTTGCGTGTAGAGTTGGCTAGCTATAGTGATTTGAGTTTTTGAGAATAACGGCTGATGTTGACCATATATATATATATATATATTAAATTCAAATTGTCTCGATTTAAATAGCTTGGAATCGCGGTCTCCTATTGAGGCGTGTTGCTATACGTTTATAATGTTATACCATTGTTTCGAATGTAATGGAAAAGGTTTCGAGTCCTAATTCGATCGTATGGAGAAGATAGCATTTTGGACCCAGTTATAATATTGAATTTTCGATATAGATTTCAGCGTGTTTATCACCTATAGGACCAAATAGCAATTCCAAACGTCACGAAATTTGAAATATGATAATAACACACTATTACGGATCCAATGGGACTGGTTTCGTTGAAATCCGAGACTATGCCTCCGAAGGCTATTTTTAAATGTCAATTTAAACGATATATTTTGAAAACCGAACAAACCACCATTAAATTCAGTTTTAAAAGTTCTATTATCTTTAGTATTATTAATATAGATTTTGCAAGCCTTCAAACTATTTTTAACAGGCTCAAAACCAAGACTCTATATATTACCCAATTACAATTTATTATACTCAATAATTTAATTATCAATTAATTAGCTATATTTGAAATTCAAGTTAAAAATTAACTTTAAGTATTTTAAAATCATGTAAATATTGCAATTTTAAATCTCCAAAATTTCGGCTCGTCACAACTTGCATCTTGATTAACTAATTAATTTCAACTGATATATTTATATTGCTTGCTTGAAAAGGCTGGCCTTGTAAAGCTTAGTGGACTTGTATAAAAAACTAATATCCAGTCCATCCTTCTTTTTTTCAATAACATTTTAAGGAATATTTGAAATGCTAATAATTATAAGATAAGAGTAACTGGTTATCGATATTTTAGAAATTTGTCTTTCAATATTTCCACGAATCCAGGGTAAAGAGCTGAAGGAGCTGGATGTGCTTTCAAATAAAGTCTTTTTCAAAGCTTTAAATAAGAAGTGGTCAAATCGTATGACTTTGATCCGCTTGATGGTTCCTCAAACGTAGTTTGTGGGGTTTCTGTTGGAAATGTATATTTTTTGTGATTATATATGAATCCATCATCTTATTTTTTCATTTAATAATTGTTACATCTTTCTGTTGGAAATGTTAAATGCAGATATGCAATAGTCTTTGATCCACTTGATGGTTCCTCGAATGTCATCTGTTGGCTTCCTGTTGGAACTGTAAGTTTTTTGTGATTATATTTGTATCCATCATCTTATTTGTCCATTTAATAATTGTTACATCTTTCTGCAGAAAATAACAAAATAGGGATAGTATTCTTTGATAATGCACGTTAGTGACGGAATTTTCAAGGTAAAATAAAGCAGCTATCGACATGTTCTAATTCAGGGCAGTTCTAATATTTGAAAGCTTAACTCTGCATTTATGCTACTCGTGCACATGCTAGTTGGTTTTTATCAAACTCTAAGCTATTTACAATTATGCACTGTAGTTTCTATACGCAATGAAACATAGTGAATATGATTTGAGTTATTGATCTGCCTTGCATGATATGAATTGATCCTATAAGACCCTCAAGCTAGTTGCAAAGCAACCTACCCCTAATATAGTAACAAGCACCAATAAAGTGACTAAAAACTTTTATTTAATATATTCAAATTTAAACGTATGTTTTCCAGTTGAACTTTATTTCTAAAAGTTTCAATTATTGAAGAAACATAACGAATTTTCAAATATGAATTTTCAAGTCAATTTTAAATTCAAAACTTATCATTTAAAATTTCGAAATGTCATTTCAAAACTTTTGATTCCATATTTTCAAATTCAAGTTTCAAAATCAAATCTTCAAATTTATATTCTAATTAAAGTTAAAACTTAAAGCTCAATATTAAAAATTAATATTTATATTTTCAAATTTGAATCCAAAATTTTAAATCGGACATATTATCTTTCTGCATTCAAGTCAAATTTAGTAAAAAAATTACAATATTTTTTTAATTATGGTAACAAATGGTCGGTCCTTCGCCGTCGTGAGGTTATACTAGTAATTACTATATTGAAAAACCGGATTATGTTAGTAAGTTTCACAATTATATTAGCAAAAATTTTAACAACTATATTGCCGTAAGTGGATAAAATTTCAGAACAAATACAGAATATTTATAACAGAAGGAATATGCGAATTATTGTTTAAATTGGCTTTTAAACCAATATATTGTGACGACCCGGGTTTCTATGCCTAGAAGTCCGTTTCATCTTGAAGAAAGAAAGGGGTGAGGAAATAGAAAAGATAGAGAAGAAAGAACAACAACATCAGAATCTCACAGCGGAATGAATAAATTATATTAATCACATAAGTATTTACATAATATACAACATCAATCAGAGTTATACAGATAATACATCACATACTAGGCGATTATAAACACTCGTCTAGTTATACAACTCAATACACAAAACAACACAGAGACACCAACACAGCGGAACTATATGTATATCTACAACGCTGAAGCCTCCTGCTCCATTGCTCCTCCAGAATTCGTCAAAGCTAACCTGAATCCCTTGGCTACTCGTAAAAATTTGAGTACCTGAGGGTTTACGAAAAACAAAAATAAACTCCGGGTCAGACATGAGTCTGGTGTGAGTAACAGGTTAAAGTTGCTAAATTTTGAAAATCCTTTGAAATAAAAGGTATCACGTAAGACTCCCCACACATAAACATGGGTAAGTATTTACCTTACGCTAACCAAAACATTTGATAGGAAATTCAGTGATATTATAATAGGTCTAGGGTTTTCAAGTAAATAGAAAATAGCCGAAATTGTTACATGATTAAATTCCAACTACTAGCCACAAAAGTACAATCAAAACCGTTGGCACTTATTGGATTGTGAATTCCATACAATGGCAGGGCTACTGGGGTACGGCCCGTCACAGTACGTGGCCTAGATCAACATACCGAGGATCACTCCCGAACCCCTACAACACAAGGCCGGAAGCATTCCTTACTGAACAGTCCCGAACAAGATAACCCTGGCAGTTGTTGCAATCAACTGCCCACACAGTCGAAAAATAAGGGACATCTAGACAGGGGAATATCTTGTCCTGCTTGGGCATGACCCACCTAACCTTGCTGCACCTCCCATGTTTTAGCCATTCCCAGTTGATGAGGCTTGAGGCTACGATTACCTTTACAGAACATCTCTTAGAATGCTCATCGTCCACCTAACGATGTGTTGAAAGCAGTCAATCCATACAAGTTCGTTTCGGGTTCGAATGAAACCGAAGGCATTATCTCATTACACTCATTTTGGAATCACCCTCAGAGTTAACGACAATAACCCTTGCACTCTGAATCTTCATCTTCACTTCAGATTCATGACCTATCCTTAATTTGGATCGGTGTGGTTTTCGGATGTTCCAAATTAGGAAACCCGATCCCGGTCTCATCGAAATCCAAAACGTGTCTTTTAAGGCCAAGTTGTCTATTTAGTCTTAACAGTTTAATTCAATATTATCAATATACACACAGATAGATAATTCACAATATCATAATAGATAATCACATTACCACCATAAATAGATAATTCATAGTATCATCCAAACAGATAATTAAATATTATCATACTTAAACCTAGCATCCATATCACATAGATATTATTCATGTCAGATCTGAATTCACAATCATCAAATGAAGTATCAATATCATTCATCTATAAGCAATGATTTATAATCATACCATTTGTAATTAATTTAAAATGAATTAAATTAACTACTTCTATCTCTAATTAATCTAATGTAAATTAAATTAATTCTTTATCTATAAATCATACTTATACAATCATTAATTAACTATAAATCAAATTAGTTAATTATTCTCTAGATATTCATCTTGATTAAACACCTATGATTAATCATTCTCTTATTACAATAAGTAATTAGTATTTAATTAATTCCATAAATTAATTATCCTAAATTATTTATAGTAATTAACATTTAATTACTTCATTTATTAATTAAATATAATTAATTACATTTATTCTTATTTAATTACATAAATTAATCACCACATTATTAATTATTCCTTAATTAAACAATTCTTAATTACATCATTAATTATATTAATTAATGATCTCTAATTCAGATTTAAATTTAATTACTTTATTTAATTTAATTACATTAAAGATTCATCTTTAATTTAACTCAATTATTAATCACCCTTGGTTAATATCAACCAGTAATTAACTATCATTAATTACTCATATTAATAAATTAGTTATCCCATAATTAATTATCTCCATTAATTAATCCCTTGATTAATTACAAAAGTAATTATCCAAATTACTTTATTAACACGTCATCTTTTACTAGTCACATTCAGTAATCAACTTTAATTACTTCCTTAAGTAATTATGCCCCCTTGAATATACTAAGTAATTACACTTATCAATATATCAAATGATTTTCTTAAATTAATTAAACTGAATTAATTAACTTAAATTAATCATTTTATCAAAATTAATTACAATATGCAATTAATCTCTTAATTACTTTTATCAAGTAATTACCTTAACCACTTTACAATTGATTCTCTAAATTAATTAATCTAATTAATTAATAAAATTAATCACATTAATAAATCAATTAATAATCCTTAGTTAATTTTCTTCATTAACTAATAACCTTTCTTAATTTACTTCCTAACTAATCTCTAATTACAAATTAATCTAAATTACTACTTTATAAATTAATACATAAGTCAACCTGTAATTAACTTATTAATTAATTCACTTCAATATCTTAATTATCTCTAAGATAATTAATTCTTTTTAAAAATGATTTAAATAAATATTAAAGTGTATTTTAGACATTACCCCCTTTGAATTTAAATTTGAATTCCATTTTGAATTTAAGATTTCAAAATGATTTATCATTTAACATTAGCCCAATTTAAATATTTATTTATAAACTTTTAAAAAAAAATGTAAAAGAAACATTTATTACTTATATAAGAAAGCGTTTAAATTAACTACTTAATTTTTTTGATAAAAAGTTAGCTTTTTACATTACATTTCATTTTAACTTGCTTTTGAAAACTTGGTGTTTTAATTCTTGATTAAAAACCCAAATTCATTTTTAAAAACTTAGATTCAAAAGTTCACTTGACTCTATACTTTGAACTTTTAATTTTCAAACACAGTTCAAATTTTTGTTTCAGATTTTAAATTAAATTTCAAAATCTGAAACTGTCAGGTTGTAAACCTGACAAGAAACCCATATTTAATTGTTTTAAAAACTTTATTTTTATTTAAATTTGAATTCAAAAGTGAATTTGAATTCATACTTCAACTGGATTTAAACTTGTTTAAATTCATTATTTATTTCTGATTTCCATTTTGAATTTGTTTAAAAAAACACATTATGCTTCCAGGTTTTACAAAGCCTGACACAAACACTACTCGACTCGAACCAAAACTGTACCGAGACTTTTCCTTCCTTACTTCGAGTCACGTACTCGAGTGACTCGAGTATTCCCCCAGACAAAAACTCCCTACACACAAAGAAAAACACCTCAACACTTCAACGGCACGGAGCACGTGCACCGTGACCCCAGCCACCTCCGGCCATCCACACGAACCTCAACACGTTCGCCGACTACCGCCAGTCATGACCACGACCACCTAAAATCGTCACGGCAACTCGAATCGAAATCGAGTTAAATTTCCAAACCTGGAAACAACTCGAGCAACATCACCTCGAACCTGTCAACGCTCCGTCCCCCTAATTCCGATCATCGGAACGCCAGCGTCTCCGACTACAACCTCAACCATGTCCCCTCTTCAAATCCCCATAAGCGCGTCGAGCTCGATCCCCAATTAAAGGCAAATGAGACCCAAAACTGAACCATAGCAAAACTAGGTTTACAAAAAGAATTCTTCGCCGTCGCCACCACGCCTAACCGCACCACCTTCCACCATTTTTCCCATCATCTTGGTAAGCTTCTCCATCATCAAGCAGAGCCCCGACCACCTAGACAACAGTGATCACCCCAAAAATCCCAAATTTGCAATTTTTGTTCATATTAGAACTTCACTTAACTTCTTGCACTAAAAATCTTGACTTAAGTTTTAAAATTCGTATTTTGTTACAGAGATTCAATATATGTTCCTGGATTTAAAATTTAAAATGTTTGGGTTTTCTCTTATTCAAGTTTTTCACCGTTATTTTGATTTCCAGAACCATATTCAAATTTAGTTCAACTTAAATAACACTTAAACTCTAAATTATGTTGAAACAAACAATTTCTGTTTGTATTATAAATCCCAAAAGCTATTTGATCAAGTGATAAAAATGATTTGAATCAACTCAAGCCTGAAAACAAAATGAATAAGTTTGTTATAGTGACTCCAAAATGTATCCAGACAACATCCATATGCACAGAAGATTTCATACATACAAATCACACTTATTCCAGATTTTAAACTTGCAACTAGTTTAAATACTTAAGTTTTAGTAATTAAAGCTACTCACAGAGGATACAATATGTAGTAGTTCCATCTCACAAATGGCCAGAGAAAGGAATATGCAAATATTCACACAAATATATTAAGCATTCAAATATTAGCATGCAACATATTAAAAACTTAAGTAATTTTAAAGGCGTTACTCACCTGTATTTCAGAAATGAGCGGAGCATTTTATTTTTGAAAAGCTTTGAATTTTAAAGATTGAGAATGGTCTTGCTTATGATCTCCAAATCTTCTTGTCTTTGTTGGATTTGCAAACATTATTCAAGTTTGTAAAAATGGAAATATTTGCTATTATTTCTTTGTTTCAGGTTTGATATGTTTAGTGAACGAACTAAAAATAAGAAGATGTATATAAAGAAGTTTCAGGGGAAGGTGATAACTGGGTTTTGCAAATGCTGGTACAATTATGTTTTTAGTTTTATCAGGCAAAATGTTATATTAGGGAGGCTGAAATGATGTTAACACAATTCGAAATGACTTTGTTATGTGCTAGAGTTTTGAAAGCATTAAATGCAAATGTACTATATGTTTACAACTAATCTTATCTTATGTGTACAAAGATATTTTTGCCTTGCATTTTCTTACAGGTTGACTACACTTTCTTATGCCTGCATATGTTTTGTTGTACTTTATGCCTCCTATAAATCTTATTAGTATATAGATATTTTTCTTACTTATACTTTACTTTGCATTCCTAAATTTTTCAGGCAAGATTTCTAAACTTTGCTTATTAGTTCAGCCTGCACACTTTACTGCCTGCATAAATTATATTTTTTTACTTTGTTAATTTGCTTGCTTTGTTTATATTTACTTTACTTTGATTACCCGCAAATTTATGTTTAGATATTGTTTTAAAAAAAATAACTCATTATTAAATGAAATAATCACTACATGAATAAATTACTTATTTTATAAAGCTAAATGAAAAGGAACAAAACAATCTTTTTATTTAAATTTAAACCTAGGCTAGAATTTATTTTTAAACAAATAACTTGATCTTGAGTAAATAAAACATATTTTTATCAAGCTATACTAAAAAGAAAATAAAGCAATCTTTTTGTTAATAAATTTAAAACTTAAACTTAAGCTAGAATAAATTCTAACTATTAAACATTTATTTTAAGTATTTAAAACAATACAATTATTTATTTAATAGCTTAATACTAAATTAAATCAAATTTCCAAATTATCAGAAATATTAAAATTAGAAAACATGACTTCATTTATTAAATTAAAACTGAGCTTATCTATTTATAATATATACAGATATATACATATATACATATACATTATAAATAGAAACAATTTAAATTAGCTTTTAAAAGATAAATTATCAGTTTAAATATTTATTTAGAAGAAGATTATTAAATCAATGCAAATATTATCAAATCAATTTAATTTTCAATGTAGATTATTAAATTGATATTGCCCCAAATTTCCGGGATGTCACATTCCTCTCCCCTTAAAAGAATTTCGTCCCCGAAATTTAAAACAAAGATAATTTAACAATCCAATTAAAGATTTAAATTTTAAACACAAGCATATATCAACCATAAGCTAACAATCATAGCAACCAATTCATCCAAACAAACAAATCTAACTATCCAGACAAGATTCCGGATAGAATTTTCTCGAGTTTCCCCAAGTATAAATACCGGGACACTCGCTCTACAGAACCCAAACAAACAATACTACTAAGCTACAGAACTTCCACTCATCAAGATCTACAAAACAAGACAGGATATAAGATTACAGACAAGTCTGAATCAACAACCAAAACTCCCTGAACTGTTGGTTCTATAACCAGAGATAGATCTTACACGTACTCCCTCAGAGATACATGAAACACAACTAATTGTAGTTATCAAAACTGACAATTCAATCCTGAAGGACAAACATTTATCCAAAATCAAATCTCCGACTTGGAAATCCAAATTCCTTCGTCTCTTATCCACAAAACTCTTTGGACAATCCTGTGCTGCCTACATCTTCCCTGATCAGCTCAACTCTTGTTGATGTCCTTAGAAACAAACTGAACCAAAGACAATCCAACAAAATGATCTTTCCAAGATCGACCAAAACTCAAAACACAAATTTTATTCCAAAGCAGAAAACAGAACTCACTTATCTCATCCGGAAGAGATAAAATAGGTGCACTCCAATCTGGTCTCAGATCCTGAAAAATTTCCTGTAGAAACTCTCTAATCCAAACATTGCAACATCCAATTGCTTCCAAACTAAAACAGCTGCCACCATGCTTCCACTGCGCAACTCTGATTGAACAGATGAAAATGCTGATTATGAACTCAAGCACAGACTGGACAACACATTCCAACATTAGGGTTCCATGGATCAAAAAGAAAACTCTGAAGTTCCTTGAAAACCCGAGCTACCAAACTCGATAACCATCCAATTACTAATCTGATCCATCGGTACCACTTCTAAAATCCAGTCGATACCAAACTCAATCTTCAAATGCTAGCAAATCTCTAACTTCTTGAAGACATCCAGAAAATCTCAGAAACATAAGAGAACACTCAAACTATCGCAAGTCACTTTTGCGATCAATCCAGCCTCATTCCAAAGATACTGCTCTCTCTTTACCAAACAGAACAGCTTACGCTTATATGGCCAATCCATCGAAGAAATGGAACTACTCTACTGCTTCTGAAGTTACCCCAAGAAAAAAAACTGCTAAGCCAGAAGACTTCCTAATCCAAAACTCTTCGAGATTCTCGGACCTCAAACCAAACAGAAACACTCGGCTGAACACAGTCACAACACCGAAGCAGACACTCTTCCTTACTTGTTCCAAAGAAACATCTTTGGAGACATCCATGGTCACTGTGTCTTATCACACAACTACTACACCTTGATGTATCAAGATATCATGAGTTGCTTCTGCCCAACCGACAGACCCGAACTCTAGCTCATCCAAACTTGCACTTCAAAAATGAACTCCAAATCTTAACAGGTTTCCTTCAGAGATCGATGGAATCCTTACACCATCCAAATCTCACTCGAGACGGTATTAGGTCTACAGTCTCGACAATTACACTTTCAACTTCAAACATTCAAACTCCAACCATTGGTAGTCATGTTACGCACACCACCACCCTATCTACCCTTATAACTCATTGGAAAACCAGAACAGGTAACCCAACAATAGGTAGAAATTAATAAATAAATATATGTAGATATATTATATATCAAAATTACAAATACGCTCTCTCAAGAAAGAAATCACTCAAGAGCCTAGGTATTCACTCAACCTAGCGCTCTGATACCAACTGTGACGTCCTAGGCTTTTCAACCATCAGCAACGGCTCACGACCGGTAGGCTTTTCAACCATCCCAGCCCCGCTGTGGCTCACAGTGATACCTCGGGTTTGCTTTTACGGCCAGCCTCTCGACTCGCAACCAACCCCGCAAGGCCTTATACTACCCTCGGGGGCATGTAGGGGTAAGAGTCTCCCGTTCGCCACCTAACGCAAAGCGAGAACCCCCTATCACGCTGTAATGTAGCAAACCCGATCCCGGTCTCATCGAAATCCAAAACGTGTCTTTTAAGGCCAAGTTGTCTATTTAGTCTTAACAGTTTAATTCAATATTATCATTATACACACAGATAGATAATTCACAATATCACAATAGATAATCACATTACCATCATAAACAGATAATTCATGGTATCATCCAAATAGATAATTAAATATTATCATACTTAAACCAAGCATCCATATCACATGGATATTATTCATGTCAGATCTGAATTCACAATCATCAAATGAAGTATCAATATCATTCACCCATAAGCAATGATTTATAATCATACCATTTGTAATTAATTTAAAATGAATTAAATTAACTACTTCTATCTCTAATTAATTTAAAGTAAATTAAATTAATTCTTTATCTATAAATCCTACTTATACAATCATTAATTAACTATAAATCAAATTAGTTAATTATTCTCTAGATATTCATCTTGATTAAACACCTTTGATTAATCATTCTCTAATTACAATAAGTAATTAGTCTTTAATTGATTTCATAAATTAATTATCCTAAATTATTTATAGTAATTAACATTTAATTACTTCATTTATTAATTAAATATAATTAATTACATTTATTCTTAATTAATTACATAAATTAATCACCACATTATTAATTATTCCTTAATTAAACAATTCTGAATTACATCATTAATTATATTAATTAATGATCTCTAATTCAGATTTAAATTTAATTACTTCATTTAATTTAATTACATTAAAGATTCATCTTTAATTTAACTCAATTATTAATCACCCTTGATTAATATCAACCAGTAATTAACTATCATTAATTACTCATATTAATAAATTAATTATCCCGTAATTAATTATCTCCATTAATTAATCCCTTTATTAATTACAAAAGTAATTATCCAAATTACTTTATTAACACATCATCTTTTACTAGTACAATTCAGTAATTAACTTTAATTACTTCCTTAAATAATTATGCTCCCTTGAATATACTAAGTAATTACACTTATCAATATATCAAATGATTTTCTTAAATTAATTAAACTGAATTAATCAACTTAAATTAATCATTTTATCAAAATTAATTACAATAAGTAAGTAATATCTTTTTTTTTTTGGCAACCAGGGAAACCTGTTCCATCACCGCCGACATTGCGACTCCTGAACAGTAAACCTGGGGGAAACACAACTGGCCCGCCACAACCGTGCCTCCATTTAGACCAGACCTTTCGGTATACTTGAAGCAGTTGCCAAGAATCGAACTCCTCACCTCATACGAGGGAGACAGTTGCTCTTGCCAACTGCGCCATGATTACCTTAACCACTTTACAATTGATTCTCTAAATTAATTAATCTAATTAATTAATAAAATTAATCACATTAATAAATCAATTAATAATCCTAAGTTAATTTTCTTCATTAACTAATAACCTTTCTTAATTTACTTCCTAATTAATCTCTAATTACAAATTAATCTAAATTACTACTTTATAAATTAATACATAAGTTGTAACAACCCAGATATTTTAACGATTTTATTTAATTTAATTAAGCGTTTTGTGTGGAGAAAAAAAATATAAACGATAAAATTTTGAAATATAAACTTGATATTTGGAATGCATTCAGTCAAACATAGCAACTGGTAAATTTTCGTCCGAAAATATGAAAGTTTATTTCGCACGTAAATTTACTTCAATTTAATCAGTTAAAAAGCGTTGAAAATAAAAAGTTTTCAAAACGAAAATATTTTTACACAGAAAAATTCTAAACCATCTTTTGAGCAAGTTGTCAGTTTGTCGTTTTTCCAAATTCGGATATTTTTGGCTCCGTCGATCTTATTTTTCTGCGATTTTTATGCATTTTCGCTAATATAAAATTTCGAATTTTTATAATTCAACCATACCACTGATATCCCTGTACTATTTTGATCGTCTCGTCATGCTGATCTCCACAATGTATTCATTTGTGTGTTTTGAGATCCGATACGCGACGGAAGCGATGAAACAATGCATCGTATCGGTACCGAAATTAGTAACTTTTGAATTTCCTTTCTTTTCAAAAATTTGAACCGCTGGCTAGAACAATAAATTTCCTTCAATTTTCCAGCTGTTTACATTTATATTTGCGTGAGTGATTTTCAATATTCTAGCAGTTCCAATGTAGCATTACCGGTTTCCAATATAGCATTGCCTGTTCATTCTTTTATTTATAAACTTGCTTTCACATGCACGTTCCCTTTCCAATTTGCTCTCTGTTTCTTCCCTCTTTGCTCAGACATAGGAAATGAATTTGTTTTACTGTTGCATTCCTATTCTTCTGAACCTTTTGTTTTGGTAGCATGCACCCAACTTATCACAACCTCTCCCACGTGAACATCAACCACCGCCAACTCACCTTCCCACGTCCTCCACCAATGTTAGCACCTCCGACCCAAAACCGCTCACCGAACCACCCCGCATTCATATTTCCCGAGCCTGCTTCACCAACCCGACTTCGGCCACTGCCTCTCCGACCACCGACCCTGAACCGCCTCGTCGCTGACCTCCGCGTCCACTCCCCGGCCATCGGACCCCACTACAGCGGCCGTGCCATGCCGCGTGCAACCACTACCCTCCACTGAACAAAACCAACTCCACCTCCCCTGCTCAGCCCGTACCTCCATCCACCACCCTGCATAGTGCGTCCATCCACCTCAGCACCCACGTAAGCAACCCCACTCCGCAACTGTGCATTCATCTTCCGGCCTCTTTTTGCCAACCTCTTCCCGCTTTCTTCCCTAGCCGCGCACCCAGCAGCCCTCCGCCTCGTCAACACCGCCGTACCCACCTTCCATCGACCTCATCTCCTCTGGCTTAGCTATCCTGTCTTCTTGACGATGCCATATAGGTATATATATATATATCTGCGTTGTTATATTTGTATAAATTTCTTTTGGATGCTATGTTATATTTGTATGTATGTACAAAAAAGCATACATGGTTTTGGTCAATCATATATTTTACATTTATTTTAATTGGCATAGGAGCCCACAAACGTATTTTATTAATCTATTTATAACGTATGTATGCGTGCTCTCTGTAGCTTCTGATCTATTTATATAAAGTGGTTTGAAAGAGTATATTTAAACTGTTGTTTTAAATGGATGTTAACGTACAGTTTTATATAAAATATACATGTGGGTGCTGCATATATTTTAGTTATAGAAGCTGTTTATATTTTATAAAGTATACTATTATATACTGGGCTATTGCAGTTAAATGTTTTATACGTAGGTCAGCTGAAGGCTTTGATTTGGTTTATAGGCATATAAGCTTTGTTTTATACAATGTATATAAAGTTATAACGAAATTTTTCAATAGTATACTAATATGTATACATATGCATAAAGTTCATGAATAAGTTGTATATAAGACTATACGCTATTTATCTATTGTTTATATTTTTTCGGTTATAATATATACCGTTATTAAAATATTAGTTTATATGTATACAGTTGATGTTGTTAAATATATGTATATATGAGATTTGAAATATAGGGTATAGAATGTTAGATTTTATAAGTTGTGTACATGTTCATATTAGCATATATACATAAGTAAGTATAAATGAATTTGGTTTACAGATATGAAATATAATGATCCTAGACATCTGTGTTTAAATCAAAATGGTTGGTAAAAATAAACCGAATGTATTTTAAGTAGGTGTTTGTTTATATAAAAATCTATTTTACAGTAACAAAGAGAATTTACATAGATTTTAAATAAGTGTTTTAAGTTCAATATTGATTCTTTTTATTATATTAAAAAAAAACAATACATATATTTCTGTCACTATCAAATTGATTTTGATTCGTTCTCATCAAATTCTTATTTATCAGCTTGTCCATCGAATTCGTACCAATTTTGCTTTGCCTCGAAACCCGTGCTTGGATTCATATCTCATCTCATTCCGTGTCGAATCTCTCTAGCCTCGAAAGGTGAGCAATCACTCACGATTAATATTCTTTTATTTATTAAATTTGATTTCAGTTGGAACGACAATTGAAATATACTGCTGTTATTTATTGCACTGTTATTTATGTATCAGTTCACCTTTGACATCTGACACCGTTATCTGTTATGTATGCAATAATAAATCCAGTTTGGTTGATAATTGATTGATTGATTGTTGTTTATATTGGATGTTAAATTGTAATGTATAAAGTGATAAATATTATGCAATTGAATTTGACGTAGGATAGTTAAAATTTTGAATCGACATATGTGTTGAATTTGATTAGTTAAATTTATATAATATGACCCTTTAAATGTTAAATTAATTGACACATAGGATTTGATTAATTACACCTTGAACCATTGAATGTATGTTGTTTAAATTGATGAAACTGAAATTGAAATTGAACGACAAGTGAAAAACCGTAATGTAATAATCTTTAGTCTACATGAAATGATAGTGTAGATTCTAGAAATAATTATATTAATTTGCACAAATAACAATGTGAATTAATACGATTATTTCGGGATTATTTGAATTGATTATTGGATTGTTATTAATTGTTTTTATTGCTTGTTTATTTACTTTGACACCATCCCAGTTATCACACTGCAAGTTTCCTTTATTATGATTGATCTGGAATTGAAATTGGAATCGGGTTGAAATGATATATACCCAAATGAATTTGACCTAGGATAGAGAATTAAATTAAAAAAATCCGATTGGTCAATAAATTGATTTAAAAATAAAATAATGATTTTATTCGAGCAAAGAATAAGTTTTGAAATGAAGTTGGATTTTTTTTTAAGGAAAATGTAAAGATTGAAATCTGAAACAAATGTTAACGTAGTAATTGATGAAAACACGTTGTTTGAAATTTAATTATTTAATAATTAAATTTGGAATTATTAATAAATAATTGGGAATTAGTAATAATTGAGTTTTGAAATTATTAAGTTTGAAATCATTTAATAATTGAATTTGAAATTATAATTAAGTTTGAAATTATAATTAAGTTTGGAATTATTAAGTGGAATTTATAATTAAGTTGAAATGATTTGATAATTAAGTTTGAATTCATAATTAATGGAAATGAATTAAGAATTAAGTTTGAATTTATAATCAAGTTTGTAATTATTAAGTTTTGAAATTATTAATAATTAAGATTGAAATCATTTAATAATTGAATGAGATTTAATTATTTGATAATTGAATAAAAATTGAATTCTTGAATAAGAGAAATTGAACTTTTGAATAAGTGTATTTGAACTTCGTTAATAAATGAAATTGAGTTTCTTTATTTATTAAAGTTTGGAAAAATTATTTAAGTAAGTTAATAAGTGAAATTGAACTTCTCGAATATGTGAAATTTAGTTCTTTATTAATTGAGTTTGAAATTTATAACGAAGTCAATAAATAAGTGAAAATTTAATTTCTTTAACAAGAAATAAAATGTGATTTATTGAAATAAAAACGTGATTCATTAAAATTAACGTAAGACTTGTAATTTAAAGAATTGATTTGACGAATTTAATTTATTTCAATTTGATGTTTTGATATAATGAAGTTGAACGTAAGTCGTTGATTTAATAAATTGGAAATTGTTTGAATGACGAATTTACTTAATGAATATTGAATGAAATCGATAAATGAATTTGAATTGATTTGAATGTTAAATTAAATTAATTTATATGGTTTCGGAATGAAAACTTATATACGAACTTGAATCAATATTTGAACTGTTTAAATATAAAATTTGAGATCGACTTATAAGATTTTGAAATGGTAATTTGAAAATTTTGAAACGTAACCTTGGAAATTGATTTAGAAAGACAAACGAAATGTTGATTTTCGAATTGTGATCGAAATTGAATTTGATTTGGTTTGAACTTTACTAAACGACCAATTGGTGTAATAATTACGAAAGTTATTTAAGAGACCGGAATCGGTTATGGATATACTCTCTATCTAAACCGAAAAACCACTTTAATAACTATACGCGGAGTGATGATCCAGAATGAAGTGGTTGGAATGATGTACGTGATGACTGAAGAAAGAGAACGATAATGGACAGCCTTGACACTTATGTCAAATTGGAAATGACTAAAATCAGGAGCCGTGCCGGGCCAAATGGGGTTAGCCACCTCGAGCGAACACACTTCTTCGTAACTACTACTCATTACTTGTGATTGATTGGTGCACCCTCGGAATTCAGGAGTGTTGTTTCGCGGTGTTGCGATCGCTGCGGCGATGCGTTCTCACCAGTCCGGATCAGGCGAACGGCAGTTTCACTACCTTGGGTATTGCCTCATGTGCCTTGTCATACTTTTATCCCTATATACGCGACTACTACGAATTTGTTTTGTGTTATACCTATGGAGTACTCCCTGATATCCCACTAGTTTACGGTGGAGTTTACAGTGCTGTATAGACTATGACATTTGTATAAAATGTGTTAAGGGGGATAATGGTAACGCCTTAACACTATTTTGATACTTTATATTACTGATAGACATTATCTATTTAGCGTACACTACTACATAGTAGATAGTTTAACGGATCCTTAGAGGATGGTGATTCCAACATCCTTTGAGTTACTTGTATTTCGATTGCTATTTCACTTGAGTTGGATTTATTGATATGAGAATATTAATCCTGACTCGAGTGTTTTGTATTTTGCTTTACGCTCGGGTCAGACTGAGTGTACCAGTATTCGATGCTCAACTTTGGAGTTGGAGCTTTGCTTGAAGATCCAGCCATCTATTCTGCTTTCAGTATTCGATGATTCCAGTGATGTATTTTGATGTATCGTGTTACTCTTCTACTGTAAACTCTGATGTATCTTATATATTTATATAGTAGCTTCATGAACTACTATCTCTTTTACTTCCGCTGCATATTATTACTCTGTGTCTGTGGTTCTGTGATTATTTATTTACCGCATATCTCAGTTTTGCCAAATTTTAATTAACAATTCGGTATTTTGAATTATTCAAGTCCGACATGTGCGGATGCGAATAGTCCAAAATAGCGGGTCGTTACAGTTGGTATCAGAGCTTTTGGTAGCTCTAGGCAGAACTCAACATATAGGGTAAATGTATTTACAGAATCACTCTCATTCGAGTTTCAATTTTCCTTTTAACTCAATTCCCTTAAATTTTGGAACGTTCCCTCGGTTTCGAAATTCATTCTTGCCCCTCACTATTCGTCTTCTTTCAACTCTGGAGCATCCCATAACTCCACTTCAAATGATCCGTATAATGAGTAGGCGGTCTCGCCAATCTTTGAACGATTTGTAAATGGGTGAAACTCCTTTACAATGGACATCGATTTACCGGAGATTTCTGTATCCTCGGTTTACGATGCTATCTATCTCCGGCTGTACTTGAAATTCTATTTCTTGAGATTGAATGTAGATTTGCCCCGAAATGCTGCATCGATCCAATTCTTGAAGTTACGGTCGACCCGGTCAAGGTTGCCCGTGAATTAAATAAGCTTATCCATCTCCCAATTATGTTAATTGAATTATCTTACCTTATTTTTCGAACTTATTATCGAATCAAAATTCTCTTTGATTTAATTTCCATCAAATTTGAATCTCTATCCTTGCTTTGAAAATCATCCTTATACCGTCGAGCGAGAAAGTGCATTTGTAAATTAATATTTAAAATGTTTATATATTGTGTTGTTTGAGTTGTTGATGTTGATTTGGGTTTTCGATCGATTCATCTGATCAACGCTATCGATAGAATTTCCAAAACACTTGAACAGAACATACTGACACAATAGTATTTTCAAATTTGGTGAATAAAATAGTTTTGAATGATTATATTATATATAAGTATAAATTTTTATGAAATTAAATTGTTAATGAATTTGTTGCCATAAATAATAAATTTTGATTTCATTTATGGTTGTAAATAATTGACTATTGAATAATATGAATAAATATATTTATAAAACTTGGTTAAAATTGATTTGGAATCTAAATAGATTTAAACTTAAATTTGAGAATTTAATTTCCGGTAAATTCCAAACTAGGGTTTTAAAATTTTAAAAATGTATATTATTTAAATATTTTCGAATAGAAATGGTTTTCAAAGAATTTTAAATTATTAAATTAGAGCTCTTCTCTTTTGTCGCTAGAAAATAATTTCGGTGATGACGGCCGCATCATCGACATTCATTTTCAAGTTTCGAAGTGGAGAAACTATTTTGTAGCTTTGATACGGTTTGTTTTGAAAAATAAAATGATTTGAATTTCTTAAAGAATGATTTAACTGGTAATATATATATTGACCTATGATTTAAATCTAATTTGATATTATATATATTTATTTATCTCTAAATTGTTTGAAGATAATCGGAAATATAATTCTTAAAATTTGGATAAAAGATGATTTCAATTATAAATGAAACCAAAATTTTGAATTAATATTTAAACTTCAGAGAATTGAATTAGAAATTCACTTGTTTAATATTTAATTGCACTCAATATGGCTTACCTAAATTGCTCAAAAGTTAACTATGTAATTGAATATTATACAGCAGAAAATGATATCGGAGGAATTTTAAATAAATTTGAGTAGTAATAATAAATGTAAATATACCTAATATACATATGATAAGATATATTAAGTAGAAAAAATTTAATAATAATTTGAAATAAAGAAGAATTAAATTTGTCGAATAAAGTATGATTATAATAAATGACAATTCAAATTTAATCTTTGAAATTGTTAATTCAAGAAAATTGGACAATATACAAAATAAATCGTCTTTATAAAAATAAAAAAAATATGAGTGCGTATAATAAATGTTATTCACTTAAATTTAAAATTATAAATGTTTATGGAGATAAATAGAATAATAAGTTAATTGAATAATAGATGTGATTAATAAAATAAAAATTTTGTTTTGAAAGTTAATAAATTGAAATTAAAACAATTTAATGAGGTATTAATTGAATTTAAATTAAATTTCGTTTTGAAAGAAACCTTGTGTACCTGACATTAATAAATGAGAAATCAAATCAATTTACTGAAAATCCTGAATTTTAGAAACAAATTGTTGAATATAAATTGATTTAAATTGAAATTTATATGGGTTAAATAAATTGTTTATTATGAAATTCAAGTCTATTTTTTTGGTTGTTTCTATTCTCCTACCTCGTTCCTTTTCGGGGACGAAAAGTTTTGAGTGGGGGAGAGTGTAACAACCCAGATATTTTAACGATTTTATTTAATTTAATTAAGCGTTTTGTGTGGAGAAAAAAAATATAAATGATAAAATTTTGAAATATAAACTTGATATTTGGAATGCATTCAGTCAAACATTGCAACTGGTAAATTTTCGTCCGAAAATATGAAAGTTTATTTCGCGCGTAAATTTACTTCAATTTAATCAGTTAAAAAGCATTGAAAATAAAAAGTTTTCAAAACGAAAATATTTTTACACAGAAAAATTCTAAACCATCTTTTGAGCAAGTTGTCAGTTTGTCGTTTTTCCAAATTCGGATATTTTTGGCTCCGTCGTTCTTATTTTTCTACGATTTTTATGCATTTTCGCTAATATAAAATTTCGAATTTTTATAATTCAACCATACCACTGATATCCCTATACTATTTTGATCGTCTCGTCATGCTGATCTCCACAATGTATTCATTTGTGTGTTTTGAGATCCGATACGCGACGGAAGCGATGAAACAATGCATCGTATCGGTACCGAAATTAGTAACTTTTGGATTTCCTTTCTTTTCAAAAATTTGAACCGCTGGCTAGAATAATAAATTTCCTTCAATTTTCCAGCTGTTTACATTTATATTCGCGTGAGTGATTTTCAATATTCTAGCAGTTCCAATGTAGCATTACCGGTTTCCAATATAGCATTGCCTGTTCATTCTTTTATTTATAAACTTGCTTTCACATGCACGTTCCCTTTCCAATTTGCTCTCTGTTTCTTCCCTCTTTGCTCAGACATAGGAAATGAATTTGTTTTACTGTTGCATTCCTATTCTTTTGAACCTTTTGTTTTGGTAGCATGCACCCAACTTATCACAACCTCTCCCACGTGAACATCAACCACCGCCAACTCACCTTCCCACGTCTTCCACCAATGTTAGCACCTCCGACCCAAAACCGCTCACCGAACCACCCCGCATTCATTTTTCCCGAGCCTGCTTCACCAACCCGACTTCGGCCACTGCCTCTCCGACCACCGACCCTGAACCGCCTCGTCGCTGACCTCCGCGTCCACTCCCCGGCCATCGGACCCCACTACAGCGGCCGTGCCTTGCCGCGTGCAACCACTACCCTCCACTGAACAAAACCAACTCCACCTCTCCTGCTCAGCCCGTACCTCCATCCACCACCCTGCATAGTGCGTCCATCCACCTCAGCACCCACGTAAGCAACCCCACTCCGCAACTGTGCATTCATCTTCCGGCCTCTTTTTGCCAACATCTTCCCGCTTTCTTCCCTAGCCGCGCACCCAGCAGCCCTCCGCCTCGTCAACACCGCCGTACCCACCTTCCATCGACCTCATCTCCTTTGGCTTAGCTATCCTGTCTTCTTGACGATGCCATATAGGTATATATATATATATATCTGCGTTGTTATATTTGTATAAATTTCTTTTGGATGCTATGTTATATTTGTATGTATGTACAAAAAAGCATACATGGTTTTGGTCAATCATATATTTTACATTTATTTTAATTGGCATAGGAGCCCACAAACGTATTTTATTAATCTATTTATAACGTATGTATGCGTGCTCTCTGTAGCTTCTGATCTATTTATATAAAGTGGTTTGAAAGAGTATATTTAAACTGTTGTTTTAAATGGATGTTAACGTACAGTTTTATATAAAATATACATGTGGGTGCTGCATATATTTTAGTTATAGAAGCTGTTTATATTTTATAAAGTATACTATTATATACTGGGCTATTGCAGTTAAATGTTTTATACGTAGGTCAGCTGAAGGCTTTGATTTAGTTTATAGGCATATAAGCTTTGTTTTATACAATGTATATAAAGTTATAACGAAATTTTTCAATAGTATACTAATATGTATACATATGCATAAAGTTCATGAATAAGTTGTATATAAGACTATACGCTATTTATCTATTGTTTATATTTTTTCGGTTATAATATATACCGTTATTAAAATATTAGTTTATATGTATACAGTTGATGTTGTTAAATATATGTATATATGAGATTTGAAATATAGGGTATAGAATGTTAGATTTTATAAGTTGTGTACATGTTCATATTAGCATATATACATAAGTAAGTATAAATGAATTTGGTTTACAGATATGAAATATAATGATCCTAGACATCTGTGTTTAAATCAAAATGGTTGGTAAAAATAAACCGAATGTATTTTAAGTAGGTGTTTGTTTATATAAAAATCTATTTTACAGTAACAAAGAGAATTTACATAGATTTTAAATAAGTGTTTTAAGTTCAATATTGATTCTTTTTATTATATTAAAAAAAAAAAAATACATATATTTCTGTCACTATCAAATTGATTTTGATTCGTTCTCATCAAATTCTTATTTATCAGCTTGTCCGTCGAATTCGTACCAATTTTGCTTTGCCTCGAAACCCGTGCTTGGATTCATATCTCATCTCATTCCGTGTCGAATCTCTCTAGCCTCGAAAGGTGAGCAATCACTCACGATTAATATTCTTTTATTTATTAAATTTGATTTCAGTTGGAACGACAATTGAAATATACTGCTGTTATTTATTGCACTGTTATTTATGTATCAGTTCACCTTTGACATCTGACACCGTTATCTGTTATGTATGCAATAATAAATCCAGTTTGGTTGATAATTGATTGATTGATTGTTGTTTATATTGGATGTTAAATTGTAATGCATAAAGTGATAAATATTATGCAATTGAATTTGACGTAGGATAGTTAAAATTTTGAATCGACATATGTGTTGAATTTGATTAGTTAAATTTATATAATATGACCCTTTAAATGTTAAATTAATTGACACATAGGATTTGATTAATTACACTTTGAACCATTGAATGTATGTTGTTTAAATTGATGAAACTGAAATTGAAATTGAACGACAAGTGAAAAACCGTAATGTAATAATCTTTAGTCTACATGAAATGATAGTGTAGATTCTAGAAATAATTATATTAATTTGCACAAATAACAATGTGAATTAATACGATTATTTCGGGATTATTTGAATTGATTATTGGATTGTTATTAATTGTTTTTATTGCTTGTTTATTTACTTTGACACCATCCCAGTTATCACACTGCAAGTTTCCTTTATTATGATTGATCTGGAATTGAAATTGGAATCGGGTTGAAATGATATATACCCAAATGAATTTGACCTAGGATAGAGAATTAAATTAAAAAAATCCGATTGGTCAATAAATTGATTTAAAAATAAAATAATGATTTTATTCGAGCAAAGAATAAGTTTTGAAATGAAGTTGGATTTTTTTTTTAAGGAAAATGTAAAGATTGAAATCTGAAACAAATGTTAACGTAGTAATTGATGAAAACACGTTGTTTGAAATTTAATTATTTAATAATTAAATTTGGAATTATTAATAAATAATTGGGAATTAGTAATAATTGAGTTTTGAAATTATTAAGTTTGAAATCATTTAATAATTGAATTTGAAATTATAATTAAGTTTGAAATTATAATTAAGTTTGGAATTATTAAGTGGAATTTATAATTAAGTTGAAATGATTTGATAATTAAGTTTGAATTCATAATTAATGGAAATGAATTAAGAATTAAGTTTGAATTTATAATCAAGTTTGTAATTATTAAGTTTTGAAATTATTAATAATTAAGATTGAAATCATTTAATAATTGAATGAGATTTAATTATTTGACAATTGAATAAAAATTGAATTCTTGAATAAGAGAAATTGAACTTTTGAATAAGTGTATTTGAACTTCGTTAATAAATGAAATTGAGTTTCTTTATTTATTAAAGTTTGGAAAAATTATTTAAGTAAGTTAATAAGTGAAATTGAACTTCTCGAATATGTGAAATTTAGTTCTTTATTAATTGAGTTTGAAATTTATAACGAAGTCAATAAATAAATGAAAATTTAATTTCTTTAACAAGAAATAAAATGTGATTTATTGAAATAAAAACGTGATTCATTGAAATTAACGTAAGACTTGTAATTTAAAGAATTGATTTAACGAATTTAATTTATTTCAATTTGATGTTTTGATATAATGAAGTTGAACGTAAGTCGTTGATTTAATAAATTGGAAATTGTTTGAATGACGAATTTACTTAATGAATATTGAATGAAATCGATAAATGAATTTGAATTGATTTGAATGTTAAATTAAATTAATTTATATGGTTTCGGAATGAAAACTTATATACGAACTTGAATCAATATTTGAACTGTTTAAATATAAAATTTGAGATCGACTTATAAGATTTTGAAATGGTAATTTGAAAATTTTGAAACGTAACCTTGGAAATTGGTTTAGAAAGACAAACGAAATGTTGATTTTCGAATTGTGATCGAAATTGAATTTGATTTGGTTTGAACTTTACTAAACGACCAATTGGTGTAATAATTACGAAAGTTATTTAAGAGACCGGAATCGGTTATGGATATACTCTCTATCTAAACCGAAAAACCACTTTAATAACTATACGCGGAGTGATGATCCAGAATGAAGTGGTTGGAATGATGTACGTGATGACTGAAGAAAGAGAACGATAATGGATAGCCTTGACACTTATGTCAAATTGGAAATGACTAAAATCAGGAGCCGTGCCGGGCCAAATGGGGTTAGCCACCTCGAGCGAACACACTTCTTCGTAACTACTACTCATTACTTGTGATTGATTGGTGCACCCTCGGAATTCAGGAGTGTTGTTTCGCGGTGTTGCGATCGCTGCGGTGATGCATTCTCACCAGTCCGGATCAGGCGAACGGCAGTTTCACTACCTTGGGTATTGCCTCATGTGCCTTGTCATACTTGTATCCCTATATACGCGACTACTACGAATTTGTTTTGTGTTATACCAATGGAGTACTCCCTGATATCCCACTAGTTTACGGTGGAGTTTACAGTGCTGTATAGACTATGACATTTGTATAAAATGTGTTAAGGGGGATAATGGTAACGCCTTAACACTATTTTGATACTTTATATTACTGATAGACATTATCTATTTAGCGTACACTACTACATAGTAGATAGTTTAACGGATCCTTAAAGGATGGTGATTCCAACATCCTTTGAGTTACTTGTATTTCGATTGCTATTTCACTTGAGTTGGATTTATTGATATGAGAATATTAATCCTGACTCGAGTGTTTTGTATTTTGCTTTACGCTCGGGTCAGACTGAGTGTACCAGTATTCGATGCTCAACTTTGGAGTTGGAGCTTTGCTTGAAGATCCAGCCATCTATTCTGCTTTCAGTATTCGATGATTCCAGTGATGTATTTTGATGTATCGTGTTACTCTTCTACTGTAAACTCTGATGTATCTTATATATTTATATAGTAGCTTCATGAACTACTATCTCTTTTACTTCCGCTGCATATTATTACTCTGTGTCTGTGGTTCTGTGATTATTTATTTACCGTATATCTCAGTTTTGCCAAATTTTAATTAACAATTCGGTATTTTGAATTATTCAAGTCCGACATGTGCGGATGCGAATAGTCCAAAATAGCGGGTCGTTACATAAGTCAACCTTTAATTAACTTATTAATTAATTCACTTCAATATCTTAATTATCTCTAAGATAATTAATTCTTTTTAAAAATGATTTAAATAAATATTAAAGTGTATTTTAGACATTACCCCCTTTGAATTTAAATTTGAATTCCATTTTGAATTTAAGATTTCAAAATGATTTATCATTTAACATTAGCCCAATTTAAATATTTATTTATAAACTTTTAAAAAAAATGTAAAAGAAACATTTATTACTTATATAAGAAAGCGTTTAAATTAACTACTTAATTTTTTTGATAAAAAGTTAGCTTTTTGCATTACATTTCATTTTAACTTGCTTTTGAAAACTTGGTGTTTTAATTCTTGATTAAAAACCCAAATTCATTTTTAAAAACTTAGATTCAAAAGTTCACTTGACTGTATACTTTGAACTTTTAATTTTCAAACACAGTTCAAATTTTTGTTTCAGATTTTAAATTAAATTTCAAAATCTGAAACTGTCAGGTTGTAAACCTGACAAGAAACCCATATTTAATTGTTTTAAAAACTTTATTTTTATTTAAATTTGAATTAAAAAGTGAATTTGAATTCATACTTCAACTGGATTTAAACTTGTTTAAATCCATTATTTATTTCTGATTTCCATTTTGAATTTGTTTAAAAAAACACATTCTGCTTCCAGGTTTTACAAAGCCTGACACAAACACTACTCAACTCGAACCAAAACTGCACCGAGACTTTTCCTTCCTTACTTCGAGTCATGTACTCGAGTGACTCGAGTATTCCCCCAAACAAAAACTCCCTGTACACAAAGAAAACACCACAACACTTCAATGGCACGATGCACGTGCACCGTGGCCCCAGCCACCTCCGGCCATCCACACGAACCTCAACAAGTTCGCCGACTACCTCCAGTCACGACCACGACCACCCAAAATCATCACGGCAACTAGAATTGAAATCGAGTTAAATTTCCAAACCTGGAAACAACTCGAGCAACATCACCTCGAACCTGTCGACGCTCCGTCCTCCTAATGCCGATTATCGGAATGCCAGTGTCTCCGGCTACAACCTCAACCATGTCCCCTCTTCAAATCCCCATAAGCGCGTCGAGCTCGATCCCCAATTAAAGGCGAACGAGACTCAAAACTGAACCATAACAAAACTAGGTTTACAAAAAGAATTCGTCGCCGTCGCCACCACGCCTAACTGCACCACCTTCCACCATTTTTCCCGTCACCTTGGTAAGCTTCTCCATCATCAAGCAGATCCCCGACCACCCAGACAACAGTGATCACCCCAAAAATCCCAAATTTGCAATTTTTGTTCATATCAGAACTGCACTTAACTTCACGCACTAGAAATCTTGACTTAAGTTTTAAAATTCGTATTTTGTTACAGAGATTCAATATACGTTCCTGGATTTAAAATTTAAAATGTTTGGGTTTTCCCTTATTCAAATTTTTTACTGTTATTTTGATTTCCAAAACCATAGTCAGATTTAGTTTAACTTAAATAACACTTAAACTCGAAATTATGTTGAAACAAACAATTTCTGTTTGTATTATAAATCCTAAAAGCTATTTGATCAAGTGATAAAAATGATTTGAATCAACTCAAGCCTGAAAACAAAATGAATAAGTTTGTTACAGAGACTCCAAAATGTATCCAGACAACATCCATATGCAAAGAAGATTTCATACATACAAATCACACTTATTCCAGATTTTAAACTTGCAACTAGTTTAAATACTTAAGTTTTAGTAATTAAAGCTACTCACAGAGGATATAATATGCAGTAGTTCCATCTCACAAATGGCCAGATAAAGGAATATATAAATATTCACACAAATATATTAAGCATTCAAATATTAGCATGCAATATATTAAAAACTTAAGTAATTTTAAAGGTGTTACTCACCTGTATTTCAGAAATGAGTAGCGCATTTTGTTTTTGAAAATCTTTGAATTTTAAAGAATGAGAATGGTCTTGCTTATGATCTCCAAATCATCTTGTCTTTGTTGGATTTGCAAACACTATTCAAGTTTGTATAAATGGAAATGTTTGCTATTATTTCTTTGTTTCAGGTTTGATATGTTTAGTGAACGAACTAAAAATAAGAAGATGTATATAAAAAAGTTTCAGGGGAAAGTGATAACTGGGTTTTGCAAATGCTGGTACAATTTGTTTTTGTTTTATCAGGCAAAATGTTATATTAGGGAGGCTGAAATGATGTTAACACAATTCGAAATGACTTTGTTATGTGCTAGAGTTTTGAAAGCATTAAATGCAAATGTACTATATGTTTACAACTAATCTTATCTTATGTGTACAAAGATATTTTTGCCTTGCATTTTCTTACAGGTTGACTACACTTTCTTATGCCTGCATATGTTTTGTTGTACTTTATGTCTCCTATAAATCTTATTAGTACATAGATATTTTTCTGACTTATAATTTGCTTTGCATTCCTAAATTTTTCAGGCAACATTTCTACACTTCGCTTATTGGTTCAGGCTGCACACTTTACTGCCTGCATAAATTTTTTTTTTTTTACTTCATTAATTTGCTTGCTTTGTTTATATTTACTTTACTTTGATTACCTGCATATTTATGTTTAGATATTGTTTAAAAAAAATCATTATTAAATGAAATAATCACTACATGAATAAATTACTTATTTTATAAAGCTAAACTAAAAAGAACAAAACAATCTTTTTATTTAAATTTAAACCTAGGCTAGAATTTATTTTTAAACAAATAACCTGATCTTGAGTAAATAAAACATATTTTTATCAAGCAATACTAAAAAGAAAATAAAGCAATCTTTTTGTTAATAAATTTAAAATTTAAACTTAAGCTAGAATAAATTCTAACTATCAAACATTTATTTTAAATATTTAAAAACATACAGTTATTTATTTAATAGCTTAATACTAAATTAAATCAAATTTTCAAATTATCAGAAATATTAAAATTAGATTACATGACTTCATTTATTAAATTAAAACAGAGCTTATCTATTTATAATATATACAGATATATACATATATACATATACATTATAAATAGAAACAATTTAAATTAGCTTTTAAAAGATAAATTATCGGTTTAAATATTTATTTAGAAGAAGATTATTAAATCAATGCAAATATTATCAAATCAATTTAAAATTCAATGTAGATTATTAAATTGATATTGCCCTAAATTTCCGGGATGTAACATATATAATACTATAGCAACACAATTTTTTTCCATACTGTACTACGAGTTTTATTGGCTTGCAAGTAGGCCTGTCAATGGGTAGGATTCGGTCTGCATATTATAAAAACCGGACCCGAGTCCAATTACAATAATTAAAAGCCGAGCCCGGGCCGAACCCGTAGAGTATTTCAATCCAATATCCGAGCCCGGCCCATCAGGCTTTTTAAGCCCGCTGAGTAATAACTATATGCTTAATTCAAAATATTTATGTTAAAACCATATTTTAAAACTGCAACTTTGATAAATTATATACAAACAATGTTAACATATAAATTGGACGGGTGATGTAGTCAAGCTCGTAACAAAAGTACGCCAAAACATCTACATGTAAACAATCAAAATGGTAAATAAATAACATAAGCACTCATGTTTTGATACTACAAAAAACTAATAGTTGGGATTAGGCCCTAACCAGATCGGTTTTTGATAAAAGCATATCCGACCCGGGTCGAGCTTGAGTCATGCTTGGACAGTAAAATGCAAAACTCGTACTCGCATAAATAGGACAGTCTCGGATCGGATTGGACCCTACTTGCAATCATATTATTCCATGCTCATGGCTACAATCATATTATTCCATGCTCATGGCTACACTTAATAAAATCTTCTTAATTTGCTACCTATATAAGCATTCATGGCCTACTTTGTACACTCATTACTGAAGCAACATAACCACTCCCCCTCCTACTAACTTTCATACGTAAATGCCATTCCATTTATGCATTAGTTTACTAACATGCGTTTTACATTTATTTTCCAAGCAAATACATTACTTACTTTTTCACCTAAGTTTCACATACAGTTTTTCTGGTCTTCTTTAAACTTTGTTATTTTTAATGAATTCTTTACACTCACCGCCTTTCAACATGACAAAGGTTATACATCTTTTTTTAAATTGATATTATATATGCATGTTCTGTCCAAAATTAATCCTCTTTTACACTATTTTTGTTTAAAGTAAATTTGTTTTAAAAGAATACGAGTACAAACGCACGTCCAGATAGCCTGCATTTAACCACAACATGCATGCAGTTTTAGTTGTACTTATGGAAGTAGATTTGATAATAGCATTACATATATGAACTCAGTCTAGACAGAAGCAATTATCTTTCAGACTGCAATAGCTTCTTTATACTAACTCGGAATTAGGCGAGACTTCGACCGATGAACTTCCATCTAAATGACAAACAATAAGGAACATTCGAATACTTCATCTAGTGAACTATATCATAGTTCTCCATGGTAACTAATAGTTTTACTTAGAAATTAATGGGCTACATCCTCATATTTGAACTCCGTCTAGGCAAAAGCCATTAATTTATTTACTCATATTGCAATAACTTCTTCATACTAACTCGAAATCAGTTGAAACTATGATAGATGAACTACCACCTAAATTACGAATAATATAGAAAACTCGGACACTTCAGCTTATGAGTTCGTAGTTTTCCATGGTGATTAACAATTGTATTTAGAAAATTTTGCGCAAGTGATTTGATTACAACCAATTCATCATTATTATTATTTAAAAACAAACTCTAGCATATAATTTGTCTTGAGTTACATCAATATGAACATGGTGATTATTTAACCTGAGAAAAAAAATAATGAAGGAACAGGCGATCAAAGAACACGGAGTAAAACATAAACAAATAGACAACCTGAAATTAGCATTCAATTGTCAAATCAATGAATAAGTAAAGGGCCAGAACAAATTCAAGCAAATCGTGGTACTGGTGATTGTTTAACCTTAGATCTATGCATATAGCTAAGGATGGAGCGTAGGAAATCTACTGCTGAAATGATTAAAAGGTAAGACAAAGAGAAAAAATTACATGGATTGATAAGATTGATCGATGAGAGATGAAAGAAGATAGGTATAGAAATAGGCGGTCGCTATGTTTATTCTTTTGCAGATAAAAATAGGACGGAGGAGATGGCAAATCGAATAGCTGCTGATGTAGGGTTTCGTAACAACAGTCAAAACCGAGGAGGAGGAGGCCGCTATGTGTTGATCATTTCGCGATGAGTAAGTTTCAAAACGAATTAGATGAGAAAGAAATTGCAAAAATGAAAAAGGTCAATTCCAAAACTTCGTGAAGACACGGTTGAATCATGTAGACTGAACTTTTATTATTAGTAGTAAAGATTAGTAAAGATGATAATAATTTTTCAATCGTTTGGATCAAGATCACGAGAAAAGAACAACCACCTCCCTCCTAAATTTTTCTGATGATGTCTTTATTTTTGGTAAGGAAAACGTCAAATGAGCCTATGCTATCAAAGAAGTGCTTACCCGAATTCAACAAAGCAATAGGTTTACAAATCAATGGGATAAAGTCTTCTATTTTCGTTGGAGGAGGGTGAGCGAACTAAGACAATTTGTGTAACGCATTGGGAATCAAAGAAGGCAAGCTCCAGATTAGATACCTCAGTATCCTAGTGTCCAATATAAACCTTAAACACACTGACTTTTTAACCATGGTTGATAAGATCATGAAGAGGATGGGAACGAAGAATGTTTTGTTTGGCGGGGAGGACTGAATTAATGAGATCAATAGTTTACCCTATAATTCAATACTAGATAAAGATTTTCAAACTTTTGGAGGCAACCATATACTTGTTATCACACAAATATGTTCCAACTTCTTGTGGAAAAGTGAAAGTTAGAAATATTCTACGGACTATGGTGTTAAAAAATAAACAAGAAGGGGGGTTTCGCGTTAAGAAATATGGATGAACTATAGTTAGCTATGGATCAAGCGGGTGTAGAACGTTTTGGATGAAGCTTGCATTTGCACCAAAATTTATAAATGCCAAGGATGTGTGTGTGCACGTATTATGGGTACGACTTAATGGTTTGATTAATATTCCTGATTGCCTAATTTTATTAGTTTTTTGCCTTTATGGAACAACCAACAATGGCTTGTTCAGTTACTAAACAAGCCATAGAGCAATCGACTATGGTTTGTTCACTTCTCCATGACTAGTTGGAACTGTTTTCATGGTTGGTTCACTGAACAAAAGCTAGTGATTATAACGACGAAGTCTTCACCGTTATACGTTTACAACGGCAAAGTCTTTGCCGTTACGTTTATAACAGCAAAGATTTCACCGTTATAAACTTATAACGGCAAAGATTTCGCCGTTACAAAATACAGTCAATCATATTACACGGTTTGAATTTATAATATTATTTTATAAATTTACAATGGCGAACTCTTCGCCCTTATAAACCCAGTGATTTTTTTCCCACTGGTCCATGGCTAAATTGTGTCTTACCTGATTGCGAAGCTCGTTTGGTCAGTTCAAAAGTATGAGAGCGAGAGAACCGGACAAACCACATTGTTGGTTATGGTCTTAGTACAATATCCCTTACTTAAACATTCTATTTTATTCTTTTAACTAATAGCTGCATTTTTTGAATATAATTACCTTGAGTAAGAAGAAAGATACTTATATATTTTTTGAGGTATAATAGGTAATTCATTTGCCTTGACTTAAAATCCCTTTAATTAAGTATTTTGTTTTATTCTTTTGTTTAATCATCGAAATCAATAGATATAATTATCCTTGAACGAGAAGAAATGTATGAATGTATGTGTGATGTATGTATATATGTATATACATATACATATACATACACGCAGACGCACGTATGTACGTGTGTGTTATAAGCATAAAAGTTGATGGTTTGGGTTAGAACTCATTGCTTAACATATTCATTCATTAGTTTCTTATCGCTTAAGATTCACAATATTCCAGGTAACGTAGCAAAAACGCTAAAATAAAATTTCATTTTATTTCAATATGTTTAATTGCCGGACATTTAAATTTTCATTAGCCATCAAAATTTCGTTTATTATATTAATAAAGTTATTAATTGACTAACAAATTTTACATTTTAAAATTAAGTTAATTATTTAGTTAATTTGTACACTATAATATTATCATATTTGTCCAACACCAAATTATGGGATGTTACAATACCTTAACAAAATTTAATTTTATTGACTTATCTTATGATTATTGTTTTTATGCATATTAAACACACTTGAATGGTCCACGGTCATATTTTTAAAATACAAAACAACACAGTGCTGAGCTTGATGTTCATGAGCTACTAGAACTCTTATTGTATAATTACCGAATTTACGTCGCATAGGACACAACTCACAAGGGAAGAGTTGGACGTCTCATCGCTATAAACACTAAGCAACAATAGCGATGTGTCATCAAAAACTACTCATTTTTACCATCTCACCAACATATATTTTTTACTGCAGTTGGTAGCTCTTAAAAGGGGATTTTAGGCACAAGGAAGAAGTTGCAAAAAATTTAGTCTCAGGGACAAAAAGTTTTTTTTTTAGACTGAAGGACACTTTTAGTGTAAATCATAGAATGATAGTTGTAACTATCATTTTCAGTTTACACTAAAAAGTGTCCTTCAGACTAAAAAGCAAACTTGTTGTCTCCGAGACTATATTTTTTTACAACTTCTTCCTTGTGCCTATTTACCTGCTCTTAAAAATATGAATAGCAGGACTGATCATATTGACTAGGTCCACCACTTATTTAACCCACTTTTGCAATCAATATTTTCAACCCATATATTTTTAGAGTTGATGCACTTGTGCATTACTTCTCCTAGTCCTCAGGCTTGAACTTGTCCATGTAATTCATCTATGAAAAATACATCTTGTTCAAACTTGAGTTTCTCCACGTAATTCCTCTATTAATAATACTTGATAAGTTTGAATTGACACTTGAATAAATGAAGCACATGATTGTGTTATGGGTGCACGTAAGGGAAAGTAATTGTGACTACTTATGGAAATCATAGATCAAATTTTGATGGTGAGATTAAAACTTCCATACACAAATGAATTTTGTTCCAATATGGCTTTGACATGCTATCTGGAACTCCAATTTCCAATTCAAAATCCACTAACGCTAACATTGGACAACCATAGTAAATTCCAAATACATGTAATGGACATATCAAATGTCAGTAATTGTATTTTATTCACAGAAACCACCATGCGAAGTCATAAGAAATGTAAAAATAACATACTAAAATATTCTAAACTATAGTTTGAAACAAATCCAAAGTTATAGTTTGTGATTTACCGGTTGCTACAAATCCAAAATTCACTGCTAGAACGGTTTCGTATAGCGACTGGCTTTTTCGACGGCTGACAACGGCTAAAAAAGCGGCCGTCGCTAGCCGTCGCTATACGAAATTTACAGACTGCTTCCCGCGAGCAGAACTTTTTGTGATGCCCCACCTCTATACCCACGCTAGGCAAGAACACTACGGTGTAATGCCGTCAACTAACACGGAGAATAAGGCTGTTGAGGAGCGACCATATGTGTAATTGCTTTATGCGAGCATCGGTATGTCACATAGTATTACATGCAATTCTTTTCAAGTGAAAATCCGACATGCCGACACAAACTCAAAACTACTACACAGTGGCTATAATATCTTCGGAAACAAATATAGAAGGAAACATAACACAAATCAGTCACAGATAGTTCATATCACAATGGCGGAAATAGATGTGAATATTACACATAAAAGTGTATATCAGAGTAGCGGCCTAACAAGATCCACAATAACACAAAATTATAGCAACATGCTATGCAAAAGAATAAATATACATCATAGAGTCAATATCCCAAATGTATACATCCATAAACTACTAATCTAAGTAGTTAACCAAAAGTCAGAGTAGGAAAACCCCAAGGGAGAAGTCAAGCCGAAGCACCTGCAACATCTCAGTCTGACCCGAGTATTATTTATAAGAAAATAATAAACGGATCAGTCTAGCTATAAATATTAGATAACATGATAAAGAACGAAAGATATGGCATAAACATAAAATATCCATAAGGCATACTATGATAAGTATGGAAATGATCATTAATAAGAGATAAATCGATATCACAAGAATCTTCTCAAAGATCCAAAGAGGGCATCATACCCAAAACTTGTATTCATAACAAGTCAATGACACACGAATTCACCAATGCATAGAAATTGATAAAGCATATCAATAGAAATCACAAATGTGACGGCTCGAATTTTTCGCGTTCGAAAATCGACATCCATACTTCACATTGTACTTGAATGCCGCAGATTCGATCGTTCAAATTCGAGTCGCCGGAGCTTATAACACATTAAGTAAATAACACAGCGGAAGAAAAGAATAATATATATCAATGTACAACATTTGATACAATATCTGATACAACAGAATGATACAATGAACATCAATATACATCAGAGATACAAGAAATAGCAGCGGAAAGAAAAGATAACACAGCAGCGGAACAAATCTCCAAAATGGCCTTCAAGAAAGAACTCCAGTATTAGTAATCTCCATCTTCAAAGCACCAATCCAGAAATAGCTTGAACTCCCAAATCAAGATGAAGAGAAGCAACTCGATCCAATTGTAATTGCCAAATCCTAAGGCTGAAAGCTATCGAATCTACACCTACCACTGATTATCTGAAAACCCCAACTCTAGACTGCACGTGTGGGAAAATAGTGGGCACCCAGAGTTTAGGAAAGGAACAATAAACTCCAGGTCAGTCGTGGGACTGGTATGAGCAAACAAAAGCAATTGGTCTTTTAAAACAAACAACAGAATTTAAATTTGAAATCCGCAATGCTTTTTGAAAAATGAAACTACCATAAGGCCTCCCGGCACACACACAATGCAAACGCACACATGGGGGAGATTTCTCCTTATGATAGTCAAACATGCTTACTACGAGAAAAATCCTTTGATATTATTACTAGTGCATAGTGGAAAATCTTTCGAAAGTATAATATAAATCCTAGCCAGCATAGGTACCATGATACTATGCCTACTATAGCTGCCATGTTAAATGGCAGGTTCTACAACTAAAGCCGTACAAGGCACGTATTGGATGAATGGATTTCCAACAAATGGTCAGGCTAAGGAACTTCCTACTGCCACATGGGTACGCCTCTGGCGGGACGTCCCGAGAACTAACGTTACGGTTAGATCTCTGCCAACACAAGGCCGGGTTACCTCTGTAACTAGGTAACTACTACACGAATATGCCATCCCCCGGTCCTTTGGGACCTTTATCCGAGGCGCCTCAAAGCAACAACCACACAGTAAATGAGATTGGAGCAACCACATAGGTTAAATACCAGGGCTCCATACCTGATACCACCCTTTACCAGAAGGGAATGACACACCCTAAAGGGAGCGACCCTCATAACCTTGCCGCATCTTTCCTGTTTCGACCATTTCCGGGGAGTGAGGTCCTGATGCAGTCTCGTCCACAAAGCTACGCTTTGGCACAAAGCCATGCTTTGGGTCAACAGATGACCAAAGCAATGATCACAAAGATAAATGATCAAACAAATGATCATATCACAAATGATCAACCAATGATCATCACACAGCAGCACTCAGCATGCCACATTACCAAATTGGGAATATCACTGATAAATATCAACTACATAACCTCTGAGCTCGTACGTCTCAGAGAAGGGTGTTAAGCTAAGAGAATAAATTCTCCGCCACCAAGCAGAAATGTATTTGATAGAAATCAGTTAACATCTCAAAGTGTAATGTCGGACATACAACCATACAAGTCTATTCCGGGTTCGAACAGAACCGAAGGCACTTCCGAAGAAGCCCTTGCAAATCCGGATAATCCCTAATCACGTCCGGACTTCCCATCACATATGGAGATCTCTATACCGGGGATCAGCCAGTGCAGAGACAATCGATGAGTTATCCTTTTGTTTTTGGAAATATCCGGTCTTCACCACCGGTCTTCAATTGCTATCCATAACGTCGTATCACTATTCGGAATGGGCTATATGACACTAGGTCCTCTCCCGGCTAAACCGAATAATGAGCGCCATATTTTAAAACATATGGATATGGGATTTTAGTTAAGTCACAACTTAAAAATCCAAAACTTTTCTTTCAAATGGTTAAACAAATTACCATTTTAAATCTTTAAACAAAAAGATTTATTTCACAAAGTTTCACCTAGTTCACAAAGATCTATTCATAGATTCAAAACAACTTCCATTCCAATTGGATTAACTCGATAAATCTTTAAATTTAAGATTTAATTTATAGTTTTCAAAACACGTCCAAAGATTTATTCATAACTTGGAAAACCATTTTCATTTCAACTTAAATTCCTTTTAACACACATTGAAAATCCATTTCTTATATGAAAGCTTCTATTATTTGAAAACGACAGTTTTCGTTTCAGAAAAGTCCGATTTATACAAGTTGGAATCTTGGGTTAAATTTAAATTCCAAACATCACTTTTAAATTGGTTTAAAAACCCCATATAAATCCATTTATAAGTTGAATAACTTTTTAAACCCTAGTTCCCAAATTATAGAATTCAACTTCAAATATTGAATTCAAATTTTAAATCAAATTATTTAAAATTTCAAAACTCAATCGAGTTATTCAAAATAACTTTTATTTTTGAAATCCATTTTTTTTTCAAAAACTTCAATTCTAATCCCAAAACTATTTTGGATTCTAAAATTCAAATTTTAAAACAATTTCAAAATCTGTGACTTAACCCATTTCCACGTGCAATCCATATTTGTGTGTGTATAAGTGTGGTCCAGGGGTTCAACACAATAGTGCACAACATCATCATCACAGATTCAATCATAAAGACAAGCGGTATAACCCATAGCGCTTATCTATATTCACAGATTCATAGATAAAGTAAATTATCAATCACAAAAATTCACTAATATGATTCGATGTGGGTTTCGGATAACCAGCTAGAATCCGACTCCCTGTCGCATCGAAATTCAAATGTCGTTTTACGGGTCAAAGGGTTTCATATTCATACAACAGTATATTCATCACAAATATAGCAGATCAGCACAAAGTATCACATAGCATCACATAACATATCAAATATATCAATCCATCACACAACATTCAATAACAATCAGCATCTACGATTAAGATGAATAAACTGGGTGGTTTTAAATTTATTACCTACATGATTACTTTCATTTATTATTCCTAATTAATTAACTATCCATATTTATTCAATTAATAAATCTTCAATTATTAATTTAAAATCTAATATCATTCAATTAATGATTCCTTAATTACAAATTAATTATTCTAAGAAAAATTAATCCTAAACTTTAATTAATCAAATTAAAACCCTTAATTACTTTAACTAATTATCCATTTCTTAATTAATTAATTATATTAATTATCCATTTGTACTACCTTAATAAATAAATGAATTACAAATCATTATACTTTTCTTTATCTTTAGATAAACATTCCTTATTTAAATTATGCATTTAAAAACAAAATGTTTTTAAATTTACATTAAATTCCATTTAACATTTTCTTTAAACTCAAGACTCAAATTTGTCTTAAATAAGAGTTTAAAACAATACACAACTTAATCTTATATGTTTAAAAGAAACATATACTTTATAAATGAGTTTTAAAAAGAATTTAAATTTCAATTCAAATCAATTTAAAAATTACTTAAAAATTTCCAAATTGAAATACAACTTCCATTTCATTTTAGTTTTAAATTCTTTAAAACTCTTTCTATAATTTACACCTACAATTCAAATGCAAATCATTTGATCATTAAAAACAATTCAATTTAAACCTTTATTTAAAACTGAAGTTTAAATTTTAAATCCAGATTTTAAAAACTCAGATTGAATTCATTTTGAATTTTTTAAATTAAATACTTAACCTTCCATTCCAAATGCAAATCACATATGCATTTCCATAAAGAGTTTGAAAATCAAATTTAAATTTTAAAAACCATCAATGATTTCAAATTCCAGATAAATCAAATTTGAATTCATATTCAAATTCAACTTAAACTCAGTTTTAAACCTATACCTGCAAAATTTAATTTTACCTTAATATTTAAAACAGAAAACAGTTTTCTGTTTATTTTTAAAAAAAAAAAACTTTGAATTTTCCTGAAATTATTTCAACAGAATTCATACTTATTTGAATTCATATTCAAATTCAGGTTCTTAAAGCCTAAGTCCAAATTAAGTTTACATTTTAAACTTTCACTTTCAATTTTAAAAACTGCAAACAGTTTTCCTGTTTCTTTATTTTTTTTTAAGAAAAACCAATTTAAAATTTCTGCATTTAAATTATTACAAAATAAGAATCCAAACAATTTGAATTCATCCTTATATTCAAGCTAAATCCTAAGTTTAATTTCCAGACTTAAACTAAAACTTTATTTTTAAAATTCTAAAAACAGAACAGAACAGTTTCTGTTGAATTTTGAACCTCTTACATTCTTTAATTTAAAATGTTTTCAAATTTCAGATTTTGAATTATTTAAATCTATAACTAAATTCAGGTTCCAACTGATTTCAAATTTTAAGTTTATATTCCTATTATTACTTCAACTTAATTCTTTTAAAAACCTGGAAACAATTCTGTTTCCAATATTCAAACCTGTAACAAAAGGTATACTCGAGTCACCATAAAATTTACTTTGAGACAAAATCTACCCCGCTTCGAGTTTCTTCTCAAAAATCCCGAGGCCATCCCGAGCAAAAATCCCTGCAACCCAAACACCAACCTCCTGCATAACAGACCAAACCCCCACCCTTCAAACCTGTCATCACCAATCTCTCCACCTCTCGACCACCATCAACATCCAAACTCCGGTGGTAGCTTCATCACTACACCATCTATCAATACCCACCACAGCTTTGAACTCGATGCACCCTTGAAGCCACAGCACCCAAAACATTATAAACACAGTAACTAGGGTTCTTGACAGAAATTCCCAAATTTCATTCTCAAATTTGAATTGCAAACAAATTCAATAATTTTCCTATAATCTATGCTAGACGACTACTTCCAGCAAACCAATTCAACTAGTTCAAATGCAAGGATCACTGATCTTGATCAAAAGTAAAATACAGTAAATTTTCAAAAGAAACTGCATTTTATTTTAACACTGTAAATTTTAACTTTAGTTTTAAAATCCTGGAATTCTCTTAATGATTCTATTAGTAACCTTATGCTATTCTAAAACATCATGATTATTCAAAGCTAAGTAATAACAACAATAAAAAAAAAAGTCAAAGAAAAAAATCCAAAAATCAAACATCAGTTGAAATTTTAGAAAATCACACATGCACAATCATAATCCTGTTCACAAACACATACTTGCAGATCATTTCATAAATATTTATCTGAAATTCATAAGCACGAATAACTACCTATTAAACAGTTTGTAAAAGTTTGAGTTACTCACCATTTTGTAAAATTGCAGAGCACAATCAATTTCAGGGCATTGATTCAATTTGCAGAGCAAAATAAATTGCAGGGCCCAGAGTTTTGAAATGCAGGCTTGTATGCTTGTTTCAGATCCAAATTATCTTGAAAACATGAATGCAGACCTCTGCCTTTAAAAATGATGCTAGCTTGATAATTTCAGATGCAGTTTTCCCAAGGTTCTACATGCAGGCTCTACTTGATGCATGCAGGCCTCTTGCTTGTAAATGAAATGCAGAGCTTCAACTTGTTTTTACCAGATTTTGAAGATTTCATAAATGCATGATTAAGTCTGTTGCATGCAGGCCTCTGAAATGCAGGTTCTATGATTGAATTTGCAGATGCAAAGAAATGCAGGGTCCCCTTGCATTTCCAGATTATGAAAATATGAAATGCAGCCCCTTTGTTTCCAGAGTTTGATATTTGATTGCCTCTTCAATTTTCCAGATTTTTTTTTTTTTAGTTTGATCTGAGAATTGTAAAACTGAGTTGCCAATTTTTTTTTTTGATATCTATGCTTTAGACAGCTTTATGTATTGGAATAGGTGAGGCCACATCTCTTTTTACTGTTTGTTTCAGATTTTGTGAGATATGGTTTGATTGCATTATGGGAAAATGAAGAGTTCTTGTAATTTTTAATCTTATTATTTTATTTAAACAATTAAATTGAATGCCATTTGTATATATGTATAGATATGTAAGATCTTTAAGGTATGTTATGTTGGTTTGTATGTACACATACACAGTATCCTTATGTTTTCTTATGTATAGATACCTAAAGCTTCATTCATTCTTGTTTTAATATAGAAGTAATTTGTATTATTTATATTTTCATATGTTAACATTCATTTTAAATTTGAAATCAATTCCAATATGTATTCAATCCTTATGCCAATATTATTTTAAACTTTTATTACTCATTTTATACACATTTTGTTTTATTAATTTTAAAGAAAGAAATGATTTTAACTAATTATGTTTTTAATAAATAACCCATATAAAATAGTATTTAGTTTTAAACAATTGTTTTTGAAAATCATTTATATCTAATTCAAAATAAAATTTTCAAAAGAAATATTACCAAATTTCTACTAGTATAAAATTATGTGGTTTTCAAATCCAATTTTATAAATATATACATTTTGAATTTTCAAAATCAAAATCTTATTTAAAATTTTAACTTTCAATATATACATATTTATTCAAATTATAGTGCATATTCATCTCAAATAAAATTATCCTTAAATTCCCACCAAATTTCTATTTATAATCTAAAATTTTAAGTTAATTTTGGAAATCTCAAATTAATTCACAATTAAATTCACAGTTTAAATTCAAAATCAATTTAATTATTGAATTATTTCGGCTAATATTTCAGGAATGTTACAACAAAAATTGGTGAAGCATAAAATTTCCAGAAATCAACACACGAAATCCAGAAATCATAAAAAGGGGGGAGGCATATCACACGAACGGGAGCATGAAAACTCACCAACAGTTGTAACACACGAACGAGAAGCTATCTCATGGTAGCTAGCCATTAATTTGACACACGAATGGTCCGAAGACCTGACACACGAATGGTCCGAAGATCGTGGGTTGCTACCCCACCAAATTTGAGTCGAAACTCCACAAAACGGGGTTTAGTCTCCCTCGCAGACAAAGAGACATCGCACATTGCTAGTCTAAATCACAAAAATGTTCGTCAATAACCATCAAGAAGTGTCAATTACACTAAGCTCGTAAATATATGAGTTTAGCATCATGTCCCATAACCACTAGCTTAACTTAAATATTTACGAACAAATTGTAAGTTTCCACTAGAAAATTGTCACAAGAGATTCAATCGAACAAGTCCAAGAATTAACCGACGGAGTAAACGCAAGCGTTTCATACCACTTGTTTTACTAAGTCGTTTAATTAGATTTCTCATACGAGTGAGGTAAAGGTTTGTATATAATAATAGATTGGAAAACGGTTTAGGAAGCGAGCTTTGTAATAAAATACTGTTGAAATCATTTGAAGAAAGAGTTTTGATATTTTCTATTAATATAGAAACCTTTATATTTTTAAAGTGACAAATCACAAACATGATTGTAGAAACAATCAATCACTAAAATTCACCTACGAAGGCGTGAATAAAATCGAAAGGAATCGATAAAAGATCCATTGAAATGGATATTCAAAAAAATCCCTAAAAGGAGTCATCAAAGTCATAATAGATGAAAACAACAAATAGGAAACAACCCGAATCGATTAAAGTTGGAAATTCAAGCAACTGGGCGAAAATAGGCAAAATTGCATCAGGTCGGTCGGCCGGCTACAGAGCTCGGTCGACCGAACACTGTTTTGAAAATTTCTCGGGCATCAGGTCGGTCGACCGAGCCCTGCAGCAGGCCGACCGAACCAGAAACAGAGAAGTGCAACTGCACTTTTAATAGCAGGTCGGTCGACCGGCCCAGGGGTTCGGTCGACCGAACCTGATGCTTTGCAAATTGATGCCCATTAAATTGATGTGCAACCTCCACCAATTCGCAACCGAACGAGCACGGACGCTACGGAATTATGCCTAACGGCTACCCGGCCCTATTGGCTCCTCGATGCATCACCAAAAACACATTTGAACCTCAAAGCTATGATTTTTAAGGATTTGGCTTTCAAACACTAAAATTGGAATATTCACCAAAGCAATCCAAATCCAAATCAAATGTACATGAATAAGTGTTAGGAATTCATTCCTAACAATAGAAGAGAATTATAAGCATAAATGTGAGATTAAAAATCTCACCGTTTTACAAAATCAAACAAGAAGAAGTTTGAAAGCAAACGGAGAATCAACCTCTCTTCAACACAACCCAATTGAGCTTGAATCTAAGCTCAAAAACAAGAACATTCCCAAAATTAGGTTTAGAAATTTCTGAAATTGGTAAGAGAATAAGTTGGAGAAGATGAAGAAAATGCCTACCAATGGGTTCTCTTGAATTTGGAGCTAGGAATTTGAAGTTGCAAGAGGAACTAGGGTTTTAGAGTTTTAATTTCCAATCTCTCCCACCATTAATGCTATAAAAACTGAAAAGAGAAAGAAGTGAGGGAGAATGGGGAGGAGGGGTTCAGTTTTTGAGTATAAGTTGGCTAGTGGCTGAACCCAAACTCAAACCCAAAGTGAAAAAGGTCAAATTTTTGACTTGCTCCAAATATATCAAAGTTTATACTCAAAAAGGTTGCAAACGACATTTTGAACTCAATGGAAGGGGTCTCGAGTCCCAATTCGGCTGTTTGCAAAAAGTAGCTTTTCGGACCAAAATCCGACTAACGACAAAATATTTAAATATATAATCGATAATTATGCGGGTTGTTACAGACTCCCCTCCTTAAAGAAATTGCGTCCTCGCAATCATAAGGAATTAATAAACAAAAAGTAACAACCATAAAAGCATATCAACACAATAGAAGAAATTTGAAATAAGAAGTTTACCTCAAAGAGCACGAGAAAGTAAGTCCGGATATGTTCGTTCGATGAATTCTCTAGATTCCCAAGAACAATCCTTAGGATTTGAATACCATTGAACTTTAACAAGAGGAACAACTTTATTTCGAAGTCGTTTGACCTCCGAACCAATGATTCGAACGGGATGTTGCTCATATGTTAAATTCGGCGAAACTTCAATTTCTTCCACAACGCCGGACTCAAGAATAGAATCGGAATCTCGAAGGCATTTCCGAAGTTGAGAAACGTGAAACACGTCATGGATAGCAGAAAATTGAGCCGGTAATAAAAGGCGATAAGCCATGGAACCAATACGTTCAGTGATAGGAAATGGCCCAATATATCGAGGCGCTAACTTTCCCGAGCGACTGAAACGTACAACACCCTTCATAGGTGAAACACGAACAAAAACAAGATCTCCCACAGAAAATTCTAATTTCCTTCTCCGGTTATCGGCATAGGATTTTTGTCTACTCTGGGCTTCTATCATCCTATGACGAATAAGATCAATCTTTTCTGTGGAATCACGAATAAAATCTGGACCTAAAACCAGCTTCTCACCGGCCTCAAGCCAACAAGAAGGAGATCGGCATGGCCTTCCGTAGAGTGCCTCAAAAGGTGCCATACCAATACTAGATTGGAAGCTATTATTATAGGTAAATTCAACAAGAGAAATATGATCTTCGCAACTTCCACCGAAATCAAGCACACAAGCACGAAGAAGATCTTCAAGAGTTTGATTCACACGCTCGGTTTGTCCATCGGACTGGGGGTGATAAGCGGTGCTAAAATTAAGCTTCATTCCTAAAGCTTTTTGAAGACTCTTCCAAAATCCACTAGTAAACAAGGGATCACGATCGCTAACAATAGAAGTAGGAACTCCGTGCAATTTAACAATTTCTTTGATAAAGATTTTGGCCAAAAGAGGAACGGTTCGATTAGATCGAACGGGAATAAAATGGGCGGATTTAGTAAGCCTATCAACGATCACCCATAAGCTATCATGACCCGAACGAGAACGGGGAAGGCTGTCAATAAAATCCATGGAAATTTGATCCCACTTCCAAATTGGAATTTCTAAAGGTTGCAACAACCCACCGGGCCTTTGATGTTCGGCCTTAACGAGTTGGCAAGTCATGCAATGCTTAACGAAGTTAGCGATGTCAAGTTTCATTCCCTCCCAATAATAAAGTCGCTTCATATCCGCGTACATTTTGCTACTACCGGGATGAATGGTGAATTTAGAACGATGAGAATCTTCTAAAATGTCTTTGCGAAGATCACTAATATTAGGCACGATAAGTCTACCAAATTTTCGAATACCGCCACGAGAGTCAATATCGAAGTCTTTCAAACCTTCAATATCAATTTTATCCCTCAATCTTTGGCTAAGGAGAGCCAATTCGGGATCCAGCTTTTGAGCTTCAAGAATGCGGTCTAAGAGAGAAGGATGAGCCTCAAGGCTACATAAAACAAATGATGAGCATAAATCGGATACGCGCTCTCGAATCTCACAAGTGGTGAAGATCTCGAGATCGTTCCATTCGGATATCATCATAGAAACAACTACTTGTTGCTTACGGCTAAGAGCATCGGCAACACGATTACCCTTACCGGGAGTATAAAGGATATCAAGATCATAAGGTGCAAGAAACTCGAGCCAATGCTGTTGACGCAAATTAAGTTCCTTCTGAGAGAATAAATATTTCAAAGATTTATGATCGTTATAAAGAATGAATTTTTCTCCCAAGAGATAATGACGCCAAATACGAAGAGCGAAAACAATAGCCGCGAGTTCTAAATCATGAGTGGCATATCTAGTCTCAGCTGGCTTCAATTGCCTAGAAGCATAAGCAATAACACGTTCTTTTTGCATAAGAACGGCACCCAAACCAACGCGACTAGCATCGGTATAAACAACAAAATCTTGATTCCCTTCGGGAATAACAAGAATAGGAGCATCAGAAAGGAGTTCTTTTAATTTCTGAAATGAAGTCTCACATTTGTCCGACCAAATGTATTTAACGCCTTTCTTGGTTAAGGCAGTAAGAGGCACGGCAATTTTAGAAAAGTCCTTTATAAAACGGCGGTAATAACCCGCCAATCCAAGAAAGCTACGGATTTCCGTTACACTCTCTGGTCTCTTCCAATCTTGAATCGCTTCGATCTTTGAAGGATCCACGGAAATTCCAGATTCGGAAATAATGTGACCGAGAAACTTTGCACGAGATTGCCAAAAGTGGCATTTAGAAAATTTTGCTTTTAATTGATTACTCCTAAGAGTTTCCAATATAATCCGAAGATGCTCTTAATGTTCCTCTTCGGTTTTTGAATACACAAGAATATCATCAATAAAGATGAGAACAAATCGATCAAGAAAATCTTTGAAGACTCGATTCATAAGGTCAACGAAATACGCCGAAGCATTCGTCAATCCAAATGGCATGACAAGCCATTCATAAGATCCATATCGAGTACGGAACGATGTCAAAGGAATGCTATCTTCTGCGATACGAAGCTGATGAAAACCGGTAGCCAAGTCCAATTGTGAAAAGACTCTAGCACCACTAAGCTGATCGAATAGATCATCAATCCGAGGTAGAGGATATTTATTTTTGATCGTGAGATCATTAAGCTTACGATAGTCAACGCAAAGCCTAAGAGTACCATCGGATTTCTTTACGAAAATAGCTGAAGCTCCCCAAGGCGAGGAACTAGAGCGAATGAATTGCTTCGTCTCCAACTCGGATAATTGTTTGCGCATCTCCTCATTCTCCTTATTGGACATGCGATAAGGAGGACGAGTAATAGGTTGAGCTCCAGGGATAAGATTAATTTTGAACTCAATTGCTCGCTTAGGTGGTAATCCTAAAACGGGATCAAATGTGTCGAAAAATTCACGAACAACGTGAATAAGAGAAATGACATCTTCCTCATCATCATCATCGTCATCACGAGGATTTAAAGAATATAAAGATGCACTTAAGGTGGAATCCGAGTCTTTGAGAATAATAGAAATCTGCTTAACAGATAAAGGATGTCGAAGATGAATAGTCCGCTCAGGACATAGGATATGAGCTTCATAATGATTAAGCCAATCCACTCCCAAAATCATTCCAAAGCCTAAATAACGCATAACATGGAAATCGGCTAGGAAAGAAAAATCACATAGAATAATCTCCACATCTTTACAAAACAAAGTAATTGTTGCGGATCCGCCAACCGGATTCGAAATTCTCAAAGAAGTCATTAAACATAAAACATCCAAATAAAAAGTATCAACAAGTTCTTTTGAAATAAAAGAGTGAGATGCACCCGTATCAAAAAGAACTCGAATTGGTTGATCACGAAATAATATAATACCATCGAGAATGGAATGAGAAATACCTTGGCCACGAGATGTGTTGCCAGGGGCTTGAGCAACATTTAACTTCCCCTCCTTCCTGCCTTCAAGTTTAAGGCATTGATGAATAAAATGATCCGGACTTTTACAATAGCGACAACATCGGGGCTTTGAACACTTGTTCGCAAAATGGTCCCTAGAACCACAGTTGTAGCATTTCCCTTCAGTAGAGGAAAAAGTCTTAGCGGTAGGAATTGCTTGCTTCCCTTTTTTATTGGGATAAGGACCTTTAAATTTGTTAGGCCTCTTTTTGTTGTTGAAGTTTGGTTTAGCTCCCACCACTTCAACATCACCCTCCCTATCCGCCTCTTCAAGGCGAAGAGCGATATCAACGAGTTGATCAAAGGAAACTTCTAACTTTAGAAGTAATGGCTTCTTGAGATTTTTGTTTAAGCCATAAATAAATCTCTGATTCTTCTTCAGAGGGGTGTTGATGTATTCAACCCCATATTTGGAAAGTGATTCAAAAGAAGCAACGTAGTCCGTCACGGAAGAATCGCCTTGAACAAGGTCAATGAAACGACGAGCCATAGTCACTTTCTCAGCTTCTGGCACGAATTTTAATTCGAAGCATTCTCGGAATTGCTCCCAGGTGAGATCCGCTTCATTAATCTCAAAAATAAGAAGTTCGTACCAGTCCAATGCTCTCTCTTGGAGCATACTGGAGGCCACCTGAACTCGGTGAAGATCAATGAGATTCATGCGCGAAAAGATGCGATCGCATGTTCTAAGCCAAGCTTGGACTTCAATAATAGTTTCGGAACCTTTGAATGGCTTCCCACCCAAATTAGTGTAATCGCTGCACAAGCGTGCAAATCCCGACTTTGGGTGAGTAGGTTCCGGGTTAGCCCCAGCTGCTTGAGCATTAGTTACCAAATCAAGAAGCTGTTGAGCAGTCATAAAAACTCTATCCTGGGGTGGAGTGTTAGATGGCACGGCTCGGGGGCGGCCTGGTCTAGACATTCTCTTCCTTTAGAAAGAAAGAAGAGAAAGAAGGTTATTCACCAATAGAATATCAAGCAATCTTGATAGATAAAACAAGGAATCGTAAAGAAAATTAGGATAGAATGGTTCGAAGACACGTATTCCTAAGGCACAACTCCTAAGAAGGACTTACGACATGATCCTTGCTAGACTATTCTACATTGTTTCGAAGTTTCGCTCTGATACCAAGCTGTGACGCCCCACCTCTATACCCACGCTAGGCAAGGACACTACGGTGTAATGCCGTCAACTAACACGGAGAATAAGGCTGTTGAGGAGCGACCATCCGTGTAATTGCTTTGTGCGAGCATCGATATGTCAGATAGTATTACATGCAATTCTTTTCAAGTGAAAATCCGACATGCCGACACAAACTCAAAACTACTACATAGTGGCTATAATATCTTCGGAAACAAATATAGAAGGAAACATAACACAAATCAGTCACAGACAGTTCATATCACAAAGGCGGAAATAGATGTGAATATTACACATAAAAGTGTATATCAGAGTAGTGGCCTAACAAGATCCACAATAACACAAAAGTATAGCAACATGCTATGCAAAAGAATAAATATACATCATAGAGTCAATATCCCAAATGTATACATCCATAAACTACTAATCTAAGTAGTTAATCAAAAGTCAGAGTAGGAAAACCCCAAGGGAGAAGTCAAGCCGAAGCACCTGCAACATCTCGTTCTGACCCGAGTATTATTTATAAGAAAATAATAAACGGATCAGTCTAGCTATAAATATCAGATAACATGATAAAGAACGAAAGATATGGCATAAACATAAAATATCCATAAGGCATACTATGATAAGTATGGAAATGATCATCAATAAGAGATAAATCGATATCACAAGAATCTTCTCAAAGATCCAAAGAGGGCATCATACCCAAAACTTGTATTCATAACAAGTCAATGACACATGAATTCACCAATGCATAGAAATTGATAAAGCATATCAATAGAAATCACGAAAATTGGTGAAGCATAAAATTTCCAGAAATCAACACACGAAATTCAGAAATCATAAAAAGGGGGAGGCCTATCACATGAACGAGAGCATGAAAACTCACCAACAGCTGTAACACACGAACGAGAAGCTATCTCATGGTAGCTAGCCATTAATTTTACACAAGAATGGTCCGAAGACCTGACACACGAATGGTCCGAAGATCGTGGGTTGCTACCCCACTAAATTTGAGTCGAAACTCCACAAAATGGGGTCTAGTCTCCCTCGCAGACAAAGAGACTTCGCACATTGCTAGTCTAAATCACAAAAATGGTCGTCAATAACCATCAAGAAGTGTCAATTACACTAAGCTCGTAAATATATGAGTTTAGCATCATGTCCCATAACCACTAGCTTAACTTAAATATTTACGAACAAATTGTAAGTTTCCACTAGAAAATTGTCACAAGAGATTCAATCGAACAAGTCCAAGAATTAACCGACGGAGTAAATGCAAGCGTTTCATACCACTTATTTTACTAAGTCGTTTAATTAGATTTCTCATACGAGTGAGGTAAAGGTTTGTATATAATAATAGATTGGAAAACGGTTTAGGAAGCGAGCTTTGTAATAAAATAGTGTTGAAATCATTTGAAGAAAGAGTTTTGATATTTTCTATTAATATAGAAACCTTTATATTTTTAAAGTGACAAATCACAAACATGATTGTAGAAACAATCAGTCACTAAAATTCACCTACGAAGGCGTGAATAAAATCCAAAGAAATCGATAAAAGATCCATTGAAATGGATATTCAAAAAAATCCCTAAAAAGAGTCATCAAAGTCATAATAGATGATAACAACAAATAGGAAACAACCCGAATCGATTAAAGTTGGAAATTCAAGCAACTGGGCGAAAATAGGCAAAATTGCATCAGGTCGGTCGGCCGGCTACAGAGCTCGGTCGACCGAACCCTGTTTTGAAAATTTCTCGGGCATCAGGTCGGTCGACCGAGCCCTGCAGCAGGCCGACCGAACCAGAAACAGAGAAGTGCAACTGCACTTTTAATAGCAGGTCGGTCGACCGGCCCAGGGGTTCGGTCGGCCGAACCTGATGCTCTGCAAATTGATGCCCATTAAATTGATGTGCAACCTCCACCAATTCGCAACATAACGAGCACGGACGCTAGGGAATTATGCCTAACGGCTACCCGGCCCTATTGGCTCCTCGATGCATCACCAAAAACACATTTGAACCTCAAAGCTATGATTTTTAAGGATTTGGCTTTCAAACACTAAAATTGGAATATTCACCAAAGCAATCCAAATCCAAATCAAATGTACATGAATAAGTGTTAGGAATTCATTCCTAACAGTAGAAGAGAATTATAAGCATGGATGTGAGATTAAAAATCTCACCTTTTTACAAAATCAAACAAGAAGAAGCTTGAAAGCAAACGGAGAATCAACCTCTCTTCAACACAACCCAATTGAGCTTGAATCTAAGCTCAAAAACAAGAACATTCCCAAAATTAGGTTTAGAAATTTCTGAAATTGGTAAGAGAATAAGTTGGAGAAGATGAAGAGAATGCTTACCAATGGGTTCTCTTGAATTTGGAGCTAGGAATTTGAAGTTGCAAGAGGAACTAGGGTTTTAGAGTTTTAATTTCCAATCTCTCCCACCATTAATGCTATAAAAACTGAAAAGAGAAAGAAGTGAGGGAGAATGGGGAGGAGGGGTTCAGTTTTTGAGTATAAGTTGGCTAGTGGCTGAACCCAAACTCAAACCCAAAGTGAAAAAGGTCAAATTTTTGACTTGCTCCAAATATATCAAAGTTTATACTCAAAAAGGTTGCAAACGACATTTTGAACTCAATGGAAGGGGTCTCGAGTCCCAATTCGGCTGTTTGCAAAAAGTAGCTTTTCGGACCAAAATTCGACTAACGACAAAATATTTAAATATATAATCGATAAATATGCGGGTTGTTACACTTTTATTCATTTCCCACCAAAATTAAACCCTCCTTCCCCCAATCCGCCGCCCCCTTTCACCGCAGCCGCGCCCCACCTTCTGTCGCCTCCAAATCACCCAAATTCGCCTAGGTATGCTTCTAATCTCTATTTTGAATCAAATTTGATGTTTTTTAGGTTTAGTTTAAACCCTACTTAAATTTGGATTTGTTGTTAGATTAGGATTTGTTGTTAAATTAGGTATTAGTAGTGTTGTTAAATTAGGTATTAGTAGTGTTGTATGTTGATTTGGTAGATTAATTAGTCTATTATCATGAAGTTAAATTATGTATTAGATTAATTAGTTTATCATGAAGTTGAATAAATGGTTGATGAAGATGTTATCCCGCATTTTGGCAAAGCCATGATACCAAAAGATCGATCGAAAACAAAAGACAGTTCGTCTCAAAGATTGGTTATACTTTGTTTCGCTATGGATATCGCTAAATTTTGTTCGAGCCTGGATCAGGCTACAATTGATAGGACATGACAAGAAAAGCCATAAAAGCCTGCATTCCAAATTTCAAGTCAATCCGAGTTCGTATGCTCGAGTTATGATCGATTCAATCTAGAAGAAACAGTCCAGCTTTCGTATCCATCGCCATTATTGATTTCGTATCCATCATCGAACTCCGGTTCGAATCGATCATTTCATATCGATCAGGTTTCAATAACTTCGTATCCATTGAAGTGTCGCAGTTCACATCGATCAAGTTCAAATCCATCGAGGTGCCTCGGTTCGACTCGATCTCATTCGAGTCCATCGGCTCCTCCTTATTCAAATCCATTGGCATCTCCCTACTTCGCATCCATCGACGGATAACCTACTTCGTATCGGTCAACTCCCATGAGTTCGTATCGATTAGGATTGGCCGTTTTTGAATCCATCGAGTTCGTATCGATGGACTTCGTACCCATCAGCAGATGATGCGCTTCGTAACGATCGGCTAGTGTCTTCTTCGTATCCATCATTGAAGCATCCTTTCGAGTCCATCGAGATGCCTTGATTCGTCTCCACCCAAATACCCTGCTTCGTATCCATTGAGGAAGCCACTCTTCGATCCATCTGGGCGGAGTAATTCGTACCCATCGAGTCAACTAGCCTAGGTGACGTGTCATCCCTGGATACGAACAAGCCGAGATATATGGAGCCGACGCGGTCAACTTGGAGTAAAGACCGGATCCGGACCGCGGCGAAGTTTGCGCTCCACGTCATCACGAAGACGCGTGCCACCATCGATTCGAAACAATCGATTTGAAGAGATGGATTCGAACCAAACAGCCACTCGAGAACATCATTTCGTATCGACTTTTTCTATTTACCGATCCAAATGCCATGAAACATTCACAGAAGCTTGCGTACATGCTGAGAAATGTCTCCACCAAATTTCCGCTCGATTGGACGTCATCTTGATCGATACGAAATGACTTCGTATCGATCACCGATCGAGTCGAAACTTTCTAAGGTTGGTCGCATGGGCCCACTCACGTGCCAGAAAAAGTCTTCCGAGATTTGACCGAAGTCTCAGCCTCTTACGCCTAAAAATAGAGCCCCAGAGCCTACAGAAAATGGATCTTTTGACTCTAAAGCTCCCAGACTCTACCGGATTGAGATCTCCATCATCTTACACCGTTTTCTTGCTGTCAATTTTGAATTTCTAGTTGTAACTTGCTGTGAATTGCTGTAACAACTTGTAATCATTGAAAGAGAATCAATAAAACTGCAAAAAACTTCATAGTGGACTTAGGCAACACGCCGAACCACTCTAAATTGCTTGTCTACGCATTTACTTTTCTGTTCATTGGAGTTTTTGTTAGATAATACTCATTTTCAATTTATATTCTCCATTATTATCTCTTCAAAAACTTCCGAAGATTGTTGTGACCAATTTCAAACATTTTGGTGCTTTCACTAAGAGAACCCACATTTTCTCCTGCTCGTTGGATCTGTCCTCGATACCGGATTGACTAGATCTAAGAGAGAGAGATCCAGATTACAATCCAAGGTCCTTCCATTCTATTCAGATTTGCATAAAGTCTAGGAAAGGAATTCAACCCTCAAGATGGTTAGCACAAGGACCACCTCTAACGCTATTAATCAAGAGGAACAGGATAGACAGAATCCTGCGCCACTATTTCCCTCTAACCAAAATGCTACCGGACACTCGGAACCATCAGGTCCGGTTACCCGACAAGAGTTTCAGTTGCTGCTCCACGACCTAGAGTCAGCAACAACTAATAGAACCGCTACGTGCCAACACCGAGCTGACCAATCAGCTGAATCACCAGAAGCGAAGGAGATCTAGGAGAGACCATGCTTCTCACTTCTCTAGCGAAAGTACTTCATCTTCTGATTATCATAATCGATCTCCATGACCCCGGCTAGATGGGAGTCACACACCAGCCGCTGGAGTTCAACCGGCAATGACCGTTGGACAACTGAGAGTTGGCCCATCGGCCAGTTCCAGACCAGGCCCTCCTCCTGAGGGGGTGCCATTCCTTACTACACCACAAAATACCTCGCCACGAACGCCGCGGATGAACCAAGGGTCGATGCTCCAAATCAGTCAAACCCGGACAGTCGTCAGCATGGGCGTACCCCTGAACCGTATGTCCCAGAGGACTATGAGCCAAGAAGGCAAGATTTGGACCGTCGATAGCATCCGGCCCAACCCCAGAATGTGGGAATCAATCACACTCTGGCGCAAGCCACACAGAACGTACGAATGACGGATCTCCCGACCATGATACGTCAGATGATCCGTGAGCGCCAGGGTCTCACAAAAGACGAAGAACGGAATTTCTCGAAGACACACTCCTTTTACGGATGATATTCTTACTGCTAGACCCCCACGGCGATTCAGGATGTCGACTCCACCCATGTACGAGGGAAACTCCGACCCCAACCAACATATTATGAAATATGAATGGTCAATGAGCGCTGCCAGAGCTAACGATGCAGTGAAGAGTCATAGTTTCTCCATCTCCTTGGGGGGCATCGCCACCATGTGGTTCACTTGACCGCCACCTCGATCCATCTCTTCATTCGACCAGTTGGCCACAAAATTTGTTGAGCAATTCCGTATGCACGTCGCAAGACCAAAAGACGTCAACACTCTGTCTAGCGTCACCCAAGCTCCTGGAGAGACGCTCAGACACTACTTAGAGAGATTCCACACTACATGTGCGGAAATCAGCAATCCAAACGATAACTCCTCCTTATGGCATTGACTAAGGGGATTGACCCCGACTCTGAGTTTGGCAACTGATTGGCTGGAAAACAACCAGCATCATTGGACCGTTTCCACGCCAAGGCGGCTCAATTCCTGAGAAGGGAAGATGAGAAACAGTCTAGGAAGCAGAATGATGCAGGTCCAAGCACGGAAGGGATCCAAAGCAATGTCACAATCAAATAGTCCGGTGAGAGCTCCGGAAAAGTTCAGTTGAACGTTCAAAACAAACAAACTCGACGAAGAGAGAGCGTGAATCAAACTAGAAAAAGAGATCAAAATCATGGCCCACAGCGCAAGAATCCTACGTTTGAAAGTTACACTCCCTTGAATACATCACCGGAGAACTTGTTTTTACAAAACTGTAATACAATGCAATACAAAAAACCTGCTCCAAAACCGTCGTCAGAGAGACAAATCCAGACGGGAAAGTTTTGCAGGTTCCATGAAAGCTACGGGCACAACACGAATGAATGTCGTCATTTACATGATCTCGTTGAAAAATTAATTAGAGAAAGAAAGAAGGAATAGTTTGTGCGGACATCGCAGCCTGGAGAAGCGGGCCCATCAAATCAAAATAATGAACCCGATCGACCAAGACATGAGGACACTATCCGTCCCGGTGGGAGATTGGTTATAAACGCCGTTAGCGGCAGACCCATTTTTTAGGATCCTGGAATGACGACGACCTTCGTCACTGTTACACATAACAGACTTATTCAGTCTATGAATACTTTTCAATTTCCTTTACATTCTGAAGTTTGAATTTGTAATAAGGCACCGACTTTGCCATGTTTTTCTGTCCCAGCAATAAATTACTATCTCTTCAAGCTCGAGCTGTGATTCACCGAATGCGACATTCAACAATCACGATGCACGAAGAGATAAGTTCCATCGAACAATGGAATTTATTCAAATAGCGAGTGACTGTGATACGACTGACCACTCACTAAGTGAAACCTCAGCTCGGGGGCAAGCCATCACATCAAAGGCTGAATTGGACCGACACACGGCAGTCCTACAACCAACTCCACTTTCCCAGAGTGCGAATTGGAGTCTAATCATCAACTCTAGGTTTAAAGAATGTGAACCGGAGTATAAATCAATCGTTCCCAGAGTGTGAACGGACTCCAAGTTCCCAGAGCGTGAATTGGAGTATAAACATCAAATCCATCGTTTCCAGAGTGTGAACGGACTCCAAGTTCCCAGAGCGTGAATTGGAGTATAAACATCAAATCCATCGTTCCCAGAGTGTGAACGGACTCCAAGTTCCCAGAGCATGAATTGGAGTATAAAAATCAAATCCATCGTTCCCAGAGTGTGAACGGACTCCAAGTTCCCAGAGGGCGAATTGGAGTATAAACATCAAATCCATCGTTCCCAGAGTGTGAACGGACTCCAAGTTCCCAGAACGTGAATTGGAGTATAAACATCAAATCCATCTTTCCCAGAGTGTGAACGGACTCCAAGTTCCCGGAGCGTGAATTGGAGTATAAACATCAAATCCATCGTTCCCAGAGTGTGAACGGACTCCAAGTTCCCATAGTGCAAATTGGAGTATAAACATCAAATCCATCGTTCCCAGAGTGCGAACGAATTCCTAAAAAGCCCAAACAGGTGCGACTGACCATCTATCGGCTAACTCCAAATTCCTAGAGCGCGAATTGGAGTATAAACTTCAATTCCAGGTTCCCGGAGCGCGAGCCAAAACATCAATGCTAACTCCAAATTCCCAGAGCGTGAATTGGAGTATAAACATCAATTCCAGGTTCCCGGAGTGCGGACCCAAACATACATGCTATCTTCAAATTCCCAGAGTGTGAATTGGAGCACAAATACCAAGTCAAAGTTCCTGGAAGTGCGAACTGTGTTACAAGCATCGATAACTCTCGGATTCCCAAAGTGCGAACCAGATTATTGATCACAGATCATCTTAAGTCCCTGGAGTGTGGACATGTGCTCAAGATTTGCAATAGGTGTGATTGACCACCGAAATACAAATGTTGTTCCCCGAAACTGGGGGCAAAAACTTTAGTGTTAATCGCTAACCAAAGCAGTACAATGTCCAAAATTCAACTCATTCATCAATCACGACATGTGATCAAGATTTTCAGACTTGGAAAATAAAAGGAACTCTACTTGACGGTAAAAACACCACAAGTATACTGGACTGAAAGCCAAATACTGCAAATACTTAAGCACAAAAGAAATTAGAGTTGAAGCAAGAAACAAAACTTTATTTCAACTAATTGTATGTGAAGATTCATGTACAAGTTATTCCAAAAATTCCTACTAGCAGAGGGCCAAGCCTGCATCTATACATAGCCTATGAATGAAAAATAAAAGTGTCATCCTAACTGCTAAAAATGCACCAGAGGGGATCGTCTACTTTTTCTTCTTCGGTTTTCTCTTCAACGCGGAACCACTGGAACCACTAACAGTCTTCTGCTTTGACCCCGTACTCTTCGACGGATCTTCTTCCGACGAAGGCGTAATATCGATATATTCCTCCGAACTTGAACTTAAAGGAATATTCTCTTCTGGAGGAGTCGGAGGAGTCGGGTCTATCACCGGGGGCGGAATGGGCACGCTGGTTCCGAAAAACGTGTCCCCAAAAGATATCACCGCAAGAGGAGTGGGGCCAACTACCGTCGTGACACACTCATAATTACCACCGTATGCTGTCGCTTCCATCTCTGCGTTGATTTGTGCCAGTATCTCAGCCTCACGAGCAACACGAGATTCACGTTAGGCAGCGGTGGACTGTGACGATACAATAGAAACAGGTGGGAATGCGCCAAGAACAAATTGCATGTCAGCAAAAGGGTCACCGTGTTGGCCCAAGAGTTCATTCATCATATGTTCGTCGAAAGTAATTGAACCCCCATGTGCCATCCCCGTCGGTGCGACCGTAGTCGTGATAACCGCCTCAGTAGTGATGACCTCCTGCACTTGATGTGATTCTTGGCTTGCAGGAGGCGCAGTCGGTGTAACTTTGCTCACTGGACAAGAAAGGAAAGAAGTTTTCGGAACACGCTTCAATACAAATACTTTAGTTCAGACACATATTAGATTTGTGCAGAGTACCTTCCTCTACTTGACTCGTAGCTGACTGAACAGCTTCAGAAGAATGCTTCTTTATGGGAGATAAGCGTGGCTGCTCAATGTCTTAACCTGGGACCAACTACGGCTCAATCGCTAGTGTTGGCTCCGATCCAGATGAAGTAATCATCTTTGAACTTGTAGCTGGGTGTGAGACGCCAGACCCCTCACCAACTTCCAAGTGTTGGGTACCCAGTCTCTCTCTAGCATGAGAAATCATGAAATCGTGGAGAACCTTCTTCTCATCATCAGTCAATATACGATTCTCCAACTCGAACTCATCAAAAGCTTCACCCGGCTGTGCTGCTTTCACTTCTCAGCTAATAAATTCCAGGCGTTGAATAAGTGCGTCGGATAATCGTCAAGCCATGTCAAATTTCTGTGCCTCAGCACATTAGCATTATAGGTAATGAGAAGCTCTTCTATCTCTGTCTCTAGCTTGATCTCTGCTTGACGAACTTTCCTCTCGACTTCAGCTTCCATCTCACGGACCTACTCCAAGGCCGCATCTCTTTCTCTCCGAAACTCCACTGCCTGATCACACGCTTCCCGTGCGGAAACGTTAGCGGTGTCCCTCTCCTTCATAATCTCCGAAACTTTGGCCTTGAGCTCGTTTAGATCTTTCAAGGCCGCATCCCGCTCGGTAGTTAAAATGGTGTTTCAGTGGCCCATGTCCTCCACCGTAGCGTAATGCTCACGCTTCATCCTATCCATTGCTGCCTGAGCTTCATCGGCTTTTCTAAGAGCCTCAACCTCTGATTTGCGAGAAGATTCGGCCTCACTACCGAGCGCCTGAATAATTCGATCCTTTTGAACGAGTTCCTTTTCCAACTTCTCAATCGTGGCCGCTCGGTCAAAGGCCACCTTTGACCCTTTCTTTGCGACTTTTGACCATTTCTGATACTGGAAAAATATATCTGAGAGAAAATCATGGATCATAGGTGCAACTGACGCCGGTGTCCCTTTTAGATGCGGGGGACAAACCCGTCAAAGCAAATTTCAGGAAAATCTTTCTTCAGCTGAGCAAGCCTAACTGCTTCTTCCTCCGAAGGCTCCGTCAATGTCTGCTTTGTTGTCGGGGGGGGAGGGGGGCGTGATCTCCGTTCTACGATGAGTGTCAGACCTCGATGATTGGGAAGACGGCTTGTGCCATGAAGTTTTTAGAGGCCTTGAAACATGAACCGAAGGCGGCGCGGGAGCTCTAGGATGGGGCGTGCGAAATCGAGACCGACGCCTATAATCTTTGTCTCTTTCAGAGCGCTCATGACTCGAGTGTCCATGGTCATAGTCTCTATCTCCTTCCCTTCTATATGATTCATAATATGAAGAAGACTTGCGTTTGCTGTAAAGACTGCCAAGCGTCGAACCTCTACCAGACATGGTATCTGCAAAGCAAAAACATAAAACGAAATTAGTAATCTCTCATAGTGAGCGTATTACACTCAGAAATCGTGTAGTTCCGTGAAGTGTGAATGTAGGTGCAACCCCCCGACCAACCAGATGTGTCAAGCGCACTAGTGGGCAGATATTCGCTTAAAACTAAGGCTTCTGAAAGTTCGTCCAATCCGGCATCATGCTGCAAAGACACATCGTCCGGAATTGGAAGATCGGCGAGCCCTTCATAAAGGTTCTCAGTTCTTTGGGGAGACATCTCGGAAATTCTAATTCCAGAGGCGGGTCGGGCCGTGACAACCGATTTCCATCTTCCCTTTTTAGGTGGCTTAACAACGGCTGCCTTGCCTTTTCTCTGCTCTTGGGTATCCTGGGCCACATCCGTAGATTCGCCCAATGTTTCTTCATCGGTGTGAGTTCTCTCGGAGTCAGCCTCCTTAATTATGACAACTTTAGGTTTTCTACGTTTAACTCGTTCTTTCGAGGCAGTCCTTAAGACACCGTCGAGCATTATGCTTTGTCTTCGTTCAATCAGTCCCAGAATCCTTAGATTCCTATCTGTCAAGAGCAACTCGATATTCCTTTCTTCGCTTGGGATTTCTTGGAAGACTCGAACTATCTCCTTGAAACGTTGACCTTCGGGTCGCTGGATTATGGCTGAAAAGGAAAAGAGATGTGAGTTCGCCTTCAAATACATCAGTTTTATCAACTACCCGAAAGGATAGCAGTACTCACGTCTAAATAGCCATCGCCTAGCAAACCCTGGGGGGCATCTAGCATAAAACACTCCGTCTTGAAGTAGCTCAATCTAGTCCAAGCCCCTGTGATCACCTGGCAATTTCTTACCGCCTCCAGGAATGTGAAAGATGGACTATCAGCCCGACTCTTGAAGTTAAACTAGTATCTGATCTCAATCGGGAGTGGTGGTCGATAGAGATACTCCATAAATGCAATGAACAAGCTATTGAGTGATGCATATCCGTTCGGATACAACTGAGATGGGGCGATCCCCAAAAACGACAATACTTCTCTTATATACTGGTTAAACGGGGGGATTGTCCCAGTTGCGCACGTGTGGCGACTGAATGCGGTATATCCCTCCGGTGGATTGTGCGGTCTATCATTTGGTCTTGGCAATAATACGTCGTCCATCGACAAACCATGCCTTAAGCATATTCTTCCTAGCATGTCTTCCGAAATGTTGGATGGAAAAGAATCTGATGGGTTACTAATGAAGGATGCGTCAGGTAACTCGTCCGGAGTTGGACCGATAACTTCAATCTCAATCTCCTGTACTTCAAGCACGGGAGGGCCTGAACTCTGAGTTTCTTGCGGCTGCGAACTTGAAGTTTCCATTACTTGCTAACTCATGAGAAATTATCGTTAGGCGATAAAGAACCCGTGTACTCCCCACGTGTAAGAGTGTGTGTTGTGCAGTGCTGTGCATTACTGGAAAAGATTTTGCAGAATTAATGAAAACTTGCAAACAACGTAGATAATCGGAGTCCAATAGGATTGACCGTCATCGCTGACCGTCACAACCATATCATCCAGCTGTCGGCAATCGATTTGAATTAAATTACGTTATCACGGTATCATCCAGCTGTCGACAATCGATTTGAATTAAATTACGTTATCACAGTGTTAAGTTATAGTTCCATCGACAAGCTTCGAAAGGATAGTCAAGTGTGCAGTTTTACAGTTAAGTCCAGATATGCGAGAATGAAGCTCGCCGGAGTCAAGTGTTCAAATATGCAAAAGGTTCTCTAATTCATCGAACCACGGCTTGGGATCGATCACCATAGTTCAAGACAGTAACAGGTCAGAAGTCTCCATTTCGCATCGATATGTTCGAAACGATACGTTTCGTATCGATCGAGCTCGAATCGATACGCTTCGTATCGATAAATTTCGAATCGATACGCTTCGTATCGATCGAGTTCGAATCGATGTGCCTTGTACCACATCGGTTCGAAAATGATACGCGTCGTATCGCTCGGGATCGAATAACCATCCCTCGTATCGGTTAAGTTGCGCTAACCTCGTATCGATTGCGGATCGGAGAGCTTCCATCGATCATGCAAACAACCATCACTCCTCAACCCACACAACATCGATGCGAACCCAACACCCAGCAATCGATACGAAATCAAACACTAGTTTTCTTTTCATCGGTACGAAGTCGAGGCCAAGCTACCCTCGATCAACTGTTCAAAGTCCTTAATTCCTTCTTCCCCGATCGATACGAATATAGCCATGGCCATTTACGATCGAGATCCATTCCCAGATCTGGTTTCACGTGTTGCTAGAAGAGATGATTGAAGAATAAAAAATGAATCTGGGATAACTTGGCCACTTGGATACATAATTAAATACCTAAGTTCAAATTAGGACTCGAGGCTGGGAAGATTGAACCGATTTGGAGGTTAAAGAAGTTCTTTCTCTTGGACTCTCTATCGATTCGAAAGTACAGAAGGTATAAGCCAACAGTAAAAGTAAAAAAGTGAAAAATGGCTATGTCCTAGCTATTTGTATGAAGCCTAGAAGAAACTGGGTCGATTCGCCTCCCAGTCCACTTAACTGGTCGCAACCTGTCAAACCGTGGAATCGAATCGAACGCCTTCTTTGAATCCATCGGAGCAAGAATTTCTATCAGTTCGAAATGAACGGAGAATCTATTGATGCGAAGCGCATGGCAATAACGGCTAAAGACGATGGAGCCCATTGGCTCGAAGCCTTCGTTCACGTCAACAAGTTTGCAACTCCATCCACTGCATATCGATACGAACAGCAATTTCATATCCATCAAAACTCATCGATACGAACAGCAATTTCGTAATTTCATATCCATCCAAACTCATCCAGATGAACGAATATTTCGTATCCATCCAAGCTCATCGATACGAACTATCATTTCGTATCCATCATTTCGACTCGCATCGATATGAAAAAGTACTTTTCAACCTTTTACGTCGATTCAAGAGAGGATCGATACAAGAGGATAGTCAAAAAACAACCATCAAGCATTGCTTCACCTCAAATTTTAAATCGGATCAGGAGAGAATCAGTACGAAATCCGATAACAAACTAATTGACAATGACTCGTGAACATGCTACGTTAACGAGAGTCAAGTTAACATATATGTATATATGTCAGACTAAAATTCGATTTTCAACAGTCAGAGGGATCAAATACTCATCTCATTACGATTACAACAACAAACAGCTAAGCACTATTGTACAGCAATCAGTTATATCAACGTTGGGTTATAGTAATACATAGTACAACTTTCAACGAAAGAGAGCAATGATTGTTCAGAAACAAATTGCAGCTTTTCAAAGCACGTCATGTTTCCACAAGATGTACTTTGGGGGGCAAATGTTATCCCGTTTTTGGCAAAGCCATGATGCCAAAAGATCGATCGAAAACAAAAGACAGTTCGTCTCAAAGATTGGCTATACTTTGCTTCGCTATGGATATCGCTAAATTTTGTCCGAGCCCGTATCAGGCTACAATTAATAGGACATGACAAGCAAATCCATAAAAGCCTGCATTCCAAATTTCAAGTCGATCCAAGTTCGTATGCTCGAGTTATGATCGATTCAATCTAGAAGAAACGGCCCAGCTTTCATATCCATCACCATTGTTGAATTCGTATCCATCATCGAACTCCGGTTCGAATCGATCACTTTCGTATCGATCAGGTTTCAACAACTTCGTATCCATCGAAGTGCCGCAGTTCGCATCGATCAAGTTCGAATCCATCGAAGTGCCTCGGTTCGACTCGATCTCATTCGAGTCCATTGGCTCCTCCTTATTCGAATCCATTGGCATCTCCCTACTTTGCATCCATCGGCAGATAACCTACTTCGTATCGGTCAACTCCCATGAGTTCGTATCGATCAGGATTGGCCGTGTTCGAATCCATCTAGTTCGTATCGATGGACTTTGTACCCATCAGCAGATGATGCGCTTCGTAACGATCGGCCAGTGTCCTCTTCGCATCCATCATTGAAGCATCCCTTCGAGTCCATCAAGGTGCCTTGATTCGTCTCCATCCAGATATCCTGCTTCGTATCCATTGAGGAAGCCACTCTTCGAACCCATCTGGGCGGAGCAATTCGTATCCATCGAGTCAACTAGCCTAGGTGGCGTGCCATCCCTCGATAAGAACAAGCCGAGATATACGGAGTCGACGCAGTCAACTTGGAGTAAAGACCGGATCGAGGCGAAGTTTGCGCTCCACGTCATCACCAAGACGCGTGCCACCATCGATTCAAAACAATCGATCCGAAGAGATGGATTCGAACCAAACAACCACTCGAGAACATCATTTTGTATCGACTTTTTCTCCCAATCTACCGATCCAAATGCCATGAAACTTTCACAGGAGCTTGCGTACATGCGGAGGAATGTCTCCACCAAATTTCAGCTTGATTGGACGTCATCTTGATCGATACGAAATGACTTTGACTCGATCGTCGATCGAGTCGAAACTTCCCGAGGTTGGTCGTGTGGGCCCATTCACGTGCCAAAAAAAGTCTCCCGAGATTTGAGCGAAGTCTCAGCCTCCTACGCCTATAAATAGAGCCCCATAGCCTACAGAAAAGGGATCTTTTGACTCTGAAGCGCCGAGACTCTGCCGGATTGAGATCTCCATCATCTTACACCATATTCTTCCTGTCAATTTCGAATTTCCAGTTGTAACTTGCTGTAACGACTTGTAATCACTGAAAGAGAATCAATAAAACTGCAAAAAACTTCATAATGGACGTAGGCAACACGCCGAACCACTCTAAATTGCTTGTCTACGCATTTACTTTTCTGTTCATTGGAGTTTTTGTTAGATAATGCTCATTCTCAATTTATATTCTTCATTTTTATCTCTTCAAAAACTTCCGAAGAGTCTTGGGACCAATTTTGGTGCAAACAGTACATAATTAGTGTTGGCGATTAACATGGTTAGTTGTGTTAGGTGAAAAATTAGTGTATATTAATGATTAACTTGGTTATTGACAAATTTACATGAAAGTAGTTCATAGTTTATTAAATTGATAAATTACAAATTTAAATTGTTAAGTGAATTTAAATTGACAAATTTTTATTTGATAATTAGATTTTTATTGTTTTCTAATTATCTATTTGATAATTAGATTTTGTTGTTTTATAATTATCTTCATTGATAATTCTTCTATATATCTTGTTGATTTAGCGACGGCTAGCAACGACAATTTTAATAATTTTGGCGATGGTTAGCGACGGGTAGCGACGACCAAAATGCAAAAGGTTGTATATATTGTATGTAACGACCCGCAAATCCGTACCCCTTGAGTTAACACTATTTTACCCAAATCAACTCAAGTTGTACAGAAATACGAACCATTTGGGTTTAAGAAGAAGAGGTAGAAGAAGAGAATATAAATCAACATCAGAATCTAACCATCGCAGCGGAATAAAATATAATAGATGATACATATCTTTACACCAAAACAAATATATCTGTTATACATTATATTATAAGAGTACTTCATCAGAGTTCACACAACAACAATAGCATACAACTAGATACACAACCACTCAACGCAGCGGAATATACATATAAAACAAGTACGAGAATACGTATCATCATCCAGCTCGTCTCCTGAGCTCCACAGCATCATATCCTGTATCGTATAATACTCAGTCCGACCCGAGCATTACAGTTAAATAATACCCGAGTCAGTCTGGAATACCAGCGTGAGAAAATCACACCCAATTGATTTTTAAAGTTTCAAAAATCCTTTCAAAACAAAAGCATCTCGTAAGACCACGACACAAATAAACATGTCGGGTTTTTACCTTACGATAGCTAAAACAATTTTTATAGAAATCCTCTGATATTATAATAGGGTCTATATACAAATACTTATAAAATAGCCGAAATTGTTACATCTATTAAATTCCAGCTACTAGCCACAGAGTGGGTAATACAAACAAAACTCGTACAAGGCTCGTAGGGAGAATGGATTTCCAACTAATGACTAGGCACTGGGGCACCACCTGTCACAGTACGGGGCCTAGATCACCGTACCGAGGATTACTCCCTTCATCCCCTGCAACACAAGGCCGGAACCATTCCTTACTGAACAGTCCCGAACAAGATAAACCCCGTGGTTGGCGCGACCAACCACCCACTAAGCCGAAATATATAAAAAGGGACATCTAGACAGGGGAAATATCTTGTCCTACTTGGGCATGACCCACCTAACCTTGCTGCATATCCCCTGATTTTCAGTCATTCCCATTTGATGAGGTTTGAGGCTAAGCGTTACCTTTAGAACGTTTTCACTTAGAATGCCCATCGCCCACCTGACGATGTTTCGCAAGCATTCACCCATACAAGTCCGTCCCGGGTTCGAACGGAACCGAAGGCACTATTCCTACTACATCCATTTAGGAAATATCCTCAGGATTAGTAGCGACTAGCCCTTGCACTTCACCGCTCCATCTTCGACTCGTACACGTTTTTCGCACGAAACGTACAAACCGGATCGAAGTGGTTTTTGAGAAATAAATCTCGATCCCGGTCTCTTCGAAACGATCAGCGCATTTGTCCAATATTGATAGTCAGTGATTTAGCTATCAGTTATATTCACACAAAAACCATCAACCAATAAATAATATTCCAAATTATTTATTAATCTCAAAAATATCTTCATAAGATATATTTCTATTTTCAATCCTTTGAAAACAGTTTCAAAACCATCTTCCTTTCAGAATAAACTTTCCCAAATATTTTATATCTCCTCTGAAATCACCAAGCACAAAACTAGATTTTTAAAATAATTTAAAACACTTCACTTTGAAATATATATATATATGCTTTAAAACATTTAGGTTAAAAACTACTTTGATAATTTGTTAATAAATATTTGAAACTAAAGTTACTTAATAACATATATAACTAGATTTCCACTTTTGAAACCAAATACCAAGTCACTTTTTAAAATAATTACTACTACAATAGATTTGAGGAAATACTTACTTTAGAATTTAAATATTAGAAATAATAAATTTTCAAAACATACCTTTTTAAAACAAATTTTAAAACTATTAACTTGTAATTAAAAGTTTACTTAAGATGTACTTAGTTATGCAGGGAGAATTCCAACTTCAACCACTTAAATCAATTTTCCAAATTGATTCCCAATTTATTTCCTTTGAAATAAATTTCTTTGCTTATCAGTTCATTTCGAAATTCAATTAATTATGGACTTTATTATTATTTCAGTTTGATTTTTAAATCCTTTAGCTGAAATATACAAATTTCAGGTTATTCCCAATTCCTTCTTTATTCTTCTTGAATAATTTAAATCCTAAATTTAAAATAATTGTTTTATTCTTTTAAACAGTAACATTGAAGTTTAAGTTTTCTTAACTTTCTGTTTATTCATAAATTTCTTTCAACACACATAATTTATTAATTAGCGTTTTGAAAACACTAATATTCTTATTCAATTCATCTTCGTTTATTCACATTCTTTATAATTATTTTCTTAAAAATTTACTCTTTTTCTTATTTCTTTCCAAAAATCCAATGCTATATAATTTTGACATCTCAGAGTCCAGAATATATCCAAACAACTATAGCATTCAATATTTAAATATAATTCATCACAGAATATTCACAAAGCATAACAAAGAATAAATAAACAATATATATATATATATGATGAGGGACCCAGTTGGATCCCTCCAACCTGTTTTTCCCCTGCATCCACAATTGTCAGCACAATATAATATACCATGTCCAAAATATCATACTATATCTCATCAATCAATCCAGCCATTCAAACAATTATTTAAATTTAATTATTTAAATGTAAATTTAACTGAGTGAGATTAACTCACCTTTGACCAAAGATTTGCAATCTGATCCACACCGGCTTGATTTCTTTTAGAATTTAACCTTGTATAGACATTAGACGTTTTCATTAATATTCGAACTTATCTGAAATAAATTTCATTTGTTAACATTTTCCATGATTTTAAACCACCATTAATATTTCCATTTTATAGTTTTACTCTTTAACTAATGATTTATTTTAAACACTAACTATTTCCAAACTACTATATCCTTTAAATAACCTTTGTGACTAAGATAAACTACATAAGTTTATTGATCAAATTAATCACTATAACACCTTATTTGAAGTAACTAATTATTTTGTTTTAAACAAAACTTCCTAAATAAATAAAATTTAAGTTACAAAATAATTAAATAAATAGATTTTCAAAATACTTTATTTTTAAACAATCAAGCAAGTTTTATATGTATTAAAATTTGAAGTTTTAAACTTATTGTAAGATCCGATTATTAAATTGAATTTGATTTTTTAAACTTAAATTAAAATGGTATATTTTACAACAGTAATCTGGTTTTTAAAACTAAATTAAAACAGTACCTTTTTATTGAGTTACATAAATAAATAAATAAAATTTAATTTAAAACAGCATTAATGTACCTTACTAGCCTCGACTGCATCGCACAGCCCCCATCGCGCAAATCACCACATCACGGCGCCGATCGACTTCCAACCTGACACGCGAAGCCGAGCGCAACCCTAGCTCGCAAATCCCACTCGATGCTCCTTCCATCATCGACCACAAAGCCCCAACGCGAAACCACACGCGCAAAACACTATCGAATCCTCACCCTAATCGCGAGTGCCATCCACGAAACCCACGTCGCACGGTCTCCATCACTTCCTCGCATCCAGTCCTGGCCACACGATCGAATTCTGGCACGACAACCTGACCTAACTCGAGTCGCCCCACTCGCGAGATAGGTCGCGAGCAATCTTCGAAGAAAACTGGGCTGCTCGAATTGACCTAGCTCGGCTCGATTTCGATTCACCATGATAGGAATTGAAGCCAAAAAAGAAAACAACTTCGGCCATGGATTTTTCTTTTTTATTTTTATTTTTATTTGGGTATATCGATTTTTGAAGGTAATGAAATTTATTAAGCTGTAATGAAACGGAAGAAAAGGGATGGGGTTTGAAAAGAAAAGAAGGGCTTCGGTCCTTATCGTGTTGCCTGTGTTATTATATCTTGTTCTATCATACGGCTTCCCTAAGAAGCTTCTTTCTTGACTTTTATTATTATTATTATTAATATTATTATGATTAATATCATTTGTTTTAGTTCGAGCATTTTGATAGTTGATTGAACGACTTAGAATTGGGAAAGTATGTGATTAAGTGGCAAGAAGAAGGCATATAGAAGAAGCCTGATTAATTAAATTAAATTAGATTATTAACAACTAAATTTTCAATGCGTTTATATATCGTTCACTCACATACTAATTCCGATTAATACGAAATTCGAAATCCGACAATAATTTAATTATCAAATAAATTGTAACATTCTTGATTCAAGTTAGAATTGCTCTATTTTCTATTTAAAATTAATTAAATATTCCGATTTAAAGGCTTAAAAATTCCGGGTCGTCACATTGTACAAAAATAAAGTTTATACAAAAAATAAAAAAATGAATATGAGAACATTAAAAATTCTGCAAATATTTAATTTTTTTTAAAAAAAATTAGGAAATGACTTTAAAAACAACTGATATTGTACTAAAATTGATTTTTTAAAGAAATTAAGAAATGAATATAACAACAACAAATATTCCGCTAAAATCTATGTCGTAAAAAAATAAATAAATGAATATTGAACTAAAATTGTTAATTGAATGTTGAACTAAATTTTAAATACACAAATTTATGAAATAAAATTTAAATAGTTGAAACATTGTCAAAATTTGAAAAGAACAACAATATTTGATAAAATTTAAAGAAATTTTTTTATGCCTTAGATTTGCTTTGGCCTCGTCTGGCAAGTGTTGTATATGATCGTTATATGGATTTTTATTTTGTAACGGAACAGACATTTACATTCATCTGATACAATATTTGTCGGATTTGTCCCTGTATTGGACAAGTTACAAACACAATAAAGTAATTACTTATTATAAATCATTTCATTTTAAATGGTTACAAAATTTCGACAGCACTTCTTTACGTTCCCTGTGTACACGCATTTGTATACGATACAGGGAACAGAAGGGAAGTGCTGCCGAAATTTTGTTGAACCATCTAATCTGAAATGATTTATAAAATTAATTACATTATTGTGTTTGTAATGGGAAGTAGGATGACTTACCACCGAAGTGAAAACCAAAATACCAAAAAATAAAAAAATAAATTGAAGTTTTTATTTTGAATTTTCTACAACGATGAACTGTTTACAATGGAGAATGGTTGAAAATTAATGATTTAAGTTGTCTAGCATACATTTTCAAATCAGAAAAAATGTTCAATTATTTTCTCAACTGTACTTGGATGTATGAAGTCAGAACTGGAAAGAAGGGATCAATAAAGCAACATTTCTACAACGGTGTACACGAATTTATTAGATTTGCTAAATCTAGTAACCGAAACAACACACAAATTCGTTGCCCGTGTAGTAAGTGCCAACATTTGAAGCATTAGAAACCAGATATAGTTGAAGTATATTTGTATCAATATGGTTTCACGCCTGATTATTATTTCTGGGATCGTCATGGAGAACTTGTTGAACCTACACCTAATACTGAAGTGTTAGAGGATGGTAATATGATGACGAATCCGATAGAAAATATGGTGGATGATGCAGCACGATCAATGTTTCCTACAACTGAAGCTGTCGATTAAGGCGAAAATGTCGAAGAAGAACCGAATGCGGGAGCTAAAAATATATATGATTTGTTGGATTATGCTAAGAGGCCATTGTGGGACGGATGTAAAAGCAGAACCGAACTTTCAGTAACCGCCGAATACATAACTATGAAATCAAAATTCAACCTTATGGAAGCTGCATTTACAGCAGTCGTACAAGCTGCAAAACGACACATTCCACCCAATAATCTGATGTGCGATAGTCATTATAAAGTAAAAGAATTGATGTCCGCTTTCGGTTTACCGTACGAGAAGATAGATGCATATGTGAAAGGTTGCATGTTGTATTGGAAAGATGACGTTGACCTTAGAAAATGCTAAATATGTAATGAAGAAAGATACAAACCAAGAAAGAAGAAAGGGGAAAAAGTCCCGTACAAGAGAATGCAATATTTATCCATCACTTCCACACTTCAAAGATTATATGCATCTTCTGCTACGGCCTGTCATATGTGATGGCATATTGTGAGAACAACGGAAGAAGGAACTTTGATACATCCATCCGACGGAGAAGCATGGAAACATTTCGATAAGACTTATCCCGCATTTGCTGCGGAACGCCGTAATGTCAGACTCGGTTTATGTACGGATGGATTTACAACATTTTCACAGTTTGGTAGTAAATATTCATCCTGGCCAATCATCGTTACTCCGTATAATTTACCTCTATGGATGTGTATGAAGACACCATATATGTTTCTCACCACTGTCGTTCGCGGCCCTCATGATCCAACCCAAGGAATTGATGTTTATTTACAACCATTGATCGAAGAGTTGAAGAAATTGTGGAATGAAGGAGTCAAAACTTACGATGTATCAATGAATTTTTTTTTGGTTATTCGCTTCTTTGTTATGGACTATTAGTGATTTTCCTGCATACGAGATGCTTTCTTGTTGGAGTACAACCGGTAGTCTAGCATGCCCTTATTGTATGGAAGAAACACGAGCATTTTCTTTACGATATGGGAAGAAAGTTCTGTGGTTTGATTGTCATCGATGTTTTCTTCATCACAGTCATACTTTTAGAAGAGATAAGAAAATTTTCATAGCTAACAGAGAAGAGAATTTCAAACCACCCAAGGTTTGGTCAGGCGAGGAAATATACAAAATTGTAAGGGATTATCCAAAGATACATGAAACTGGAGTCCAGACCGAAATCCCAGGAAAGTCAGACATTTATAATTGGTGCAAACGAAGTATATTTTGGGAATTACCATATTGGAAAGGTCTCTTACTCCGACCTAATATTGACGTGATGCACAAAGAAAAGAACGTGTTTGATAATCTGTTTAATACAATTTTGAATGTAAAGGGAAAAACCAAGGACGATTTGAATTCAAGGCTTGATATATCAAACTATTGTAAGCATCCGGAACTTCATATGAAGCCGAATGACAATAAAAAACCGAAAGCATGCTATGAGCTAGACAATAAGTAAGTAAAACTCGTGCTAAAGTGGGTGGAAGAATTAAGATTTCCTGATGGGATTTCTTCCAATCTTCATAGATCTATTGACTTCAAAAATAGTAAACTGAGTGGGATGAAAAGTCACGATTGTCATATCATGATGGAATATTTACTACCCGTTGCTTTCAAAGAACTGTTGCCCGCAAAAGTATGGAATGTTATAATAGAGTTATGTTTGTTTTATAAACAGCTTTGTTCGACAACATTAAAGGTGGATCGTATACATAAACTTAAAGTAGAAGTACCCATATTGCTGTGCAAACTGGAGAAAATACTTCCGGCCGGTTTCTTTAAGGTAATGGAGCATTTACCTATCCATCTTCCATCCGAGCACTTCTTCGAGGTCCTGTGCAATATGGATGGATGTATCCGTTTGAGAGGTAAATTAACATGTGCAATGTTCAAGTCAATTTCAAATTCAAATTTGTATATCTAAATATGTAATAAATATCTTAATAGGTACTTGAATCATCTGAAGAAGAAGATTCGACAAAAAGCCCGAGTTGAGGGTTCGATATGCAAATCGTATCTTGAAGAAGAAGCCTCATTTTTTTCTCTCACTACTTAAAGGACGATGTGAACTTATCGTTTGTAACTGTTCCTCGAAATGAGGAAGTCGTTGAACAAAATTCTTCTCAAACAACATTATCTGGTTTTAGACAACATGGTAGACCTGGTGGATAATGTGTCGGAAATATGGTTGGACGATAGAGACCACCATGTAGCATACACGTATGTTCTTTTAAATTGTGTCAAAGTCGCACCATTTGTCAGGTAATAATTAATTCACTTGTAATTCACTTGTACGTACATAATAATTATAACACATATTACATATATGCAGTATCTACGAATCACAGTATCCATCTGGCGATTTCAGTAAAGAATTTGCCAAATGGTTTTTGAACTATGTTTATGAGCCAAGAAACTATGTCGTTGACCAAGGTTTAAGACATCTTGCGATTGGACCGAAAAGAAATGTGAAGACTTATCCAATATTCTTCGTCAATGGGTTTAAGTTCAACACGAAAGATTACGGGGCTGAAAAATTAACATATCACAGCGGGGTATTTGTCAAAGGCAGTGATGATCCAGATGAGCATTTAAAAGATTTTTACGGCGTCTTAACACAGATTCTAGAGTTGATGTATTATGTTGAACCTTTAGAAAAGTTTTTTTTTATTTAAGTGCAATTGGTTCAGTAACGTTTCTGGTTCCGGAATCAACGTGCATAAAGAGTATAAACTTATTGAAATAAGGCATACATCACACTACTATAAGTACGATCCTTTTGTATTAGCCAAGCAAGCGTTACAAGTTTATTTTGCTCCGTATCCATCTTTGAAAAGAGATAAAGCGGATTTGTCTACTGTTTTCAAAACAAAATCAAGGTTTATATTTGATGGAAATAATATTCCATATGAAGCAGCATATCAAGCCGATCTTGAACCAAATACAGAAATAATAATAACTGATGATATTGATGTAGGGCCTTTGAATAATGAATCGAACGTCTTATTTGGTGCATTCGAAAGTACCAAAGAAAATGAGATAGAATACGAGACTGAGTCTGAATCAGAAAATGATAAAGACTGATCGTTATTGATATAATTGTTATGTGATAGTGATTGAAACATGCTATGTAACAGTAAATTTCTGTAATTGTTCTGTGATGATCATTTAGTTAATTTTTATCCATGTTTTGTACTGGTAAATTTTTATAATTGTTCTGTGAAAGTGATTGAAACATGCTATGTAGTAGTGAATTTCTATTATTGTTCTGTGATGATCATTTATTTAATTTTTATCCATGTTTTGTACTAGTAATTTTTATAATTGTTTTTGTGAAAGTGATTGAAACATGCTATGTAGTGGTGAATTTCTATAATTGTTCTGTGATGGTATTCTTTTTCTATAGTAGATATGTCTGGCAGGAGACGAAGTATGACAGGCACGCCATCCCCATCTCCCGGTGTAGGTGGTAGTGGCACTGCACCGGACATACGTCCAATGGCAGAAGTTGTTCCGAAAAGTTCCGGGTAAGTATCAATTTTATTTAAAGTATAAGTTTTAAAATCCACTAAACATGTATATCATAACTTTTGTAGGGTCTTTGAGATGGAGCTATCAGATTATATACTGCGGGTTTCGTGGATGGCTTTTCAAAGCTGGATGGATGGTTGTTGACCTCGCTGGGACGGCATCCCCCTTCATGTCAAGAACGCAATACAGGCCGATTAACTTGTAAGTAGTAGTTTGAATTTCAGTTGTAAATTAATATAATCTATATAACTTAAAATAATTTTAATTACAGGCTGCAGTCCACGTTGACCCTGACGACATGGATGTTTTCTTAAATCACTGGAACAAAAGAATGAGGAAAAATTACAGGGATATATTGTCCAAGGCTAAGAATTCAGGCAAAAAGCCGAACTGGATGGGTGACAGTGTATGGATTGATTTTCTTCGGCTTTGGGACACTCCGGCAGCAAAAGTAAGTAATATATGTTTGCTTTGTTATTTAAATCTAATATAAATCTTGCAAGATATATATGTGATAATTTACTTTAATTTGTAGGAATTATCTGCGCAGAACCGGGCTAACAAGAATTAAAATCCTGCATTGCACCGTGATGGCTCCAAATCCATCCTGAAGCAAAAGAGAGAGCTGGTAATTAAATTTATAAACTGTGTTTACATTTTGTTGAAATATTTTATAATCATATTAGCAATAATATTTATATATTTTCAGGTCGCGAGATACAACCGCGACCCCACTATGGTGGAGTTGTTCAAGGTGACGCATGTTGTGGAGAGGACTAATGAAGAAGGCAATGTTACGTACGAGTGGACGGATGACAAATCCCAATACGTAATGGTAAACTAATTTATTGTTAATAACAATATTTTGTCTTATTTTATTTTCAAAAACTTGAAATTCGATTTTTATCGTTTAAAACAATTGTTTGTAATCGCAGGAGAGGTACGAAGCTGAGCGGGCTCGGGTAGCACAGTCCACTGGTCGGGAAGAGCTTACGCTAGAGGAGGCGAACAATATCTGGGATGCTATTATTGACCCGCCTTCTCGGACCATTGTGCGGTATAGCAATGGAAATTTGGAGGTAAATTTTGACATGTACTAATATATAAATTTACACATGCATATGAATAGTTAAATAATTTTAATAATATTATATATATACTAATATATAAATAATTACGAACTATTTTACAGGCAATGAGATTGCAGAGTGCATACAGGAGGTCCCAGCAAGAAACGGAGATTGCTCAGTTGAAGAAAACAGTGGATGAAATAAATGATTGGAGGAAGAGTTTATTCGAGCTACAGCTGGATGAGCGGATTGCGGGTTATTTACAACAGCATGGGAGGATGCCAGGAGAGGATGGCAGTGATGGTGAGGAGTAGGTATGCTCTTTTGCTCATGTTACAGTTTGGTATATACACATTTTGGTTGGTTTGGTGTATATATATTTTAGGATATTATGTACATGTTTTGATGACTTGTAATTGTGTTAACGGTTTGTTTGGGTTAACGGTTTGTAGTTGTGGCTGGAAAACTACGTACATATTTTGGATGGGAAACTATGTACGTATTTTGATGACTTGTATTGGTTGACATGATGTGTATTGTTGTTGGGATTGTATATGATTTTTTTTGGTTTTGTTGGATTTTATATTGATTGAATGTATAGTGATGTTATATGATGGTTATATGATGGTCATAGTTGATGAATATAGTGTATAGTGGCTGTGATGATGGTATTTGATGGTTATTGTTTGAAGTGTATATGGGCCGTGCAAGTGCATAGAATTTTGTTCAGTATAGCGACGGCTGGCGATGGCCATTTTGTTTAGATTAGCGACGGCTGGCGACGACCATTTTGTTCAGATTAGCGACGGCTAGCGACGACCATTTTGTTCAGATTAGTGACGGCTAGCGATGCCAATTTGACGTTGGAAAATTTCCACATGGCACATTTGCAGTCGTGAGCCGTCGCTATTTATGTGACGGAGCCGTCGCTAAAGCCATCGCGATTCTATTGGACGACGAGATAAATAGCGACGGCATTTAGCGTCGGCTAGCGATGGCCGGCGACGGCTAAAAACCGTCGCTATCTGTGCCGTTCTTGTAGTGATTACTATAATCAAGTGCACACCAAGAAATATTTTCTTGCTGGACCTTTTGATCAAAGATTGCATCACATTATTAAAGTCCTCTGTAAGGTAGTCTTGAATAACGTATTCCCAATTAAATGCTTCATGGATTTCGACAATCATAACTGTAACTTCAATATATTACCTACTTCTTAGAAGGTCTCCTTCTGCAACTATCTCTCTCATTCACACCTTCAATTCTTTAAATTTGATCCCGATCTTGTTAATCTCTTTGTTTGATGTAGTTATATAACACTTGATTTTCATCAAGACAAAATCTACAAATAGAACTAGAGTTGTTGCTACTACTTCTATCATTGAATTTGTCATCTCCAAAATTCAGTAGAGGCATTACCATTTACCACGACTCAACCATGATTTTCATCAAGACAAGATATTCCGTGTTTTATTCATTTGAATAATAGTCGAATTTAATGAATATAATTACCCTTGAATGAGAATATGGAAATGTATATGCATGTCCATATTTCCTTATTCACGTCCAAGGGTAATTACTTACATTAAGGGTAAGAGTCAATGGTTTATCTAATATCTCTCATTTCCTAATCTAATTAATTATTTTCCCTTGATACAAAATCTCTTAATTAAAACATTCCATTTTATTCTTTTAATTAATAGTCGATTTGGATGAATGTAATTACCCTTGAATGAGAAGATACGCACACTACTAGAATCGGCTTGTATAGTGTCCACGCTTTACGTCGGTGAGAATCGGCTAAAAAACGCGGCCGATTCTAGCCGATTCTAGCCGATGCAATATCGCATTACAAAAGAAATACCCGTGAGCATTTTTCATTATTTTTCCTCCACATTTTCGCGTCATCAAAACCCTCCTCCTCGTCACCCGCCCCAGCCGCCTGCCGTCACCACCGTCTCAAGTCCACATCTAGCCCTTGACGCCCTCCAAAGCTCTCCGGTATCTCCTTTCTTCCCGATTTTAGTTTATCTGAGCTATGATTTAAACCCTAAAATTTGAAATTAGTTGATGGTAGATTAGAAATTGATGATTGGTTGGTATTATTCGATGATATTACTGTTTTAGATTGGTTTGGAAATATATTTTTGACATTGTCGGCTTGAAATTAGGTAAATTAGGGAAAAGAGTTGATTATCAATTTATAATTATTGATTATTACGTATGGGTTAATGATAATGGTGTACATTAGTTGATGATAAAAGGTATTAGTTGATTTAGTATAAAAAAATTATTTTCACTAATTATATATATGTGTGAACAACTTATTTTAGTTTACGTAATCGACAAATTAAAAATTAAAATAGTTAAACCAAAGTTAAATCACGTTGTAAAATTTCAAATTTAGTTAATAAATATTTAAATAGTTGAACGAATATTGTTAATTATAGAAGTTTTATTTTTTAAAACCCTTAGAGAATTTTTTGCCCCATCTGACAAGCGTTGTATATGATCGTTATATAGCTGTTCGGTTTTTCACAGAACGGACATCTATATTCATCTGATACAATATTTGTCGGATTTGTCCCTGTATTGGGCAAGTTACGAATACAATAAAGTATAATTAAATTTTGTAAATCATATCATTTCAAACGGTTAATAAAGTTTCGGTAGCACTTCCGTTTTGTTCGTTGTGTACACGTATTTGTGTGCGATACACGGAACAAAGGGGAATGCTGCCGAAATTTTGTGAACCATTTAAAATGATATGATTTACGAAATGTAATTACTTTATTGTATTTGTAATGTAAAGTAGGATGGTCTACCATCAAAGTTAAAACAATAAAGCAAAAAGCAAAAAATAAATCGAATTGATTATTTGGATTAATAAACGACAACTTTATTGCATTTCTAACATATATATTCAAATCAGAAAAAATGTTCGATTATTTTCTCGACTGTAGTTGGATGTATGAAGTCAGAACTGGTATGAAAGGTTCAATAAAGAAACATTTCTGCAACGGTGTACACGAATTTATTAGATTTGCTAAATCTAATAATCGTAATAACGAAGAACTTCGCTGTCCGTGTATTAAGTGCAAACATTTGAAGCATTGGAAAGCAGATATAGTTGAAGTACATTTGTATAAAAATGGTTTTGTGTCGAATTATTACTTATGGGATCGTCGTGAAGAACTTCTTGCACCACACCTAATCCTGTAGTGCTAGATGACAATAACGTTATGAAGAATTCAATAGAAAATATGGTGGAAGATGCAGCACGATCAATGTTTCCAATGTTTGATCAAGATGACGATGAAGATGTAAAAGTCGAAGAAGAACCGACTGTGGAATCTAAAAAATATATGATTTACTAGACTCTGCTAAAAGGCCGTTTTGGGATGGTTGTAAAAGTGGAACCGAATTATCAGTAACTGTCGAATACATTACTATGAAATCAAAATTCAACCTTATAGAAGCTGGATTTACAGCGGTTGTACAAGCAGCAAAATGACACATGCCATCCAATAATCTGATGTGCGATGGTCATTATAAAGTGAAAAAACTTATGTCCGCTTTCGGTCTGCCGTACCAAAAGGTCGATACACGTGTAAAAGGTTGCATGTTGTATTGGAAAGATGATGTTGAGGTTAGAAAATGCAGAATATGTAACGAGGAAAGATACAAACTAAGAAAAAAAGGAAAAGAAGTTCCATACAAGGGAATGCATTATTTACCCATCACTCGCAGACTTCAAAGGTTGTATGCATCTTCTGCTACGGCATGCCATATGCGATGGCACAGTTTGAGAACACCGAAAAAAGGAACTTTGTTACATCAATCTGATGGAGAAGCGTGGATACATTTCGATTGGACTTATCCCGCATTTGCTGCCGAAAGCCGTAATGTCAGACTCGGTTTATGTACGGATGGATTTGCACCATTCTCTCACTTTGGTAGTAAATATTCATCATGGCCTATTATCGTAACTCGTTATAATCTACCTCCATGGATGTGTATGAAAACTCCATATATGTTTCTCACTACTATCGTCCCTGGGCCTGATGATCCAACATAAGGAATTTGATGTTTATTTACAACCATTGATCGAAGAGTTGAAAACGCTATGGAATGAAGGAGTTGAAACGTACGACATTTCGAGAAAAAAGAATTTTCGTATGTTCGCTTCTTTGTTGTGGACTATTAGCGATTTTCCTGCATACGAGATGCTTTCAGGTTGGAGTACGGCTGGTCGTCTAGCTTGTCCTTATTGCATGGAAGAAACACAGACATTTTCGCTACGATATGAAAAGAAAATTTCTTGGTTTGATTGTCGTCAGTATTTTCTCCATCTCAATCATACTTTTAGAAGAGATAGAAAAAGTTTTATAGATAACAGAGAAGAGAGTATGCAACCACCGATGATTTGGTCAAGCAAAGAAATATATGAAATTGTAAAGGAGTATCCGAATGTACATGAAACTAGGGTGCAGACTGAAATTCCAGGTAAATCAGACATTCATAATTGGTGCAACCAAAGTATATTTTGGGATTTACCCTACTGGAAATATCTCCTACTCCAACATAGTATTGACGTGACGCACAACGAAAATAACGTGTTTGATAACGTGTTTAATACAGTTATGAATGTAAAGGGGAAAGCAAAGGACGATTTGAATTCAAGACTTGATATAGTAAACTTTTGTAAACGTCCCAAACTTCATATGAAACCCAATGACAATAAAAACCCGAAGCATGCTATGAGAATAAAAAACCTAAATTGACATATAACAATGGTGTATTTGTCAAAGGTAGTGACGGTCCAGATGAGCATATAAAAGATTTTTACGGCGTCTTAACACCGGTTTTAAAGTTGACATATTACATACAACCTGTAGAAAAAGTTTTTTTTATTCAAATGCAACTGGTTTAGCAATGTTCCTGATACTAGAATCAACGTGCACAAAGATTATAAACTTATTGACATAAAACATACCCCACATTACTATAAGTATGATCCTTTCGTATTGGCCAAGCAAGCGTTACAGGTTAATTTTGCTCCGTATCCATCCTTCAAAAGAGATAACGCGGATTGGTTGGCTGTTTTTAAAACAAAGGCAAAATTTACATTTGACGAAAATAATATTCCAGACGAAACAGCGTATCAAGCGGATCTTGAGCCAAATACTGAAGTAATAATAACCGATGACATTGATGTAGGGTTGTTGAATGATGAATCAAATGTTTTAGTAGATGCTTTTGAAAGTATTGAAAAAAATGATATAGAGTACAAGACCGAGTCTGAATCAGAGAACGATGAAGATTGATAATTTTAAATATTTGAACTGCATGTTGTATAATATATTTTTAGACATATGTAATATTTAAAGTCTGAATATGACATATGTAAATATTTGAATTGCATGTTGTATAATGTATTTTTATGACATATGTTGTAACGACCCGTAATTTTCGTTAGTATAATTTGTCATTTTAATAAGATTTAGATAATTTAATTTTGAAAGAAATAAAGATCTATAATTAATAATGAAGCAAATGTTGGAAGTGAAATGAAACCATGGAAATTTAAGCTAAGTATTAACACTCGATATAAAATGACGAATAAATTGAAGTGATGTAGATGGTTATACTTGACTAAGAATTGAATATAAGAAAACAATGGTAAGTAGTGAATTTATTTAATGAATTAATAATATTAGATAGTAAATTGAATTAAATCAATGTCCTGTAGTAATTGGAGTATGGTTTGGGAATGAAAGCTTTTAAAGGAAAGCATTTAATTTACAAATGAAATCAATGCATTAAGTTTTTGTAACGGAATGTAAATTATGATATTTTTGTAAGGGTAAGTTTATAAATAGTTAATTTGCGCAAACCCAATTAATTGTAATAACTGAAAGGTCAAAAAATTTGTTTTCATTAAATAAATTGGGGATTTAATTTTATCAAAGGTAATTAAATATTGTCTTAATGTAAGATTTAGATAAATTCTGAAATTAAATGCTAACTCTATTCAGAATATGACAATGGGTATAATATTTTGATTGTAAGCAATAGTTATAAGTTAAATGTTTAATTGGTTGATGAAATTTGAATTTGAAATAAATGTTAATACACTAAATAAAGGTTACATTAATATGGAAAGTAATACCATGTTTAGAAGTTGTTAATATAGAGCGTGTTAATACTTAGAAATGGAAATTAGGAAGTAGTTGAAATTAAATGAACTTTAATGTGTATTAATGAGAAATTTACGCTATAACTGAAGGTGTGAACGGAATAAATACAAACCAATGCGAATTGTAACTATGAGTTGTTGCAAGAAATGAAAAGTTGAATAGAATTCTAATGAATGATAATAATGGAAAACGTATACAATCATTGTAGGTAATTAGTAATTACAATGTTGTTGAAATTAATAAACGTTTCTTTGTTGATAATTAATAACATAACGGAAATGTGGATGTAAAGTAATTTATGTATATGTGTGTATATATATATATATATATATATATTTGGCGATTAAATCAAGTCAATCAATAGAAATCAATGTTAGATTAATTGGAAGAAAATATGTAATAATTGCATTATCTATAGAAATCAATGTTAGATTAATTGGAAGGAAATTTGTAATAATTGCAATTATTTGTAAGTGGATGAAATTTATTTCTATATTAATTGGATATTGGAATAAGTTGATAATTGTTAATGTAAAAAGAGTAGGCAAATAATAACTCTCACATAAATAGATAATCGATTCAATAATGTAATACTATCCATAATAGGGCAATTAGATTGATGATAGAATGGAAAGTCTATTAAATGGAAATATCGAAAATAGAATTTGCAATTTCTAAATTTTGGAAATTTGAAGCTAGGGTAGTAATTATTGTAATAATTAAATGGGAGTCAATTAGAACTTAACAAACCTAAATGCGTACAAAATTCTACTTTCGTTTGCAAACTTTTCCATTCCTACGTACATTCTCTTATCTATTATTAATGCCTGAAGCTTTAATAATAAAACGTGACATTTATTTTTGTCCCTCCACATTCATTTCCTAATTATAAATAACCTACATCTTATTTCTTCTTCTACATTTTGTTTCTCCTAACACCTCATATTCAAAAGCTCTTATTCTTGCAACTCCGAAAAAAACATTCTTTTATAAAAATGATTTTTTTTTCATTTTTCGTACACTTCCTGTCCTCATCTTAGTTGTTCTTCAATCTTCTCCTGAAGCCTCATCTTGAGAAAACGTAAGTATTAAAATTTGTTTATTTATATTATTTTTAACACGTACTAATTTTTATTTTAATAATATTTCTTGTAACATGAGAATCTTTGCATATAAACTTTGATTCACGCGCGATTTCTTCTGTTGGATTCAAATTTATATTCCGGACAACATGAAATTGAATTAGTTGAATTTGGAGATTGTTGAGTTTTGCGCTTCGGTTTGGATTTTTATGGGCTAAAATCAAAGGTGAGTGTTTTAACCCACTCACAACTTCTAAGTTTTCTTATGTTTGTTAAATTGATTTTAGATATGAGTAGAAATTTATTTATGACTATTTGGCATGTTTTATTCATTATCTCTCTTAAATCGCATTTATTTAATTTAACTGTTAATTAAATTTATATTTGCATATAAATTTGACAGTTAAAAATGTATTTATTTGCATGAAACTGCTAGTTAAACAGTTATTAAATTTATTTTGAATATAAACTATTAGTTAATAACTGTCATTTATTTCCTGTTATATTGCATATGCTATATATTGATGTTTGTTTAAAATGATGATGGTTGAAATAAATTGATGATGATTGAAATAAATTGGTTGATGACTGATATTGGATGAATGGATGATGTGTTCTATCTTATATAAACTACAAGTTATCATGCATTTCTTTTCATTCGGGATTGTGGTTTGAAATGATATACAACCGCATTTTATTTTTAAATTGTGGATTGAAATGATAAATATCCGTATCACTTGACAATAGGATAGAAAATTATATACAGGCACCGCGGTATATATATATATAAAAAATTATTTTGAAAGGGTTTTCTATGGTTTTGGAAAGGAAATACGGTTTAATAAATACTTATTTTGACGTTATTTAAATGTTACATTATATATATATAGTTAAATTCTTAAATCTAAGCTATGTATAAAAGGATTAATAAAATGGGTTTAATAAGGAAGTTGATTTCTTTTATATAAAGTGGTAAGTATCTATTTAAACTCTATTGTATATATTAAGTTTAAATGACTTAAATGAAATTAAGTTAGAAGGTAAATATGGGATGGGTTTTATATTTAATTATTTCAGAATTGAGCTTGAATTAAAGTATTTAAGAATTATCCTCAAAATGGGTTTTAAAATATAAACAAATTAAGATTTAAAAGGTATGATTAATACTTGATTTTGATTTGAGGATTTAAATGAATATTAGATTGATTGGAAGAATATTATCAAGTTAAGTTAATTGAAAGAATATCCTGTTATTCAAAGTTAAAATTTTACGTAATTGATATTTGATCTATCAAGTAAGTATTTCAAAACTAAATAATAGTAAGGTGAATGTAATATATATAGGTATGAATAAAAAATTTAGTTTTGAAATGAAGGAATATTTAAACTTTGAAATATACGAAATATAAATGGTTTATTTGGGAATTTAAATCTGATTTGGAATTGATTTGAGAATTTGAAAGCTAATTTACTTTATTAAGCAATCTATTATTAAACCATTTAAGTATTTAAAATTCATGTTTCGAAGCTATGGGTTAAGGAATATATATCTGAAAGTACTATGATTTTTGAAAAAAAAAGATATACTTGAAATAAAAGTGATATCATATTGATTTGGTTTAAAAGAAGAAATGATATCGAAATATTATGGTTTTGAAATGGATATATATTTTGGTTTTAAAGTATAAATTATTTGGAAATAACCGCGGTGTTATAGTAACGTTCGGTTGTTGAAGAGACCGGGATCGGAAGTTGTCATACTCTCTACCAACTCCGAAAACCACTTTAACAACCGTGTACGCAGTGGAGATTCGAGAATGAAGTAGGTTGGTGGCGGCGTTTCCTGTAAGGTAAATACGTGGACCCGACTCCCGTGATTTGGCATAAGGTGGCTAAAACAGGAGCGATTGACGGGTTAATAAGGTAGCACCTTTGATCGGGCACATCCCTTCGATATTATACTTTGACTTTTGGATTGATTCGGTGGCCACTTTTGATTTTATTTGGGGGTCTGGCTCGAGGTGGGCGGTAGCTGCGCGCTACGCGTTACCACCGACCCGGAAGCGTAATTGGTATATTGAGACAACCCTACCCTAAGTTGTCATTTTGATTGAATGACTCAATTCAGTGTGAGCTAAATTCAGGGTTGCCCTCTTACACAGACTAACTATTTTTTTTTCTTTTATTTTTATTTTTATTTTTTTATTTCTTTCCAAGATCCAATCTGATCAATATAGAAATATTGATATATTATTTTGTAAACTATTTGAATGTTTATATAAATACCTAAATAGTTTTTAGTTCTAATATCAGAGTTTTTTTTCTATTTTTTTTAAAAGAGTAACTCAGTTTATTTTACACTAAAAATAAACTAATTTTAGCCACAGTACAGAGGATTGGGAAGATCCTCTCCTATTGAATCTTTATGCCAATGAATTAACCAATTCTTATCTGTTTTGCAGGTGTTTAGCATTTGTAAGTTTAATTAAATAAGTGAATTACTCATGGCTTTTTAACTTATTCAAGGTTGCTTTCCAAAATAGCCTAACTGAGGGTTGTGCATACTTCTGTGCACCTGTATGCACACAATTATGTTCAACTGCTATTTGCTTCACCTTAGTCCTCAGGTGGATTAATTTGTCTAAATAAGATTTCTGAATTAACTAGTTATAATCTACAAGTTTTACTTATTCATAGGATCATCAACCATTTCCTTTAAATCTGGGTTCATGTTACCTGCCTATAGTTTTTTTCCTCACTTTACAATAATTACAGTTATTATGTGAATAGTTTCTAGTCTCTAAAAACAATCTAGTACATAAGCATACATCATTAGTTCACCTATGCTTCAGATCCACTATCAGACTTATTACTTGATGTAACAAAGATTTCTTGCTGACAGGTTACAATATAAAGCTAAATTTCATTATCTTTTTCTTCACTGAGACTAGTTCTACCACAAGGAGTTTAAACCATCCAATACATTGCAAATTTGGGTTACAACATACTTCAAACATTACCACAATTCAGTCTTTTTTTTAGCAAAAGAAAAAGAAAACATAAAGCAGCATTCTTCTACAAATCACAAATTTGGTTAACTAGCAAATTCATCTTAGCATCATGCTTCTGCCCCTTTTCCCATAGCTTCCTTCTTCCCTGTAGACACCATAGGATCTACTCCACAATGTGAGTGGAGCACCCATTTGATGGAAGCAACAAACAGGTCAGACTAAAGTCTGGTATGAGTAAATTCAATTGACAATGCATAAGATTTATGAAGTTAGTTCCACATCACCTTTATTTCAGAAATTAAGTGTTCTACTCAGGTTATTAAACCACTTCCTCATATACACTTTTTTTTGTATCCTTACAGAGAAGTGAGTAAACTGCTAAATACATATACATGTGCTTAAACTAATTTCTTAGCAGAAATTCTCATTTCAAGAATTCATAGCAGCCATCACACCGATCACACAAGCATCTCATAAACATGAAAAAGCAAAACCCATATCATTAAGCTAAGGCATCAAAACCGAGTCTGCATACTAGAACTCACCATACCCCTAGAATATTCACCTCTGCTTGTAAGTTCATTTTATATCATTTTTAAGGGTCCAATATCACATTCATGGTTGCACTGGTGCACACTGCCTGGAACTACTGTTTGATTTCCAGTGCACTACAAGCTAGTTGGACATGAACATGCCATGTGCAAACTCACACCCCATCCTTGATGCAAGCCAACCACTATGTCATACCCACTTCCCTCATACCCAACCTCATAGAGGTGACCCAATTCCTTAGTTTAATTACTAAGTTTTCCTTTCATGTGTGCAGGTATCAACTATACTATGTCATGCCCAAAAATCTTTATGTACCTAACCAGTAAATGCAAGAAGTTTTCATGCATCCATGAAACATTCATCCATTCATACATTTCAACAATCAATAAATCGCATTTATATATTATTTCAAGTTAGTTTTGTTCAGAGACAGGCCTTTGGCCAAAGCATGGATCAAAATATTTTAGGAAATGAAATGCCACTGTGGTTCCCAGTAACAAGGTCCTTGCAGTCAATTTATATATATATATTTTCTTTGAAATGTGTTCACTTATTGCTCAACCTTATTTTCAGAGAGTACTTAATGATGGATCAAGATTTTAGCATATGGAAATTCCACTGCATCTCAATCATCCTCTCAAATGCAAGACATAAGCCAGAGGACCCCTTCCTCTTACTGCCTTGCACCTTACTTTTCTTATTAGTTTATGCTTTAACCAAAAACATTTTCTCAGGTTTATAATCATATAAATAAATCAGTTATTATCATCCTATCATTAAATATACACCATGTGTAAACAACCATTAAATTAAGTGATAACTAAACAATATACTTCAAAAGCATCAGAAAATGGTAGACTAGAAATGCAAGAAAACTTAAAACATAAGTAAAATAATTTAGAGGTTAAGTGGCTTCCTTTTATAGGTCTTAATGCCTTGCCAAGTGAGGATTTACTCACCAAGTTTCTTCTTCCCAAGTCTTGATTCAGGTCTGCCATTATTTTCCTCAAACTGCTACCTACTTTCTTTTCTATATTTTGTTTTCTGGTTTTCTAATGTTTACTCGTAGGAGATAATGTGGTATATGGTGGAGTTGTTAGGGTTTTAAGGTTAGTTAGGTAATTTATTTTTGTAACGATCCTGAATTTTGAACAATTTAAATTGAAAATATTTAATTAATTTTAAATATTTGAATGATGGTTTAAATTAAATTCCCAATATAAGCATGAATTTGGCTATTAAATTTTAAAAATTTAATCTGTTGAAAGTTGAATAAAATTTGAATATTCAATTTTAAGCCGATTAAAAATATTTCAAAAGCTTAGAAAATTCATATTGGAAATAATAAAAGCTTCAGAATTGAATTTGAAAATAATTTGTTCAGTTTTGAAATTTTGTTGTTTAAATTGAATTTAAAAATAGCCTTCCGAGGCACAGTCTCGGAATTCGACTAAATCAGTTCCATTGGGTCCGTAATATTGAATTATGACCGGGTTTCAAATTTCGTATTCATCAGAATTGATTTGTGAACATACGACATAAAGACGTGTCAAAGAAAAATTATCAAAAACAAATTGAATTCAAAATGAAAAAAAAATTAACAGAATAAAATAAGATAAGAAAATATTTCAAGATCTTTGGTACACAATATTTTATCGTCTCTGACATACGCCCAAAATCGCGTATCACTTCAGCCGAGATTTGGTTCATAAAAGAAAGTATCACCCGTACGCTGGTTCCTCCTTATTATTTCCAACCGAGCCTTCCCTTTTCATTTCATACGAGAAAAAAATGGCGGCCACGAGTTCTTCGCCCCCTTCCAAAATTAGGGTTATTCAAAATTGAAGGCGCCGGCGACAACTTCGTTCGAGTTCGATTCTTCCTTCGTCAACTTCGCTCGCATCCTCCTGTTCATTCGTCTTTAAGCTCGCGGCTGCTCGACCTCGTTGCGCGCTCGTCTTTGAAGGCCTCGGCCTCGACTTTTGCTTAATTCGTGCTCCTCAAAATCAAAGGTGAGTAATTTATGTTACTCACATCTAATTTAAAGTCACATGATTTATTGTTTTGATTTCCATGGTTTTGATTTTTGTTGGAAACTGCTGTTGTGAATTCTCTGGATTTCGAGTTGTTTTTGTTTGTCCTTCAGGCAATTTGGTTTTGGGTTCAATTGTTGATGATTTTCTATCTTTGACTTTGTGTCCTCTGTATACTACGGCTCTGACCATCTGTGTTCATCCCAGAGCAGCTTTGTGCATTTCTTTGACCATTTGTTTATGCTGCCACTATGTTATTCACTGTGCTTATTACAGTCACTGGGTACTTTGTAGCCTTGGTTACTAGCCGAGTTACATCTGCTTGTAGTTGTTGTGGCACTGTCTCGATTTGAAACTGCAGCCCCATGAGTTTCGAACTCATTTCGAATTGCATACTTTTTTTTCCATTTGTCAATTCTGCATTTGTTCACTGGTATCTTTCATTTTGTCTGCTGTCATGTTGAGTTGATATATTTGTGGTGCAGTCTCTGCTTCTTTTGTCGTATACATGTCCACTGCAGTCTCTTCGCTGATGCATTTGGACTTGACTGTGTTGATCCAATTCATCATGCATGTTCCATGTATCACATTGTACCATGCTATTACATGTACTGGTGCATTGAGTATTTTCACTTATGTTGAAGTCCCACTATTTTCATGGTCTTTCTGCTGCATGTGCATGTTTCTATTCATTGTTGCTTGTATCACGGGTCCTCTGCACATATGAACTTGGTGGCATTTCTTTGTGGTATGCACTGCTTGTTGTAGCTAAACTTGTTGTTGTACATGTTGCCCTGTATCATTCTTTTGTTTGTCTGCAGTCTATGTTGCATTTTCATTTGTGCCTCACTGCTATGTGCAGTTCTATGCTGCATCTGTATCATGTTCTTGCAGTCCTATGCAGCTGCTATGCTTTGTGATCTTCACTTTAGTTCATTTTCATCTGAACAGTTGCCACTGTCTTCTTTGTAGTTACACTGCACTTCGATGGCTGATCATTTGTGTACATACATTCTTGTATGTATATATATGTGTATGGCCACTGCACTTTGAAAATTTTGAATTGGATTTGTCTGCACCTTGTCCTTAAGGGTTTCGTTTGCTCCATGTTGCATTTAAACACCTCGGTGGATCCATTTGCATTTACTTCGGAAGTTGTTGACTTCACTTGAGCATATTGTTGTCTTTGACTTTGCATATTTATGTGCAGACATATAAGGGCATTTTGTTGTTCATTACAACTTTTGTTTGCATATTTAATATGCAAATACACTTGGTACACATTTATGTTATATGCAGGTATGGAATTGTTCCACCTGAACCTGCACTTGCACTGTCTCCGGCCTTTTTGCACTTATGTTGCAATTCTTTTTGTTGTTGGTTGGGCAACGCTTATTGATGTGTCACTGCACAGTGTACTTAGTATCCTTTATGTTGGTTAGCGTGCTCTTTGGTGTTGAGCATTGCATCTGCAGTCTTCACTGCAATCTTTTTCTGCATATCGCGTGTTTCACTGACGCATTCGTTTGTACAGCACTTGGTTGCCTCTTTTATTGTCTGTTCTTCACAACATGTTGTCTTGTACACTTGTAACCTTGTGGTGACTGTAGTTTTAGTTGCAGTTGCCCTTGTTGTTATGCATTGCCTTGATTTAAAGGGATTGATTTCTGACTACACTTGAGTTGAATCCAGTCGATGACTCAGATTTGACCTTGTGCTCGTTTGTGCCTTTTTTCTATGCATTTCCTGATTTTTGCTTATTTCCGCTCTGCAGTTGCAAGGCAGTGCACGCGTGCGTGTGCTGCAGCCACACAGTTTTGATTTTAAATTGATATTTCTTTTGCTTTCGATCCATTGATTTCTTTGCGTTTTTCATATGCAGTATTGGCGAGCCCGTGCACGCGTGCGTGTACGGCAGCCAATCAGTTTCGATTTTGATGTTTTGTTTTTTTAAGTAACTTTTTTTCAATTATTTAAATTGATTTGATTTAAATTGATGATTTTGGTTTAAACTGCCGTTTAGGCAAATTTTGATGCTTTTCTAAATTATCTTTTAAAAGAAAAAAATCTTTGCATCTGTCTTCATTGATAATTTCAATCTGCTGATTTGTTGTTTTAACACTGTTAAGTGTTATCATTTACCGTTATCCGATATCTTTGTTAAAAGGATCAGATTGGTAAATTTATATTTGATTGTCGTCTAATTTCTGTTTTATTATTATTGCTTCTATGCACTAATAACTGAGTTTGAATTAGACTGACCCATATATTATTTTCTTTTGAATGTAATACTCGGGTCAGACCGAGTATTTTTACAGCTTGAAGATTTTCTCGCAGCGAAGTTAGAGAGAGGGGGATTAAATCTTTACTTTAGTTTTCAGGATTTCTTTTGTACTTAAAAAGATATATATATTGATAATTGTTCCGCTGTATTAAAATCTGATTCATTGTATAAAACTCTGATGTATAAAAGAAAAATTATTTATGAAATATATTATTGTTTCTGTGATTCTGTGACTGATTCTGTTTAAATGTTATAAACTAAATAACAATCCGTCATTTTGAACGTTTCTAGTTGGTTTAATTACCGACTAGAGGCGGTCAGAGCGGCGGGTCGTTACAATTTTCATCAGAAATCCCATCATTATTTCTGATCTCACCCAACAGTTTACCCTCTCCACTTTCCCTCCCTGCCATTTTCCCCTTTTTCCCTGTCTTAACTATCTTTGGCAAATTTCTTTACACACTATATGCATGATTTCTTTGGCTCGGGCATTTCTTGTCTTTTCTGGTTTTAATCATGCATATAAGTTTACTTGTATGCACAGCTATGTGTGTGTTTCTACTAAATGCTGGGTACATGTATATATGTTCATATGTACTTATATATTTTTTTTCCTACCCACACAAGCCACTGTGCTTGTACTTATGCCATGGAAGTTAGAGTTAAAATATTCCTTAGGTTGTTTATGCATTTTATTCAAACTATTGTGTATTCATACTTAATGGTCATGCACTAATTCATTTCTTATTTGCTTGCAAGATCCTTACTAGATTACTTGCTCAGGCTGTACACTGCAACAGTGTGTACATGCATAAGGACATGAATTCTCATTTTCACACAAGCATTTCCCAGAAAATTATATTTATATTATTTTTTCTTCCACATAACTAAAATAAAATTTGAATGACTTAAATTTTTTACATGCTTGCTTAACTAGGGCTGTCACATACAACCCTCCTTTAAGAAATTGTGTCCCACAATTTAACACTTCTTACTATGTAAATCAAGTGTCAAAATCAAACATGAATACACATTCTTAATTCAACCAAAACATATATCAAACAAGCACACACAACTTTGAATATCATGTTCAACTAAGTAAATTCAAGCATGAATATTAAAATACCTCTGCCTTAACTATCAGTTGCAAATAGTTGAGGGTATTGGACTTTTATCTTGTCTTCAACCTCCCATGTGCAATCATTTGGTCTAAACTCCACTGCACCTTTACCAGTTTGATTATTTTGTTTCTCAATCTCTTATCTTCCTTAGCTACAATGCCTACTGGCTTCTTCTCATACACCAGATCTGGTCTAACTTCCACTTTGCTTGGTGACTGAACCACTGAAGCTTCATCATGCACACATTTTCTCAGTTGTGATACGTGAAATACATTGTGTATCCCACTCATCTCTTATGGCAATTTCAACTTGTAAGCCATCTTTCCTATCCTTGCAATGATCTCATATGGTCCTATATACCTTGGGGTTAGCTTCCCTGCCTTGCCAAATCTCAACACCTTCCTCATTGGTGAAACTTTTAAGTACACATATTCTCCTAACTCAAATTCAAGTGGCTTCCTTCTCCTATCTGCATATGATTTCATTCTATCTTGCGCTGCCTTCATTCTCTGTCTGATTAATGTAACTTTAGCATTTGTCTCTTTCACATGATCTGGTCCTAACATTACCTTATCACCCACTTCTAACCAGCAAGCAGGTGACAAACAAGGCCTTCCATATAGAGCCTCATAGGGTGCCATTCCTATACTACTCTAGTAGCTGTTGTTGTAAGAAAATTCTGCTAAATGAAGGTAGTCTTCCCAATTCCCACCATGATCCAGCACACAAGCCCTAAGTAGATCCTCCAAAAATTTATTGACTACTTCTGTTTGACCATCAGTTTGGGGATGGTAGGCTATGCTCAAGCACAACTCAACCCCCATTGCCTGTTGAACGCTACTCCAGAACTTAGATGTAAATATGGTATCTCTGTCACTAATAATAGTGGTAGGAAGCCCATGTAACTTTACTATCTCTTTCATGAAGACTTGCGCTAGTTTTGGTGCATTTCTATCACTCTTTACTGGTATGAAGTGTGCTGACTTGGTTAATCTATCTACCACCACCCAAATGCTGTCATTTCCTCTCTTTGATCTTGGCAAGCCATCAATGAAATCCATTGATATGCTTTCCCATTTCCACCTTGGAACTTCCAGAGGTTGCAGCAGTCCACTGGGTCTTTGGTACTCAGCCTTGACTTGTTGGCAAGTCATACACTTTGCCACATATTCACCCACACTTCTCTTCATTCCTTTCCACCAATAACTTCTTTTTAGGTCATGATACATTTTTATGCCACCTGGGTGTATGGTATACTTTGACTTGTGATGAACATCCATGATCTTTCTCTTCAGTGCTTCTGTGTCAGGCACACATAACCTTCCTTTATATCTTATGCATCCTTTTTCATCCAATTCAAATTTGTCAGGCTTTGCACCATTTTTTAACAAATCCTTCTTTTCTCTCAAGAATGCATCATTGTCTTGGGACTGGTTCACTTCTTCCACTAAGTCTGATTTTATTGTGATAAGGCTGAGCTTACCATAGTGCTCCACATCCTTACCCACTTCCATAGTTTGTTCCCCCATGTATTCCATTTCTACATCTGTCAGTGTTAATAACCTTTTAAACTCCTCTATCATCAGTGTAGCCAACTTGGAATGCTGTCTACTTAATGCATCTGCCACTCTATTTGCTTTCCCAGGTGTGTACATAATGTCCAAATCATAGGCAGCAAGGAATTCCACCCACCTATGTTGTCTCATGTTTAAATCTTTTTGAGAAAATAAATACTTCAAAGCCTTGTGGTCAGTATAAAGCTCAAACTTTGCTCCTAACAGGTAGTGTCTCCAAAGCTTTAGTGCATACACCACTGCTGCCAATTCCAAGTCATGTGTTGCATACTTGGTTTCACTGGGTTTCAGTTGTCTTGATGCATAAGCTATTACCCTACCATCTTGCATAAGGACAGCTCCTATACCTGATCCACATGCATCAGTGTATACCACTAAATTGTCATTGCCTTCTGGGATTTTTAGCACTGGTGCTTCCATCAATGCCTTCTTTAATTGATTGAATGCCCCTTCACATTTCTCAGTCCACATAAAAGGCTGGTCTTTCCTTGTTAACTTGGTTAATGGGATTGCTTTTTTAGCAAAATCTTTTATGAATCTCCTGTAGTATCCAGCCATGCCCATGAATGATCTGATTTCAGTGACATTGCTTGGCCTTTTCCATGCTTGCACTGCCATGACTTTACTTGGATCTACTGAAATTCCTTCTTGAGAAATTATGTGGCCCAAAATTTTTATTTCATTCTTCCAAAAAGAACACTTTGCAAACTTGGCTTTAAGGTCTTGTTGCCTTAGTCTACTCAGTACCATATGCAAATGCTTTTCATGTTCACTATCTGTCTTAGAATATATTAGTATATCATCAATGAAAATCAGTACAAATTTATCTAAGTAATCTCTGAAAATTCTATTCATCAAATCCACAAAATAGGATGGTGCATTAGTCAAACCAAATGGCATTACTAAGTATTCATACAAGCCATACCTAGTGTTGAAAGCTGTATATTTGATACTTTCTTCTTCTACTTTCATTTGGTGAAAACCAGTTGCTAAATCAAGTCTAGAAAATATTTTAGCACCATTTAGTTGATCAAAGAGATCATCAATTCTAGGTAGAGGGTATTTGTTTTTGATGGTGACTGAGTTTAGTTCTCTATAGTCTATGCACATTCTCAAGGAACCATCATGCTTCTTAACAAACACTACTGGTGATCCCCAATTTGAACTGCTAGGCCTAATAAAGCCTTTTTGTTCTAATTCCTCTAGTTGTTTCTTCAACTCAATCAGTTCTTTAGGACTCATTCTATTTGGTTTCTTGATGACAGGGCTTGTTCCTGGTTTAAGTCTTATTTAAAATTCTACTGGTCTGTTATTAGGAATGCCATTTACTTCACCAAACACATCAGGGTATTGGTTAACTATGGGTATCTTATTTAAACTTAATTCAACTTCACCACTGTTCAAGTTGAACATTTTTCCCATACCCCTATCCTTGGCTGCTTCATACATAACCACAACCCTCTTGCCATCAGGAAGTTGTAGTGAAATGGTAGAATTTCCTAAGTTAATAATAGCATAAAAGATTTTTAACCAATCCATTCCCAATATGATATCTAGCCTAGGGTAATTCAACGCATATAATTCTGAGATAAAGGTGTGACCACCCATGCTTATTTCTACTTGCATGCATTTCATATGGGTAATGCAGGAACTACCTAAAGGACTATCAATATGCAATGGCTTATCAACAAGAATACATGTCAGCCCTAATTTCTGAACTATGTCATATGAAATAAAAGAGTGTGTGGCTCCTGTGTCAAAAACAACCGATATGGGTATGCCTTTAATAAATAATATACCTTCCACTTGGCTAGGTGCCTCCATTGCCTTGCCTTTCCCTTCAAGTACAGCCACCCTTGCCATCTCTGGACACTGTCTCTTCATGTGCCCCTCTTTTCCACAGTTGTAGCACCTAAGAACAGTTGACTTGGGTGCTTGGCATTTGGTCTTTATATGGCATTCCTTTCCACAGTTATAACAGATCACTTTAGGTTTCTTATTATCAAGGTTTGCCACTTTACTTCCTTCTTTGTTCATTGCTTCTCCCTTCTTCCTCTCATATGGGTGTGCTCTATTCTTTCCTTTCTTGTTGTTCTTGAAATTCTTGAACTTTTCTCTGGCATTGTCATGTTGCTTAAATGACAATGTCAAGTCCATAACTTGATCAAATGTTCTGTCTATATATGGTAACATGGCTCTACTCAATCCAGCATTCAACCCCTGAATGTACCTAACATTCCTTGATGTTTCATCTGGGATTAATACTGCCCCATATTTAGACAACCCTTCAAATTTCTGAGTGTATTCAGTGACACTCATAGATCCTTGTCTCAACTTGATAAATTCCTCAAGCAATGAAGCTTTTGTTGATGCTGAGACAAATCTGGCTTCTAACATTTCTTTGAACTGATTCCATGTGATTTCTTGTTCTTGCCTGCCTGCAATAATCACCTCCCACCAGTCCACAGCTATGCCTTTTAGTTGTCTTGAAGCTATTTGCCTTCTTCTCTGGTCATTGACTTGCATGTCTACAAAGATCCTCTCTACTGTTCTTAACCATGATTGGACACCTATGGCATTTTCTGTGCCATCAAAGCTACTGCCTCCTAAGTTTGTATATGTTTTAAGCAATTTGGACAGCTCCTCATATGGATTATCTACCCTAGGTGCCATTCCATCCCTCAGCATTTGAACAAAATCTTGCATGTTAATCATTGGGGGACCAGCAGCCATTCTAGTTGCTTGCTCAGTAGTGTCAGAAGATTGACCATTTTCTCTTTCTCCTGTGGCCTGGGGATTGATTCTAACTCCTCTGGGCCTCTATTGAACATTTCTAATGTAGTTAATTCTGATTCTTATGTACTACTTTTGCTTTTTAAAACTAATAGTGAACTTATTTATTCATAATAAGCAAAGCAACTCGAGCAAGCAGCAAACAATGCAAACAAGGCATGCAGATTCAAACAAGTATTTGTTTTGGCTATGTATTTGTTAACATAGCTCTGATACCAACCGAGACAACCCTACCCTAAGTTGTCATTTTGATTGAATGACTCAATTCAGTGTGAGCTAAATTCAGTGTTGCCCTCTTACACAGACTAACTATTTTTTTTCTTTTATTTTTATTTTTATTTTTTTATTTCTTCCCAAGATCCAATCTGATCAATATAGAAATATTGATATATTATTTTGTAAACTATTTGAATGTTCATATAAATACCTAAATAGTTTTTAGTTCTAATATCAGAGTTTTTTTTCTATTTTTTTTAAAGAGTAACTTAGTTTATTTTACACTAAAAATAAACTAAGTTTAGCCACAGTACAGAGGATTGGGAAGATCCTCTCCTATTGAATCTTTATGCCAATGAATTAACCAATTCTTATTTGTTTTGCAGGTGTTTAGCATTTGTAAGTTTAATTAAATAAGTGAATTACTCATGGCTTTTTAACTTATTCAAGGTTGCTTTCCAAAATAGCCTAACTGAGGGTTGTGCATACTTCTGTGCACCTGTATGCACACAATTAGGTTCAACTGCTATTTGCTTCACCTTAGTCCTCACGTGGATTAATTTGTCTAAATAAGATTTCTGAATTAACTAGTTATAATCTACAAGTTTTACTTATTCATAGGATCGTCAACCATTTCCTTTAAATCTGGGTTTATGTTACCTGCCTATAGTTTTTTTTTCCTCACTTTACAATACTTACAGTTATTATGTGAATAGTTTCTAGTCTCTAAAAACAATCTAGTACATAAGCATACATAACTAGTTCACCTATGCTTCAGATCCACTATCAGACTTATTACTTGATGCAACAAAGATTTCTTGCTGACAGGTTATAATATAAAGCTAAATTTCATTATCTTTTTCTTCACTGAGACTAGTTCTACCACAAGGAGTTTAAACCATCCAATACATTGCAAATTTGGGTTACAACATACTTCAAACATTACCACAATTCAGTCTTTTTTTTAGCAAAAGAAAAAGAAAACATAAAGCAGCATTCTTCTACAAATCACAAATTTGGTTAACTAGCAAATTCATCTTAGCATCATGCTTCTGCCCCTTTTCCCATAGCTTCCTTCTTCCCTGTAGACACCATAGGATCTACTCCACAATGTGAGTGGAGCACCCATTTGATGGAAGCAACAAACAGGTCAGACTAAAGTCTGGTATGAGTAAATTCAATTGACAATGCATAAGATTTATGAAGTTAGTTCCACATCACCTTTATTTCAGAAATTAAGTGTTCTACTCAGGTTATTAAACCACTTCCTCATATACACTTTTTTTTGTATCCTTACAGAGAAGTGAGTAAACTGCTAAATACATATACATGTGCTTAAACTAATTTCTTAGCAGAAATTCTCATTTCAAGAATTCATAGCAGCCATCACACAGATCACACAAGCATCTCATAAACATGAACAAGCAAAACCCATATCATTAAGCTAAGGCATCAAAACCGAGTCTGCATACTAGAACTCACCGTACCCCTAGCATATTCACCTCTGCTTGTAAGTTCATTTCATATCATTTTAAGGGTCCAATATCACATTCATGGTTGCACTGGTGCACACTGCCTGGAACTACTGTTTGATTTCCAGTGCACTACAAGCTAGTTGGACATGAACATGCCATGTGCAAACTCACACCCCATCCTTGATGCAAGCCAACCACTATGTCATACCCACTTCCCTCATACCCAACCTGATAGAGGTGACCCAATTCCTTAGTTTAATTACTAAGTTTTCCTTTCATGTGTGCAGGTATCAACTATACTATGTCATGCCCAAAAATCTTTATGTACCTAACCAGTAAATGCAAGCAGTTTTCATGCATCCATGAAACATTCATCCATTGATACATTTCAACAATCAATAAATAACATTTATATATTATTTCAAGTTAGTTTTGTTCAGAGACAGGCCTTTGGCCAAAGCATGGATCAAAATATTTTAGGAAATGAAATGCCACTGTGATTCCCAGTAACAAGGTCCTTGCAGTCAATTTATATATATATTTTTTCTTTGAAATGTGTTCACTTATTGCTCAACCTTATTTTCAGAGAGTACTTAATGATGGATCAAGATTTTAGCATATGGAAATTCCACTGCATCTCAATCATCCTCTCAAATGCAAGACATAAGCCAGAGGACCCCTTCCTCTTACTGCCTTGCACCTTACTTTTCTTATTAGTTTATGCTTTAACCAAAAACATTTTCTCAGGTTTATAATCATATAAATAAATCAGTTATTATCATCCTATCATTAAATATACACCATGTGTAAACAACCATTAAATTAAGTGATAACTAAACAATATACTTCAGAAGCATCAGAAAATGGTAGACTAGAAATGCAAGAAAACTTAAAACATAAGTAAAATAATTTAGAGGTTAAGTTGCTTCCTTTTATAGGTCTTAATGCCTTGCCAAGTGAGGATTTACTCACCAAGTTTCTTCTTCCCAAGTCTTGATTCAGGTCTGCCATTATTTTCCTCAAACTGCTACCTACTTTCTTTTCTATATTTTGTTTTCTGGTTTTCTAATGTGTACTCGTAGGAGATAATGTGGTATATGGTGGAGTTGTTAGGGTTTTAAGGTTAGTTAGGTAATTTATTTTCATCAGAAATCCCATCATTATTTCTGATCTCACCCAACAGTTTACCCTCTCCACTTTCCCTCCCTGTCATTTTCCCCTTTTTCCCTGTCTTAACTATCTTTGGCAAATTTCTTTACACACTATATGCATGATTTCTTTGGCTCGGGCATTTCTTGTCTTTTCTGGTTTTAATCATGCATATAAGTTTACTTGTATGGCCAGCTATGTGTGTGTTTCTACTAAATGCTGGGTACATGTATATATGTTCATATGTACTTATATTTTTTTTTCCCTACCCACACAAGCCACTGTGCTTGTACTTATGCCATGGAAGTTAGAGTTAAAATCTTCCTTAGGTTTTTTATGCATTTTATTCAAACTATTTTGTATTCATACTTAATGGTCATGCACTAATTCATTTCTTATTTGCTTGCAAGATCCTTACTAGATTACTTGCTCAGGCTGTACACTGCAACAGTGTGCACATGCATAAGGACATGAATTCTCATTTTCACACAAGCATTTCCCAGAAAATTATATTTATATATTTTTTTCTTCCACATAACTAAAATAAAATTTGAATGACTTAAATATTTTACATGCTTGCTTAACTAGGGCTGTCACATATATCTACCCTGGCATTGCCTACTTGTGCCGTTTCACTACCCTATTGCGCCTTGTACGAGTTTCTATTTGTGTCATACCTATGGAGTGTCTTCTCGTAGTCTCCCGATCAGGAGATATGCAGGCATTGTTTAGACTATTGGCATTATTTGTGTTTAGGGCTATATGGGTAACCCCTTAACGCTATTTAAAAGTAAGTTTATTTTATAAATAGACACTATTATAATAGTGCAATATACTACATAGTAAATAGATTAACGGATCCTTAGGAGATGCAAATCCCGAGCATCTCTTGAGTTACTTCACTCATGTTTATTTATGTTAATTTAACTCACATAAGATCTTTTAGTTCCGACTTGAGTGTTTTTGTCTTTTCAAATTCGCTCGGGCCAGTCCGAGCGTTTCAAGATCGAAGACTTTAGATCTGGAGGACGAAGATGGAGATTTCTACTATTATTATTTACTATATTCCACTACACTATTTAATTCCGCTGCATTGATTACGATTGGTATGTGAACTCTGATATTTATGTAAATATAATCAGATGTTTTTGTAAAACAGCTTCATGAACTGTATATTTGATTATTATATTTTATCCTTCCGCTATGAGATTCTGTTTTTTTTTTCCTTCTTGTTTTTCTTATTTACCCCATAACAATCCGCCCTTCCGTATGATTTGAATTGGCGCGTGTGTCGATTTAAAGCGTGCGAAAATGGCGGGACATTACATCTGGTATCAGAGCTTTGGTTTAGCGATAAACCTTAGCTTTGTGGGATTTGACTCTTTATTAATAGGGTAGTAATACCCTATGGGAGTCGTTGAGAGTATATATATATATGAGAGAGCGTATTTGTTAGTGTTATAAAAAGGTTTTAATATTGTGTTAATCTGTTCCGTTTTGTATTTATAAATTCTGGTTGATGCATGGGACGCTATGACATCAATAAGGATTTCTAAACACTTTATAGGACAGACCGACATAATATTTGTTTTAATATAGGTGAATGAAATAATTTTGCCTATTATATTTTCTATGTATAAAATAATTTTTTTTCAAATGATATCTATATTTGGCTGCAATAGATTGGTCGTTAGGTAATAAAGTGTATAAATAATAATAGAAATAAGATTGAAAAATAAAATAAACGAAATTTGGAAATTTAGAACTTAAGATCCGAGGTTTTGAAATTTTTTTAAATAAATTTTGGTATATAATAATTTTGTTTATAAGCATTTTCTAATATAAATATTTAGTATAATTCAGAAGAATTGTTTTAAAGAAGATTTTGGAGAAAATAATTTTTGTACTTTCCTATCTGTCGTTGGAAAATAATTTCGGTGATGGCGGTCGCATCATCGACTTTCATTTTCGAGTTTCGAAGGGGAATGCCACTGTAGTAGTTTTACTGCAGATTCATTTTTGATATATATATTATTATTTTTTTGAATTGTTTAAATATAATTAGAGATATATAAGTTGTAAGATTATTTTTATCTATTATTTTAAAATAATTTGAAATTTGACCTGGTATTAAATTCTTAAATTTCTGTTAATTAATTGTTTCAATTATTGTAGTGAAAGGAAAAGTAAGTAATTAATAATTGAAACCTCTAATTTAGGTAAGAGATTTAATGTCGAGTTATAAAGGAAATAAAAAGAAAGTTGAAATTGTAACTTATAAGGAAAAAGGGTAAAAATTTATTGAACAATGAATTAATTAAAAGAAATGAGAAAACTTGTATAACTTTCAATTACACTCTTTAAAAACATATGTATTACTTACCAAATATTAGAAGTTGAAATGTTTAATAAGAAATGTAATGTAAATTGTGCCGTAAAATTATGTAACGAAAGGGTTCAATAAATTGCTTTTATTTATTAGAATTGGTGGTATAGAGTTATAAACTTGAGTTTAAATTGAAAAGACTACAAATTAAAATAAAAAAGTAAGTATTGTAAATGGAATTTAGAAAAAAAATGAAATGAATGATAAATAAATGAAATGAAGTAGTATAAATGAATGATAATGAACTTAAGTAAACAGTTGAAGCTATTAATAAATAAAATTAGTAGGAAAATGAATACTGCAATAAATGAAATTAAGTAATAAACAAATGAGGACATGCAATAATGAATGAATGAATAATTATAACGAAATAAAAGAAACTGGCATGACCTGAGTTAATGGGATTGAATAATTGTAAGTAATAAGTAAAAATAAATGAAGCAAATATTTAATGAGTAAATGTAAATTAAAAAGATAAATCACTATATAAATAAAAAGAAAATCAAACAGCAAAGGTATGAAATGAAATTAATAATAAGTTAAGTTGATTGTTATTAGATTTGTTGTTGTTTAGTGAAGGTTGTTTGGGTAAGGATACTTTAAAAATTGGATTTGGGGCGAATGGATAATCTATTTAGTTTTATCTAAGACTGTTGAGTAAATGATATGCTAGTAGTTTATTCTTCATTCCGTATTGAACCCGAACAACTATTTGTTTATTTGATGGAATGGTTGTTTTGTATTTGTTGTGTATGCTATTTGTTGAAGGTGATGGTTGTTGTATTGATTTGTTGTTAGTGATTGAAACTACTTAAATATTTCACTTTATATAAATAGTTAACCCTTTGGATTTAATAAGTGAAATGCAGGTTATGGAAGCAATTGCTACTGCTTTTGGTTCCATAAATTAGACGTAAATTGCCCGACAAATAGGTGCGTTTCAGATTACGGTTTACAGCACTATTTTATATATTTTTCCTGGGTTGGGATATAATATTTTGGATAATATGTGTAATATTATTATTATATTTAATATTATATTTCCCCCTGAGCCTCTCCGTACAAGGGAGACTCTGCCGAAATTTTCATAAATTTTTGGACTTAGAAATTATTTTCAAAATGTTTTTCCAAACTTTATTTATTTAAGTATAAAAAGATATAATGATTATAAAATGGGTATATTTTATTTAAAGTAATAAATTTTGTAAATTATTGTTTATAAGTTAATATTTTGAATTAGATGTATTGTTTTATTTAATTCTTCCTTCTCCCTTCTTTTTCCTTTTCGGGGACGAAAAGTTTCGAGTGGGGGAGAGTGTAACGACCCGTAATTTTAGTTAGTATAATTTGTCATTTTAATAAGATTTAGATAATTTAATTTTGAAAGAAATAAAGATCTATAATTAATAATGAAGCAAATGTTGGAAGTGAAATGAAACATGGAAATTTAAGCTAAGTATTAACAGTCGATATAAAATGACGAATAAATTTAAGTGATGTAGATGGTTATACTAGGCTAAGAATTGAATATAAGAAAACAAGGGTAAGTAGTGAATTTATTTAATGAATTAATAATATTAGATAGTAAATTGAATTAAATCAATGTCCTGTAGTAATTGGAGTATGGTTTGGGAATGAAAGCTTTTAAAGGAAAGCATTTAATTTACAAATGAAATCAATGCATTAAATTTTTGTAACGGAATGTAAAATTATGATATTTTTGTAAGGGTAAGTTTATAAATAATTAATTTGCGCAAACCTAATTAATTGTAATAACTGAAAGGTCAAAAAAATTGTTTTCATTAAATAAATTGGGGATTTAATTTTATCAAAGGTAATTAAATATTGTCTTAATGTAAGATTTAGATAAATTCTGAAATTAAATGCTAACTCCATTCAGAATATGACAATGGGTATAATATTTTGATTGTAAGCAATAGTTATAAGTTACATGTTTAATTGGTTGATGAAATTTGAATTTGAAATAAATGTTAATACACTAAATAAAGGTTACATTAATATGGAAAGTAATACCATGTTTCGAAGTTGTTAATATAGAGTGTGTTAATACTTAGAAATGGAAATTAGGAAGTAGTTGAAATTAAATGAACTTTAATGTGTATTAATGAGAAATTTACGCTATAACTGAAGGTGTGAACGGAATAAATACAAACCAATGCGAATTGTAACTATGAGTTATTGCAAGAAATGGAAAGTTGAATAGAATTCTAATGAATGATAATAATGGAAAACGTATACAATCAATGTAGGTAATTAGTAATTACAATGTTGTTGAAATTAATAAACGTTTCTTTGTTGATAATTAATAACATAACGGAAATGTGGATGTAAAGTAATTTATGTATATGTATATATATATTTGGCGATTAAATCAAGTCAATCAATAGAAATCAATGTTAGATTAATTGGAAGAAAATATGTTATAATTGCATTATCTATAGAAATCAATGTTAGATTAATTGGAAGGAAATATGTAATAATTGCAATTATTTGTAAGTGGATGAAATTTATTTCTATATTAATTGGATATTGGAATAAGATGGTAATTGTTAATGTAAAAAGAGTAGACAAATAATAACTCTCACATAAATAGATAATCGATTCAATAATGTAATACTATCCATAATAGGGCAATTAGATTGATGATAGAATGGAAAGTCTATTAAATGGAAATATCGAAAATAGAATTTGCAATTTCTAAATTTTGGAAATTCAAGCGAGGGTAGTAATTATTGTAATAATTAAATGGGAGTCAATTAGAACTTAACAAACCTAAATTCGTACAAAATTCTACTTTCGTTTGCAAACTTTTCCATTCCTACGTACATTCTCTTATCTATTATTAATGCCTGAAGCTTTAATAATAAAACGTGACATTTATTTTTGTCCCTCCACATTCATTTCCTAATTATAAATAACCTACATCTTATTTCTTCTTCTACATTTTGTTTCTCCTAACACCTCATATTCAAAAGCTCTTATTCTTGCAACTCCAAAAAAAACATTCTTTTATAAAAATGATTTTTTTTTCATTTTTCGTATACTTCCTATCCTCATGTTAGTTGTTCTTCAATCTTCTCCTCAAGCCTCATCTTGAGAAAATGTAAGTATTAATTTTTTTTATTTATATTATTTTTAACGCGTACTAATTTTTATTTTAATAATATTTCTTGTAACATGAGAATCTTTGCATATAAACTTTGATTCACGCGCGATTTCTTCTGTTGGATTCAAATTTATATTCCGGACAACATGAAATTGAATTAGTTGAATTTGGAGATTGTTGAGTTTTGCGCTTCGGTTTGGATTTTTATGGGCTAAAATCAAAGGTGAGTGTTTTAACCCACTCACAACTTCTAAGTTTTCTTATGTTTGTTAAATTGATGTTAGATATGAGTAGAAATTTATTTATGACTGTTTGGCATGTTTTATTCATTATCTCTCTTAAATCGCATTTATTTAATTTAACTGTTAATTAAATTTATATTTGCATATAAATTTGACAGTTAAAAATGTATTTATTAGCATAAAACTGCTAGTTAAACAGTTATTAAATTTATTTTGAATATAAATTATTAGTTAATAACTGTCATATATTTCCTGTTATATTGCATATGCTATATATTGATGTTTGTTTAAAATGATGATGGTTGAAATAAATTGATGATGATTGAAATAAATTGGTTGATGACTGATATTGGATGAATGGATGATGTGTTCTATCTTATACAAAATGCAAGTTATTATGCATTTCTTTTCATTCGGGATTGTGGTTTGAAATGATATACAACCGCATTTTATTTTTAAATTGCGGATTGAAATGATAAATATCCGTATCACTTGACCATAGGATAGAAAATTATATACAGGCACCGCGGTATATATATAAAAAAATTATTTTGAAAGGGTTTTCTATGGTTTTGGAAAGGAAATACGGTTTAATAAATACTTATTTTGACGTTATTTAAATGTTACTTTATATATATATATATAGTTAAATTCTTAAATCTAAGCTATGTATAAAAGGATTAATAAAATGGGTTTAATAAGGAAGTTGATTTCTTTTATATAAAGTGGTAAGTATCTATTTAAACTCTATTGTATATATTAAGTTTAAATGACTTAAATGAAATTAAGTTAGAAGGTAAATATGGGATGGGTTTTATATTTAATTATTTCAGAATTGAGCTTGAATTAAAGTATTTAAGAATTATCCTCAAAATGGGTTTTAAAATATAAACAAATTAAGATTTAAAAGGTATGATTAATACTTGATTTTGATTTAAGGATTTAAATGAATATTAGATTGATTGGAAGAATATTATCAAGTTAAGTTAATTGAAAGAATATCCTGTTATTCAAAGTTAAAATTTTACGTAATTGATATTTGATATATCAAGTAAGTATTTCAAAACTAAATAATAGTAAAGTGAATGTAATATATATATAGGTATGAATAAAAATTTTAGTTTTGAAATGAAGGAATATTTAAACTTTGAAATATACGAAATATAAATGGTTTATTTGGGAATTTAAATCTGATTTGGAATTGATTTGAGAATTTGAAAGCGAATTTACTTTATTAAGCAATCTATTATTAAACCATTTAAGTATTCAAAATTCATGTTTCGAAGCTATGGGTTAAGGAATATATATCTGAAAGTACTATGATTTTTGAAAAAAAAAAGATATACTTGAAATAAAAGTGATATCATATTGATTTGGTTTAAAAGAAGAAATGATATCGAAATAAGTATAAATTATTTGGAAATAACCGCGGTGTTATAGTAACGTTTGGTTGTTGAAGAGACCGGGATCGGAAGTTGTCATACTCTCTGCTGTTAACCGGCACCTTGGTCCGGTTACAAGACGACAGTTGAAGAAATTATCATTAGCATTAGACAAGATTCTGACCAAGAAGGGCCTGAGGATATATGCGTTTGATGCAGTCGACATGTTTTGGCAATCAAGAGCGTTCGACGTTAGAAGGACGCTCGGCATTGAGAATCGTTCGATATTGTATATCGTTCGGCAATTGTGGAATGCTCGGCATATAGGAGCACTCGGCACCAAGAACGTTCGGCATAAAGGGATGTTCGGTATTGAATATCGAACGGCACCTAAAGAACGTTCGGCATCCATGAACGTTCGGCATACAAGGAACGTGCGGCATCTATGAACGTTCGGCATACAAGGAACGTCCGGCATCCATGAACGTTCGGCATACAAGATACGTTCGGCACGTATGGGTCAAATGGTATTTAAGAGAGTTTGACTTCTAGAGCGCTTGGCATTCATGCTTCACTCGGCATTTCTTGACTGTTCGGCATTACCAGCCTCGTTCGGCCTACACCCCTCACTCAACACCTTGCACCGTTCGGCACAAATCTCGTGCTGCATGTAGAGCATCCGACCTTACTTCGTTCGTCATGCAGAGCATCCGGCCTCACTTCATTTGGCATAAAGATGGAGGTTCGGCATTTGGCTGTTCGACATGTTTGGGTCAGCGCACAGGGCTTATTCCATTTGGACCGAGATATTCAGCCACCAGGCCCACCAAGGAAGTCCAACCCATCTTCGTCTATAAATAGAAGGGCAGGGGCACACTGAAAAGGGACCTTTTCCCGAGAATACTGGGGAGACTCTGCCATTTCTTAGACTCTCCTCTTTTTAATTCAAACTTGTATCCAAGTGATTGATTTACGGATTGTATCTGTATTCAAGTAATTGAGAAAGCAATAAAGATTAAACTCAAAGTGGATGTAGGCAGTTACGTCGAACCACTATAAATCTGGTGTTCTCGTTTTTGTTATTCTTTTTCATTGAATTACACCATTTTTCAGTCCTAATTTACTCTCTTCATTAATCTCTCTACATAACTCTACTCAAGGGTGTTAGTGACCAATTTTGGTGCTAACATCTGCCAACTCCAAAAACCACTTTAGCAACCGTGTGCGCGGTGGAGATTCCAGAATAAAGTAGGTTAGTGGCGGCGTTTCTTGTAAGGTAAATACGTGGACCCAACTCCCGTGAGTTGGCATAAGGTGGTTAAAATAGGAGCGATTGATGGGTTAATAAGGTAGCAACTTCGATCGGACATATCCCTTCGATATTATACTTTGACTTTTGGATTGATTCGGTGGCCACTTTTGATTTTATTTGGGGGTGTGGCTCGAGGTGGGCGGTAGCTGCGCGCTACGCGTTACCACCGACCCGGAAGCGTAATTGGCATATCTACCCTGGCATTGCCTAGTTGTGCCGTGTCACCTACCCTATCGCGCCTTGTACGAGTTTCTATTTGTGTCGTACCTATGGAGTGTGTTCTCGTAGTCTCCCGATCAGGAGATATGTAGGCATTGTATAGACTATTGACATTATTTGTGTTAAGGGCTATATGGGTAACCCCTTAACGCTATTTAAAAGTAAGTTTATTTTATAAATAGACACTATTATAATAGCGCAATATACCACATAGTAAATAGATTAACGGGTCCTTAGGAGATGTATATCCCGAGCATCTCTTGAGTTACTTCACTCATATTTATTTATGTTAATTTAACTCACATAAGATCTTTTAGTTCTGACTCGAGTGTTTTTTCCTTTTCAAATTCGCTCGGGTCAGTCCGAGCGTTTCAGGATCGAAGACTTTAGATCTGGAGGACGAAGATGGAGATTTCTACTATTATTATTTACTATATTCCACTACACTATTTAATTCCGCTGCGTTGATTATAATTGGTATGTGAACTCTGATATTTATGTAAATATAATCAAATGTTTTTGTAAAACAGCTTCATGAACTGTATATTTGATTATTATATTTTATCCTTCCGCTGTGAGATTCTGTTTTTTTTCCTTCTTGTTTTTCTTATTTACCCCATAACAATCTGCCCTTTCGTATGGTTTGAATTGGCACGTGTGTCGATTTAAAGCGTGCGAAAATGGCGGGACGTTACATATGTAATATTTAAAGTCTGAATCAAGTGGAATGTTTTATGCGATGATATGATATGATATGTTCTGATATGACATACGGTATATGATATATGATATGTTTATGGCAGATATGTCTTACAGGAGACACGACAGTAGGTCTGAGCCTTCTCCTTCTCCTGAGGCAGGTGCCAGTGTAGTGCGTTGGATTTACGCCCCGTTGCTGAGTTAGTTCCGAAGACGACATGGTAAGTATCAAATATATTTCAAGTATGTTAATTAAAATATATTAAATGTGTACATCAAAATTTATATAGGGTCTTTGAGATGGAGCCTTCAGATTTCATTTTACAAACGTCGAGACAGGCGTTTATGTGTAGGATGTCCGGTTGTTAGCCACGGTGGGACGACGTCCCAGCGCCGGTAAAGAACGCAATATGGGCAGATTTGATGGTAATTAAGTATAAATTTTGTTTTGATTTGAATGTCAATAGAATGTTTATAATTTAAGTTAATTTCAATATGCAGCTGTCGTACGTGTTGAGCCCCAAGATCTGGATGTGTTTAGAAATCATTGGAATCAAAGAATGAGAAAAAATATAGAAACACGATAACTAAAGCAAAGAGTGCGGGAAAAAAGCCAATTTGGATGAGCACCGAAGTATATAGTGAGTTTCTTCGGCTCTGGGATACTCCTTGAATTCAAAGTAAGCTATCCACTTTCGAATTGTAATTTAAATTTTTTAAGATTTCGTATATTAGTTGCATTAATATAGTTAACCTTGTGTTTAAATTTATAGGAAATATTAGCGCGGAATCGCGAAAACAGGAATAAGAATCCTGCTGTACGTTGCGGTGGCATTTTTTCAGCAACATAAAAACGAATTGGTAAATTTATAAATTGTGTTTATAAATATTTGTAACATTATTTAATCATATTGGTAACATTGTTTATTCATATGTATATTTTTAGTCTAAGAAGTACAATCGCAAGCCTACGATGGCTGAGTTGTTTACCGCCACACATGCTGTGGAGGAGACAGACGAGGAAGGCAATGTTTTGTATAGATGGACAGACGCCAAATCTCAATCTGTAATGGTAAACATGCTTATCTATAATGACAGTGTTTGATAATACTTTATTTCACAGCTAAAAAATCATAAATTAATTTTTTTTTCGTGTCAAAATTTTATTTATAATCGTAGGAGTCATATGAGGCGGAGCGGACACGTGTGGCACAGACCACCGACGTGGGGAGTTGACCGTTGAGGAGTCAAACCATATTTGGGACGCCATTATAGATCCGCCTATGCAAAATAGGCGAAATATTTATGGAAATATGGAGATAAACAGCTTCATTAACTAATATATACATTTAATTATATAAATGATATGAAGCATAAATTACAGCTAGCTATTTACTATTTCACAGACGATATCGTCCCAGAGGGCTTATAGGAGATCCTAGGCAGAGGAGGAGATAGCTTTGTTGCCTTCGCAGGTTGCGGAGATCAATGACTGGCGGAAATGCTTTTGCACAGCAGCTCGATACGCATATCGCGGCATACCTGGCAGAGCATAGAAGAATTCGTGGAGAGGATGCGTCTAGAGATGATGAGTAGGTAACTTTGTGCTTGTCACATTTTTGGCATCGTTTTGCGTTGAACTTATTATTGTTTGACGTATGATGATGAGTAGGACAATGATGTATGATTTGTTTGATGGTACTTATATGTATTGTTGAGTATGATGTAAATTAGTGAACGTTGTGTTTGATTGGTGATTTTTTGAATATATAGTTGTTGTTTGATGGAAAATTGTGAATGTTATGTTTGATTGATGAGAGGTTGGTGTTATACTTGTGTTAGAAGATCGAATGTTGTTATAGTTCGAAAGAAATTGTTTATATTGTGGGTTGAGGGCGCAAACAACAGCTGTTTACAAATAGCAGAACACATGCTTGTGTCGGCTGGAATCGGCTTGCACCAGCCGTTTGGTTACAGGATTGCGTCGGCTAGAATCGGCTAGAATCGCCTGTTTGGTTACAAGATTACGTCGACTATAATCGGCTAGTTACGACAAACGGAATTTTGAAAAAAACGGCCACGTGGATATAGCCGTCACTTCCCGACACTAAAGTGGTGACGAAACTGACGCAAAAGCCGACTCGAATGCTTGGTGGCGACGTCAATTCTTGCGACAGTTTTTAGAATCGGCTGGAATCGGCCGGCGTCAGTATTCTGCCGACGCAATTACCGATTTTCCTTGTGGTGACACATACACACACAGATATATATGTGTGTGTGCGTGTGTGCGTGTGTGTGTATTAAGGGTATAAGAGTAAATGGTTTGGGTTAGAACTCATTGCCTAACCTATTAATTCATTAATTTCTTATTGGATCTAGATTCACTCTATTCCACTAATTAAAGCCGCTTAACCCAAAAATGCTCAGATACATTTTATTTTGTTTCTATTCTACTTTATATCGCTGTTACATCATAATTAATTAACCAACATTTAAATTTGTTATGTGTCTAAACGGTGTTCACAATTTTAATTAAATTATCAACTGACTAATAAATTCTACATTTAAAAATTAAACTAATTATGAAATTAATGTACAAACCAATTTACAAATGATAATATTCACGTGTTTGTCTAACACTAAAATATGTGATGCTACAATACATCTATTAAATTTGAATTATTGTATGATTGTCGTTTTTATGCATAGTAAAGCATGTGCTAAATGGTCCATGATCATATTTTGAAAAATACAAACAGCGTATTTAGGATAAATTTTATTGCATTCGAAAATTTTAGCTACATTTATCTGATATGTAATACTTTTAGCCACATTTGATAATTTTATTCAATCTTAATGCAATTAAAATTTTACTACATTAAGAAAATGCGGTTATAATATAACACCAATATTGAATTATGCATGATTGCATTTGAATGATTCAGTTGTATTTATGTGATGCGATAGTTATTTTGGTTGCATTTAATCATTTTCCAAACTTATAAATGCAGCTATAGTTTACTAATTTAAACAAATGCATTTATTATTGAACTGTATTTTTCGAATTATATAATTATGGTTGCATTTAAAATTTTTAACTGCAATTTGTATAACCCAATACTAATTTTGACTTCCTTTTATAATTTTATTCAATCTTGATGTAGTTATAATTTAAGTGCATTAAAAAAATCCAGTTATAATTTTGACTACATATCAAATATGAAATTGACTTTAAACTGCTTATTATTTTTGAACATATTAATCTGATCGATGTAATTATAGTTGCATTTGAAAGATGCAAGTATATATAAATATGTTATTTATACAAAAAGAAACAATTTTCCAAAAGAGTTCAAATTCAGATATTTACATATGCATAACACATATCATTTAAAAGATCATAAAATTTGTTCTTTAATGGTGAAAATAATCTGTCAATCTGATGTTTTCAGAAAATGTTATTACTTAATGTATATTTTAAATTTATCTAGATGTGAAGTACTTACATGAATGTAAGAATAGCAGTCACTAATAAAAGATGTCCACGGATAAAGTCCAAATTTACATAAATTACCGAAGAAGGGTATTTTCTATGTTTTAAAAATAGGATCCGCTTTCCAAAGTCCCTTAAAATATGGGTAACGGGACCGATTGCATTGACTGGTCAACTACTTATTTTCGATCAACCCCATTAATCTAAGGATTTCAACCCATGTATTTGTACATTTGATGTATTTATGCATGATTTCTCTATGTCATCAAGCTTGTGTTATCCATATAATTCATATATGAAGAATACATCTTGGTCAAACTTGAGTTTGTCCATGCAATTTATATGTGAATAAGAACATTACTAAACGAACTTCATTTTTGGATAAACGAGGGCAAAATGTAGGGGGACTCCACCTAAAAAAATGTTATGCATACTACTCCCAAATAAAAAGTTTACAAATTCATAACTCGTGCGAAGCGAAATTTGATAATAACTTATCAAAAAAAAGGTATAACGGTTCAACGAAAATCATTTTGGCTGCTACTTCTAAAAAAAGATGAAAAAAAGTTGATTGGTCACGAAAAACAAGCACGATTTATGAATTATTATTTTTTACTCAATGAAGGGCAAATTTTATTTTATATCTCTTAACAATTTTCCAAATAATGACAAAATGACTCCATTATTGGTCTTGACTAATCTTCAACAGTTGCTGCTGCTTCTCTTATTGAACTCGTCATCTTCAAATTTTGCATAGAGATTACCACGACTATAACAATAAGTTCGATAAAAAGTAACCATATAGTCACTTAAAATAATGGAAAATCTATTACATTAAAATGATAATATAAATTTGAATTTGATAAATAAGATCTTTTTCACGTCATTATTACCGGCGTAGAAGATTTATGTCTTTGGTGAAGTGTTGAATGCCTTGTAAAAAGAATAAGTTGAATGCCCAAAAACAACATGGCAATAACATAGATATCTACAACGGTACCACCTGCGACAATACTTAGTGAAATTAACAAACTAAATCCAAAATCGTAGAATAATAAAGCTCCTAAATTATTTATTGTATGGCCTAATTCTTTAATTAGGAAACTATGCTATACAATTATAAATTACGCCATATTTTTCTTAACGTAAATACAATTCTTTTTAACTTTTGATCTGTTTCTTGTTTTGAGAATAGAATTGATTATTTGTAGTTCTATAACATTGTATTTTTTTTTGATTAAAGACTCGGGCCTAACAATGAATTATTTGAGAGTTTTACTATTTCTCGATTTTGCATGGTTTTTAGTATCGCTATTAACTCATAAAGCTTTTAAGGCGAGTATGATCAGCTGAAAAGGATTTTCAATTGTTGAAACTATGTCTGTATTATTTTCCTATGTCTGTATTATTGTCTTTATGTAATAGGTATTCAAATGTTTCAGGTAAAACTATGATTGCATTTTGTGGAGCTTCTTACGTACTGGTGGTAATATGCATGCTAAGCATCCAAAACGATGAAGTCGAAAAAAAGAGGTAGCATCATCCCTAGTTTCGTTGCTGAAGTATTAAGAAATGTGGTGGGCGGAGAAATATATGTGGCGCATGGACTGACTTTTACCTAAGGGAATAAAAACAAACAAACGTCATGCTTCATATTACATGTTTCGGTCAGCGGACTACAACAGGGAAGGGTGCAGCATTTTTTTACTCTATTCTAACCAATTTGAAATGGAGGCATACAGAGGAATATGCGGAGTCATTCTGCCCACTATTAAGGTATAACACTGACATTTAATTCTACTTTGAAAATTTAGAGTTTTGGCATGGTGGAGAAGTAATAACATGGCAAGATTTTAATTTATATTTATTTTGATTTTTCGTTTTTAAACATTTAATCTATTTTTGAATATTTAATCTTAGCAAAAAATTCATTATATTTTTATTATTCGTCAAATTACTAATATGTTTTCTACAATGTTTTTTTGAATTTAGCGATTGTTGGAAAATAATAATCTCTCATAATTAATCGTTTACAGTAGCTTCCATGGTGATATTAAACTTGAAAATATATTGATATTAAGACAAATGAGGTATGTTAATATTTGTCTCTGTTATTTATTATTTATTTGTTTTCGAGTGATTATAAAAATAATTTTGTTTGCTCCACTAGGATACTCTTCAAATTCAGTCACTGTAAGCCTATTTTGAAGGTAGCATAAGAGACAATGAAAATGATAGAGATGATCTGCAAATTCATTTTGTAGATGTGAAAGATCATTTTATAACAGGTGAAGAATGAAATATTGAATTATGCACGTATATTTGTATCATATGGTATTTGATATTTATGGTTTTAATGATCATTCTTCTTTCGTACAGGTCTTTAATTTGTGGGATGCATTTATTCATTAGTGTCAATCACACGCAAGGAAGATAAACACTGTTTTACTCATACTAAATTCGATAATCTTAGTGGATAAAGAAAACCTAAAACACAGTTATCCTGTGAAAGAGTGGTTAAATATAAAAATTCTAAACAAAAAATTGAAGATAATTTGAAGAAGACTAAGAAACGTCCATGAAGTACGACAAAAAAATGTGAATGTCTATTTCTCGTTAAAGGTGTATATCATGGGTTTGATAGTTGGTAAGTTGAAGTAGTAAATGATACGCATAGTCATACTAAAACTTTAATTGGTCATGCATATGCTGGATGACTTATGAAAGAGGAGAAAAAATCACGATAAATATGAGCATTGCATGGGTTAGGTCTAGAAAGGTGCCGGTGAATATAAAGAGAACTTTTTTGGACAATGTTTCGATCTTGAAGACAATTTATAATACAAAAGCTAAAATGGTCATGTGTGAGATGAAAGGTGGATCTGCAGTTCAACAACTTTGAGAAATTTTTAATGATTTTTCATTATGTCTATTGGGTTAGAAAAGATGACTCGGTTGATAGAATAGTCAATTTCGAGTTGTCTCATCCTAAGTCGACTATATTGTGCAAATGCTTTCCTTCGGTTTTACTACTCGATTATACATATAAAATAAATTGTTACAAAATGCTGTTGTTGGAGATGGTTATAATGACTTCTACTAATAGAACATTTACTATGGCTTTGTTTTTTATCACAAGAACATGAGATAGTTATGAGTGGGAAATACAGAATTTGAAATTGATGTGCGATCCGAAATTCTTTCCAGATGTTATCGTTAGTGGTAAGGAGCTCTCAATGACTAGTGCATTGTCTTTAGTTTTCGAAAATGCTGCTCACTTACTATGTTTTTATCATGTCGAACATAATGTGAAGGCCGATAGCAAACCAAAATTTCAAACCAATGAAATAAGTGAATGTTTTGTAGCGGATTGGATGCATATTGTTCATTCGTCTTCAAAAAAGGAATTTAATGAATTTTTGAATATTTTTGTAGAAGATTGGAAAGAATATCCTGAACAAGTTAACTATACATTGGATAATTAGGTACCACTTAAAGAAAATTTTCCTTTTCCTTGGACCAATAAAGTGAGCACTGCAACAATACAACATCTAATAGAGCATAAGCTGCTCATGCCCAGTTGTAAATTTACATAGGCACATAACAAGCATCTTTAGCCAAAATTTTGAGAAAATGGACAATGTATTACTATTATAACATACATAAATTAAAGCAACATTTGAAAAGAGTTTGGGAATGGTAAAACATAATTTTCATGTTCCCTTATTCATTTATCCTCATTATCAAATATCTTTATTTTCGTCGGATTGAATTTCGAAAGAAGTGGAGAATATGTTCAATTTTGAATGTGATCATTTGAAACAAACTATATACGGGCTACCTTATTGTCATGAATTGTATATTTTACATACCACGGAATGTCATATATCAATTAACATGATTGATGAGCATGATATAAATAGGATAATCCTGTTGATGTCGAAGAACCTAAAGAATTTTTATACACACCGTAGCATAGTGCATTGAAGAAGTTGTATGATAATGGAGCTGAGGATGAAAGAAGACAAATTTTGACGAAGATGAAAGTAATTTGGATGCCTACTACAACCACATTTGTTGTGCCTAAATATGTTAATGTGAAGGGGAGACCAAAGGGTAGTAGGGGAAAAAATTCAAAGCTAAAGATTCAAAATCGATACACTCAGCAAAGCGCAATATATCCGCTTTCAAATATGCTAAGTCACTAGACGATCAGCAATCTCAAACGAGTGTTGTGATGAAGAAATTGACTCCAAAATGGAAGGAAACATCAAAGAACTTAACGGTTGATAAATTTTGAAAAATGACTCTTAAAGACATCTTCCACATTTATGATTTTTGTCGAATTTTATTTGACCATTTCAATATGAAAATCTCATATGGATATAGCTTTTGATAAGAGCTGAATTAGGATCTCAAACTACTTTCATGGCTTTAGGATGATGGTTTCCTGTTTCGTAGAGTGGTCATAGTAGAAAAATGGACCTACAATTTTAAAGTTGTGGTTTTATTTAGTTTTGGATGTTGTTGGCCTCCTACATTATTAGGTAATTAAACTAATCCATACTTATGCCCATTAACCCATTTTAGAATAGAGCCAAAGGGGGGCTGATCGGATCATTTTAAGTCATTTCCATCTTACTTAAAATAGTTCTAGGCATCAATTAACCTTAATTCCTTACAAAATCATCTCTTTTCTTACTAAGCTTAGTCAAATCATCACTAGATGGGTGACCCGTGAATGGTTCTTAACCTCTCACTATCTTGTATATGTTTATATAGTATAAATTGATGTTTTAAACAAGATTTTGATCTTAAAATGTTTTTTAACTTCAATCAAATACACACACACACACATATATATGGCCGAAATATGAAGGTTTTCAAATGGTTTTGCAACCCCTTTTGATCATATCGACATACTAGTGTGAATGTTTGTATGGGTGTGCTTGAAGTGTTTAATGTATGTCTATGGACAATATTTTTGTTTAGATGTTTTTGCTTTGATATGGTTTGCTAGTGCTTTTAAGTTGTTAGGAAAGAGATGGTCGAATTGGACAAATCGAGGGCAAAAGTGGTGGAATTGGTGAAACTTGGAGTTGGGGCTCTAGTACATAGGGTGAGCATATTTTTCAAGTCGTATCAAAATCTGGTTGGTAGAAAGCTCCGAAGACGAATAGAATCGTTGTCTGCAAAGACTGTTGGAATTGAATGAAACTTAAAGGAGGGGCTTTAGAGCGTAGGGGGAGTTTATGTTTCAAGTCATACCAAAATCGAGTCCGTAGAAATCTTTGAAGACTAGTGGAATTGTAGTTGGTAGAAATCTTCGAAATTGGATGAAACTTGAAGGAGATGCTTTGGAGCAAAGGTGGAGCCTATATTTCAAGTCGCATAAACTAATTGGTAGAAAGCTTTAATGATGAGTAGAATTATGTCGAAAATTGATTTGGTGACACTTTGCTTCGAGGCAGAAATATAGTTTTATAAGTGATGTTGAGAAGAAATATCAATAATAAAATTAAGTCAAGAAGCTTTAAGTTGGAAGTGTTCCAAACGTAACTTGTAGCTAATTCACCGAAAATGTTATGTACATCACCTTGAATAGCACTACAATTAAAGCTATGTGAATGCGTGAATTAATATCTAAGATAGGGTTGATTCTAAGTTTTGATAATACTAAATGTTATGTAATGACAATGTAATAATAAATTCTCATTAGAAGTCGAGAAACATACTCAAAATAGTTTCACATAATAGAACTATTTTATCAGCATCAAAGAGTTGATTGACAAATAGATAATTAAACAAACATAGCTAATCCATTCATGAATGGTCTAACTCGATCAGTTATCATCAAACTGATTGAATGGATAGGATGTTCATTTCATAATAGATCCCAAGTGCAAGTGGGAGATTGATAGAATTAAGGGTATGCTCTAGGGCAAATTATGTAATTTGTTACATATATCTTACTCAATCTTGTTTGGAATAAAAGGTATTTTTGTTCAATTATATACTTGATATAATGAGTTATATTAATTAATTAATTTAATTAAAAGTATATCTTGTAGAAAATCCATAAATGTTTTGCATTTTGAAAAAAGTTACAAGGTGTTGTAAGTAATTTATCATAATAAAATTAAACATGTTGTTTTAAATATTCTTAGTCAAGATGTAACGAGACTGGATACCGATACATCTGTTGAGGCTAAAGTGTGTAACGCTCTTCAAATGTTGTGTAATGTATTACTCAGGACTACTGGAGGCACCAAGGGGTTACATGCTTATAGTTATTGGATAACCATAGAATGACTCACTTGATAGTTTTCTATTGGTTAGTATAGCTAAGGTCAAATAGAAAATACGATATGACAAAATTACACAGTTCTCTTGACTTATGAATGCCATTGACCTTTAATGTGGAAACTCCACTTTGATTATAGTTAGATTGTGGCATGGCGTCCATGATACGACTTTGGTTGGGTCGAGTAGAAGCATTGGAAGTGAAATACTATTCAATAGAGGAATCATATCCTTAGTTCTATGAGGTTACTATCATAGTCAACTGAAGTCAACCCAAAGTCAAAGTCTTCAACCAGAGCAGTTCGGTTTAATAATTTTTATTACTGAACCAAGGACTTTGTGTTTGGATAATAGAGTTGAATATGGATACCAAATTACATAAGTCCAAAGTGATATAATCTGGACGAAGAGAATTGGTGTAAGTGATTGCCAGTACCGGGTAATGCTTAAATAAGTAGAATTAGATGTTACCAAAAAGATGTGCAAGTGATGAATTTAGCCAAAATGTCATACCAACAGCTAAGGTGACATGTGAACATTAATACTCAAATTTATCGATATTAATCACTCCTTGAATTTACACCTCTGAGTCGCACAACCTAATGATAAATACTTCGAATAAACCACACATTTAATTAATTTATAGTCATTGTCAATTAATTAAATTAATTACTACTTTTGAAATATTGATTATTATAATATATTTGATTTGTTTACATACCATTAGAATTTACTAAGTTTATAAAAAAAGGTGATAAACACACGTATCGACATATGATATTTATAGATTGTTTAAATTATATTTAAATGAAATAAATACTAAATGGAGGGATTATTTAAGGCCCATGATGCCTTCATGTTTTGCCAGCCGCATATGATAAAGAGAGGATAAGTTTTAAACAAGAATTAATAAACGCAAAAGTTTAAGATAAAGAAGCAAAAAGTCTCTATTTAATTAAGCATTGATTATTGAAAACGTTTTTAAAACATCGATGTGACGACCCGGAAATTTTAACAAATTAAAATTGGAATAATTAATCAATTTTAAATTATTTAAAAGTTAATTTTAACTTGAATTCAGGATATCAATATTTACTTGATAATTAAATCATTGAATTATATAGTTTAAATATTGATTTTTAATAATTGAAGATTGGGTAAACCGTTGAATCTGGAGTTTAAGCCGGATAAAATAATTTGAAGGCTTATAAATTGTTATTGATAGCACTGAAGAAAGTGAAAGTGTTGGAATTGAGTTTGAAAGTGTTTTGTTCAGTTTTAATAATATATCGTTTAAATCGATATTTAAAAATAGACTTCCGAGGCACAGTCTAAGAATTTGACGAAACCAGTTCCATTGGATCCGTAATAGTTAGTTATTATCGGATTTCAATTTTCGTAGCAGTCGGAGTTGTCAAGTGACCCTGGCAGCTCGAAACGCTTAGAATTGTTTAATCGATTCAATTTAAAATGGATCGTTTAATTCAGTAACTCGCACATACGTTCAAATCAGCTTCCGAAACACGTCCCATTGTGTTCGGAGCGCGGGTAAAACCTTATAATCATCAAGCGACATTCCTTAGGAGGAGTTCGAAATTTTTATTGGCATTTTACGAGACGTTTGGGGCATTTTATAATATAATAAATTTAAAATCGAATTGGTAAACAGATATTTTCTTTGAATCGTACATGAAAAGCCTCGTCCACTTATTTCTTTTACCCGTTTTCCCCAAATAAAGAAATAGTTTACAGTATCGCTCAAGGAAAAAATACATATACAAATCAAATTAATGGCTGCAGCCTCATTTATTCTGCTCGAAATCAATTTACTTCCTCTCACCGCTGTTCGAGTCGAGGTAGCCTTCCTTTCGAAACAAAAAGGGGATCACGGCTTGGGGACGTCGCGACTGTCCTTCGTGGGTTGTTGGTCGCGCGTTTCAAAATCAACTCGAATCGAGTTGAGTTCGAAGATTCGGGGCTGTAAGGTGATGGCGAGGCTTGTAGGGATTCGCGATTTGGGTCGCGATCGTACGAAGAGGGCGGCGTGGAGTAGTCGCGTTTTCGAGTTAGGTTTGCTGCGGCGAGGGTTGGTTGCACGACTGTTCGAGTTAGAGCAATTGATGGGATGCAGTTGTGGTGGCTGTGGCGGCGACAACATGGGAGGTGAGCGTTTTCTTGTCTCCTTCGTACGATTAATTCAACTCAAGTTGTATTAGAAATTGAGTAACACTATTCTAAGATACCGTAATAACAGTTTAGGTAATTTTCCCAAATTAGGTAAATACTCAAAATTAGTTTTTTAGGTACATTACTTAAATTATAGGATAGTTGACGCGGCGGATTAATCAAAATAAACTTCCATCGGTGAAAGTAGTAATCGGTGATTTGAAAATACTGCAATGCCCAAATTCGTTGATCCGAAGATACTGAATTTTAGCTATCTCTAACTCGTTGATCCGAAGATTCCGTGAAAGAGATCTACGATTCTTGAACGTTGATCTTGACGCAAGATTCCGTGAATCGGCTTCACAAACGATGTTTCGAGCGCACTCGAAAGACGATGTGGAGATAGGGGATCACACTCGACTACCAATTAGGAGAAAGCACAAAGCAATCAAAAGGGAATTTTATTCAAAAGTCAACCACCTTACAAATGACTCAACCCCGCTATTTATAGAGTTTACATCCCACACACAACTCAACATTTGACAACACTTAGGTCGGCCACGGCCTAACACTTAGGTCGGCCACGACCTAACACTTGAGACTTAAACGAACACATCACAACATTATCAGCACATTACAACACCACCGACCTACCATAGGTCGTTAACGACCTACCACAAACATTCCCGGGTTAACACGTTTAATGACTTAACAAATAGAATACATCACAATACAGGCCTCACGCGACCTAACATATATACAAACCGACTCAAAACAAACGCGACTCAACTTAGGTCGTTGACGACCTAACAACACGCGACTCAAATCCATAATGACCTACGACCTAAGAAAACCCAGCGACTCAAGAGAAAACGCGACTTAGCCCAAACCCGCCTGTAATCCTCTTCATGTGACCTAAGCTTTATGCGGCATACTGAGTGAGTAACTCGCTAGGTCGCTCACGACTTATCATAGGTCGTTTGAACGACTCATCCCATGGTTTCAGTTCGTTAGGTCGTTGGCGAGTTAAAATAGCGCCGTTAGGTCGTTTAATATCTTCAGAGCGTCCTAACGAAACGTTAGGTCACTGGCGACCTAATACTTTATCAATTGGCATTACATTATTAGGTCGTAACCCGTATGAGTTAGGTCGACTCGGTGCCACTTCCCTTTCTGGTCTCCAGTTAGGTCGGGAACGACCCAATCTTCCCTCTTTAGGTCGTGGACGACCTAGGCTTTCAACTTCTGGTTTCCAGTTAGGTCGGAAACGATTTAAACCTTGGAAACTGATAGCTTGCAATTCTTCGACCCTGGTCTGAGCTGCATCGTCCTCCCCAGGTTGAGAAAAATTCGCCCTCGAATTTGTAAATTTTTCCACATCAGATTGTTCATCTCCATAATATGGCACAAGATGCTTAACGTTGAACACGTCAGAAGTGTACACATCCTTCGGCAGTTTCAACTTATAAGCATTTTCATTAATCCGTTTTACAACTTCTATAGGACCAATCTTTCGAGATTTAAGCTTATTGTATGCACCCACTGGAAAGCGATCCTTCGTCAATACAGCATAAACCAAATCACCTTCCTTAAATTCAACACTTCATCGTTTCAAATCTGCAAACTTCTTATATTTTTCATTCGACCTCTCCAATCGTTCCTGAACGATTTTATGACATTCAGTTAACTCATCAACAAAATCAACGGCCCATTTAACCGTCCCCTTCGGTTGTGGTACTACCGCCAAATCCAACGGTCCCCTTGGCAAACTTGAATATACAATCTGAAATGGACTGTAACCTGTGCTTCTATTAACCGCATGATTATGTGTAAACTCTGCTTGGCATAACTTCATGTCCCAACTCTTCAGATTGTCCTTCACAAGACATCGCAATAAATTTTCCAATGATCGGTTAACAACTTCAGTCTGTCCATCCGTTTGCGGATGATAAGCGCTGCTAAAGTTCAACTTCGTTCCCACCATCTTCCACAAACTTAACCAAAAATGGCTTAAAAATCTAGTATCCCGATCAGAAAAAATAGATTCTGGTAAACCATGCAATCGATACACCTCCTTAAAGAATAATTGTGCCACTCGAACTGCATCCGTTGTCTTCTTGCAGGCAATAAAATGTGCCATCTTCGAAAATCTGTCAACCACCACATAGATAGAATCATTGCCACGCTGCGTTCTCGGCAATCCCAACACAAAGTCCATACTCACATCTACCCATGCTTTAGCTGGTACAGGTAACGGCATATACAACCCCGCATTCGTAGCTGTTCCCTTCGAAACTTGACAAATATGACATCTCTCCACAAACCTCTCTACCTCTTTTCTCATTGATGGCCAAAAATAAGATTGAGAAATTAACTGCAAAGTACGATCTCTACCCACATGGCCTTCTTCATGTAGCTCTTTGATAATCTTCATTCTCAAACTGCTCTCCGGAATACATAATCGATTTCCTTTAAACAGAAAACCATCAACCAATACAAATTCATCAGCACTTCCTTCCTTGACCCTTTCAACAAATTTCATAAAATACGGATCTTCTTCAATCAGTTCTAGCAACAATTCAAACCCGATTACCTCAACTTTCATTGTTGTTAATAAATGACTCCTCCTACTTAAAGCATCGGCTACCCGATTTGTCACCCCAGACTTATGTTTGACAACAAAAGCAAACTGTTGTAAATAGGCAATCCATGATGCATGTCTCGCGGAAATCTTATCCTGTCCTTGCATATGCTTCAATGCTTCATGATCAGTGTAAAGAACAAATTCTTTCTAAAATAGATAGTGCCTCCAATGCTTAACAGCCTGAACAATTGCGTAAAACTCCACATCGTACGTGCTATACCTCATCTTCGCTCCTGACAACTTCTCACTAAAATAAGCAACTGGTTTCCCACTTTGACTCAATACTCCTCCAATCCCAACCTTTGATGCATCAGTATGTAATTCAAACAACAATTGAAAATCTGGTAAAACAAGAATTGGTGCTGTCGTCAACAGTCCCTTGATCTTCTCAAATGCAATCTCAGCTTCCTCTGTTCAAGAAAATTGTTTCCCCTTCATGCAATCAGTAACTGGAGCCATCACACTACTAAAGTGTGGAATAAACCCCCGATAGAATGAAGCCAACCCATGAAAACTCCGAACTTCTGTTATCGTCTTGGGCTGTGGCCAATTTCTGATCGTTTCAACTTTACTTTGATCAACTTGAATACCTTCTCTTGAAACAACATAACCCAGAAATAAAACACTATGCGTCATAAACACATATTTCTTCGTAGCAGCATAAAATTGTTCCTCACGAAGAATAATCAACACTTCCCTCAAATGTTGAACATGCTCCTCCGTACACCTGCTATATATCAGAATATCATCAAAATAGACTACCACAAACTTCCCAATATACGGCCTGAATATTTGGTTCATCACCCTCATGAATGTACTCGGTGCATTCGATAGACCAAATGGCATAACCAACCATTCATATAATCTTTCCCTTGTCTTGAAAGCTGTCTTCCATTCGTCTCCTGGTCTAATTCGAATTTGATGATAACCACTCTTCAAATCAATCTTCGAAAAGATAGTTGCCCCACTCAACTGATCTAGCAAGTCATCCAACCTTGGCATTGGAAATCTATATCTCATCGTAATCTTATTCAATGCTCGACTGTCGGTGCACATCCTCAACGTTCCATCCTTCTTCGGTACCAACAAAGCTGGCACAGCACATGGACTCAAACTTTCCTGCACACGTCCTTGCTCAAGCAACTCTTCCACCTGCCTCCTCAACTCTTCATGTTCCTTCGGACTCATTCGATAATGTGGTCTATGCGATAATACTGCTCCCGGAACAAGATCGATTTGATGTTGAATGTCTCTCAATGGTGGCAACTCCGTCGGCAATTCCTCTGGAAATACATCCTCAAATTTTTTCAAAACTGGCTTTGCTTCTTCTGGGATTTCTACCTCTTCACTACAATCTCGTCCAATCAGCACAAAGACTTCAGGCTCCTCTTCAACTTCCTTAACGAACTCCTTCAAAGATAGTAAAGTTTTCAGCTCTTCAATCTCCTCCAACTTACTTTCCGTCTGTTGTTGCTTCTTGGGAACCAAAGTGAATTTGGTACCCTCGAACATGAAATTGTAGCTATTAGCACGACCATCATGTTGTACTGCACTATCAAACTGCCATGGTCTGCCCAACAACAGATGGCACACATCCATGTCCACTACATCACACCAAATTTCATCCTTGTATTTCTTCCCAATCGAAAATTTAACACAAGCTCTCCGTCCAACTTTCACCTCACCACCCTTCCTTAACCAAGCTAACTTGTACGGTTTAGGATGCTTCTCGGTTTTTAATCCCAACTTCTTCACAGCCTCTGTAGAGATAATATTATCACAACTCCCAGCATCAATAAAAATTTGCAAACTCTCCCAAGGATAGTACAAGTAGACTGAAATATGTTATTTCTCAACCAACTATTTTCCTTCTCTTGCTTCGGTGTCAAACAACTTCTCCTCATCATTAGTGAATATCCCTCATCTCCCGACAACAAGACTTCCTCCTCAACCGGTAATGAATTAGAACATTCTGCTTCATCATCATCATCATCCTCAACTTCTGCTACCATGGTTCTTTTCTTTGGCTTCGGACACTCATTGCTTTTATGACCCATCTCCTGGCAATTATAACATTTGAGCCCATTGCTAATCTTCGCCTTCTCACCTTCCTTCACAACTGGCTTTGTAACAGCTTTAGGAGCATTAGAACTTCCACTGGCACCCTTCACTGGATTATTGGAATTAGTAAACACACCACCTCCATGTCTTCCCTGCTCCTCCCAAGCCAATGCTTTCTGATGCGCCTCCGCCACAGATCTTGGATCGAACATATTAACCATATCCTGGATCTGCATCCTCAGCCCTCCAACAAACCTAGCAGTCAGCTGTTCTTCCGTTTCCATAATGTCGTTCCTGGCGATGAGTTGGTAAAATACATCCGCATAGTCATTGACTGCCTTCGTCCCCTGCCTTAGATTCTGCAATCTCTGGTACATAAGTGATTGATAGTTGTATGGTAAAAATGTAGCTCTCATCATTTTATTCATCTTATCCCATGTATCAACCTTTGACTTCCCCATCCGTTCTCTCGTAAGTTAAGTTTGCTGCCACCGCGCTAATGCTCTCCCCCTCAGCCTTGTAGCAACTAACTTCACCCTTCGATTCTCCGGAACCTCCTTGAAATCAAAGATTTCCTCCACATTTGACAACCATTCTAAGAACTCTTCAGCTACCATCCCACCTTTAAACTCCGGAATCTCCATCTTCATTCCCGATTCCCAACGTCGATCATCATTAATAACCCGATACTGACGTTGTCCCTGATCTCTATCTCTGAAATGAACACTTCCTCTCTCACCGTCAAACTCCACCTCAAAGTCTGATGTAGATCGTTGTCGTTCTCGTCCTCCAACATCTCTACCCCCACTTCTACTACCAACATCCCTTCTATCATGATCATCAACATTCCTCCTACTTTGATTGTCAACACTTCTAGGCTCTTGACTTTCTCTCCTCTCCCGTTCTGAATGTGATGAAACTCTACTACCCCCACGGTTTGATTCAGGTGAAACTCTCCTTCTATTCTGACTCATATCAATCATCAACTTTTCCAACCTACCAATGCCTTCATCAATCTTCTCATGCATACGTTGTTCCATTTGATCGGCTTCTTCTCTTCTATACAATGCTTCAACATTTTGATGGCGGTTAGCTCTCTTTGGTGGCATGATTGAATCAACACAAACACTTCAACAAATCTTCAAAAAAATCTTCAAATTTCAACAAAACAACAAGTCACGGCTCTACACTAGATCGCACAACTCCTTAGCTCGGTTCAACACTAACTCGGCTCAACTCCTTAGCTCGGCAACAAATCCCAAACGGTCTAACTTGGTCTCGGCTTCCAAACTTAGCTCGAAACAAAGCCTCACGACTTAACTTGCTCGCACGCTTCCTTGGCTCGGCTCGGCTTGAACTTCACACTTCAACACAAAACAAGGCACGGCCTATGCTTCTATCTCGGGTCAAACACTTTTGCACACTTCGATCCAAAAGGCTATGGATCAAATGTTCCAAACTTGTTGCAACTTCAATAAGAACACAACGAACACAACTTCAACTCCAAATCTTGGCTCCAAGAATCAGCTTAGCTATGATTGGCTAAGTATGGCTCTGATACCAAAACTGACGCGGCGGATTAATCAAAATAAACTTCCATCGGTGAAAGTAGTAATCGGTGATTTGAAAGTACTGCAATGCCCAAATTCGTTGATCCGAAGATACCGAATTTTAGCTATCTCTAACTCGTTGATCCGAAGATTCCATGAGAGAGATCTACGATTCTTGAACGTTGATCTTGACGCATAAGATTCCGTGAATCGGCTTCACAAACGATGTTTCGAGCGCACTCGAAAGACGATGTGGAGATAGGAGATCACACTCGACTACCAATTAGGAGAAAGCACAAAGCAATCAAAAGGGAATTTTATTCAAAAGTCAACCACCTTACAAATGACTCAACCCCGTTATTAATAGAGTTTACATCCCACACACAACTCAACATTTGACAACACTTAGGTCGGCCACGGCCTAACACTTAGGTCGGCCACGACCTAACACTTGAGACTTAAACGAACACATCACAACATTATCAGCACATTACAACACCACCGACCTACCATAGGTCGTTAACGACCTATCACAAACATTCCCGGGTTAACACGTTTAACGACTTAACAAATAGAATACATCACAATACAGGCCTCACGCGACCTAACATATATACAAACCGACTCAAAACAAACGCGACTCAACTTAGGTCGTTGACGACCTAACAATACGCGACTCAAATCCACGATGACCTACGACCTAAGAAAACCCAACGACTCAAGAGAAAACGCGACTTAGCCCAAACCCGCCTCCAATCCTCTTCATGCGACCTAAGCTTTATGCGGCATACTGAGTGAGTAACTCGCTAGGTCGCTCACGACTTATCATAGGTCGTTCGAATGACTCATCCCATGGTTTCAGTTCGTTAGGTCGTTGGCGAGTTAAAATAGCGCAGTTAGGTCGTTTAATATCTTCAGAGCGTCCTAAAGAAACGTTAGGTCGCTGGCGACCTAATACTTTATCAATTGGCATTACATTATTTGGTCGTAACCCGTATGAGTTAGGTCGACTCGCTGCCACTTCCCTTTCTGGTCTCCAGTTAGGTCGGGAACGACCCAAACTTCCCTCTTTAGGTCGTGGACGACCTAGGCTTTCAACTTCTGGTTTCCATTTAGGTCGGAAACGATTTAAACCTTGGAAACTGATAGCTTGCAATTCTTCGCCCCTGGTCTGAGCTGCATCAATAGTTAACAAGTTATATTTTATTAAATGTACAGAGTTAGTATTTCATAACTGTAAATAATATAACATCCTCTGTACACATTTAATCTTGATAACTATCCTATATGCACAAAAATTTGCAAATGCACATCCTCTGTAAATCTTTAGATTAACATCCTACAGATAACTATTAAAGAGGATAGTTAGATATATATATATATATATATATATAGTATAACCGTATAAACATCCTCTTTGTAAATATAGTATTTAGGAGGTTAACCTATTCGATTTATTTTTGGAACTTAAATTTTATTTATGAACAGGAAAATTGGGTTAATAAATTTATTTTAGGAAAAATTAAGTGTTTGGTTAATTATAATATTAATAAATTGTATAACGTTTGTTCAAGGTTAAAAATCATGGAAACAAGCCTGTTTGGAAGGGTTTTCAAACTGCAGAATTTAAGGTGAGTAAATCTCACTCTGTCTGGTTCTTATTTAAATTTATATGGTTAAATCTAAATAATTGGTTGAACGTTTAAGTTGATTGGATATATACTGATGATGATATGATTTTGGTTTTGACTGATTCTCGAGTTAATTGTGGATTGACTCGAAGTATATGGGGTTTTAAATTGTTCTAAACTTAAATCATAAATAAGAAAATGATTCCATTTTAGATTTAGTAAGGGCTTGATGTGTTGTGATTCATTAAATTAGTAGGGAATTTGAAATGAATAATTGATTGATTTAATTAATTAATGATTTGGCTTAACTAATTTAGTGGTGAAGTGTTCGAATTAATTAATTAAGTTTATGTTAATTAATTAAGTGAAAGAAGTTCAGAATAATCATTAGATGGTTGAACAAGTAATTACTTCATGAAGTTAATAAAATAAATCAAGTACGATTAATATGGTATTCAAATTAATGTAATTAATTTAGATTAAGATAAACTAAAATATAATTGGAAATCAGTAGTGCATATAATTGATGAAGTAATTAAAGATTTGTTTAATTGAGATTACTAAATTCATAATAGGTGACTTTTGAGAAGAAAATTAATATAAGTAATTAAGAATAAGTGTAATTGACTGTAGTTAATTAATTTGCGAAAAATTAAAGATTGCTCATTGTTTTGGTAAGAATAATTAATATCGTGAATTTAATTAAAGAAAATTTCTTGGATGGAATAGAAAGATAATTAATCCAAGGTTGTTAATTAAGATGAATGAAGATGAAAGAAATGATTGATCAATTAATTGTTTGGAACTAATGAATAAAAGAACCTAAACGATTGAGGATTGAAAATAAAATAGAATCAACTGAGTTGATTTGTTTGTGATTAAACTTTGCTTATGGATGATAGATTTGTATTGGTTGATTTGAACAAGTTAATATCTTTTGTAACGACCCGTAAATTTTCGATAATTAAAATAGCTAATTTAATAAGATTTCGTGATTTAATGTTAGAAAAAAATTTGTAATTCATTTGGAATAATAATAACTGGAATGAATTGCAACGATAATTATCCAAGTAATGAAAAATAAAGCTACATAGTGAATGCCTTTGCAATCAATAGTTGAATAGGATAATAAATGTTGAATTCATTGGGTATAATAGAGTAATTGATTGATAAGTAAAATCTATTTGGAATCAAATATTGAATATTGAACAGGTAAATTGTTTAAATTAAATATTTGGAAATTATTGAACAATTTAATAATGGGGATTTGAATAACCGTATAATGGAAATAGTTGTTCTAAAATTTTAACTCGTTTCAAAAGTTAAATTTTATAAGTTCGTTTTGAATATTTCAAAGGATAGTGATTTAAGAATAATCAAATTTGTTAAATTTAATATTACGAATGTTTGAATAAATTAAATTTCGAATTTGATATGATTAATTGGATATTGAAATTTAATATTTGAAAATAGAGTGAATATTTGAAATTTGATTTAATATGATTCAAATTGGTTTCCAAAATGAATGTAAGTTATATTTGGATTTTAATAGAGTTAATAAGATTTTAAAACTGGAATTTATTGGATAAATTGAATAACGGGTTTAATATGATTAAAAATGATTTGTAAAATTTTATTTTATCATATTGGAGTTATAGTGATGTTATAGAACTTTTAAAACTGAATTTAAAATTTATTTGTGAAAATCGAATATTTTAATATTTAATTATCGACTGGAAAATAGCCAATTTTTGAACAGTCTCAGAATTGGACAAAACTAGTTCCATTGGATCCGTAATAGTTAGTTATTATCGGATTTCAATTTTCGTAGCAATCGGAGTTGTCGTTTGACCGTGGCAGCTCGAAACGCGTTGAAATTATTTTAATATTAATTTGGCGAGTTAAAATAGTCATTTTTCAAACGGTCTCGGATTTCGACGAAACCAGTTTCATCGGATCCGTAATGTGATATTATTGTAAGATTTCAAATTTCGTGTCAATTGGATTTACCGTTTGTCCGGGGCGAGCCAAAACGCCTAGAGAATCGTTTAATCGGTTTAATTTAAATTTGATCGTTTATTTCCGTAACTCTCACATACGATCAAATTAGCTTCCGTAACCTGTTCCATTGTGTTCGGAACGCGGCATAAACCCTAGGAACGTCAGTTACCGTGCGAAATTCGGAGTTTGGAAAGCCGGATAAATAATATTAGTCGTTTCCTATAAATAGCCTTTCACAAATTAAAAATAAAAATATAACTAGGGTTTCCTCTTCATCACGTTCAGCCGCCGGTGATAAAAATTTAATGGCCGAAATTACACGATTCTTTCTCCCTCAAAATCTTCAAATCCATCGTTTAATTCAAGAACCTTCCTACATGAAAGTTGTAGAGGGTCTCGAGTACTACAAATCTATACGGTGGAGTTGGCTATTATCGTCGTTTAAAGGAGATAGGTAGCTGCGTTCGTCCATGATTGGGCACGGTTTTCGAGGGTCTAGGGGTGGCCGAGTGCCACGTTGCTGGGCGCGGGGGTGCATGGCGGCGAGGCCCTCGATATGGCGTCGCCTGATCAACGTCTGGAGGTTGGTAGGTGGTCGCGTCTTTGTTGTAGCCGATCGTGTTTGGGTTTCGTATCGCGGCTTTGAACTGGGAAGAAGAAGCATGAATCAGCGGCCGAGATTCTTGGCTTTGGAACGTGCGGCCCAGATGGATTAGGTATAAAAATTAAATTATGTTGTAATTTTATAATTAAAAACTCGTATAACTTTGAAAATTCATATCTTTCGCATACGAGGTCCGATTGAGACGAGACTTTTTGCGTTGGAATCGTTTCGTCGAGCTCTACGCGATGCATCTGGATTGGAGTCGTTTGAAGCTAGAGAAATTTTTGGATTAAATCGAACGTCGTTCGATTTGATTTAAAATCGTAAAATCAAGGTGAGTGTTTTATAACGCTCACACCGTACTAAATATCTTTATGCTAGTTAAATTGACATCATGAAGTGATATGAAATTGATTTATCGTTGTTTGATATAAATTTAATTGTCACCTAGTTGTCATTTGAATTAACCGTTGAAAGATTAAATTGACAGTTAAATTGAAATTGAAATTGAAATTGAATTGCGATTTAATTTCCTGACATCGATAACTATGAAATTGCCATGAATTGTATTGTTTATTGGGTGATGTATTTTGATGGATGCTATTGGTTGATAATTGTATGTTTGGATGTTTATTTGCTTATATAGATCCTGTTATGCATACATATGATACTATGATTTAATTAAGTAATATATATTCATCCCTGACATTTAATTGAAATAAATAACTACTTGGCCATAGGATAGAAAATTATATACGGACACCGAATTGGCTAAATTAATAATTTTTGAAATCGTCGATTTGAAATTTATTTAAATGTTTTGATTTAAAGTTATAAATAGAACTCGATTTATAGAAATTGAATTCATCGAAAATTTGAGTTGGAATGTTGAGATAAATTTTGGTTAAAGGAAATTGTTAAATAATATCAGTCGGGACTTTGAAATTTAAAATATGGGATTTGATTGATTTTCGAAAATTGATTTGTTTAAAGATTGAACCTGAATTCGAGTTTTTAATATTACCTAGTAAAAAGCGATATAAAATTTATATTTCGAAATTGAGCTTGAAATTGAATCATATTTGAAATTTGGATTTAAAACTTGAATAATGATGGATAAATTTGGTTAAGTGTTATAAATGGATATTTTGAAAATCAAGCTCCAAATCGATAAAATTGAAATTGAATTAATCGAAGTGAATATAAAATTGAAATTGAATTAATCGAAGTGAATATAAAATTGAAATTGAATTAATCGAAGTGAATATAAAATTGAAATTGAATTAATCGAAGTGAATATAAAATTTAAATTGAATTAATCGAAAGTGAATATAAAAATTGAAATTGAATTAATCGATGTGAATATAAAATTGAAATTGAATTACTCAAAAGTGAATATAAAATTGAATAAGTTTGCAGTCAAAGTTGACACCGATTTGAATTAAAATCGAAATTGAATTGGTAGAATGGAAATTGAAATTGATCTGAATTGGGAAGTTATAATTGAAATAGATTGGTTTTGAAGCTGCTTTATTTTGTTTTCCAAATTTCTCGGTTATATAAACCATTTTGAATACTTAAACTATTTTAATCTATTTTAAACCTACCTAACCCAATTTAAATTATTTTAAACTAAATTTATCTATTTCAAATCCATTTTAAAATTTTAAGTGTTTTAAACTACTTTATTATTTAAACTACTTTTAAACTACTTAAAACTACTTTCTAAAATTCTAAGCTGATCAGAAGGGTGAAATGTTTATATTTAAAATCTTGAATTTAAATACGAATTGGATTAAATGAGGTTGCAACCTAAATTGAAATTCGAAATGATTTTGAAATCGAAAGGAATATTGATGCGAAAAATGATTTTTGAAAAGGAACCTTTTATTTTGAAAGATACGATGATATTTGAAATGGATTTGATTTTTTGAAGCGAATATGATATTTTGATATCATTTATGAATCGATTTGAAATGTAAAATAGCCAACGGTGTAATAATACGTAGTTATTAAAGAGACCGGGATCGGATATGGACATACTCTCTGTCGATACCGAAAACCACTTTAATAACTATTATACGCGGAGTGTTGATCCAGAATGAAGGGGATGGTTTGGTGAACGCGTTGACTGAAGAAAGAGAACGATTATTGGATGACCCCTGACATGACTAAAACAGGAGCCGCGCCGGGCCATTGAGGTTCGCCACCTCTAGCGGACACACTTCTTCGATACCATTTCTATTACATTTGTGATTCGATTTGGGTGCACCCCTTGATTTCGGAGTGTTGTTTCGCGGTGTTGGGGTAGCTGCTGGCTATGCCCAACATCAGTCCGGATCACGCAACTACTAGTATCCTAGTTGGTATTGCCTCATGTACCTTGTCATACTGATTATCCTATTCGCGACCACTACGTTTTGATTTGTACCTTGAGTATATGGATTGCCCTCTGGTGACTTCCGGTTTTGGGGAAACTACGGTCTTGTATATGCTTTTGGGAATATAAAATGTGTTAAGGGGGATTATGGTAACGCCTTAACGCTATTTTGATACTTTATATTACTGATAGACATTATCTACTTAGCGTATATTACTACATAGTAGATAGTTTAACGGATCCTTGAGAGATGGAAAATCCCGTAACATCTCTTGAGTTATTGCACGCACGTTGACACTGGATATGAGATGTCAAACCCCGTAAACATCTCTGACGCCGTTACACTCATATTTATTTACGATTGATTTAACTTTCATAAGGATATTTTAGTCCTGACTCGAGTGTTTTGTCTTTTCATTACGCTCGGGTCAGTCCTGAGTTTTCAGTTTAGGTTGAAGATCATTTCCTTGGAGGACGGAGACGAAGATTTGGTATATTATCTACTACTATTATATTCATTCCATTCCGCTGCATTGTTGTATGATATTTGTTGTGTATGTAACTCTGATAAATGTTGTATAATAATAATCAAATGTATTCATTTCAAATGTATTCATTTAATTAACAGCTTCATGAACTGTTATTTTATTATTATACTTTAGCCTTCCGCTGTGAGATTCTGTGTTGTTTCATTTCCTTTATTTCCCTTCCTTTTCTTTTCTTAATTACCCCAATAACTATCTGCCCTTTTAATGGTTTGGAATCGACATGGGTATTTGATCGTCGGTTTAAACTGTCCAAAAAGGCGGGTCGTTACAGTTGGTATCAGAGCTTTGGTTTAGCGATAAACCTTGGCTCTAGTGGGGAATAACTCATTGAAATAGAGGTAAACTATATGAATGAGTTGAGTGTATATGAGAGAGCGTACTTGTTATTTGATATAAAATGTTTTTATATTGTGTTAATTTGTTCCGTTGAGTATTTATGAATTCTGGTCGATACTTGGGACGCCAAGGCGTCGATAGGAATTTCTAAACACTCGAATAGGACAAACCAACACAATATCATTTTGGAATATATGTTATATAAAAGAATTATTTGAATATTTATTCATTTTGATTGAATTGATTGTTAGGAGATGATAATATTAGATTATTATCGTTATTGTTTGATCAGTCAATATTTACAACAATTGATTAAATAACAATGGATTTAGGAAAATGAAATCTTGTAAACACAATTGATAATGAATACAAATGAATTTTAACTTGGATTTAGGAATTTAAATTCCGGTGTTTGAAATTGACTTACAAGAATTTGAAAAAATATAATATGAGTATTATATGATAGTACAATTGAGTTGAAATTGTTTTCGAAGGATTTTTTTTATTATGATAAGTGTTATATTCCCTTCTCTTGACGCTAGAAAATGATTTCGGTGATGAGTGCACGCATCATCGGCGTTTATTTTCGAGAGTCCGAGTGGGGGAGACCACTTAATAGCTTGTCTAAACTTTGTTTTGATTCAAATTTTATTTTATTTTGTACTCTCTATAGTATGATTTGTTATATAAATTATATAAGTATATATTATTTCAAACTTGATATGAAATGAAACCGGGATTGGAATTCTTAAGTCCTTTAATAATTAATGATTTTTTTTAAAATGATTGAAATGAATTTAGACTTCAATCATTAAGGAACTCATGAATTATGAAATGAGAAATGAACCTAAGAGCTAAGTGAAAATATCAATTGAAGTAGAAATCCTTAGAATTAGGAAATTATGAACTTAAAATAAAAGTGAAACTGTAAAACTCGCGTAGTATTAAAATTCATTCTATAGCATAGATATAACTTACCAAAATATTTAAGAAGTTCAAAAATGTTATATGAATTGTTAATTGGATAATATACAAGTATAGGTTTGAATAATGAAATATGCATTTAATTAATGGTTGCAAATATAAATAAAATTGTTAGTAAATGATTGGAATTTAAATTAACATTTAAAGATGATTCACAATTATGTTAATATAAAATGGAAATACTATATGTGAATGTAAATGTGAAATTAAATTATAGTGAAATTTAAGTAATGACTTAAGAATTAATTAATTGAAAATTCAACTTTAAATGAAAAGAAGTTGTATGTTGTTTAACTACATTCTATTTGCATAACTATAACTTACCAAATACTTAAAGGGTTTAAAATGCTAATAAGGATAAGTAGAGTAATAATATACCAGTGTGAGAGTGAAAAATAAAATGTAAAGATCTATTGATAGTTGTAAATATAAAAGAAATTTAAGCTGTAAAAAGAATGATACATGTATAAGTGAATGAATAAAATTTAAACTTAATGAAATATAAAATTGGTAAATGGAAACTAATTAAATTTGAGTATAACTAAATGTCAATAAACTTGGAAGTGTATGAAATTAAAATCGACTTGGAAATGTATAATTGATTTAGTGTAGATTCTGGATGGTTGTTAATGTTTGATATGCATTGGTTGTTAGATGGATGATAATTGATTAAGTAGAATTCATTAGTGTTAATGGAATTGAATAAACGGAATAAAATTGTAAAATAATTAAATTCAAATTTGAAGCAAAGTGAAATTAAATATAATTGAATTCAATTTAAATTGAAGCAAATTGACTTGAATTAAAATTGTGAATGAAACAAACTTGAATAAATCGGAAACAATTGAATGTAAACCTATTGCATGGATGAATAAGAAAATAAATGATTTTGTGTTTATGATTGTTCTTTAAAAAATTTGAAGTTTTGTACTTTGAAATAATAAAAGCAAATTTTTGGAAAAAAAAAAAAATCCAACATTGTCCAATATATGCTGAAACGAAAACAACCATAACTTTTAAATGGCTGAACGGAATTCGACGATCTTGGACTTTTTGGAAAGCTTAGAAACTATAGTACAACTTTTATTTAGAGTGTCTTGAGAAATTCCTTCGTCTACTAGGTTAAAAACTTGAATGTTACTCGCTGGCCTGTGTAAAATAGGTAAAAATCTGTAGTATACATCTTTAGTATTTTCGCCATATCTTTTGACTGGTTTATCGGATTTTGATGATCTTGCCCTTTCTGGAAAGCTAAGAACTTAAGTTAAAACTTTTGTTTTAAGTATTATGTGTTTTCATGTCGTTTAGAAGGTCGGAAATATGGGTGAACGTCGCGGACCTGCGCAAACACTGCCCAGACTGAGGCGTATACTCTAAGTAAAACAGCCATAACTTTTGAACGGATGATCCGAATTCGATGATTTTGGACATTCCGAAAAGCCTGAAATGAATGCAACAACTTTTGTTTAGATTCTGTTGTCAAATTTTACCGTTTAGATGACCTAAAGCTAAAATTTGTTTGCTGTCCAGAAATTGAAATCTCAGTTTTGAAGCTAAATATGTTATATATATGTTGTGTAGGCTAAGTATAGTGATCTATCTTTATATGCATGGTTCTAACTTAGTTATTGAGCATTTTAGTAGGTAGCAAAGGGGTTGCGCTTCGTTGTGGGGCTCGCTTCTACGCTAAACGCATAATGTAAGTAAAATGCTAATAAATGCTAAATAAAAGGTACGCTTACGGTTTTATATGATATTGGTGATATTTATATGTTGTTTCCCCACATATGGGATGCCTCATCATTGAGATGAGATGTATATTTGTGATATATATGCTATTATATTTTTCCGATCGAGCCGCGCAAAGTAGACTCTGCCGAAATTTTCCGAAAAATCCGGGTGTTAGAAAATTTTTCAAGTTTTAAAATTTTTTTATAACTTGTTTTGATTACTAACTTTTAATGTTAGGAAGCCGTTTGGAGTAACTTAGTGGAAGCGTAGTTATGACTTTATGAATGGAATTTCATTGTTTTATAAGTGGATAATTTTGAATAAAAATATATCAAATGTTGAATTCTATACTTAGTTCTTTTTCCCTTCTTTTTCCTTTTCGGGGACGAAAAGTTTTGAGTGGGGGAGAGTGTAACGACCCGTAAATTTTCGATAATTAAAATAGCTAATTTAATAAGATTTCGTGATTTAATGTTAGAAAAAAATTTGTAATTCATTTGGAATAATAATAACTGGAATGAATTGCAACGATAATTATCCAAGTAATGAAAAATAAAGCTACATAGTGAATGCCTTTGCAATCAATAGTTGAATAGGATAATAAATGTTGAATTCATTGGGTATAATAGAGTAATTGATTGATAAGTAAAATCTATTTGGAATCAAATATTGAATATTGAACAGGTAAATTGTTTAAATTAAATATTTGGAAATTATTGAACAATTTAATAATGGGGATTTGAATAACCGTATAATGGAAATAGTTGTTCTAAAATTTTAACTCGTTTCAAAAGTTAAATTTTATAAGTTCGTTTTGAATATTTCAAAGGATAGTGATTTAAGAATAATCAAATTTGTTAAATTTAATATTACGAATGTTTGAATAAATTAAATTTCGAATTTGATATGATTAATTGGATATTGAAATTTAATATTTGAAAATAGAGTGAATATTTGAAATTTGATTTAATATGATTCAAATTGGTTTCCAAAATGAATGTAAGTTATATTTGGATTTTAATAGAGTTAATAAGATTTTAAAACTGGAATTTATTGGATAAATTGAATAACGGGTTTAATATGATTAAAAATGATTTGTAAAATTTTATTTTATCATATTGGAGTTATAGTGATGTTATAGAACTTTTAAAACTGAATTTAAAATTTATTTGTGAAAATCGAATATTTTAATATTTAATTATCGACTGGAAAATAGCCAATTTTTGAACAGTCTCAGAATTGGACAAAACTAGTTCCATTGGATCCGTAATAGTTAGTTATTATCGGATTTCAATTTTCGTAGCAATCGGAGTTGTCGTTTGACCGTGGCAGCTCGAAACGCGTTGAAATTATTTTAATATTAATTTGGCGAGTTAAAATAGTCATTTTTCAAACGGTCTCGGATTTCGACGAAACCAGTTTCATCGGATCCGTAATGTGATATTATTGTAAGATTTCAAATTTCGTGTCAATTGGATTTACCGTTTGTCCGGGGCGAGCCAAAACGCCTAGAGAATCGTTTAATCGGTTTAATTTAAATTTGATCGTTTATTTCCGTAACTCTCACATACGATCAAATTAGCTTCCGTAACCTGTTCCATTGTGTTCGGAACGCGGCATAAACCCTAGGAACGTCAGTTACCGTGCGAAATTCGGAGTTTGGAAAGCCGGATAAATAATATTAGTCGTTTCCTATAAATAGCCTTTCACAAATTAAAAATAAAAATATAACTAGGGTTTCCTCTTCATCACGTTCAGCCGCCGGTGATAAAAATTTAATGGCCGAAATTACACGATTCTTTCTCCCTCAAAATCTTCAAATCCATCGTTTAATTCAAGAACCTTCCTACATGAAAGTTGTAGAGGGTCTCGAGTACTACAAATCTATACGGTGGAGTTGGCTATTATCGTCGTTTAAAGGAGATAGGTAGCTGCGTTCGTCCATGATTGGGCACGGTTTTCGAGGGTCTAGGGGTGGCCGAGTGCCACGTTGCTGGGCGCGGGGGTGCATGGCGGCGAGGCCCTCGATATGGCGTCGCCTGATCAACGTCTGGAGGTTGGTAGGTGGTCGCGTCTTTGTTGTAGCCGATCGTGTTTGGGTTTCGTATCGCGGCTTTGAACTGGGAAGAAGAAGCATGAATCAGCGGCCGAGATTCTTGGCTTTGGAACGTGCGGCCCAGATGGATTAGGTATAAAAATTAAATTATGTTGTAATTTTATAATTAAAAACTCGTATAACTTTGAAAATTCATATCTTTCGCATACGAGGTCCGATTGAGACGAGACTTTTTGCGTTGGAATCGTTTCGTCGAGCTCTACGCGATGCATCTGGATTGGAGTCGTTTGAAGCTAGAGAAATTTTTGGATTAAATCGAACGTCGTTCGATTTGATTTAAAATCGTAAAATCAAGGTGAGTGTTTTATAACGCTCACACCGTACTAAATATCTTTATGCTAGTTAAATTGACATCATGAAGTGATATGAAATTTATTTATCGTTGTTTGATATAAATTTAATTGTCACCTAGTTGTCATTTGAATTAACCGTTGAAAGATTAAATTGACAGTTAAATTGAAATTGAAATTGAAATTGAATTGCGATTTAATTTCCTGACATCGATAACTATGAAATTGCCATGAATTGTATTGTTTATTGGGTGATGTATTTTGATGGATGCTATTGGTTGATAATTGTATGTTTGGATGTTTATTTGCTTATATAGATCCTGTTATGCATACATATGATACTATGATTTAATTAAGTAATATATATTCATCCCTGACATTTAATTGAAATAAATAACTACTTGGCCATAGGATAGAAAATTATATACGGACACCGAATTGGCTAAATTAATAATTTTTGAAATCGTCGATTTGAAATTTATTTAAATGTTTTGATTTAAAGTTATAAATAGAACTCGATTTATAGAAATTGAATTCATCGAAAATTTGAGTTGGAATGTTGAGATAAATTTTGGTTAAAGGAAATTGTTAAATAATATCAGTCGGGACTTTGAAATTTAAAATATGGGATTTGATTGATTTTCGAAAATTGATTTGTTTAAAGATTGAACCTGAATTCGAGTTTTTAATATTACCTAGTAAAAAGCGATATAAAATTTATATTTCGAAATTGAGCTTGAAATTGAATCATATTTGAAATTTGGATTTAAAACTTGAATAATGATGGATAAATTTGGTTAAGTGTTATAAATGGATATTTTGAAAATCAAGCTCCAAATCGATAAAATTGAAATTGAATTAATCGAAGTGAATATAAAATTGAAATTGAATTAATCGAAGTGAATATAAAATTGAAATTGAATTAATCGAAGTGAATATAAAATTGAAATTGAATTAATCGAAGTGAATATAAAATTTAAATTGAATTAATCGAAAGTGAATATAAAAATTGAAATTGAATTAATCGATGTGAATATAAAATTGAAATTGAATTACTCAAAAGTGAATATAAAATTGAATAAGTTTGCAGTCAAAGTTGACACCGATTTGAATTAAAATCGAAATTGAATTGGTAGAATGGAAATTGAAATTGATCTGAATTGGGAAGTTATAATTGAAATAGATTGGTTTTGAAGCTGCTTTATTTTGTTTTCCAAATTTCTCGGTTATATAAACCATTTTGAATACTTAAACTATTTTAATCTATTTTAAACCTACCTAACCCAATTTAAATTATTTTAAACTAAATTTATCTATTTCAAATCCATTTTAAAATTTTAAGTGTTTTAAACTACTTTATTATTTAAACTACTTTTAAACTACTTAAAACTACTTTCTAAAATTCTAAGCTGATCAGAAGGGTGAAATGTTTATATTTAAAATCTTGAATTTAAATACGAATTGGATTAAATGAGGTTGCAACCTAAATTGAAATTCGAAATGATTTTGAAATCGAAAGGAATATTGATGCGAAAAATGATTTTTGAAAAGGAACCTTTTATTTTGAAAGATACGATGATATTTGAAATGGATTTGATTTTTTGAAGCGAATATGATATTTTGATATCATTTATGAATCGATTTGAAATGTAAAATAGCCAACGGTGTAATAATACGTAGTTATTAAAGAGACCGGGATCGGATATGGACATACTCTCTGTCGATACCGAAAACCACTTTAATAACTATTATACGCGGAGTGTTGATCCAGAATGAAGGGGATGGTTTGGTGAACGCGTTGACTGAAGAAAGAGAACGATTATTGGATGACCCCTGACATGACTAAAACAGGAGCCGCGCCGGGCCATTGAGGTTCGCCACCTCTAGCGGACACACTTCTTCGATACCATTTCTATTACATTTGTGATTCGATTTGGGTGCACCCCTTGATTTCGGAGTGTTGTTTCGCGGTGTTGGGGTAGCTGCTGGCTATGCCCAACATCAGTCCGGATCACGCAACTACTAGTATCCTAGTTGGTATTGCCTCATGTACCTTGTCATACTGATTATCCTATTCGCGACCACTACGTTTTGATTTGTACCTTGAGTATATGGATTGCCCTCTGGTGACTTCCGGTTTTGGGGAAACTACGGTCTTGTATATGCTTTTGGGAATATAAAATGTGTTAAGGGGGATTATGGTAACGCCTTAACGCTATTTTGATACTTTATATTACTGATAGACATTATCTACTTAGCGTATATTACTACATAGTAGATAGTTTAACGGATCCTTGAGAGATGGAAAATCCCGTAACATCTCTTGAGTTATTGCACGCACGTTGACACTGGATATGAGATGTCAAACCCCGTAAACATCTCTGACGCCGTTACACTCATATTTATTTACGATTGATTTAACTTTCATAAGGATATTTTAGTCCTGACTCGAGTGTTTTGTCTTTTCATTACGCTCGGGTCAGTCCTGAGTTTTCAGTTTAGGTTGAAGATCATTTCCTTGGAGGACGGAGACGAAGATTTGGTATATTATCTACTACTATTATATTCATTCCATTCCGCTGCATTGTTGTATGATATTTGTTGTGTATGTAACTCTGATAAATGTTGTATAATAATAATCAAATGTATTCATTTCAAATGTATTCATTTAATTAACAGCTTCATGAACTGTTATTTTATTATTATACTTTAGCCTTCCGCTGTGAGATTCTGTGTTGTTTCATTTCCTTTATTTCCCTTCCTTTTCTTTTCTTAATTACCCCAATAACTATCTGCCCTTTTAATGGTTTGGAATCGACATGGGTATTTGATCGTCGGTTTAAACTGTCCAAAAAGGCGGGTCGTTACATCTTTGGTATGAAATGTTGCGTATTTCATTTGGATAGCTTGGATTAGGATGACATGAGACTCGAAGAGGCTGGAGTCGGGTATTGGGAAGATACCCGACACCATTTCGAATTTCTTATAAATTGTTTTGAGGAATTGATAGGTTTGGATGAATGGATTAAAATGAATTGGATTATTTAATCAAAATTTTAGCACATAGAATTCTTATTTTGAAAATAAGTTATGACTATGACAAGTGTGACTTTGTGAATTGATATGTGAAATCAAGGGCTGGAGATTTTATCCGAGCTTGGTATTTAGGGTTGATATGTGAAATAAGAGTTGTCTATAGCAAATTGTGAATTGGATAAATTGACATATGTTACCCCGGGTTTATATAAGTTGATTTATTTAGTATTCCATGTTAGTTGGGTTTACTCACGCTGGTTTCCAGCCTGACCCGGGTGTTACTGTGAATGTAATGCTCGGGTCAGACCGAGTATTATAGATTTTCAGGTTAGAACGTCCTCGAACTCAGGAGGGGAGCAGGATGACATTATCGCTTAGAATATATCCGCTGTATTTATATTATTGATAATCTGTGACATGTAATTGTAAATATTCAGTGACTGTATATAATGTGAAACTCTGATGTATATTAAATGTAATTGACAGATATAGTATTCTTTTGTAAGTTATTATTATGTATTATTATATTTTATCCGCTGCGAATGTGAGATGTTTGGTGTTTCTGTTCTTCTTCTTCTATCTCTTTCTTCTTTTCCATAACTATCTGGAATTTTCGAGTTCGAAAATTTCTAGACCGTTACATTTGATATCAGAGCTGGAAGGTTAAGCGAGAACCTTGGCTCTGGTGGGGATTACTCATTAAATAGAGTCAGTGGTACTCTAAAATGAGTTGAATGTATATTTATATGAGCACGTGCTTGTTATTTTCTTATATAAAGTTTTTAAATGATTTTATATATAAAAAAAATTGCTATATATAAAGTAATATTTTCTTCAAATTAATATAAAGGTGATTGGTTGTTAAATTATTGGAATTAAAATTTAGAAGTCATATAATACAACCAGATTGAAGTCTTGAATTAGAATTAAATGAAGTAAAAACGAAAATACAACCAAATCGAAATTTAATTAATTGAAGTTTGAATTCTAAATTTAGAATTCGGGAATTAAATTATTTAAAAAAAAGCTTTAAATAAATGTAACTTTGAAATGGGATTCAAACTGAGATTTAATCTTGAATTTATAGAGATAAGAATAATATAAAAAGGAAAATGAGACTTATTGCAAACAATGGGTTATTTGAAATTTGATTTGAATTTAAAACCAAAGGTGGTTTAAATTTTAAAATATGGCTGGGAGGGTCAAGAAATAAAGATGTATATATGTATAGATATACATGATATCAAAGATAATTTAGAATAAACTCTAAGAGGTTGAGTTTTGATTTTTCCCTGAAATATGATATAAAACTCTCAAAGTGATATAAGTTTCGAACTTATAAGAGGGAAAGAATTTTGAGGTTTGAAGCGGGAATTCAAATTGAGTAAGGTTGATTGGATTAGGTAAGTTGAAATTTAACTTGGAAAGTTAAATGGTTGATTTGAATTGGAAATTTGTGTGATCTCAAACGGGTTTGAGATTTAAAATTTAAAATGGATGGACGTTTTAAAATAAATTGGATGATATCATCCTATTGTTAATAAAAATCTTTAAATTGAGAATGGTATTGTACAAATAAAATGAATTTGAATAATTAAATTGTAAATTAAACTGTTTAAGAACTGGCTTCAAACTGGAAGATAAATTTGAATAATAAATTAAATTTTGAAAACAAATAAAATTTGCATTGAACTCTTATTTGAACCTTGAAATACATAAGTAAAAATAGTTTAAAATGAGAATTTTGAGAAATTGGGCTCATAAATTAGAATGATTAAACACTTTGATTTAAAAGTTAATTTGGTTTAAAGAGTTAAACCAACCTTTGAGAATTTAACTCGATTTCTATAATTCGAGATAGTTTAAATTCAAGATTTAATTGAATTAGTTTAAAATTGAATTTGGTTTGAAGTAATTGGATTGGTGATTGAAGATGTATAAGTTTAAAAAAAAATGGTAAATTGATTGGATTAAATTGAAGTGATTTGGATTCTGAAATTAAATTGATAATAATTCAAATTGATTGGAGTAGTATGAAATTATAGTTAAAATTGAACAGGATTTAAAATCAACTAGAATTTGATTTAAATTGGGGAAAGAATCAAGATTGATTCAACTTGAATTGGGGGTTTATCAAGTCCAATGGAATTTGGAGTTATTTGAATTGGAATTGGGTCAATTTAAATGAAGATTTAAATTGAATTGTTGGGAAGGTGAACAGTTGGTTCTTGACTATTTTCAATATAAATTGTTTTGATATAAACTTAATTTTCTAAGCTATTAAATATATACAACCTCTCTTTCTTAAAGCCAAATTATTTTATATACTTGTTTACGATTATTTTTGGGGCTATTTAACCATTTTTCAACTGTAACTAAACTAATTACTATTTTTCAACTATTTCACAAACTAATTTCTATTTTACAACTATTTTGCAATTATCTACAAATTTTGAAACTATTCAACTATTTCTTAACTATTTTACAGTTAGTTACCTATTTTATAGCTATTTGCAAACTAATAATTATTTTTCCACTACTTATTTATTTTTAGAATTTTCAAGCTATTCTCTAAATATAAACTGGTCGGAGTTCAAACTGTTATTAATTTAAATACCTAACTGAGGTAAGAATTGAAGTATAAAAGGGGTTTTATACAAGCTTGAAATGATGTATAAATTTAAAATTTTATTTATTTGAATATATATAAAGGATCTTATGAGGAATTTGGAAAAGATTTTGAGAACCTTTGGATTTGGAAAGGCTTTTGATTTTGGGTAAAATCAATATTGAATTTGGAAAGCGTAGTTTGAGAATTATCGATTTTGGGATAATCGATTTTGTGTAAAGGAGCTTTGTATAATATCATACTAAGCGTATGATTTGAAGATACTATATGTGTATAGTATAAAATATTTTGATGATGGCTCTGGGGGAAAAGCGCTCCCTTGAAATGAACTTCTCAGGAGTGCCACCGGGTGGTGCTGCCTTGAACCCAAAGGGGGGGGTTCTAAAGTTGATCCTGTGAGGAGTCCGGACAAAACTAGTTCCTGAGGATTATTGGGTAGCGTAAGTCGATGGCGTTGATGCCTACAAAGGCATTTGGGTTATGCTGTGATGACGGTGTAACTCGATGTCGCTGCGATCTACTGTGGGGACCATAGCGAAAATCGTGTGGAGGATGAGTGTCAACGGTCTACACTTGATTTTGCCGGGAAGGCAACGCAACATCGGTAGACTGCGATATATAGTCAAGTAGAGTGGAGAAGTTTCATTTTTGGCAGCGAAATTCGATGGCGCTGATGCCTACAGTTATATGGGTTTTGTTGTGATAGCTACGTAACCCCAGTTGTAGCTGCGATCTGTCGTGGATCCCATGGTATAATCGAGGGGCGCGGAGGCCTACAGTTATCTATGGATATTATCTGGATGGCAACGTAACCATCGGGTTAACTGCGACCATGGATGGGGGTGATGATTTCCAGAGCATCCTCAGCAAAGATATTTCCTCTATTTTCAGAAAATGTTTTCTATATTTCAATAAAATTATTTTCCAAGTATTTTCACTGGGTGTTGAAAACGGGTTTACCAAGTACTTATAGATTTTCAGTCCTACGCCTGATCAACGTATGACTGAATTTCTGTAAGAACAAGGATGGACTGGTTGAGACATCGAGTTATAAAAGATATTTTTATAAAGAGTTATTTTAATAGTATTATGTGACTTTAAAAGCTTTTCTGAAATTTTAAGTAAAAGAGTTGGAATTTTGGGAAATAAAAGGGAAATCCAAACTAGAATTTTAATGAAGTGATTTTGTAATTAAAATCGAGTATTGATTTAAAAATTGAAAGTAAGCTAATTGGCGAAATAATTATTTGATTAAGTATATTAATAAAATTTAACTCGGTAAAATAAAATGGATCGTAAATTAATAATGGAGTTTGGAATGAATTCAAGCTGTAGATAAAATTCGACTTGGATTTGGTAATGAATTAAATAAGAGGAGATGTTGTAAAGTAAAAATAAAATAGAGTTGGGTTGAAAAATGGGATGGTTTGAATTACAAATAAAATTCAAAGGTGATTTGGATAATATTTAATGAAATAGAAGTGATTATAATAGATATGGTTTGAGTTGCAAAACAAAATTTCCCCAAGTAAATAGAAATAAATTGAAAATGGCCTGTGTTAATAAAATAAACTCGATAATGTATTAAATAAATAAATTAAAATTTTAAAAATGGGTTAATTGAGATGAATCATAAATGGATGAAGTCTGATTGATTAAAAACTAAATCAAAGTTGTGATTGAAATTGGATTATCGGACTGAACTTAAGTTCGGTGACATATTAGTTTGAAATATAAATGAGTTAAGTATGTGCTTGGATATTATTTTGGAAATTGAGAAGGTGAATTAAAATTAAAATTTAAAATGGATGGGTTAACTAAATTTACTGGAAGTTGCTTAAATGAGAATCAAATAGAAGTAAACTTAATTTTGATGTTGAAATAAATTAAAGTAGAGTAACTTAAGTTTAATTTTAAGGAAGCTTGCCTTCGAATAATGGTAAAAGCCATTAAATAAAAGCTCGGTTCAAATTAATTTAGGAATGGTAGCAGTACACAAGCATGGAATGTGTCGAGCTAAATAAAATGATTGTGAATAAATTAAAAAGGAATTGAATTAACTAAAATTGAGTTGGAATCAATTTTAATTGGTTATAAAGCTTAAGTAATTATTCATTCACATGGATATTATCAAATTGCGTAGAAATAAATGTCGTTTAACGTAAACGAGATTTAATTAAATTCTATGAATTAGTGGAAGCAAATATAATCGATTTTTGAATCAATTGAAGTGAATCTGAGCTTGATTGGATTAAAAATAAATTGAATGTAAGCATCTGAGTAGTAAGCCATTAAAATTGAATGAAATGGTATATAAATTGGTTGAAAACAATGGAATTAGTTTTGAAATCATATAAAGTGCTTGTGGAAGTTATTTAGAATGCATTTCTTTTAGAATTGATGTGTTGTAGTTGTTTAAGCAAGAGAAATGTTATAAACTTCATATATATGGCACTTACATATTTAAATTGAGTAAGTACAGGTACCTGAAGTCTGTTTTGTTGGTTTGGATTGCGCTAATTGCTTAAATTAATAGGTTGCTTGCTTAAAATGCCAAATAAGGTACGCCTACGCAATAAAATTAGGAAATATGAACTGTTTTTGCTTTTTCCGACCGGGTGGGTCGATGTATATATATTTATATCTCTTGTCAAATTGCAAAAGCTCCTCCGTATAAAGGAGACTCTGCCAAAATTTTCCGAAAATTTTGGGAATTAGAAAACTTTTGGAAATTTTTTGGGAAAAACAAATTTGGTTAACGACAAAACGTTTTCAAATTGAAAATTTAAAGTAAATCAGTAGATAAAACTAATTGAATAGAAGCAAATGTGAAAGCTTCTGTATGGAAATGTATACAGTGATTTGAAGGTTACGATTGGATATTGTTGTTGAATAGAATATGCAGGTACTAAAGGGAAAAGAAATTGGATTTGGTTCCAAAGGATAAAATTGAATTGCCCGACTAAGAGGTATGTATTTAAATTTCTGGATGAAATTGGATTGGTTTTTGATGTAGCCACTTGGCTTTTGTTTTCTTTTGGATTTGGGAGCCCGTAGAGGCCTTTTGTAGTAGTATCGAGCTAGCCGCGCAAAGAAGACATGGCAAAAATTTTCGGAAATTTAGGGAGTTAGAAAAATTTTGAGAAAATTTTGATAATTCAAAATTTTGGTTTTAAAATTGAAATTTAAATGATTGAGAAGAGGGTATTGTTTGATACTATAGAAGGTTTTGGGAAGTTGGTTAAGGTGATAGTGGGTCTTTAATAAAGGATAGTTGGTTGGATGTTGAATTATGAGTTTTGGAATTATAAACGGGTATCGGACCATTCTTCCTATCTATTAATTTCGGGGACGAAATTCTTTTAAGGGGGAGGAATGTGACCACCCGGAAATTTTAACAAATTAAAATTGGAATAATTAATCGATTTTAAATTATTTAAAAGTTAATTTTGACTTGAATTCAGGATATCAATATTTACTTGATAATTAAATCATTGAATTATATAGTTTAAATATTGATTTTTAATAATTGAAGATTGGGTAAACCGCTGAATTTGGAGTTCAAGCCAAATAAAATAATTTAAAGGCTTATAAAATTGTTATTGAAAGCACTGAAGATAGTGAAAGTGTTGGAATTGGGTTTGGAAGTGTTTTGTTCATTTTTAATAATATATCGTTTAAATCGATATTTAAAAATAGACTTCCGAGGTACAGTCTCAGAATTCGACGAAACCAGTTCCATTGGATCTGTAATAGTTAGTTATTATCGAATTTCAATTTTCGTAGCAGTCGGAGTTGTCAAGTGACCCTGGCAGCTCGAAACGCTTAGAATTGTTTAATCGATTCAATTTAAAATGGATCGTTTAATTCCGTAACTCGCACATACGTTCAAATCAGCTTCCGAAACATGTCCCATTGTGTTCGGAGCGCGGGTAAAACCTTATAATCATCAAGCGACATTCCTTAGGAGGAGTTCGAAATTTTTACTGGCATTTTACGAGACGTTTGGGGCATTTCATAATATAATAAATTTTAAATCGAATTGGTCAACAGATATTTGCTTTGAATCGTACACGAAAAGCCTCGTCCACTTATTTCTTTTACCCGTTTTCCCCAAATAAAGAAATAGTTTACAGTATCGCTCAAGGAAAAAATATATATACAAATCAAATTAATGGTTGCAGCCGCATTTGTTCTGATCGAAATCAATTCACTTCCTCTCACCACTGTTCGAGTCGAGGTAGCCTTCCTTTCGAAACAAAAAGGGGATCACGGCTTCGGGACGTCGCGACTGTCCTTCGTGGGTTGTTGGTCGTGCGTTTCAAAATCAACTCGAATCGAGTTGAGTTCGAAGATCCGGGTCTGCAAGGTGATGGCGAGGCTTGTAGGGATTCGCGATTTGGGTCGCGATCGTACGAAGAGGGCGGCGTGGAGTAGTCGCGTTTTCGAGTTAGGTTTGCTGCGGCGAGGGTTGGCTGTGCGACTGTTCGAGTTCGAGCGATTGATGGGATGCAGTTGTGGTGGCTGTGGCAGCGACAGCATGAGAGGTGAGCGTTTTCTTGTCTCCTTCGTACGATTAATTCAACTCAAGTTGTATTAGAAATTGAGTAACACTATTCTAAGATAGCGTAATAACAGTTTAGGTAATTTTCCCAAATTAGGTAAATACTCAAAATTAGTTTTTTAGGTACATTACCTAAATTATAGGATAGTTAACAAGTTATATTTTATTAAATGTACAGAGTTAGTATTTCATAACTGTAAATAATATAACATCCTCTGTACACATTTAATCTTGATAACTATCCTATATGCACAAAAATTTGAAAATGTACATCCTCTGTAAATCTGTAGATTAACATCCTACAGATAACTATTACAGAGGATAGTTAGATATATATATATATATATATATATATATATATATATAGTATAACCATATAAACGTCCTCTATATAAATATAGTATTTAGGAGGTTAACCTATTCGATTTATTTTTGGAACTTAAATTTTATTTATGAACAGGAAAATTGGGTTAATTAAATTTATTTAAGGAAAAATTAAGTGTTTGGTTAATTATAATATTAATAAATTGTATGATGTTTGTTCAAGGTTAAAAATCATGGAAACAAGCCTGTTTGGAAGGGTTTTCAAACGGCAGAATTTAAGGTGAGTAAATCTCACTCTATCTGGTTCTTATTTAAATTTATATGGTTAAATTTAAATAATTGGTTGAACGTTTAAGTTGATTGGATATATACTGATGATGATATGATTTTGGTTTTGATTGATTCTCGAGTTAATTGTGGATTGACTCGAAGTATATGGGGTTTTAAATTGTTTTAAACTTAAATCATAAATAAGAAAATGATTCCATTTTAGATTTAGTAAGGGCTTGATGTGTTGTGATTCATTAAATTAGTAGGGAATTTGAAATGAATAATTGATTGATTTAATTAATTAATGATTTGGCTTAACTAATTTAGTGGTGAAGTGTTCGAATTAATTAATTAAGTTTATGTTAATTAATTAAGTGAAAGTAGTTCAGAATAATCATTAGAAGGTTTAACAAGTAATTACTTCATGAAGTTAATAAAATAAATCAAGTACGATTAATATGGTATTCAAATTAATGTAATTAATTTAGATTAAGATGAACTAAAATAAAATTGGAAATCAGTAGTGCATATAATTGATGAACTAATTAAAGATTTGTTTAATTGAGATTACTAAATTCATAATAGGTGACTTTTGAGAAGAAAATTAATATAAGTAATTAAGAATTAGTGTAATTGACTATAGTTAATTAATTTGTGAAAAAATAAAGATTACTCATTGTTTTGGTAAGAATAATTAATATCGTGAATTTAATTAAAGAAAATTTCTTGGATGGAATAGAAAGATAATTAATCCAGGGTTGTTAATTAAGATGAATGAAGATGAAAGAAATGATTGATCAATTAATTGTTTGGAACTAATGAATAAAAGAACCTAAACAATTGAGGATTGAAAATAAATTAGAATCAACTGAGTTGATTTGTTTGTGATTAAACTTTGCTTATGGATGATAGATTTGTATTGGTTGATTTGAATAAGTTAATATCTTTGGTATGAAATGTTGCGTATTTCATTTGGATAGCTTGGATTAGGATGACATGAGACTCGAAGAGGCTGGAGTCGGGTATTGGGAAGATACTCGACACCATTTCGAATTTCTTATAAATTGTTATGAGGAATTGATAGGTTTGGATGAATGGATTAAAATGAATTGGATTATTTAATCAAAATTTAGCACATAGAATTCTTATTTTGAAAATAAGTTATGACTATGACAAGTGTGACTTTGTGAATTGATATGTGAAATCAAGGGCTAGAGATTTTATCCGAGCTTGGTATTTAGGGTTGATATGTGAAATAAGAGTTGTCTATAGCAAATTGTGAATTGGATAAATTGACATATGTTACCCCGGGTTTATATAAGTTGATTTATTTAGTATTCCATGTTAGTTGGGTTTACTCACGCTGGTTTCCAGCCTGACCCGGGTGTTACTGTGAATGTAATGCTCGGGTCAGACCGAGTATTACAGATTTTCAGGTTAGGACGTCCTGGAACTCAGGAGGGGAGCAGCATGACAGTATCGCTTCGAATATATCCGCAGTATTTATATTATTGATAATCTGTGACATCTAATTGTAAATATTCAGTGACTTTATATAATGTGAAACTCTGATGTATATTAAATGTAATCGACAGATATAGTACTCTTTTGTAAGTTATTATTATGTATTATTATATTTTATCCGCTGCGAATGTGAGATGTTTGGTGTTTCTGTTCTTCTTCTTCTATTTCTTTCTTCTTTTCCATAACTATCTGGAATTTTCGAGTTCGAAAATTTCTAGGCCGTTACAATCGAAATTCTATAAATCAATCAATAAGAAATCTAGAAAAGCAATAATGGAAAATTATGATCCAACATTCTAAAAATTAGCCCAACAGCTATATGAAAATAGAAACCAACAGTCTAATAAGTGGCCCAATAGCCTACCAAATATAGTGTATAAGAGACTTAACAGTTTCAGTAGGACCCAACTGTAACGACCCTAGATTTTTTTATTTAATTTAAATTAATAATTAAATGATTTTTTTGAATAAAAATTTGTAGAATTAATTATTAATGGAAGCGAGTTTCCTCGATTCAAATAGAAAATGTGTAAAGTCATATAGATTTGAAAATTTGTATATATGTGAATATATATTAAATTGGATTTGAAATAAATTCTTAAATAAATGATTTTGAAAAATAAATAATATACTTTGGACACAAGTATAAAAATAAATAAATAAATTGATTTAAAAAAATTTATAAATGATGATAATTTGAGATATATAAAATATATGTGTACATAGAGAAATGTGAAACAATAATTTTTAAAGTAAAATTTATGATAAATATTTAAACTAACAATAGAAACACAAAAGAAATAGAAGACAAAAGAAGTAATAAAACATATACCAAATAAAGTAAACAAAACAAGAAATAACAATAACCACGCAAAAGACTAAAAAAAATGTATGCATACAACAAGTATGTTGCGGTGTAAAACATAAACAAAGTATTGCTAAACAAAACAAAAAAAAAATACATACAAGTATGTAGCTTGCAAAAGAAAGAAAAAATATTTCTAAGTACAAAGAGTCAGTACAGACAAATAAATGAAGTAAGTAATAGCCAAAAGAAGAAAATCATTCAAAAGCAAAATGCTATCAGCCGAGTTAAAGAAGGCAAGATATAAGAATTAACAAAGATCTTCCATACCTCTAAAATCATGTCAGCCCATAACACAAGCAACTCAACCATACCTTTTGTACAGAACAAAACAATGTTCACACTGTACTAACTATACCAATATGTAAGCTCCATTCTCATATATATCAATCTATTTATTCCAATTGGTCCATCAAAACTGAGTAAAAAAAAATCTGAAGAAAATCTCATCACAGACTTAAACAAAAAGCTTCAATTTAAAAACAACTTAGCAAAGATCAGAAAAAAAAAGAGAAAAACAAACATCACTTTATACACAATCTTGAAAACAATTTGCTGAGAAAAAAGGAAAAAGGAAAAGAAGATCAAAATTGCAATTATTCTCAAAACCAGAGTCTCTGTTTACCCATATTTCAAGGTGAGTAACTTATGTTTTTAAAATTTAAAAGTTGAATTGATTTCATATAGGTGTCTGTTGCTATATATATATATATCCTCTGAATATATTTGGAAAACTGGAAAAATCTTGTGTACAGGTTATTGTTATACATGTTCTGTTCTAATATTTTTAAATATCAGACTTTGATTCAAAAATCATTTTCACCTGATTTACTTGATGATTGGGTTTAATGGTAAAACAATAATTGTTTGTTATTGTATATATTCAAGATTTAAAATTTATTTAAATCAAATAAACTTGTTTATAACCCTGGGAAGAAAGAAACTGAGCAAAGCTTAAATTAGTCAGAAATTGAACTTCTTAATTCTCGAATTCAGGTTTATAAACTGAATTCTTATGGTAAAATATGATTTTTAAAGCAAAAATTATAATTTTTAGATCAAAGAATTAAGAGAAGACCCTAGTTGAACTAAAAATGCTTTTTAACCAATTTCTTGCGATCGAAGAATCTTTAAGGGTTGAGATTTTGATGGAAGCTTGCTTGATTATCAATGGGTTTAGGAAAAATGAAAACAAATTTTTTTGTTGCAAGAATTGATAGTACGAGGTCACATTAGGGTTTCAGTTCCAGTTGTTTTTCTTGTTCTGTAAATTTTTGATGGCGTAACCGTGGGATGATCGAGTGCTGCCGGATTTTGGGGAATGGGAGCGGAGTGGTAGACGAGGGCGAGGCCAGAATTTCAGAGGCGCTGGCGGTCAAGGCGGCGAGTTCGAGGCGTTTTTCCAGGTTTGGGATGGTTAGGCCAGTGTTTTGTTCCAGGTCATGTTCGAACTCGAATCCGATTTTCGAGAGATAAATGAAGTTTTGGTGGTCGATAGTGGGTCTTGGGGTAACTGTCGATGTTCTCGACATTGGGGCGCCGACCAGAGATGGCCATCGGCGGCGTTCATGTGCACCGTGCACGATTCCATTTGCGTACCTGTTGATTTCAGGTTTTGGGAAGGAGGCGTGAATGTTCGGGGAAGACTCGAAGCATTCGAGTGACAATCTCGGGGAAACTTCATGTCCAACTCGATGTAAACCAGGGAGGCTCGAGTAGTTTGGGTTCAGAGTTTAGAACCTGTACCAGTTAACAGTTTTTAAAATTTTAGTTTTTTTTTTATCAAGTTCAAACCGAGTCTAAATAAAGTTTAAGTATATGAACTCAAGTTAGATTGTACAATTAGATTTTGATAAAATAAAGTTGGTTTTTTTTTACTCAAATTTGTTCAAGGCATTAAGTAGTTAAAAAAATGGTTAAAGTTAAATGGAAGTTAAATGTTTGTTTTAAACTTGAAATTTGAAAGTTAAATGGTAATGTGATTTAAAAGCTTAAAATTTAAGTAATTGAATTTAAAGGCTTTCTTATATAAGCTTCCTATGTAAATAATAAATGTTCTTTACATTTATTTTAAGGTTTATAAATTGATATTTAAATTGGTTAATCTTTAAATACATATTCATCTTGAATCTTAAATTCAAATGTAATTTGAATTTTAATTTAAAAGTGCAAGGTTCAAAATACACTTAAATGATTAATGAAATCATAAATAAAGAAATTAATTATCTTAGAGATAATTAAGGTAATAAAATGATTTAATTAATAAGTAATTAAAGAATGATTTATTTAATTTATAAATAAATAATTAGATTAAATTATAGTCAGAAATGATTAATAATGAATTAATCTAAGATAATTTCTTAAGAAAGAAATTAAGAAATGTCATTAGTTAATGAAGATAATTAACTAAAGATTATTAAGTATAAATTAAGGTGATTAATTTAAAAAAATTAATTAGATTAATTAATTTAGATAATCAATTATAATTTTTTTTAAATGAAATCACTTAATGAAAGTAATTAAGGACTTATCACTTATTGTAGTAAATTTTGGGTATTTTGACTTATTAAGGTTAATTAATTATGAAATTGGTTTAAAGGCTAATTTAATCAATAGGATTAATTAATAATAATTTAATTAACTGAGATGGTTGATTAATTAATTTATATCAAATGATTTGTAAAATAAATTGGGATTGGATAATTAAATTCATAAGTAATTAATTTACTTGGAAATAAATTGTATTGATTAGGATTAAACGATAAATTAATCCTGCTTATAAATGACTATTGAATACTTGACCTTGCTTATGAATGTTTATATTGTATGAAATGCCTTGAATTGGTTGTCCTATCTAATCTGTGATAGTTTGTTCTGTGACTGTGTATAAATTATCCATTCATTTACATTCGTATATTATCTGTAAATCTGTGAATAGACGATAAGCGTTATAGCTTATATCGCTTATCAACTATATTTCTATGTTTTAAATCTGTGATGATTGAATGATGTTGCACTATTGTGTTAAACCCCTTGACCACACTTATACACACACCAATATGGATTTCACGAGGAAATCGGTTAAGTCACAGTTTTTGAAATGATTTTTAAAGTTGAATATTTGAATTCAAATGTTTTGAAAATGGATTGGGTTTAAAATGAAAAGCAATTGAAATAGAATTTCAAAGATGAAATTATTTTGAATAACTTGATTAAGATTTGGAATTTAAATATTTTGATTTCAATTTGAATTCAATACTTAAAATTGAATTCTATGATTTGAAAACTAGGATATAAAGAAAAGTTATTCAACTTATAATAAGTTATATGGGTTTTTAAACCATTTTTGAAGTGTTGTTTTTGGGAATTTGAATTAACCCAAAAGATTAACTTGTATAAATAAGATCGAATTTCTTCGAAACGAAAACTACTTGTTTTCAAATAATAACAGCTTTCATTCAAAGAAAAGATCTCCCAATTATGTTGAAAAGGTTTCAAGCTGAAATAGAATTGAAATGTTTTGAAAGCTATGAAATGAATCTTTGATTCAAAGGCCGAATGAGTTAATCCAACTTGAATTGAAATTGTTTTTGAAAGGCTATGAATGAATCTTTAGAAATGATTTTGAAAGCTATAAGTTGAATCTTTGATTTAAAGATTCAACAAGTTAATCGAATTTTGAAAGCTATGAGTTAAATCTTTGATTTAAAGATTTAACGAGTTAATCCAATTGAAATGGAAATTGTTTTGAAATCCGTAAATGGAATTTTGTGAAATTAATCTTTTGTTAAAAAGATTTGAAATGGTAATTTGTTTAAACCATTTGAAAGAAAAGTTTTGGATTATTAAGTTGTGACTTAATTGAAATTCCTTATCCATATGTTTTAAATGTTGCGCTTACTATTCGGGTTATCTGGGAAAGGACCTTTGGGTCGTATAACCCATTCCGAATATGTGATACGTCGTTATGGATAGCATTTGAAGACCGGTGGTGAAGACCGGGTATTTGCAAGAACGATAGTATGGCCTATCGATTGTCTCTGCACTGAGTTGCAACGGTATAGAGACTCCGTAAGTGATTGGAAATCCGATCGGGAATGTGAATATCCGGATTGCAAGGACTTCTTTGTAAGTGCCTTCGGTTCTGTTCGAGCCCGAAACAGACTTGTATGGATTGTATGTCTGACATTTCAAATTGAGATGTAAAGCCGATTTCTTTCAAATATATTTCTGTTTGTGGCGGAGAATTTATTCTCTTAGCTTAACACCCTTCTCTGAGACGTACGAGCTCAGAGGTTATGTAGTTGAAGGTTATCAGCGATATATTCCCAATTTGGTAATGTGACATGCTGAGTGTTGCTGTGAAATGATCATTGTGTTGATTATTTGTGATAGGATCATTTATTTGATCGTCTATCCTGGTGATCATTTCTATGATCATTTGTTGACCCAAAGCATGGCTTTTGTATAAAGTATGCTTTTGTGGACGTGACTTCGTCGAGCCTCACACCCCGGAATGGTCAAAACAGGAAAGATGCGGCAAGGTTATGAGGGGTAGCGCCCTTTAGGGTATGTGCATTTCCTTCTGGAAAAGGGTGGTATCATGGTATGGAACCCAGATACTTACTCATGTTGAAAACACTTTATGATTGTGTGAATTGATTACGAGCGCTCGGTTAAAGGTCCCAAAGGACCGGGGGATGGCATATTCGGTCAGTTGTTACTCAGTTAGGGGTAACCCGGCCTTGTGTTGGCAGAGATCCGGTTTGGTTCTCGGGGACGTCCATCCAGAGGCGTTCTCATGTGGCAATGGGAAGTTCCTTGGCCTGATCATTCGTTGGAAATCCAAAGAAACAATACGAGACTTGTACGGTTTTAGTTGTATAACCTGCCATGGAATGTGGCGGTAACCTGCTATTGAACATGGTAGCTATAGTAGGCATAAGTGCGGAATGTCTATGCTGGCTAAGATTTATATCTTTATTTTCGAAATGAATTTTTCCTACACTATGCACTAGTAATAATATCAAATGTTCTTTTAAATGCGTATCAAGCATCTTTGACTATCATAAGGAGAAATCTCCTCCGATTCTGCGTTTGCATTGTGTGTGTGTGCGGGAGGCCTTATAGTAGTCTCATTTTTAAAAAGCATTGCGAATTGACTTTGAAAATCTTTTGTTGAATGTTTTAAAAGATAAACTGTTTTTGTTGCTCACACCAGTCCCACGACTGATCCGAAGTTTATTGTTTCTTTCCTAAACTCTGGATGCTCATTATTTTCTACACGAGCAGTCTAGAGTTGGGTTTTTCAGATAGTCAGATTAGTAGGTTATCTGGAGTTAGTTCAGTCTTTGGATCGGACCAGACTTGCTTATGCTAGGTGCATCGTTATTGGGGGTTCGAGCTATTGCTGGATTGATTCTTGGAAATGGAGTTGCAGTTCTCGGAGTTCTCTTTTGAAGACTATCTAAGAGTTATATTGTTCCGCTGCTAGATGTCATCTATTTTCTTTTCCGCTGCTAGTTTATCATATCATATCTCTGTTGTATATTGATATCTATTGGATCATCTGTTGTATCAGATATTGTATCAAAGCTGTATATCAATGTATTATTCTTTTATTCCGCTGTGTTATTTACTTAATGTTGTTATAAGCTCCGACGAATCGGATTTGAACGGTCGAATCTATGGCATTCGAATACGATTTGAAGTATGGATGTCGATTTTCGAGCGGGCAAAATTCGAAACGTCACATTTGGTATCAGAGCTAAGGTGAAACTTTAGCTCAGGAGTATAACACATTAAGTAGCTCATTAGAGATAGGGTGAAGTATCCCTAGAATGAGTAATCCCTAAGATATCCGTTTGAATGCCTCAGTAAATTCTCTTACTATCCACTGATAGTGAGTATGAGTGCAAGAAGAAAACGAGATAGGGGACGGGAGAATACGACTATAAATGGTCGATACTCTGTAACAACAGTGGAAACATCTTTCTTATCAATTTCCTTTGATTCGTCTTTTCAATTCTCTTGATTGCTTTGTGACAATTACAAGAAGAAGATTCGGTGTAATGAAGGCCTACGAATCGTTGTAGAAAATTCTTTCTTCGTACTTCATTGATTTCTTATCATTTTTTGATTTAAACTTTAATGAATATGAATTTGAAAATTGGAATTGGAAATTTTAAATGAATTGGAAATTTTAAATTGAGTTAAAATTGATTAATAGAATACAGGGCTAAATTGAATTATATCAATAAAACGATTTTGTTTAAAACCAAATTTTGAAATTCTGTTGTAATTTCTTGGTTTGGTTGAAGTCCGAAGAGGGACAGATTGGTATATATTTTGAGATATTCCGACTGGAATTTGGAATCCATATCTTGTATTTGAGAAATTATAGGAGATCGAATCTGTCTATCTCTGTGTTGTTTTCGTGCCTGCGAATTTCGAGGACGAAATTCTTTTAAGGGGGGAAATTTGTAACGACCCTAGATTTTTTTTATTTAATTTAAACTAATAATTAAATGATTTTTTTGAATAAAAATTTGTAGAATTAATTATTAATGGAAGCGAGTTTCCTCGATTCAAATAGAAAATATGTAAAGTCATATGGATTTGAAAATTTGTATATATGTGAATATATATTAAATTGGATTTGAAATAAATTCTTAAATAAATGATTTTGAAAAATAAATAATATACTTTGGACACAAGTATAAAAATAAATAAATAAATTGATTTAAAAAATTTTATAAATGATGATAATTTGAGATATATAAAATATATGTGTACATAGAGAAATGTAAAACAATAATTTTTAAAGTAAAATTTATGATAAATATTTAAACTAACAATAGAAACACAAAAGAAATAGAAGACAAAAGAAGTAATAAAACATATACCAAATAAAGTAAACAAAACAAGAAATAACAATAACCAGGCAAAAGACTAAAAAAAATGTATGCTTACAACAAGTATGTTGCGGTGTAAAACATAAACAAAGTATTGCTAAACAAAAAAAAAAATACATACAAGTATGTAGCTTGCAAAAGAAAGAAAAAAATATATCTAAGTACAAAGAGTCAGTACAGGCAAATAAATGAAGTAAGTAATAGCCAAAAGAAGAAAATCATTCAAAAGCAAAATGCTATCAGCCGAGTTAAAGAAGGCAAGATATAAGAATAAACAAAGATCTTCCATACCTCTAAAATCATGTCAGCCCATAACACAAGCAACTCAACCATACCTTTTGTACAGAACAAAACATTGTTCACACTGTACTAACTATACCAATATGTAAGCTCCATTCTCATATATATCAATCTGTTTATTCCAATTTGTCCATCAAAACCGAGTAAAAAAAATCTGAAGAAAATCTCATCACAGACTTAAACAAAAAGCTTCAATTTAAAAACAACTTAGCAAAGATCAGAAAAAAAAAAGAGAAAAACAAACATCACTTTATACACAAGCTTGAAAACAATTTGCTGAGAAAAAAGGAAAAAGGAAAAGAAGATCAAAACTGTAATTATTCTCAAAACCAGAGTCTCTGTTTACCCATATTTCAAGGTGAGTAACTTATGTTTTTAAAATTTAAAAGTTGAATTGATTTCATATAGGTGTCTGTTGCTATATATATATATCCTCTGAATATATTTGGAAAACTGGAAAAATCTTGTGTACAGGTTATTGTTATACATGTTCTGTTCTAATATTTTTAAATATCAGACTTTGATTCAAAAATCATTTTCACCTGATTTACTTGATGATTGGGTTTAATGGTAAAACAAGAATTGTTTGTTATTGTATATATTCAAGATTTAAAATTTATTTAAATCAAATAAACTTGTTTATAACCCTGGGAAGAAAGAAACTGAGCAAAGCTTAAATTAGTCAGAAATTGAACTTCTTAATTCTCGAATTCAGGTTTATAAACTGAATTCTTATGGTAAAATATGATTTTTAAAGCAAAAATTATAATTTTTAGATCAAAGAATTAAGAGCAGACCCTAGTTGAACTAAAAATGCTTTTTAACCAATTTCTTGCGATCGAAGAATCTTTAAGGGTTGAGATTTTGATGGAAGCTTGCTTGATTATCAATGGGTTTAGGAAAAATGAAAACAAATTTTTTTATTGCAAGAATTGATAGTACGAGGTCACATTAGGGTTTCAGTTCCAGTTGTTTTTCTTGTTCTATAAATTTTTGATGGCGTAACCGTGGGATGATCGAGTGCTGCCGGATTTTGGGGGTTGGGAGCGGAGTGGTAGACGACGGCGAGGCCAGAATTTCAGAGGCGCTGGCGGTCAAGGCGGCGAGTTCGAGACGTTTTTCCAGGTTTGGGATGCTTAGGCCAGTGTTTTGTTCCAGGTCATGTTCGAACTCGAATCCGATTTTCGAGAGATAAATGAAGTTTTGGTGGTCGATAGTGGGTCTTGGGGTAACTGTCGATGTGCTCGACATTGGGGCGCTGACCAGAGATGGCCATCGGCGGCGTTCATGTGCACCGTGCACGATTCCATTTGCGTACCTGTTGATTTCAGGTTTTGGGAAGGAGGCGTGAATGCTCGGGGAAGACTCGAAGCATTCGAGTGACAATCTCGGGGAAACTTTATGTCCAACTCGATGTAAACCAGGGAGGCTCGAGTAGTTTGGGTTCAGAGTTTAGAACCTGTACCAGTTAACAGTTTTTAAAATTTTAGTTTTTTTTTTATCAAGTTCAAACCGAGTCTAAATAAAGTTTAAGTATATGAACTCAAGTTAGATTGTACAATTAGATTTTGATAAAATAAAGTTTGTTTTTCTTACTCAAATTTGTTCAAGGCATTAAGTAGTTAAAAAAAAAGGTTAAAGTTAAATGGAAGTTAAATGTTTGTTTTAAACTTGAAATTTGAAAGTTAAATGGTAATGTGATTTAAAAGCTTAAAATTTAAGTAATTGAATTTAAAGGCTTTCTTATATAAGCTTCCTATGTAAATAATAAATGTTCTTTACATTTATTTTAAGGTTTATAAATTGATATTTAAATTGGTTAATCTTTAAATACATATTCATCTTGAATCTTAAATTCAAATGTAATTTGAATTTTAATTTAAAAGTGCAAGGTTCAAAATACACTTAAATGATTAATGAAATCATAAATAAAGAAATTAATTATCTTAGAGATAATTAAGGTAATAAAATGATTTAATTAATAAGTAATTAAAGAATGATTTATTTAATTTATAAATAAATAATTAGATTAAATTATAGTTAGAAATGATTAATAATGAATTAATCTAAGATAATTTCTTAAGAAAGAAATTAAGAAATGTCATTAGTTAATGAAGATAATTAACTAAAGATTATTAAGTATAAATTAAGGTGATTAATTTAAAAAAAAAATTAATTAAATTAATTAATTTAGATAATCAATTATAATTTTTTTTAAATGAAATCACTTAATGAAAGTAATTAAGGACTTATCACTTATTGTAGTAAATTTTGGGTATTTTGACTTATTAAGGTTAATTAATTATGAAATTGATTTAAAGGCTAATTTAATCAATAGGATTAATTAATAATAATTTAATTAACTGAGATGGTTGATTAATTAATTTATATCAAATGATTTGTAAAATAAATTGGGATTGGATAATTAAATTCATAAGTAATTAATTTACTTGGAAATAAATTGTATTGATTAGGATTAAACGATAAATTAATCCTGCTTATAAATGACTATTAAATACTTGACCTTGCTTATGAATGTTTATATTGTATGAAATGCCTTGAATTGGTTGTCCTATCTAATCTGTGATAGTTTGTTCTGTGACTGTGTATAAATTATCCATTCATTTACATTCGTATATTATCTGTAAATCTGTGAATAGACGATAAGCGTTATAGCTTATATCGCTTATCAACTATATTTCTATGTTTTAAATCTGTGATGATTGAATGATGTTGCACTATTGTGTTAAACCCCTTGACCACACTTATACACACACCAATATGGATTTCACGAGGAAATCAGTTAAGTCACAGTTTTTGAAATGATTTTTAAAGTTGAATATTTGAATTCAAATGTTTTGAAAATGGATTGGGTTTAAAATTGTAACGCCCCACCCCAAGACCCACCTTAGTAAAGAGAATTAACGAGTAATTCCATCTACTAAAGCGGAGAATAGGGCTGGTTAAGGGCGACCATCTATAACTTTGTCTTAAACATCTACTGAATACGTCGATAAATGCAATATAATTTTTCTTTCCTATCTCAATAGATCGACATACATAGTAAATGTTTAATCCAAAACTATAGGTGGTTGACGGATCTATCGGAACAAAATACAATAACTAAATGTAAAGCACATCACAGAACAGTAATCGACATCCTATATATACATATACACTGATACATGTTTAGTACAATACAATATGAATACAATAAAGGTGGTACTCTACCACACCATATACATCAAATCAAATGTAAAAACATCAGAGTATGCGGAAGAAATTAACTGCTCAAGCGAAAGAAGAGATGATATCCAACACCAACTTCAAGCTAAGTCCAATAGATGATACCTGAAACAACTCGGTCTGACCCGAGTATAAATACACGGGTCAGTCTAGCTACACAAATCGGTCAATATCGATAATATGAAGCAGAATAGGTATAGTGATACTTCTTCTCGAATGAGGAGAAGGATTAGATAGCTCATAGCTCAATACTTAGATAACAAATGCTACCTAAGTGACTAAATACCTCGAAAGAGGTAACTCAAACTCAATACTCAAATAAAACACAAGTGCCTCATATCATTAGCGATAACCCATAATGAACTCAAATCAACTCATATAAAACTCAAGCAAAACTCAAATGGTTCGATGAACCATTACTCCGAAAAGGAGAAAACTCATCTCAATCACAAATAGAAGTCATGAAAGCAACACAAGACAACTCCATAAGAACGTGAGATCTCAAACTCATAAGTAAGCCAAGGCGGCTAAATCTCACACATACATCTCAATCATAAAAACTCATGGAACTCGATACGAATTCAAACTCATAAAATCTCAAATTCAATAAAGAATTCGATGCATGTTCAAAACTCAGAAAATCTTAACACTAATGCACCAAAAATGGCAAATTCAAAACTCAGAAAACCCGGATTGGCCATATCCCAAAATACAATGCCGAAGCAATGATGCACGTGCTAAACTCAGACGGCCGAAGCCTTAGACAAGGTCGCTAACACCTTCCAAAGCAGTTCGTCCTCATGACAAGGTCGCTGACACCTTTCCAAAGCAGTTCGTCCTCATGACAAGGTCGCTGACACCTTTCCAAAGCAGTTCGTCCTCATGACAAGGTCGCTGACACCTTTCCAAAGCAGTTCGTCCTCATGACAAGGTCGCTGACACCTTTCCAAGCCATTTTGTCATCCCTAACAAGGTCGCTAACACCTCCAAAGCAGTTCGTCCTCATGACAAGGTCGCTGACACCTCTCAAAGCAGTTCTGTTAGGTAAACATCGTGAATGTGTCACAAACTCATGGATAGGAACCCGAAAAGTGTTAACGTGTGTCCCATACCACACATTCGCACTTAGCGGTTTACTAGCCGTTAGTCGATGCCACACTAAAAACATCATAAAACTCAGAAAATTATATCTCACCTAGTCTCATTGGCGAGTGATAAAGAGATACCATACTTGTCTCATCACATCGACAAGTGAAAAACATCATGATGGTTTCTCATAAACCATAAATCTCAAAATATGAAATCATAAACTCAAGACTTGCCTTATGTCATTGGCAAGTAAATAAAACATCGTGATGGTTCTCATCGATCAAACTCCTACATAGGAGATCTCAAACCATAATACTTCCAAATATTGGCCATCTTAAATAGTTCTAATAAATATGAATTATAAAACTCAAAATACGCCATAAAATGGCAAAACATCTCAGAATCATTAAACTCAAATAGCTTCGATCGTACAAGTCCGGAATTAACCGAAATAGTAAACGCACATGTCCCATACCACGTGTTTTCCTAAATCGTTTAATTCTCTTTCTTATACGTTCGAGTAGTACAAAAGTGTGTGTTTTATATTTAAAATAGTTTACTAAAGAAAACAAGCTTTTAAAACTTTTTCCCGAAAAGATTAATAAAACCCATATTTGAAATTCTTTTATTATAGGGAATAAATAGGTTTTTTTTTTATTTAGAAAAATAATTTTAAAATACTATATCATAATAATTTGAAATGTCCATTTATTTCAAAAATTACTTCAAAAATTGTTTAATGAAAACTATACTCGAAAACAATGAAAAACAAGAAAGATAACTCAAGACCAATAACTTGAGTTCAATACGAATTCAATTCAAATTTAACTAAAAATCAATCCGAATTCTATTTAAATTTGAATTACAAAATTTTCAAATATAGCTAGCCCATAGATAGGCATCATTGCTCTCAAAAATATCAAAAACATCATCAAAACCGGAAGAGAATAAGACTAAAAATGAGCTAATACAATTCTAAGGTCAATGTTTGTTGTTGTTGTCATCTTGTTTTCAGCACAGCAACTTATAACCATAATTTCGACCAAGAAAGCATAAAAATTCCAGAAAACATAATGAACAAATCTTGTAGCACATAATTTAAGCTTTCCGAAACATCTAAAATTATCAAAATCGGATAAGAAACGAAGAAGTTATAGCCAACTTTGTTTCAGCCTTAAGCACAGAGCAAATATTGCTTTTGCTCTCGGGACAACAGTAGAAAAATTGATTTTTGACATAGCATACCTCTAAATTATAGAAAACTCAATACATGAAAGTTGTAGTATATGATTTGTGCTTTCCGAAACATCTAAAATTATGAAAATCGGATAAGAAACGAAGAAGTTATGGCCGATTTAGTTTTAGCCTTAAGCACAGAGCAAATATTGCTTTTGCTCTCGGGATAAGAATAGAAAAATTGATTTTTGACACAGCAAACCGCTAAACTATAGAAAGCTCAAGACATGAAAATTGTAGTATATGATTTGTGCTTTCCGAAACATCTAAAATTATCAAAATCGGATAAAAAACGAAGAAGTTATGGCCGATTTAGTTTAAGCCTTAAGCACAGAGCAAATATTGCTTTTGCTCTCGGGACAACAGTAGAAAAATTGGATTTTGAAATAGCAAAACTCTAAACTAACGAAAACACAATATATGAAAGTTGTAGCATATGAATTAAACTTTCCAGAACTTTAAATGATATCAAAATCCGATAAAAAATTCGAAAGTTATGCTTAAATTACTAACAATATTAAGCACAGAAATTTGACAGGGCAGAGACTATTACTCTGTTAAAATTTCGATTTTGACCAAGAAATATTCAAAATATGAGAAAGTAATTAAAATAAAAGTTCTTCCTTAGAGAATTATCTTTCTACTGCAAAAAGATTCAACACAATTGGGTTTACCAATCGAAAGTTATGTCCATTTTACTCTCAGGTATTAACTCAAAAAAATTTTTTATATGGCTGAGCTATAACATTAGTTTCAAACTCAATTTCAACCAATTTAACTGCAGAATTTCGAAATATGATTAAAAGAAAACTTGTAGCTAAATGAAATATCTTTCTACCACAAAAAGATTGAGTCAATTTGGATTATTCTACCATATATTATCATTGTTTTACTGCAGAGAATTTTTTTTAACAAATTTTCAGCAAACAATAACACAATAATCAGACAAGTTTTCAACCAAATTGCATATGATTAAATCAACAATCATTCAAACAATGATGTGCAGCAAACATAGATTTAGATGTGAGTGATTAACTCACCTCTATCCTTTAATTCAACAATCGAGATTATCAATTCAGCCCAAATTTCCAAACTAGCAAACCCTAAACAGAGAAGAAGTTAATAGATTTTCACTATAAGTTAGATTTTGATGGAGATATTGGTTTTAGATTGAAGATTACCTCAGTTTATACTTAAATCCATGTTTTAAAACATCCATTCTTCATTTTATTTTGATTAATAGAGCATAGATTGGGAGAATGAGAAGGATGCCATTATTTTTGAGCTTCAGAAGTTTTTAACTGAGAGGAGAGAAGTGAATGAACGTACAGACTTTTCTCCTCTTTCTCATTCTTTAGTAACATGTTAGGGTTTAATTGTACTAATGGACTTAAGCCCAACAAGTAATTCAACCACTTATTTCATGTTACAATGCATACTAATGATGAAATTTATACTATTTCAAGTTCCACTTCTTAAGAATTAAGAAATTCATTACTCGTGATAATAAAAATGTTTTACACCCGATTAAAATATTATTTACATAATTGGAACATATTTATTATCATATTTTCCTATTTAAAGATAATAGAAAATTTACATTATTAATTACAAAATTCATTGTAATTAACACTATAAGTTACACAAAAATCACATTTTTATGTCATAAAATTCTATAACTCATTTCAAATATAATTTTATGCTCAACTTATATTTTTAAACTCAATTCCATCATTTTATTAAATATATCCCATTTTAAAATTAATTACTTCTTTTAAAAAAAACTATATATATTAAAAGAAGTAAGAGCAATAATTAACAAAATTATTGCATTAACTCTAAATAAAACACATTTTCCTCATTTATTTATTAAATCAAACCATCTTAATAAAGTCTTCAAAATTCTATTTTCTCATTTTATGCTCAAATATATTGTTTATTCCCAATAAACAATTAAAATTCCTCTTTAATTATTAATTTACACTATTAAATTATAACTATCGTTATAATTTAATATTTTCAGGTAATCGCTAAAACCAGGGTTGTTACAGACTCCTCTCCTTACAAAAATTGCGTCCCCGCAATTTTCTAGAAAAAGAGCTGTAAAAACATAAGAGATACAATCATCGAAGGATAAAGACAAGCTCGAATTCCAAACCATTCGTACTCTCAATATAGAATGGTAGAAGAAAAAAAATAAGGAAAACTCATTTGGTTAATTCAATGGCCCATCATATGCTAATATAGGGATTAACAAACCATCGAATTTTCCAAGCAAATCGAAAGAATTTCGAAGATATACCGTCTTCAAATCAAAACTCAATAAGATGCTCAACAATTAATCAATCGAAAATGATTGGTTTTACAAAACTCTACGAATAGAGTTGGGATCTACTCACTTAAACCCGAACTCTAAGGAATAAAGAAGATCATCAATAAGATTTTTCGCATAAATATACAGAAAGAACATCGTCACAACAGGGTAGACACAATAGAAAAGATGGATAAATCACAAGATGGCTTCTCACAAGGCCACCAAACTCGAACGACCGCGAAAATGCACGTCGTTAATAATAGCCCAAAGATAGAATATACTCAAGAACAAGGATATAAGATCGAATTATCTTTTAATCCAAGATATTTAGAATTTTAAATCTCGACATCTTTTAAATTTTTTTTTTTTTTTTAAAACTCTATTTTCAGCATTTGAAAATTTGCAAACTTTTTACTATATTACTTAGTAAGTAATTTAAAACTCAAATTAAAAGCCCAAATTTCTTCTCTTACTTCAAAATAAATTTTCAAAGAATTTTGTGAATCCATAATAATTTTCCTCAAAATAAATTAAGGGTTTAAATTCTCTTTACTCTTTTTTTTTTTTTTATTAAACCACTTAAATCGTTTAAAAACAATCTTCAAATCCTCTTATAACTCTTCTCTTAAAACATTCAATGTATATAATATAGATTCTAAAATCTCAAAATATAATTTCAATAAAGTATAGCTCAAAGTAAATGAATAAATAAATGGCACTACCTCGCCATTGAACCTCTAATAAATAAATATATCAGTTGGCTGCAGAGTCGATCGAACGATCAAAACTGCCTCGCCACTCTGTTACTCATCTCTAAAATCAATGGCTGCAATTACCATTCAAAAAATAAATTTAATATATAATCTCAAAATATTATTTTCAAATCTCAATTTTTAAAACACAAATCATCGTGTTTGATTGCCTCATCATAGCATTTAGGAGATTCCTATCGATAACGTTGATCAGGCGTATCGACTAGAACTCTTAACTACTCGATGGATAACCCAACACTCTCAAATTATTTCTATGAAAGAATACTGCCCATATAAATATATTCTCAAAACATTCTTTGATTTTTAAAATATCTCAAAACTCCAATTTCTCTTTTTAAAACTCATATATATGGCTTCAAAAACTCAAACCAAAGAACATTAAGAGAATGCATCGAGATATTCCTAGAGTACGCGATTCACAAAATCAACAGAAAGAGATGGAGTGTTTGTCAACTCCTACATGAGGACGAGCCACTCTCGGAAATCATCAAGACCAAAGATAAGCTAGATATTCTCCGCGAAGGAAAAGAAGCATACAAACCACAAATCATTACTTCAAACAAAGTAATGCTGCAAAGGATAACACTGATTGAGTATTCGAAAAGGATATTTAAAGAAACTGAATGATAAACTCAATCGAACTCGAATAATCTAGAAACTCACCTCATTCCTTAGTGGATATCCTCGTGGAAGGATAATCGAAGAGCTAAGAGCCAGGAATAAGGTTACCTCAACATTCGATGCCTGATTGGACGTCAAATCCAAACGGACTCACAAAAATCAACAAAGTCACCTTGATTGGAATTCGAGATATATCATCAATATCTTGATACTCAAGAGTGAATTCAAAAACTTTGGAATCATCATTAACATTCCAAAGTGATAGAAATAATAAACCAATCAAAATAGGAAACCTAAATATACAATAGGATCCAAAAAACAAAGGATTGGACTTAATATCAAATAAGTCAATCCATCTCAAATCAAGTGCATCTCAAGATCGTGAGTAACAAACAAATACTCACTAAAGAAGCAACAAATAGAAAACTCAGAATGCTTACAACAAGCCAATCGTTGTGGATCCTCTCAATAGGATTCACAACTCTCAAAGGAATGCAACGAGAATGCTCAAAGAAATCAATTAGCTCCATCGATACGAACTCACTTGTATCGACAAAAATAAGAATAGAATAATCTCAAATAAGATTATTTATAAGATAAGATGACTTCCAACTCTATTATGGAATACTACGGAATACGATGTATGTTTTCCTAGACATATTCCATCTCAACAATCCCAAAACTCGAAAAGAATCAAGGCTCGATTCGAAAACAAGCTTGAATAAAGGACAATGATTCACGCGTATTATACTTCGATGTATCATGATATACATACTGTTCTGTGTTTATTCTACTTTGTTCTGACCACAGCTCTGATACCAAGCTGTAACGCCCCACCCCGAGACCCACCTTAGTAAAGAGAATTAACGAGTAATTCCATCTACTAAAGCAGAGAATAGGGCTGGTTAAGGGCGACCATCTATAACTTTGTCTTAAACATCTACTGAATACGTCGATAAATGCAATATAATTTTTCTTTCCTATCTCAATAGATCGACATACATAGTAAATGTTTAATCCAAAACTATAGGTGGTTGACGGATCTATCGGAACAAAATACAATAACTAAATGTAAAGCACATCACAGAACAGTAATCGACATCCTATATATACATATACACTGATACATGTTTAGTACAATACAATATGAATACAATAAAGGTGGTACTCTACCACACCATATACATCAAATCAAATGTAAAAACATCAGAGTATGCGGAAGAAATTAACTGCTCAAGCGAAAGAAGAGATGATATCCAACACCAACTTCAAGCTAAGTCCAATAGATGATACCTGAAACAACTCGGTCTGACCCGAGTATAAATACACGGGTCAGTCTAGCTACACAAATCGGTCAATATCGATAATATGAAGCAGAATAGGTATAGTGATACTTCTTCTCGAATGAGGAGAAGGATTAGATAGCTCATAGCTCAATACTTAGATAACAAATGCTACCTAAGTGACTAAATACCTCGAAAGAGGTAACTCAAACTCAATACTCAAATAAAACACAAGTGCCTCATATCATTAGCGATAACCCATAATGAACTCAAATCAACTCATATAAAACTCAAGCAAAACTCAAATGGTTCGATGAACCATTACTCCGAAAAGGAGAAAACTCATCTCAATCACAAATAGAAGTCATGAAAGCAACACAAGACAACTCCATAAGAACGTGAGATCTCAAACTCATAAGTAAGCCAAGGCGGCTAAATCTCACACATACATCTCAATCATAAAAACTCATGGAACTCGATACGAATTCAAACTCATAAAATCTCAAATTCAATAAAGAATTCGATGCATGTTCAAAACTCAGAAAATCTTAACACTAATGCACCAAAAATGGCAAATTCAAAACTCAGAAAACCCGGATTCGCCATATCCCAAAATACAATGCCGAAGCAATGATGCACGTGCTAAACTCAGACGGCCGAAGCCTTAGACAAGGTCGCTAACACCTTCCAAAGCAGTTCGTCCTCATGACAAGGTCGCTGACACCTTTCCAAAGCAGTTCGTCCTCATGACAAGGTCGCTGACACCTTTCCAAAGCAGTTCGTCCTCATGACAAGGTCGCTGACACCTTTCCAAAGCAGTTCGTCCTCATGACAAGGTCGCTGACACCTTTCCAAGCCATTTTGTCATCCCTAACAAGGTCGCTAACACCTCCAAAGCAGTTCGTCCTCATGACAAGGTCGCTGACACCTCTCAAAGCAGTTCTGTTAGGTAAACATCGTGAATGTGTCACAAACTCATGGATAGGAACCCGAAAAGTGTTAACGTGTGTCCCATACCACACATTCGCACTTAGCGGTTTACTAGCCGTTAGTCGATGCCACACTAAAAACATCATAAAACTCAGAAAATTATATCTCACCTAGTCTCATTGGCGAGTGATAAAGAGATACCATACTTGTCTCATCACATCGACAAGTGAAAAACATCATGATGGTTTCTCATAAACCATAAATCTCAAAATATGAAATCATAAACTCAAGACTTGCCTTATGTCATTGGCAAGTAAATAAAACATCGTGATGGTTCTCATCGATCAAACTCCTACATAGGAGATCTCAAACCATAATACTTCCAAATATTGGCCATCTTAAATAGTTCTAATAAATATGAATTATAAAACTCAAAATACGCCATAAAATGGCAAAACATCTCAGAATCATTAAACTCAAATAGCTTCGATCGTACAAGTCCGGAATTAACCGAAATAGTAAACGCACATGTCCCATACCACGTGTTTTCCTAAATCGTTTAATTCTCTTTCTTATACGTTCGAGTAGTACAAAAGTGTGTGTTTTATATTTAAAATAGTTTACTAAAGAAAACAAGCTTTTAAAACTTTTTCCCGAAAAGATTAATAAAACCCATATTTGAAATTCTTTTATTATAGGGAATAAATAGGTTTTTTTTTTATTTAGAAAAATAATTTTAAAATACTATATCATAATAATTTGAAATGTCCATTTATTTCAAAAATTACTTCAAAAATTGTTTAATGAAAACTATACTCGAAAACAATGAAAAACAAGAAAGATAACTCAAGACCAATAACTTGAGTTCAATACGAATTCAATTCAAATTTAACTAAAAATCAATCCGAATTCTATTTAAATTTGAATTACAAAATTTTCAAATATAGCTAGCCCATAGATAGGCATCATTGCTCTCAAAAATATCAAAAACATCATCAAAACCGGAAGAGAATAAGACTAAAAATGAGCTAATACAATTCTAAGGTCAATGTTTGTTGTTGTTGTCATCTTGTTTTCAGGACAGCAACTTATAACCATAATTTCGACCAAGAAAGCATAAAAATTCCAGAAAACATAATGAACAAATCTTGTAGCACATAATTTAAGCTTTCCGAAACATCTAAAATTATCAAAATCGGATAAGAAACGAAGAAGTTATAGCCAACTTTGTTTCAGCCTTAAGCACAGAGCAAATATTGCTTTTGCTCTCGGGACAACAGTAGAAAAATTGATTTTTGACATAGCATACCTCTAAATTATAGAAAACTCAATACATGAAAGTTGTAGTATATGATTTGTGCTTTCCGAAACATCTAAAATTATGAAAATCGGATAAGAAACGAAGAAGTTATGGCCGATTTAGTTTTAGCCTTAAGCACAGAGCAAATATTGCTTTTGCTCTCGGGATAAGAATAGAAAAATTGATTTTTGACACAGCAAACCGCTAAACTATAGAAAGCTCAAGACATGAAAATTGTAGTATATGATTTGTGCTTTCCGAAACATCTAAAATTATCAAAATCGGATAAAAAACGAAGAAGTTATGGCCGATTTAGTTTAAGCCTTAAGCACAGAGCAAATATTGCTTTTGCTCTCGGGACAACAGTAGAAAAATTGGATTTTGAAATAGCAAAACTCTAAACTAACGAAAACACAATACATGAAAGTTGTAGCATATGAATTAAGCTTTCCAGAACTTTAAATGATATCAAAATCCGATAAAAAATGCGAAAGTTATGCTTAAATTACTAACAATATTAAGCACAGAAATTTGACAGGGCAGAGACTATTACTCTGTTAAAATTTCGATTTTGACCAAGAAATATTCAAAATATGAGAAAGTAATTAAAATAAAAGTTCTTCCTTAGAGAATTATCTTTCTACTGCAAAAAGATTCAACACAATTGGGTTTACCAATCGAAAGTTATGTCCATTTTACTCTCAGGTATTAACTCAAAAAAATTTTTTATATGGCTGAGCTATAACATTAGTTTCAAACTCAATTTCAACCAATTTAACTGCAGAATTTCGAAATATGATTAAAAGAAAACTTGTAGCTAAATGAAATATCTTTCTACCACAAAAAGATTGAGTCAATTTGGATTATTCTACCATATATTATCATTGTTTTACTGCAGAGAATTTTTTTTAACAAATTTTCAGCAAACAATAACACAATAATCAGACAAGTTTTCAACCAAATTGCATATGATTAAATCAACAATCATTCAAACAATGATGTGCAGCAAACATAGATTTAGATGTGAGTGATTAACTCACCTCTATCCTTTAATTCAACAATCGAGATTATCAATTCAGCCCAAATTTCCAAACTAGCAAACCCTAAACAGAGAAGAAGTTAATAGATTTTCACTATAAGTTAGATTTTGATGGAGATATTGGTTTTGGATTGAAGATTACCTCAGTTTATACTTAAATCCATGTTTTAAAACATCCATTCTTCATTTTATTTTGATTAATAGAGCATAGATTGGGAGAATGAGAAGGATGCCATTATTTTTGAGCTTCAGAAGTTTTTAACTGAGAGGAGAGAAGTGAATGAACGTACAGACTTTTCTCCTCTTTCTCATTCTTTAGTAACATGTTAGGGTTTAATTGTACTAATGGACTTAAGCCCAACAAGTAATTCAACCACTTATTTCATGTTACAATGCATACTAATGATGAAATTTATACTATTTCAAGTTCCACTTCTTAAGAATTAAGAAATTCATTACTCGTGATAATAAAAATGTTTTACACCCGATTAAAATATTATTTACATAATTGGAACATATTTATTATCATATTTTCCTATTTAAAGATAATAGAAAATTTACATTATTAATTACAAAATTCATTGTAATTAACACTATAAGTTACACAAAAATCACATTTTTATGTCATAAAATTCTATAACTCATTTCAAATATAATTTTATGCTCAACTTATATTTTTAAACTCAATTCCATCATTTTATTAAATATATCCCATTTTAAAATTAATTACTTCTTTTAAAAAAAACTATATATATTAAAAGAAGTAAGAGCAATAATTAACAAAATTATTGCATTAACTCTAAATAAAACACATTTTCCTCATTTATTTATTAAATCAAACCATCTTAATAAAGTCTTCAAAATTCTATTTTCTCATTTTATGCTCAAATATATTGTTTATTCCCAATAAACAATTAAAATTCCTCTTTAATTATTAATTTACACTATTAAATTATAACTATCGTTATAATTTAATATTTTCAGGTAATCGCTAAAACCAGGGTTGTTACAAAAATGAAAAGCAATTGAAATAGAATTTCAAAGATGAAATTATTTTGAATAACTTGATTAAGATTTGGAATTTAAATATTTTGATTTCAATTTGAATTCAATACTTAAAATTGAATTCTATGATTTGAAAACTAGGATATAAAGAAAAGTTATTCAACTTATAATAAGTTATATGGGTTTTTAAACCATTTTTGAAGTGTTGTTTTTGGGAATTTGAATTAACCCAAAAGATTAACTTGTATAAATAAGATCGAATTTCTTCGAAACGAAAACTACTTGTTTTCAAATAATAACAGCTTTCATTTAAAGAAAAGATCTCTCAATTATGTTGAAAAGGTTTCAAGCTGAAATAGAATTGAAATGTTTTGAAAGCTATGAAATGAATCTTTGATTCAAAGGCCGAATGAGTTAATCCAACTTGAATTGAAATTGTTTTTGAAAGGCTATGAATGAATCTTTAGAAATGATTTTTAAAGCTATAAGTTGAATCTTTGATTTAAAGATTCAACAAGTTAATCGAATTTTGAAAGCTATGAGTTAAATCTTTGATTTAAAGATTTAACGAGTTAATCCAATTGAAATGGAAATTGTTTTGAAATCCGTAAATGGAATTTTGTGAAATTAATCTTTTGTTAAAAAGATTTGAAATGGTAATTTGTTTAAACCATTTGAAAGAAAAGTTTTGGATTATTAAGTTGTGACTTAATTGAAATTCCTTATCCATATGTTTTAAATGTTGCGCTTACTATTCGGGTTATCCGGGAAAGGACCTTTGGGTCGTATAACCCATTCCGAATATATGATACGTCGTTATGGATAGCATTTGAAGACCGGTGGTGAAAACCGAGTATTTGCAAGAACGATAGTATGACCTATCGATTGTCTCTGAACTGAGTTGCAACGGTATAGAGACTCCCTAAGTGATGGGAAATCCGATCGGGATTGTGAATATCTGGATTGCAAGGACTTCTTTGTAAGTGCCTTCGGTTCTGTTCGAGCCCGGAACAGACTTGTATGGATTGTATGTCTGACATTTCAAATTGAGATGTAAAGCCGATTTCTTTCAAATATATTTCTGTTGGTGGCGGAGAATTTATTCTCTTAGCTTAACACCCTTCTCTGAGACGTACGAGCTCAGAGGTTATGTAGTTGAAGGTTATCAGCGATATATTCCCAATTTGGTAATGTGACATGCTGAGTGTTCCTGTGAAATGATCATTGTGTTGATTATTTGTGATAGGATCATTTATTTGATCGTCTATCCTGGTGATCATTTCTATGATCATTTGTTGACCCAAAGCATGGCTTTTTTATAAAGTATGTTTTTGTGGACGTGACTTCGTCGAGCCTCACACCCCGGAATGGTCAAAACAGGAAAGATGCGGCAAGGTTATGAGGGGTAGCGCCCTTTAGGGTATGTGCATTTCCTTCTGGAAAAGGGTGGTATCATGGTATGGAGCCCAGATACTTACTCATGTTGAAAACACTTTATGATTGTGTGAATTGATTACGAGCGCTCGGTTAAAGGTCCCAAAGGACCGGGGGATGGCATATTCGGTCAGTTGTTACTCAGTTAGGGGTAACCCGGCCTTGTGTTGGCAGAGATCCGGTTTGGTTCTCGGGGACGTCCATCCAGAGGCGTTCTCATGTGGCAATGGGAAGTTCCTTGGCCTGATCATTCGTTGGAAATCCAAAGAAACAATACGAGACTTGTACGGTTTTAGTTGTATAACCTGCAATGGAATGTGGCGGTAACCTGCTATTGAACATGGTAGCTATAGTAGGCATAAGTGCGGAATGTCTATGCTGGCTAAGATTTATATCTTTATTTTCGAAATGAATTTTTCCTACACCATGCACTAGTAATAATATCAAATGTTCTTTTAAATGCGTATCAAGCATCTTTGACTATCATAAGGAGAAATCTCCTCCGATTCTGCGTTTGCATTGTGTGTGTGTGCGGGAGGCCTTATGGTAGTCTCATTTTTAAAAAGCATTGCGAATTGACTTTGAAAATCTTTTGTTGAATGTTTTAAAAGATAAACTGTTTTTGTTGCTCACACCAGTCCCACGACTGATCCGGAGTTTATTGTTTCTTTCCTAAACTCTGGATGCTCATTATTTTCTACACGAGCAGTCTAGAGTTGGGTTTTTCAGATAGTCAGATTAGTAGGTTATCTGGAGTTAGTTCAGTCTTTGGATCGGACCAGACTTGCTTATGCTAGGTGCATCGTTATTGGGGGTTCGAGCTATTGCTGGATTGATTCTTGAAAATGGAGTTGCAGTTCTCGGAGTTCTCTTTTGAAGACTATCTAAGAGTTATATTGTTCCGCTGCTAGATGTCATCTATTTTCTTTTCCGCTGCTATTTTATCATATCATATCTCTGTTGTATATTGATATCTATTGGATCATCTGTTGTATCAGATATTGTATCAAAGCTGTATATCAATGTATTATTCTTTTATTCCGCTGTGTTATTTACTTAATGTTGTTATAAGCTCCGACGAATCGGATTTGAACGGTCGAATCTATGGCATTCGAATACGATTTGAAGTATGGATGTCGATTTTCGAGCGGGCAAAATTCGAAACGTCACACCAACAGTCCATGATTAGCCCAACAGCTATATACACACATAGGATCCAACAGTCCAATAAGTGGCCAAACAGCCAAAGTACTGGCAATAACATCGTGAATGTGTCACAAACTCTCAAGTAGAAACCTAAAAAGTGATAACAGTATGTCCAATACCACATGTTCTCACTTATTACTTTACTAACTGATAGAAAATGCCACACTAGAAAACCAATCATCTAAATCACAACAATTGCCACCCCATTGGATTATAGTGAAAAACCTCATCTATTGGTTGTTGATATTTCCGATGAGATGAGACATAAATTTGTGGATATATTTGATATTTTTGTTGATCATGCCTCATTAGAGATACTCTTATGTCATACATATTGTGGCTCTTTTTCTCTTTCGAGAAGAATTGTTATCATTTATCCTTGTACTGTGCTTATCTCATACTAATCAGTTGTTTAAGCTAGACTGACCCGTGTATTTTTATATGCTCGGGTCAGATCAAGTTGTTTCAGATTGCTATAGGACTTTGCTATGCTGCTTCCACCTTGGATATTCTAATTATCTCCTTTTGTGTAGTTTTGTAGTCATTTTGTATGACTCTGATATGCAACTATTGTTTTGACTCCTTGTATATTGTGTGGTCCTGTACTACTTTTGATGTATCATTTTGTATTGTACTGGGACGTATCTGTGTATATGTGTATGCATGTACATATATATGTTTGACTGCTATTCTGTGATGCGTTGTACATATTGTTGTTATATTTTGTTCTGATAGATCCATTAGCCACTGTATTTTTTATTAAGCATTTATTGAATATGTCAATCCACTTGAGGAAGGAAAAAATTTAGAGCACTAAATCGATGTATTTAATAGATGTTTAAGACAAAGCTATAGTTGGTCGATACTAACTAGCCTTATTCTTCACATTAGCGGACAGTATTACCCAGTAATACTCATTGTTAATGTGGTTCTCAGGGTCTTTATTTCATTATTTACATTGCCTTTTGTATCCATTCCATTCTGTAAAAAATTTATTCTATTCAACCTTTCTAATGGCCAAAAATTTAAAAAGCTCCCATAGCTAAAAATATCCCAAAACAAATATAAATAATATTATTTCATTAAAAGTGGTTTACCCCTCTTGATCCTTGCAAAATCCTAAGGCTGATTTCTAAATCTAGGTGCTTTGATTCATTGTTCAAGGTATGATTTATTGTCTATATCCCAAGGTATATTCTTATTTAAATCCACCGATGTATTTATATGATTGATATAATTAGATTTTCTATGGTTCACCTCATGATTAAATACTCATTTTACTATATTTAAATTGAATATGGCTTATAGCTACTTTGATTAAAACATATTTATTGTATTGTTTTGATTTAGATCTATGTTTGTTCATTATCTCTTTTCAAAGTATATTTATGGAAAATTGATGTGTTTTGAATCTCATATTACTTTCGATAACTTTTCATTATTCTCTATTGTCACAAATGGGATTTCCGACCCTCGAAAATTGACATCAATACTCCACTATATAAAATGCCGAGCAGTCGAGTGCAATAAATATCAGTTCATTAGGAGTGAAGAAGAAAAAGGTATAAGAAAAGAAAATAGCACAACACAGCGTCTTACAATCGCAGCGGAACAAAATATAATATGTATTAACGCATTTTAAATACAAGATCTGCATTGTTAATATACATACCATTATCAGAGTACAACAATCCAATACATCAAATTTCGACAATTTAATAACTTGTCCTTACACAGAGGAATAATAATCAAGTACGAAAGTACGCCTTGCCATCCAGCTTGCTCCTTGAGCTCCGTAGCATCTAGAGGTGTACTGTGACTGGCGGTCCAGTAAGCGCTGTACGGTTTTGATTGTGCCCAACTATGCTAGAAATGAAATGCAAGCATTTCAGCTATATTATATTTAATTTCTTTAGACACCATTATAATATCAAACAGATTTGATAAAAATGTTTTGGTTATCGTAAGGTAAAAACCCATGTGTTTATTTGTGACATGGTCTTACGAGATACCTTTGTTTTCAAAGGATTTTTGAAAAGCTAATAATTCAATTTGAGTGTGTTTCTCATGCTGGCTTTCTACACTGACTCGGGTGTTATTTCATTAGTGCCCGGGTCAGACCAAGCATTACAGATTCAGGATGGGATGCTACTGCATCAAGGCTAAGTGGGTAGCATCCAAGTAGGGTAAGGTTACCCCTATCTAGAGTCTATTTTATTTCGGTTGTGTGGCAGTTTCTGATCCCAACCGCAGGGTTATCTTATTCGGGCTATCTAGTTTAAGGAGTATTCCAGTCTTGTGTAGCAGGGGATCCTGGAGTAGTCCGCGGTACATTGTTTCTCCCATGTTTTAGTCATTCCGCAGTTGATGAGGCTTGAGGCTAAGCGTTACCTTTTAAAGAACGCATTCACTTAGAATGCTCATAGTTCTCCAACGACGATGTTCTGATAGCATTCATCCATACAAGTTGTCCAGGGTCTGGACAAACCGAATCACCATCTACATCAACTTCATGTTATTCATTCTTTATGTTCAAACCGGATTGAAGTGGTTTTCGGATAATTACATCCGATCCCGGTCTCTTCGAAATGATTAACGAAATTGGCCAATATTGATAGTCGGTTATTTAACTATCAAATTAACGTCCATAAGCAATCATCTGGCCTTAATATAAAATTTTCCAAGATATCTACTTCTAAAATATCTTTAAAAGATATATAAATTCATCTCAACATTTGAAAACAAATTTTCAAATACTCAAATCTGTAACAGGATCCTTCCAACATCTAAACACCTAGAAATATTTCAAAATTTCTATACTTCGGAAACTATTACTAGTCTTGTTTTCCAAATCCTTTCAATATTAACATTTTCAGAGAATTATTCCGTGACTTATTCTTAAAAAAATCTTTGGAATTCCAATTTAAATTTTCTCTCCTCAACATATTCTTTATAAACCCCTTTTCCAAATCTCAAGAGAATTTATAAAATAATCATTTCAATCACTTCAAATTCTAATCTATATATAAAATAGGTATAAAGAAAAATAATTTATTTTTAACGCATGTTCGAATAATTATTTAAAATATCGAAAACACTTTAATAAACATAAGTAACTCATTTTTAGTTAAATAAATAAATTTTCAAAGCTGATTTCAAAAGTTAGAATTTACTAAAAATAAATACTTCATATTTAAAGATCGACTTACAAGTATTTCAATCTCGACTAATTAAAAATCCCATAGTTTTAAAATAATAAAATTTTCCTTTTAAACAATTCACTTCTTAAAATTTAAAACATACTTTTTTAAAATCTTAGTAAACAATTTTAATTATAACTTACTCTCGATTCACAACATCTTGATTTATATTTTGCTTCCCTAACCATTTCCATTTCGAAAATAGAATCTATTATTTTTCTCAACCCTGTTTCCATATTCCAATATAAATTTACCCTATGAATTTATTCCAATAGCATCTAATATCGAATTCCTTTATTTTAAACATCGTTCTATAAATTTTATAACCCCCTTTGGTTTTCACCTATTTATAAAAACAAATCTGTTTATAAAAATCCGTTATATAAAAAATTTTCTCATAAATTCCATTGATACCTCCAATTTATTTTCAATATTGATTCCAACTCCTTTTAAAATTTCAAGAATATCGGTTATAAATTCTTTTATATAATTCATTTTAAAAATATCTATTTATTTATCCGCAATAGTTAAGTATAGACAAATCAGTTATATTTTTCTAATTAAATTTCTTTAAAATTACTCCAATTCCAATATACATATTTTATTATCAATTTTCCTTCAATCCTATAAATTTTTAAAGAAAATATATTCATAGTTTTAAAATCCATCAATACCTAGGCCAGTACTACGATAGCATCCAATAATTTCAATCACTACAATATTCTATAATAGATTGTTCTATACAAATCATATATCACTAAATATGAAAAATAAACAATAAATTTGACGAATCCAGTTGGATCCCTACAACCTATTTCCCTGCATCCACTGATGTTAATTCAATATAAAAATACCAATCCCACTTCGAGGGGAATATCACGGCCATTATTTAAGTGAGATTAACTCACCTATATTTTTGTTTGCAATCCACTTCAATTTCGACATGATTTTTCAGATTTTTGACCTCGCATAAACAATTTATGGATTTGTAAATATTCAATTTATAATATGATTTATATATCCTAATCGCATAATACCTATTTCAAAATTAACTAGTAAGTTAAAAATATGTATATTTTTTTCTAATCCATAATAATTATTAAATTAAATTAAAACAAAACAAAACTGCATATACCTCATTGCCCCTTCTATCCACGTGTTCCCTCTGTTAATAGTTTGAGCCCAAGCCCTAAATTGCCGACCAGAAATTCACCGAACAACCTCGACATCGCATGCTCAACCATGCCTCGCGACTTGTACTTCTCGCGAAGAAACCGCACCTTACATCACTTGATGCGCCTCTTCTTCCTCCAGGATCCTCTTCCAAACTCGGCACCTCCCTCAACATTGTCGTCCCAGTCATCCTGACATCACCATGCATCCATTTCTTCGCTTTCTCGAAAACACCACCCTTCATGCTCAAAATCACCTTGATCGGCACTCACGATTGATGATGATTTTTTATTTTTTATTTAAAGAATGAGGCTCGTTGTACTGTAAAAATTTATAGTTGTGTAAACCCAACAATTTACATCCTAATTTCGAACAATACCTTCCTTTCAAAAAAAAAAAAAAAAACACCATCACTTGCAAAAGCTAAATAGTAGTACAAAAATTCAGTACCTAACGATGCGGTAGAGTAAAGGCAAGGAGGTAGGGCAAAGGAAAAAAAATAAGAAAATGTCTAGATTTGACCTACTCTCCTTTAAGTCTGCATGAGTTAGATCTACATTCAGTCACAGTCCAGCTATAATAGCATGCTTCTCCGACCCTTCAACCAAATTAGTCAGCTTCTAGCGCCCAAACTGTAGCTTTTTGCGTTCAAATGAAATGATGGTAAGGTCGGTAGAGATTTATGGTTTTGGATTTGTTGATTTGAGAGTCAGATCTACTTTATTTGGTGTCTTAATTCCAGAATTTGAAGGGAAGAGAAAACGTCAAAGGAGAATACGCATGTGAGAAAATTTGGGGGAGAAGAAGTATACGGAAACAGCAACGAAACAGTAGCAGTGTAATTTTGGCTTCAGAAAAATTGATTTTGGCCAGTGACAGTAAGCAAACCTCCCTAACGGTCGGTTTGATAACAGTTGATGTGGTTTGATTTTGATTCCGAAGATATATATATATATATATATATATAAGTGTAATTATAGCATCTCGTATTGTATACATACATAGGGGAAATCTCGAACTTCTATTGAGGCATGTCATCATTATACCCCTATTCCGAACGCAAATGGAAAAGGTTTCAATTCCTAATATGATCGTGTGGAGAAGATAGATTTTTAGACTCAACTATTATGCTGAATTATGATATTAATTTCCACGCGTTTGTATCCCGTATAACCAAATGATAACCTCAAAAGCTATGAAATTTGAAATCGAATAATAATACTCTATTAGGATCCAATGGAACTTCTTTCGTCGAATTCCAAGACTAAGCCCCGGATCGTTATTTTTAAATGTCAATTTATTCAACCAGTTTTTTTTTTAAATTCAATAGATCACTTCTAAATTCAATTTTAAAGCTTTTATTGTCTGCATTATTATTAATATAAATTTTACAAGCCTTTCAATTATTTTTATCGAGCTTGAAACTCAAGATACAATAATTTAACCAATATTTTAACTAATATTTAATTATTAAATTCAATAATTAAATTATCCAATAAATCGCTATTTTTAAATTATGAATTTATTATATAAATAAGAACACCAAATTTTCATATTCAAAATAAATCTTTAATTAAAATTAAATATTTAAAACCATTTAAATATTCGAAATCAATCGTCGAAAAATACGGGTCATTACATTCCTTCCCACTTAAAAGAATTTCGTCCCTGATATTGCTAGGGCAAACGAATGCTCCAAACCCATTAATTTATTTTCCAAACCCTCCTTAGTTAAACTCAACATTCCCTTTTTCAAATCCCATTTATTCTAACCAAAACAATTATTTTCCAATTCTAATTCTAAAACCCTTTTTTTCAATTTCAATTTGTCATTAACAAAAATTTCCCAAAAATTTTCAAAAATTTTCCAACACCCTAAATTTTCGAATTTTTTTGGCAGAGTCTCCTTTGTACGGAGGACCTTTTGCAATATGACTAGAGACATAAATAAATATATATACATCGACCCACCTGGTCGAAAAATAAAATATATAACAATATTTTATGTTTCGTAGTATTTAATCCGAAAATGTACCTTATTTCAGCATTTTTAAGCAAGCGGCTTATTTATTTTTTTGCAATATGAGCAATCAAAGTCAAGCAATACATCTTCCGGTACCTGTACTTAGTTAAATTAAACATTAGTACCAAACATATGAAATTAATAACATTTCACTTGTAACGACCCGCAAATCCGTACCCTTGAGTCCACACTATTCTACAACAATCAACTTAAGTTGCACAGAAATACGAACCATTTGGGTTAAAGAAGAAGAGGTAGAAGAAGAGAATAGAAAAAAACAATATCAGAATCTAACCATCGCAGCGGAATAAAATATAATAGATAGTAAATAAACTTTACTCAAAAGTAAATGTATCTGTTTACATATTACATCATCAGAGTACATCAATCACAACTCAACAATATCATACAACTGGATACACAACTACTCAACACAGCGGAGTATATACATAAACAAATACGGGAGTACGTATCGTTATCCTGCTCGTCTCCTGAGTTCCACGGCATTTCCTGTATTCTATAATACTCGGTCTGACCCAAGCATTACAGTTAAATAACACCCGAGTCAGTCTGGAATACCAGCGTTAGAAAATCACACCCAATTGATTATTAAAGTTTCAAAAATCCTTTAAAAACAAAAGCATCTCGTAAGACCACGCCACAAATAAACATGTCGGGTTTTTACCTTACGATAGCTAAAACATTTCTTTTATAGAAATCTTCTGATATTATAATAGGGTCTATCTAAAAATACTTATAAAATAGCCGAAATTGTTACATTATAAAATTCCAGCTACTAGCCACAAAGTGGGTAATACAAACAAAACTCGCACAAGGCTCGTAGGGAGAATGAATTTTCAACTAACACCTAGGCACTGGGGTACCACCTATCACAGTACGGGGCCTAGATCACCGTATCGAGGAGTACGCCCGCTCCCCTACAACACAAGACCGGGACTACCCCTGACTGGGTAATCCCTAGTGAGGTCACCCCGCAGTTGGGATCAGTAACCGCCCACTAAGACGAAATAAAAAGGGACATCTAGACAGGAATGACCTCACCCTGCTTGGGTGCTACCCACCTAGCCTTGCTGCATAACCCCTGATTTTCAGTCATTCCCATTTGATGAGGCTTGAGGTTAAGCGACCTTTTTAAGAACATATCCATTAGAATTCCCATCGTTCACCTGACGATGTTTCGCAAGCATTCATCCATACAAGTCCGTCCCGGGTTCGAATAGAACCGAAGGCACTATTCCTACTACATCCATTTCGAAAATATCCTTAGGATTAGTAGCGACTAGCCCTTGCACTTCACTGCTCCATCTTCGGATCCATACTCGTTTCCCCATGAAACGTACAAATTGGATCGAAGGGGTTTTTGAGAAATTAATCTCGATCCCGGTCTCTTAGAAACGATTAGCGCATTTGGCCAATATTGATAGTCGATTATTTAACAATCAATTAATATTCACAAACAACCATCAACCAATCAATAATTTCTCAAATTATTTATTAATCCCAAAAATATATTCACAAGACAAATTTCCACTTTTCAAACCCTTTTGAAAACAGTTTCAATCCAGTTTCCTCTCACAGAATACATTCGCAATTAATTATTTCCACTGGAACACCAAGTACAAAACACTTAAGATTTAAATAATTTAAAAGCATTTTTTTTATAAAATATACTTTATAACATTAAAATTACAACCACTTTAAATATTTTATTAATATATATATATACTTTAAGAATATTTTATGTAAAACACTTTATAAAATATAAACTAAATTTCCTCTTTTAAACACAATACCAAGTTACTTTATATGGTTATTACAATAATAGATTTGGGAAAAATATACTTACTTTAAAAATTAACATTTAGAAATAATAAACTTTCCAAAACATCCTTTTTAAAACAATATTAAAACCTTTAATTTATTTTTAAAACTTCTTTGAAAACCATACTTGGCTATCCAGGGAAATACTCTTCTCTTTCACATCTCTTAAAAATAAACCACCATTTATTTTTAAACAAATTCTCATTCCTTTAATAAATCCTTACCTTGAATTTATATATTTAAAATATCCACCGACATTTTATTTCACTTTATAAACCCAGTTTATAAATTCCCAAAATCTCACTTCTTTTTAAATTTCAAAACCTAAGCACTTAATTAATTTGCAATTGATTCCCAATTTTACTTTACTTTGAAATAAATTCCTTCTCTTACTTTATTTATTCAAATTTCATTAACTTTCAGATATTATTTCCTTATTTTGAGTAAAAACCCTTTTAACTGAGAATATCAATTTCAGATTTTCAAAATTCCTTCTTCATCACTAAATTAAATTTAATCCTTACATTTAAAAATAAATTCTTTATTCTTTCAAATAATATCACTTAAGCTTCACAAATTATTATACCCCCTATTAATTCAAAATCCTCTTATCCCAAATTTGTTAGAATTTTGCAATCAATTTTATTTTATTTTATTTTATTTTCAATTCATTATTAATTTATTCCAGATCACTAGAATTATTTTACTTAAAAATTTACTCTTTTATTTCTTTTCATAAATTCCATTCTAGAGATTTCGATAACTCAGCATATCCAAATAGGTCCAACCAAACCATAACATCCAATTATTCATATAGTTCATCATAGGATATCAAAAATCATATCACAGAATAATTAAACAAAATTAAATATTTTGAGGAATCCAGTTGGATCCCTCTAACCTGCTCTCCCTGCATCCACGGATGTTAGCACAAAATAATATGCCAATTCCAGAATATACCATACTATAGCACATCCATCAATTTAACCATTCAAACAATTACTTAAATTTCATCATTTAAATTTAAATTAACTGAGTGAGATTAACTCACCTTTGTATTGATTTGCAAGTCCATTTCATCTCGACTTGTTTCCTTCCTATTTCGACCTTGTATAAACATTTATAATTTTTATCGATAGTCAAGATAATCTACAATGATTTACTATTTAATAAATTAAATTGGCCAACAACTTAATTTAAACTAAATATTTGGTTTTAAACTAATAAATTTATTTTAACTAAATTCCATTAATAAATTATCTTCGTACTCAAAATAACCAATAATTTAATTTATCACTTATTCACCAACTCCAAAAGTTTTAAAACAACGTGGAAATTAAAATTTATTTGAAATCTTATAAAAGTTTTAAATATTTACAATCCTTTCTCCTAAATCTTACGTGTAAACAATAACCCCTGACTAAATAAAACTTCTGTGTTTAACTTTACTCTTTTTTTTAAAAAAAAAACTAAAATTCAGAAATTAAATAATCAGCCTTACCAAGAAATCAGGCCGAGATTTTTGTGAACCAAAAATCGCCCACCGCGACATCCCTTCTGACCTACAGCGCCACCAACAATATGGACCCCTCCCTCTATCATTGCGAACGTTGCCATCGCTCGCACCTCCTTCAACATCGACCGCTACCACGACCATCACCTAACCCTCGACTTCAACCACCCAACACGACAACGCGACCTCAGTCACCTGTGAGCTCGCGACACCCGGACGACACTGCGAAGATCTCGGCTTGACGAACGAGTCGCTTGAATACCCTTCGACATCGAGTCGATTTCGATCCTAGATCGTATTCAATTTCAAATAATAAGGACCGCGATTCTACCCTCCTTCGTATTCATTTGGTTCTGATTTGAACGAAGACAACGCAGGCAATTTTTTTTGAGAATCGATTTGAAGAGGAAACGAACGAGAGGAGGGAGGGAAGTGCGGCTATTTCGATTTATAGAAATCGAATAGAGGGAGGAACAGGAAATAAATTGACGATAAAACTTCATCCATCAATTTGAGATGCTCCTTAAAATTTGCTTTTAATTCTCAGGCTTGTGAATATGAAAAGAAAGAAGACGTGATATAAAGGTGGGAATGCGTACTAGAGAAGGTTAGCCACAGTGATAGCAAAGAAGGGGAAAAAGTTTTGACGTGAAATTATTTCAACTGACTGGTCAAACCCTATATTATATTTAATTTTCGATAAAATTTACCACCGCGTCTACTTACCGTGCGATCACAGGACAACTCCAAAAGTTACGAAACTCAAAATCCGATAATAATATAATATTACGGATCCCATGAAACTGGTTTCGTCAAATTCCGAGGCTGTGCCTCGGACGGCTACTTTTAAATTCAATTTAAACGATAAAATTTTAAAACCTGAACAAAACACCTTTAAATTCAATTTTTAAAAGTTTTATCGCCTTCCATATTATCAAAGTAGATTTTCCAAGCCTTGAAATTATTTTTAACGGGCTTAAAACTCCAAATTCAATAATTTACCCAATTTCCGATAATTAAATTAAAAAATTAATTATCCAATAAATATTTATATTTGAAATTCAAGTTCAAAATTAACTTTTAAATATTTCAAATAATTTAAATATTTCGATTTTAAATGCTTAAAAATTCTGGGTCGTCACATTCCTCCCCCGTTAAATGAATTTCGTCCCTGAAATTACCAGTTAGGAAGAATGATCCAATACCCATTACTATTTTACAAAACCAAACTATTCAACATCCTATCCACTATCTTTTTATAAAAGACCCATTACCATTCTTACTAATCTTTCCCAACTTTCCCATAGTTTCAAACAATATTACTTACTCAATCATTCAAATTTCAATTTTAAATCAAATTTAAAATCATTAGTATTTTATCAAAAAAATTCTAACTCTCTAAATTTCCGAAAAATTTCGCCAGCGTCTCCTTTGCGCGGCTAGCTCGGTACAATTACAAAATGGCTCTACGGCCTCCCAAATCCCAAAAGAAAACAAAAAGCCAAGTGGCTAGATCCAAAAACCCAATCAAATTTCATGTAGAGTTTTAAACACATACCTTTTTGTCGAGCAATTCTAATTTATTATCTGAAATCAAAACCAATTCTCTTTTCCCTTTTTCACACCTGCATATGCTGTTTTAGCAATAATGTCCAATCACAACATTCAAAAACATTTTATTGACTTCTTTTATACATTTCCAATATTTGTTTTACTTAAGCCCGTACGATGTACCTATATCATTTGTAAGTAATACTGAATCCGATCACACACTCAATCACACAATTTCACTTCCGAACTAATATCGTCCACCCGACTTCCTAGTGCGAACTCAGATCTGGTTTCCTGATTAGAAACCGTCATTCTCCTTGCATAGTCATAACTATGATAGAGAATTTATAGAATCAATCAAAACTCCATATCCAGGTTCGCCGTTAAAAATCGAGTGAAAAATCCTAACTCTGATCGATATAACTATCTCGAAATTCTATGCTCGAAATCTGGATCAAATAGCTATGCGAATAAAATAATATATGTACATCCTACGTATTTGCCCCAATTGATTATCAACTATATCAATTTCCTTTTTATTCACATTTATTTTGATTGTTATTCACTTATTCTCACTTTCCCTTGCCACAACTTCAGTTAAATTTTCATTCAATTATTCATTTGGAATAATTTTCCTCAATACCATTTTACTTAAGGGTCTCACCATTCATTTCTTATGTTTAATATAATTATTTTATACACTTCTTTCATAAATTTGTTTTCACTTCATTATTGGAGTTTATATCTATTTTATTCAATTTGCCTGTATAATTCCATAAAGATTTCAATTTGCTTCACCTTATTAATTAATTTCAAATATAAATACTTCTTCCCAATTTTACTTGAATTCAATTCATTTCCAAACTTTGAATGTTGAATTTAGATTCACCCTATCTCAATCCATATTTAATTAATCATTTCCCTTATTCGTTTTACTTACTAATTTATTTTATATCTCAAATAAAAGTTAGTTTGCAAACTTTTTCCTCTTTTAGTTTCTTTGAACAATTCTTCAGTTCATCACACTTTACTTATAAAATTTAAATTAGGTTTCAACATTCAATTATAATTCTATTTGCTTAGCAAGTTTAAACCACTTGTCGTTGGTGGAAATTTTCAAAATATTCAAAAAAAAATTCTAACTCCCAAAATTTTCAAATTTTTTTGGCGGAGTCTCCTTTGTACGGAGGAGATTTTGCAATTTGACAAGAGATAAAAATATATATACATCGACCCACACAGTCGAAAAACAGAAAAATAGTTCATATTTCTTATTCGTATTGCGTAGGCGTACCTTATTTAGCTTTTAAAGCAAAGCGGTTATTTATTTAGCATTTTGCGTGATCAAATCCAGCCATACGGCTCTCCTGTACCTGTACTTACTCAATTTAAACATAATATTGTCAAATATACAAAGTTTATTAACATTTCACTTTATTATAAATAACTAAAACAAGGATTCTACAAACAGTGCATATTATATACTTCCATAAGCACATATGAAATATTTCGACCCTTATTTTGAATGCTTCCAAACAATATTCAAACCATCTTATTCAATTCAAATGATTTCACAACTCCCTTACTTAACTTAAATTCATTTTAAGTCCAAGCAAACTCATTTAAATTGAATTGATTCCCAAAAGCAAACTAACTCCCATTTATTCCAAGTCAAATTCTCATTAATATAACTTAAGTTAATTAACTCAATTACTAATTTCATCTACCAAACAAGTTTTATTTCAAATCATTTCATAAAACTCGGCACCACCATATCTCAAATTTACTTAAGTCAAGCCTTTTATCCAAATATTACTTCAGTTATTTGTTTCCTTCAAGAAGTTTCAACTTCAAAACTTATAAGAACTCTCTAATTTAAATTCTTAATTTGATTTCCAATTATCAAACCAATCTCATTTACTAATTTAATTAAATTAGTTTATTCAGACATTTCTTTAAACTCCAAACTTCCATACTTAATTCATTCTGAATTTATTTCTATAAATAACAAGGAAGGATTTAAATTTATGTCTACTTGAATTTTTATCCACCAATTCAATCCATCATTGTTATAATCCAATTCTATTTTACTCGATTGCACTTCCAATTACACTTAATTCACCAACAATCCAAGCTGAATTCATTTACACTTCATTGCTTACATTTAATTTATTTTTCCTCCAAACAAGCCATATTTATTACAATTGATTCAAAAACCAATTTTATTGGCTTCTGTTAACCCATAGAATTTATATAATCTCATTTATGTCAAACGATAATTACTTTTATGCAATTTCAGTGATATTTACTTAAAAGAATATTTACTTCAGTTTATAACTAATTTGAATTGATACCAATTCAATCCATACTTAATTGATTTCATTTTAATTGATTCTGTTCAATTTATTTTGCATTCTATATTCTCATTCATTTTATTTGAATCCATTTATTTATCTTGGAACATCTCATGTTGGTTACATCGAATACGCATTTCATAATTAATTTGCAAACTAAACATTTGCCACATTAAATTGGTATTCAGCTTCATTTAACCAATTCAAGTTCCATCTCCATATTTCATTACCAATTAATAATTAATTTGTTTATTCAAGGTTTATTCCCAATATCTTATTTTTATCTCAAACCACTTTAACTATTTTACTGGAGGTCAATTTATTTTATGATTTTAAGTTTTTTTTTTTGAATTTTTCATTCACTTCCCAATATTCAAATCAATTTTATTTTGGCTTATTTATTTCACTTCTAAATTTTATAAGTCACAAACTTATTTATCTCCATACTTTTATCAATTTGTAATCAATCCCATTCACGGTTTACTTTTAATCCGAGATTATACATTTTATTTATCTAAGTATATATATATATATATATATATATATATATTATTCCATAAATATTTTACATAAGAGTCCACAGTTTAAACACTTTCCCAGATTTCAAAATTACCTTTGAAATCAACTACATCCAAAATCCTTCACAATCCTAAAATCAAATCCAATCTTTGCAAATAATTCCAATTGAAAACAATTTGGTAGCAATTACTCTCTTGGAAACTCGAAAATGAACATCGATGATGCTACAGTCATCACCGAAGTTATTTTCCAGCGACCGAAGGAGAATTTAATGCTTTTATCTCTTTAAAAACATTTCAAATATTTTTAATTTCCAAATCTCTCCATATTCAATTCCGATTCAAAAATATTCCTGAAATAATACTACTATTATTTCTCCAAACTTTTGGAAACCACTTCCAAATCCCAAGGGATTTCATTCTTTCCCATAATTCCAAACTTGAAATCCATTCCAATTTATTTTCAAATATTTCTTTGGAATCCTATTCCCAATTATAAATCACATTTGTATATGAAGTTTACTTCAATTTATAAATTACATTTATAATCTATATTTCAAATTCCATTTTGTTATATAAATTTATTCTTCAACTTTGGTTATAAGTTTTCAATTTCTTATTCAATTTCTACACAATAGCGTTAATAATTTAATATTATCACTCCTCAACAATCAAGCATCCAAATACTATAATGATTTACAAAAATTATTTTCTTTATTTACAAAAATCATCTGGGTAAAATTATTTCATTTACCCTATTTTAAAACAATACTGTGTCGAATTATTCTATTTAAATGTTTAGAGATCCCTATTAATAACGTTAATTACTCGTATTGACCAGAATCCATAAACTACTCAATAAACCAATCAACACAATATAAAATCATTTTATATTCACTAACAAATACGCGCTCCTATCTATTAAGACGCTCAAACTCATTCTAGAGTACTATTGACTCTATTTTATTAGTAATTCCCACCAGAGCCATGGTTATCATCAACTTAAGCTCTGATACCAAGTGTAACGACCCGCAAATCCGTACCCGTTGTGTCCACACTATTCTACAACAATCAACTCAAGTTGCACAGAAATACGAACCATTTGGGTTAAAGAAGAAGACGTAGAAGAAGAGAATAGAAAAAACAACATTAGAATCTAACCATCACAGTGGAATAAAATATAATAGATAGTGTTAACCCCGTTAAGACAATGACTTATGACTTGAGGCCACCATGGTCTAACAGTTAAAAGCACTCTGTGACTTAACAAGTTAAGGACTCAAGTTATGGACGATCTACGACTTATGAATGGTACGACTTAACGGTTTAACGTGTTAAAGAAATGGCCGACTCAACGACTCGAGGGAAACAGCAACTCAATGGATCAAGGAAGGTACACGACTTAGGGTCTGGACGAGTTAACGAGTTAAGGTCCAGACCACTTAAGAATTGAAACGGACCAAGAAGTCTATGACTTAAGGAAATCTACGACTTAAGAGATGGCCTGACTCAAGAAGGAAATCAGTTAACGACCTAAAGCTGTCTATGACTTACGACCTAGAATGAGTCGTAAACGACTTAGGCAAACAAAGCGCTGATACTCGTTAAACATAGCCTCCTAACTCGTGAACGAGTTAAGATTTGTGTTGCTATCTGAAATACACAAGCTTACCAGTTAAGCCGTAACTCACGACCTAACTTAAGTCGGCCATGACCTAAAGTCGCTAAGCTATAATCCCCTGCCACAACACTTATGCCGCATCCTGTTAACTCGGTCACGACCTACGATCTATGATGGGTCGTACACGACTTATGTAAACAAATGAAGCCGCGTCCGGTTAACTCGTGCATGACTTAGAACTTGACATGGATTCAAGCAGATGGGCAAATTTCTACCAAGCTACGAGCTAGACTCAATAAGTCGGCCACGACCTACCTTAACTCGGTTACGAGTTACGACTTAAGGGTAAAATTTTCCTATAAATACCAACCTACTACAAGCATGAGGGGGACTTTGGCTCATTCTTTCCAAGCACCGATACTCTGCTACATTCAAAATCAACTCGACATTCAAGGCTTTCAAGACACGTAGAACGCTACTAACAACTTCAAGAAGGAATCTCATACATCCGACATGGATTTGAAGACTTTCACTCACATTGAAGTTTAAGCCATTCATTCAAAGTGTTTACTAATTCAAAGTGTGTTGTACTTGGGAAGAATTGTATCAATCTGTAACAAATTCGTTAATAAAGATATTCAAAGTGGACGTAGGCAAACTATTAAGCCGAACCACTATAAAATCGCTGTTGTTTACTGTTTTTTCTGCAGTTTTCTGCTTATACTCTGTTCCCGAATCATCGGGTGGTGCTTTCACAACTACACTTTACACACCGGGGTGTTGGCGTTCAAATTTTAGCTTTAACATTTTTGGTGCTTTCACTGAGAATTGAACTCAGGGGAATTATCATCATTGCTCCACGAAAGTTTGTTGGAGGAATCTCCATTAGGACCAGAAGTTTAGCAGAAATTATGGCTCCCGGAAGGAAACGTAGATCTGTCAGATCTGAAGATTTTCAAGAGAACATCGCCACTTCTCCTCCCCTGAGTCAGACAACTCCAAATGTGGGAGTTACACGGGCGGAATTAGACGCTGTGGTTTTTGGATTGAATCAACAGTTAAATGCTCAAAATGCATAATTAGCGGCCCAGAATGCCCAGAATGCCTTGATTATGGATAGGTTAAACGCCCTGCTTGAGGCAAGTCACCAACGACAGGATAATGAAACAATCCATGCTGAAGATGCCCATGACCCCCAAGAGAAAAATATTCCTCAAAGACCAGGCAACACCGCTGCAGGGGCACCTTCCCAAGCTGAAGGGTCAAGGCCACAACCTACCTTTCAAACTTTTGAAAGGGCAGCTAACTTCTTACGGGCAAAGTCTCAAAACGACGAGGAGTATCTATTAGGGATGGTTCGGTCAATCATGAGAGAAAGCATGCGGAGTCATGAGGATGAAAGCGATTGGGGATTCGCTCCGAGCAAAACTCCGTTCACTGAAAGGATTTTAAAGGCGGAATTTCCCAGGAAATTTGTACCTCCTACTATCTCGGCTTATCGAGGGACAAGTGATCCTAACCAATTTCTATACAGATACGATTGGCATATGACCGGGGCACGAGCATCGGATGAGATTAAATGTCGGTATTTTCCAGCATATTTAGAAGGGGTGGCTATGCTTTGGTTCACCAAGCTACCGGTTCGATCCATAGATCAATTCTCCGATTTAACCCGGAAATTTAAAGAACAATTCAGATTGTATGCGTCAAAGGCAAAAGATATAATGTCATTGTCTAGCTTAGAACAAGCACCCGGAGAACCCATCAAGTCTTTTTTGAACCGTTTTAATATAGCTTTAGCCGAGGTGGACAACGCGGAAACCCGAATGATCTTAACATACTTAGTCTGGGCCATCGACAAGTCGAGTGAATTTGGGACGTGGCTCAAAATGAAGGAACCAAACTCACTCGAAAAGTTCTATAAAAAGGCCGACGAATTCATACGCCTAGAAAACCTCTCGATGCCAGTAAAAGCAGTGATAGCTGAAATCAAGAATAACGATGACATCACTAACGAGAAAGAATTTAGAAACCAGAAAAGGGAGGGTGAAGAAAGGGAATGGCAGGGAGATAAGAAAAAACCTCGACGTTTTAACCCTTCAGACTTCACCCCCTTAACTGACACACCGGAGAAGATCTTCTTGGCAACAAAAGATGTTGTCAAATACCCTAAACCACCTGAAATGGGGAGAGGTGCAGTGCAAAATGGGAAATTCTGTCGATTTCACAACCAACCCGATCACGATATTGATCAATGTCGCCAGTTAAGGAATGTGATTGAAGAATTGCTGAAACAGAATAAACTTTAACAGTATGCGAAGAAAGACGGAATTAACCCAACCTCATCTACTCAGGGGCAGCTATGTCTTGCTTATCGATCAAGCTCAGGCAACAGAACTACAGAGCAGGAATCCGAGAAGCTGGTTATTGATTAACATATGAATCACAAAATCATGGAATAGCATTCATTTACATCCATATTTTACTTAATAGCATTGCTTAACTTTGTAAAATGATCATGGAAGTATAACTCCTGTGCTGTTAACCACTGTGAATTTGATGTGAATCAATAATAAGCATTTATAAACCTTGTATTCTTTAATACCATTGAAATGCCCGTATCATTTTGATATGCAAATATTGCTAAAAAATATCGATTTAGTATTAAATGCTATCAGGATAAAGCTTGCTCATCCAACATATCACAGAGCGAAGTGATCCCTGCAAATCACGGAATAAAAGAACACAAGTGCCAACAATACTCTTCAGAGTCCGATGCTATTCTTCAGAGTCCAAACGCTACTCTTCAGAGTCCAATGCTACTCTTCAGAGTCCAATGCTACTCTTTGGAGTCCAACGCTACTTTTCAGAGTCCAATGCTACTCTTTGGAGTCCCACGCTACTCTTCAAAGTCCAATGATACTCTTTGGAGTCCAATGCTACTCTTCAGAGTCCAATGCTACTCTTTGGAGTCCAACGCTACTCTTCAGAGTCCAATGCTACTCTTTGGAGTCCAATGCTACTCTTTGGAGTCCAACGCTACTCTTTGGAGTCCAATGCTACTCTTTGGAGTCCAACGCTACTCTTCAGAGTCCAATGCTACTCTTTGGAGTCCAACACTACTCTTCGAAGGCAAAATGCTTCTCTACCGAGACAAAATGCTTCTCCTCAGAGACCAAAGCCCTCTTCGGAGGCACAAGCCCTCTTTGGAGGCGCAACTCTTCGGAGGATAAAGACCTCTAACGAGGCATATGCCGCAAAAAAGAAAGTTCTCTACTCAACAAAAAAGATTGGAGGAGTCATGACCCTCCAACCATGAGAAAGTAACTTCCAGGCAATAAAAGCCCTCTTTGGAGGCACATTTCACCAGGAGTTGAAGTGCAACAGCCGCTCTTCGAAGTTTCACTTCACAAGAGTTGAAATGCAAAACAAAATAAAAAGACCTCTTCCCAGAGGCAGAAATGAAAAGATCCCCACCCGGAGGCACAGTCAAGCAGAAAGACCTCCTCGGAGGCACACGTTTCACCGAGATTGAAATAAAACTTCCAAGTGTTGAAATGTGAAAAAGCCTTCCTCAGAGGCGCAACTTTCCAAAGAAACAAAAATCAAAAAAGCCCTTTACTATGGCGTAACAAAAAAGAAGCCCTCATCAAAGGCACACTTTAACTTCCAAAGGAAGAATAATTCACCTATTCTGGAAAGTACTCTTCCTCAAAAAGAAGTTAAAGTATCCTTCGGAGGCCCACTTCACCACACAGAAGAATTCACTTGGTAATGTGTATATGCACAAAAGAAAAAGTGATATCTTCGAAGGATGAAGTGTAAAAATCTACTTGGAGGGAGTTGTACTCTGATTTTTCACAAAATAATATTCCTCCAAGCATGGAATAATTATTCTCTAGAAAATAAAAGTACAAGTCCCCTTAAAATATAAAATATTGCAATGAGCTTATGGTATAGGGACAACATGGTATAACTACATCGGTAAAATTATGCTCGAACAGTATATCACAAGCTCACTGCAATATCATGTAAAGAAACTTGTACAAAAATAAAAAATAAAAATGCATTCTCAAATTCAAATAAGAGTTTGTACAAATAAAGGATCATTTTATTCAATTCTATTACAGTTTCTTACAGATACAAGTTTCGAGATAAAAAAAAGAAACTAAAAACTGAAAGCTTCATTTCTTCTTGCCACATTTGGACCCTTCACCCGGCCGGATGGTTAGCTTTTGGGGCCGATCTATAGGCATGAGGGAAGAAGGAGAGGGAGGTACAACTGGTTCAACTTCCGGTTCCTCTTCAGTAGCAATGATGCTCTTCCTTCTCCTCTTTGATGTTCCGCGCTTCTTTCTCCTCTTTGAAGAAGATTCACTTCCGGGAGTAACAAGTTTAGACAAAATTATGTCATCAGAAGGAGTCTGCTCCGGAGATATCTCACCTCCCTCAAGTCCTTCGTCCTTTTGCTCTTGCGAAGCAGCTGGGTCATCTAAGCCCCGAAGGGCACCTATTGTTTCTTCCTGTGATCCCAGATGAGTGGAAGGAGTGATTGGGGGAGGCAAAGAAACAGTAACTGGAGGTGGAAAAGTTTGAGTGGCGCTCGGCGTTTTCTCTACAAAGGAAAAGATAAAAGTGTCAGTATTTCCCGCAAAAAGAGGAGAAAATGGCTCGTCGAAATTCAAGAGATAATCAAGAAGCTCGCCAAATCCGTAAGAAACTGGCAAGTTGTCCCCCCGAGCATTATTGGGGTTACCTGGAGAAGTTGGTGGTATCACATCAATTTCGTAGTCTACAGCTTCAGCACTCTCTTGTGGTTCAACTACGGCTCGTGTAATTATGGCTTCGGTGGTAACTTTAGTAGGAGACGGGTAGTGGGAACTGGAACCGATGATATCTATTTCGGCTGAAGGAGAAGGTTGAATCGGAGCAGTTGAGATAATTTTTCCTGAGTATTCTCCTACCGCTGTTTCGGCCCTTAATTTTGCAAGCTGTTCTCTCCCCCCGGCAAGAGCGGCGCGAGCATCATCATCAAGATAATGCTCCTCGAGAGATGACTCAGCATAGCCAGCGCCATTACCACCAAGCATATCGAGTGTGGCCTCCCAAACTTCAGCCAGAGTAATTTCATACTTGGGGCCTAGAAAGGCGAGGCTACCGCGCCCCAAGATGCTATGCAGGTAGAAATCAAATAATGTTGAGCTGATACTGGTCCTCGTTGCCTCATGAGATTCTTCAGCTGCAATTTTGCTGGCAATGGCCTCATCACGCTCCCTTTAAGCTTTGGAAAGTTGAAGCTTAAGCATTTGAATCTCCGCCTCTTGGGAGCTGTTTTTCTTCCGAAGCTCTTCAATATCAGCAACATAGCCCTTACTAATTTTTTTTGCATTTCAAGCCTGTCTTTGGCATCCCTTTGGCTGGCATGAGCATCTCTCACTTGTTTTAGGAGCACTTCTTCTTTTTGAGAATAGGAAGTAGAGGAAGTAGCAAGCTCTTGTTTCAGTTCTTCAACTTTTGCTTCAAGCTCTTCATTGTAAAAAGCAATGCTCCTCATCTCAGTGTCATGTTGCTCAAGAACCTTTTGCCATTCGGATTTATCATTTTCCATAGTGAGCATGGCTTCTATGTTTGCACGGTTAACCCTTTGGAGCTCGTCAACAAGTTTTTGCCAGCTCGACATCCTCTCAATATCAAGCTTGACGGTATCGAGGTTTCGTAACATAACAGACTTGTCAATGGGGACCAAGTCAAGGTCAAACCTTACTCCCTTCAGACACCACTGTGGAAACCGACTTTGCAAAATGGCCGCGCCCAGTCCGACTTGCAATTTGGGCCTGCTAATTATTGTTTGGATGTCTGTCTTCCCGAGAGCGGGAGAACCGGAAGGAATGTCAAGCGAGGCAGGGGCAGTAACCTTTTCAGGAGTTGTAGAGGTGTGCTTCTCACCATGTCGGGGTCGCTTGCTCGAATCTTCAACCATATGACTTTTTCCTCGATTATCATGCGATTTTCTTTTATGGGAATCGTCACCTCTCTGCGAAGAATCGTGGCGCTCCTCCCTCTCTCTTCTTTCATGATGCTCCTCTTGAGCCCTCTTCTCTTGAGCCTTTCGGGCGGCTCTTTCTTCATCGAATTCTCTGTAAGAGGGGAGGTAACGCCTATAATCATATTGGCTACACCTCCCGTAGCGCTGGAAATCATCATAGTAGGATCCGCTGCGTCCCATTGGAGGATCTGAAATAAAAAGAGCTAAATTTTAGAATTCTTCAAAATACAAAAAGTCAGAAGCATAAAAGTGCCGAAAGATTCTAAGTGTGTGTAATGTGCAAACTACGCGCATCGAACTACGAACCACTCTTTAGTTGTGGAGTAGTTATGGGAGTAGAAGTTAACATCAACTCTTGAGTTGACGGGGTCTGTTGTAGAATAGAAGTCGCCTCGACTACTGAAGAAGAAATCCGGGTAGTAATAGGATCATCTTTAAAGATCTCTTGCGAGGTGGCAAAGAGGTCGCTCAGTCCTTCGAAAGTGTCGTCCCTGCTCTGCTTGACAGGGCTGGTTTTCTCAGCTTCTTCGTCACCAGACTCCTTTGAATGTAGAGGAGAATCCCTAAGATCTTCTTCTTCAGTGACCAGGGCAAGTTTGCCAGATGACCCCACGACATCAACAGAAGTGGAGCACTTCACTAGAGAAGCTTCGGGAGCGGGATCTTTTGGTACAGGTACGTCAGAAGAAACCGGGGCATCTGATGCTTTAGGTGGGGAGTCTTGAACCTCGCAGGGGTGTGTGGAGCGAGAAGGGTGAAGAAGTCCGAACTGGTGAAGGAATTCGTCGTTCAGCAAAAATTTCATATCCCGCTCTTCAACCGGTACAGCTACAAGCCTCTCCAGGGTTGGCTTGTGATTGGGATCTCTATAAGGAGGGGGAAGCGCTGAAATAAAAAAAAATGATGAAGTTAACACTTGGCAATTCGAACTTCAAAAAACTCATAGTATAGAGGATGGAAAGGTAAATGATCTTACCTCCTTCTCTCCACACGGCATAAAACCCCGGGGGGCAACGGACATAGAAGAATTGAGTTAAGAACCCATGGGCAGTGTCAGGGAGGCCAACGATCAATTTACGATTTCGTGCGCTTCTCACGACGGTAATAGAAGGATGATCCTTAGTCCTAGTGAAGGAGCATAGGAAAAAGATTTCGTCAAATCTTGGAAGCCGGTCAAATGTTCTCCTAAATAGCACGCACAACCCCATCAGAATGGCATAGCTATTGGGGTGTAGCTGGAATGGGGATATAGCTAATCGAAGAAGTAGATTCTGGAGAAAGTTGTTGAAAAGGGGAATGGCCCCGCTTAGGCACATTTGCTGGCTACCCGCTACGAAGCCAGTAGGCGCCACATCAGCAGTGTCACCTTTTTCGGGGAGAATGGCATCTGCTTCAGCAATGCCAAACTGACCACACAACTGACGAAAAGCTTTGTACGATAAGGTGGTAGGGGCTCTTTCTGGAGGATTGACTAATGGAGCTGGAATAAGAGTGGCCTCTCTAGCCTGGGCTGTTGTATCCTCTTGCTGAGAAGTCATTCTACACAAGCAACTGGATATTCAAATATGAAGGTGCACGTTTCCTAAAATGTGTGAAGTGTTGTGTAAAATCAACAAAGCAATAAGCGAATAAAACTGGAATGAAAACTAGCAAGCGTTTGTCAGTTATGAAGTCCAGGGTTCCTTGTTTTAAAATACGAAAGAGAAATGTAAATGCAAGCAAACCAGTTCAAGATAGCAGTGCTTTGCATTAATATTTCACATTAGTTGATTGGTTCACGACATTTCATACAGTATGTTTAAGTTGATTACTCTACGTTGACTAATCTGTCATTTAATGTGGGCAGTCAGTGGCAGTATATTTGTCCCATTTTTCTGCAAGTGTTGTGTTTAACAGGTTGATAGCGTTAAAGTTAGAATAATCTGTAAAGAAACGCAACAATGTTCAAGCAGTATATTTTGGCTATTCAAATTAGAAGTACAATCAAGTTTTGACGACATCTTGAAGTTTCCAAATTTTTGTCCAAGCCATTTAGTCACAGTCCAAAAATCCTCTAAGCCCTAAGTCGTTCACAACCTAACAGAGGGATGAAATTGGCTTAGTCTAAAGGAAATAATTAGACCGTAAAAGATTGTCTAAGTGCTGAGTCGTCCACGACCTAAAGGATAAGTCGTCCACGATCTAAAGGTTAAGCTGCCCACGACTTACAAGACTTCCTGCAAGATTAAGTCATTGGCTCATTGAATCGTTGGTCCTATAATCCGCAAGACGTGTTGAGAAGAAAAGGCTTCGGTTTGAAATGGAGTGGATCTCTCGAGGTCTTAACTCGGCTACGACTCGGGACTAAATTGTTCACAACCCTAAGGCCAAGTCATGAAAATATCAAATCAAGACAAAGCAATGGAGTACAAATGAAGCTAAGTCTTAAGTCGTCCAGAAACAAGCACAAGCTGAAGGGTTAAGTCGTGCGTAATTAAGGTCGTAAGGGATCTTAAGTCAGTTACTTCGAGAATTGTGCAAATCGGCAAAGTTGTGAAAATCTCACAACATCTCACCTAACCCGTTAACCTTCTAACACTTAACCCGTTAGCCCGATAATCTCTCAATCGACAACAACCCCAGTTCTGCCACACCACCGAATCGTCGCAAATCACGAGTCATCTTAAGTCAAATCAAACAAACTTTGAGTTCTTCGACGACCAATGCAACAATACTCGCATAGTTAAAGGGGGGAATCAGAGACAGAAGACGGGGCTCAAAGATTGACAATGATAATCGGCGATTGGAAAATGGGGAAAATTGCTCACGTGATATGAAACTGGAGATGGTTGGAAGTAAATCAAGTCAGGATCGCCGTAGGAAGCTCGGAGAAATGATGATGGCGAATACGACAGGAAGCTTGGAGAGATGTTAATGGCGGATACGATTTAGGAGATTGATAGTGAGCAGAAAGAAATAAGAGAAATGACTCAAGTCTTTTATACACCAAGACAGCGGAACTTGAAACGGCACAAGCGAGTTAAGGAAAGTCGAAGCACACGACCTACGACTTAGGCGTGTGCTTCGAGGGGCAAATGTTAACCCCGTTAAGACAACGACTTATGACTTGAGGCCACCATGATCTAACAGTTAAAAGCACTCTGCGACTTAACAAGTTAAGGACTCAAGTTATGGACGATCTACGACTTATGAATGGTACGACTTAACGGTTTAACGTGTTAAAGAAATGGCCGACTCAACGACTCGAGGGAAACAACAACTCAATGGATCAAGGAGGGTACACGACTTAGGGTCTGGACGAGTTAACGAGTTAAGGTCCAGACCACTTAAGAATTGAAACGGACCAAGAAGTCTACGACTTAAGGAAATCTACGACTTAAGAGATGGCCTGGCTCAAGAAGGAAATCAGTTAACGACCTAAAGCTGTCTATGACTTACGACCTAGAATGAGTCGTAAACGACTTAGGCAAACAAAGCGCTGATACTCGTTAAACATAGCCTCCTAACTTGTGAACGGGTTAAGATTTGTGTTGCTATCTGAAATACACAAGCTTACCAGTTAAGCCGTAACTCACGACTTAACTTAAGTCGTCCATGACCTAAAGTCGCTAAGCTATAATCCTCTGCCACAACACTTATGCCGCATCCTGTTAACTCGGTCACGACCTACGATCTATGATGAGTCGTACACGACTTATGTAAACAAATGAAGCCGCGTCCGGTTAACTCGTGCATGACTTAGAACTTGACATGGATTCAAGCAGATGGGCAAATTTCTACCAAGCTACGAGCTAGACTCAATAAGTCGGCCACGACCTACCTTAACTCGGTTACGAGTTACGACTTAAGGGTAAAATTTTCCTATAAATACCAACCTACTACAAGCATGAGGGGGACTTTGGCTCATTCTTTCCAAGCACCGATACTCTTCTACATTCAAAACCAACTCGACATTCAAGGCTTTCAAGACACGTAGAACGCTACTAACAACTTCAAGAAGGACATACATCCGACATGGATTTGAAGACTTTCACTCACATTGAAGTTTAAGCCATTCGTTCAAAGTGTTTAGTAATTCAAAGTGTATTGTACTTGGGAAGAATTGTATCGATCTGTAGCAAATTCGTTAATAAAGATATTCAAAGTGGACGTAGGCAAACTATTAAGCCGAACCACTATAAAATCGCTGTTGTTTACTGTTTTTTCTGCAGTTTTCTGCTTATACTCTGTTCCCGAATCATCGGGTGGTGCTTTCACAACTACACTTTACACACCGGGGTGTTGGCGTTCAAATTTTAGCGTTAACATTTTTGGTGCTTTCACTGAGAATTGAACTTAGGGGAATTATCATCATTGCTCCACGAAAGTTTGTTGGAGGAATCTCCGTTAGGACCAGAAGTTTAATAGAAATTATGGCTCCCGGAAGGAAACGTAGATCTGTCAGATCTGAAGATTTTCAAGAGAACATCGCCACTTCTCCTCCCCTGAGTCAGACAACTCCAAATGTGGGAGTTACACGGGCGGAATTAGACGCTGTGGTTTTTGGATTGAATCAACAGTTAAATGCTCAAAATGCACAATTAGCGGACCAGAATGCCCAGAATGCCTTGATTATGGATAGGTTAAACGCCCTGCTTGAGGCAAGTCACCAACGACAGGATAATGAAACAATCCATGCTGAAGATGCCCATGACCCCCAAGAGAAAAATATTCCTCAAAGACCAGGCAACACCGCTGCAGGGGCACCTTCCCAAGCTGAAGGGTCAAGGCCACAACCTACCTTTCAAACTTTTGAAAGGGCAGCTAACTTCTTACGGGCAAAGTCTCAAAACGACAAGGAGTATCTATTAGGGATGGTTCGGTCAATCATGAGAGAAAGCATGCGGAGTCATGAGGATGAAAGCGATTGGGGATTCGCTCCGAGCAAAACTCCGTTCACTGAAAGGATTTTAAAGGCGGAATTTCCCAGGAAATTTGTACCTCCTACTATCCCGGCTTATCGAGGGACAAGTGATCCTAACCAATTTCTATACAGATACGATTGGCATATGACCGGGGCACGAGCATCGGATGAGATTAAATGTCGGTATTTTCCAGCATATTTAGAAGGGGTGGCTATGCTTTGGTTCACCAAGCTACCGGTTCGATCCATAGATCAATTCTCCGATTTAACCCAGAAATTTAAAGAACAATTCAGATTGTATGCGTCAAAGGCAAAAGATATAATGTCATTGTCTAGCCTAGAACAAGCACCCGGAGAACCCATCAAGTCTTTTTTGAACCGTTTTAATATAGCTTTAGCCGAGGTGGACAACGCGGAACCCCGAATGATCTTAACATACTTAGTCTGGGCCATCGACAAGTCGAGTGAATTTGGGACGTGGCTCAAAATGAAGGAACCAAACTCACTCGAAAAGTTTTATAAAAAGGCCGACGAATTCATACGCCTAGAAAACCTCTCGATGCCAGTAAAAGCAGTGATAGCCGAAATCAAGAATAACGATGACATCACTAACGAGAAAGAATTTAGAAACCAGAAAAGGGAGGGTGATGAAAGGGAATGGCAGGGAGATAAGAAAAAACCTCGACGTTTTAACCCTTCAGACTTCACCCCCTTAACTGACACACCGGAGAAGATCTTCTTGGCAACAAAAGATGTTGTCAAATACCCTAAACCACCTAAAATGGGGAGAGGTGCAGTGCAAAATGGGAAATTCTGTCGATTTCACAACCAACCCGATCACGATACTGATCAATGTCGCCAGTTAAGGAATGTGATTGAAGAATTGCTGAAACAGAATAAACTTCAAAAGTATGCGAAGAAAGACGGAATTAACCCAACCTCGTCTACTCAGGGGCAGCTATGTCTTGCTTATCGATCAAGCTCAGGCAACAGAACTACAGAGCGGGAATCCGAGAAGCTGGTTATTGATTAACATATGAATCACAAAATCATGGAATAGCATTCATTTACATCCATATTTTACGTAATAGCATTGCTTAACTTTGTAAAATGATCATGGAAGTATAACTCCTGTGCTGTTAACCACTGTGAATTTGATGTGAATCAATAACAAGCAATTATAAACCTTGTATTCTTTAATACCATTGAAATGCCCGTATCATTTTGATATGCAAATATTGCTAAAAAATATCGATTTAGCATTAAAGGCAATCAGGAGAAAGCTTGCTCATCCAACATATCACAGAGCGAAGTGATCCCTGCAAATCACGGAATAAAAGAACACAAGTGCCAACAATACTCTTCAGAGTCCGATGCTATTCTTCAGAGTCCAAACGCTACTCTTCAGAGTCCAATGCTACTCTTCAGAGTCCAATGCTACTCTTTGGAGTCCAATGCTACTCTTCAGAGTCCAATGCTACTCTTTGGAGTCCCACGCTACTCTTCAGAGTCCAATGATACTCTTTGGAGTCCAACGCTACTCTTCAGAGTCCAATGCTACTCTTTGGAGTCCAACGCTACTCTTTGGAGTCCAACGCTACTCTTCAGAGTCCAATGCTACTCTTTGGAGTCCAATGCTACTCTTTGGAGTCCAACGCTACTCTTTGGAGTCCAATGCTACTCTTTGGAGTCCAACGCTACTCTTCAGAGTCCAATGCTACTCTTTGGAGTCCAACACTACTCTTCGAAGGCAAAATGCTTCTCTACGGAGACAAAATGCTTCTCCTTAGAGACCAAAGCCCTCTTTCCTCTTCGGAGGCACAAGCCCTCTTCGGAGGCACAACTCTTCGGAGGATAAAGACCTCTAACGAGGCATATGCCGCAAAAAAGAAAGTTCTCTACTCAACAAAAAAGATTGGAGGAGTCATGACCCTCCAACCATGAGAAAGTAATTTCCAGGCAATAAAAGCCCTCTTTGGAGGCACATTTCACCAGGAGTTGAAGTGCAACAGCCGCTCTTCGGAGTTTCACTTCACCAGAGTTGAAATGCAAAACAAAATAAAAAGACCTCTTCCCAGAGGCAGAAATGAAAAGACCCCCTCCCGGAGGCACAATCAAGCAGAAAGACCTCCTCGGAGGCACACGTTTCACCGAGATTGAAATAAAACTTCCAAGTGTTGAAACGTGAAAAAGCCTTCCTCAGAGGCGCAACTTTCCAAAGAAACAAAAATCAAAAAAGCCCTTTACTATGGCGTAACAAAAAAGAAGCCCTCATCAAAGGCGCACTTTAACTTTCAGAGGAAGAATAATTCACCTATTCTGGAAAGTACTCTTCCTCAAAAAGAAGTTAAAGTATCCTTCGGAGGCCCACTTCACCACATAGAAGAATTCACTTGGTAATGTGTATATGCACAAAAGAAAAAGTGATATCTTCGAAGGATGAAGTGTAAAAATCTACTTGGAGGGAGTTGTACTCTGATTTTTCACAAAATAATATTCCTCCAAGCATGGAATAATTATTCTCTAGAAAATAAAAGTACAAGTCCCCTCAAAATATAAAATATTGCAACGAGCATATGGTATAGGGGAAACATGGTATAATTACATCGGTAAAATTACGCTCGAACAGTATATCACAAGCTCACTGCAATATCATGTAAAGAAACTTGTACAAAAATAAAAAATAAAAATGCATTCTCAAATTCAAACAAGAGTTTGCACAAATAAAGGATCATTTTATTCAATTCTATTACAGTTTCTTACAGATACAAGTTTCGAGATAAAAAAAAAGAAACTAAAAACTGAAAGCTTCATTTCTTCTTGCCACCTTTGGACCCTTCACCCGGCCGGATGGTTAGCTTTTGGGGCCGATCTATAGGCATGAGGGAAGAAGGAGAGGGAGGTACAACTGGTTCAACTTCCGGTTCCTCTTCAGTAGCATTGATGCTCTTCCTTCTCCTCTTTGATGTTCCGCGCTTCTTTCTCCTCTTTGAAAAAGATTCACTTCCGGGAGTAACAAGTTTAGACAAAATTATGTCGTCAGAAGGAGTCTGCTCCGGAGATATCTCACCTCCCTCAAGTCCTTCGTCTTTTTGCTCTTGCGAAGCAGCTGGGTCATCTAAGCCCCGAAGGGCACCTATTGTTTCTTCCTGTGATCCCAGATGAGTGGAAGGAGTGATTGGGGGAGGCAGAGAAACAGTAACTGGAGGTGGAGAAGTTTGAGTGGCGCTCGGCGTTTTCTCTACAAAGGAAAAGATAAAAGTGTCAGTATTTCCCACAAAAAGAGGAGAAAATGGCTCGTCGAGATTCAAGAGATAATCAAGAAGCTCGCCAAATCCTTAAGAAACTAGCAAGTTGTCCCCCCGAGCATTATTGGGGTTACCTGGAGAAGTTGGTGGTATCACATCAATTTCGTAGTCTACAGCTTCAGCACTCTCTTGTGGTTCAACTACGGCTCGTGTAATTATGGCTTCGGTGGTAACTTTAGTAGGAGACGGGGAGTGGGAACTGGAACCGATGATATCTATTTCGGCTTAAGGAGAAGGTTGAATCGGAGCAGTTGAGATAATTTTTCCTGAGTATTCTCCTACCGTTGTTTCGGCCCTTAATTTTGCAAGCTATTCTCTCCCCCCGGCAAGAGCGGCGCGAGCATCATCATCAAGATAATGCTCCTCAAGAGCTGACTCAGCATAGCCAGCGCCATTACCACCAAGCATATCGAGTGCGGCCTCCCAAACTTCAGCCAGAGTAATTTCATACTTGGGGCCTAGAAAGGCGAGGCTACCGCGCCCCAAGATGCTATGCAGGTAGAAATCAAATAATGTTAAGCTGATACTGGTCCTCGTTGCCTCGTGGGATTCTTCAGCTGCAATTTTGCTGGCAATGGCCTCATCACGCTCCCTTTCAGCTTTGGAAAGTTGAAGCTTAAGCATTTGAATCTCCGCCTCTTGGGAGCTGTTTTTCTTCCGAAGCTCTTCAATATCAGCAACATAGCCCTCACTAATTCTTTTTTGCATTTCAAGCCTGTCTTCAGCATCCCTTTGGCTGGCATGAGCATCTCTCACTTGTTTTAGGAGCACTTCTTCTTTTTGAGAATAGGAAGTAGAGGAAGCAGCAAGCTCTTGTTTCAGTTCTTCAACTTTTGCTTCAAGCTCTTCATTGTAAGAAGCAATGCTCCTCATCTCAGTGTCATGTTGCTCAAGAACCTTTTTCCATTCGGCTTTATCATTTTCCATAGTGAGCATGGCTTCTATGTTTGCACGGTTAACCCTTTGGAGCTCGTCAACAAGTTTTTGCCAGTTCGACATCCTCTCAATATCAAGCTTGACGGCATCGAGGTTTCGTAACATAGCAGACTTGTCAATGGGGACCAAGTCAAGGTCAAACCTTACTCCCTTCAGACACTACTGTGGAAACCGACTTTGCAAAGTGGCCGGGCCCGGTCCGACTTGGAACTTGGGCCTGCTAATTATTGTTTGGATGTCTGTCTTCCCGAGAGCGGGAGAACCGGAAGGAATGTCAAGCGAGGCAGTGGCAGTAACCTTTTCAAGAGTTGTAGAGGTGTGTTTCTCACCATGTCGGGGTCGCTTGCTCGAATCTTCAACCATATGACTTTTTCCTCGGTCATCATGGGATTTTCTTTTATGGGAATCGTCGCCTCTCTGCGAAGAATCGTGGCGCTCCTCCCTATCTCTTCTTTCATGACGCTCCTCTTGAGCCCTCTTCTCTTGAGCCTTTCGGGCGGCTCTTTCTTCATCGGATTCTTTGTAAGAGGGGAGGTAACGCCTATAGTCATATTGGCAACGCCTCCCGTAGCGCTGGAAATCATCATAGTAGGATCCGCTGCATCCCATTGGAGGATCTGAAATAAAAAGAGCTAAATTTTAGAATTCTTCAAAATACAAAAAGTCAGAAGCATAAAAGTGCCGAAAGATTCTAAGTGTGTGTAATGTGCAAACTACGCGCATCGAACTACGAACCACTCTTTAGTTGTGGAGTAGTTATGGGAGTAGAAGTTAACATCAACTCTTGAGTTGACGGGGTCTGTTGTAGAATAGAAGTCGCCTCGACTACTGAAGAAGAAATCCCGGTAGTAATAGGATCATCTTTAAAGATCTCTTGCGAGGTGGCAAAGAGGTCGCTCAGTCCTTCGAAAGTGTCGTCCCTGCTCTGCTTGACAGGGCAGGTTTTCTCAGCTTCTTCGTCACCAGACTCCTTTGAATGTAGAGGAGAATCCCGAGGATCTTCTTCTTCAGTGACCGGGGCAAGTTTTCCAGATGACCCCACGACATCAACAGAAGTGGAGCACTTCACTAGAGAAGCTTCGGGAGCGGGATCTTTTGGTACAGGTACGTCACAAGAAACCGGGGCATCTGATGCTTTAGGTGGGGAGTCTGGAACCTCGCAGGGGTGTGTGGAGCGAGAAGGGTGAAGAAGTCCGAACTGGTGAAGGAATTCGTCGTTCAGCAAAAATTTCATATCCCGCTCTTCAACTGGTACATCTACAAGCCTCTCCAGGGTTGGCTTGTGACTGGGATCTCTATAAGGAGGGGGAAGCACTGAAATAAAAAAAAATGATGAAGTTAACACTTGGCAATTCGAACTTCAAAAAACTCAGAGTATAGAGGAGGGAAATGTAAATGATCTTACCTCCTTCTCTCCACACAGCATAAAACCCCGGGGGGCAACGGACATAGAAGAATTGAGTTAAGAACCCGTGGGCAGTGTCAGGGAGGCCAACGATCAATTTACGATTTCGTGCGCTTCTCACGACGGTAATAGAAGGATGATCCTTAGTCCTAGTGAAGGAGCATAGGAAACAGATTTCGTCAAAGCTTGGAAGCCGGTCAAATGTTCTCCTAAATAGCACGCACAACCCCATCAGAATGGCGTAGCTATTGGGGTGTAGCTGGAATGGGGAGATAGCTAATCGAAGAAGTAGATTTTGGAGAAAGTTGTTGAAAGGGGGAATGGCCCCGCTTAGGCACATTTGCTGGTTAACCTCTACGAAGCCAGTAGGCGCCACATCAGCGGTGTCACCTTTTTCAGGGAGAATGGCATCTTCTTCGGCAATGCCAAACTGACCACACAACCGACGAAAAGCTTTGTACGATAAGGTGGTAAGGGCTCTTTCTGGAGGATTGACTAATGGAGCTGGAATAAGAGTGGCCTCTCCAGCCTGGGCTGTTGTATCCTCTTGCTGAGAAGTCATTCTACACAAGCAACTGGATATTCAAATATGAAGGTGCACGTTTCCTAAAATGTGTGAAGTGTTGTGTAAAATCAACAAAGCAATAAGCGAATAAAACTGGAATGAAAACTAGCAAGCGTTTGTCAGTTATGAAGTCCAGGGTTCGTTGTTTTAAAATACGAAAGAGAAATGTAAATGCAAGCAAACCAGTTCAAGATAGCAGTGCTTTGCATTAATATTTCACTTTAGTTGATTGGTTCACGGCATTTCATACAGTATGTTTAAGTTGATTACTCTATGTTGACTAATCTGTCATTTAATGTGGGCAGTCAGTGGCAGTATATTTGTCCCATTTTTTTGCAAGTGTTGTGTTTAACAGGTTGATAGCGTTAAAGTTAGAATATCTATAAAGAAACGCAACAATGTTCAAGCAGTATATTCTGGCAATTCAAATAGGAAGTACAATCAATTTTTGACGACATCTTGAAGTTTTCAAATTTTTGTACAAGCCATTTAGTCACAGTCCAAAAATCCTCTAAGCCCTAAGTCATTCACAACCTAACAGAGGGATGAAATTGGCTTAGTCTAAAGGAAATAATTCGGCCGTAAAAGATTGTCTAAGTGCTGAGTCGTCCACGACCTAAAGGATAAGTCGTCCACGATCTAAAGGTTAAGCTGCCCATGACTTACAAGACTTCTTGCAAGATTAAGTCGTTGGCTCATTGAATCGTTGGTCCTATAATCCGCAAGACGTGTTGAGAAGAAAAGGCTTCGGTTTGAAATGGAGTGGATCTCTCGAGGTCTTAACTCGGCTACGACTCAGGACTAAATTGTTCACAACCCTAAGGCCAAGTCATGAAAATATCAAATCAAGACAAAGCAATGGAGTACAAATGAAGCTAAGTCTTAAGTCGTCCAGAAACAAACACAAGCTGAAGGGTTAAGTCGTGCGTAATTAAGGTCGTAAGGGATCTTAAGTCAGTTACTTCGAGAATTGTGCAAATCGGCAGAGTTGTGAAAATCTCACAACATCTCACCTAACCCGTTAACCTTCTAACACTTAACCCGTTAGCCCGATAATCTCTCAATCGACAACAACCCCAGTTCTGCCACACCACCGAATCGTCGCAAATCACGAGTCGTCTTAAGTCAAATCAAACAAACTTTGAGTTCTTCGACGACCAATGCAACAATACTCGCACAGTTAAAGGGGGGAATCAGAGACGGAAGACGGGGCTCAAAGATTGACAATGATAATCGGCGATTGGAAAATGGGGAAAATTGCTCACGTGATGTGAAACTGGAGATGGTTGGAAGTAAATCAAGTCAGGATCGCCGTAGGAAGCTCGGAGAAATGCTGATGGCGAATATGACAGGAAGCTTGGAGAGATGTTAATGGCGGATACGACTTAGGAGATTGATAGTGAGCAGAAAGAAATAAGAGAAATGACTCAAGTCTTTTATACACCAAGACAGCGGAACTTGAAACGGCACAAGCGAGTTAAGGAAAGTCGAAGCACACGACCTACGACTTAGGCGTGTGCTTCGAGGGGCAAATGTTAACCCCGTTAAGACAACGACTTATGACTTGAGGCCACCATGATCTAACAGTTAAAAGCACTTTGCGACTTAACAAGTTAAGGACTCAAGTTATGGACGATCTACGACTTACGAATGGTACGACTTAACGGTTTAACGTGTTAAAGAAATGGCCGACTCAACGACTCGAGGGAAACAGCAACTCAATGGATCAAGGAGGGTACACGACTTAGGGTCTGGATGAGTTAACGAGTTAAGGTCCAGACCACTAAAGAATTGAAACGGACCAAGAAGTCTACGACTTAAGAAAATCTACGACTTAAGAGATGGCCTGACTCAAGAAGGAAACCAGTTAACGACCTAAAGCTGTCTATGACTTACGACCTAGAATGAGTCGTAAACGACTTAGGCAAACAAAGCGCTGATACTCGTTAAACATAGCCTCCTAACTCGTGAACGAGTTAAGATTTGTGTTGCTATCTGAAATACACAAGCTTACCAGTTAAGCCGTAACTCATGACTTAACTTAAGTCGTCCATGACCTAAAGTCGCTAAGCTATAATCCTCTGCCACAACACTTATGCTGCATCCTGTTAATTCGGTCACGACCTACGATCTATGATGAGTCGTACACGACTTATGTAAACAAATGAAGCCGCGTCCGGTTAACTCGTGCATGACTTAGAACTTGACATGGATTCAAGCAGATGGGAAAATTTCTACCAAGCTACGAGCTAGACTCAATAAGTCGGCCACGACCTACCTTAACTCGGTTACGAGTTACGACTTAAGGGTAAAATTTTCCTATAAATACCAACCTACTACAAGCATGAGGGGGACTTTGGCTCATTCTTTCCAAGCACCGATACTCTGCTACATTCAAAACCGACTCGACATTCAAGGCTTTCAAGACACGTGGAATGCTACTAACAACTTCAAGAAGGAATCTCATACATCCGACATGGATTTGAAGACTTTCACTCACATTGAAGTTTAAGCCATTCGTTCAAAGTGTTTAGTAATTCAAAGTGTATTGTACTTGGGAAGAATTGTATCGATCTGTAATAAATTCGTTAATAAAGATATTCAAAGTGGACGTAGGCAAACTATTAAGCCGAACCACTATAAAATCGCTGTTGTTTACTGTTTTTTCTGCAGTTTTCTGCTTATACTCTGTACCCGAATCATCGGGTGGTGCTTTCACAACTACACTTTACAACCGGGGTGTTGGCGTTCAAATTTTAGCGTTAACAGATAGTAAATAAACTTTATTCAAAAGTAAATGTATTTGTTTACATATTACATCATCAGAGTACATCAATCACAACTCAACAATATCATACAACTGGATACACAACTACTCAACACAGCGGAATATATACATAAACAAATACGGGAGTACGTATCGTTATCCTGCTCGTCCCCTGAGTTCCACAGCATTTCCTGTATTCTATAATACTCGGTTTGACCCGAGCATTACAGTTAAATAACACCCGAGTCAGTCTGGAATGCCAGCGTGAGAAAATCACACCCAATTGATTATTAAAGTTTCAAAAATCCTTTAAAAACAAAAGCTTCTCATAAGACCACGCCACAAATAAACATGTCGGGTTTTTACCTTACGATAGCTAAAACATTATTTTATAGAAATCTTCTGATATTATAATAGCGTCTATCTACAAATACTTATAAAATAGCCGAGATTGTAACATTATTAAATTCCAGCTACTAGCCACAAAGTGGGTAATACAAACAAAACCCGTACAAGGCTCGTAGGGACAATGGATTTCTAACTAATGACTAGGCACTGGGGTACCACCTGTCACAGTACGGGGCCTAGATCACCGTACCGAGGAGTACGCCCGCTCCCTCGCAACACAAGACCGGGACTACCCCTTACTGGATAATCCCGAGTGAGATTGCCCCGCGGTTGGGATCAGCAACCGCCCACTAAGCCGAAATAAAAAGGGACATCTAGACAGGAATAACCTCACCCTGCTTGGGTGCTACCCACCTAGCCTTGCTGCATAACCCCTGATTTTCAGTCATTCCCGTTTGATGAGGCTTGAGGCTAAGCGTTACCTTTTTAAGAACATATCCCTTAGAATGCCCATCGTCCACCTGAAGATGTTTCGCAAGCATTCATCCATACAAGTCCGTCCCGGGTTCGAACGGAACCGAAGGCACTATTCCTACTACATCCATTTCGGAAATATCCTCAGGATTAGTAGGGACTAGCCCTTGCACTTCACTGCTCCATCTTCGAATTCAAACTCGTTTCCCCACGAAATGTACAAATCGGATCGAAGGGTTTTCAAGAAATTAATCTCGATCCCGGTCTCTTCGAAACGATCAGCGCATTTGGCCAATATTGATAGTCGGTTATTTAACAATCAATTAATATTCACAAACAACATCAACCAATAATAATTTCTCAAATTATTTATTAATCCCAAAAATATCTTCACAAGATAAATTTCCACTTTTCAAACCCTTTTGAAAATAGTTTCAGTCCAGTTTCCTCTCACAGAATACATTCCCAATTAATTATTTCCACTGGTACACCAAGTACAAAAAACTTATGATTTAAATAATATAAAAGAATTTTTTTATAAAATATACTTTATAACATTAAAATTAAAACCACTTTAAATATTTTATTAAAATATATATATACTTTAAGAATATTTTATATAAAACGCTTTATAAAATATAAACTAAATTTCCTCTTTTAAACACAATACCAAGTTACTTTATATGGTTATTACAATAATAGATTTGGGAAAAATATACTTACTTTAAAAATTAACATTTAGAAATAATAAACTTTCCAAAACATTCTTTTTAAAACAATATTAAAACCTTTAATTTATTTTTAAAACTTCTTTAAAAACCATACTTGGCTATCCAGGGAAATACTCTTCTCTTTCACATCTCTTAAAAATAAACCACCATTTATTTTTAAACAAATTCTCATTCCTTTAATAAATCCTTACCTTGAATTTATATATTTAAAATATCCACCGACATTTTATTTCACTTTATAAACCCAGTTTATAAATTCCCAAAATCTCACTTCTTTTTAAATTTCAAAACCCAAACACTTAATTAATTTGCAATTGATTCCCAATTTTACTTTACTTTGAAATAAATTCCTTCTCTTACTTTATTTATTCAAATTTCATTAACTTTCAGATTTTATTTCCTTATTTTGAGTAAAAACCCTTTTAACTGAGAATATCAATTTCAGATTTCCAAAATTCCTTCTTCATCACTAAATTAAATTTAATCCTTAAATTTAAAAATAAATTCTTTATTCTTTCAAATAATATCACTTAAGCTTCACAAATTATTATCCCCCTATTAATTCAAAATCTTCTTATCCCAAATTTGTTAGAATTTTGCAATCGCTTTTATTTTATTTTCAATTCGTTATTAATTTATTCCAGTTCACTAGAATAATTTTACTTAAAAATTTATCTTTTATTTCTTTTCATAAATTCCATTCTTGAGATTTTGATAACTCAGCATATCCAAATAGGTCCAACCAAGCCATAACATCCAATTATTCATATAGTTCATCACAGGATATCAAAATTCATATCACAGAATATTTAAACAAAATGAAATATTTTGAGGAATCCAGTTGGATCCCTCCAACCTGCTCTCCCTGCATCCACAGATGTTAGCACAAAATAATATACCAATTCCAGAATATACCATACTATAGCACATCCATCAATTTAACCATTCAAACAATTATTTAAATTTCATCATTTAAATTTAAATTTAAATTAACTGAGTGAGATTAACTCACCTTTGTATTGATTTGCAAGTCCATTTCATCTTGCCTTGTTTCCTTCCTATTTCGACCTTGTATAAACATTTATAATTTTTATCAATATTCGAGATAATCTACAATGATTTACTATTTAATAAATTAAATTGGCCAACAACTTAATTTAAACTAAATATTTGGTTTTAAACTAACAAATTGATTTTAACTAAATTCCATTAATAAATTATCTTCGTAATCAGAATAACCAATAATTTAATTTATCACTTATTCACCAACTCCAAAAGTTTTAAAAAAACATGGAAATTAAAATTTAATTTGAAATCTTGTAAAAGTTTTAAATATTTACAATACTTTCTCCTATCAGGCCGAGATTTTTGTGAACCATAAATCGCCAACCGCGACATCCCTTCTGACCTACAGCGCCACCAACAAAGTGGACCCCTCCCTCTATCATTGTGAACGTTGCCATCGCTCGCACCTCCTTCAACATCGGCCGCCACCACGACCATTAGCAAGCCCTCGACTTCAACCACCCAGCACGACAACGCGACCTCAGTCACCTGCGAGCTCGCGACACCTGGATGACACTACAAAGATCTCGGCTGTACGAACGAGTCGCTTGAATACCCTTCGACATCGAGTCGATTTCGATCCAAGATCGTATTCGATTTCAAATGATAAGGACTGTGATTCTACCCTCCTTCGTATTCGTTCGATTCTGATTTGAATGAAGACAACGCAGGCAATTTTTTTTTTGAGAATCGATTTGAAGAGGAAACGAACGAGAGGAGGGAGGGAAGTGCGGCTATTTCGATTTATAGAAATCGAACAGAGGGAGGAAGAGGAAATAAATTGACGATAAAACTTCATCTATCAATTTGAGATGCTCCATAAAATTTTCTTTTAATTCTCAGGCTTGTGAATATGAAAAGAAAGAAGACGTGATATAAAGGTGGGAATGCGTACTGGAGAAGGTTAGCCATAGTGATAGCAAAGAAGAGGAAAAAGTTTTGACATGAAATTATTTCAACTGACTGGTCAAACCCTATATTATATTTAATTTGCGATAAAATTTACCACCGCATTTACTTACCGTGTGATCACAGGACAACTCCAAACATTACGAAACTCGAAATCCGATAATAATATAATATTACGGATCCCATGGAACTGGTTTCGTCGAATTCCGAGGCTGTTCCTCAGACGACTATTTTTAAATTCTATTTAAACGATAAAATTTTAAAACTTGAACAAAACACCTTTAAATTCAATTTTTAAAAGTTTTATCGCCTTCCATATTATCAAAGTAGATTTTCCAAGCCTTGAAATTATTTTTAACAGGCTTAAAACTCCAAATTCAATAATTTACCCAATTTCCGATAATTAAATTCAAAAATTAATTATCCAATAAATATTTATATTTGAAATTCAAGTTCAAAATTAACTTTTAAATATTTCAAATAATTTAAATATTTCAATTTTGAATGCTTAAAAATTTCGGGTCGTCACATCACTTATTTTAAATATCTAACACCGGGATTCCACAAGCAATGCATACTAAACAATTATCCATAAGCAACTTTAAGGTTTTGATACTAGTTCGATTTGCTTTCACCCGATTTTCACATCGTTCCAATCAATTTGAGTGATTTACAACTCACTTTACATGCATTCAATAAATTCTTAGATCAAACAAACTAATATCTATTCTAAATTGATTTAAAATCAATTCATTTCACTTCTACGAACTTATAGAATTACATTTACTTCCTTTTACGTCGAAAAAAATTCATTTATGCAAATTTGGCTCTATTTATTCAATAGAATATCTACTTTAGTTTATAATTATTTTAAATTGATTCCAAATCAATTTATATTTTGTTCTATTCCATTTCAAATTTATTCTTAATCAATTCCATTACATTCCATTCGTTTTCACCATCATCACATTCAAATCTATTTTATTTAAACTTGAAACCATTCCATACCATTATATTAAATAACCATTTGACAAATACATTTTAGCCAAGCTTCCCTTGGGTTATTTACTTCAATCAACGTACCCAACAACTTAAGTTCATTTTTTGCAACTATTTCCTTTTCATTTAAATTTTTGTTCTTATTCAATCAAATTACATTCCATTTACTAAGAAATTTTATTAATTCATTCACTTCATCCATTTTAATTTTAATTCCCATGTTCGAATTCATTCTCGAATGCATTAAAATAATATCAAGGCCATATTTAATTTATTTATATTCAAATTGGGTTTATTTTCAACTCAAACCATTTCTATTTCAATTCAATTCCATTTCATTCGACAGGCTTCCAGTTATATTTAATTCACTTACAATCCAAGTCGAATTTTATTTAGAAACTCGGGTTTCATTTTCAAATTCCAATTTTAACTAACAATCCAATATTTAATCAAGTAAGTTTCCATTACCAAATTCCATTAACTAATTAATTATCTAATTACTTCACTTCAAATTCAATACTAGATTCTTATTTCAAGAATCACTCAACTAATTTATTTGTAACGAGACGGATTTTGCCCGCTCGAAAATCGACATCCATACTTCATATCGTATTCGAATGCCATAGATTCGACCGTTCAAATCCGATTCGCCGGACCTTATAACAACATTAAGTAAACAACACAGCAGAATAAAAGAATAATACATTGATATACAGCTTTGATACAATATCTGATACAACAGATGATCCAATAGATATCAATATACATCAGAGATATGATACAATAAATAGCAGCGGAAAAGAAAATAGATGACATCTAGCAGCGGAACAATATAACTCTAAGACAGTCTTCAAAAGAGAATTCCGAGAACTGCAACTCCATTTCCAAGAATCAATCCAGCAATAGCTCGAACTCCCAATAACGAAGCCCAAAGCTCAGCAAGACTGGTGTGGTCCAAAGACTGAGCTAACTCTAGATAATCTACTAAACCTAACTATCTGAAAAACCCAACTCTAGACTGCTCGTGTAGAAAATAATGAGCACCCAGAGTTTAGGAAAGAAACAATAAACTCCAGACCAGTCGTGGGACTGGTGTGAGCAACGAAAACAGTTTATCTTTTAAAACATTCAACAAAAGATTTTCAAAGTCAATTCGCAATGCTTTTTAAAAATGAGACTACCATAAGGCCTCCCGCAAACACACACAATGCAAACGCAGAATCGGAGGAGATTTCTCCTTATGATAGTCAAAGATGCTTGATACGCATTAAAAAGAAACATTTGATATTATTATTAGTTCATAGTGTAGAAAACATTTCGAAAGTAGAATATAAATCTTAGCCAGCATAGGTACCATTATATTATGCCTGCTATAGCTACCTCCTGAGGAAGCAGGTTCTACAACTAAAACCGTACAAGATCGTATTGTTTCTTTGGATTTCCAACAAATGGTCAGGCCAAGGAAATTCCCATTGCCACATGAGAACGCCTCTGGAAGGACGTCCCCGAGAACCAAACCGGATCTCTGCCAACACAAGGCCGGGTTACCCCTAACTGGGTAACTACTGACACGAGTATGCCATCACCCGGTCCTTTGGGACCTTTATCCGAGAGCTCTCTAATCAACATCACACCATAATAAATAAAGTGTTCAACATGAGTAAGTATCTGGGCTCCATACCATGATATCACCCTTTTCCAGAAGGAAATGCACATACCCTAAAGGGAGCTACCCCTCATAACCTTGCCGCATCTTTCCTGTTTTGACCATTCCGGGGTGTGAGGCTCGACGAAGTCTCGTCCACAAAGCCACGCTTTATACAAAAGCTGTGCTTTGGGTCAACAAATGATCATAGAAACGATCACAAAGATAAGTGATCAAACAAATGATCATATCACAAATGATCAAACAATGATCATTTCACAGCAACACTCAGCATGTCACATTACCAAATTGGGAATATATTGCTGATAACCTTCAACTACATAACCTCTTAGCTCGTACGTCTCAGAGAAGGGTGTTAAGCTAAGAGAATAAATTCTCCGTCACCAACAGAAATATATTTGAAAGAAATCAGCTTTATATCTCAATTTGTAATGTCAGACATACTATCCATACAAGTATGTTCCGTGCTCGAACAGAACCGAAGGCACTTACAAAGAAGTCCTTGCAATCCGGATATTCACAATCCCGATCGGATTTCCCATCACTTAGGGAGTCTCTATACCGGCGCGACTCGGTTCAGAAACAATCGATAGGTCATCCTATCGCTTTCGCAAATACCCGGTCTTCATCACCGGTCTTCAAATGCTATCCATAACTTCCCCATTTTTATTTCTTTCCTAAACGAATTGATTTCGTTCGGAATTTTTTTATTTGTTCGTTCGAACTAATTAAGATGAGAGGGAAATGTCGCGTCCCTTAAATTGAAGGGTAGCTTGATTCAAACGATTCAGACGTAGGGTGGCTGTGATAAAAGATAGGGTTTGATCTTTTTCATTTTATTTTAAAATCAAAGTATCTCGCTCTACGCAAATCAAAATCTAGAACCCCTATTCGAGGTATGCCGCCAGACATTTATAATGTTATACCTCCATTCTAAGCGCAATGGACATAGTTTCGAGTCCTAATTCGATCGTATGGAGAAGATAACTCTTTGGACCCAATTATTATATTGAATTCCCGATATAAAATTCAACTTGTATCATGTACGACAAACGTTAATTCCAAATGCTACGAAATTTGAACTATGATAATAATACACGATTATGAATCCAATAGAACTAGTTTCGTTAAATTTGGGGAGTGTGGCTCGGATTGCTATTTTAACGCATCGATAACATTGACGATCTCTAAAATTTACGAAATCGCACAAAATTTCAGTTTTAAAATCTTAGTAACTAATTTCTAATTCAAATAGAACTTATACCAACATTAGGAATCTTTTCGATTCATAAACAACTCTAATTTCAAATTATTTAACTATTTTCACTTATAAATTCAATAATTAAATTTATTCAGTAAGTCGCTATATTTGAAATGTAAATTCATTTCACTTATTTGATCATTAAATTCCATATTAAAATTCTATTCACATCTCAAAACTCAACATTTAAAATAAATTAAATGTTTAAAATCAAAGGCAAAAAATCTGGATTGTTACATTCAGTGTGTTTTTATATAATTATATAACAAATCCAAATGAATTGTACAAGTTAAGTTGTCTATTATTTTGAAATAAATCTTTAATTTCATACTGTAAGCGGTCGAATATAACTTTATCAATCCTTGTTCATGAAAAAAACTTAGTTTGAGAGTAATGAATGGACTTTACTGAAAATTATTAATAATTAATAATTTCCCTTAAAACCTTATTACTAATTAATAATCATTATCTAAATTAACTTTATTAGATAATTAACTTCTCAAATTAGAAGTGGCTTAGCCATTTCATTGGTACGTAATCATTTGTTCCCTTATCATCCAAGTTATAATCGGTATTTACATAAGATCACATATCTAAATTATCATAATTAACAATTGATTATTAATACAATACTTATCTAATAATAATCAATTGGATTGTAATTAAGGGTCCACACAAGTGTAATGGCAGAAAGGGATTTTTGCTGAACAATGCCCAAATATAACTTACTCGGTTAATAATAGCAGAATGGTGATTTATGCTGCTAAACATGTGTCCAATTATTTATTTTAGCGGAACAGTGTTTTGATTCTGCTAATTAAATGTCCAATTTCCATATTCTATTCCAACCCAAATTGACAGTATTTTATTTTGCCAATAAGATATCAAAATGACGGTAATAAATTCATAGCGATGTTATTAACTAAAGTAACATAATTTAAATCTTATCTGTTTGCATATGTCATAAATTTATACTAACCAAGTCTATGAATAAGTTACACTAGAATGTTATTCCCGTCAATGCGAATCCAACGTAGAAAAATACAAATAAATTGAATTTCAAACAACCAAGATATGAATTTTTAAATTTAGTATTCAAACTTAAATCAAAAACAGAAATTAAAATTTCCCGCCCTAGTTTCCTTCAGGACGAAGTCCAAAATAAACCAACCCACACCAATCTAAATAGTATCTTCTTCCCTAAAACTACCCCCTCAATTTATCCCCCAGCGCATGATGTGCACATACACACTTGACCGAGGACACTAGCACCGAAACCAAGACCACTGACTTGTCTCCCTTGAATGCCCTCCATAGTGTGCACCTCCGCATCATTTGCGCGCCTCCCTACCTCTTACCGACCCTTCATGACGACAATGAAAATCTAGCGCCTCTCCTCCCTTAACACAATGCTGATTGACGAAAAAACGTGCAATCAAAAATATTTTTGGTTAATATGAATAACTTTCATTTAGGTTACTTGGGTTAAAACTCAAAGATTTGGAATGCATTGATTTTTGAATGTTCATGATTGAAATTTTATACATATAGCAAGGGAAGTTTAAAATCCAAGTTTCACATAAGTCAGTAAAACATATGCCCTTACCTTTTTGATGTCAAGTTAAACTCCACTTTTGTTCCTAAGAAAGTTAAGCTTTCAGAAATCCTTCTTTTTAATTTTTAACGAATATCTCAAATACTGCAATTGAAGAATGGTTGAAATGGGAGTTGAGCCTTTTTAAGGGAAATGTACAAGTAGTATTCCCCTTATCTCTTTCCTTATCTCTCCCTGTATGATCTAAGAAAAAGTATATGGCCTCACTATGGTAATTTAAGTATTTCATTTTACACATTTTTTACATACATATACATATATATATATATTCATTTCTTTATTTACATATTTTATTTGTGTATGTGTATATATATCTTCGTTTATTTATTTACTTATTTTATTTGTGTATCTACGCATATATATTCATTTATTTATTTACTTATTTTTTGTATGTGTGTGTCTATATATACATGTCCATTTCTTCATTTACTTGTTATCTATATCCTCTATGATAAAATAAATTAATCAAAAGTTAAAAGTCGAAACTTTGATTTAACATCTAGAACAAGACCGTCTAAATTTCTAGTCTATTACACTCTTCCCATCATAAGATAATTTTGAACCCGAAACTCGTATCTCATCCTACCTAGAAAGCTAATTATTTGGAATACTCTATCATTCAACAACCAATTCAAACAATCATTAGGAATAACATCAACTCGCATACCATAATGAATCCAGTCATACGTACTAAAGATATTTAAACAATAAATGCCTAATCAGATACTCCATGCACTAGAGTTCCCATACATACCAAATAAACGTCCTATTACCCATATACAATACCATAAGAAATAGTAACCCTATAGAAAAGGTATACTATTCTAATATGAGCCTTCTTTTGAAGGTCTATCCAAATATATAAGTCCCCTTCATCATCTAAAATCCATATGATTTCAAGATTCGAACCCCTGGGAATTAGCATCAGTTGCCTTGAACCAAATATCGTACATGCCCTCCTCCAACCATGGATCGTCAATAACCTTCCCCTCATCCCAATTCATTCCCCGATCATAATTTTCCTTAAATTTCCCTATAGGAATAAGTTCCTCCACCATCCCTTTTTCTTCCCTAGGCTCTCCTTCCTCTATCAGCTATTCCTCCTCCTAAGGTTCTTCCTCTTCCTCGAGTTCTTCATCTTCCATGATCTCTTCCTCTTCCATAGGTTCTTCCTCTTCCAACTACCCATGGAAGCTGAGAAAGAGGAAGAACCCGTGGAAGAGGATGAACCTAAGGAGGAGGAAGAACAAATGGAGGAGGAAGAGCTGGAGATGGAAGAAGAGCCCAGGGAAGAGGACGAAAACAAGACCCAATCGCCAACAAAGGATCCATGCACTGACAGAAGAAGCAACTCAGAATCCCTCCACCCTGAACCAGAAAATGACCAAAAAGGTGAAGCAAACGAAGAGCAACAGCGGAAGAAGCACCGCATGAAGTCACGTAGCACCAGAAAAAATTCACCAAGACAGATCGATCAACACAATAACCCAAAACTAGAAAACAATACAAACCCGATTCGATACATAGCATCAAAAAAACCGACAACAACCCAGCCCAGAAGAGGATAAGATCCAGAGCGAAGACGAGCGAAACCAAAGCGCCTACCAAGAACAAAAAAATCGCCACTTCCGCTGCAGGCAGTCGCCAAGGGTGAAATGAACCGAGGGAAAGCAAGGTGGGAAGATCTGAAACTAGGACCAAAGAAATCCAGCCAGAAGAAGGTCGAAATCAAAACGGAGACGCGAGGTAGGGAAAGAAGGATGATTGTAACTGAGAAAGAAAAAAGGGATAATGGAAGGAAAGGGTTGCAAATAACAGCAATAGGAAAAGCTGGGGTTAAGGGAGAACAGAGCGAAAAATTTAGGGAGCGAAAAGAAGAGGACGAACTGAAAATGAAGGGCGACAGGAAGAAAAACCCTAGTCCCCGTTGATGAAGACTTGCATGACTCTGACTAATGATCAATTTATTTATTTATTGACGGAGAATATAAACAATAAGTTAATAAAGAAATGAATAATATATATATATATACACACACACAAATAAAATAAGTAAATAAAGAAACGAATATATGTACATATACACACGTATAAAATATGTAAATAAAGAAATGAAAATAATATATTATTTACGTATGTATATAAAAGGAAAAAATGAAAATGAAATATTTAAATAGCCATAGTGAGGTCATACCCTATTTCTTAGATGGTAGAGTAAGAGGTAAGGGGAATACTACCTGTACATTTCTCTTAAAAAGCCTCAACTTCCATTTCTTCCGTCCTTCAATTGAAATGATTGTGTCATTCATTTCAAACAAAAAAAGGACTTTTGATAGCCTAACTTGATTAGGAAAAAAAGTGGAGTTCAACTTGAAATCAGAAAGGTGAAGGTTTATGTTTTTACCGACGTATGTGAAACTTCAATTTTAAACTTCCTCTATTATATGTATAAAGTTTCAATGATGAACGTAAAAATCAATACATTCCAAACAATTTTTTTTTAATCCAAGTGACCTAAATGAAAGTTATTCATATCAACCAAAGTATTTTTAGAAATTGATTGAATGTGTTTTCGTCAAGTGTACGGGGACAAATCGTCGAATTACAGTAAAGGAGAAATATTGTTCAAAATATTCAAAAATTAATTTATCTTGATCCAGGACGAATCGTTCGATGCCACTAGCATCGTTGAGTTCGTATCGAAGTGCATAATTTTCGATGAATTTTCGATGCAATTCCATGTTGATGATTGACGATCACCATAACCAAAGGTTTGGGTTAACTACCGATTTGGTCAGAGATGCAGACTTGGAGCTCGACATTGTGTTAAGGGTTGAGAGGAGCTCGATGGGTAATTTTCTGATGAAAAACGAGGCAAATAAGTGATGCGATTTTTTTCCTGCACGCGATTTTCATGGCCAACATGGAGGGTCGGTCGGATGAGGGAGGCATGCACATGATGTAGAGGGGTCCGTCATGATGGGAATTCAAAAGGAGACATGCCGGTTGTCATGGTTTCTGCGATGTTGTCCTCGGTCGAGTGTGCATGTTCATGTCATGCACTAGGGGATAAATTGAGGAGGTACTTTTGGGGAAGAAATACTATTTAGATTGGTGCGGGTTGGATTATTTTGGACTTCGACCTGAAGGAAATTGTGGTGGTAAATTTTAGTTCTATTAGTTTAATTTAGGTTCAAGTCTAAATTTAAAAATTCATATCTTGGTCATTTGAAATCCAATTTACCCACTTTTTTGCATTGGATTCATATTGACGAGCACAACGTTTTAGTGTAATTTATTCATAACCCTGGATAAGTATGAATTTATGACATATGAAAACTGACAGGACTTAAATTACGTTATTTTAATTAATAAGGTTGCTATGAATATATATAGCTTTATTTTGATGATTAATTGGAAAAGTAAAATACTATCGATTTGGGTTGGACTGAATATGGTAATTGCACATTTGATTAGCGAAATTAAGACACCGTTTCGTTAGTTAAAATAGTTGGACACCTATTTAGTAGAATTACAATTATGCTGCTATTAATTGGATAGGTTGTATTTGGACATATGTTTAGTAGAATTAACCCGTTCTGCTATTACACTAGTGTTGACTCTTAATTACAATCCAATTGATTATTATTAGATAATGTCGTATTAATAATCAACTGTTAATTATGAGTTTAATTTACATATGTGATGTTACATAAACCCCATATTATAACTTGGATAATAAGGGAATTAATGATTAAGTACCACTGAAATAGCTAAGCCTCTTCTAATTTGAAAAGTTAATTGTCTAATAAAGCTTTTTTAGAGAATGGTTATCAATTATTAATCAGGTTTTAAGGGACATTATCAATTATTAATAATGTTATAAAGATAATAGATTATTATTCCATATAACAATTAATTGTTAATTAGTTTAATTTTTTTTAAAGTATTTTATGGATATTTAAGAATACTTAATTCTACTTGTTGCTAGAGTATTCTACCGATCACATTTTGATGCGACTTGAAACATTGGCTCCCCTCATGCTCTAGAGCCCCTCCTTTGAGTTTCATCTAATTCCAATGATTTCCGTCGATCAGAATTCTACTCGTCACAATTCTACTTGTTGCCCGAGTATTCTACTAACACAATTTCTTAATTTACATTAAATGACACTTCTACTATTTTTTGGGCATATGATTAGATACTTTTATCTTATCATTGAAAAATTAAATGTTTTTGTTTTCATGTTTATATGAATTTATATTTATATTTAACCATCAAAAAAATATTATACATAAGACATCACCATTTTTTAATGAAAAACAAAATTTTTTAAGGAAAAATTAATCTGGTTATAATATAAGGAAGTGGTTGTGCTCCAAACACAACAAATGCTCTACTTACAAAATATGATAATGGTTTGTAAGAATTATCAATTTGTTCAAAATCTAAAATTATCTCTATTTATGATCACCATAGTCCAACCTAAAAAAATTATTCTTATAAATTTTTGTAAACATAAATTTTACTTGCAAAAGAAAACAGGATTATGGATAATTTTAATGCACTAATAATACTTCAAAACATTGCTAAATTATAGCAGCATAACTTTTGTAGCATCATCATGTGTAAAAAAATCTACATGTTCCCAGATCATTGTCACACTACAAAAACTATGAAGCTGATGCTCAGCTACGACATTGCATTCTACCATCATGTTATTGCCATGCATTCTTCCTTACATAAAATAAATATTGTTTCGTCCACTGATTATGGTCTCATAATTCATTATTATTTATCTTTGGAACAACAAAATTAAAAGATGTGTCATCTAATGAATATTTATATTTGTACAAACATATCGGTGAAATTTGGATAATTTAAAAGGTGATTCTTTCATTGCCTTCTATAAGGGTATTGGAAGTTGTGCTGCATATTCTTTCATTTGTGATTTTGCATATAGGAAATGTCTATCTAGCACATCAAACTATTTAATATTTGTCACTTCATGCAAAGATTTAGATAATTTCAATTTTATAAAATTCATACTAAAACTAAAATTAACTTTTGTTTTAATGTTATAACCATTATAGGCTAATATTATTAACATAGCATTTTCTTCCTTTTTTACCCCACTAAAAAGATTTTAAAGTAATTAACTAATATACCTCTGTAATTATTTAGGCTGATATGATTTTTATCTTTTCATATTCTCCACTTCTTCCCCTTGACATTTACTGCAAAAGTGGATGACTTTTATAACTAAATTAGTGTTTTTTAATACAAAAACAATCCAAATGCGATACAATTGAAATAGCTGGAAAATAATTAAAAGAAATGAAGCGAAAAAACAAAATTAAAATGGAAACCTTGTTTGTGTTTAGATCTCACCTCTCTCTCCATCGAAGTGGATACATCTTTGAGAATTGGCCGACGCTTTTACTATAGAGGAAAATTGAATATAAAAATAGGGAGGCAAAATAGTCTAAGGGTATTTTTGGAATAGACTAGGAGTGAAAAGGAAAAAGTAATGTGCATGCTATTTTTGAAATGTCAAGGTGGCAAAGGAAGAAAATGATATGTTAATAGAATTAGGCAAAAATATATTAAAATTCAAAGAATTTAGAGAAGTTTAACTCATGTAGGAAAATTCTATTTCAACTCGAGTATTTACTTAGTAGCCCCCAAAAATTAAAAATGTCTTTAAATCCAAAAAATAAATTATTTTGCTCCTACCATTTTCAAAACTACCCTCCCCATCAAATGCTGCTGAAAAGTTCAAACGGGAAAAAAGCAAAATGAACTGCCACGCAAGGTGATTCCATGGTTTTGTCAATACCACGCAATGCTGTGTCAATACCACGTAGGCTTTCTGCGTTGATGTGTAAAAATTCATGCAATTATTTGCAAGATTAAGCCAGAAACCTAGTATACCCCATGCGTAAATTATCACGAATTCACGTGATCAACATCCTACAATTGTATTTGCAAAACATTAAATACTTTCCAAGTGTTTTTTTTTGAATTACCTGTTGCGATTACGTTAATAATTCATTCTTCTCTTCAAATCCATCAGCTAGTAGTGAAAAATTGAATTTTTTATTAACTGATTTGGAAACTAGGGTTTTGAAGAAGCGATGGCTTAGACAGTAAGAAACTGATGTAAGAAGGTAATGGAATTGAGAAGAAAGAAAGTAAGCAGCTTTCTAAGGGTATTATTAGTCTTTAAAATTTTATTTATTTTAGAGGGGCTAAGTAATTATCCGTGTTGAAGTAGAATTTTCCATTCATGTATTACTGACGTGTGGATTAATTTTTTCATCAACCAAACATGGTTACCATCATTTGAAACATAAACACATATAAAAATCCAAACCAAAATTGATTTAGATATTAAATAAGGAAAGAATTACACACCTAAGTTAATAGCCTGGATAGAAATCTCTTCTTCTCTTTAAAAACGGAGCTTGAATATTTGTTGGTTTGTTTTCCCTCTTCTTTTCCTTAGAAATGACACTCCTTTTCTGTTGCTTTGGTGGAATTAAATGGATGAGAAAAAGGATATATATATATACATATTCTAGGGGTATAATATCTACTAATTTGGGCTTGGGCTAATATCCCTTGCGTAATCCTATTAATTACATTCCCTTAATATAAAATCGCTTCATTAAAATATTCCATGTTTTATTCATTCAATTATTAGCCGAATTTAATGAATATAATTACCCTTGAATGAGAATAGGGAAATGTTTATGCATTTCCTTATTTCCTTATTCACATCAAAGGGTAATTATTTATATTAAGGGTAAGAGTTAATGGTTTGACTAATATCTCTCATTGTCTAATTTTATTAATTATTTCCCTTAATACAAAATCCATTAATCAAAACATTCCATTTTATTCCTTTAACTAATAGTTGAATTTGATGAATATAATTACCCTTGAAAGGGAAGATATACATGCATACATACATACATACATACATACATACATACATACATATACATATATATATTAAGGGTATAAGAGTTAATGGTTTGGATTAGAACTCATTGCCTAACCTATTAATTCATTAATTTCTTGTTCGATCTAAATTCAGTCTACTTTATTTCATTTCATTTTATTTTAAAATGCTTAAATAAAATTTTGTTTTATTTCTATACTACTTTATATCACTGTCTCATCTTAATTAATTACCCAACATTTAAATTTGATGTATGTATATGGCGTTCATAATTTTAATTAAATTATCAATTGACTAATAAATTCTATATTTTAAAATTATATTAATTACAGAATTAATTGAACAACTTATTTAGAAATGATAATATTCTCATGTTTGTCTAACACTAAAATATGTGATGCTACAATACGCCTTTGAAATTTGAATTATTTTATGATTGTCATTTTTATGCATAGTAAATGCACATGCTGAATGGTCCATGGTCATATTTTGAAAAATACAAACATCATAGTGGTGAGGCAGATGCTAATGAGCTACTAAAACTCATGTCATTAACTTACAAACTATAAGTCGCGTAGGACAAATCATAAAGGAAATATTACGTAGCGCATCAATACAAGCACTAAGCAACATAATAAGGACATGTCATCTAAAACTAATCATTTTTTTACCAGCTCGCCTTCCTATTTTTCATTCAGAGTGGTAGCTCTTTAAACTAATATCAAATATTAATTTTAGGTCCTATTTTTTGTTTTAAATGTAAAATGGGTGTAGATCTATATATTTTTTGTAAATTAGATCTCTACTATTTTAACATTACAACCGATCAAAATTAACATACTCCAACACGCTTAATTCAAATCTTTAAAATGTCATAAATTTTGTACACTAATCGGTTTTAAGAATCATTTTCATCGTTAATCATAAATTTGCTTAGCTTCCGATAATATCCATTGTTGCTAACTAAAAACAAAATTTTTGAAAATTACAATTTTGTAGCAGTTTTAACTATTTATGTAATGAAGTTATTTTATGCCACTAAATCATATAACTACATTTTGTAACTGCGTTATTATGGATGATCATAAATTTTATATAGCATTTTTAACTATGTTATGACAATGCAGTTATTATCTTTTAACATGAAGGAATTTGTTTTGAATTATGCATTTATGATTGCATTTGAATACTCAAACTGCATTTATGTAATGCAGTATTTGATAACTAATTCAAACTTAATTAAGTTTTAATTTAACCGTAATAAGAAAATTCAGTTATAATTTAAAAGAAAATTTTCAATTAATTTAAGTGTGTTTGATTTTTTTAACTGCATTTATGTGGTGTAATAATTTTGGCCACACTTAATTTTATTTAATGTTGTTATAAGTTAACTACATTAAGAAAATACAGTTATAACTAGGCAGCATGTTTAGGATTAATTTAATTACATTTGAATTTTTTAACAACATTTATTTGTAATGTAATATTTCTAGCAATATTTGATAGTTTTATTCAATCTTTACGCAGCTAAAATTTAACTATATCAAAAAATGAAGTAGTAATTTAACGCCAATTTTGAATTTTGCATGATTGCATTTGAATGTTTCAACTGCATTTATGTGATGCAATAATGATTTTGGTTGTATTCGATGGTTTATCCAAACTTAACGCAACTATAATTTAATTAATTTAAGCAAGTGCACTTATTATTTGACTGTATTTTTTGAATTATGTAACTATGGCATTTTAAAATTTTAATTATAATTTATGTGATCCAATAAAAATTTTGGCTTCCTTTGATAAGTTTATTCAACATTGATGAAGTTATAATTTAAGTGCATTAAAAGAAATCTAGTCATAATTTTAACTACATACCATATATGAAATTGACTTATAACTGCATGTTTATTAATTTTGAATGTATTAAATTGAACGAGGCAATTATAGTTGCATTTGAAAGACGCATGTATAAATACGTTATTTATACAAAAAAAAGATATACTTAAATTAGATATTTGCATATGCATAACACATATCATTTAAAAGATCATAAATTTGTTCTTTAAGGGTGAAAAAGGTTTGTCAATCTAATGTTTTCGAAAAATGTTAATGCTTAATGAATATTTTAAATTTATTTAGGTGTGTAGTACTTAAATGGATATAATAATAGCGTTACTAATAAAAGATGTCTGTGGATAAGGACCTAATTTACACAAATTATCAAAGAATGATATTTTTTATGCCTTGATTAAAAATAGGATTTGTTGTCCAAAGTCTCTTAAAATATGGATAGCGAGATTGATTGCATCGACTAGTTAACTACTTGTTTTTGGTACCTCCAGTTAATCTAAGGATTTCAACCCCTATATTTTTAAAGTTGATGTATTTATGAATGATTTCTCTAAGTCATCAAGCTTGTGCTAATCCATATAATTAATCTATGAGGAATACATCTTGGTCAAACTTGAGTTTCTCCGTTCAGTTTATATTTAAACAAGAACATTACCAAAGGGACTTTACTTTTGGATAAACAGAAGAAAAATTTAAGGGGACCCCACCTAAAAAAATGTTATGCTATTCCTCCCTACTAAAAACTTACAATTTTATAATTTGCGCAAAGGGAAATTTCATAACTACTCATCGAAAAAAATTTGATAACGGTCCAACAAAAATTAGTTTAGTAGATTCTTGTTAAAAAAAGACGGAAAGATGGTGATTGGTCATCGAAAAACATATAGCATTTAAAAATTATTATTTTTTAATTAATAGAGGGAAAATTATGTTTTATACCACCTAACAATTTTTCAAATAATGACAAAATGATTCCCTTATCTAGTTTTGTAATCCATTTGAAGTCCACTAACAATGCGATGAATAATATGCCTTGACAAGTTCGAATTGACCCTTAAATAAATGAAGTACTTGATGGAGTTATGGGGAAACAAAGTTACATGTGATTGTATATCAAACTCATAGATCAAATTTTGATGTGAGATTAAAAATTCCATACTCGCATGAATCTAATTCCAATATGGCTATGATACATTATCCGTTACTCCAAATACCAATTCAAAATTCACCGGCACTTTCATTGAGCAACCATGTATATTCTAGATCCACTTAATAGACATATAAAATGTCAGTAATTGTATTTACTTCACAAAACCCACCATGTGAAGTCCAGAAAAAGTAAAAAAGACACATCAATTAACAATTTGAGAATTTTTGTTTTAGTATGTACGGAAGATATATTTTGTGAATTTGTTATGCTCACACAATTCATCAAACACCTGATAAGCATTCGCCTAAAGAGACATTTCAACAAACACTTTTGAGAATGAGGCTTCGCCATCCACCTCGACTAACTAGAATTAAGGAGAATGATGTTGAAGATTGGAAGATATACAGACGCAAGATAAAATTAACTTAAGCGTGAGATTACAACGGGAAAGCCAGTTTGAAGACCGTGCATGTTGTGCACGTGCATACATGCACAACTTATTTTCTTTTGCAGTCTAAGTGGCTATGTAATTTAAAAGTTAGTCAGGTGTATTAGTTAAATTACCATGTAACGGCTAGTTTGATTTGGTCTACCTGATCAATACTAAAAGGGTAAGGCTATGTAAATAGATGTATATAAAAAGATTATAAACAATCATGCATTTTTTTATCAACTATGCATTCTTCTATTTGCTACTGCTCTTATTTCACCTCTTTCCTATATTCAACTCATTCAGTAATTTGAATCCATTTTCACTTCCTCGTTCAATCTGGAAACCACCACAGTATTTTAGCATTACATCACCACTTCTTCTTCATATTTCTAGTCTGCTGCATTTGAATAATTCCACCACCTGAAAGCCTCTGTTACACCTTCTTCTTGACCAATCCCATCCCATGTTGACCATTCACCATGACTCATACCAGAGCCAAAATTGCCAAGAACAAGGGGAATATACCAATTTGGTATCAGAGCCACCTGGTGAGCATAATACTGACCCTCACCATAGAAACTCATCACTGTATGACAACTCTGATAATAGTGGAGATGCCTTACCACTGATTAATTATATCAATCTTAAATAACTACCACAATAAGAAAATGGTAGAAGAAAGATCTTATAAATAATAGAACTGCACTATCACTTAAAAGACTAGAGAAAACTTCTCAAGAATTATCAGTTGGATTATCAAGAAACACCCAAAGCATTCAAGACCGTCAGAAAATGATGGTAATATTTTTCTCAAATGAAGGAATTAAAATCTCAAAAACATCATGGAGGTAATTCAAGAGCAGACATCAATAGATCTACATCCTTACCATAAAGTTATGCTCAGCAATGCAGATCTAATGTTTATATACCATCAAACAATAGACCACAAACTCTGTCAAGACCAGATACCTTCAACTTTTATAATTCCCCATCAAAGACTTTTTCTCATCATACCAGTCACTCTGTATATATTACAAGAATCAAAATAAAGATGGATTTCCCATGATGCACAAGTAAAGACAGAGTAAATAACTTGCTTCGTCAAGATGAGCAGTTCTTTCAATACAACAAAACAAATATTCAAGAATGAGTCCATGTTTGTTCATACCATCTTAAAAAGATGGCATTACAATGGTTCTATAGGTACTCACATACTGTTACAGATTATGACCAATGGGATGTTTTCTATAAAGCTATTCAGGTACGTTTTAGGGATGATCTTGATAGGCCATATGATACCTTTTCATCTCTAAAACAACCCACCAATGTTATGCACTATGTTAATCAATTTGAACAACTTGAAGGATTAATAGAACACATTACGCCCACTTGTCTTGTAGTGACCCACCATTCCTTACCATTTGAGCTAACATTAAACCACATCTGTCCAACAAAAATTGCATGAAAAGGCAAATAACTATGAGGAAGAAGAGGATAGAAAAAGAAACTGAAACAACAATAAAGAATCTCACAATCGCAGCGAAACAAAATATAATATATAACAACATATTTTTATACAAAGAAATTGCAGTAATATATATCATCATCAAAGTACAACAGTCAACAACTAAATATTGACAGTTATAATGACTTGTCCATAAAGGTACTTAACAAACAGTTTAGCACACATAGCGGAATATAACCAAGTACGAGGAATAAGACTGAGATTCCTCCAGCACGTCTCCTATGCTTCATAGTATCCTAACCAGAATCTGTAATACTAGGTCTGACCTGAGCATTATAATAAAATAACACATGAGTCAGTCTGGAAAACCAATGTGAGAAAACACGCTAAATTTGAATTATTACTATAATCAAATCCATTAGAAACAAAGGTATATCATAAGACCACGTCACCTATAAACACGACGGGTTTTTACCTTTCGATAACCAAAATATTTTATATCAGAATCATCTGATATTATAATAGTGTCTATAGAAAATAAACTATAAAATAGCTGAAATGCTTGCATCTCACGTTTCAGCATAGTTGGGCACATCTAAAGCCGTACGGGCTCATAGTGGATATTGGATTCCATATAATGACAGGGCTACTGGGGTACCGCTCGCCATAGTACACTTTAGGAAAATGTACTGAGATCGAACCTATCGATCCCTGCCAACACAAGACCGGCCTCCGCCTTACTGGATGGTACTGAATATGATCGCCACCAATGAGCCACTCGAGACACAACAAATGATAGATAGTGATGACGATAAATGTCCACTCTAGATGAGTGATGATCATACCCTAATTGGAGCACCCACATAGCCATGCTACATCTCCCCAATTTTAGTCATTCACGGTTGACGAGACTTGAGAGTACGTATTACCTTAAGAATAGCATTCATACTTGGAATGCTAAAACTACCTTCCAAGCCACAATGCCATGATAACATTCATCCATACAAGTTTTCTTGTTTCTGACAAACCGAATCTCCAAGAACTCTATCTTTATTATCTTTACGAAATAGTAATTCATAACGCACAAATCGGATCGAAGTGGTTTTTGGATAATTAAACCCAATATCGGTATCTTTGAAATGATTAACAAAAATTTTCAGATTTGATAGTCGGTTATTTAACTATCAAATTACACCCATAAGCAGTCGCTGGGCCCAATTTAATAAATCTTTCGAAACATTCGTTTCAAAATATCTTTACGAAGATATCTATACAACTCTCCCATCATACTAACATTTGAAAATAATTTCAAACACTTATCCCTAATTGGATATTTTTAAACCATATCAACACCTAAAAATATTTTCGAATTCAATTTTTAACCCTTAGAAAAATATTTCTATACCATTCATTTCCTATTTAAAATATTTCCAAAACCCACTTTTCAGTACTTAGGAAAATATTTATAAACATAGTCTCCAAAGTCATTTTAATATCAAATTAGGAAATATTTCATAACTTATCTCATAAATCTCCGAAATTATTAATAAATTCCTTTTTACAATTTCCAAAAACCAGTTATACGTATTTATAATCCCAACTAACAATTTATAACATCTTTTATGAATTCAGATTCATTTAAGAAGTTTCCATATTTCAACATTTTGGAATTCCATTTTCTCCCAAAATCCTTTATAAGATTCCTCTTATCAAAATCATATCCGTTAAGTAAACCACGTTTACAAATCTCAAGAGGATATATAAATAAACTTCAACCATTTCAAAACTCTATATATATGATAAGTATTTTTAAAGAATAATAATTTATTTTATAACACGTTTAATTAATTATTTAAAATATCAAAACACTTTAAATAATCATCAATAACTCATTTCCAATTCATTTCAAATAAAACTAATCGATTTACAAATTATAAGAATTTCAATTCATTTCAATAAATATTAAATATTTGAATAATCCACTTTCTAAAACATTTTAATACTAAAACTGCTTTAACTATATAGTTTAATAAATAAAAATCCTATTTTAAATCAAACATAATTTCTCGACAAAAATATACATTAAAATCCAATATTACCAATTTCACTTTATAAATCCCTCTTGATTCGTATCACATCGATTTTGTTTCAATTCTATAACCATTCTCATATTTCAAAAATGGAATACACTATTTTTCCCAAAAATCGATTTCCATATCTCATATAAATTCACACTATGAATTTATAATTCGCATTTATCAACTAATAATCTTTTCCCCTTCTTTATAAACATCGTTTATAAGTTTATAAACTCATTTGGTTTTCACTTGTTTATAAAAATAATCTCATTTATAAAATTTCATTTATAAATCTCATTCATTTTTCAAATCTATTTTAAATATCGATTTCAACTCCTTTTCCATAAATCCAGAAATATCAATTAAAAATCCATTATTAAAAACCCATTGTATAAATTATTTTAAATCTTTAATTAAAACATTTTACGGACAGTTGAGTACAAATCCAAAATGAAATTATTCTTTTATCCAAAACAATTTCCTTTAAAATAATTCAAATTTCGATGTAAATTTTTTTATATCCAAAATCTCCTTTTAATTCCTTCAAATTCAAAAATAATATTTGTGGTATTTAAAATACAAAAATTAAGGCCAATGCTACTATATCATCCAATAAGTCAAATCATAAAATAATATATAACAGATTATCCACACACATCATATATCACTGTATATGAAATTAAAAATAACAATCTTAAGGAATCCAGTTGGGTGTTTTCCTATAACCACAAATGTTATATAACATAAAACAATAATAATCCCGCTTCCAGGCAGGATATCGCAATAATATAGGGTCTTCCGCTATTATGTGGGGCACATGGTTTCTCATTCGTTCCAAAGGTGGGAATATAACCAACTACTAATATATATACAACTATATATAGTATAACATCCAACTAATAATAATTTATCAATTCATCAAATCAACCAGTAAATAGTTTTTAACATTTTATATTAAAACCAGTAATCCAAATAAGTAAGATTTACTCACATTTATTTATGTTGTCGTTTCCGCGTTCTGATACCGACTAAATTCAAATGGGTTCGAATTTAGCTTAAAATTGTACAAGCTATAAATTTATCCAATTCAGTTTCATCGCGTAGAGCTCGCTGATATGAGTCCACCACAACGGATCATGTTCAATTCCGACCTTATATGAGCAAGTTATATATTTAAAAACATTTGAAATAATAATAAAATTTATTTCCCTTCATTATAGTAAATAATCATTAATTACCCTCATAAACCCCTCCCCAAACTTTATTCTTCTTCCCAAATGCACACCGACACTTCCTTCCCTCAACCGTACACGCATAACCAATGATACGACAAACCACTTCATGGAATCCAAATCCGATTGCATCGATGATCTCCTCGTTGAAATCTCCGCCCCTTAGAACCCAAAAATCGATGTCCGAACCTCCCCTAAAAACATGACATCACTCGTGACCTACCGTTGAGGAAAAGTCGCGGCCCCCACTCATGATCGAACTACCCATAAATTTGCACCGAGATGCTATTCTTTCCTCTGAACCCAAAAATGACATCCATAGTATGAATCGAAGCCACCATCCTCCATCCTCTATAAACTCGAATCTTAGTTCCCATACCCATAGCTAACGAGCTGAAGAAGCGATATCGCACCCTCCTACATGTATCTCAAGTTGAAGCCCTCGCTTAAGAAGATTTTTAAAATTTGTTTCATATAACTTTATCGAGTAGAATTTGAGAAATGATTTTTTTTGCTTTTTTGAATTATTTCATTTTTTTTGAAAGAAGAGGAAGAAGAGATACATGACTTTTAACCTGATGAGAGCAGCGCGTTTCAGATGGTAAGGCGATACTTAGGGAGGCTAGTGTATTGGGTTTGACTTTTGAAAATTTGTAATATTATTAAATTTCAAAATATCTCGTTTATAGTAACTTAAAATCCCGAACTCCTATCAAGGTGTGCCGCCTAGCATTTTTAATGTTATATGTAACAACCCGCATATTTATCGAGTTTGTATTTAAATATTTTATTTAAATATTAACTCGTTAATCGGATTTTGGTCCGAAAAGCTACTTTTTGCAAACGGTCAAATTAGGACCCGAGACCACTTCCATTGAGTTCGAAATGTTGTTTACAACTTTTTAAGTATAAACATCGATAGGTTTGGAGTTAGTGAAATTTCACTAACTTTTCCCGCTTTGGACTTTGGGTTAGTTTAGCCTATTAAGCCCAAGTTCCAACCCTCTTCTCCTCACTCTTCATAAATTTCCTAACTAATCAAGCTTTGGCATTAATGGTGGAGGGAATGGGAAATTTAAACTCCAAGCACAAATTCAATTGCAAATCCAACATTCAACTCCAAATTCAAGTAGAAGATATTGGATTCAAGCTTTGGATTGCTTCTCCTTGCTTTCAAGCTTCATCTTCATAAACTTTAGTGCAAAGGTGAGATTTTTACCTCACAAATCTAGTCTATAACTATATTGGACTGTTGGGAATGATTCCCTATCACTTTTGCATGCACATTTGCATTTGGTTTGGATTGGATTGGCGAAAAACTCCGATTTTTGGTGTTTTGGTGAAATTTCTGCATTTAGATCGTTCTGGCCATTTTCGTGTTTTCGGAGTTAGGTCGCTCAGGACCTTAGGTCGTAGGTCGCTCAGGACCTTAGGTCGTAGGTCGCTCAGGACCTTAGGTCGTAGGTCGTATGGTCGTTAGGTCGCTCTGCTTTGACTCTGGCCATTTTTGCTCACTCGCAGTTAGGTCGCTCACGACCTAGGACTTAGGTCGCTCGCGAGTTAGTGGCTTAGGTCGTTGGGTCATATAACCCATTAAGTCGCGCTCTTTTAGGTCGCGCCTCTTTTAAGTCGCCATTCTCTGGACCTTGTTAGGTCGCTCAACATTGACCTCGTTAGGTCGCTCAACACACCGTGTCGCTAGGTCGCTCGACTCTGGACTTCATTAGCTCGCTCAACCGTCTACCTTTATAAGTCATAGGTCGTCTCCGACCTTAAACCACTCGGCCGCATTAGGTCGCGTACCTTTTAGGTCGCGTGTTGCACTTAGGTCGCTCGCCCCTTAGGTCGTAGGTCGTTCGAATGTTAGGTCGCTCGGCCCTTATCCCCTTAGGTCGCTAGGTCGCGACGTTTTAGGTCGCTGCATCCTATGCCTCTATAGGTCGCTCGACCTCGTTTATGACCATAGGTCGCTCACCCCCCCTTCGTTAGGTCGCTCGGCCTTGCCTTCCATTTTTAGGTCGCTAGGTCGCGACGTTTTTGGTCGTTAGGTCGCGACGTTTTAGGTCGCTTGACCTTGTTTTCCTCTAGGTCGTTTGGCCATAGCTCGTTAGGTCGCATGACCTTATAAACCGATAGGTCACTTGACATTATAACTCTATAGGTCGTTGGACATTATCCCGATAGGTCGCTTGACCCCTTGGACCCCTAGGTCGCAACCCTTAGGTCGCTCGACCCTATTCCCCTTAGGTCGTTAGACCTCATTTTGTCTTCACTAGGTCGTACCGTTTTGGGTCGGGGCGCTGCCCCGCACCCCGCCGGGGGCGCTGCCCCCGAGACCCCCGCGACCTGACCGGGCAGGTCGAACCCCGTAAGCGGTGGCGTTTCCCCCGCACCCCCACCTTGGGGGGTTGCCACCCCCCCTGGACCCCCCCTCCGTAGGGGATCTTATCTGAAAAACATTGAGCTGATTTCCTTGGATTTTATTCACATATCCGTATGCGATTTTTGTGACTGATTGTTTCTATAATTGCTTCTGTTTTTTGTCACTTTATAATATAAAGGTTTCAATACTAGTAGTAAATATCAAAACTCTTTTAACAAACAATTTCAACTCTATTTTTAATAACAAAGCTCTTTTCTTAAACCGTTTTCCAATCTATTAGTATATACAAGCCTTTACCTCACTCGGATGAGAAATCTAATTAAACGACTTAGTAAAACAAGTGGTATGAAACGCTTGCGTTCACTTCGTCGGTTAATTCTTGGACTTGTTCGATTGAACCTCTTGTGACAATTTTATTAGTGAAGATTTACAGTTTGTTCGTAAATATTTAAGTTAAGCAAGTGGTTATGGGACATGAAGCTAAACTTCTATATTTACTAGCTTAGTGTAATTGACACTTCTCGTTGATCTTGATGATCGCTTTATGAATTAGACTAGCAATCGCGCGATGTCTCTTTCATTGCAAGGTTAGACTAGACACCACTTGTGTGATTCCATTCACACATACCTTTCTGCTTTTTGGTTAGTCTTGACCTCAATCTGTGTGATTCCACTCACACATGTGGGGTAGCTCCCCATGGTCTTCGGACCGTCATGTGATAGGCCTCTTTCCCTTTTTATGATTTCTGGATTTCTCGTGTTGATTTCTAGAATTTATGTCATTGACTTGTTATGAGTACAAGTTTAGGGTATGATGCCCTCTTCGAATCTTTGAGAAGATTCTTGTGATATTGATTATCTCTTATTGATTGATCTTCTGTTGATCATTATTTACATACTTATAGTGGTATGTCGTTATGGATGTTTATGTTTATGCCATATCTTTTATGTTATATCATGTCATCTGATATTTATAGCTAGACTGATCCGTTTATTATTTTCTTAAATAATACTCGGGTCAGACCGAGATGTTACAGGTGCTTCTGCTTGACTTCTTCCCAGGGATTCATCACTCTGACTTTTGGCTAACTGTTTAGATTAGCAGTTTTTGTTGTATACACTTGAGATATAGACTCATAGTTGTATTCTTTTGTATAGCACGTGTTGCTATTCTTTTGTATTATCGTGGATCTTACTGACCACTACTCTGATGTACACTTTCATGTGTTAGTTATATATTCATATCTTCTTCCGCCTTTGTGATATGGATATCTGTGACTGATTTGTGATATGATTATTTCTATGTTTGTTTCCGAAGATTATTTATAGCCACCATGTGATAAGCAATTACATGGATGGTCGCTCCTCAACAGCCTTATTCTCCGTGCTAGTTGACAGCACTACTCCGGAGTGTTCTTGGCTAGCGTGGGTATAGAGGTGGGGCGTCACATTATACCCCTATTCTAAACAAATGGAACATGTCTCGAGACCTAATTCAATCATATATAGAAGATAGCTTTTTGGACCTAGTTATTATATTAAATTTCCGATATTAATTTCAATGCATTTCTATCCCGTACGACCAAACAGTGAATTTAACCATTACGGATCCAATGGAACTAAATTCGTGAAATCCGAGACTATGCCCCCGAAGGCTATTTTATTGCGTTGATAAAAACGACGACTTCAAAAGTTGACGAAATGACTTGCATTTTCTGATTTAAAAACTCACTAACTCAATTTTAATAGAATTTATATCAACATTACTAATCATTTCAATTCATATTCAACTCAAATTTCAATTATTCAACATTTTTGTATTACGATAAATCGCTATATTTGAAATTTAAATTCATTCTATAATTTAAACCAAATCTTCATTTTCAAAAATCAATTTACATTGCAAATCCATGATTTAAAACAATTTAAATGTTAAAAACCAAACGATGGAAAATTCGGATCGTTATATTCCTCCCCTTAAAAGAATTTCGTCCTCAAAATTGCTAAGTAGGAAGAATGCAATAAGACATTAACTTGTTAAAACCCATATTCAAAATTCGATATTTCACTTTTCTAAATCTTTAGACCTACATTCACCAACTTGTGTCCAAACATTCAAAAAAACCCTTTATCTTCCATTTGTAATTTCAAAGCAAGTTTTTGTTAGCAAAATTATTTTCCTAAATTTTCTAACACCATAAATTTTTGAAATTTTTCGGTAGAACTAAGTTTCCAAACATCGACTCTCATGGTCGGAAAATGCAATATATAACAATATTTTTATTTTCCACATGCTAAGTTCGTAAGCGTACCATATTTTAGCATTATTAAGCTAGCTTGCTCAATTTATATGCAATTGCACAACCAAAATATTGCCAAACAGCCTTCTTGTACCTATACTTACTTAGTTTAAACACATAAGTCCAAAATATATGAAATTTAGTAACATTTCAAGCATTTCCTTAGTTAATCACGATATTTGCATAAACCAACATGTTTGACATGTATTTTAAAGAAATTACAGGGTTCCAACATTAGTTTAGTTATTATCAATCAATTTATATACCATTTCATTCAATTCGAATGATTCACAGCCATATCTCCTTGCATCAAATTCATATTTATGCACAATATATTATCCATTCCGAGTGGATTCTAAACCAATTTATTCACTTTCCATTAAATAAAAAAATTGTTTACTTCCGTTTACTTCAAATGTTAAATTTTTGCATGCAAATTTGGTGATATTCATTTAATAAAATAACCATTCCAGTTTATAGCTATTTTAAATTGATTCAAAATTAATTTATCAACTTTTTATTTATCCACATTCAATTTATTCACAAAATCGTGTTTTCTCAATTTTATATTCAATAACAAACCAATTCATGCCAATTTATTATGAATCACTTCATAAAATTAATATTAAGGTCTATTATAACCTTTTATATCACTTACATCCATTTCCATTTTAAAATTTTATTCCATTCTCAATTTCATTCAATCAACATCTCAAAACCATATTCAATTTATTTATACTACATCAAGCCTATTTTTTTACTTAACTCATCGCTATTCAAATCCATTTTCATTTGTTCGACAACATTCAAAATATATCTAACTCACATACATTTAATTTGAATTCAATTTACATCTCAAGTTCCGTCCTCAATATTCAATACTAACTAATTCATCTAAAGAGTTACTTCCATTTTCGACTTCACAATTTAATTTAATTTCAAAAATCACTTCAGTTGGTATAACTTTGTTAGTCCATGGGATGATGGTTTTGATGACATCAACCTTAGAATAGATTATAAAATATAAATACTAACATTATAAGTTTAGATATATATATATATATATATATGTATGTATGTATGTATGTATGTATGTATGTATGTATATGCAGGATTTAACCATGCAGGTACTAAGAATGAAGACTGTACAGTATAGAGATTCAAGATATCAAGATAAAATATCAAGATTGAAGACTCATGAGTATCGAGACTATTAAGAGTTCAAGATTTCAAGGATAAGTATTTTTTATTATTATTAGGAATTTTTGTTAAAACTCAAAGAAAAGCACTGACATCTTAAAATCCAATTTATTCGTGGAATGGAATCCACTTCGAGCCCGTTAAAGGGATGGAACCCTAAGTAGGATGGAACCTACGAAAAATCTAGTGGAACATTGTTCTGTATCCGCTAACTTTTATTCAAAATGATTTTTCAAAATTATATCCTATTTTCAAAATGTTTTCAAAACTTTCCTTTTAAAAGATTCAAAACCCTCGATCCTGATTTTAAATAATTTTAGCCTCAAAAACATCTTTATTTTCAAAGTCAGATTACTCCTGATTTTAAACTATCTTTTTTAATAATATATTTAACTTTTATATATTTATACTTAGACTTAAATATAAAATTACGGTTAAATTATATATATATTATTCTTTATATTTACTTATGAATTTCAACTATAGCAAGTATATTTATAAAGTTTAAATTAGTTTTTATATAAGATAAAGGTTATTTTCAAAGAAATTCAAAACATCATAAAATGCTTTGGGATGTCGACATGCCTATGGGTACCATGTCAACATGGTGACAGTTTTATTCAAAAATTCAAATTTCAAAAGAAGTGTCTATTCGCCATAACTCTTCATGAATGGTCATGGTTGTTGTTCTTCTATAAATAGGGGTCAGTTTCAACAAATTTTTAATTACTTTTTTCTAGCATTCACTCCTTTTCTTCTTCCTCATTTCTTAATACATGTTCTTATCATTACTCTGCCGAAATCAACATCAAATCATCCTCGATTACTTCTAGTTTGATTCTCTATCACTATCTCTACAAGATTCTCAGTGCTATTCAGAGTTATAGACTTCTTTGTAATGTATAAAGCGAGAAAATCTGTGATTGTAGCCCTGGAAATCAATCAAAAGGGAAAAGGTGTGATTGTAGCCTTGGTAAATCAATTAGGTAAACTTGTAGCCCGGAAATCAAGTATCTCTACCCAGAGGATCGAAATTCTGGAGGGTTTACTTCGTAGCCTTGAAACCGAGGGTGTAATTGTACAATTTCTTTTGAAAGGAAATCTGTACTTGTGTTGCAGGACTGGATATAGGATAACTCCGAACCAGTATAAAATCTGGTGTGTTCTTTCCTTTACTGCTTTTATTTTATTTCTGCATTTGTGATTGTTTCTGTGACCATATCTGTGTCTGTATATTGCATACTTTTGTGCTTAAATTAACATAAATTGAAAAAGATTTAGTAATTCTTTATTAACAATATTCACCCCCCTCTAGTGTTAATCTTAGCCTTAAGATCCGTAATCCGCATTTCTCACAATTGGTATCAGAGCAAGGTTTTCAAAGTTTCATAATCTGATTTTTGAAAAGTTTTCAAAATGGCTACCAACACTGGTACTATTATTAACACTAGTATCCCTATCACTAGTTCATTTGTAGAGGGTCAGTCTACTGTCAGCACTTTTTAATGGCAGTAACTATGCATATTGGGCATGTAGGATGAAAATATATTTACAATCTATAGGATTAGACACTTGGAATATCACACAAACTGAATATTATGAACCCACAATTGATTTTGCACAGTGGACTACTGAGCAAAAGACTGTTGCACAAAATAATTTTAAGGCAATGAATATTCTGTTTTGTTCACTAGATAGAAATGAATTCAATAGATGTCAGTTTGTAAGTCTGCATATGAAATCTGGAAAACTTTGCAAGTTACTCACGAAGCAACAAGCAAAGTTAAACAGACCAAAATTTCCATGCTCACAAATTAGTTTCAATCATTTAAAATGAATGCTAATAAGTCTATTTCAGATATGTATAGTAGATTTCAGGATATTGTGCATTCTCTAATATCTTTGGGAAAGGAATTTTCTGAAGAAGATCAAGTCAGAAAAAATTTAAATTCTCTAGCTCCAGAATGGGATCAAAAGGCACTTGCGATCAAAGAGGCAAATGACATCAATACTTTGAAGATAGAAGAATTAATTGGAAATTTAATGTCGTATGAAGTTCAAGTGACCGGGAGAAGAGAAAGTAAAGCATCTGAAAAGAAATCAACGACATTCAATGCATTGACTGATGGATTTGACTCAAACAGCGATAATGATGAAGAGATAGCCTTTATGACTTGAAATTTTAGGAGATTCCTGAAATACAGAAAGATGAATAATCTCAAGAGAAACAACTATAAGAATTCTAGAAATCAGAATATAGTGCCAAATAATGACAAGTGTTACAACTGTGATAAACTAGGCCACTTCAAAAGAGACTATCCGTATTCAGAAAGGCATAATCCTCCTATGAATAATGAATCAGCAAAGAAACAGAAGCGTGCATTTACTGCTACTCTAGATGACTCAGACTCATCCTCAAGTGATGATGATCAGAAGACAGATAATTCAAATTTGTGTTACATAGCTGTTCACGACTCCGACGAATTCAAAGAAATGGACTCAGAAAAAGGTACACGTTTACAATACAATTAATTGAAATTGCTTGCTTAAGATTAGTTGCTTGATTGTTTGATTGATCGATTTTGAATTGGTGTGTTGTTTGAATTTTAAAATTTATTTTCTATTTTTTATTATTTTTATTTTTAGTCTTATTATTTTTAATACTTTCTGAAATATATTATATGTATAATAATATTTCAGAAATATATAATAGACATTAATAATAATATATATATTAGAGATCTTAGGAAAAATCAATTCATGAAAATTCAAAAGCACATGTCGACATGGTCCCTACCATGATGTCGACATGGCTACTTGAATTTGAATTTCAAAATTTGAATTTAAATGTTTGAATTTCCCTCCACCTTTTCACTTCATCCAATCTCTGAAAAGATACCTTTTGACCAGAGAATATGTCCTTTAAAAATCTATTTATTCACTATCTTTTCTCATATCTTTTCACTTTCATTTTCAAATTCAAATTCTCTATTCATTACTTCAAGCTCTCTACTCTCCACTCTAATGGCTTCTTCAAGCAACCCCTCAACCATGAGAATTTCCAGAAAAATCAAAGAGCAATTATTCAATGATCCGGGGGCAATTAAAGCATACATCAATTATGCTAACTATGCCAAAGTCCATCTCGAAAAATTTGCTATTTTTCAAGATTTTTCTTCTTATGAAATTGATTCCCTTTTTGCAAACAATGGTGTTCTTTGTCTTATTGATGCTTCCCAAAATGATTTTGTTTGCTATCCTAATCTTGTCAAAATTTTCTATGTGAATTTAAATCGTGGATTTTATGTTGGAAATGAAGATGAAATTTGGAGTAGTGTAACGTTGCGATTTTTCGTCGCTTGAAGGTCGGCATCAATACGTCCACTGTATCATATGCCGCATAATCGAATGTCGAAAAACTGAATTGTTAGGGTTAAAGAAGAAGAGGTAGAAGAAAAAGATAGAAGAAATAAGAAAACAGAACAGAAACAATATCAGAATCTCACAGTCGCAGCGGAACAACATATAATAGATAAATGAATAATCTTTAACAAAGAACTATATCAGTTATTACATTACATCACATCAAGTTTCATTACATCATCAGAGTGTACATCAACAAACAACAATAAACAGCGGAAAAGAAATACTATATACAATAGATAATATGCTATGCCATCCAGCTTGCCTCCAGCAACTCCTGAATTCCAGAATATGCTGATAAACCTGACTCTTGACTGCCCGTGTGGAAATTGGTGGGCACCCAGAGTTTAGGAAGGAAAACAATATACTCCGAGTCAGTCATGGGACCGGTGTGAGAACTAAAACAGTTATTTAACTTTTAAAAACAAAGAACAGGATAATTTTAAAGTCAATTCGCAATACTTTTTGAAAATGAGACTACCATAAGACCTCCTGCCACACAGACAATGCAAACGCAGAACTTGAGGAGATTTCTTCTTATGATAGTCAAAGATGCTTGATACGCATTAAAAAGAAAAATTTGATATTATTACTAGTGCATAGTGTAGAAAAACATTTCTAAAGTAAAGATATAAATCTTATCCAGCATAGACATTTCGCACTTATGCCTACTATAGCTACCATGTTCAATAGCAGGTTACCGCCATATTCCATGGCAGGTTATACAACTAAAACCGTACAAGGATCATATTGTTTCTTTGGATTTCCAACAAATGGTCAGGCTAAGGAACTTCCTACTGCCACATGGGATCGCCTCAGGCGGGATGTCCCGAGAACTTAACCAGCTCTCTGCCAATACAAGGCCGGGTTACCTTTGTCACTAGGTAACTACTACACGACTATGCCATCCCCCGGTCCCTTTGGACCTTTATCCGAGCGCTCGATAACCAACATCACACGGTAATAAATATAGTGTGTCAACATGAGTAAGTATCTGGGCTCCATACCATGATACCACCCTTTCCAGAAAGGAAATGACATACCCTAAAGGGTGCGACCCTCATAACCTTGCCGCATATTCCTGTTTTGACCATTTCTGGGGTGTGAGGTCTGACGAAGTCTCGTCCTCAAATATAGGAACAAATCCACGCTTTGATCAACAAATGGTCAATAAATAATCATCACACAGCAACACTCAGCATGCCACATTACCAAATTGGGAGTATATCGCTGATAACCTTCAACTACATAACCTCTAAGTGTGTTAAGCTAAGAGAATAAATTCTCCGCCACCAACGGAAATATATTTGAAAGAAATCTGCTTTACATCTCAAAATGTAATGTCAGACACGTAACCATACAAGTCTATTCCGGGTTCGAACAGAACCGAAGGCACTTTAAAAGAAGTCCTTGCAATCCGGGTATTCACAATCCTGATCGAATTTCCCATCACAAAGGAAATCTCCATACCGTAGCTCATGGTGCAGAGACAATCGTTAGGTCATCCTATCGTTTTCACAAATACCTGGTCTTCAACACCGGTCTTCAAATACTATCCATTACGACGTTTCATTATTCGGAATGGGTTATACGACTCCAAAATCCTTTCCCGGCTAACCCTAATAATGAGCGCTTATTTTAAAAATAAGTGTAGCATTCAATTTCAACCAATTCACAACAAATACCTATTTAAAGGTCAATATTGATAGTCGGTTATTTAACTATCAATCAGCATTCACAACATCACCCGATTTCAAATAATTTCCCAAATTATTTATTTTCAAAAATATCTTTATAAGATATATATCCTACACTTCAACCATTTGAAAACCAATTTCAAATAAATTTACACCCTTACAATTTTCATTTGGAAATGGTTCATTTACGCCAATTAAATAAATCCTTACCGATTTATTAAATTTACGTTCCGAATCCGTAAATTAATTTCCACGCATCAAAATAAATCAACGTTTATTTTTAACTAATTTCCCTTTCTTTTATAAATTCCATAGTGAATGTACAATTCCAAAATATCTATGAATATACGATTTTTAAATCGATTTCTAATATTCATTTTCAATTTATCTTTAAAGGATAAAAATCTCAAAGCATTCACTTCATATTGGAAAAACATTTCCATACTTATTTAATAATAATAATTCACCAATCTATTTATTTTCAATATTTTGAAAATATTCAATATAATTAAATCTAGTCAAGTATATATTTCATTCTTTAAGAAATCATTCTCTTAAACACATTTATTTGGGTCAAGACGAATGTTAAGTAAAACATCGTTACGACAACCCAAAATCACTAGTATATGGATTCGAGCTTAAATAGATATATAAATCCCAATACTATATATAAAACATTTCCTTTCGGAAATCAATTACTATAACAACAGTGTTATAGTCCACCATTTCCTTCTATTTCTCGAAAACGTCTATTTCAACAATAAATGTTGAAATCTATGATTTTGATACTTAACACAATTTAAAACGTTTTTGAATCGTTTTACTTCTATTTAAAATATCACTTTTCCAAAATATTTCATTAATATATTATTCATTGTCCAAAATCGTGAATATATTTCCATATCCAAATTTAACATTTCTACATATTTTATTTAAAGGATTATCCACTGTCCAAAATCGTGGATATATTTCCTTATCCAAATTCAACATTTCTACATATTTTATTTAAAGGATTATCCACTATCCAAAATCGTGGATATTTTTCCTTTAATAAGCTATAATAATTAACTTATCAAAATAAGTTGTTTTCGGATTTATAAAACAACGTTTATAAGTTCCATTTATATTTTATGGCAACTTCAACTTTTAAAATCACTTTATTAACAAATTCTATCCATATTCCATTTACACGCAAAAATCCAATTTAGAAGTTAATTACTTATAAATCTTTTATTTTATAAAATCTATTCATTTTATAATTCCACAATTTATAAATATATAGATTTCATTCACTTATAAAATCCATTTATATTCCATTTTAACGCTTATAAAAAACTTGTTTTATAATTCCAATATTTTTTATTTATAAATATCAATTTTATAAATATTTTAGATAAATCATTTATAATAATTCAAAAATCCCAATTTAAATAAACCAATCCTTTTAATAATTTACAAATCGTTATTAAAGCTTATATAACTCCAAAATCGTACTTAAGTATTATTTTCCAAAAATATCATTTTTATAATAATAAAAATTATAACGTTTATTCATTTAAAATGAAAAAATTCCAAAATTAAATTTTATTCTGAATTCTCAACTTAAGTTTTCAATAATCCAATTTTATTTAATTCCGGCATCTAACGATACCAAAATATATTCGGCTAAAATTTAGCCTTTAACAATCTCAATCACAATGATAATCACGCCGATAAAAATAGATCAACAAATAGATCAACACACAACATTGAAACCAATTCAAATGTTTGAGGAATCCAATTGGATCCCTCCAACCTGTTTCCTGCATCCAAAGATGTTAGCACAATACCAATTTCGCTTCAAGACGAAATATTGCGGTACATGGGATTTATAAAAATATTATCCTCTTAATAGGCGGCGCAATAGGGTCTCATCCGCTATATAATGCGGGAAATCAACTCCAAGTACATATATAATACCAATTCCATATAAGTTGGAATTATCGCGGTATATGTTTTTAATAAATAACATCCGCTTACTAGCGGCGCATAATGTCTATTTCAACAATCAATAGACAATAATTTATCATTCAGGCATATAATCAACAATTTTAAATCTAACTATTTAAATTAAATCGAAACTAATTCGATTGAGTGAGAAGTTCTCACCTTGATTTCATTTCCGTTTCAGCGTTTTATTTCGAATAAAATTAAACACACGTTTAATTTTCGTCGAATATCAAACTAGCTCCAAACAACTCCAATCCAGCTCCATTACGTAGTGTTCGTCCATAGGAACCCAACGCAAAAAGTTTCGTCGAATTCCGACCTCGTATGAACAAGTTACAACATTTTAAACATCACATGATTTAAATTACAATTTAATTTACATTTTCTTTATTTATTTTCACCTAAACTCCATCTGGACCGTCCACTACAACCCTCAGATCTCAGCCGCATACATCATCTTCTTCTCCCTAGGTTTTGCACGCACGTACCAAACCCATGAGCCGCCCTTTCTCTTGAAATATGACCACCTACTCGAGCCACCAGACGTCGATCAGAGAGTGCCATATTGAAGGCATTCAAGCAAGCTACACTTGGCCAGAACATGGGAAAGCTCGGCCTCCTCTGCACCTCGAAACGCGTGCATGAACTGCTGCCGAACGCGGTCACCTATCATCCTCGCTGGTCGACGAAAACCCATCTTCACCGTATAGATTCGAAGCTCCCATCGTCCTCTTCATTTTTGCAGTTGAATGATTTTGACGATTGCTTACGGATTGGAAGATTTTGAGGGAAGATTGAAACTAATTTCTGGCCTTTGTTTTTGTTAGTGGCGGCTACAACCAGAAACCCTAGGGTTTTTGCCTTTGTTTGCAAATGAGAGAATAGAGGTGCTTTTATAGAAAATTCAACGAACACTATTCATCCTGGATTTTCCGAATTCCAAATCTCGCGCGGTGACTGGTGTTCCGCGTTCCGAACACAATGGAATGTGTTTCGGAGGCTAATTGATTATCTGTGTGAGTTATGGCAATAAACGATCAATTTTAAATTAAACCGATTTAAACTAATTTCTAGGCGTTTTGGCTTGTCTCGGACAAACGGTAAGTCCGATCGACATGAAATTTGAAACCATACAATAATATCAAATTATGGATCCGATGAGACTGGTTTCGTCGAAATCCGAGACTGTTTGAAAAATGGCTATTTTAACTCGCCAAATTAATATTAAAACAATTTCGATGCGTTTCGAGCTGCCACGGTTAAACCAAACTTCCGATTGCCACGAAAAGTGAAATCCGATAATAACAAACTATTACGGATCCAATGGAACTAGTTTCGTCCAATTCTGAGACTGTTCGAAAATTGGCTATTTTTCAGTCGATAATTAATATTAAAATATTCAATTTTCACAAATAAAATTTTAATTCAATTTTAAAAGTTCTATAACATCTCTATAAATTCAATATGATTAAATAAAATTTTACAAATCATTTTCAATCATATTAAACCCAATTTTCAATTATTTCTGTATTTTCAACTATTAAATTATCGATTTAATTATCTAATTAAATCCAATTATTCGAAATATAAATTATTCGACTTATAAATTTAACATATTAATATTTAAAATCAGTTAAGTATATGAATTTTAATTAACAAAATTTCTGGATCGTTACAAACTTCCCCCCTCAAAAGAATTTCGTCCTCGAAATTACCAAGTAAGAAAAAGTTACAGAATCCATTAATTTTCCAAAACAAACCGTTCAATTTAGATTTTTCAAATCTCTTAAGTGTTTAACTTTCTCAAAATTCATAGTTAAACTTCTTACAAAATCTTTACTAAGTTTCCAAATCCAAACTTAGTTTTCAAAATTTTCAATTTTCTCAAAAATATTCTAACGCCTTAAGTTTTCGGAAAAATTCGCCAGAGTCTCCTTTGCGCGGTTCGATCCGAAAAAATGACAGTCTATATGTCACAAATATACATATCATCAAGTGATGAGGCATCCCGCAGGGAAAAAAGTGTAAAAGTACGATATTTAATCCGAGATATGTACCTTATATTTTTATTAGCGAGCATATACGGCTAATATAACACGAAAGCGAGCTCCAAATGCGAAGCAAGCGCAATACGCACCTACTAAACACTCAACAAACCATGAGAAACATGTATAGATGAAAATAATATCAATATACAATATATAGTAACATAACAACTACATGTGCCAACATAGCAATGCATTCAATCAACAAATGCAACCATCAAGCAACTATCATCCAATTAACGAAATAAATATTCAATCATATTCTAAATAACATTCAATGAATTGGTTCTCAATTTAATCACATTTTATTTGTTTACATTGGGCTTTAAAAATATTCATTTATTTATTTCCAATTAGTATACATTCACTAACTTACATTCATTTTAGTTCACTTCCAAATCAAATCAAATTCAATTCTATTTAAATTCATTTACTTCACTTTCAATTTGAATTCAATTACTTAGCTTCCAATTTCACTAATTTAATTTCACTAACACTTAATGAATTCATATACAATCAACTAACAAACAAATAACAACCAATGTATATTCAACATAACCAAATTCATTCAATTTACTTTCAACATTCAATTTGGTTCAACACTTTTAATTTCAATTGGTTTAACATTTAATTGATTTTCCTTCAACTTATTCAATTTCTTAACTTCATTAGCTTTTAATGAATTAACACTTCATTCATTATTTTATATCGACTTATTTACATTCGATTGATTAACATTCAATCCATTTATTAGTTTAATTGCCAATTCCTTTAACAATATAAGGTTGAATTTCAGTTATATAACTCAAGTTTACATTCATTCAATTAACTTTATTATTTTACTTTGATACCAAAATCAACTTTATTCAATTTTACTTAAGTTATATTTCCTTTAAACATCATTTGTTTAACTTACTTAAATTTCCAAATCCAATTCAGATTTCAATTCTAAAGTAAATTCTATTTAACTTTAACCAAAGTCAAATTTTCATATCATTATCAAATTCATATTTCATTTTATAACTTGACTTACATTTTCTCATTTTCTACGTTATACAACTTATATATTTAAACTTCCAAATCCATTTACTAATCCAAAGCTAAATTTATTATCTCTTACTATAAGTTCAATTCATTTCACTTATATTCATCAATTTCAACTTGGATTTTTAAATTTTTAAATTTGTTTATCACAGCAAAACTTCAATTTCAATTTACTATGGTAGCAAATCCATCACACAGAAACTCGAAAATGATATTGATGATGCTGCAGTCATCACCCTTATTATTTCCCAGCAACAATATTGAATTCAGTGCTTTTAAATTCTTTCAAAAATCTCCTTTTATTCAAAAATTACATTCATAAATCTTTCCTTAAAAAAATTCATTATTTTCTCTTTACTTATACAAGATTGTTTCACAATTGTAAATCATTTTAATTAAAATTCCATACTTACAATTCATTTGCTCATACAATTCATTCTTTTACAGCTGTTGTTTTTATTTAACTTATTCAACAACCAAACAATCAATTCATATACACTTTAATAATTCTAAAAAATCATTCCTTTATATATAAAATATAACTCACACTCATTCTAGAGTGCTACTGACTCTATCTCTAATGAGTAATACCCAACAGAGCCATGGTTGTCGCTTAACCATATGCTCTGATACCAGCTGTAACGTTGCGATTTTTCGTCGCTCGAAGGTAGGCATCAATACGTCCACTGTATCAAATGCCGCATAATCGAATGCCGGAAAACCGAATTGTTAGGGTTAAAGAAGAAGATGTAGAAGAAAAAGATAGAAGAAATAAGAAAACAGAACAGAAACAATATCAGAATCTCATAGTCGCAGCGGAACAACATATAATAAATAAATGAATAATCTTTAACAAAGAACTATATCAGTTATTACATTACATCACATCAAGTTTCATTACATCATCAGAGTGTACATCAACAAACAACAATAAACAGCGGAAAAGAAATACTATATACAATAGATAATATGCTATGCCATCCGGCTTGCCTCCACCAACTCCTGAATACCAGAATATCCTGATAAACCTGACTCTTGACTGACCGTATGGAAATTGGTGAGCACCCAGAGTTTAGGAAGGAAAACAATAAACACCGAGTCAGTCATGGGACTGGTGTGAGAACTAAAACAGTTATTTAACTTTTAAAAACAAAGAACAGGATAATTTTAAAGTCAATTCGCAATGATTTTGGAAAATGAGACTACCATAAGACCTCCCACCACACACACAATGCAAACGCAGAATTGGAGGAGATTTCTTCTTATGATAGTCAAAGATGCTTGATACGCATTAAAAAAAACATTTGATATTATTACTAGTGCATAGTGTAGAATAACATTTCAAAAGTAAAGATATAAATCTTAGCCAGCATAGACATTTCGCACTTATGCTTACTATAGCTACCATGTTCAATAGCAGGTTACCGCCACATTCCATGGCAGGTTATACAACTAAAACCGTACAAGGATCGTATTGTTTCTTTGGATTTCCAATAAATGGTCAGGCTAAGGAACTTCCTACTGCCACATGGGATCGCTTCTGGCGGGACGTCCCGAGAACTTAACCAGCTCTCTGCCAACACAAGGCCGGGTTACCTTTGTCACTAGGTAAATACTACACGACTATGCCATCCCCCGGTCCCTTTGGACCTTTATCCGAGCGCTCGATAACCAACATCACACAGTAATAAATATAGTGTGTCAACATGAGTAAGTATCTGGGCTCCATACCATGATACCACCCTTTCCAGAAGGAAATGACAAACCTAAAGGGCGCGACCCTCATAACCTTGCCGCATATTCCTGTTTTGACCATTTCCGGGGAGTGAGGTCCGACGAACTCTCGTCCACAAAGCTAGGCACAAAGCCATGCTTTGATCAACAAATGATTAATAAATAATCATCACACAGCAACACTCGGCATGCCAAATTACCAAATTGGGAGTATATCGCTGATAACCTTCAACTACAAAACCTCTAAGGGTGTTAAGCTAAGAGAATAAATTCTCCGCCACCAACGGAAATATTTTTTAAGAAATCTGCTTTATATCTCAAAATGTAATGTCAGACACGTAACCATACAAGTCTGTTCCGGGTTCGAACAGAACCGAAGGCACTTCAAAAGAAGCCCTTGCAATCCGGGTATTCACAATCCCGATCGAATTTCCCATCACAAAGGAAATCTCCATACCGTAGCTAACGGCGCAGAGACAATCGATAGGTCTTCCTATAGTTTTCACAAATACCTGGTCTTCAAAACCGGCCTTCAAATGATATCCATTACGACATATCATTATTCGGAATGGGTTATACGACTCCAAAGTCCTTTCCCGGCTAACCCGAATAATGAGCGCTTATTTTAAAAATAAGTGTAGCATTCAATTTCAACCAATTCACAACAAATACCTATTTAAAGGTCAATATTGATAGTCGGTTATTTAACTATCAATCAGTATTCACAACATCACCCGATTTCAAATAATTTCCCATATTATTTATTTTCAAAAATATCTTTATAAGATATATATCCTACACTTCAACCATTTGAAAACCAATTTCAAATAAATTTACACCCTTACAACTTTCATTTCGAAATGGTTCATTTAAGCCAATTAAATAAATCCTTACCGATTTATTATATTTACATTCCAAATTCGTAAATTAATTTCCACGCTTCAAAATAAATCAACGTTTATTTTTAACTAATTTCCCTTTCTTTTATAAATTCCATAGTGAATTTACAATTCCAAAATATCTATGAATATACGATTTTTAAATCGATTTCTAATATTCATTTTCAATTTATCTTTAAAGGATAAAAATCTCAAAACATTCACTTCATATTGGAAAAACATTTCCATACTTATTTAATAATAAGTAATTCATCAATCTATTTATTTTCAATATTTTGAAAATATTCAATATACTTAAATCTAGTCAAGTATATATTTCATTCTTTAAGAAATCATTCTCTTAAACACATTTATTTGGGTCAAGACGAATGTTACGTAAAACATCGTTACGACAACCCAAAATCACTAGTATAGGGATTCGAGCTGAAACAGATATATAAATCCCAATACTATATATAAAACATTTCCTTTAGGAAATCATTTACTATAACAACAGTGTTATAGTCCACCATTTCCTTCTATTTCTCGAAAACGTCTATTTCAACAATAAATGTTGAAATCTATGATTTCGATACTTAACACAATTTAAAACGTTTTTGAATCGTTTTAATTCTATTTAAAATATCACTTTTCCAAAATATTTCTTTAATATATTATTCACCGTCCAAAATCGTGAATATATTTCCTTACCCAAATTCAACATTTCTACATATTTTATTTGAAGGATTATCCACTGTCCAAAATCGTGGATATATTTCCTTATCCAAATTCAATATTTCTACATATTTTATTTAAGGATTATCCACTGTCCAAAATCGTAGATATGTTTCCTTTAATAAGCTATAATAATTAACTTTTCAAAATAAGTCGTTTTCGGATTTATAAAAAAACGTTTATAAATTCCATTTATATTTTATGGCAACTTCAACCTTTGAATTCACTTTATTAACAAATTCTATCCATATTCCATTTACACGCAAAAATCCAATTTAGAAGTTAATTACTTATAAATCTTTTATTTTATAAAATCTATTCATTTTATAATTCCACAATTTATAAATATATAGATTTCATTCACTTATAAAATCCATTTATATTCCATTTTAACGCTTATAAAAAACTTGTTTTATAATTCCAATATTTTTTATTTGTAAATATCAATTTAATAAATATTTTAGATAAATCATTTATAATAATTCTAAAATACCAATTTAAATAAACCAATCCTTTTAATAATTTACAAATCGTTATTAAAGCTTATATAACTCCAAAATCATACTTAAGTATTATTTTCCAAAAATATCATTTTTATAATAATAAAAATTATAATGTTTATTTATTTAAAATGAATAAATTCCAAAATTAAATTTTATTCTGAATTCTCAACTTAAATTTTCAAAAATCCAATTTTATTTAATTTCGGCATCTAACGATACCAAAATATATTCGGCTAAAATTTAGCCTTTAACAATCTCAATCACAAAGATAATCACGCAGATTATTAATAGATCAACACACAACATTGAAACCAATTCAAATGTTTGAGGAATCCAGTTGGATCCCTCCAACCTGTTTCCTACATCTAAAGATGTTAGCACAATACCAATTTTGCATCAAGACGAAATATCGCGGTACATGGGATTTATAAAAATATTATCCGCTTAATAGGCGGCGCAATAGGGTCTCATCCGCTATATATAATGCGGGAAATCAACTCCAAGTACATATATAATACCAATTCCATATAAGTTGGAATTATCGCGGTATATGTTTTTAATAAATAACATCCGCTTACTAACGACGCATAATGTCTATTTCAACAATCAACAGATAATAATTTATCATTCAGGCATACAATCAACAATTTTAAATCTAACTATTTAAAATTAAAATCGAAACTAATTCGATTGAGTGAGAAGTTCTCACCTTGATTTCAATTCCGTTTCAGCGTTTTATTTCGAATAAAATTAAACACGCGTTTAATTTTACCCGAAATTCAAACTAGCTCCAAACAACTCCAATCCAGCTCCATTGCGCAGTGTTCGTCCATACGAACCCAACGCAAAAAGTTTCGTCGAATTCCGACCTCGTATGAACAAGTTACAACATTTTAAACATCACATGATTTAAATTACAATTTAATTTACATTTTCTTTATTTATTTTCACCTAAACTCCATCTGGACCGTCCATTACAACCCTCAGATATCGGTCGCATACATCATCTTCTTCTCCCCAGTTTTTGCACGCACGTAACGAACCCATGAGCCGCCCTTTATCTTGAAATATCACCACCTACTCGAGCCACCAGACGTCGATCAGAGAGTGCCATATTGAAGGCCTTCAAGCAAGCTACACTCGGCCAGAACATGGGAAAGATCGGCCTCCTCTGTACCTCGAAACGCATGCACGAACTGCTGCCGAACGTGGCCACCTATCGTCCCCTCTGGTCGACGAAAACACATCTTCACCGTATAGATTCGAAGCTCCCATCCTTGTTAATGACTCTTGGCAATAGATCATCATTAAGACATTAATTGAATTCTAAAAACCTTTAAGTAAATAAATAATCAAAACATTTTTAAGATACCATTTATCCTTAATTACTTAATTATCATCAGTTAAAATATTTATCTTTTATAATTTAAAGCATGATTAATACTCTTTCAAGCTTCCTATAAAAATCTGGTAAACAAATTTTACTTCATAATTAAAAATTCAAGCCCACATTAGTGATTCCCGAGATCACTATCGAGTAGCTCACGAAAAATTCACGCAAATACTTAGCTTCGAGTCGAACGTCATGATTTACGAGCTCATCCCCGAGAAAAACTCAAGACCATCGCGAGCCACAAATCAACTGATATACATGCTACCTTGTGTATGTGCACCAGAGTTCTGATGAACTTTGATCGACCCAGCCACCTTCAACATATCACCGATCATCTGTTCAAGCCTTCAGACAACCCAAAAAATTGTAACAACGACGAACTCGGATTTTCGCCATTAGACCCAAACTGGAATAAAAACCAACCATCAAAAAAATTGCTTCGCCTGATCGCCACAAGCCACCAACAACGCCGCCACTTTGGTCAAAGCTTCGCCAACCTTACCCAGTTCAATCGCCACTAGTGCGATCGGTTATGGTACGATGACGAGACAACAACGATTCAAAATTCGATACTAAATAAAACATGAGCAAGAACCCTAAATTAACCTCGACCCCATTCCACGATGATCAGAAATTTTTTTGAGCATTTTTCTCAAGCTACCCTACCTCCCAACGAGCTTCATTCAAGATCTCGAGATGAACTATGTTTGCCGATCACCAAAAGTAACAAAAACAACTCAAATTTATTCATCTTTGCATTACTCAATGAATGCTTGCTTAAAAGTTTAGATTTAAGTTTCAAAAATCATTGTTTTCAAAAACATTTTACATGATGTAATTACAACTAGAAATCATGGTATTTGAATTTTTTTAACAAACATTGGGTTTTCCTGTGTTCTTTTAAATTTCCAGAAAAGTTTTAATTACTTTTGCTTAAAATTATTTTTAAATCCTAGAACACGTTTAAACAAACAACTATTGTTTAGATTTTAAAGTCTAAAAATGATCAGGGAAAGAGAAATCAAAATTTTGAACAGGTTTTGTTTAATCCCAGTAATGTATAAATAGAGATATACATACCTGTATGAACACAAAACATATAGGCAAGCAAGCATTTTCACCGCATATCTCAAGCATTAATCATATGTACATCAACTATAATATATTATGGTATAGATAGTTTGCTCACCTGATCTTCGATGAAACAGAGAAGAACAGGAATGCAAAGCTTGGAATTGGTTTTAAACTCGAATCTGGAAACTTGTTTTGGTTTTGATCTGTATCCTTACTCGTTGAAGTCAATCTTTGCATTGCTAGCTTGAGTTTTGGAATCAATTTGAAACTATTGAGTTATGCTCAGATAGATCAGGCTGAAGCTTTTGCTTTATTTTATTTTTTCTAGGTTTTGAAAATCTTTTGAAAACTGTTTGTTTTGCTTCTGATTCGATCAACACTTGAAACTGAAGCTCAGATTGATCCTGACTTTGATTCATTTTGATCTGATACTTGATTTTGTTCCTGATTTCATTTGTTTCAGATCTGGCTTCAGGTTGAAAATGGTTTTGATTTGCTTTGTTTCTGAAATTTTGTTTTTTAGGATTTTGAATTTATTTTTGCAGTTTTGGAAAAAAACTTAAGAAATTTGATTTTAATTCTTTCTTATGCATGTTTAAAAAATTTAACTAAAAGAAAAATTTACTCTTTGCCACTTGTTCACCTTAAGCCAAACTTGTTAAATTACTTGTTATTTGTTTTACACTTGTTTAATCTCACATTATATGGTTTACACTTGTAAATTTTTTTTATAATACTTATACATGTATAATACATGTTACTCAAAAGCTTACAAATGTATTTATGTATTTTCATATTACTTTATCTTAGTTATATGTACATATTCTTATGTAAAGTTTTCTATTTGCATTTGTATTATATCCATTTATATACAAACCATCATATATAAAATTTGAAGAAAATGATTTTAAAATTACATTATACACTAATAAATGCATATATTACATATACATTAGAATTTAACCTTTAAATAGTCTTTTTAAAATTGTTATCACAATCTACACTTATATATATATATATAAAAAATACATATATATTTAGAAAACAACTTTTATTAAATTAAAAGATAGTGTTTTAAATTCAATAAATTTATATTTGAATTTCAAATCCAAATTTCAATTTATAATGAATATACATATATATATTAACAAACAAATATCTTACAAATTTTGGAATTTTTTAAAATTAATTTACAATTTAAATCCACAAATTTATATTAATTATCAATTTAAATTTAACTCAAAAATCAGTGTCGTTACAGATTCCCCCCTTATAAAATTTCATCCTCGAAATTTGCTAGGGAGACGACAAAGAATGGATACACAAAGATAGAGAATCGACTCATCAATCAAGCTGATTATCTATTCTGTATTTGGCTTACCAAATCAGAATATCAACAATAGATAAGAGAACGAACTCATTCAGTATTACACAGGAAACTCGGGTAATCCAGTCTATGAAATATACAGGATATCGGTTAGTTCGAAGGATAACTAACCATTCGTAGACTATTTCTAGACCCAACACAACAAACAATAGATACTCAATCCAGGTTGGAATATCTCAAAGCATACACCAACTTGTCCCTCTTCGGACTTTGATACTCACAAGAAATTACAATAAAATTTCAAATTTGGTTTTAATCGAAATCGTTTTATCGATACAAATTGAAATTTTACTTCATATTTATTAATCAATTTATTTCAAATTAAATTTTCAAATTCATTTGGGTTAAAAACGGAAATATTGATAAGAAACTAGTGAGGATACAAAGTAAGGATTTTCTACAATGATTTGCAATGCCACTACACTAAATCTTCTTCTCTGAAGGTGCCACGAAGAAATCAGAGAAATTGAAATCGGATCAAAGGAGATTGATAGAGAAAGATATTTCCATTGTCGTTTTCAGGGTATTGACCATTTGTAGTGCTATTTCCCTATCCCCTATCTCTCCTCTTCTTGCACTCATACTTACTACCAATGGATAGTAAGGGAATTTACTGAGGCATTTGAGCGGATATCTTAGGGATATACTCATTCTAGGGTATACTTCACCCTATCTCTAATGAGTTACCTAATGTGTTACACTCCTGAGCTAAAGTTTTAACCTTCAGCTCTGATACCAAATGTAACGATCCGGATTTTTTGCGTTCGAAAATCGACATCCATACTTCACTCGTACTCGAATGCCGCAGATTCGACCGTTCAAATCCGATTCGCCAAAGCTTATAACACATTAGGTATAACAACAAAGCGGAAGGAAAAGAACAATATCATATACAACTCCTATGATACAATATCCAAAATATGATATGCAACAATTGTATCAATAATGCTCAACAATATCAAAGATAAGATACAACAGCGGAAGCAAATAGCAGCGGAACAATAACTCCAAATAGCAACAACTACTCCATCATCAAAGCTCTAAACCAAATAATTCAATCCAGAAGCTCGAACCACCCATCATGTTGCATAAAGCTAAGAAATCCAGGTCAGTCATGAATCCGAAAACTCCAAAGAATTATAAAGAGAAAGCTGAAGACTACTTAATCAATATCTACTATTTGACTATCTGAAAAACCCAACTCTAGACTCCCCGTGTGGAAAATTGTGGGCACCCAGAGTTTAGGAAAGGAACAATAAACGCCGGGTCAGTCATGGGATTGATATGAGCAAACAAAAATAGTTTTATCTTTAAACCAAACAACAAAAGGTTTTAAAAGTTGAAATCCGCAATGCTTTTTGGAAAATGAGACTGCCATAAGGCCTCTTGCCACACACATAATGCAAGCGCACACTTGGAGGAGATTTCTCCTTATGACAGTCAAGAATGCTTGATATGCGAAAACCATTTGATATTATTATTAGTGCATAGTGCAGAAAACATTTCAAAAGTATAATATTAATCTTAGCCAGCATAGGTACCATTATACTATGCCTACTATAGCTACCACCTGAGGTGGCTGGTAATACAAATGCAATCGTAAAGGGCTGGTATTGGATGATTGGATTTCAAATGAATGGTCAGGCAAAGGAACTTCCTGGGCCACATGGGTACGCCTCTAGAGGGACGCCCCGAGAACCATCCCTCAGTCCTCTGCCAACACAAGGCCGGTGTACCCCCTTCCTGGTTTGTGACCTTTATCCGAGAGCTCTCAACCACAATCATCACACAGTAATAGATACGGTGTCAACATGAGTTAAGTATCTGGGCTCCATACCATGATACCGCCCTTTTCCCGAAGGAATGGACATACCCTAGGGGCGCTACCCCTGAAATCTTGCTGCATCTTTCCTGTTTCGACCATTTTCGGGGTGTGAGGTCGTGATGCAGTCTCGTCCATAAAGCTACGCTTTTTCACAAAGCTACGCTTTTTCACAAAGCTACGCTTTTTCACAAAGCTACGCTTTTTCACAAAGCCATGCTTTGATCAACAAATGATCAGCAACAATTCGCATGCCACGTTACCAAATTGGGAATGTATCACTAGTAACCATCAACTACATAACCTCTGAGCTCGTATGTCTCAGAGATGGGTGTTAAGCTAAGAGAATAAATTTCCGCCACCAAATAGAAATTTATTTGATAGAAACCAGCTTTACATCTCAAAGTGTAACATTAGACATACATCCATACAAGTCTGTTCCTGGTTCGAACATAATCGAAGGAACTTCCAAAGAAGCCCTTGCAATTCGGGTATTCACAATCCCGATCGGACTTCCCATCACTTAGGGAATCTCTATAGCGTAGCTACTCAGTGCAGAGACAATCGATAGGTTATCCTGTTGTTCCCACAAATACCTGGTCTTCAACACTGGTTTTCAAATGCAATCCAATACATCGTATCATTATTCGGAATCTGTTATATGACACATGGTCCTCTCTTGGCTAAACTGAATAATGAGCGCAATATTTAAAAGCACATGGATATTGATATTTCAGTTAAGTCAAAACTTAAAACCCAAAACTTTCCTTTCAAATGGTTTAAACAAGTTACCATTTTCAAATCTTTAAACAAAAAGATTCACTTCACAAAGTTCACCCATCTTTCAAAAAGTTATATTTATGGCTTTTCAAACAATTCCATTTCAAATTGGATTAACTCAATCAATCTTTAAATCAAAGATTTAATTCATAGCTTTCAAAACAATTCCTATTTCAAACTTGAAATCCTTTCAACACAATTAGGGAACCCTTTCTTTCAAATGAAAGTTATAATTATTAAAAACAAATTGTTTTCATTTTGGAAAAATCCAATTACAATTGCACGAGTCAAAGCTCTTTAAGTATAAAATTTGGGTTAAAATTCAAATTCCCAAAACAATACTTTTAAAATGGTTTAAAACCCATATAAACACATTTATAACTTGTATAACCTTTTTAAAACATAATTTCAAAACATAGAATTCAATTTCAAATCTTGAATTCAAATTCAATCAAATTATATAGATTTTCAAAACTTAATTAAGTTATCCCAAATAACTTTTATCTTCAAAACTTCTTTTCAAAAGCCTTCCATATTTAACCCAAATCCATTTCCACAACCATTTGAATTCAAAATTGAAATTTAAAAACTGTTTCAAAAATATTAATTTCAAATATCTGTGACTTAACCAATTTCATCGTGCAATCCATATTTGTGTGTGTATATGTGGTCTAGGGGTTGTGCACACAATAATAGTGCAGCAACATCATTAATCATTACAGATTCAGACATAGAAATATATTTGATAAGCGATATAAACTATAACGCTTATCTTTTATTCACAGATCACATATAAAGGAAATAAATTCATTACGGATAATAAATTACATTCACAGATAACTCACATCATAAAGCATCATATATCGGGAATATTAAACAATTCGATCATTCACTACAAATTTTTAATTTTGCATGATTGCATTTGAATATTTCAACTACATTTATGTGATGCAATAATGATTTTGGTTGTATTCGATGATTTATCAAAACTTAACGCAACTACAGTTTAATTAATTCAAGAAAGTGCATTTATTATTTGATTGTATTTTTTGAATTATGTAACTATGGCACTTGAAACTGTAATTTATGTGATCCAATACAAATTTTGGCTTCCTTTGATAAGTTTATTCAGTCTTGATGAAGTTATAATCTAAGTGCATTAAAAGAAATCTAGTCGTAATTTTAACTGCATACCATATTTGAAATTGACTTTAAACTGAATATTTATTAATTTTGAATTTATTAAATTGAACAAGGAAATTATAGTTGCATTTCAACGGCACATGTATGAATACGTTATTTATACAAAAAAGATATAATTAAATTAGATATTTGCATATGCATAACACATATCATTTAAAAGATCACAAATTTGTGCTTTAATGGTGAAAATGGTTTGTTAATCTAATGTTTTTAGAAAATGTTAATGCTTAATGAATATTTTAAATTCATTTAGGTGTGTAGTACTTAAATGGATATAATAACAGCGGTTACTAATAAAAGATGTCTATGGATAAGGACCTAATTTACATAACTTATCGAAGAAGGATATTTTTTATGTCTTGATTAAAAATAGGATCTGCTGTCCAAAGTCTCTTAAATTATGGATAGCGAGATTGATTGCATCGACTAGTTAACTACTTGTTTTTGGTTCCTCCCGTTAATCTAAGGATTTGTACCTCTATATTTTTAAAGTTGATGTATTTATGAATGATTTCTCTAAGTCATCAAGTTTTGCTTATCCATATAATTAATCTATGAGAAATACATCTTGGTCAAACTTGAGTTTCTCCAACTTGGTCTCAGGCATCTGCCATTATACCCAAAATGATTGGCCATTCAGTTTATATGTGAATAAGAACATTACCAAAGGGACTTTATTTTTGGATAAATAGAAGAAAAATTTAAGGGGACTTCACCTAAAAAAATGTTATGATACTCCTCCCTAATAAAAACTTGCAATTTCATAACTTGCGCAAAGCGAAATTTTATAACTACTCATCGAAAAAAATTTGATAACGGTCCAATGAGAATTAGTTTAGCAAGTTCTTGCTAAAAAAGACGGAAAGATGGTGATTGGTCACCAAAAAACATATAGCGTTTAAAATTATTATTTTTCAATCAACGGAAGGAAAATTATGTTTCATACCACCTAACAATTTTCTAAATAATGACAAAATGATTCCATTATCCAGTTTTGTAATCCATTTGAAGGCCACTAAAAATGCGGTGAATAATATGCCTTGAGAAGTTCGAATCTACCCTTAAATAAATGAAGTACTTGATGGAGTTATGGGTGCAAGTAGCAGAAAAAAAGTTACATGTGATTGCATATCAAACTCATAGATCAAATTCTGATGTGAGACTAAAAATTCCATACTCGCATGAATCTAATTCCAATATGGCTATGATACATTATCTGTTACTCCAAATACCAATTCAAAATTCACCGGCACTTTCATTGAGCAACCATAGTATATTCTAGATCCACTTAATAGACATATAAAATGTCAGTAATTGTGTTTACTTCATAAAACACACCATATGAAGTCCAAAAAAGTAAAAAAGACACATCAATTAACAATTTGTGAATTTTTGTTTTAGTATGTACGAAAGATATACTTTGTGAATTTGTTATGCTCACACAATTCATCAAACGCCTGATATGCATTCTCCTAAAGGGACATTTCAATAAATAAAATTGAGAATGAGGCTTCGCCATCCACCTCGGCTAACTGGAATTAAGGAGGATGATGTTGAAGATTGGAAGAGATGCAGACGCAAGATAATATCAACTTAAGCGTGAGATTACAAAGGGAAAGCCAGTTTGAAGACCGTGTTGTGCACGTGCATACATGCACAACTTATTTTCTATTGCAGTCTAAGTGGCTATATAATTTAAAAGTTAGTCAGGTATATTAGATAAATTACCATGTAACGGCTAGTTTGATTTGGTCTACCTGATTAATACTATAAATATATGGGTAAGGCTATGTAAATAGACGTATATAAAAAGGTTATAAATAATCATGCATTTTTTCTCAACTCTGCATTCTTCTATTTGCTGCTGCTCTAATTTCACCTCTTTCCTATATTCAAATCATTCAGTAATTTGAACCATTTTCACTTCCTCGTTCAATCTACTAACCACCACAATATTTCAGCATTACATCACCACTTCTTCTTCATATTTCTAGTTTGCTGCATTTGAATAATTCCACCACCTGAAAGCCTCTGTTACACCTTCTTCCTAACCAATCCCATCCCCTATTGATCATTCACCATGACTCATACCAGAGCCAAAATTGCCAAGAACTAGGAGAACATACCATCTTGGTATCAGAGCCACCTGATGAGCATAATACTAACCCTCACCATAGAAACTCATCACTGTATGACAACTCTAATGATTATAGAGATACCTTGCCACTGATTAATTCTGTGAATCTTAAAGAACTACCACAACAAGAAAAATGGTAGAAGAAAGATCTTATAAATAGTAGAACTGCATTATCACTTAAAAGACTAGAGAAAACTTCTCAAGAAGTATTAGTTGGGTTATAAAGAAACATCCAAGGCATTAAAGACCGTCAGATGGATTTCCCATAATGCACAAGTAAAAACAGAGTAATTGATTGGCTTTGGCAAGTAGAGCAGTTCTTTCAATACATCAAAGCAGATATTCAAGAATGAGTCCATATTTGTTCATACCATCTGAAAAAGATGGCACTACAATGGTTCTATAGGTACTCACATACTGTTACAGATTATGATCAATGGGTTGTTTTCTATAAAGCTATTCAGGCATGTTTTAGGGATGATCTTGATAGGCCATATGATACCTTTTCATTTCTAAAGCAAACCACCGATGTTATGCACTATGTTAATCAATTTGAACAGCTTGAAGGTTTAATAGAACACAATACAGCCACTTGTCTTATAGTGACCCACCATTCCATACCCTCTGAGCTGACATTAAACCACACATGTCCATCAAAAATTGCATGAAAAGACGAATAACTATGAGGAAGAAGAGTAAAGAAAAAAACTGAAACAACAATATAGAATTTCACAATCGCAGCGAAACAAAATATAATATATAATAACAGATTTTTATACAAAGAAACTGTAACTGTAATTCTTAAATAATCATCAAAGTACAACAATCAACAAATAAATCTGGATAGTTATAATAACTTGTCCATACAAGTACTGAACATAAAGTTTAGCACGCATAGTGGAATATAATCAAGTATGAGGAATAAGACTGCGACTCCTCAAGCACGTCTCCTATGCTTCATGGCATCCTAACCAGAATATGTAATACTCGGTTTGACCCAAGTATTATAATAAAATAACACATGAGTCAGTCTGCAAAACCAATATGAGAAAACACGCTAAATTATATTACTTTTATCAAATCTAATCAAATCTGTTAGAAACAAAGGTATCTCATAAGACCACGTCACCCATAAACACGATGAGTTTTTACCTTCCGATAACCAAAACATTTTATATCAAAATCATATGATATTATAATAGCGTAATGACCCGGATTTTTTGACGATTAATTTATATTTAAATTGGATTTAAATATTTAATTAGAACTTCAATTTGATTTTTTATATAAACAGTTCAGTTTTATATGATAGAAAGGATTCTGAATTTAAATATAACGACCTGTTAAATTAATTAATTATTAAAATAGTAATTGAACATCGGATAAAATATTAAATCTGGGGTAGTAAGCTTGTTTAAAATATTTTAAAGGCTTATAGAATTTATATTAATAATACTGAAAATAATAGAGGAGTTAAAATTTGAATTTAGCAGTGGTTTGCTCGATTTTAAAATATATCGGATTTCAAATTTCGTAGTTTTCAGAGCTATCGTGTAATCGTACGAAATGTAAATTCCTAGAAAATAATTAATTGAATTATTTTTAATAGTCGATCCAAAAAGCATCTTCTCCATACGATCGAATTAGGACTCGAAACCTTTTCCATTGCGTTCAGAATAGGTGTATAACATTATAGACGCCGAGCGGCACGTATCGATAGGAGGTCAGGATTTTGAATTGCGTAATTCGAGAAGATTTTAAATTTAAAGTTTAAAATAGATTAATCAAGCTTCCTCAACACACTTTCGTCCCATCAGAACACTATTGTTCGCCGTCTCCTATACGCTTCCCTTTTTCTTTAAAATCACGATGCTTCTTGTTTCTCTCTTCGATCAGAAAACTAAAATTAAATTAATATCTGCCTTTCCTTTCTTTTAATCGCGAAACCAAACCCCTCATATTTTTATTTTCGAAACCCTCTTCGTTTCCCCCCTTTTCTTCCTTTGTCTGAATTCATCGGCACATACAAAAAAATGTCGAGCGAAATCGAATGTGGTGGGAAGCACACGAATCAATTCGCGTTCGTGCTTTAGGCCGTGTCGTGATTTCGTGGATGTTCGGCGGCGACATAGGCGTGGTTAGGGAAAGTGTTGGTCGTGGCTACTGATCGCATTTTCGTGGCGACGGCGTGTGTTGAGGAGGGCAGCGACAAGGATGTAACGGCTGTAGTTTGCGTTCGCGTCGTTGCTTGGGTGGTGCGGCTTCGCATGGGGCTTGGCAGGGACGTGCGCGACTCAGGAAGCTCGCGACGAAGTGGTTTTGAATGGTATCTCGGAAGCGAAGCTGATGAGGGTTTCGCGCGTGGTTCAGTGAGGTATAATTATATATTTCTATACATTTAGTTAGTTAATTTAAGTTTTAAATTTGAGGTTTAGATTTAAAATTTACAGTAAGTTAGGGTTTTGATTCTGGAAAAAAAGAATATTTTTACTGTTAAATAATTTTAGATCTTAAAATTTATTCTAGTTTAATTTAAAAGTATGTGTGTGTGTATATACGATTTGTAGGAGTAAATATGAATTTTAAACTATTTGAAGTCGATATAAAAATTTGATTTTTGAAATCTATTTACATATTTTCATGAGTATATATACGTGTTTCAAAATAAAATCAATATATGTCAATTTGGGATAAGTAGTTTCAAATAGAAAATTATAAAAATAAAAATAAAATAAATATACATTTCTACGTTTTAAATATTACTAGTGCATTTTAAAAGGATATGAAATTGGTGGACAATTTGTTTAGTTAACTTATTTAAATTATTTTAGATACTAAAATATTTTAAAAAAAGAAAGAAGAATTAGTTTAACTATAATTAATTGTTAAAATAAATCATTAGTTAAAAACTAAATTATTATAGTTAAAGAATAAATTTATTAAACGACAAATAATTATTCAATTTGTCCATATATTAATAAAATTCATACAACTGTTATTCAAGGTCAAAAGTATGGAAAACAAGTCGGGATTGGAAAGGATTGCAACTTAAAAGAAAAGGTGAGATTTCCTCACTCATTTGGATGCCATAGTTAAAAAAAACGTTAAATTTAAATCATTGGATGTGTTTGGTTGATTTATAATAATTTATTCATTGGATGATATTATAGACCCATATACTGCAATATTCCACTTTGAAGTGGAATTGATATTTTACTTTTTGCTAATATCTATGGATGCGGGGAAAACAGGTTGGAGGGATCCAACAGGATTCCTTAAAGATATTTATTTACTATATATATATATATATATATGTTCATACGACAGGTTGGATGAAATAATATGGAATTGCATGCGAATTGAATTATTAAGTGTTAAATAGCATGGAAATTGGAATTTGATAATTTTTAAATACCATAAATAATTTAACTAAAGGAAGTTAAATGAAACTTAAATTAAAAGAATATTTATTTAGGACTTGGATTTACTTCTATTGAGAATAAAGTAAAATAAAAAAAAATATTTATTACATTGGTTATACTTAAAATTGGTTAAAGTTAAGTTTTGGACAATTTAACTTATATATTAATAACTCTAAGGAATAAAAGTGAAATTCTAATTAAGGGAATAAGATGAAAATTTATTAAGAGATAAAAAGGGAATTCTATTATGGAATAAAAAGGAATTTTACTAAGGATGAATTACTAAGGAATGATATGAAATTCTATTGAGGTATAAAATTGAAAAAGATGAAATTTTTGAATAAAATTATTTTATAAATAAATAGAAACTCAGGGGAGTTTATCAAATTTATAAACGGGTTTATAAATGGAAAGGAAGGAACCAGTAAATATGGGAAGAGATAAGTCAAGGAGAAATCTTATATTGAGTTATAAATTTGTTTAAAACGGAAATAGTAGAATATTTCCGAAAGTAAGAAGTGTGAATTGGGACAAGAGGCATTTATAGATGGATATTTGGTTTTCCAAAATTATAAATTTATTTTAAAAGGGAATATTTTTAAATTAATTTAATATATAACAAAAATTATAAGCTATTATAAGAATGTAATTTTTTTTTGAATTGGTTACTTTGAAGGCTTGGCAAATATTTATTAATAAACTCTAATTTTCTAACACCAGTTTTGAATTTTATCATTAACTGGAAATGAACTTTAATATTACTTTCGAACCATAATTTGTATAAAACCATACTTCTTATTTTATAAATATAGATGTTTTTAAATGTTTTTGAAATCCAATTAAAACCCTTGTGTGATGGTAAGCAAATTTAATTAAATGAGATAAGATTTAAGAGAAATCTTTTTTAGTCGAGAAAGTGAGTTTGAGAAATTATAAGGAAAGTGTAAATTGATTTTTGAGGAAGGAATGGAAAAATAAAGAATATTTTCAAAGGGTAAGTCAAAATGTGAGTTAGTATAAGAAATCAGTTAAATGATTTCATGGAAATAAAAGGACTTTGAAAATTTGTTTCAAATGGGTTAAAATGGAAATAATATCTGAATAATATTTGAAATAAATAATTTGAGGAAATTATTTGATTATTGCTTGTGAATGAATATTTGATAGTTAAATAACCGACTATCAATATTGGACAATGCGCTGATCGTTTCGAAGAGTCCGGGATCAGATTTAATTATTCGAAAACCACTTCGATCCGGTTTGAACGATTACGAATGAAGACCGTGAAGAGTTGAAGACGGTGATTCAGTTTGTCCAGACCTAGGGCAACTTGTATGGATTAAATGCTTTCAGAACATCGTCAGGTGGACTATGAGCATCCTAAGTGGGACTCGTTCTTGAAAAGGTAACCTTAGCCTCAAGCCTCATCAACCGGGAATGGCTAAAATAGGGGAGGTGTAGAAGGCTTCGTGGGTAGCCCCCACTGGAGAGTAAGTTTTCCCCTCTCTAGATGTCCCTTTTTATTTCGGCTTAGTGGGTGGTTGGTCGCGCCAATCACGGGGTGATCTTGCTTGGGACTGTCCAGTAAGGGATGGTTCTGATCTTGTGTTGCAGGGGAGTTAGGGTGGCTCCTCGGTACTCTGACCTTGACCACGTACTGTGACGGGCAGTACCCCCGGTAGCCCTACCATTGTATGGAATCCAATCTCCAATAAGTGCCTGTACAGTTTTGATTGTGCCCAACTATTGCTGAAACGTGAGATGCAAGTATTTCAACTAGATTCTATTTTACTTTCTATAGACGCTATTATAATATTAGACAATTTAATAAAAATGTTTCGGCTATCGTAAGGTAAAAACCCGACATGTTTATTTGTGGCGTGGTCTTATGAGATGCTTTTGTTTTTCAAAGGATTTTTGAAAATATAATAATCCGATTGAGCGTGTTCTCTCACGCTGGTTTTCCAGACTGACTCGGGTGTTGTTTTATATGATGCTCTGGTCAGACCGAGTTAAACAGGATCAGGTTAAAAGCTAAGAGCTCAGGAGACGAGCTGGATGACAGAGCGTACTCCCGTGTTTGACTATTATTTCCGCTGTGTATGGATATGTATTAGGTTGTCTCTGTATGGATGGTTGTTGTACTCTGATGATGGTATGTATATATATGTATAACAGTACAGATCTCTTGTATTTAAATCTGTATTCTATATATTATATTTTATTCCGCTGCGATGTGAGATTCTGATGTTGTTTCTTTTCTTCTTCTTCTACCTCTTTCTTCTTTTACCCGAAAACTCGTACATTTGTGCCACTTTGGACAGAACTGTGGTGGAATTTTATTATTTCAAAGGGGTATAGATTTGCGGGCCTTTACACTTGGTATCAGAGCTGAAAGGTTAAGCGAGAACCTTGGCTCTGGTGGGAATTACTTATTAGAGATAGAGTCATTAGTACTCTAGAATGAGCTTGAGTGTATTAATAGATATGAGAGCATATTTGTTAGTGAATATAAAATGATTTTATATTGTGTTGATTGATTTATTAAGTGGCATATGAACCTTCGTCAGCGCAGTCTGCACAACTGGGCCGAAGGGGTTTCTAAACACTTGAATAGAACAATTCGACACAATATTGTTTTCGAAAGCGGGTAAATGAAATTATTTTACCCAACATATATTTTGATATAAAAAGAAAAAAATTTGTGCAAATTATTATATATAATTAAAGTGTTTGGATGATAGTATGATAGACAAATAAGATTATAAAGATTTAAAATGGCTTATATAACCAAGGAAAATATGAGATTGAATTTTTGAGTTAAAATTAAAATGTAGTCAAAAATAAGGATTTAACTTGGATTAAGTTGAAAATTTAACTTTTGAAATTTAACTAATGATGGGAAATAATAATATAAGTAAATTGGTGAAGTAAATAAAATTTAGAATATAGATGAATCAGATTGAGAAAATTTAATAGAAATAAATTAATAAATTTTGAATGTGATCGAAATGGTAAAATAGAAACGAAATGTGAATGGGAAGACAAAATCAAATTGGGTTGAAATTAATTTAAGCTAAGTAAATGGAGGTAAGTTGAATCAATCTAGAATAAAATTCAGTTGTATTTGAATTAAGTTGGAATCAAATTGAAAGGAAATGAATGGAGATATGGATGATATTAAATGAAATTATGTTCTTATTTAATTAAATCCAAGTGAATTGGTGGATTAAAGAGTATAATATGATGCTAGATTTAACTGAAATTAAGTCAAACAAATTAAATTGAAAAAAAATTCAGTTGAGTTATAGATAGTATTGAGTGGAACTAAAATCTTACTTTAACAAGTGAAAGTAAGTTGAATAAGAAATTGTATTGGGGTGAATGAATTTAAAATAGCCCATAAAGGTTAGAGCATTGAAATAAAAATATATACTTGACTAAGTAAAAGTATATAATTCCGAACTAAAAGTAGAAGATGAATGAGATTGATTATCAATGGATGGAAATGTGAATATAAATAAATGTGTGACTTATATGAGAAAAATATGAAGAAGTTAAATAGCAAGCCAAAATAAAATTGTTTTGTATTTGGAGAATGGAATAAAAATCCAAATTTGAATTAAAAAATGAAATTGAACTCAGGTAAAATAATAAGATGATTTTAAAGATAAAAACCCAATATAGAATTGGAAGTGGAAATGAACTAATTTGGAATAAATTGGTTAATTGAATATGTTAATAAGATTTAAATTGGTTAAATAGAAGTTGGATTATGAGATAATAATGGAGTTGGGAATGAATTCGAGTTATAAATAAAATTCAACTGGGATTGGTGGTGAATTAAATATAAGTGGAAATGTTATGGAATTGGATTGAAATAAAAATGGTTTGCTTTTGGAAATAAAATCCAGTTAGGGTATAAATAAGTTAAGCATGACTTTGTCATTAATAAATCAAATTCAGATGAACTGAGTATGGAATTTGAAATTAAAATGGATTATGAGAATGGATAATTGAATTTAATGGAATTTGATTAGATGAGGATCAAATGTTGAGTTACAAGTTTTATGAAAGTTTTGATTTCTGACAAATAACTAAAGGCGAACGACAAAACAAGGTCATTAGAGCTACATATGTTACTCTAGATTATAGATTGATTATTTGATATTATATTAGTGATAAAATTGTTAAAATCTATCCTCAAATAATCATGCATTTTCAAGAAAATTAATATATATACGATTAGAATGTAGTTGCACATTCAGTGTGCAACTTTACAGGGACCGGTCGACCGGTCACAATCTCGGCGGTCGACCGTTCCTGCATAATGTGCACACTGAACGTGCACACATACACATAACGTATATATATTTTAAATTCCTGTCTACTGGTCACTTTTTAACCTGTCGACCGTTTTTAAACAGAAAGCAATTTTTGAAAAAGACACTTCTCTTCTCCAAAGGTTGCATCTCTTACCTTTCACCAAAGATCATATCTCTTAATGGCAAAGAGTTACAACCATTCTTATCTATATAAACTCATCCAATTCATTGATTAAATAATAACAATTTCATATATTCTTTTTAATCTAATCTCTGATCTTACTATATATACTCTTGCATTCTAAAAGGCTCTCGATTATTTATTGAATCATTGAAACTATTTCATATCTTTTGATTCAATAAGTAATATACTTTCCTTAATCTTTTCAAAACATCATTCGCATACTTTGAGGATAAGATTATAGGAAGGGTGTACTGTTAGTGACAAATCCGTGTTTTCAAGAACACAAGTTGTCAACAACAATTGTATTTGTTCTTTTGTTGAAGTCCTCTGTGTTGTAAGAGGCAAGTGTTGAAGTCCTCAGGGTATTAGAGGCGTGAAATCCCGTTCGGCTGTTCGGGTGTTGTAAACCTGTTCCTCCGGGTGAAGCGAGGAAGTTAATAGTGAAAATCCAGATAGAAGTCTGGGACTGGACGTAGGACGGTGCTCCGAACCAGTACAAAAATCTCTGGTGTGATTTTTCTATTTTTTATTTACTATGCTATTATCATCTATTTCCGCATTTGTATTGTAATCCATATTACACGATCCGTGTATACTATATTAGCGCATATAATTGTATACACACCACACTTTCATCAAATTAAAATGGAAATGAACTGGAGTATGAAGTTGGAATAAGTAAATTGACTTAAGTTAATAATAATAGAAGCTTGGCTTCGAGTAAGGGTGAAAGCCCATTAAATTAAACTTGGGTGGATTTAATTTGGGTAATGATTATTAATTTATAAGCATGGAATATTGAGCTTAATAAAATGGTTTGTCTGGAAACAATGATGAAATAGAATGCAAATATATAGTATGTAAATAAGTGGAATGAAATTAGAAATAATTGAGTTGAAATCAATTTTAAAATGGTTATGAAACTAAAGGAATTGTTTGTTTGAATGAATATCGTTGAATTGCTTAAATTAATCGTTCGACGTAAACGGAATTAAATAAAAATTCAATGGAATAATAAAGTAAATAAAAATTTGACTTGTGAATCAAATGCAATGAATATGTGTAGGTTAGATTAAAAATGAATAGAATGTATGAAGATGATGTTAAAAATCATTCCGAATTGGATAGGATAATATAGAAATCGAGTAAAGCGATTGGGTTAATATTGAGACTTTATTAATTGCTTATGGAAACTGGTTGTGTATATTGTTTATAAAAAATGAACTTGTGATTATTAACTGATAGAAGTAGCATGGATTGATTTTGAAATCAATTAACTTTGAAATGAATTGTTTGGACATAATTATGAATTGAAGGTAAGCAAATGAGTTGTTAATCACTTAAGTTGAATGCAAATAGTATGTGAATCGGTTGAAAACAAACGGAAGTAGTTTGGAAACTAAATAAATTGGTTTATGGAAGTATTTATAATGCATTGCTTATGTTATTGATTGTTGTAGCTATTTAAATGAATGAAATGTTATAAATTTCATAAATATGTTACTTATGTGTTTAAATTGAGTAAGTACAGGTACCAGAAGACAGTTTAGCGAGAGTTTGGGTATGCAAATGCTTAAATAAATTCGCCACTTGCTTAAAATGTTAAATAAGGTACGCCTACGCAATACAAACTAGGAAATATGAACTGTTTTTGGTTTTTCCGACTGTGTGGGTCGATGTATATATATTTATATCTATTGTCAAATTGCAAAAGCTTCTCCGTACAAAGGGGACTCTGCCAAAAAAATTCTGAAATTTTGGGAGTTAGAAAATTTTTGAAAATTTTGAAAATTTTGTTAACGACAAACGTTTTCAAATTGGAAACTGAAACAAATTAGTGAATGAAACTAATTTAAAATGATGACATGAATTTTTCATAAATGAAAAATAGAATTTAAATATTCAGAGTTAAATATAAATTGAACTCATATGGAATTGGAAGAATCAATTTGAATAGAAATAGATATAAACTAAAGTGGTAAGATGAAAATAAATATAAGAAACACATAAAATGCTTATACTAACTTAAGTAAGAAATGATGCATTCTCAATTGGGAATTGATATTTCAAATATAATCTAAAATAATATTTGAATGAATAGATATTGACATTTGTAAGAAATTCGATAAAATGTTTTTGAATATTGTGATTGGACATATTGTTGTGTAAGATATGCAGGTAGCATAAAGGGAAAGAGAATTGATTTTGATTTCAGAAGATAAATTTGAAACGCTCGACAAAAAGGTATGTGTTTAAATTTCTATATGAAAATTGATTGGGATTTTGATCGAGCCACTTGGCTTTTTTGTTTTCTTTTGGGTTTTGGGAAGCTGTAGGGCCATTTTGTAGTTGTACCGAGCTAGCCGTGCAAAGAAGAGCTGCCAAAAAATTTCGGGAATTTAGGGAGTTAGAAAATTTTGAGAAAATTTTGATAATTCAAAATTTGGTTTTAAATTGAAACTTGAGTGGTTAAACAAATAGTATAGTTTGAAACTAGGGAAAAGTTTGGAAAGTTAATAAGAAGGGTAATGCGTCTTTATTAAAAAGATAGTTGTAGGATGTTGAATTGTTGGTTGTGGAGAAATAGTAACGGGTATTGGACCATTCTTCCAAACTAGTAATTTCGGGGATGAAATTCTTTTAAGGGGGGAGGAATGTAACGACCCGGATTTTTTGGCGATTAATTTGCAATATTTAAATTGGATTTAAATATTTAATCAAAACTTTAATTTGATTTTTTATATGAATAGTTTGGTTTTATATGATAGAAAGGATTCTGAATTTAAATATAACGACCTGCTGAAATAATTAATTATTAAAATAGTAATTGAACATTGGGTAAAATATTAAATCTGGGGTAGTAAGCTTGTTTAAAATATTTTAAAGGTTATAGAATTTATCTTAATAATACTGAAAATAATAGATGAGTTAAAATTTGAATTTAGCAGCGGTTTGTTCGATTTTAAAATATATCATTTAAATTAATATTTAAAAATAGCCATCCAAGGCACAGCCTCGGAATTCGATGAAACCAGTTCCGTTGGATCCGTAATATTGAATTATTATCGGATTTCAAATTTCGTAGTTTTCGAAGCTATCGTGTAGTTGTACGAAATGTAAACGCCTAGAAAATAATTAATTGAATTAATTTTAATAGTCGATCCAAAAGGCTATCTTCTCCATACGATCGAATTAGGGCTCGAAACCTTTTCCATTGCATTCAGAATAGGTGTATAACATTATAGACGCGGAGCGGCACGTATCGTTAGGAGGTCAGGATTTTGAATTGCGTAATTCGAGAAGATTTTAAATTGAAAGTTTAAAATAAATTAATCAAGCTTCCTCAACGCACTTTCGTCCCATCAGAACACTATTGTTCGTCTTCTCCTATACGCTTCCCTTTTTTCTAAAATCATGATGCTTCTTGTTTCTCTCTTCGATCAGAAAACTAAAATTAAATTAATGGCTGCCTTTCCTTTCTTTTAATCGCGAAACCAAACCCCTGATATTTTAATTTTCAAAACCCTCTTCGTTTTCCTCCTTTTCTTCCTTTGGCCGAATTATTGGCACATATAAAAAAAATGTCGAGCGAAATTGAATGGGGTGGGAAGCACACGAATCAATTCGCGTTCGTGCTTTAGGTCGTGTCGTGATTTCGTGGATGTTCGGCGGCGACATAGGCGTGGTTAGGGCAGTGTTGGTCGTGGCTGCTGATCGCATTTTCGTGGAGGCGGCGTGTGTTGAGGAGGGCGGCGACGAGGATGTAATGGCTGCAGTTTGCGCTCGTGTTATTACTTGGGTGGGGCGGCTTCGCGTGGGGCTTGGTGGAGACATGCCGAGTCAGGAAGCACGCGGCGAAGTGGTTTCGAACGACACCTCGGAGGCGAAGCTGATGACGGTTTTGCGCATGGTTCATTGAGGTATAATTATATATTTTTATACATTTAGTTAGTTAATTTAAGTTTAAAATTTGAGGTTTAGATTTAAAATTTACAATAAGTTATGGTTTTGATTCTAGAAAAAAAAAGAATATTTTTACAGTTAAATAGTTTGAGATCTTAAAATTTGTCCTAGTTTAAATTAAAAATATGTGTATATATATAGGATTTTTAGGAGTAAATATGAATTTTAAACTATTTGAAGTCTATATAAAAATATGATTTTTGAAATCTATTTACTTATTTTCATGAGTATGTATATGTAGTTTCAAAATAAAATCAATATACGTCAATTTGGGATAAGTAGTTTCAAAGAGAAAAATATAATAATAAAAATAAAATAAATATACATCTCTACATTTTAAATATTACTAGTTCATTTTAAAAGGATATGAAATTGGTGGATAATTTGTTTAGTTAACTTATTTAAATTATTTTAGTTACTAAAAGATTTTTAAAAAAAAAGGAAGAATTAGTTTAAATATAACTAATTGTTAAAATAAATCATTAGTTAAAAACTAAATTAGTATAGTTAAAGAATAAATTTATTAAACGACAAATAATTATTCAATTTGTCCACATATTAATAAAATTCATACAATTGTTATTCAAGGTCAAAAGTATGGAAAACAAGTCGAGATTGGAAAGGATTGCAACTTAAAAGCAAAGGTGAGATTTCCTCACTCATTTGGATGCCATAGTTAGAAAAAAAATTAAATGTTAAATTTAAATCATTGGATGTGTTTGGTTGATTTATAATAATTTATTCACTGGATGTATTATAGACCCATATACTGCAATATTCCACTTTGAAGTGGAATTGATATTTTAGCTTTTGCTAATATCTGTAGATGCAGGGAAAACAGGTTCGAGGGATCCAACAGGATTCCTCAAAGATATTTATTTACTATATATATATGTTCACATGACAGGTTGAATGAAATAATATGGAATTGCATGCGAATTGAATTATTAAGTGTTAAATAGCATGGAAATTGGAATTTAATAATTTTTAAATACCATAAATAATTTAATTAAGGGAAGTTAAATGAAACTTAAATTAAAAGAATATTTATTTTGGATTTGGATTTACTTCTATTGAGATAAAGTAAAATAAAAAAAGAATATTTATTACATTGGTTATACTTAAAAGTGGTTAAAGTTAAGCTTTGAACAATTTAACTTATATATTAATAACTTTATGGAATAAAAGTGAAAATCTAAATAAGGGAATATGTAACAACCCGCATATTTATCGATTTTTTTATATTTAAATATTTTATTTAAATATTTTGTCGATACTCGGAATTTAGTCCGAAAAGCTACTTTTTGCATACGGTCGAATTATGACTCGGGACCACTCCCATTGAGTTTAAAATGCCGTTTGCGACCTTTTTGAGTATAAGCTTCGTTATGTTTGGAGTAAGTTGATTTTTGCTACTTTTTCACTTTGGGTTTGGGTTTGGGTTAAGCCCTATGTTTAACTTATACTCAAATCTGAGCCACTCCTCCCCATTCACCCTCACTTTCTCCTCTTTTCAGTTCTAAAGCATCAATGGTGGGAGAGATGGGAAATTAAAACTCCAAAACTCTAGTTTTCATTTGCAAATCAAACTCTAACTCCAAACTAATAGAAGAACCCATTGGTAAGCTTCTCTTCTTCTTCTCCAACTCTTTCTCTCTTTGATTTCAGAAAATTCCTAAACCTAATTTGGTAAATGTTTCTCTTTTTAGCTTAGAATCAAGCTTCTTGAGTTGGATTTGAAGAGTGGTTGATTCCCCCTTTGCTTTCAAGCTTCTTCTTCAATTGTTTGGGTTCAAAGGTGAGATTTTTATCTCACAACTATGCTTATATTTATCTTCGAATGTTAGGTATGAATTCCTAACACTTATTCGTATGCATTAGCTTTTGGTTTGGATTGATTTGGTGAATATACTAATTTTTGGTGTTTTGGGTTCAATTCTTTAAAAATCATGGCTTTGATGTTCAAATGTGTTTTTGGTGATGCATCGAGGAGCCAATAGGATCGGGTAACCGTTGGGCATAATTCCCTATCGTCCGTGCTCGTTCGATTGCGAATTGGTGGAGTTTGCACATTAATTAATTGGGTTTCAATTTGCAGAACATCAGGATCGGCCGACCGAACCCCTGGGCCGGTCGACCGACCTGCTACTAAGGTGCATACGCACCTTTCCGTCTCTGGTCGGGTCGACTGGCTACAGGGCTCAGCCGACCGACCCTCTTCCTAAGGAGTTTCCAAAATAGGGCCCGGTCGACCGAGCTCTGTAGCCGGCCGACCGACCTGATGCAATTTTATCTATTTCGCCTAGTTGCTTGAATTTCCAACTTTAATCGATTCGTGTTGTTTCCTATTTGTTGTTATCATTTATTATGACTTTGATGACTCCTTTTTAGGGATTTTTGAATATCCATTTCGATGGATTCTTTATCGGTTTCGTTGGATTTTTATTCACTTCTTCGTATGTGAATTTTAGTGATTGATTTTTCCTACAATCTTCTTTGTGATTTGTCACTTTAAAAATATGAAGGTTTTGAATACTAGTAGTAAATATCAAAATCTTTCTTCAAATGATTTCAACACTATTTTAGTACAAAGCTCGTTTCTTAAACCGTTTTCCAATCTATTAGTATATACTAACCTTTACCTCACTCGTATGAGAAATATAATTAAACGACTTAGTAGAACAAGTGGTATGAAACGCTTGCGTTTACTTCGTCGGTTAATTCTTGGACTTGTTCGATTGAATCTCTTGTGACAATTTTATAGTGGAGATCTACAGTTTGTTCGTAAATATTTAAGTTAAGCAAGTGGTTATGGGACATGAAGCTAAACTCATATATTTACTAGCTTAGTGTAATTGACACTTCTCGTTGATCATGACGATCATCTTTGTGATTTAGACTAGCAATGTGCGATGTCTCTTTGTCTGCGAGGGAGACTAAACCCCGTTTTGTGGAGTTTCGACTCAAATTGGTGGGGTAGCAAACCATGGTCTTCGGGCCGTTTGTGGAGCTTCGACTCAATTTGTGATGGTTAGCAACCATGAAATTAGCGTTCCGTTTGTGATACACGTGTTGGTCAGCTTTATGCTCCCGTTTGTGATAGGCCTTCCCCCTTTTTGTGATTTCTGGATTTCTTGAGATGATTTCTAGAATTTGTGTTTCACCAATTTTCGTGATTTCCATTGATAAGTTTTATCAATATTTGTGCATTGGTGAATTTGTGTGTCATTGAATTTTGTGATTGACATTGATATAATCGTCAATAGTTGTGGTTTGGTGAACGAAATAAGGAGTATGACATTACTTTGATTCTTGTGTAGATTTGGTGATATTGATTAATCTCTTGTTGATTTTCAATTATTTATATATATCATAGCTTGGCATTGTGTTTATCATGTGCTTAGTCATATCTCTTATTCTATATCGTTTCATCTGATATTTATAGTTAGACTGATCCGTTTATTATTTTCTTATTAAATAATACTCGGGTCAGACCGAGATGTTACAGGTGCTTCAGCTTGACTTCTCACTTGGGATTGATTTCTCTGACTTTTGGCTAACTACTTAGATTAGTAGTTATTTTGTTGTATACACTTGAGATATGGACTCATAATTGTATTCTTTTGTATAGCACGTGTTGCTATTCTTTTGTATTATTGTGGATCTTTTTGACCACTACTCTGATATACACTTTCATGTGTTAGTTATATATTCATATCTTCTTCCGCCTTTGTGATATGAATTATCTGTGACTGATTTATGTTATGCTTATTTCTATATTTTTTTCCAAAGATATTATAGCCACTGTGTACTAGCTTTGTGTTTGTGTCGGTATGTCGGATTTCTTATACTATCTGGCATATCGGTGCTCGCCCAAAGCAATTACACGGATGGTCGCTCCTCAACAGCCTTATTCTCCGTGCTAGTTGACAGCATTACACCGTAGTGTTCTTGGCTAGCGTCGGTATAGAGGTGGGGCGTCACAGCTTGGTATCAGAGCCAAACTTCGGAACAATATGGAATATTATAACAAGGATCATCGTCCTAAGTCCATCTTAGGAGTCGTGCTTTAGGATTTTATTCGAGTCTTCGTACCGATTCATCCTATTTTCTTTATGATTCCTTGTTTTATCTATCAAGATTTCTTGATATTTATTTTGAGAATAACTTTTTCTTCTTCTTTATTTCTTTGTTAAAGAAGAGAAATGGTTATACCTGGTCGTCCCAGCGCTGGTCAATCTAGTGCTACTCCCCATGATGGAGTTTTTATGACTACCCAGCAACTTCTTGACCTTGTTACGAATGCTTAAGCAGCTGGTTCTAATCCGGAACCTACTCACCCCAAATCTGGATTTGCACGCCTGTGCAATGACTACACTAATTTGGATGGGAAGCCATTTAAAGGTTCCGAAACTGTTATTGAAGTTCAGGCTTGGTTAAGGTCATGCGATCGAATCTTCTCTCGCATGAACCTCATTGATCTTCATCAAGTTCAGGTGGCTTCTAGTATGGTCCAAGAAAGAGCATTGGACTGGTACGAACTTCTTATTTATGAGATTAATGAAGCGGATCTCACCTGGGAGAAATTCCGAGAGCGCTTCGAGTTAACATTCGTACCAGAAGCGGAGAAGGTGACTTTGGCTCACCGTTTTATAGACCTTGTTCAAGGTGAATCTTCCCTGACAGATTATGTCGCGTCTTTTGAATCTCTCTCCAAATATGGGTTGAATATATCAACACCCCATTGAAGAAAAATCATAGGTTCGTCTATGGCTTAAACAAAAATCTCAAGAAGCCATTACTTCTAAAATTAGAAGTTTCTTTCGACCAACTCATTGATATCGCTCTTCGTCTTGAAGAGGCAGATAGGGAGAATGAGGTTGAAGTGGTGGGTTCCAAACCAAACTTCAACAACAAGAAGAGGCCAAACAAATTCAAAGGCCCTTATCCCAACAAAAAGGGGAAGCAAGCAACCCCAGTGGCAAAGACTTCTTCCTTTGGTCGTGGGGAATGCTATAATTGTGGTTCGAAGGACCATTACGCGAACAAGTGCCCAAAGTCTCTCTCTTGTCGCTACTGCAAAGGTCCCGGTCATGTTATATCTTCATGCCCCAAGCTTTAGGGCAGGAAGGAGGGAAAGTTAAATGTTTCTCAAGCCCCTCGCAACACATCTCTTGGTCAAGGTATATCTCATTCTATCCTTGATGGTATTATTATATTTCGTGATCAACCTATTCGAGTTCTTTTTGATACGGGTGCATCCCACTCTTTTATTTCAAAAGAGCTTGTTGATACTTTTTCTTTGGATGTTTTGTATTTAATGACTTCTTTGAGAATTACGAATCCGGTTGGTGGATTCGCAACAATCAGTTTATTGTGTAAAGATGTCGAGATTATTTTGTGTGATTTTCCTTTCCTAGCCGATTTGCATGTCATGCGTTATTTAGGCTTTGGAATGATTTTGGGAATGGATTGGCTTAACCGTTATGAAGCTCATATCCTATGTCCTGAGCGGACTAGTCATCTTCGACATCCTCAATCTGTTAATCAGGTTTCTGTTATTCTTAAAGATTCGGATTCTGCTTTGGTTGCATCTTTATATTCTTTAAACCCTCGTGATGACGATGATGATGAAGGTGATATTATTTCTCTTATTCACGTCGTTCGTGAATTTTCCGGCATATTCGAGACCGTTTTAGGATTACCACCTAAGCGAGCAATTGAGTTCAGAATTAATCTCATTCCTGGAGCTCAAACTATCACTCGCTCTCCTTATCGTATGTCCAATAAAGAAAATGAGGAGATGCGGAAACAATTATCCGAATTGGAGGCGAAGCAATTTATTCGCTCTAGTTCCTCGCCTTGGGGAGCTTCAGCTATTTTTGTGAAAAAATCTGATGGAGCACTTAGGCTTTGCGTTGACTACCGCAAGCTTAATGATCTTACTATCAAAAATAAATATCCTTTACCTCGAATTGATGATCGATTCGATCAACTTAGTGCTGCTAGAGTCTTTTCACAATTAGACTTAGCTACTAGATTTCGTCAGCTTCGTATTGCAGAGGATAGCATTCCTTTGACATCGTTCCGTACTCGTTATGGATCTTATGAATGGCTTGTTATGCCATTTGGTATAACGAATGCTCCGGCTTATTTCGTTGACCTTATGAATCGAGTTTTCAAAGATTTTCTCGACCGGTTTATTCTCATCTTTATTAATGATATTCTTTGTGTATTCAAAAACCGAGGAGGAGCATGAAAAGCATCTTCGGATTGTGTTGGAAACTCTTAGGAGCAATCAATTAAAGGCAAAGTTTTCTAAATGCCACTTTTGGCAATCTCGTGTGAAGTTTCTCGGTCATATTATTTCCGAATTTGGAATTTCCGTGGATCCTTCAAAGATTGAAGCGATTCAAGATTGGAAGAGACCGGAGAGTGTGACAGAGATTCGTAGTTTTCTTGGATTGGCGGGTTATTACCGCCGTTTTATCAAAGTCTTTTCTAAGATTGTCGTTCCTCTCACTAGCTTAACGAAGAAAGGTGTTAAATACATTTGGTCAAACAAATATGAAGCTTCTTTTCAGAAATTGAAGGAACTTCATTCTGATGCTCCTATTCTTGTTATTCCCGAGGGGAATCAAAATTTCGTTGTTTATACCGATGCTAGTCGCGTTGGTTTGGGTGCCGTTCTTATGCAAAGAGAACGTGTTATTGCTTATGCTTCTAGGCAATTGAAGCCTGTTGAGACTAGATATGCCACTCATGATTTAGAGCTCGCGGCTATTGTTTTTGCTCTTCGGATTTGGCGTCATTATCTTTTAGGAGAGAAATTTGTTCTTTATACCGATCATAAATCCTTGAAGTATTTATTCTCTCAAAAGGAACTTAATTTGCGTCAACAGCGTTGGCTCGAATTTCTTGCACCATATGATCTTGATATCCTTTATACTCCCGGTAAGGGTAATCGTGTCGCCGATGCTCTTAGCCGTAAACAACAAGCCGTTGTTTCTATGATGATATCTGAATGGAACGATCTCGAGATTTTATCCACTTGTGAAATTCGAGACCGTGTTTCTGATTTATGTTCATCTCTTGTTTTATGTAGCCTTGAGGCTCACCCTTCTCTTTTAGACCGCATTCTTGAAGCTCAAGGGCTAGATCTTGAATTGGCTCTTCTTGGCCAAAATATTAAGGATAAAATTGATATTGAAGGTTTAAAAGACTTTGATATCGATTCTCGTGGCGGCATTCGGAAATTTGGTAGACTTATCGTACCAAATATTAGTGATCTTCGAAAAGATATTTTAGAAGATTCCCATCGTTCTAAATTCACCATTCATCCCGGTAGTAGAAAAATGTACGCGGATATGAAGCGACTTTATTATTGGGAGGGAACGAAACTTGACATCGCTAACTTCGTTAAGCGTTGCATGACTTGCCAACTCGTTAAGGCCGAGCATCAAAGGCCCGATGGATTATTGCAACCTTTAGAAATTCCAATTTGAAAGTGGGATCAAATTTCCATGGATTTTATAGATGGCCTTCCTCGTTCTCGTTCGGGTTGTGATAGCTTATGGGTGATAGTGGGTAGACTTACTAAATCCGCCCATTTTATTCCCATTCGATCTAATCGAACCGTTCCTCTTTTGGCCAAACTCTTTATCAAAGAAATTGTTAAATTTCATGGGGTTCCTACTTCTATTGTTAGCGACCGTGATCCATTGTTTACTAGTGGATTTTGGAGGAGTCTTCAAAAAGCTTTGGGAACGAAGCTCAATTTTAGCACCGCTTATCACCCCCAGTCCGATGGACAAACCGAGCGTGTGAATCGAACTCTTGAAGATCTTCTTCGTGCTTGTGTGCTTGATTTTGGTGGAAGTTGGGAAGATCATATTTCACTTGTTGAATTTTCCTATAATAATAGCTTCCAATCTAGTATTGGTATGGCACCTTTCGAGGCACTCTATGGAAGGCCATGCCGTTCTCCTTCTTGTTGGCTTGAGGCCAGTGAGAAGCTGATTTTAGGTCCAGACTTTATTCGTGATTTCACAGAGAAAATTGAACTTATTCGTCATAGGATGAAAGAAGCCCGGGGTAGACAAAAATCCTATGCCGATAACCGGAGAAGGAAGTCAGAATTTTATGTGGGAGATCTTGTGCTCATTCGTGTTTCACCTATGAAGGGTGTTGTACGTTTCAATCGATCGGGAAAGTTAGCACCTCGATACATTGGACCATTTCCTATCGCTGAACGTATTGGTTCCATGGCTTGGCCTATCATTACCGGCTCAGTTTTCTGCCATGCATGACGTGTTTCACGTTTCTCAACTTCGGAAGTGTCTTCGAGATTACGATTCTATTCTTGAGCCCGGTGTTATGGAAGAAATTGAAGTTTTGCCTAATTTAACTTATGAGCAAAATCCTATTCGTATCAGTGCTTCGGAAGTCAAACGACTTCGAAATAAAGATGTTCCGCTTGTTAAAGTTCAATGGTCTTCAAATCCTAAGGATTGTTCTTGGGAATCTAAAGAGTTCATCGAACGATCACATCCGGACTAACTTTCCCGTGCTCTTTAAGGTGAACCTTTTATTTCAAATTTCTTTTGTGTTGTATATGCTTTTATGGTTGTTACTTTATATTTTCTTCTCAAATATTGCGAGGACACAATTTCTTTAAGGAGGGGAGTCTGTAACAACCCGCATATTTATCGATTTTTTATATTTAAATGTTTTATTTAAATATTTTGTCGATACTCGGAATTTAGTCCGAAAAGCTACTTTTTGCATACGGTCGAATTAGGACTCGGGACCACTCCCATTGAGTTTAAAATGCCGTTTGCGACCTTTTTGAGTATAAGCTTCGATATGTTTGGAGTAAGTTGATTTTTGCTACTTTTTCACTTTGGGTTTGGGTTCAGCCCTATGTTTAACTTATACTCAAATCTGGGCCACTCCTCCCCATTCACCCTCACTTTCTCCTCTTTTCAGTTATAAAGCATCAATGGTGGGAGAGATGGGAAATTAAAACTCCAAAACCCTAGTTTTCATTTGCAAATCAAACTCTAGCTCCAAACTAATAGAAGAACCCATTGGTAAGCTTCTCTTCTTCTTCTCCAACTCTTTCTCTCTTTGATTTCAGAAAATTCCTAAACCTAATTGGGAAATGTTTCTCTTTTTAGCTTAGAATCAAGCTTCTTGAGTTGGATTTGAAGAGTGGTTGATTCCCCCTTTGCTTTCAAGCTTCTTCTTCAATTGTTTGGGTTCAAAGGTGAGATTTTTATCTCACAACTATGCTTATATTTATCTTCGAATGTTAGGTATGAATTCCTAACACTTATTCGTGTGCATTAGCTTTTGGTTTGGATTGATTTGGTGAATATTCTAATTTTTGGTGTTTTGGGTTCAATTCTTTAAAAATCATGGCTTTGATGTTCAAATGCGTTTTTGGTGATGCATCGAGAGCCAATAGGATCGGGTAGCCGTTGGGCATAATTCCCTATCGTCCGTGCTCGTTCGATTGCGAATTGGTGGAGTTTGCACATCAATTAATTGTGTTTCAATTTGCAGAACATCAGGGTCGGCCGACCGAACCCCTGGGCCGGTCGACCGACCTGCTACTAAGGTGCATACGCACCTTTCTGTCTCTGGTCCGGTCGACTGGCTACAGGGCTCGGCCGACCGACCTGCTTCCCGAGGAGTTTCCAAAATAGGGTCCGGTCGACCGAGCTCTGTAGCCGGCCGAACGACCTGATGCAATTTTTCCTATTTCGCCTAGTTGCTTTAATTTCCAACTTTAATCGATTCGTGTTGTTTCCTATTTGTTGTTATCATTTATTATGACTTTGATGACTCCTTTTTAGGGATTTTTGAGTATCCATTTCGGTGGATTCTTTATCGGTTTTGTTGGATTTTTTTATTCACATCTTCGTATGTGAATTTTAGTGATTGATTGTTCCTACAATCTTCTTTGTGATTTGTCACTTTAAAAATATAAAGGTTTTGAATACTAGTAGTAAATATCAAAACTCTTTCTTCAAATGATTTCAACACTATTTTAGTACAAGATCATTTCTTAAACCGTTTTTCAATCTATTAGTATTACAAACCTTTACCTCACTCGTATGAGAAATCTAATTAAACGACTTAGTAAAACGAGTGGTATGAAACGCTTGCGTTTACTTTGTCGGTTAATTCTTGGACTTGTTCGATTGAATCTCTTGTGACAATTTTATAGTGGAGATCTACAGTTTGTTCGTAAATATTTAAGTTAAGCAAGTGGTTATGAGACATGAAGCTAACCTCATATATTTACTAGCTTAGTGTAATTGACATTTCTCGTTGGTCATGACGATCATCTTTGTGATTTAGACTAGCAATGTGCGATGTCTCTTTGTCTGCGAGGGAGACTAAACCCCGTTTTGTGGAGTTTCGACTCAAATTGGTGGGGTAGCAACCCATGGTCTTCGGGCCGTTTGTGGAGCTTCGGCTCAATTTGTGATGGTTAGCAACCATGGAATTAGCGTTCCGTTTGTGATACACGTGTTGGTGAGCTTTATGCTCCCGTTTGTGATAGGCCTTCCCCCTTTTTGTGATTTCTGGATTTCTAGAGATGATTTCTAGAATTTGTGTTTCACCAATTTTCGTGATTTCCATTGATAAGTTTTATCAATATTTGTGCATTGGTGAATTTGTGTGTCATTGACTTTTGTGATTGACATTGATATAATCGTCAATATTTGTGGTTTGGTGAACGAAATAAGGAGTATGACATTTCTTTGATTCTTGTATAGATTTGGTGATATTGATTAATCTCTTGTTGATTTTCAATTACTTATATATATCACAGCTTGGCATTGTGATTATTATGTGTTTAGTCATATCTCTTATTCTACATCGTTTCATCTGATATTTATAGTTAGACTGATCCATTTATTATTTTCTTATTAAATAATACTCGGGTCAGACCGAGATGTTACAGGTGCTTCAGCTTGACTTCTCACTTGGGATTGATTTCTCTGACTTTTGGCTAACTACTTAGATTAGTAGTTATTTTGTTGTATACACTTGAGATATAGACTCATAGTTGTATTCTTTTGTACAGCACGTGTTGCTATTCTTTTGTATTATTGTGGATCTTTTTGACCACTACTCTGATATACAATTTCATGTGTTAGTTATATATTCATATCTTCTTCCACCTTTGTGATATGAATTATCTGTGACTGATTTATGTTATGCTTATTTCTATATTTGTTTCCGAAGATATTATAGCCACTGTGTAGTAGCTTTGTGTTTGTGTTGGTATGTCGGATTTCTTATACTATCTGGCATATCGATGCTCGTGCAAAGCAATTACACGGATGGTCGCTCCTCAATAGCCTTATTCTCCGTGCTAGTTGACAGCATTACACCATAGTGTTCTTAGCTAGCGTGGGTATAGAGGTGGGGCGTCACAGAATAAGATGAAAATTTATTAAGGGATAAAAAGGGAATTCTATTATGGAATAATAGGAATTTTACTAGGGAATGAATTACTAAGGAATGATATGAAATTCTATTGAGGTATAAAATTATAAAAGATGAAATTTTTGAATAAAACTATTCTATAAATAAATGGAAACTCTGGGGAGTTTATCAAATTTATAAACGGGGTTTACAAATGGGAAGGAAAGAACCAGTAAATATGGGAAGAGATAAGTCAAGGAGAAATCTTATATTGAGTTATAAATTTGTTTGAAATAGAAATAGTAGAATATTTCCGAAAGTAAAAAGTGTGAATAGGGACAAGAGGCATTTATAGATGGATATTGGGTTTTCCAAAATTATAAATTTATTTTAAAAGGGAATATTTTTAAATTACTATGCTATATAAATTTTTTTTATAAACTATTATTTGAATGTAATTTTTTTTGAATTAGTTACTTTGAAGGCTTGGCAAATATATTTAATAAACTCTAATTTTCTAACACCAGTTTTGAATTTTATCATTAACTGGATATGAACTTTAATATTACTTTCAAACCATAATTTGTATAAAACCGTACTTCTTATTTTATAAATATAGATGTTTTTAAATGTTTTTAAAATCCAATTAAAACCCTCTTGTGATGGTAAGCAAATTTAATTAAATGAGATAAGATTTAGGAGAAATCTTTTTAAGTGGAGAAAGTGAGTTTGAGAAATTATAAGGAAAGTGTAAATTGATTTTTTAGGATGGAATGGAAAAATAAAGAATATTTTCAAAGAGTAAATCAAAATGTGAGTGAGTATAAGAAATCAGTTAAATGATTTGATGGAAATAAAAGGGTTTTGAAAATTTGTTTCAAATGGGTTAAAATGGAAATAATATCTGAATAATATTTGAAACAAATAATTTGAGGAAATTATTTGATTGTTGCTTGTGAATGATTATTTGATAGTTAAATAACCGACTATCAATATTGGACAATGCTTTGATCGTTTCCAAGAGTCCAGGATCAGATTTAATTATCCGAAAACCACTTCGATCCAGTTTGAACGATTATGAATGAATACCGTGAAGAGTTGAAGATGGTGATTCGGTTTGTCCAGACCCAGGGCAACTTGTATGGATTGAATGCTTTCAGAACATCGTCAGGTGGACGATGAGCATTCTAAGTGGGACTCGCTCTTGAAGAGGTAACGCTTAGCCTCAAGCCTCATCAACCGAAAATGACTAAAACAGGGGAGGTGCAGCAAGGCTTCGTGGGTAACCCCCACTGGAGAGTAAGGTTTCCCCTATCTAGATGTCCCTTTTTATTTCGGCTTAGTGGGTGGTTGGTCACGCCAATCACGGGGTGATCTTGCTTGGGACTGTCCAGTAAGGGATGGTTCCGGTCTTGTGTTGCAGGAGAGTTAGGGTGGCTCCTCGGTACTCTGATCTAGACTAGGTACTGTGACGGGCGGTACCTCGGTAGCCCTGCCATTGTATGGAATCCAATCTCCAATAGGCGCCTGTACGGTTTTGATTGTGCCCAACTATTGATGAAATGTGATATGCAAGCATTTCAGCTAGATTCTATTTTACTTTCTATAGACGCTATTATAATATCAGACGAATTTAATAAAAATGTTTTGGCTATCGTAAGGTAAAAACCCGACATGTTTATTTGTGGCGTGGTCTTACGAGATGCTTTTGTTTTTCAAAGGATTTTTGAAAATATAATAATCTAATTGAGTGTGATCTCTCACGCTGATTTTCCAGACTGACTCGGGTGTTGTTTTATATGATGCTCGGGTTAGACCAAGTTAAACAGGATCAGGTTAAAAGCTAAGAACTCAGGAGACGAGCTGGATGACAGAGCGTACTCCCGTATTTGACTATTATTTCCGATGTGTATGGATATGTATTAAGTTGTGTCTGTATGGATGGTTGTTGTACTCTGATGATGGTATGTATATATATGTATAATGGTACAGATTTCTTGTATTTAAAACTGTATTCTATATATTTTATTTTATTTCGCTGCGATGTGAGATTCTGATGTTGTTTCTTTTCTTCTTCTTCTACCTCTTTCTTCTTTTACCCGAAGACTCGTACATTTGTGCCACTTTGGACAGAACTGTGGTGGAATTTTGTTAGTTCAAAGGGGTACGGATTTGCAGGCCTTTACAAATAGTGTCTATAGAAAATAAACTATAAAATAGATGAAATGCTTGAATCTCACGTTTCAGCATAGTTGGGCACATCTAAAACCGTACGGGCTCATTGTAGATACTAGATTCCAAATAATGACAGGGCTGCTAGGGTACCGCTCGCCATAGTACACTTCTAGAAAAATGTACTGAAATCGAACCTATCGATCCCCGTCAACACAAGACATGCCTATGTCTTACTGGATAGTACCGAATATGATCAACACTAATGAGCCCATCGAGACACAACAAATGATAAATAGTGATGATGATAAATGTCCACTCCAGATGAGGGATGATCATACCCTAATTGGAGCACCCACATAGCCTTGTTGCATCTCCCCTGTTTTAGTCATCCACAGTTGACGAGATTTGAGGGTACGTATTACCTTAAGAATAGAATTCATACTTGGTATGCTAAAACTACCTTCCAAGCCACAATGCCATGATTGCATTCATCCATACAAGTTGTCGTGGGTCTGGACAAACCGAATCTCCAAGAACTCTATCTTTACTATCTTTACGAAATAGAATTCATAATACACAAATCAGATCGAAGTGGTTTTTGGATAATTAATCCCAACATCGGTCTCTTCGAAATGATTAACGAAATTTTCTAGATTTGATAGTTGGTTATTTTACTATCAAATTACACCCATAAGAAGTCATTCTGCCCAATTTAATAAATCTTTCAAAACATTCGTTTCAAAATATCTTTACAAAGATATATATACAACTCTCACAGCATACTAATATTTGAAAATAATTTCAGTCACTCATCCATAATAGGATATTTTTAAACCATATCAACACTTAGAAATATTTTCGAATTCAATTCATAACCCATAGAAAAATATTTCTGTACCATTCATTTCCTATTTAAAATATTTCCATAACCCATTTTTCAATACTTAGGAAAATGTTTATAAACATATTTTCCAAAGTCATTTAATATCGAATTAGGTAATATTTCATAACTTATCTCATAAATCTCTAAAATTATTAATAAATTCCTTTTTACAATTTGCAAAAACCAGTTATACTTATTTATAATCCCAACTAACAATTTTTAACTTCTTTTATGAATTCAGATTCATTTACGAAGTTTCCATATTTCAACATTTTGGCATTCCATTTTCTCCCAAAATCCTTTTTAAGATTCCTCTTATCAAAATCATATCCGTTAAGTAAACCACATTTACAAATCTCATGAGAATATATAAATAAACATCAACCATTTTAAAACTCTATATACAAGATAAGTATTTTTAAAGAATAATAATTTATTTTTAAAGCACGTTTAAGTAATTATTTAAAATGTCAAAACACTTTAAATAATCATCGATGACTCATTTCCAATTCATTCTTAAATAAACTAATCGATTTACAGATTTTATTATAGGAATTGGAACTCATTTCAATAGATATTAAATACTTGAATAATCCACTTTCTAAAACATTTCAATACTAAAATAGCTTTAACTATGTAGTTTAATAAATAAAAATCCAATTTTAAATCAAATATAATTTCTCGACAAAAATCAACATAAAATCCTATATTACCAATTTCACTTTATAAATCCCTCTTCATTCATATCACATCGATTTCGTTTCAATTCCATAACCATTCTCATATTTCAAAAATGGAATACACTATTTTTTCCCAAAAACCGATTTGCTTATCTCGATATAAATTCGCACTATGAATTTATAATTTACATTTATCAACTAATAATCTTTTCCGCTTCTTTATAAATATCGTTTATAAGTTTATAATCCTATTTGGTTTTCACTTTTTCATAAAAATAATCTCATTTATAAAATTTCATTTATAAATCTCATTTATTTTTCAAATCTATTTTAAATATCGATTTCAACTCCTTTTCCATAAATCCAGAAATATCAATTAAAAATCCATTATTAATAATCAATTATATAAATTATTTTAATTCTTTAATTAAACAGTTTACGGACAGTTGAGCACAAATCCAAAGATAAAACATTTAGCTTTTTTAATGATAAGATAAAAGTGTCTAATCGTATGCCAAAAAATTGGTAGAAGTAGTCATTAAATGTAAATTAAAAAATTCAATTGCATAAATACAGATCGATAATAATGTTCAGAAAACTATTCGATTAAAATTAATATAAGAAGTATATAATTTAATTTTTTTATTATATTTCTAGTAGAATATGTGCATTTTTAACATTTCTAATCTAAAGATAAAATAACCGAGTGAGAAATAAATACTATGATTTTTCAATTTATAAGAACAATCAAAGTTTAGCTATCAAATAAAAGAAGAAATATGCAAGCCAACTTCATTCAAATTTGTTTTTATTATGTACTTAACTCCCTTAATTCTAAAGCAACTAATAATATGCATCAAAATGCACCACCACTCTAATATCTTAGTGAAACCGATATCGCTACAACAAAATAACCATATTACAACCTTTCATTTACAACTAACAAAAGTTGACAGTTGTTATAGGTATTTTTTAACAACTAATTTATTTCAGCTGTTGTAATAGGTATTTTATAACAACTGTTTTACTTCAGCTGTTGTAATAATGGCACTTTTAACAACCATATTTGTATAACAGTTGTAGTATTTATTTATAACAACTGTTTTCAACAGTTATAAAAAATATTATATTTCTATCAAATGTAGGGCTTTCAATCTCCCTCCATTCATTTCTTCAGCCGCCCAAACCTAAAGAAAAAAATACATCGCTCCTTTCCTTTTTCTCAAGACCTAAACGCCGCAACAAATCTAAACTAGCAAAAAAAAATTGTTTTCCCTCCTTGTAATAATTTAGTCACAGATCCAAAAAGCCCTAAATCATCGTTGTCGTCGATCGCAAGCCACCCTATCGCTCCTAGCTAGATCACTCATGCTCGCCGCTTTTACGCGCTCGTGCTATCACTCGTAGGTTTGATCTCTTTCATTATTTTCTAATCTGCTAATTTTAATTTCATTTTTCTGGGTTTATTAACTTGATTAATATTAATTTATTTCACTAAGATGAACTCGGTCTGCCTACAATTGGTTATACAGTTGATTAATCTTATTTGTATGCTATTTTCAAATATCCTAAATCTAGGCTTAAAGATGTTTTAATATAATTAATTTATTATATAGCTTTTCAAACTAATTAGTGTAACATCTCGGCTAAGGAGTCCTCCAAATTCAGGAAAAGTTTTCTTCTCTTTTATGTATTGATTCAACCTATCGCACGTAGTAGAGAAGATGGATTTCTTGGTTTTGGACATGATCAGTGATTTAATGAGTAATTTTATAGAATTTGAAGTAGTATATGCAAACAGAAGTGCTCTGAGAATGAGAATACGGTGTTGTTTATGAAAATGGATTGTACAATATGTTTGCTTGGGTATTTATGGGAACAATGGAGCATGTTTTTTTCTTTACTTTATTAAATGAAAAAATAGGAAGTGAAAAAAGAAACATGTTTTTTTAAGAGAGGGTGAGAAACTCATATTAAAAACAGCTAATATCAAGTTGTCCTCGAAACCAAAACATCTTGATGCTGTTGAGCATGCCTTATTTAATATGTTTATGGTTCTCACTTAACTTTGACTGCAAAAACCAATCTTTTTTTGTACATGAATAACATATTTTTCATCTTTTATTTAGCAGCTAAACTTTGTTTTTTAATAAATTGAAAACTCGCATCAATTATTTCTTAATGCCACTATCTTCTCTAACTCCTGCTTTATCACCAAATCTAGTAAAGATCATGTAAATCCTTCACTACCTCCAATATTGGCTCCAACGGATTATTCGACGATTAAGTTTTAAGACATATTACTTTCAGGTCCTACCACTACAACAATAACACCTTTTCGCAACTACCAAAAACAGTTGTAATAGGTCTATTACAACAGACGACCGCCAATCTTAGTATCCGGAGTTGTAATAGAGTTGAATATTTTTACAACTGTTGCCGACAGTTGTCGGAGCAGTTGTAAAAAGCTTTTTACAACTGCTTTTGAAATTTGTGGTAAAGTCTATCGTAACTGTTGCATTGACAGTTGTAACAGGTCTCTTTTGCAACTGCTAATAGCAGCTGCAACAATAACTTTTGCAACTACTTTTGGCAGTTGTAATAGATTCATTTACAGCTGTTATTTACAGTTGCAATAAATCTTTTTACAACTGCTACCAACAATTGCAATTTGTCTTCCGACAACGGCCATTAACCATAAATTTCACAACATTATAATTAAAACCGATATTTCACTAATAATAACTACAATCTTTAACATTATTTGAAACAACATGAACCATTCACATTTAATAAAAGCTAAAACAATTCAATTTTACACCATTTTTGAATTCATAATTTTGTTACAAAACATAACTAATTCCATAACATACATCAATATAAATATAGACACGTACTAATCAAGGAGATAAATTGCCTATGCTAAGTAACAATCTTCCCAACCACTTGTCCAATAGTACAGATGTATGAAGTAGGCCTATATGGAATAGCCTAAGAATCCAGTAGAGTGAAATCTAGTTGAGTGCTTAAGAATCCAGTTGAGTCCAATAGAACGCACGTATGATGCAATATGAATTAGCATATGAGTGCAATCTAGCCGAGTGCTTAAGAATACAGTATAGTCCAATAGTACACACGTAATATGCAATATGAATTAGCATATGAGTGCAATCTAGTTGAGTTTTTTCAAGCATAAAATCCTGCAATGTATACTCAGATTGTAACCGAATTATAATAAAGAGCTAATTATAATAGCAGTATTCATATAATTAAGCCAAAAGGTTGTCAAAGGGGCAACTTGCATTGAACAAGAATATTACTATACTTACCAATCAACAAAAACATGTACACCTATTTGTCTAAATGTAAATCCTTTCAAAGCTTTTCCAAAATCTAAAAAAAATAGGAACAAAAATTCACATGGCCAACATAGAGAGTGGAGACTGAATATACTACATGGCATCATATATTGCCAACCTTGTCATCATGAAACAACTAGGTGAATTGATACAAGGAGAAAACTTAAATGGCTGTATTGTTTAATTCATAATTATGTCAAGCAAATATTAAAGTTATCACCATTTCAATGTTCGAATGACTAGTGTAACGACCCAGAATTTCTGTCATTTCAAATTCGTGTATTTAATTGATTTTAAACATTAACAAGTAAAATTTGTAAGTCGAATAAATTATATTTCGAATATCTAGATTTAATTGGATAATTAAATCGATAATTTAATATTTGAAATTACAGAAATAATTGAAAATTTAGTTTAATATGATTAAAATTGATTTTTAAAGTTGTATTAAATCATACTGGAGTTAGAAGGATGTTAAAGAACTTTTAAAATTGAATTAAAAGTTAATTTGCAGAAATTGAATATTTTAATAATTAATTGACGAGTAAAAATAGTCATTTTTCAAACAGCCTCAGATTTCAACGAAACTAGTTTCATTGGATCCGCATTGTTATGTTATTGTAAGGTTTCAAATTTCGTGTCAATCGGATGTACGGTTTGTCCGGGGCAAGCTAAAACGCGTCGAAATCGGTTTAAGTGAATTTTAAATTTAAAATAGTCGATTTGAAAACCTATCTTTCAAATATGATCGAATTGGCTTTCGATATATATTCATTGCGTTCGGAATAGGGGTAAAACATTATAAACGCCAGGCGACACGCTTCGTTTGGAGTTCGGAAAATTTTCGGATGAATAGTGTTTTGGAAGTTTCTATATAAGGACGTTATTTTTCACTATTTTCATTAAAACCAAGCTAGGGTTTCAGGCCGCTACTCTACTCTTCAATAGCCGAAATCTTCCCCTCTTCCTCCCTCATTATCTTCAAATCCATCAACCAATTCGTAAAACTTTCTTCTACAAAGTGGTACAGAGCATCAAGATCTCTCTATCCAATGGCTATGATCGAGAACAGGGCTGTGGATCGACGTGAATATGGGTTTGAACAGCAGAATTATGTGCGCGTTTTTCAAGAGGAGGGAGCTGCCGAGCTTCACGTCGTTTGGGCCGAGGTTGGAGCTTGCTTCGACGAGTCAAATGATGGCGCTCGATCGAAGTCTCGATCATTGGGTTAGGAACGCTAATCTAGGGTTTCGAACATCTTTGGGTTGGTTCGTTCGCGTTTATTTACTGGGGGGAGAAGAAGGATGCGTGTGGCCTTGATTTCAAGCTTGAGATGAACGGCCAAGATGAACTTAGGTTTAAAAATAAAAAAAAATAAAAAGTTGAAATTTTATTTTATCAAATCGTATAAACTTTGTAATGCTATAACTTTTTCATATGAGGTCTGTTTTGCACAAAACGAGTTACGTCGGGTTCGTATGGATGAATACTACGTAATGGAGCTGGATTGGAGTTGATTGGAGCTGGTGTGAATTTGGGTAAAATTAAACGTTCGTTTAATTTTATTCGGAACGAAACACTACAACTGTTATTGGAAGCAAGGTGAGAAATTCTCACTCAATCGAATTTGTTTCGGTCTAAATTTTAAATAGTTAGATTTAAAATTGCTTGATTGTACGCTTAGATGATAAATTTCTATCTGTTGTATCGAAATAGACCCTATGCGCCACATATTAGGCGGACGTTATTATATTAAACACATATACCGCGATATTCCACCTCGAAGTGGAATTGGTATTATATATGTACTTGGAGTTGATTTCCCGCATTATATAGCAGATGAGACCCTATTACGCTGCATAATAGCGGGTAATATTTTATATAAACCCATGTACCATGATATCCCGTCTTGAAACGGGATTGGTATTGTGCTAACATCTGTGGATGCAAGGATACAGGTTGGAGGGATCCAACGGGATTCCTCAAATAATCGAATTTGTTTCAATGTTGTGTGTTGATTTTTTATAATCTCTGTGTGATTATCTTTGTGATTGAAATCGTTGAATGCTAAAGTTTAGCCTAATAAATTTTGGTATCGTTAGATACTGAAAATAAATAAAATTTGATTTTTGAAAATTCAGGTTGAAAGTTTATATTAAAATTAATTTTTTAGAATTGGGTAAATTTAAAAGAAGGAATTCTAAAATTATAAAGTTTTATTTTTAGTCTTATTGAATAAAATTTCAAAATATGGGATAAGCTTTAACAAATGGATTTCGTGTAATATTATTCAAAGGTTGAAGAATTTATTCAAAATACGGATTTAAGGAGTTTGAATAATAAAGAGTTTGTTTTCTTTAAAAGGAATTTATTTTTAGAAGGTAAATCTTTTGAAAATCCATTTGAAAATTTATTTGGTGCTTTGAAAATAATTTAGAATCAATTTGAAAATTGATTTGGGTTTAGTAGAAATTGATTTCAATTTGAGATTAGAATGAAATCCACTTGGTGTTTAATTTCTTGGAAAATCAATATGGAATTTGATTTGGTTTTTTTTGAAATCAATTGAAAAAATTGAATTGTTGTTGAAAGTGAATATTTGAAATCAACTTGAAAATCGTATATCAATAGATTTTTTAGAAATGTGAATTCACATGGAATTTATAAAGAAATGGAAAATTTGTTTAAAAATAAATTTGATTTATTTTTGAAGCGTGGTAATCAATTACGGATTTGGAACGTTAAATTAAAGTAAATCAGTAAGGATTTATTTAATTGGTTTAAATAAACCATTTTGAAATGAAAGTGTATTCTCCTTGGAAAGCCGAATAAAATTTCCGAATAGCTTTGCAAGATACATACATACATACATACATACATATATATAATTCTAGAATTGGCTTTGAAAAGGATACTTTGGAGAAATTAACTTCTTAAATTATTTTAAATCCTTTAAGTAAAGATTTGATAAGTTGATATAGAAATGATTATTTCTAAGATTTAATCAATAATTGTTTTAGAAAATAGTTATTTAAATAGTTATACTCTATCTACTAATTTTATTTTGAAAATTAGTTTGGACTTAATTATATGTAATATTGGTATAATATTTGTATAACTAATATTTTTAGTAAAGTGTTTAAAGAAAAATAGTTTTATTTCAAAGTGTTTTCCCGATATATTTTGGATAAGTGTTATAAATTATTTTAAAATATTTGAACTCGGCAGATTTTCGATCAAAATGAATGAATATTTGGAAGTGTTTCCGCGTAAGGAAAATGATTTGAAATTTGTTTTCAAAAGTTGTAAAGTGATTTGAAATTTGTTTTCAAATAGTTGAAGTGTGGAAAAAAAATATCTTGTAAAGATATTTTTGGAAAATAAATAATTTGCAAAATTATTCGGAATCTGGTGATGTTGTGCATATCTATTGATAGTTAAATAACCGACTATCAATATTTACCTTTAAATGGGCATTTGTTGTGATTTGCTTGAATTTGAATGCTACACTTATTTTAAAAATAAGCGCGCGTTATTTAGTTTAGCCGGGAGAGGACCTTTGGGTCATGAATCACATTTCAAATAGTGATACGTCGTAATGGATAGCATTTGAAGACCGGTGTTGAAGGCTGGATATTTTCAAAAACGGAAGGATTACCGTCGAATGTCTCTGCATCGGTTGATCTCCGATATAGGGATTTTATCACACGTTGTGATGGAAGTCCGGACGTGATTAGTGAATATCCGGATTGTAAGGGTTCTTTGGAAGTGTCTTCGGTTTCGTTCGATCCCCGAACGGACTTGTATGGATGTGTGTCTGACGTTACAATTCGAGATGTAAAGTTGGTTTCTATCAAATACATTTCTGTTGATGGAGGAGAATTTATTCTCTTAGTTAACACCCTTCTTTGAGACGTACGAGCTCAGAGGTTATGTAGTTGATGGTTACTAGTGATACATTCCTAATTTGGTAATGTGGCATACGAAGTGCTGCTGATCATTTGTTGATCAAAGCATAGCTTTTGTGAAAAGCGTAGCTTTATGGACGAGACTTCGTTGGACCTCACAACCCGTTAATGGTCAAAACAGGAAAGAAGTGGCAAGGTTTTAGGGAGTAGCGCCCCTTAGAGTATGTGCATTTCCTTCTGGATAGAAGTGATATCATGGTATGGATCCCAGATACTTAACTTATGTGGATATCACAAATATATATGACTTTTTGACTGTTGTTGGTTGAGGATCCTCGGATAAAGGTTGTTTACGACCGGGGGATGACATACTCGTGTCAGTAGTAACCTACTTTTGCAGAGGTAATCCGGCCTTGCGTTGGCAGAGATCCTGTGAGGTCCTCGGGGCATCCTTCCGGAGGCGTACTCATGTGGCAATGAGAAGTTCCTTGGCCTGACCATTTGTTGGAAATCCAAAGAAACAATACGAGCCCTGTACGGTTTTAGTTGTATAACCTGCCATGGAATGTGGCTGTAACCTGCTATTGAACATGGTAGCTATAGTAGGCATAAGTGCGGAATGTCTATGCTGGCTAAGATTTATATTATACTTTCAAAATGTTTTCCTACACTTTGCACTTATAGTAATAATATCAAAGAAGTTTGCGTATCAAGCATATTTGACTATCATAAGGAGAAATCTTCTCCAATTCTGCGTTTGCATTATGTGTGTGGCGGGAGGCCTTATGGTAGTTACATTTTCTAAAAGCATTGTGGATCTATTTTAAAATATTTCTTTGTTTTTTTTAAGATTAACTATTTTAAGTTCTCACACCAGTCGCATGACTGACCTGGAGTTTATGGTTCCCATCCTAAACTCTGGGTGCCCATCATTTTCCACACGGGCAGCCTACAGTCAGGTTATCAGGATATTCTGGAATTCAGGAGTTGCTATGGAATCAGGAGTTGGAGCTGGATGGCGAAACGTATCACTTGTATATGATATTATCTTTTCCGCTGTGTATCCACTTGTAAGGACAAGTTCACATAATTGTCCAGCTGCGTTGTGTTGTAAGTTGACTCTGATGATGTAATGTATAAAACGTACAGTTCTTTTGATTTAAAGATATTCATTTATCTATTATATATTGTTCCGCTGCGACTGTGAGATTCTGATATTATTTCTGTTGCTTCTTCTTTCTTTCTTCTTCTATTTTCTACCTCTTCTCTAACCCTAACAATACGGTTTTTCGGCCTTCGATTGCTTGGCAGATGATACATTGGATGTATCAATGTCGATTTTCGAAAGTCGAAAATCTCAAACGTTACATCGTGGTATCAGAGCAATTGATTAGCCGACAACCGTGGGTCTATTGGGTGTTACTCATTAGAGATAGAGTCAGCAGTACTCTTGAATGAGTGTGAGTGTAATAATAGATATGAGTGCGTATTTGTTAGTGAATATAATTTTTTTTATTGTGTTGATTGGTTTGTTGGGTGGTATATGGATTCTGGTCAATATGAGTAATTAACTTTATTGATAGGAATCTCTAAACACTTGTACAGAACAAATTCGAAACGATATCGTTTTAAAATAGGGTAAATGAAATAATTTTACCTAAATTATTTTCGTGTATAAAAGAGAAAATTTTCCGTGAATTATTATAATATATGATTTCTTGGTTGCTAGAAAGTGATGATATTAAATTATTATCATTAATGTTGAAAAAGAAATTGAAATCGTAACTCCAAAGTTAAGAAATAAATTCACATACAAATAGAATTGGAGAATAAAAATTGTAAATGTGATTTGAAATTTGAAGTAAAATTCCAGAGGAATATTTGGAAATGTTTTGAAAGGGTTTGCAATTTGGAAATTTTAGAAATTAAATTCCTTTTTGATTTGAAAATGAATTTCAAAGGTTTTGGAAAGTATTTTGAAGGGATAAAAGCTCTAAACTCTTTTCGTTCGTTGGAAAATAACTTCAGTGATGACTGCAGCATCATCGGTGTTCATTTTCGGGTTTCCAAAAGAGGGCTTGCTGCCAAGTTGTTTTAAATGGAAGTTGTTCAGAAAATTTGGGTTTGGGTTTTGAAATTCAAATGATAATTTGAATTGGTTTCAAAAAGGGTTTTGAAATGTTAGAAAGACTCTGGAATCTGATAAAAATAGTTATGGAATAAAATTTATTGAGTTGAAAATAAATTTGGGGCAGAAACAAATGAATTGAAATTGAGTTTGAATTATGGAAATAAATTTATGAATGAATGAATTTACAATTGCGAGTCAATGAAATTAGAAACTAAATGTTGAAATTCATCTTGAAATTGCAAGTAGATTGAAAATTTGTCAAGTTGGATCAAATGAAGCTAAGTATTAAAATAAAATTAGTAAGTAAAACTAATTGAAGAAATGACAAATTTAATATAGGTTGAAATGAATTGAATTCAACATTTATAAATGCAGGGTAAATTAAATTCATATGGAATTTGAAATCCGGTTTAAATATAAGTGGTTATAAATCGAAATAGTGAATTGAATTGTGTTTGGGAACGAACAAAAGAATAAAAACTGAAATTGAAAACTGAATATCGAAAACCAATTTAAATTATGCGAGATGAAATGAGTTAGAACTTGTAATGAATTAGTAAAAGAAACTAATTTAAAATAGAAATATGAATCAGTTGTGGATGAAAAATAATTGATAAAATTCAATATTCAGAAGGTAAATTGAATTCAAATGAAATTGATAATGTGAGATTGAATGAAAATGGATATTATGGTTAGCAGGATATACAGGTGGATTAAAGGAAATTAGGATTTTGATTTCGAAGACTAAAAAAAAATTGAATTGCTCGACAAAAGGTACGTATTTGAATTTCAGTATGAAATTTGATGATTTTCTTGTCCAGCCTCTTGGCTTTTTCTTTTCTTTTTGAAACCTGGGGGCCGTGGTGCCATTTTTGTAGTCGTACCGAGCTAGCCGCGCAAAGAAGATGCTGGCGAAATTTTTCAAAAATTTAAGGCGTTAGAATATTTTTGAGAAAATTGGAAAATTTTGAAAACTATAACTTTGATTTTGGAGTGAAAAGTTAAACGATATAGTTGATTTTGAAAAGATAACTAAGTATGATTTGAAAACTTAGTAAAGTTATTGTAAGAAGTTTAACAATGGATTTTGTAAAAGTTAAAATGTTTAAATGAATTTGAAATTTAATTTGAACAAATGGTTTTGAAAAGTTAATGGATTTTGTAACTTTTTCTTACTTGGTAATTTCGAGGACGAAATTCTTTTAAGGGGGAAAGTTTATAAGGACCCAGAATTTCTGTCATTTGAAATTCGTATATTTAACTGATTTTAAATATTAACAAGTAAAATTTGTAAGTCGAATTAATTATATTTCGAATATCAAGATTTAATTGGATAATTAAATCGATAATTTAATATTTGAAATTGCAGAAATAATTGGAAATTTGGTTTAATATGATTAAAATTGATTTGTAAAGTTTTATTAAATCATATTGGAGTTAGAATGATGTTATAGAACTTTTAAAATTGTATTAAAAGTTAATTTGTGGAAATTGAATATTTTAATATTTAATTGACGAGTAAAATAGTCATTTTTCACACAGTCTCGGATTTCGATGAAACTAGTTTCATTGGATCCGTAATGTTATATTATTGTAAGGTTTCAAATTTCGTGTCAATCGGATGTACGGTTTGTCGGAGGCAAGCTAAAACGCACAGAAATCGGTTTAAGTGAATTTTAAATTTAAAATAGTCGATTTGAAAACCTATCTTTCAAATATGATCAAATTGGCTTCCGATATATATTCCATTGCGTTCGGAATAGGGGTAAAACATTATAAACGCTAGGCGGCACGCTTCGTTTGGAGTTCGAAATTTTTTCGGATGAATAGTGTTTTGGAATTTTCTATAAAAGGACGTTATTTTTCACTATTTTCATTAAAACTGAGCTAGGGTTTCAGGCTGCCACTCTACTCTTCAATGGCCGAAATCTTCCCCTCTTCCTCCCTCATGTTCTTCAAATCCATCAACCAATTCGTAAAACTTTCTTCTGCAAAGTTGTAGAGAGCATCAAGATTTCTCTATCCAACGGGTGTGATCGAGAATGGGGCCGTGGATTGACTTGAATATGGGTTTGAACGGCCGGACTTCGTGCGCGTTTTTCGAGAGGAGGGAGGTGCCGAGCTTCACGTCTTTTGGGCCGAGGTTGGAGCTTGCTTAGACGAGTCAAATGATGGTGCACGATCGACGTCTCGATCCATGGGTTGGGCGCGCTAATCTAGGGTTTCAAACGGCTTTGGGTTGGTTCGTTCGCGTTTATTTACTGGGGGGAGAAGAAGGATGCGTGCGGCCTTGATTTCAAGCTTGAGACGAACGGCCAAGATGAACTTAGGTTTAAAAAAAAGTTGAAATTTTATTTTAATAAATCGTGTAAACTTTGTAATGCTATAACTTTTTCATACGCGGTCCGTTTCGCACGAAACGAGTTGCGTCGGGTTCGTATGGACGAATACTGTAACGCTTCGATTTTTCGTTGCCGAAAAACCGAATAGTTATGGTTTTTAAAAAGAATTTAAGAAAAGAGAAAGAGAGAAAAAGGCAGAAAAGATCGAGGGAAAAGAAAGATAGAAGTTTTTAAAATAGAAGAAAAAGAGAATAGAGAAAATAGAAAATAGAACGGAACAGAAAACAACAGAACTTCAACAAAATCTCACAATTCGCAGCGGAACAACATATAATAATAAATGAATAATCTTTAAACAAAGAACAATCAGTTATTACATTTTATACATTACATTACATCATATCATCAGAGTGTACAACAACAACAACAAATAGTGCAGCGGAAAAAGAAATACTATATAGTAGTCATACGCCATGCCATCCAGCTTGCCTCCAGCAATTCCTGAATATCCAGAATATCCTGATAAACCTTAACTCTTAACTGCCCGTGTGGAAATTGGTGGGCACTCAGAGTTTAGGAAGGAAAACAATAAACTCCAAGTCAATCATGTGACTGGTGTGAGAACTCAAAACAGTTTAATTATCTTAAAATCAAAATAGAGGAATATTTTTAAATTCAATTCGCAATGCTTTTAAAAATGAGACTACCATAAGGCCTCCCGCACACACACACATGCAAACGCAGAATCGGAGGAGATTTCTCCTTATGATAGTCAAAGATGCTTGATACGCATTAAAAAGAAGCATTTGATATTATTACTAGTGCATAGTGTAGAAAATTATTTCGAAAGTAGAATATAAATCTTAGCCAACATAGACATTTCGAACTATGCCTACTATAGCTACCATCCAAACAGTGTTGCGACACCATAAGTGAATGATAGGTTCTACAACTAAAACCGTACAAGTTTCGTATTGTTTCTTTGGATTTCCAACAAATGGTCAGGCCAAGGAACTTCCCATTGCCACATGAGAATGCCTCTGGAAAGACATCCCCGAGAACCAAACCGGAACTCTGCCAACACAAGGCCGGGTTACCCCTAACTGGGTAACTACTGACACAAGCACGCCATTCCCCGATCGTAAACGACCTTTCTCACGGGATCCCGATAACCAACAACCACAAAGTAATAAATTCGCGGTAACCACATAGGTTAAATATCTGGGCTCCATACCATGATACAACCTCTATCCAGAAGGAAATGTACATACCCTAAAGGGAGCTACCCCTCATAACCTTGCCGCATCTTTCCTGTTTTGACCATTTCCGGGGTGTGAGGTTCGACGAAGTCACGTCCACAAAAACATACTTTATACAAAAGCCATGCTTTGGGTCAACAAATGATCAACACAATGATCACCAAGATAGACGATCAAATAAATGATCCTATCACAATAATCAACACAATGATCATTTACAGCAACACTCAGCATGTCACATTACCAAATTGGGAATATATCGCTGATAACTTCAACTATATAACCTCTGAGCTCGTACGTCTCAGAGAAGGATGTTAAGCTAAAAGAATAAATTCTCCGCCACCAACAGAAATATATTTGAATGAAATCGGCTTTATATCTCAACTTGTAATGTCAGACATACAATCCATACAAGTCTGTTCCGGGCTCGAACAAAACCGAAGGCACTTACAAAGAAGTCCTTGCAATCCGGATATTCACAATCCTGATCGGATTCACCATCACATATGGAGAACTCTATACCGGAGCAACTCGGTGCAGAGTAAATTGACAGGTCATCCTATCGCTCTCGCAAATACCGGGTCTTCAACACCGATCTTCAATGCAATTATAACGACGTATCACATATTCGGAATGGGTTATACGACCCCATGGTCCTTTCTCGGTTAACCCGAATAGTGAGCGCTTATTCAAAAATAAGTGTGGCATTCACATTCAAACAAATCACATCAAATACCCATTCAAAGGGAAATATTGATAGTCGGTTATTGAACTATCACTGGATATGCACACACCACCAGTTTCCAAATAATTTTCCAAATTATTTATTTTCCAAAAATATCTTCACTAGATATATAATTTCACACTTCAAAAATAAATCAATATTTATTTTTTTTAAATCAAATTCCACATTCTTTTATAAATTCCTTAGTGAATTTATAATCCAAAATATCTATGAATATTCGATTTCAATTATTCATTTCAATATTCCTTTTCAATTTATCTTCAAAAAGATAAATTCTCAAAATATTCACTTTATATTGGAAAACATTTCCATACTTATTTATTCATAAGTAATCCACAAATTTTATTTATTTTCAACACTTAGAAAATATTCAATATACTTAAATCGAAATTAAGTATATATTTCATTCTTTAAGGAAATCATTCTCATAAACATATTTATTTGGGCCAAAACGAATGTTACGTAAAACATCGTTACGACAACCCAAAATCACCAGTATAGGGATTCGAAATTAAAATAGATATATAAATCCCAATACTATACAAAACATTTCCTTTCGGAAATCATTTACTATAACAACAATGTTATAGTCCATCATCTCCTTCTATTTCTCGAAAACGTCTATTTCAACAATAAATGTTGAAATCTATGGTTTGAATCTCAACACATTTTAAAACATTGTTCGATCGTTTTAATTCTATTTAAAACATCCAAATCCAAAACAATTTCTTTAACATATTATTCACTATTCAAAAATGTGAATATACTACGTTAACAATTCTCATCCTTTTATTCATTTTATTTTAAAGGATTATTCACAGTCAAAAATGTGAATATAACTCCATAAATAAGTTATAACCATTTACTTATCAAAATAAGTCTTTTGCGAATTTATAAAACAACGTTTATAAATTCCATTTCTATTTATTTCATAACTACTTCCTTTATAAATCTCCTTTATTAACCTATTCGATTTATAACTCAATTATAAACCAAAAGTTCACATTATAAGTTAAATGCTTATAAAACGATTATTTTACAAAATCGTCCTTTTAAACTTCATAGTTATAAATCTTATAACTTATAATATTCAATTATTCATCCAAATATATTCTTTAATAATTTCACAAAATTTATAAATCTTACTATTTATAAATTTCATTTATAACTTCACCATTTATAATTTTATAAATTCCATTCATTAAAAAAATTTATTTTCACTTCATTCAAACACTTATAAAAACTCGTTTTATAATGTCAATATTTCAATTTATAAATATCCATTTATAAATCTCTTAATATTAATCAATTTATATTATTCTTTAAAACGACTTTAATCTCCTTTATTATTTCACCATTTTGATTCATAAAATAATTAAATTTTATAAATCCTATATTTAAACTTTTCATAATAAATTCTAAAATCCCGATTAAACTATTTTATAAAATCAATAGCATCGTATCCTCAAAAATCAGTTTTTAACTATATTTCTCAAAAATCATAATTTTTATAACATTAAAATTATAACGTTTATTTATTTAAAATGGATCAATTCCAAAATTATTTTATAAAACGTATACTTTCTAAAATCACTTTAAAATCATTTTAAAATCCCAAAATTTGGTCCAATGATGCTACACACCAAATAGTCAATCACGACTACAACGACATCATATATCGATATGATAGTCCATCAAATATCAAAATATCTGAAATCAAATAAAAACTGTTGAGGAATCCAGTTGGATCCCTCCAACCTGTTTTCCTGCATCCACAAACATTAGCACAATACCAATTTCGCTCCAGTACGAAATTATCGCGGTATATGGGTTTTAAATATTATCCGCTTAATAGACGGCGCAATAGGGTCTCATCCGCTAAAAAATGCGGGGAATCAACAACTGCAATATATACATATGCCAATATATATATATATATATTGATATTATTTATAATACCAATTTCACTGTTTATGAAATATTCGCGGTATATGTTTTTAATAAATAACATCCGCTTACTAACGGCGTATAATGTCAATTTTAACAATCAATAGATAACAATCATCATTCAAACATGCAGTCAAATATTTTAAATCTAACTATTTAAAATAAAATCGAAACTGATTCGATTGAGTGAGAAGTTCTTACCTTGATTTTAAATTCCGTTTTAGCGATTTATTTCGAATAAAATTAAACGGACGTTTAATTTTACCCAAAATTCTCACTAACTCCAAACGACTCCAAACCAACTCCATCGCGTAGTGCTCGTCCATACGATTCCAACGCAACTGGTTTCGCGCGTTTTCGACCTCGTATGAAAAAGTTATGATTATTTGAAGTTGCACGATTTTTATAACTTAAATTTACAACTAAATTCTAATTAATTTTAAACCTAAACCTACATCAGCCGTTCTTTTTCCCATCCTTGCATCTGGACCGCCCCCCCCCCCCTTCTCTCCTCTTCACGTTCACCATCTCCAGTAATAGCCGCAACACACATGAACCCATTAACAAATACTAGGGTTAAGAATTTAAGCCTCTTCACTCGATTAAAACCCGATCAGAGACTTGCGTTTTGAAGCTCTTGACCCCCTCCATGCTTGGCCTGAATGGCACAAGGCTCGGCCCCCTATACTGCCTTGGGTTGCGTGCGCAAGTCGCTGCAAACGCGGCCATATATCTCACGATCCACTTGCCCATATTCAATCACAGCCGTTCAACTTGAAGCTCTCGTCGTGCTCTTCAATACTCTAGTTGAAAGATTCTCGAATCGTTGAGTGGATGGAGAGATAATTGAAGAAAAGCGAGGGTGATTTTCGGCCATTGACCCATAACTGGCGGCTAGGGTTTCTATTTTGTTTTATTTTTTTTTTTATTTGTGAGGGTTGTGGGTCTATTTATAGAAGAAAATCGAACACTATTCATCCGAAAATTTCGAACTCCGATTTACGTGCCGTAACTAGCGTTTCTAGGGTTTACCCCGCATTCCGGACACAATGGAATAGGTTTCGAAAGCTAATTCAGACATCTGTGCGAGTTATGGCTAAAAACGTTCAATTTAAATTAAACCGATTTAAGCGATTTTCTAGGCGTTTTAATTTGTAACGGACAAACTGTAAATCCAATCGACTTGAAATTTGAAACCTTACAATAATATCACATTACGGATCCGATGAAACTGGTTTCGTCGAAGTCCGAGACTTTTTGAAAAATGGCTATTTTAACTCGCCAAATTTAAATTAAAAACAATTCGATGCGTTTCGAGCTGCCACGCTCAAACGATAGCTCCGATTGACACGAAAATTGAAATCCGGTAATAACTAACTATTACGGATCCAATGGAACTAGTTTCGTTCAATTCTGAGACTGTTCAAAAATTGACTATTTTTACTAGTCGATTTTAATATTAAAATATTCAATTTTCACAAATTAACTTTTAAATCGATTTTAAAAGTTCTAAAATATCATTCTAACTTCAATATGATAAAATAAAATTTTCCAAATTATTTTCAATCATATTTAACCCAATTTTCAATTATTTCCATAATTTAACATATTAAATTATCGATTTAATTATCCAATTAAATCCAATAATTCAAATAAGAATTTATTTGACTTATAAATTCACTTATTAATATTTAAAATTAATTAAATATTCAAATTTTGATTAATAAAAATTCTGGGTCGTTACAATCTTCCCCACTTAAAAGAATTTCGTCCTCGAAATTACAAGTAAGAAAAATTACAGAATCTATTAATTTTCCCAAAATTCATAGTTAAACTTCTTACAAATCTTTACTAAGTTTTCAAAATCATACTTAGTTATCTTTTTCAAAACCAAACTATATCATTTAACTTTCAATTCCAAAATCAAAGTTTAAGTTTTCAAAATTTTCCAATTTTCTCAAAAATTTTCTAACGCCATAAATTTTCGGAAAAATTCGCCATAGTCTCCTTGGCGCGGCTCGATCCGAAAAAAAATGACAGTATATATATCACAAATATACATCTCATCAAGTAATGAGGCATCCCGCAGGGAAAAAGTGTAAAAGTACGATATGTAATCCGAGATATGTACCTTATATTTTTATTAGCAAGCATATACGGCTAATATAGCGCGAAAGCGAGCTCCAAATGCGAAGCAAACGCGATCCGCACCTACTAATTACTCAACAAACAACATGAGAACCATGCATATAGATAATAGTATCGATATACAACATATAGCAACATACTAACTATACATGTCAACATATCAAATGAAGTAAAAGCAATAAATGCAAACATCAACCAACTATCATTCAACTAACATCCATAACCAATAAATATTCGTTTATATTTTCATTAATATTCAATGAATTGGTTTTCAATTTAATCACATTTGATTCATTTACATTGGGTTTACTAACATTCATTTTCAATTTGCTTATATTCACTAATTCATATTCAAGTTGGTTCACTTCCAATTTAAATTCAATTCATTTAAGATTCACTTAACTTCTAATTGAATTTCAATTACTTTAGCTTTCAATTTCATTAACTTAATTTCATTAACGCTTAATGAATTATATACAATCAACTAACAATCATATATCAGCCAAAGTATATTAAATACAACCAAATTCCTTTGCTTATCAATTTGTTTAAATTAAATTGATTTTCATTCTATTATTCAACTTTCTAATAACATTAGATTTTAATGAATTTCACTTACATTCATTATTCCATATCAACTTAAATTTACATTTAATTGATTTATATTCAATCCATTAATTCAATTCAATTACTAAAGTTGAATTCATATATATAACTTAAGTTCACATCTATCACTTGGTTTTACTTAACTTAAATTCCCATTTATAAATCAATTCAGCTTCCAATTCTAAGTAAATTTTCCATTTAACTTTAAATTCATTTTTATTTACTACTCATATTCACAAATATATTCATATAGTTTCACTTCTTATATATATAAGTTTATTTCACAATTGTAAATCACTTTAATTATAATTCAATTCTCATATTAATATTTTAAAATTAATTAAATATTCAAATTTTGATTAATAAAAATTCTGGGTCGTTACAAATACTACGCAATGGAGTTGATTGGAGCTGGTGTGAATTTTGGGTAAAATTAAACGTTCGTTTAATTTTATTCAGAACGAAACACTACATCTGTTATTGGAAGCAAGGTGAGAACTTCTCACTCAATCGAATTTGTTTCGATTTAAATTTTAAATAGTTAGATTTAAAATTGCTTGATTGCATGCTTGGATGATAAATTGCTATTTGTTGTATTGAAATAGACCTTATACGCCGCATATTAAGCAGAGGTTATTATATTAAACAGATATACTGCTATATTCCACCTCGAAGTGGAATTGGTATTATATATGTACTAGGAGTTGATTTCCCGCATTATATAGCGGATGAGACCCTATTGCGCCGCATAATAGCAGATAATATTTTATATAAACCCATGTACCGCGATATCCCGTCTTGAAACGGGATTGGTATTGTGCTATCATCTATGGATATAGGGATACAGGTTGGAAGGATCCAACTGGATTCCTCAAATAATCGAATTTGTTTCAATGTTGTGTGTTGATTTTTTTATAATCTCTGTGTGATTATCTTTGTGATTGAAATTGTTGAAGGCTAAAATTTAGGCGAATAAAATTTTGGTATCGTTAGATACCGGAAATAAATAAAATCTGATTTTTGAAAATTTAGGTTGAAAGTCTATATTAAAATTTATTTTCGGGAATTGGGTAAATTTAAAAGAAGGAATTCTAAAATGATAAAGTTTTATTTTTAATCTTATTAAATAAAATTTCAAAATATGGGAAAAGCTTTAACAAATGGATTTCGGGTAATATTATTCAAATTTATTCAAAATGCGTATTTTAAATAGTTTGAAAAATAAAGAATTTGTTTTCTTTAAAAGGAATTTATTTTTAAAAAGTAAATCTTTTGAAAATCCATTTAGAAATTTATTTGGTGTTTTGAAACGAATTTAGAATCAATTTGAAAATTGATTTGGGTTTAGTAGAAATTGATTTCAATTTGAGATTAAAATGAAATCCATTTGGTGTTTAATTTCTTGGAAAATCAATATAGAATTTGATTTGCTTTTTATTGAAACCAATTGAAAAAATTGAATTGTTGTTGAAAGTGAATATTTGAAATCGATTTGAAAATAGTATATCAATAGATATTTTGGAAATGTGAATTCACATGGAATTTATAAGGAAAAGCGAAATTTGTTTGAAGATAAACATTGATTTATTTTTGAAGCGTGGAAATAAATTGCGGATTAGGAACGTAAAATTAAAGTAAATCGGTAAGGATTTATTAAACTGGTTTGAATGAACCATTTTGAAATGAAAGTATATTCTCCCTAGAAAGCCGAATAAAATTTCTGAATAGCTTTGAAATATATATATATATATATATATATATATATATATATATATATATATATAATTCTAGAAATGGCTTTGAAAAGGATACTTTGAAGAAATTAACTTCTTAAATTATTTTAAATCCTTTAAGTAATGATTTGTTAAGTTAATATAGAAATGATTATTTCTAAGATTTAATCAACAATTGTTTTATAAAATAGTTATTTAAATAGTTATGCTCTATCTGCTAATTTTGTTTTGAAAATTAGTTTGGACTTAAGTTATATGTAATATTGGTATAATATTTTTGTAACTAATATTTTAAGTAAAGTGTTAAAAAAATAGTTTTATCTCAAAGTGTTTTCCCGATATATTTTGGATAAGTGTTATAAATTATTTTAAAATATTTGAACTTGACAGAATTCCGGTGAAAATGCATAAATATTTGGAAGTATTTCCGCGTAAGGAAAATGATTTGAAATTTGTTTTCAAAAGTTGTAAAGGTGAAAAGCGATTTGAAATTTGTTTTCAAATAGTTGAAGTATGGAAAAAAATATCTTGTAAAGATATTTTTGGAAAATAAATAATTTGGGAAATTATTTGGAATCTAGTGATGTTGTGCATACCTATTGATAGTTAAATAACCAACTATCAATATTTACCTTTAAATGGGTATTTGTTGTGATTTGCTTGAATTTGAATGCTACACTTATTTCAAAAATAAGTGCTCGTTATTTGGTTTAGCTAGGAGAGGACCTTTGGGTCATGAATCCCGTACCGAATAGTGATACGTCATAATGGATAACATTTGAAGACCGGTGCTGAAGACCGGATATTTTCGAAAACGGAAGGATTACCGTCGAATGTCTCTGCATCGGCTGACCTCCGATATAGAGATTTTATCATCCTTTGTGATGGAAGTCCGGACGTGATTAGGGAATATCTGGATTGTAATGGATTCTTTGGAAGTGCCTTCGGTTCCGTTCGATCCCGGAACGGACTTGTATGGATGTGTGTCTGACATTACAATTTGAGATATAAAGCTGGTTTCTATCAAACACATTTCTGTTGGTGGCGGAGAATTTATTCTCTTAGCTTAACACCATTCTCTGAGACGTACGAGCTCAGAGGTTATGTAGTTGGTGGTTACTAGTGATACTTTCCGACTTGGTAATGTGGCATACGAAGTGCTGTTGATCATTTGTTGATCAAAGCATAGCTTTTGTGAAAAGCATAGCTTTGTGGACGAGACTTCGTCGGACCTCACAACCCGGTAATGGTCAAAATAGGAAAGATGCAGCAAGGTTATACGAAGTAGCGCCCCTTAGGGTATGTGCATTTCCTTCTGGATAGAAGTGGTATCATGGTATGGAGCCCAGATACTTAACTTATTTGGATATCGCAAATATATATGACTTTGTGATTGTTGTTGGTTGAGGATCCTCGGATAAAGGTTGTTTGCGACCGGGGGATGGCATACTCGTGTCAGTAGTTACCTACTTTTGCAGAGGTAACCCAGTCTTGTGTTTGTAGAGATCCGGTTAGGTTCTCGGTGTGTCCTTCCAGAGGCGTACACATGTGGCAATGGAAAGTTCCTTGGCCTGACCATTTATTGGAAATCCAAAGAAACAATACGAGCCCTGTACGGTTTTAGTTGTATAACCTGCCATGGAATGTGGCGGTAACCTGCTATTGAACATGGTAGCTATAGTAGGCATACGTGTGGAATATCTATGCTGGCTAAGATTTATATTATACTTTCGAAATGTTTTCCTACACTTTGCACTTATGGTAATAATATCAATGAAATTTGCGTATCAGGCATGTTTAACTATCATAAGGAGAAATCTTCTCCAATTCTGCGTTTGCATTGTGTGTGTGGCGGGAGGCCTTATGGTAGTTACATTTTCTAAAAGCATTGTGGATCTATTTTAAAATATTTCTTTGTTTTTTTTAAGATAAACTGTTTTAAGTTCTCACGGCAGTCCCATGACTGACCTGGAGTTTATCGTTCCCTTCCTAAACTCTGGATGCCCATCATTTTCCGCTCGGGCAGCCTAGAGTCAGGTTATCACGATATTCTGGAATTCAGGAGTTGCCGTGGAATCAGGAGTTGGAGCTGGATGGCAAAACGTATCACTTGTATATGATATTATCTTTTCCGTTGTGTATCCACTTGTAAGGACAAGTTCATATGATTGTCCAGTTGTGTTGTAAGTTAATTCTGATGATGTAATGTATAAGATGTACAGTTCTTTTGATTTAAAGATATTCATTTATCTATTACATGTTGTTTCGCTGCGACTGTGAGATTCTGATATTTTTTCTGTTGCTTCTTCTTTCTTTCTTCTTCTATCTTCTACCTCTTCTTTAACCCTAACAATACGGTTTTTCCGGCCTTCGATTGCTCGGCAGTTGATACAACGGATGTATTAATGTCGATTTTCGAAAGTCGAAAATCTCGAACGTTACAACTAGCTTATTTATAATTATAAAAAATATGCCATTAAGTGGAGCATTGATATACAAAATTTCCTGACTTCATTCAATTTGATTATCCAAGCATGCTAAAATAAATAGCAGCTACACATATGAACCATTTTATATTCATCCTTTATTTTATTGTTGAATGTGATGAAAATAATATATTATTTTATTTTTGAAATGAATTATGCTGATTTCATTTGTTTTATGAATGATTTAAATCCCTAAAGTGGTAAATCCTTCTATTCGATTTTAAAACAAAAAATTGTATCGGTGATATTGTGGATTAAACTCCTTAATAAATAAAGAACATAATACAGATATAGAAGCTGTTGGCATAGTACTATTTAATTTAAATTGAACATGAGAATCTATACTAACAGTCTTAGCTATATAATCAATATTCCAAAGTTGTAGCATAGCCTAAAAAATTATATTTATTGAGAAATGACTCATTGCTTAAGTTCTTCTTTAAGTTTTAAATTGCCACTTTTCTCTATAATATTGAAGCCACTGTACCAACAGAAGTTAGCTGATTACTTTCAGTTTCATCAGTTTCCCTCAACTTCTATTAAGTGGTGAGTTATTAGCCATAACGTGTTTGATTAATTGTACTCTAAGTCAAACACAAAACATTAGAATACCATCACTACACCAAAACATTGATTTTCCAACATTTTATATTTATCAACTACCAACACTTATAAATGTTATAAACTACCAACAGTCAAAAAGTGTTGGTTATTAAAAAAGCGTTGGTATAAACCTTGCAAAATATTGGTTATTATTTACAACACATATAAGTGTTATAATAGACGGTATATCGTCAAAAAATTCATTAACATAGGGAGTAGTTGGTAATTTTTCATTTCCCATATGATTTCTCACGCTTAGCATCTCTAGGACACACAAAATTGAATTTCATTTTAGGGTTTCAAACTTCCACACGAAATCGATATAGGGTTCAGGCTTCTTCTTCTATGTGAAATCTGACTTATCACTCTCAGCAGATGCACGTGGAAGAAAAAAATCGCAGAACTCCAATCGGCGGCGAGACGATAAATCGGTACGATGACGACAATTCCAGACTTAAGTAGGCCTTATGTGACACTAGAATCTCTAGAATGGTGATAAGACAATCGGACGCGACAGCCAACATGTGCTCCGTGCTCCAATTTGACCTTGGTAGGGGCATGCGTGACCGCGGTTGCATTGCAGCACAACAATTTTCAATTGACGATCTTCATCTACTTTGTGGATTGTGCAAGACCAAAAGGCAAAAGGTTTGATGTTTATGCACTGAGTTTGTTAATTTTTTAACTTGTGTATCATTGAATTTCACCAATTAATCTGGAATATTATGTTAGTTATTTTAGAAAAAAGACAGCTTCTGTTAGATTTTTAACAAAAGCAGATGATAGTCTGTTAGTTATTCCATAGTTGGACCATATTTTATACCTCCTAACTACTCTGTTTACTAAAAGATTCGAAGTTGAAATTTCTACAGTATGCATGTTGTTTAACCTTGTGGTTTAGGAATTGAGAATGCCCACATAATGCTTGTTGCAATGTTGTTTTACAATATTTGTGATATTATATTGATGTTGAACGTAACTTTCTCATCCTCCCCTTTCTTTTAATAGTGTTAGCTTTCAAATTATGGTCTTATCACAGGCTGTACATTTTCATTTTCTTTGATGAGCTTAATCTCAAGTCTTTTCAATGATTTTAATGTTGTTTCATTATTTAGTCAATTACTCTGTAATTACCATTAAAAATTATTTTTATTTCAGGTTTGTCACATGCACCCGAGGTAGATTTTGTGCATTTTTATGTTTTTAACTTGTATCTTTATCAATTATAGTGATTAACGATTATAATAGCATCTTGCTGTTATGTGTCCATGCTAACGAGTTTGTGCATACACAAAATATTATATTTTGACAATTTAAACGCTTATGCAATACATAACTACTAGTAGATACCATGATTTCTTTGGTCCAATGTTTCATTACAGTTGATGAATTTGAAACTCTTACATTTTCAAGTAATTGACGGCCTTTTTTCTTGGATCACTTGGGTTTTACTGATGGTCAATTACAATCAATGTGGACAGCCATACAATCTATATTCTATTATGTTTTCATATCTTCGTTATATTAAGTTATATTTTTTATTTTTGAATTTAGTAGCTGAACCGTCATAAATTAGTTGAAACCTTCTTTGTTTGTTCAACGTGATGCACATGTATAGTTTTCAACCTTTGGATTATTAAACAATGTAGTACGCTTGTTGTTAATAGTAATGTTTACAATATTTCTGATACATTTTACTGGAAGGTAGATTTTTGTTATAGATTAACGGCAGTGACACCAAATTTGATACTAGTCCAGTTGATCACAATATTTCAATGTTATTTTATCATGATACAATTCAACATAGTATAACTTTTTGACAGATTTCTTAATTATTAGTTGATTCACATGGTTCGGGAAGCTTTAGCTAACAAGTTTTACATAACCGGATATCGATGATGACTAGTTTTTAAATAGTTGCGTTTTAGATCTATTATGTGATATCATGTTGGTTTACATTATGAATTGGATTGTTTTTGATACAATTACAATGCACTTATTATGTCTCTATTAGTGATAATATTAATGGTAATTGCAAAGAGCAGTTTTATAACAAACTATGCAACATTGAAATATGAAAGGTTGGGGTTTGATGGAAGAGCTATTATTTAGCGGGAAAGCACATGCATGTTTAAAAATATATTTATATACTTGTTTGATGCCATGCATGCCTCGGTTTGAAATTGAGACGCACCAGTCTATATTGCTTTGGAAAAGAGAATTATCTTGAAAACTTCATTATATTTATCAGGTTTAATCCCATTGCAATAACTTTTAGTGCAAATGTTTATTCCATTTTCTCATAGTTACAGAGTTATCTATTAATACGATCATGTCTCCAGTGTTACGGAGTTTATTAGTTATTTATTAATGTTAGATTACACATTTTCTCATAGAAAATGCAATGTTAAGAGTAATTTAAATGGATGCAAACCAGTATTTGGACAAATACATGTAAATTTTGAGCAAGTTCTGTTCTTTGTAGGTACTATAGATGTCCAAACAGAGAACAAGGAGCCAAGTACATCGATGATATTGAGTAGTTTTGGAAACACATTTGATCCATATGGCGCTACCAGTACTCCTCTATATCAAACATGCACATTTCTTCAGGTCTGTACTTTCAAAAGTATCATTGTTTAATTATATAAATTTGAGATTTTCCATTCCTATCTCTATATCGCAAAATCTCTATGTTAATTTACGTTATGCATGTGTTAATTAATTTCACTCATGTTCACAACCATCAGCTACTGAGCTAGGTCCTTTTTACTATGGTAGATGTAATAATCCTACTAGAAATGTACTGGAAAGGTAAAATGAAACTAATATATATGTATTACATGTGTTTTCTGTATTACTCGTGTACCACAACAAATGATAAATTGTATATTTTTTGCGACACAGTCTTATGATTAACCTGGAGAAGGCTGATGCAGTATTTGAAAGTGAATGGGCAAAACACGATTTTGAAGGCACAGGTTGATGAATTGGCTGGAAGGCTTAGATCTTTGGTTTCTGTTCTTCAGTTCATTGAAGAATTTAGTGGGATGCAAATGGATATTCCTGAAATTCCTGAACCGATGGTAGAACTGTAGCAGTTTCCTTTCCCGAATCAACCCATCATTGCTTCTGCAAGTATGTTTGAATTCTGATTTAAGCTTATTGCTAGATTCTTGTAGGAATTTGAGTATTTAGCTCTGATGTTTGCATCTTTTGTTGTATTGTCATGTTGATTCGCATTACATGTTGCATTTGGTATGAACTTGTTCCCCTATATAATATATTGTATGTTTATTCATGTTTTAAACCCTTGTTAGATATGTATTATCAGCGTATCAGGTTGATTCTGTAGTTCTATCACATGATTATATGAGAATCTATCTTCAAATCAATAGCGTCCCTAGAAAATCCAATGAATTCGACAGTCGGAGGCCAACTCATGCTCACCTACCCCAACGATGACGACGTGGCAACTGGATTAGCTTCTTTCGTTGCAGATCTGTCGAAAAAGTACGCAGAAGAGAGAGGGGCTTTTACTGTCGTTTTATCCGGTGGGTACCTCATAGCTTGCCTCAGGTAACAACGATTTAATTCAAGTTCTGTATTATTTTTGTTATTCTCAGAAAATTTGTTATTTTTTGACGTAACTACTAGGAAATTGCTAGAAAATCCGTATGTTAATGATGTTGATTGGGCAAAATGGCACGTACTTTGGGTTGATGAGAGGGTTGTGCCTAAGACGCATAGTGATAGTAATTACAAACTTGCCTGTGATGGATTTTTGAATAAAGTACGTTTCCATAATCTGATTGTTCAGTTGATCACGTTTAGTTGTTGTGCTTTTTGGAATCAAGATAGTGATATATTATAGTTTAACTTTACCATGACTAAATGAAAGAAAAAGCATGAATAATTGAAAGAATTGAAGACGTGCACACTACAGAAAAGGGGCGTGCACACTAGGTATAATGCGCATAGTAGAACTAAGACAGAGCTCGGGCTCTCGATTTGGAAGTAGGTGTTGCCGTGAGGGGTGTGAGGGAGCATGCACGCTGCATGAGAGGAGCATGCACGGCTTCAGCTAAGGGTACATGCATCCTGGTATGTGTACATAATTCGGTTTTGAGCTGTTACCTCATATTTACTTTCATGTTTTTATAATGGTATGTGTACTGTAGTTATTTGAGCTGATTATTAATGCATCCTATATATCCGATGAGAAATGACAACGTACAGTTATATTATATACAGGAGCAGCTTAATTTGCAAATGCATACCAAGATAAGATAGCCAGAGTATTCATAAAACTTTGAAGTTCCTTTGGTAATTTCAGGTTCTAAGATTGATTTTACTAATGCCATATCATGATCTTTTTTCGTGTTTTTTACTTCTCTTAATGAGCTTTCACTCTCATTGCGTTATTTTAAGTTGAATCTGAGTATTCATGGGCTGTAAATGTTGAAGAGGTTTCTAACCATGTATATGGCAATTTTATTTGTAATATTATAGGTACGTAAGATAGCAGGGGCTCAAAGGCATATAAAGATGCTAAACGATATTTTCCTTCTTTGTTATTAATAGGTTAAAGGTAAGATATTTGCCATCTATACTTTCAACTGTCTTTGTTTGCATATTTAATTTTTAACTATCCTATCTGTGTTCACACTTTTAGAATGTAACGTATTGAATTTATAACTTTACTGTTTGCATATTGAATCTACAACTTACTGTTCGTGTTTACGTATTGTTTTTAACTTCTGATTAGATTTTCATGTCTGAATGCAAATGGATTCATATGTAGTTTATACTAGTTAATTATGTACCATTTTTGCTAGAAACTTTTTGTACATGTTCTTATTGTTGATTAATAAACTTGTCAACAAGTAATTAATACTTGTAGCAAAGAATTGGTACTTGACTCTAATCGTACTTATTGAGTGACGGTAGTATCTATCCTGAAGTTCTCTGCCCTTCTTATCATGACCATTAACATTTGACATGATAATATGCGTAAGATTTTATAGGCTTGGCATTCCAAAAAGAACTCAACTTTTTGTTAGTTCCTTATCAAAATTCATTAGTAAATTTGCACTTTTTGTAACGACCCGGAATTTTAGGCAATATAAATTTAATAATCTCTGTAAATAATTTAACTGGTTTGATAATTTTCTTTATAATTTTAATTTAAAATTGGTAAATTAATCTTTTAAAGGTCAATAAATTTTAATCTGACAAAATTGATAAGAGTTATTTTCCAAAGCTAATGAGATTTTATTCTGTTTATAATATATATGTTTGATATATATATTATGAATGGGAATATCTTTTGTTTTAATTTAAAAATTGAATTCTCAAATTGTAATATATGTAAGCATATGTTATAATTTGATATTTGTTTTGAAAATTTAATCTTAATCTATTAATAATTTAAGTATGAATGAATATTGCAATTTTAAAGTTTTGTTTTAAATTTAATAAGATTTTCAAAAGATAATTTAGTTTAATTCAATTATTTCTAATATAAGATTGTGATTTATTTTTAATAAGATTGGTTAAAAATAATTTAAACACGCTTTGTTTGTTTTATTTTAAAATGTTTACATTAAAAATGAAAGTTTAAGATTTAAAATAACGTGTATAAGATTTTATTATAATTAGTTTAGGGTATTTTCTTTTAAAAAGTAAACTTATTTATATATACATGTAAGTATTTATTAATAAAGTAAGTAATTATGTAAGTCTTTATTTACATGTAAAATTTAATAAAAATCTATTAAAATACTTAGAGACATGTGTAAACATGTAAACTTCTTAAACAATAAAGATAAGTGTTTATAATATATCTTTAACACTTGTTACTCAATTAAGCAAGCTTATGACAAATGTAATTCTTATGGGACAAGTGGCAACATGTTTTTAGTAAATGTTTTTAGAAAAAAAAGAAAAGAAATCAGTTTTCACATATACATTTTTCCTTTGTTTCTTTTTTTACTCAAATTAATGGCAACTTTCAAATCTTTTACAAAACTCAAATGAAAAATGTTCAAACCTGCAACAATTAAAACCTGCATTTCTTCAAACTGCATTCATAGTGAAGGGCTACAGCAAGTTCATCTATTTCAACAGCAAGTCAATAGCAGTTTCAAAACTTTTTAAATCATCAAATTGAACATGCATGGATTCAACTTCATTAGCAGCTTCAAGATGCATTTCAACAGTAATCAATGTTTTTCAAAATCAGGAATAAGAAGTTAAACCTGCTCTGCAACTTAAACAGCTGAGTAAAACTCTTTTAAAAACAGTTTTGATGATATCTGTGGTTAAAGTTTGCATGTGATGAATTTTTGTTGTGATAATGAATATTTGTTGACATGATTATTGATGTGTTTGCAAGTTAGAAGTGTGATAGATATCAGAGAAAACAAGTGACTGTATAATCTACCTACTCTATTTTAGTTACTAAAGCTGTTTCCTTAAGGGAAAATTCAAAAATCTCAAACAAAATCAATATCAAACATCGTTTTATAAATGAAATTGGTATGTTTATATGTACTGAAGATTCTAAAATAGTTTCTGGAAATTTGAAACTAACAAACAAATTGTAAACAGGCATAACAGTAAGAAATAAAAGTATGAACATAAGTTTTACAGTAAAAAAACTAAACTTTTGTAAAAATTTTACTGGCTTAAATTCGAAATTGAGTTTCATGCTTGTAATCATGATTGTAAATCATGAATTTAGGCGTATAAATTGTAAATTTTAATTGGGTATTCATAGTAAATTTTGGGTTTGTACCTTTTCTGAGTTTTTGGTGATTGCAGTCAAGTTTCTTGATAAATCGAGTTGATATTTGGATCGAAGAGAGCATTTGAGATGTAGAATTTGGAAAAAATGTTGAATTAATTTTTCAATGTATGATTTGTTCGAATTTGGAACAATTAGGGTTTAAGACTGCATTTGCTTTCGACATGAATGGTGAGGCATTGCCTTGAGTTTGTTGCATCGAGTTCGATCGTGTTCTGGGATGATGAAGTTTGAGGTCATGGCGTTCGTTGGTGAAGAGGACGGGGTTCAAGGGCAATTAGATGGTCGGTGAAGGGGTGGTTTTGGAGTTGGTACTTCCTGCAGTTTCGACAAATGGGTCAATTTTCGATTCGAATTCATGTTGAAGGATCTGGGTTTGAATTCGATGTCGTGAGTGGTTTTGAGATCGACGACGTGGGTCGCGATGACCCACGGTGGCCGTGGGCAGGAGGACACGTGCACAGTGAACGTCGACGTGTGCACTGGAAATTTTGAAGAGGGGAAGACGAGTTTAACTCGAAGGGAGGCTCGCGATTTCTTGGGTATGACTCGAAGAAGGAGGGGACGCTGTGTTGCTTCGGGGATGTCTCGGGTAGTTTTAGTGTTTTACTCGGGTTAGGCTGAGGGAGTTTCTGTTCAACCTGATGCTTTGTTTTTTTTTTTAATGCTAAGGTTAAGTTTACAAGTTAAACATGTTTTAAAATATATACATATATATCAATTTGAGCTTTATAAAGAAAAAGAATTTTCAAAGTTAAAACTTGTTTGTTTTGAAACTAAGTTAATCAAACTTTAAAATGTAATTTGAATTTACTTTCAAATTTTTAAATGTGTGAGAAGATTTTAAGTTTTACTTAACTTAAGTTTGAATTTTAATTTAAGAAGAGTGTTTGAATGTAATTATTAAATCAAAGTTCAAATACAGTATAAAGTAATGTTTTAAAAACAAACTATTCAATTTTATCTTAAATGAATAAGTTTAACTTAGAAAATTAATGTGTTTGAAAATTTCAAATTTGATTTCCAAAATGTGTTATTTTTAAATAAGACATTATTAAAATGTTGTAGACTCAATAGGATAAGTTTAATTAATTAATTGTTTAATTAATTTTAAATAATTAGTTAATTATTTAATTTTAAATAATCACTTAATTATGAATTAATTAAGTGTAATTACTTAGTGAAGTAATCAATGGTTAAATCTTGAATGTAATTAGAATGTTAATTGCTTAGGGAAGTAATTAGAGAAGTTACTCATGGGAGTAATTTATTGAAGTGATTAATGGTATCACTTAATGTTATCAATTAAGGATTAATTAAATTAGTTGTTTTAAAGTTAATTAATTATGGAGTAATTAATTAGTTAATGAATTAAGATTTATTTAATGGTGGAATTAATTATTGTTAAGAGAGTAATTAAGATTTTTTTTAAGAGAAGTAATTAGAGATAATTACTCATGTAAGTAATTAAGAGTTAATTACTTAATTAGTTTAGTTAATTAATTAATGTGATTTAGTAAGTAATCAATGAGTTTAACTTAAGATTAATTACTAAGTGTAATTAATTAAAATGTAATTAATAAGGTAACTAAATAGGGATTTATTTATTAACTTAATTGTTTAATAATTACTTAATGAAGTAATTAAAGAATAATTAAATGGATTAATTAATCAAGGATTAATATAACTAATTTGGAAGTAATTAATTAAGAAGTCAATTAATTAAGATAAGTAATTACAAATTGTTAATTACTGTTTATGGTTAATGAGATGATTAATTACAAGTTAATTATTCAATTAATTAAAGGATTATTATTTAATAAAGATTATTAATTAATATAATTAATGAAGTAATTAATTAAAGTAATTAATTTAAGTGTGATTAATTAATTGTAATGAATTAAGGATTAATGTAATTAATTATAGTTAATTAATTTATGAAGGATCATTAATTTTGTAATTAATGATAGTAATTAAAGGTTAATTACTGAGCATGGTTAAGGATAATTACTTGAATGTAGTTAAAAGATAATTAACCAGAGAAGATTAATTAGGGGAGATCATTAAGAGATGATTAATGAATTTGATTTGTAATAAATCAATGAAGCAGAAGTTAGGATTTTCCAAATGATTAAAGGATAGTAAATAATTTAATTAGAGGTTAATTAAATTGATTAAGAGTTAATCAATTCTGCTGTGGGTAATTGATTAGTATTGAATGGTTGATATTGGATGACTGATATTGGATGTTGAATGATATTGGTTGATTGATATTGGGTGATTGGTTGATACTGGATGATTTGGATGACTATGAGATATGTGATATGCTGCATTGTGTAATGAATGTTGTTATGAATTATCTATAGTGATAATGTTACTCATCTATCTGTTTATATATCATCCTGAATAAGTTAATTGTTAAAACCCTTAAGTACAACATGGACATTAAAATGGCGTTTGGTTTCGATGAGACCGGGATCGGGTTTCCATATTTGGATATCCGAAAACCACATCGATTTCAATTAAACGTTAGGTCGTTAATCCAAGTGGAGCAAGTGAAGACTCGAGGTGTAAGGGCTATACGTCAGTATAACTCTGTGGGTGATTCCATAATGAGTTTGACGGAATAGTAATTATAGGTTCGAGATGGAGATTTAGAGTGCAAGGGCTATGGTCGTTGACTCTGAGGGTGATTCCAATAATGAGTGCAACGAGATAGTGCCTTCGGTTTCTTTCGAACCTGGAACGAACTTGTATGGATTGAATGCTTTCAGCACATCGTCAGGCGGGCGATGAGCATTCTAAGATAGATGTGTTCTATAAAGGTAATCGCAGCCTCAAGCCTCATCAACCGGGAATGGCTAAAACAGGGGAGGTGCAGAAAGGCTTCGTGGGTAGCACCCACTGGAGAGCAAGATTTACCTCTGTCTAGAAGTCCCTTTTTATTCGGCTGTGTGGGGCGGTTGAATTCCGGACAACCGCCGGGGTTGTCTTGTTCGGGACTGTTCAGTGAGGAATGGTCCCGGCCTTGTGTTGCAGGGGATGAAGGGAGTAATCCTCGGTACGGTGATCTAGGCCACGTACTGTGACGGGCGGTACCCCAGTAGCTCTGCCATTGATGGAAACCCATTTTCCCTACGAGACCCTATGGTTTTGTTTGTATTACCCACTTTTGTGGCTAGTAGCTGGAATTTAATCATGTAACAATTTCGGCTATTTTCATATTTATTTGAAAACCCTAGACACTATTATAATATCACTGGATGTCCTATCAAATGTTTTGGTTAGCGTAAGGTAAAAACATTTCCATGTTTATGTGTGGGAAGTCTTACGTAATACCTTTTCTTTTCAAAGGTTTTCTAAAGTTAAGCAATTTTAATCCGTTTACTCACACCAGACCCCTGTCTGACCCGGGTGTTTATTCTCTGTTTTATTAAACTCTTGGGTACTCATATTATGTATGAGTAGTCAAGTGATTCAGGTTTGCTTGACAAATTTTGGAGGAGATATAGAGCAGGAGGCTTCGACGTGTAGATATATATTGATTCCGCTGTGTGTTTGGTATCTGTCTCTTCTGTTGTACTTGAGTTGTATAAATTAGACAGATGTTTATAACTGTCTAATATGTGTTGTATAGTTGTGTACTCTGATGTATTATGATACTATGTATTAATTTATTTTATATATTTTATTTTATTCGTTCCGCTGTGAGTTCTCGGATGTTGTTCAGTTTCTTCTTTCTCTTTCTTTTCTTCTTCTATCCCTTTCTTTCTTCACTAGTGATGAGATTTTCCGGGAGTGGAAAGTCGGGTCGCTACAGTTAGTATCAGAGCATTAGGCTGAGTGAATACCTAGGCTCTGAAGTGTGTCTTTCTTTAGGGAGCGTTAGGTTGAGTGAATACCTAGGCTCTGTAGTGGTGTCTTCCTTGAGAGAGCGTACTTGTAATTTTTATATATATATAAGTATATATTTATATATATCTATATCTACCTAATCCGTTGGATTATCTGTTCGGATTTTCCAGCATAATTTTTAAAGGTAGATGGAGCAGTGGTTTGTGTGTGTAACACGATTACCACTGACGGAAGAGGTCCATATGTTAAGGTTGGAAGTATTTGTCGAGACTGTAAACCTAATACCGTCTCGAGTAAGATTTGTTGTTTGGAGTAAGGATTTCTCTGATATCCGAAGGAAATCTTTCTCGAGATTCGGAGATTATCTTTAAAGTGTAAGTTTGGATTTCGCTCGGGTGAGAGAATTTTTCTTGAGTTTGGATTTGATGGAAGTGTAGGAGTAAGTGATGATATCTTGGTAACTACGTGATGAGATGCAGTATCTTTGGATATTTTCTGGAGGTGTTTTCTCTTGAAGCAGTTTTAGAAGTGATTGAGGAGCAGTCTTTACCTGCCACAGGGAAGACTTATCTGAGTAGAAATTATCTGGATCTTCAGTATAGAGGTTGGCTGTTCTGGAATATGAGACTAAGGTCTGTTAGTTGCTTTGATTCGGCATGGTCTCATTTGTCATTCCTTAAGGAGAGCGAGTTGTTGATGCTTGGTTTGGAGCCCGAGTTTCTTTTGGAATGTCTGCCATCTCGGAGGTCTTTTGTGTGGCTTGTTGATGGTTTTGGTTTTCGAGAAGCATTTGGATTTGAAGCCTTTGGATAGCTGTAGTAGCAGTGCAACTCGAAGAGTTCGATGTGCCGACGAGAAGGTCTTTTGCCTTTGCAGTATCATCGAAGTAGAGTTTGGAAGCAGCAGTGTAGCTTGTTTCCTCGATGGTTCAGGAATGGAGTTCCATATTAGTTTGAATCGCAAAAGTGACTTGCGATTAACTTGGGAATTTTTCTTGGCAATCTTTTTTTTGAGACCGAGGATTCTCATGAGAAAGTAGGAGCTGCTGATGTAATCAGAAGGTTATCTGCATCTGGAATTGAGTTCCATATTGTTTTGGATTCCAGAAGCAATTTGGTAGTTAGCCTCGTAGTAGGATGGTTCTTGGAGAAGTAGAGATTGGTGTAGCAGCTCAAGAATTTATTTTTGGAATTTTGATTTGGTTAGATCTTGTTTTTGAATTGGATTCTGTGTAAGGTTGTGAGACCGAGTTGGATGTGTCACTAAGGTTATATGGATTTGATGAACAAAGTTTCTGGTATATATTGGATAAGTTTGTATTTGTGTTTATCAACAGTATTCTTATCTATTTCCGAATCAGAGTTGTGCAGCGGAAGCGAGGTAGCAGCTGTGCAAGGAAGGAAGCGAGTTCTGTTTGTTATTGCTTGAGTAGTAGAATTTCTGTTCTGGATTTCGACGGATTTTGGAAGACTTTTCCGTTGGATAGGATCCTGAAGCTAGTTTGCTTTGGTCTAGTTATTTCTGGAAGTATCTGCATAGGTTGACCTGATCAGGAAGAGATTGGCAGCCTTGTTTGTCTGTTGAGTTATGTAGAGATGAGATAAGGAGTTTGGAATTCGAAGTTGGAGACTTCATTGTTGTTAAGTTTTCTCTGGTTAAGAGAACAGAAATTGGATAAGATTGAATTGCCGGCTTGGATGGCTGGAATTCATTGTATTTCACGTATCTCTGAGGGAGTACGTGAATGATTCATTGTTGGTTGTTGAATCTGTTGTTCTGTTGGATTTGGGAGTTGTGCTAGACTTGAGTATAGTCTGATGATCTGTTCAGATTGATGGATCTAGAGATGAGAGGAGCTTTGGATTTTAGTTGTGTAGTTAGTTTGTTGGCTTTTGTAGAGCGAGTCTCCCGGTGATTTATACTTGGGGAAACTCGAGATAGTATCAGAGTTTTATTCTGACGTATGTCAGGATAATAAGTTAAGTTTGTTTGTGTGATTGATTGCTTTGGTTGTTAGTAACTGGATTGATAGGAATGCTTTGCTATTTGAAATTAAAATCTTTGGTTGGATTATTAAATTAACTTTTCTTTTAAATTTCGGGGACGAAATTCTTTTAAGGGGGGATTGTAACGACCCGGAATTTTAGGCAATATAAATTTAATAATCTGTGTAAATAATTTAACTGGTTTGATAATTTTCTTTATAATTTTAATTTAAAATTGGTAAATTAATCTTTTAAAGGTCAATAAATTTTCCTATGTCTGTATTATTTTCCTATGTCTGTATTATTGTCTTTATGTAATAGGTATTCAAATGTTTCAGGTAAAAATATGATTAGATTTTGTGGAGCTTCTTACGTACTGGTGGTAATATGCATGCTAAGCATCCAAAACGATGAAGCCGAAAAACAAGAGGTAGCACCATCCCTAGTTTCGTTGCTGAAGTATTAAGAAATGTGGTAAGCGGAGAAAAATATATGGCGCATGGACTGACTTTTGCCTAAGGGAATAAAAACAAACAAACGTACATGCTTCTTATTACCATGTTTCGGTCGGCGGTCGACTACCGATCGGTAGTCGGCAGCCGACTACAACAGGGAAGGGTGCAGCATTTTTTTACTCTATTCTAACCAATTTGAAAAGGAGGCATACAGTGGAATATGCGGAGTCATTCAGCCCACTATTAAGGTATAACACTGACATTTAATTCTACTTTGAAAATTTAGAGTTTTGGCATGGTGGAGAAGTAATAACATGGCAAGATTTTAATGTATATTTATTTTGATTTTTCGTTTTTAAACATTTAGAAATTAATTTTGAAGTAAGAGAAGAAATTTGAATTTTAACTTTGAGTTTTAAATTACTTACTAAGTAATATAGTAAAGGGCCGGAGAAATTTTCAAATGTTGAAAATTGAGATTTAAAAATTTAAAAGATGTTGAGATTTAAAATTATAAATATCTTGGATTAAAAGATAATTTGAAGTTATATTCTTGTTCTTGAGTATATTCTATCTTTGAGCTATTATCAACGACGTGCATTTTCGCAGTCATTCGAGTTGGTGGCCTTGTGAGAAGCCATTTCGTGTGATTTATCTATCTTGTCTATTGAGTCTATTCTTGTTGTGAAGATGTTCTTTCCGTATTATTATGCGAAAAATTATGTTGATGATCATTTTTGTTGCTTAGGGTTTGGGTTTGAATGAGTTTGATCCCGACTCTATTCGTAGAGTTTTAAGAAATCTATCTTATTTGATATATTATTTGTTGAGCTTTTTATTGAGTATTGATCCGAAGATGGGATATCTTTAAAATTCTTTCAAGTAGCTTGGAAAATTAGATGGTTTGCTAATCACTATATTAGCATATGATGGACCATTGGATTAACCATGAGAGTTTTTCCTTATTTCTCTCTACCATTCTATGCTGAGACTATGAATGGTTTGAGTTTCGAGCATGTCTACTTTTCTCTTTGCTTGATGAAATTAAATCGTGTTGTTTCTAGTTCGTCTCTAGGAATTGCGAGGACGCAATTTTTATAAGGGGAGAGTCTGTAACAACCTTGGTTTTGGTGATTACCTGAAAATTTAACTATAACAGTGGTTATAATTTAATAATGGAGAAATAAAAATAAATTGGAGACTTAAAAATTGTTTATTTTGATCAAACAATGAATTTGGAAAGAATAAATGGAATTAATATGATAATGTTGGTAATAAATGGTGGAAAATGAATATATTAATTTGGTAATTTACTGGGAAAAATAATAATTTTTGGAAGTAAGAATAACGTTAAAATGGTTTGTTGCCTTTTATTATACAAGAAAATTATTTTTGTGTAATTTTTGGAGTTGAAAATGGTTTTTGTGTAGATATTTGTGTAATTTGTTTATTTAATTAAAATAAGAATTTGTATTAAAGAAAATAATTTTTAATTCAAAAATATCTTTTATTTTGTTGTAAAATAAATTTTAGAACATAAAATTTGTTGTGTGATTTTATAGAAGTGAAATATTTACATATAATTGTTTTAACTTGAAATATATTAGTGTATAAGTGATTTTGGTGTGTTAATTTCATTTAGAGGCTAAATTAATTTAGTTGTTGGGTCTAAGCCCATTAAATTTCATAACCAGAAAAGAAGAAACATCTCATTCTCATTTCTATAACGTACTGTATTTTTCCTTCTTCCTGTGAACCTAAGAAAAAGGAAGATAAACCCATTTCCTCTTTGAAAACAAAAGCCAAAATCCCCAACTTTAGTCAATCATTTGCTGTAATAATCTATTCAAAGCCAATTTACTTCAGGTAATCAAAGCCAAAACCCAAATTCCTCTCATCTATTTCTGATTTTTTTGTGAGTTAATGTTTGTAATTGAGTTTTTGTACTTGCATGTCTCTACAAACCTCTTTTTCATATTCTAGAAGCTAAAATCAATGGCAAGCTTCCATCATTCTTCAAATTTCCATGGGGTTTGCTCTTCAAATTTCTAAGGTGAGTTGCAAACTCATATATCTATATTAATTCTTTGAATTGAGTTATATATATCAATAAATAGTTGAATGATTTGAGTAATTTGATTGAATTGTTGAAATTTGCAAAGTGGTTGCTGAATTATTATTTTATGAACATTGCTGCAGTAAAACAGCAATATCTCGGTGTAGAATGATCCGAATTCGTTCATTCTTTTTGTAACCAGAAAGATATTTAAATAAGCTATAAGTTCTATTTGAATCATTTTTCGAAATTTTATGTTTAAAAGGGTCGAAATTAAGTTTGAAACTGATGTTATAGCACAACCATTTGAAATTTCCTGAGTTGATATCTGACAGTAAAATTGCCATAACTTTTAAGACATAAACCGAAATTATGTATACTTATTTTTTTAGAAAGATAAGACATAAAGGAACAACTTTCATGTTGTAAGTTTCCGCTAATTCTATGATCTATAGGGTCGAAATTTAGTTTGAAACTGATGTACACAGCTCTGCTCTGTGCAATTTTTTTGTTGAAACCTGATCTTAAAATTACCATAACTTTTGAATGACAAATCAGAATTGAGTGAGACTTTTCCAGTTGGAAGATATATTTATAAGAAACAACTTTCATGTATTGTGTTTTCTGTAATTTAGAGGTTTGCTATGTCAAAATCCAATTTTTCTACTGTTGTCCCGAGAGCAAAAGCAATATTTGCTCTGTGCTTAAGGCTGAAACAAAATTGGCCATAACTTCTTCGTTTCTTATCCGATTTTGATAATTTTAGATGTTTCGGAAAGCTTAAATTATTTACTACAAGATTTGTTCATTGTGTTTTCTATAATTTTGAAGTTTTCTTGGTTGAAATTATGGTGATAATTTGCTGTCCTGAGAACAAGATGACAACAACAACTAACATTGACCTTAGAATTGTATTAGCTCATTTTTACTCTTATTCTCTTCCGGTTTTGATGATGTTTTTGAGATTTTTGAGAGCTATGATGCCTATCTATAGGCTAGCTATATTTTAAAATTTTAAAATTCAAATTTAAATAGAATTCGGATTGATTTTTAATTAAATTTGAATTGAATTCGTATTGAACTCAAGTTATCGGTCTTGAGTTATCTTTCTTGTTTTTCATTGTTTTCGAGTACAGTTTTCACTAAACAATTTTTGAAGTAATTTTTGAAATAAATTGACATTTCAAATTATTATGATATAGTATTTTAAAATTATTTTTCTAATATTAAAAAAATCTATTTATTCCCAATAATAAAAGAATTTCAAATATGGGTTTTATTAATCTTTTCGGGTAAAAGTTTTAAAAGCTTGTTTTCTCTAGTAAACTATTTTAAATATAAAACACACACTTTTGTACTATTCGAACGTATAAGAAAGAGAATTAAACGATTTAGTAAAACACGTGGTATGGGACATGTGCGTTTACTATTTCGGTTAATTCCAGACTTGTACGATCGAAGCTATTTGAGTTTAATAATTCTGAGATGTTTTGTCGTTATATGGCGTATTTTGAGTTTTATAATTCCTATTTATTGGAATTATTTAAGATGGCCAATATTTGGCTATTATTATGGTTTGAGATTTCCTATGTAGGAGTTTGATCGATGACAACCATCACAATGTTTTATTTGCTTGCCAATGACATAAGGCAAGTCTTGAGTTTATGATTTCATATTTTGAGATTTATGGTTTATGAGAAATCGTCATGATGTTTTTCACTTGTCGATGAGATGAGACAAGTTATGATGCCATTTAATACTTGTCGATGAGATGAGACAAGTATGGTATCTCTTTATCACTCGCCAATGAGACTAGGCGAGATATAATTTTCTGAGTTTTATGATGTTTTTAGTGTGGCATCAACTAACAACTAGTAAACTGCAAAGTGCGAATGTGTGGTATGGGACACATGTTAACACTTTTCGGGTTCCTATCCGTGAGTTTATGACACATTCACGATGTTTACCTAACAGAACTGCTTTGAGAGGTGTCAGCGACCTTGTCATGAGGACGAACTGCTTTGGAGGTGTTAGCGACCTTGTTAGGGATGACAAACTGCTTTGGAGGTGTTAGTGACCTTGTTAGGGATGATGTACTGCTTTGGAAAGGTGTCAGCGACCTTTTCATGAGGACGAACTTCTTTGGAAGGGTGTCAGCGACCTTGTCATGAGGACGAACTGCTTTGGAAGGTGTCAGCGACCTTGTCTAAGGCTTCGGCCGTCTGAGTTTAGCACGTGCAACATTGCTTCGGCATTGTATTCAGGGATATGGCCAATCCGGGTTTTCTGAGTTTTGAATTCGCCGTTTTGGCGCATTAATATTAAGATTTTCTGAGTTTTGAACATGCACCAAATTCTTTATTGAGTTTGAATTCGTATCGAGTTCCATGAGTTTTTATGATTGAGATGTATGTGTGAGATTTAGCCGTCTTGGCCTACTTATGAGTTTGAGATCTCACATTCTTATGGAGTTGTCTTGTGTTGCTTTCATGACTTCTATTTGTGATTGAGATGAGTTTTCTCCCTTTTGGAGTAATGGTTCATCGAACCATTTGAGTTTTGCTTGAGTTTTACATGAGTTGATTTGAGTTCATTATGGGTTATCGCTAATGATATGAGGCACTTGTGTTTTATTGAGTATTGAGTTTAGTTACCTCTTTCGAGGTATTTTGTCACTTAGGTAGCGTTTGTTACTTAAGTATTGAGCTATGAGTTATCTAATCCTCTCCTCATTCGAGAAGAAGTATCACTATATCCATTCTGCTTCATATTATCGATATTGACTGATTTGTTAGCTAGACTGACCCGTGTATTTATACTCGGGTCAGACCGAGTTGTTTCAGGTATCATCTATTGGACTTAGCTTGAAGTTGGTGTTGGATATCATCTCTTCTTTCGCTTGAGTAGTTTATTTCCTCTGCATACTCTGATGTTTTTACATTTGATTTGATGTACATGGTGTGGTCGAGTACCACCTTTATTGTATTCATTTTGTATTGTACTAAACATGTATCAGTGTATATGTGTATATATGATGTCGATTACTATTCTGTGATGTGCTTTACTTTTAGTTATTGTATTTTGTTCTGATAGATCCGTCAACCACCTATAGTTTTGGATTAAACATTTACTGTGTATGTCGATCCATTGAGATAGAAAAGAAAAATTATATTGCATTTATCGACGTATTCGGTAGATGTTTAAGACAAAGTTATAGATGGTCGCCCTTAACCAACCCTATTCTCCGCTTTAGTAGACAGAATTACTCGTTAATTCTCTTTACTAAGGTGGGTATCGGGGTGGGGCGTTACAGTTTGGCACAACTGTCACGTCCCGACTTTCTACTCCCAGAAAATCGCATCATGAATTAAGAAAGAAAGGGCTAGAAGAAGAAAAGAAAGAAGAGAACGAAGAAACAACACTAGAATCTCAACAGCGGGACGAATAAATTATATTAATAACATAAGTATTTACATAATATACAATACCAATCAGAGATACACAACATACACATCACATATACTAGACAGTTATAAACATTTGTCTAGTATTTACAACTCAATACAACACAGCACAGAGAACACACAGCGGACTAATATCTACAACGCTGAAGCCTCCTGCTCCATTGCTCCTCCATATTCGTCAAAGCTAAACTGAATCCTAACCTGAATTCCCTTGGCTACTCATAAAAATTTGAGTATCCAAGAGTTTATGAAAAACAAAATAAACTTCGGGTCAGACATGGGTCTGGTGTGAGTAACAGGTTAAGGTTGCTTAACTTTAAAAACCTTTTGAAACGAAAGGTATCACGTAAGACTTACCACACATAAACATGGAAAAGTTTTTACCTTACGCTAACCAAAACATTTGATAGGAAATCCGATGATATTATAATAGTGTCTAGGGTTTTCAAATAAATAAGAAATAGCCGAAATTGTTACATTCATTAAATTCCAGCTGCTAGCCACAAAGGTGTGTAATACAATCAAAACCGTCGGCGCTTAATGGATTGTGGATTCCATACAATGGCAGGGCTACTGGGGTACCGCCCGTCACAGCACGTGGCCTAGATCACCATACCGAGGAGTATTCCCATTCCCTACAACACAAGGCCGGACCCATTCCTTACTGAACAGTTCCGAACAAGACAACCCCGGCAGTTGTTGCAATCAACTGCCCCACACAGCCGAATATAAAGGGACTTCTAGACAGGGGTAAATCTTGCTCTCCAGTGGGAGCTACCCACGAAGCCTTGCTACACCTTTGCTCAGCCAACAGATCCAAACTCTATTGATCCAACTTCAAAGATGAACTCCGAACCTTAACAGGTTACCTTCAGAGATCAATGAAGTCCTTATACCACTGCAAAACTCACTCGAGACGGTATTAGGTCTACAGTCTCGACAGATATACTTCCAACCTAACATACAAACTCCAACCAATCGGTAGTTGTGTTATACACACCACTACCTCATCTACCTTTATAACCCATATTGGAAAACCCGAACAGGTAACCCAACAATAGGTTATATATATATATATATATATTAAAAATTACAAATACGCTCTCTCAAGATAGACACCACTCCAGAGCCTAGGTATTCACTCAACCTAATGCTCTGATACCAACCTGTCAACAGTGAAATCTCCTTCCTCTGGCCATCGTTCAGGCTACAATTCAGGCCACTTACTCCGAGACATACTCGAGTATACTTCATTTGTAATCACTTCTCAAATCAAATCAATGATTAATTCAAATTAATTAAACTTAATTAATTAACTTAATTAATCAAAATAAACTTAATTAATTACAATTAGTAATTAATTTTCTTAATTACTTTCATTAAGTAATTATACTTAAACAATTCAAATGATCATCTTAAATTAATTAATACAATTAATCATTTAAATTAATTACATTAATTAATTATAAAAATGATATTAAGTTAATGACCTTCATTAATTCATAACATATCTTTAATTACTTTCTAAAGTAATTACTTGAATTAATCAATATTAATTCTAAATTTTATTTAAAGAAACTTATTAATTAATTTCTAATTATTAAATTAATCAAGTGATAATTAAACTTAATTATTTGTTCTGAAGCATGTATATTCTGTATTTAGAAAATAGGAACCAAATTCGTTTACAAACACATATCAAAATCTAAAACAGAAACCATTTTCAAAACCTGAAGAATAGAAGCCAAAGGCAAAATTAAAATCTGGAAAAATAAAGCTCTGATACCAAATGTAACGACCCGAAATTTTCGATCCCGAAAATTCCAGATAGTTAGAAAAGAAGAAAGAGATAGAAGAAGAAGAACAGAAAACCAAACCCAAAGTCTCACATACGCAGCGGATAAAATATAATATCACATAAATAATAGTTATACAAAGGAAACTGTACTTGTCAGATTACACTTTATTATATCAGAGTTACAACAGATTTACAATCACAGAACAGATAAATCTATATGTTTCAGATACTATAATATATTAACATCAGAAGCTCTCTATACGTTCCTGCTCTCCAGCTCGCCTCCTGAGCTCCAGAACGTCCTTACCTGAAAATCTGTAATACTCGGTCTGACCCGAGCATTACATCAAAGTAACACCCGGGTCAGGCTGGAAGCCAGCGTGAGTAAACTCATCTAACATGGAATACCAAAACATACAACTTATATAAACCCGGGGTAACTTATGTCGATTTACAACTTCACAAGTTGTTATAAACATTACTTAATTCACACATCAATTTCTAAGTGCCAACTTAGATTAAATGGTCTAATTCACTTAAATCAATCCAAACCAGCTTATTGATTCCTCAAATCAATCTATAATGAATCGAAGTGGTTTCGGGTATTTACTAATACCCGACTCCGGTCTCTTCGAACCCAATGTCATTTTAACTTAAATTATCCAAGTGAAATACAATTCAACTTTTAAATACAGGATGTCACAATTCATCATCAATAGATAATCACATCTTCACAGTTTAAATCAAACATATCTTATCACATAGCATCACGAACACTTATTAGGGATATCAAATAATCAAAGGCTTCCCATATCATTCTATTTATCCCTTAAATAACACTTGAGTAATTAACTCTTAATTTAATTTCACAAACTAATTATCCATAACCTAATACAGTAATTATCTTTTAATTTCTTTATTAATTAATTACTAACCATAATTATTAATCACCCTTGATTAATGACAACAGTGATTAACTTCACTTAATTACTCCATTAATAAATTGCTCCTTAATTTATTATCCCAATTAAATCCTTTATTAACTACATTCAGTAATTAACTACCCTTAATTACTTATTCGATAAATTAATTACTCTTAATTAATTATCTCAATAAATTCCCTGATTAATTACAAAGTAATTAAATCCAAAATTACTTTTATCATCAAACATCTTTAATTACATCAAGTAATTATCAATTACATTCCATTAATTACATAAAGTAATTATTCATCAATCGTCAAGTGTTTAAATTAATTAAACTTAATTAATTAATCTAAACAAATCACTTTAACCCAATTAACTACATCAAGTAATTAATTCATTAATTACTTCTATTAAGTAATTAAATGTAAACAATTTCACAAGTGATTATTATTAATTAATTAATTTAATTAATTATTAAAAATTAATCACATTAATTAATTGATAAATAATCTTAAGTTAATGACCTTCATTAACTATTATTAATTACTTAATTAAGAAATTAACTTATATTAATCATTATTAATTACAATTAATTAATATTTAATTACCAATTTAATTAATCTCTAATTATTAATTAATTAAGTGTTAATTTCAATCTTAATTAATTCTTAATTACTTGATTAAATAATCTTAATCATTAATTAAAATTTAATTAACAATCCTTAATTATAGATTAATTAGCCTCAATTAATTAATCTCAAGTATTAATTAATTAACTTAAAAATTATTAATTACTTAATTAATCATCCACATTACTAATTAATTAAATAATTAACTATTCATCTTAATTACCTTAATAATTTAATGAATCTAATTCATCAAATTCCATTTATCTTTTAGATGAACATTACTTACTTAGTTAAGCATTTTAAAACAAATTATTTTTAAATTTACTTTAAACTCCATTAAACTTCATTTTAAAATTTAAGATTTGAATACAAATTTTAAACTTAAACAAGGTTTTTTTTTAAAAAACAATTCAAATCTTATTATCACATAAAAACTCAAAACATCAAACTTGTAGCCCTATGTCTTAGGTTTCCAGAACATCCAAAATTATTCAATTTGGTTAAGAAACGAAATAGTTATAAACAAAACATTAATCGGGTCTGTAATTGTTGTTGCTGTCAATTTGCTTTCGGGACAGCAACAAAAAGTACAATTTTGATCAAGCAAACATCAAAATTTCATAAAAATCAAAAAACCAAAATTGTAGTTCTATGTCTAAGCTTTCCAGATCATGCAAAATTACTAAATTTGGTTAAGAATTGTAAGAGTTATGACCAAAATACTGTGGTAATCAGGAACAAGGAATTTAGATGACAAAGAACAGAGACTTTTTATATTTATAGCAAGCAATTCTATGAATGATTTGCACAGAATTCAACCTTTCTAGCTAGCATTTGTGAGTACTAAACTCACCTTATGATTTAGCAGCGAATTCAAGCGCAGGTTGAAGAATTTTGATGGAGAAATGATTCCCAGTAACCTGTAGAAGCTAGAAAAGGCACATGTAGGAAGAAACAAAATTATTACAGACAATTCATATCTGAAGTTCTAAGATTTTTATGAAAAATCTTTTGTATCTTTTTAAATTTAAGAAACACATTAGTAATTAGGAGAATAATTTTAAAATGCTTTTAAATTTCTTTAAAATGATAATAAAAATTTATATTGACAAATGTTTAATTCTAAAACAACTTGATAACAAGTGTTAAACCATTTGTGTAAATAGAGACAAGTGTCCTTTGTTTTTCTAATTTCTTTTAATTTATTAAATCTGAAATTTATCCTATAAAAACCCTCTTTATCATTTTCTTAAACATTTGTTCATTTCTAAAAGAAAACCTAAAATCTTCATGCAATCTTCACTCATTCTAAAACCAGAAAATCCTCAAAACTTCCTCAACAAAATAATCTGGAAATTTCATGCTCAAGCTAAACATCAAAAACCTGGACTATTAATTCCTGTTTACCAAATTCTGTAATTCTTTTTGAAGTGCAAATCAAACTGCATATCTGCAGTTTATTTTCAGAATAAATAAACTCCTCAAACATTAAATTCTGTTTACAATTCAATGCATGTGAACATTGTTTTCAGATCAATGTTTAAACCCTTTTCTGCGATCAAAGCCTGTAAACATTTTCTTGAGCAAATCAAATTGCAAGCCTGCAGATTCAAAAAAAAATCTGCATTTAAATTCTTCAAACTCAATTGTCTATACCCAATTTTCATATGCATGCAAGTTTTAAAGAAGGAATCTGAAGCAATAAATAAGCTAGCAAGTATTCAAAGTACTACCTGAAGCTTTCTGTATCTAAGGGGAAATCTTTTTCAAAAATTCTGCACTGTCTTATTCTTATTGAGGTGAGTAAACAACAACTTAAAAAGCTTAAGTGGTAATTGATATGTTGCTTGTTTAATTTCTATAATAATTAATGCTTGCATGTTATATGATGGTAATTGATCTGTGTATAAGAATGTGTTGAGCATACATGCTAATTAAACTGCTCCTCTCTGTTATTTTTATGCACAGAGACTAAAATGAACCAAAGGACCCAAAATTCTTTATCAATTCACTTTAATGATTTGATTCTCAAACATATAATTGGGTTTAAACAGAATCTAGCCTTGAATGACAAGTTCAAGTATGTTTATTTTTTTGTTTTTAGTTTACTGGAACAAGACAATACAGTAAAACTCAGATATATGATAAAATTTAATGTCAATTCATATTGATTGAAATATACAACATGAATCATCTTCGAAAGTTATGATTTTTAAAATCAAAATAACAATTTTTAGTAAAATATTTGAATGTGAATTTGGGGTTTCTCTGCAAATTGAATTTCTGCCCATTTCTGTTGATTTGTGTAACTGGGTGACTTGAGTTTGTGTTTGGAGCTGGATGAAACATCAGTAAGTGTAGCAAAAATCACTGAAGAACTTTAAAACCACTGAATAATTTGATTTTTGCCAAAGATTCATTTTTTTAACCTAGTTTGGGTTGAGCTAAAATATAGACGGGTCGTCTCAGTTGTGGATTGCAAATATGAAAATGAATCTTGATCTTCATTTGATTTAAGAAATGAAAATGCATCATGTATGAATGATGCAAACTAATGTATTTTCAGATTTAATGTAAGAAAAGAAAAATAAAAACTAAAAATCCAAATCTACATTCACAAATGCATATGAAAGTCCAATGCAAACTGCATACTCTTGTTTCTGCATAAATGAACAACAGAGGGGTCAAGCCTGCAAATTCAAATGATCGGTGGTCTGCATTCGTTAAGGTGAGTAACGAATAAAATCTTAAACTATATTTGGGTTGCTTGATTAAATGTTTGAGATAAAAATTATGTTTGTGTGTTTATGAAATGTCTGTTGCAATTATGATTTTTTATGCATGTTGGTTTTGCTATGATGTGTTTCCAGATTCACATCCTTTTAATAAAAAAAAAATTCTACAATTGATCAGACTTAAGATAGTAATTGGGTTCTAGAATAATTAAAAGAAAGTTGTTTATCATAGATTAGAATGCAAATTTATAAAGTATTGTTGTCTAAATTTCTTAAGTTCAGGTTAAAAAAAATTATTAGAAGAGTTAAATTACAGAGTGATATGTCTGTAAAAATAAGTGATACCCTATAGGTTGAACTTGATTAAATCCAGTCATATTAATATTGAAATCCAGTTCCATAAACTAAAAAGAAATTTACTGGAAACTGTTTTTTTTTAAATCTAATATTAGTATTTGTGTATAGTTCAATTACAGTGTTCTTGAACTAAAATATGAATTTGTGCAAATACTTGCAATTTACAATTTAAGGAAACTCAAAATTCTTTCTGAGTTATTAAGTAAGGATCATGGATCCTTAGAAAAATCTGAGATGTGGATATAATTGGGTAGGAAAGCTGCAGTTGGAATTGAAACTTTTTAACCCTAGTTTTGAAGTGGGCCTAGGCATTTAGTCAGTGTGAAGAGATGGAATGATCGAGTGTTATGAAAATTGGTGATGGTGTAGATGATGGGAGAGGGAACTCGGGGCCGAAAGGGTTGATCGTCAGATGATCGGAGTGGCAAGAGAATGGCCGTTGACAGGTTTGAATAAAACCCGTAATATATTTTTTTCCAAGTTTGTGAATTTGGGGGTTTCAAAGCTAAAATTTGAATGCTTGAATTTTTGTTCAACCTGGTGTTGTAGTTAGGATATTGAGGGGTTTCTGGAGGTTGTTGGATCATCTCTGATGATCGCCAGAGGTGGTGCGACATGATTTCTGATGTTTTGTTTTGGGTTTCTGGGTATTGTAGAGGGAGGTGGGATTTTACTCGAAGTGGATGGGGAAATGACTCGGGGAAATCAAGCTTAAAACCCGAAGTAGGAATTTAGTTTCTCCGGTTACACTATAACTTGCATGTTTCAGGTTGCAGATCTGTTTTCTTTTAAATCTGGATTTTAAATATTTAAAATCTAAAGTTTATGTTTAGAGGAAAATTTAAGTTTAAAATCAAATTCAAGTTGTAATTTTTGATTTAAATTCAAGTTTGTATTTTTTAATTTAAATTCAAATTCCAGGTTTTGAAACACTGTTTTCTGTTTTTTTAAAATCTGGGTTTACACTTTTAAATCTGCAGTTTCATGTTTAAAGTAAGTTTAAGTTTGAAATTCAAATGCAAGTTTGAATTTCTAATTTGAATTTGAACTCCAGTTTTTAAAAATAAAATTTAATTTTCAGAAGTTTAAACTTAATTAACCATTTGATCAGATAAAATAGTTTGAACACTTTTAGAAATGAGATTTTAAAATATGAGTGGATTTGAGGTTATTTAAATCTGGAAATTCAAAAGTTTAATTTGAATTTCAGGCTTAAATTTTAAGGAAGGTTTAAATTGAAGTTTTAAATGTAAGTGAAAATTTAAGTTATTAAAGGATTTTGAAATGGATTTAACTTTAAAATTTTCATTTGGTATTGTTTGATTTTCATTTTAAATAAGTTTCAAATTATTTAAATTTTGATAAGTTTTAAAATTATTCTATTTAAACTTGAATTTAAATTAGAAATTTAAAGGTAATCTCATAAGTACTTAGTTTTGAATTAAATTGTTTTAAACATAATTAAGTATGTTTTTGAAATTTAAATTTAGATTTATGTTTTAGAATTTAATTAACAAGGTGATTAAGATTAATTAATTAATTTAATTAATTAATTGAATTTGGAATTAATAATCGATTTATGGTCAATCAATTTAAAATTAAGATCATTAATTAAATTACTAATTAATGATAAATGAATATTAATTATGTAATTAAGTTTTTATTTAAGGTTAATTAATTTAATAATTAACTTTACTTAATGAATGATAAAGATAATTTAAATGGTAATTAATTTAATTTAATTACCTTATAAAATAATTTGAGGATGGTTAATGAAGGACATTAACCATGATTATTTAACAATTAATTAATATAGTTAATTCTTTATAATTAATTAGATTAATTAATTTAATAATAATCAATTGTAAATGGTTTGAGTGTAATTACTTGATAAAGTAATTAGGAAATTAATTACTTGATGTAATTAATTTAATTTAGTGAGATTGTTTAATTTAACTAATTAAGTTTAATTAATTATAAACACTTGAGTTTTATAAATAATTAGCTTATGTAATTAATGTTTTGGAAATTACTTAGTTAAGTAATTGTTAAATAATTACATGTTTGTAATTAAGTAGAGATGTTAAGTGTGAGGTAATTTGGTTTATTATTTAAAGATTAATCAAGGGATTAATTAAGAATTAATTTAAGGATAATTAATTTGTTTAATATAGTAATTAAGTTAGTTAATTACTAGATGTGATTAATCTGTGATGATGGTTAATAATTTAATTACTTAAGGTAATTAATAATTAAGGATCATTGATTATTTTAATTAATGATGCAATTAAAGTTGATTAATTATGATTAATTAATCAATAATAGGTAATTAAAGGTAATTAATTAATGTAATTAATTAAGGATTAATGGAATTAATTATGATTAATTAATTAATTGAAGTAATTAAAGGTTAATTACTGTTTGGCTGAGGATAATTAATTTGTGAAAATTAATTTAGGATAATTACATGAATGTAATTAAGAGTAATTAATCAAGAGTGATTAATTAGGATGGTTTATTTTGAATGATTAATTGATTGGAATCAATTAAATGGTTAAGATAGCAAGATTTATATTTGATGAAGTAATTAATTTAATTTATTTTAAATTCATTAAAGATGGGTAATTAATTTAATTCACTCTAAATTAATTAGAGTTGAAGATAGTTAATTTAATTCATTTTAAATTAATTATAGGATGATGGGTAAATCATTGCTTATGGATGAATGGTTGAACTTGATTATCTTGGATGCTTTATGATCTCAGTAATGAGATAAATGATATTGTGTGGTATGGATGTTTGATTGTATTGTGATGATAACATAGGTTATCTATTGTAATGGTGATATATGGTATATCTATTGGATATTGGTGATATGAATTGCCTGTTATGTGATAATGTTAATTATCAATTATGATTTATAAGTTATTTATCTGTGTGTATATAAATACTGTATTGAATTGTTTTAAATCTTTAAAACAACTTGGACCTCAAAAGACACGCTTTGGTTTTCGGTGAGACCGGGATCGGGTTTCCATATTTGGATATCCGAAAACCACATCGATTCCAAATAACGTTAGGTCGTGAATTCAAAGTGGAGCTTTGTGAAGACTCGAGGTGTAAGGACTATGAGTCAGTATAACTCTGTGGGTGATTCCGTAATGAGTTTGACGGAATTAGTTCTTATAGATTCGTGATGGTGAATTAGAGTGCAAGGGTTATTATCGTTAATCTGAGGGTGATTCCAAAATGAGTGTAACGAGATAATGCCTTCGGTTTCGTTCGAACCCGGAACGAACTTGTATGGATTGAATGCTTTCAGAACATCGTCAGGTGGACGATGAGCATTCTAAGTGGTATGTCCTATAAAGGTAATCGTAGCCTCAAGCCTCATCAACCGGGAATGGCTAAAACAAGGGAGGTGCAGCAAAGCTTCATGGGTCGCACCCACTGGAGAGCAAGATTGATCCCTGTCTAGAAGTCCCTTTATATTCGGCTGTGTGGGTGGTTGCTAGCTACAACCACGGGGTTGTCTTGTTTGGAACTATTCATTAAGGAAAAGGTCCGGCTTTGTGTTGCAGGGGGTCGGGAGTGATCCTCGGTACGTTGATCTAGGCCACGTACTGTGACGGGCGGTACCCCAGTAGCCCTGCCATTGTATGGAATCCAAAATCCAATAAGTGCCAACAGTTTTGATTGTATTACCCACTTTTGTGGCTAGTAGCTGGAATTTAATGAATGTAACAATTTCGGCTATTTCTTATTTATTTGAAAACCCGAGACCCTATTATAATATCATCGGATTTCCTATCAAATATTTTGGTTAGTGTAAGGTAAAAACTTTTTCATGTTTATGTGTGGGAAGTCTTACGTGATACCTTTCTTTTCAAAAGGTTTTTGAAAGTTAAGCAACTTTAACCTGTTACTCACACCAGACCCATGTCTGACCCGGAGTTTATTTTTGTTTTTCATAAACTCTTGGGTACTCAAATTTTTATGAGTAGTCAAGGGAATTCAGGTTGGGATTCAGGATTAGCTTTGACGAATTGTGGAGGAGCAATGGAGCAGGAGGCTTCCGCGTGTAGATATATATCTAGTATTCCGCTGTGTGTTCTCTGGGTTGTTGTATTGAGTTGCAATAACTAGATAGGTGTTTATAACTGTCTAGTATGTGTTGTATATCTATGTACTCTGATAATGGTTGTAAACTATTTAATATTTATGTTATTAATATAATTTATTCGTTCCACTGTTAGATTCTGATGTGTTGTTTCTTTCTTCTCTTCTTTCTATTCTCTTTTCTATCCCTTTCTTTCTTCAAGATGATGCGATTTTCCGGGAGTGGAATCCATCTTGATAGAGCTCGGAAAGAATCCAAAACATCATATTCGAAATCACCATAAAACCATGTATATAAATAAGCCCTTTTCTTACAGAAGGCTATAATAAAGCATCATCATCAAAACAGTGAAAACGAAACATCTAAACTTCATGGAAAACAGCACGTGCTTTACATCTTGACTAGTACTAGTAATTTGGTACCATACATCATGATGACTTGGGGTCATATAACATCATAACATCGTGATTGACCAGTCGGAACATCTTGATGACACCCAGTCACAAATCCGAGTAAAAACATCGTGATGATTGGAGTTGAGTAATAGCATCGTGAACATCGTGGTGACTCCAATCGTACTCGGTCTAGTACAAGTAACATCTTGAATGTGTCTCAAGTATTCGAATAGGAACCCAAAAGGCGAGAACGTATATCCCATACTATACATTCTCCCCTAATGTTTTACTAATCGTTAGTTCGTTCCACATTAGAAAACATTATAAAACATCAGAACCATCATAAAACTCACTCCGCCTTATCTCATCGACGAGTTAATATAATACCATACTCATCTTTTCTTATCGACGAGTAATGGTTCCATCGTGACTTGTCTCATTTCATCGACAAGTAAAAATCATGATAACTATCTTAACTTCATAAATCATCATAAACATCTTAACTTCATGAATACTTCATAAATAGACTTACCTCGTCTCATCGATAAGTAAAACAACATCATGATGGTTATTTCTAATCATAATTCTCCAAACGAAAAAATTTCGTCTTGGTATTTAATCTTAGCGAAAAATTCATTATATTTTTATTATTTGTCAAATTACTAATATGTTTTCTGCAATGTTTTTTTGAATTTAGCGATTGTTGGAAAATAATAATCTCTCATAGTTAATCGTTTAGAGTAGCTTTCATGGTGATATTAAACTTGAAAATATATTGATATTAAGGCAAATGAGGTATGTTAATATTTGTCTCTGTTATTCATTATTTATTTGTTTTCGAGTGATTATAAAAATAATTTTGTTTGCTCCCCTAGGATACTCTTCAAATTCAGTCACTGTAAGCCCATTTTGAAGGTAGCATAAGAGACAATGAAAATGATAGAGATGATCTGCAAATTCATTTTGTAGATGTGAAAGATCATTTTATAACAGGTGAAGAATGCAATATTGAATTATGCACGTATATTTGTATCATATGGTATTTGATATTTATGGTTTTAATGATCATTCTTCTTTCGTACAGGTCTTTAATTGGTGGGATGCATTTATTCATTAGTGTCAATCACACGCAAGGAAGATAAACACTATTTTACTTATAACTAAATTCGATAATCTTAGTGGATAAAGAAAACCTAAAACACAGTTATCCTGTGAAAGAGTAGTTAAATATAAAAATTCTAAACAAAAAATTGAAGATAATTTGAAGAAGACTAAGAAACGACAATGAAGTACGACAAAAAAACGTGAATGTCTATTTCTTGTTAAAGGTGTATATCATGGGTTCGATAGTTGGAAAGTTGAAGTAGTAAATGATACGCACACTCATACACAAACTTTAATTGGTCATGCATATGCGGGATGACTTATGAAAGAGGAGAAAAAATCACGATAAATATGAGCGTTGCATGGGTTAGGTCTAGAAAGGTACTGGTGAATATAAAGAGAACTTTTTTGGACAATGTTTCGATTTTGAAGACAATTTATAATACAAAGGCTAAAATGGTCATGTGTGAGATGAAAGGTGGATCTGCAGTTCAACAACTTTGAGAAATTTTTAATGAAAAATCATTATGTGTATTGGGTTAGAAAAGATGACTCGATTGATAGAATAGTCAATTTCAAGTGGTCTCATCCTAAGTCGACTATATTGTGCAAATGCTTTCCTTCGGTTTTACTACTCGATTATACATATAAAACGAATTGTTACAAAATCTCGTTGTTGGAGATGGTTATAATGACTTCTACTAATAGAACATTTACTATGGATTTGTTTTTTATCACAAGAATATGAAGATATTTATGAGTGGGCAATAAAAAATTTGAAATTGATGTGCGATTCGAAATTCTTTCCAGATGTTATCGTTAGTGGTAAGGAGCTCTCAATGACTAGTGCATTGTCTTTAGTTTTCGAAAATGCTACTCACTTACTATGTTTTTATCACGTCGAACATAGTGTGAAGGCCGATTGCAAACCAAAATTTCAATCCAATGAAATAAGTGAATGTTTTGTAGCGGATTGGATGCATATTGTTCATTCGTCTTCAATAAAGGAATTTAATGAATTTTTGAATAATTTTGTAGAAGATTGGAAAGAATATCCTGAACAAGTTAAATATACATTAGATAATTAGGTACCATTTAAAGAAAATTTTCCTTTTCCTTGGACCAATAAAGTGAGCACTGCAACAATACAACATCTAATAGAGCATAAGTTGCTCATGCCCAGTTGTAAATTTACATAGGCACATAACAAGCATCTTTAGCCAAAATTTTGAAAAAATGGACAATGTATTACTATTATAACATACAGAAATTATAGCAACATTTGAAAAGAGTTTGGGAATGGCAGAACATAATTTTCATGTTCCCTTATTCATTTATCCTCATTATCAAATATCTTTATTTTCGTCGGATTGAATTTCGAAAGAAGTGGAGAATATGTTCAATTTTGAATGTGATCATTTGTAACAAACTATATACAGGCTACCTTATTGTCATGAATTGTATATTTTACATACCGAGGAATGTCGTATATCAATTAACATGATTGATGAGCATGATATAAATAGGATACTCCTGTTGATATCGAAGAACCTAAAGAATTTTTATACACACCGTAGCATAGTGCATTGAAGAAGTTGTATGATAATGGAGCTGAGGATGAATGAAGACTAATTTTAAGATGAAAGTAATTTGGATGCCTACTACAATTACATTTGTTGAGCCTAAATATGTTAATGTGAAGGGGTGACCAAAGGGTAGTAGGGAAAAAAATTCAAAGCCAAAGATTCAAAATCGATACACTCAGCAAAGCGCAATATATCCGCTTTCAAATATGCTAATTCATTGGACGATAAGCAACCTCAAATGAGTGTTGTGATGAAGAAATTGACTCCAAAATGGAAGGAAACATCAAAGAACTTAACGGTTGATAAATTTTGAAAAATGACTCTTAAAGACATCTTCCACATTTATGATTTTTGTCGAATTTTATTTGCCATTTCAATATGAAAATGTCATATGGATATAACTTTTGATAAGAGCTGAATTAGGATCACAAACTACTTTCATGGCTTTAGGATGATGGTTTCCTGTTTCGTAGAGTGGCCATAGTAGAAAAACGGACCTACAGTTTTAAAGTTGTGGTTTTATTTAGTTTTGGATGTTGTTGGCCTCCTACATTATTAGGTAATTAGACTAATCCATACTTATGCCCATTAACCCATTTTTAGAATAGAGCCAAAGGGGGGCTGATCGGATCATTTTAAGTCATTTCCATCTTACTTAAAATAGTTCTAGGCATCAATTAACCTTAATTCCTTACAAAGTCATCTCTTTTCTTACTAAGCTTAGTCAAATCATCACTAGAAGGGTGACCGGTGAATGGTTCTTGACCTCTCACTATCTTGTATATGTTTATATAGTATAAATTGATGTTTTAAACAAGATTTTGATCTTAAAATGTTTTTGAACTTCAATCAAATATATATACACACACATACATATATATGTGGCCGAAGTCTGAAGGTTTTCAAATGGTTTTGCAACCCCTTTTGATCATATTGACATACTAGTGTGAATGTTTGTATGGGTGTGCTTGAAGTGTTTGATGTATGTCTATGGACAATATTTTTGTTTAGATGTTTTTTCTTTGATATGGTTTGCTAGTGCTTTTAAGTTGTTAGGAAAGAGATGGTCGAATTGGACAAATCGAGGGCAAAAGTGGTGGAATTGGTGAAACTTGGAGTTAGGGCTCTAGTACATAGGCCGAGCATATTTTTCAAGTCGAATCAAAATTTGGTTGGTAGAAAGCTCTGAAGACGAATAAAATCGTTGTCTGCAGAGACTGTTGGAATTGAATGAAACTTAAAGGAGGGGCTTTAGAGCATAGGGGGAGTTTATGTTTCAAGTCATGCCAAAATCGAGTCCGTAGAAATCTCTGAAGACTAGTGGAATTGTAGTTGGTAGAAATCTTCGAAATTGGATGAAACTTGAAGGAGGGGCTTTGGAGCAAAGGTGGAGCCTATATTTCAAGTTGCATAAACTAGTTGGTAGAAAGCTTTAATGATGAGTAGAATTATGTCAGTAGAAATTGATTTGGTGACACTTTGCTTCGTGGCAGAAATAAAATTTTATAAGTGATGTTGAGAAGAAATATCAATAATAAAATTAAGTCAAGTAGCTTTAAGTTGGAAGTGTTCCAAACGTAACGTTGTAGCTAATTCACCGAAAATGTTATGTACATCACCTTGAATAGCACTACAATTAAAGCTATGTAAATGCGTGAATTAATATCTAAGATAGGGTTGATTCTAAGTATTGATAATACTAAATGTTATGTAATGACAATGTAATAATAAAAGCTTATTAGAAGTCGAGAAACGTACTCAAAATAGTTTCACATGATAGAACTATTTTATCAGCATCAAAGAGTTGATTGACAAATAGATAAGTAAACAAACATAGCTAATCCATTCATGAAAGGTCTAACTCGATCAGTTGTCATCAAACTGATTGAAGGGATAGGATGTTCATTTCATAATAGATCCCTAGTGCAAGTGGGAGATTGATAGAATTAAGGGTATGCTCTAGGGGAAATTATGTAATTTGTTACATATATCTTACTCAATCTTGTTCAGAATAAAAGATATTTTTGTTCAATTATATACTTGATATAATGAGTTATATTAATTCATTAATTTAATTAAAAGTATATCTTGTAGAAAATCCACAAATGTTTTGTATTTTGATAAAAGTTACAAGGTGTTGTAAGTAATTTATCATAATAAAATTAAACATGTTATTTTAAATATTCTTAGTCAAGATGTAACGAGACTGGATACCGATACATCTATTGAGACTAAAGTGTGTAACGCTCTTCAAATGTTGTGTAATGTATTACTCATGACTGCTGGAGGCACTAAGGGGTTACATGCTTATAGTTATTGGATAACCATAGAATGACTCACTTGATAGTTTTCTATTGGTTAGTGTAGCTAAGGTCAAATAGAAAATATCGATATGTCAAAATTACACAGTTCTCTTGACTTATGAATGTCATTGACCTTTAATGTGGAAACTCCACTTCGATTATAGTTAGATTGGGGCATGGCGTCCGTCGTACGACTTTGCTTGGGTCGAGTAGAAGCATTAGAAGTGAAATACTATTCAATAGAGGAATCATGTCCTTAGTTATATGAGGTTACTATCATAGTCAACTGAAGTCAACCCAAAGTCAAAGTCTTCAGCCAGAGCAGTTCGGTTTAATAATTTTTATTACTGAACCAAGGACTTTGTGTTTGGATAATAGAGTTGAATATGGATACCAAATTACATAAGTCCAAAGTGATATAATTTGGACGAAGAGAATTGGTGTAAGTGATTGCCAGTACCGGGTAACGCTTAAATAAGTAGAATTAGATGTTACCAAAAAGATGTGCAAGTGATGAATTTATCCAAAATATCATACCAACAGCTAAGGTGACACGTGAACATTAATACTCAAATTTATCGATATTAATCACTCCTTGAATTTACACCTCTGAGTCACACAACCTAATGATAAATACTTCGAATAAACCACACATTTAATTAATTTATAGTCATTGTCAATTAATTAAATTAATTACTACTTTTGAAATATTGATTATTATAATTTATTTGATTTGTATACATACCATTAGCATTTATTAAGTTTATAAAAAAAGGTGATAAACACACGTATCGATATATGATATTTATAGATCATTTAAATTATATTTAAATGAAATAAATACTAAACGGAGGGATTATTTAAGGCCCATGATGCCTTCATGTTTAGCCAGCAGCATAAGATAAAGAGAGGATAAGTTTTAAAAAAGAATTAATAAAGGCAAAAGTTTAAGATAAAGAAGCAAAAAGTCTCTTTTTAATTAAGCATTGATTATTGAAAATGTTTTTAAAACATCGAAATTCTAGAAATCAACCAATAAGAAATCTAGAAAAGCAACAATGGAAAATTATGATCCAACATTCTAAAAATTAGCCCAACAGCTATATGAAAATAGAAACCAACAGTCTAATAAGTGGCCCAACAGCCTACCAAATATAGTGTATAAGAGATTTAACAGTTTCAGTAGGACCCAACAGTCCATGATTAGCCCAACAGCTATATATACACATAGGATACAACAGTCCAATAAGTGGCCCAATAGCCAAAGTACTGGAAATAACATCGTGAATGTGTCACAAACTCTCAAATAGAAACCTGAAAAGTGATAACAGTACGTCCCATACCACATGTTCTCACTTATTAGTTTACTAACTGATAGAAAATGCCACCCTAGAAAACCAATCATCTAAATCACAACAATTGCCTCACCGTTGGATTATAGAGAAAAACCCCATCTATTGGTTGTTGATATTTCCGATGAGATGAGGCATAAATTTGTGGATATATTTGATATTTTTGTTGATTATGCCTCATTAGAGATACTCTTATGTCATACATATTGTGGTTCTTCTTCTCTTTCGAGAAGAATTGTTATCATTTATCCTTGTACCTTGCTTATCTCATACTAATCAGTTGTTTAAGCTAGACTGACCCGTGTATTTTTATATGCTCGGGCACATCAAGTTGTTTCAGGTTGCTATAGGACTTTGCTATGCTGCTTCCACCTTGGATATTCTACTTATCTCCTTTTGTGTAGTTTTGTAGTCATTTTTTATGACTCTGATATGTAACTATTGTTTTGACTCGTTGTATATTGTGTGGTCCTGTACTACTTCTGATGTATCATGTTGTATTGTACTGGGATGTATCTGTGTATATGTGTATGCATGTACATATATATGTTTGATTGCTATTCTGTGATGTGTTGTACATATTGTTGTTATATTTTGTTCTGATAGATCCATTAGCCACTGTATTTTTTATTAAGCATTTATTGAATATGTCAATCCACTTGAGGAAGGAAAAAAATTAGAGCATTAAATCGATGTATTTAATAGATGTTTGAGACAAAGCTATAGTTGGTCGATACTAACTAGCCTTATTCTCCACATTAGCGGATAGTATTACCCAGTAATACTCATTGTTAATGTGGTTCTCAGGGTCTTTATTTCATTATTTACATTACCTTTTATATTCATTCCATTCTGTAAAAAAATAATTCTATTCAACCTTTCTAATGGCCAAAAACTTAAAAAGCTCCCTAGCTAAAAATATCCCAAAACAAATATAAATAATATTATTTCATTAAAAGTGGTTTACCCCTCTTGATCCTTGCAAAATCCTAAGGCTGATTTCTAAATCTAGGTGCTTCGATTCATTGTTCAAGGTATGATTTATTGTCTATATCCCAAGGTATATTCTTATTTAAATCCACCGATGTATTTATATGACTGATATAATTAGATTTTCTATGGTTCACCTCATGATTAAATACTCATTTTACTATATTTAAATTGAATATGGCTTATGGCTACTTTGATTAAAACATATTTATTGTATTGTTTTGATTTAGATCTATGTTTGTTCATTATCTCTTTTCAATTTATATTTATGGAAAATTGATGTGTTTTGAATCTCATATTACTTTCGATAACTTTTCATTATTCTCTATTGTCACAAACGGGATTTTCGACCCTCGAAAATTGACATCAATACTCCACTATATAAAATGTCGAGCAGTCGAGTGCCATAAATACCAGTTCATTAAGAGTGCAGAAGAAAAAGGTAGAAGAAAAGAAAATAGCACAACACAGAGTCTCACAATCGCAGCGGAACAAAATATAATATGTATTAACACATTTTAAATACAAGATCTGCATTGTTAATATACATACCATTATCAGAGTAAAACAATCCAATACATCAAATCTAGACAGTTTAATAACTTGTCCTTACACAGAGGATAATAATCAACTACGGAAGTACGCCTTGCCATCCAGCTTGCTCCTTGAGCTCCGTCGCATCCTATCCTGAATCTGTAATGCTTGGTCTGACCCGGGCATTATAATGAAATAACACCCGAGTCAGTGTAGAAAACCAGCGTGAGAAACACACTCAAATTGAATTATTAACTTTTCAAAAATCCTTTGAAAACAAAGGTATCTCGTAAGACCATGTCACAAATAAACACACGGGTTTTAACCTTACGACAACCAAAACATTTTTATCAAATCTGTTTGATATTATAATGGTGTCTAAAGAAAGTAAATATAATATAGCTGAAATGCTTGCATTTCACGTTCTAGCATAGTTGGGCACAATCAAAACCGTACAACGCTTATTGGACCGCCCTTCACAGTACACCTCTAGAACAATGTACCACGGACTACTCCAGGATCCCCTGCTACACAAGACCGGAATACTCCTTAAACTAGATAGCCCGAATAAGATAACCCTGCAGTTGGGATCAGCAACTGCCACACAACCGAAATAAAAGGGACTCTATATAGGGGTAACCTTACCCTACTTGGATGCTACCCACTTAGCCTTGATGCATCTCCCATATTTTAGTCATTCCGCAGTTGATGAGGCTTGAGGCTAAGCGTTACCTTTTAATGAACACATTCACTTAGAATGCTCATAGTTCTCCAATGACGATGTTCTGATAGCATTCATCCATACAAGTTGTCCTAGGTCTGGACAAACCGAATCACTGTCTACATTAACTTCACGTTATTCATTCTTTATGTTTAAACCGGATTGAAGTGGTTTTCGGATAATTACATCCGATCCCGGTCTCTTCGAAATGATTAACGAAATTGGCCAATATTGATAGTCGGTTATTTAACTATCAAATTAACGTCCATAAGCAATCATCTGGCCTTAATATAAAATTTTCCAAGATATCTACTTCTAAAATATCTTTAAAAGATATATAAATTCCTCTCAACATTTGAAAACAAATTTTCAAATACTCAAATCTGTAACAGGATCCTTCCAACATCTAAACACCTACAAATATTTCAAAATTTCTATACTTAGGAAACTATTACTAGTCTTGTTTTCCAAATCCTTTCAATATTAACATTTTTAGAGAATTATTCCGTGACGTATTCTTAAAAAAAATCTTTGGAATTCCAATTTAAATTTTCTCTCCTCAACATATTCTTTATAAACCCCTTTTCCAAATCTCAAAAGAATTTATAAAATAATCATTTCAATCAATTCAAATTCTAATTTATATATAAAATAAGTATTTTAAAGAAAAATAATTTATTTTTAACGCATGTTCAAATAATTATTTAAAATATCGAAAACACTTTTATAAACATAAGTAACTCATTTTTAGTTAAATAAATAAATTTTCAAAGCTGATTTCAGAAGTTAGAATTTACTAAAAATAAATACTTCATATTTAAAAATCGACTTACAAGTATTTCAATCTCGACTAATTTAAAATCCCATAGTTTTAAAATAATAAAATTTTCCTTTTAAACAAATTCACTTCTTAAAATTTAAAACATACTTTTTTAAAATCTCAGTAACCAATCTTAATTATAACTTCCTCTCGATTCACAACATCTTGATTTATATTTTGCTTCCCTAACCATTTCATTTCGAAAATAGAATCTATTATTTTTCTCAACCCTGTTTCCATATTCCCACATAAATTTACCCTATGAATTTATTCCAATAACATCTGATATCGAATTCCTTTATTTTAAACATCGTTCTATAAATTTTATAACCCCCTTTGGTTTTCACCTGTTTATATAAACAAATCTGTTTATAAAAATCCGTTATATAAAAAAATTTCTTATAAATTCCATTAATACCTCCAATTTATTTTCAATATTGATTCCAACTCCTTTTTAAATTTCAAGAATATCGGTTATAAATTCTTTTATATAATTCATTTGAAAAATCTCTCCTTATTTATCCTCAATAGTTAAGTATAGACAAATCAATTATATTTTTCTAATTAAATTTCTTTAAAATTACTCCAATTCCAATATACAAATTTTATTATCAATTTTCCTTCAATCCTATAAATTTTTAAAGAAAATATATTTATAGTTTTAAAATCCATCAATACCTAGGCTAGTACTACGATAGCATCCAATAATTTCAATCACTACAATATTCTATAATAGACTGTTCTACACAAATCATATATCACTAAATATGAAAAATAAACAATAAATTTGACGAATCCAGTTGGATCCCTCCAACCCTTTTTTCCAGCATCCACTGATGTTAATTCAATATAAAAATACCGATCCCACTTCGAGGGGGATATCACGGGATATAGGGTCATCCACTATTTTGCGGGGCGCATAGGGTCTCATCCGCTATAATGTGTGAGAATCAATCGCTCCATATATATATATATATATATATATATAAACTCACACACACAAACTATATAAAATAACACATTTAGACTGAAAATAGTTATCAGTTTAATTGATCGATCAATAATTTATTTCAACTATTTAAAATTAACCAGAAATCCAAATTTAAGTGAGATTAACTCACCTATATTTTTGTTTGCAATCCACTTCAATTTTGAATTGATTTTATAGATTTTTGACCTTGCATAAACAATTTATGGATTTGTAAATATTCAATTTATAATATGATTTATATATCCTAATCACATAATAACTATTTCAAAATTAACCAGTAAGTTAAAAATATGTATTTTTTTTCAAATCCATAATATTTATTAAATTAAATTAAAACAAAACAAAACAAAACTGCATATACCTCATTGCCCCTTCTATCCTCGTGTTCCCTCTGTTAATAGTTTAAGCCTAAGCCCTAAATTGCCGACCAGAAATTCACCGAACAACCTTGACATCGCATGCTCAACCATGCCTCGCGACTTGTACTTCTCGCGAAGAAACCGCACCTCACATCACTTGATGCGCCTCTTCTTCCTCCAGGATCCTCTTCCAAACTCGGCACCTCCCTCAACATCATCGTCCCAGTCATCCTGACATCACCATGCATCCATTTCTTTGCTTTCTCGAAAACACCACCCTTCATGCTCAAAATCACCTTGATCGGCACTCACGATTGATGATGATTATTTATTATTTATTTAAAGAATGAGGCTCGGCCATTATTTTTATTCTTTCTTCGATTTGGTTTCGTACCTGGAAAAGGAAAAAGGGGACATGCAAATTTAAAAAGAACGGGAAGCGTGTTTTAAGGAGAAACGGGGGTAGCATGTTTAGAATGAACTCAATTTGGGACTGATTGAAGGGAATAAGTAGGACGTGATTCAACCGTAAATAATAGCTGACGTGGTTTGATTTTGATTCCAAAGATATATATATATATATATATATATATATAAGTGTAATTATAGCATCTTGTATTGTATACATACATAGGGGAAATCTCGAACTTCTATTGAGGCATGCCATCATTATACCCCTATTCTGAACGCAAATGGAAAAGGTTTCAATTCCTAAAACGATCGTGTGGAGAAGATAGATTTTTGGACTCAACTATTATGCTGAATTTTGATATTAATTTCCACGCGTTTGTATCCCGTATAACCAAATGATAACCCTAAAAGCTATGAAATTTGAAATCGAATAATAATACTCTATTAGGATCCAATGGAACTTCTTTCGTCGAATTCCAAGACTAAGCCCCGGATCGCTATTTTTAAATGTCAATTTATTCAACCAGTTTTTTTTTTAAATTCAATAGATCACTTCTGAATTCAATTTTAAAGCTTTTATTGTTTGCATTATTATTAATATAAATTTTACAAGCCTTTCAATTATTTTTATCGAGCTTAAAACTCAAGAAACAATAATTTAACCAACAATTTAACTAATATTTAATTATTAAATTCAATAATTAAATTATCCAATAAATCGCTATTTTTAAATTCTGAATTTATTATATAAATAAGAACACCAAATTTTGATATTCAAAATAAATCTTTAATTAAAATTAAATATTTAAAACCATTTAAATATTCGAAATCAATCGTCGAAAAATACAGGTCATTACATTCCTCCCCGCTTAAAAGAATTTCGTCCCCGTTATTGTTAGGGCAAACGAATGGTCCAAACCCATTAATTTATTTTCCAAACCCTCCTTAGTTAAACTCCCCTTTTCAAATCCCATTTGTTCTAACCAAAACAATTAGTTTCCAATTCTAATTCTAAAACCCTTTTTTTCAATTTCAATTTGTCATTAACAAAAATGTCCCAAAAATTTTCAAAAATTTTCCAACACCCTAAATTTCCGAATTTTTTTGGCAGAGTCTCCTTTGTACGGAGGACCTTTTGCAATATGACAAGAGACATAAATATATATACATCGACCCACCTTGTCGAAAAACAAAATATATAATAATATTTTATGTTTTGTAGTATTTAATCTGAAAATGTACCTTATTTCAGCATTTTTAAGCAAGCGGCTTATTTATTTTTTTGCAATATGAGCAATCAAAGTCAAGCAATACATCTTCCGGTACCTGTACTTAGTTAAATTAAACATTAGTACCAAACATATGAAATTAATAACATTTCACTTGTAACGACCCGCAAATCCGTACCCCTTGAGTCCACACTATTCTACAACAATCAACTCAAGTTGCACAGAAATACAAACCATTTGGGTTAAAGAAGAAGAGGTAGAAGAAGAGAATAGAAAAAAAACATCAGAATCTAACCGTCGCAGCGGAATAAAATATAATAGATAGTAAATAAACTTTACTCAAAAGTAAATGTATCTGTTTACATATTACATCATTAGAGTACATCAATCACAACTCAACAATATCATACAACTGGATACACAACTACTCAACACAGCGGAGTATATACATAAACAAATATGGGAGTACGTATCGTTATCCTGCTCGTCTCCTGAGTTCCACAGCATTTCCTTTATTCTATAATACTCGGTCTGACCCGAGCATTACAGTTAAATAACACCCGAGTCAGTCTGGAATACCAGCGTGAGCAAATCACACCCAATTGATTATTAAAGTTTCAAAAATCCATTAAAAACAAAAGCATCTCGTAAGACCACGCCACAAATAAACATGTTGGGTTTTTACCTTACGATAGCTAAAACATTTTTTATAGAAATCTTCTGATATTATAATAGGGTCTATCTACAAATACTTATAAAATAGCCGAAATTGTTATATTATAAAATTCCAGCTACTAGCCATAAAGGGGGTAATACAAACAAAACTCGCACAAGGCACGTAGGGAGAATGGATTTCCAACTAATAACTAGGCACTGGGGTACCACCTGTCACAGTACGGGGCCTAGATCACCGTACCGAGGAGTACGCTCGCTCCCCTGCAACACTAGACCGGGACTACCCCTTATTGGATAATCCCGAGTGAGATCACCCCGCGGTTGGGATCAACAACCGCCCACTAAGCCGAAATAAAAAGGGACATCTAGACAGGAATGACCTCACCCTGCTTGGGTGCTACCCACCTAGCCTTGCTGCATAACCCCTGATTTTCAGTCATTCCCATTTGATGAGGCTTGAGGCTAAGTGACCTTTTTAAGAACATATCCATTAGAATGCCCATCGTCCACCTGACGATGTTTCGCAAGCATTCATCCATACAAGTACGTCCCGGGTTCGAACAGAACCGAAGGCACTATTCCTACTACATCCATTTCGAAAATATCCTTAGGATTAGTAGCGACTAGCCCTTGCACCTCACTGCTCCATCTTCGAATCGAAACTCGTTTCCCCATGAAACGTACAAATCAGATCGAAGGGGTTTTCGAGATATTAATCTCGATCCCGGTCTCTTCGAAACGATCAGCGCATTTGGCCAATATTGATAGTCGGTTATTTAACTATCAATTAATATTCACAAACAACCATCAACCAATAAATAGTTTCTTAAATTATTTATTAATCCCAAAAATATCTTCACAAGACAAATTTCCACTTTTCAAACCCTTTTGAAAATAGTTTCAATCCAGTTTCCTCTCACAGAATGCATTCCCAATTAATTATTTCCACTGGAACACCAAGCACAAAACACTTAAGATTTAAATAATTTAAAAGCATTTTTTGTAAAATATACTTTATAACATTAAAATTACAACCACTTTAAATATTTTATTAAAATATATATATATATATATATATATATATATATATACTTTAAGAATATTTTATATAAAACACTTTATAAAATATAAAATAAATTTCCTCTTTTAAACACAATACCAAGTTACTTTATATGGTTATTACAATAGTAGATCTGGGAAAAATATACTTACTTTAAAAATTAACATTTAGAAATAATAAACTTTCCAAAACATCCTTTTTAAAACAATATTAAAACCTTTAATTTATTTTTAAAACTTCTTTGAAAACCATACTTGGCTATCCAGGGAAATACTCTTCTCTTTCACATCTCTTAAAAATAAACCACCATTTATTTTTAAACAAATTCTCATTCCTTTAATAAATCCTGACCTTGAATTTATATATTTAAATATCCACCGACGTTTTATTTCACTTTATAAACCCAGTTTATAAATTCCCAAAATCTCACTTCTTTTTAAATTTCAATACCCAAACACTTAATTAATTTGCAATTGATTCCCAATTTTACTTTACTTTGAAATAAATTCCTTCTCTTACTTTATTTATTCAAATTTCACTAACTTTCAGATTTTATTTCCTTATTTTGAGTAAAAACCCTTTTAACTGAGAATATCAATTTCAGATTTCCAAAATTCCTTCTTCATCACTAAATTAAATTTAATCCTTAAATTTAAAAATAAATTCTTTATTCTTTCAAATAATATCACTTAAGCTTCACAAATTATTATACCCCCTATTAATTCAAAAACCTCTTATCCCAAATTTGTTAGAATTTTGCAATCGCTTTTATTTTATTTTATTTTTAATTCATTATTAATTTATTCCAGTTCACTAGAATTATTTTACTTAAAAATTTACTCTTTTATTTCTTTTCATAAATTCCATTCTAGAGATTTTGATAACTCAGCATATCCAAATAGGTCCAACCAAACCATAACATCCAATTATTCATATAGTTCATCATAGGATATCAAAAATCATATCACAGAATAATTAAACAAAATTAAATAGTTTGAGGAATCCAGTTGGATCCCTCCAACCTGCTCTCCCTGCATCCACAGATGTTAGCACAAAATAATATGCCAATTCCAGAATATACCATACTATAGCACATCCATCAATTTAACCATTCAAACAATTACTTAAATTTCATCATTTAAATTTAAATTTAAATTAACTGAGTGAGATTAACTAACCTTTGTATTGATTTGCAAGTCCATTTCATCTCGACTTGTTTCCTTTCTATTTCGACCTTGTATAAACATTTATAATTTTTATCAATAGTCGAGATAATCTACAATGATTTACTATTTAATGAACTAAATTGGCCAACAACTTAATTTAAACTAAATATTTGGTTTTAAACTAATAAATTTATTTTAACTAAATTCCATTAATAAATTATCTTCGTAATCAAAATAACTAATAATTTAATTTATCACTTATTCACCAACTCCAAAAGTTTTAAAACAACATGGAAATTAAAATTTATTTGAAATCTTAAAAAAGTTTTAAATATTTACAATCCTTTCTCCTAAATCTTACGTGTAAATAATAACCCTGACTAAATAAAACTTCTGTGTTTAACTTTACTCTTTTTTTTAAAAAAAAAACTAAAATTCAGAAATTAAATCATCTGCCTTACCAAGAAATCAGGCTGAGATTTTTATGAACCATAAATCGCCCACTGCGACATCCCTTTTGACCCACAGCGCCACCAACAAAGCAGACCCCTCCCTCTATCATTGCGAACGTTGCCATCGCTCGCACCTCCTTCAACATCGACCACTACCACGACCATCACCAAGCCCTCGACTTCAACCATCCAACACGATAACGCGACCTTAGTCACCTGTGAGCTCACGACACCGGGACGACACAGCGAAGATCTCGGCTTGACGAACGAGTCGCTTGAATACCCTTCGACATCGAGTCGATTTCGATCCAAGATCGTATTCGATTTCAAATAATAAGGACCGCGATTCTACCCTGCTTCGTATTCATTCGATTCTGATTTGAACGAAGACAACGCAGGCAATTTTTTTTTTGAGAATCGATTTGAAGAGGAAATGAACGAGAGGAGGGAGGGATGTGCGGCTATTTCGATTTATAGAAATCGAATAGAGTGAGGAACATGAAATAAATTGACAATAAAACTTCATCCATCAATTTGAGATGCTCCATAAAATTTGCTTTTAATTCTCAGGCTTGTGAATATGAAAAGAAAGAAGACATGATATAAAGGTGGGAATGCGTACTGGAGAAGGTTAGCCACGGTGATAGCAAAGAAGGGGAAAATTTTTGATGTGAAATTATTTCTACTAACTGGTCAAACCCTATATTATATTTAATTTTTGATAAAATTTACCACCGCGTTTACTTACCGTGCGATCATAGGACAACTCCGAACGTTACGAAACTCGAAATCCGATAATAATATAATATTACATATCCCATGGAACTGGTTTCGTCGAATTCCGAGGCTGTGCCTCGGACGTCTATTTTTAAATTCAATTTAAACGATAAAATTTTAAAACCTGAACAAAACACATTTAAATTAAATTTTTAAAAGTTTTATCGCCTTCCATATTATCAAAGTAGATTTTCCAAGCCTTGAAATTATTTTTAACAAGCTTAAAACTCCAAATTCAATTTTTTACCCAATTTTCGATAATTAAATTCAAAAATTAATTATCCAATAAATATTTATATTTGAAATTCAAGTTCAAAATTAACTTCTAAATATTTCAAATAATTTAAATATTTCGATTTTAAATGCTTAAAAATTCCGGGTCGTCACATTCCTCCCCCGTTAAAAGAATTTCGTCCCCGAAATTACCAGTTAGGAAGAATGATCCAATACCCATTACTATTTTCCAAAACCAAACTATTCAACATCCTATCCACTATCGTTTTATAAAAAGACCCATTACCATTCTTACTAATCTTTCCCAACTTTCCCATAGTTTCAAACAATATTACTTACTCAATCATTCAAATTTCAATTTTAAATCAAATTTAAAATCATTAGCATTTTCTCAAAAAAATTCCGACTCTCTAAATTTTCGAAAAATTTCGCCAGCGTCTCCTTTGCGCGGCTAGCTCGGTACAACTACAAAATGGCTCTACGGCCTCCCAAATCCAAAAAGAAAACAAAAAGCCAAGTGGCCAGATCCAAAAACCCAATCAAATTTCATATAGAGTTTTAAACACATACCTTTTTTCCGAGCAATTCTAATTTATTATCTGAAATCAAAACAAATTCTCTTTTCCCTTTTTCATACCTACATATCCTGTTTTAGCAATAATATCCAATCACAACATTCAAAAACATTTTATTGACTTCATTTATACATTTTCAATATTTGTTTTACTTAAGCCCGTACGATGTACCTATATCATTTATAAGCAATACAGAATCCGATCACTCACTCGATCACACAATTTCACTTCCGAACTAGTATCGTCCACCCGACTTCTTAGTGCGGGCTCAGATCTGGTTTCCTGATCAGAAACCGTCATTCTCCTTGCATATTCATAACTATGATAGAGAATTTATAGAATCAATCAAAACTCCATATCCAGGTTCGTCGTTAAAAATCGAGTGAAAAATCCTAACTCGGATCGATATAACTATCTCGAAATTCTGTGCTCGAAATCTGGATCAAATAGTTATGCGAATAAAATAATATACGTACATCCTACATATTTGCCCCAATTGATTATCAACTATATCAATTTCCTTTTTATTCACATTTATTTTGATTGTTATTCACTTATTCTCACTTTCCCTTGTCACAACTTCAGTTAAATTTTCATTCAATTATTCACTTGGAATAATTTTCCTCAATACCATTTTACTTAAGAATCTCACCATTCATTTCTTATGTTTAATATAATTATTTTATACACTTTTTTCATAAATTTGTTTTCACTTCATTATTGGAGTTTATATCTATTTTATTCAATTTGCCTTTACAATTCCATAAAAATTTCAATTTGCTTCATCTTATTAATTAATTTCAAATATAAATACTTCTTCCCAATTTTACTTGAATTCAATTCATTTCCAAACTTTGAATATTGAATTTTGATTCACCCTATCTCAATCCATATTTAATTAACCATTTCCCTTATTCGTTTTACTTACTAATTTATTTTTATATCTCAAATAAAAGTTAGTTTGCAAACTTTTTCCTCTTTTAGTTTCTTTGAACAATTCTTCAATTCATCACACTTTACTTATACAATTTAAATTAGTTTTCAACATCAATTATAATTTTATTTTCTTAACCAGTTTAAACATTTGTCGTTGGTGGAAATTTTCAAAAGATTCAAAAAAAATTCTAACTCCCAAAATTTTCGAAATTTATTGGCAGAGTCTCCTTTGTACGGAGGAGCTTTTGCAATTTGACAAGAGATAAAAATATATATACATCGACCCACACGGTCGGAAAACAGAAAAACAGTTCATATTTCCTATTTGTATTGCGTAGGCGTACCTTATTTAGCTTTTAAAGCAAAGCAGTTATTTATTTAGCATTTTGCGTGATCAAATCCAGCCATACGGCTCTCCTGTACCTGTACTTACTCAATTTAAACATATCAGTGTCAAATATACAAAGTTTATTAACATTTCACTTTATTATAAATTACTAAAACATGGATTCTATAAACAGTGCATATTATATACTTCCATTAGCACATATGAAATATTTCGACCATTATTTTGAATGCTTCCAAACAATATTCAAACCATCTTATTCAATTCAAATGATTTCACAACTCCCTTACTTAACTTAAATTCATTTTAAGTCCAAGCGAACTCATTTAAATTGAATTGATTCCTAAAAGCAATCTAACTCCCATTTTATTCCAAGTCAAATTCTCATTAATATAACTTAAGTTAATTAACTCAATTACTAATTTCATTTACCAAACAAGTTTTATTTCAAATCATTTCATAAAACTCGGCACCACCATATCTCAAATTTACTTAAGTCAAGCCTTTTATCCAAATATTACTTCAGTTATTTGTTTCCTTCAAGAAGTTTCATCTTCAAAACTTATAAGAACTCTCTAATTTAAATTCTTAATTTGATTTCCAATTATCAAACCAATCTCATTTACTAATTTAATTAAATTAGTTTATTCAGACATTTCTTTAAACTCCAAACTTCCATACTTAATTCATTCTGAATTTATTTCTATCAATAACAAGGAAGGTTTTAAATTTATGTCTACTTGGATTTTTATCCACCTATTCAATCCATCATTGTTATAATCCAATTCTATTTTATTCGACTACACTTCCAATTACACTTAATTCACCAACAATCCAAGCTGAATTCATTTACACTTCATTGCTTACATTCAATTTATTTTTCATCCAAACAAGCCATATTTATTACAATTGATTCAAAAACCAATTTTATTGGCTTCTGTTAACCCATAGAATTTATATAATATCGTTTACGTCAAACGATAATTACTTTTATGCAATTTCAGTGATATTTACTTAAAAGAATATTTACTTCAGTTTACAACTAATTTGAATTGATACCAATTCAATCCATACTTAATTGATTCCATTTTAATTGATTCTGTTCAATTTATTTTGCATTCTATATGCTCATTCATTTAATTTGAATCCATTTATTTATCTTGGAACATTTCTGTGACGCCCCACCTCTATACCCACGCTAGCCAAGAACACTACGGTGTAGTGCTGTCAACTAGCACGGAGAATAAGGCTGTTGAGGAGCGACCATCCGTGTAATTGCTTTGTGCGAGCACCGATATGCCAGATAGTAAAAACATGCATTTCATTTCAGGAGGAAATCCGACATGCCGATGCAAACTCAAAGCTACTACATAGTGCCTATAATAGTCTAGGACAAAAATATAAAATAACAACACAGATAATATAAATGCGGAACACAGATGAAACAGAAAGTCTCATATATATATAATAACTGATGTCAATTACAATACATTCACGCGGTACATATGATACAACTACAACAGTCGACTAAGGAAGTTACATATACAAGTACATTAACGTATTTAATATACATGAACACATATCTTCCTATACAATTTTACAGACTACTACAAATGACGACGACTACTCCAAAAGATATGAAAGAACTTCATAGCTCTAGCAGCAACCCAAAGCAGAATATCTACAACCTGAAATACTCGGTCTGACCCGAGTATTAAATTCAAAAGAAAATAATACTCGGGTCAGTCTAATTCAAACTCAGTTATTAGTGCACAGAAGCAATAATAATTAAATAATGAATAGACGACAGTAATTAAACCAAATCAGAATGCAATTCAGAATATTGAATTGAAATAAACAAAATAGTTCAAAACATTTAAATATCAATTAAAATATTAAGTCGAGTAGGGCTGCAGTACACGCACGCATGCACTGCCTCGCCACTACAGCATATGGAATATGCAAAAGATCAATTAATCAAAACAAGATAGATATCATAAAACCATACCGTGTGGCTGCAGTTCACGCTTGCGTGCACTGCCTTGCCACTACAGTGATGATGTACCCATTGAATACCATGTGGCTGCAGTTCACGCTTGCGTGCACTGCCGTGCCACTATAGTGATGATGTACCCATTGAATACCGACAGCAATCAAAAACTGCAGAGGTCAAGTTTGGACGACATAAATGCGAACCCAAATGTACACAATGGACGTACACTACTGGTTGCACATGAATAAAATGAAACTGGGGTGCAACATGGAACAGCACCAAGTAAATGGCACAAGAGACAGTATGATACAAATGCAAGCTCAATTAAATTGAACACCACATGTAGCAAGACAACCAGAACTGTTTAGAAAGGTAAACGATATTGCAAAAGACACCAAGTGAACATGATAAAACAACCTATCATTGAAACAGTACCAGCCTGAATTAGTGAAACAAGGCTACACATTCAAGTGTAACACAGTACAAAGCACAAAGGCTACAAGTGGAACAAGTATGTGTGTAGCACAGCATGTTCACACAACTACACCAAATTCAACATGATGCAAGAATACTCAAAGACGCAAGGCGAACCATAGAACAACAGTCAGAATGCATAAAACTGGACAAAGCAGCACATATGCAAGGGTCAAGCAACTTATATGTGCATTCAAAAACACTACAGATTCCCAATGACACAAGCATGAATAAGGCTCAGTGGTGAAGCAATAACATATGTACATGAGCATGAATAACATGAAGCAGCACCATGCAACACAAAGTAAACTCATGTGAACATGTACATAGGAACACAAATCTGGGCCACTTTTCCATCAGACGAATAAGAAACTAAGGCCAGGCCCAACAATGTATGCAACATGCAGTGCAACAAAACTCAAGTTAAACTGAGTACAGTTCAATGCAAAAACAGGACCAGACCAACATATGAAATATGAACATGTACATGAAGTAAACATATACATATATGTGTGCAGTCAGTTCAAGTCTAACCAAACAGTGAACCTCAATATCGAAATGAGACAGTAATGCAAGCAATGCTACGATATGCCTCATAAATTATCCATATGCAATGAAGACAGTGGTCTAAAAATATCAAAGTGTATAGGTCAGGGAAGAACCCAGACCACATGAATTAAGTGTGCAACTGACCTGAATGTCACAAATCGCAACAAACATAATGGATGCAACTGATGAATGGTGCAAGGGACAACACGCATAAAGTTCAAATATAACAATAAGGTTCAGTGGGTTTGAGTTCAAAACAAAACAGATGTCAAGAGAACATCGAAATGCAGTTTGAAATAGGCAGTGGTAGTACTACCGTGAAGTATGTAAATGCAGACTAGCTACTAATGATCAAGTTCAAAGTTGAAGCTAACAGTTCAGCAACCTACACTTTAAATAATTCAAGTGAAGATACCAAATACAACCTGAATGAACTAGCCTGGAAACATGCTCAAACTCAACTGGCACATAACTACAAGTATGCAGTAGCTAACAGCATACGAGTGACCTCAAGCAACTACAAAGATCACAATTCGAAGTGGACAGAACCATCAGGCATGCAGTGTGCAGACTACAAAAATGATTCAAGCACAGTGCTACTACAAATATCACAATGGATGCAACACCAAACCCAAAACCAAGATAAACAAGTCAAGGTCAAACATTCATATCAGAAGTGGTTTCAAATAATGCCAATAAAAAATGCCAAGGCCGACAGTACGCAAGTCAATGCCAAAGTCGAACTAGCGAATTCGAAACCAATTCAACATCCAAAATCAAGTCAAGGCCGAAACAAAGAAACGAAATAAGAAAACGAGGTCAAAGAATTTGAATTAGATGTGAGTATAAATTACTCACCTTGTTGCCAAATCGAAGCAGAGGCCATCGGAATCGAACACGAACGATTTGAAGTTGTTAAATGATTGCCGAAGCCCCAATTTTTGGACGAAGAGGAAGGAGGACGAAGCCGCCATTAACTCTCTCGCTCTCGTTTGCTTTCGGCCTAGTGAATGGGAAAAATGAAGAAAATAAAAAAGGGGAACGGGTTAAAGAACGTAAAGAGGGGGACGGTTCGAAGGGCAGTCAAAAAAAAATAAGAGGCCGATATTCACAATTTCAAAGCTCACAACACTTGACCAATTTTATTTTATTTTTTAAGAATTTCAACCCGGTAAAACAAAAACTCCATCCTCAATTTGCTAGCGACAATAATTATTTAAATGACGATAATAAATTTTCACAAAAACTCGGGTTGTTACAGACTCCCCTCCTTAAAGAAATTGCGTCCTCGCAATCTTAAGGAATAAATGGACAAAAGGTAACAACCACTTGTCGCCTACGACAAAGTGCATCGGTAATAAGATTTTCCCTTCCGGGAGTGGTAAATAATATCAAGATCATAAGATGTATGGAGCTCGAGTCAACGTGGTTGACTCAAATCATGTTCCTTATGAGAAAATAAATATTCCCAAGATTCATGATCAGGGTAGAGAACAAATTTCTCACCTAAAAATAATGGTGCCAAATTTTAAAGAACGAAATCAATAGCCAAGAGCACTAGATCATGAGTAGCATATCTAGTCTCAATAGGCATTAATGATTTAGAAACACAAGAGACAGCACGTTCTCTTCTGTAAGAGAATGGTATGCAAACCAACACGATTAGCATTGGTACAAACGATAAAGTCTTGGTTCCCACGGGAATCACAAGAATAGAAGTGTCGGAAAAGAGTTGTTTTAAATAGTATTCTTTCCCAAAAGCTAAAACTTTCGAAATTTACAATTTAGTTTATGTAATTATCTTTTCAGAAAAATTTACATTTTAAAAATTCAATTTATTGTGTCTGATTGTCTCATCAAAGCGTCTAGGAGATTCCTATCGATAACGTTGATCAAGCGCATCGACCAGAATTCTTAAAGCACTCAATGGGAAATACAATCACAAAACATTCTTTCAATTTTTATAAAAGGAATTTACAAATTTTCACCCTCAAACGGATAAGTCCAGAATTAAACGAATTAGTAAAAGAAAGGGGTCATAGTCCTCGATTTTGCTGAAACGTTTAAATCGCTTTCTCATTCTTTTGAAAGCGTAAACTATAAAAAATTTGAAAACGATTTTTATTTTTGAAACAATTTTTTTTTTTAAACACGTGATTAAAACAGCGATATCAGTAGAAACTTCGATAAGTGGATCGTCATTCATCAAAAGTGTCACAAGAATCTTCTCAAAGATAGAAAGGGATATCATACCCTAAACTTGTACTCATAACAAGTCAATGACACACGAATTCACCAATGCACAAGAATTGATAAAACTTATCAATAGAAATCACGAAAATTGGTGAAGCATAAATTCTAGAAATCTACACAAGAAATCCAGAAATCACAAGATAAGAGTATGAAAACTCGAACGGGAGTATGAAAACTCGAATGAGAGTATGAAAACTCGAACGGAGTATGAAAACTCGAAGGAGAGTATGAAAACTCAAACGGGGTATGAAAATTCGAAGGAGAGTATGAAAACTCAAACGGAGTATGAAAACTCGAACAGAGTATGAAAACTCAAACGGAGTATGAAAACTCGAAAAGAGAATGAAAACTCGAACAGAGTATGAAAACTCGAACGGAGTATGAAAACTCAAAGTAGAGTATGAAAACTCAAACGGAGTATGAAAACTCGAAGTAGAGTATGAAAACTCAAATGGAGTATGAAAACTTGAACAGAGTATGAAAACTCAAACGGAGTATGAAAACTCGAACAGAGTATGAAAACTCAAACGGAGTATGAAAACTCGAACAGAGTATGAAAACTCAAACGGAGTATGAAAACTCGAACAGAGTATGAAAACTCGAACGGAGTATGAAAACTCGAAGTAGAGTATGAAAACTCAAACGGAGTATGAAAACTCGAAGGAGAGTATGAAAACTCACCTACACGCGAGCATGAAAATTCATCAACACATGTAATGCATAACGAGAACGGGAGCACGAAAACTCACCTACACGCGAGCATGAAAACTCATAAGCACATGTAACGCAAAGCGAGAACGGGAGCACGAAAACTCACCTACATGCGATCATGAAAATTCATCAGCACGTGCAACGCATAACGAAAACGAGAGCACGAAAACTCACCTACATGCGAGCATGAAAATTCACCAACACGTGCAATGCAAAGCGAGAACGGGAGCACGGAATCTCACCTACACGCGAGCATGAAAAATCATCAACACGTGCAACGCAAAGCGAGAACGGGAGCACAGAATCTCACCTACACATGAGCATGAAAATCACCAACACGTGCAACGCAAAGCGAGAACGGGAGCACGGAAACTCACCTACACACGAGCATGAAAAATCATCAACACGTGCAACTCATAACGAGACGCTATCTCATGGTTGCAAGCCATTAATTTTGACACACGAATGGTCCGAAGACCGTGGGGTGCTACCCCACATGTGTGAGTCGAAATCACACAGATTGAGGTCTAGACTAACCAAAATTCAAAAAGGTATGTGTGAGTGGAATCACACAAGTGGTGTCTAGTCTAACCTCGCAAACAAAAGGAAAGTATGTGTGAATGAAATCACACAAATGGTGTCTAGACAATCCTCAAAGCCCAAGAGATATGTGTGAGACGAAATCACACCGATGAGGCCTAGTCTAACCGAAAAGGTATGTGTGAACGAAATCACACAAATGGTGTCTAGACAATCCTCAAAGCCCAAGAGATATGTGTGAGACGAAATCACACCGATGAGGCCTAGTCTAACCGTAAAAATGATCGTCATGATCAACGAGAAGTGTCAATTACACTAAGTTAGTAAATGTAAAAGTTTAGCTTCATGTCCCATAACCACTTGCTTAACCTAAATATTTACGAACAAACTGTAAATCTTCACTAGAAAATTGTCACATGAGGTTCAATCGAACAAGTCCAAGAATTAACCGACGAAGCAAACGCAAGCGTTTCATACCACTTGTTTTACTAAGCCGTTTAATTAGATTTCTCATACGAGTGAAATAAAGATTTGTGTATACTAATAGATTGGAAAACGGTTTTAAAAACGAGTTTGGTATTGAAAATAGAGTTGAAAACATTTTGATAAAAGAGTTTTGATATTTACTACTAGTATTGAAACCTTTATATTCTTAAAGTGACAAATCACAAAAATGATTGTAGAAACAATCAATCACAAGAATTCACATACGAAGACGTGAATAGAATCCAAAGAAATCGATACCGAATTCATCGAAAGGTATGTCCACAAAAATCCTGAAGAAAAGGTCATCAAAGTTGCTAATAAATGATAGCAACAAATCGGGAAATAATCAAGAATCGATTAAATTCGAAAACCAAATCAATTCACTAAGATTCACATTCGAAGACGTGAATAAAATTCGAAGAATTCGATTCCAATCCATCAAAGTAGGAATACCCAAAAATTCCTGAAATAGAAGTTATCAAAGTCGACAAAGGTGATAACAACTATCCGGAAAAGAAGAATCGATCAACAATTGAAAAAACAAAGCAGAACGAGCATAAATGCTTGAATGACTTTAGCAAAAGTAAAAGTCAAGTCAATGTCGATATCGACCAGGCAAAGTCCAAGACAATTTCTTTTATACCAAAGAAATTTTAAAACTATCAGAGAGAGGCACATGAAAGCCAACAAACCATGGATAAACAGACAGAGTCGACAATTGAAATGCAATATGTCGGATAAACAGACAGAGTCGACAATTGAAATGCAATATGTCGGATAAACAGACAGAGTCGACAATTGAAATGCAATTTGTCTCAAAGATTGATACCCAAAATCCAATTGCATGGAGACTCCATCCAGTACACGAATCCGAGATAAGAATGCATATATACAGCAGTTCGAATAAACAACGCGAGTTCAAATCGAAGTGGGTACGAGTTGCAGCAGTATGCAACTTGGTATAGCATATACACAAGGATACTTAGCAGTGCATACTCGAATGAGTAAGTGCAACAGAGAATAGCAGAAATGCTCATGAATAAGAGTTAGGAATTCATACCTAACAAATCAAAGATGATTTTAGATAAAGATGTGAGATAAAACATCGACAAATAGTTGTAACACATGTACTATCTAAGTTATGTTTTATATTTGTTCTAAACTCCAGGCTCTGATACCAAGCTGTGACGCCCCACCTCTATACCCACGCTAGCCAAGAACTCTACGGTGTATTGCTGTCAACTAGCACGGAGAATAAGGCTGTTGAGGAGCAACCATCCGTGTAATTGCTTTGTGCGAGCACCGATATGCCAGATAGTAAAAACGTGCATTTCATTTCAGGAGGAAATCCGACATGCCGATGCAAACTCAAAGCTACTACACAGTGGCTATAATAGTCTAGGACAAAAATATAAAATAACAACACAGATAATATAAATGCGGAACACAGATGAAACAGAAAGTCTCATATATATATATATATATATATATATATATATATAATAACCGATGTCAGTTACAATACATTCATGCGGTACATATGATACAGCTACAACAGTCGACTAAGGAAGTTACATATACAAGTACATTAACGTATTTAATATACATGAACACATATCTTCCTATACAATTTTACAGACTACTACAAATGACGACGACTACTCCAAAAGATATGAAAGAACTTCATAGCTCTAGCAGCAACCCAAAGCAGAATATCTACAACCTGAAATACTCGGTCTGACCCGAGTATTAAATTCAAAAGAAAATAATACTCGGGTCAGTCTAATTCAAACTCAGTTATTAGTGCACAGAAGCAATAATAATTAAATAATGAATAGACGACAGTAATTAAACCAAATCAGAATGCAATTCAGAATATTGAATTGAAATAAACAAAACAGTTCAAAACATTTAAATATCAATTAAAATATTAAGTCGAGTAGGGCTGCAGTACACGCATGCGTGCACTGCCTCGCCACTACAGCATATGGAATATGCAAAAGATCAATTAATCAAAACAATATAGATATCATAAAACCATACCGTGTGGCTGCAGTTCACGCTTGCGTGCACTGCCTTGCCACAACAGTGATGATGTACCCATTGAATACCGTATGGCTGCAGTTCACGCTTGCGTGCACTGCCGTGCCACTACAGTGATGATGTACCCATTGAATACCGACAGCAATCAAAAACTGCAGAGGTCAAGTTTGGATGACATAAATGCGAACCCAAATGTACACAATGGACGTACACTACTGGTTGCACATGAATAAAATGAAACTGGGGTGCAACATGGAACAACACCAAGTAAATGGCAAAGAGACAGTATGATACAAATGCAAGCTCAATTAAATTGAACACCACATGTAGCAAGACAACCAGAACTGTTTGGAAAGGTAAACGATATTGCAAAAGACACCAAGCGAGCATGATAAAACAACCTATCACTGAAACAGTACCAGCCTGAATTAGTGAAACAAGGCTACACATTCAAGTGTAACACAGTACAAAGCACAAAGGCTACAAGTGGAACAAATATGTGTGTAGCATAGCATGTTCACACAACTACACCAAATTCAACATGATGCAAGAATACTCAAAGACGCAAGGCGAACCATAGAACAACAGTCAGAATGCATAAAACTGGACAAAGCAGCACATATGCAAGGGTCAAGCAACTTATATGTGCATTCAAAAACACTACAGATTCCCAATGACACAAGCATGAATAAGGCTCAGTGGTGAAGCAATAACATATGTACATGAGCATGAATAACATGAAGCAGCACCATGCAACACAAAGTAAACTCATGTGAACATGTACATAGGAACACAAATCTGGGCCACTTTTCCATCAGACGAATAAGAAACTAAGGCCAGGCCCAACAATGTATGCAACATGCAGTGCAACAAAACTCAAGTTAAACTGAGTACAGTTCAATGCAAAAACAGGACCAGACCAACATATGAAATATGAACATGTACATGAAGTAAACATATACATATATGTGTGCAGTCAGTTCAAGTCTAACCAAACAGTGAACCTCAATATCGAAATGAGACAGTAATGCAAGCAATGCTACGATATGCCTCATAAATTATCCATATGCAATGAAGACAGTGGTCTAAAAATATCAAAGTGTATAGGTCAGGGAAGAGCCCAGACCACATGAATTAAGTGTGCAACTGACCTGAATGTCACAAATCGCAACAAACATAATGGATGCAACTGATGAATGGTGCAAGGGACAACACGCATAAAGTTCAAATATAACAATAAGGTTCAGTGGGTTTGAGTTCAAAACAAAACAGATGTCAAGAGATCATCGAAATGCAGTTTGAAATAGGTAGTGGTAGTACTACCGTGAAGTATGTAAATGCAGACTAGCTAGTAATGATCAAGTTCAAAGTTGAAGCTAGCAGTTCAGCAACCTACACTTTAAATAATTCAAGTGAAGATACCAAATACAACCTGAATGAACTAGCCTGGAAACATGCTCAAACTCAACTGGCACATAACTACAAGTATGCAGTAGCTAACAGCATATGAGTGACCTCAAGCAACTACAAAGATCACAATTCGAAGTGGACAGAACCATCAGGCATGCAGTGTGCAGACTACAAAAATGATTCAAGCACAGTGCTACTACAAATATCACAATGGATGCAACACCAAACCCAAAACCAAGATAAACAAGTCAAGGTCAAACATTCATATCAGAAGTGGTTTCAAATAATGCCAATAAAAAATGCCAAGGCCGACAGTACGCAAGTCAATGCCAAAGTCGAACTAGCGAGTTCGAAACCAATTCAACATCCAAAATCAAGTCAAGGCCGAAACAAAGAAATGAAATAAGCAAACGAGGTCAAAGAATTTGAATTAGATGTGAGTATAAATTACTCACCTTGTTGCCAAATCGAAGCAGAGGCCATCGGAATCGAACACGAACGATTTGAAGTTGTTAAATGATTGCCGAAGCCCCAATTTTTGGACGAAGAGGAAGGAGGACGAAGCCGCCATTAACTCTCTCGCTCTCGTTTGCTTTCGGGCTAGTGAATAGGAAAAATGAAGAAAATAAAAAGGGGAACGGGTTAAAGAACGTAAAGAGGGGGACGGTTCGAACGGCACTCAAAAAAAAATAAGAGGCCGATATTCACAATTTCAAAGCTCACAACACTTGACCAATTTTATTTTATTTTTTTAAGAATTTCAACCCGATAAAACAAAAACTCCATCCTCAATTTGCTAGCGACAATAATTATTTAAATGACGATAATAAATTTTCACAAAAACTCGGGTTGTTACAATTTCATGTTGGTTACATCGAATACTCATTTCATAATTAATTTGCAAACTAAACATTTGCCACATTAAATTGGTATTCGACTTCATTTAACCAATTCAATTTCCATCTCCATATTTCATTACCAATTAATTATTAATTTGTTTATTCAAGGTTTATTCCCAATATCTTATTTTTATCTCAAACCACTTTAACTATTTTACTGGAGGTCAATTTATTTTATAATTTTAAGTTTTTTTTTTTAATTTTTCATTCACTTCCCAATATTCAAATCAATTTTATTTTGGCTTATTTATTTCACTTCTAAATTTTATAAGTCACAAACTTATTTATCTCCAAACTTTTATCAATTTGTAATCAATCCCATTCACGGTTTACTTTTAATCCAAGATTATACATTTTATTTAGCCAAGTATATATATATTTCTATTATTCCATAAACATTTTACATAAGAGTCCACAGTTTAAACACTTTCCCAGATTTCAAAATTACCTTTGAAATCAACTACATTCAAAATCCTTCGCAATCCTAAAATCAAATCCAATTTTTGCAAATAATTCCAATTGAAAACAATTTGGTAGCAATTACTCTCTTAGAAACTCGAAAATGAACATCGATGATGCTGAAGTCATCACCAAAGTTATTTTCCAGCGACCGAAGGAGAATTTAATTCTTTTATCTCTTTAAAAACATTTCAAATATTTTTAATTTCCAAATCTCTCCATATTCAATTCCGATTCAAAAATATTCCCAAAATAATACTACTATTATTTCTCCAAACTTTTGAAAACCACTTCCAAATCCCAAGGGATTTCATTCTTTCCCATAATTCCAAACTTGAAATCCATTCCAATTTATTTTCAAATATTTCTCTGGAATCCTATTCCCAATTATAAATCACATTTGTATATGAAGTTTACTTCAATTTATAAATTACATTTATAATCTATATTTCAAATTCCATTTTGTTATATAAATTTATTCTTCAACTTTGGTTATAAGTTTTCAATTTCTTATTCAATTTCTACACAGTGGTGTTAATAATTTAATATTATCATTCCTTAACATTCAAGCATCCAAGTACTATAATGATTTACAAAAATTATTTTCTTTATATACAAAAATAATCTGGGTAAAATTATTTCATTTACCCTATTTTAAAACAATACTGTGTCGAATTGTTCTATTTAAGTGTTTAGAGATCCCTATCAATTACGTTAATTACTCGTATTGACCAGAATCCATAAACTACTCAATAAACAATCAACATAATATAAAATCATTTTATATTCACTAACAAATACGCGCTCCGATCTATTAATACACTCAAACTCATTCTAGAGTACTATTGACTTTATTTTATGAGTAATTCCCACCAGAGCCAAGGTTATCATCAACCTAAGCTCTGATACCAAGTGTAACGACCCGAAAATCCGTACCCCTTGTGTCCACACTATTCTACAACAATCAACTCAAGTTGCATAGAAATACGAACCATTTGGGTTAAAGAAGAAGAGGTAGAAGAAGAGAATAGAGAAAAACAACATCAGAATCTAACCATCGCAGCGGAATAAAATATAATAGATAGTAAATAAACTTTACTCAAAAGTAAATGTATCTGTTTACATATTACATCATCGGAGTACATCAATCACAACTCAACAATATCATACAACTGGATACACATCTACTCCACACAGCGGAATATATACATAAACAAATACGGGAGTACGTATCGTTATCCTGCTCGTCTCCTGAGTTCCACAGCATTTCCTGTATTCTTTAATACTCGGTCTGTAACAACCCACATATTTATCGATTTTATATTTAAATATTTTATTTAAATATTCTATCGTTCGTCGGATTTTGGTCCGAAAAGCTACTTTTTGCAAACAGTCGAATTGGGACTCGAGACCACCCCCATTGAGTTCAAAATGACGTTTGCGACCTTTTTGAGTATAAACTTCGATATGTTTGGAGTAAGTTGAATTTTGCTACTTTTTCTTTAGGGCTTTGGGTTGGGTTTCAGCCCATTAACCCCACTTATACTCTAGCTCAGCCCTCTCCTCTCCATTCACTCATTCCCACTCCTCAAACTCAAGCTCCAACTGAAAATGGTGGAAAGGAAAGGGAATTAGAAACTCCAAGCCCTAGTTCCTCTTGCTAGCTCAAGTTCTTGCTCCAAATTCAAAGAGAATCCATTAGTAAGCATCTCCTTCTTCTTCTCCAACTCATTCTCTCTTTGATTTCAGAAATTTCCTAAACCTAATTTAGGAAATGTTTCTCTTTTAAGCTTAGATTGAAGCTTCTTGAATTGTTATTGAAGAGGAATTGATCTTAGCTTGCTTTCAAGCTTCTTCTTCTATTGTTTGGGTTCAAAGGTGAGATTTTTAATCTCACATCTAAGTCTATGAATTATCTTCGATTGTTAGGTATAAATTCCTAACACTTATTCTTGTGCAATTGCTTTTGATTTGGATTGCTTTTGAGAATATTCCAATTTTAGTGTTTGAAAGCCAAATCCTTAGAAATCATAGCTTTGAGGTTCAAATGTGTTTTTGGTGATGCATCGAGGAGCCAACAGGGCCGGGTAGCCGTTAGGCATAATTCCCTAGCGTCCGTGCTCGTTCAGTTGCAAATTGGTGGAGATTGCATATCAATTTATGGGCATCAATTTGCAGAGCATCAGGTTCGGCCGACCGACCCCCCTGGTCCGGTCGACCGACCTGCTAGTAAAAGTACAGTTGCACTTCTCTGTTTCTGGTTTGGCCGACCGACCCCCCTGGTTCGGTCGACCGACCTGATGCCCGAGAAGTTTTCAAAACAGGGTTCGGTTGACCGAGCTCTGTAGCCGGCCGACCGACCTGATGCATTTTGCCTATTTTCGCCTAGTCGCGTGAATTTCCAACTTTGATCGATTCGAGTTGTTTCCTAGTTGTTGTTATCATCTATTATGACTTTGATGACTCTTTTTAGGGATTTTTGAATATCCATTTCGATGGATCCTTTATCGATTTCTTTGGATTTTATTCACGTCTTCATATGTGAATTTTAGTGATTAATTATTCTTACAATCTTCTTCGTGATTTGTCACTTTAAAAATATAAAGGTTTTCTATACTAGTAGTAAATATCAAAACTCTTTCCACAAACGATTTCAATACTCTTTTAATACCAAATTCGTTTATAAAACCGTTTTCCAATCTATTAGTATATACAAACCTTTACCTCACTCGTATGAGAAATCTAATTAAACGGCTTAGTAAAACAAGTGGTATGAAACGCTTGCGTTTACTTTGTCGGTTAATTCTTGGACTTGTTCGATTGAACCTCTTGTGACAATTTTCTAGTGGAGATTTACAGTTTGTTCGTAAATATTTAAGTTAAGCAAGTGGTTATGGGACATGAAGCTAAACTCATATATTTACTAGCTTACTGTAATCGACACTTCTCGTTGATCATGACGATCATCTTTGTGATTTAGACTAGCAATGTGCGATGTCTCTTTGTCTACGAGGGAGACTAAACCCCGTTTTGTGGAGTTTCGACTCAATTTGGTGGGGTAGCAACCCATGGTCTTCGGGCCGTTTGTGGAGCTTCGGCTCAATTTGTGATGGTTAGCAACCATGGAATTAGCGTTCCGTTTGTGATACACGTGTTGGTGGGCTTTATGCTCCCGTTTGTGATAGGCCTTCCCCCCTTTGTGATTTCTGGATTTCTTGAGATGATTTCTAGAATTTGTGTTTCATCAATTTTCGTGATTTCCATTGATATGTTTTATCAATATTTGTGCATTGGTGAATTTGTGCGTCATTGACTTTTGTGATTTCTGGATTTCGCATATTGAATTCTGGAATTTGTGTGTCATTGACTTGTGTGATTGACATTGATATTATTGTCAATATTTGTGCATTGGCGAATTTGTGTGTCATTGACTTTTGTGATTGACATTGATATAATCGTCAATATTTGTGGTTTGATGAATGAAATAAGGAGTATGGCATTTCTTTGATTCTTGTGTAGATTTGGTGATATTGATTAATCTCTCGTTGATTTTCAATTACTTATATATATCACAGCTTGGAATTGTGATTATTATGTGTTTAGTCATATCTCTTATTCTATATCGTTTCATATGATATCTATAGTTAGACTGATCCGTTTATTATTTTCTTATTAAATAATACTCGGGTCAGACCGAGATGTTACAGGTGCTTCTGCTTGACTTCTCCCTTGGGATTGATTTCTCTGACTTTTGGTTAACTACTTAGATTAGTAGTTTTTGTTGTATACATTTGAGATATAGACTCCATAATGTATACTTATTCTTTTGTGTAGTTCATGTAACTATTGTTTTGTGATATTGTGGATCTTTTTAGACCACTACTCTGATGTACACTTCCTGGTGTAATATTCATATCTATTTCCGCCTTTGTGATATGAATTGTCTGTGACTGATTTATGTTATGTTTATTTCTCTATTTGTTTCCGAAGATATTATAGCCACTGTGTAATAGTTTTGAGTTTGTGTCGGTATGTCGGATTTCCCTCTTGATAAAGTAATGCATGTTATACTATCTGACATATCGATGCTCGCGCAAAGCAATTACACGGATGGTCGCTCCTCAACAGCCTTATTCTCCGTGCTAGTTGACAGCATTCTCCGTAATGTTCTTGGCTAGCGTGGGTATAGAGGTGGGGCGTCACACGGTCTGACCCAAGCATTACAGTTAAATAACACCTGAGTCAGTCTGGAATACCAGCGTGAGGAAATCACACCCAATTGATTACTAAAGTTTCAAAAATACTTTAAAAACAAAAGCATCTCGTAAGACCACGCCACAAATAAACATGTCGGGTTTTTACCTTACGATAGCTAAAATATTTTTTTATAGAAATCTTCTGATGTTATAATAGGGTCTATCTACAAATACTTATAAAATAGCCAAAATTGTTACATTATTAAATTCCAGCTACTAGCCAAAAAGTGGGTAATACAAACAAAACTCGTACAAGGCTCGTAGGGAGAATGAATTTCCAACTAATGACTAGGCATTGGAGTACCACCTGTCATAGTACGGGGCCTAGATCACCATACCGAGGAGTACGCCCGCCCCCCTGGAACACAAGACCGGGACTACCCCTTACTGGATAATCTCGAGTGAGATTACCCCACGGTTGGGATCAGCAACCGCCCACTAAGGCGAAATAAAAAGGGACATCTAGACAGGAATGACCTCACCCTGCTTGGGTGCTACCCACCTAGCCTTGCTGCATAACCCCTGATTTTCAATCATTCCCATCTGATGAGGCGTGAGGCTAAGCGTTATCTTTTTAAGAACATATCCCTTAGAATGCCCATCGTCCACCAGACGATGTTTCGCAAGCATTCATCCATACAAGTCCGTCTCGGGTTCGAACGGAACTGAAGGCACTATTCCTACTACATCCATTTCGAAAATATCCTCAGGATTAGTAGCGACTAGCCCATGCACTTCACTGCTCCATTTTCGAATCCAAACTCGTTTCCCCACGAAACGTAAAAATCGGATCGAAGGGGTTTTCGAGAAATTAATCTCAATCCTGGTCTCTTCGAAACGATCAGCGCATTTGGCCAATATTGATAGTCGGTTATTTAACAATCAATTAATATTCACAAACAACCATCAACCAATAATAATTTCTCAAATTATTTATTAATCCCAAAAATATCTTCACAAGATAAATTTTCACTTTTCAAACCCTTTTGAAAACAGTTTCAATCCAGTTTCCTCTCACAGAATACATTCCCAATTAATTATTTCCACTTGAACACCAAGTACAAAGCACTTAAGATTTAAATAATTTGAAAGAATTTTTTTATAAAATATACTTTATAACATTAAAATTAAAACCACTTTAAATATTTTATTAAAATATATATATATATATATATATACTTTAAGAATATTTTATATAAAACACTTTATAAAATATAAACTAAATTTCCTCTTTTAAACACAATACAAAGTTACTTTATATGGTTATTACAATAATAGATTTGGGAAAAATATACTTACTTTAAAAATTAACATTTAGAAATAATAAACTTTCCAAAACATTCTTTTTAAAACAATATTAAAACCTTTAATTTATTTTTAAAACTTCTTTAAAAACCATACTTGGCTATCCAGGGAAATACTCTTCTCTTTCACATCTCTTAAAAATAAACCACCATTTATTTTTAAACAAATTCTCATTCCTTTAATAAATCCTTACCTTGAATTTATATATTTAAAATATCCACTGACATTTTATTTCATTTTATAAACCCAGTTTATAAATTCCCAAAATCTCACTTCTTTTCAAATTTCAAAACCCAAACACTTAATTAATTTGCAATTGATTCCTAATTTTACTTTACTTTGAAATAAATTCTTTCTCTTACTTTATTTATTCAAATTTCATTAACTTTCAAAATTTATTTCCTTATTTTGAGTAAAAACCCTTTTAACTGAGAATATCAATTTCAGATTTCCAAAATTCCTTCTTCATCACTAAATTAAATTTAATCCTTTAATTTAAAAATAAATTCTTTATTCTTTCAAATAATATCACTTAAGCTTCACAAATTATTATAACCCCTATTAATTCAAATTCCTCTTATCCCAAATTTGCTGGAATTTTGCAATCGCTTTTATTTTATTTTCAATTCATTATTAATTTATTCCAGTTCACTAGAATTATTTTACTTAAAAATTTACTCTTTTATTTCTTTTCATAAATTCCATTCTAGAGATTTTGATAACTCAGCATATCCAAATAGGTCCAACCAAACCATAACATCCAATTATTCATATAGTTCATCACAGGATATCAAAAATCATATCACAGAATATTTAAACAAAATTAAATATTTTGAGGAATCCAGTTGGATCCCTCCAACATGCTCTCCCTGCATCCACAGATGTTAGCACAAAATAGTATGCCAATTCCATAATATACCATACTATAGCACATCCATCAATTTAACCATTCAAAAAATTATTTAAATTTCATCATTTAAATTTAAATTTAAATTAACTGAGTGAGATTAACTCACCTTTGTATTGATTTGCAAGTCCATTTCAACTCGACTTGTTTCCTTCCTATTTCGACCTTGTATAAACATTTATAATTTTTATCAATAGTCGAGATAATCTACAATGATTTACTATTTAATAAATTAAATTGGCCAACAACTTAATTTATACTAAATATTTGGTTTTAAACTAATAAATTTATTTTAACTAAATTTAACCGTTTCGTTAGTTAAAATAGTTGGACACCTATTTAGTAGAATAAATTACAATTATGCTGCTATTAATTGGGTAGGTTATATTTGGACATCTGTTTAGTAGAATTAACCCGTTCTGCTATTACACTAGTGTTGACTCTTAATTACAATCCAATTGATTATTATTAGATAATGTCGTATTAATAATCAACTGTTAATTATGAGTTTAATTTACATATGCGATGTTACGTAAACTGCATATTATAACTTGTATAATAAGGGAATTAATGATTAAGTACCACTGAAATAGCTAAGCCTCTTCTAATTTGAAAAGTTAATTGTCTAATAAAGCTTTTTTTAGAGAATGGTTATTAATTATTAATCAGGTTTTAAGGGACATTATTAATTATTAATAATGTTATAAAGATAATAGATTATTATTCCATATAATAATTAAATGTTAATTATTTTAAAAAAAATAAAGTATTTTATGGAGATTTAAGAATACTTAATTCTACTTATTGCTAGAGTATTCTACCGACCACATTTTGATGCGACTTGAAGCATTGGCTCCCCTCATGCTCTAGAGCCCCTCCTTTGAGTTTCAACCAATTCCAATGATTTCTTTCGATCAGAATTCTACTCGTCACAATTCCAATGACAACTTCTACTATTTTTTCGGCATATGATTAGATACTTTTATCTTATCATTGAAAAAATAAATGTTTTTGTTTTCATGTTTATATGAATTTATATTTATATTTAACCATCAAAAAAATATTATACATAAGACATCACCATTTTTTAATGAAAAACAAAATTTTGTAAGGAAAATTTAATCTGGTTATAATATAAGGAAGTGGTTGTGTTCCAAACACAACATATCCTCTACTTACAAAATATGATAATGGTTTGTAAGAATTATCAATTTGTTCAAAATCTAAAATTATCTCTATTTATGATCACCATAGTCTAACCCAAAACATTATTCTTATAAATTTTTGTAAACATAAATTTTACTTGCAAAAGAAAACAGGATTATGGATAATTTTAATGCACTGATAATACTTCAAAACATTGCTAAATTATAGCAGCATAACTTTTGTAGCATCATCATGTGTAAAAAATCTACATGTTCCCAGATCATTGTCATACTACAAAAACTATGAAGCTTATGCTCAGCTACGACATTGCATTCTACCATCATGTTATTGCCATGCATTCTTCCTTACATAACATAAATATTGTTTCGTCCACTGGTTATGGTCTCATATTTCATTATTATTTATCTTTGGAACAACAAAATTAAAAGATGTGTCATCTAATGAATATTTGTATTTGTACAAACATATCGGTGAAATTTGGATAATTTAAAAGGTGATTCTTTCATTGCCTTCTATAAGGGTATTGGAAGTTGTGCTGCATATTCTTTCGTTTGTGATTTTGCATATAGGAAATGTCTATCTAGCACATCAAACTATTTAATATTTGTCACTTCATGCAAAGATTTAGATAATTTCAATTTTATAAAATTCATACTAAAACTAAAATTAACTTTTGTTTCAATGTTATAACCATTATAGGCTAATATTATTAACATAGAATTTTCTTCCTTTTTTACCCCACTAAAAAGATTTTAAAGTAATTAACTAACATACCTCTGTAATTATTTAGGCTGATATGATTTTTATCCTTTCATATTCTCCACTTCTTCCCCTTGACATTTACTGTAAAAGTGGATGACTTTTATAACTAAATTAGTGTTTTTCAATACAAAAACAATCCATATGTGATACAATTGAAATAGCTGGAAAATAATTAAAAGAAATGAAGCGAAAAAACAAAATTAAAATGGAAACCTTGTTTGTGTTTAGATCTTACCTCTCTCTCCATCAAAGTGGATACATCTTTGAGAATTGGCCGACGCTTTTACTATAGAGGAAAATTGAATATAAAAATAGGGAGGCAAAATAGTCTAAGGGTATTTTTGGAATAGACTAGGAGTGGAAAGGAAAAAGTAATGTGCATTCTATTTCTTGAAATGACAAGGTGGCAAAGGAAGAAAATGATATGTTAATAGAATTAGGAAAAAATATATTAAAATTCAAAGAATTTGGAGAAGGTTAACTCATGTAGGCGAATTCTATTTCAACTCGAGTATTTACTTAGTAGCCCTCCAAAAATTAAAAATGTCTTTAAATCCAAAAAATAAATTATTAGGCTCCTACCATTTTCAAAACTACCCTCCCCATCAAATGCTGAAAAGTTCAAACGGAAAAAAAGCAAAATGAACTGCCACGCAAGGTGATTCCATGGTTTTGTGTCAATACCACGTAGGCTTTCTGCGTTGATATGTAAAAATTCATGCAATTATTTGCAAGATTAAGCCAGAAACCTAGTATACCCCATGCGTAAATTATCACTAATTCACGTGATCAATAGCCTACAATTGTATTTGCATAACATTAAATACTTTTCAAGTTTTTTTTTTGAATTACCTGTTGTGATTACGTTAATAATTCATTCTTCTCTTCAAATCCATCAACTAGTAGTGAAAAATTGAATTTTTTCTTAACTGATTTGGAAACTAGGGTTTTGAAGAAGCGATGGCTTAGACAGTAAGAAACTAACGTAAGAAGGTAATGGAATTGAGAAGAAAGAAAGTAAGCAGTTTTCTAAGGGTATTTTAGTCTTTAAAATTTTATTTATTTTGGAGGGGCTAAGTAATTATCTGTGTTGATGTAGAATTTTCCATTCATGTATTACTGAACGTGTGGATTAATTTTTTCATCAACCAAACATGGTTATCATCATTTGAAACATAAACACATATAAAAATCCAAACCAAAATAGATTTAGATATTAAATAAGGCAAGAATTACACACCTAAGTTAATAGCCTAGCTAGAAATCTCTTCTTCTCTTTAAAAACGGAGCTTGAATATTTGTTGGTTTGTTTTCCCTCTTCTTTTCCTTAGAAATGACACTCCTTTTTTGTTGCTTTGGTGGAATTAAATGGATGAGAAGAAGGATATATATATACATATTCTAGGGGTATAAGATCTACTAATTTGGGCTTGGGCTAATATCCCTTGCCTAATCCTATTAATTGCTTTCCCTTAATATAAAATCCCTTCATTAAAATATTCCATGTTTTATTCATTCAATTATTAGCCGAATTTAATGAATATAATTACGCTTGAATGGGAGTAGGGAAATGTTTATGCATTTCCTTATTTCCTTATTCACATCAAAGGGTAATTATTTATATTAAGGGTAAGAGTTAATGGTTTGACTAATATCTCTCATTGTCTAATTTTATTAATTATTTCCCTTAATACAAAATCCATTAATCAAAACATTCCATTTTATTCCTTTAACTAATAGTTGACCCTTGAAAGGGAAGATATACATACATACATACATACATACATACATTAAGGGTATAAGAGTTAATGGTTTGGATTAGAACTCATTGCCTAACCTATTAATTCATTGATTTCTTGTTGGATCTAAATTCAGTCTACTTTATTTTATTTCATTTTATTTTAAAATGCTTAAATAAAATTTTATTTTATTTTATTTCTATACTACTTTATATCACTGTCTCATCTTAATTAATTACCCAACATTTAAATTTGATATGTGTGTATACGACGTTCATAATTTTAATTAAATTATCAGTTGACTAATAAATCCTATATTTCAAAATTATATTAATTACAGAATTAATTGAACATTTAGAAATGATAATATTCTCATGTTTGTCTAACACTAAAATATGTGATGCTACAATACGCCTTTGAAATTTGAATTATTTTATGATTGTCAATTTTATGCATAGTAAATGCACGTGCTAAATGGTCCATGGTCATATTTGAAAAATACAAACAACATAGTGGTGAGGCAGATGCTAATGAGCTACTAAAACTCATGTACTTCAATTTACAAACTATAAGTCGCGTAGGACAAATCATAAAGGAAATATTACGTAGCGCATCAATACAAGCACTAAGCAATATAATAAGGACATGTCATCTAAAACTAATCATTTTTTTTACCAGCTCTCCTAAATATTTTTCATTCAGAGTTGTAGCTCTTTAAACTAATATCGAATATTAACTTTAGGTCCTATTTTTTGTTTTAAATGTAAAATGGGTGTAGATCTATACATTTTTTGTAAATTAGATCTCTACTACTTTAACATTACAACCGATCAAAATTATCATACTCCAACACGCTTAATTCAAATCTTTAAAATGTCATAAATTTTGTACACTAATCGGTTTTAAGAATCATTTTCATCGTTGATCATAAATTTGTTAAGCTTCCGATAATATCCATTGTTGCTAACTGAAAACAAAATTTTTGAAAATTACAATTTTGTAGCAGTTTTAACTATTTATCTAATGAAGTTATTTTATGCTACCAAATCATATAACTACATTTTGTAACTGCGTTATTATGGATGATAATAAATTTTATATAGCATTTTTAACTATGTTATGACAATGCAGTTATTATCTTTTAACATAATTGAAGGAATTTGTTTTGAATTATGCATTTATGATTGCATTTGAATACTCAAACTGCATTTATGTAATGCAGTATTTGATAACTAATTCGAACTTAATTAAGTTTTGATTTAACCGTAATAAGAAAATTCAGTTATAATTTAAAAGAAAATTTTCAATTAATTTAAGTGTGTTTGATTTTTTTAACTGCATTTATGTGGTGTAATAATTTTGGCTACACTTAATTTTATTTAATGTTGTTATAAGTTAACTACATTAAGAAAATACAGTTATAACTAGGCAGCATGTTTAGGATTAATTTAATTACATTTGAATTTTTTAACAACATTTATTTGTAATGTAATATTTCTAGCAATATTTGATAGTTTTATTCAATCTTGATGCAGCTAAAATTTAACTATATCAAAAAATGAAGTAGTAATTTAAGGCCAATTTTGAATTTTGCATGATTGCATTTGAATGCTTCAACTGCATTTATGTGATGCAATAATGATTTTGGTTGTATTCGATGGTTTATCCAAACTTAACGCAACTATAATTTAATTAATTTAAGCAAGTGCATTTATTATTTGACTGTATTTTTTGAATTATGTAACTATAGCATTTTAAAATTTTAACTATAATTTATGTTATCCAATACAAATTTTGACTTCCTTTGATAAGTTTATTCAACCTTGATGAAGTTATAATTTAAGTGCATTAAAAGAAATCTAGTCATAATTTTAACTACATACCATATATGAAATTGACTTTAAACTGCATGTTTATTAATTTTGAATGTATTAAATTGAACGAGGCAATTATAGTTGCATTTGAAAGACGCATGTATAAATACGTTATTTATACAAAAAAAAGATATACTTAAATTAGATATTTGCATATGCATAACACATATCATTTAAAAGATCATAAATTTATTCTTTAAGGGTGAAAATGGTTTGTCAATCTAATGTTTTCGAAAAATGTTAATGCTTAATGAATATTTTAAATTTATTTAGGTGTATAGTACTTAAATGGATATAATAATAGGGTTACTAATAAAAGATGTCTGCGGATAAGGACCTAATTTACATAAATTATCAAAGAATGATATTTTTTATGCCTTGATTAAAAATAGGATTTGTTGTCCAAAGTCTCTTAAAATATGGATAGCGAGATTGATTGCATCGACTAGTTAACTACTTGTTTTTGGTACCTCCAGTTAATCTAACGATTTCAACCCCTATATTTTTAAAGTTGCTGTATTTATGAATGATTTCTCTAAGTCATCAAGCTTGTGCTAATCCATATAATTAATCTATGAGGAATACATCTTGGTCAAACTTGAGTTTCTCCATTCAGTTTATATTTGAACAAGAACATTGCCAAAGGAACTTTATTTTTGGATAAACAAAAGAAAAATTTAAGGGGACTCCACCTAAAAAAATGTTATGCTATTCCTCCCTAATAAAAACTTACAATTTTATAATTTGCGCAAAGGGAAATTTTATAACTACTCCTCGAAAAAATTTGATAACGGTCCAATGGAAATTAGTTTAGTAGATTCTTGTTAAAAAAAGAAGGAAAGATGGTGATTGGTCACCGAAAAACATATAGCATTTAAAAATTATTATTTTTTATTTAACAGAGGGAAAATTATGTTTTATACCACCTAACAATTTTCCAAATAATGAAAAAATGATTGCCTTATCCAGTTTTGTAATCCATTTGAAGTCCACTAACAATGCAGTGAATAATATGCCTTGACAAGTTCGAATTGACCCTTAAATAAATGAAGTACTTGATGGAGTTATGGGTGCAAGTAGAGGAAACAAAGCTACATGTGATTGCATACCAAACTCATAGATCAAATTTTGATGTGAGATTAAGAATTCCATACTCGCATGAATCTAATTCCAATATGGCTATGATACACTATCTGTTTACCAATTCAAAATTCACCGGCACTTTCATTGAGCAACCATAGTATATTCTAGATCCACTTAATAGACATATAAAATGTCAGTAATTGTATTTACTTCATAAAACCCACCATGTGAGGTCCAGAAAAAGTAAAAAAGATACATCAATTATCAATTTGAGAATTTTTGTTTTAGTATGTACGGAAGATATATTTTCTGAATTTGTTATGCTCACACAATTCATCAAACACCTGATAGGCATTCGCCTGAAGGGACATTTCAACGAACACTTTTGAGAATGAGGCTTCGCCATCCACCTCGGCTAACTGGAATTAAGGAGAATGATGTTGAAGATTGGAAGATATACAGACGCAAGATAAAATTAACTTAAGCGTGAGATTACAACGGGAAAGCCAGTTTGAAGACCGTGCATGTTGTGCACGTGCATACATGCAGAACTTATTTTCTTTTGCAGTCTAAGTGGCTATGTAATGTAAAAGTTAGTCAGGTGTATTAGTTAAATTACCATGTAACGGCTAGTTTGATTTGGTCTACCAGATCAATACTATAAATATAAGGTAAGGCTATGTAAATAGATGTATATAAAAAGATTATAAACAACCATGCATTTTTTCTCAACTATGCATTCTTCTATTTTCTACTGCTCTTATTTCACCTCTTTCCTATATTCAACTCATTCGGTAATTTGAATCCATTTTCACTTCCTCGTTCAATCTGGTAACCACCACAGTATTTTAGCATTACATCACCACTTCTTCTTCATACTTCTAGTCTGCTGCATTTGAATAATTCCACCACCTGAAAGCCTCTGTTACACCTTCTTCTTGACCAATCCCATCCCATGTTGATCATTCACCATGACTCATTCCAGAACCAAAATTGCCAAGAACAAGGGGAATATACCAATTTGGTATCAGAGCCACCTGGTGAGCATAATACTGACCCTCACCATAGAAACTCATCACTGTATGACAACTCTGGTGATATTGGAGACGCCTTACCACTGATTAATTATATCAATCTTAAAGAACTACCACAATAAGAAAATGGTAGAAGAAAGATCTTATAAATAATAGAACTGCACTATCTCTTAAAAGACTAGAGAAAACTTCTCAAGAAGTATCAGTTGGATTATCAAGAAACACCCAAGGCATTCAAGACCGTCAGAAATTGATGGTAATATTTTTCTCAAATGAAGGAATTAAAATCTCAAAAACATCATGAAGGTAATTCAAGAGCAGACATCAATAGATCTACATCCTTACCATAAATTTATGCTCAGCAATGCAGATCTAATGTTTATGTACCATCAAACAATAGACCACCAACTCTGTCAAGACCAGGTACCTTCAATTTTTATAATTCCCCATCAAAGACTTTTTCTCATCATACCAGTCACTCTGTATATACTACAAGAATCAAAATAAAGATGGATTTCCCATGATGCACAAGTAAAGACAGAGTAATTGACTGGCTTCGTCAAGAAGGGCAGTTCTTTCAATACAATAAAACAAATATTCAAGAACGAGTCCATATTTGTTCATACCATCTTAAAAAGATGGCATTACAATGGTTCTATAGGTACTCACATACTGTTACAGATTATGACCAATGGGATGTTTTCTATAAAGCTATTCAAGTACGTTTTAGGGATGATCTTGATAGGCCATATGATACCTTTTCATCTCTAAAACAAACCACTAATGTTATGCACTATGTTAATCAATTTGAACAGCTTGAAGGATTAATAGAACACATTACGCCCACTTGTCTTGTAGTGACCCACCATTCCTTACCATTTGAGCTAACATTAAACCACATATGTCCAAAAAAAATTGCATGAAAAGGCAAATAACTATGAGGAAGAAGAGGATAGAAAAAGAAACTGAAACAACAATATAGAATCTCACAATCGCAGCGAAACAAAATATAATATATAACAACATATTTTTATACAAAGAAACTGCAGTAATATATATCATCATCAAAGTACAACAGTCAACAACTAAATATGGACAGTTATAATGACTTGTCCATAAAGGTACTGAACAAACAGTTTAGCACACATAGCGGAATATAACCAAGTACGAGGAATAAGACTGAGATTCCTCCAACATGTCTCCTATGCTTCATAGTATCCTAACCAGAATCTGTAATACTAGATCTGACCTGAGCATTATAATAAAATAACACATGAGTCAGTCTAGAAAACCAATGTGAGAAAACACGCTAAATTTGAATTATTACTATAATCAAATCTATTAGAAACAAAGGTATATCATAAGACCACATCACCTATAATCACGACGGGTTTTTACCTTTTGATAACCAAAATATTTTATATCAGAATCATCTGATATTATAATAGTGTCTACAGAAAATAAACTATAAAATAGCTGAAATGCTTGCCTCTCACGTTTCAGCATAGTTGGGCACATCTAAAGTCGTACGAGCTCATAGTGGATATTGGATTCCATATAATGACAGGGCTACTGGGGTACCGCTTGCCATAGTACACATCTAGAAAAATGTACTGAGATCGAACCTATCGATCCCTGCCAACACAAGACCGACCTACGCCTTACTGGATGGTACCGAATATGATCGCCACCAATGAGCCGCTCGAGACACAACAAATGATAAATAGTGATGATGATAAATGTCCACTCTAGATGAGTGATGATCATACCCTAATTGGAGCACCCATATAGCCATGCTGCATCTCCCCAATTTTAGTCATTCACGGTTGACGAGAGTTGAGGGTACGTATTACCTTAAGAATAGCATTCATACTTGGAATGCTAAAACTACCTTCCAAGCCACAACGCAATGATAACATTCATCCATACAAGTTGTCTTGTTTCTGACAAACCGAATCTCCAAGAACTCTATCTTTATTATCTTTACGAAATAGTAATTCATAACGCACAAATCGGATCGAAGTGGTTTTTGGATAACTAAAACCAATATCGGTATCTTCGAAATGATTAACGAAATTTTCCAGATTTGATAGTCGGTTATTTGACTATCAAATTACACCCATAAGCAGTCATTGGGCCCAATTTAATAAATCTTTCGAAACATTCGTTTCAAAATATCTTTGCAAAGATATCTATACAACTCTCCCAGCATACTAATATTTGAAAATAATTTCAAACACTTATCCATAATAGGATATTTTTAAACCATATCAACACCTAAAAATTTTTTCTAATTCAATTTATAACCCTTAGAAAAATATTTCTACACCATTCATTTCCTATTTAAAATATTTCCAAAATCCACTTTTCAGTACTTAGGAAAATATTTATAAACATATTCTCCAAAGTCATTTTAATATCAAATTAGGAAATATTTCATAACTTATCTCATAAATCTCCGAAATTATTAATAAATTCCTTTTTACAATTTCCAAAAACCAGTTATACGTATTTATAATCCCAACTAACAATTTATAACATCTTTTATGAATTCAGATTCATTTAAGAAGTTTCCATATTTCAACATTTTGGAATTCCATTTTCTTCCAAAATCCTTTATAAGATTCCTCTTATCAAAATCATATCCGTTAAGTAAACCACGTTTACAAATCTCAAGAGGATATATAAATAAACTTCAACCATTTCAAAACTCTATATATATGATAAGTATTTTTAAAGAATAATAATTTATTTTATAACACGTTTAAGTAATTATTTAAAATATCAAAACACTTTAAATAATCATTGATAACTCATTTCCAATTCATTTCAAATAAAACTAATCGATTTACAAAGCTTATTATAAGAATTTTAATTCATTTCAGTAAATATTAAATATTTGAATAATCCACTTTCTAAAACATTTCAATACTAAAACAGCTTTAACTATATAGTTTAATAAATAAAAATCCTATTTTAAATCAAACATAATTTCTCGACAAAAATATACATTAAAATCCTATATTACCAATTTCACTTTATAAATCCCTCCTGATTCGTATCACATCGATTTTGTTTCAATTCCATAACTATTCTCATATTTCAAAAATGGAATACACTATTTTTCCCAAAAATCGATTTCCATATCTCGATATAAATTCACACTATGAATTTATAATTCACATTTATCAACTATTAATCTTTTCCCCTTTTTTATAAACATCGTTTATAAGTTTATACAGTCATTTGGTTTTCACTTGTTTATAAAAATAATCTCATTTATAAAATTTCATTTATAAATCCATTCATTTATAAATCTCATTTATTTTTCAAATCTATTTTAAATATCGATTTCAACTCCTTTTCCATAAATCCAGAAATATCAACTAAAAATCCATTGTATAAATTATTTTAAATATTTAATTAAAACATTTTACGGACAGTTGAGTACAAATCAAAAATAAAATTATTGTTTTATCCAAATCAATTTCCTTTAAAATAATTTAAATTTCGATGTAAATTTTTTTATATCCAAAACCTCCTTTTAATTCCTTCAAATTCAAAAATAATATTTGTGGTACTTAAAATACAAAAATTAAGGCCAGTGCTACTATATCATCCAATAAGTGAAATCATAAAATAATATATAACAGATTATCCACACACATCATATATCACTGTATATGAAATTAAAAATAAAAATCTTAAGGAATCCAGTTGGGTCCCTTCAACTTGTTTTCCTACAACCACAAATGTTATATAACATAAAACAATAATAATCCCGCTTCCAGGCAGGATATCGCAATAATATAGGGTCTTCCGCTATTATGTGGGGCACATGGTTTCTCATTCGTTCCAACGGTGGGAATATAACCAACTACTAATATATATACAACTGTATATAGTATAACATCCAACTGATAATAATTTATCAATTCATCAAATCAACCAGTAAATAATTTTTAACATTTTATATTAAAACCAGTAATCGAAATAAGTGAGATTTACTCACATTTATTTATGTTGTCGTTTCCGCGTTCTGATACCGACTAAATTAAAATGGGTTCGAATTTAGCTTAAAATTCTACAAGCTATAAATTTATCCAATTCAGTTTCATCGCGTAGAGCTCGCTGATGTGAGTCCACCACAACGGATCATGTTCAATTCCGACCTTATATGAGCAAGTTATATATTTAAAAACATTTGAAATAATAATAAAATTTATTTCCCTTCATTATAGTAAATAATCATCAATTACCCTCATAAACCCCTCCCCAAACTTTATTCTTCTTCCCAAATGCACATCGACACTTCCTTCCCTCAACCGTGCACGTATAACCAATGATACGACAAACCACTTCATGGAATCCAAATCCGATTGCATCGATGATCTCCTCGTTGAAATCTCCGCCCCTTAGAACCCAAAAATCGATGTCCAAACCTCCCCTAAAACAAGACATCACTCGTGACCTACCGTTGAGGAAAAGTCACGACCCCCCACTCATGATTGAACCACCCATAAATTTGCACCGAGATGCTATTCTTTCCTCCGAACCCAAAAATGACATCCATAGTATGAATCGAAGCCTCCATCCTCCATCCTCTATAACTCGAATCGTAGTTCCCATACCCATAGCTAACGAGCTGAAGAAGCGATGTCGCACCCTCATACATGTATCTCAAGTTGAAGCTTGTTAACCGGCATCTTGGCCCGGTTACAAGACGACAGTTGAAGAAATTATCATTAGCATTAGACAAGATTCTGACCAAGAAGGGCCTGAGGATATATGGGTTTGATGCAGTCGACATGTTTTGGCAATCAAGAGCGTTCGACGTTAGAAGGACGCTCGGCATTGAGAATCGTTCGATATTGTATACCGTTCGGCAATTATGGAATGCTCGGCATATAGGAGCACTCGGCACCAAGAACGTTCGGCGTACAAGGCACATTCGGCTTCCAGTCATTCGGCACTCGCATCGACCAGGCAACTAGAACGTTCGGCATGCAGGGTCGTACTCAGCACAAATTAGCACTCGACACGTTTGAACGTTCGGCAGTCAAGGGTTGTACTCGGCATTGAAGAACGTACGTCCATCCAGGTTTGCACTCGGCACGAAGCATTTCACTCGGCACTCCCTCCACTCGGCATGCTCTTCACTCCGCATATCCTTTGCTCGGCATGTCCTGTGTTCGGCATTCTCTCTACTCGGCGTATCCTTTCACTCGGCATCCACGCCTCACTCGGCATCCCAGCATCGTTCGGCCCGCTTCCTCCATTCAACAGAGAGATCCATCGACTTGGAAAGGAGGGCTCGGCATGCCGACCGTTCGGCATGTTCCACTCAGCACACATGGCTTATTCCATTTGGACTGTGATATTCAGCCACCAGGCCCACCAAGGAAGTCCAACCCATCTTCGTCTATAAATAGAAGGGCAGGGGCACACTGAAAAGGGACCTTTTTTCCAGGAACACTGGGGAGACTCTGCCATTTTCTCTACTCTTCTCTTTTCAATCCAAACTTGTATTCAAGTGATTGATTTACGGATTGTATCTGTATTCAAGTAATTGAGAAAGCAATAAACATTAAACTCAAAGTGGATGTAGGCAGTTACGCCGAACCACTATAAATCTGGTGTTCTCGTTTTTGTTATTCTTTTTCATTGAATTACACTATTTTTCAGTCCTACTTTACTCTCTTCATTAATCTCTCTACATAACTCTACTCAAGGGTGTTAGTGACCAATTTTGGTGCTAACAAAGCCCTCGCTTAAGAAGATTTTTAAAATTTGTTTCATATATTTTTATCGAGTAGAATTTGAGAAATGATTTTTTTCCTTTTTTGAATTATTTCATTTTTTTTGAAAGAAGAGGAAGCAGAGATACACGACTTTTAACCTGATGAGAGCGGCGCATTTCAGATGGTAAGGTGACACTTGGGGAGGCTAGTGTATTGGGTTTGACTTTTGAAAATTTGTAATATTATTAAATTTCAAAATATCTCATTTATAGTAACTTAAAATCCCGAACTCCTATCAAGGTGTGCCGCCTAGCATTTTTAATGTTATACCCCTATTCTAAACAAATGGAACATGTCTCGAGACCTAATTCAATCATGTAACATACGCGATTTTTCGTTGCCGAAAAACTGAATAGTTAGGGGTTTAAGAAAGAGAAAAGAAAAGGAAAGAGAGAAAAAAAGACAGAACAGAAAGAAATAACAGAACAACATCAGAATCTCACAATTCGCAGCGGAATAACATATAATAGATAAATGAATAATCTTTAAACAAAGAACTATATCAGTTATTACATTTCATTTCATTACATTACATTTCATTACATCAGAGTGTACAACAACAAACAAACAAACAGCGGAAAAAGAAGTACTATATACTAGTAAATACGTCATGCCATCCATCTTGCCTCCAGCAACTCCTGAATTCCAGAATATCCTGATAAACCTTAACTCTTGACTGCCCGTGTGGAAATTTGTGGGCACCCAGAGTTTAGGAAGGAAAACAATAAACTCCGAGTCAGTCATGTGACTGGTGTGGGAACTACAACAGTTTATTTTTCTTTAAAATCAAATAGAGGAATATTTTTAAATTCAATTCACAGTGCTTTTAAGAATGAGACTACCATAAGACCTCCCGCCACACACACAATGCAAACGCAGACTTGGAGGAGATTTCTTCTTATGTTAGTCAAAGATGCTTACTACGCAAAATCAAATCAACTTTGATATTATTATTAGTGCATAGTGTAGAAGACATTTCGAAAGTAGAATATAAATCTTAGCCAGCATAGGTACCATTATATTATGCCTACTATAGCTACCTCCTGAGGAAGCAGGTTCTACAACTGAAACCGTACAAGATCGTATTGTTTCTTTGGATTTCCAACGAATGGTCAGGCCAAGGAACTTCCCATTGCCACATGGAAACGCCTCTGGAAGGACGTCCCGAGAACCTAACCGGATCTTTGCCAACACAAGGCCGGGTTACCTTTCAAACTAGGTAACAACTGACACGAGTATGCCATCCCTCGGTCCTTTGGGACCTTTAACCGAGAGCTCTCTAATCAACATCACACCATAATAATAAGTGTTTCAACATGAGTAAGCATCTGGGCTCCATACCATGATACCACCCTTTTCCAGAAGGAAATGCACATACCCTAAAGGGAGCTACCCCTCATAACCTTGCCGCATCTTTCCTGTTTTGACCATTCCGGGGTGTGAGGCTCGATGAAGTCACGTCCACAAAGCCACGCTTTATACAAAAGCCATGCTTTCGGTCAACAAATGATCATAGAAATGATCACCAAGATAGACGATCAAACAAATGATCCTATCACAAATAATCAACACAATGATCATTTCACAGCAACACTCAGCATGTCACATTACCAAATCTGGAATATATTGCTGATAACCTTCAACTATATAACCTCTGAGCTCGTACGTCTCAGAGAAGGGTGTTAAGCTAAGAGAATAAATTCTCCGCCACCAACAGAAATATATTTGAAAGAAATCTGCTTTATATCTCAATTTGTAATGTCAGACACACAATCCATACAAGTCTGTTCCGGGCTCGAACAGAACCGAAGGCACTTAAAAAGAAGTCCTTGCAATCCGGATAATCTCTAATCACGTCCGAATTTCCCATCACATATGGAGATCTCTATACCAGGGATCGGCCAGTGCAGAGACAATCAACAAGAAACCCTTACGTTTTCGAAAATATCCGGTCTTCAACACCGGTCTTCGAATGCAATTCATAACGACGTATCACATATTCGGAATGGGTTATACGACCCCAAGGTCCTTTCCCGGTTAACCCGAATAGTGAGCGCTTATTTTTAAAAAAATAAGTGTGGCATTCAATTTCAAGCAAATCACAACAAATACCTATTTAAAGGTAAATATTGGTAGTCGGTTATTGAACTATCAATAGATATGCACAACATCACCAGATTCCAAATAATTTTCCAAATTATTTATTTTCCAAAAATATCTTTACAAGATATATATTTTCAATACTTCAAAAATAAATCAATATTTATTTTTAACCGAATTCCAAGTTTCATTTATAAATTCCATATTGAATTTACATTCCAAAATATTTATGAATATACGATTTCCATTCGATTTCTAATATTCATTTTCAATTTATCTTCAAAAAGATAAATTCAAAAATATTCACTTTATATTGGAAAAAACATTTCCATACTTATTTATTTATAACTAATTCACAAGTCTTTATTTTCTACACTTAGAAAATACTCAATATACTCTAATCGAAATTAAGTATATATTTCATTCTTTAAGGAAATCATTCTCTTAAACATATTTATTTGGGCCAAAACGAATGTTGCGTAAAACATTGTTACGACAACCCAAAATCACTAGTATAGGGATTCGAAATTAAAATAGATATATATAAATCCCAATACTATGCAAAACAATTCCTTTCGGAAATCATCTATTATAACAACAGTGTTATAATCTACTATTTCCTTCTATTTCTCGAAAATGTCTATTTCAACAATGAATGTTGAAATCTATGGTTTCGAATCTCAACACATTTTGAAAACATCGTTAGATCGTTTTAATTTTATTTAAAACATCACTTCCAAAACATTTACTTTAACATATTTTTCACTATTCAAAAACGTGAATATACTACGTTAATCAATTTCATCATTTCTATACATTTTCTTTTAAAGGATTATTCACTGTCTAAAACGTGAATATAACTCCTTTAATATGCTATAGCAATTTACTTATCAAAATAAGTCGTTGCGAATTTATAAAACAATGTTTATAAATTCCATTTCTATTTATTTTATAACTATTTCTTCTTACAAATTTCCTTTATTAATCTATTCTATTTATAACTAAATTATATACTAAAGGTTCACATTATAAGTTAAATACTTATAATTTATTTGTTTGCAAAAACGTTCTTTTAAACTTCATAATTATAAATCTTATAACTTATAACATTCAATTATTTATCCAAAACCATTCTTTTAATAACTTTATAAATTTTATAAACTGTACTGCTTATAAAATTCCATTTATAACTTCACCGTTTATAATTCTATAAATTTCGTTCATTAATGAAATTCATTCATAATTCATTCTAACACTTATAAAAGCTCGTTTTAAAATTCCAACATTTTAAATTTATAAATGTCAATTTATAAATCTTTTATATGGATCAATTTATATTATTCTTTTAAAACGTCTTTAAACTCCTTTATCATTTCATCCTTTATCAATCTTAAATATTTTGTCGTTAATCGGATATTGGTCCGAAAAGCTACTTTTTGCAAACGGTCAAATTAGGACTCGAGACCACTTCCATTGAGTTCGAAATGCCGTTTACAATTTTTTAAGTATAAACTTCGATAGGTTTGGAGTTAGTGAAATTTCACTAACTTTTCCCGCTTTGGACTTTGGGTTAGTTTAGCCTATTAAGCCCAAGTTCCAACCCCCTTCTCCTCACTCTTCATAAATTTCCTAACTAACTCAAGCTTGGGCATTAATGGTGAAGAGAATGGGAAATTAAAACTCCAAGCACAAATTCAATTGCAAATCCAACATTCAACTCCAAATTCAAGTAGAAGATATTGGATTCAAGCTTAGGATTGCTTCTCCTTGCTTTCAAGCTTCATCTTCATAAATTTTAGTGCAAAGGTGAGATTTTTATCTCACAATTCTAGTCTATAACTATATTGGACTGTTGGGAATGATTCCCCATCACTTTAGCATGTACATTTGCATTTGATTTGGATTGGATTGGCGAAAAACTCCAATTTTTAGTTGTTTGGTGAATTTCCTGAGCTTAGGTCGCTCTGCCCAGGTTAGGTCGCTCGGAATCATTAGCTCGCGTGCGTGGAAAAGTCATGGCCTGCATATTTCGTTCGCCTCGGATTTAGGTCGTAGGTCGTTGGACTTTAGGTCGTTCGCGTATAGGTCGCTCGCGTGTTATCGCGCTAGGTCGCATTTGCCTTGAATTAACGTCTTCGGTGTTAGGTCGGATGGACCTTAGGTCATAGGTCGTATGGACCTTAGGTCGCTAGGTCGTATGGCTTTAGGTCGCTAGGTCGTATGACCTTAGGTCGCTAGGTCGTATGGCTTTAGGTCGCTAGGTCGTATGACCTTAGGTCGTTAGGTCGTATGGCTTTAGGTCGCTAGGTCGTATGACCTTAGTTCGTTAGGCCTATGGCATTTTAGGTCGTATGACCTTAAGTTGTTCACATGGGTTAGGCCTTCAAACCATTAGGTCGCTCGAATAAGTTAGGTCGTTGGACCTTAGGTCGTTTACCCTTTAGGTCGTGTGAACCCTTAGGTCGTTGGACCTTATTCCCTCTTAGGTCGGCAACCAGTAGGTCTTTTGCCATGCTTAACTCGCGAACACCGTTAGGTCGCAACCCTTGAGGTCGCTCGACCTGTGCAACTGTTAGGTCGCGCATCACCCTAACTCGCTCGGCCTTGCCTTCGTTAAGTCGCGTGACACGTTAGGTCGCGCATCACCTTTACTCGCTCGACCTTGTTTAGGTCGTTAGGTCGCAAACACCTCTAGGTCGCTTGACCCCTTAAACTCGTAGGTCGCTCGACCCCGTACCCCCTTAAGTCGCTCGACCACTAGGTCGCGAACACCTTTAGGTCGCTCGAACCTATTCCTCTTAGGTCGTTAGACCTCATTTTGTCTTCACTAGGTTGTACCGTTTTGGACGGGGCGCTGCCCCGCACCCCGCCGGGGGCGCTGCCCCCGGGACCCTCGCGACCTGACCGGGCAGGTCGAACCTCGTAAGCGGTGGCGTTGCCCCTGCACCCCCACCTTGGGGGGTTTCCACCCCCCCTGGACCCCCCCTCCGTAGGGGATCTTATCTGAAAAACATTGAGCTGATTTCCTTGGATTTTATTCACATCTCCGTATGCGATATTTGTGACTGATTGTTTCTACAATTGCTTTTGTGTTTTGTCACTTTATAATATAAAGGTTTCAATACTAGTAGTAAATATCAAAACTCTTTTAACAAACAATTTCAACTCTATTTTTAATAACTAAGCTCTTTTCTTAAACCGTTTTCCAATCTATTAGTATATACAAACCTTTACCTCACTCGGATGAGAAATCTAATTAAACGACTTAGTGAAACAAGTGGTATGAAACGCTTGCGTTCACTTCGTCGGTTAATTCTTGGACTTGTTCGATTGAACCTCTTGTGACAATTTTGTTAGTGAAGATTTACAGTTTGTTCGTAAATATTTAAGTTAAGCAAGTGGTTATGGGACATGAAGCTAAACTTCTATATTTACTAGCTTAGTGTAATTGACACTTCTCGTTGATCATGACGATCATTCTGATGATTCAGACTAGCAACTGTGCGATGTCTCTTGTTGCGAGGTTAGACTAGACACCACTTGTGTGATTCCACTCACACATACCTTTTTGCTTTTTGGTTAGTCTGGACCTCAATCTGTGTGATTCCATTCACACATGTGGGGTAGCTCCCCTTGGTCTTCGGACCGTCATGTGATAGGCCTCTTTCTCTTTTCTGTGATTTCTGGATTTCTTGTGTTGATTTCTGGAATTTATGTCATTGACTTGTTATGAGTACAAGTTTAGGGTATGATGCCCTCATTGGATCTTTGAGAAGATTCTTGTGATATCGATTTATCTCTTATTGACTGATCTTCTGTTGATCATTATTTACATACTTATAGTGGTATGTCATTATGGATATTTAATGTTTATGCCATATCTTTTATGTTATATCATGTCATCTGATATTTATAGCTAGACTGATCCGTTTATTATTTTCTTAAATAATACTCGGGTCAGACCGAGATGTTATAGGTGCTTCTGCTTGACTTCTTCCCAGGGATTCATCAATCTGACTTTTGGCTAACTGTTTAGATTAGAAGTTTTTGTTGTATACACTTGAGACGTAGACTCATAGTTGTATTCTTTTGTATAGCACGTGTTGCTATTCTTTTGTATTATTGTGGATCTTTTGACCACTACTCTGATGTTCCCTTTCATGTGTTAGTTTTATATTCATATCTTCTTCCGCCTTTGTGATATGGATGTCTGTGACTGATTTGCGTTATGCTTATTTCTATGTTTGTTTCCGAAGATTATTTATAGCCATCGTGTGATAAGAAATTACATGGATGGTCGCTCCTCAACAGCCTTATTCTCCGTTCTAGTTGACAGCACTACTCCGTAGTGTTCTTGGCTAGCGTGGGTATAGAGGTGGGGCGTCACAGCTTGGTATCATAGCCAAACTTCGAAACAATGTAGAATAACTTAACAAGGATCATCGTCCTAAGTCTATCTTAGGAGTTATACCATAGGATTAATTCGAGTCTTCGTACCGATTCATCCTATTTCCTTTATGATTCCTTGTTTTATCTATCAAGATTGCTTGATATTCATTGGTGAATAACCTTCTTCCTTCTCTTCTTTCTTTCTTAAAGGAAGAGAATGTCTAGACAAGGCCGTCCCAGAACTGGACCATCTAGTGCTCTACCACAGGATGGAGTTTTTATGACCGCTCAACAGCTTCTTGATTTAGTAACAAATGCTCAAGCAGCTGGAGCTAACCCGGAACCTACTCACCCAAAGTCGGGATTTGCACGCTTGTGCAGCGATTACACCAACTTGGGTGGGAAGCCCTTCAAAGGTTCGGAAACTATCATCGAGGTCCAGGCTTGGTTAAAATCATGCGATCGAATCTTTTCTCGCATGAATCTTATCGATCTCCACCGCGTTCAGGTGGCTTCCAGCATGCTCCAGGAGAGAGCATTGGACTGGTACGAACTCCTTATTTCAGAAATTAATGAAGCGGATCTTACCTGGGAGCAATTTCAGGGATGCTTCGAGTTAAAGTTTGTACCAGAAGCTGGGAAAGTAACCTTGGCTCGACGTTTTATTGATCTTGTTCAAGGTCAATCCTCTGTGACCGATTACGTCGCAGCCTTCGAGTCGCTTTCCAAATATGGGGTTGAATACATCAACACCCCATTGAAGAAGAACCAGAGGTTCGTTTATGGCTTAAATAAGAATCTTAAGAAGCCACTACTCCTGAAACTAGAAGTTGCATTTGATCAACTTATAGATATCGCTCTTCGTTTGGAAGAGGCTGATAAAGAAAGTGAGGTGGAGGTAGTAGCTTCCAAACCCAATTTCAATAACAAAAAGAGGCCCAACAAGTTCAAAGGCCCTTATCCCAATAAGAAGAGTAAACAAGCAACTACTACTGCAAAGGCTCCTTCTCCTGATATTGCGAGATGCTTCAACTGTGGCGCAGAGGATCATTTTGCGAACAAGTGCTCAAAGCCCAAATCTTGTCGCTATTGTAAGAGCCCAGATCACTTTATACATCAATGCCTCAAACGTAAAAGCAGGAATGAGGGAAAGTTAAATGTGGCTCAAGCCCCTGGCAACACATCTCGTGGCCAAGGTATTTCTCATTCCATTCTTGATGGTATTATTTTATTTCATGATCAACCTATTAGAGTTCTCTTTGATATGGGTGCATCCCATTCTTTTATATCAAAGGAACTGGTAGACACTTTTTTCTTAAGTGTTACTGCATTGATGACTTCTTTAAAAATTGCGAATCCTGTTGGTGGATCCGCAACTCTTAGTTTGCTTTGTAAAGATGTGGAGATTATTTTATGTGATTTTTCTTTCCTAGCCGATTTGCATGTCATGCGTTACTTAGGCTTTGGAATAATTTTGGGAATGGATTGGCTTAACCGTTATCAAGCCCATATCCTATGTCCTGAGCGGACTATTCATCTCCGACATCCATTATCTGTTAAACAGATTTCTGTTAATCTTAAAGATTCAGAATCATGTTTGGTGGGATCTTTATATTCTTTAAATCCTCGTGATGACGATAACGATGATGAAGAAGATATTATTTCCCGTATTCACGTTGTTCGTGAATTTTCCGACATATTCGAGCCCGTTTTAGGTTTACCACCTAAACGAGCAATTGAGTTCAGAATTAATCTTGTTACTGGAGCTCAACCTATTACTCGTCCTCCTTATCGCATGTCCAATAAGGAAAATGAGGAGATGCGCAAACAGTTGTCCGAATTGGAGACGAGGCAATTTATTCGCTCTAGTTCCTCGCCTTGGGGAGCTTCGGCTATTTTCGTGAAGAAATCCGACGGTACGCTTAGGCTTTGCGTTGACTATCGCAAGCTTAACGATCTGACTATTAAATATAAATATCCTTTACCTCGGATTGATGATCTATTCGATCAGCTTAGCGGTGCTAGGGTCTTTTCACAATTGGACTTGGCTACCGGTTTCCATCAGCTTCGCATCGCTGAGGATAGCATTCCTTTGACATCATTCCGTACTCGATATGGATCTTATGAATGGCTTGTTATGCCATTTGGGTTAACGAATGCTCCAGCTTATTTCGTTGACCTCATGAATCGAGTTTTCAAGGATTTCCTCGATCGGTTTGTTCTCATATTCATTGATGATATTCTTGTGTATTCAAAAACCGAGGAGGAACATGAGAAACATCTTCGGATTGTATTGGAAACTCTTAGGAGTAATCAACTAAAGGCAAAATTTTCTAAATACCACTTTTGGCAATCTCGTGTGAAGTTTCTCGGTCATATTATTTCCGAATCCGGAATTTCTGTGGATCCTTCAAAGATTGAAGCGATTCAAGATTGGAAAAGACCTGAGAGTGTGACTGAAATCCGTAGTTTTCTCGGATTGGCGGGTTATTACCGTCGTTTTATTAAAGACTTTTCTAAGATTGTCGTGCCTCTTACTGGCTTGACTAAGAAGGGAGTTAAATACATTTGGTCGGACAAATGTGAAGCCTCTTTTCAGAAATTGAAAGAACTCCTTTCCGATGCTCCTATTCTTGTTATTCCCGAGGGGAATCAAGATTTTGTTGTTTATACCGATGCTAGTCACGTTGGTTTGGGTGCCGTTCTTATGCAAAAAGAACGTGTTGTTGCTTATGCTTCTAGGCAATTGAAGCCGGCCGAGACTAGATATGCCACACATGATCTAGAGCTCGCGGCTATTGTTTTCGCCCTTCGAATGTGGCGTCATTATCTATTGGGAGAGAAATTCATTCTTTACACGGATCATAAGTCTTTGAAATATTTATTTTCTCAAAAAGAACTTAATTTACGTCAACAGCGTTGGCTCGAGTTCCTTGCACCTTATGATCTTGATATTCTTTATACCCCCGGTAAGGGTAATCGTGTCGCCGATGCTCTTAGCCGTAAACAACAAGCAGTTGTTTCTATGATGATATCCGAATGGAACGATCTCGAGATTTTATCCACTTGTGAGATTCGAGAGCGTGTATCCGATTTATGCTCATCGCTTGTTTTATGCAGCCTTGAGGCTCATCCTTCTCTTTTAGACCGCATTCTTGAAGCTCAAGGGCTAGATTCTGAATTGGCTCTTCTTGGCAAAAATGTTAAGGATAAAATTGATATTGAAGGTTTGAAAGACTTTGATATTGATTCTCGTGGCGGCATTCGAAAATTTGGTAGACTTATCGTACCAAATATTGGAGATCTTCGTAAAGATATTTTAGAAGATTCCCATCGTTCTAAATTCACCATTCATCCCGGTAGTAGTAAAATGTACGCTGGTATGAAGCGACTTTATTATTGGGAGGGAATGAAATCTGATATTGCTAACTTTGTTAAGTGTTGCATGACTTGCCAACTTGTCAAGGCCGAACATCAAAGGCCTGGTGGGTTATTACAACCTTTAGAAATTCCAATTTGGAAGTGGGATCAAATTTCCATGGACTTTATAGATGGCCTTCCCCGTTCTCGTTCGGGTCATGATAGCTTATGGGTGATTGTTGATAGACTTACTAAATCCGCCCATTTTATTCCGGTTCGGTCTAACCGAACCGTTCCTCTTTTGGCCAAACTATTTGTCAAGGAAATTGTAAAATTGCATGGAGTTCCTACGTCTATTGTTAGCGATCGTGATCCATTGTTTACTAGTGGATTTTGGAAGAGTCTTCAAAAAGCTTTGGGAACGAAGCTTAATTTTAGCACCGCATATCACCCCCAGTCCGATGGACAAACCGAGCGTGTGAATCAAACTCTTGAAGATCTTCTTCGTGCTTGTGTGCTTGATTTTGGTGGAAGTTGGGAAGATCATATTTCACTTGTTGAATTTTCCTATAATAATAGCTTCCAATCTAGTATTGGTATGGCACCTTTCGAGGCACTCTACGGAAGGCCATGCCGATCTCCTTCTTGTTGGCTTGAGGCCGGTGAGAAGCTGGTTTTAGGTCCAGACTTTATTCGTGATTCCACGGAAAAGATTGAACTTATTCGACATAGGATGAGAGAAGCCCAGAGTAGACAAAAATCCTACGCCGATAATCGAAGAAGGAAATTAGAATTTTCTGTTGGGGATCCTGTTTTTATTCGTGTTTCACCTATGAAGGGTGTTGTACGTTTCAGTCGATCGGGGAAGTTAGCGCCTCGATATATTGGGCCATTTCCTATCACTGAACGTATTGGTTCCATGGCTTATCGCCTTGCATTGCCGGCTCAGTTTTCTGCTATGCATGATGTATTTCACGTTTCTCAATTACGGAAATGCCTTCGGGATTCCGATTCTATTCTTGAGCCCGCTGTTGTGGAAGAAATTGAAGTTTCGCCGAATTTAACTTATGAGCAGCATCCTATTCGAATTATAGCTTCTGAGGTTAAACGACTTCGAAATAAAGATGTTCCGCTTGTGAAGGTTCAATGGTCCTCAAATCCTAAGGATTGCTCTTGGGAATCCAGAGAATTCATCGAGCGAACACATCCGGACTTGCTTACTCCTGCTCTTTGAGGTGAACTTCCTATTTCAAATTTCATTTGTTTTAATATGCTCTTATGGTTGTTACTTGTTATTTCCATCTTATTTATTGCGAGGACGCAATTTCTTTAAGGTGGGGAGTTTGTAACAACCCGCATATTTATCGATATAATATTTAAATATTTTGTCGTTAATCGGATATTGGTCCGAAAAGCTACTTTTTGCAAACGGTCAAATTAGGACTCGAGACCACTTCCATTGAGTTCGAAATGCCGTTTACAATTTTTTAAGTATAAACTTCGATAGGTTTGGAGTTAGTGAAATTTCACTAACTTTTCCCGCTTTGGACTTTGGGTTAGTTTAGCCTATTAAGCCCAAGTTCCAACCCCCTTCTCCTCACTCTTCATAAATTTCCTAACTAACTCAAGCTTGGGCATTAATGGTGAAGAGAATGGGAAATTAAAACTCCAAGCACAAATTCAATTGCAAATCCAACATTCAACTCCAAATTCAAGTAGAAGATATTGGATTCAAGCTTAGGATTGCTTCTCCTTGCTTCTCCTTGCTTTCAAGCTTCATCTTCATAAATTTTAGTGCAAAGGTGAGATTTTTATCTCACAATTCTAGTCTATAACTATATTGGACTGTTGGGAATGATTCCCCATCACTTTAGCATGTACATTTGCATTTGATTTGGATTGGATTGGCCAAAAACTCCAATTTTTAGTTGTTTGGTGAATTTCCTGAGCTTAGGTCGCTCTGCCCAGGTTAGGTCGCTCGGAATCATTAGCTCGCGTGCGTGGAAAAGTCATGGCCTGCATATTTCGTTCGCCTCGGATTTAGGTCGTAGGTCGTTGGACTTTAGGTCGTTCGCGTATAGGTCGCTCGCGTGTTATCGTGCTAGGTCGCATTTGCCTTCAATTAACGTCTTCGGTGTTAGGTCGGATGGACCTTAGGTCGTAGGTCGTATGGACCTTAGGTCGCTAGGTCGTATGGCTTTAGGTCGCTAGGTCGTATGACCTTAGGTCGCTAGGTCGTATGGCTTTAGGTCGCTAGGTCGTATGGCTTTAGGTCGTTAGGTCGTATGGCTTTAGGTCGCTAGGTCGTATGACCTTAGGTCGTTAGGCCTATGGCATTTTAGGTCGTATGACCTTAAGTTGTTCACATGGGTTAGGCCTTCAAACCATTAGGTCGCTCAAATAAGTTAGGTCGTTGGACCTTAGGTCGTTTACCCTTTAGGTCGCGTGAACCCTTAGGTCGTTGGACCTTATTCCCTCTTAGGTCGGCAACCAGTAGGTCTTTTGCCATGCTTAACTCGCGAACACCGTTAGGTCGCAACCCTTGAGGTCGCTCGACCTGTGCAACTGTTAGGTCGCGCATCACCCTAACTCGCTCGGCCTTGCCTTCGTTAAGTCGCGTGACACGTTAGGTCGCACATCACCTTTACTCGCTCGACCTTGTTTAGGTCGTTAGGTCGCAAACACCTCTAGGTCGCTTGACCCCTTAAACTCGAGGTCGCTCGACCCCGTACCCCCTTAAGTCGCTCGACCACTAGGTCGCGAACACCTTTAGGTCGCTCGAACCTATTCCTCTTAGGTCGTTAGACCTCATTTTGTCTTCACTAGGTCGTACCGTTTCGGACGGGGCGCTGCCCCGCACCCCGCCGGGGGCGCTGCCCCCGGGACCCCCGCGACCTGACCGGGCAGGTCGAACCCCGTAAGCGGTGGCGTTGCCCCTGCACCCCCACCTTGGGGGATTGCCACCCCCCTGGACCCCCCCTCCGTAGGGGATCTTATCTGAAAAACATTGAGCTGATTTCCTTGGATTTTATTCACATCTCCGTATGCGATATTTGTGACTGATTGTTTCTACAATTTCTTTTGTGTTTTGTCACTTTATAATATAAAGGTTTCAATACTAGTAGTAAATATCAAAACTCTTTTAACAAACAATTTCAACTCTATTTTTAATAACTAAGCTCTTTTCTTAAACCGTTTTCCAATCTATTAGTATATACAAACCTTTACCTCACTCGGATGAGAAATCTAATTAAACGACTTAGTGAAACAAGTGGTATGAAACGCTTGCGTTCACTTCGTCGGTTAATTCTTGGACTTGTTCGATTGAACCTCTTGTGACAATTTTATTAGTGAAGATTTACAGTTTGTTCGTAAATATTTAAGTTAAGCAAGTGGTTATGGGACATGAAGCTAAACTTCTATATTTACTAGCTTAGTGTAATTGACACTTCTCGTTGATCATGACGATCATTCTAATGATTTAGACTAGCAACTGTGCGATGTCTCTTGTTGCGAGGTTAGACTAGACACCACTTGTGTGATTCCACTCACACATACCTTTTTGCTTTTTGGTTAGTCTGGACCTCAATCTGTGTGATTCCATTCACACATGTGGGGTAGCTCCCCTTGGTCTTCGGACCGTCATGTGATAGGCCTCTTTCTCTTTTCTGTGATTTCTGGATTTCTTGTGTTGATTTCTGGAATTTATGTCATTGACTTGTTATGAGTACAAGTTTAGGGTATGATGCCCTCATTGGATCTTTGAGAAGATTCTTGTGATATCTATTTATCTCTTATTGACTGATCTTCTGTTGATCATTATTTACATACTTATAGTGGTATGTCATTATGGATATTTTATGTTTATGCCATATCTTTTATGTTATATCATGTCATTTGATATTTACAGCTAGACTGATCCGTTTATTATTTTCTTAAATAATACTCGGGTCAGACCGAGATGTTACAGGTGCTTCTGCTTGACTTCTTCCCAGGGATTCATCAATCTGACTTTTGGCTAACTGTTTAGATTAGCAGTTTTTGTTGTATACACTTGAGACGTAGACTCATAGTTGTATTCTTTTGTATAGCACGTGTTGCTATTCTTTTGTATTATTGTGGATCTTTTGACCACTACTCTGATGTACACTTTCATGTGTTAGTTTTATATTCATATCTTCTTCCGCCTTTGTGATATGGATGTCTGTGACTGATTTGCGTTATGCTTATTTCTATGTTTGTTTCCGAAGATTATTTATAGCCATCGTGTGATAAGAAATTACATGGATGGTCGCTCCTCAACAGCCTTATTCTCCGTGCTAGTTGACAGCACTACTCCGTAGTGTTCTTGGCTAGCGTGGGTATAGAGGTGGGGCGTCACATATACTTTCAAAAATCACTTTAGAAATCCCTTAAAAATCAAAATCGTTATTTTTAAACTTCAAAATTGGATCCGATGATGCAACACATCAAATAGTCTATCACGACTTTCCAATATCATGTATCGATATGATAATCAATCAAACATCACAATATCTAAAATCAAATAAATATTTGTGAGGAATTCTGTTGGATCCCTCCAACCTGTTTCCCTGCATCCACAGACATTAGCACAATACCCATTCCACTTCGAGGTGGAATATCGCGGTATATGGGATTTTATAAAATAATATCCTCTTAACGGGCGGCGCAATAGGGTCTCATCCGCTATACAAGGCGGGAAATCAATCAACTGCAATATATACATATGCCAATATATATATATTGCTATATACTAATATAATACCAATTCCACATCAAGGTGGAATATCGCGGTATATGTGTGTAATAAATAACCTCCGCTTACTAACGGCGTATAGGGTCTATTCACATCCAATATATATATATAACAATCATCATTCAAGCATTCAATCAACACAGTTTAACAATTTTAAATCTAACTATTTAAAATTTAAATAAATCCTTTAGAGTGAGAAGTTCTCACCTTTGCTTTTATTAGCAATCCATTTCCCTTCTTGACTCGATTTCTTTTGATTTATACCTTGTATAAATATTTACACAATTTATTAATATTCAAACAGATTGAATAATAAATTTTCATCTGATAATTTCGATTCATCAGTGATTTTATTTTAATAGTTAAATTAACTGATAGTTTTATTTAAACCAGTTTCTTCTTTAATAAATTTATTTTAACTAATTATTTTACTTTAAATTAATATCTTTAAATCAATTTCTTTTAAATAATTTATTTATCCAATAAATCAAACTCCTAACAAATCTTCTTTAATAAAATATTTAACTAAAAATTTTCTTTTTAGTAACTATAATAGATAAAACAAATTAATTATCGTACACTATTGTTTATAACTACTTAGCTAATACTTTTAAGATTATATTCCCTTTTTAAATAATCTTTGGTAACGAAGATAATTGAATAAATAAATTAATTAAACTAATTATTTACATTCAAACATTTTTAATATCCCCATATATATTATTTTTTTAATTAATAGTACTTCAAAGTATGAATATATTTTTTTCTTTTTAATAAATTTATTTTAACTAAAATATTAAATTTGAAACAAAATTTACTTTAGGAAATTATTTTCGAAATAAACTAGTAAATTTATAATGTATTCATTTTATCTTCAAATAAGTTATACAGTGTTTTTAAAATCTAATTTTATATATTCATACATATAAAATGTATATATTCATAACAATTTTCTATGTCTTTTTTTTTTCTGCATAATATTTGACTGTATATTTTTTTCCTATAGATCTATACTCACATAATTTTATAAATTAAAATTAATAAAAATAATACCTTACTGTACACGCGAAATGGAGAGCACAGCCGCCGCCCCCCCTGCTCGAGTCACCCACGAATCCATCAGCGCTGCAATCGATCGCAACCCCCAACCATTGTCGCCTGCACCCTGCTTTGCATGCCTGAACGCTGCCTCTCCCAATTCCATCGCCACCAATCATCGCGAGCGCCACTTCGTCGTTGCCGAAACACTTCTCCCCAAGTCGCGGCTACAGGCGCCACCGCACTTGCCTCTGCCTCCCCTCCTTTGCTTGAATCGTCGCTGCCCTCCATTTCTTCGCGCGCGCTCGTCAGAGCTTGGTCGCCAATGTACGAAGTCGAGCACCCCCTCGCGAATCGCCACCGTCCCCATTTTTTTCTTATTTGATTGATTTTTTTTTTCATACGAAAAGGGCTTCGGCCAATTTGTTTTAATTTGGGAATAAATTCCTAGTAGATATTCGGCCGTGATTTCAAAAGAGGGAAGAACGAGAAAAAGGGAGGGCTTCGGCCATTTTTATTTTTATTTTTTCTTCTGTGCATCGATCTAAAAGTGAGGGAGAGGAATATTTAAAATGGGAAGAACATGGGCTGCACATTCATCTTCGTGATTTCCTGCGTGATACTAGGCATGATAAATGGAAGAACGTGCTGATGTTGACAATTTTAAATTTAAATTTAAATTGAATTTGATTCAATTTCTATGCGTTTACTCACCGTGTGCTCACATAACAACTCCGAAAAATACGAAATTTGAAATCCGGTAATAATTCAATATTACAGACCCAACGGAACTGGTTTCGTCGAATTCCGAGACTGTGCCTCGGACGGCTATTTTAAATATCGATTCAAACGATTTAATTTCAAAACTGTACAATTCACTTTCAAATTCAATTCTGAAGCTTCTATAATCTTCAATATTATCAATATAAATTTTACAAGCCTTTGAAATATTTTTAATCAGCTTAAAATTATAGATTCAAATTTTTATTCAACTTTCAATAGATTAAATTCTATAATTTAATCGCCAATTTCAAAGTTATATTGGAAATTCAACCCAAACCATCATTCAAATATTTAAAATTAATTAAATATTTCATTTTCAAATGTTCAAAAATTCTGGGTCGTTGCAATCTTCCCTCCTTAAAAGAATTTCGTCCCGAAATTACAAGTTAAGAAGAATGCCCCAATTCCTATTAACTATTTTTCACAATCCAAATAGTTTTATCAACTTTCTAAAACAAATCTTTTTACTAGAGATTCACTATCATTTCAACTAGATTTCCAACTTCAATTATAGGTTTCAAACAACATTGTTCTCCTAACAATTCAAATTTAAATTTTAAACTTTCAAAATTTCTCAAAAAAATTTTCTAACACCCTAAATTTTCGAAAAATCTCGCCAGCGTCTCCTTTGCGCGGCTAGCTCGGTACGACTACAAAAAGGCACCACGGCCTCTCAGAATCAAAAAGAAAAGAGAAAGCCAAGTGGCTGGAGAAGAAAATCATCAAATTTCATACTGAAATTCAAATACGTACCTTTTTGTCGAGCCATTAAATTATCTTCAAAATCAAAATCTCAATTCCTTTATACACCTGTATATCCTGCTATCCATAATATCCAATTCCAACTTTCAAATATCATTTTGCACCTTTCATTACAAAATTTTCAATATATGCTTCTTTTACATTTTTACTTCACTATTGAAGTTACACATTCATTTTCATTCAATTTTTTCATTTCAATTCAATTCACAATTTCAACCCTATTTGAATTCAATTCACAATTTAAATTCCATTCGAATTCAATTCTCAATTCTAAATATTGAATTCTAATGATTAACTTTCATTTGCTAATTCATATTACTACTTTAAATTAGTTTCATTCACTAATTCATTTTAATTTGCAAATTTCTAAATCGATTTGTCGTTAACTAAAATTTCCCAAAAAATTTCAAAAATATTTCTAACTCCCAAAATTCACGGAAAATTTTAGCAGAGTCTCCTTTGTACGGAGGAGCTTTTGCAATTTTACAATATGTATAAATATGTATACATCGACCCACACGGTCGGAAAACCGAAAAACAGTTCATATTTCCTATTTTTATTTCGTAGGCGTACCTTATTAGCATTTTTAAGCAAAGCGGCTAATTATTAGCTTATTGGCACAATCAAATCCAGCCCAACGACTTCGCTGAACCTGTACTTACTTAGTTTAACCATGTCAGTGACAAATGTAAGAAATCTACTAACATTGCATTCATTTTCAATAACAAATATATAGATATCGTTAGCAATACATTCAAGATAAATTCCATTAGCAATACATATGGTTTTAATTCATCTTTAGTCGCTTACGACTAATTCACATGACATTTCTATTAAATCAAGTGGTTTACAACTCATTTTCTTCATTCTATTCATTTCAAAGCAAAATGAATTCATACTATTTTAATTGATTCAAAAATCAATTTTTATTTGTGTTAACGCTTAAATTTGAACGCTAACACCCCGGTGTGTGAAGTGTAGTTGTGAAAGCACCACCCGATAGATCGGGAAAGAATTATAAGCAGGTAATAACGGAAAAGCAGTAAACAACAGCAATTTTATAGTGGTTCGGCTTATGGGTATAGCCTACGTCCACTTTAAGTACTTTTATTGATGATCACGTTACAAGTTGATACAAATCTTCTCAAGTACAATACACTTAGAATTACAAAAGACTTAGAACAAGTAGCTCAAACTTCGATGTTGACAAAAATCTTCAAATCCATGGTGGATGTAGATGATTTCTTTATGAAGTTCTTTTAGACGTTCTTTCAATCTCAAAAGCTTTAAGTGTTGAAGTAGTCTAGAATTCGGCAGAGTAATGGCGCTTGAAATTGATCGAAAAAAGTCCTTTTAATGTTGGTGATGGCCGTGTATTTATAGGCTTTGCTCGGAGTTAGGTCGCAACTTTAGTCCGGTCTAAAGTTAGGTCGTAGGTCTGCTCCGGATTAGGCTAGGTCATGAGTTGGCGCCGAGACAAGGTAGGTTGTGGGTCGCCTCCTCTCTTTCTTATGCATGGTCTCCGGTTTCAGGTTGAAGTCCTAGATCGTGGCCGAGATAATGCGTAGTGCCTGAAGCTGCTACATCGGATTTGTTTGGGTCGTGAATGACTTAACATAGGTCGTAAGTCGGTCACGACTTAAGTATAGGTCACGAACTTTTTCCTGTCCTGAGCAATTAGATCGGTATTCAAATTAGGTCGGTAGGCTTCTTAGGTCAGCACCCCTTTTAAGGCATTAAGTCGGCAACCTATTTAAGCCTTAGGCCGGCAACCTATTCAAACCTTTAGGTCGGCAACCTACTCAAACCTTTAGGTCGGCAACCTATTGGATCTGTTAGATCGGCATCTTTTTAAACCTTAAGCAGTTAAGTCGGTATGCCCCTCTAACCTGTTAGCTTTTAGGTCGGTCTTCCCTGTTAGCTTTTAGGTCGGTCTTCCCTGTTAGCTTTTAGGTCGGCAGACCTGCACAAATCTTACTCAGTTGGGTCGGTAGCCCATGAGACGAGGCAGAGTTAACATTTGCCCCTCGAAGTATACGCTTAATGGTTAGGTCGTATGCTTCGATATCTTTTATCTCGTCCCTTCACTGGGTCGGCATGTTGTTAGATCGGGCACGGTCCAAAAGTTAGGCTGATGAATTGCCGCTTCAGTTCCTTTCACTACAAGGTATAAATCACATCCCCTTCTTCTTTCTCATTACCTGCTCTCTTGACTCCACCATTAAAATTTTCTTAAATTCCTAAAGGCGATTTCAATTCAATCGATCTCCGATATTCTGCACTATCCTTTGCGTAAGTAATCCTCTTGATTGTAACTTACTGCCGATTCACATATCTTGTTGTTCGAACTCGAATCGCCTCCTTGCACGACGCTTCATTATGAATCCCATCGCATTCATAGTTAATGAAACTTAGGTTGTGAAGTTTTGGCTTCAGATTGGTCGTTGAGGCGATGAAGACGGTTTACTACCTCAAGCTCGATTCCGAATCGTTCAATTGGGTGGTTCGACAGCATGAGTAGAAGCGGGTGTTGAAGGAATGGCTATTGGGTTATCGGGTTTAATGCTGTGGGATGTTGGCTCGAAGGCGAGTTAGTGGATTTAGGTGGCTTAGCCTTCGACCGACCTAGCTTTTACACGACCCTAAATCGTGGTTGAGATAATGCTTGAAAGAATCCTGCCGACCTAAACATTAAAGCTTAGATCGTGACCGAGTTAATACTTGGAGAAATTCCTGCCTTTCGACTCGGAGCTTGCCTTCTTATCTCCCTCATGCGAACTAGAGGAAAACTATTTGGATTCTGACCCGCTACCGATCTAGCCTTATCCCGTAAAAGACTTTTAAAACGTAGCCGAGTTGGTACTTAGGCTTTAGACGTGTTGACATTTAGGAGCATAGACCAACTTTATGCATTTTGACTTTAACTACCGGACTAAGTTGAATAAACTTTGAATTGTGGTCAAACTTTGAACAGGGATTAAAATTTGAACTGCCCCAACCTTAAATTTGTTTGAATGTCATTGTGTTACTTCACAGATCATTTCCATTTTTAAGCTGTAAACCTATTGAGAATAACAGACAAACAAAGAAAACCAAGGCGCACATACTGCCATTGACTGCCCATATCAAATGACAGATTAGTCAAGACAAGATAAGAGACATGAATATATTGCATGAAATGTTGTGAATTAATCGACTAAAGTAAAATATTAATGCAAAGTATCAACAATTTGAACTGATTTGTTTGCATCAACATCTTACTTGCATATTTAGGCTTAAAACAATAATTCCTGAATTTCATAACTAACAAATGTTTGCTAGTTTTTATTCCAGTTATATTTGTTTACCGCTTGATTGATTCTACACAACAATTCACACACTTTAGGAAACGTGCACCTTCATGTTTGAATACCCAGTTGTTTATGTAGAATGACTTCCCATCGAGAAGAAGAAGTGGTAACTCAAGAAGAAGAAACTTTCCCGACAACAGTTCCGATAGAGAATCCTCCGGAAAGAACTTCGACTATTCTATCTTTGAGAACATTTATTCAGCTGCGCACTCAATTTGGCTTTGCTGAAAACGATGTCCTATTCCCTGGGTCAAATGATACTGCTGATAATCCTCCCTATGGTTTCGTTGCAGTCAACCGCCACATGTGCTTAAGTGGGGCGATTCCTCCTTTTAATGACTTCCTTCGAACTCTTCTTCTCCGGTTGACGATCTCTCCATTTCAACTTCATCCTAATGGTTATGCCATCTTGATGGGGTTGTGTGTTTTGTTTAGAAGAACTCTTGATCGCCTACCGAGTTTTGAAGAAATTCGTTATCTGTGCTCGTTTACAAAGAGTAAAGATCATCCTTCACTCATTATTGTGAGAAGTGCTAGAAACCGCAAGCTCCTTTTCGATCTCACTGAAAGTGTTCATGGATTTTTGAACCAGTTTTTCTTTGCTCGCTGCCCTCCAGGGTTTTATGCCATCTGGAGAATAGGAAGTAAGACTAGTGTTTCCATTTTTTCGTTTTTGAAACTTTTTCCGAGATCCGAACTTTCAGTTGCTAACTTCATTTTTTGCTCTTTTCAGCACTTCCTCTCCCTTCTAGAGATCCGATTCATAAACAAGTTTTCGAGAGGTTGAGTGCCGTGGCTGCGGAAGAAAGGAACATAAAATTTCTGCTGAAGGATGAATTTTTACACCAATACGGGCTTCTACACGCTTCTCGTTCTACGCATGCTCATGAAGTTCCAACAGAAGTTCCCGATTCTCCAATGAAAACTCCTGACGCCCCGGTTACTGTCGAACAACTCACATCAAAAGAGTCTAATATTGAAGCTTCATTGGTGAAGTGTTCCACTCCTACCGACATTATGGGGTCATCCAGTAAGACGGTGCTAGCCCCGATCGAGGAAGAAGAAGAACCTTCACGGCCTCTCGGGGGATTAGCTGATGTAGGAATTGAGAAAACAAGTCCCACCAAGCATGATGGTGACGATGTTTACGAGGGGTTGAGCGACATAATAGTGACTTCGCAGGAGCTTTTTAGAGATGACGTATCTAAAACTATCTCTCCTGTAATTGAGGCGACGTCTCTTCTTCGACAAACACCAACACAAACATCAACTCCTCATACCCAAGCTATCATCACCTCTGCACCAAAGAGTGGTTTGTAGCTTAATGCGTGTAGCTTGCACATCACACAACACTTAGGATTTTCCAGCACATTTATGCACTTATCTTCTTATACTTTAAAGATTTCTAAAGCTTATCTTTTCTTATTTCAGATTCTTCAATGACACGCGGCGGGTCATATTATCAGGATTTCCAACGCTACGGGGGGCGTGGTCAATATGATTATCGGCGTTACTTTCCTTCCTATAGAGAGTCTGACGAAGAGAGGGCGGCTCGAAAGGCTCGTGAAAGGAGGGATGCAGAAGAGCGTTATGACAGAAGGGATAGGGATGAGCACCATGATTCTCTGCAGAGGAGTGACGACTCTTACAAAAGGAAATCTCACGACGACCGAGGAAAGGGTCATGCAGCTGAAGATTCAGGCAAACGAGCCCGATATGGTGAGAGACATGCTTCCACTATTCCCGAAAAGCCTACTGCCCCTGCCCATCTCGACATTACTTCCGACTCTCCTGCTCTCGGAAAGGAGGACATCCAGACAATAATAAGCAGGCCTAAATTTCAAGTGGGACCTGGCCCAGCCACTTTACAAAGTCGTTTTCCACAATGGTGCTTAAAGGGTGTGAGATTCGACCTAGACTTGGTCCCCATTGACAAGTCTGCTATGTTGCGCAATCTTGATGCAGTCAAGCTCGATATCGAGAGGATGTCAAACTGGCAGAAGCTTGTTGATGAACTTCAAAGAGTTAACCGTGCCAACTTAGAGGCCATGCTCACCATGGAAAATGATAAAGCTGAGTGGCAAAAGGTGCTTGAGCAGCACGACACCGAAATGAGGAGCATTACTTCCTACAACGAGGAGCTCGAAGCAAAGGTTGAGAAGTTGAAAGATGAGCTTGCTGCTTCCTCTACTTCATACTCTCAAAAAGAAGAAGTGCTTCTCAGACAAGTTAGAGATGCTCATGCCAGTCAGAGGGATGCCGAAGATAGGCTCGAGGCACAAAAAAGAATCAGTGAAGGCTATGTCTCTGATATTGCTGAGCTTCGAAAGAAAAACAACTCCCAGGAGGCGGAGATACAAATGCTTAAGCTTCAGCTTGCCAAAACTGAAAGGGAGCGCGATGAGGCTGTCGCTGGCAAAATCGCAGCCGAAGAATCTCATGAGGCGACCAAAAACAGCTTCGGCTCAACATTATTCGACTTCTACTTGCATAGCGTCTTGGGGCGTGGAAGCCTCGCCTTTCTTGGTCCCAAGTATGAGATCACTTTAGCTGAAGTGTGGGAGGCCGCCCTCGATATGCTTGGTGCTGAAGGTGCTGGTTATGACGAGTCAGCCCTCGAAAGGCATTATTTTGATGAAGACGCTCGCGCTGCTCTTGCCAGGGGAAAGGAACAACTTGCCAAACTAAGAACCGAAGTGACGGAAGGGGACCAGCTGGAGAAAACCACTTCAACTACTCTAGTCCAGCCACCTTCTTCGTCTGAAGTCGACATTATTGGTTCCAGTTCCCATCTCGCATCTCCCACCAAAGTTACCGCTGATATTACAAGCACACAAGGCGGAGACGAGGGTGAAGAGAGCGCTGATGCGCAAGCTTATGAAGTCGATATCAGGAAACCAGCTTCTCCAGGTAACTTCACTGTTAATCTCGCTACTGTCAATTCTGCTCAAGCGGGTTACTCGTTTATTTCACATGAGTTTCACGAGCTCCTTGGCTATTTTCTCAACCTTGACGAGCCTTCATCTCCTCTCTTTACTGACTTTAACCTTTTTTCTTCTGTAGAGAAAGTACCAAGCACTGCTCAAACTTCTACTCCTCCGGTCATCCTTCCTTCATCTCTTCAGGCGGTGCCTCCTTCTGCCTCGCAACCTGGATCACAGGAGGAACAAATAGAGGCTCTTCACGGCTTGGATGATCCCATCGCTTCGCAAGAGCAGAAAGATGAGAGACCTGAGGGAGGTGACATATCCCCGGAACGGACTCCTTCTGACGACATTGTTCTATCAAAACTTGTCACTCCGGGGAGTGAGTCTTCCTCACAAAGGAGAGAGAAGCGTGGGACATCAAAGAGGAGGGGGAAGAAAATCACCGCCACTGAAGAGGAGCCGGAAGTTGAACCGGTTACACCTACCTCTCCTACTTCCCTTATACCCACTGGCCGACCTGGAAAGCTGGTCATTCGACCGGGTAAAGGGTCCAAAGGAGGGAAGAAGAAGTGAAGATTTTAGCTTTTTGTCTTTTATATGAACTGGCCGAGAGTTGTGCGGGTATCGGCCCCCGCTTTTATTTTGAAAACCTGTATCTGCATTATAGTTGAATAAAATGATTCTTCGTTTGTACAAACTTCTGTTTGAATTTGAGAATGCATTTACTATTTATTTTTGCACAAGTTTGTTTATATAACATTGCAGCGGGCTTATGGTATGTTGTTTGAGTATTACTTTACTGATGCAGCTATACTACTATACCATGTTGCCCCCATACCTTAAGCTTGTTGCAATATTTTATACTTCGAGGGGACTTGCACTCTTATTTGTTAAAGAATAATTATTTTATTCTTTAAAGAAAATTTTATAGAGTACAACTCCCTTCGTATAAGTTTTTACGCTTTGTCGTTCGAAGAAATCACTTTTTTCTTTTGCTTATGTGCATATTTTACCAAGTGAATTCCTCTATGTGGTAAAGCGGACCTCTGAAGGGTACTTTAACTTCTTTTCTTTTTACGATCATTTTCCATTTGAAAGTTAAAGTACGCTTTTGATGAGGATTTTTTTTTTTTTTTATGCAAAATTGTACCTCTGAGGAGGGATTTTTCACGTTTCAACACTTGGAAGTTTTATTTCAATCTCGGTGAAACGTGTACCCCCAAAGAGTTGTGCCTTCGAAGAAAGCCTTTTCACGTTTCAACACTTGGAAGTTTTATTTCAATCTTGGTGAAACGTGGGCTTTCAAGAAGGTCTTTGTTTTTGCATTTCAACTTTGGTGAAGTGAAATTCCGAAGAGCGGTTGCTACACTTCAACTCCTGGCGAAATGTGCCTCCGAAGAGGGCTTTTATTTTGTTTACATTTCAACTCTGGTGAAGTGAAATCCCGAAGAGCGGTTATAACACTTCAACTCCTGGTGAAATGGGCCTCCGAAGAGGGCTTTTATTTTGTTTACATTTCAACTCTGGTGAAGTGAAATCCCGAAGAGCGGTTATAACACTTCAACTCCTGGTGAAATGGGCCTCCGAAGAGGGCTTTTATTTTGTTTACATTTCAACTCTGGTGAAGTGAAATCCCGAAGAGCGGTTATAACACTTCAACTCCTGGTGAAATGGGCCTCCGAAGAGGGCTTTTATTTTGTTTGCATTTCAACTCTGGTGAAGTGAAATTCCGAAGAGCGGTTATAACACTTCAACTCCTGGTGAAATGTGCCTCAGAGAGGGTTTTCATCGCCTGGAAGTTACTCTCTCATGGTTGGAGGGTCATGACTCCTCCAATCTTTTTTGTTGAGTAGAGAACTTTCTTTTTTGTGGCGTATGACCCATTAGAGGTCTTTTGTCCTCCGAAGAGTTGCGCCTCCGAAGAGGACTTGTGCCGCTGATGGTAGCTTTGGTTGTTCCTCTGTTCACTTGCTTATGCCTTTTCAGCGATCCTCTTTTTTTTCTTTTCAAGTTTTCATTCCCCTTTCTCTCACAAGTGGCTCCTTTAATCCAAGGAAGTGTACTTCATTGCCAGGCAAGTTCGTGAGAACGGGCACTAGCTTCCTAATTGGATGTTTGTTTGTTCAAACAATCTCAATTTATCAGCAAGGGCTCGTTTCTATCGAAATCATTAGCCGTTCAATTGAAGTATTTCCTATCTAGGATTTGAATTCGGGGTCTTTGTGACTTGAAATTTGCTTGTTGAATGATGGTGAGAATCGCTCGGTCTTATTATGCGCAAGTTTTATCTCCATTGTCTGCAAAAATTTAAATCGATATTTCAGCAATACATTTTATGTATTTTTATATCGAAAACAAAGCAAACATATAATGATAATAAGGAACACAAGATTTATAGTGGTTCGGCCATGAAATTGGGCCTACATCCACTTTATATTCTTTCATTATTTACTTGCATCAGTTTCACAATTGCTTTCAATTACAAGAATCATGCATTCATAATTCTTTTTACAATGTTTCAACAAAATTTTCAAGTAAAGTATGGACGCAAGTGATTGCTGTTCCATGCCCTTGGAATTTGATCTCCATCAACAGTGGTGAGCTTGAATGTGCCGTCAAGAAGTTTCTGACCTATTACATACGGTCCTTCCCAATTTGGCCCAAACACACCTGTCGCAGTCATAATTCTCTTCAGGACTAAGTCTCCAATTTCAAAGCTGCGTTGACGAACTTTGGAATTGAAATGCCTGGCTATCCTTTGCTGATGAGCTGCAACTCTGAGGTTCGCTTCATCTCTTTTTTCATCAAGGAGATCCAGCGCTTCAAGTTGCAGCTTTTCATTTTCTGCTTGATTGAAATGGATTCTCCTGTGTGAAGGGACCTCTGTTTCAATCGGGATCATTGCTTCCGATCCGTATGCTAACGAAAAAGGAGTATGCCCAGTTGCAGTTTTATGAGTAGTTCTGTATGCCCATAGTGCAAGTGGTAGTTTATCGACCCAACCACCTTTTGCTCTTTCGAGTTGCTTTTTGATGGTTGATTTGATGATCTTGTTCACTGCTTCCACTTGCCCGTTTGCTTGCGGATGAGCTACTGCCGAAAAGCTTTTCTGGATTTTGAATCGTTTGCAAAAATCCTGGAATTCCTCGCTTTCAAACTGAGTACCATTGTCTGTGATTATTTTCTAAGGCACCCCGTATCTGCAAATGATATTCTTGGTCACAAAGCTTATCATTTTCTTTGAAGTGATCGTAGCCAATGGTTCAGCTTCAGCCCACTTAGTAAAATAATCAACTGCAACAATAGCATATTTAATCCCTGATTTCGCAGTTGGTAGCGGCCCAATGAGATCCATTCCCCAAATTGCAAATGGCCATGGACTGACCATCTGTGTGAGTTCGGTAGAAGGTGCTCTAGGAATTTTGGCATATCTTTGGCATTTGTCACATTTTCGGGAGTAATCTACAGCATCCCGATTAATTTCTGGCCAAAAATATCCGTATCGGAGAATTTTCTTTGCTAGTGTTTGACCACCTGAATGATCACCGCATTCTCCTCCATGCACTTCAGCTAGGATTGTTTTGGACTCTTCCCGGGATACACATCGAAGCAATGGCATTGAGAATCCCCATCTGTACAATCGGCCATCCTGAATTACATAGCGAGAGGCCTTCCTTAGAAGCTTTCGTCTTTCTATCGAGTTTTCTGGCAGAGAACCCCTGAGTAGGTAATCCAGTATTGGAGTCATCCATGACTCTTGTTCTTGAGATACATTCATAATCCAGTCTATATCCATCTCGTCTATACTTGGCGCTGAAAGGACTTCTACAGGGACCAATCCCAATAGTTGAGCTTCACCAGAACTTGAATATTTTGCGAGGGAATCTGCCTTCATATTCTCTTCCCGAGGAATGTGGCTTATTGAATAGTGATCGAGTTCACATAGGAGTTCCCAAGCCTTTGACAAGTAGGAAGGCAGGTTTCCACCTTTTGCTTGAAATTCCTTCTTGACCTGGCATACAATAAGCTGGGAATCACTGAAAATTTGTAGTGCTCGAATGTTTAGCTCTTTAGCGATTTTCAGACCTGCAATAAGAGCTTCATATTCTGCTTCATTGTTTGTTGAAGGAAATTCCAGTCTTAGTGCATAACATAATGATCGACCTTTAGGAGTTTCAAGTACCACTCCGGCTCCAGAACAGTAGTCATTTCTTGCGCCATCAACATACATCTTCCACTGGATTGGAGAATCATTGATCTCTTTTTCCTCACCATTATCTTTCTCTGTGAATTCTGCAATGAAATCGGCTAAAGCTTGTCCGTTGATTGCTTTTCGGGGATGATAAGTGATGTCATATTGACTGAGTTCAATGTTCCATTTTAGAAGGCGACTTGAAGTTTCTGGGCGAAATAGGACTTGCTTTAGAGGTTGATCAGTGAGCACTTTGATAGGATGAGCTTGGAAATATTGCCTCAGTTTCCTTGATGCAACTAGTAGGCAATAGGCGAGTTTTTCCAACTTGGAGTAATTCAGCTCTGCCCCAGTGAGTCTTTTGCTGATATAGTAAACTGGATGTTGAATCCTTTTGTCTTCCCGTATCAGTGCTGCACTTAGAGCATGAGATGATACTACCAAGTATATAAGAAGATCCTCACCATTGCCTGGTCTAGAAAGTATCGGAGGCGTTTCCATATGACGGATCAACCCTTCAAAAGCTTTTTGGCATTCGGGAGTCCATTCAAAGTTCTTCTTTCCTTTCTTCAGGGCATCGAAGAATGGGATGCATTTATCAGTAGCTTTGGAAATGAACCGACTCTGGGCGGCGATCTTTCCGTTGAGACTCTGCAATTCCTTCTTTGTTCTAGGAGCTTTAACTTCTTTCAAGGCAGTAATTTGAGCTGGACTAGCCTCAATGCCCCTAGCACTGACGATAAAACCTAAGAATTTTCCGGATTCGACTCCAAATGTACATTTCAGGGGGTTAAGCTTCATTCTGTATTTCCGGAGGACTGCAAACATTTCTGCTAAGTGTTCAATGTGATCCGCTGCTTTCCTGGACTTCACTAACATGTCGTCGACGTAGACTTCCATAGTTTTGCCCAATTGCGGTTTGAACATAGCATTAACAAGTCTTTGGTAGGTTGCCCCTGCGTTTTTCAATCCGAAGGGCATAACTCTGTAGCAATAAAGTCCAACATCTGTAATAAAGCTTGTATCCTCCTGATCCGGCTCATGCATCATGATCTGGTTATAACCGGAGTAGGCATCCATGAAAGATAACAATTCATGTCCCGCAGTTCCGTCTACCAGTTGATCGATCCTGGGTAATGGGAAGCAATCTTTGGGGCAAGCCTTGTTTAGATCAGAAAAATCAATGCACACTCTCCATTTTCCATTAGCTTTCTTGACCAACACAGGATTTGAAACCCAATTTGGATATGTAGATTCTTTGATGAAGTTATTTTCCATGAGTCGATCAACTTCTTCTTTTAATGCTACTGACCTTTCTGGACCTTGGGTTCTTCTTTTCTGTTTAACTGGCGTAAACTTTGGGTCAATATTCAGAGCGTGTACTGTAACTTCTGGGGATATTCCACACATATCGGCATGAGTCCAAGCAAAGACATCCAGATTTGCCTTCAGGAAAGATATCAAGATATTCTGAATTGACACATTAAGCTGTGAACCCACATTCAACACCTTATTTGGGTCTTTTGGGTCAACAGGTACCGGAACTGTCGTTTCCACCGGTACTACTCTATTCTCCCCTGTACTGGCTTTTCTGGGATCCATTTCTTTCCGTGCCCCGCTGTGCTCGCCAGTGCAGGGTCCGCTCTGTAATTGCTACAAGGCTGGTTCCTTGATGCGGACTGGGGTTGCCGCACCCTTTCCCATTTCTCTTTTTCTTGACTCTCGCAGCTCTGTCAAATAGCACTCTCGCGCAGCATTCTGATCCCCTTTTATAACTCCTACTCCATTGTCAGTAGGGAATTTAATAGTGAGGCACCACGGGGCTAGGATAGCTTTGAATGCTGCGAGTGTTGGACGGCCAAGAAAAGCATTATAGGCAGAAAACTCATCGACAATCACAAACGTTTGCTTTCGGACCACTTTCCTTTCTCCTTCCCCAAGTTCTACAAACAAATCGATGGTTCCTACTGGTTGCTTTGGCTCCCCAGTGAAGCCCACGATTTTTTGTGATGAGGCTTGCACATCGATCATAGGGATTTTCATCTGGTCAAATGTCTTTTTGAAGAGGATATTACATGATGCTCCGCAGTCAATGAGGACTCTTCTGACAATGGCTGGTCCTATACCAGCCGAGATGACCAAGGGATCTAAAGTAGGAGCTTCAATACCTGTAGAATCTCTGGCTCTGAAAATAATATCATCACTGAAAGTTTTCTGTTGTTTAAGGGGCGTAGTGTCTTCTAGAACAAAGACGTCTTCTTCGGCTGGAGCATATTTCAAAGCCCTGGAATATCTCTCCATCTCACCCCAACTCTTGCCAGCTGGGTGAGGTCCTCCGGAAATGACATTGATAACGGGCCTTCCAGATTCATGCCCCGTAGCTTTCTCACCTGCCCCAGGCTGATGAACAGGAGCCCGCTGCCCCTGACTCGACGATGCAGGATTGTTGCTATTCTTTTTCACAAATTGCTGCAACTTGTTTTCTCTTAGCAACTCTTCAATCAGATTTTTCAGCTGGCGGCATTCATCAGTTTCATGACCTGGTTGATTGTGGAAGCGGCAGAATTTCCCACTTTGTATGGCTTTTCTCCCAGTTCTCAAAGGGATAGGTTTAGGGAAATCGACGGAATCTTTAGTGGCTAGGTAGATGTGCTCCGGTGTATGTGATAATGGAGTATATTCTGATGGCTTGAAGGATCGGGGCTTCTTCAGATTACCCTGTTTCTTCCCATTACTATTCTCCCTTTTTTGCCCCACCGATTCATTCTTGCGTGGAGCGACAGTGTTGTCTTCTGCTTTTTCCAACACTGTCTTTACTGGTAAAGGACGGCTTTCCAAGCGAATGAATTCATCTGCTTTTTTGTAGAACTTTTCGAGAGAGGTTGGCTCCTTCATATTTAACCATTTCCCAAATTCGCTTGACTTATCGATAGCCCTCATCAGATAAGTCAATATCATTCGTGGTTCAGCATTGTCCACCTTAGCCAGTGCTATATTGAAGCGGTTCAAGAAGGATCTGATAGACTCACCAGGATTCTGCTCTAAACTCGATAGTGACATAATATCCTTGGCCTTCGAAGCATATAGTCTAAACTGCTCCTTGAATTTTCTGGTCAAGTCTGAAAACTGATCGATAGATCGGACTGGTAACTTGGTGAACCATAGTAAAGCCACGCCTTCCAGGTATACGGGGAAATATCGGCACTTTATTTCATCGGAGGCCCTGGCACCTGTCATGTGCCAATCATACTTATACAAGAACTCATTCGGATCACTTGTCCCTTTGTAAGCTGGAATGGTCGGAGGGACAAACTTCCTTGGAAATTCCGCCTTCAAGATTTTTTCAGTAAACGGAGTTTTACTTGGGGCGAAACCCCATTCCTTCTCATCTTCAACTCTTTGCATACTTTCTTTCATGATCTGCCGGACCATTCCAGAAAGATATTCCTCATCATGCCGAGTTCTAGATCCACCGGCGTCAGGTACTGCCTGCTCAAAGGGACTAGTAGGCCTTTCAGGAGCATTCCTTTCATTAACATCATGAATGTTGCCAGCATAGTTCCTTTCATTACCAGCCGGTTGATTGTTTGCCCCAAGTAAGTCGTTCAACTTATTCAGAATCAGAGCATTCTGGGCACTTTGAGCCTCTAGTTGCGCATTTTGGGCGTTTATCTGCTGGTTTAACCCTAGAATCACAGCATCCAACTCCGCTTTCGTAACTCCAACAGATGGAGTGGGTTGATTAGGTACAGGGGAAGCGGAGGTTCCCTCTTGAATGTTTCCAGACCTGATAGATCTACTCTTCCTTCCAGGAGGCATAATCTCAGATATACTTCTGGTTTTTAAGGAAATTCTTTCTTCAAATCTCTACGAAGCAATGATGACAGCTGTCCTAAGTTCAATTCTCAGTGAAAGCACCAAAAATGTTAACGCTTAAATTTGAACGCTAACACCCCGGTGTGTGAAGTGTAGTTGTGAAAGCACCACCCGATAGATCGGGAAAGAATTATAAGCAGGTAATAACGGAAAAGCAGTAAACAACAGCAATTTTATAGTGGTTCGGCTTATGGGTATAGCCTACGTCCACTTTAAGTACTTTTATTGATGATCACGTTACAAGTTGATACAAATCTTCTCAAGTACAATACACTTAGAATTACAAAAGACTTAGAACAAGTAGCTCAAACTTCGATGTTGACAAAAATCTTCAAATCCATGGTGGATGTAGATGATTTCTTTATGAAGTTCTTTTAGACGTTCTTTCAATCTCAAAAGCTTTAAGTGTTGAAGTAGTCTAGAATTCGGCAGAGTAATGGCGCTTGAAATTGATCGAAAAAAGTCCTTTTAATGTTGGTGATGGCCGTGTATTTATAGGCTTTGCTCGGAGTTAGGTCGCAACTTTAGTCCGGTCTAAAGTTAGGTCGTAGGTCTGCTCCGGATTAGGCTAGGTCATGAGTTGGCGCCGAGACAAGGTAGGTTGTGGGTCGCCTCCTCTCTTTCTTATGCATGGTCTCCGGTTTCAGGTTGAAGTCCTAGATCGTGGCCGAGATAATGCGTAGTGCCTGAAGCTGCTACATCGGATTTGTCTGGGTCGTGAATGACTTAACATAGGTCGTAAGTCGGTCACGACTTAAGTATAGGTCACGAACTTTTTCCTGTCCTGAGCAATTAGATCGGTATTCAAATTAGGTCGGTAGGCTTCTTAGGTCAGCACCCCTTTTAAGGCATTAAGTCGGCAGCCTATTTAAGCCTTAGGCCGGCAACCTATTCAAACCTTTAGGTCGGCAACCTACTCAAACCTTTAGGTCGGCAACCTATTGGATCTGTTAGATCGGCATCTTTTTAAACCTTAAGCAGTTAAGTCGGTATGCCCCTCTAACCTGTTAGCTTTTAGGTCGGTCTTCCCTGTTAGCTTTTAGGTCGGTCTTCCCTGTTAGCTTTTAGGTCGGCAGACCTGCACAAATCTTACTCAGTTGGGTCGGTAGCCCATGAGACGAGGCAGAGTTAACAATTTGCTTTCATTAACTCATATAATTTTATACAATCTTGTTTGTGTCAAACGACAATTATTTCTATGCAAATTTAATGATATTCATTTAATAGAATATCCATTCTAGTTTATAACTAATTTAAGTTGATGCCAACTCAATTTATTTTAATTCTACTTCAATTCAATTTGCATTTCATATTTTTATTCGGTTTATTTTATTAACCAAACAAATTTCATTCAAACCATTTCAAATTTATTCCATTCACTAATTTAATTCAATTAGTACATTCACTTATTCATTTTAAATTTCAATTTCCATATTCAATTCATCTCGAATTTACTTAGTTACTAACAAAGGGAATTTCAATTTATTTCTTTTACTTACTTGAATTTATATACAAATTCAAATTTATCTTCCAATTTAGCTCAGGACTAAACTTTAATTTTAACCAATTCATTAGTCCATGAATTAATAATTTATCAAGTTAGTTTACTTGAATTCAATCCATTTTATTTCTTATTTAATTCCATATACTAATGATAATAATTTAATATTATTAACAACCATGCAACCATATACTATAATAATTCATAGAAAATCATTTCTTTTCCAAAAATAGTTTTGGGCAAAATTATCTTATTTACCCGATTCAAAAACAATTTTATATTCACTAACAAATACGCGCTCATATCTATTATTACACTCAAACTCATTCTAGAGTACTGCTGACTCTATCTCTAATGAGTAACACCCAACAGAACCATGGTTGTCGCTTAACCATATGCTCTGATACCACATTGTAACATACGCGATTTTTCGTTGCCGAAAAACCGAATAGTTAGGGGTTTAAGAAAGAGAAAAGAAAAGGAAAGAGAGAAAAAAAGACAGAACAGAAAGAAACAACAGAACAACATCAGAATCTCACAATTCGCAGCGGAACAACATATAATAGATAAATGAATAATCTTTAAACAAAGAACTATATCAGTTATTACATTTCATTACATTACATTTCATTACATCAGAGTGTACAACAACAAACAAACAAACAGCAGAAAAAGAAGTACTATATACTAGTAAATATGCCATGCCATCCATCTTGCCTCCAGCAACTCCTGAATTCCAAAATATCCTGATAAACTTTAACTCTTGATTGCCCGTGTGGAAATTTGTGGGCACCCAGAGTTTAGGAAGGAAAACAATAAACTCCGAGCCAGTCATGTGACTGGTGTGGGAACTAAAACAGTTTATTTTTCTTTAAAATCAAATAGAGGAATATTTTTAAATTCAATTCGCAATGCTTTTAAGAATGAGACTACCATAAGACCTCCCGCCACACACACAATGCAAACGCAGACTTGGAGGAGATTTCTTCTTATGTTAGTCAAAGAGGCTTACTACGCAAAATCAAATCAACTTTGATATTATTATTAGTGCATAGTGTAGAAGACATTTCGAAAGTAGAATATAAATCTTAGCCAGCATAGGTACTATTATATTATGCCTACTATAGCTACCTCCTGAGGAAGCAGGTTCTACAACTGAAACCGTACAAGATCGTATTGTTTCTTTGGAATTCCAACGAATGGTCAGGCCAAGGAACTTCCCATTGTCACATGGAAACGCCTCTGGAAGGACGTCCCGAGAACCTAACCGGATCTCTGCCAACACAAGGCCGGGTTACCTTTCAAACTAGGTAACAACTGACACGAGTATGCCATCCCCCGGTCCTTTGGGACCTTTAACCGAGAGCTCTCTAATCAACATCACACCATAATAATAAGTATTTCAACATGAGTAAGCATCTGGGCTCCATACCATAATACCACCCTTTTCCAGAAGAAAATGCACATACCCTAAAGGGAGCTACCCCTCATAACCTTGCCGCATCTTTCCTGTTTTGACCATTCCAGGGTGTGAGGCTCGATGAAGTCACGTCCACAAAGCCACGCTTTATACAAAAGCCATGCTTTAGGTCAACAAATGATCATAGAAATGATCACCAAGATAGACAATCAAACAAATGATCCTATCACAAATAATCAACACAATGATCATTTCACAGCAACACTCAGCATGTCACATCACCAAATTGGGAATATATTGCTGATAACCTTCAACTATATAACCTCTGAGCTCGTACGTCTCAGAGAAGGGTGTTAAGCTAAGAGAATAAATTCTCCGCCACCAACAGAAATATATTTGAAAGAAATCCGCTTTATATCTCAATTTGTAATGTCAGACACACAATCCATACAAGTCTGTTCCGGGCTCGAACAGAACCGAAGGCACTTACAAAGAAGTCCTTGCAATCCGGATAATCTCTAATCACGTCCGAATTTCCCATCACATATGGAGATCTCTATACCAGGGATCAGCCAGTGCAGAGACAATCAACAAGAAACCCTTATGTTTTCGAAAATATCCGGTCTTCAACACCGGTCTTCGAATGCAATTCATAACGACGTATCACATATTCGGAATGGGTTATACGACCCCAAGGTCCTTTCCCGGTTAACCCGAATAGTGAGCGCTTATTTTAAAAAAAAAATAAGTGTGGCATTCAATTTCAAGCAAATCACAACAAATCCTATTTAAAGGTAAATATTGATAGTGGGTTATTGAACTATCAATAGATATGCACAACATCACCAGATTCCAAATAATTTTCCAAATTATTTATTTTCCAAAAATATCTTTACAAGGTATATATTTTCAATACTTCAAAAATAAATCAATATTTATTTTTAACCGAATTCCAAGTTTCATTTATAAATTCCATATTAAATTTACATTCCAAAATATTTATGAATATACGATTTCCATTCGATTTCTAATATTCATTTTCAATTTATCTTCAAAATGATAAATTCAAAAATATTCACTTTATATTGGAAAAAACATTTCCATACTTATTTATTTATAAGTAATTCACAAGTCTTTATTTTCTACACTTAGAAAATACTCAATATACTCTAATCGAAATTAAGTATATATTTCATTCTTTAAGGAAATCATTCTCTTAAACATATTTATTTGGGCCAAAACGAATGTTGCGTAAAACATTGTTACGACAACCCAAAATCACTAGTATAGGGATTCGAAATTAAAATAGATATATATAAATCCCAATACTATACAAAACATTTCCTTTCGGAAATCATCTATTATAACAACAGTGTTATAATCTACTATTTCCTTCTATTTCTCAAAAACGTCTATTTCAACAATGAATGTTGAAATCTATGGTTTCGAATCTCAACACATTTTGAAAACATCATTAGATCGTTTTAATTTTATTTAAAACATCACTTCCAAAACATTTTCTTTAACATATTTTTCACTATTCAAAAAAGTGAATATACTACGTTAATCAATTTCATCATTTCTATACATTTTCTTTTAAAGGATTATTCACTGTCTAAAACGTGAATATAACTCCTTTAATATGCTATAGCAATTTACTTATCAAAATAAGTCGTTGCGAATTTATAAAACAATGTTTATAAATTCCATTTCTATTTATTTTATAACTATTTCTTATTACAAATTTCCTTTATTAGTCTATTCGATTTATAACTCAATTATATACTAAAGGTTCACATTATAAGTTAAATACTTATAATTTATTTTTTTGCAAAACTGTTCTTTTAAACTTCATAATTATAAATCTTATAACTTATAAGATTCAATTATTTATCCAAAACCATTCTTTTAATAACTTTATAAATTTTATAAACGTACTGCTTATAAAATTCCATTTATAACTTCACCGTTTATAATTCTACAAATTTCATTCATTAATGAAATTCATTCACAATTAATTCTAACACTTATAAAAGCTCGTTTTAAAATTCCAACATTTTAAATTTATAAATATCAATTTATAAATCTTTTATATGGATCAATTTATATTATTCTTTTAAAACGTCTTTAAACTCCTTTATAATTTCATCCTTTTGATTTATAAAATAATCAAATTTCATAAATCCTATTTTTAAACTTTTTGTAATAAATTCAGAAATCCCAGTTTAAACTATTTTATAAAATCATTAATCCTATATTTTCAAAAATCAACTTTTAACTGTATTTCTCAAAAATCATAATTTTTATAATATTAAAATTATAACGTTTATTTATTTAAGATAAATCAATTCCAATATTTTTATAAACGTATACTTTCAAAAATCACTTTAGAAATCCCTTAAAAATCAAAATCGTTATTTTTAAACTTCAAAATTGGATCCGATGATGCAACACATCAAATAGTCAATCACGACTTTCCAATATCATATATCGATATGATAATCAATCAAACATCACAAGATCTAAAATCAAATAAATATTTGTGAGGAATCCAGTTGGATCCCTCCAACCTGTTTCCCTGCATCCACAGACATTAGCACAATACCCATTCCACTTCGAGGTGGAATATCGTGGTATATGGGATTTTATAAAATAATATCCGCTTAATAGGCGGCGCAATAGGGTCTCATCCGCTATACAAGGCGGGAAATCAATCAACTGCAATATATACATATGCCAATATATATATATATATATATATTACTATATACTAATATAATACCAATTCCACATCAAGGTGGAATATCGCGGTATATGTGTAATAAATAACTTCCGCTTACTAACGGCGTATAGGGTCTATTCACATCCAATATATATATATATATATATATATATATATATATATATATATAACAACCATCATTCAAGCATTCAATCAACACAGTCTAACAATTTTAAATCTAACTATTTAAAATTTAAATAAATCCTTTAGAGTGAGAAGTTCTCACCTTTGCTTTTATTAGCAATCCATTTCCCTTCTTGACTCGATTTCTTTTGATTTATACCTCGTATAATATTTACACAATTTATTAATATTCAAACAGATTGAATAATAAATTTTCATTTGATAATTTCGATTCATCGGTGATTTTATTTTAATAGTTAAATTAACTGATAGTTTTATTTAAACCAGTTTCTTCTTTAATAAATTTATTTTAACTAATTATTTTACTTTAAATTAATATCTTTAAATCAATTTCTTTTAAATAATTTATTTATCCAATAAATCAAACTCCTAACAAATCTTCTTTAATAAAATATTTAACTAAAAATTTTCTTTTTAGTAACTATAATAGATAAAACAAATTAATTATCGTAAACTATTGTCTATAACTACTTAGCTAATACTTTTAAAATTATATTCCCTTTTTAAATAATCTTTGGTAACGAAAATAATTAAATAAATAAATTAATTAAACTAATTATTTACATTCAAACATTTTTAATATCCCCATATATATATTTTAATTAATTGTACTTCAAAGTATGAATATATTTTTTCTTTTTAATAAATTTATTTTAACTAAAAATTTAAATTTGAAACAAAATTTACTTTAGGAAATTATTTTCGAAATAAACTAGTAAATTTATAATGTATTCATTTTATCTTCAAATAAGTTATACAGTGTTTTTAAAATCTAATTTTATATATTCATACATATAAAATGTATATATTCATAACAATTTTCTATATCTTTTTTTTTCTGCATAATATTTTGCTGTATATTTTTTTTTTCTATAGATCTATACTCACATAATTTTATAAATTAAAATTAATAAAAATAATACCTTACTGTACACGCGAAATGGAGAGCACAGCCGCCCCCCTTGCTCGAGTCACCCACGAATCCATCAGCGCTGCAATCGATCGCACACCCCAACCATTGTCGCCTGCACCCTGCTTTGCACGCCTGAACGCTGCCTCTCCCAATTCCATCGCCACCAATCATCGCGAGCGCCACTTCGTCGTTGCCGAAACCCTTCTCCCCAAGTCGCGGCTACAGGCGCCACCGCAATTGCCTCTGCCTCCCCTCCTTTGTTTGAATCGTCGTTGCCCTCCATTGCTTCGCGCGCGCTCGTCAGAGCTTGGTCGCCGATGTACGAAGTCGAGCACCCCCTCGCGAATCGCCACCGTCCCCATTTTTTTCTTATTTGATTGATTTTTTTTTCATACGAAAAGGGCTTCGGCCAATTTGTTTTAATTTGGGGATAAATCCCTAGTAGATATTCGGCCGTGATTTCAAAAGAGGGAAGAACGAGAAAAAGGGAGGGCTTCGGCCATTTTTATTTTTATTTTTTCTTCTGTGCATCGATCTAAAAGTGAGGGAGAGGAATATTTAAAATGGGAAGAACATGGGCTGCACGTTCATCTTCGTGATTTCCTGCGTGATACTAGGCATGATAATGGAAGAACGTGCTGATGTTGACAAATTTAAATTTAAATTGAATTTGATTCAATTTCTATGCGTTTACTCACCGTGTGCTCACATAACAACTCTGAAAAATACGAAATTTGAAATCCGGTAATAATTCAATATTACGGACCCAATGGAACTAGTTTCGTCGAATTCCGAGACTATGCCTCGGACGGCTATTTTAAATATCGATTCAAACGATTTAATTTCAAAACTGTACAATTCACTTTCAAATTCAATTCTGAAGCTTCTATAATCTTCAATATTATCAATATAAATTTTACAAGCCTTTGAAATATTTTTAATCAGCTTAAAATTATAGATTCAAATTTTTATTCAACTTTCAATAGATTAAATTCTATAATTTAATCGCCAATTTCAAAGTTATATTGGAAATTCAACCCAAACCATCATTCAAATATTTAAAATAAATTAAATATTTCATTTTCAAATGTTCAAAAATTCTGGGTCGTTACAAATCATATATAGAAGATAGCTTTTTGGACCTATTTATTATATTAAATTTCCAATATTAATTTCAATGCATTTCTATCCCGTACGACCAAACAGTGAATTTAACCGTTACGAAATTTGAAATCCTGTAATAATACATTATTACGGATCCAATGGAACTAAATTCGTGAAATCCGAGACTATGCCCCGGAAGGCTATTTTATTGCGTTGATAAAAACGACAATTTCAAAAGTTGACGAAATGACTTACATTTTCTGATTTAAAAACTCACTAACTCAATTTTAGTAGAATTTATATCAACATCACTAATCATTTCAATTCATATTCAACTCAAATTTCAATTATTCAACATTTTTGTATTACGATAAATCGCTATATTTGAAATTTAAATTCATTCTATAATTTAAACTAAATCTTCATTTTCAAAAATCAATTTACATTGCAAATCCATGATTTAAAACCATTTAAATGTTAAAAACCAAACGATGGAAAATTCGGATCGTTACATTCCTCCTCCTTAAAAGAATTTCGTCCTCAAAATTGCTAAGTAGGAAGAATGCAATAAGACATTAACTTGTTAAAACCCATATTCAAAATCGATATTTCACTTTTCTAAATCTTTAGACCTACATTCACCAACTAGTGTCCAAACATTCAAAAAAACCCTTTATCTTCCATTTGTAATTTCAAAGCAAGTTTTTGTTAGCAAAATTATTTTCATAAATTTTCAAAAATTTTCTAACACCATAAATTTTTCGGTAGAACTAAGTTTCCAAACATCGACTCTCATGGTCGGAAAATGCAATATATAACAATATTTTTATTTTCCATATGCTAAGTTCGTAAGCGTACCATATTTTAGCATTATTAAGCTAGCTTGCTCAATTTATAAGCAATTGCACAACCAAAATATTGCCAAACAGCCTCCTTGTACCTATACTTACTCAGTTTAAACACATAAGTCCCAAAAATATGAAATTTAGTAACATTTCAAGCATTTCCTTAGTTAATCGCAATATTTGCATAAACCAACATGTTTGACATGTGTTTTAAAGAAATTACAGGGTTCCAACATTAGTTTAGTTATTATCAATCAATTTATATACCATTTCATTCAATTCGAATGATTCACAGCCATATCTCCTTGCATCAAATTCATATTTATACACAATATATTATCCATTCCGAATGGATTCTAAACCAATTTATTCAATTTCCATTAAATAAAAAAAATTGTTTTCTTCCGTTTACTTCAAACGTTAAATTTTTGCATGCAAATTTGGTGATATTCATTTAATAAAATAACCGTTCCAGTTTATAGCTATTTTAAATTGATTCAAAATTATTTTATCAACTTTTTATTTATCCACATTCAATTTATTCATAAAATCATGTTTTCTCAATTTTATATTCAATAACAAACCAATTCATGCCAATTTATTATGAATCACTTCATAAAATTAATATTAAGGTCTATTATAACCTTTTATATCACTTACATTCGTTTCCATTTCAAAATTTTATTCCATACTCAATTTCATTTAATCAACATCTCAAAACCATATTCAATTTATTTACACTACATCAAGCCTATTTTTTACTTAATTCATCGCTATTCAAATCCATTTTCATTTATTCGACAACATTCAAAATATACCTAATTCACATACATTTAATTTGAATTCCATTTACATATCAAGTTCCGTCCTCAATATTCAATACTAACTAATTCATCTAATGAGTTACTTCCATTTTCGACTTCACAATTTGATTTTATTTCAAAAATCACTTCAGTTGGTATAACTTTGTTAGTCCGTGTGATGATGGTTTTGATGACATCAACCTTAGAATAGATTATAAAATATAAATACTAACATTATAAGTTTAGATATATATATATATGTATGTATGTATATATGTATATGCAGGATTTAACCATGCAGGTACTAAGAATGAAGACTGTACAGTATAGAGATTCAAGATATCAAGATAAAATATCAAGATAGAAGACTCATGAGTATCGACACTATTAAGGATTCAAGATTTCAAGGAAAAGTATTTTTTATTATTATTAGGAATTTTTGTTAAAACTCGTAGAAAACCACTGACATCTTAAAATCCAATTTATTCGTGGAGTGGAATCCACTTCGAGCCCGTTAAAGGAATGGAACCCTAAGTAGGATGGAACCTATGAAAAATCTAGTGGAACATTGTTTTGTATCCGCTAACTTTTATTCAAAATGATTTTTCAAAATTATACCCTATTTTCAAAATGTTTTCAAAACTTTCCTTTTAAAAGATTCAAAACCCTCGATCCTGATTTTAAATAATTTTAGCCTCAAAAACATCTTTATTTTCAAAGTCAAATTACTCCTGATTTTAAACTATCTTTTTTAATAATACATTTAACTTTTAAATATTTATACTTAGACTTAAATATAAAATTATGGTTAAATTCTATATATATTATTCTTTATATTTACTTATAAATTTCAACTATACTCAAGTATATTTATAAAGTTTAAATTAGTTTTTATATAAGATAAAGGTTATTTTCAAAGAAATTCAAAACATCATAAAATGCTTTGGGATGTCGACATGCCTATGGGTACCATGTCGACATGGTGATAGTTTTATTCAAAAATTCAAATTTCAAAAGAAGTGTCTATTCGCCATAACTCTTCATGAATGGTCATGGCTGTTGTTCTTCTATAAATAGGGGTCGGTTTCAACGAATTTTTAATTACTTTTTTCTGGTTTTCACTCCTCTTCTTCTTCCTCATTTCTTAATACATGTTCTTATCATTACTCTGCCGAAATCAACATCAAATCATACTCGATTACTTCTAGTTTGGTTCTCTATCACTATCTCTACAAGATTCTCAGTGCTATTCAAAGTTATAGACTTCTTTGTAATGTATAAAGCGAGAAAATCTGTGATTGTAGCCTTGGAAATAAATCAAAAGGGAAAAGGTGTGATTGTAGCCTTGGTAAATCAATTAGGTAAACTTGTAGCCCGGAAATCAAGTATCTCTACCCAGAGGATCAAAATTCTGGTGGGTGTACCTCGTAGCCTTGAAACCGAAGGTGTAATTGTACAATTGCTTTTGAAAGGAAATCCGTACTTGTGTTGCGGGACTGGATATGGGGTAACTCCGAACCAGTATAAAATCTGGTGTGTTCTTTCCTTTACTGCTTTTATTTTATTTCTGCATTTGTGATTGTTTCTGTGACTATATCTGTGTCTGTATATTGCATACTATTGTGTCTAAATTAACATAAATTGAAAAAGATTTAGTAATTCTTTATTAATACTATTCACCCCCCTCTAGTGTTAATCTCAGCCTTAAGATCCGTAATCCGCATTTCTCACAATTGGTACCAGAGCAAGGTTTTCAAAGTTTCATAATATGATTTTTGAAAAGTTTTCAAAATGGCTACTAACACTGGTACTATTATTAACACTAGTATCACTGTCACTAGTTCATTTGTGGAGGGTCAGTCTACCGTCAGCACTTTTTAATGGCAGTAACTATGCATATTGGGCATGTAGGATGAAAATATATTTACAATCTATAGGATTAGACACTTGGAATATCACACAAACTAAATATTCTGAACCCACAATTGATTTTGTACAGTGGACTACTGAGCAAAAGACTGTTGCATAAAATAATTCTAAGGCAATGAATATTCTGTTTTGTTCACTAGATAGAAATGAATTCAATAGAGTGTCAGTTTGTATGTCTGCATATGAAATCTGGAAAACTTTGCAAGTTACTCACGAAGGAACAAGCAAAGTTAAACAGACCAAAATTTCCATGCTCACAAATTAGTTTCAATTATTTAAAATGAATGCTAATTAGTCTATTTCAGATATGTATAGTAGATTTCAGGATATTGTGCATTCTCTAATATCTTTGGGAAAGGAATTTTCTGAAGAAGATCAAGTGAGAAATTTTTTAAATTCTCTAACTCCAGAATGGGATCAAAAGACACTTGCGACCAAAGAGGCAAATGACATCAATACTTTGAAGATAGAAGAGTTAATTGGAAATCTAATGTCGTATGAAGTTCAAGTTATCGGGAGAAGAGAAAGTAAAGCATCTGAAAAGAAATCAATGGCATTCAATGCATTGACCGATGGATCTGACTCAAACAACGATAATGATGAAGAGATAGCCTTTATGACTTGAAATTTTAGGAGATTCCTGAAATACAGAAAGATGAATAATCTCAAGAGAAACAACTATAAGAATTCTAGAAATCAGAATATAGTGCCAACTAAAGACAAGTGTTACAATTGTGATAAACTAGGCCACTTCAAAAGAGACTGTCCGTATCCAGTAAGGCAGAATCCTCCTATGAATAAAGAATCAGCAAAGAAACGGAAGCGTGCATTTACTGCTACTCTAGATGACTCAGACTCATCCTCAAGTGATGATGATCAGAAGACGGATAATTCAAATTTGTGTTACATAGCTGTTCACGACTCTGACGAATTCAGAGAAACGGACTCAGAAAAAAGTACACATTTACAATACAATTGATTGAAATTGCTGGCTTAAGATTAGTTGCTTGATTGTTTGATTGATCGATTTTGAATTGGTGTGTTGTTTAAATTTTAAAATTTATTTTCTATTTTTTATTATTTTTATTTTTATTCTTATTATTTTTAATACTTTATGAAGTATATTATATGTATAATAATATTTCAAAAATATATAATAGACATTAATAATATATATATATATATATATATATATTAGAGATCTTAGGAAAAATCAATTCATGAAAATTCAAAAGCACATGTTGACATGGTCCCTACCATGATGTCGACATGGCTACTTGAATTTGAATTTCAAAATTTGAATTTAAATGTTTGAATTTCCCTCCACCTTTTCACTTCATCCAATCTCTGAAAAGATACCTTTTGACTAGAGAATATGTCCTTTAAGAATATATTTATTCACTATCTTTTCTCATATCTTTTCACTTTCATTTTCAAATTCAAACTCTCTATTCATTACTTCAAGCTCTCTACTCTCCACTCTAATGGCTTCTTCAAGAAACCCCTCAACCATGAGAATTTCCTAAAAAATCAAAGAGCAATTATTCAATGATCCGGGGGCAATTAAAGCATACATCAATTATGCTAACTATGCCAAAATCCATCCCGAAAAATTTGCTATTTTTCAAGATTTTTCTTCTTAAGAAATTGATTCCCTTTTTGCAAACAATGGTGTTCTTAGCCTTATTGATGCTTCTCAAAATGATTTTGTTTGCTATCCTAATCTTGTCAAAATTTTCTATGCGAATTTAAATCGTGGATTTTATGTTGGAAATGAAGATGAAATTTGGAGTAGTGCAACGTTGTGATTTTTCGTCGCTCGAAGGTCGGCATCAATACGTCCACTGTATCAAATGCCGCATAATCGAATGCCCAAAAACAGAATTATTAGGGTTAAAGAAGAAGAGGTAGAAGAAAAAGATAGAAGAAATAAGAAAACAGAACAGAAACAATAACAGAATCTCACAGTCGCAGCGGAACAACATATAATAGATAAATGAATAATCTTTAACAAAGAACTATATCAGTTATTACATTACATCACATCAAGTTTCATTACATCATCAGAGTGCATATCAACAAACAACAATAAACAGCGGAAAAGAAATACTATATACAATAGATAATATGCTATGCCATCCAGCTTGCCTCCAGCAACTCCTGAATTCCAGAATATCCTGATAAACCTGACTCTTGACTGCTCATGTGGAAATTGGTAGGCACCCAGAGTTTAGGAAGGAAAACAACAAACTCCGAGTCAGTCGTGGGACTGGTGTGAGAAATAAAAAAGTTATTTAACTTTTAAAAACAAAGAACAGGATAATTTTAATGTCAATTCGCAATGCTTTTTGAAAATGAGACTACCATAAGACCTCCCGCCACACAAACAATGCAAACGCAGAATTGGAGGAGATTTATTCTTATGATAGTCAAAGATGCTTGATACGCATTAAAAAGAAACATTTGATATTATTACTAGTGCATAGTGTAGAAAAACATTTCGAAAGTAAAGATATAAATCTTAGCCAGCATAGACATTTTGCACTTATGCCTACTATAGCTACCATGTTCAAGAGCAGGTTACCGCCATATTTCATGGCAGGTTATACAACTAAAACCGTACAAGGATCGTATTGTTTCTTTGGATTTCCAACAAATGGTCAGGCTAAGGAACTTCCTACTACCACATGGGATCGCCTCTGGCGGGACGTCCCGAGAACTTAACCAGCTCTCTGCCAGCACAAGGCCAGGTTACCTTTGTCACTAGGTAACTACAACACGACTATTTCATCCCTCAGTCCCATTGGACCTTTATCCGAGCGCTCGATAACCAACATCACACAGTAATAAATATAGTGTGTCAACATGAGGAAGTATCTGGGCTCCATACCATGATACCACCCTTTCCAGAAGGAAATGACATACCCTAAAGGGCGCGACCCTCATAACCTTGCCGCATATTCCTGTTTTGACCATTTCCGAGGAGTGAGGTCTGACAAAGTCTCGTCCACAAAGCGAGTCAAAAAGCCACGCTTTGATCAAGAAATGATCAATAAATAATCATCACACAGCAACACTCAGCATGACACATTACCAAATTGGGAGTATATCGCTGATAACCCTCAACTACATAACCTCTAAGGGTGTTAAGCTAAGAGGATAAATTCTCCGCCACCAACGGAAATATATTTGAAAGAAATCTACTTTATATCTCAAAATGTAATGTTAGACAAGTAACCATACAAGTCTGTTCCGGGTTCGAACAGAACCGAAGGCACTTCAAAAGAAGCCCTTGCAATCCGGGTATTCACAATTCCGATCGAATTTCCCTTCACAAAGGAAATATCCATACCGTAGCTAACGGTGCAGAGACTATCGATAGGTCATCCTATCGTTTTCACAAATATCTGGTCTTCAACACCGGTCTTCAAATGCTATCCATTACGATGTATCATTATTCAGAATAGGTTATACGACTCCAAAGTCCTTTCCCGGCTAACCCGAATAATGAGCGCTTATTTTAAAAATAAGTGTAGCATTCAATTTCAACCAATTCACAACAAATACCTATTTAAAGGTCAATATTGATAGTCGGTTATTTAACTATCAATCAGTATTCACAACATCACCCGATTTCAAATAATTTCCCAAATTATTTATTTTCAAAAATATCTTTATAAGATATATATCCTACACTTCAACCAATTGAAAACCAATTTCAAATAAATTTACACCCTTACAACTTTCATTTCAAAATGGTTCATTTAAACCAATTAAATAAATCCTTACCGATTTATTAAATTTACGTTCCAAATCCGTAAATTAATTTCCACACTTCAAAATAAATCAACGTTTATTTTTAACTAATTTCCCTTTTTTTTATAAATTCCATAGTGAATTTACAATTCCAAAATATCTATGAATATACGATTTTTAAATCCATTTCTAATATTCATTTTCAATTTATCTTTAAAGGATAAAAATCTCAAAACATTCACTTCATATTGGAAAAACATTTCTGTACTTATTTAATAATAAGTAATTGACTAATCTACTTATTTTCAATATTTTGAAAATATTCAATGTACTTAAATCTAGTCAAGTATATATTTCATTATTTAAGAAATCATTCTCTTAAACACATTTATTAGGGTCAAGACGAATGTTACGTAAAACATCGTTACGACAACCCAAAATCACTAGTATAGGGATTCGAGCTTAAATAGATATATAAATCCTAATACTATATATAAAACATTTCTTTTCGGAAATCATTTACTATAACAACAGTGTTATAGTCCACCATTTCCTTCTATTTCTCGAAAACATCTATTTCAACAATAAATGTTGAAATCTATGATTTCGATACTTAACAAAATTTAAAACATTTTTGAATCGTTTTAATTCTATTTAAAATATCACTTTTCCAAAATATTTCTTTAATATATTATCCACCGTCCAAAATCGTGAATATATTTCCTTATCGAAATTCAACTTTGACGCCCCACCTCTATACCCACGCTAGCCAAGAACATTACGGTGAATGCTGTCAACTAGCACGGAGAATAAGGCTATTGCGGACCGACCATCCATGTAAATGCTTTCTGCGAGCATAAATATGTCAGATAGTATAACATGCAATACTTTATGAAGAGGAAATCCGACATACCGACACAAACTCAAAGCTACTACACAGTGGCTATAATATCTTCGGAAACAAATACAGAAATAAACATAACATAAATCAGTCACAGAAAATTCATATCACAAAGGCGGAAGAAGATATGAATATATAATTAATACACGAAAGTGTATATCAGAGTAGTGGTCAAAAAGATCCACAATAATACAAAAGAATAGCAACACGTGCTATACCAAAGAATACAACTATGAGTCTATATCTCAACAAAATAAACTACTAATCTAAGTAGTTTGCCAAAAGTCAGAGTAATGAATCCCTGGGGAGAAGTCAAGCAGAAGCACCTGTAACATCTCGTTGTGACCCGAGTATTATTTAATAAGAAGATAATAAACGGATCAGTCTAACTATAAATATCAGATGAAACGATATAGAATAAGAGATATGACTAAACACATAATAATCACAATGCCAAGCCGTGATATATATAAGTAATTGAAAAATCAACAAGAGATTAATCAATATCACCAAATCTACACAAGAATCAAAGAAATGTCATACTCCTTATTTCGTTCATCAAACCACAAATATTGACGATTATATCAATGTCAATCATAAAAGTCAATGACACACAAATTCACCAATGCACAAATATTGATAAAACATATCAATGGAAATCACGAAAATTGGTGAAACACAAATTCTAGAAATCATCTCAAGAAATCCAGTCAATGGCACACAAATTCACCAATGCACAAATATTGATAAAACTTATCAATGGAAATCACGAAAATTGGTGAAACACAAATTCTAGAAATCATCATAAGAAATCCAGTCAATGACACACGAATTCACCTATGCACAAAAATTGATAAATCATATCAATAGAAATCACAAAAATAGGTGAAGAAGAAAATTCCAGAATTCGACACACGAAATCCAGAAATCACACAAAATAGGGGGGAGGCCTATCACACGAACGGGAGCATGAAAACTCACCAACATATGTATCACACGAACGAGATGCTATCTCATGGTAGCTAGCCATTATTTTTTGACACACGAATGGCCCGAAGACCATAGGGCGCTACCCCACATATGTGAGTTGAAACTCACACAAACGGGGTTTAGTCTCCCTCGTAGACAAAGAGACATCGCACATTGCTAGTCCAAATCACAAAAATAATCGTCATGATCATCAAGAAGTGTCAATTACAGTAAGCTAGTAAATATATGAGCTTAGCATCATGTCTCATAACCACTAGCTTAACTTAAATATTTACGAAAAAATTGTAAATCTCCACTAGAAAATTGTCACAAGAGATTCAATCGAACAAGTCCAAGAATTAACCGACGAAGTAAACGCAAGCGTTTCATACCACTTGTTTTACTACGTCGTTTAATTAGATTTCTCATACGAGTGAGGTAAAGGTTTGTATATACTAATAGATTGGAAAACGATTTTAAAACGAATTTGGTATTAAAATAGAATTGAAATCGTTTGGGAAAAGAGTTTTGATGTTTACAACTAGTATTGAAACCTTTATATTTTTAAAGTGACAAAACACGAAAATGGTTGTAGAACAATCAACCACCAAAATTCACATTCAAAGACGTGAATAAAAAACCAAAGAAATCGATCTGAATCCATCAAAATGGGTATTCCCAAAAATCACGAAGAAAATGTCATCAAAGTCGATAATAAGTGATAATAACAAAAGGGAATCAACACGAATCGATTAACATTGGAAATTCAATCCAAAAAGGCAAAATGGACTCAAACAGCAGGTTCAGTCTGCTGAACAGAGTTTTCAGTCGACTGACCCTGTACCTGGAAATTTTCCAGGTTCAGGAAACTTTCTGTTTCCAGGTTCAGTCGACTGAACAGAGGATTCAGTCGACTGAATCATACCTGGAAACTTTCGGGTTCCAGGTTCAGTCGACTGAACAGACTTTTCAGTCGACTGAATCTTGCCTGGGCTGTTTTTCAGCCTATCAAAATGAAGAGCAAACTCTTCCAAAATGCAACCGGACGAACATTGGCTCTAAGGGTTTATGCCAATCGGCAACCCGGCCCTATATGCTCCTCGATGCATCACCAAAAGCACGATCAAAGATCCATATAAGGATTTTCACACAAATTTGACTTAAAAACCCAAAAATTGGAATATTCATAAAACCAATCCAAATTAAAAGCAAATGCACATGAAGAAGTGTTAGGAATTCATACCCAACAACCAAAGATAATTATAGCATAGATGTGAGATAAAAATCTCACCTTTGAACCCAAACGATTGAAGAAGATGCTTGAAAGCAAAGGAGAATCAACCACTCTTCAAATCCAACTCAATAAGCTTGATTCTAAGCTTTAAAAGAAGAACATTCCCAAAGTTAGGTTTAGGAATTTCTGAAATGATAAGAGAATGAGTTGTAGAAGAAGAAGAGAAGCTTACCAATGGGTTCTTCTATTAGTTTGGAGCTAGAACTTGATTTGCAAAAGAAAACTAGGGCTTGAATTTTAATTTCCCATCTCTCCCACCATTATTACTAAAGCTTGAGTATTAGGAATTGTAAATGAAGTAAATGAGGAGGAGAGGGGTTGGGACTGAATACATAAGTGGGCTCAGCCCAAATCAAAACCCTAAGTGAAAAAGTAGCAAAAATCAACTTTCTCCAAATATATCGAAGCTTATACTCAAAAAGGTCGCAAACGGCATTTTAAACTCAATGGGAGTGGTCCCGAGTCCTAATTCGACTGTATGCAAAAAGTAGCTTTTCGGACTAAATTCCGAATATCGATAAAATATTTAAATAAAATATTAAATATAAAATCGATAAATATGCGGGTTGTTACAGGGTCTCCTCCTTAAAGAAATTGCGTCCTCGCAAAATTTAAGAAGAAAATATAAAGTAACAACCATAAAAGCATATTCCACACAAAAGAAGTTTGAAATAAGAAGTTCACCTCAAAGAGCACGAGAAAGTAAGTCCGGATGTGTTCGCTCGATGAACTCTCTAGATTCCCAAGAACAATCCTTAGGATTTAAAGACCATCGAACTTTAACAAGCGGAACATCTTTATTTCGAAGTCGTTTGACCTCCGAAGCAATAATTCGAATAGGATGCCACTCATAAGTTAAATTAGGCGAAACTTCAATTTCTTCCACAATACCAGGCTCAAGAATGGAATCGGAATCTTGAAGGCATTTCCGTAATTGAGAAACGTGAAACACGTCATGAATAGCCGAAAATTGAGCCGGTAATAAAAGGCGATATGCCACGGAACCAATATGTTCGGTTATAGGAAATGGCCCAATATATCGAGGTGCTAACTTTCCCGATCGACTGAAACGCACAACGCCCTTCATAGGTGAAACACGAATGAACACAAGATCTCCCACAGAAAATTCTAATTTCCTTTTTCGGTTATCGGCATAGGATCTTTGTCTACTTTGGGCTTCTTTCATCCTATGACGAATAAGGTCAATTTTCTCTGTGGAATCCCGAATAAAATCTGGACCTAAAACCAGCTTCTCACCGGCCTCAAGCCAACAAGAAGGAGATCGGCATGGCCTTCCATAGAGTGCCTCGAAAGGTGCCATACCGATACTAGATTGGAAGCTATTATTATAGGAAAATTCAACAAGTGAAATATGATCTTCCCAACTTCCACCAAAATGAAGAACACATGCACGAAGAAGATCTTCAAGAGTTTGATTCACACGCTCAGTTTGTCCATCGGACTGAGGATGATAAGCGGTGCTAAAATTAAGCTTCGTTCCCAAAGCTTTTTGAAGACTCTTCCAAAATCCAATAGTAAACAATGGATCACGATCACTAACAATAGAAGTAAGAACTTCATGCAATTTAACAATCTCCTTAACAAAGAGCTTGGCCAAAAGAGGAACGGTTCGGTTAGACCGAACGGGAATAAAATGGGCGGATTTAGCAAGTTTATCAACAATCACCCATAAGCTATAATGACCCGAACGAGAACGGGGAAGGACATCTATAAAATCCATGGAAATTTGGTCCCACTTCCAAATTGGAATTTCTAAAGGTTGCAATAACCCACCGGGCCTTTGATGTTCGGCCTTAACGAGTTGGCAAGTCATGCAACGCTTAACGAAGTTAGCGATGTCAAGTTTCATTCCCTCCCGATAATAAAGTCGCTTCATATCCGCGTACATTTTACTACTACCGGGATGGATGGTAAATTTAGAGCGATGAGAATCTTCTAAAATATCTTTTCGAAGATCACTAATATTTGGTACGATAAGTCTACCAAATTTTCGAATGCCGCCACTAGAATCAATATCAAAGTCTTTCAAACCTTCAATACCAATTTTATCCTTAACATTTTGGCCAAGAAGAGCCAGTTCGGGATCTAGCCCTTGAGCTTCAAGAATGCGGTCTAAAAGAGAAGGATGAGCCTCAAGGCTACATAAAACAAGAGATGAACATAAATCGGAAACACGGTCTCGAATATCGCAAGTGGACAAAATCTCGAGATCGTTCCATTCGGAGATCATCATAGAAACAACCGCTTGTTGCTTTCGACTAAGTGCATACGCAACGCGATTTCCCTTTCCTGGAGTATAAAGGATATCAAGATCATATGGTGCAAGAAATTCGAGCCATCGCTGTTGACGCAAATTAAGTTCCTTTTGAGAGAACAAATACTTCAAGGACTTATGATCGGTGTAAAGAACAAATTTCTCTCCTATAAGATAATGACGCCAAATACGAAGGGCGAAAACAATAGCCGCGAGCTCTATATCATGAGTGGCATATCTAGTCTCTGCAGGCTTCAATTGCCTAGAAGCATAAGCAATAACACGTTCTCTTTGCATAAGAACGGCACCCAAACCAACGCGGCTAGCATCGGTATAAACAACGAAATCTTGATTCCCCTTGGGAATAACGAGAATAGGAGCATTAGAAAGAAGTTCTTTTAATTTCTGAAAAGAAGCTTCACATTTGTCCGACCAAATGTATTTAACACCTTCCTTTGTCAAGCTAGTGAGAGGCACGTCAATCTTAGAAAAGTCTTTGATAAAACGACGGTAATAGCCCGCCAATCCAAGAAAACTACGAATCTCTGTCACACTCTCCGGTCTCTTCCAATCTTGAATCGCTTCAATCTTTGAAGGATCCACGGAAATTCCGGATTCGGAAATAATATGACCGAGAAACTTCACACGAGATTGCCAAAAGTGGCATTTAGAAAATTTTGCCTTTAACTGATTACTCCTAAGAGTTTCCAACGCAATCCGAAGATGTTTTCATGCTCCTCCTCGGTTTTTGAATACACAAGAATATCATCTATAAAGATGAGAACAAACCGGTCGAGGAAGTCTTTGAAAACTCTATTCATAAGGTCAACGAAATAAGCTGGGGCATTCGTTAAACCAAATGGCATAACAAGCCATTCATAAGATCCATAACGAGTACGGAACGATGTCAAAGGAATACTATCCTCTGCAATACGAAGCTGATGAAATCCAGTAGCTAAGTCTAATTGTGAAAAGACTCTAGCACCACTAAGTTGATCGAATAGATCATCAATCCGAGGTAAAGGATATTTATTTTTGATAGTAAGATCATTAAGCTTGCAGTAGTCAACGCAAAGCCTAAGTGTTCCATCGGATTTCTTCACAAAAATAGCTGAAGCTCCCCAAGGCGAGGAACTATAGCGAATAAATTGCTTCGTCTCCAATTCGGATAATTGTTTACGCATCTCCTTGTTTTCTTTATTGGACATACGATACGGAGGACGAGTGATAGGTTGAGCTCCAGGAATAAGATTAATTCTGAACTCAATTGCTCGCTTAGGTGGTAATCCTAAAACGGGCTCGAATATGTCGGAAAATTCACGAACGACGTGAATAAGAGAAATAATATCACCCTCATCGTCATCATCGTCATCACGAGGATTTAAAGAATATAAAGATGCAACCAAGCTGGAATCCGAATCTTTAAGATTAATAGAAATCTGCTTAACAGATTGAGGATGTCGAAGATGAATAGTCCGCTCAGGATATAGGATATGAGCTTCATAATGGTTAAGCCAATCCATTCCCAAAATCATTCCAAAGCCTAAATAATGCATGACATGCAAATCGTCTCGGAAAGAAAAATCACACAAAATAATCTCGACGTCTTTACACAATAAACCGATTGTCGCGGATCCACCAATCGGATTCGCAATTCTCAAAGAAGTCATTAAACACAAAACATCCAAAGAAAAAGTATCAACAAGTTCTTTTGATATAAAAGAATGGGACGCACCCGTATCAAAAAGAACTCGAATAGGATGATCACGAAATAAAATAATTCCATCCAGAATAGAATGAGAAATACCTTGGCCACGAGATGTGTTGCCAGAGGCTTGAGCAACATTAAGCTTTCCCTCCTTCCTATTTTGAAGTTTGGGACATACATGCATAAAATGGTCCGGGCTTTTGCAATAGCGACAAGTACGAGGCTTTGAACACTTGTTCGCAAAATGGTCTTTTGAACCACAATTATGGCATTTCCCTTGAGTAGAGGAAAAGGTCTTTTCAACAGGAGTTGCTTGCCTCCCTTTCTTATTGGGATAAGGGCCTTTGAATTTGTTTGGCCTCTTCTTGTTGTTGAAGTTTGGTTTGGAACCCACCACTTCAACATCATTCTCCCTATCCGCCTCATCAAGACGAATAGCAATATCAACGAGTTGGTCGAAAGAAACTTCTAATTTTAGAAGTAATGGCTTCTTGAGATTTTTGTTTAAGCCATAGACGAACCTCTGGTTCTTCTTTAAAGGGGTGTTGATGTATTCAACCCCATATTTGGAAAGCGACTCGAAAGACGCGACGTAATCAGTCACGGAGGACTCACCTTGAACAAGGTCTATAAATCGTCGAGCCAATGTCACTTTCTCTGCTTCTGTTACAAATTTCAACTCGAAGCGTTCCCGGAATTGATCCCAGGTAGATCCGCTTCATTAATCTCAGAAATAAGAAGCTCGTACCAGTCTAATGCTTTTTCTTGGAGCATACTAGAGGCCACCAGAACTCGGTGAAGGTCAATAAGATTCATGCGAGAAAAGATTCGATCGCATGACCTTAGTCAAGCCTGTACTTCAATAATAGTTTCAGAACCTTTGAATGGCTCCCCACCCAAATTAGTGTAATCGCTGCACAAGCGTGCAAATCCCGACTTTGGGTGAGTAGGTTCCGGGTTAGCTCCAGCTGCTTGAGCATTCGTCACTAAATCAAGAAGCTGTTGAGCAGTCATAAAAACTCCATCCTAGGGTGGAGTGCTAGATGGTACGGCTCTAGGGCGGCCAGGTCTGGACATTTCTCTTTCTTTATAAAGAAAGAAGAAGAAGAAAAAGGTTATTCACCAAATTCAATATCAAGCAATTCTTGATAGATAAAACAAGGAATCATAAAAGAAAATAGGATGAATCGTTGCGAAGACTCGAATAAAATCCTAAAGCATGACTCCTAAGAAAGACTTAGGACGATGATCCTTGTTATAACATTCCATATTGTTTCGAAGTTTCGCTCTGATACCAAGCTGTGACGCCCCACCTCTATACCCACGCTAGCTAAGAACATTACGGTGAATGCTGTCAACTAGCACGGAGAATAAGGCTGTTGAGGAGCGACCATCCATGTAATTGCTTTGTGCGAGCATCAATATGTCAGATAGTATAACATGCAATACTTTATCAAGAGGAAATCCGACATACCGACAAAAACTCAAAGCTACTACACAGTGGCTATAATATCTTCGGAAACAAATACAGAAATGAACATAACATAAATCAGTCACAGAAAATTCATATCACAAAGGCGGAAGAAGATATGAATATATAATTAACACACGAAAGTGCATATCAGAGTAGTGGTCAAAAAGATCCACAATAATACAAAAGAATAGCAACACATGCTATACAAAAGAATACAACTATGAGTCTATATCTCAAGTGTATACAACAAAATAAACTACTAATCTAAGTAGTTTGCCAAAAGTCAGAGTAATGAATCCCTGAGGAGAAGTCAAGCAGAAGCACCTGTAACATCTCGGTCTGACCCAAGTATTATTTAATAAGAAAATAATAAACGGATCAGTCTAACTATAAATATCAGATGAAACGATATAGAATAAGAGATATGACTAAACACATAATAATCACAATGCCAAGCTGTGATATATATAAGTAATTGAAAAATCAACAAGAGATTAATCAATATCACCAAATCTACACAAGAATCAAAGAAATGTCATACTCCTTATTTCGTTCATCAAACCACAAATATTGACGATTATATCAATGTCAATCACAAAAGTCAATGACACACAAATTCACCAATGCACAAATATTGATAAAACTTATCAATGGAAATCACGAAAATTGGTGAAACACAAATTCTAGAAATCATCTCAAGAACTCCAGTCAATGACACACAAATTCACCAATGCACAAATATTGATAAAACTTATCAATGGAAATCACGAAAATTGGTGAAACACAAATTCTAGAAATCATCTCAAGAAATACAGTCAATGACACACGAATTCACCTATGCACAAAAATTGATAAATCATATCAATAGAAATCACAAAAATAGGTGAAGAAGAAAATTCCATAATTCGACACACGAAATCCAGAAATCACACAAAATAGGGGGGAGGCCTATCACTTGAACGGGAGCATGAAAACTCACCAACATATGTATCACACGAACGAGACGCTATCTCATGGTAGCTAGCCATTATTTTTTGACACACGAATGGCCCGAAGACCATGGGGTGCTACCCCACATATGTGAGTTGAAACTCACACAAACGGGGTTTAGTCTCCCTCGTAGACAAAGAGACATCGCACATTGCTAGTCCAAATCACAAAAATAATCGTCATGATCATAAAGAAGTGTCAATTACAGTAAGCTAGTAAATATATGAGCTTAGCATCATGTCTCATAACCACTAGCTTAACTTAAATATTTACGAAAAAATTGTAAATCTCCACTAGAAAATTGTCACAAGAGATTCAATTGAACAAGTACAAGAATTAACCGACGAAGTAAACGCAAGCGTTTCATACCACTTGTTTTACTACGTCGTTTAATTAGATTTCTCATACGAGTGAGGTAAAGGTTTGTACATACTAATAGATTGGAAAACGATTTTAAAACGAATTTGGTATTAAAATAGAATTGAAATCGTTTGGGAAAAGAGTTTTGATGTTTACTACTAGTATTGAAACCTTTATATTTTTAAAGTGACAAAACACGAAAATGGTTGTAGAACAATCACCCACCAAAATTCACATTCAAAGACGTGAATAAAAATCCAAAGAAATCGATCTGAATCCATCAAAATGGGTATTCCCAAAAATCACGAAGAAAATGTCATCAAAGTCGATAATAAGTGATAATAACAAAAGGGAATCAACACGAATCGATTAACATTGAAAATTCAATCCAAAAAGGCAAAATGGACTCCAACTGCAGGTTCAGTCGACTGAATAGAGTTTTCAGTCGACTGACCCTGTACCTGTAAATTTTCCAGGTTCAAGAAACTTTCTGTTTCCAGGTTCAGTCGACTGAACAGAGGATTCAGTTGACTGAATCATACCTGGAAACTTTCAGGTTCCAGGTTCAGTCGACTGAACAGACTTTTCAGTCAACTGAATCTTGCCTGGGCTGTTTTTCAGCCTATCAAAATGAAGAGCAAACTCTTCCAAAATGCAACCGGACGAACATTGGCTCTAAGGGTTTATGCCAATCGGCAACCCGGCCCTATATGCTCCTCGATGCATCACCAAAAGCACGATTAAACATCCATATAAGGATTTTCACACAAATTTGACTTAAAAACCCAAAAATTGGAATATTCACAAAACCAATCCAAATCAAGAGCAAATGCACACGAAGAAGTGTTAGGAATTCATACCCTACAACCAAAGATAATTATAGCATAGATGTGAGATAAAAATCTCACCTTTGAACCCAAACGATTGAAGAAGATGCTTGAAAGCAAAGGAGAATCAACCACTCTTCAAATCCAACTCAATAAGCTTGATTCTAAGCTTTAAAAGAAGAACATTCCCAAAGCTAGGTTAAGGAATTTCTGAAATGATAAGAGAATGAGTTGGAGAAGAAGAAGAGAAGCTTACCAATGGGTTCTTCTATTAGTTTGGAGCTAGAACTTGATTTGCAAAAGAAAACTAGGGCTTGAATTTTAATTTCTCATCTCTCCCACCATTGTTTCTAAAGCTTGAGTATTAGGAATTGGAAATGAAGTAAATGAGGAGGAGAGGGGTTGGGACTGAATACATAAGTGGGCTCAGCCCAAATCAAAACCCTAAGTGAAAAAGTAGCAAAAATCAACTTTCTCCAAACATATCGAAGCTTATACTCAAAAAGGTCGCAAACGGCATTCTAAACTCAATGGTAGTGGTCCCGAGTCCTAATTCGACCGTATGCAAAAATAGCTTTTCGGACTAAATTCCGAGTATCGATAAAATATTTAAATAAAATATTAAATATAAAATTGATAAATATGCGGGTTGTTACAGAACATTTCTACATATTTTATTTAAAGGATTATCCACTGTCCAAAATCGTGGATATATTTCCATATCCAAATTCAACATTTCTACATATTTTATTTAAAGGATTATCCACTGTCCAAAATCGTGGATATATTTCCTTTAATAAGCTATAATAATTAACTTATCAAAATAAGTCGTTTTCGGATTTATAAAACAACGTTTATAAATTCCATTTATATTTTATGGCAAGTTCAACTTTTAAAGTCACTTTGTTAACAAATTCTATCCATATTCCATTTACACGCAAAAGTCCAATTTAGAAGTTAATTACTTATAAATCTTTTATTTTATAAAATCTATTCATTTTATAATTCCATAATTTATAAATATATAGATTTCATTCACTTATAAAATCCATTTATATTCCATTTTAACGCTTGTAATAAACTTGTTTTATAATTCCAATATTTTTTATTTATAAGTACCAATTTTATAAATATTTTATATAAATCATTTATAATAATTCAAAAATCCCAATTTAAATAAACCAATTCTTTTAATAATTTACAAATCGTTATTAAAGCTTATATAACTCCAAAATCATACTTAAGTATTATTTTCCAAAAATATAATTTTTATAATAATAAAAATTATAACGCTTATTCATTTAAAATGAATAAATTCCAAAATTAAATTTTATTCTGAATTCTCAACTTAAGTTTTAAAAATCCAATTTTATTTAATTCTGGCATCTAACGATACCAAAATATATTCGGCTAAAATTTAGCCTTTAACAATCTCAATCACAAAGATAATCACGCAGATTATAAATAGATCAACAAATAGATCAACGCACAACATTGAAACCAATTCAAATGTTTGAGGAATCCAGTTGGATCCCTCCAACCTGTTTCCTGCATCCAAAGATGTTAGCACAATACCAATTTCGCTTCAAGACGAAATATCGCGGTACATGGGATTTATAAAAATATTATCCGCTTAATAGGCGGCGCAATAGGGTCCCATCCGCTATATAATGCGGGAAATCAACTCCAAGTACATATATAATACCAATTCCATATAAGTTGGAATTATCGCGGTATATGTTTTTAATAAATAACATCCGCTTACTAACGGCGCATAATGTCTATTTAAACAATTAAAGATAATAATTTATCATTCAAGTATACAATCAACAATTTTAAATCTAACTATTTAAAATTAAAATCGAAACTAATTCTATTGAGTGAGAAGTTCTCACCTGATTTCAATTCCGTTTTAGTGTTTTATTTCGAATAAAATTAAACACGCATTTAATTTTACCCGAATTTAAAACTAGCTCCAAAAAACTCCAATCTAGCTCCATTGTGTAGTGTTCGTCCATACGAACCCAATGCAAAAAGTTTCGTCGAATTCCGACCTCGTATGAACAAGTTACAACATTTTAAACATCACATGATTTAAATTACAATTTAATTTACATTTTCTTTATTTATTTTCACCTAAACTCCATCTGCACCATCCATTACAACCCTCAGATCTCGGCCGCATACATCATATTTTTCTCCCCAGGTTTTGCACGCACGTATCAAACCCATGAGCCGCCCTTTATCTTGAAATATCACCACCTACTTGAGCCACCAGATGTCGATCAGAGAGTGCCATATTGAAGGCCTTCAAGCAACCTACACTCGGCCAGAACATGGGAAAGCTTGGCCTCCTCTGCACCTCGAAACGCATGCACGAACTGCTGCCGAATTCGGCCACCTATCGTCCCCTCTGGTCGACGAAAACCCATCTTCGCCGTATAGATTCGAAGCTCCCATCGTCCACTTCATTTTTGCAGTTGAACGATTTTGACGATTGCTTACAGACTGGAAGATTTTGAGGGAACATTGAAACTAATTTATGGCCTTTTTTTTTGTTAGTGGCGGCTACAACCAGAAACCCTAGGGTTTTGGCCTTTGTTTGCAAATGAGAGAATAGAGGTGCTTTTATAGAAATTCAACGAACACTATTCATCCCGGATTTTCCGAACTCCAAATCTCACGGGGTGACCGGTGTTTCGAAGGTTCACCCTGCGTTCCGAACACAATGGAACGTGTTTCGGAGGCTAATTCGATTATCTGTGCGAGTTATGGCAATAAACGATCAATTTTAAGTTAAACCGATTTAAACTAATTTCTAGGCGTTTTGGCTTGCCTCGGACAAACGGTAAATCCGATTGACATGAAATTTGAAAACATACAATAATATCACATTACGGATCCGATGAAACTGGTTTCGTCGAAATCCGAGACTGTTTGAAAAATGGCTATTTTAACTCGGCAAATTAATATTAAAACAATTTCGATGCGTTTCGAGTTGCCACGGTCAAACGAAAACTCTGATTGCTATGAAAATTGAAATCCGATAATAACAAACAATTACGGATCCAATGGAACTAGTTTCATCCAATTCTGAGACCGTTGGAAAATTGGCTATTTTTCAATCGATTATTAAATATTAAAATATTCAATTTTCACAAATAAACTTTTAATTCAATTTTAAAAGTCCTATAACATCTCTATAACTTCAATATGATTAAATTAAAATTTACAAATCATTTTCAATCATATTAAATCCAATTATCAATTATTTCTGTATTTTCAACCATTAAATTATCGATTTAATTATCCAATTAAATCCAATTATTCGAAATATAAATTATTCGACTTATAAATTTCACTTATTAATATTTAAAATCAATTAAATATATGAATTTTAATTTAAAAAAATTCCGGGTCGTTACAAACTTCCCCCTTGAAAGAATTTCGTCCTCGAAATTACCAAGTAAGAAAAAGTTACAGAATCCATTAATTTTCCAAAACAAACCGTTCAATTTTTATTTTTCAAATCTCTTAAGTGTTTAACTTTCTCAAAATTCATAGTTAAATTTCTTACAAAATCTTTACTAAGTTTCCAAATCCAAACTTAGTTTTCAAAATTTTCAATTTTCTCAAAAATATTCTAAAGCCTTAAATTTTCGGAAAAATTCGCCAGAGTCTCCTTTGCGCGGTTCGATCCGAAAAAAAAATGACAGTATATATGTCACAAATATACATATCATCAAGTGATGAGGCATTCCACAGGGAAAAAAGTGTAAAAGTACGATATTTAATACGAGATATGTACCTTATATTTTTATTAGCGAGCATATACGGCTAATATAGCGCGAAAGCGAGCTCCAAATGCGAAGCAAGCGCAATCCGCACCTACTAAACACTCAACAAACCATGAGAAATATGTATATATGAAAATAATATCAATATACAACATATAGTAACATAACAACTACATGTGCCAACATAGCAATGCATTCAATCAACAAATGCAACCATCAAGCAACTATCATCCAACTAACCAAATAAATATTCATTCATATTCTAATTAACATTCAATGAATTGGTTCTCAATTTAATCACATTTGATTTGTTTACATTGTCTTTACAAATATTCATTTATTCATTTCCAATTAGTATACATTCACTAATTTACATTCATTTTAGTTCACTTCCAAATCAAATCAAATTCAATTCTATTTAAATTCATTTACTTCACTTTCAATTTGAATTCAATTACTTAGCTTCCAATTTCACTAATTTAATTTCATTAACACTTAATGAATTCATATACAATCAACTAACAAACAAATAACAACCAATGTATATTCAACATAACCAAATTCATTCAATTTACTTTCAACATTCAATTTGGTTCAACACTTTTAATTTCAATTGGTTTAACATTTAAATGATTTTCCTTCAACTTATTCAATTTCTTAACTTCATTAGCTTTTAATGAATTAACACTTCATTCATTATTTCATATCGACTTATTTACATTCGATTGATTAACATTCAATCCATTTATTAATTTAATTACCAATTCCTTTAACAATATAAGGTTGAATGTCAGTTATATAACTCAAATTTACATTCATTCAATTAACTTTATTATTTTACTTTGATACCAAAATCAACTTTATTCAATTTTACTTAAGTTATATTTCCTTTAAACATCATTTGTTTAACTTACTTAAATTTCCAAATCCAATTCAGATTTCAATTCTAAAGTAAATTCAATTTAACTTTAACCAAAGTCAAATTTTCATATCACTATCAAATTCATATTTCATTTTATAACATCACTTACATTTTCTCATTTTCTAAGTTATACAACTTATATATTTAAACTTCCAAATCCATTTACTTATCCAAAGCTAAATTTATTATCTCTTACTATAAGTTCAATTCATTTCACTTATATTCATCAATTTCAACTTGGATTTTTAAATTTTCAAATTTGTTTATCACAGCAAAACTTCAATTTCAATTTACTATGGTGGAAAATCCATCACACAGAAACTCGAAAATGATATTGATGATGCTGCAGTCATCACCCTTATTATTTTCCAGCAACAATAGTGAATTCAGTGCTTTTAAATTCTTTCAAAAATCTCCTTTTATTTATAAATTACATTCATAAATCTTTCCTTAAAAAATTTCATTATTTTCTCTTTACTTATACAAGATTATTTCACAACTGTAAATCATTTTAATTAAAATTCCATACGTATAATTGATTTGCTCATACAATTCATTCTTTTACAGCTGTTGTTTTTATTTAACTTATTCAACAACCAAACAATCAATTCATATACACTTTAATAATTCTGAAAAATCATTCCTTTATATATAAAATATAATCAAGGTAAAATTATTTCATTTACCCAATTTAAAATAATATCATGTGAATTTGTTCAGTACAAGTGTTTAGAGATCCCTATCGATAGAGTTGTACGGACTATACCGACCAGAATCCATATACCACTCAACAAACCAATCATCACAATATAAACTAATTTTATATTCACTAACAAATACGCGCTCATATCTATTATTACACTCACACTCATTCTACAGTGCTACTGACTCTATCTCTAATGAGTAATACCCAATAGAGCCATGGTTGTCACTTAACCATATGCTTTGATACCAGCTGTAACGTTGCGATTTTTCGTCGCTCGAAGGTCGGCATCAATACGTCCACTGTATCAAATGCCGCATAATCGAATGCCGGAAAACCGAATTGTTAGGGTTAAAGAAGAAGAGGTAGAAGAAAAAGATAGAAGAAACAAGAAAGCAGAACAGAAACAATATCAGAATCTCACAGTCGCAGAGAACAACATATAATAGATAAATGAATAATCTTTAACAAAGAACTATATCAGTTATTACATTACATCACATCAAGTTTCATTACATCATCAGAGTGTACATCAACAAACAACAATAAATAGCGGAAAAGAAATACTATATACAATAGATAATATGCTACGCCATCCAGCTTGCCTCCAGCAACTCCTGAATTCCAGAATATCCTGATAAACCTGACTTTTGACTGCCCGTGTGGAAATTGGTGGGCACCCAGAGTCTAGGAAGGAAAACAATAAACTCCGAGTCAGTCATGGGACTGGTGTGAGAACTAAAACAGTTATTTAACTTTTAAAAACGAAGAACAGGATAATTTTAAAGTCAATTCGCAATGCTTTTGGAAAATGAGACTACCATAAGACCTCTGCCACACACACAATGCAAACGCATAATTGGAGGAGATTTCTTCTTATGATAGTCAAAGATGCTTGATACGCATTAAAAAGAAACATTTGATATTATTACTAGTGCATAGTGTAGAAAAACATTTCGAAAGTAAAGATATAAACCTTAGCCAGCATAGACATTTCGCACTTATGCTTACTATAGCTACCATGTTCAATAGCAGGTTACCGCCACATTCCTTGGCAGGCTATACAACTAAAACCGTACAAGGATCGTATTATTTCTTTGGATTTCCAACAAATGGTCAGGCTAAGGAACTTCCTACTGCCACATGGGATTGCCTCTGGCGGGACGTCCCGAGAACTTAACCAGCTCTCTGCCAACACAAGGCCGGTTTACCTTTGTCACTAGGTAACTACTACACGAGTGTGCCATCCCCCGGTCCCTTTGGACCTTTATCTGAGCGCTCGGTAACCAACATCACACAGTAATAAATATAGTGTGTCAACATGAGTAAGCATCTAGGCTCCATACCATGATACCACACTTTCTAGAAGGAAATGACATACCTAAAGGGCGCGACCCTCATAACCTTGCCGCATATTCCTGTTTTGACCACTTCCGGGGAGTGAGGTCTGACGAAGTCTCGTCCACAAAGCTAGGCACAAAGCCACGCTTTGATCAACAAATGATCAATAAATAATCATCATACAGCAACACTCAGCATGCCACATTACCAAATTGGGAGTATATCGCTGATAACCTTCAACTACATAACCTCTAAGGGTGTTAAGCTAAGAGAATAAATTCTCCGCCACCAACGGAAATATATTTGAAAGAAATCTGCTTTATATCTCAAAATGTAATGTCAGACACGTAACCAAACAAGTCTGTTCCGGGTTTGAACAGAACCGAAGGCACGTCAAAAGAAGCGCTTGCAATCCGGGTATTCACAATCCCGATCGAATTTCCCATCACAAAGGAAATCTCCATACCGTAGCTAACGGTGCAGAGACAATCGATAGGTCATCCTATCGTTTTCACAAATACCTGGTCTTCAATACCGGTCTTCAAATGCTATCCATTACGACGTATCATTATTCGGAATGGGCTATACGACTCCAAAGTCCTTTCCCGGCTAACCCGAATAATGAGGGCTTATTTTAAAAATAAGTGTAGCATTCAATTTCAACCAATTCACAACAAATACCTATTTAAAGGTCAATATTGATAGTCTGTTATTTAACTATCAATCAATATTCACAACATCACCCGATTTCAAATAATTTCCTAAGTTATTTATTTTCAAAAATATCTTTATAATATATATATCCTACACTTCAACCATTTGAAAACCAATTTCAAATAAATTTACACCCTTACAACTTTCATTTCGAAATGGTTCATTTAAGCCAATTAAATAAATCCTTACCGATTTATTAAATTTACGTTCCAAATCCGTAAATTAATTCCCACACTTCAAAATAAATCAACATTTATTTTTAACTAATTTCCCTTTCTTTTATAAATTCCATAGTGAATTTACAATTCCAAAATATCTACGAATATAAGATTTTTAAATCGATTTCTAATATTCATTTTCAATTTATCTTTAAAAGATAAAAATCTCAAAACATTCACTTCATATTGGAAAAAACATTTCCATACTTATTTAATAATAAGTAATTCACCAATCTATTTATTTTCAATATTTTGAAAATATTCAATATACTTAAATCTAGTCAAGTATATATTTCGTTCTTTAAGAAATCATTCTCTTAAACACATTTATTTCGGTCAAGACGAATGTTACGTAAAACATCCCAAAATCACTAGTATAGGGATTCGAGCTTAAATAGATATATAAATCCCAATACTATATATAAAACATTTCATTTCGGAAATCATTTACTATAACAACAGTGTTATAGTCCACCATTTCCTTCTATTTCTCGAAAACGTCTATTTCAACAATAAATGTTGAAATCTATGATTTCGATACTTAACACAATTTAAAACGTTTTTGAATCATTTTAATTCTATTTAAATATCACTTTTCCAAAATATTTCTTTAATATATTATTCACTGTCCAAAATCGTGAATATATTTCAATATCCAAATTCAACATTTCTACATATTTTATTTAAAGGATTATCCACTGTCCAAAATCATGGATATATTTCCTTATCCAAATTCAACATTTCTACATATTTTATTTAAAGGATTATCCACTATCCAAAATGGTGGATATATTTCCTTTAATAAGCTATAATAAATAACTTATCAAAATAAGTCGTTTTCGGATTTATAAAACAACGTTTATAAATTCCATTTATATTTTATGGCAACTTCAACTTTTAAAATCACTTTATTAACAAATTCTATCCATATTCCATTTACACGCAAAAATCCAATTTAGAAGTTAATTACTTATAAATCTTTTATTTTATAAAATCTACTCATTTTATAATTCCACAATTTATAAATTTATAGATTTCATTCACTTATAAAATCCATTTATATTCCATTTTAACGCTTATAATAAACTCGTTTTATAATTCCAATATTTTTTATTTATAAATATCAATTTTATAAATATTTTAGATAAACCATTTATAATAATTCGAAAATCCCAATTTAAATAAACCAATCCTTTTAATAATTTACAAATTGTTATTAAAGCTTATATAACTCCAAAATCATACTTAAGTATTATTTTCCAAAAATATCATTTTTATAATAATAAAAATTATAACGTTTATTTATTTAAAATGAACAAATTCCAAAATTAAATTTTATTCTGAATTCTCAACATAAGTTTTCAAAAATCCAATTTTATTTAATTTCGGCATCTAACGATACCAAAATATATTCTTCTAAAATTTAGCCTTTAACAATCTCAATCACAAAGATAATCACGCAGATTATAAATAAATCAACAAATAGATCAACACACAACATTGAAACCAATTCAAATGTTTGAGGAATCCAGTTGGATCCCTCCAACCTGTTTCCTGCATCCAAAGATGCTAGCACAATACCAATTTCGCTTCAAGATGAAATATCGCGGTACATGGGATTTATAAAAGTATTATCCGCTTAATAGGCGGCGCAATAGGGTCTCATCCGCTATATAATGCGGGAAATCAACTCCAAGTACATATATAATACCAATTCCATATAAGTTCGAATTATCGCGGTATATGTTTTTAATAAATAACATCCGCTTACTAACGCGCATAATGTCTATTTCAACAATCAACAGATAATAATTTATCATTCAGGCATACAATCAACAATTTAAAATCTAACTATTTAAAAATAAAATCGAAACTAATTCGATTGAGTGAGAAGTTCTCACCTTGATTTCAATTCCGTTTCAGCGTTTTATTTCGAATAAAATTAAACACGCGTTTAATTTTTCTCGAAATTCAAACTAGCTCCAAACAACTCCAAACCAACTCCATTTCATAGTGGTCGTCCATAAGAACCCAACGCAAAAAGTTTTGTCGAATTCCGACCTTGTATGAACAAGTTACAACATTTTAAACATCACATGATTTAAATTACAATTTAATTTACATTTTCTTTATTTATTTTCACTAAACTCCATCTGGACCGTGCATTACAACCCTCAGATCTCGGCCGCATACATCATCTTCTTCTCCCCAGTTTTTGCACGCACGTACCAAACCCATGAGCCGCCGTTTATCTTGAAATATCTCCACCTACTCGAGCCACCAGACATCGATCAAAGAGTGCCATATTGAAGGCCTTCAAGCAAGCTACACTCGGCCAGAACATGGGAAATCTCAGCCTCCTCTGCACCTCGAAACGCATACACGAATTGCTACCGAACATGGCCACCTATCATCCCCACTGGTCAACGAAAACCCATCTTCACCGTATAGATTCGAAGCTCCCATCATCCTCTTCATTTTTGCAGTTGAACGATTTTGACGATTGCTTACGGATTGGAAGATTTTGAGGGAAGATTGAAACTAATTTATGGCCTTTTTTTTTGTTAGTGGCGGCTACAACCAGAAACCCTAGGATTTTGGCCTTTGTTTGCAAATGAGAGAATAGAGGTGCTTTTATAGAAATTCAACGAACACTATTCATCCCGGATTTTTCGAACTCCAAATCTCGCCCGGTGTCTGGCGTTTCTAAGGTTTACCCCACATTCCGAACACAATAGAATGTGTTTCGAAGGCTAATTCGATTATCTGTGCGAGTTATGGAAATAACAATTTTAAATTAAACCGATTTGAACTAATTTCTAGGCGTTTTGGCTTGCCCCGGACAAACGGCAAATCCGATTGACATGAAATTTGAAACCATACAATAATATCACATTACGGATCCGATGAAATTGGTTTCGTCGAAATCCGAGACTGTTTGAAAAATAGCTATTTTAACTCGCCAAATTAATATTAAAACAATTTTGATGCGTTTCGAGCTGCCACCGTCAAACGAAAACTCCGATTGCAACGAAAATTGAAATCCGATAATAACAAACTATTACGGATCCAATGGAACTAATTTCGTCCAATTCTGAGACTGTTCCAAAATTGGCTATTTTTCAATCGATAATTAAATATTAAAATATTCAATTTTCACAAATAAACTTTTAGTTCAATTTTAAAAGTTCTATAACATCTCTATAACTTCAATATGATTAAATAAAATTTTACAAATCATTTTCAATCATATTAAACCCAATTTTCAGTTATTTCTGTATTTTCAACTATTAAATTATCGATTTAATTATCCAATTAAATCCAATTATTCGAAATATAAGTTATTTGACTTATAAATTTCACTTATTAATATTTAAAATCAATTAAATATATGAATTTTAATTAACAAAATTTCGGGGTCGTTACAAGTAGTGTCAAAGGCACTCAAATTGTTTTGAATTGTGATCTTTTGGGTACCATTCTCAATTGCAAGAGTTCGGGAATGAATCTTTCTAACTTTAAAATCGATGAACATGATCATGAGACATTACATCACATTTTCGAAAGAGTTGATGATTTTGATTTTAAAAATAGAAATTTTCGACCAAAAGCAAGAATTGTTAGTCTTCTTTTGCAACATACTTTGACCCCAAGATCGGGAAATTTTAACAATCCTACTTCAAAAGTTTGCAAAGCTCTTTTTGCTATTTTCAGAAACTATGACATAAATTGGACGCAAGTTATTTTGCATGAAATTCGTCCTAAAAATCTTAAAATGGGTGAGAATACTTTATACCATGAAATTTATCTCACTCGGATTTTTAACTATTTTGGAGTGGATTTCAAAGGCGAGGAATTTGTTTCTAGAAAAGTTTTCAATCATTCCAACATTTCGCTTTTGAAAATTCCATTTGTTTTTCAACCTTATGAGACACTTACCGAAAAGGAAGAGCGTTTGGCTCATGAGGAAATGGAAGAAGAGGAAGTTGAAGAAGAAGAAGAAGGGGATGAAATGAAAATTGAAGAAGAAGAAGGTGAAATGTCTTTGGAAAGCATTGAATATCCTACCAATCGATCCAACAAAACCCTTCTCAAAAACCAAAAGATAATTGTGGAGAATCAACGGATTCTAAAACAATCCATTAGTAAAAAGTTGGATAACATTTCTTCGAAGATGAACAAGTTCTTTTCAAAAGTCAGCAAGAAACTTAGACTATCTTCATCATCTTCATCCTCTAACTAGTTTTATCTTTTCGTATCTTGTTGTATTTGTTTTGGTTTGCTTTATTTCGAATGTTCGTGTAGTTTGTTGTGTGCTTAATCATTGTGTTATAGTAGTATGCAATGAAATGAAATTTCCTTTCTGTTATCTACCTTATCTTATCTCTAGAATAAATGTTAGTATATTATATATATACACAATTATTCACAAAATCAAATTAGTCATAACATTTCACTAACCCATGTCGACATCCCCTATGTGACCATGTCGACATGTACTGGTCAGAAATGGCAATTGATTTTGAATTTGAAATTTGAATAACTACCACATGTCTACTCAATTCAAACGAATTTATACACCTATATATACCTGTTTCTTCCAGAATTCTTCACTGAAATTTATTTCTTATCATTTATATCCTCCATTTCTTTCACAAATTCAACTATGGCTAATCTTATTCACAATTTATCTGAAAATCTTGAAGAAACTCTTAATTCGTTCAAGAATATTCTCTCATTTATTCTACGAAACCAGCGTCATTTAGAATTAAGTCAAATGCAGATGATAAAGGAATAAGAAAGGCACTTCGATGCGATACGATGGATGATCTCCTCTCTGCACAAGGATGATAACGAAGCACATCCTTCTGTCTCTCTCACCAATGACAATGATAATTGGGATGCTATTAAGGCAGGCCCAATCTTTGGAGAAGAAGGATGGGTGGAAGTTCCACGTAACATTTGATTTTTTATTTACTTTGTTTGATTTGTTGGAATTGATTTCGATTGATACTTTGTGTGGATTGATTTCTTATTGATTTGAAGATTGGTATGTAAAACATATATATATACACATTGAAATGTATATAATTTTTAAATTTGTTATCACGTATAATTATTTCCTACTCTATATATTCTGTTGTATAGTCTATCAATGCAGGTACTGAAGTCCAAGAATGAGGGGGAGTAAGTTTTTGTTGATGACAAAGGGGGAGAAATATAAAATATGGTAGTTAGGTATAGATTAAGGGGGAGTTGTTAGTTTTAGGGGGAGTTATTAGAATAGAAATAATATTTTATAAACAAAGGTTGTCATCATCAAAAAGGGGGAGATTGTAAGTCCGTGAGATGATGGTTTTGATGACAACAACCTTAGAATAGATTATAAAATATAAATACTAACATAATAAGTTTAGATATATATGTATATACAGGATTTAACCATGTAGGTACTAAGAATGAAGACTGTGCAGTATAGAGATTCAAGATATCAAGATAAAATATCAAGATAGAAGATTCATGAGTATCGAGACTATCAAGAGTTCAAGATTTCAAAGATAAGTATTTTTTTAGTATTATTAGGAATTTTTGTTAAAACTCGTAGAAAAGCACTGGCATCTTAAAATCCAATTTATTCGTGGAATGGAATCCACTTCGAGCCCGTTAAAGGGATGGAACCCTAAGTAGGATGGAACCTACGAAAAATATAGTGGAACATTGTTTTGTATCCGCTAAATTTTATTCAATATGATTTTTCAAAATTATATCCGGTTTTCAAAATGTTTTCAAAATTTTCCTTTTAAAAGATTCAAAACCCTCGATCCTGATTTTAAATAATTTTAGCCTCAAAAACATCTTCATTTTCAAAGTCAAATTACTCCTGATTTTAAACTATCTTTTTTAATAATATATTTAACTTTTATATATTTATACTTAGATTTAAATATAAAATTATGGTTAAATTCTATATATGTTATTCCTTATATTTACTTATGAATTTCAACTATAGTCAAGTATATTTATAATGTTTAAATTAGTTTTTATATAAGATAATTGTTATTTTCAAAGAAATTCAAAACATCATAAAATGCTTTGGGATGTCGACATGCCTATGGGTACCATGTCGACATGGTGACAGTTTGTTTCAAAAATTCAAATTTCAAAAGAAGTGTCTACTCGCCATAACTCTTCATGAATGGTCATGGCTGTTGTTCTTCTATAAATATGGGTCAGTTTCAACGAATTTTTAATTACTTTTTTTGGTTTTTACTCCTCTTCTTCTTCCTCATTTCTTAATACATATTCTTTTCATTACTCTGCCGAAATCGACATCGAATCATACTCGATTACTTCTAGTTTATTCTCTATTGCTATCTCTACAAGATTCTCAGTGCTATTCAGAGTTATAGACTTCTTTGTAATATATAAAGCGAGAAAAGGTGTGACTGTAGCCTTGGAAATCAATCAAAAGGGAAAAGGTGTGATTGTAGCCTTGGTAAATCAATTGGGTAAACTTGTGGCCTAGAAATCAAGTATCTCTACCCAGAGGATCGAAATTCTGGAGGGTGTACCTCGTAGCCTTGAAACCGAGGGCGTAATTGTACAATTGCTTTTGAAAGGAAATCCGTAATTTTGTTGTGGGACTGGATATAGGATGACTCCAAACTAGTATAAATTCCGGTGTGTTCTTTCGTTTACTGCTTTTATTTTATTTCTGCATCTGTGATTGTTTCTGTGATCATATCTGTGTCTGTATATTGCAAACGTTTTTGTCTAAATTAACATAAATTGTAAAATTTGTAATTCTTTATTAACACTACTCACTCTCCCTCTAGTGTTAATCTTAGCCTTAAGATCCGTAATCTGCATTTCTCACAAACTTGAGCTCAACTTTATTTTCTACATCAGGTGGAATTTCCTTTTCTTCACAAAAATATCAGACCATCTCTATTTTGGTTTTTCAATTCCACTTTTCCAACTTACAAGTTACACAACTTATTTTTCATGTTTCATCAATTTTATACTTAAGTTGATTCCATTCAAAATTTATAACTTACAGTTATATAATAATTTTACAAATGAAATTTTAAATTTAGTTCCACTCACTTTCATTTCCAATCCAATCCAATTTTATTTAACTTAGCTTATGTTAAATTCCAATTCATACAGTTCATTTTAACTCATTTAATTTAAAATTCAATTCCAAAATTTCAACTTTCACATTTCTTTCCTTATTAATATAATTCCCAACTTATAAGTTCAAAAATTTATTTCTTGATATTTTCCTACAACATCTAAATAAGGATTCCAGAATTCAAACTCCCGGTTTCATTTCAAATCATTTTGAAAGCACACAGACACACACACACACACACACACACACATATATATAGACACACAAACCAAATCACACATTTTAATTTTAAACCAAACCTAGTTTTTATCCAAAACAAATTCCCTCTGGAATTCCCAAAAAAATCTTTGCCTCCGAACAAAAATCCTCATATCAAATTATTATTGTAGCAATCCGTCACTTGGAAACTCAAAAACGAACACTGATGATGTTGCGATTATTATCGAAATTATTTTCCAGCAACTATGGTGAGTTCAAGGGCCTTATCACTTTCAGAATCAATTTAAAAAATATTTTCTTTTCAAATACATTTCCATAATAATATTACCATTATTTATTTCAAAATATTTGAAAAACATTTCCGATATTTTTGAGATTTAAATTTCCAAATTATTATTTGAATCAAATTTAAGTTTTAACTCATTTGTATAATTCATACTTATACCTTTTAATTTGGTCATATACGACCATTCTCATTTATAATCGTGTTCTAATTATAATAATAATATATAACCACAACAATGTAGTATAATAATTTCATAAAATTATTTATTTTATACCCAAATATAATTTAGGGAAAATTATTTCATTTACTCTCTTTAAAACACTACTATGTTGATTTAACTTGTTCAGAGTTAGAATTCATAAAGATTCAACCGATAAGTCAACACAATATAAAACAATTTATATTCATTAACAAATACGCGCTCATATCAATAATACACTCAGACTCATTGTAGGGCACTACTGACCCTATCTCCAATGAGCAATCCCCACTAAAGCCTATGTGTTCGCTCAACCTAAACTCTGATACCATGGGTAGCGATCGGCCATTCCATACCCTTTGAGCTGACATTAAATCACTTGACTAACACAAATTGTACGAAAATATAAATAACTATGAGAAAGAAAAGGACAGTGGAAGAAACTGAAACAATAATATAGAATCTCACAACCACAACGGGACAAAGTATAATATATAATAACAAATTTTTATGCAATGGAACTATAACTATAATATATATATATATATATAATCATTAGAGTACAACAATCAACAAATCAAATCTGGATAGTTATAATAACTTGTCCTCACAAGTACTAAACATACACTTTCACACACACACGGTAGAATATAGTTAAGTACGTGGAATACGCCTGAGACTCCTCCAGAACGTCTCTTGTGCTCCATAGCATCCAAACTTGAGCCAGTAATACTCGGTCTGAATCGAGCATTATAATAAAATAACACCCGAGTCAGTCAGGAAAACTAATGTGAGAAAACACACTCAATTTGAATTATTACTCTTATCAAATCCTTTGGATGCAAAGGTGTGACGACCCGGATTTTTCTCTTTTGAAAATCGACATCCATAGTTCACTCGTACTCGAATGCCGCAGATTCGACCGTTCAAATCCGATTCGCCGAAGCTTATAACACACTAAGTATAACAACACAGCAGAAGGAAAAGAACAATATCATATACAAACTCCAATGATACAATATCCAAAATATGATATACAACAATTGTATCAATAATGCTCAACAATATCAAAGATAAGATACAACAACGGAAGCAAATAGCAGTGGAACAATAACTCCAAATAGCAACAGCTACTACATCATCAAAGCTCCAAACCAAATAACTCAATCCAGAAGCTCGAACCACCCATCATGTCGCACAAAGCTAAGCAATCCAGGTCAGTCATGAATTCGGAAACTCCAAATAATTCCAAAGAGAAAGCTGAAGACTACTCAATCGATATCTACTATCTGACTATCTGAAAAACCCAACTCTAGACTGCCGGTGTGGAAAATTGTGGGCACCCGGAGTTTAGGAAGGGAACAATAAACTCCTGGTCAGTCATAGGACTAGTATGAGCAAACAAAAACAGTTTTATTTTTAAAACAAACAACAAAAGGTTTTAAAAGTTGAAATCCGCAATGGTTTTTGGAAAATGAAACTGCCATAAGGCCTCTTGCCACACACACATTGCAAGCGCACACTTGGAGGAGATTTCTCCTTATGACAGTAAAAAATGCTTGATACGCAAAAACCATTTGATATTATTATTAGTGCATAGTGCAGAAAACATTTCAAAAGTATAATATTAATCTTAGCCAGCATAGGTACCATTATACTATGCGTACTATAGCTATCACCTGAGGTGGTAGGTAATACAACTGCAATCGTAAAGCGCTCGTATTGGATGATTGGATTTCCAACAAATGGTCAGGCAAAGGAACTTCCTAGGCCACATGGGAACGCCTGTGGAGGGATGCCCCAAGAACCATCCCTCAGTTCTCTGCCAACACAAGGCCGGTGTACCCCCTTCTCGGGAGTAACACCTAAGATATGCCATTCCCGGTCAATTGCAACCTTTATCCAAGAGCTCTCATCCACAATCATCACACAGTAATAGATTTAAGGTGTCTACATGAGTTAAGTATCTGGGCTCCATACCTTGATACCACCCTTTTCCAGAAGGAATGGATATACCCTAGGGGCGCTACCCCTGTAACCTTGCTGCATCTTTCCTGTTTCGACCATTTTCGAGGTGTGAGGTCCTGTTGCAGTCTCGTCTACAAAGCTATGCTTTTTCACAAAGCTACGCTTCAATCAACAAATGATCGGTAACACTTCGTATGCCACGTTACCAAATTGGGAATGTATGACTAGTAACCATCATTTACATAACCTCCGAGCTCGTATGTCACAAAGATGGGTGTTAAGCTAGGAGAATAAATCTCCGCCACCAAACAGAAATGTATTTGATAGAAACCAGCTTTACATCTCAAAGTGTAATGCCAGACATACATCCATACAAGTATGTTCCGGGTTCGAACAGAACTGAAGGCACTTCCAAAGAAGCCCTTGCAATCCGGGTATTCACAATCCCGGTCGGAATTCCCATCACTTAGGGAATCTCTATACGGTAGCTACTCAATGTAGAGACAATCGATGGGTTATCTTATCGTTCTCACAAATACCCGGTCTTCAACACCGGTCTTCAAATGCAATCCAATACGTCGTATCATTATTCGAAATGGATTATGTAACACAAGGTCCTCTCCAGGCTAAACCAAATAATGAGCGCAATATTTAAAAACATATGGATATTGGGATTTCAGTTAAGTCACAACTTAAAACCCAAAACTTTCCATTCAAATGGTTAAAACAAATTATAATTTTCAAATCTTTAAACAAAAAGATATACTTCATAAAGTTCACCCATCTTTCATAAAGATTTATTTACGACTTTTCAAACAATTCCATTTCAAATTGGATCAACTCATTCAATCTTTAAATCAAAGATTTAATTCATAGCTTTTAAAACAATTCCTATTTCAAACTTGAAATCCTTTCAACACAATTTGGGAACCCTTTCTTTCAAATGAAAGTTATAATTATTTAAAAACAAATATTTTTCATTTTGGAAAAATCCAATTAGATTTACACGAGTCAAAACTCTTCAAGTATAAAATTTGGGTTAAAATTCAAATTCCCAAAACAATACTTTTAAAATGGTTTAAAACCCATACAAACACATTTATAACTCGTGTAACCTTTTTAAAACCATAATTCAAAACATAGAATTCAATTTCAAACCTTGAATTCAAACTCAATCAAATTATTTAGATTTTCAAAACTTAATTAAGTTATCCAAAATAACTTTTATCTTCAAAACTTCTTTTCAAAAGCTTTCCATATTTTACCCAAATCCATTTCAAAAACCATTTGAATTCAAAATTCAACTTTAAAAACCATTTCAAAATTATTAATTTCAAATATCTTCGACTTAACCACTTTCCTCGTGCAATCCATATTTGTGTGTGTATATGTGGTCCAAGGATTTTATATGCAATAATAGTGCAACAACATCATCAGTCATTACAAATTCCGACACAGAAATATATTTGATAAGCGGTATGAACTATAACGCTTATCTTCTATTCACAGATCACAGATAAAGGAAATAAATTCATTACAGATAATAAATTACATTCACAGATAAATAAACTACATCATAGAATGAATAAATTACATTACAGTTCCCAGCTTAAAGCAGAATAACTCACATCACAAAGCATCATATATCGGGAATATCAAACAATTCGACCATTCACTGCAATCCAAACATTCATAAGTAAGATTAACTAATTATCTTATTAATTTAAATCAGATTGATTATTTATAAATAAATTGCTAATCTTGGTTAATTAATATTAATCAATCATAAACAATCTTAATTAATTATCCTTTAATCAATCATTAATTAACCTTTAATTAATAATTAATCCGTTGATTAATTATCCTTAATTAATTACAAAATAAATAAATTAATCCTTAATTAATAATCATTCCTTAATCCCTTTCATTAATTTATGAGACTAATTAATTAATTAATTATTCTTTAGGTAATTATATTAACAAATCATTAATTACTTAACAAATTAAAAGATAAATCTTTTTAGCTTTATTAATTACGTTAATTATCATAATTTTTACCTTTGTTTAATGATTCATTACTATCAGATTAGTTAATTTGAAAGATTAAGGTTTTTAAATAACATTTTATCTTAATTATCTTTTTTAATTATTTTATTCGTTTAATAAACTCATCAAAAAATGAGACAAAAATAAATTAATTTCAATTACTTTGAAAATGTTAACCCGCCTTTTTACCAGGCCATGGACATGCGGGTTTAACTTAATCGGTTGCACGTTCGTCAAGGCTGGTATATGATGGATTCAGTCGACTGGATGGATGGATGACGCAACGTGCTTAGGAGATGGAAATATGACTGGATAAACATGGATCAACTATAGTTTGGGTCTAGGAAATACGGATCGACATTGGCAATCATTCGGCATGGTAGGTCGACTGACACGATGGATCGTTCGGCATACGAGGTCGCTCGTCACGTTGGATCGTTCGGCATTGGTAGGTTGCTCGGCATCAGGGATCGTTCGGCATTGTAGGTCGTTCTGCAGGATGGATCGTTCGGCATCAGGGATCGATCGGCATTAGATGTATCGCTCGGCATCCTAGCAGTGTTCGGCATGGAAGTAGCGGTCGGCATTAGACTAGCGTTCGACATGATGGCATCGTTCGGCATTGGACGAGTGTTCAGCATGGAAGCATCATTCAACATCCAACCTCGTTCGGCATCAGACATCGTTCGGCATCGGGGTAGTTCGGCACTCATTAGTGGCTCGGCCTTTGGATGGTTCGGCATCCGATGGTGGCTCGGCATAAGGAGGAGGACGGCAGATGCCGCTCGGCATAAGGTCCTGGTTCGGTATTAGGAGGTTGGCTCGACATTAGGAGGTAGGTCGGCCCGAGGGTTTAGCAAAGGATGGTACGGCCATGGTTGTTGTTGGTAACCAATTTTGGCGCTAACAGAAAACATCTTACTTTGAACCTTAATTAATTCAAACCTAAATCAAAATTATTGTTTGAAAACAATTAACATTTAATCCTTGTTAATGACTCTTGGCAATAGATCAACATTAAGACATTAATTGAATTTTAAAAACCTTTAAGTAAATAAATAATCAAAACATTTTTAAGATACCATTTATCCTTAATTACTTAATTATCATCAGTTAAAATATTTATCTTTTATACTTTAAAGCATGATTATTACTCTTTCAAGCTTCCTATAAAAATAAGGTAAACAAATTTTACTTCATAATTAAAAATTCGAGCCCACATTAGTGATTCCCGAGATCACTATCGAGTAGCTCACGAAAAATTCACGCAAATACTCAGCTTCGAGTCGAACGTCATGATTTACGAGCTCATCCCCGAGAAAAACTCAAGACCATCGCGAGCCACAAATCAACTGATATACATACTACCTTGTGCATGTGCACCAAAGTTCTGATGAACTTTGATCGACCCAGCCACCTTCAACATATCACCGATCATCTGTTCAAGCCTTCAGACAACCCAAAAAATTGTAACAACGACGAACATGGATTTTTGCCATTAGACCCAAACTGGAATAACAACCAACCATCAAAAAACTGCTTCGCCTGATCGCCACAAGCCAACAACACGCCGCCACTTTGGTCAAAGCTTCACCAACCTCACCCGGTTCAATCGCCACTGGTGCGATCGGTTATGGTGCGATGACGAGACAACAACGATTCAAAATTCGATCCTAAATAAAACGTGAGCAAGAACCCTAAATTAACCTCATCCCCATTCCACGATGATCAAAAAATTTTTTGAGCATTTTTCTCAAGCTACCCTACCTCCCAACGAGCTTCATTCAAGATCTCGAGATGAACTATGTTGCCGATCACCAAAAGTTACAAAAAAACTCAGATCTGTTCATCTTTGCATTACTCAATGAATGCTTGCTTAAAAGTTTAGACTTAACTTTCAAAAATCATTATTTTCGAAAACATTTTACATGATGTAATTACAACTAGAAATCATGGTACTTGAATTTTTTTAACAAACATTGGGTTTTCCTGTGTTCTTTTAAATTTCCAGAAATTTTTTAATTACTTTTGCTTAAAATTATTTTTAAATCCTAGAACACGTTTAAACAAACAACTATTGTTTAGATTTTAAAGTCTAACAATGATCAGGGAAAGAGAAATCAAAATTTTGAACAGGTTTTGTTTAATCCCAGTAATGTATAAATAGAGATATACGTACCTGTATGCACACAAAACATATAGGCAAGCAAGCATTTTCACAGCACATCTCAAGCATTAATCATATGTACAGCAACTATAATATATTATGGTATAGATAGTTTGCTCACCTGATCTTTGATGAAACAGAGAAGAACAGGAATGCAAAGCTTGGAATTGGTTTTAAACTCGAATCTGGAAACTTGTTTTGGTTTTGATCTGTATCCTTACTCGTTGAAGTCAATCTTTGCATTGCTAGCTTGAGTTTTGGAATCAATTTGAAACTGTTGAGTTATGCTCAGATAGATCAGGCTGAAGCTTTTGCTTTATTTTATTTTTTCCAGGTTTTGAAAATCTTTTGAAAACTGTTTGTTTTGCTTCTGATTTGATCAACACTTGAAACTGAAGCTTAGATTGATCCTGACTTTGATTCATTTTGATCTGATACTTGATTTTGTTCCTGATTTCATTTGTTTCAGATCTGGCTTCAGGTTGAAAATGGTTTTGATTTGCTTTGTTTCTGAAATTTTGTTTTTTAGGATTTTGAATTTATTTTTGCAGTTTTGGAAAAAAAACTTGAGAAATTTGATTTTAATTCTTTCTTATGCAAGTTTAAAAAATTTAACTAAAAGAAAAATTTACTCTTTGCCACTTGTTCACCTTAAGCCAACACTTGTTAAATTACTTGTTATTTGTTTTACACTTGTTTAATCTCAGATTATATGGTTTACACTTGTAATTTTTTTTTTATAATACTTATACATGTATAATACATGTTACTCAAAAGCTTACAAATGTATTTATGTATTTTCATATTACTTTATCTTAGTTATATATACATATTCTTATGTAAAGTTTTCTATTTGCATTTGTATTATATCCATTTATATACAAACCATCATATATAAAATTTGAAGAAAAATGATTTTAAAATTACATTATACACTAATAAATGCATATATTACATATACATTAGAATTTAACCTTTAAATAGTCTTTTGAAAATTGTTATCACAATCTATACTTATATATATATAATACATATATATTTAGAAAACAACTTTTATTAAATTAAAAGATAGTGTTTTAAATTCAATATATTTATATTTGAATTTCAAATCCAAATTTCAATTTATAATGAATATACATACACACACACACACATATATATATATATTAGCAAACAAATATCTTACAAGTTTTGGAATTTTTTAAATTAATTTACAATTTAAATCCACAAATTTATATTAATTATCAATTTAAATTTAACTCAAAAATCAGTATCATTACAGATTCCCCCTTTAGAAAATTTCATCCTCGAAACTAGGGAGACGATAATGAATGGATACACAAAGATAAAGAATCGACTCATCAATCAAGCTGATTATCTATTCTGTATTTGGCTTACCAAATCAGAATATCAACAATAGATATGAGAACGAACTCATTCAATATTACACAGGAAACTCGGGTAATCCAGTCTACGAAATATATAGGATATTGGTTAGTTCGAAGGATAACTAACCATTCGTAGACTCTATCTAGACCCAACACAACAAACAATAGATACTCAATCCAGGTTGGAATATCTCAAAGTATACCAACTTGTCCCTCTTCGGACTTTGATACTCACAAGAAATTACGATAAAATTCCAAATTTGGTTTTAATCGAAATCTTTTTATCGATACAAATTCAAATTTAACTTCATATTTGTTAATCAATTTATTTCAAATTAAATTTTCAAATTTATTTGGGTTAAAAACGGAAATATTGATAAGAAACTGGTGAGGATACAAAGTAAGGATTTTCTACAATGATTTGCAATGCCACTACACCAAATCTTCTTCTCTAGAGGTGCCACGAAGAAATCAGAGAAATTGAAATCGGATCAAAGGAGATTGATAGAGAAAGATATTTCCATTGTCGTTTTCAGGGTATTGACCATTTGTAGTGGTATTTCCCTATCCCCTATCTCTCCTCTTCATGCACTCATACTTACTACCAATGGATAGTAAGAGAATTTACTGAGGCATTTGAGCGGATATCTTAGGGATATACTCATTCTAGGGTATATTTCACCCTATCTCTAAAGTGTTACCTAATGTGTTACACTCCTGAGCTAAAGTTTTAACCTTCAGCTCTGAGACCAAATGTGACGATCCGGATTTTTTGCGTTCGAAAATCGACATCCATACTTCACTCGTACTCGAATGCCGCAGATTCGACCGTTCAAATCCGATTCGCCGGAGCTTATAACACATTAGGTATAACAACAAAGCGGAAGGAAAAGAACAATATCATATACAACTCCTATGATACAATATCCAAAATATGGTATACAACAATTGTATCAATAATGCTCAACAATATCAAAGATAAGATACAACAGCGGAAGCAAATAGCAGCGGAACAATAACTCCAAATAGCAACAGCTACTCCATCATCAAAGCTCTAAACCAAATAACTCAATCCAGAAGCTCGAACCACCCATCACATTGCATAAAGCTAAGAAATCCAGGTCAGTCATGAACCCGAAAACTCCAAAGAGTTATAAAGAGAAAGCTGAAGACTACTGAATCAATATCTACTATTTGACTATCTGAGAAACCCAACTCTAGACTCCCCATGTGGAAAATTGTGGGCACCCAGAGTTTAGGAAAGGAAAAATAAACTCCGGGTCAGTCATGGGATTGATATGAGCAAACAAAAATAGTTTTATCTTCAAACCAAACAACAAAAGGTTTTAAAAGTTGAAATCCGCAATGCTTTTTGGAAAATGAAACTGCCATAAGGCCTCCCTCCACACACACAATGCAAACGCACACTTGAAGGAGATTTCTCCTTATGACAGTCAAGAATGCTTGATATGAGAAAACCATTTGATATTATTATTAGTGCATAGTGCAGAAAACATTTCAAAAGTATAATATTAATCTTAGCCAGCATAGGTAACATTATACTATGCCTACTATAGCTACCACCTGAGGTGGCTGGTAATACAAATGCAATCGTAAAGGGCTGGTATTGGATGATTGGATTTCCAATGAATGGTTAGGAAAAGCAACTTCCTGGGCCACAAGGGTACGCCCCTGGAGGGACGCCCCGAGAACCATCCCTCAGTTCTCTGCCAACACAAGGCCGGTGTACCCCCTTCCCGGTTTGCGACCTTTATCCGAGAGCTCTCAACCACAATCATCACACAGTAATAGATTTACGGTGTCCACATGAGTTAAGTATATGTGCTCCATACCATGATACCACCCTTTTCCAGAAGGAATGGACATACCCTAGGGGCGCTACCCTGAAACCTTGCTGCATCTTTCCTGTTTCGACCATTTTTGGGGTGTGAGGTCGTGATGCAGTCTCGTCCACAAAGCTATGCTTTTTCACAAAGCCATGCTTTGATCAACAAATGATCAGCAACACTTCGCATGCCACGTTACCAAATTGGGAATGTATCACTAGTAACCATCAACTACATAACCTCTGAGCTCGTATGTCTCAGAGATGTGTGTTAAGCTAAGAGAATAAATCTCTGCCACCAAACGGAAATGTATTTGATAGAAACCAGCTTTAGATCTCAAAGTGTAACATCAGACATACATCCATACTAGTCTGTTCCTGGTTCGAACAGAATCGAAGGAACTTCCAAAGAAGCCCTTGCAATCCGGGTATTCACAATCCCGATCGGACTTCCCATCACTTAGGGAATCTCTATAGCGTAGCTACTCAGTGCAGAGACAATCGATAGGTTATCCTATCGTTCCCACAAATACCCGGTCTTCAACACCGGTCTTCAAATGCAATCCAATACATCGTATCATTATTCGGAATGGGTTATATGACACATGGTCCTCTCCTGGCTAAACCGAATAATTAGCGCAATATTTAAAAACATATGGATATTGAGATTTCAGTTAAGTCAAAACTTAAAACCCAAAATTTTCCTTTCAATTGGTTTAAACAAGTTACAATTTTCAAATCTTTAAACAAAAAGATTCACTTCACAAAGTTCACCCATCTTTCAAAAAGATTTATTTATGGCTTTTCAAACAATTCCATTTCAAATTGGATTAACTCAATCAATCTTTAAATCAAAGATTTAATTCATAGCTTTCAAAACAATTCCTATTTCAAACTTGAAATCCTTTCAACACAATTAGGGAACCCTTTCTTTCAAATGAAAGTTATAATTATTAAAAACAAATTGTTTTCATTTTGGAAAAATCCAATTACAATTGCATGAGTCAAAGCTCTTTAAGTACAAAATTTGGGTTAAAATTCAAATTCCCAAAACAATACTTTTAAAATGGTTTAAAACCCATATAAACACATTTATAACTTATATAACCTTTTTAAAACCATAATTTCAAAACATAGAATTCAATTTCAAATCTTGAATTCAAATTCAATCAAATTATATAGATTTTCAAAAATTAATTAAGTTATCCCAAATAACTTTTATCTTCAAAACTTCTTTTCAAAAGCTTTCCATATTTAACCCAAATCCATTTCCACAACTATTTGAATTCAAAATTCAAATTAAAAACCATTTCAAAAATATTAATTTCAAATATCTGTGACTTAACCAATTTCATCGTGCAATCCATATTTGTGTGTATGTGTGGTCCAGGGGTTTTACACACAATAATAGCGCAACATCATTAATCATTACAGATTCAGACATAGAAATATATTTGATAAGCGATATAAACTATAACGCTTATCTTTTATTCACAGATCACATATAAAGGAAATAAATTCATTACAGATAATAAATTACATTCACAGATAAATAAATTACATCACAGAATGAATAAATTACATTACAGTTCCCAGCTTAAACCAGAATAACCCACATCATAAAGCATCATATATCGAGAATATCAAACAATTCGATCATTCACTACAAATTTTTAATTTTGCATGATTGCATTTGAATGTTTCAACTACATTTATGTGATGCAATAATGATTTTGGTTGTATTCGATGATTTATCCAAACTTAACGCAACTATAGTTTAATTAATACAAGAAAGTGCATTTATTATTTGATTGTATTTTTTGAATTATGTAACTATGGCATTTGAAACTGTAATTTATGTGATCCAATACAAATTTTGGCTTCCTTTGATAAGTTTATTCAGTCTTGATGAAGTTATAATTTAAGTGCATTAAAAGAAATCCAGTCGTAATTTTAACTACATACCATATTTGAAATTGACTTTAAACTGAATATTTATTAATTTTGAATTTATTAAATTGAACAAGGAAATTATAGTTGCATTTCAACGACACATGTATGAATACGTTATTTATACAAAAAAGATATAATTAAATTAGATATTTGCATATGCATAACACATATCATTTAAAAGATCACAAATTTGTGCTTTAATGGTGAAAATGGTTTGTCAATCTAATGTTTTCAGAAAATGTTAATGCTTAATGAATATTTTAAATTCATTTAGGTGTGTAGTACTTAAATGGATATAATAACAGCGGTTACTAATAAAAGATGTCTATGGATAAGGACCTAATTTACATAACTTATCGAAGAAGGATATTTTTTATGTCTTGATTAAAAATAGGATCTGCTGTCCAAAGTCTCTTAAATTATGGATAGCGAGGTTGATTGCATCGATTAGTTAACTACTTGTTTTTGGTTCCTCCTGTTAATCTAAGGATTTCAACCTCTATATTTTTAAAGTTGATGTATTTATGAATGATTTCTCTAAGTCATCAAGTTTGTGCTTATCCATATAATTAATCTATGAGAAACACATCTTGGTCACACTTGAGTTTCTCCATTCAGTTTATATGTGAATAAGAACATTACCAAAGGAACTTTATTTTTGGATAAATAGAAGAAAAATTTAAGGGGACTCCACATAAAAAAATGTTATGATACTCCTCCCTAATAAAAATTTGCAATTTCATAACTTGCATAAAGCGAAATTTTATAACTACTCATCGAAAAAAATTGATAACGGTCCAACGAGAATTAGTTTAGCAGGTTCTTGTTAAAAAAAGACGGAAAGATGGTGATTGGGCACCGACAAACATATAGCGTTTAAAATTATTATTTTTCAATCAACGGAGGGAAAATTATGTTTTATACCACCTAACAATTTTCTAAATAATGACAAAATGATTCCATTATCCAGTTTCGTAATCCATTTGAAGTCCACTAAAAATGCGGTGAATAATATGCCTTGAGAAGTTCGAATCTACCCTTAAATAAATAAGTACTTGATGGAGTTATCGGTGCAAGTAGTAGAAAAAAAGTTACATGTGATTGCGTATCAAACTCATAGATCAAATTTTGATGTGAGATTAAAAATTCCATACTCGCATGAATCTAATTCCAATATGGCTATGATACATTATCTGTTACTACAAATACCAATTCAAAATTCACCGGCACTTTCATAGAGCAACCATAGTATATTCTAGATCCACTTAATAGACATATAAAATGTCAGTAATTGTGTTTACTTCATAAAACACACCATATGAAGTCCAAAAAGGTAAAAAGACACAATAATTAACAATTTGCGAATTTCTTTTTAGTATGTACGAAAGATATACTTTGTGAATTTGTTATGCTCACACAATTCATCAAACACCTGATAGGCATTCGCCTGAAGGGACATTTCAATAAAAAAAATTAAGAATGAGGCTTCGCCATCCACCTCGGCTAACTGGAATTAAGGAGGATGATGTTGAAGATTGGAAGAGATGCAGACGCAAGATAATATCAACTTAAGCTTGAGATTACAAAGGGAAAGCCAGTTTGAATACCGTGTTGTGCACGTGCATACATGCACAACTTTTTTTCTATTGCAGTCTAAGTAGCTATATAATTTAAAAGTTAGTTAGGTTTATTAGATAAATTACCATGTAACGGCTAGTTTGATTTGGTCTACCTGATCAATACTATAAATATATGGGTAAGGCTATGTAAATAGACGTATATAAAAAGATTATAAATAATCATGCATTTTTTCTCAACTCTGCATTCTTCTATTTGCTGCTGCTCTAATTTCACCTCTTTCCTATATTCAACTCATTCAGTAATTTGAATCCATTTTCACTTCCTCGTTCAATCTACTAACTACCACAATATTTCAGCATTACATCACCACTTCTTCTTCATATTTCTAGTTTGCTGCATTTGAATAATTCCACCACCTGAAAGCCTTTGTTACACCTTCTTCCTAACCAATCCCATCCCCTATTGATCATTCACCATGACTCATACCAGAGCCAAAATTGCCAAGAACTAGGAGAATATACCATTTTGGTATCATAGCCATCTGATGAGCATAATACTAACCCTCACCATAGAAACTCATCACTGTATGACAACTCTAATGATTATAGAGATACCTTACCACTGATTAATTCTGTCAATCTTAAAGAACTACCACAATAAGAAAAATGGTAGAAGAAAGATCTTATAAATAATAGAACTGCATTATCACTTAAAAGACTAGAGAAAACTTCTCAAGAAGTATTAGTTGGGTTATAAAGAAACATCCAAGGCACTAAAGACCGTCAAATGGATTTCCCATAATGCGCAAGTAAAAACAGAGTAAGTGATTGGATTTGGCAAGTAGAGCAGTTCTTTCAATACAGCAAAGCAGATATTCAAGAATGAGTCCATATTTTTTCATACCATCTGAAAAAGATGGCACTACAATAGTTCTATAGGTACTCACATACTGTTACAGATTATGATCAATGGGTTGTTTTCTATAAAGCTATTCAGGCATGTTTTAGGGATGATCTTGATAGGCCATATGATATCTTTTCTTCTCTAAAGCAAACCACCAATGTTATGCACTATGTTAATCAATTTGAACAGCTTGAAGGTTTAATAGAACACATTACAGCCACTTGTCTTGTAGTGACCCACCATTCCATACCCTCTGAGCTGACATTAAACCACACCTGTCCAACAAAAATTGCATGAAAAGACGAATAACTACGAGGAAGAAGAGGAAAGAAAAAAACTGAAACAACAATATAGAATTTCACAATCGCAGCGAAACAAAATATAATATATAATAACAGATTTTTATACAAAGAAACTGTAACTGTAATATATAAATAATCATAAAAGTACAACAGTCAACAAATAAATATGGATAGTTATAATAACTTGTCCATACGAGTACTGAACATAAAGTTTAGCACACACAGTGGAATATAATCAAGTACGAGGAATAAGACTGAGACTCCTCCAGCACGTCTCCTATGCTTCGTGGCATCCTAACCAGAATCTGTAATACTTGGTTTGACCCAAGTATTATAATAAAATAACACATGAGTCAGTCTGCAAAACCAATATGAGAAAACGCGCTAAATTTGAATTATTACTTTTATCAAATCTAATCACTGTTAGAAACAAAGGTATCTCATAAGACCACGTCACCCATAAACACGATGGGTTTTTACCTTCTGATAACCAAAACATTTTATATCAAAATCATATGATATTATAATAATGTAATGACCCGGATTTTTTGACGATTAATTTGCAATATTTAAATTGAATTAAATATTTAATTAGAACTTTAATTTGATTTTTTATATAAACAGTTCGGTTTTATATGAAAGAAAGGATTCTGAATTTAAATATAACGACCTGTTGAATTAATTAATTATTAAAATAGTAATTGAACATCGGGTAAAATATTAAATCTGGGGTAGTAAGCTTGTTTAAAATATTTTAAAGGCTTATAGAATTTATATTAATAATACTGAAAATAATAGATGAGTTAAAATTTGAATTTAGCAGTGGTTTGCTCGATTTTAAAATATATTGTTTAAATTAATATTTAAAAATAGCCATCCGAGGCACAGTCTCGGAATTCGACGAAACTAGTTCCGTTGGATTCGTAATATTGAATTATTATCGGATTTCAAATTTCATAGTTTTCGGACCTATCGTGTAATCGTACGAAATGTAAACGCCTAGAAAATAATTAATTGAATTATTTTTAATAGTCGATCCAAAAAGCTATCTTCTCCATACGATCGAATTAGGACTCGGAACCTTTTCCATTGCGTTCAGAATAGGAGTATAACATTATAGACGTCGAGCGGCACGTACCGATAGGAGGTCAGGATTTTGAATTGCGTAATTTGAGAAGATTTTAAATTTAAAGTTTAAAATAAATTAATCAAGCTTCCTCAACACACTTTCGTCCCATCAGAACACTATTGTTCGTCTTTTCCTATACGCTTCCCTTTTTCTTTAAAATCACGATGCTTCTTGTTTCGCTTTTCGATCAGAAAACAAGATTTAAATTAATGGCTGCCTTTCCTTTCTTTCAATCGCAAAACCAAACCCCTCATACTTTTATTTTCGAAACCCTCTTCATTTCCCCCCTTTTCTTCCTTTGTCCGAATTCATCGGCACATATGAAAAAAATGTCGAGCAAAATCGAATGGGGTGGGAAGCACAAGAATCAATTCGTGTTCGTTCTTTAGGCCGTGTCGTGATTTCGTGGATGTTCGGTGGCGACATAGGCGTGCTTAGGGCAAGTGTTGGTCGTGGCTGTTGATCGCATTTTCGTGGTGGCGGCGTGTGTTGAGGAGGGCGGCTACGAGGATGTAACCACTGTAGTTTGCGTTCGCGTCGTTGCTTGGGTGGTGTGGCTTCGCGTGAGACTTGGTGCAGACGTGCGCGACTCAGGAAGCTCGCGACGAAGTGGTTTCGAACGTCATCTCGGAAGCGAAGCTGATGAGGGTTTCGCACGTGGTTCAGTGAGGTATAATTATATATTGCTATACATTTAGTTAGTTAATTTAAGTTTTAAATTTGAGGTTTAGATTTAAAATTTGCAGTAAGTTAAAGTTTTGATTCTGGAAAAAAAAGAATATTTTTACTGTTAAATAGTTTTAGATCTTAAAATTTATTCTAGTTTAATTTAAAAGTATGTGTGTATATATATATACGATTTTTAGGAGTAAATATGAATTTTAAACTATTTGAAGTCTATATAAAAATTTGATTTTTAAATCTATTTACTTATTTTCATGAGTATATATATGTAGTTTCAAAATAAAATCAATATATGTCGATTTGGGATAAGTAGTTTCAAAGAGAAAATTACAAAAATAAAATTAATATACATTTCTACATTTTAAATATTACTAGTTCATTTTAAAAGGATATGAAATTGGTGGACAATTTGTTTAGTTAACTTATTTAAATTATTTTGAGTTACTAAAATATTTTAAAAAAAGAAAGAAGAATTAGTTTAAATATAATTAATTGTTAAAATAAATCATTAGTTGAAAACTAAATTATTATAGTTAAAGAATAAATTTATTAAATGACAAATAATTATTCAATTTGTCCATATATTTATAAAATTCATACAATTGTTATTCAAGGTCAAAAGTATGGAAAACAAGTCGAGATTGGAAAGGATTGCAAATTAAAGAAAAGGTGAGATTTCCTCACTCATTTGGATGCCATAGTTAAAAAAAATGTTAAATTTAAATCATTGGATGTGTTTGGTTGATTTATAATAATTTATTCATTGGATGATATTATAGACCCATATACTGCAATATTCCACTTTGAAGTGAAATTGATATTTTACTTTTTGCTAATATCCGTGGATGCGGGGAAAACAGGTTGGAGGGATCCAACAGGATTCCTTAAAGATATTTATTTACTATATATACACGTTCATATGACAGGTTGGATGAAATAATATGGAATTGCATGCGAATTGAATTATTAAGTGTTAAATAGCATGGAAATTGGAATTTGATAATTTTTAAATACCATAAATAATTTAACTAGAGGAAGTTAAATGAAACTTAAATTAAAAGAATATTTATTTAGGATTTGGATTTACTTCTATTGAGAATAAAGTAAAATAAAAAAAGAATATTTATTACATCGGTTATACTTAAAATTGGATAAAGTTAAGATTTGGACAATTTAACTTATATATTAATAACTCTAAGGAATAAAAGTAAAATTCTAATTAAGGGAATAAGATGAAAATTTATTAAGAGATAAAAAGGGAATTCTATTATGGAATAAAAAGGAATTTTACTAAGGAATGAATTACTAAGGAATGATATGAAATTCTATTGAGGTATAAAATTGTAAAAGATGAAATTTGTGAATAAAATTATTTTATAAATAAATGGAAACTCAGGGGAGTTTATCAAATTTATAAACGGTTTTATAAATGGAAAGGAAGGAACCAGTAAATATGGGAAGAGATAAGTCAAGGAGAAATCTTATATTGAGTTATAAATTTGTTTAAAACGGAAATAGTAGAATATTTCCGAAAGTAAGAAGTGTCAATTGGGACAAGAGGCATTTATAGATGGATATTGGGTTTTCCAAAATTATAAATTTATTTTAAAAGGGAATATTTTTAAATTACTATACTACATAAAAAAAATTATAAACTATTATAAGAATGTAAATTTTTTTTTGAATTAGTTACTTTGAAGGCTTGGCAAATATTTATTAATAAACTCTAATTTTCTAACACCAGTTTTGAATTTTATCATTAACTGGAAATGAACTTTAATATTACTTTTAAACCATAATTTGTATAAAACCATACTTCTTATTTTATAAATATAGATGTTTTTAAATTTTTTTAAAATCCAATTAAAACCCTCCTGTGATGGTAGGAAAATTTAATTAAATGAGATAAGATTTAAGAGAAATCTTTTTAAGTGGAGAAAGTGAGTTTGAGAAATTATAAGGAAAGTGTAAATTGATTTTTGAGGAAGGAATGGAAAAATAGATAATATTTTCAAAGGGTAAATCAAAATGTGAGTGAGTATAAGAAATCAGTTAAATGATTTCATGGAAATAAAAGGACTTTGAAAATTTGTTTCAAATGGATTAAAATGGAAATAATATATGAATAATATTTGAAATAAATAATTTGAGGAAATTATTTGATTGTTGCTTGTAAATGACTATTTGATAGCTAAATAACCGACTATCAATATTGGACAATGCGCTGATCGTTTCAAAGAGTCCGGGATCAGATTTAATTATCCGAAAACCACTTCGATCCGGTTTGAACGATTACGAATGAAGACCGTGAAGAGTTGAAGAAGGTGATTCGGTTTGTCCAGACCCAGGGCAACTTGTATGGATTGAATGCTTTCAGAACATCGTCAGGTGGACTATGAGCATCGTAAGTGGGACTCGTTCTTGAAAAGGTAACGCTTAGCCTCAAGCCTCATCAACCGGGAATGGATAAAACAGGGGGTGCAGAGGCTTCGTGGGTAGCCCCCACTTGAGAGTAAGGTTTCCCCTGTCTAGATGTCCCTTTTTATTTCGGCTTAGTGGGTGGTTGGTCGCGCCAATCACGGGGTGATCTTGCTTGGGACTGTCCAGTAAGGGATGGTTCCGGTCTTGTGTTGCAGGGGATTTAGGGTGGCTCCTCGGTACTCTGATCTAGACCAGGTACTGTGACTGGCGGTTCCCCGGTAGCCCTGCCATTGTATGGAATCCAATCTCCAATAAGCGCTTGTACGGTTTTGATTGTGCCCAACTATTGCTGAAACGTGAGATGCAAGTATTTCAACTAGATTCTGTTTTACTTTCTATAGACACTATTATAATATCAGACGAATTTAATAAAAATGTTTTGGCTATCGTAAGGTAAAAACCCGACAGGTTTATTTGTGGCGTGGTCTTACGAGATGATTTTGTTTTTCAAAGGATTTTTGAAAATATAATAATCCAATTGAGCGTGTTATCTCACGCTGGTTTTCCAGACTGACTCGGGTGTTGTTTTATATGATGCTCGGGTCAGACCGAGTTAAACGGGATCAGGTTAAAGCTAAGATCTCAGGAGACGAGCTGGATAACAGAGCATACTCCCATATTTGACTATTATTTCCGCTGTGTATGGATATGTATTAGGTTGTCTCTGTATGGATGGTTGTTGTACTCTGATGGTGGTATGTATAAATATGTATAATAGTACAGATTTCTTGTATTTAAATCTGTATTCTATATATTATATTTTATTCCGTTGCGATGTGAGATTCTAATGTTGTTTCTTTCCTTCTTCTTCTTCCTCTTTCTTCTTTTACCCGAAGACTCGTACATTTGTGCCACTTTGGACAGAACCGTGGTGGAATTTTGTTAGTTCAAAGGGGTACAGATTTGCGGGCCTGTACACTTGGTATCAGAGCTGAAAGGTTAAGCGAGAACCTTGGCTCTGGTGGGAATTACTCATTACAGATAGAGTCATTAGTACTCTAGAATGAGCTTGATTGTATTAATAGATATGAGAGCGTGTTTGTTAGTGAATATAAAATGATTTTATATTGTGTTGATTGATTTATTGAGTGGCATATGAACCTTCATCAACGCAGTCTGCACAACTGGGCCGAAGGGGTTTCTAAACACTTGAATAGAACAATTCGACACAATATTGTTTTCGAAAGCGAGTAAATGAAATAATTTTACCTAAAATATATTTTGATATAAAAAGAAATAATTTTCTACAAATTATTATATATAATTAAAGTGTTTGGATGATAGTATGATAGACAAATAAGATTATAAAGATTTAAATTGGCTTATATAACTATGGAAAATATGAGATTGAATTTTTGAGTTAACATTAAAATGAAGTCAAAAATAAGGATTTAACTTGGATTAAGTTGAAAATTTAACTTTTGAAATTTAACTAATGATGGGAAATAATAATATAAGTAAATTGGTGAAGTAAATAAAATTTAGAATATAGATGAATCGGATTGAGAAAATTTAATAGAAATAAATTAATAAATTTTGAATGTGATTGAAATGGTAAAATAGAAACTAAATGTGAATTGGAAGACAAAATCAAATTGGGTTGAAATTAATTTAAGCTAAGTAAATGGAGGAAAGTTGAATCAGTCTAGAATAAAATTCAGTTGTATTTGAATTAAGTTGGAATCAAATTGAAAGGAAATGAATGGAGATATGGATGATATTAAATGAAATTATGTTCTTATTTAATTAAATCCAAGTGAATTGGTGGATTAAAGAGTATAGTATGATGCTAGATTTAACTGAAATTAAGTCAAACAAATTAAATTGAAATAAAATTCAGTTGAGTTATAGATAATATTGAGTGGAATTAAAATCTTACTTTAACAAGTGAAAGTAAGTTGAATAAGAAATTGTATTGGGGTGAATGAATTTAAAATAGCCCACAAAGTTTAGAGCATTGAAATAAAAATATATGCTTGACTAAGTAAAAAAATATAATTCCGAACTAAATGTAGAAGATGAATGAGATTGATTATCAATGGATGGAAATGTGAATATAAATAAATGTGTGACTTATATGAGAAAAATATAAAGAAGTTAAATAGCAAGCCAAAATAAAATTGTTTTGTATTTGGAGAATGGAATAAAAGTCCAAATTTGAATTATAAAATGAAATTGAACTCAGGTAAAATAATAAGATGATTTTAAAGATAAAAACCCAATATGGAATTGGAAGTGGAAATGAACTAATTTGGAATAAATTGGTTAATTGAATATGTTTGTAACGACCCGTATTTTACGTGTCGATAAATTGTAAAATGGTTACATTAGGTCGTCAGTATTGCTTAAGTCGTTTAAAGTTTGAGTCGACCAAAGCTTGGGTCGTTCGGAGCTTAAGTCGTCCGGAGTTGAGTCGTGGGTAGCTTGGGTCGTGAGGAAGATAGGTCGGGTGGAGCGACTTATAGAAGTAACGACCTAAGGGTATTAGGCGACTTATAATAGTTAGCGACATAAGAGACTAGGCGAGTTAACGGCTTAAGGTTTCGACCGACCTAAGTATGGAGCGACTTAAGGTGGTAGGCGAGTTACGAGTTAGCAGGCCCACGGGTTAACGAGTTAAGAGCCAGCGACTTAGGGGATAGTGTGATAACGACCTAAGTAGGTTAACGGCTTAGGGGTTAACGGCTTAAGGTAGGAAGGTCGTTCGTGCGACTTAGTATAGTTAGGTCGTATAGGGAATGGAACGACCTAAGATTGAACTGTGATGTAGTTAGGTCGTGAACGACCTAAGGCTTAAGTTTTTTATGGTATAAGTCGTAAGTCGTAAGGACTTGGGCTTAGTGTTAAGTCATTAGGTCGCGTCTTAGTTAAGTCGCGTACGAGTTAGGTCGGCATCCCTGATAGGTCGTTAGGTCGGCAGGGTAGTTAAGTCGTTGAGTCGCTGGGCCGTGTAAGTGTTAGGTCGTCTAGGCGACTCAGGAGGAGATGCGCATGAGTGTAAGGTCGTGAGTCGCATCTGGTTTAGTTGTTAAGTCGGCAGGGTGTGTGAGTCGTTGGGTCGGCTTTGTAGTTGAGTCGCTATGCCGTGTACGTGTTAAGGCGTTGGGTCGTTGAGTCGTGTAGAGGCTTAAGTCGTAGGTCGGGGATTCTCTTAGGTCGTGGACGACTCATGGGGGCGGCGACTTATGGAACAGCCTATAAATACACGTCCATATCTTCACTTTTTGGCACCGGATTTTGAAGCGACGAAGTGCTGCCATTTTGAGAGCTCGACTACAACATTTCTTCACTTCTTTTCTCAACTCTAATCTAGTGCTTACATCCATCCAAGATTGAAGATCAAGGTTGAAGATCCAAGATCCAAAGTTGAAGATTTACATTCTTCAAAGAGAGATTTCATCGATTGAAGCGAGATTTTGCCGGATCAAGCTTAGTTCTTCGCTGTCCAGATCTGAAGTTGTTATCTTTTGAGGTGTTTAGGTGTTTTGGTGTTTTGGTGAGTGGTAGTTATCTCTCACACGGACCCAAAGGAGTATATTGGATCGGTGGCTCGTTTGTGTGTTAAAATAGTAATTTCTTGCATTTTCCTAAAGTCTGCATGTAGATCCATCATCTATGAAGTCTTGATATCCATTTTACTACATGTTAACTTATGCAAGTTCATTCATCAAGTTGTAGAGACATTGGCCTATAATTCATGCTTGTTAGATTTTGGACCCTTTAATTACGAAATTGCCATTATTGTCTTAATCGTTTATTTAGATCATGTTTGATTTCTTGATTACTTGGATTAATGATTTCCTTGACTGATTGTTTAGAGTTAGTTGATTTATGGTTGGATCTAGACAAGTATGGTCGAAGATGATTCAAAAGCTAAGGGAGAGGCTAAGGGATGAGAAAAGCTGCTCGTGGCATATGTAGCGGATGATGAAGCTCATATGGACGGATTTGATGACGATGTTGTGATGGAGCTTTGCTATGATGAGATGAGGCGTAGCATGATGTGATGTAGCCTTGCATAATCCAGACGGGATCATTCCAAGCATGTTGATAACTCGAGGGATGGTTCGAGTTGGTTGATAATGGATTGCTCGAGAGGTAGCTTGGGCTAGTATGAGAATAGTCGTCGAGGAGGATGACTAGGAGGCTTGGATTTCATCGTTGTTGAAGGTTATAGTAAACTCAAAACAAGAGTACATGGGGGGCCCAAAACGACTACAGGTAGGTGGTCGGGACACCCAAAAGACTACAGGCAGGTAGCCGAGTACTCTGGGCAGAGTAGGTAAGTCCTAGGCACGGGCTGCGACGACGTGCGGAGTTTGTCTAGAACCGGTGTTACCATTAGCCCTTGACTTACGGCTGAAAGAATGTGCCGGTCATTCAATTAACGGTGGTTTCGAAGCAATGATAACAGTGATAGCCAGAGTCATGGATGTTTGGTTGTATCGTCATTCGGACTCAAGAGCGATGTTTTCTGGGTGCTTATCTGATCTTGGTTTAAGCCTTGGGGGTTTGTATTTGGAAAACACCGACCTTGACTCGAGTGATAATTGCTTTACTTTGAATGTCTGCTTTGCTATGTTTGCTTCTGCTTAGTATGTCTAGGGCTATCACTGTAGAAAGAGGTGGAGTGGGATGGTTGGGTTCCTATTCCTTTTATCCTTTATGCTCTTTTGGTATGTTTGATAGTTGATTTACTGCTCACTAGGACTTTGTCTGACTCAAGGTTTTATGTTCAACTCTTATTACCTTGGGCTGTTCATCCATTTTGGGATGGGCAGACTAGGTAGCAGGTGACAGATGCTGTCCTTGGTTATCTACGTTGCTGATGACGAAGACGAGCTGGAGGCTTTTACATATTGTTTTCCTACTATATGTATTGGATGTTCCGCTGCTTGTATATGTTTTGAGTGTTATGTAGTGAGGCTTGTTGTATGGATTGTTTAGATGTTTGTATCAAACTTCTATGATGCTTATATGATGATATTCTGTTCTATGGAGCTTCACTATATTTATATTTCTCTATTGTATTTTATCCATGCGCTGTGAGTTGTACGATAGACTATTCTGTGTTTACCTTATCCTGACTATCGTCCATGGCTGCCTGGCACACTTTACAGGGCACAATTTCCCTATTTTAGTGCGGGAGTCATGGGAGGTCGTCACATTTGGTATCAGAGCTTTGGTTAATCGATTTTAGCCAACGCTCGCTGATGTAACTACGTATGAGAGACGTAATTGTATTTTTATGGATGATTACTATATATATATATATTGTAGCTTAGGAGGATTTGAATTCCTTATGTAGTTGTTTCCCAGGGTATATTAATCATATCTTTTAGATATTAGGAATGAGTCGAAGAGGGAGACCAGCTGCTAGGGAAGGCCATGCTGTTGAGGGAGCTGCTGATTATGCTTCTATGTTCGAGGCTATGATGACTTCGATCATGAGAAGAATGCCAGCTCCAGGGCCATCAGTAGATGTTGGGGTTCAAGTTCAAGCTCCAAAACCAGTGGATTTTGCTAAGTTGTGTAAAGACTATACTGCTCTTGAAGGAAAGGTTTTCTTGGGAACAGAATCAACCATAGAAGTTCAAAGGTGGATTGATGCTTGTAGAAGGATCTTTGGTGATTTGGGAATTGAGGATGCAACTAAGAGGAAGCTTGCATCAAGACAGCTTCAAGGGAGAGCTTCTGATTGGTGGAACTCTATCACCATTGATACTCCAGAGGAAGAGATTACTTGGGAGCAATTCCAAGCCAGATTTGAAGCTAAGTTCGTTTCTACAGCTCAAAAATCTGTTTTGTTCAAGAAGTTTGTGGAGCTCAAGCAAGGTGGAAGACCAATTCTTGAGTATGTTTCTGAGTTTGAAGCTTTGTCCAAGTATGCCCGATCGTATATTGAATCTCCCTACTAGAAGAACGAGAAGTTTGTGACAGGCTTGGACACTTGTCTTGGGAGGCAGTTAGTGGATCATTTGGACGATCCATTTGAGAAGCTTGTGGAGAAAGCTCTCAGGCATGAGAATCTGTTTCCTAAGGAAGGATCTGTTGTTGTTGTGACCAAGGAGCAAAGTGGAAACAAGAAGAGGAAGCAGCAGCAACAGAAGGGTAAGGATGGCCAAAAGAAGCCGAAGGGTGAAATGATCTGCTACAATTGTCAGCAGAAGGGCCATCTCTCCAGGGATTGTAAGAATCATAAGGCGCCGGCGAAGTGCCACAAGTGTGATAAGCCGGGGCATTTCAGGAAGAATTGTCTGGAACCGAGGAAGGACAAGCAGATTGTACAAGCTTATGCTTTGGGGGCTGTGCCATCGTCTTCGAAAGCTCCTATGGCGGAAGAGAAAGGGAAGAGTGTGGTGGTACAAGGTATTCTTTCCATTTGTGGTGTCCCAGTTAGGGTGTTGTTTGATACTGGAGCGTCGCATTCCTTTGTTTGTAATGAGTTGGTAGACCGGTTGGGTTTGGAACCGGATATTGTTGATAGGCCATTGGTTGTGACTAATCCAGTTGGGGGTTCGTCTTGTTTGTGTATGCTATGCCGTGGTCTAGTTGTATCGAGTCATGATTGCTCTTTTGTTTGTGATTGCTTTGTTATGAACTTTGCGGGGTTTGGAATAATTTTAGGTATGGACTGGCTTAGGAAGTATGCGGCAAAGGTTGATTGTGAGAGGCTGTAACAACACGCATATTTATCGAGTTTGTATTTAAATATTTTATTTAGATATTAACTCGTTAATCGGATTTTGGTCCGAAAAGCTACTCTTTGCAAACGGTCAAATTAGGACTCGAGACCACTTCCATTGAGTTCGAAATGCCGTTTACAACTTTTTAAGTATAAACATCGATAGGTTTGGAGTTAGTGAAATTTCACTAACTTTTCCCGCTTTGGACTTTGGGTTAGTTTAGCCTATTAAGCCCAAGTTCCAACACTCTTCTCCTCACTCTTCATAAATTTCCTAACTAACTCAAGCTTGGGCATTAATGGTGAAAGGAATTGGAAATTAAAACTCCAAGCACAAATTCAATTGCAAATCCAACATTCAACTCCAAATTCAAGTAGAAGATATTGGATTCAAGCTTTGGATTGCTTCTCCTTTCTTCTCCTTTCTTTCAAGCTTCATCTTCATAAATTTTAGTGCAAAGGTGAGATTTTTATCTCATAATTCTAGTCTATAACTATCTTGGGTTGTTAGGAATGATTCCCTATCACTTTAGCATGCATATTTGCTTTTGGTTTGGATTGGATTGGCGAAAAAACTCTGATTTTTGGCGTTTTGGCGAAATTTCTGCATTTAGGTCGTTCTGGCCATTTTAGGTCGTTCGGAGTTAGGTCGTGTGGATCTTAGGTCGTAGGTCGCGTACGAGATAGCTCCTAGATCGTTCTGGCCACTTTTCGTGTGTTCGGAGTTAGGTCGTTCACGACCTAGTACTTAGGTCGCTCGTGAGTTGGTGGCGTAGGTCGTAGGTCGTTTAACTCTTAGGTCGTTAGGCCTTGTGTGTGGAGTTAGATCGCCTGCTTTCCTTAGGTCGTAAGTCGCGTGTGCTTTAGGTCGCGCACTTTCTTAGGTCGCGAACCCTTTTAGGTCGTTGACCACGCTAGGTCGCTTGGCCCCTTCACTGCTTAGGTCGTTAAACCCTTCCTCTTTTGGGTCGCTCCCCTTTGTTTCTTAGGTCGTAATGGCCTTAGGTCGTGACATTTATAGGTCGCGGCAAAGTTAGGTCGCTCGACCCATGTTGCCGTTAGGTCGCTCGATCCTTGTTGCCGATAGGTCGCGTGCTTTCTTAGGTCGCGTACCTTTAGGTCGTGTGTCCCCTCTACCCCAGTTAGGTCGTATGACTCAGCATCGTTAGGTCGTTCGACCTATCTTGCACTCTTAAGTCGTTGCTTCCTTTCTCCTTAGGTCGCTCGACCTCCTTACCCACTAGGTCGCGCACTTAGTTAGGTCGCTCAGCTATTGTGTTAGGTCGCGTGAACCCTTAGGTCGTTAGACCTCATTTTGCTTTAGGTCGTAGGCCTCTTGCCTTCACTTAGGTCGTACCGTTTTGTCGGGGCGCTGCCCCGCACCCCGCCGGGGGCGCTGCCCCCTGGACCCCCGCGACCTGACCGGGCAGGTCGAACCCCGTAAGCGGTGGCGTTGCCCCCGCACCCCCACCTTGGGGGTTGCCACCCCCCCTGGACCCCCCCTCCGTAGGGGATCTTATATGAAAAACATTGAGCTGGTTTCCTTGGATTTTATTCGCATCTCCGTATGCGATCTTTGTGACTGATTGTTTCTACACTTGCTTATGTGTTTTGTCACTTTATAATATAAAGGTTTCAATACTAGTAGTAAATATCAAAACTCTTTTAACAAACAATTTCAACTCTATTTTTAATAACAAAGCTCTTTTCTTAAACCGTTTTCCAATCTATTAGTATATACAAGCCTTTACCTCACTCGGATGAGAAATCTAATTAAACGACTTAGTAAAACAAGTGGTATGAAACGCTTGCGTTCACTTCGTCGGTTAATTCTTGGACTTGTTCGATTGAACCTCTTGTGACAATTTTATTAGTGAAGATTTACAGTTTGTTCGTAAATATTTAAGTTAAGCAAGTGGTTATGGGACATGAAGCTAAACTTCTATATTTACTAGCTTAGTGTAATTGACACTTCTCGTTGATCTTGATGATCGCTTTATGAATTAGACTAGCAATTGCGCGATGTCTCTTTCATTGCAAGGTTAGACTAGACACCACTTGTGTGATTCCATTCACACATACCTTTCTGCTTTTTGGTTAGTCTTGACCTCAATCTGTGTGATTCCACTCACACATGTGGGGTAGCTCCCCATGGTCTTCGGACCGTCATGTGATAGGCCTCTTTCCCTTTTTATGATTTCTGGATTTCTCGTGTTGATTTCTGGAATTTATGTCATTGACTTGTTATGAGTACAAGTTTAGGGTATGATGCCCTCTTCGAATCTTTGAGAAGATTCTTGTGATATTGATTATCTCTTATTGATTGATCTTCTGTTGATCATTATTTACATACTTATAGTGGTATGTCGTTATGGATGTTTATGTTTATGCCATATCTTTTATGTTATATCATGTCATCTGATATTTATAGCTAGACTGATCCGTTTATTATTTTCTTAAATAATACTCGGGTCAGACCGAGATGTTACAGGTGCTTCTGCTTGACTTCTTCCCAGGGATTCATCACTCTGACTTTTGGCTAACTGTTTAGATTAGCAGTTTTTGTTGTATACACTTGAGATATAGACTCATAGTTGTATTCTTTTGTATAGCACGTGTTGCTATTCTTTTGTATTATCGTGGATCTTACTGACCACTACTCTGATGTACACTTTCATGTGTTAGTTATATATTCATATCTTCTTCCGCCTTTGTGATATGGATATCTGTGACTGATTTGTGATATGATTATTTCTATGTTTGTTTCCGAAGATTATTTATAGCCACCGTGTGATAAGCAATTACATGGATGGTCGCTCCTCAACAGCCTTATTCTCCGTGCTAGTTGACAGCACTACTCCGGAGTGTTCTTGGCTAGCGTGGGTATAGAGGTGGGGCGTCACAGAGGCTTGAGGTGACAGTCGAGAATGTGGAGGGGCGAAAGGTTGTGATACGATGTAAGCATGAGGAAGGCGTCTTCATGAGCTTCATGTATTCGCTGGTTGTTCCACGGGATGGACTGTCATCGATGCCGGTTGTGAATGGATTTGAGGACGTCTTTGATGAAGTCAAAGGGTTACCGCCGCATAGGGAGATCGAGTTTCATATCGATCTAGTTGAAGGAGCCAGACCTATTGTGATGCCTCTTAGGCAGATGGCGCCTAGGGAACAGCAAGAGTTGAAGGTGCAGGTTGATGACCTTTTACAGAAAGGATTCATTCGGCGTAGTGTGTCCGAATGGGGTGCACCAGTTGTGTTCGCAACTAAAGCAGATGGATCGTTGAGGTTGTGCGTGGATTATCGTGAGCTGAATAAGGTGACTAAGAAGAATAAGTATCTATTGCCGAGAATAGATGACTTGTTTGATCAGCTTCACGAAGCTAAGGTGTTTTCTCAGATGGATTTGGCAACGAGATTTCACCAGTTGAGAGTAGCAAAGGATAGTGTTCCAAAGACTGCTTTTAGGACACCATCTGGTTTCTATGAGTGGATGGTAATGCCGTTTGGATTGACCAATGCACCAGCATATTTTGTGGATCTTATGAATAGAGTGTTCAGGGATCAGTTGAACAAGTTCGTACTTGTGTTCGTGGATGATATTCTGATTTATTCCAGAACTGAAGAAGAGCACAAGACGCACTTGCATATTGTTTTGGAAATCTTGCGGGAACATCAGCTGAAGGCTAAGTTTTCGAAGTGTCACTTCTGGAAGAGTGAAGTGAGGTTCTTAGGTCATGTTATCTCTGGAAATGGAATAGCGGTTGATCCTGCCAAGGTGGCAGCAGCCCAGGATTGGGTTAGACCTAAGAATGCATCTGATGTGAGAAGTTTTCTTGGATTAGCAGGATATTATTGTCGGTTTATCAAAGACTTTTCCAAGATAGCTGCACCATTAACAGGATTGACGAAAAAGAACCAAGTGTTCAGATGGGATGCTAAGTGTGAGCAAGCTTTCGGAATCCTGAAAGAGAAATTGACAAGTGCTCCTGTTTTGACTATTCCAAGTGGGAATGATGAGATGGTGGTATACACCGATGCATGTGGTACAGGACTTGGAGCAGTGCTGATGCAAAAGGATAAAGTTGTTGCGTATGCAAGTCGACAACTGAAGCCGCATGAAAGGAATTATCCGACTTATGATTTGGAGTTCCCGGCGATTGTGTTTGCTTTGAAGATGTGGAGACATTACCTATTGGGAGTTCGATTTGAGTTGTTTACAGATCATAAGTCGTTGAAATATCTGTTCTCCCAAAAGAATTTGAATCTTCGACAGCAACGATGGCTAGAGTTTTTAGCATCATATGATTTTGGTATAGCCTATACTCCGGGAAAAGGTAACGCAGTGGCAGATGCGTTAAGTCGAAGACATGCAGGATTGGGAGCCATGTTTTCAGAATGGAAGAGCCTTGAGTATTTAGCTGGATTTGACTTCAGGCCTAGATGTGAATTGGAACCTGAGATGTTGGCAAACTTATCGATAAGACCTACTCTAGTGGAAAGAATTGGCGAGAGCCAAAAGCGAGACGATAAGCTTGTCAAGATTATCCGTGAAGTGGAATCTGGATCAGACCCAGAGAAGGATAAAGGATTCAAAGTCGATCGAGAGGGTTGGCTTCGAAAACAAGGACGATTGGTAGTTCCTGATATAGATGGATTGAGAGATGAAGTTTTGAAAGAGAGTCATCACTCGAAGTTAACAATTCATCCAGGTGGAAATAAGATGTATCGGGATATGAAGAGAACCTATTACTGGGAAGGTATGAAGAAGGATGTTGGGAATTTTATTTCCAAGTGTATGAACTGCCAGATAGTAAAAGCCGAACAGAAGAAACCCAATGGATTGCTTCAGCCGTTAGAAGTTCCTACATGGAAGTGGGAGCAAATATCAATGGATTTTATTGATGGGTTACCTAGGACCAGGGCAGAAAATGAAGGGATTTGGGTCATCGTAGATCGTTTGACTAAGAGTGCAAGATTCATTCCTGTTCGATCAACTAGGACTGCATCAAAATTGGCTGAGTTGTATGTTAAGTGGATCGTTCGATTCCATGGTATTCCGAAGAGTATAGTGAGCGATCGAGAGCCATTGTTCACTAGTGGATTTTGGAAGAGCTTCCTAGAAGTTTTGGGGACCGAGTTGTGTTTGGGTACAGCTTGTCACCCCCAAACAGATGGTCAGACTGAAAGAGTCAACCGAGTTTTGGAAGATCTTCTCAGAGCATGTGTTTTGGACTTCGGAGGATCATGGGAAGATCATCTTCATTTGGTGGAATTTTCATATAATAACAGTTACCAGTCAAGTATTGGTATGGCACCATATGTATGGAAGACCGTGTAACTCTCCTACATGTTGGTTGGAAACTGGAGAAAAGTTGATACTTGGGCCAGAAATGATTCGTCGGACTTCGGATTGTATAGAGACCATTCGGCGACGAATGAAGGCAGCCCAAGACCGTCAGAAAAGTTATGCTGATAAGCGTCGTAAGGATTTGGAATTCGACGTAGGTGATATGGTTTTCGTGAAGATTTCTCCTCTGAAGAATGTTATTCGATTTGGGAAGAAAGGAAAATTGACTCCGAGATTTGTTGGACCATTCCCGATCATCGAGCGAATTGGAAAGCTCGCTTATAAGTTGGAGCTACCGGAAAGATGATGAGTGTGCACAATGTTTTTCATGTATCATATCTACGGAAGTACGTGCACGACTCGAATACAATGGTTTCTGCTGATAACTGTGAAGATTTAGAAGTTGATCCAGTTATTACGAGACCTCGTAAGCCGCTTCGTGTTGATGAAACCGACACGAAACAGCTTAGGAGGAAGACGATTACGTTGCTCAAGGTACAATGGAGTGATGATGTTAACGACTGTACATGGGAGGAGGAAGAGAGGATGAAGGCAGCTCATCCTGAACTCTTCGAGGTATGGCCCTAAGGTGTCGTGACATCTCATGAATTTGTAACTTGTTCTAGTCTTGGAATTCTGCATGCTTGGGTAGAAATTGGATGCATGGTTTGTTGATTGCTGTGAGTGGTAGGCATGCAGAATAGTTTTGATTGTTCTTGTTTGTTTGGAATTTCAGGGGCAAAATTCCTAAGGGGGAGAGAATGTAACGACCCGTATTTTACGTGTCGATAAATTGTAAAATGGTTACATTAGGTCATCAGTATTGCTTAAGTCGTTTAGAGTTTGAGTCGACCAAAGCTTGGGTCGTTCGGAGTTTAAGTCGTCCGGAGTTGAGTCGTGGGTAGCTTGGGTCGTGAGGAAGATAGGTCGGGTGGAGCGACTTATAGAAGTAACGACCTAAGGGTATTAGGCGACTTATAATAGTTAGCGACTTAAGAGACTAGGCGAGTTAACGGCTTAAAGTTTCGACCGACCTAAGTATGGAGCGACTTAAGGTGGTAGGCGAGTTACGAGTTAGCAGGCCCACGGGTTAACGAGTTAAGAGCCAGCGACTTAGGGGATAGTGTGATAACGACCTAAGTAGGTTAACGGCTTAGGGGTTAACGGCTTAAGGTAGGAAGGTCGTTCGTGCGACTTAGTATAGTTAGGTCGTATAGGGAATGGAACGACCTAAGATTGAACTGTGATGTAGTTAGGTCGTGAACGACCTAAGGCTTAAGTTTGTTATGGTATAAGTCGTAAGTCGTAAGGACTTGGGCTTAGTGTTAAGTCATTAGGTCGCGTCTTAGTTAAGTCGCGTACGAGTTAGGTCGGCATCCCTGATAGGTCGTTGGGTCGGCAGGGTAGTTAAGTCGTTGAGTCGCTTGGCCGTGTAAGTGTTAGGTCGTTAGGTCGTCTAGGCGACTCAGGAGGAGATGCGCATGAGTGTTAGGTCGTGAGTCGCATCTGGTTTAGTTGTTAAGTCGGCAGGGTGTGTGAGTCATTGGGTCGGCTTTGTAGTTGAGTCTCTATGCCATGTACGTGTTAAGGTATTGGGTCGTTGAGTCGTGTAGAGGCTTAAGTCGTAGGTCGGGGATTCTCTTAGGTCGTGGACGACTCATGGGGGCGGCGACTTAAGGAACAGCCTATAAATACACGTACATATCTTCACTTTTTGGCACCGGATTTTGAAGCGACGAAGTGCTACCATTTTGAGAGCTCGACTACAACATTTATTCACTTCTTTTCTCCACTCTAATCTAGTGCTTACATCCATCCAAGATTGAAGATCAAGGTTGAAGATCCAAGATCCAAAGTTGAAGATCTACATTCTTCAAAGAGAGATTTCATCGATTGAAGCGAGATTTTGCCGGATCAAGCTTAGTTCTTCGCTGTCCAGATCTGAAGTTGTTATCTTTTGAGGTGTTTAGGTGTTTTGGTGAGTGGTAGTTATCTCTCATACGGACCCAAAGGAGTATATTGGATCGGTGGCTCGTTTGTGTGTTAAAATAGTGAGTTCTTGCATTTTCCTAAAGTCTGCATGTAGATCCATCATCTATGAAGTCTTGATATCCATTTTACTACATGTTAACTTATGCAAGTTCATTCATCAAGTTGTAGAGACATTGGCCTATAATTCATGCTTGTTAGATTTTGGACCCTTTAATTACGAAATTGCCATTATTGTCATAATCGTTTATTTAGATCATGTTTGATTTCTTGATTACTTGGATTAATGATTGTCTTGATTGATTGTTTAGAGTTAGTTGATTTATGGTTGGATCTAGACAAGTATGGTCGAAGATGATTCAAAAGCTAAGGGAGAGGCTAAGGGATGAGAAAAGCTGCTCGTGGCATATGTAGCGGATGATGAAGCTCATATGGACGGATTTGATGACGATGTTGTGATGGAGCTTTGCTATGATGAGATGAGGCGAAGCATGATGTGATGTAGCCTTGCATAATCCAGACGGGATCATTCCAAGCATGTTGATAACTCGAGGGATGGTTTGAGTCGGTTGATAATGGATTGCTCGAGAGGTAGCTTGGGCTAGTATGAGAATAGTCGTCGAGGAGGATGACTAGGAGGCTTGGATTTCATCGTTGTTGAAGGTTCTAGTAAACTCAAAACAAGAGTACATGGGGCGCCCAAAACGACTACAGGTAGGTGGTCGGGACACCCAAAAGACTACAGGCAGGTAGTCGAGTACTCTGGGCAGAGTAGGTAAGTCCTAGGCACGGGCTGCGACGACGTGCGGAGTTTGTCTAGAACCGGGGTTACCATTAGCCCTTGACTTACAGTTGAAAGAATGTGCCGGTCATTCAATTAACGGTGGTTTCGAAGCAATGATAACAGTGATAGCCAGAGTCATGGATGTTTGGTTGTATCGTCATTCGGACTCAAGAGCGATGTTTTCTAGGTGCTTATCTGATCTTGGTTTAGGCCTTGGGGGTTTGTATTTGGAAAACACCGACCTTGACTCGAGTGATAATTGCTTTACTTTGAATGTCTGCTTTGCTATGTTTGCTTCTGCTTAGTCTGTCTGGGGCTATCACTGTAGAAAGAGGTGGAGTGGGATGGTTGGGTTCCTATTCCTTTTATCCTTTATGCCCTTTTGGTATGTTTGATAGTTGATTCACTGCTCACTAGGACTTTGTCTGACTCAAGGTTTTATGTTCAACTCTTATTACCTTGGGCTGTTCATCCATTTTGGGATGGGCAGACTAGGTAGCAGGTGACAGGTGCTGTCCTTGGTTATCTACATTGCTAATGACGAAGACGAGCTGGAGGCTTTTACATATTGTTTTCCTACTATATGTACTGGATGTTCCGCTGCTTGTATATGTTTTGAGTGTTATGTAGTGAGGCTTGATGTATGGATTGTTTAGATGTTTGTATCAAACTTCTATGATGCTTATATGATGATATTTTGTTCTATGGAGCTTCACTATATTTATATTTCTCTATTGTATTTTATCCATGCGCAGTGAGTTGTACGATAGACTATTCTGTGTTTACCTTATCCTGACTATCGTCCATGGCTGCCTGGCACACTTTACATCGCACCATTTCCCTGTTTTAGTGTGGGAGTCATGGGCGGTCGTCACAATGTTAATGAGATTTAAATTGGTTAAATAGAAGTTGGATTATGAGATAATAATGGAGTTGGGAATGAATTCAAGTTACAAATAAAATTCAACTGGGATTGGTGGTGAATTAAATCTAAGTGGAAATGTTGTGGAATTGGATTGAAATAAAAATAGTTTGCATTTGCAAATAAAATCCAATTCGGGTATAAATAAGTTAAACATGACTTTGTTATTAATAAAACAAATTCAGATGAACTGGGTATGGAATTTGAAATTAAAATGGATTATGAGAATGGCTAATTGAATTTAATGGAATTTGATTAGATGAGAATCAAATTAAAATGGAAATGAACTGGAGTATGAAGTTGGAATAAGTAAGTTGACTTAAGTTAATAATAATAGAAGCTTGGCTTCGAGTAAGGGTGAAAGCCCATCAAATTAAACTTGGGTGGATTTAATTTGGGTAATGATTATTAATTTATAAGCATGGAATATGGAGCTTAATAAAATGGTTTGTCTGGAACCAATGGTGAAATAAAATGCAAATATATAGTATGTAAATAAGTGGAATGAAATTAGAAATAATTGAGTTGAAATCAATTTTAAAATGGTTATGAAACTAAAGGAATTGTTTGTTTGAATGAATATCGTTGAATTGCTTAAATTAATCGTTCGACGTAAACGGAATTAAATAAAAATTCTATGGAATAATAAAGTAAATAAAAATTTGACTTGTGAATTAAATGTAATGAATATGTGTAGGTTAGATTAAAAATGAATAGAATGTAAGAAGATGATGTTAAAATCATTCCGAATTGGATAGGATAATATAGAAATCGAGTAAAGCGATTGGGTCAATATTGAGACTTTATTAATTGCTTATGGAAACTGGTTGTGTATATTGTTTATAAAAAATAAACTTGTGATTATTAACTGATAGAAGTAGCATGGATTGATTTTGAAATCAATTAACTTTTAAATGAATTGTTTGGACATAATTATGAATTGAAGATAAGAAAATGAGTTGTTAATCACTTAAGTTGAATGCAAATAGTATGTGAATCGGTTGAAAACAAACGGAAGTAGTTTGGAAACTAAATAAATTGGTTTATGGAAGTATTTATAATGCATTGCTTATGTTATTGATTGTTGTAGCTGTTTAAATGAATGAAATGTTATAAATTTCATAAATATGTTACTTATGTGTTTAAATTGAGTAAGTAAAGGTACCAGAATACAGTTTAGCGAGAGTTTGGGTACGCAAATGCTTAAATAAATTCGCCACTTGCTTAAAATGCTAAATAAGGTATGCCTACGCAATACAAACTAGGAAATATGAACTGTTTTTTGTTTTTCCGACCGTGTGGGTCGATGTATATATATTTATATCTATTGTCAAATTGCAAAAGCTCCTCCGTACAAAGGGGACTCTGCCAAAAAAATTCGGAAATTTTGGGAGTTAGAAAAATTTTGAAAATTTTTGTTAACGACAAACGTTTTCAAATTGAAAACTGAAATAAATTAGTGAATGAAACTAATTTAAAATGATGACATGTATTTGTTGTAAATGAAAAATAGAATTTAAATATTCAGAGTTAAAGATAAATTGAATTCATATGGAATTGGAAGAATCAATTTGAATAGAAATAGATATAAACTATAGTGGTAAGATGAAAATAAATATAAGAAACACATAAAATGCTTATACTAACTTAAGTAAGAAATGATGCATTCTCAATTGGGAATTGATATTTCAAATATAATCTAAAATAATATTTGAATGAATAGATATTGACATTTGTAAGAAAGTCGATAAAATGTTTTTGAATATTGTGATTGGACATATTGTTGTGTAAGATATGCAGGTAGTATAAAGGGAAAGAGAAGTGATTTGATTTCAGAAGATAAATTTGAAATGCTCGACAAAAAGGTATGCGTTTAAATTTCTATATGAAAATTGATTGGGATTTCGATCGAGCCACTTGTCTTTTTTGTTTTCTTTTGGGTTTTGGGAAGCCGTAGGGCCATTTTGTAGTTGTACCGAGCTAGCCGCGCAAAGGAGACGCTGCCAAAAAAATTCGGGAATTTAGGGAGTTAGAAAATTTTGAGAAAATTTGATAATTCAAAATTTGGTTTTAAATTGAAACTTGAATGGTTAAACAAATAGTATAGTTTGAAACTAGGGAAAAGTTTGGAAAGTTAATAAGAAGGGTAATGCATTTTTTATTAAAAGGATAGTTGTAGGATGTTGAATTGTTGGTTGTGGAGAAATAGTAACGGGTATTGGACCATTCTTCCAAACTACTAATTTCGGTGACGAAATTCTTTTAAGGGGGGAGGAATGTAACGATCCGGATTTTTTGACGATTAATTTGCAATATTTAAATTGGATTTAAATATTTAATCAAAACTTTAATTTGATTTTTTATATGAACAATTTGGTTTTATATGATAGAAAGGATTATGAATTTAAATATAACGACCTGTTGAATTAATTAATTATTAAAATAGTAATTGAACATTGGGTAAAATATTAACTCTGGGGTAGTAAGCTTGTTTAAAATATTTTAAAGGCTTATAGAATTTATATTAACAATGCTGAAAATAATAGATGGGTTAAATTTTGAATTTAGCAGCGGTTTGTTCGATTTTAAAATATATCATTTAAATTAATATTTAAAAATAGCCATCCAAGGCACAGCCTCGGAATTCGACGAAACTAGTTCCGTCGGATCCGTAATATTGAATTATTATTGGATTTCAGATTTCGTAGTTTTCGGAGCTATCGTGTAGTCGTACGAAATGTAAACGCCTAGAAAATAATTAATTGAATTAATTTTAATAGTCGATCCAAAAAGCTATCTTCTCCATACGATCGAATTAGGACTCGAAACCTTTTCCATTGCCTTCAGAATAGGTGCATACGTTATAGACGTCGAGCGGCACGTATCGATAGGAGGTCAGGATTTTGAATTGCGTAATTCGAGAAGATTTTAAATTGAAAGTTTAAAATAAATTAATCAAGCTTCCTCAACGCACATTCGTCCCATCAGAACACTATTGTTCGTCTTCTCCTATATGCTTCCTTTTTTTTTAAAATCATGATGCTTCTTGTTTCTCTCTTCGATCAAAAAACTGAAATTAAACTAATGGCTGCCTTTCCTTTCTTTTAATCGTGAAACCAAACCCCTCATATTTTTATTTTCGAAACCCTCTTCGTTTTCCCCCTTTTCTTCCTTTGGCTGAATACATCGGCACATATAAAAAAAATGTCGAGCGAAATCGAATGGGATGGGAAGCACACGAATCAATACACGTTCGTGCTTTAGGCTGTGTCGTGATTTCATGGATGTTCGGCGGTGACATAGGCGTGGTTAGGGCATTATTGGTCGTGGCTGCTGATCGCATTTTCGTGACGGCGGCATGTGTTAAGGAGGGCGGCGACGAGGATGTAACGGCTGCAGTTTGCGTTCGTGTCGTCGCTTCGGTGGGGCGGCTTCGCATGGGGCTTGGTGGAGACGTGTGCGACTCAGGAAGCTCGCGACGAAGTGGTTTCGAACGACATCTCGGAGGCGAAGCTGATGACGGTTTTGTGTGTGGTTCAGTGAGGTATAATTATATATTTTTATAAATTTAGTTAGTTAATTTAAGTTTAAAATTTGAGGTTTAGATTTAAAATTTATAGTAAGTTATGGTTTTGATTCTGGAAAAAAAAGAATATTTTTACTGTTAAGTAGGTTTAGATCTTAAAATTTATCCTACTTTAATTTAAAAATATGTGTGTTTATATATAGGATTTTTAGGAGAAAATATGAATTGATTTTTGAAATCTATTTACTTATTTTCATGAGTATGTATATGTAGTTTCAAAATAAAATCAATATACGTCAATTTGGGACAAGTAGTTTCAAAGAGAAAAATATAATAATAAAATTAAAATAAATATACATCTCTACATTTTAAATATTACTTGTTCATTTTAAAAGGATATGAAATTGGTGGATAATTTGTTTAGTTAACTTATTTAAATTATTTTAGTTACTAAAAGATTTTAAAAAAAGAAGGAAGAATTAGTTTAAATATAATTAATTGTTAAAATAAATCATTAGTTAAATACTAAATTAGTATAGTTAAAGAATAAATTTATTAAATGACAAATAATTATTCAATTTGTCCACATATTATTAAAATTCATACAATTGTTATTCAAGGTCAAAAGTATGGAAAACAAGTCGAGATTGGAAAGGATTGCAACTTAAAAGCAAAGGTGAGATTTCCTCACTCATTTGGATGCCATAGTTAAAAAAAATTAAATGTTAAATTTAAATCATTGGATGTGTTTGGTTGATTTATAATAATTTATTCACTGCATGTATTATAGACCCATATAATGCAATATTCCACTTTGAAGTGGAATTGATATTTTACTTTTTGCTAATATCTGTGGATGCAGGGAAAACAGGTTGGAGGGATCCAACAGAATTCCTCAAAGATATTTATTTACTATATATATATGTTCATATGACAGGTTGGATGAAATAATATGGAATTGGATGCGAATTGAATTATTAGGTGTTAAATAGCATGGAAATTGGAATTTGATAATTTTTAAATACCATAAATAATTTAATTAAAGGAAGTTAAATGAAACTTAAATTAAAAGAATATTTATTCAGGATTTGGATTTGCTTCTATTGAGATAAAGTAAAATAAAAAAGAATATTTATTACATTGGTTATACTTAAAATTGGTTAAAGTTAAGTTTTGGACAATTTAACTTATATATTAATAACTCTAAGGAATAAAAGTGAAATTCACATTAAGGGAATAAAATGAAAATTTATTAAGGGATAAAAAGGGAATTCTATCATGGAATAAAAGGAATTTTACTAAGGAATGAATTACTAAGGAATGATATGAAATTCTATTGAGGTATAAAATTATAAAAGATGAAATTTTTGAATAAAATTATTTTATAAATAAATGGAAACTCAAGGGAGTTTATCAAATTTATAAACGGGGTTTATAAGTGGATAGGAAGGAACCAGTAAATATGGGAAGAGATAAGTCAAGGATAAATCTTATATTGAGTTATAAATTTGTTTGAAACGGAAATAGTAGAATATTTTCGAAAGTAAGAAGTGTGAATTGGGATAAGAGGCATTTATAGATGGATATTGGGTTTTCCAAAATTATAAATTTATTTTAAAAGGGAATATTTTTAAATTACTATACTATATAAAAAAAATTTATAAACTATTATTTGAATGTAATTTTTTTTGAACTAGTTGCTTTGAAGGCTTGGCAAATATTTATTAATAAACTCTAATTTTCTAACACCAGTTATGAATTTTATCATTAACTGGATATGAACTTTAATATTACTTTCAAACCATAATTTGTATAAAAACGTACTTCTTAATTTATAAATATAGATGTTTTTAAATGTTTTTAAAATCCAATTAAAACCCTCTTGTGATGGTAAGCAAATTTAATTAAATGAGATCAGATTTCGGAGAAATCTTTTTAAGTGGAGAAAGTGAGTTTGAGAAATTATAAGGAAAGTGTAAATTGATTTTGAGGAAGGAATGGAAAAATAAAGAATATTTTCAAAGGGTAAATCAAAATGAGAGTGAGTATAAGAAATCAGTTAAATGATTTGATGGAAATAAAAGGATTTTGAAAATTTGTTTCAAATAGGTTAAAATGGAAATAATATCTGAATAATATTTGAAACAAATAATTTGAGGAAATTCTTTGATTGTTGCTTGTGAATGATTATTTGATTATTAAATAACCGACTATCAATACTGGACAATGCGCTGATCGTTTCCAAGAGTCCATGATCGGATTTAATTATCTGAAAACCACTTCGATCCGGTTTGAACGATTATGAATGAATATCGTGAAGAGTTGAAGATGGTGATTCGGTTTGTCCAGACCCAATGCAACTTGTATGGATTGAATGCTTTCAGAACATCGTCAGGTGGACGATGAGCATTCTAAGTGGGACTCGTTCTTGAAAAGATAACGCTTAGCCTCAAGCCTCATCAACCAAAAATGGCTAAAACAGGGGAGGTGCAGCAAGGCTTCGTGGATAGCCCCCACTGGAGAGTAAGGTTTCCCCTATCTAGATGTCCCTTTTTATTTCGGCTTAGTGGGTGGTTGGTCGCGCCAATCACGGGGTGATCTTGCTTAGGACTGTCCAGTAAGGGATGGTTCCGGTCTTGTGTTGCAGGGGGAGTTAGAGTGGCTCCTCGGTACTCTGATCTAGAGCAAGTACTGTGACGGGCGGTACCCCAGTAGCCCTGCCATTGTATGGAATCCAATCTCCAATAAGCGCCTGTACGGTTTTGATTGTGCCCTACTATTGATGAAACGTGAGATGCAAGCATTTCAGCTAGATTCTATTTTACTTTCTATAGACGCTATTATAATATCAGACGAATTTAATAAAAATGTTTCGGCTGTCGTAAGGTAAAAACCTGACATGTTTATTTGTGGCGTTGTCTTACGAGATGCTTTTATTTTTAAAAGGATTTTTGAAAATATAATAATCTAATTGAGTGTGATCTCTCACGCTGGTTTTCCAGACTGACTCGGGTGTTGTTTTATATGATGCTCGGGTTAGACCGAGTTAAACAGGATTAGGTTAAAAGCTAAGAGCTCAGGAGACGAGCTGGATGACAGAGCGTACTCCCGTATTTGACTATTATTTCCGCTGTATATGGATATGTATTAAGTTGTCTCTTTATGGATGGTTGTTGTACTCTGATGATGGTATGTATATATATGTATAAGAGTACAGATTTCTTGTATTTAAAACTGTATTCTATATATTATATTTTATTCCGCTGCGATGTGAGATTCTGATGTTGTTTCTTTTCTTCTTCTTCTACCTCTTTCTTCTTTTACCCGAAGACTCGTACATTTGTGCCACTTTGGATAGAACTGTGGTGGAATTTTGTTAGTTCAAAGGGGTACGGATTTGCAGGCCTTTACATATAGTGTCTATAGAAAATAAACTATAAAATAGATGAAATGCTTGCATCTCATGTTTCAGCATAGTTGGGCACATCTAAAACCGTACGGGCTCATTGTAGATACTAGATTCCAAATAATGACAGGGCTGCTAGGGTACCGCTCGCCATAGTACACTTCTAGAAAAATGTACTGAGATCGAACCTATCGATCCCAGTCAACACAAGACTGGCCTATGTCTTACTGGATAGTACCGAATATGATCACCACTAATGAGCCCATCGAGACACAATAAATGATAGATAGTGATGATGATAAATGTCCACTCCAGATGAGGGATGATCATACCCTAATTGGAGCACCCACATAGCCTAGCTGCATCTCCCATGTTTTAGTCATTCACAGTTGACGAGATTTGAGGGTACGTATTACCTTAAGAATAGAATTCATACTTGGAATGCTAAAACTACCTTCCAAGCCACAATGCAATGATTGCATTCATCCATACAAGTTGTCGTGGGTCTGGACAAATCGAATATCCAAGAACTCTATCTTTACTATCTTTACGAAATAGAATTCATAATACACAAATTAGATCGAAGTAGGTTTTGGATAATTAAACCCAACATCGGTCTCTTCGAAATGATTAACGAAATTTTCTAGATTTGATAGTTGGTTATTTTACTATCAAATTACACCCATAAGAAGTCACTGTGCCCAATTTAATAAATCTTTCAAAACATTTGTTTCAAAATATCTTTACAAAGATATATATATATAACTCTCCCAGCATACTAACATTTGAAAATAATTTCAATCACTCATCCATAATAGGATATTTTTAAACCATATCAACACTTAGAAATATTTTCGAATTCAATTCATAACCCTTAGAAAAATATTTCTATACCATTCATTTCCTATTTAAAATATTTCCATTACCCATTTTTCAATACTTAGGAAAATGTTTATAAACATATTTTCCAAAGTCATTTAATATCGAATTTGGTAATATTTCATAACTTATCTCATAAATCTCTGAAATTATTAATAAATTCCTTTTTACAATTTTCAAAAACCAGTTATACTTATTTATAATCCCAACTAACAATTTATGACTTCTTTTATGAATTCATATTCATTTCCGAAGTTTCCATATTTCAACATTTTGGCATTCCATTTTCTCCCAAAATCCTTTATAAGATTCCTCTTATCAAAATCATATCCGTTAAGTAAACCGCATTTACAAATCTCATGAGGATATATAAATAAACTTCAACCATTTCAAAACTCTATATACACGATAACTATTTTAAAGAATAATAATTTATTTTTAAAGCACGTTTAAGTAATTATTTAAAATGTCAAAACACTTTAAATAATCATCGATGACTCATTTCCAATTCATTCTTAAATAAACTAATCGATTTACAAATCTTGTTGTAGGAATTGGAATTCATTTCAATAGAAATTAAATAATTGAATAATCTACTTTCTAAAACATTTCAATACTAAAATAGCTTTAACTATGTAGTTTAATAAATAAAAATCCAATTTGAAATCAAACATAATTTCTCGACAAAAATCAACATAAAATCCTATATTACCAGTTTCACTTTATAAATCCCTCTTGATTCATATCACATTGATTTTGTTTCAATTCCATAGCCATTCTCATATTTCAAAAATGGAATACACTATTTTTTCCCAAAAACCGATTTGCATATCTCGTTATAAATTCAAACTGTGAATTTATAATTTACATTTATCAACTAATAATCTTTTCCGCTTCTTTATAAATATCGTTTATAAGTTTATAAACCCATTTGGTTTTCACTTTTTCATAAAAATAATCTGATTTATAAAATTTCATTTATAAATCTCATTTATTTTTCAAATCTATTTTAAATATCGATTTCAACTCCTTTTCCATAAATCCAGAAATATCAATTAAAAATCCATTATTAATAATCACTTATATAAATTATTTTAATTCTTTAATTAAACAGTTTACGGACAGTTGAGTACAAATCCAAAGATAAACCATTTAGATTTTTTAATGATAAGATAAAAGTGTCTAATCATATGCCAAAAAAATGGTAGAAGTAGTCATTAAATGTAAATTAAAAAATTCAATTGCATAAATACAGAACGATAATAATGTTCAGAAAACTATTCGATTAACATTAATAAAAGAAGTGTATAATTTAATTTTTTTTTTTATATTTCTAGTAGAATATGTGCATTTTTAACATTTCTAATCCAAAAATAAAATAACTGAGTGAGAAATAAATACAATGATTTTTCAATTTATTAGAACAATCAAAGTTTAGCTATCAAATAAAAGAAGAAATATGCAACCAACTTCATTCAAATTTCTTTTTAATATGTACTTAACTCCCTTAATTCTAAAGCAACTAATAATATGCATCAAAATGCACCACCGCTCTAATATCTTAGTGAAACCGATATCGCTACAACAAAATAACCATATTACAACCTTTCATTTACAATTAACAAAAGTTGACAGTTGTTATAGGTATTTTTTAACAACTATTTTATTTCAGCTGTTGTAATAGGTATTTTATAACAACTGTTTATATTTCAGCAGTTGTAATAATGGCACTTATAACAACCATATTTGTTTAGCAGTTGTAGTATTTATTTATAACAACTATTTTCAACAGTTATAAAAAATATTATATTTCTATCAAATGTGGGGCTTTCAATCTCCCTCCATTCATTTCTTCAGCCGCCCAAACCTGAAGAAAAAAATACATCGCTCCTTTCCTTTTTCTCAAGACCTAAACGCCGCAACAAATCTAAACTAGCAAAAAAAATTTGTTTTCCCTCCTTGTAATAATTTAGTCACAGATCCAAAAAGCCCTAAATCGTCGTCGTCGTCGATCTCAAGCCAGCCTATCGCTCCTAGCTAGATCGCTCATGCTCGCCGCTTTTACGCGCTCGTGCTGTCACTCGTAGGTTTGATCTCTTTCATTATTTTCTAATCTGCTAATTTTAATTTCATTTTTCTGGGTTGATTAACTTGATTAATATTAATTTATTTCACTAAGATGAACTCGGTCTGCCTACAATTAGTTATACAGTTGATTAATCTTATTTGTATGCTATTTTCAAATATCCTGAATCTAGGCTTAAAGATGTTTTAATATAATTAATTTATAATATAGCTTTTCAAACTAATTAGTGTAACTTCTTGGCTAAGGAGTCCTCCAAATTCAGGAAAGGTTTTCTTCTCTTTTATGTATTGATTCAACATATCCCATGTAGTAGAGAAGATGGATTTCTTGGTTTTGGACATGATCAGTGATTTAATGAGTAATTTTATAGAATTTGAAGTAGTATATGCAAACATAAGTGCTCTGAGAATGAGAACACGGTGGTGTTTATGAAAATGGATTGTACAATATGTTTGCTTGGGTATTTATGGGAACAATGGAGCACATTTTTTTCATTACTTTATTAAATGAAAAAATAGGAAGTGACAAAAGAAACATGTTTTTTAAGAGAGGGTGAGAAACTCATATTAAAAATAGCTAATATCAAGTTGTCATCGAAACCAAAACATCTTGATGCTGTTGAGAATGCCTTATTTAATATGTTTATGGTTCTCACTTAACTTTGACTACAAAAACCAATCTTGTTTTGTACATGAATAACATATTTTTGCTATTGAGATCTGATATTCATATATCGCTATATCTTATCCTATATTCCAATCTTTTTTTGACTACATTATTAAATTTTATTATAGAATATTGATTGTTTAATTGTACTTCAAATATGCATTGAAATGTAGCAATAACGTTGGGTTCTTAATGCAAATATAAAAATTGTTATAAAATTACTAAATTGCACCATCTTGAGTAAATCACAGAGCAAGTGTGTGTTGCCACTTAAATTGCACCAGTTTGGATGACACGCACATACATATACATCTATGTACGTATGTATGTCCATCTATGTGTAAATTCTGTTTTCTTTTTCGTATATCTAAAATATGCGGGACAAAGATGTTTTTTATGAAAGAGTTTTTAGTTGATGAAGGTTCTTAGTAACTTAGTTTGTTAATAACTTATTACAAAGAGGTGGTTTCAATTGCATCAAAATAAAGTGAAATGTTTTATCCGTCTATAAAGCTACTGTGTTTTCGTACACAACTTAGAATATATTTTGCTACATTTTTAACATCTGCAAATTTACACGTACAATAGTAAATCGTAAATTCTACATAGAAGTGTAAAAATCCATCGATCACAATGTACAAGCAAAAAAGTTGTACAAATCAAAATGCATCGAATTCTGGCCATTTATTGTCATAGTTGATGCCAGAGTTGATCATAGAAGGAGCACAATGTGGAGTTGTCATGACTGGATTGATGATGAAGGCATATTAGCACAAGAATGTTAATACCATGATTGCTAGAGACTTCTCCTTTGCATCTGCGTGGAACCCAGATGGAATCACATTTGTAACAGGCAATCAAGACAAAACATGCTGGGTATGGGATATACATAACTTCTCCCAATCATTAGTTGTATTAAGTGGAAACCTTGGGGCGATTCGATCGGTTTGATTTTCATCAGATGGTCTGTTATCGGCAATGGCCGAACCTGCAGATTTTGTGCACGTATATGATGTGGGCAGTGGATATCGAAGGTGTCAGGAGTTGGATTTCTTTGGTGAAATTTCTGGTTTGACTTTTAGCCTTGATACCGAGGCTATTTTTATCTATATATGGTATTGGACTTATGGGGGCCTTTTACAGTACAATAGACATAGGAACTCTTTATATTTGGACTGTTTGATTTGAATGCGTCTGAAATGTTGGTAAAGTAAACAAAATTTATGTTTCAGAAGTGTGTAAGTGGACAATGCACTAATGAAGTGAAACTAAAGTCTAGACAAAACAGAAAAAAGAAAATTGAACTATGTTGTGAGATTATAAATTAATGGTAGTTGTAAGCTATTGTACATAATCGTTTCATATCAAAACAGTCTTATAATTAGTATGATGTTCTAACTCTTTACATATTATAATATTTTTTCAGGTTGATTACTTAATAAAAGAAGCTTGAACTTGTTGCAACCATGGGTAAAAATGAGCAACATCAAGCAGAGGTAAACATCTTCAACTTTGTATATTATGGCATTTTCATTATGTTAAGGACCATTGATTTTTGTACCTAAAAACTTACAAGGTTTGATTATTAGCATTGATGAATGAGAGCCATTAGTCTAATCCTTTTGCAAAATTGTTCTAATCATCTACATCTACCATAGAAACCTATATTTTATTGTAATATTATAGGGGTGAATGGTAATGCATAGGAGTTGACAGTTAAAGGTCTGTGGTCATAGATTATATTTTTATTCTAGGCATACATCTTTTGAGATAAATAAATGTTTCGGCAATCATTTTCTCCATCTGTAACACATCTAAAGTTACAAATGAAGTACTATATTTTTTTGAATCACTTTTCTCCTTCCTTTCTCTTTAAAATACAAAGTTACAAACACAGTCTAAGTTAAAATCAAACTAATTCACTTTATTTTAATAAACGTTATTTTTTTCCAAATGACATTCAATAATATTCCCTCAATTATGATCTTTTTTCATTTTCTTTTATTTTATTTTTGTTTTAAAATAAAAACAAAACTTAACATTTGTATTTGTTGAATTCAAGTAATATGTCTTAAATCCGATTCTTCAACTGCCCATGCAATCTTCATTAATAGTTCCCACTGTCTAGAGTAAATATGAAAAATATTTATTGTTCAAGACTTATATATATTCATTTTGTATATACATAGCCATCTAATCTTAACAGAAGGCCCTAATTAATTTCAGAGTTTCATAACTTTCATACTAAACTAATTTGCAAATGCAAAGCTCAGCTTGTTACCATGTATAAAATTCTAAACTAATTTTGGCCCAACTTTCATACTCATTTTTTAAGTCAGGGTGATTCTTATCACTTAAAACACGCACAACAACAATATATGCTGGGGATCACCATTCTCATTTTCCAAAATAAACCTTGCTAAACTTTTACAACTTCAAAAGTTAAGAACAAGCTATAAAATTATTATAAATTCTCAAATTCAAGTATGTAGTTTACTGTATCATTTAACGTTTTCAGCATAAATTAGGTTAGTTGCAGAGCTGTGGTGGGTAGCGTGCGTGTAGAAAAGTTGGAATGTAGAAAGGGTAACTCAGTTTTAGGTGAGTAAACACTAACATATTTATGTCTTAAAGTTATCGTCTTCGAATTTTATATGCTTGTGTTGTGATGTTGGTTTTTGAACTTGTTATTTGTGCTACGTTTATGCCACCTTTAGCCTTGTGGCATGAGAAATCAAAGATGACAGCTACAATCTTTTTGCCTCATATTTATCATGCCTCCGTCTTTTGAAAGAAAAAATATTATGTCATCATCCTTATGCCAACTGCCCAGTAGGATAGGCTATTAAATTCAATTTGCTGCTTTTATTCTATGTTACATTTGTGTGATAGTTTCAAGCAGTGCAGGTGATATATATACACGTGTGTGTGCTGGTTTTTAATGACCACGCTCTTCAACCAATTTAGATATGACTAATCCAACTAATCTCATATATGTAAGTACTACTCCTAATAATTTTAATGATCCTTATATGTATGGTATTATTGCTCTCATTATTCATGATGATATTTCAACTTTAATATATAATAACTGTGCATGTATTGCATGCGTTGTGCAAGTACTACTTTAATAGTTTTCGATTTCTTGAACTCCTATTTGCAATTGCGTATCTTTTGACAATTCATTTTATGGTACTATTCAGTACTTGGTGCCTTTAAGGTTCAAAATCAATGATGTCCTAATGTTTAGTGTTCGATTTAGATAGAATAAAATTGATGATAAAGGAACTGTATGTTGTCATGCCCTGACACGAATAGTATGGATGATATTCTAATGTTTAGTGTTTGACTTAGAGTACAATTGATCAAACACGTTATAGCTAATAACTCGCCACATAATAGAAGTTGAGGGAAACCGATGAAATTGGAAGTAATCCGCTAACTTCTGTTGGTACAGTGGCTTCAATATTATAGAGAAAAGTGGCAATTTAGAATTTGACGAAGAACTTAAGCAATGAGTCATTTCTCAATAAATATAATTTTATAGGCTATGCTACAACTTTGAGTATTGATTATATAGCTAAGACTGTTTGTATAGATTCTCATGTTCAATTTAAATTATATAGTACTATGCCTACAGCTTCTATATCTATGTTATGTTCTTGTAATAGAGTTGAATATTTTTACAACTGTTGCCGACAGTTGTAGGAGCAGTTGTAAAAAGCTTTTTACAACTGCTTTTGAAAGTTGTGGTAAATTCTATCGTAACTGTTGCATTGACAGTTGTAACAGGTCTCTTTTGCAACTGCTAATAGCAGTTGCAACAATAACTTTTGCAACTACTTTTGGCGGTTGTAATAGATTCATTTACAGCTGTTATTTACAGTTGGAATAAATCTTTTTACAACTGCTACCAACAATTGAAAACTGTCTTCGGACAACTGCCATTAACCATAAATTTCAAAACATTATAATTAAAACCGATATTTCACTAATAATAACTACAATCGTTAACATTATTTGAAACAAAATGAACCATTCACATTAACAAAAGCTAAAACAATTCAATTTTACACCATTTTTGAATTCATAATTTTGTTACAAAACATAACTAAATCCATAACATACGTCAATGTAAATATAGAAACGTACTAATCAAAGAGATAAATTGCCTGTGCTAAGTAACAATCTTCCCAACCACTTGTCCAATAGTACAGATGTATGAAGTAGGCCTATATGGAATAGCCTAAGAATCCAGTTGAGTGCAATCTAGTTGAGTGCTTAAGAATCCAGTTGAGTCCAATAGAACACACGTATGATGCAATATGAATTAGCATATGAGTGCAATCTAGTTGGGTGCTTAAGAATCCAGTTGAGTCCAATAGTACAAACGTAAGATGCAATAAGAATTAGCATATGAGTGCAATCTAGTTGAGTTTTTTCAAGCATAAAATCCTGCAATGCATACTCAGATTGTAACCGAATTATAATAAAGAGCTAATTATAATAGCAGTATTCATATAATTAAGCCGAAAGGATGTCAAAGGGGCAACTTGCATTAAACCAGAATATTACTATACTTACCAATCAACAAAAACATGTACACCTGTCTAAATGTAAATCCTTTCAAAGCTTTTCCAAAATCTAAAAAAAATAGGAACAAAAATTCACATGGCCAACATAGAGAGTGGAGACTGAATATACTACATGGCATCATATATTGCCAACCCTGTCATCATGAAACAACTAGGTGAATTGATACAAGGAGAAAACGTAAATGGCTGTAGTGTTTAATTCATAATTATGTCAAGCAAATATTAAAGTTATCACCATTTCAATGTTCGAATGACTAGTGAACGACCCAGAATTTCTGTCATTTGAAATTCGTATATTTAGTTGATTTTAAATATTAACAAGTAAAATTTGTAAGTCGAATAAATTATATTTCGAATATCTAGATTTAATTGGATAATTAAATCGATAATTTAATATTTGAAATTACAGAAATAATTGAAAATTTTGTTTAATATGATTAAAATTGATTTTTAAAGTTGTATTAAATCATACTGGAGTTAGAACGATGTTATAGAACTTTTAAAATTGAATTAAAAGTTAATTTGTAGAAATTGAATATTTTAATAATTAATTGACGAGTAAAAATAGTCATTTTTCAAACAGTCTCGGATTTCGATGAAACTAGTTTCATTGGATCCGCAATGTTATGTTATTGTAAGGTTTCAAATTTCGTGTCAATCGGATGTATGGTTTGTCCGGGGCATGCTAAAACGCGAAGAAATCGGTTTAAGTGAATTTTAAATTTAAAATAATCGATTTGAAAACCTATCTTTCAAACATGATCGAATTGGCTTCCGATATATATTCATTGCGCTCGGAATAGAGGTAAAACATTATAAACGCCAGGCGACACGCTTCGTTTGGAGTTTGGAAAATTTTCGGATGAATAGTGTTTTGGAATTTTCTATATAAGGACATTGTTTTTCACTATTTTCATTAAAACCAAGCTAGGGTTTCAGGCCGCCACTCTACTCTTCAATGGCCAAAATCTTCCCCTCTTCCTCCCTCATTTTCTTCAAATCCATCAACCAATTCGTAAAACTTTCTTCTGCAAAGTGGTACAGAGCATCAAGATCTCTCTATCCAACGGCTGTAATCGAGAACAGGCTGTGGATCGACGTGAATATGGGTTTGAACGGCCGAACTACGTGCGCGTTTTTCGAGAGGAGGGAACTGCCGAGCTTCACGTCGTTTGGGCCGAGGTTGGAGCTTGCTTCGACGAGTCAAATGATGGTGCTCGATCGAAGTCTCGATCATTGGGTTGGGCACGCTAATCTAGGGTTTCGAACAGCTTTGGGTTGGTTCGTTCGCGTTTATTTACTGGGGGGAGAAGAAGGATGCGTGTGGCCTTGATTTCGAGCTTGAGATGAACGACCAAGATGAACTTAGGTTTAAAAATAAAAAAAATTAGAAGTTAAAATTTTATTTTATCAAATCGTATAAACTTTGTAATGCTATAACTTTTTCATATGAGGTCGGTTTTGCACAAAACGAGTTGCGTCGGGTTCGTGTGGACGAACACTACATAATGGAGCTGGATTGGTGTTGATTGGAGCTGCTGTGAATTTGGGTAAAATTAAACGTTCGTTTAATTCTATTCGGAACGAAACACTACAACTGTTATTGGAAGCATGGTGAGAACTTCTCACTCAATCGAATTTGTTTCGGTTTAAATTTTAAATAGTTAGATTTAAAATTGCTTGATTGTACGCTTAGATGATAAATTGCTACCTGTTGTACTGAAATAGACCCTATGCGCCGCATATTAAGCGGACGTTATTATATTAAACACATATACCGCGATATCCCACCTTGAAGTGGAATTGGTATTATATATGTACTTGGAGTTGATTTCCCGCATTATATAGTGGATAAGACCCTATTACGCTGCATAATAACGGGTTCTATTTTATATAAACCCATGTACCGTGATATCCCGTCTTGAAACGGGATTGGTATTGTGCTAACATCTGTGGATGCAGGGATACATGTTGGAGGGATCCAACTGGATTCCTCAAATAATCGAATTTGTTTCAATGTTGTGTGTTGATTTTTTATAATCTCTGTGTGATTATCTTTGTCATTGAAATCGTTGAAGGCTAAAGTTTAGCCTAATAAAATTTTGGAATCGTTAGATACCGAAAATAAATAAAATCTGATTTTTGAAAATTCAGGTTGAAAGTTTATATTAAAATTTATTTTTAAGAATTGGTTAAATTTAAAAGAAGGAATTCTAAAATTATAAAGTTTTATTTTTAGTCTTATTGAATAAAATTTCAAAATATGGGATAAGCTTTAACAAATGGATTTCGTGTAATATTATTAAAGGTTGAAGAATTTATTCAAAATACAGATTAAAGAGTTTGAAAAATAAAGAATTTGTTTTCTTTAAAAGGAATTTATTTTTAAATGGTAAATCTTTTGAAAATCATTTGGAAATTTATTTGGTGTTTTGAAAAGAATTTAGAATCAATTTGAAAATTGATTTGAGTTTAGTAGAAATTGATTTCAATTTGAGATTAGAATGAAATCCACTTGGTGTTTAATTTCTTGGAAAATCAATATGGAATTTGATTTGGTTTTTTTTGAAATCAATTGAAAAAATTGAATTGTTGTTGAAAGTGAATATTTGAAATCAACTTGAAAATCGTATATCAATAGATATTTTAGAAATGTGAATTCACATGGAATTTATAAAGAAAAGGAAAATTTGTTTAAAAATAAACATTGATTTATTTTTGAAGCGTGGAAATCAATTATGGATTTGGAACGTTAAATTAAAGTAAATCGGTAAGGAATTATTTAATTGGTTTAAATGAACCATTTTGAAATGAAAGTGTATTCTCCTTGGAAAGCCGAATAAAATTTCTGAATAGCTTTGCAAGATACATACATACATACATATAATTCTAGAATTTGCTTGGAAAGGATACTTTGGAGAAATTAACTTCTTAAATTATTTTAAATCCTTTAAGTAAAGATATGGTAAGTTGATATAGAAATGATTATTTCTAAGATTTAATCAATAATTGTTTTAGAAAATAGTTATTTAAATAGTTATACTCTATCTACTAATTTTATTTTGAAAATTAGTTTGGATTTAATTATATGTAATATTGGTATAATATTTTTATAACTATTATTTTTAGTAAAGTGTTTAAAGAAAAATAGTTTTATTTCAAAGTGTTTTCCTGATGTATTTTGGATAAGTGTTATAAATTATTTTAAAATATTTGAACTCGGCAGATTTTCGGGGAAAATGAATAAATATTTGGAAGTGTTTCCGCGTAAGGAAAATGATTTGAAATTTGTTTTCAAAAGTTGTAAAGTGATTTGAAATTTGTTTTCAAATAGTTGAAGTGTGGAAAAAAATATCTTGTAAAGATATTTTTAGAAAATAAATAATTTGGAAAATTATTCGGAATCTGGTGATGTTGTGCATATCTATTGATAGTTAAATAACCGACTACCAATATTTACCTTTAAATGGGTATTTGTTGTGATTTCCTTGAATTTGAATGCTGCACTTATTTTAAAAATAAGTGCGCGTTATTTAGTTTAGCCAGGAGAGGACTTTTGGGTCATGAATCGCATTTCGAATAGTGATACGTCGTAATGGATAGCATTTGAAGACCGGTGTTGAAGACTGGATATTTTCAAAAACGGAAGGATTACCGTCGAATGTCTCTGCATCGACTGATCTTCGATATAGAAATTTTATCACACTTTGTGATGGAAGTCCGGACGTGATTAGTGAATATCTGGATTGTAAGCGCTTCTTTGGAAATGCCTTCGGTTTCGTTCGATCCCGGAACGGACTTGTATCGATGTGTGTTTGACGTTACAATTTGAGATGTAAAGCTGGTTTCTATCAAATACATTTCTATTGATGGTGGAGAATTTATTCTCTTAGCTAAACACCCTTCTCTGAGATGTACGAGCTCAGAGGTTATGTAGTTGATGGTTACTAGAGATACATTCCTAATTTGATAATGTGGCATACGAAGTGCTGCTGATCATTTGTTGATCAAAGCATAGCTTTTGTAAAAAGCGTAGCTTTGTAGACGAGACTTCGTCGGACCTCACGACCCGATAATGTTCAAAACAGGAAAGAAGCAGCAAGGTTATAGGGAGTAGCGCCCCTTAGAGTATGTGCATTTCCTTCTGGATAGAAGTGATATCATGGTATGGTGCCCAGATACTTAACTTATGTGGATATCGCAAATATATATGACTTTTTGATTGTTGTTGGTTGAGGATCCTCAGATAAAGGTTGTTTACGACCGGGGGATGGCATACTCATGTCAGTAGTTACCTACTTTTGCAAAGGTAATCCGACCTTGCGTTGGCAGAGATCCGGTGAAGTCCTCGGGGCATCCTTCCAGAGGCGTACTCATGTGACAATGGGAAGTTCCTTGGCCTGACCATTTGTTGGAAATCCAAAGAAACAATACGAGCCCTGTACGGTTTTAGTTGTATAACCTGCCATGGAATATGGCTATAACCTGCTATTGAACATGGAAGCTATAGTAGGCATAAGTGCAGAATGTCTATGCTGGCTAAGATTTATATTATACTTTCAAAATGTTTTCCTACACTTTGCACTTATAGTAATAATATCAAAATAGTTTGCGTACCAAGCATGTTTGACTATCATATGGAGAAATCTTCTCCAATTCTGCATTTGCATTATGTGTGTGGAGGGAGGCCTTATGGTAGTTACATTTTCTAAAAGCATTGTGGATCTATTTTAAAATATTTCTTTGTTTTTTAAAGATTAACTATTTTAAGTTCTCACACCAGTCCCATGATTGACCAGGAGTTTATGGTTCCCATCCTAAACTCTGGGTGCCCATCATTTTCCACACGGGCAGCCCACAGTCAGGTTATCAGGATATTCTGGAATTCAGGAGTTGCTATGGAATCTGGAGTTGGAGCTGGATGGCGAAACGTATCATTGTATATGATATTATCTTTTCCGCTGTGTATCCACTTGTAAGGACAAGTTCACATAATTGTCCAGTTGTGTTGTGTTGTAAGTTGACTCTGATGATGTAATGTATAAAATGTACAGTTCTTTTGATATAAGGATATTCATTTATCTATTATATGTTGTTCCGCTGCGACTGTAAGATTTTGATATTGTTTCTGTTGCTTCTTCTTTCTTTCTTCTTCTATCTTCTACCTCTTCTTTAACCCTAACAATACAGTTTTCCGGCCTTCGATTGCTCGGCAGTTGATATATTGGACGTATTAATGTCGATTTTCGAAAGTCGAAAATCTCAAACGTTACATCGTGGTATCAGAGCAATTGATTAGTGACAACCTTGGGTCTGTTGGGTGTTACTCATTAGAGATAGAGTCAGCAGTACTCTAGAATGAGTGTGTTTGTGATAATAGATATGAGTGCGTATTTGTTAGTGAATAAAATTTTTTCATATTGTGTTGATTGGTTTGTTGGGTGGTATATGGATTCTGGTCGATATGAGTAATTAACGTTATTGATAGGAATCTCTAAACACTTGTACGGAACAAATTCGACACGATATCGTTTTAAAATATGGTAAATGAAATAATTCTACCTAAATTATTTTCGTATATAAAAGAGAAAATTTTCTGTGAATTTTTATAATATATGATTTCTTGGTTGCTAGAAAGTGATGATATTTAATTATTATCATTAATGTTGAAAAAGAAATTGAAATTGTAACTCCAAAGTTAAGAAATAAATTCACATACAAATAGAATTGGAGAAAAAAAATTGTAAATGTGATTTGTAATTTGAAGTAAAATTCCAGAGGAATATTTGGAAATGTTTTGAAAGGGTTTGCAATTTGGAAATTTTAGAAATTAAATTCCTTTTTGATTTGAAAATGAATTTCAAAGGTTTTGGAAAGTATTTTGAAGGGATAAAAGCTCTAAACTCTTTTTGGTCGCTGGAAAATAACTTCAGTGATGACTGCAGCATCATCGGTGTACATTTTCGGGTTTCCAAAAGAGGGCTTGCTGCCAAGTTGTTTTAAATGGAAGTTGTTCAGAAAATTTGGGTTTGGGCTTTGAAATTCAAAGGATAATTTGAATTGGTTTCAAAAATGGTTTTGTAATGTTGGAAAGACTCTGGAATCAAAATAGTTATGGAATAAAATTTATTGAGTTGAAAATAAATTTGGGGCAGAAACAAATGAATTGAAATTGAGTTTGAATTATGGAAATAAATTTATGAATGAATGAATTTACAATTACGAGTAAATGAAATTAGAAACTAAGTGTTGAAATTCATCTTGAAATTGCAAGTAGATTGAAAATTTGTCAAGTTGGATCAAATGAAGCTAAATATTAAAATAAAATTAGTAAGTAAAACTAATTGAAGAAATGACAAATTTAATATGGGTTGAAATGAATTGAATTCAACATTTATAAATGAAGGGTAAATTAAATTCATATGGAGTTTAAAATCCATTTTAAATATAAGTGGTTATAAACCAAAATAGTGAATTGAATTGTGTTTGGGAACGAACAAAAGAATGAAAACTGAAATTGAAAACTGAATATCGAAAACCAATTTGAATTATGCGAGATGAAATGAGTTAGAAATTGTAATGAATTAGTAAAAGAAACTAATTTAAAATAGAAAGATGAATCAATTGTGGATGAAAAATAATTGATAAAATTCAATATTCAGAATGTAAATTGAATTCAAATGAAATTGATAATGTGAGATTGAATGAAAATGGATATTATGGTTAGCAGGATATATAGGTGGATTAAAGGAAATTAGGATTTTGATTTCGAAGACTAAAAAAAAATTGAATTGCTCGACAAAAGGTGCGTATTTGAATTTCAGTATGAAATTTGATGATTTTCTTATCCAGTCACTTAGCTTTTTCTTTTCTTTTTCAAACCTGGGGGGCGTGGTGCCATTTTTGTAGTCGTACCGAGCTAGCCGCGCAAAGAAGACGCTGGCGAAATTTTTCAAAAATTTAAGGCGTTAGAATATTTTTGAGAAAATTGGAAAATTTTGAAAACTATAACTTTGATTTTGGAGTGAAAAGTTAAACGATATAGTTGATTTTGAAAAGATAACTAAGTATGATTTGAAAACTTAGTAAAGTTTTTGTAAGAAGTTTAACAATGGATTTTGTAAAAGTTAAAATGTTTAAATGAATTTGAAATTTCATTTGAACAAATGGTTTTGAAAAGTTAATGGATTTTGTAACTTTTTCTTACTTGGTAATTTCGAGGACGAAATTCTTTTAAGGGGGGAAGTTTATAACGACCCAGAATTTCTGTCATTTGAAATTAGTATATTTAATTGATTTTAAATATTAACAAGTAAAATTTGTAAGTCGAATTAATTATATTTCGAATATCTAGATTTAATTGGATAATTAAATCGATAATTTAATATTTGAAATTACAGAAATAATTGGAAATTCAGTTTAATATGATTAAAATTGATTTGTAAAGTCGTATTAAATCATATTGGAGTTAGAATGATGTTATAGAACTTTTAAAATTGAATTAAAAGTTAATTTGCGGAAATTGAATATTTTAATATTTAATTGATGAGTAAAAATAGTCATTTTCACACAGTCTCAGATTTCGATGAAACTACTTTCATTGGATCCATAATGTTATATTATTGTAAGCTTTCAAATTTCGTGTCAATCGGATGTACGGTTTGTCCGGGGCAAGCTAAAACGCACAGAAATCGGTTTAAGTGAATTTTAAAATTAAAATAGTCGATTTGAAAACTTATCTTTCAAATATGATCAAATTGGCTTCCGATATATATTCCATTGCGTTCGGAATAGGGGTAAAACATTATAAACGCTAGGCGGCATGCTTCGTTTGGAGTTCGAAAATTTTTCGGATGAATAGTGTTTTGGAATTGTCTATATAAGGACGTTATTTTTCACTATTTTCATTAAAACCGAGCTAGGGTTTCAGGCCGCCACTCTACTCTTCAATGGCCGAAATCTTCCCCTCTTCCTCCCTCATTTTCTTCAAATCCATCAACCAATTCGTAAAACTTTCTTCTGCAAAGTTGTAGAGAGCATCAAGATCTCTCTATCCAACGGTTGTGATCGAGAATAGGGATGTGGATTGACTTGAATATGGGTTTGAACGGCCGGACTTCGTGCGCATTTTTTGAGAGGAGGGAGCTGCCGAGCTTCACATCGATTGGGCCGAGGTTGGAGCTTGCTTCGACGAGTCAAATGATGGTGCATGATCGACGTCTCGATCATTGGGTTAGGCGCGCTAATCTAGGGTTTCAAACGGCTTTGGGTTGGTTCATTCGCGTTTATTTACTAGGGGGAGAAGAAGGATGCATGCGGCCTTGATTTCAATCTTGAGATGAACGACCAAGATGAACTTAGGTTTAAAAAAAAAGTTGAAATTTTATTTTAATAAATCGTATAAACTTTTTAATGCTATAACTTTTTCATATGAGGTCCGTTTCGCACAAAACGAGTTGCGTCGGGTTCATATGGACGAATACTACGCAATGGAGTTGATTGGAGCTGGTGTGAATTTTGGGTAAAATTAAACGTTCATTTAATTTTATTCAGAACGAAACACTACAACTGTTATTGGAAGTAAGGTGAGAATTTCTCACTCAATCGAATTTGTTTCGATTTAAATTTTAAATACTTAGATTTAAAATTGCTTGATTGTATGCTTGGATGATAAATTGCTATCTGTTGTATTGAAATAGACTCTATATGCCGCATATTAAGCGGAGGTTATTATATTAAACAGATATACTGCTATATTCCACCTCGAAGTGGAATTGGTATTATATATGTACTTGGAGTTGATTTCCCGCATTATATAGCGGGTGAGACCCTATTACGCTGCATAATAGCGGATAAAATTTTATATAAACCCATGTACCGCGATATCCCGTCTTGAAACGGGATTGGTATTGTGCTATCATCTATGGATGTAGGGATACACGTTGGAGGGATCCAACTGGATTCCTCAAATAATCGAATTTGTTTCAATGTTGTGTGTTGATTTTTTTATAATCTCTGTGTGATTATCTTTGTGATTGAAATCGTTGAAGGCTAAAATTTAGCCGAATAAAATTTTGGTATCGTTAGATACCGAAAATAAATAAAAAAATCTGATTTTTGAAAATTTAGGTTGAAAGTCTATATTAAAATTTATTTTTGGGAATTGGGTAAATTTAAAAGAAGGAATTCTTAAATAATAAAGTTTTATTTTTAATCTTATTAAATAAAATTTCAAAATATGGGAAATGGTTTAACAAATGGATTTCGGGTAATATTATTCAAAGGTTGAAGAATTTATTCAAAATACGTATTTTAAAGAGTTTGAAGAATAAATAATTTGTTTTCTTTAAAAGGAATTTACTTTTAGAAAGTAAATCTTTTGAAAATCCAATTAGAAATTTATTTGGTGTTTTGAAAAGAATTTAGAATCAATTTCAAAATTGGTTTGGGTTTAGTAGAAATTGATTTATAATTGAGAGTAAAATGAAATCCACTTGGTGTTTAATTTCTTGGAAAATCAATATAGAATTTGATTTGGTTTTTATTGAAACCAATTGAAAAAATTGAATTGTTGTTGAAAGTGAATATTTGAAGTCGATCAATGGATATTTTGGAAATGTGTATTCACATGGAATTTATAAAGAAAAGCGAAATTTGTTTAAAAATAAACATTGATTTATTTTTGAAGCGTGGAAATAAATTACGGATTAGGAACGTAAAATTAAAGTAAATCGGTAAGGATTTATTAAATTGGTTTAAATGAACCATTTTGAACTGAAAGTATATTCTCCCTAGAAAGCCGAATAAAATTTCTGAATAGCTTTGAAATATATATATATATATATATATATATAATTCTAGAAATGGCTTTGAAAAGGATACTTTGGAGAAATTAACTCCTTAAATTATTTTAAATCCTTCAGGTAAAGATTTGTTAAGTTAATATAGAAATGATTATTTCTAAGATTTAATCAATAATTGTTTTATAAACTAGTTATCTAAATAGTTATACTCTATCTACTAATTTTGTTTTCAAAATTAGTTTGGACTTAAGTTATATGTAATATTGGTATAATATTTTTATAACTAATATTTTAAGTAAAGTGTTAAAAAAATATTTTTATCTCAAAGTGTTTTCCCGATATATTTTGGATAAGTGTTATAAATTATTTTAAAATATTTGAACTCGGCAGAATTCCGGTGAAAATGAATAAATATTTAGAAGTATTTCCGCGTAAGGAAAATGATTTGAAATTTGTTTTCAAAAGTTGTAAAGGTGAAAAGTGATTTGAAATTTGTTTTCAAATAGTTGAAGTGTGGAAAAAAATATCTTGTAAAGATATTTTTGGAAAATAAATAATTTGGGAAATTATTTGGAATCTAGTGATGTTGTGCATATTTAATGATAGTTAAATAATCGACTATCAATATTTACCTTTAAATGGGTATTTGTTGTGATTTGCGTGAATTTAAATGCTACACTTATTTTGAAAATAAGCGCTCGTTATTTGGTTTAGCTGGGAGAGGACCTTTGGATCATGAATCCCGTACCGAATAGTGATACGTCGTAATGGATAGCATTTGACAACCGGTGTTGAAGACTGGATATTTTCGAAAACGAAAGGATTACCGTCGAATGTTTCTGCATCGCTGATCTCCGATATAGAGATTTTATCGCCCTTTGTGATGGAAGGCCGGACGTGATTAGTGAATATCCGGATTGCAAGGGATTCTTTGGAAGTGCCTTCGGTTCCGTTCGACCCCGGAACGGACTTGTATGGATGTGTGTCTGACGTTACAATTTGAGATATAAAGCTGGTTTCTATCAAACACATTTCTATTGGTGGCGGAGAATTTATTCTCTTAGCTTAACACCCTTCTCTGAGACGTACGAGCTCAGAGGTTATGTAGTTGGTGGTTACTAGTGATACTTTCCAGTTTGGTAATGTGGCATACGAAGTGTTGTTGATCATTTGTTGATCAAAGCATAGCTTTTGTGAAAAGCATAGCTTTGTGGACGAGACTTCGTCGGACCTCACAACCCAGTAATGGTCAAAACAGGAAAGATGCAGCAAGGTTATATGAAGTAGCGCCCCTTAGGGTATGTGCATTTCCTTCTGGATAGAAGTGGTATCATGGTATGGAGCCCAGATACTTAACTTATTTGGATATCGCAAATATATACGACTTTGTGATTGTTGTTGGTTGAGGATCCTCGGATAAAGGTTGTTTGCGACCGGGGGATGGCATACTCGTGTCAGTAGTTACCTACTTTTGCAGAGGTAGCCCGGTCTTGTGTTTGCAGAGATCCGGTTAGGTTCTCCGGGTGTCCTTCGAGAGGCGTACTCATGTGGCAATGGGAAGTTCCTTGGCCTGACCATTTGTTGGAAATCCAAAGAAACAATACGAGCCCTGTACGATTTTAGTTGTATAACCTGCCATGGAATGTGGCGGTAACCTGCTATTGAACATTGTAGCTATAGTAGGTATAAGTGTGGAATGTCTATGCTGGCTAAGATTTATATTATACTTTCGAAATGTTTTCCCACACTTTGCACTTATGGTAATAATATCAAAGAAATTTGCGTATCAAGCATGTTTGACTATCATAAGGAGAAATCTTCTCCAATTCTGCGTTTGCATTGTGTGTGTGGCGGGAGGCCTTATGGTAGTTACATTTTCTAAAAGCATTGCGGATCTATTTTAAAATATTTCTTTTTTTTTTAAGATAAACTGTTTTAAGTTCTCACGCCAGTCCCATGACTGACCTGGAGTTTATTGTTCCCTTCCTAAACTCTGGGTGCCCATCATTTTCCACTCGGGCAGCCTAGAGTCAGGTTATCAGGATATTCTGGAATTCAGGAGTTGCTGTGGAATCAGGAGTTGGAGCTGGATGGCGAAACGTATCACTTGTATATGATATTATCTTTTCCGCTGTGTATCCACTTGTAAGGACAAGTTCATATAATTGTCCAGTTGTGTTGTAAGTTGATTCTGATGATGTAATGTATAAGATGTACAGTTCTTTTGATTTAAAGATATTCATTTATCTATTATATGTTGTTCCGCTGCGACTGTGAGATTCTGATATTTTTTCTGTTGCTTCTTCTTTCTTTCTTCTTCTATCTTCTACCTCTTCTTTAACCCTAACAATACGGTTTTTCCGGCCTTCGATTGCTCGACAGTTGATACAATGGACGTATTAATGTCGATTTTCGAAAGTCGAAAATCTCGAACGTTACAACTAGCTTATTTATAATTATAAAAAATATGCCATTAAGTGGAGCATTGATATACAAAATTTCCTGACTTCATTCAATTTGATTATCCAAGCATGCCAAAATAAACAGCAGCTACACATATGAACCGTTTTATATTCATCCTTTATTTTATTGTTGAATGTGATGAAAATAATATATTATTTTATTTTTGAAATGAATTATGCTGATTTCATTTGCTTTATGAATGATTTAAATCCCTAAAATGGTCAATCCTTCTATTCGATTTTAAAACAAAAAATTGTATTAGTGATATTGTGGATTAAACTCCTTAATAAATAAAGAACATAATACAGATATAGAAGCTGTTGGCATAGTACTATTTAATTTAAATTGAACATGAGAATCTATACTAACAGTCTTAGCTATATAATCAATATTCCAAAGTTGTAGCATAGCCTACAAAATTATAATTATTGAGAAATGACTCATTGCTTAAGTTCTTCTTTAAGTTCTAAATTGCCACTTTTCTCTATAATATTGAAGCCACTGTACCAACAGAAGTTAGCTGATTACTTTCAGTTTCATCAGTTTCCCTCAACTTCTATTAAGTGGTGAGTTATTAGCTATAACGTGTTTGATCAATTGTACTCTAAGTCAAACACAAAACATTAGAATACCATCACTACACCAAAACATTGATTTTCCAACATTTTATATTTATCAACTACCAACACTTATAAATGTTATAAACTACCAACTGTTAAAAAGTGTTGGTTATTAAAAAAGCGTTGGTATAAACCTTGCAAAATATTGGTTATTATTTACAACACATATAAGTGTTATAATAGATGGTATATCGGCAAATAATGCATTAACATAGGGAGTAGTTGGTAATTTTTCATTTCCCATATGATTTCTCACGCCTAGCATCTCTAGGCCGCACAAAATTGAATTTCATTTTAGGGTTTCAAGCTTCCATACGAAATCGATATAGGGTTTAGGCTTCTTCTTCTACGCGAAATCTGACTTATCACTCTCAGCAGATGCACGTGGAAGAAAAAAATTGCGGAACTCCAATCGGCGGCGAGACGATAAATCAGTACGGCGATGGCAACTCCAGACTTAAGTAGGCCTTATGCGACACTAGCATCTCTAGAACGGTGAGAAGACAATCGGACGCGACAGCCAACATGTGCTCCGTGCTCCAATTTGACCTCGGTAGGGGCATGCGTGACCGCGGTTGCATTGCAGCACAACAATTTTCAATGGACAATCTTCATCTACTTTGTGGATTGTGCAGGACCAAAAGGCAAAAGGTTTGATGTTTATGCACTGAGTTTGTTAATTTTTTAACTTGTGTATCGTTGAATTTCACCAATTAATCTGGAATTTTATGTTAGTTATTCTAGAAAAAAGACAGCTTCTGTTTGATTTTTAACAAAAGCAGATGCTAATCTGTTAGTTATTCCATAGTTGGACCATATATTATACCTCCTAACTACTCTGTTTACTAAAAGATTCGAAGTTGAAATTTCTATAGTATGCATGTTGTTTAACCTTGTGGTTTAGGAATTGAGAATGCCCACATAATGCTTGTTGCAATGTTGTTTTACAATATTTGTGATATTATATTGATGTTGAACGTAACTTTCTCATCCTCCCCTTTCTTTTAATAGTGTTAGATTTCAGATTATGGTCTTATCATAGGCTATACATTTTCATTTTCTTTGATGTGCTTGATCTCAAGTCTTTTCAATGATTTTAATGTTGTTTCATTATTTAGTCAATTACTCTGTAATTACCATTAAAAATTATTTTTATTTCAGGTTTGTCACATGCACCCGAGGTAGATTTTGTGCATTTTAATGTTTTTAACTTGTATCTTTATCAATTATAGTGATTAACGATTATAATAGCATCTTGCTGTTATGTATCCATGCTAACAAGTTTGTGCATACACAAAATATTATATTTTGACAATTTAAACGCTTGTGCAATACATAACTACTAGTAGATACCATGATTTCTTTGGTCCAATGTTTCATTACAGTTGATGAATTTGAAACTCTTACATTTTCCAGTAATTGACGGCCTTTTTTCTTGGATCACTTGGGTTTTACTGATGGTCAATTACAATCAATGTGGACAGCGATACAATCTATATTCTATTATGTTTTCATATCTTCGTTATATTAAGTTATATTTTTTATTTATTAATTATTAGTTGAACCATAGTAAATTAGTTGAAACCTTCTTTGTTTGTTCAACGTGATGCACATGTATAGTTTTCAACCTTTGGATTATTAAACAATGTAGTACACTTGTTGTTAATAGTAATGTTTACAATATTTCTGATACATTTTACTGGAAGGTAGATTTTTGTTATAGATTAACGGCAGTGACACCAAATTTGATACTAGTCCATTTGATCACAATATTTCAATGTTATTTTATCATGATACAATTCAACATAGTATAATTTTTGGCAGATTTCTTAATTATTAGTTGATTCACATGGTTCGGGAAGCTTTAGCTAGCAAGTTTTACATAACCGGATATCGATGATGACTAGTTTTTAAATAGTTGCGTTTTAGATCTATTATGTGATATCATGTTGGTTTAAATTATGAATTGGATTGTTATTTGATACAATTACAATGCACTTATTACGTCTCTATTAGTGATAATATTAATGGTAATTGCAAAGAGCAGTTTTATTACAAACTATGCAACATTGAAATATGAAAGGTTGGGGTTGATGGAAGAGCTATTATTTAGCGGGAAAGCACGTGCATGTTTAAAAATATATTTATATACTTGTTTGATGCCATGCGTGCCTCGGTTTGAAACTGAGACGCACCGGTCTATATTGCTTTGGAAAAGAGAATTATCTTGAAAACTTCATTATATTTATCAGGTTTAATCCCATTGCAATAACTTTTAGTGCAAATGTTTATTCCATTTTCTCATAGTTACAGAGTTATCTATTAATACGATCATGTCTCCAGTGTTACAGAGTTTATTAGTTATTTATTAATCTTAGATTACACATTTTCTCATAGAAAATGCAATGTTAAGAGTAATTTAAATGGACGCAAACTAGTAATTGGACAAATACATGTAATTTTTGAGCAAGTTCTATTCTTTGTAGGTACTATAGATGTCCAAACAGAGAACAAGGAGCCAAGTACATCGATGGTATTGAGTAGTTTTGGAAACACATTTGATCCATATGGCGCTACCAGCACTCCTCTATATCAAACATGCACATTTGTTTAGGTCTCTACTTTCAAAAGTATCATTTTTTAATTATATGAATTTGAGATTTTCCATTCCTATCTCTATATCGCAAAATCTCTATGTTAATTTACGTTGTGCATGTGTTAATTAATTTCACTCATGTTCATAGCCATCAGCTACTGAGCTAGGTCCTTTTTACTATGGTAGATGTAATAATCCTACTAGAAATGTACTGGAAAGGTAAAATGAAACTAATATATATGTATTACATGTGTTTTCTATATTACTCATGTACCACAAAAAATGATAAATTGTATATTTTTTTCCTGACACAGTCTTATGATTAACCTGGAGAAGGCTGATGCAGTATTTGAAAGTGAATGGGCAAAACACAATTTTGAAGGCACAGATTGATGAATTGGTTGGAAGGCTTAGATCTTTGGTTTCCGTTCTTCAGTTCATTGAAGAATTTAGTGGGATGCAAATGGATATTCCTGAAATTCCTAAACCGATGGTAGAACCGTAGCAGTTTCCTTTCCCGAATCAACCCATCATTGCTACTGCAAGTATGTTTGAATTCTGATTTAAGCTTATTGCTAGATTCTTGTAGGAATTTGAGTATTTAGCTCTGAGGTTTGCATCTTTTGTTGTATTGTCATGTTGATTCGCATTACATGTTGTATTTGGTATGATCTTGTTCCCCTATATAATATATTGTATGTTTATTCATGTTTTAAACCCTTGTTAGATATGTATTATCAGCGTATCAGGTTGATTCTGTAGTTCTGTCACATGATTATATGAGAATCTATCTTCAAACCAATGGCGTCCGTAGAAAATCCAATGAATTCAACAGTCGGAGACTAACTCATGCTCACCTACCCCAATGATGACGACGTGGCAACTGGATTAGCTTCTTACGTTGCAAATCTGTCAAAGAAGTACGCAGAAGAGAGAGGGGCTTTTACTGTCGTTTTATCCGGTGGGTACCTCATAGCTTGCCTCAGGTAACAGCGATTTAATTCAAGTTCTGTATTTTTTTTGTTATTCTCAGAAAATTTGTTATTTTTTGACGTAACTACTAACGTAGGAAATTGCTCGAAAATCCGTATGTTAATGACGTTGATTAGGCGAAATGGCACATGCTTTGGGTTGATGAGAGGGTTGTGCCTAAGACGCATAATGATAGTAATTACAAACTTGCCTGTGATGGATTTTGGAATAAGGTACGTTTCCATAATCTGATAGTTCAGTTGATCACGTTTTGTTGTTGTGCTTTTTGGAATCAAGATAGTAATATATTATAGTTTAACTTTACCATGGCTAAATGAAAGGAAAAGCATGAATAATTGAAAGAATTGAAGACGTGCACACTACAGAAAAGGGGCGTGCACACTAGGTATAATGCGCATAGTAGAACTAAGGCAGAGCTCGGGCTCTCGATTTGGAAGTAGGTGTTGCCATGAGGGGTGTGAGGGAGCATGCACGCTGCATGAGAGGAGCATGCACGCTGCATGAGAGGAGCATGCACTGCTTCAGCTAAGGGTACATGCATCCTGGTATGTATACATAATTCGGTTTTGAGCTGTTACCTCATATTTACTTTCATGTTTTTATAATGGTATGTGTACTGTAGTTATTTGAGCTGATTGTTAATGCATCCTATATATCCGATGAGAAATGACAACGTACAGTTATATTATATACAGGAGCAACTTAATTTGCAAATGCATACCAAGATAAGATAGCCAGAGTATTCATAAAACTTTGAGGTTCCTTTAGCAATTTCAGGTTCTAAGATTGATTTTACTAATGCCATATTATGATCTTTTTTCGTGTTTTTTACTTCTCTTAATGAGCTTCCACTCTATTGCGTTATTTTAAGTTGAATCTGAGTATTGATGGGCTGTAAATGTTGAAGAGGTTTCTAACCATGTATATGGCAATTTTATTTGTAATATTATAGGTATGTAAGATAGCAGGGGCTCAAAGGCAAATAAAGATGCTAAATGATATTTTCCTTCTTTGTTATTAATAGGTTAAAGGTAAGATATTTGCCATCTATACTTTCAACTGTCTTTGTTTGCATATTTAATTTTTAACTATCCTATCTGTGTTCACACTTTTAGAATGTAACGTATTGAATTTATAACTTTACTGTTTGCATATTGATCTACAACTTACTGTCCGTGTTTACGTATTGTTTTTAACTTCTGATGAGATTTTCATGTCTGAATGCAAATGGATTCATATGTAGTTTATACTAGTTAATTATGTACCGTTTTTGCTAGAAACTTTTTGTACATGTTCTTATTGTTGATTAATAAACTTGTCAACAAGTAATTAATACTTGTAGCAAAGAATTGGTACTTGACTCTAATCGTACTTATTGAGTGACAGTAGTATCTATCCTGAAGTTCTCTGCCCTTCTTATCATGACCATTAACATTTGACATGATAATATGTGTAAGATTTTATAGGCTTGGCATTCCAAAAAGAACTCAACTTTTTGTTAGTTCCTTATCAAAATTCATTAGTAAATTTGCACTATTTTCCTTCAGAAAATATCGGACAGATATTGTTATAGAATCGGCCACAAACTGAGCATGTAACAAAATCGATGCAAATTAGGTTTGCAGCAAATGCTAATTGAGTTTGATTAACATGTATTTTGCATACTAAGTTTGCGAATTCATAAATACAAAAAAAAAAATTAAAATCTGAGTTGTAACTCAGTCTTTAACCTTTTGATTTTGAAGGTATAAGTTTTTATCGAGTGTTTATATTAAATGCAGGAACTTGAAGGACGCTTTGGATTGTTGTATTAGACGATGAAGAATATTCAAAACCATTAGAGTTTGGAGTGGATGATCAGGAACGGTTAAGTTAACCGTAAGTTAAACTTTTAAGTGTATTTTGAAATTTTTTTGAAGCTTGTGTTGTAATAATATTTGAATATATGACATTGTGGTATTTTAGATATGTAAATAATCGTTTATGATATATTATACTACATTTGCAGAGCGTTTAAACTTTGCATTGAATATGTATGATGAATTATTTGTGATATGGAAACCATTATTTGCAAAGTGTTTATATTTAAACTTTGCATTTAAGTTTTGGTATATATATGTGTTACTAAATAATCATTTTCCAACACTTATAAGCGTTACCGTATATTTTGTTACCAACACTTATAAGCGTTACCGTATATTTCTGTACCAACACTTATAAGTGTTACTGTATATTTCGTTACCAACACTTATAAGTGTTACCGTATATTTCGTTACCAACACTTATAAGCGTTACCGTATATATAGGTACCAACACTTATAAGTGTTAATAATACGTACGTTTGTAACACTTATAAGTGTTACAAATTTGACTGTTCCATTCCTCACAGTCCATTAGTAACACTTAAGTGTTGCTGAAGTTATTTGTAACACTTATAAATGTTAGAATTTGCCTATTTTGGTGTAGTGCATCCATAATATTCATATCAAGGCATGACAACATACAGTTCCTTTATCATCAATTGTATTCGATCTAAATCAAACACTAAACATTAGAACATCATTGATTTTGGACCTTAAAGGTATCATGTACTGAATAGTACCATAAAATGAATTTTCAAAAGATATGCAACTGCACATAGGATTTCAAGAAATTGGAAACTATTAAAGTAGTACTAGCACAACACATGCAATGCATGCACAGTTATTATATATTAAGGTTGAAATATCAGCATGAACAATGATAGAAACAATACCATACATATAAGGATCATTAAAATTAATAGGAACAATACTTACAACTATGAGATGAGTTGGATAAGTCATATCTAAATTTGTTGAAGAGTGTGGTCATTAACAACCAGCACACACACGAGTATATATATCACCTGCACTGCTTGAAACTATCACACACATGTAACATAGAATAAAAGCAGCAAATTGAATTTAGTAGCCAATCCTACTTATCAGTTGGCATAAGGATGATGGCATAATATTTTTTCTTTCAAATGACGGAGGCATGCTAAATATGAGGCAAAAAGATTGTAGCTGTCATTTTTGATTTCTTATGCCGCAAGGCTAAATGTGGCATAAACGTAGCACGGATAACAAGTTCAAAAACCAACATCACAACACAAGCATATAAAATTCAAGGATTATAACTTTTAGACATAAATATGTTAGTGTTTAATCACCTAAAACTGAGTTACCCTTTCTACATTCGAACTTTTCTACACGCACGCTACCCACCGCAGCTCTGCTACTAACCTAATTTATGCTAGAAACGTTAAATGACACAGTAAACCACATACTTGAATTTGAGAATGTATAATAATTTTTATAATTTTTTCTTAGTTTTTGAAGTTGTAAAAGTTTAGCAGGGTTTATTTTGGAAAATCGGAATAGTGATCTGCAGCATATATTGTTGCATGTGCGTGTTTTAGGTGATAAGAATCCCCTTGACTTAAAAAATGAGTACGAAAGTTAGGCCAAAATTAGTTTAGAATTTTATACATGGTAACAAGCTGAGCTTTGGCCTTTGCAAATTAGTTTAGTATGAAAGTTACGAGACTCTAAAATTAATTTCAGCCTTCATTTAAGATAAGATGGCTATGTATTAGAAAATGAATATATATAAGACTTGAACTATAAATATTTTTCATATTTACTCTAGACTGTGGGAACTATTAATGAAGATTGCATGGGCAGTTGATGAATTGGATTTAAGACATATTACTTGGCTTCAACAAATACAAATGTTAAGTTTTGTTTTTATTTTAAAACAAAAATAAAATAAAATAAAAAGGAAAAAAGATCATAATTGAGGGAATATTATTGAATGTCATTTGGAAAAAAATAACGTTTATTAAAATAAAGTGAATTAGTTTGATTTTAACTTAGACTGTGTTTGTAACTTTGTATTTTAAAGTGAAAGGAAGGAGAAAAGTGATTCAAAAAAATATAGTACTTCATTTGTAACTTTAGATGTGTTACAGATGGAGAAAATGATTGCCGAAACATTTATTTATCTCAAAAGATGTATGCCTAGTAGAAAAATATAATCTATGACCACAGACCTTTAGCTGTCAACTCCTATGCATTGCCATTAATCCCCATAATATTACAATAAAATATAGGTTTCTATGGTAGATGTAGATGATTAGAATAATTTTGCAAAGGATTAGACCAATGGCTCTCATTCATCAATGCTAATAATCAAACCTTGTAAGCTTTTAGGTACAACAATCAATGGTCCTTAACATAATGAAAATGCCATAATATACAAAGTTGAAGATGTTTACCTCTGCTTGATGTTGCTCATTTTTACCCATGGTTGCAATAAGTTCAAGCTTCTTTTATTAAGTAATCAACCTGAAAAAAATATCATAATATGTAAAGAGTTAGAACATCGTACTAATTATAAGACTGTTTTGATATGAAACGATTATGTATAATAGCTTACTACCACCATTAATTTATAATCTCACAATACAGTCCAATTTTCTTTTTTCTTTTTTGTCTAGACTTTAGTTTCACTTCATCAGTGCATTGTCCACTAACACACTTCTCAAAAATAAATTTATTTTATTTTACCAACATTTCAGACTCATTCAAATCAAACCGTCCAAATATAAAGAGTTCCTATTTCTATTGTACTGTTAAAGGCTTCCATAAGTCCAATCCTATACACCGACAAAAATAGCCTCGGTATCAGGGCTAAAAGTCAAACCAGAAATTTCACCAAAGAAATCCAACTCCTTACACCTTCGATATCCACTGCCCACGTCATATATGTGCACAAAATTTGCAGGTTCGGCCATTGCCAAGAACAGATCATCTGCTGAAAACCAAACTGACCGAATCGCCCCAAGATTTCCTCTTAATACAACTAAAGATTTGGAGAGGTTATGTATATCCCATACCCAGCATGTTTTGTCTCGATTGCCTGCTACAAATGTGATTCCATCTGGGTTCCACGTAGATGCAAAGGAGAATTCTCTAGCAATATTGGTATTAACATTCTAGTGCTAATATGCCCTCATCGTCAGTCCAGTCATGACAACTCCACAATGTGCTCCTTCTATGATCAACTCTGGCACCAACTATGACAATAAATGGCCAGAATTCGATACATTTTGATTTGTACAACTTTTTTTCTTGTAAATTGAGATCGATGGATTTTTACACTTCTATGTAGAATTTACGATTTACTATTATACGTGTAAATTTGCGGATGTTAACAATCTAGCAAAATATATTCTAAGTTGTGTACTAAAGCATAATAGCTTTATAGACGGACAAACATTTCACTTTATTTTGACGAGATTCAAACCACCTCTTTGTAATAAGTTATTAATAAACTAAGTTACTAAGAACCTTCATCAACTAAAAACTCTTTCACGAAAAACATCTTTGTCCCACATATTTTAGACATATGAAAAAGATAACATAATTTACACATAGATAGACATACATACATAGATGTATATGTATGTGTGTGTCATCCAAACTGGTGCAATTTAAGCGGCAACACACACTTGCTCTATGATTTACTCAAGCTGGTGCAATTTAGTTATTTTATAACAGTTTTTATATTTGCATTAAGAGCCCAACGTTATTGCTACATTGCAATGCATATTAGAAGTACAATTAAACAATCAATATTCCATAATAAAATTTAATAATGTAGTCAACAGAACATTGGAATCAAGGATAAGATATAGCGATATATGAATATCAGATCTCAACAGCAAAAATATGTTATTCATGTACAAAACAGGATTGGCAGTCAAAGTTAAGTGAGAGCCATAAACATATTAAATAGGACATGCTCAACAACATCAAGCTATTTTGGTTTTGACAACAACTTGATATTAGCTGCTTTTAATATGACTTTCTCACCCTCTCTTAAAAAAACGTGTTTCTTTTATCACTTCCTATTTTTTCATTTAATAAAGTAAAGCAAAAAAAAAACGTGATCCATTGTTCCCATAAATACCTAAGCAAACATATTGTACAATCCATTTTCACAAACACCACAACACACTCATTCTCGGAGCACTTCTGTTTGCATATACTACTTCAAATTCTATAAAAAAAATCATTAAATCACCGATCATGTCCAAAACCAAAAAATCCATTTTCTCTATTACATGCGATAGGTTGAATCAAAAAAAAAGAGAAGAAAACCTTTCCTAGATTTGGAGGACTCCTTAGCCGAGAAGTTTACACTAATTAGTTTGAAAAGCTATATAATAAACTAATTATATTAAAAACATCTTTAAGCCTAGATTCAGGATATTTGAAAATAGCATACAAATAAAATTAATCAACTGTATAACCAACTGTAGGCAGACCGGTTTCATCTTAGTGAAATAAATTAATATTAATCAAGTTAATCAACCTTGAAAAATGAAATTAAAATCGACGGATTAGAAAATAATGAAAGAGATCAAACCTATGAGTGATAGCACGAGCGCGTACAAGCGGCGAGCATGAGCGATCTAGCTAGGAGCGATAGGGAGGCTTGCGATCGACGACGACGATGGTTTAAGGCTTTTTGGATCTGTGACTAAATTATTACGTTGAGGGAAAACAGTTTTTTTGAGAGAAGAAGAAAACGAGCGATGTATTTTTTTTTGCAGGTTTGGACGGCCGAAGAAATGAATGGAGGGAAATTGAAAGCCCCACATGTGATAGAAATATAATATTTGTTATAACTGTTGAAAACAGTTGTTATAACTAAATATTACAACTGCTATACAAATATGGTTGTTATAAGTGTCATTATTATAACTGCTGAAATAAAACAGTTGTTACAAAATACCTATTACAACTACTGAAATAAAATAGTTGCTAAAAAATACCTATAACAACTACCAACTTTTGTTAGCTGTAAATGAAAGTTTGTAATATGGTTATTTTGTTGTAGTGATGCAACAACCATCTTTTTTAGAATTCATGGTTTAATTCCTTAATTAATGTCCAAATGTCAAAAATCAAAACTATGGATCATTAAGGAATGATAACAAAAAACAAAATCTGTTGACAAGGTATATTCAATATAATTGCACTTAAGCCATAATGCTTCTAAAGCGAGAAAGAATTACTTGGAAAAGGTCATCTTAATTATTGAATTTCAATTTATGTCATTGTTTTAATGTAATATATATGCAGTTATTTCAGGTAACTATATGGTTACAATTTATTGAATATCTTGGTAGAGTCGTGGTATGCCTCCACTGAATTTTGGAGATGACAAATTCAATGAGAGACGTAGTAGCAACATCTCTAGTTCTATTTCTAGATTTTGTGTTGACGAAAATCAAGTGTTCTGTAACTACATCAAACAAAGAGATTAACAAGCTCGGGATCAAAGTTAAAGAATTGAAGGTGTGAATGAGAGAGATGGCTGCAGAAGGAGACCTTCTAAGAAGTAGGTCGTATATTGAAGTTACTGTTATGATTATCGAAATACATGAAGCGTTTAAACGGGAATATGTTATCCAAGACTACCTTACAGAGGACTTTAATAATGTGATGCACTCTTTGATCAAAAGATCCAGCAAGAAATTCTTTCATCGTATGCACTTTATTATAGTAATTCTGGATTTGTAGCGACCGGTAAATCACAAACGATAATTTTGGATTTGTTTCAAACTATAGTTTAGAATATTTTAGTATGTTATTTTTCCATTTTTTATGACTTCGCAATGTGGTTTCTGTGAATAAAATACAGTTCCCAACATTTGATATGTCGATTACATGCATTTGGAATTTTCTATGGTGGTCCAATGTTAGCGTTAGTGTACTTTTATTTGGAAATTGGAGTGCCAGGTGGAGTGTCAAAGCCATATTGGAACTAAATTCATGTGAATATGAAAGTTTTATTCTCACCATCAAAATTTGATCTATGAGATCCATAAGCAATCACAATTACTTTCCCTTACGTGCACCCATAAGACAATCATGTGCTTCATTTATTCAAGGGTCGATTCAAACTTATCAAGTATTATATTAATAGAGGAATTACGTGGAGAAACTCAAATTTGAGCAAGAAGCATTTTTCATAGGAGAAATAATGCACAAGTGCATCAACTCTAAAAATATATGGCTTGAAAATATTGATTGCAAAAGTGGGTTAAATAAGTGGTGGACCTAGTCAATATGATCGGTCCTGCTATTCATATTTTAAGAGCTACCAAGTGCAGTAAAAAAAATATGTTGGTGAGATGGTAAAAATGAGTAGTTTTAGATGACACATCCTTATTGTTTCTTAGTGTTTATAGCGATGAGACGTCCAACTTTTCCCTTGTGAGTTGTGTCCTATGCGACATAAATTCGGTAAGTTATACAATAAGAGTTCTAGCAGCTCATGAACATCAAGCTCCGCACCGTGTTGTTTTGTATTTTAAAAATATGACCGTGGACCATTCAAGTGTGTTTAATATGCATAAAAACAATAATCATAAGATAAGTAAATAAATTTAAATTTTGTTAAGGTATTGTAACATCCCATAATTTGGTGTTGGACAAATATGATAATATTATAGTTTACAAATTAACTAAATAATTAACTTAATTTTAAAATGTAAAATTTGTTAGTCAATTAATAACTTTATTAAAATAATAAACGACATTTGGATGGCTAAATAAAATTTAAATGTCCGGCAAATAAACATATTGAAATAAAATGAAATTTTATTTAAGCGTTTTTGCTATGTTATTTTAGTTGTTGGAATATAGTGAATTTTAATGCGATAAGAAACTAATGAATTAATAGGTTAAGCAATGAGTTCTAGCCCAAACCATCAACTCTTATACCTATAACACTCACACATATACGCACACATACATACATACATCACACATGCATGCAAACATAATGAATGGGATGAAGGATATATACATATTCTAGGGGTATAAGATTTGCTAATTTGGGCTTGGACTATTATCCTTCTTGCCTAATCCTATTTATTTCTTTCCCTTAATATAAAATTCCTTCATTAAGATATTCCATGTTTTATTCATTTCATTAATAGTCGAATTTAATGAACATAATTTCCTTTGAATGAGAATATGGAAATGATATGCAGTTCCATATTTCCTTATTCACGTCCAAGGGTAATTACTTACATTAAGAGTAAGAGTTATTGTTTGACTAATAACTCTCATTATCTAATCTTAATTATTTTCCCTTAATTCAAAATCCCTTAATTAAACATTTCATTTTATTCTTTTAATTAATAGTCGAATTCAATGAATGTAAGTACCTTTAATGAGAAGATATATATATGTGTGTGTGTGTGTGTGTGTGTGTGTGTATACATATCTACGTATATATGTGCGTTATATGTATATGTATATTAAGGGTATAAGAGTAAATGGTTTAGGTTAGAACTCATTGCCTAACCTATTAATTCATTAATTTCTTATTGGATCTACATTCACTCTATTCCACAAATTGAAGCTGCGTAGCCGTAAATGCTTAGATAAAGTTTTATTTTATTTCAATATATACTGCTTTATATCGCCGTCTCATCATAATTGATTAATCAACACTTAAATTTGTTATGTGTCTGAACGGCGATCACAATTTTAATTAAATAGGATCCATTGTCCAAAGTCCCATAAAATATGTGTAATGGGATCGATCGGATTGACTTGTCAACTATTTATTTTCGATCAATCCGATTAATATAAGGATTTCAACCCATATCCATATAGTTGATGTATTTATGCATGATTTCTTTACGTCATCAAGCTTGTGCTATCTATGTAATTCAACTGTGAAGAATAAATCTTGATCAAACTTGCGTTTCTCCATGCAATTTATATGTGAACAGGGACATTGCTAAAGGAACTTTATTTTTGGATAAACGAGAGCAAAATCTAGGGGGACTCCACCTAAAAATAATGTTATGCATACTCCTTCCAAATAAAAAGTTTACAATTTTATAATTCGTGCCAAACGAAATTCGATAAAAACTCATCAAAAAACTGTATAAGGGTTCAACGAAAACCATTTTAGCTGCTACTTGTCAAAAAAAGAAGAAAAAACATTGATTAGTCACGAAAAACAGGCATGATTTATGAATTACTATTTTTTACTTAATGAGGGACAAATTTTATTTTATATCTCTTAACAATTTTCCAAATAATGACAAAATAACTCCAATATTGGTCTTGGAATCCACTAACAATGCGGTGAATAATGCGTCTTGACTAATCTTCTACAGTTGCTGCCGCTTCTCTTATTGAACTCGTCATCTTCATATTTTGCATAGACATTACCACGACTGTAGCAATAAGTTCGATAAATAGTAACCATATAGTCACTTAAAATAATTGAAAATCTATTACATTACAATGATAACATAATTTGAATTTAATAATTAAGATATTTTTACGTCATTATTACTAGCTTAGAAGATTTATATCTTAGGTTAGGCCTGTCAAATGGGTTGGGTCAAAATGGGTTTGGTCGAATTCGACCCAACCCATTTATGACCCATTCTCTTTTACCCATTTATGACCCAACCCATTTATGACACAACCCACTTAATAAGCGGGTTACCCATTTAACCCATTTAAATATTTAAATTAAATTTGACTAACAAAAAACAAATAAATATAAAATAATTCTAATTTCAAGTTTTATGTTTTGAGATCCGACAATAATTTAAAATTTTAATTCTAATTTTCATCAAAATTCAAATATGGGGATGTGGTAACTTATTATTTTCTAAGTACAACTGTCGGTTTCCTTGGAGAACTACAGTGTGCGTTCACACGATAAAGTGACCTAGTGTTCCATACTATCCGTAATTTAGATGGTAGTTAATCGGTCGAAATCTCGCCTGATTCTGGGTTAGAACGAAGGAGTTATTACAGTCCGAAAAAAAAATAGCGGCTTCTGCACTAGGCGGAGTTCAATATGCAGATGTGGCAGTCTTTTATTTTTTAAATACAACTGTCAGTCCCATTGGAGAACTACATGTACGTTCACACGATGAAGTATCCGAGTTGTTTCATACTGTCCGTAATTTAGGTGGGAGTTGATCGGTCGAAGTCTCGCCTGATTCCGAGTTAGAACAAAGGAGTTATTGCAGTCTGAACAAAAAAAATAGCGGTTTCTGCACTAGGCGGAGTTCAATATGCAGGTATGGTAGCCTGTTATTTTCTAAGTACAACTGTCAGTCCCCATGGAGAACTACAGTGTGCGTTCACACGATCAAGTATCAGAGTGTTGCATTCTGTTCGTAATTTAGGTGGGAGTTGATCGGTCTAAGTCTCGCCTGATTCCAAGTTAGAACGAAGGAGATATTGCAGTCCACACAAAAAAAATAGCGGCTTCTGCACTAGGCGGAGTTCAAATATAGGGATGTAGTAGCCTGTTATTTTCTAAGTACAACTGTCAGTCTCCTTGGAGAACTACATTGTGCATTCACAATATGAAGTATCCGAGTGTTTCATACCGTCCGTAATTTAAGTTGGAGTTGATCGGTCGAAGTCTCGTTTGATTCCGAGTAAGAACGAAGTAGTTATTGCAGTCTGAACAAAAAAAATAGCGGCTTCTGTACAGGATGGATTCAAATATGGAGATGTGGTAGCCTGTTATTTTCTAAGTACAACTGTGACGCCCCACCTCTATGCCCACGCTAGCCAAGAACACTACGGTGTAATGCTGTCAACTAGCAGGGAGAATAAGGCTGTTGAGGAGCGGCCATCAGTAGTTAGGCCTTACACTAGCATTGGTTATCTCGATAGGAGTGGTATATAAAAATATATTCTTTCATTTTTCATCTCTGGTTTATTTTCTCCCATCAACATACCCCAATTCCAGTATAAAACGAACTACGATGGTTCATAATAGTTTAGGACAAAATATAAACTGATAACACAGATAATATAAATGCGGAACACAGATGAAACAGAAAATCTCATATATATATATATATATATATATATATATATATAATAACTGATATCAGTTACAATACATTTGACACGGTACATATGATACAACTACAACAGTCGACTCATGAAGTTACATATACAAGTACATTAACATATATAATATACATGAATACATATCTTCCTATAAAATTATACATACTACGACAAATGACGACGACTACTCCAAAAGATATGAAAGAACTTCATAGCTCTAGCAGCGACCCAAAGGAGAATATCTATAAACTGAAATACTCGGTCTGACCCGAGTATTAAATTCAAAAGAAAATAATACTCGGGTCAGTCTAATTCAAACTCAGTTATTAGTGCACAGAAGCAATAATAATTAAATAATGAATAGACGACAGTCACAATAAATCTCGTCTATCCGATCCTTAAATAAAGAAATCGGATAACGATAAATATAGCACATAACAGTGTTAAACAACAAATCAGCAAATTAAACCAAATCAGAATATTGAATTAAATAAACAAAATAGTTTAAACCATTGAAATATCAATTAAAATATTAAGTCGAGTAGGGCTGCAGTACACGCACGCGTGCACTGCCTCCCCACTGCAGCACATAAAATATGCAAAAGATCAGTAAATCAAAGCAAGACAGAATAACATAAAAGCCATGCCGTGTGGCTGGAGTTCACGCTTGCGTGCACTGCCTTGCCACTATAGTAACAGTGTACACAACCGGGCACAAGGTCAAACCCAAAGTAAAAAGACGGGTTCAAAACAGGCAAAATTCCAAAATCAATATGAAACTCAGGTGTAATAAAAATTGAATAGTGACATGCACAAACATAAGAACATGTCAGAGAAACATGTCGTAACTACAAAGCTACGTCACTTACGAAATGCAGAGGTCAAGTCAATGACTCAACACAACTGCAAAGCAACTCAACTCGATTACAAAGCACAAAAGCTCGCATGAAGGTTACACTGCAACAGATACGACATGTATACCCTAGTGAAACTGGGCAGTAACATCAAAATGCATGAACAAAGCATGCTACAGGTCTTGCAACATGGATGGATAATCACCTGTATGCAACACTGAAATGAAACAGCAACTGAATAGACAGTGCACAACACAACAGGTCCAACCATCAAGTTCAAGTATGAAGTACACAGGAAATGCACATGCCGACAGTCAAAGGCATGCACCAGTGAACCAAGCTACCACATAAAGAAGCAAGCTACCGTGCAACAGACACAACAAAGAAGACCAAACAACATGATTCCTGTAGGACTGCAAAGATAAACAAGTGCAGCTACGAAGGACAACAAGTAGGACAGGAATGCATACATGCACCAGAGATGAAACCCAAACAACAACATCAAGTGGCAGTTCTAACCAAAGAACAACATAATATGAACAAGGTACATAAAACAGTGAGACAGTGGCTCAATATAAATGTACGAGTAGTCAAGCATCAGCTCAGACCAGAGCAGTGTAACTCACATTGGAGCATATATACGCAACAAAATGAAGGCATGAAAACAACACAGCAATGAACAAATTGGAGCTGTAGTAATGCCATTCACACACACATATATACATACATATATGTATGTATATGCGTAGTGATAACCGCAAACATTTCATAAGAAATAATTAGCAAACTACTGCAAATTTAAAAAAGAAACTTTATTCAAATGACAAGCTTCAAAAATACTCATGTGTACAACCAGACGACAAAATAAAGAGCAAATATGAATTCGAATGAGTAAATACACCAGAAATTCGACAACAAAACAACAAAGGATCAAGCAGCAAGCATTCTTGAAACAAAAATGCTCACTGATTCATCTATCACAAAATATAGCACAACCACCAATATCAATGCAACGATGATGGCCGAAAACACAGCAGTGAAATTTAATAACCAAATCAAATCAAGACTGAAGTCGCCAAAAATTGAGGTTAAATACCAGAGGAGCGACATCGTGGTGACCAATGTAGCAAAGAATGCGATCGGACAGCTCAATATCGAAGCCGTGACAATCACGAAAATCAAACAATTCAAAGTCAATACAAAACAACATAAATCAAACTGTGCCAAAGTTGCAGTGAACGAAGTAAAGTGTAACCACGATCAAAGTCAGAAATCTCAAGCAAACAGCCGAAGTCGAACAGCGAGCAAAATTAATCGACCAACTCAAACAATGATTCAAACTCTAAAACTTAAGCCTTGAATTAGATGTGAGCAACAGAAATTACTCACCTGTGTTTTCGAAGCAATTAGAAGCACGAACGATCGACGCTACTCGAGAGTACCCAGCGCGACTCGAAGAATTACGAAAACCCTAATTTTGAAAAAAGGGGGAACGAACAAGACAGCCTCCATTTTTATCCCTTTCATGATTTTTTTTTAGGTTTAGGGTTTTTGGGTTTTAAGAATGAAGGAACGGGTTAAAGACCGAAGAGAGGGGAACGGGTCGAACGGCATTCAAAAGTAAATGGCCGGTATTCACAAATTTCAAAGCTCACAACACTTAACCAATTTTATTTTATTTTATTTTTAAGAATTTCAACCCGGTATAAAAACTCCATCATCAATTTGCTAGCGACAATAATTATTTAATGACGACAATAAATTTTCACAAAAGCTCGGGTTGTTACAGACTCCCCTCCTTAAAGAAATTGCGTCCTCGCAATCATAAGGAACAAACGGACAAAAGGTAACAACCATAAGAGCATATCATCACAAGATGAAGAAATTTGAAATAGGAAGTTCACCACAAAGAGCATGAAAGAGTAAGCCTAAACGTGTTTGCTCGATGAATTCTCAGGATTCCTAAGTGCTATCTTAGGATTTGAGGACCATTGAACTTCCGCAAGAAAAACATCGTTATTTCGAAGGTGCTACACCCCCGAAGCAATGATGTGAACAGAAGGTTGCTCAAGAATGAGGATCGAAAACCCCTAAGGCATCTCCGTAATTGGAAGACGTAGGAAACGTCATGAATAGTAGAAAATTGAGCCGGTACCCCGGCGTAGTACTATATAAACACCAAAGAAATCTTATAATTTCATAAAATAAATTCATAAATTCTCAACAAAATTTAATTATCGAATAGATAATCAGAATACAGAAATCACAAAACAGCAATATCTAATCACCGATTCGATAATTAGAAAATAGCAAAATCAGCAAATCTAATTATCAACAAAGATAATTAGAAAACACAAATACCTAGCTATCAAAAACGATAATCATGAATTACCACAATGGTAATCAAATACCAAATCAGCAAATATTCAATTATCAATACGATAATCAAACCTTAAATCACAAATATTTAATTATCACAAACGATAATCAAAAACAATAAATATCTGATTATCAAAAATGATAATCAGAAATCACAAATCAACGAATATTTAATTATCACAATTGATAATTAAATCTTAAATCGCAAATATTTAATTATCACAAACGTTAATCAAATCACAAATATCTAATTATCACAAACGATAATTAGAAACAATAAATATCTGATTATCAAAAACGATAAATCAGAAATCACCACCATCAGATTATCAAAACGATAATCAGAAATCACAAATTATTCAATTAACGAGTCCAGAATTAACCGAAATACCAAACGCACATGACCCATAACCACGAGTTTTACTAAATCGTTTAATTCACTTCATCGTTTTCTTGAAAGTGCGTAATGGTGTATTTTAAAAATAACATTTCACATTCTCAAACGGACAAGTCCGGACTTAAGCGAATCAGTAAAAGAAAGGGGTCATAGTCCTCGATTTTTCTGAAACGTTTAAATCGCTTCCTCATTCTTTTGAAAGCGTAAACTGTAAAAATTTTGAAATCAATTTTTATTTTTATTTTGAAACAATTTTGAAGAATAACAAATTTTTAAAACACGTGATATAAAATAGCAACGTCAGTAGCAACTTCGACATACGTCAAAATTTCATCGAAATAATTGGCATCAAAATATAATACCAATGAATTTTCATTCATCAAAAATGTCACAGGAATCTTTTCAAAGATAGAAAGGGATATTATACCCTAAACTCGTATTCATAACAAGTCGATAACACACGAATTCATCAATGCACAAAAATTGATAAAACTTATCAATAGAAATCACGAAAATTGGTGAAGCACAAATTCTAGAAATCATCACAAGAAATCCAGAAAACACAAATTCTAGAAATCTACACAAGAAATCCAGATATCACAAAATGAGAATATGAAAACTCAAATGGGAGTACGGAAACTCGAATGGGAGTACGGAAACTCAAATGGGAGCACGGAAACTCGAATGGGAGTACGGAAACTCAAATGGGTGTATGAAAACTCAAATGGGGGTATGAAAACTCACCTACACGTGAGCATGAAAAATCACCAACACATGTAACGCAAAGCGAGAACGGGAGCATGGAAACTCACCTACACGTGAGCATGAAAAATCACCAACACGTGCAACGCAAAGCGAGAATGGGAGCATGGAAACTCACCTACACGTGAGCATGAAAAATCACCAACACGAGCAACGCAAATCGAGACGCTATCTCCTGGTGGCTAACCAAAGAGCAAAAAGGTACGTGTGAATGGAATCACACAAATGGTGTCTAGGCTAACCAAAAAGCATAAAGGTATGTGTGAATGGAATCACACAAGTGGTGTCTAGCTTAACCAAAAAGCAAAAAGATATGTGTGAATGGAATCACACAAATGGTGTCTAGGCTAACCAAAAAGCATAAAGGTACGTGTGAATGGAATCACACAAGTGGTGTCTAGCCTAACCAGAAAGCAAACAAAGAGACATCGCACAATTTCTAGTCTAAATCACAAAGATGATCGTCATAATCTTCCAGAGATCAATCAATATCACAGAAAAAGGAAAGAGGCCTATCACATGACGGCCCGAAGACCATGGGGAGCTACCCCATATGGATGAGTTGAGTCACCCGAATGAGGTCAAGGCTAACCAAAAAGCAAAAAGGTACGTGTGAATGGAATCACACAAATGGTGTCTAGCCTAACCTCACAAACAAAAAGGTATGTGTGAATGGTATCACACAAATGGTGTCTAGGCTAACCAAAAAGCAAAAAGGTATGTGTGAGTGGAATCACACAAGTGGTGTCTAGCCTAACCTTGCAATAAAAGAGACATCGCGTAATTGCTAGTCTAATTCATTAAGCGATCGTCAAGATCAGCGAGAAGTGTCAATTACACTAAGCTAGTAAATATAAAAGTTTAGCTTCATGTCCCATAACCCCTTGCTTAACTTAAATATTTACGAACAAACTGTAAATCTTCACTAGAAAATTGTCACAAGAGATTCAATCGAATAAGTCCAAGAATTAACCGGCGAAGTGAACGCAAGCGTTTCATACCACTTGTTTTACTATGTCATTTAATTAGATTTCTCATACGAGTGAGGTAAAGGTTTGTATATACTAATAGATTGGAAAACGGTTTAGGAAAAGAGTTTGATATTGAAAATAGAGTTGAAAACATTTTTTATAAAAGAGTTTTGATATTTACTACTAGTATTGAAACCTTTATATTTTTAAAGTGACAAATCACAAAAGTGATTGTAGAAACAATCAATCACAAGAATTCTCATACGAAGACGTGAATAGAATCCAAAGAAATCGATACCGAATTCATCGAAAGGTATGTTCACAAAAATCCCGAAGAAAATGTCACTAAAGTTGCTAATAAATGATAGCAACAAATCGGGGAAATAACACGAATCGGTTAAATTTGGAAACCAAATCAATTCACAAAAATTCACATTCGAAGACGCGAATAAAATCCAAAGAATTCGATTCTAAATCCACCAAAGTAAAGATACTCAAAAATTCCAGAAATAGAAGTTATTGAAGTCGACATAGGTGATAAAAATCTAATCGGAAAAGAAGAATCGATTAACAATTGGAAAAGCAAGGCAGAACGAGCATAAATGCGTAAGTGACTTCAACAAAAATAAAAGTCAAGTCAATGCCGAAGTCAACAAGTAATGGCCAAATTCAAACAAAATCAACGTCGGCTAACTCAATTCAAAGCCGAAAACACAAGAACAAAACCTCATCATCAAAAATCCAACTTGAGTTCGTAAAGAAAACGGAGGCCGAAGCTAAAATACTTTCACGAAATCAAAATCAAAGGCACATGAATAAGCGTTAGGAATTCATACCTAACAATCAAAGATAATCATATGCAAATATGAGAAATAAAACATCAACAAATAGTTGTAACACATGTACTATCTAAGTTATGTTTTATATTTGTCCTAAACCCCAGGCTCCGATACCAAGTTGTGACGCCCCACCTCTATACCCACGCTAGCCAAGAACACAACGGTGTAATGCTGTCAACTAACACGGAGAATAAGGCTGTTGAGGAGCGGCCATCAGTAGTTAGGCCTTACACTAGCATTGGTTATCTCGATAGGAGTGGTATATAAATATATATTCTTTCATTTTTCATCTCTGATTTATTTTCTCCCATCGACATACACCAATTCCAGTATAAAACGAACTACGATGGTTCATAATAGTTTAGGACAAAATATAAACTGATAACACAGATAATATAAATGCGGAACACAGATGAAACAGAAAATCTCATATATATATATATATATATATATATATATATATATATAATAACTGATGTCAGTTACAATACATTTGACACGGTACATATGATACAACTACAACAGTCGACTCAGGAAGTTACATATACAAGTACATTAACGTATATAATATACATGAATACATATCTACCTATACAATTATACATACTACTACAAATGACGACGATTACTCCAAAAGATATTAAAGAACTTCATAACTCTAGCAGCGACCTAAAGCAGAATATCCACAACCTGAAATACTCGGTCTGACCCGAGTATTAAATTCAAAAGAAAATAATACTCGGGTCAGTCTAATTCAAACTCAGTTATTAGTGCACAGAAGCAATAATAATTAAATAATGAATAGACGACAGTCACAATAAATCTCGTCTATCCGATCCTTAAATCAAGAAATCGGATAACGATAAATATAGCACATAACAGTGTTAAACAACAAATCAGCAAATTAAACCAAATCAGAATATTGAATTAAATAAACAAAATAGTTTAAACCATTGAAATATCAATTAAAATATTAAGTCGAGTATGGCTGCAGTACACGCACGCGTGCACTGCCTCGCCACTACAACACATAAAATATGCAAAAGATTAGTAAATCAAAGCAAGATAGAATAACATAAAAGCCATGCCATGTGGCTGCAGTTCACGCTTGCGTGCACTGCCTTGCCACTATAGTAACAGTGTACACAACCGGGCACAAGGTCAAACCCAAAGTAAAAAGACGGGTTCAACACAGGTGAAATTCCAAAATCAATATGAAACTCAGGTGTAATAAAAATTGAATAGTGACATGCACAAACATAAGAACATGTCAGAGAAACATGTCGTAACTACAAAGCTAAGTCACTTACGAAATGCAGAGGTCAAGTCGGTGACTCGACACAACTGCAAAGCAACTCAACTCGATTACAAAGCACAAAAGCTCGCATGAAGGTTACACTGCAACAGATACGACATGTATACCCTAGTGAAACTGGACAGTAACATCAAAATGCATGAACAAAGCATGCTACAGGTCTTGCAACATGGATGGATAATCACCTGTATGAAACACTGAAATGAAACAACAACTGAATAGACAGTGCACAACACAACAGGTCCAACCATCAAGTTCAAGTATGAAGTACACAAGAAATGCACATGCCGACAGTCAAAGGGATGCACCAATGAACCAAGCTACCACATAATGAAGCAAGCTACCGTGCAACAGACACAACAAAGAAGACTAAACAACATGATTCCTGTAGGACTGCAAAGATAAACAAGTGCAGCTACGAAGGACAACAAGTATGACAGGAATGCATACATGCACCAGAGATGAAACCCAAACAACAACATCAAGTGGCAGTTCTAACCAAAGAACAACATAATATGAACAAGGTACATAAAACAGTGAGACAGTGGCTCAATATAAATGTACGAGTAGTCAAGCATCAGCTCAGACCAGAGCAGTGTAACTCACATTGGAGCATATATACGCAACAAAATGAAGGCATGAAAACAACACAGCAATGAACACATTGGAGCTGTAGTAATGCCATTCACACACACATATATACATACATATATGTATGTATATACGTAGTGATAACCAGCAAACATTTCATAAGAAATTATTAGCAAACTACTGCAAATTTAAAAAAGAAACTTTATTCAAATGCCAAGCTTCAAAAATACTCATGTGTACAACCAGACGACAAAATAAAGAGCAAATATGAATTCGAATGAGTAAATACACCATAAATTCGACAACAAAACAACAAAGGATCAAGCAGGAAGCATTCTTGAAACAAAAATGCTCACTGATTCATCTATCACAAAATACAGCACAACCACCAATATCAATGCAACGATGATGGCCGAAAACACAGCAGTGAAATTTAGTAACCAAATCAAATCAAGACCAAGGTCGCCAAAAATTCAGGTTAAATACCAGAGGAGCGACATCGTGGTGACCAATGTAGCAAGGAACGCGATCGGACAGCTCAATATCGAAGCCGTGACAATCACGAAAATCAAATAGTTCAAAGTCAATACAAAACAACATAAATCAAACTGTGCCAAAGTTGCAGTGAACGAAGAAAAGTGTAACCACGATCAAAGTCAGAAATCTTAAGCAAACAACCGAAGTCGAACAGCGAGCAAAATGAATCGACCTACTCAAACAATGATTCAAACTCTAAAACTTAAGCCTTGAATTAGATGTGAGCAATAGAAATTACTCACCTGTGTTTTCGAAGCAATTAGAAGCAAAAACGATCGACGCTACTCGAGAGTACCCAGCGCGACTTGAAGAATTACAAAAACCCTAATTTGGAAAAAAGGGGGAACGAACAAGACCGCCTCCATTTTTATTCTTTTCGTGATTTTGTTTTAGGTTTAGGGTTTTTGGGTTTGAAGAATGAAGGAACGGGTTAAAGAACGAAGAGAGCGGAACGGGTCGAACGACATTCAAAAGTAAATGGCCGGTATTCACAAATTTCAAAGCTCACAACACTTAACCAATTTTATTTTGTTTTATTTTTAAGAATTTCAACCCGGTGTAAAAACTCCATCATCAATTTGCTAGCGACAATAATTATTTAATGACGATAATAAATTTTCACAAAAGCTCGGGTTGTTACAACAACCGTCAGTCTTCATGAAAAATTATAATGTATATTCGAAATTCTTATTTTTTAAATTTATATTAAAATTTAATATTTTTAAGCAGTGTTAAATGCCTTGTAAAAAGAACTAGTCGAATGCCCAAAAACAACATGGCAATAATAAAGATCTGTACAGCGGTACCATCTACAACGATACTTAGGGAAATTAACAAAAGAAATCCAAAATCCTAGAATAATAAAGCTCCTAATTTATTTATTGTTTGGCCTAATACTTAATTAGGAAAACTATGCTATACAATTATAAATTATGCCGTATTTTTCTTAACGTAAATTCTGTTCTTTTTAATTTTTGACCTGTTTCTCGTTTTGATAATAGAGTTGATTATTTGTAATTCTATAACACAATTTTTTTGATTAAAGATTCAGGCCTAACAATAAATTATTCAGGGTTTTTATTATTTCTCGAGTTTAGATGGTTTTTAGTATCGCTCTTAATTCATAAAGCTTTTAAGGCGAGTATGATCACCTGAAAAGGATTTTCAATTGTTGAAACTATGTTTGTATTATTTTCCTATGTCTGTATTATTGTCTTTATGTAATAGGTATTCAAATGTTTCAGGTAAAAATATGATTACTTTTGTGGAGCTTCTTACGTACTGGTGGTAATATGCATGCTAAACATCGAAAACGATGAAGTTGAAAAAAAGAGGTAGCATCATCCCTAGTTTCGTTGCTGAAACATTAAGAAATGTGGTAGGCGGAGAAATATATATGGCACATGGACTGACTTTGCCTAAGGGAATAAAAACAAACAAACGTACATGCTTCTTATTACCATGTTTCGGTCGGCGGTCGACTACCGATCGGTAGTCGGCAGCCGACTGCAACAGGGAAAGGTGCAGCATTTTTTTACTTTGTTATACCCAATTCGAAAAGGAGGAATACAGAGGAATATGGGGAGTCATTCAGCCCACTATTAATGTATAACTATGACGTTTAATTCTACTTGCAAGATTTAGAGCTTTGGCACGGTGGAGAAGTAATAACATGGTAAGATTTAATTTATATTTATTTTGATTTTTCGTTTTTAAACATTTAATCTATTTTTGAATATTTAATCTTAGCGAAAAATTCATTATATTTTTATTATTCTTCAGATTATTAATATGTTTTCTACAATGTTTTTTGAATTTAGCGATTGTTGGAAAATAATAATCTCTCATAGTTAATCGTTTACAGTAGCTTTCATGGTGATATTAAACTTGAAAATATATTGATATTAAGGCAAATTAGGTATGTTAATATTTGTCTCTGTTATTTATTATTTATTTGTTTTCGAGTGATTATGAAAATAATTTTGTTTTCTCCACTAGGATACTCTTCAAATTCAGTCACTGTAAGCCCATTTTGAAGGTAGCATAAGAGACAATGAAAATGATAGAGATGATCTGCAAATTCATTTTGTAGATGTGAAAGATCATTTTATAACAGGTGAAGAATGCAATATTGAATTATGCATGTATATTTGTATCATATGGTATTTGATATTTATGGTTTTAATGATCATTCTTCTTTCGTACAGGTCTTTAATTGGTGGGATGCATTTATTCATTAGTGTCAATCACACGCAAGGAAGATAAACACTGTTTTAATCATAACTAAATTCGATAATCTTAGTGGATAAAGAAAACCTAAAACACAGTTATCATGTGAAAGAGTAGTTAAATATAAAAATTCTAAACAAAAAATTGAAGATAATTTGAAGAAGACTAAGAAACGACAATGAAGTACAACAAAAAAAATGTGAATGTCTATTTCTCGTTAAAGGTGTATATCATGGGTTTAATAGTTGGTAAGTTGAAGTAGTAAATGATACACACAGTCATACTAAAACTTTAATTGGTCATGCATATGCGGGATGACTTATGAAAGAGGAGAAAAAATCACGATAAATATGAGCGTTGCATGGGTTAGGTCTAGAAAGGTACCGGTGAATATAAAGAGAACTTTTTTGGAAAATGTTTCGATCTTGAAGACAATTTATAATACAAAGGCTAAAATGGTCATGTGTGAGATGAAAGGTGGATCTGCAGTTCAACAACTTTGAGAAATTTTTAATGAAAAATCATTATGTTTATTGGGTTAGAAAAGATGACTCGATTGATAGAATAGTCAATTTCAAGTGGTCTCATCCTAAGTCGACTATATTCTACAAATGCTTTCGTTCGGTTTTACTACTCTATTATACATATAAAACGAATTGTTACAAAATGTCGTTGTTGGAGATGGTTATAATGACTTCTACTAATAGAACATTTACTATGGCTTTGTTTTTTATCACAAGAATATGAAGATATTTATGAGTGGGCAATACAGAATTTGAAATTGATGTGCGATCCGAAATTCTTTCCAGATGTTATCGTTAGTGGTAAGGAGCTCTCAATGACTAGTGCATTGTCTTTAGTTTTCGAAAATGCTACTCACTTACTATGTTTTTATCATGTTGAACATAATGCGAAGGCCGATTGCAAACCAATGAAATAAGTGAATGTTTTGTAGCGGATTGGATGCATATTGTTCATTCGTCTCAAATAAAGGAATTTAATGAATTTTTGAATATTTTTGTAGAAGATTGGAAAGAATATCCTGAACAAGTTAACTATACATTGGATAATTAGGTACCACTTAAAGAAAATTTTCCTTTTCCTTGGACCAATAAAGTGAGCACTGCAACAATACAACATCTAATAGAACATAAGCTGCTCATGCCCAGCTGTAAATTTACATAGGCACATAACAAGCATCATTAGCCAAAATTCTGAAAAAATGGACAATGTATTACTATTATAACATACAGAAATTAAAGCAACATTTGAAAAGAGTTTGGGAATGGTAAAACATAATTTTCATGTTCCCTTATTCATTTATCCTCATTATCAAATATCTTTATTTTCGTCGGATTGAATTTCGAAAGAAGTGGAGAATTTGTTCAATTTTGAATGTGATCATTTGAAACAAACTATATACGGGCTACCTTATTGTCATGAATTGTATATTTTACATACCGAGGAATGTCATATATCAATTAACATGATTGATGAGCATGATATAAATAGGATACTCCTGTTGATGTGGAAGAACCTAAAGAATTTTTATACACACCGTAGCATAGTGCATTGAAGAAGATATATGATAATGGTGCCGAGGATGAATGAAGACTAATTTTGACGAAGATGAAAGTAATTTGGATGCCTACTACAACCACATTTGTTGAGCCTAAATATGTTAATGTTAAGGGGAGACCAAAGGGTAGCAGGGAAAAAAATTCAAAGCTAAAGATTCAAAATCGATACACTCAGAAAAGCGCAATATATCCGCTTTCAAATATGCTAAGTCATTGGACGATCAGCAATCTCAAACGAGTGTTGTGATGAAGAAATTGACTCCAAAATGGAAGGAAACATCAAAGAACTTAAGTGTTGATAAATTTTGAAAAATGACTCTTAAAGACATCTTCCACATTTATGATTTTTGTCGAATTTTATTTGACCATTTCAATAAGAAAATCTCATATGGATATAACTTTTGATAAGAGCTGAATTAGGATCTCAAACTACTTTCATGGCTTTAGGATGATGGTTTCCTGTTTCGTAGAGTGGTCATAGTAGAAAAACGGACCTACAATTTTAAAGTTGTGGTTTTATTTAGTTTTGGATGTTGTTGGCCTCCTACATTATTAGGTAATTAGGCTAATCCATACTTATGCCCATTAACCCATTTTTAGAATAAAGCCAAAGGGGGGCTGATCGGATCATTTTAAGTCATTTCGATCTTACTTAAAATAGTTCTAGGCATCAATTAACCTTAATTCCTTACAAAATCATCTCTTTTCTTACTAAGCTTAGTCAAATCATCACTAGAAGGGTGACCGGTGAATGGTTCTTGACCTCCCACTATCTTGTATATGTTTATATAGTATAAATTGATGTTTTAAACAAGATTTTGATCTTAAAATGTTTTTCAAACTTCAATCAAATACACACACACACACACACATATATATATATGTGGCCAAAATCTGAAGGTTTTCAAATGGTTTTGCAACCCCTTTTGATCATATTGACATACTAGTGTGAATGTTTGTTTGGGTGTGTTTGAAGTGTTTAATGTATGTCTATGGACAATATTTTTGTTTAGATGTTTTTCTTTGATATGGTTTGCTAGTGCTTTTAAGTTGTTAGGAAAGAGATGGTCGAATTGGAAAAATCGAGGGCAAAAGTGGTGGAATTGGTGAAACTTGGAGTTGGGGCTCTAGTACATAGGGCGAGCATATTTTTCAAGTCGTATCAAAATCTGGTTGGTAGAAAGCTTTGAAGACGAATAGAATCGTTGTCTGCAGAGACTGCTGAAATTGAATGAAACTTAAAGGAGGGGCTTTAGAGCATAAATGGAGTTTATGTTTCAAGTCATGCCAAAATCGAGTCCGTAGAAATCTCTGAAGACTAGTGGAATTGTAGTTGGTAGAAATCTTCGAAATTGGATGAAACTTGAAGGAGGGGCTTTGGAGCAAAGGTGGAGCCTATATTTGAAATCGCATAAACTAGTTGGTAGAAAGCTTTAATGATGAGTAGAATTATGTCAACAGAAATTGATTTGGTGACACTTTGCTTCATGGCAGAAATAAAATTTTATAAGTGACATTGAGAAGAAATATCAATAATAAAATTAGGTTAAGAAGCTTTAAGTTGGAAGTGTTCCAAACGTAACGTTGTAGCTAATTCACCAAAAATGTTATGTACATCACCTTGAATAGCACTGCAATTAAAGCTATGTAAATGCATGAATTAATGTCTAAGATAGGGTTGATTCTAAGTATTGATAATACTAAATGTTATGCAATGACAATGTAATAATAAAAGCTCATTAGAAGTCGAGAAACGTACTCAAAATAGTTTCACATGATAGAACTATTTTATCAGCATCAAAGAGTTGATTGACAAATAGATAATTAAACAAACATAGCTAATACATTCATAAAAGGTCTAACTCGATCAGTTGTCATCAAACTGATTGAAGGGATAGGATGTTCATTTCATAATAGATCCCAAGTGCAAGTGGGAGATTGATAGAATTAAGGGTATGCTCTAGGGGAAATTATGTAATTTGTTACATATATCTTACTTAATCTTGTTCAGAATAAAAGGTATTTTTGTTCAATTATATACTTGATATAATGAGTTATATTAATTAATTAATTTAATTAAAAGTATATCTTGTAGAAAATCCATAAATGTTTTATATTTTGATAAAAGTTATAAGGTGTTGTAAGTAATTTATCATAATAAAATTAAACATGTTATTTTAAATATTCTTAGTCAAGATGTAACGAGACTGGATACTGATACATCTGTTGAGACTAAAGTGTGTAACGCTCTTCAAATGTTGTGTAATGTATTACTCATGACTGCTGGATGCACCAAGGGGTTGCATGCTTATAGCTATTAGATAACCATAGAGTGACTCACTTGATAGTTTTCTATTGGTTAATATAGCTAAGGTCAAATAGAAAATATCGATATGACAAAATTACATAGTTCTCTTGACTTATGAATGCCATTGACCTTTAATGTGGAAACTGCACTTCGATTATAGTTAGATTGTGGCATGGCGTCTATCGTACGACTTTGGTTGGGTCGAGTAGAAGCATTGGAAGTGAAATACAATTCAATAGAGGAATCATGTCCTTAGTTATACGAGGTTACTATCATAGTCAACTGAAGTCAACCCAAAGTCTTCAGCCAGAGCAGTTCTGTTTAATAATTTTTATTACTGAACCAAGGACTTTGTGTTTGGATAATAGAGTTGAATATGGATACCAAATTACATAAGTTCAAAGTGATATAATATGGACGAAGAGAATTGGTGTAAGTGATTGCCAGTACCGGGTAACGCTTAAATAAGTAGAATTAGATGTTACCAAAAAGATGTGCAAGTGATGAATTTAGCCAAAATGTCATACCAATAGCTAAGGTGGCATGTGAACATTAATACTCAAATTTATCGATATTAATCACTCCTTGAATTTACACCTCTGAGTCGCACAACCTAATGATAAATACTTCGAATAAAACACACATTTAATTAATTTATAGTCATTTTCAATTAATTAAATTAATTACTACTTTTGAAATATTGATTATTATAATTTATTTGATTTGTTTACATACCATTAGCATTTACTAAGTTTATAAAAAAAGGTGATAAACGCACGTATCGATATATGATATTTATAGATTGTTTAAATTATATTTAAATGAAATAAATACTAAATGGAGGGATTATTTAAGGCCCATGAAGCCTTCATGTTTAGCCAGCAGCATAAGATAAAGAGAGAATAAGTTTTAAAAAAGAATTAATAAAGGCAAAAGTTTAAGATAAAGAAGCAAAAAGTCTCTATTTAATTAAGCATTGATTATTGAAACATCGAAATTCTAGAAATCAATCAATAAGAAATCTAGAAAAGCAACAATGGAAAATTATGATCCAACATTCTAAAAATTAGCCCAACAGCTATATGAAAATAGAAACCAACAGTCTAATAAGTGGCCCAACAGCCTACCAAATATAGTGTATAAGAGACTTAACAGTTTCAGTAGGACCCAACAGTCCATGATTAGCCCAAGAGCTATATATACACATAGGATACAACAGTCCAACAAGTGGCCCAACAGCCAAAGTACTGGCAATAACATCGTGAGTGTGTCACCAACTCTCAAATAGAAACCTGAAAAGTGATAACAGTACGTTCCATACCACATGTTCTCACTTATTAGTTTACTAACTGATAGAAAATGCCACACTAGAAAACCAATCATCTAAATCACAACAATTGCCTCGCCATTGGATTATAGTGAAAAACCCCATCTATTGGTTGTTGATATTTCCGATGAGATGAGGCATAAATTTGTGGACATATTTGATATTTTTGTTGACCATGCCTCATTAGAGATACTCTTATGTCATACATATTGTGGTTCTTCTTCTCTTTCGAGAAGAATTGTTATCATTTATCCTTGTACCTCGCTTATCTCATACTAATCAGTTGTTTAAGCTAGAATGACCCGTGTATTTTTATATGCTTGGGTCAGATCAAGTTGTTTCAGGTTGCTATAGGACTTTGCTATGCTGCTTCCACCTTGGATATTCTACTTATCTCCTTTTGTGTAGTTTTGTAGTCATTTTTTATGACTCTGATATGTCACTATTGTTTTGACTCGTTGTATATTGTGTGGTCCTGTACTACTTTTGATGTATCATTTTGTATTGTACTGGGATGTATCTGTGTATATGTGTATGCATGTACATATATATGTTTGACTGCTATTCTGTGATGTGTTGTACATATTGTTGTTATATTTTGTTCTGATAGATCCATTAGCCACTGTATTTTTTATTAAGCATTTATTGAATATGTCAATCCACTTGAGGAAGGAAAAAAATTAGAGCACTAAATCGATGTATTTAATAGATGTTTAAGACAAAGCTATAGTTAGTCGATACTAACTAGCCTTATTCTCCACATTAGCGGACAGTATTACCCAGTAATACTCATTGTTAATGTGGTTCTCAGGGTCTTTATTTCATTATTTACATTACCTTTTGTATTCATTCCATTCCTTAAAAAATTTATTCAATTCAACCTTTCTAATGGCCAAAAACTTAAAAAGCTCCCATAGTTAAAAATATCCCAAAACAAATATAAATAATATTATTTCATTAAAAATAGTTTACCCCTCTTGATCCTTGCAAAATCCTAAGGCTGATTTCTAAATCTAGGTGCTTCGATTCATTGTTCAAGGTATGATTTATTGTCTATATCCCAAGGTATATTCTTATTTAAATCCACCGATGTATTTATATGCTTGATATAATTTGATTTTCTTTGGTTAACCTCATGATTAAATACTCATTTTACTATATTTAAATTGAATATGGCTTATGGCTACTTTGATTAAAACATATTTATTGTATTGTTTTGATTTAGATCTATGTTTGTTCATTATCTCTTTTCAATGTATATTTATGGAAAATTGATGAGTTTTGAATCTCATATTACTTTCGATAACTTTTCATTATTCTCTATTGTCACAAACGGGATTTTCGACCCTCGAAAATTGACATCAATCCTCCACTATATAAAATGCCGAGGAGTCGAGTGCCATAAATATCAGTTCATTAGGAGTGAAGAAGAAAAAGGTAGAAGAAAAGAAAATAGCACAACACAAAGTCTCACAATCGCAGCGGAACAAAATATAATATGTATTAACACATTTTAAATACAAGATCTGCATGGTTTATATACATACCATTATCAGAGTACAACAATTCAATACATCAAATCTGGACAGTTTAATAACTTGTCCTTACACAGAGGAATAGTAATCAAGTACGGAAGCATGCCTTGCCATCCAGCTTGCTCCTTGAGCTCTATAACGACCCGCTATTTTGTACTACTCGCATCCGCACATGTCGGACTTGAATAATTCAAAATATCGAATTGTTAATTTAAATTTGGCAAAGCTCAGATATACAGTAAATAAATAATCACAGAATCACAGACACAGAGTAATAATATGCAGCGGAAGTAAAAGAGGTAGTAGTTCATGAAGCTACTATATAAATATATAAGATACATCAGAGTTTACAATAGAAGAGTAATATGATACAATCAGGTACAAATCAGAATACCACTGGAATCATCGAATACTGGAAGTAGAATAGATAGCTGGATCTTCAAGCAAAGATGCAACTCCAGAGGTGAGTTTCAAAAGCTGAACCACTCAGTCTAACCCAAGCGTAAAGCAAAACACAAAACACTCGAGTCAGGATTAATATTCTCATATCAATAAATTCAACTCAAGTGAAATAGCAATCGAAATACAAGTAACTCAAAGGATGTTGGAATCACCATCCTCTAAGGATCCGTTAAACTATCTACTATGTAGTAGTGTATGCTAAATAGATAATGTCTATCAGTAATATAAAGTATCAAAATAGTGTTAAGGCGTTACCATTATCCCCCTTAACACATTTTATAAGCATCATAGTCTATACAGCACTGTAAACTCCACCATAAACTGGTGGGATATCAGGGAGTACTCCATAGGCATAACACAAAACAAATTCGTAGTGGTCGCGTATATAGGGATACAAGTATGACAAGGCACATGAGGCAATACCCAAGGTAGTGAAACTACCGTTTGCCTGATCCGGACTGGTGAGAACGCATCGCCGCAGCGATCGCAACACCGCGAAACAACACTCCTGAAATTCTGAGGGTGCACCAATCAATAACAAGTAATGAGTAGTTTACGAAGAAGTGTGTTCGCTCGAGGTGGCTAACCCCATTTGGCCCGGCACGGCTCCTGATTTTAGTCATTCCAATTTGACACAAGTGTCAAGGCTATCCATTATCGTTCTCTTTCTTCAGTGATCACGTACATCATTCCAACCACTTCATTCTCGATCATCACTCCGCGTATAGTTATTAAAGTGGTTTCGGTTTAGACAGAGAGTATGTCCATAACCGATTCCGGTCTCTTTAATAACTTTCGTAATAATTACACCGATTGGTCGTTTAATATATTTCAAAACCAAATAAATTTCAATTTCAATTAGAATTCGTAAACCAACATTTCGTTTGTCTTTCTAAATAATTTCCATAACTTACGTTTCAAACTTCTAACTTTTCATTTCAAAATCTTATAGTTCAATTTCAATTTTTATTTGAACAATTCAAATATTAATTCAAGTTTGTATAAAAATTTCATTCCGAAATCATTTAAATTAATTTAATTTAACACTCAAATCAATTTCAATTTAATTTATCGATTCCATTCAATATTCGTTAAGTTTATTTATTAATTCAAATCAATTTCTTAATTCCCAATTCATTAAATCAATTACTCACGTTTATATTCATTATATCAAAACTTCAAATTTAACTAAATTAGATTCGTCAACTCAAATTCTCAAATTTACAAGTTTTACATTAACTTCAATAAATCACGTTTTATTTATTGTTAAAGAAATTCAATTTCACTTATTTACTAACTTAAATAATTTCCAAAACTTAATTAACAAAGAAACTTAATTTCAATTATTTACGAAGTTCCAATTCACTTATTCAAAAGTTCAATTTCTCTTATCAAACAATTCAATTTTTATTCAATTATCAAATAATTCAATCTTATTCAATTATTAAATAATTTCAATCTTAATTTCTAATAATTTCAAACTTAATAATTTCAAACTTAATTATCAATTCAAACTTAATTATTAAATCATTTTGACTTAATTGTGAATTCAAACTTAATCATCAAATCATTTCAACTTAATTAGAAATTCAACTTAATAATTCCAAACTTAATTATAATTTCAAATTAAATTATTAAATGATTTCAAACTTAACAATTTCAAAACTCAATTATTACTAATTCCAAATTATTTATTAATAATTCCAAATTTAATTATTAAATAATTAAATTTCAAACAACATTCTTTCATCAATTACTATGTTAATATTTGTTTCAGATTTCAATCTTTTCATTTTCCTTTCATAAAATTCAAATTCCAACTTCATTTCATAACTTATTCTTTGCTTGTATAAAATCATTATTTAATTTTTAAATCAATTTATTTACCAATCGTGTAACGACCCAGGATTTTAAGTAATTAAAATTTGAATATTTAATTAATTTTAAATATTAATAAGTGAATTTATAAGTCGAATAAATTTTATTTTGAATAATTGGATTTAATTGGATAATTAAATCAATAATTTAATACGTTAAATTTATGGAAATAATTGAAAATTGGGTTAAATATGATTGAAAATGATTTGTAAAATTTTATTTTATCATGTTGAAGTTAGAATGATATTTTAGAACTTTTAAAATCGAATTAAAAGTTTATTTGTGAAAATTGAATATTTTAATATTTAATCGACTAGTGAAAATAGTCAATTTTTGAACAGTCTCAGAATTGGACGAGACCAGCTCCGTTGGATCCGTAATAGTTAGTTATTACCGGATTTCAATTTTCGTAGCAATCGGAGTTATCGTTTGATCGTAGCAGCTCGAAACGCATCGAATTATTTTTAATATTAATTTGGCGAGTTAAAATAGCCATTTTTCAAAAATTCTCGGATTTCGACGAAACTAGTTTCATCGGATCCATAATGTGATATTATTGTATGGTTTAAAATTTCGTGTCGATTCGATTTACCGTTTGTCCGGTAGAAATTAAAACGCCTAGAAAATCGTTTAAATCGGTTTAATTTAAATTGAACGTTTATTGCCATTACCCGCACAGATGTCCGAATTAGATTTCGAAACCTGTTCCATTGTGTCCGGAACGCGGGGTAAACCCTAGAAACGCTAGTTACGGCGCGTAAATCGGAGTTCGGAATTTCCGGAATGAATAGTGTCGGTTGATTTTCCTATAAATAGACCAACACCCTTCATTAAAAAAAAAAAAAAAACTAAACCCTAGGTCAAACGCAGCCGCCACCTCCCTGATGAATGGCCAGAAAACTCTCCTCTTCTCCTTCATTTATCTTTCAATCCTTCAATCGTTTCAAGAAACTTACAACTAGAAAGTGGTAGAGCGTAATGAGAACTACAAGATCAACGGTTATGATCGAGATTGAAGCTATGGATCAACGGAAAAATGGAGATGAAGGTGACACGTTGCACACGCGTTTCGAGACTCCAGAGGTAGCCGAGTGCCACCACGTCACGGCCGAGTGTGGTGTTGGGTGAGAGCTTCGATTTGGCACTTCCCGATCGTCTCCAGGTAGCTCGTGGTGGCGGCGTTTGCTAACCCTAGTTCTTGAGAGATGGGTTTGAGCTTGCGTGATTTCCTGGAGATGATACGTGAGAGGGAGAAGGGGGGTGTGCGGCCTGATGGGGGGGAGAGCAGTTCGAACGGTCCAGATAGATTAGGTTATAAATTTTTATAAAGTTGTTGTAAATTATAAGTATATAATTCGTGTAAACTTCATAAAATCATAACTTTTTCGTACGAGGTCGAAAACGCGCGAAACCAGTTGCGTTGAAATCGTATGGACGAGCACTACGCTATGGAATTGGATTGGAGTCGTTTGGAGTTAGTGAAAATTTCATGTAAAATTAAACGTCCGTTTAATTTTATTCGAAATAAATCGCTAAAACGAAATTGAAATCAAGGTGAGAACTTCTCACTCAATCGAATCAGTTTCGATTTTTATTTTAAATAGTTAGATTTAAAATATTTGAATGCATGTTTGAATGATGATTTTTATCTATTGATTGTTAAAATAGACATTATGCGCCGTTAGTAAGCGGATGTTATTTATTAAAAACATATACCGCGAATATTTCATAAACAGTGAAATTGGTATTATATATAATAGCAATATATATATATATATATATATATATATATATATATATATTGGCATATGTATATATTGGAGTTATTGATTTCCCGCATTTGTATAGCGGATGAGACCCTATTGCGTCGTCTATTAAGCGGATAATATTTTAAATCCCATATACCGCGATAATTCCGTACTGGAGCGGAATTGGTATTGTGCTAATGTTTGTGGATGCAGGAAAACAGGTTGGAGGGATCCAACTGGATTCCTCAAAAGTATTTATTTGAATTCAGATATTTTGATATTTGATGGATTATCATATCGATATATGATATCGTTGTTGTCGTGATTGGCTATTTGGTGTGTAGCATCATTGGACCAAATTTTGGAATTTTAAAAGGATTTCAAAGTGATTTTTGAAAGTATACGTATATAAAATATTTTTGAAATTGATTTATTTTAAATAAATAAACGTTATAATTTTTAAGGTTATAAAAATTATACTTTTGAGAAATATAGTTAAAAACTGATTTTTGAAAATATGGGGTTAATGATTTTATAAAATAGTTAAAACGGGATTTTTGGATTTATTGTAAAAAGTTTAAATATAGGATTTATAAAATTTGATTTTTTTATAAATCAAGAGAATGGTGAAATTATAAAGGAGATTAACGATGTTTTAAAATAATAGTATAAATTGATTTTATAAAGGATTTATAAATTGATATTTATAAATTGAAACATTTGAATTCTAAAACGAGTTTTTATAAGTGTTTGAATGAAGTGAAAATGGATTGCATAAGTGAATGAAATTTATAGAATTATAAACGGTAAAGTTATAAAAGGAATTTTAGAAGCAGTAGGTTTATAAAATTTGCAAAATGATTAAAAGAATAGATTTGGATAAATAATTGAATCTTATAAGTTATAAGATTTATAATTATGAAGTTCAAAGGAACGATTTTGCAAACAAATAAATTATAAGTATTTCACTTATGATATGAACTTTTGTTTTATAATTGAGTTATGAATTGAATAGGTTAACAAAGGAATTTATAAAAGGAAGTTGTTATAAAATAAATAGAAATGGAGTTTATAAACATTGTTTTATAAATCCGCAAACGACTTATTTTGATAAGTAAATTGTTATAACTTATTTATGGAGTTATATTCACGTTTTAGACGGTGAATAATCCTTTAAAATAAAATGAATAAAAGGATGAAATATTTAACAAGTATATTCACGTTTTTGAATAGTGAATAATATGTTAAATAAATTGTTTTGAATGTGATGTTTTAAATTGAATTAAAACGATCTAACGATGTTTTAAAATGTGTTAAGATTCGAAACCATAGATTTCAACATTTATTGTTGAAATAGACGTTTTCGAGAAATAGAAGGAAATGGTGGACTATAACACTGTTGTTATAGTAAATGCTTTCCGAAAGGAAATGTTTTGTATAGTATTGGGGTTTATATATCTATTTTAATTTCGAATCCCTATACTAGTGATTTTGGGTTGTCGTAACGATGTTTTACGCAACATTCGTTTTGACCCAAATAAATATGTTTAAGAGCATGATTTCCTTAAAGAATGAAATATATACTTAATTTCGATTTAAGTATATTGAATATTTTCCAAAGGTTGAAAATAAATAAAATTTGTGAATTACTTATGAATAAATAAGTATGGAAATGTTTTCCAATATAAAGGGAATATTTTGAGAATTCATCTTTTTGAAGATAAATTGAAATGAATAATTAAAATCGTATATGCATGGATATTTTGGAATGAAAAAATTCACTATGGAATTTATGAATAAAAAGGGAATTTGTTTAAAAAAATAAATATTGATTTATTTTTGAAGTGTGAAAATTATATATGTAGTAAAGATATTTTTGGAAAATAAATAATTTGGAAAATTATTTGGAATCTGATGATGTGTGCATATCCATTGATAGTTCAATAACCGACTATCAATATTTACCTTTGAATGGGTAATTGATGTGATTTGTTTGAATTTGAATGCCACACTTATTTTTGAATAAGCGCTCACTATTCAGGTTAACCGGGAAAGGACCATGGGGTCGTATAACCCATTCCGAATATGTAATACGTCGTTATGAATTGCATTTGAAGACCGGTGTTGAAGACCGGATCTTTTTGAAAGCGAAAGGACAACTCGTCGATTGTCTTTGCACCGAGTAGCTACGGTATAGAGACTCCCTATGTGATGGGAAGTCCGGACGTGATTAGAGATTATCCGAATTGCAAGGACTTCTTTGTAAGTGCCTTCGGTTTTGTTCGAGCCCGGAACAGACTTGTATGGATTGTATGTCTGACATTACAAATTGAGATATAAAGCAGATTTCTTTCAAATATATTTCTGTTGGTGGCGGAGAATTTATTCTTTTAGCTTAACACCCTTCTCTGAGACGTACGAGCTCAGAGGTTATGTAGTTGAAGGTTATCAGCGATATATTCCCAATTTGGTAATGTGATATGCTGAGTGTTGCTGTGAAATGATCATTGTGTTGATTATTTGTGATAGGATCATTTTTTTGATCGTCTATCCTGGTGATCATTTCTATGATCATTTGTTGACCCAAAGCATGGCTTTTGTATAAAGTATGTTTTTGTGGACATGACTTCGTCGAGCCTTACACCCCGGAATGGTCAAAATAGGAAAGATGCAGCAAGGTTATGAGGGGTAGCGCCCTTTAGGATGTGTGCATTTCCTTCTAAAAAAGGGTGGTATCATGGTATGGAGCCCAGATACTTACTCATGTTGAAAACACTTTATGATTGTGTGAACTGATTACGAGCGCTCGGTTAAAGGTCCCAAAGGACCGGGGGTTGGCATATTCGGTCAGTTGTTACTCAGTTAGGGGTAACCCGGCCTTGTGTTGGTAGAGATCCGGTTTGGTTCTCGGGGATGTCCATCCAGAGGCATTCTCATGTGGCAATGGGAAGTTCCTTGGCCTGACCATTCGTTGGAAATCCAAAGAAACAATACGAGACTTGTACGGTTTTAGTTGTAGAACCTGCCATTTAATATGGTAGCTATAGTAAGCATACTATAATGGTACCTATGCTGGCTAAGATTTATATTCTACTTTCGAAATGATTTTCTCTACACTATGCACTAGTAATAATATCAAATGTTCTTTTTAATGCGTATTAAGCATCTTTGACTAACATAAGAAGAAATCTCCTCCAAGTCTGCGTTTGCATTGTGTGTGTGGCAGGAGGTCTTATGGTAGTCTCATTTTTAAAAGCATTGCGAATTGACTTTAAAAATATTCCTCTATTTTGATTTTAAAGATAAATAAACTGTTTTGAGTTCTCACACCAGTCACATGACTGACTCGGAGTTTATTGTTTTCCTTTCTAAACTCTGGATGCCCACCAATTTCCACACGGGCAGTCAAGAGTTAGGTTTATCAGGATATTCTGGAGTTGCTGGAGGCAAGCTGGATGGCATGGCGTATTACTAGTATATAGTATTTCTTTTTCCACTGTTTGTTGTTGTATGATGTTGTACACTCTGATGATTTGATGTAATGTAATGTAATAACTGATATAGTTCTTTGTTTAAAGATTATTCATTTATTATTATATGTTGTTCCGCTGCGATTGTGAGATTCTGTTGTTGTTCTGCTGCGTTCTATGTTCTTTTCTCTCCTCTCTCTATTTTTCTATCTTTTTCTCTCTTCTTCTGTCTCTTTCTTTTTCTTAAACCATAACATTTCGGGTTTCCGGCCTTCGATTTCTCGGCAGTCGATAAAGTGAGTATCGATGTTAAATTTTCGAAAGTCGAGAATTTTCGGGACGTTACAAATCGGATTTTTATTAAATTCTCTATCCTAAGTCAAGTTCATTTGGCGTATATATCATTTCAACCCGATTCCAATTTCAATTCAAGATCAAGCATAATAAAGGGAACTTGCAATGTGATAACTGGGATGGTGTCAAAGTAAATACACAAGCAATAACAACAATCAATAACAATCCAATAATCAATTCAATAATCCCGAATTAATCGTATTAATTCACGTTGTTGTTTGTGTGAATTAATATAATTAATTCTAGAATCTACACTATCATTTCATGTAGATTAAAGATTATTACATTACGGTTCTCACTTGTCGTTCAATTTCAATTTTAATACTACAACAGTTAATCCAATATACGTTCAAAGGTTCAAAATCTAATTTATCAAATTCTACGTGTAAATTAACTTGTAATAAAAAGGGGTCATATTATTCAAATTAACTGATCAAATTCAACACATATGTCGATTCAAATTTTTAAACTATTCTACGTCAAATTCAATTGCATAACATTTACCACTTATACATTACAATTTAACATCCAATAAAACAACAATCAATCGATCAATTATCATCCAAACTGTATTATCATCGCATAAATAATTAACAGATAATGGTGTCAGATGTCATAGGTGAACAGATACAGGTAATAGCATATCTAACAGTGTAACTAACAGTTGCATATTTCAATTGTCGTTTCAATTGAAATCAAATTTAAAAAGTAAAAGAACATTAATCGTGAGTGATTGCTCACCTTTCGAGGCTAGATAGAACAGGAGATGACATGGGTACGCACACAGATACAAACGCTTAAATTTGAATGACGAATCGAAGCAAAGCAAAATCGGCACGAATTCAACGATCAAAGCTGATAAAAGAATTAGATGGAACAAATCAGACGGAGTCGGTGAAGGTAATTTGAATAAGTGAACTTGTTTATATATATCATATTCTACATTAAACAAAATTTAATATATATAAATATATATATTAACTATATGTAATAAAACATACTAACTATATTATTATTATTATTTTTTAAACAAAGGAATGTACATATATAGACCTATGGAAACATACGTTTATAATTGTTAAAACTTATGCACAACCAAGATATGTAGATCTGATATATATATATAGTAACTCTTTTACCGTATACAATATAACAAATAATATAAGAAAAATCCTAAAATGCAAATATACGTACTATGGTATATTTCTCCTATACGCATGTAACCCAAGATATACTTCCAAACAAGTATTCATTTCCTTTATATAACCCATTCATTTAAAAATTTGGAAATCCAGCACTTGCATATTTTATATACATATAAATAAATACGTAAACCCATATATACAACATATTATATATATATTACTAATTCATGTCAAAGTACTGACAGTAAATGCTTTAATATTTGTATGCATTACATATATGCTCTGAATGAATATATATACTCACATATTACTGTACGCGGCATATATGAAACTCTTTGTAAAACAAAAAAATGAATATTACCTATATAAATATGATGAGTGGCTGCTAATAAAAGAAAGAAGGCAGCTGCCTTGGTGGAGGAAGAAGGATACGGGCTGCAATGTGTCGAACAGCAGAAAAGAGATCGTCAGGCAAGCCAGGGAAGAAAGAGGGCTGCACTGAAGGGCGCGAGAGGCAGGCTTCGGCGAGTGAAGGTGGTCGCACTCGTGTGTGATCGGCTGTTGTGAGTGTTGTGGAGGCCGATATTTGTGGCCGAGGTGGGTTGCAGAGCAATGGCGACCGAAGGAGCATTCGGTGTGGGGAAAGGAGGGGTCGGGTCCAAGCGCATGGAGGGAGGAGTGAAGTAGTCGGGCAAGGCTGGGGTTGCTCAGGCGGAGGAGAGAAGAGGTATCGTGGTTGGTGATCAATGGGCTAGGGGATGTGATGTGCGGTGGAGAGAGGTGGTTGCTCGGTTGCGCTGGGATGAGGAGTTGCGTCTGGGTGGGCTTCTCGGTGGAGGCGTGTGAGCCTGCGTGAGCTCAGGGAAATGGAGGAAGATGCCAGCCTTTGTGAACAAATGAAAATATGTATTGTTTCTTTTTTTAGAGCAAATTGAAACTGGAGAGGACAAACAAAAGTTAGATGAAGATAGAAAGCGAACCGAAGTGACAGGGTGGTGAAAATATATAGCATTTAATTGTATTCGAATGAAACCAATGAAACTAAAACTAAAGCACACGAAATTTGGAAACATAAATGCGAAAAGCTATTTTGTTTATACATTGAAAAATGAAAAGACACAAGGATTCAAAAGACTCAAACAGGTATCGGTACGACGAATCTCTACGCGGTTTCGACGCGTACCGGAATTTCGAAATACACCAACAATACACTGTTGAGATCCATACGATGAGACGATCAAAACGGTATATAGATGTTAGTGGTACGACTGAATTATAAAAATTCGAATTTTTTTATACCAGCGGAAAATGCATGAAAATCGCAGAAAATTAAGATCGACGGAGCCAAAGATGTCCGAATTTGGAAAAACGACAAACTGACAACTTGCTCAAAAGATGGTTCAGAATTTTTCTATGTAAAATATTTTGGTTTTGAAACGGTTTATTTTCTTCGCTTTTTAACTGATTAGATTGAAGTAAATTTACGCACGAAATAAACTTTCATATTTTCGGACGAAAATTTACCTGTTGCTATGTTTAACTAGACGCATTCCAAATGTCAAAATTTTATTTCAAAATTTTATTGTTTTAAAAATTTCACAAAAATTTCAATTAAATATGTTACTAAAACCGTTAAAATTTACGGGTCGTTACATTCTCCCCCACTCAAAGCTTTTCGTCCCCGAAAAGGAAGGAAGTAGAAGAATATAAACAACCAGAAGAAAATAGATTTGAATTACATAATAGACAATTAATTTAAACCGTATAAATTTCAATTTAAATTAATTTATATTCAACGATTGACTTTAAATTGAAGGTAATTCATTAAGTTGATTTTATTTCCGTTTTATTAATCTTCGATACAAAAGATTTTCTTTCAACAAAATTTTATTTTATTTATCTTATTTATTCATTTTTTTATCCAGTTTTCCTTTATTAACAATTTTCTAAAACATAAATTTGAATAAACATTTATTATAGTCATATACTGCTTCAATTTTACTTTGTTCCAAATTATGATTAAATTTATTCTACTTAATATATCTGATCGCCTATATTAAGTATGTCCATGCTATTTAAAATCACTCAAATTTATATATGGATTCCTTTAACGTCATTTTATAATGTATAATATTAAATTACATAGTTAACTTTTGAAAATTAAGGTAAGTTGTATATAATGCAATTTAGTAAAATAAAATTTTACAATTCAGTTATTTCAAGTTAAGTATTTATATAAAAAGAATTTGGCTTCATTTATGATTAAAAATCATCCTTTAACAAACTTAAGAATTACTTTCTGATTTGCTTCTAACAACTTAGAGATAATTATATACATGCAATATATCCAAGTCATACTTAGAATTCCAAGTCAAATTCATTTAATACAAAAGTGTAGCAAGCTACCGATGGTCTCTCCACTTCGAAACTCGAAAATGAATATCGATGATGCGGCCGACATCACCGAAATTATTTTCCAGTGGCAAAGAGAAGAGCGCTGATTTAAACATTTTAAATTCTTGAAATGATTTCTATTTGAAAATATTTTAAATACTATACACTTTAAAACTTTTAAAATCAAAGTTTGAAATCACCGAAAATCAAATTCTCAAATTCCTGATTTACATTCATTTGAAATTCCAAATCAAATTATAACTAAGTTTCATAAATCCATTTATATTACGCAATAGTCAATGGTTTATAATACAATAAATGAAGATATTATCATTTCGGACAACCGGTTCATAAACATTTAATTTTCATAAAAATTTATACTTATATATAATATAATTATTCAAAATTTCATTTACAATTTTGAAAATGATATTGTGTCAGTTTGCTCTGTTAAAGTGTTTTGGAAATCCTATCGATATCGTTGATCAGACGAATCGATCGGAAACCCAAATCAACATCAACAACTCAAACAACACAATTTATATAAAACATTTTAGATATTAATTTACAAATACACTTTCTCGCTCGACGGTACAAGTATGGATTTCAAAGTAAGTATAGAAATTTAAATTTGATGGAAATTAAATCAAAGGGAATTTTGATTCGATAATAAGTTCGAAACAGAAAATAAGACAATTTAATTAACAGAATCGGGAGATGGATAAGCTTATTTAATTCACGGGCAATCTTAACCGGATCGACCGTAACTTCAAGAATAAGGTCGGTGTTGAATTGCGAGGTAAATCAACATTCAGTCTCAAAAGATAGAATTCAGGTATAGCACGGAATAGATAGCATCGTAAACCGAGGATACAAAAATCTCCGGTAAATCGATCTCTATTGTAAAGGAGTTTCACCCCTTTATAAATCAATTCGAAGTTTGGCGAGACTGCCGATTCATTATAAAGGTCATTCCAAGTGGAGTTATGGGATGCTCCAGAATCTAGACGAATACGAATAGTGAGGGACAAGAATGAATTTCGAAACCATGTGAACGTTCCAAAATTCAAAGGAATTGAGTCAAAAGAAAGGGACTGAAACCCGAGTGGGAGTGATTCTGTAAATACATTTACCCTATATGCTAAGTTTTGCCTAGAGCTACCAAAAGCTCTGATACCAACTGTAACGACCCGCTATTTTGTACTATTCGCATCCGCACATGTCGGACTTGAATAATTCAAAATATCGAATTGTTAATTTAAATTTGGCAAAGCTCAGATATAAAGTAAATAAATAATCACAGAATCACCGACACAGAGTAATAATATGCAGCGGAAGTAAAAGGGATAGTAGTTCATGAGCTACTATATAAATATATAAGATACATCAGAGTTTACAATAGAAGAGTAATATGATACAATCAGGTACAAATCAGAATACCACTGGAATCATCGAATACTGGAAGTAGAATAGATAGCTGGATCTTCAAGCAAAGCTCCAACTCCAGAGGTGAGTCTCAAAAGCTGAACCACTCAGTCTGACCCGAGCGTAAAGCAAAACACAAAACACTCGAGTCAGGATTAATATTCTCATATCAATAAATTCAACTCAAGTGAAATAGCAATCGAAATACAAGTAACTAAAAGGATGTTGGAATCACCATCCTCTAAGGATCCGTTAAACTGTCTACTATGTAGTAGTGTACGCTAAATAGATAATGTCTATCAGTAATATAAAGTATCGAAATAGTGTTAAGGCGTTACCATTATCCCCCTTAACACATTTTATAAGCACCATAGTCTATACAGCACTGTAAACTCCACCGTAAACTGGTGGGATATCAGGGAGTACTCCATAGGTATAACACAAAACAAATACGTAGTGGTCGCGTATATAGGGATACAAGTGTGACAAGGCACATGAGGCAATACCCAAGGTAGTGAAACTACCGTTTGCCTGATCCGGACTAATGAGAACGCATCGCCGCAGCGATCGCAACACCGCGAAACAACACTTCTGAAATTCCGAGGGTGCACCAATCAATAATAAGTAATAAGTAGTTTACGAAGAAGTGTGTTCGCTCGAGGTGGCTAACCCCATTTGGCCCGGCACGACTCCTGATTTTAGTCATTCCAATTTGACATAAGTGTCAAGACTATCCATTATCGTTCTCTTTCTTCAGTCATCACGTACATCATTCCAACCACTTCATTCTGGATCAGCACTCCGCGTATAGTTATTAAAGTGGTTTTTGTTTAGACAGAGAGTATGTCCATAACCGATTCCGGTCTCTTTAATAACTTTCGTAATTATTACACCGATTGGTCGTTTAATATATTTCAAAACCAAATCAATTTCAATTTCAATTAGAATTCGTAAACCAACATTTCATTTGTCTTTCTAAATAATTTCCATAACTTACGTTTCAAACTTCTAACTTTCCATTTCAAAATCTTATAGTTCAATTTCAATTTTTATTTGAACAATTCAAATATTAATTCAAGTTCGTATATAAATTTCATTCCGAAATCATTTAAATTAATTTAATTTAACACTCAAATCAATTTCAATTTAATTTATCGATTCCATTCAATATTCGTTAAGTTTATTTATTAATTCAAATCAATTTCTTAATTCCCAATTCATTAAATCAATTACTTACGTTTATATTCATTATATCAAAACTTCAAATTTAACTAAATTAGATTCGTCAACTCAAATTCTCAAAATTACAAGTTTTACATTAATTTCAATAAATCATGTTTTATTTCTTGTTAAAGAAATTCAATTTCACTTATTTACCAACTTAAATAATTTCCAAAACTTAATTAACAAAGAAACTCAATTTCAATTATTTACGAAGTTCCAATTCACTTATTCAAAAGTTCAATTTCTCTTATCAAAGAATTCAATTTTTATTCAATTATCAAATAATTCAATCTTATTCAATTATTAGATAATTTCAATCTTAATTTCTAATAATTTCAAACTTAATAATTTCAAACTTAATTATCAATTCAAACTTAATTATTAAATCATTTCGACTTAATTGTGAATTCATTTCAACTTAATTAGAAATTCAACTTAATAATTTCAAACTTAATTATAATTACAAATTAAATTATTAAATGATTTCAAACATAACAATTTCAAAACTCAATTATTACTAATTCCGAATTATTTATTAATAATTCCAAATTTAATTATTAAATAATTAAATTTCAAACAACGTTCTTCCATCAATTACTACGTTAATATTTGTTTCAGATTTCAATCTTTTCATTTTCCTTTCATAAAATTCAAATTCCAACTTCATTTCATAACTTATTCTTTGCTCGTATAAAATCATTATTTAATTTTTAAATCAATTTATTTACCAATCGGATTTTTATTAAATTCTCTATCCTAAGTCAAGTTCATTTGGGGTATATATCATTTCAACCCGATTCCAATTTCAATTCAAGATCAAGCATAATAAAGGGAACTTGCAATGTGATAACTGGTATGGTGTCAAAGTAAATACACAAGCAATAACAACAATCAATAACAATCCAATAATCAATTCAATAATCCCGAAATAATCGTATTAATTCACATTGTTGTTTGTGTGAATTAATATATTTAATTCTAGAATCTACACTATCATTTCATATAGATTAAAGATTATTACATTACGGTTCTCACTTGTTGTTAAATTTCAATTTTAATACTACAACAGTTAATCCAATATACGTTCAAAGGTTCAAAATCTAATTTATCAAATTCTACGTGTAAATTAACTTGCAATTAAAAGGGGTCATATTATTCAAATTAACTGATCAAATTCAACACATATGTCGATTCAAATTTTTAAACTATTCTACGTCAAATTCAATTGCATAACATTTACCACTTATACATTACAATTTAACATCCAATAAAACAATAATCAATCAATCAATTATCATCCAAATTGTATTATCATCGCATAAATAATTAACAGATAATGGTGTCAGATGTCATAGGTGAACAGATACAGGTAATAGCATATCTAACAGTGTAACTAACAGTTGCATATTTCAATTGTCGTTTCAATTGAAATCAAATTTAATAAATAAAAGAACATTAATCGTGAGTGATTGCTCACCTTTCGAGGCTAGAGAGAATAGGAGATGACATGGGTACGCACACTGATACAGACGCTGAAATTTTGAATGACGAATCGAAGCAAAGCAAAATCGACATGAATTCAAGGATCAAAGCTGATAAAAGAATTAGATGGAACAAATCAGACGGAGTCGGTGAAGTTAATTTGTATAAGTGAACTTGTTTATATATATATATCATATTCTACATTCAACAAAATTTAAAATATATATATATATATATATATATATTATTTTACTTTTTTTTAACTATATGTAATAGAACATACTAACTATATTATTATTATTTTTTAAACAAAGGAATGTACATATATAGTGCTATGGAAACATACGTTTATAATTGTTAAAACTTATGCACAACCAAGATATGTAGATCTGATATATATATATAGTAACTCTTTTACCGTATTCAATATAACAAATAATATAAGAAAAATCCTAAAATGCAAATATACGTACTATGGTATATTTCTCCTATAAGCATGTAACCCAAGATATACTTCCAAACAAGTATTCATTTCCTTTATATAACCCATTCATATAAAAATTTGGAAATCCAGCACTTGCATATTTTATATACATATAAATAAATACGTAAACCCATATATACGACATATTATATATATATTACTAATTCATGTCAAAGTACTGACAGTAAATGCTTTAATATTTGTATGCATTACATATATGCTCTGATTGGATATATACTCACATATTACTGTACGCGGCATATATGAAACACTTTGTAAAACAAAAAAATGAATATTACCTATATAAATATGATGAGTGGCTGCTAATAAAATAAAGAACGCAGCTGCCTTGGTGGAGGAAGAAGGATACGGGCTGCAATGTGTCGAACAGCAGAAAAGAGATCGTCAGGCAAGCCAGGGAAGAAAGAGGGCTGCACTGAAGAGCGCGAGAGGCAGGCTTCGGCGAGTGAAGGTGGTCGCACTCGTGTGTGATCGGCTGTTGTGAGTGTTGTGGAGGCCGAGATTTGTGGCCGAGGTGGGTTGCAGAGCAATGGCGACCGGAGGAGCATTCGGTGTGGGAAAGGAGGGGTCGGGTCCAAGCGCATGGAGGGAGGAGTGAAGTAGTCGGGCAAGGCTGGGGTTGCTCAGGCGGAGGAGAGAAGATGTGTCGTGGTTGGTGATCAAAGGGCTAGGGGATGTGATGTGCGGTGGAGAGAGGTGGTTGCTCGGTTGCGCTGGGATGAGGAGTTGCGTCTGGGTGGGCTTCTCGGTGGAGGCGTGCGAGCCTGCGTGAGCTCAGGGAAATGGAGGAAGATGCCAGCCTTTGTGAACAAATGAAAATATGTATTGTTTCTTTTTTTTCAGAGAAAATTGAAAATGGAGAGGACGAACAGAAGTTAGATGAAGATAGAGAGCAAACCGAAGTGACAGGGTGGTGAAAATATATAGCATTTAATTGTATTCGAATGAAACCAATGAAACTAAAACTAAAGCACACGAAATTTGGAAACATAAATGCGAGAAGCTGTTTAGTTTATACATTGAAAAATGAAGACACAAGGATTCAAAAGACTCAAACAGGTATCGGTACGACGAATCTCTACGCGGTTTCGACGCGTACCGGAATTTCGAAATACACCAACAATACACTGTCGAGATCCATACGATGAGACGATCAAAACGGTATATAGATGTTAGTGGTACGACTGAATTATAAAAATTCGAATTTTTTTATACCTGCGGAAAATGCATGAAAATCGCAGAAAATTAAGATCGACGGAGCCAAAGATGTCCGAATTTGGAAACATTAGTACAAAAAGTGCATATTGCTTCGCCTCATTTGCATCGGTTGAAGTAAAAACGGATGCAAATAGAACTATTTGCATCAGTTCTATCTTAATAACCGATGCAATTGGTACGTGGAATGAAATAGGTAATAAAAAATCAAATTTGCATCGGTTATTAAGATAGAACTGATGCAAATAGTTTTAGTTGCATCGGTTTTAAAATCAACCGATGCAACTACATGTTGAATGGTAAAGATATGAAATTTAGGTGGGAAACAATGAAAAAATGGCTCCAAAGTTACTACTTTGAACAAACTTACTCCTTCCTCCTCAATAACCCGCTCCCACAAAAAAAATTCTTTCTCCTCATTGTTTAAACAAAGGCCAGCAACTAAAAAAGAGGGTTAACAAATTCTGGAAATCTAAACAAAGCAAGAAACTGGTAAATCTCAAATTGCAAATACATTCAAACCTAAAGCTATTGGAGCCATCGCAGATTAGAGTAGTGATATGGCGGAGGTCGAGCTGCGTGGTTTAAGGTGTGGGCGTTGGTGGTGGCTGCATTCAGGTGATGGTGGGCTAGGCTAGGCGTCCGGTGGTGATGCAACTATTTAGCGCCGCTATTTAATTAAGGATTTAAGGTGAGTAATTTCTCACAAATCTATCGCTAAATTTGTGATGGTTTCTAGGTGAATTCTTACTGTAATTGCTTGGGCTTGATTGTTAAATTGTGTGTGTTGTTTGAAGATTTTGTAGCATTGAATTGAGTGCGTCCTAATTTCTGAAGAAAGTGGTCGTTTGACTCCTTCAACTTGTATCTTCTGTTAATATCAGGCAAACAGTTCTGGATTCGGAACAGTGATGTGCGCAAGTTCTTACGTCCTATGTAGATATTTTGATGAATTTGGACCAGTTTTTCAAATGCTTTTTTTTCTGATGTGTTTTGTATGTTTTCAACAAGACGAGGACAAGTTATTCTCGATGTTATTTTTGAAATCTTTATGTGCTTTATATCTCTAATGCACTTTATAATTTGTGCGCAAGTAAATTATCCATGTCTTTTCGTATCTGTACGCTATGATTGGAAAATGGATTGGGTTCGCTATTGCTTGTTAGCATATATTAAGGTTTCATTCAGTAAATGAAAGTCAAAATATATTACACGGTATGACAAAAAAATTAATGTTGAAATACTGAATCTATCTTCCAAGTAAAAAAAAATTCATTCAAATTAAATAAGATACTTTTTTTGCTGAGTAATTTTAACATAATTGGGGTATATTTTGTTAATAATATTCAATGAGCAGTCACCAATTATTCTCTACCGGTTGGAACTAATTTAGGAAATAACACATGGGTGCATTAATTAATGATTCTAAAATAGAATTTTGTTTTAAGATAAATTAGTAACCATTTCGCTCGTTAAGATAATTGCTATTTTTTCTTAAAATAGATTGATAGCTTTGATTTAGTACATTTACAAAATTTTGCACCACAAAATTGATTTTCTATCCATAAAACAATTCTAATCAACCAGTACAATAAACCCGGAAGGTTTAAGAATAATTTGGACATGCTTATGAGAAAAGTCACTTAAGTGAAATGATTTTTAAAGCATGTAGGATTATAATCATATCAGAAATTCAACTTGCTATGCGTTAGCAGTAGTGTCCTATTAGGCCATGCAGCAACTCATCTTGCTCTTCTTGCCCACGTATCTCTTTCCCTCTGCACTGTTTATGCAACAACCCTTTGTTTCATCCTTCATGTCTTTGCAACGATTAATGTTTAGTTGCATACTTGCATACCTCTGCGGCAATGTTGTTTTAGATAACAAATTTAGTCATGTAACGGTTAAGGTGCTTTATTGCAAATGCCACCACTGCTTAAGATTTTATGCCAAGCCCTTCGATTTAACACTTATACGCACTTGCCATAAGGAACATACTTGCATACAACAGCTTATTCAGCTCAACACCTTCATAATTTTCAGCCAACAACTTGTTAAGTTCGTTCTATCTCGACTTGGCTGGATTCTTCTCCATTTTGCAGTTGGTTCCAGTTGCAGCCTTCAATGATCCAGTTCTACCTGCCTTTATGTAGGTCGTTTTGCAGTTCATGCCCCATTTTCAGTTTCTGCATGTTCATCTTATAAGAACACACTGCAACTGTTCAACATTACAACACTACGACACGCCCATGCTCATAGTTGATGTTGCATTTCCAAACAATCACAATAATCTGGTAACAATAACAAAATTCCATCTTCTACGATTTCATTATCTTTGTTGATGAATAGGTATTCGTTAATATTTTAAAATATACATGGGGTGTAAAACTTAGTGAATATTTTGGTGTCAGTGTAACGAGGCGAAAATTATTGGTTGTTTAGTATACTCAATTCAGAATTAGTAAATCAAAGAGCATGGATGAAGGTGAATCTGTACGTGTGTATAATATGTATATATATCTATATGTTGTATGTATATGTAAATGTTTATGTATCTTCTCAAATTCTTTCTCTTTCCAAATAAAGAGACAAATTGAATTTATATTCTTATTAGTATATGCTTAAAGTATAAAGATAAGAAAATGTAGAAAGGTTTGGTCTAGAAGTTACAAGGTCTGAAACGATAAAAAAGTGCAGCGACTGCTGCAACACTTAAGTAAACTATAAATTTCAAAAGTCATTTTAATAATACCCAATAACTTGCCGCCATGTAACACTTAAGTATATTATAATACCCAATAACTTCTTGAGCTTTTCGTAAAGCAGACAACAGGTTTAACATTGGCCATATTTGTATGACAAAGGATATGATGTACATAATGTCACTGATTACTAATTGCTGACACGCAATCATCATATAAAAAACCACTCATTATCACAAAATTAATTATAATGATGTTAAGAAAGACCTATTACCACTTATTTTATTATACTATATTGATGTCTAACCATTATCAACAACTAGTAAAAAATAGAACCTATATTATACCCGAAGAACTTTCACTTGTAAATTTTGGAATTACTAATTTATTCCTAAACCTTTATCGAAATATCGGTTTAGAGTTAAGAGGTAAGTTGGCTATATTTTATAGATATCATGTATAATTTTCTATGTTACAACAGTTATGTGTGCTAATGGCACTTTATTAATAAAAATGTCTAGTATGGTGGAATAGATCCTTTGCAAGCGGGAAATGTAGATTTGAATTGAATTGAATTGCATTGCAATAAATTTTTTGAAGAAAGTGGAGAAAATCAGTTCATATCATAATTCTGAACTATGATTGGTTATTTTGCTGTAGAGGTCAGGTGCTCCTTTTTTATTCTTTTTTCCTTGGGTTTTGAATGGGATGAAGGCAATGATTGCTGGAGATGCGTAGTCAGTTTGAATCGAAATTATGAGGTTGCGGCTAGTGGTTGGAAATCGAGGGAGGGGTAACTGGTTCAGGCAATGCAAATGACGTGTTGTCAGAAATGAGAAGTTGTGATTGAGGGGCAGAGATGAGAGGTGGTGGTAGTTCTGGCACACGGCAATGTGATTGAAGTGGTATATGATGGTTTTACATAGAGCAGTGTGGAGTTGACTGAAGTATGTTGTGGTTGAAGGCGATCGCTGTTCAAGTTGCTGTTGAGGAAGGAGGTGTAGATGAGTTGTTGCTGCTGGTTATGTGGTGAAAGTGTATGAATGATGTTGAAGTGATGCTCAGTTGTATGCTATTGTCTGTGTGGTTGTTTAGATGGAGGAGGTGTAGCTGCTGTAGGAGTGGTGAAATGTTGCTTGTGGGAGAGGTTGTTGACAGTGGGAATGGGGCAAGGCTATGGTTTTGTCTATCTGATGTGCACTGGTTACTTGTATAGGGGATGATGTGGTTCGAGGAGCTATGGGAGCAGTAGCTTGATGTGTGGTGTTTGCAAGGGTTGGTATTTAGTGGTGATTTGGTGGTGTGGTAGATGTCGAGTTGTGGCAGTTGTAAGATGAGATGGAGGTAGCAGATGATGGTGAAGATTGGTTTGTCTGTAACAGTGGGATGATAGTCAACATGAAGGGTGAGTTGCTGCAGAGATTATGTTCTTGAAGCAAGGCAGTGTTGTATATGGTCAGAGAAGAAATATGCAAGTTGGAGAAGTTTCGTAAGGGAGCAGTTTGGATTAGCAGTGGCATGATAGGTAGTGGGATGCATGTGTGTTTGATGATGTTGTATGTGTCAGTAAGAAGTTGAATGTTTTGGTGGTAGCAGTGAAAATGCCGAGGTGATGAAACTGCAGTTTGGAACAGTTGTGTAGTGGTGATGAAATGAGGTGTTGTATGCAAATTGAAGTGAATGTTGAAGTGAATTGTTAGTTTTGTTACAATGTCGTGCTTGATAGTAGCACTAGCAGAGATATATTCTCTTCTCTCTGTATATATGTATTTTTGTGTGTCTACCTATAACACCCTGCATTTATTTTTTACTACTGACTGTCTGATTATGTACTGTGGAATTTAGTTATGTTTTTCATTTTTTTGTCGAATTATTAAATCTGATTATGTATTTGCCATCAAATTTTATTTTGAATGATTGTAATATTGCATGCAATAATTGTTTGTTATAATCAATAATATATATACAATCTATTTGAGTACTGTAATAATGGTTTCTGAGAATGGTTTTTTTGCATTAGGTATAAATAGCTGATGCAATAGAGGGATTAGTTTGCATCGGTTGTTATAAAAAACCGATGCAATAGAGGGATTAGTTTGCATCGGTTTTCAACAACAACCTATGCAAAAAGTTCCTTTGTTGCATCGGTTTTCATTACAACCGATGCAACATGTGGGCTGTGTCCAATCTACCAACCATGATACTTTGCATCGGTTGTTAGTAACAACCGATGCGAAAAAGACTATTTTGCATCAGTTTCAAAACCGATGCAAAAGTGTTAAGTCTGTTGCACCGGTTGCATATGCATCGGTTGTTGAACTGATGCAAAAGGGAGGTAAACAACCGATGCAAATGGCCTATTTTGTAGTAGTGAAAAACGACAAACTGACAACTTGCTCAAAAGATGGTTTAGAATTTTTCTATGTAAAATATTTTGGTTTTGAAACGGTTTATTTTCTTCACTTTTTAACTGATTAGATTGAAGTAAATTTACGCGCGAAATAAACTTTCATATTTTCGGACGAAAATTTACCTGTTGTTATATTTAACTAGACGCATTCCAAATATCAAATTTTTATTTCAAAATTTTATTGTTTTAAAAATTTCACAAATATTTCAATTAAATACGTTTCTAAAACCGTTAAAATTTACGGATCGTTACAAGCTCCGTAGCATCCTATCCTGAATCTGTAATGCTTGGTCTGACCCTAACATTATAATGAAATAACACCCGAGTCAGTGTAGAAAACCAGCGTGAAAAACAATCAAATTGAATTATTAGCTTTTCAAAAATCCTTTGAAAACAAAGGTATCTCGTAAGACCATGTCACAAATAAACACACGGGTTTTTAGCATTCGATAACCAAAACATTTTTATCAAATCTGTTTGATATTATAATGGTGTCTAAAGAAAGTAAATATAATATAGCTGAAATGCTTGCATTTCACGTTCTAGTATAGTTGGGCACAATCAAAACCGTATAGCGCTTATTGGACCGCCCGTCACAGTACACCTCTAGAACAATGTACCGCGGACTACTCCAGGATCCCCTGCTACACAAGACCGGAATACTCCTTAAACTAGATAGCCCGAATAAGATAACCCTGCGGTTGAGATCAGCAACTGCCACACAACCAAAATAAAAGGGACTCTAGATAGGGGTAACCTTACCCTACTTGGATGCTACCCACTTAGCCTTGATGCATCTCCCTTGTTTTAGTCATTTCACAGTTGATGAGGTTGAGGCTAAGCGTTACCTTTTAAAGAACACATTCATTTAGAATGCTCATAGTTCTCCAATGACGATGTAACAACCCGCATAATTATCGAGTTTGTATTTAAATATTTTATTTAAATATTAACTCGTTAATCGAGTTTTGGTCCGAAAAGCTACTTTTTGCAAACGGTCAAATTAGGACTCGAGACCACTTCCCTTGAGTTCGAAATGTCGTTTACAATTTTTTAAGTATAAACATCGATAGGTTTGGAGTTATAGCAATTTCACTAACTTTTCCCGCTTTGGACTTTGGGTTAGTTTAGCCTATTAAGCCCAAGTTCCAACCCTCTTCTCCTCACTCTTCATAAATTTCCTAACTAACTCAAGCTTTGGCATTAATGGTGAAGAGAATGGGAAATTAAAACTCCAAGCTCAAATTCAATTGCAAATCCAACATTCAACTCCAAATTCAAGTAGAAGATATTGGATTCAAGCTTTGGATTGCTTCTCCTTGCTTTCAAGCTTCATCTTCATAAACTTTAGTGCAAAGGTGAGATTTTTATCTCACAATTCTAGTCTATAACTATATTGGACTGTTAGGAATGATTCCCCATCACTTTAGCATGTACATTTGCATTTGATTTGGATTGGATTGGCGAAAAACTCCATTTTTTAGTTGTTTGGTGAATTTCCTGAGCTTAGGTCGCTCTGCCTAGGTTAGGTCGCTCGGAATCATTAGCTCGCGTGCGTGGAAAAGTCACGGCCTGCATATTTTGTTTGCCTCGGATTTAGGTCGTAGGTCGTTGGACTTTAGGTCGTTCGCGTATAGGTCGCTCGCGACCTAACCCTTAGGTCGCTCGCGTGTTATCGCGCTAGGTCGCATTGCCTTGAATCTTCACTTCGGAGTTAGGTCGTTTCACTTTAGGTCGTAGGTCGTTTCTGGCCTTAAATCCCCCCTGCAGCGTTAGGTCGTTAGCCTCGGAATTAGGTCGTTTTCGACCTTATATCACAAGGCGGCTCTAGGTCGCTCGATCCTGCTAGGTCGTAGGTCGCGCATCACTTTAGGTCGCTCGCGTGTTAAAACCTTAAGTCGCTCGCGTGTTAAACCCTTAGGTCGCTCGGCCGATGCACGCGCTAGGTTGCGAGTATTTAAGTCCTTAGGTCGCTTGGCATTGTGACCACTTAGGTCGCACGACCTTGTTAGGTCGCTCACCCTTAGCTCGCGTACCTTCTTAGGTCGCGCATCCCACTAGGTCGCTCGACCCTGTTGTATTTTTAGTTCGCAACCATTAAGTCGCTCGACCTTGCCTAGGTCGTTAGGTCGGTCGGTCCTATCCCTTAAGTCGCGTGACCATGATAGGTCGCTTACCTTTAGGTCGCATGACCTATGGCCACTTGCTCCAGTTAGGTCGCTCGGCCACTTTGTTAAGTCGCCCACCTTTTTAAACTTAGGTCGCATGACCCATTAGGTCGCATGGCCCCTTAGGTCGCTTGGCTTCACTAGGTTGCTTGTCTTCACTAGGTTGCTTGTCTTCACTAGGTCGTACCGTTTTGGACGGGGCGCTGCCCCCTGGACCCCCGCGACCTGACCGGGCAGGTCGAACCCCGTAAGCGGTGGCGTTGCCCCCGCACCCCCACCTTGGGGGGTTGCCACCCCCCCCCCCCCCCCCGGACCCCCCCTCCGTAGGGGATCTTATCTGAAAAACATTGAGCTGATTTCCTTGGATTTTATTCACATCTCCGTATGCGATTTTTGTGACTGATTGTTTCTACAATTGCTTCTGTGTTTTGTCATTTTATAATATAAAGGTTTCAATACTAGTAGTAAATATCAAAACTCTTTTAATAAACAATTTCAACTCTATTTTTAATAACAAAGCTCTTTTCTTAAACCGTTTTCCAATCTATTAGTATATACAAGCCTTTACCTCACTCGGATGAGAAATCTAATTAAACGACTTAGTAAAACAAGTGGTATGAAACGCTTGCGTTCACTTCGTCGGTTAATTCTTGGACTTGTTCGATTGAACCTCTTGTGACAATTTTATTAGTGAAGATTTACAGTTTGTTCGTAAATATTTAAGTTAAGCAAGTGGTTATGGGACATGAAGCTAAACTTCTATATTTACTAGCTTAGTGTAATTGACACTTCTCGTTGATCTTGATGATCGCCTTATGAATTAGACTAGCAATTGCGCGATGTCTCTTTCATTGCAAGGTTAGACTAGACACCACTTGTGTGATTCCATTCACACATACCTTTCTGCTTTTTGGTTAGTCTTGACCTCAATCTGTGTGATTCCATTCACACATGCGGGGTAGCTCCCCATGGTCTTCGGACCGTCATGTGATAGGCCTCTTTCCCTTTTTATGATTTCTGGATTTCTCGTGTTGATTTCTGGAATTTATGTCATTGACTTGTTATGAGTACAAGTTTAGGGTATGATGCCCTCTTCGAATCTTTGAAAAGATTCTTGTGATATTGATTATCTCTTATTGATTGATCTTCTGTTGATCATTGTTTACATACTTATAGTGGTATGTCGTTATGGATGTTTATGTTTATGCCATATCTTTTATGTTATATCATGTCATCTGATATTTATAGCTAGACTGATCCGTTTATTATTTTCTTAAATAATACTCGGGTCAGACCGAGATGTTACAGGTGCTTCTGCTTGACTTCTTCCCAGGGATTCATCACTCTGACTTTTGGCTAACTGTTTAGATTAGCAGTTTTTGTTGTATACACTTGAGATATAGACTCATAGTCGTATTCTTTTGTATAGCATGTGTTGCTATTCTTTTGTATTATCGTGGATCTTATTGACCACTACTCTGATGTACACTTTCATGTGTTAGTTATATATTCATATCTTCTTCCACCTTTGTGATATGGATATCTGTGACTGATTTGTGATATGATTATTTCTATGTTTGTTTCCGAAGATTATTTATAGCCACCGTGTGATAAGCAATTACATGGATGGTCGCTCCTCAACAGCCTTATTCTCCGTGCTAGTTGACAGCACTACTCCGGAGTGTTCTTGGCTAGCGTGGGTATAGAGGTGGGGCGTCACAGCTTGGTATCAGAGCCAAACTTCGGAACAATGTAGAATAATCTAGCAAGGATCATGTCCTAAGTCTTTCTTAGGAGTTGTGCCTTAGGATTTAATTCGAGTCTTCGTACCGATTCATCCTATTTTCTTTATGATTCCTTGTTTTACCTATCAAGATTGCTTGATATTCATTTTGTGAATAACCTTCTTCTTCTTCCTTCTTTCTTTCTTAAGGAAGAGAAATGGTTAGTTCTAGCAGTCCTAGCGCTGGTCAATCCAGTAGTCCTTCTCTGGATGGCGCATTCATGTCTGCCCAACAACTTTTGGATCTTGTAAAGAATCAAGAGTTTATCTGTGCTTTGAGTAAGAATACCACAAAGATCTTACCTTTGAAACTAGAAGTTCCTTTCGACCAGCTTGTAGATATCACTCTACAAGAGGAAGAGGCTGATAAAGGAATTGATAGTGATATTGGGATTTCCAAGAAGAGGCGTATTAAATTCAGAAGCCCTCATCCCGATAAGAAGGTGAAGCAACCTATTTTTGGAGCAAAGACTCCAATCCTTAATTGTGGAAAATGCTACAACTGTGGTTCGAGGGACGACTATGCGAAGGAGTGTCCGGAACCACTCTTTTGTCGTTACTGCAAAGATTCCAGTCATCATATTTCTGTCTGCCCCATACTTCTAAGTAAGAAGAAGGTGGGACCAGAAACTTCGGTAGCCAAGCCATCTACCTCTAGTCGTAAACGATGCTACAATTGTAGTTCCTCAGACCATTATGTAATCAAGTGCCCGGAACCCCTCTATTGCCGCTATTGCAAGGGCTCGGGCCATTACTTGTCTACATGTCCCACACGACCTAGTAAGAGAGAAGGAAAGCTAAAAGCTTCTAACGAAACTTCTCTGGGTCAAGGTATTCCTTATTTAATCCTTGATTTCATTTGTTTGCGATTATCCGATTCGAGTTCTTTTTGATATGGGTTTCCCTCATCATTTTTATTTATCAGAAGAACTTGTTGATTCTCTTTATTTTTATATTTTGGGCTTGATGACTTCTTTGAGGATTGTGAATCCGAATTAGAGGATTCGCAACACTCAATTTGCTTATTATTGATGTCGAAATTATTACATGTGATTTTTCTTTCCGAACCGATTTGCGTATTGTGCATTGCTTAGGTTTCGGGATTAATTTGCGTGAAAGGATTGGCTTAATCACTTTGAAGCCCATATCCAATTGTTCCGAATGGACAATTCCTTTTTCGACATTTTCAATCTGTTAAGCAGATTCATATTTTTCCTTTGTGATTTCGATTTCAAATCTATGGCATCATTTTATTCTTTAAGCTCACATGTTGAATAAAGAGATATCTCTCTCATTCATATCGGTTGAGAATTCTCCGATATTTTTGAGTTTGTCTTAGGATCGTTACCTAAGCAACCTTTTAAGTGGTGTTAAGGTCTTTCTAGTTTGACCTTGCCACCGAATTTCAATCACTACGAGTTGCGGAAGTTAGCCTTCCACATACCGCATTCCGCACTCATTATGATTTATATGAATGACATATTGTGTCATTCAGTTTATCCAGTTTATTTCATCCATTTTATAAATCAAGTATTCTATGGATATCTCAATAATTCCAATCTTGTATTTATTAATTTTGGATGAAAAAAGAAATTTAAAATTTTACAAATCTTTTAAGAAGATATTTTAAATTCCTATATAAAAAAAAGTAATTTTGTGTTGTATTGCCCATTTAGTGTTTTAAGATTTCTGGTCGATGCACTTGATCAACGCTATCGATAGGGATTTCCTAAACGCTTTGATGAGACAATCAGACACAATAAATTGACTTGTAAAATATAAATTTTTCTATAAAGGTAATTGTGATTTTTAAAGTTTTAGCTTTTTGGGAAAGAGGACAAAATTCCTTCTTTTCAATATTCTTATTCTTGTGATTCCCGAAGAGAACCAAGACTTTAACCTTAGTACCAATGCTTATTGTATGGGTTTGGATGCCATTCTCTTGCGAAAGAGAACGTGCAATCACTTTTGCTTCTAAATCTTTAAGGCCGATCGAGACTAGGAATGCCACTTATGATCTGGTACTCGCGGCTATTGATTTTGCTTTCAATATTTGGCATTATCGTCTTTGGTGGAGAAATTTGTTCTCTACCTCAATTATAAATCATTGGGATATCTATTTCTCATAATTAAGTTGCGTCAACCATATTGGCTCGAATTTCTTGCATCTTATGATCTTGATATTCTATATACTCCCTGAAAGGGGAAATCTTGTTGCCAATGCACTAGTCGTAAGCAACAAGTAGTTGTTTTCTATGGTGATATCCGAATGAAACGATCTCGAGACTCTATTCACTTGAGAGATTCGAGATCGCGAAATCCGATTTATATGCATCCCTTGTTTTATGTAGTCTAGAGGTTCTTTATTCTTTTTAGACTGCATCCTTGTAGCTCAAAGGGCTAGATTCTGAATTGGCTTTTCTTAGCCAATGTTGTAGGGATAAAATTATTATTGAAAGTTAGAAAGACTTCGATATTGATTTTTGTGGCGACCTTTAAAAGTTTGGTAGACTTATCGTACCAAATATTTGTGATCTTCGTCAATATATTTTAGAAGATTCACATCGTTCCAAAATTACCATTCATCCTAGATGTAGTAAAGTGTACATAGATATGAAGCGACTTTATTATTTGGAGTGAATGAAATCTGATATCGCTAACTTTGTTAAGTGTTGTATGACTCGCCATCTTGTCAAGGCCCTACACTAAAGGCCTGGTGGGTTAATGCAACCTTTAGAAATTCCAATTTGGAAGTAAGACCAAATCTCCATGGATTTTATAGATGTCTTTCCCCGTTCCCGTTCAGGTCATGATAACTTGTGGGTTATAGTAAATAGACTTACTAAATCCGTCCATTTTATTCCCCGTTCGGATTAACCGAACCGTTCCTCTTTTGGCCAAACTATTTGTCAAGGAAATTGTAAGGTTGCATGGAGTTCCTACTTCTATTGTTAGCGATCGTGATCCATTGTTTACTAGTGGATTTTGGAAGAGTCTTCAAAAAGCTTTAGGAACGAAGCTTATTTTTAGCACCGCTTATCACCCCCAGTCCGATGGACAAACCGAGCGTGTGAATCAAACTCTTGAAGATCTTCTTCGTGCTTGTGTGCTTGATTTTGGTGGAAGTTGGGAAGATCATATTTCACTTGTTGAATTTTCCTATAACAATAGCTTCCAATCTAGTATTGGTATGGCACCTTTCGAGGCACTCTACGGAAGGCCATGCCGATCTCCTTCTTGTTGGCTTGAGGCCGGTGAGAAGCTGGCTTTAGGTCCAGACTTTATTCGTGATTCCACGGAAAAGATTGAACTTATTCGACATAGGATGAAAGAAGCCCAGAGTAGACAAAAATCCTATGCCGATAATCGAAGAAGGAAATTAGAATTTTCTGTTGGGGATCCTGTTTTTATTCGTGTTTCACCTATGAAGGGTGTTGTACGTTTCAATCGATCGGGGAAGTTAGCGCCTCGATATATTGGGCCATTTCCTATCACTGAACGTATTGGTTCCATGGCTTATCGCCTTGCATTGTCGGCTCAGTTTTCTGCTATGCATGATGTATTTCACGTTTCTCAATTACGAAAATGCCTTCGGGATTCCGATTCTATTCTTGAGCCTGCTGTTGTGGAAGAAATTGAAGTTTCGCCAAATTTAACTTATGAGCAGCATCCTATTCGAATTATAGCTTCTGAGGTTAAACGACTTCGAAATAAAGATGTTCCGCTTGTGAAGGTTCAATGATCCTCAAATCCTAAGGATTATTCTTGGGAATCCAGAGAATTCATCGAGCGTACACATCCGGACTAGCTTACTCCTGCTCCTTGAGGTGAACTTCTTATTTCAAAATTCCTCTTGTGTTAATATGCTTTTATGGTTGTTACTTTTTATTTCCATATTATATATATTGCGAGGACGCAATTTCTTTAAGGAGGGGAGTCTGTAACAACCCGCATATTTATCGAGTTTGTATTTAAATATTTTATTTAAATATTAACTCGTTAATCGGGTTTTGGTCCGAAAAGCTACTTTTTGCAAACGGTCAAATTAGGACTCGAGACCACTTCCCTTGAGTTCGAAATGTCGTTTACAATTTTTTAAGTATAAACATCGATAGGTTTGGAGTTATAGCAATTTCACTAACTTTTCCCGCTTTGGACTTTGGGTTAGTTTAGCCTATTAAGCCCAAGTTCCAACCCTCTTCTCCTTACTCTTCATAAATTTTCTAACTAACTCAAGCTTTGGCATTAATGGTGAAGAGAATGGGAAATTAAAACTCCAAGCTCAAATTCAATTGCAAATCCAACATTCAACTCCAAATTCAAGTAGAAGATATTGGATTCAAGCTTTGGATTGCTTCTCCTTGCTTTCAAGCTTCATCTTCATAAACTTTAGTGCAAAGGTGAGATTTTTATCTCACAATTCTAGTCTATAACTATATTGGACTGTTAGGAATGATTCCCCATCACTTTAGCATGTACATTTGCATTTGATTTGGATTGGATTGGCGAAAAACTCCATTTTTTAGTTGTTTGGTGAATTTCCTGAGCTTAGGTCGCTCTGCCTAGGTTAGGTCGCTCGGAATCATTAGCTCGCGTGCGTGGAAAAGTCACGGCCTGCATATTTTGTTTGCCTCGGATTTAGGTCGTAGGTCGTTGGACTTTAGGTCGTTCGCGTATAGGTCGCTCGCGACCTAACCCTTAGGTCGCTCGCGTGTTATCGCGCAAGGTCGCACTGCCTTGAATCTTCACTTCGGAGTTAGGTCGTTTCACTTTAGGTCGTAGGTCGTTTCTGGCCTTAAATCCCCCCTGCAGCGTTAGGTCGTTAGCCTCGGAATTAGGTCGTTTTCGACCTTATATCACAAGGCGGCTCTAGGTCGCTCGATCCTGCTAGGTCGTAGGTCGCGCATCACTTTAGGTCGCTCGCGTGTTAAAACCTTAAGTCGCTCGCGTGTTAAACCCTTAGGTCGCTCGGCCGAAGCACGCGCTATGTTGCGAGTATTTAAGTCCTTAGGTCGCTTGGCATTGTGACCACTTAGGTCGCACGACCTTGTTAGGTCGCTCACCCTTAGCTCGCGTACCTTCTTAGGTCGCGCATCCCACTAGGTCGCTCGACCCTGTTGTATTTTTAGTTCGCAACCATTAAGTCGCTCGACCTTGCCTATGTCGTTAGGTCGGTCGGTCCTATCCCTTAAGTCGCGTGACCATGATAGGTCGCTTACCTTTAGGTCGCATGACCTATGGCCACTTGCTCCAGTTAGGTCGCTCGGCCACTTTGTTAAGTCGCCCACCTTTTTAAACTTAGGTCGCATGACCCATTAGGTCGCATGGCCCCTTAGGTCGCTTGGCTTCACTAGGTTGCTTGTCTTCACTAGGTTGCTTGTCTTCACTAGGTCGTACCGTTTTGGACGGGGCGCTGCCCCCTGGACCCCCGCGACCTGACCGGGCAGGTCGAACCCCGTAAGCGGTGGAGTTGCCCCCGCACCCCCACCTTGGGGGGTTGCCACCCCCCCTGGACCCCCCCTCCGTAGGGGATCTTATCTGAAAAACATTGAGCTGATTTCCTTGGATTTTATTCACATCTCCGTATGCGATTTTTGTGACTGATTGTTTCTACAATTGCTTCTGTGTTTTGTCATTTTATAATATAAAGGTTTCAATACTAGTAGTAAATATCAAAACTCTTTTAACAAACAATTTCAAATCTATTTTTAATAACAAAGCTCTTTTCTTAAACCGTTTTCCAATCTATTAGTATATACAAGCCTTTACCTCACTCGGATGAGAAATCTAATTAAACGACTTAGTAAAACAAGTGGTATGAAACGCTTGCGTTCACTTCGTCGGTTAATTCTTGGACTTGTTCGATTGAACCTCTTGTGACAATTTTATTAGTGAAGATTTACAGTTTGTTCGTAAATATTTAAGTTAAGCAAGTGGTTATGGGACATGAAGCTAAACTTCTATATTTACTAGCTTAGTGTAATTGACACTTCTCGTTGATCTTGATGATCGCCTTATGAATTAGACTAGCAATTGCGCGATGTCTCTTTCATTGCAAGGTTAGACTAGACACCACTTGTGTGATTCCATTCACACATACCTTTCTGCTTTTTGGTTAGTCTTGACCTCAATCTGTGTGATTCCATTCACACATGCGGGGTAGCTCCCCATGGTCTTCGGACCGTCATGTGATAGGCCTCTTTCCCTTTTTATGATTTCTGGATTTCTCGTGTTGATTTCTGGAATTTATGTCATTGACTTGTTATGAGTACAAGTTTAGGGTATGATGCCCTCTTCGAATCTTTGAAAAGATTCTTGTGATATTGATTATCTCTTATTGATTGATCTTCTGTTGATCATTGTTTACATACTTATAGTGGTATGTCGTTATGGATGTTTATGTTTATGCCATATCTTTTATGTTATATCATGTCATCTGATATTTATAGCTAGACTGATCCGTTTATTATTTTCTTAAATAATACTCGGGTCAGACCGAGATGTTACAGGTGCTTCTGCTTGACTTCTTCCCAGGGATTCATCACTCTGACTTTTGGCTAACTGTTTAGATTAGCAGTTTTTGTTGTATACACTTGAGATATAGACTCATAGTCGTATTCTTTTGTATAGCATGTGTTGCTATTCTTTTGTATTATCGTGGATCTTATTGACCACTACTCTGATGTACACTTTCATGTGTTAGTTATATATTCATATCTTCTTCCACCTTTGTGATATGGATATCTGTGACTGATTTGTGATATGATTATTTCTATGTTTGTTTCCGAAGATTATTTATAGCCACCGTGTGATAAGCAATTACATGGATGGTCGCTCCTCAACAGCCTTATTCTCCGTGCTAGTTGACAGCACTACTCCGGAGTGTTCTTGGCTAGCGTGGGTATAGAGGTGGGGCGTCACAGACGATGTTTTGATAGCATTCATCCATACAAGTTGTCCTGGGTCTGGACAAATCGAATCATCGTCTACATTAACTTCACGTTATTCATTCTTTATGTTCAAACCAGATTGAAGTGGTTTTCGGATAATTACATCCGATCCCGATCTCTTCGAAATGATTAACGGAATTGGCCAATATTGATAGTCGGTTATTTAACTATCAAATTAACGTCCGTAAGCAATCATCTGGCCTTAATATAAAATTTTCCAAGATATCTACTTCTAAAATATCTTTAAAAGATATACAAATTCCTCTCAACATTTGAAAACAAATTTTCAAATACTCAAATCTGTAACAGCATCCTTCCCACATCTAAACACCTAGAAATATTTCAAAATTTCTATACTTAGGAAACTATTACTAGTCTTGTTTTCCAAATCCTTTCAATATTAACATTTTCAGAGAATTATTCTGTGACTTATTCTTAAAAAAAATCTTTGGAATTCCAATTTAAATTTTCTCTCCTCAACATATTCTTTATAAACCCCTTTTCCAGATCTCAAGAGAATTTATAAAATAATCATTTCAATCACTTCAAATTCTAATTTATATATAAAATAAGTATTTTAAAGAAAAATAATTTATTTTTAACGCATGTTCAAATAATTATTTAAAATATCGAAAACACTTTTATAAACATAAGTAACTCATTTTTAGTTAAATAAATAAATTTTCAAAGCTGATTTCAGAAGTTAGAATTTACTAAAAATAAATACTTCATATTTAAAAATCGACTTACAAGTATTTCAATCTCGACTAATTTAAAATCCCATAGTTTTAAAATAATAAAATTTTCCTTTTAAACAAATTCACTTCTTAAAATTTAAAACATGCTTTTTTAAAATCTCAGTAACCAATTTTAATTATAACTTCCTCTCGATTCACAACATCTTGATTTATATTTTGCTTCCCTAACCATTTCCATTCGAAAATAGAATCTATTATTTTTCTCAACCCTGTTTCCATATTCCAATATAAATTTACCCTATGAATTTATTCCAATAGCATCTGATATCGAATTCCTTTCTTTTAAACATCGTTCTATAAATTTTATAACCCCCATTGGTTTTCACCTGTTTATAAAAACAAATATGTTTATAAAAATCCGTTATATAAAAAAATATCTTATAAATTCCATTAATACCTCCAATTTATTTTCAACATTGATTCCAACTCTTTTTTAAATTTCAAGAATATCGGTTATAAATTCTTTTATATGACTCATTTTAAAAATTTCTATTTATTCATCCGCAATAGTTAAGTATAGACAAATCAATTATATTTTTCTAATTAAATTTCTTTAAAATTACTCCAATTCCAATATACATATTTTATTATCAATTTTCCTTCAATCCTATAAATTTTTAAACAAAAAATATTTATAGTTTTAAAATACATCAATACCTAGGCCAGTACTACGATAGCATCCAATAATTTCAATCACTACAATATTCTATAACAGATTGTTCTACACAAATCATATAACACTAAATATGAAAAATAAACAATAAATTTGACGAATCCAGTTGGATCCCTCCAACCTATTTCCCTGCATCCACTGATGTTAATTCAATATAAAAATACCAATCCTACTTCGAGGGGGATATCACGGTATATAGGGTCATCCACTATTTTGCGGGGCGCATAGAGTCTTATCCGCTATAATGTGTGAGAATCAATCGCTCCATATATATATATATATATATATATATATATAAACACACACACTATTTATAAAATAACACATTTAGACTGAAAATAGTTATCAATTTAATTGATCGATCAATAATTTATTTCAACTATTTAAAATTAAACAGAAATCCAAATTTAAGTGAGATTAACTCACCTATATTTTTGTTTGCAATCCACTTCAATTTCGACTTGATTTTTTAGACTTTTGACCTCGCATAAACAATTTATGGATTTGTAAATATTCAATTTATAATATGATTTATATATCCTAATCACATAATACCTATTTCAAAGTTAACCAGTAAGTTAAAAATATGTATATTTTTTTCTAATCCATAATATTTATTAAATTAAATTAAAACAAAACAAAACTGCATATACCTCATTGCCCCTTCTATCCTCTTGTTCCCTCTGTTAATAGTTTGAGCCCAAGCCCTAAATTGCCGACCAGAAATTCACCGAACAACCTCGACATTGCATGCTCAACCATGCCTCGCGACTTGTACTTCTCGCGAAGAAACCGCACCTCACATCACTTGATGCGCCTCTTCTTCCTCCAGGATCCTCTTCCAAACTCGGCACCTCCCTCAACATTGTCGTCCCAGTCATCCTGACATCACCATGCATCCATTTCTTCGCTTTCTCGAAAACACCACCCTTCATGCTCAAAATCACCTTGATCGACCCTCACGATCGATGATGATTTTTTATTTTTTATTTAAAGAATGAGGCTCGTTTTGTTGCTTAGAATATGAGGAGGAAAGGACTCGAGTACATACAATTTTTGAACAGGAAGAAGAAGGAAAATAGGCAAATTAGGCCCGGCCATTATTTTTATTTTTTCTTCGATTTGGTTTCGTACCTGGAAAAGGAAAAAGGGGACATGCAAATTTAAAAAGAACGGGAAGCGTGTTTTAAGGAGAAACGGGGGTAGCATGTTTAGAATGAATTCAATTTAGGACTGATTGAAGGGAATAAGTAGGACGTGATTTAACCGTAAATAACAGCTGACGTGGTTTGATTTTGATTCCGAAGATATATATATATATATAAGTGTAATTATAGCATCTCGTATTGTATACTTACATAGGGGAAATCTCGAACTTCTATTGAGGCATGCCATCATTATACCCCTATTCCGAACGCAAATGGAAAAGGTTTCAATTCCTAATACGATCGTGTGGAGAAGATAGATTTTTGGACTTACTATTATGCTGAATTATGATATTAATTTCCACGCGTTTGTATCCCGTATAACCAAATGATAACCCCAAAAGCTATGAAATTTGAAATTGAATAATAATACTCTATTAGGATCCAATGGAACTTCTTTCGTCAAATTCCAAGACTAAGCCCCGGATCGCTATTTTTAAATGTCAATTTATTCAACCAGTTTTTTCTTAAATTCAATAGATCACTTCTAAATTCAATTTTAAAGCTTTTATTGTCTGCATTATTATTAATATACATTTACAAGCCTTTCAATTATTTTTATCGAGCTTAAAACTCAAGATACAATAATTTAACCAATAATTTAACTAATATTTAATTATTAAATTCAATAATTAAATTATCCAATAAATCGCTATTTTTAAATTCTGAATTTATTATATAAATAAGAATACCAAATTTTCATATTCAAAATAATTCTTTAATTAAAATTAAATATTTAAAACTATTTAAATATTCGAAATCAATTGTTGAAAAATACGGGTCATTACATTCCTCCCCGCTTAAAAGAATTTCGTCCCCGATATTGCTAGGGAAAACGAATGCTCCAAACCCATTAATTTATTTTCCAAACCCTCCTTAGTTAAACTCAACATTCCCCTTTTCAAATCCCATTTGTTCTAACCAAAACAGTTAGTTTCCAATTCTAATTCTAAAACCCTTTTTTTCAATTTCAATTTGTCATTAACAAAAATTTCCCAAAAATTTTCAAAAATTTTCCAACACCCTAAATTTTCGAATTTTTTGGCAGAGTCTCCTTTATACGGAGGACCTTTTGCAATATGACTAGAGACATAAATATATATACATCGACCCACCTGGTCAAAAAATAAAATATATAACAATATTTTATGTTTTGTAGTATTTAATCCGAAAATGTACCTTATTTCATCATTTTTAAGCAAGCGGCTTATTTATTTTTTTGCAATATGAGTAATCAAAGTCAAGAAATACATCTTCCGGTACTTGTACTTAGTTAAATTAAACATTAGTACCAAACATATGAAATTAATAACATTTCGCTTGTAACGACCCGCAAATCCGTACCCCTTGAGTCCACACTATTCTACAACAATCAACTCAAGTTGCATAGAAATACGAATCATTTGGGTTAAAGAAGAAGAGGTAGAAGAAGAGAATAGAAAAAACAACATCAGAATCTAACCATTGCAGCGGAATAAAATATAATAGATAGTAAATAAACTTTACTCAAAAGTAAATGTATCTGTTTACATATTACATCATTAGAGTACATCAATCACAACTCAACAATATCATACAACTGGATACACAACTACTCGACATAGCGGAGTATTTACATAAACAAATACGGGAGTACGTATCGTTATCCTGCTCGTTTCCTGAGTTCCACGGCATTTCCTGTATTCTATAATACTCGGTCTGACCCGAGCATTACAGTTAAATAACACCCGAGTCAGTCTGGAATACCAGCGTGAGAAAATCACACCAAATTGATTATTAAAATTTCAAAAATCCTTTAAAAACAAAAGCATCTCGTAAGACCACACCACAAATAAACATGTCGGGTTTTTACCTTACGATAGCTAAAACATTTTTTTATAGAAATCTTCTGATATTATAATAGGGACTATCTACAAATACTTATAAAATAGCCGAAATTGTTACATTATAAAATTCCAGCTACTAGCCACAAAGTGGGTAATACAAACAAAACTCGTACAAGGCTCGTAGGGAGAATGGGTTTCCAACTAATAACTAGGCACTGGGGTACCACCTGTCACAGTACGGGGCCCTGATCACCGTACCGAGGAGTACGCCCGCTCCCCTACAACACAAGACCGAGACTACCCCTTACTGGATAATCCCGAGTGAGATCACCCCGCGGTTGGTATCAGCAACTGCCCACTAAGCCGAAATAAAAAGGGACGTCTAGACAGGAATGACCTCACCCTGCTTGGGTGCTATCCACCTAGCGTTGTTGCATAACCCCTGATTTTCAGTCGTTCCCATTTGATGAGGCTTGAGGCTAAGCGACCTTTTTAAGAACATATCCATTAAATGCCCATCGTCCACCTGACGATGTTTCGCAAGCATTCATCTATACAAATTCGTCCCGGGTTCGAACGGAACCGAAGGAATTATTCCTACTACATCCATTTCGGAAATATCCTTAGGATTAGTAGCGACTAGCCCTTGCACTAAACTGCTCCATCTTCGAATCCAAACTCGTTTCCCCATGAAACGTACAAATCGGATTGAAGGGGTTTTCGAGAAATTAATCTCGATCCCGGTCTCTTCGAAACGATCAGCGCATTTGGCCAATATTGATAGTCGGTAATTTAACTATCAATTAATATTCACAAACAACCATAAACCAATAAATAATTTCTCAAATTATTTATTAATCCCAAAAATATTTTCACAAGGCAAATTTCCACTTTTCAAACCCTTTTGAAAACAGTTTCAATCCAGTTTCCTCTCACAGAATACATTCCCAATTAATTATTTCCACTGGAACACCAAGTACAAAACACTTAAGATTTAAATAATTTAAAAGCATTTTTTACAAAATATACTTTATAACATTAAAATACAACCAGTTTAAATATTTTATTAAAATATATATATATACTTTAAGAATATTTTATATAAAACAATTTATAAAATATAAACTAAATTTCCTCTTTTAAACACAATACCAAGATACTTTATATGGTTATTACAATAATAGATTTGGGAAAATTATACTTACTTTAAAAATTAACATTTAGAAATAATAAACTTTCCAAAACATCCTTTTTAAAACAATATTGAAACCTTTAATTTATTTTTAAAACTTCTTTGAAAACCATACTTGGCTATCCAGGGAAATACTCTTCTCTTTCACATCTCTTAAAAATAAACCACCATTTATTTTTAAACAAATTCTCATTCCTTTAACAAATCCTTACCTTGAATTTATATATTTAAAATATCCACCGACATTTTATTTCACTTTATAAACGCAGTTTATAAATTCCCAAAGTCTCACTTCTTTTTAAATTTCAAAACCCAAACACTTAATTAATTTGCAATTGATTCCCAATTTTACTTTACTTTAAAATAAATTCCTTCTCTTACTTTATTTACTCAAATTTCATTAACTTTCAAATTTTATTTCCTTATTTTGAGTAAAAATCCTTTTAACTGAGAATATCAATTTTAGATTTCCAAAATTCCTTCTTCATCACTAAATTAAATTTAATCCTTAAATTTAAAAATAAATTCTTTATTCTTTCAAATAATATCACTTAAGCATCACAAATTATTATACCCCCTATTAATTCAAAATCCTCTTATCCCAAATTTGTTAGAATTTTGCAATCGCTTTTATTTTATTTTATTTTCAATTCATTATTAATTTATTCCAGTTCACTAGAATTATTTTACCTAAAAATTTACTCTTTTATTTCTTTTCATAAATTCCATTCTAGAGATTTTGATAACTCAGCATATCCAAATAGGTCCAACCAAACCATAACATCCAATTATTCATATAGTTCATCATAGGCTATCAAAAATCATATCACGGAATAATTAAACAAAATTAAATATTTTAAGGAATCCAGTTGAATCCCTCCAACCTGCTCTCGCTGCATCCACAGATGTTAGCACAAAATAATATGCCAATTCCAAAATATACCATACTATAGCACATCCATCAATTTTACCATTCAAACAATTACTTAAATTTCATCATTTAAATTTAAATTTAAATTAACTGAGTGAGATTAACTCACCTTTGTATTGATTTGCAAGTCCATTTCATCTCGACTTGTTTCCTTCCTATTTCGACCTTGTATAAACATTTATAATTTTTATCAATAGTCGAGATAATCTACAATGATTTACTATTTAATAAATTAAATTGGCCAACAACTTAATTTAAAATAAATATTTGGTTTTAAACTAATAAATTTATTTTAACTAAATTCCATTAATAAATTATCTTCGTAATCAAAATAACCAATAATTTAATTTATCACTTATTCACCAACTCCAAAAGTTTTAAAACAAGATGGAAATTAAAATTTATTTGAAATCTTATAAAAGTTTTAAATATTTACAATCGTTTCTCCTAAATCTTATGTGTAAATAATAACCCCTGACTAAATAAAACTTCTGTGTTTAACTTTACTCTTTTTTTTTAAAAAAAAACTAAAATTCAGAAATTAAATCATCAGCCTTACCAAGAAATCAGGATGAGATTTTTGTGAACCATAAATCGCCCACCGCGACATCCCTTCTGACCCACAGCGCCACCAAAAAAGCGGACCCCTCCCTCTATCATTGCGAACGTTACCATCGCTCGCACCTCCTTCAACATCGACCGCTACCACGACCATCACCAAGCCCTTGACTTCAACCAGCCAACACGACAACGCGACCTCAGTCACCTGCGAGCTCGCGACACCCGGACGACACTGCGAAGATCTCGGCTTGACGAACGAGTCGCTTGAATACCCTTCGACAGATTTCGATCCAAGATCGTATTGGATTTCAAATAATAAGGACCACGATTCGACCCTCCTTCGTATTCATTCGATTCTGATTTGAACGAAGACAACGCAGGCAATTTTTTTTTAGAATCGATTTGAAGTGGAAACGAACGAGAGGAGGGAGGGAAGTGCGGCTATTTCGATTTATAGAAATCGAATAGAGGGAGGAACAGGAAATAAATTGACGATAAAACTTCATCCATCAATTTGAGATGCTCCATAAAATTTGCTTTTAATTCTCAGGCTTTTGAATATGAAAAGAAATAAGACGTGATATAAAGGTGGGAATGCGTACTGGAGAAGGTTAGCCACAGTGATAGCAAAGAAGGGGAAAAAGTTTTGACGTGAAATTATTTCAACTGACTGGTCAAACCCTATATTATGTTTAATTTTCGATAAAATTTACCACCGCGTTTACTTACCGTGCGATCACAGGACAACTCCAAACGTTACGAAACTCAAAATCCGATAATAGTATAATATTACGGATCCCATGGAACTAGTTTCGTCGAATTCCGAGGCTGTGCCTCGGACGGCTATTTTTAAATTCACTTTAAACGATAAAATTTTAAAATCTGAAAAAACACCTTTAAATTCAATTTTTAAAAGTTTTATCGCCTTCCATATTATCAAAGTAGATTTTCCAAGCCTTGAAATTATTTTTAACAGGCTTAAAACTCCAAATTCAATAATTTACCCAATTTTCGATAATTAAATTCAAAAATTAATTATCCAATAAATATTTATATTTGAAATTCAAGTTCAAAATTAACTTTTAAATATTTCAAATAATTTGAATATTTCGATTTTAAATGCTTAAAAATTCTGGGTTGTCACATTCCTCCCCCTTTAAAAGAATTTCGTCCCCGAAATTACCAGTTAGGAAGAATGATCCAATACCCATTACTATTTTCTAAAACCAAACTATTCAACATCCTATCCACTATCTTTTTATAAAAGACCCATTACCATTCTTACTAATCTTTCCCAACTTTCCCATAGTTTCAAACAATATTACTTACTCAATCATTCAAATTTCAATTTTAAGTCAAATTTAAAATCATTAGCATTTTCTCAAAAAATTTCTAACTCTTTAAATATCCGAAAAATTTCGCCAGCGTCTCCTTTGCGCGGCTAGCTTGGTACAACTACAAAATGGCTCTACGGCCTCCCAAATCCAAAAAGAAAACAAAAGGCCAAGTGGCTAGATCCAAAAACCCAATCAAATTTCATATAGAGTTTTAAACACATACCTTTTTGTCGAGCAATTCTAATTGATTAACTGAAATCAAAACCAATTCTCTTTTCCCTTTTTCATACCTGCATATCCTGTTTTAGCAATAAATCCAATCACAACATTCAAAAACATTTTATTGACTTCTTTTATACATTTTCAATATTTGTTTTACTTAAACCCGTACGATGTACCTATATCATTTGTAAGCAATACTGAATCTAGTCACTCACTCGATCACACAATTTCACTTCTGAACTAGTATCGTCCACCCGACTTCCTAGTGCGGACTCAGATCTGGTTTCTTGATTAGAAACCGTCATTCTCCTTACATGGTCATAACTATGATAGAGAATTTATAGAATCAATCAAAACTCCATATCCAGGTTCGCCGTTAAAAATCGAGTGAAAAATCATAACTCGGATCGATATAACTATCTCGAAATTCTGTGCTCGAAATCTGGATCAAATAGCTATGCGAATAAAATAATATACGTACATCCTACGTATTCGCCCCAATTGATTATCAACTATATCAATTTCCTTTTTATTCACATTTATTTTGGTTGTTATTCACTTATTCTCACTTTCCCTTGTCACAACTTCAGTTAAATTTTCATTCAATTATTCATTTGGATTAATTTTCCTCAATACCATTTTACTTAAGAATCTCGCCATTCATTTCTTATGTTTAATATAATTATTTTATACACTTCTTTCATAAATTTGTTTTCACTTCATTATTGGAGTTTATATCTATTTTATTCAATTTGCCTGTACAATTCCATAAAAATTTCAATTTGCTTCACCTTATTAATTAATTTCAAATATAAATACTTCTTCCCAATTTTACTTGAATTCAGTTCATTTCCAAACTTTGAATATTGAATTTTGATTCACCCTATCTCAATCCATATTTAATTAACCATTTCCCTTATTCGTTTTACTTACAAATTTATTTTTATATCTCAAATAAAAGTTAGCTTGCAAACTTTTCCTCTTTTAGTTTCTTCGAAAAATTCTTCAGTTCATCACACTTTACTTATACAATTTAAATAGGTTTCAACATTCAATTATAATTCTATTTGTTTAACAAGTTTAAACCATTTGTCGTTGGTGGAAATTTTCAAAAGATTCAAAAAAAAATCTAGCTCCCAAAATTTTCAAAATTTTTTACCGGAGTCTTCTTTGTACGGAGGAGCTTTTGCAATTTGACAAGAGATAAAAATATATATACATCGACCCACACGGTCGGAAAACATAAAAACAGCTCATATTTCCTATTTTTATTGCGTAGGCGTACCTTATTTAGCTTTTAAAGCAAAGCGGTTATTTATTTAGCATTTTGCGTGATCAAATCCAGCCATACGGCTCTCCTATACCTGTACTTACTCAATTTAAACATATCAGTGTCAAACATACAAAGTTTATTAACATTTCACTTTATTATAAATAACTAAAACATGGATTCTATGAACAGTGCATATTATATACTTCCATAAGCACATATGAAATATTTCGACCCTTATTTTGAATGTTTCCAAACAATATTCAAACCATCTTATTCAATTCAAATGATTTCACAACTCCCTTACTTAACTTAAATTCATTTTAAGTCCAAGCAAACTCATTTAAATTGAATTGATTCCCAAAAGCAATCTAACTCCCATTTTATTCCAAGTCAAATTCTCATTAATATAACTTAAGTTAATTAACTCAATTACTAATTTCATTTACTAAACAAGTTTTATTTCAAATCATTTCATAAAACTCGGCACCACCATATCTCAAATTTACTTAAGTCAAGCCTTTTATCCAAATATTACTTCAGTTATTTTTTTCCTTCAAGAAGTTTCAACTTCAAAACTTATAAGAACTCTCTAATTTAAATTCTTAATTTGATTTCCAATTATCAAACCAGTCTCATTTACTAATTTAATTAAATTAGTGTATTCAGACATTTCTTTAAACTCCAAACTTCCATACTTAATTCATTCTGAATTTATTTCTATCAATAACAAGGAAGGTTTTAAATTTATGTCTACTTGGATTTTTATCCACCAATTCAATCCATCATTGTTATAATCCAATTCTATTTTATTGGACTACACTTCCAATTACACTTAATTCATCAACAATCCAAGCTGAATTCATTTACACTTCATTGCTTACATTCAATTTATTTTTCATCCAAACAAGCCATATTTATTACAATTGATTCAAAAACCAATTTTATTGGCTTCTGTTAACCCATAGAATTTATATAATCTTGTTTATGTCAAACGATAATTACTTTTATGCAATTTCAGTGATATTTACTTAAAGATTATTTACGTTACTTTATAACTAATTTGAATTGATACCAATTCAATCCATACTTAATCGATCTCATTTTAATTGATTCTGTTCAATTTATTTTGCATTCTATATTCTCATTCATTTTATTTGAATCCATTTATTTATCTTGGAACATTTCATGTTGGTTACATAGAATACTCATTTCATAATTAATTTGCAAACTAAACATTTGCCACATTAAATTGGTATTCGACTTCCTTTAACCAATTCAAGTTCCATCTCCATATTTCATTACCAATTAATTATTAATTTGTTTATTCAAGGTTTATTCCCAATATCTTATTTTTATCTCAAACCACTTTAACTATTTTACTGGAGGTCATTTTAAGTTTTTTTTTTGAATTTTTCATTCACTTCCCAATATTCAAATCAATTTTATTTTGGCTTATTTATTTCACTTCTAAATTTTATAAGTCACAAACTTATTTATCTCCATACTTTTATCAATTTGTAATCAATCTCATTCACGGTTTACTTTTAATACGAGATTATACATTTTATTTAGCCAAGTATATATATATTTCTATTATTCCATAAACATTTTACATAAGAGTCTACAGTTTAAACACTTTCCCAGATTTCAAAATTACCTTTGAAATCAACTACATCCAAAATCCTTCGCAATCCTAAAATCAAATCCAATCTTTGCAAACAATTCTAATTGAAAACAATTTGGCAGCAATTACTCTCTTGGAAACTGGAAAATGAACATCGATGATGCTGCAGTCATCACCGAAGTTATTTTCTAGCGACCGAAGGAGAATTTAATGCTTTTATCTCTTTAAAAACATTTCAAATATTTTTAATTTGCAAATCTCTCCATATTCAATTCCGATTCAAAAATATTCCCGAAATAATACTACTATTATTTCTTCAAACTTTTGAAAACCACTTCAAAATCCCAAGGGATTTCATTCTTTCCCATAATTCCAAACTTGAAATCCATTCCAATTTATTTTCAAATATTTCTCTGGAATCCTATTCCCAATTATAAATCACATTTGTATATGAAGTTTACTTCAATTTATAAATTACATTTATAATCTATATTTCAAATTCCATGTGACGACCCGCCCTTCTACTACCAGAAAGACGTATCATCATTAAGAAAGAAAGGGTTAGAGATAGAAGAGAAAGAGAAAGAAAGACTAACAACATCAGAATCTCACAGCGAAACGGAATAAAATATAATATATCACATAAATATTTCATAGTTTTACATATATCAGAATTATACATATGACAATCATACATACAGCTACCACTATACACATCAGAGATACAGTTCACAACAACTACAGACACAGCTGAACTAGATAGATATCAACATACGTCTAGAATCTCCTGCTCTAAGCTCCTCCAGAAATCAAGTCCGAGAACTATCACTTGGCTACTCATAAAAATTTGAGAACCCAAGAGTTTATGAAAACACAAAATATAAACTCCGGGTCAGACATGGGTCTGGTATGAGTAAACGGTTTAAAGTTGTTTAACTTTGAAAAACATTTGAAAATACAGGTATCACGTAAGACTTCCCACAAATAAATACGGGTAAGTTTTTACCTTACGTTAACCAAAACATTTCATAGGAAATCATGTGATATTATAATAGTGTCTAGGGTTTTCAAGTAAATAGAAAATAGCCGAAATTGTTACATCTATTAAATTCCAACTACTAGCCACAAAAGTGGGTAATACAAATCAAAACCGTAGGGACTCGTAGGGAAAATGGATTTCCAACAATGGCAGGGCTACCGGGGTACCGTCCGTCACAGTACGGGGCCTAGATCACCGTACCGAGGATCACTCCCGATCCCCTGCAACACAAGGCCGGAACCATTCCTTACTGAACAGCCCCGAACAAGATAAACCCCGTGGTTGGCGCGACCAACCACCCACTAAGCCGAAGTAAAAAGGGACATCTAGACAGGGGAAATATCTTCTCCTGCTTGGGCATGACCCACCTAACCTTGCTGCATCCCCCCTGTTTTAGCTATTCCCAGTTGATGAGGCTTGAGGCTGCATTACCTTTATAGAACATTATTCTTAGAATGCTCATCGTCCTCCCGACGATGTGCTGAAAGCATTCAATCCATACAAGTTCGTTCTGGGTTTGAACGAAACCGAAGGCATTATCTCGTTACACTCGTTTTGGAATCACCCTCAGAGTCAACGACGATAACCCTTGCATTCTGAATACACCATCTCGATCTTCATTTCAGAATTCACGACCTAACATTTAATTAGATCGATGTGGTTTTCGGAGAATCAAATTAGATTCTTCCGATCTCGGTCTCATCGAATCCAACCGCCATTTTAAGGGCCAAGTTGTCTAATTAACTTAAACAGTTTAAATAATTTTAAATTCAACAATTGAATTAACATAGCATTTATCGCAGATAAAACATATACAAACATCATAGATATATCACGGCATATCAGAGAGTATCACAGAATATCATAAATTTATACATCACAAACCAGGAATCCTACATACACAACAATCCATAAGCAATCATTTAAATTCTCATTGCAATTAATTTGATTTAAAATCAATTACTTGAAAATTCATCGCTTGATCTTGTTTGCTTAATCGTTAATTAACAGTTAATTACTTATTTTCTTTCAAATTATTTACTTACAATTAATTACTTATTTCTTTTCAAATTGTCTTAATGATTTCTTAATCAACTATTAAATCCTAATTACATTTTATTTCACACTATTAATTTAGTTACTTCCCTACACAAGTGATTTAACTTTAATTACATAATTAACTACTACCTGATCATTAATTAAAAACTTTAACTATTTATGAATAAGACTTAATTACCCTTTAGTAACTGCTAATTACTTAATCAATCAACAAATAATTCTTAATCAAACTACTTAATTAATTAACTATCGATTCATAATTAAATTACTTGATTTAACTAACTATTTATTCATTTATTATTACTCAATTATTCAGTTAGTTAGTTGATTTCCAATTATTAATTATTAATTTCATAACTTACTTATTATAGATCAATTAGTTACTCAGATATCACAAATTATTTAAACTAACCATCTATCATTAATTTTATTAACTATATAATCTTCAATTAACCACTTTAATTAATTATTATTTATGAATTAATTTCTAAGTATTAGCTAACATTCTTACGATTTAAATTGATTTAACATATGATTTATTTATTTTTATTTATTTTTATTTTTTATTTTATTTTATTTTATTACAAAATCAATTTAAAATTTCAAGTAGAAATTACATTCCAATTACTTATTATTAGACACCTATCTCTATAGACTTTTCTTAAGTAACTTTTAAATTTAGACTAACTAACTAACTATTGTTTAATTAACTTAGTTAACACTTTACACAAAAATTATTATACACGTCCTATGGGAAGCACTCGAGACCGCACTGCCCTTTTACTCGAGAATACTCGAGTTTCTCTCGTGATTTCCCCGCGTCCTAACTTTCCTATTTCCCCTTCTTCTCCCTTTCCTGTTCTATTCTTCTCCTCACTTAAGTAAAAAAAAAATTTTTTATGAAGAACGAACTGCTGTAGCCACGCACTCAAACGGCCCGAAGACAACCTCGACGCAACATTCAATTAACTCAAGTACGAGCACGCGCCTACTCACAGACCCACGAACACCACTACGCCACCGTGCACGTGCACGGCGGCTCACCCCGCCTCCAGCGCTTTACGCTACCACCAGCAAATTCCAAAACGACTCAGCTACCTACATTCAAACACAAAACCCATCGAAGATTATCAGATCAAAAAATGACCTGATGCTCGAACCCAATGTTCGAACGTCATCGAGAAAATGGCCCACCTCTCCATCCATGACCACCAGAGACGAAACCCCTCCTCCTACACCACGTCCAACCCCTGCCTAACCTTCCCCCTGACACACGTCGCACTCGATCCATCCCATGAGTCGTGAACGGAAAATTTACAGAGCCCAGTAAACTCATGCCCAAAACCCTACTTTAATCCCAATCTCATCAACTATGTATTAGAAAAATAATTTGACATTTTTCTTGTGTAAAAAGGGTTACACTCTTGCTTTCTATCAATTGACAACAATTAAGATGAACTCCATCATTCAAAATTGACGAAAATCCATTACAGCTCCTTTATGAAACTGCTCTGAATATCATTGCTAAAAAATCAAAAGTTTTATGTTAAAAATCCCAGTTATGTACATGAAATCAAATCATGTTATTAAATTTATAAATTTAAACATTCAAGTTTTGTCTTTAATTCTCTGTTTTCCTGATAATTGCATAAACAGTATTGATAAATACTGTTAAACCTCAAAACAAAATTGTAGGCCTATGATTTGGATAACAACTTAAGTTTGCATCAATATCTAGGTTCTAAACCATCTACATGAAGAAGTATATGAAATTTCTTAGCTTTACTCTGTACAGTTATTCAAAGCTCCTGAAGTATAACTTCGTATATCACAGAACAACAAGAAGTACTCAAGAAAACGTAGTTAAAACAGACATCCAATCACAAATCTTTGTGAGTTAAATATAAAGTTTTAAATTGAAAATAATAAGTTTACTCACCTAAAATATTTGTTGAAGAAACTGCAGTTAAAACTTTCCTGAAACCTTCTTTTTCTTTGTTTTTGAATTAATGTATGTTTGCAAAGCAAACAATGTTTTTCTTAGGTTTACTTTAAGTTTTGATCAAATTTTTATAAATGAACATAGTAAATAGGTGTATATATATAAGTTAAAGCTGCTTAACAGTAGGTTGTATCTGGCCAGTATGTATTTGTTTGTCATTTTCTTTTTATTGGCTAAGTAAAATTCTGCAGCATGAAATGATATAGGAGATTTCGGCTACAGGTACTTCCTAAACAAGAAGTTATGCTATTTAATGTTTATGTTTTTAATTATGATAGCATATAATTAATGGTGACTGATACTTACTAAGGTGTTGTACAAAGATATTTATGTTATTTTCGGCCAAGCATGCTTTGTAAGATACAGGTTTTGTTTGTACTACATTTGAGGTGAAATCTTTTGTTTCTTATGCATATACATAGCACATAGACTTTATATTTATTTCATAGCATTGATTGTACAAAGATATTTATACATATATTTTTCTTTCTTTCAGGTTTATACAACCTGGTTTAGAAATATAAAGAGCATACATAGGTTACTTTGTTCATTTCTTACTTAGCTTATATTTTCTTTTCAAGTGTAGCTTTGACGTGTTTTTCTTGCATTATTCATTTGTATATACAGGTTATATTTTTTTTAACTTTCTGATATGTTTGCTTAAAAGTTATTGTTAACATATTAGTTGTATTCTATTTGTTAATTAAATTTTCAAACACTTGATCTACCACATACTTATATTTATATATTTTAAGTTATAACTTATATTTGTATATTTATATTGTTAGCTATATTTACTATTTTATAATTATGATTTATACTTATGTTTATGATTATGATTCATACTTATTTTTCATGTTTATGTTTAATATTCCTATGTTTGTCTATCTTAAACATTATTATTTCAATTTCATTTTATAGGTATACTAGATTAAATATCAACCATATAAAATCTTTGATTTTAGTGTAAAAGACAGATTTTGTTTTAAATGGTTTTCAAAGCATTCTATTTTAATTTTTTTTTTCAAATCAAAACTTTCTTTTACAAACATATATAAATGTTAAATATCCAAGATCTCATCATTTTAAAAATTTAAAAGCTTGTATTTAATTTAAATTGGATTAAATATCCATTAAATATGCTGTCAAAAATTCCGGGTTGTTGCATTCCATTTTGTTATACAAATTTATTCTTCAACTTTGGTTATAAGTTTTCAATTTCTTATTCAATTTCTACACAATAGTGTTAATAATTTAATATTATCATTCCTTAACAATCAAGCATCTAAATACTATAGTGATTTACAAAAAATATTTTCTTTATATACAAAAATAATCTGGGTAAAATTATTTCATTTACCCTATTTTAAAACAATACTGTGTCGAATTGTTCTATTTAAGTGTTTAGAGATCCCTATCAATAACGTTAATTACTCGTATTGACCAGAATCCATAAACTACTCAATAAACCAATCAACACAATATAAAATAATTTTATATTCACTAACAAATACGCGCTCCTATCTATTAATACGCTCAAACTCATTCTAGAGTACTATTGACTCTATTTTATGAATAATTCCCATTAGAGCCAAGGTTATCATCAACATAAGCTCTGATACCAAATGTAACGACCCGCAAATCTTTACCCCTTGTGTCCACACTATTCTACAACAATCAACTCAAGTTGCACAGAAATACGAACCATTTGTGTAATATCCTGGAATTTCCAGGAGTTTAAAGTGTTGATAATATCTAATTTAAATTATTTGAATTGATTAAATTATTATTTTCAAAGATAATTAAACCAAGTAATATTTTAATTTTGGTTATAAATTAGTTTTATAATAAGATTAATTATTTTATTTGTGTAAATAAATTCTAAATTGGTATATTGTTTTCAAAATTTATAAGTATTTAAATTTGTGTATTTTAAATTGATTTTAAAATAGGATTTATTATTTGAAAATAATAATAAGCTTATTTTAAAATAGTTGTTTGTATTCATTTGAATTTATTTTAGATTTGATTTTTAAATTTGACTTTGAAATGAATCTAAATTTGAATTCAAGAGTATACATACATATTACTAATATAGTTTGAGTTTAAAATATATAGGTAATGTTTTTAATTAAAATAAGATTTGTTCTATTTCTTTTAATTAGCAATTTGATTTGTATTTATTTAATAAAATAAATGTAAGGCTTTTTAAATAACATTTAAAGTAAGTTTGCAATGTTTTATAATTTTATTTAAATTATCATTGATTTTATTTTACGTTCTTTTTAAAAAAATGTATTTTATAAATTAAGCATACATTTGTAAATGTATAAGTGAATTTGTTATTTGATATTTAATAAGAAAAGCATTTTTTTTTAAAAATTTAGAAAACATACTTGTAATTAGGAAAATAATTTTAAATGCTTTTAAATTCCTTTAGAATTAAAAATAAAATAAATATTTACAAATGTTCATTTTTTAAACACCTTGATAACAAATGTTAAACCATTTGTGTAAATAGAGACAAGTGTCCTTTGTTTTTCTAATTTCTTTTTAATTTATTAAAATCTGAAATTTATCCTATAAAAACCCTCTTTATCATTTTCTTAAACCTTTGTTCATTTCTAAAAGAAAACCTAAAATCTTCATGCAATCTTCATTCATTACCCAAAACCAGAAAACCTGAAACAATCCTCAAGTTTTAAATCTGAAGCAAAATGATTAAATCATTTGCATACACTCTTCAAAACTCAAACACATTCAAAAGATCAAATGCCTGCAGTTTTTCTTAAGTCAAAAATCTGCATTTACTCCTTTAAACAAACCTGTAATGGTCAAATCCTGTTATCATTTCCTCCAAAACAAAACTGCATATTTGCAGTTTACTCTCAAAACCAAAGGCAAGTGCAACAAATTCTGCATCATGATTTCAAGAATCTGGTGCAAGCCTCCAATTCAGGTCTGCCTCAATGTTTCAAGTGCATGCATGTTTCAAACTCCAGTTTTTAAAGCTTCAAGTTCAACTCTTTTGCAAAATTTCTATTTCCAGTCATCTTCAAAGTTTCTGCACTGTCTTCTTTTAAATGGAGGTGAGTAAACACTAACTTTTAAATCCTAAGTGATATCAGAATTGTTGCTTGTTAAGCTTTCTCCAATAATTAATGCCTGTGTGTTTATATACGAATGTAGTATGAATTCTTTGGGTGCATATCAGGTTAAATTCAAGTCTGCTCTGTTTCCAATCACAGAGTTTCAAATTAGTTGAAATTTTCAAATTTCTCATCTTCTGATAACTGAAGTAACTTAGTTGCAAAACAATAATGTTTTTTAGTCATAATTTAAAACATAAAAATGAATTTGAGCTAACAGTTGAAACTTATCTAAAAAAAAAGACAGTGGAAGTCTTTATATCTTTAAAAAAAAAATTAAACTTTGAAATTTGCTGTTCCAGAACTATAATTTGAATTCTTTTAGGAAGTTAGGTTTTTTAGAACTAGAATCTCAATTTTTAAAATTGAATTGAGTGTGAAAATGGGGGTTTTCTGGAATTTGAGTTTATGTCAAATTCTGATGATCTTTGTTTACGGGGTGTTCGAAAATTTTGATAGAGCAAGATGCATGCTTGGGTAGTGTGGGAAAAATGGTGGCGGCGCTGGAAGATTGCCGTGGTGTCGGCGGTGAGGATATTTGGGTTTTAACCCTAAATTCTATAGGCCAGGGAATTAGGGTCATTGTCACTTAACAGGGTGATCGAGTTCAATGGGTTTTCGATGGTGGCTTCATGGACGTTCGGTGATAAAGTAGCCAGAGTTTAGCGTCATCTGACGGTCGGAGGCGCGAGGTTGGGATGATTTGGGTCATGGTGTATGGAACCAGTTTTCAACTGGAGGGTCGATTTTGATTTGAAGCTATGGATGGTGATTTGTATGATCTGTGTGTGTTGTAATGGCGAGGGATGATTTGCTGGAAGGTTCATCTGTGACCGGAGTTGCCTCCGGTGATGGTGCATATGCACAGGTGATACTGTAGTAGGATGAATGGGTGTGGTTTTGGGTTGAATTTGCTCGAAGGGAAGCACGTGTGTTTGTGAACGTGGCTCGAGTGGGAACTCGGAGTAGATTGAAAGGATGGAACCTGTTAAACTGTGTTGTGTTACAGGTTTTAAATTTTAACTTAACTGATTAATCAAAAAAAAATTTAGTAAGAAAAAAAGGGAGTTTGGGTTATGTTTCTCGAGTGGGAACTTATTCGAGCATATAGGAAGTCTGTAAAAAGTTTTACAGTTTAAGCTTTTAAACTAAAACAGTTTTTAAAAATAAAATAAAGTAAGTTTTAGAACTTTAAATAAATAAGCTAGAGTTATTTCTAGGGACTTGTTTCTTTAAATTGATTTGTTTTTTAAATGATTTTGTATGGATGAATTTAAATATGTTAAGTTAAAATCTTAAGGTTATTTTCAAAAACTTATTTTGAAACAAAAGGGAAATCATAAAGAAATATTTATTTAATTGATTAATGGAAATGATTTATTAATTAACAATTAAAGTTTAAGATAATTTATTAACTTGAAATCAGGATTGTTAATTAATTATTAAAGAAAGAAATTAATGATTTCTTATAATTTAATTTAAGTAATGAATTAAGTTAAATAAAGATTTCAAGGTTTATTTAAGATAATATATTATCTTAAATAATAATTAAGTATTAATAATTTGTAATTAGTTAGTTAATTAAAGAAGTTTAAGTTAATTAATTAATTTAATTAATATTTTAAAAAGGGGTTAATTAAGTAATTAATTAAGTATAATTAATTGATTAGCTATTAATTAAGTTGATGATTTAATTAATGACAAATGATTAACTAAATTTTAATTACTTATTAACTAAGTAATTAAGAGTTAATTAAAAAGGTAATTAATTAATAAAGGTTTTATTAAGTTTTAATTGGGTTTTCTTAATTAATAATTAAAGGATTATTAAAATATAATGCTAGCTAATTAAGAATTAATTAATTATTTTATTAAAGAATAATTAATTTTAATTAAAGATTAATTAATTTTTAATTATGGATTAATTAATTTGTAATTAAGATTGTTAATTAATACTTAAGTTTATTAATTAATGATTAAGAGTTAATTAATTAGTTAATTAAGTTTGATTAATTAATTATAAAGTAATTAGTGATTAATTACTTTGGTTTAAGAATTGATTAATAATTAAGGTTTATTAATTAATAGTTGGAGATAATTAATCTGATAATTGAAGATTAATTTGGGTTAATGAGTAATTAAGGATGGATTACTCAATGTTGTTTTATGAGATGAGTGTAATCAAGTAAGTTAATTAATTTGTTAATTAATTAATAATAGTCACTTGATAAATGATTAAGTATTTTTACTTAATAAAATTTTGATAAGGTTAATTACTTGAGGTAAGTAATTGATAAATTACAGAGGTAATTGAGTTAGGTAAATTACTGATTGGAAAGTAATTTTTTTTAAATGGGTGATTACTTGTTAAAGTAATTAAAGGTTTATTACTTGGGTAATAAATCAAAGGATTTATAAAGTAATTAAGAAGTAATTAAGAATAATTAATTACTGTATTTAAGTTGATTAATTAAAAGCTATTAATCTAAGCATGATTAATTAATTAAGGTTCATTAAGTGATATGATTAATGAAAATAATTAAGGATTAATTACTTTATTAAGAGTTAATTGATCAAGGTTGATTAGGATTAATAAATTGATTTAACTAATGTTTATTTAAGCAAGATATTGGATGAAGGTAATTAATTTAATTAATTTTAAATTACTTAAGTGATTAGGAAATTAATTTAATTCACTTTAAATTAATTAGAGATAATTAATTTAATTCATTTTAAATTAATTATGTTATGGTTTGAGTTAATCATTGCTTATGAATGATTGGATGACATTGATTGTCTTGAATGCTGTGTGATCTCAGTAATGAGATAAGTATGGTTGAGTGATATGAATGCTTGGTTGAATTGTGATTATCAATTGGAATGTTGATATATGGATTATCTATTATGATATGGATTATATGAATTACCTCTTATTTGATAATGTTGATTATAAATTGTGGCCTGTGAATTATCTATCCTGTGTATATATAGATAGTTGAATTTAATTGTTTTAAAACTTTAAAACAACTTGGACCCTAAAGGACACGCTTTGGATTTCGATGAAACCGGGATCGGGTTTCCATATTTGGATATCCGAAAACCACATTGATTCCAAATAACGTTAGGTCGTGAGTCAAATTGGAGCTTTGTAAAGACTCGAGGTGTAAGGGCTATACGTTAGTATAACTCCGTGGGTGATTCCGTAATGAGTTGACGGAATAGTACTTATAGATTCGAGATGGTGGTTTAGAGTGCAAGGGTTATTGTCGTTAACTCTGAGGGTGATTCCAAAATGAGTGTAACGAGATAATGCCTTCGGTTTCGTTCGAACCCGGAACGAACTTGTATGGATTGAATGCTTTCAGAATATCGTCAGGTGGACGGTAAGCATTTTAAGTGATATGTCCTATAAAGGTAATCGTAACCTCGAGCCTCATCAAACGGGAATGGCTAAAACATGGGAGGTGCAGCAAGGCTTCGTGGGTCGCACCCACTGGAGTGTAAGATTTAACCCTGTCTAGAGGTCCATTTTATTTCGGCTGTGTGGGCGATTGATAGCTAGAATCGCCGGGGTTGTCTTATTCGGAACTGTTCAGTAAGGAACGGGTCCGGCTTTGTGTTGCAGGGGAGTTAGGGTGGCTCCTCGGTACGGTGATTTAGGCCACGTACTGTGACGGGCGGTACCCTAGCAGCCCTGCCATTATATGGAATCCAAAATCCAATAAGTGCCAACGGTTTTGATTGTATTACCCACTTTTGTGGCTAGTAGCTGGAATTTAATAAATGTAACAATTTCGGCTATTTCTTATTTATTTGAAAATCCTAGACCCTATTATAATATCACAGAATTTCCTATCAAATGTTTTGGTTAGCGTAAGGTAAAAACTTTTCCATGTTTATGTGTGGGAAGTCTTACGTGATACCTTTTCTTTCAAAAGTTTTTTTAAAGTTAAGCAACTTTAACTGTTTACTCACACCAGACCCATGTCTGACCCGGAGTTTATTCTGTTTTTCTTAAACTCTTGGGTACTCAAATTTTTATGAGTAGCCAAGGGATTCAGGTTAGGATTCAGGTTATCTTTGACGAATTCTGGAGGAGCAATGGAGCAGGAGGCTTCTACGTATAGCTATGGAGTATTCCGCTGTGTGTTCTCCGAGATGTTGTTTGTCTTTGAGTTGTATAACTAGACAGGTGTCTATAACTGTCTAGTATGAGTTGTTTATGCTGAGTATCTCTGATAATGATTGTAAACTATGTAAGGTATTATGTGATTAATATAATTTATTCGTTCCGCTGTTTAGATTCTGATGTTGTCTCTTTCTTCTTCTCTATCTTTTCTCTTTTCTATCCCTTTCTTTCTTTAAGATGATGCGATTTTCCGGAAGTGGAAAGTCGGGTCGTCACATTTGGTATCAGAGCATTAGGTTGAGTGAATTCCTAAGCTCTGGAGAGGTGTCTTTCTTGAGAGAGCGTACTTGTAATTTTTATATAACTATGTATATATATTTCTACCTATCTATTGGGTTACCTGTTCGGGTATTCCAATTTAAGTTATAAAGGTAGATGGGGTAGTAGTGTGTGTAACACGACTACCATTTGTTGGAGTTTGAATGTTTGAGATTGGAAGTGTATTTGTCGAGACTATAGACCTAATACTGTCTCGAGTAATCTTTGTGGTTTGGTAAAGGATTTCATTGATCTCTGAAGGAAACCTGTTAAGGTTCGGAGTTCATCTTTGAAGTGTAAGTTTGGTTGCGCTCGTGTGAGCAGATTTTTGAGTATTTAGATCTGTCGGTTGGGAAGAAGTAAGTGATGGTATTTTGATACCTCGGGGAATAGTAGCTACGTGATGAGATGCAGTGACTATGGATGTCTCTGAAGATGTTTCTTTTGGAGCAAGTTTAAGGAAGTATGTTTGCTTTGGTGTTGTAGCTGAGTTCAGCAGGATGTTTATGTTTAGTTGGAGGTCCGAGTTTCTCAGAGAGCTTTGTTTTAGAAGTCTTTGGCATCTGTGTTAGCAGTGCAGTTTGGAGTGTTCTCGGTGTTGGCAAGAGATCTTTTGGCTTAGCAGTTTTTCTGGAATGGAGTTCAGAAGCAGATAAGTGGACCCGTTTCTTTGATGGGTTAGCTAATCAAGTATAAGCTGTTCTATTTGGTAAAGAGAAAACAGTTTTACTTGGATTTGGTTTGGTGGATCGCAAAAGTGACTTGCGATTGTTTGAGTGTTCTCGTGGGTTCTCTGAGTTCTCCTAGATATGTCTTCAGGAAAGTTAGAATTTTGGCCGCATTGGAGATTGAGTTCTGAATCGACTTCATGTCAGGAGTAATACAAGTGATTCAGTTGGGTAGAAGGTTGTCTCCTAGGTTGGTTGCTTAGTGAAGCAGCTCTGTATTTCTTGGAACTTATGTTGAACTTTATTATCGGGATGTACTGTTCAGTCTGCATTTTCGTCTGCTCCAGATCAGAGTTGTGCAGCGGAAGCAAGGTGGTTGTTGTTCTTGTGTACAAGCAACTGGATGTTGCAGTATTTTGGATTTGAGAGTTTCTACTGGATTTTTCAGAATCAGAGGCAAGTTGGCAAGTGATTCTGTTCTGTCTTATCTGGATAGGAGAAGTAGTTTTCCTCTGTTGATAGTGAAGCTTGGTTTGATTTCGGAATTGATCTTGTGAGGATCAGTTTGTTGAGTAGTTTTGATCCAGTTTGTTTGAAGAAGCATCAGTAAAGGTTGAGCTGATCGGGAAGGATCTGTAGGCAGCCGGATCATCCGGCAAGTTTTGAAGTTATGTAACGACCCGCCGCTCTGACCGCCTCTAGTCGGTAATTAAACCAACTAGAAACGTTCAAATGACGGATTGTTATTTAGTTTATAACATTTAAACAGAATCAGTCATAGAATCACAGAAACAATAATATATTTTAAATAAATGAGCTTTTTCTTTTATATAAAAATATCAGAGTTATACAATGAATTACATTTTAATACAGCGGAATATACATATATCTTTTTAAAGTACAAGAAAATTTTTCTTAAAAGCTTTAGTGAAGTGCTTTCCCCTCTCTCTCTAACTTCGCTGTGAGAAAAACTCCAAGCTGTAAAAAATACTCGGTCTGACCCGAGCGTTTTATGCAAAACACAAAAACACTCGAGCCAGGATTAATCTTAATTCAAGTAAATAAATTTGCAATGAACTGAATTAAAATGGTAACAGTGAGACATCAACTACAACTACAAAGGTTCAAGGCTGAGACAAACCCAATGCACCAATGCAACAGCATACAAGGTGCAAACAACTCAACTCAACAGCAATGCATGCTACAACAACAGAGACCACGACTACTACACAACACAGCAGCAATCAAGATGGTGGCAAATGTATACAAGTGATACATGAACCAGAACACAAATCCAGTTACGACAATGAGTTCGACAATGTCAAAAGCAAACAAATGCAACAATCAACTCAACTGAATACATGGAAGTATGACAGTGAAACTCAAAGCAGTGCACAAGTTAACAGGACTTATCTTTCCTCTTATATATATTTATACAAGCATATGCACTCAGTTCATTTTTTTTAAAGCTTGTTGGTGCTTATTTAATTCCAGAGGAGATATAGAATCCTTTTTCATTTACATGCTTAAGCTTAAAATCAAATGTAAATGATATCTTCATTTATCTACGGGCACATACAGGCATACTACTACATATAGATACATACAGGCACAAATATTCAAGCATATTCACATGCAATCATTCGTGAGGCTTGTTCTTGATTTATTACTTGGACATGAGGTAAGTTTAAACAAAAGGACCCAACTTATTAACTGAAACATCATGTATGACCAACATAGTGCAACAGTGAAGCACTGAATAGTATGCAGACCAGAAACACTAAGTCAAATGCAACAGAATGGAATGCAACTACAAGTGCAACAGTCAATTATGACCAAGTGCAGGTGCAAGTGTACAACAAGTGAAGCAAAATGAAAACCATGCATCAGTGATCAACACAACAGCTCGAAGACACAGTACAACAATGCACATGCCAAAACAGGGAACAGCAACATGAATACTACAGACAAACAAAAGAATGATACAAGGCAACATGTACACCATGATTTAATGTGCACCAGTAATGCAAGCTATAGATACAAAGAAAAGAGAACATGCATGAAGAACCAGAACACAAGTGACTGAAACAACTTCACAAAGAGAACAGCCAGTGCCGATAAAGATCAGAGACACAACTCAAATGAACTCAATGCAAAGCAAAAGGGAAGCTACAGTGAAATTTTACAAGTCAAGACAAATGAAACTGGATTCAACACAATGACCCAAGACAGTTTGAGAAAATAAGTGTAAGGCAGCAAAGATATGAGCAACTCGGGTGAATACATTTTCATGTAATTATCTAGTTTACAGAGTCATAGCAGTAAGTAAATGAGACAAACCCAGTCAAACTTACACCTCCAGGAAGAATTCTAGTTTCCAAAATTCTATTATATGATTAAATGCTTCCAAAATCCCAAATTCTGTACAGAGTTAATTACTAGCTCCTTAGATGATTTAAAAATGTGATACTTGTTTTAATATTCATGTTTTTAAACATGCATTCAAGTTTTAAACTTGATTGAATAATTAAAGGTGTTTGATAATTTCACTTTTGAAAATATTGTCTGTTATTATTGATTTTCAGAAGTAACAGATTTCATCTATCTAAATTGAAATTTTACAAACTTAAATCTATGCTAAACAAACACAATCTGTTTACATAAAAAAATCTCTAACTAAGATTCAAACATATGGAAATGGTTTTGTATTTAAAATCCTAGTTAAGAACAGTAGCAAGTCTGTAGAAGATTCACATTACACTTATCTGCATATTCAAGAATGTATACAGACATAATCACACAACAGTCAAGCAAATATAACCAATCCTATCAGATCTCATGCACAAATAAATTTTTAAAACAACCTATAAATTTTGTGGTTACTTACTTAAAAAGAAAAGAACAATGTAGTTTTCAAATATCACTGTTTTGATTTTCTTATTTGAAAGACATTTTAAATTAAACTTTTAAATGAAACAAACAAGTTAAATTTATAACTTAAGTTTTAAACAGAGATTAACTCCATACTTTCTCTCATTTCAAAACAAAGATTCAAACTTCTTAAATTATGTATGATAGCAAGTAAACAAGAATCAGAAGCATGCAAGTTAATAATCAAATCAAATGGCTTCAACAAGTTTCAATTCAAAAAGCTAAAGCAGTTCAAAATTCAATATACAGGCTCTGCTTCACCCCTCAGGTAATTCAAGTAAAACCCCTAATTAAAATTAAAATTTAAAGAAATTTTGAAGCAATTAAAACATAATTAATCCCATTATTTTTGACCTGAGGGAATATGATCAAAAACTGGAATCAAGTAGTGGATCAGATTCAAATGTAAGTGAATATTTTTAGAAGGTTTGAAGTTAGAATTTCTTTTTAGAAATTTAAACAAGCAATTTATTTGGAAACCAACAGCAAGCAACCACTGCTCTAAATTCAAGCCAGTTAAACCAGAGCCTGGGAACCATGGACAGGGGAAAAACTCAGATAAACACAACATGTAACCATACTTTTAATTAGAGTTAAAAGTGAAATTACTCACAATTTTTACATGCAAGACATCCACATTACAGAAATCCACGCAAACACTTAAGCATTCCTGAACTTACTATGTAACCAAATTCAATTAAGCCTTTTTAAAGTGTGATTGCAGTTTTATTTTTTCTTGAAACCGTATAACATAACAGAGGTGGCATATATATACATATACACGAGCATGCATCCATCACAATATAAATAAATTCACATCCACACAGGCAAATAGGCATTTTAACAAGAGAACAGCATTTATCACTGCATATAACATAGATTTGGATAGGTTTTGCTCACAGTTATTTTCAGAACTAAGATATTTATTTTTCTTACTACATTTACTTAGGCAACTTATGACTGACAGGTAAAAGAGGAAGTGATTTGGGGTTTTGAATTTGCTTGCATCTGAGAACAAGAATAGGGGGTTTTACAGACACATACATACAACACACATGAACAGAAGTTCAAACAAGCACATGCAAACAAAATTTTCCTCATCTAGATTCAAAGATCCATCACATGCAGCAAAAACAATACAAGCAAAGTTTTTGATAGCATATGTCCTCATCAGTTTAAATTTATTTACAGAGCAAATGGAAGCAAACAACACCCAACAATCATACATGCAGTGTCTGTTCTCAACAGTTTAAAAGCAAAGTTTGATAGCATCTGTTCTCATCATATTTTTAAATGATAGCATCTGTCCTCATCAGTTTAAAAACAAATTTTAAATAACATTTTTTCTTATCAGTTCAAATTCAAGTAATCGAGCAAATGATAGCCAATAACACCCAACAAACATACATGCAGAGACTTATCTGGTCTTATCAGTTTAAATTAAATTAACCGAGCAAATGATAACAAATAACACCCTAAATCATAGCATGTAACCAAGCACCCAGTTCAAACAAATTTAAAAACTTGAATAAAAATTAATCGTGAAAAAAACTCACCTTTGTCGAAGCGAAAACGAAAACCCAAATTTCTTTTCAATGAGGACGAACGAGCCAAGCAACGCAATCGAACGAAAGCCCCAATTATTACAAGCCCAAATTTAGTCGATCGGAGGAAGAAAGAAATCGAGAGCCGCCATTTTTTTTTCTTCGTGTTTGATTTATCCGATTAGGGTTTTCAACGAAGTGAATGGATAATGGGACTGGGTTATTAACATTAGATAATATCACAGCCCAACAAAAAAGAAGAGAATGGGCCAATATTTTACAGCCCATAAATTCTTATACAAAATTTCTTTTATTATTTTTTTATTTTGAATTTCAATTGGTTTTGTTATTTCTTTGCTTTGTTATGTTTTTGTTTAAATTATGTTGTTAAAATTTCTCCAATGTAGTTACATAATATTTTTCAAAATTTATAAATATGTTGTTTACATTTTTATTATGTGTATTTATTCATCTATTTGTATTGATTAAAAATTTTATTCCTTTTTACTTTAAAGAAAAGAAAGATGTTATTTAAAAACTAACCACCCATTTATAAATTTACATAAATAAAAATTCTTGTATCCAATATTATTTTTCTAAGTCATTAGTTTGAATTTAAAATACAAATTCTATATTCAATTTCAACTCCAAAGTCAAATTTAAATTTTTTATTCAACTTTTTATAGATTAAATTCTAAAATTTAATCGCCAAATTCATAGTTATATTGGGAATTCAATTTAAATTATCATTCAAATATTTAAAATTAATTAAATATTTTCAATTTAAATTGTTCAAAATTCAGGGCCGTTACAAGTTAAGTAACGGAAGAATTTGGAATTCGAAGTTGGAGACTTCGAGGTTATTGAGATTTTTCTCTGGTAAAGGAAGTAATAAGATTTGGTGAGATTTTGAGGTGATCTCCGAGGTATATAGGATTCTTCTGAGTTTTGTAAGATCAGTGCTTTAGTTTGAAGAGTTGAGTTGCCAGTTTGGAAATCTGGAATTCAAATTATTTCACATGTCTCTAAGGGAGTACGTGTTTGGTCATCACTAGTTTTGAGACCAGTAGTTCTGTGAAGGTTTTAGATGTTGATCAGACTTGTCTGTGGTCTGGTATCTTGTGTTGAGTATATAACTAATTGAGTAGGAACTCAGTAGCTTAGCAATATAGCTAGTTTGGATTTAATAGAGCAAGTATCCTTGTGTCTGTACTAGGGAGACTCGAGATAATTTAGGAAGTTTATCCGGATCTGTGTCCGGATAGCTAGTGCAGTTTGATTGAATTGGTTGTTTGGATGGAATTGTTTGTTTGATTGATAGTGTATGGCTGTATGTATGTTTGAATTGGTTGTAAGTAAAATAAAACTTTAGATTATCTTTGTTTTAAATTTCGAGGACGAAATTCTGTTAAGGGGGGAGGATTGTAATATCCCGTAATTTCCAGGAGTTTAAAATGTTGATAATCTCTAATTTAAATTATTTGAATTGATTAAAATGTTATTTTCAAAGATAATTAAACCAAGTAATATTTTAATTTTGGTTATAAATTGGTTTTATAATAAGATTAATTATTTTATTTGTGTAAATAAATTCAAAATTGGTATATTGTTTTCAAAATTTATAAGTATTTAAATTTGTGTATTTTAAATTGATTTTAAAATAGGATTTATTATTTGAAAATAATAATAAACTTATTTTAAAATAGTTGTTTCTATTCATTTAAATTTATTTTAGATTTGATTTTTAAATTTGACTTTGAAATGAATCTAAATTTGAATTCAAGAGTATACATACATATTACTAATATAGTTTGAGTTTAAAATATATAGGTAATGTTTTTAATTAAAATAAGATTTTTTTTTATTTCTTTTAATTAGCAATTTGATTTGTATTTATTTAATAAAATAAATGTAAGGCTTTTGAAATAACATTTAAAATAAGTTTGCAATGTTTTATAATTTTATTTAAATTATCATTGATTTTATTTTATGTTCTTTTTAAAAAAATTGTATTTTATAAATTAAGCATACATTTGTAAATGTATAAGTGAATTTGTTATTTGATATTTAATAAGAAAAGCATTTTTTTTTAAAAATTTAGAAAACATACTTGTAATTAGGAAAATAATTTTAAATGCTTTTAAATTCCTTTAGAATTAAAAATAAAATAAATATTTACAAATGTTCATTTCTTAAACACCTTGATAACAAGTGTTAAACCATTTGTGTAAATAGTGACAAGTGTCCTTTGTTTTTCTAATTTCTTTTTAATTTATTAAAATCTGAAATTTATCCTATAAAAACCCTCTTAATCATTTTCTTAAACCTTTGTTCATTTCTAAAAGAAAACCTAAAATCTTCATGCAATCTTCATTCATTACCCAAAACCAGAAAACCTGAAACAATCCTCAAGTTTTAAATCTGAAGCAAAATGATTAAATCATTTGCATATACTCTTCAAAACTCAAACACATTCAAAAGATCAAATGCCTGCAGTTTTTCTTAAATCAAAAATCTGCATTTACTCCTTTAAACAAACCTGTAATGCTCAAAGCCTGTTATCATTTCCTCCAAAACAAAACTGCATATTTGCAGTTTACTCTCAAAACCAAAGGCAAGTGCAACAAATTCTGCATCATGATTTCAAGAATCTGATAAAAGCCTCCAATTCAGGTCTGCCTCAATGTTTCAAGTGCATGCATGTTTCAAACTCCAGTTTTTAAAGCTTCAAGTTCAACTCTTTTGCAAAATTTCTATTTCCAGTCATCTTCAAAGTTTCTGCACTGTCTTCTTTTAAATGGAGGTGAGTAAACACTAACTTTTAAATCCTAAGTGATATAAGAATTGTTGCTTGTTAAACTTTCTCCAATAATTAATGCCTGTGTGTTTATATACGAATGTAGTATGAATTCTTTGGGTGCATATCAGGTTAAATTCAAGTCTTCTCTGTTTCCAATCACAGAGTTTCAAATTAGTTCAAATTTTCAAATTTCTCATCTTCTGATAACTGAAGTAACTTAGTTGCAAAACAATAATGTTTTCTTAGTCATAATTTAAAACATAAAAATGAATTTGAGCTAACAGTTGAAATTTATCTATAAAAAAAAGACAGTGGAAGTCTTTATATCTTTAAAAAAAATTTAAACTTTGAAATTTTCTGTTCCAGAACTATAATTTGAATTCATTTAGGAAGTTAGGATTTTTAGAACTAGAATCTCAATTTTTAAAATTGAATTGAGTGTGAAAATGGGGGTTTTCTGGAATTTGAGTTTATGTCAAATTCTGATGATCTATGTTTACGGGGTGTTCGAAAATTTTGATAGAGCTAGATGCATGCTTGGGTAGTGTGGGAAAAATGGTGGCGGCGCTGGAAGATTGCCGTGGTGTCGGCGGTGAGGATATTTGGGTTTTAACCCTAAATTCTGTAGGTCAGGGAATTAGGGTCATTGTCACTTAACAGGGTGATCGTGTTCAATGGGTTTTCGGTGGTGGCTTCATGGACGTTCGGTGATAAAGTAGCCAGAGTTTAGCGTCATCTGACGGTCGGAGGTGCGAGGTTGGGATGATTTGGGTCATGGTGTATGGAACCAGTTTTCAACTGGAGGGTCGATTTTGATTTGAAGCTATGGATGGTGTTGTGTGTGATCTGCGTGTGTTGTAATGGCGAGGGATGATTTGCTGGAAGGTTCATCTGTGACCAGAGTTGCCTCCGGTGATGGTGCATATGCACAGGTGATACTGTAGTAGGATGAATGGGTGTGGTTTTGGGTTGAATTTGCTCGAAGGGAAGCACGTGTGTTTGTGAACGTGGCTCGAGTGGGAACTCGGAATAGATTGAAAGGATGAAACCTGTTAAACTGTGTTGTGTTACAGGTTTTAAATTTTAACTTAACTGATTAATCAAATTTTTTTTTAGTAAGAAAAAAAGGGAGTTTAGGTTATGTTGCTCGAGTGGGAACTTATTCGAGCATATAGGAAGTCTGTAAAAAGTTTTAACAGTTTAAGCTTTTAAACTAAAATAGTTTTTAAAAATAAAATAAAGTAAGTTTTAGAACTTTAAATAAATAAGCTAGAGTTATTTCTAGGGACTTGTTTCTTTAAATTAATTTGTTTTTTAAATGAATTTGTATGGATGAATTTAAATATGTTAAGTTAAAATCTTAAGGTTATTTTCAAAAACTTATTTTGAAACAAAAGGGAAATCATAAAGAAATATTTTATTTAATTGATTAATGGAAATGATTTATTAATTAACAATTAAAATTTAAGATAATTTATTAACTTGAAATCAGGATTGTTAATTAATAATTAAAGAAAAAAATTAATGATTTCTTATAATTTAATTTAAGTAATGAATTAAGTTAAATAAAGATTTCAAGGTTTATTTAAGATAATATATTATCTTAAATAATAATTAAGTATTAATAATTTGTAATTAGTTAGTTAATTAAAGAAGTTTAAGTTAATTAATTTATTTAATTATTATTTTAAAAAGGGGTTAATTAAGTAATTAATTAAGTATAATTAATTGATTAGCTATTAATTGAGTTGATGATTTAATTAATGACAAATGATTAACTAAATTTTAATTACTTAGTAACTAAGTAATTAAGAGTTAATTAAAATAGTAATTAATTAATAAAGGTTTTATTAAGTTTTAATTGGGTTTTCTTAATTAATAATTAAAAGATTATTAAAATATAATGCTAGCTAATTAAGAATTAATTAATTATTTTATTAAAGAATAATTAATTTTAATTAAAGATTAATTAATTTTTAATTATGGATTAATTAATTTGTAATTAAGATTGTTAATTAATAATTAAGTTTATTAATTAATGATTAAGAGTTAATTAATTAGTTAATTAAGTTTGATTAATTAATTATAAAGTAATTAGTGATTAATTACTTTGGTTTAAGAATTGATTAATAATTAAGGTTTATTAATTAATAGTTGGAGATAATTAATCTGATAATTGAAGATTAATTTGGGTTAATGAGTAATTAAGGATGGATTACTCAATGTTATTTTATGAGATGAGTGTAATCAAGTAAGTTAATTAATTTGTTAATTAATTAATAATAGTCACTTGATAAATGATTAAGTATTTTTACTTAATAAAATTTTGATAAGGTTAATTACTTATGGTAAGTAATTGATAAATTACTGAGGTAATTGAGTTAGGTAAATTACTGATTGGAAAGTAATTTTTTTTAAATGGGTGATTACTTGTTAAAGTAACTAAAGGTTTATTACTTGGGTAATAAATCAAAGGATTTATAAAGTAATTAAGAAGTAATTAAGAATAATTAATTACTGTATTTAAGTTGATTAATTAAAAGCAATTAATCTAAGCATGATTAATTAATTAAGGTTCATTAATTGATATGATTAATGAAAATAATTAAGGATTAATTACTTTATTAAGAGTTAATTAATCAAGGTTGATTAGGATTAATTAATTGATTTAACTAATGTTTATTTAAGCAAGATATTGGATGAAGGTAATTAATTTAATTAATTTTAAATTAATTAAGTGATTAGGAAATTAATTTAATTCACTTTAAATTAATTAGAGATAATTAATTTAATTCATTTTAAATTAATTATGTTATGGTTTGAGTTAATCATTGCTTATGAATGATTGGATGACATTGATTGTCTTGAATGCTGTGTGATCTCAGTAATGAGATAAGTATGGTTGAGTGATATGAATGCTTGGTTGAATTGTGATTATCAATTGGAATGTTGATATATGGATTATCTATTATGATATGGATTATATGAATTACCTGTTATTTGATAATGTTGATTATAAATTGTGGCCTGTGAATTATCTATCCTGTGTATATATAGATAGTTGAATTTAATTGTTTTAAAACTTTAAAACAACTTGGACCCTAAAGGACACGCTTTGGATTTCGATGAGACCGGGATCGGGTTTCCATATTTGGATATCCGAAAACCACATTGATTCCAAATAACGTTAGGTCGTGAGTCAAATTGGAGCTTTGTGAAGACTCGAGGTGTAAGGGCTATACGTCAGTATAACTCCGTGGGTGATTCCGTAATGAGTTGACGGAATAGTACTTATAGATTCGAGATGGTGGTTTAGAGTGCAAGGGTTATTGTCGTTAACTCTAAGGGTGATTCCACAATGAGTGTAACGAGATAATGCCTTCGGTTTCTTTCGAACCCGGAACAAACTTGTATAGATTGAATGCTTTCAGAACATCGTCAGGTGGACGGTGAGCATTCTAAGTGATATGTCCTATAAAGGTAATCGTAACCTCGAGCCTCATCAAACGGGAATGGCTAAAACAGGGGAGGTGCAGCAAGGCTTCTTGGGTCGCACCCACTGGAGAGTAAGATTTACCCCTGTCTAGAGGTCCCTTTTATTTCGGCTGTGTGGGCGATTGATAGCTAGAATCGCCGGGGTTGTCTTATTCGGAACTGTTCAGTAAGGAACGGGTCCGGCTTTGTGTTGCAGGGGAGTTAGGGTGGCTCCTCGGTATTGTGATCTAGGCCACGTACTGTGACGGGCGGTACCCCAGTAGCCCTGCCATTGTATGGAATCCAAAATCCAATAAGTGCCAACGGTTTTGATTGTATTACCCACTTTTGTGGCTAGTAGCTGGAATTTAATAAATGTAACAATTTCGGCTATTTCTTATTTATTTGAAAATCCTAGACCCTATTATAATATCACAGAATTTCCTATCAAATGTTTTTGTTAGCGTAAGGTAAAAACTTTTCCATGTTTATGTGTGGGAAGTCTTACGTGATACCTTTTCTTTCAAAAGTTTTTTTAAAGTTAAGCAGCTTTAACCGTTTACTCACACCAGACCCATGTCTGACCCGGAGTTTATTCTTTTTTTCTTAAACTCTTGGGTACTCAAATTTTTATGAGTAGCCAAGGGATTCAGGTTAGGATTCAGGTTAGCTTTGACGAATTCTGGAGGAGCAATGGAGCAGGAGGCTTCTACGTGTAGCTATAGAGTATTCCGCTGTGTGTTCTCCGAGATGTTGTTTGTCTTTGAGTTGTATAACTAGACAGGTGTCTATAACTGTCTAGTATGAGTTGGTTATGCTGAGTATCTCTGATAATGATTGTAAACTATGTAAGGTATTATGTGATTAATATAATTTATTCGTTCTGCTGTTTAGATTCTGATGTTGTCTCTTTCTTCTTCTCTATCTTTTCTCTTTTCTATCCCTTTCTTTCTTTAAGATGATGCAATTTTACGGAAGTGGAATGTCGGGTCGTCACAATTTGGGTTAAAGAAGAAGAGCTAGAAGAAGAGAATAGAAAAAAACAACATCAGAATCTAACCATCGCAGCGGAATAAAATATAAAAGATAGTAAATAAACTTTACTCAAAAGTAAATGTATCAGTTTACATATTACATTATCAGAGTACATCAATCACAACTCAACAATATCATACAACTGGATACACAACTACTCAACACAGCGGAATATATACATAAACAAATACGGGAGTACGTATCGTTATCCTGCTCGTCCCCTGAGTTCCACATCATTTCCTATATTCTATAATACTCGGTCTGACCCGAGCATTACAATTAAATAACACCCGAGCCAGTCTGGAATACCAGCGTGAGAAAATCACACCCAATTGATTATTAAAGTTTCAAAAATCCTTTAAAAACAAAAGCATCTCGTAAGATCATGCCACAAATAAACATGTCTGGTTTTTATCTTACGATAACTAAAACATTTTTTTATAGAAATCTTATGATATTATAATAGGATCTATCTACAAATACTTATAAAATAGCCGAAATTGTTACATTATTAAATTCCAGCTACTAGCCACAAAGTGGGTAATACAAACAAAACTCGTACAAGGCTGGTAGGGAGAATGGATTTCCAACTAATGACTAGGCACTGGGTACCACCTGCCACAGTACGGGGCCTAGATCACCGTACCGAGGAGTATGCCCGCTCCCCTGCAACACAAGACCGGGGCTACCCCTTATTGGATAATCTCGAGTGAGATTACCCCGCAGTTAGGATCAGCAACCGCCCACTAAGCCGAAATAAAAAGGGACATCTAGACAGGAATGACCTCACCCTGCTTGGGTGCTACCCACCTAGCCTTACTGCATAACCCCTGATTTTCAGTCATTCCCGTCTGATGAGGCTTGAGGATAAGCTTTACCTTTTTAAGAACATATCCCTTAGAATGCCCATCGTCCACCTGACGATGTTTCGCAAGCATTCATCCATAAAAGTCCGTCCCGGGTTCGAACGGAACCGAAGGCACTATTCCTACTACATTCATTTCGGAAATATCCTCAGGATTAGTAGTGACTAGCCCTTGCACTTCACTGCTCCATCTTCGAATCCAAACTCGTTTCCCCACGAAACGTACAAATCAGATCGAAGGGGTTTTCGAGAAATTAATCTCGATCTCGGTCTCTTCGAAATGATCAGCGCATTTGGCCAATATTGAAAGTCGGTTATTTAACAATCAATTAATATTCACAAACAACCATCAACCAATAATAATTTCTTAAATTATTTATTAATCCCAAAAATATCTTCAAGATAAATTTCCACTTTTCAAACCCTTTTGAAAACAGTTTCAATCCAGTTTCCTCTCACAGAATACAATCCCAATTAATTATTTCCACTGGAACACCAAGTACAAAACACTTAAGATTTAAATAATTTAAAAGAACTTTTTCATAAAATATACTTTATAACATTAAAATTAAAACCACTTTAAATATTTTATTAATATATATATATATACTTTGAGAATATTTTATATAAAACACTTTATAAAATATAAACTAAATTTCCTCTTTTAAACACAATACCAAGTTACTTTATATGGTTATTACAATAATAGATTTGGGAAAATATACTTACTTTAAAAATTAACATTTAGAAATAATAAACTTTCCAAAACATTCTTTTTAAAACAATATTAAAACCTTTAATTTATTTTTAAAACTTCTTTAAAAACCATACTTGGCTATCCAAGGAAATACTCTTCTCTTTCACATCTCTTAAAAATAAACCACCATTTATTTTTAAAAAAATTCTCATTCCTTTAATAAATCCTTACCTTGAATTTATATATTTAAAATATCCACCGACATTTTATAAAATATCCACCGACATTTAATTTAAATAATTTAAAAGAATTTTTTTATAAAATATACTTTATAACATTAAAATTAAAACCACGTTAAATATTTTATTAATATATATATATATATATACTTTAAGAATATTTTATATAAAACACTTTATAAAATATAAACTAAATTTCCTCTTTTAAACACAATACCAAGTTACTTTATATGGTTATTACAATAATAGATTTGGGAAAAATATACTTACTTTAAAAATTAACATTTAGAAATAATAAACTTTCCATAACATTCTTTTTAAAACAATATTAAAACCTTTAATTTATTTTTAAAACTTCTTTAAAAACCATACTTGGCTATCCAGGGAAATACTCCTCACTTTCACATCTCTTAAAAATAAACCACCATTTATTTTTAAACAAATTCTCGTTACTTTAATAAATCCTTACCTTGAATTTATATATTTAAAATATCCACCGACTTTTATTTCACTTTATAAACTCAGTTTATAAATTCCCTAAATCTCACTTCTTTTTAAATTTCAAAACCCAAACACTTAATTAATTTGCAATTGATTCCCAATTTTACTTTACTTTGAAATAAATTCCTTCTCTTACTTTATTTATTCAAATTTCATTAACTTTCAGATTTTATTTCCTTATTTTGAGTAAAAACCCTTTTAACTGAGAATATCAATTTCAGATTTCCAAAATTCCTTCTTCATCACTAAATTAATTTTAATCCTTAAATTTAAAAATAAATTCTTTATTCTTTCAAATAATTTCACTTAAGCTTCGCAAATTATTATACCCCCTATTAATTCAAAATCCTCTTATCCCAAATTTGTTAGAATTTTGCAATCGCTTTTATTTTATTTTATTTTCAATTCATTATTAATTTATTCCAGTTCACTAGAATTTTTTTACTTAAAAATTTACTCTTTTATTTCTTTTCATAAATTCCATTCGAGAGATTTTGATAACTCAGCATATCCAAATAGGTCCAACCAAACCATAACATCCAATTATTCATATAGTTCATCACAGGATATCAAAAATCATATCACAGAATATTTAAACAAAATTAAATATTTTGAGGAATCCAGTTGGATCCCTCCAACCTGCTCTCCGTGCATTCACAGATGTTAGCACAAAATAATATGCCAATTCCAGAATATACCATACTATAGCACATCCATCAATTTAACCATTCAAACAATTATTTAAATTTCATCATTTAGATTTAAATTTAAATTAACTGATTGAGATTAACTCACCTTTGTATTGATTTTCAAGTCCATTTCATCTCGCCTTGTTTCCTTCCTATTTCGACCTTGTATAAACATTTATAATTTTTATCAATAGTCGAGATAATCTACAATGATTTACTATTTAATAAATTAAATTGGCCAACAAATTAATTTAAACTAAATATTTGGTTTTAAACTAATAAATTTATTTTAACTAAATTCCATTAATAAATTATCTTCGTAATCAAAATAACCAATAATTTAATTTATCACTTATTCACCAACTCCAAAAGTTTTAAAACAACATGGAAATTAAAATTTAATTTGAAATCTTATAAAAGTTTTAAATATTTACAATACTTTCTCCTAAATCTTACGTGTAAATAATAACCCCTGACTAAATAAAACTTTTGTGTTTAACTTTACTCCTTTTTTTAAAAAAAAAACTAAAATTCAGAAATTAAATCATCAGCCTTACCAAGAAATCAGGCCTAGATTTTTGTGAACCATAAATCGCCCACCGCGACATCCCTTCTGACCTACAGCGCCACCAACAAAGCGGACCCCTCCCTCTATCATTGCGAACGTTGCCATCGCTCGCACCTCCTTCAACATCGGCCGCCACCACGACCATCAGCAAGCCCTCGACTTCAACCACCCAGCACGACAACGCGACCTCAGTCACCTGCGAGCTCGCGACACCTGGATGACACTGCGAAGATCTCGGCTTGACGAACGAGTCGCTTGAATACCTTTCGACATCGAGTCGATTTCGATCCAAGATCGTATTCGATTTCAAATGATAAGGACCGTGATTCTACCCTCCTTCGTATTCGTTCGATTCTGATTTGAATGAAGACAACGCATGCAATTTTTTTTTTGAGAATCGATTTGAAGAGGAAACGATCGAGAGGAGGGAGGGAAGTGCGGCTATTTCGATTTATAGAAATCGAATATAGGGAGGAAGAGGAAATAAATTGACGAAAGAACTTCATCCATCAATTTGAGATGCTCCATAAAATTTGCTTTTACTTCTCAGGCTTGTGAATATGGAAAGAAAGAAGACGTGATATAAAGGTGGGAATGCGTACTGGAGAAGGTTAGCCATAGTGATAGCAAATAAGGGGAAAAAGTTTTGACGTGAAATTATTTCAACTGACTGGTCAAACCCTATATTATATTTAATTTTCGATAAAATTTACCACCGCGTTTACTTACCGTGTGATCACAGGACAACTCCAAACATTACGAAACTCGAAATCCAATAATAATATAATATTACGAATCCCATGGAACTGGTTTCGTCGAATTCCGAGGTTGTGCCGCGGATGGCTATTTTTAAATTAATTTTAAACGATAAAATTTTAAAACCTGAACAAAACACCTTTAAACTCAATTTTTAAAAGTTTTATCGCCTTCCATATTATCAAAGTAGATTTTCCAAGCCTTGAAATTATTTTTAACAGGCTTAAAACTGCAAATTCAATAATTTACCCAATTTCCGATAATTAAATTCAAAAATTAATTATCCAATAAATATTTATATTTCAAATTCAAGTTTAAAATTAACTTTTAAATATTTAAAATAATTTAAATATTTCGATTTTAAATGCTTAAAAATTCCGGGTCGTCACATCACAAATTTTAAATAGCTAACACAGGGATTCCACAAGCAGTGCATACTAAACAATTATCCATAAGCAACTTTAAGGTTTTGATACTAGTTCGATTCGCTTTCACCCGATTTTCACATCGTTCCATTCAATTTGAGTGATTTCCAACTCACTTTATATGCATTCAATAAATTCTAAAATCAAACAAACTAATATCTATTCTAAATTGATTTAAAATCAATTCATTTCACTTCTATTAACTTATAGAATTACATTTACTTCCTTTTACGTCGAAAAAAAAAATCATTTATGCAAATTTGGCTCTATTTATTCAATAGAATATCTACTTTAGTTTATAATTATTTTAAATTGATTCCAAATCAATTTATATTTAGTTCTATTCCGTTTCAAATTTATTCTTAATCAATTCCATTAGATTCCATTCGTTTTCACCATCATCACATTCAAATCTATTTTATATAAACTTGAAACCATTCCATACCATTATATTAAATAACCATTTGACAAATACATTTTAGCCAAGCTTCCCTTAGGTTATTTATATCAATCAACTTACCCAACAATTTAAGTTCATTTTTTGCAACTATTTCCTTTTCATTTAAATTTTGATTCTTATTCAGTCAAATTACATTCCATTTACTAATAAATTTTATTAATTCATTCACTTCATCCATTTTAACTTTAATTCCCATGTTCAAATTCATTCTCGAATGCATTAAAATAATATCAAGGCCGTATTTAATTTATTTATATTCAAATTGGGTTTATTTGCAACTCAAACCATTTCTATTTCAATTCAATTCCATTTCATTCGACACGCTTCCAATTATATTTAATTAACTTACAATCCAAGTCGAATTTTATTTAGAAACTCGGGTTTCATTTTCAAATTCCATTTTTAACTAACAATTCAATATTTAATTAAGTTAGTTTCCATTACCAAATTCCATTAACTAATTAATTATCTAATTACTTCACTTCAAATTCAATACCAGATTCTTACTTCAAGAATCGCTCAACTAATTTATTTGAGTTCAATTTTACTTTATAACTCGCGTTTGAATTTTTATTTCTTTTACCAAAATATCAAACAATTTTATTTTTCGGTTATTCTATTTCAGTTCTTTACTTTTTATAAGCCACCCAACTTATTTTCCACTTTTGCATCAATTTTATACTCCAACATATTCACATTTTATTTTAACACGAGATTTACACTTATTTATAGACCAAGCATATTTTTACTCCATAACTTCAATTTATGAGCTATCGAAATTTATTTATTCCCATTCGATTTTTTTAATTTCTCAATTCAATTCATTCACATTCCAATTTAATCCATTTAACTAGTCTACTTCACTAATTTATTCCATTCAAATCACACTCAATTAAATTTCAAAAATCTAATTTCTTCAATCTTAATCTAAGTTAAATTTCATTTTTCTTTCCCGCTTTTTATTTTAATCCCAAAATTCAATTTCCATATTTTCTTCAAAATCATTCACCATTTATAAGTTTATAATTTATCTCCTGATAATCTCTAAATTATTAAATTAGAATTTCAGAATTTTTAAACATCCGGTACATATTTCAAATCATTTTTAAATCACAAATATCCCTAATCGTGCCTTTTTTTAATTTAAACCAAGCCTAGTTTTTTATCTAAACAAATTTCCTTCAAAATTTCCAAAACAAATTTTGTTTGCTCAACAAATCTGAACAAATCAATTACGGTAGCAATCCATCTTAGAGACTCAAAAATGAATACTTATGATGCTGCGTAGTCATCACTAGGATTATTTCCCAGCGTCTATAGTGAGTTCAGTGCTATATATCCACAAAATCCATTTTTCCAATTATAAAGTTCACAACTTACTTTCCTCAAATTCATCTACTCTATAATTGAGTTATACCTATTTTATTATTTTCTCAAACTTACACATCTCTTTATAGCTTAATACATAATATTCCATTAACTCCGTTTTTGTAGGCTATTCAAACTTATTTATTCACAATTCCAAAATTTCCACTTGAATTTTTTATGCCATTCAAATTTTATAACTTATAGTTATATAATATTTCACAACTCGAAATTTATATTTACTTTAATTCGACATTATTTCTAATCTAATCCAAATTTATAAATTATAGTTATATAGTCATTTTATAATTCATATTTAAATTTTTAATTCAATTCAATATGATTCAAATCCAATTCATTTATTTAAAATTTCAATTCCCTTTAACCAACTTTTCAAAACCATACTCGAGTTATTCATACTTAAATCAAATTTCTCTCCAAATAAATTTATTTTTAATTTATTGAATTTAATCAAGTAAGAATTTAATTCAAATTTCAAAATTTTCCGCACTTCCATACTTATTTTAATTTTTATTATTCACTTGCACATTCATATGCACGTGTATTTAGTTAGCTTCATCACATACTACTCATTTCATTTTATTTATTATAATCACATCATTTAATTTAATTGAATTAACTTTGCTTAAGTTAAATCACCATTTCATAAATTCCATTCTAACAACAATCAATTAAATTTTTAAAATTTAATCCCTTCAACTTAAGTTAATTTCCCTTTTAACTTTCTCACTTTTTATTTTAATTTACAAATTTTAATTCCAAAATTTTTGAGTACCCGGCACTTATTTCAAACCACTTGAAATCAATTATATACATATATATAAATATTTTTTCTCAACAAACCATTCCTTGGAATTTTAATATCAAATTCGGTTTTATCCATAAATAATTTATCTTGGAAGTTTTAAAACAATGTTTGTTTTCCAACAAAAATCTCCAAATCAATTATTTTGGTAGCAATCCGTCACTTAGAGACTCGAAAATGAATACTGATGATATAGCCATCATCGCTAGAGTTATTTTCCAGCAATATAGTGAGTTCAGCGCTTCATTAATTCTAAACTCCATTCAAAACAATTTCCATCTGAAAATATTCCAAAAATAATATCACCCTTTCTCTTTCCAACCACTTCGGATTTTTTTTTCAGAAAACACCGAAATTTCAAATTCCCATATACTTATTTCAAACTCATTTTAAACATTTCTCAAAGATTCCGAAATTATAAATTTCCAAATTCTGGTTTGAATCCATTTTAATTATAACCCATTTGTATAATTTACACTTATACAAATTTTCATTTGGTTATATAGACCATTTTCAATTTTATAATCTTGTTAGATTATAATATTATCATCCAAATACTCCGAATAAATATAATAATTTCAAAAAATTATTTATTTTATATCAAAATATATCTTTGGGTAACATTATTTCATTTACCCCATTCCAAAACAATACTGTGTCGAATTATTCTATTCAAGAGTTTAGAAACCCCTATCGATACAGTCGTACGGACTGTGCCGACCAGATTTCGTAAGCCACTTAATAAATCAACCAACACAATAAAACATTTTATATTCACTAAAAATACACGCTCATACCTATTAATACACTCAAACTCATTCCAAGGTACTACTGACCCTATCTCTAATGAGGAATCCCCCTAGAGCCAAGGTTATTTCTTAACCTTCAGCTTTGATACCAACTGTGCCGCTTTCCACCATGGCATACATTGGTGCCTCGAATTTTCTTTTATTGCCAGCCTCTTGACTGCAACCAACCATCCGGGACTATAGGAGTATGGGTCTCCTAGTCGCCACCAAACACGAAGCGAGAATCCCCTATCATGTTGTAATAAAGCAAAGCAGATCCCGGTCTTTTCGAAATGGTCAACGAATTTGGCCAAAATTGATAGTCGGTTATTTAACCATCAATAAAACATCCATAAGCAGACATCATGTCTTATTATAAATTTTTAAAAATTTGTTTCCAGATATCTTTATAAGGTGTGTGTATATATATTCAAATCCCTTCTAAAATTTCCAACGTTTGAAACGATTTCAAATCCTTGTATTTTCAATGGAATATCCCCAAACTTATATAATACTTAGAACATTTTTTTCCCAACCCCTTTTTTTCGTTCAACACTTAGGAAACATTCAAAATATTTCCTATTTTCTCAAAAATCATTTAATAATTTATTTGTAAATTCCATAGCTCGTTTTAGAACGAATTCTATAAGCTCCGTTTTTCCTTTATTAATTTCCTTTAGTAATTTCCAAATTCAAATATACTTGCTTGTAATTCCAATTTCCCTTTATACATCTTTTATGAATTTTATTTCATTTTTTTTAAGTTTACTTTGATTTAACTACTTCCGAAATTTTCTTACTTTTCCCCAATTCCATTTTGTGACTTCTCTTATAAATCCCATATAGTGAATAACCCCATTTCCATGAAGATTTATAAACAAATTTAAAACATCACAAAACTCTATATATAGAATAAGTATTTAAAAGAGTAATAATAGTTTATTTCTAATACATGTTCAAGTAATTATCTAAAATATCGAAATGCTTTTTATAACATCACTTTTCAAAGATGATTTTAAAGTTTAGGATTTATTTAAATAAATGTCAAATAGTTAAAAAAATACACTTACTAAATTATTTCAATCCCAACTAGTTTAAAATCTCGTTGTTCAATAATAAAATTTTCCATTTCAAACAAAGTTAACCTTTTACATTTTAAAATATATTTTTAAAATCATAATAGCTAATTCACTTTATAAATTCCTCCCGATTTCCATCATATCGCTTCCATTTCGATCTGCTTAACCCTTTCCACTTCAAAAATAATATCCACTATTTCTTTCTCATCCTATTCCCATATTCTAATATAAATTCTTCCTATAAATTTATATTCTCAATTTATCATCTGATATCAATTTCGTTTATTTATAAACATCGTTTATAAATTTTATAACTCCTTGAGTTTCATTTTTTATAAAAATAATCTCATTTATTAAATTCCATTTTATAAGTCCATTCTCTTACAAAATCTATATTCCTATTTTTGATATTAGTTCCAACTACTTTCCATATTTCCAAAAAATATCATTTTAATATCGGTCATTAAAATTTTCTTTGTATAAATTATTTTAAAATCTCTATTCATAATATTTCTACGAATAGTTGAATGCACACCAAAATCAATTATTGTTTTTATCCAAGTCAATTTCTTAAAAATAATCGAAATTTCTGTACAAATATTTTTAGATTCGAAATCTACTTTTAAATTCCTTCAAACTCCAAAAATAATATTTATGGTATTTAAAATACCCAAAGTTAGGCCAGTGCTACTGTAGAATCTAATAATCCACATCACAACAACAATCTATAATAGATTTTTCTAACACATCATAATTATTATGTGTGAAAAAAGATCAATATAATTTTTGAGGAATCCAGTTGGATCCCTCCAATCTGTTCTCAATGCCTTCACTGATGTTAATACAACATAAAAATACCAATCCCACTTCGAGGGGGATAACGCAGTATGTAGGATCATCTGCTATTTTGCGGGGTGCATATCGTCTTATATGCTAAAATATGCGGAAATATCAATCCAACTACTAATATGTATACTACTATATATAATATAATCATCCAACAGATAATTATAATTTATCAATCCAATCAAACATCCAATAATTAAATTTAAACATTTGTATTTAAATTTGGCAACCCAAATGATTAAGAATTTCTCACCTTGATTTTTATTTTGCAATCCGATCCAAGCTCGACATGTTTCTTCATGATTTTTAGACCTCGTAAGCAAATTATGAATTATATGAGTTATTGATTCCAATTTTAATTATAGTTAATAAACCAATTATTCTTTAATTAAAATCAATCAAAATAAATTATTTTATAACTTCTTCTTGTCGTCTCCGCAAATAATCCTTCCTTTTCAGCTATCTCGCCTCACCTGACCCCCTTCGTCGAACCACATCATCAACCCATTCCTCTAACTCCGACTTTATTCCTCACCATCGCATCGCAACTCACCCTATCATAACCCAAAATACCCCATCTTTTCACCTTAGTGCCTAATGCCTCCATCCCAAACCCTATCGCTCTCGACTAGGTCGCAATGACCACCATGACTTTTTGCTTCCCAAAGTACAACCACCTTCACGACTTCATCACACACGCTAACCCCATAACCCATAGCGTCACTGTCCCAGCATCGTGATCGAGCGCAGCACCACCCCTCACCTCGCGCGTATGAGTAATCCAACTCCAGAGAAATAACCCCAGCATCAAACGAGAACTCATCTCTTCTCCTACACGTGCCGTCAAACCCCAAAAACCATGTGCTGCCTCGATTATAGGCGCTCGTGCGCCATTGCGGTATTGATTTTTTTGATTGGTTTTCTGATTTGAAGAGGAAAGAGGAAAGAATGAAGAGGTGGTTCGGGTTGTAAAACGAAGGAGAAGGAGTAAATATTTTTCTGCTATTCGATTTCGATTAAAGAATTTTTTATAAACTTCCCCATTTTTATTTCTTTCCTAAGCGAATTGATTTCGTTCGGAATTTTTTTATTTGTTCGTTCGAACTAATTAAGATGAGAGGGAAATGTCGCGTCCCTTAAATTGAAGGGTAGCTTGATTCAAACGATTCAGACGTAGGGTGGCTATGATAAAAGATAGGGTTCGATCTTTTTGATTTAGTTTAAAATCAAAATATCCCGCTCTACGCAACTCAAAATCTAGAACCCCTATTTGAGGTATGCCGCCAGACATTTATAATGTTATACCTCCATTCTGAATGCAATGGACATAGTTTCGAGTCCTAATTCGATCGTATGGAGAAGATAACTCTTTGGACCCAATTATTATATTGAATTCTCGATATAAAATTCAACTTGTATCCTGTACGACAAAACGTTAATTCCAAATGCTACGAAATTTGAACTATGATAATAATACACGATTATGAATCCAATAGAACTAGTTTCGTTGAATTCGGGGAGTATGGCTCGGATTGCTATTTTAACGCATCGATTACATTGACGATCTCTAAAATTTACGAAATCGCACAAAATTTCAGTTTTAAAATCTTAGTAACTAATTTCTAATTCAAATAGAACTTATACCAACATTAGGAATCTTTTCGATTCATAAACAACTCTAATTTCAAATTATTTAACGATTTTCACTTATAAATTCAATAATTAAATTTATTCAGTAAGTCGCTATATTTGGAATGTAAATTCATTTCACTTATTTGATCATTAAATTCCATATTAAAATTCTATTCACATCTCAAAACTCAACATTTAAAATAAATTAAATGTTCAAAATCAAAGACAAAAAATCCAGGTTGTTACTGAAAATTATTGATAATTAATAATTTCCCTTAAAACCTTATTACTAATTAATAATCATTATCTAAATTAACTTTATTAGATAATTAACTTCTCAAATTAGAAATGGCTTAGCCATTTCATTAGTACATAATCATTTGTTCCCTTATCATCCAAGTTATAATCCGGTATTTACATAAGATCACATATCTAAATTATCATAATTAACAATTGATTATTAATACGATACTTATCTAATTATAATCAATTGGATTTTAACTAAGGGTCCACACAAGTGTAATAGCAGAAAGGGATTTTTGCTGAACAATGTCCAAATATAACCTACTCGGTTAATAATAGCAGAATGGTGATTTATTCTGCTAAACATGTGTCCAATTATTTATTTTAACAGAACAGTATTTTAATTCTGCTAATCAAATGTCAATTTCCATATTCTATTCCAACCCAAACTGACAGTATTTTATTTTGCCAATTAGATATCAAAATGAAGGTAATAAATTCATAGCGATGTTATTAACTAAAGTAACATAATTTAAATCTTATCTGTTTGCATATGTCATAAATTTATACTAACCAAGTCTATGAATAAGTTACACTAGAATGTTATGCTCGTCAATGCGAATCCAACGTAGAAAAATACAGGTAAATCGAATTTCAAACAACCAAGATATGAATTTTTAAATTTAGTATTCAAACTTAAATTAAAAACAGAAATTAAAATTTCCCACCCTAGTTTCCTTCGGGACGAAGTCCAAAATAATCCAACCCACACCAATCTAAATAGTATCTTCTTCCCTAAAACTACCCCCTCAATTAATCCCCCAGCGCATGATGTGCACATACGCACTTGACCGAGGACACTAGCACTAAAACCAAGACCACTGGCATGTCTCCCTTGAATGCCCTCCATGGTGTGCACCTCCGCGTCATGTGCGCGCCTCCCTACCTCTTACCGACCCTTCATGACGACAATGAAAATCCAGCGCCTCTCCTCCCTTAACACAATACTGTTTGATGAAAAAATGTGCAATCAAAAATATTTTTGGTTAATATGAATAACTTTCATTTAGGTTACTTGGGTTAAAACTCAACGATTTGGAATGCATTGATTTTTGAATGTTCGTGATTGAAACTTTATACATATAGCAAGGGGAGTTTAAAATCCAAGTTTCACATAAGTCAGTAAAACATATACCCTTACCTTTTTGATGCCAAGTTAAACCCCACTTTTGTTCCTAAGAAAGTTAAGCTTTCAGAAATCCTTCTTTTTAATTTGTAACGAATATCTCAAATGCTGCAATTGAAGAATGGTAGAAATGGGAGTTGAGCCTTTTCAAGGGAAATGTACAAGTAGTATTCCCCTTACCTCTTTCCTTATCTCTCCCTGTATGATCTAAGAAATAGTATATGGCCTCACTATGGTAATTTGAGTATTTCATTTTACACATTTTTTACATACATATACATATACATATATATATATATATGTATATATATTCGTTTCTTTATTTACATATTTTATTTGTGTATGTGTGTATATATATTCATTTATTTATTTACTTATTTTATTTGTGTACCTACGCATATATATTCATTTATTTATTTGCTTATTTTGTGTGTGTGTGTGTGTGTCTATATATACGTGTTCATTTCTTCATTTACTTGTTATCTATATCCTCTATGATAAAATAAATTAATCAAAAGTTAAAAGTCGAAACTTTGATTTAACATCTATAACAAGACCGTCTAAATTTCTAGTCTATTACACTCTTCCCATCATAAGATAATTTTGAACCCGAAACTCGTATCTCATCCTACCTAGAAAGCTAATTTTTTGGAATACTCTATCATTCAACAACCAATTCAAACAATCATTAGGAATAACATCAACTCGCATACCATAATGAATCAAGTCATACGTACTAAAGATATTTAAACGATAAATGCCTAATCAGATACTCCATGCACTAGAGTTCCCATACATACCAAATAAACGTCCAATTACCCATATACAATACCATAAGAAATAGTTACCCTATAGAAAAGGTATACTATTCTAGTATGAGCCTTCTTCTGAAGGTCTATCCAAATATATAAGTCCCCTTCATCATCTAAAATCCATATGATTTCAAGATTCGAACCCCTGGGAATCAGCATCAGTTGCCTTGAACCAATAACAACTGCCAACTTTTTTTAGCTGTAAATGAAAGGTTGTAATATGGTTATTTTGTTGTAGTGATGCAACAACCATCTTTTTTAGAATTTATGGTTTAGTGCCTTAATATATGTCCAAACGTCAAAAATCAAAACTATGGACCATTAAGGAATGATAACAAAAAACAAAATCTATTGACAAGGTATTCAATATAATTGCATTTAAACCATAAAGCTTCTAGAGCGAGCAAGAATTACTTGGAAAATGTCATCGTAATTATTGAATTTCAATTTATATCATTGTTTTAATGTAATATATATTCAGTTATTTCAGGTAACTATATGGTTACAATTTATTGAATATCTTGGTAGAGTCGTGGTAATGCCTCTACTGAATTTTGGAGATGACAAATTCAATGAGAGACGTATTAGCAACATCTCTAGTTCTATTTCTAGATTTTTTGTTGACGAAAATCAAGTGTTCTGCAACTGAATCAAACAAAGAGATTAACAAGCTTGGGATCAAAGTTAAAGAATTGAAGGTGTGAATGAGAGAGATGGTTGCAGAAGGAGACCTTCTAAGAAGTAGGTCATATATTGAAGTTACAGTTATGATTATCGAAATACATGAAGCGTTTAAATGGGAATATGTTATCCAAGACTACCTTACATAGGACTTTAATAATGTGATACACTCTTTGATCAAAAGATCCAACAAGAAATTTTTTCATGGTATGCACTTTGTTATAGTAATTTAGGATTTGTAGCAACTGGTCAATCACAAACGATAATTTTGGATTTGTTTCAAACTATAGTTTAGAATATTTTAGTATGTTATTTTTCCATTTCTTATGACTTCGCATGGTGGTTTCTGTGAATAAAATACAATTACTGACATTTGATATGTCAATTACATGTATTTGGAATTTACTATCGTAGTCCAATGTTAGTGTTAGTGGATTTTGAATTGGAAATTGGAGTTCCAGATTGCATGTCAAAGCCATATTGGAACTAAATTCATGTGTGTATGGAAGTTTTAATCTCACCATCAAAATTTGATCTATGATTTCCATAAGCTGTCACAATTACTTTCCCTTACGTGCACCCATAACACAATCATGTGCTTCATTTATTCAAGGGTCAATTCAAACTCATCAAATATTGTATTAATAGAGGAATTACGTGGAGAAACTCAAGTTTGAACAAGATGTATTTTTCATAGATGAATTACATGGACAAGTTCAAGCCTGAGGACCAGGAGAAATAATGCACAAATTCATCAACTCTAAAAATATATGGGTTGAAAATATTGATTGCAAAAGTGGGTTAAATAAGTGGTGGACCTAGTCAATATGATCGGTCCTGCTATTTATATTTTTAAGAGCTACCAACTGCAGTAAAAAAAATGTTGGTGAGATGGTAAAAAATGAGTAGTTTTAGACGACACATCCTTATTGTTGCTTAGTGTTTATAGCGATGAGACGTCCAACTTTTCCCTTGTGAGTTGTGTCCTATGCGACATAAATTCGGTAAGTTATACAATAAGAGTTCTAGTAGCTTATGAACATCAAGCTCAACACTGTGTTGTTTTGTATTTTAAAAATATGACCGTGGACCATTCAAGTGTGTTTAATATGCATAAAAACAATAATAATAAGATAAGTCAATAAAATTAAATTTTGTTAAGGTATTGTAACATCCCATAATTTGGTGTTGGACAAATATGATAATATTATAGTTTACAAATTAACTAAATAATTAACTTAATCTTAAAATGTATAATTTATTAGTCAATTAATAACTTTATTAAAATAATAAACGACATTTTGATGGTTAAACAAAATTTAAATGTCGGGCAATTAAACATATTGAAATAAAATGAATTTTTGTTTAGGCGTTTTTGCTATGTTACTTTAATTGTTGGAATATAGTGAATTTTAATGTGATGAGAAACTAATGAATTAATAGGTTAAGCAATGAGTTCTAGCCCAAACCATCAAATCTTATACCTATAACACACACATACACACACATACATAAATACATCACACATGCATGCAAACATAATGGAAGAGACGAAGGATATATACATATTCTAGGGTATAAGATCTGCTAATTTTGGCTTGGGCTATTATCCTCCTTGCCTAATCCTATTTATTTCTTTCCCTTAATATAAAATCCCTTCATTAAGATATTCCATGTTTTATTCATTTCATTAATAGTTGAATTTAGTGAACATATTTACCCTTGAATGAGAATATGGAAATGTATATGCAGTTCCGTATTTCCTTATTCACGTCGAAGGGTAATTACTTACATTAAGTGTAAGAGTTATTGTTTGACTAATATCTCTCGTTATCTAATCTTATTAATTATTTTCCCTTAATACAAAATCCCTTAATTAAACATTTCATTTTATTCTTTTAATTATGGATGTAAGTACCTTTAATGAGAAGATATATATGTGTGTGTATGTATATGTATATAGGTATCCATGTATGTATATGTGCATGTATATGTATATGCATATTAAGGGTATAAGAGTTAATGGTTTGGGTTAGAACTCATTGCCTAACCTATTAATTCATTAATTTCTTATTGGATCTACATTCACTCTATTCCACTAATTAAAGCTGCATAGCCGTAAATGCTTAGATAAAGTTTTATTTTATTTCTATATATACTACTTTATATCGCTGTCTCATCATAATTAATTAATCAACACTTAAATTTGTTATGTGTCTGAACGGCGTTCACTATTTTAATTAAATAGGATCCATTGTCCAAAGTCCCATAAAATATGGGCAGTGTGATCGATCGGATTGACTTGTCAACTATTTATTTTCGATCAATCCCATTAATATAAGGATTTCATCCCATGTATCTGTACAGTTGATGTATTTATGCGTGATTTCTCTACGTCATCAAGCTTGTGCTATCTATGTAATTCATCTGTGAAGGATAAATCTTGATCAAACTTGCGTTTCTCCATGCAATTTATATGTGAACAAGGACATTGCTAAAGGAACTTTATTTTTGGATAAACGAGAGCAAAATTTAGGAGGACTCCACCTAAAAATAATGTTATGCATACTCTTTCCAAATAAAAAGTTTACAGTTTTATAATTTGTGCGAAGCGAAATTTGATAAAAGCTCATCGAAGAAACTGTACAACGGTTCAATGAAAACCATTTTAGCTGCTACTAGTAAAAAAAAGAAGAAAAAACATTGATTGGTCACAAAAACAAGCATGATTATGAATTATTATTTTTTACTCAATGAGGGAAAATTTTTATTTTATACCTCTTAACAATTATCCAAATAATGACAAAATAACTCCAATATTCGTCTTGGAATCCACTAACAATGCGGTGAATAATGCGTCTTGACTAGTCTTCAACAGTTGCTACCGCTTCTCTTATTGAACTCGTCATCTTCAAATTTTGCATAGACGTTACCCCGGCTATAGCAACAAGTTCGATAAATAGCAACCATATAGTCACTAATAATTGAACATCTATTACATTATATTGATAACATAAATTTGAATTTGATAATTAAGATCTTTTTTCCGTCATTATTACTGGCTTAGAAGATTTATGTCTTTGGTGCAGTGTTGAATGCCTTCTAAAAAGAATAAGTTGAATGCCCAAAAACAACATGGCAATAACAAAGATCTGTACAGCTGTACCATCTGCAACAATACTTAGTGAAATTAACAAAAGAAATCCAAAATCCTAGAATAATAAAGCTCCTAAATTATTTATTATTTGGCCTAATTCTTAATTAGGCAAACTATGTTATACAATTATAAATTATGCCATATTTTTCTTAATGTAAATTCTATTCTTTTTAATTTTTGACCTGTTTCTTGTTTTGATAATAGAGTTGATTATTTGTAATTCTATAATACAATTTTTTGATTAAAGATTCAGGCCAAACAATAAATTATTCGAGAGTTTTATTATTTCTCGATTTTGCATGGTTTTTAGTATCGCTCTTAATTCATAAAGATTTTAAGGCGAGTATGATCACCTGAAAAGGATTTTCAATTGTTGAAACTATGTCTGTATTATTGTCCTATGTCTGTATTATTGTCTTTATGTAATAGGTATTCTAACGTTTCTGATAAAAATATGATTAGATTTTGTGGAGCTTCTTACGTACTGGTGGTAATATGCATGCTAAGCATCCAAAACGATGAAGTCGAAAAACAAGAGGTAGCATCATCCCTAGTTTCGTTGCTGAAGTATTAAGTAATGTGGTAAGAGGAGAAATATATGTGGCGCATGCACTGAGTTTTGCCTAAGGGAATAAAAACAAACAAAAGTACATGCTTCTTATTACCATGTTTCGGTCGGCGGTCGACTACTGATCAGTAGTCGACATCCGATTACAACAGAGAAGGGTGCAGCATTTTTTTACTCTATTCTAACCAATTTGAAAAGGAGGCATACAGAGGAATATGTGGAGTCATTCAGCCCACTATTAAGGTATAACACTGACATTTAATTCTACTTTGAAAATTTAGAGTTTTGGCATGGTGGAGAAGTAATAACATGGCAAGATTTTAATTTTTATTTATTTTAATTTTTCGTTTTTAAACATTTAATCTATTTTTGAATATTTAATCTTAGAGAAAAATTCATTACATTTTTATTATTCGTCAAATTACTAATATGTTTTCTGCAATGTTTTTTTGAATTTAGCGATTGTTGGAAAATAATAATCTCTCATAGTTAATCGTTTACAGTATCTTTCATGGTGATATTAAACTTGAAAATATATTGATATTAAGGCAAATGAGGTATGTTAATATTTGTCTCTGTTATTTATTATTTATTTGTTTTCGAGTGATTATAAAAATAATTTTGTTTGCTCCACTAGGATACTCTTCAAATTCAGTCACTGTAAGCCCATTTTGAAGGTAGCATAAGAGACAATGAAAATGATAGAGATGATCTGCAAATTCATTTTGTAGATGTGAAAGATCATTTTGTAACAGGTGAAGAATGTAATATTGAATTATGCACGTATATTTGTATCATATGGTATTTGATATTTATGGTTTTAATGATCATTCTTCTTTCGTATAGGTCTTTGATTAGTGGGATGCATTTATTCATTAGTGTCAATCACACGCAATGAAGATAAACACTGTTTTACTCATAACTAAATTCGATAATCTTAGTGGATAAAGAAAACCTAAAACACAGTTATCCTATGAAAGAGTAGTTAAATATAAAAATTCTAAACAAAAAATTGAAGATAATTTGAAGAAGACTAAGAAACGTCCATGAAGTACGACAAAAAAATGTGAATGTCTATTTCTCGTTAAAGGTGTAAATCATGGGTTTGATAGTTGGTAAGTTGAAGTAGTAAATGATACGCACAGTCATACTAAAACTTTATGTAACATCCCGCCTTTTCGCACACTTTAAACGACACACGTGCCGATTCAAAGCATACGCAAGGGAGGAGTGTTATGGGGTAAATAAGAAAAATAGAGAAGAAATAAAACGAAAATAGAATCTCACAGCGGAAGGATAAAATATAGTAACACGTATACAGTTCATAAACAGTTTACAAAAGCTTGATTTTTCTTATACAATGAACATCAGAGTTACACATACCAAATACAACAATGCAGCGGAATATAAAGAGTGTGTGGTGCAATACTATATATAAATAATGCTGAATCTTCGTCTTCGTCCTCCAAGCTAAATCTGCTATCCTGAAATGCTCGGACTGACCCGAGCGAATTTGAAAAGACAAAACACTCGAGTCAGGCTAGAATATCTTATGTGAGTTAAATAAACAGAAATAAATATGAGTACAGTAACTCAAGAGATGCTCGGGATTTACATCTCCTAAGGATCCGTTAAACTATTTACTATGTAGTATATTGCGTTATTATAATAGTGTCTATTTATAAAATAAACTTACTTTTTAATAGCGTTAAGGGGTTACCCATATAGCCCTTAACACGTAATAGTCCCAGTAGTCCATCCAATATCATAGTCCCTCCTGATCGGGAAGCCACTAGAGGATACCACACGGGCTACGGGAGAAAACCAAACTCGTACAAGGCGCGATAGGGTAGGTGACACGGCACAACTAGGCAATGCCAGGGTAGATATACCAATTACGCTTCCGGGCCGATGGTAACGCGAAGCCGCAGCAACCGCCCACCTCGAAACAACTCCCCAAATCAAAAAAATAGAAGTGGCCACTGAATCAATCCAAAGTCATAGTATAATATCGAAGAGGAGTGTCCGATCAGAGGAATGACCTCATTAACCCGTCGATCGCTCCTGTTTTAGCCACCTTATGCCAACTCACGGGAGTCGGGTCCACGTATTTACCTTACAGGAATCGTCGCCACCAACCTACTTCATTCTGGAATCTCCACCGCGTACACGGTTAGTCAAAGTGGTTTTCGGTATCGACAGAGAGTATGTCCATATCCGATCCCGGTCTCTTTGCCAACCCATCGTTATTATAACACCGCGGTTCTTTAAAGCAGTTTATACTTTTAAAACCAGAATATAATCCATTTCAAAACCATAATATTACGATATCATTCCAAAACCCAAAACCATATTTTACCACTTATCCCAAATATAATTCCTTTCCAAAAATAAAAAGGCTTTAACTTCATAATATCTGAAAATCGAATATTTTCAAAGCATAATATTTTTGGAAATCCATAATTTCAAACCATAACTTTTAAAACTCAAATGGTTTGGATATTCAACGGTATGCGAATTAAAAAGCTTAACTTTACTGTCACTTTGTAAAGAAATAAGTTATATGGCTTTATGGAAATATTTCTTTATCTAAAGTTAAAACCATAATTTAGATATCACTCTTAAGTTCCAAAACCATTTCAATTTCCATATATATAAATCCATTGGAGTATTAATATTCAAAAACTAAAATTGGAATATATTCTTTCAACAAATTAAATGTTTTATTATTTAGTTTGAATATTCACATAAATCCTTAAACAACTCCAATTTCTAGTAATAAAACATATGTATTTTTCGATTCCAATTATATTAGAATATTTTTCCAATTCAAATTCATATTAGAATATTCATTTCAATTTTTTCTTGGGAAAAATCCAATTATAAATATCATATCTTAAATTTCCAAACTTAACATTTAAACATATGATATAAATTTATCCAACTCCATTTTCTAAATTTTCTTCCATTTTACTAAGGGAATTTATACACCTTTTTATTTCAAAATTTCCAACTTTTCATGTACATGAATACGGAAGAAAAATATTTATACAGTATAAAATTTAAGATTATTATAAACCGTATTCCATCCAAACCATAGAAATCACATTAAAATAGTTATATATAGACCGCGGTGCCTGTATATAATTTTCTATCCTATGGTCAAGTGATACGGATATTTATCATTTCAATCCGCAATTTAAAAATAAACTTTGCGGTTTTATCATTTCAAACCACAATCCCGAAAAATGAAATATGCATGATAAACTTGCAATTTTAATGATATGCAATAAACATTCATTCATCAACAACATCCATCATCCAATCGCAACCATCAACCAATTTCAATCAATAACAGTATATATCTATGAACATATACAACAGGTAATAACTGTCAGTTTTTTTCCAAATTAAATTTATCAACTATTTATCTAACAGTTTACTCAATAATAATTTACATAACTGTTAACTAGCAGTTCTTATGCAAACAATAATTTCTAACAGCCAATTAATATGCAATCAATCAATTTAAATTAACAGCTAAATTCAAAAAAATGCAATTCAACAGATATGGATGAAATAACATGCCCAAAAGCTCATAAATAAATTTCTATTCATTTCTAAAATTTATTTAACAAACATAAAAGCTTCTAGTAATTGTGAGTGGGTTAAAACACTCACCTTTGGAATTTAAATTGAATTTAAATTCAATTTAAACTCAAAATTTTGACAGTCTCCAAATCTGTCCAAACCTGCGTCATCAGATCCGAAATTTAAAAACGAACCTAACAAAAAAAATCTCGTTTGAATCGGAGTCCGTATGCGAAAGTTATATGATTAAACGCTGTTGGAAAACGAAATTAAATAAAACAAAGAACAAAACAAACCAACAAACTCCAATGCCACATCACCAGAGGTCTGCCCTCCTTCCTAATACGCGCGTCTCCCTGTAGCCATGCACAGCACAGCCTTGAACCCATGCACGCGTCGTTTGACCAACGTTTCCACCTCCTACACGACACCAGACCACCACCAACACATCCTATTCTCCTCCCCTCGCCGAGCGCCACGCCTCCCCCATGGTCCGGTCGCCCATCTCGCCGTGCGCCGCCACCTGGGTGTTAGGGTCTTCGAACCCTAACTCACTGATTTTGGCCGCCTCGTCCCACCATACAACCTCCAACCACCTTTGAACGAACCCTATCGTCGAGTGCTACAATACCCAGAACCAATTTCGTCGATTTCGGCTTAAATCGAAAACCCCCAATTTCAAGCTTAGGGTTTCGAATATTGCTGCTTTGACCGAGTTTTCTGTCTGAACTAAAGGTCGATAGCAGAAACAAACATCACCCGTAGATTTGTATCGATGAAGACTACAACATATATTTTTTCGGGAATTTTCTGAATTTTTTTTTTTTTTTTGAGTTTTGGCTTTAGATTTGAACTGGAGAGGAGAAAGGGATGAAGAAAATGTACGTATATCCAATTGACAGAAGAAAGGAGGCTAGGGTTTATCACGGTATACTTATAGATGGGCTAGAGGTAGGGTAGATAGACTATAGGATGAACGTAGGCAACAAACTATGGCCCAAAAAGCCCGCTATGCCTCCGGAACCGAATTTGTTAAAACTATATATCCAAATAGGTATTTTGAAATATTCTGAACGCGATGGAAAAATTTTCCCGTCCAAATTTGATCGTATGAAGAAGTTATGCTAAAAACAAGATTTCCAAATTGATTTTCAAATTGATTTTAATAAAATTGATTTCAAGGCGTTTATCGTCCGTACGATCAAACAACAAGTCCGATCGATACGAAATTTGAAATCCTATAATAATTCACTGATACGGATCCGATGAAACTGGTTTCGTCGAAATCCGAGTCCGTGCCCAAAATGGCTATTTTTAATATTTATTAAATCAATTAAATAAATCACAAAAATCCAATTTTTATATTTCAATTTCTAATATTGGCTGGATTCATTACTTATATAATTCAATCAATCTTAATTGATTTAACAAGCTTGGATGTGAATTAAAATCCATAAATATATCAGTTTGCAGTGTTAATATCTGCACTTTCTTATTATCTGGAAATTATAAATTATATTCTAAAACTCAATTATTACATCTTATACCTTTATACTCTTAACTTAAATCTAACTAAATAAATAATTGGATTTCCATCTCAACTTGAATCCAATTAGATAAATAGATTTGATTTCCCTTTCAACTCATTTTTACTTGTAATTAACCCTTTTTTTTTTTACCATAATTATATTTCAAATTGTCAATAAACTTTTATTCCCATTTATTTGCCTTAATTTAATTTAAGGCAATCCTAAATTAATATCTATTGCAATGATTGCAAACATCATTCCCTTATTTTCTTAACTATTATAAATTCCAATCTTAATGAATTTAATATTGTATGTTTGATAAATCTATTAAATCCACTCAATTGTTTACCATTCCAATCTAAATTCAATAACGTAATAATTTACGTTAGAATCCATTTTATATGCAGCAAATACCATTTGTTGACCTTAATATTCAAATTATAAATAGAATCTTGTTTTCTAAAGTTACATCAACAATGGTCAAATAAAAATCTGAATTAGCTTTAACCTTATTCTATGGTATTAACCATTGCAATAAATACAAATTAATGAATGGTCTTGACTCCTATATTTACTACTTTGGTTTCAATTAACATTTTATGGTGAATATGAATTTCAGTGTATAATTGAAACCTTTATATCTATTTTATTTCACTATTCTATAAGAAAAATTATCATTTGGTTCATACTTTTTACAAATAACTCCCATTTCTTCCAAATAATAATTACATAAACTATTAAATATTAAATCCATTAAATTGCAATAAATTCAATTGATTGCAATTGGTTTCCAAATAAATTTGGATTTTTATTTGGTTATACACAAATTTCTGTTATCACTTGCCTACAGAGTTATTATCACTTAAGATCTCATTGCATCCCCATTTTCCCACTATCAATTACTGATTTCTTTATTTTATTCTACACAAATTATTATAAATAAGATTTCCTTTGTTTTGCATCTTATTTATATTTACATTACTCAATCACCGATCCATCTCACTTTAACTGCAGTAAATTGGCGGATAAATTGAATAAATTCCAAAGTTTTAAATTAATAAGAAACAAGAATAGGTAACATACAATAGTCGTTAAATCTAAATTCTAGTTACCTAAATAGGCTTTTATTACTTGCAAATAAATATTACTATTTATTTTCATAGTACAAATCTCAATAATTATCCCATTTAATTTGCTTAGGCCATTTATAGTCCACTATACATATCTACATAAATGGGCAATTTATTCAATTTATTAAGTATCAAATTCTATTAAGCCCTGTTTATATTTACATGCATTCTTCTATTACTTTACAAAATGGAATAACTTTTAAACTCATACACTTAATAACAAAACCGTTATAAATCCAATAAATTCCAAATCGTAGTTTGTACATATTTTACACAACTATTTTGATTCCTCACAAAACGTTGAATTTATTAAATGACCATTAATTATAATTTAATTCCCTTAATAGAATCAATTGCTTATTATTATATATATTCTTTCTTTCCCATTTTAAATTCATTAACGTATTTACGCATCTCCATCTTTCAATTATTAATAATCAAACTGATTACAAACACTGTTTATATCAATTTCCATAAATTTGTTCAAACTATGCTTTTGTTTACATAATAATAAATTTTATGTTTCCATCAGTTTTCTTTTCCTTTCACTACAGCCATACAATATTACTATCTACACAATTTACATCTTTGTATTAATGAACACCATTAAAGTAAATATTTATATTAACTTTTACAGATTCAACTATACCAAATCTCTGCATTTTATTCTCAAACAAATTTGAAATTACATTAATTAAATTTATTAAATATCATAAATCTACGGATCGTTACAATCTCCCCCACTCAAAACTTTTCGTCCCCGAAAAGGAAAGAAGGGAGAAGGGAGAATAAAACCGGGCATCTTATTTCAAATATTAACTCATAAACAATATTTTACTGGATTAATTTCCTTTAATGAAATACATTTGTTTTATATAATCATTATATCCTTTAATACTTGAATTATTAAAGTTGGAAAATATTTTCACAAAATTCTAAGTCCAAAATTTACGGAAAATTTTGGCAGAGTCTCCTTTGTACGGAGGGACTCTGGAGAAAATATAATATCCAATTATACAAATATTTTACATATATATCCAAAATAAAATATCCACACGGGAAAAATATATAAAATAGCGCTTTAAACGTAATCCGAAAACGTACCTATTTGTCGGGCAATACGCTTATTATTTTTACGGACCAAAGCAGTAGCAGTGGCTTCCATCACCTGTATTTACTAATAAAATCTAAAAGGTTAAATATTTATTTTACAGTGAATGTTTAGGTGGATTCAATCATTCATATCCAATCAAATGCAACAACCATACAAACAGCACACCCACATACAACAAACAATCATTTAAATCAACAACAATTAGTTGTTCGGGTTCAAATTCTGAAGTTGTACGAATGAAGAATAACTATCAAGTACATCCGTTGCTCAACAGCCTAAGATGGAACAAAGATAGATTATTTGTAAATCTAACAACTCCATAATTCCTTACCCAACAACATACATCAACCAACAATTCAAATCAACACCAAAATATCTCATTATACATTTATTTCATAATTCAGTGTTTTGATTTTTCTTTCCTTCATTTATGAGGGATTTCTTTGTTTCTTACAAGTTTATTTTCCAATTATCACCAAATTCATTATATTTGTATTTCCTTTTTATTACTTAAGTTTCCTTTTATTACTTAAGTTTATAAAATAAATTCTCATTAATAACAGCAATTTATTGAATACCTTTATTGCTTCAAGCTTTACTTGCAAGATTTTCTTTTACATATTCTTACTAACATTTCAACTTTTTTTTTATGGTAAGTTATATATATTTTAAGAATGTAAGTGACAATTTACATGTTTCTTCTTAATTCCTTTAATTAATATATATATATATTTGTTACTTACCTTTAATCTCATTCATTTATTTAATGTGGAGGTTTCCATTATATTGGAATAGAGGAAATTAAAACATACTTAAGTTAATAATCCTACAATCAATTCTTATTTAGAATTTCATTTTATTTACTTTAAGTTCATATCACCTATTAGTAATTCTTAACTTATTTTTTTTTTTTTTAGTAAAATTTCAATCATAACTTAAGTTTATACCATTAAATTCTTATTTATACAGTCGTTTATTGAATACTTCAATTTTTCCTAAATTCCTACTTGTAAAATATTCAATTCTAGTTTCTTATTTAACATTTCAACTTTTATATTTGGGTAAGTTATTTATGTTAAAGAAATTGCAATTGAACTTATACAAGTTAAATCTCCATTCTTTAATTCAATTCAATGTTAATCCTTATTACTATTCTCTCTCCTACGTATTTACTTTCTCTTTATATCCTTGCAATAATTCTCTTAATTAAATTAGAGGTTTTAATTTATTTATTACTTAACCCCTTTTTTTTCACTAACATAATTTTAAACAATTTATTAATGGAAATTTAAGAATTTAATACCGGGTCAAATTTCAAAATTACTTTAAAATAATAGATAATATAATTTCTTACAACTCTTATATCTCCAATTATCTTTAAACAATTAAAATTTCAAATAAATTCAAAACAATTCTGTAGTAGTATTTACTACAGCGGCCTTTCCCCTTCGAAACTCGAAAATGAAAGTCGATGATGCGGCCGTCATCACCGAATTTATTTTCCAGCGACGGAGAGAAAAGTACATAATTTATTTCCCCAAAATCTTCTTTTAAAACAAATTTCCCGAATTTAAAACGGAATATTCATATCGGAAAACATATATATGACAATATTATTATACTTCCAAATTATACTTTTTATATAAGAAATTTCTTATAAACCAAATCATTATTTTTCATAAATTCTTTGAAAGCACATTTCAAAAATCCCGGACTTAAGTTCTAAAATCTCCCATTTGATTTATCATAATTTCAACTTAGCTTCAGTTATTATAAATATTTTTATTGCCTAACATCCAATCTATAGCAACCAAATATATATATCTTTATAAAATATTTTCATATATAGAAAATATGATAGGCAAAATTATTTCATTCACCTATATTAAAAACTAATATTATGTCGGCCTGTCCTATTAAGTGTTTAGAAATCCCTATTGATGGCATAGCGTCCCATGCATCAACCAGAATTTATAAATACAAAGCGGAACAGATTAACACAATATCAAAATTTTTTATTAATACTAACAAGTACGCTCTCTCATATATACACTCAGCGACTCCCATAGGATATTTCTACCCTATTAACAAAGAGTCAAACCCCACAAAGCCAAGGTTTATCGCTAAACCAAAGCTCTGATACCAACTGTAACATCCCGCCTTTTCGCACACTTTAAACGACACACGTGCCGATTCAAAGCATACGCAAGGGAGGAGTGTTATGGGGTAAATAAGAAAAATAGAGAAGAAATAAAACGAAAATAGAATCTCACAGCGGAAGGATAAAATATAGTAACACGTATACAGTTCATAAACAGTTTACAAAAGCTTGATTTTTCTTATACAATGAACATCAGAGTTACACATACCAAATACAACAATGCAGCGGAATATAAAGAGTGTGTGGTGCAATACTATATATAAATAATGCTGAATCTTCGTCTTCGTCCTCCAAGCTAAATCTGCTATCCTGAAATGCTCGGACTGACCCGAGCGAATTTGAAAAGACAAAACACTCGAGTCAGGCTAGAATATCTTATGTGAGTTAAATAAACAGAAATAAATATGAGTACAGTAACTCAAGAGATGCTCGGGATTTACATCTCCTAAGGATCCGTTAAACTATTTACTATGTAGTATATTGCGTTATTATAATAGTGTCTATTTATAAAATAAACTTACTTTTTAATAGCGTTAAGGGGTTACCCATATAGCCCTTAACACGTAATAGTCCCAGTAGTCCATCCAATATCATAGTCCCTCCTGATCGGGAAGCCACTAGAGGATACCACACGGGCTACGGGAGAAAACCAAACTCGTACAAGGCGCGATAGGGTAGGTGACACGGCACAACTAGGCAATGCCAGGGTAGATATACCAATTACGCTTCCGGGCCGATGGTAACGCGAAGCCGCAGCAACCGCCCACCTCGAAACAACTCCCCAAATCAAAAAAATAGAAGTGGCCACTGAATCAATCCAAAGTCATAGTATAATATCGAAGAGGAGTGTCCGATCAGAGGAATGACCTCATTAACCCGTCGATCGCTCCTGTTTTAGCCACCTTATGCCAACTCACGGGAGTCGGGTCCACGTATTTACCTTACAGGAATCGTCGCCACCAACCTACTTCATTCTGGAATCTCCACCGCGTACACGGTTAGTCAAAGTGGTTTTCGGTATCGACAGAGAGTATGTCCATATCCGATCCCGGTCTCTTTGCCAACCCATCGTTATTATAACACCGCGGTTCTTTAAAGCAGTTTATACTTTTAAAACCAGAATATAATCCATTTCAAAACCATAATATTACGATATCATTCCAAAACCCAAAACCATATTTTACCACTTATCCCAAATATAATTCCTTTCCAAAAATAAAAAGGCTTTAACTTCATAATATCTGAAAATCGAATATTTTCAAAGCATAATATTTTTGGAAATCCATAATTTCAAACCATAACTTTTAAAACTCAAATGGTTTGGATATTCAACGGTATGCGAATTAAAAAGCTTAACTTTACTGTCACTTTGTAAAGAAATAAGTTATATGGCTTTATGGAAATATTTCTTTATCTAAAGTTAAAACCATAATTTAGATATCACTCTTAAGTTCCAAAACCATTTCAATTTCCATATATATAAATCCATTGGAGTATTAATATTCAAAAACTAAAATTGGAATATATTCTTTCAACAAATTAAATGTTTTATTATTTAGTTTGAATATTCACATAAATCCTTAAACAACTCCAATTTCTAGTAATAAAACATATGTATTTTTCGATTCCAATTATATTAGAATATTTTTCCAATTCAAATTCATATTAGAATATTCATTTCAATTTTTTCTTGGGAAAAATCCAATTATAAATATCATATCTTAAATTTCCAAACTTAACATTTAAACATATGATATAAATTTATCCAACTCCATTTTCTAAATTTTCTTCCATTTTACTAAGGGAATTTATACACCTTTTTATTTCAAAATTTCCAACTTTTCATGTACATGAATACGGAAGAAAAATATTTATACAGTATAAAATTTAAGATTATTATAAACCGTATTCCATCCAAACCATAGAAATCACATTAAAATAGTTATATATAGACCGCGGTGCCTGTATATAATTTTCTATCCTATGGTCAAGTGATACGGATATTTATCATTTCAATCCGCAATTTAAAAATAAACTTTGCGGTTTTATCATTTCAAACCACAATCCCGAAAAATGAAATATGCATGATAAACTTGCAATTTTAATGATATGCAATAAACATTCATTCATCAACAACATCCATCATCCAATCGCAACCATCAACCAATTTCAATCAATAACAGTATATATCTATGAACATATACAACAGGTAATAACTGTCAGTTTTTTTCCAAATTAAATTTATCAACTATTTATCTAACAGTTTACTCAATAATAATTTACATAACTGTTAACTAGCAGTTCTTATGCAAACAATAATTTCTAACAGCCAATTAATATGCAATCAATCAATTTAAATTAACAGCTAAATTCAAAAAAATGCAATTCAACAGATATGGATGAAATAACATGCCCAAAAGCTCATAAATAAATTTCTATTCATTTCTAAAATTTATTTAACAAACATAAAAGCTTCTAGTAATTGTGAGTGGGTTAAAACACTCACCTTTGGAATTTAAATTGAATTTAAATTCAATTTAAACTCAAAATTTTGACAGTCTCCAAATCTGTCCAAACCTGCGTCATCAGATCCGAAATTTAAAAACGAACCTAACAAAAAAAATCTCGTTTGAATCGGAGTCCGTATGCGAAAGTTATATGATTAAACGCTGTTGGAAAACGAAATTAAATAAAACAAAGAACAAAACAAACCAACAAACTCCAATGCCACATCACCAGAGGTCTGCCCTCCTTCCTAATACGCGCGTCTCCCTGTAGCCATGCACAGCACAGCCTTGAACCCATGCACGCGTCGTTTGACCAACGTTTCCACCTCCTACACGACACCAGACCACCACCAACACATCCTATTCTCCTCCCCTCGCCGAGCGCCACGCCTCCCCCATGGTCCGGTCGCCCATCTCGCCGTGCGCCGCCACCTGGGTGTTAGGGTCTTCGAACCCTAACTCACTGATTTTGGCCGCCTCGTCCCACCATACAACCTCCAACCACCTTTGAACGAACCCTATCGTCGAGTGCTACAATACCCAGAACCAATTTCGTCGATTTCGGCTTAAATCGAAAACCCCCAATTTCAAGCTTAGGGTTTCGAATATTGCTGCTTTGACCGAGTTTTCTGTCTGAACTAAAGGTCGATAGCAGAAACAAACATCACCCGTAGATTTGTATCGATGAAGACTACAACATATATTTTTTCGGGAATTTTCTGAATTTTTTTTTTTTTTTTGAGTTTTGGCTTTAGATTTGAACTGGAGAGGAGAAAGGGATGAAGAAAATGTACGTATATCCAATTGACAGAAGAAAGGAGGCTAGGGTTTATCACGGTATACTTATAGATGGGCTAGAGGTAGGGTAGATAGACTATAGGATGAACGTAGGCAACAAACTATGGCCCAAAAAGCCCGCTATGCCTCCGGAACCGAATTTGTTAAAACTATATATCCAAATAGGTATTTTGAAATATTCTGAACGCGATGGAAAAATTTTCCCGTCCAAATTTGATCGTATGAAGAAGTTATGCTAAAAACAAGATTTCCAAATTGATTTTCAAATTGATTTTAATAAAATTGATTTCAAGGCGTTTATCGTCCGTACGATCAAACAACAAGTCCGATCGATACGAAATTTGAAATCCTATAATAATTCACTGATACGGATCCGATGAAACTGGTTTCGTCGAAATCCGAGTCCGTGCCCAAAATGGCTATTTTTAATATTTATTAAATCAATTAAATAAATCACAAAAATCCAATTTTTATATTTCAATTTCTAATATTGGCTGGATTCATTACTTATATAATTCAATCAATCTTAATTGATTTAACAAGCTTGGATGTGAATTAAAATCCATAAATATATCAGTTTGCAGTGTTAATATCTGCACTTTCTTATTATCTGGAAATTATAAATTATATTCTAAAACTCAATTATTACATCTTATACCTTTATACTCTTAACTTAAATCTAACTAAATAAATAATTGGATTTCCATCTCAACTTGAATCCAATTAGATAAATAGATTTGATTTCCCTTTCAACTCATTTTTACTTGTAATTAACCCTTTTTTTTTACCATAATTATATTTCAAATTGTCAATAAACTTTTATTCCCATTTATTTGCCTTAATTTAATTTAAGGCAATCCTAAATTAATATCTATTGCAATGATTGCAAACATCATTCCCTTATTTTCTTAACTATTATAAATTCCAATCTTAATGAATTTAATATTGTATGTTTGATAAATCTATTAAATCCACTCAATTGTTTACCATTCCAATCTAAATTCAATAACGTAATAATTTACGTTAGAATCCATTTTATATGCAGCAAATACCATTTGTTGACCTTAATATTCAAATTATAAATAGAATCTTGTTTTCTAAAGTTACATCAACAATGGTCAAATAAAAATCTGAATTAGCTTTAACCTTATTCTATGGTATTAACCATTGCAATAAATACAAATTAATGAATGGTCTTGACTCCTATATTTACTACTTTGGTTTCAATTAACATTTTATGGTGAATATGAATTTCAGTGTATAATTGAAACCTTTATATCTATTTTATTTCACTATTCTATAAGAAAAATTATCATTTGGTTCATACTTTTTACAAATAACTCCCATTTCTTCCAAATAATAATTACATAAACTATTAAATATTAAATCCATTAAATTGCAATAAATTCAATTGATTGCAATTGGTTTCCAAATAAATTTGGATTTTTATTTGGTTATACACAAATTTCTGTTATCACTTGCCTACAGAGTTATTATCACTTAAGATCTCATTGCATCCCCATTTTCCCACTATCAATTACTGATTTCTTTATTTTATTCTACACAAATTATTATAAATAAGATTTCCTTTGTTTTGCATCTTATTTATATTTACATTACTCAATCACCGATCCATCTCACTTTAACTGCAGTAAATTGGCGGATAAATTGAATAAATTCCAAAGTTTTAAATTAATAAGAAACAAGAATAGGTAACATACAATAGTCGTTAAATCTAAATTCTAGTTACCTAAATAGGCTTTTATTACTTGCAAATAAATATTACTATTTATTTTCATAGTACAAATCTCAATAATTATCCCATTTAATTTGCTTAGGCCATTTATAGTCCACTATACATATCTACATAAATGGGCAATTTATTCAATTTATTAAGTATCAAATTCTATTAAGCCCTGTTTATATTTACATGCATTCTTCTATTACTTTACAAAATGGAATAACTTTTAAACTCATACACTTAATAACAAAACCGTTATAAATCCAATAAATTCCAAATCGTAGTTTGTACATATTTTACACAACTATTTTGATTCCTCACAAAACGTTGAATTTATTAAATGACCATTAATTATAATTTAATTCCCTTAATAGAATCAATTGCTTATTATTATATATATTCTTTCTTTCCCATTTTAAATTCATTAACGTATTTACGCATCTCCATCTTTCAATTATTAATAATCAAACTGATTACAAACACTGTTTATATCAATTTCCATAAATTTGTTCAAACTATGCTTTTGTTTACATAATAATAAATTTTATGTTTCCATCAGTTTTCTTTTCCTTTCACTACAGCCATACAATATTACTATCTACACAATTTACATCTTTGTATTAATGAACACCATTAAAGTAAATATTTATATTAACTTTTACAGATTCAACTATACCAAATCTCTGCATTTTATTCTCAAACAAATTTGAAATTACATTAATTAAATTTATTAAATATCATAAATCTACGGATCGTTACACTTTAATTGGTCATGCACATGCGGGATGACTTATGAAAGAGGAGAAAAAATCACGATAAATATGAGCGTTGCATGGGTTAGGTCTAGAAAGGTACCGATGAACATAAAGAGAACTTTTTTGGACAATGTTTCGACCTTGAAGACAATTTATAATACAAAGGCTAAAATGGTCATGTGTGAGATGAAAGGTGGATCTGCAGTTCAACAACTTTGAGAAATTTTTAATGAAAAATCATTATGTTTATTGGGTTAGAAACGATGACTCGGTTGATAGAATAGTCAATTTCAAGTAGTCTCATCCTAAGTTGACTATATTGTGCAAATGCTTTCCTTCGGTTTTACTACACGATTATACATATAAAATGAATTATTACAAAATGCCATTGTTGGAGATGGTTATAATGACTTCTACTAATAGAACATTTACTATGGCTTTGCTTTTTATCACAAGAATATGAAGATAGTTATGAGTAGGCAATACAGAATTTGAAATTGATGTGCGATCCGAAATTCTTTCCAAATGTTATCGTTAGTGGTAAGGAGCTCTCAATGACTAGTGAATTGTCTTTAGTTTTTGAAAATTCTACTCACTTACTATGTTTTTATCACGTCGAACATAATCTGAAGGCCGATTGCAAACCAAAATTTCAAACCAATGAAATAATTGAATGTTTTGTAGCGGATTGGATGCATATTGTTCATTCGTCTTCAATAAAGGAATTTAATGAATTTTTGAATATTTTTGTAGAAGATTGGAAAGAATATCCTGAACAAGTTAACTATACATTGGATGATTAGGTACCACTTAAAGAAAATTTTCCTTTTCCTTGGACCAATAAAGTGAGCACTGCAACAATACAATATCTAATAGAGCATAAGCTGCTCATGCCCAGTTGTAAATTTACATAGGCACATCACAAGCATCTTTAGCCAAAATTTTGACAAAATGGACAATGTATTACTATTATAACATACATAAATTAAAGCAACATTTGAAAAGAGTTTGGGAATAGTAAAACATAATTTTCATGTTCCCTTATTCATTTATCCTCATTATCAAATATCTTTATTTTCGTCGGATTGAATTTCGAAAGAAGTGGAGAATATGTTCAATTTTGAATGTGATCATTTGAAACAAACTATATAAGGGCTACCTTATTGTCATGAATTGTATATTTTACATACCGAGGAATGTCATATATCAATTAACATGATTGATGAGCATGATATAAATAGGATACTCCTGTTGATGTCGAAGAACCTAAAGAATTTTTATACACACCGTAGCATAGTGCATTGAAGAAGTTGTATGATAATGGAGCTGAGGATGAAAGAAGACTAATTTTGACGAAGATGAAAGTAATTTGGATGCTTACTACAACCACATTTGTTGAGCCTAAATATGTTAATGTGAAGGGGAGACCAAAGGGTAGTAGGGAAAAAAATTCAAAGCTAAAGATTCAAAATCGATACACTCAGCAAAGCGCAATATATCCGCTTTCAAATATGCTAAGTCATTGGACGATCAGCAATCTCAAATGAGTGTTCTGATGAAGAAATTGACTCCAAAATGGAAGAAAATATCAAAGAACTTAACGGTTGATAAATTTTGAAAAATGACTCTTAAAGACATCTTCTACATTTATGATTTTTGTTGAATTTTATTTGACCATTTCAATATGAAAATCTCATATGGATATAACTTTTGATAAGAGCTGAATTAGGATCTCAAACTACTTTCATGGCTTTAGGACGATGGTTTCCTGTTTCGTAGAGTGGTCATAGTAGAAAAACGGACCTCCAATTTTAAAGTTGTGGTTTTATTTAGTTTTGGATGTTGTTGGCCTCCTACATTATTAGGTAATTAGACTAAATCATACTTATGCCCATTAACCCATTTTTAGAATAGAGCCAAAGGGGGGCTGATCGGATCATTTTAAGTCATTTCCATCTTACTTAAAATAGTTCTAGGCATCAATTAACCTTAATTCCTTACAAAATCATCTCTTTTCTTACTAAGCTTAGTCAAATCATCACTAGAAGGGTGACCGGTGAATGGTTCTTGACCTCTCACTATCTTGTATATGTTTATATAGTATAATTGATGTTTTAAACAAGATTTTATCTTAAAATGTTTTTGAACTTCAATCAAATATATATATATATATATACACATATATATATGGCCGAAATCTGAAGGTTTTCAAACGGTTTTGCAATCCCTTTTGATCATATTTACATACTAGCGTGAATGTTTGTATGGGTGTGCTTGAAGTGTTTGATGTATGTCTGTGGACAATATTTTTGTTCAGATGTTTTTGCTTTGATATAGTTTTCTAGTGCTTTTAAGTTGTTAGGAAAGAGATGGTCGAATTGGACAAATCGAGGGCAAAAGTGGTGGAATTGGTGAAACATGGAGTTTAGACTCTAGTACATAGGGCGAGCATATTTTTCAAGTCGTATCAAAATCTGGTTAGTAGAATGCTCTGAAGACGAATAGAATCGTTGTCTGCAGAGACTGTTGGAAATGAATGAAACTTAAAGGAGGGGCTTTGGAGCATAGGGGGATTTTATGTTTCAAGTCATACCAAAATTGAGTCCGTAGAAATCTCTGAAGACTAGTGGAATTGTAGTTGGTAGAAATCTTCGAAATTGGATGAAACTTGAACGAGGGGCTTTGGAGCAAAGGTGGAGCCTATATTTCAAGTCGCATAAACTAGTTGGTAGAAAGCTTTAATGATGAGTAGAATTATGTCAGCAGAAATTGATTTGGTGACACTTTGCTTCGTGGCAGAAATAAAATTTTATAAGTGATGTTGAGAAGAAATATAATAATAAAATTAAGTTAAGAAGCTTTAAGTTGGAAGTGTTCCAAACGTAACGTTGTAGCTAATTCACCGAAAATGTTATGTACATCACCTTGAATAGCACTACAATTAAAGCTATGTAAATGCATGAATTCCTATCTAAGATAGGGTTAATTCTAAGTATTGATAATACTAAATGTTATGTAATGACAATGTAATAATAAAAGCTCATTAGAAGTCGAGAAACATACTCAAAATAGTTTCACATGATAGAACTATTTTATCAGCATCAAAGAGTTGATTGACAAATAGATAATTAAACAAACATAGCCAATCCATTCATGAAAGGTCTAACTCGATCAGTTGTCATCAAACTGATTGAAGGGATAGGATGTCCATTTCATAATAGATCCCAAGTGCAAGTGGGAGATTGATAGAATTAAGGGTATGCTCTAGGGGAAATTATGTAATTTGTTACATATATCTTACTCAATCTTGTTCAGAACAAAAGGTATTTTTGTTCAATTATATACTTGATATAATGAGTTATATTAATTAATTAATTTAATTAAAAGTATATCTTGTAGAAAATCCATAAATGTTTTGTATTTTGATAAAAGTTACATGGTGTTGTAAATAATTTATCATAATAAAATTAAACATGTTATTTTAAATATTCTTAGTCAAGATGTAACGAGACTGGATATCGATACATCTGTTGAGACTAAAGTGTGTAACGCTCTTCAAATGTTGTGTAATGTATTACTCGTGACTACTGGAGGCACTAAGGGGTTACATGCTTATAGTTATTGGATAACCATAGAATGACTCACTTGATAGTTTTATATTGGTTAGTATAGCTAAGGTCAAATATAAAATATCGTTATGACAAAATTACACAGTTCTCTTGACTTATGAATGCCATTGACCTTTAATGTGGAAACTCCACTTTGATAGTAGATTGTGGCATGGCGTCCATCGTATGACTTTGGTTGGTCGAGTAGAAGCATTAGAAGTGAAATACTATTCAATAGAGGAATCATATCCTTAGTTATATGAGGTTACTATCATAGTCAACTGAAGTCAACCCAAAGTCAAAGTCTTCAGCCAGAGCAGTTCGGTTTAATAATTTTTATTACTGAACCAAGGACTTTGTGTTTGGATAATAAAGTTGAATATGGATACCAAATTACATAAGTCCAAAGTGATATAATTTGAACGAAAAGAATTGGTGCAAGTGATTGCTACTACCAGGTAATGCTTAAATAAGTAGAATTAGATGTTACCAGAAAGATGTGCAAGTGATGAATTTAGCCAAAATGTCATACCAACAGCTAAGGTGACATGTGAACATTAATACTCAAATTTATCGATATTAATCACTCCTTGAATTTACACCTCTGAGTCGCACAACCTAATGATAAATACTTTGAATAAACCACACATTTAATTAATTTATAGTCATTGTCAATTAATTAAATTAATTACTACTTTTAAAATATTGATTATTATAATTTATTTGATTTGTTTACGTACCATTGGCATTTACTAAGTTTATAAAAAAAGGTGATAAATGCACGTATCGATATGTGATATTTATAGGTTGTTTAAATTATATTTAAATGAAATAAATACTAAATGAAGGGATTATTTAAGGCCCATGATGCCTTCATGTTTAGCCAGCTGCATAAGATAAAGAGAGGATAAGTTTTAAAAAAGAATTAATAAAGGCAAAAGTTTAAAATAAAGAAGCAAAAAGTCTCTATTTAATTAAGCATTGATTATTGAAAACGTTTTTAAAACATCGAAATTCTAGAAATCAATCAATAAGAAATCTAGAAAAGCAATAATGGAAAATTATGATCCAACATTCTAAAAATTAGCCCAACAGCTCTATGAAAATAGAAACCAACAGTCTAATAAGTGGCCCAACAGCCTACCAAATATAGTGTATAAGAGACTTAACAGTTTCAGTAGGAGCGAACAGTCCATGATTAGCCCAACAGCTATATATACGCATAGTATCCAACAGTCCGATAAGTGGCCAAACAGCCAAAGTACTGGCAATAACATCGTGAATGTGTCACAAACTCTCAAATCGAAACCTGAAAAGTGATAACAGTACGTCCCATACCACATGTTCTCACTTATTAGTTTACTAACTGATAGAAAATGCCACACTAGAAAACCAATCATCTAAATCACAATAATTTCCTCGCCATGGATTATAGTGAAAAACCCCATCTATTGGTTGTTGATATTTCCGATGAGATGAGGCATAAATTTGTGGATATATTTGATATTTTTGTTGATCATGCCTCATTAGAGATACTCTTATGTAATACATATTGTGGTTCTTCTTCTCTTTCGAGAAGAATTGTTATCATTTATCCTTGTACCTTGCTTATCAAATACTAATCAGTTGTTTAAGCTAGACTGACCCGTGTATTTTTATATGCTCAGGTCAGATCAAGTTGTTTCAGGTTGCTATAGGACTTTGCTATGCTGCTTCCACCTTGGATATTCTACTTATCTCCTTTTGTGTAGTTTTGTAGTCATTGTGTATGACTCTGATATGTAACTATTGTTTTGACTCGTTGTATATTGTGTGGTCCTGTACTACTTTTGATGTATCATTTTGTATTGTACTGGGATGTATCTGTGTATATGTGTATGCATGTACATATATATGTTTGACTGCTATTCTGTGATGTGTTGTACATATTGTTGTTATATTTTGTTCTGATAGATCCATTAGCCACTGTATTTTTATATTAAGCATTTATTGAATATGTCAATCCACTTGAGGAAGGAAAAAAATTAGAGCACTAAATCGATGTATTTAATAGATGTTTAAGACAAAGCTATAGTTGGTCGATACTAACTAGCCTTATTCTCCACATTAGCGGACAGTATTACCCAGTAATACTCATTGTTATTGTGGTTCTCAAGGTCTTTATTTCATTATTTACATTAGCTTTTGTATTCATTCCATTTTGTAAAAAAATTTATTCTATTCAACCTTTCTAATAGCCAAAAATTTAAAAAGCTCTCATAGCTAAAAATATCCCAAAACAAATATAAATAATATTATTTCATTAAAAGTGGTTTACCCATCTTGATCCTTGCAAAATCCTAAGGCTGATTTCTAAATCTAGGTGCTTCGATTCATTGTTCAAGGTATGATTTATTGTCTATATCCCAAGGTATATTCTTATTTAAATCCACCGATGAATTTATATGATTGATATAATTAGATTTTCTATGGTTCACCTCATGATTAATACTCATTTTACTATATTTAAATTGAATATGGCTTATGGCTACTTTGATTAAAACATATTTATTGTATTGTTTTGATTTAGATCTATGTTTGTTCATTATCTCTTTTCAATGTATATTTATGGAAAATTGATGTGTTTTGAATCTCATATTACTTTCGATGACTTTACAATATTCTCTATTGTCACAAATAGGATTTTCGACCCTCGAAAATTGACATCAATACTCCACTATATAAAATGCCGAGCATTCGAGTGCCATAAATATCAGTTCATTAGGAGTGAAGAAAAAAAAGGTAGAAGAAAAGAAAATAGCACAACATAGAGTCTCGCAATCGCAGCGGAACAAAATATAATATGTATTAACACATTTTAAATACAAGATCTGCATTGTTAATATACATACCATTATCAGAGTACAATAATCCAATACATCAAATCTGGACAGTTTAATAACTTGTCCTTATACAGAGGAATAATAATCAAGTACGGAAGTACGCCTTGCCATCCAGCTTGCTCCTTGAGCTCCGAAGCATCCCATCCTGAATCTATAATGCTTGGTCTGACCCGGGCATTATATGAAATAACATCCGAGTCAGTGTAGAAAACCAGCGTGAGAAACACACTCAAATTGAATTATTAGCTTTTCAAAAATCCTTTGAAAACAAAGGTATCTCGTAAGACCATGCCACAAATAAACACACGGGTTTTTACCTTACGATAACCAAAACATTTTTATCAAATCTGTTTGATATTATAATGGTGTCTAAAGAAAGTAAATATAATATAGCTGAAATGCTTGCATTTCACGTTCTAGCGTAGTTGGGCACAATCAAAAATGTATAGCTCTTATTGGACCTCCCGTCACGGTACAACTCTAGAACAATGTACCGCGGACTACTCCAGGATCCCCTGCTACACAAGACCGGAATACTCCTTAAACTAGATAGCCCGAATAAGATAACCCTACGGTTGGGATCAGCAACTGCCACACAACCGAAATAAAAGGGACTCTAGATAGGGGTAACCTTACCCTACTTGGATGCTACCCACTTAGCCTTGATGCATCTCCCATGTTTTAGTCATTCCGCAGTTGATGAGGCTTGAGGCCAAGCGTTACCTTTTAAAGAACACATTCACTTAGAATGCTCATAGTTCTCCAATGACGATGTTCTGATAGCATTCATCCATACAAGTTGTCCTGGGTCTGGGCAAACCGAATCACCGTCAACATCAAATTCATGTTATTCATTCTTTGTGTTCAAACCGGATTGAAGTGGTTTTCGGATAATTACATCTGATCCCGGTCTCCTCGAAACGATTAACGAAATTGGCCAATATTGATAGTCGGTTATTTAACTATCAAACTAACGTCCATAAGCAATCATCTGGCCTTAATATAAAATTTTCCAAGATATTTACTTCTGAAATATCTTTAAAAGATATATAAATTCCTCTCAACATTTGAATTTTTTTTTTCAAATCTGTAACGGGATCCTTCCAACATCTAAACACCTAGAAATATTTCAAAATTTCTGTACTTAGGAAACTATTACTAGTCTTGTTTTCCAAATCCTTTCAATATTAGCATTTTCAGAGAATTATTCCGTGACTTATTCTTAAAAAAAATCTTTGGAATTCCAATTTAAATTTTCTCTCCTCAACATATTCTTTATAAACCCCTTTTCCAAATCTCAAGAGAATTTATAAAATAATCATCTCAATCACTTCAAATTCTAATCTATGTATAAAATAAGTATTTTAAAGAAAAATAATTTATTTTTAACGCATGTTCAAATAATTATTTAAAATATCGAAAACACTTTTATAAACATAAGTAACTCATTTTTAGTTAAATAAATAATTTTTCAAAGCTGATTTCAGAAGTTAGAATTTACTAAAAATAAATACTTCATATTTAAAAATCGACTTACAAGTATTTCAATCTCGACTAATTTAAAATCCCATAGTTTAAAAATAATAAAATTTTCCTTTTAAACAAATTCACTTCTTAAAATTTAAAACATACTTTTTTAAAATCTCAGTAACCAATTTTAATTATAACTTCCTCTCAATTCACAACATCTTGATTTATATTTTGCTTCCCTAACCATTTCCATTTCGGAAATAGAATCTATTATTTTTCTCAACCCTGTTTCCATATTCCAATATAAATTCACCCTATGAATTTATTCCAATAGCATCTGATATCGAATTCCTTTATTTTAAACATCGTTCTATAAATTTTATAACTCCCTTTTGGTTTTCACCTGTTTATAAAAACAAATCTGTTTATAAAAATCTGTTATATAAAAAAATTTCTTATAAATTCCATTAATACCTCCAATTTATTTTCAATATTGATTCCAACTCCTTTTTAAATTTCAAGAATATCGGTTATAAATTCTTTTATATAATTCATTTTAAAAATCTCTATTTATTTATCCGTAATAGTTAAGTATAGACAAATCAATTATATTTTTCTAATTAAATTTCTTTAAAATTACTCCAATTCCAATATACATATTTTATTATCAATTTTCCTTCAATCCTATAAATTTTTAAAGAAAATATATTCATAGTTTTAAAATCCATCAATACCTAGGCTAGTACTACGATAGCATCCAATAATTTCAATCACTACAATATTCTATAATAGATTGTTCTACACAAATCATATATCACTAAATATGAAAAATAAACAATAAATTTGACGAATCCAGTTGCATCCCTCCTACCTATTTCCCTGCATCCATTGATGTTAATTCAATATAAAAATACTAATCCCACTTCGAGGGGGATATCACGGTATATAGGGTCATTCACTATTTTGCAGGGCGCATAGGGTCTCATCAGCTATAATGTGTGAGAATTAATCGCTCCATATACATATATATATATATATATATATATATATATATATATAAACACACTATATAAAATAACACATTTAGACTGAAAATAGTTGTCAATTTAATTGATCGATCAATAATTTATTTCAACTATTTAAAATTAACCAGAAATCCAAATTTAAGTGAGGTTAACTCACCTATATTTTTGTTTGCAATCCACTTCAATTTCGACTTGATTTTTTAGATTTTCGACCTCGCATAAACAATTTATGGATTTGTAAATATTCAATTTATAATATGATTTGTATATCCTAATCACATAATACCTATTTCAAAATTAACCAGTAAGTAAAAAATATGTATATTTTTTTCTAATCCATAATATTTATTAGATTAAATTAAAACAAAACAAAGCTGCATATACCTCATTGCCCCTTCTATCCTCGTGTTCCCTCTATTAACAGTTTGAGCCCTAGCCCTAAATTGCCGACCAGAAATTCACCGAACAACCTCGAGATCGCATGCTCAATCATGCCTCGCGACTTGTACTTCTCGCGAAGAAACCGCACCTCACATCACTTGATACGCCTCTTCTTCCTCCAGGATCCTCTTCCAAACTCGGCACCTCCCTCAACATCGTCATCCCAGTCATCCTGACATCACCATGCATCCATTTCGTCGCTTTCTCGAAAACACCACCCTTCATGCCCAAAATCACCTTGATCGGCACGCACGATTGATGATGATTTTTTATTTTTTATTCAAAGAATGAGGCTCGTTTTGCTGCTTAGAATATGAGGAGGAAAGGACTCGAGTACATACGATTTTTGAACAGGAAGAAAAAGGAAAATAGGCGAATTAGGCTAGACCGTTATTTTTATTTTTTCTTCGATTTGGTTTCGTACCTGGAAAAGGAAAAAGGGGACATGCAAATTTAAAAAGAACGGGAAGCATGTTTTAAGGAGAAACGGGGATAGCATGTTTAGAGTGAATTCAATTTGGGACTGATTGAAGGGAATAAGTAGGACGTGATTTAACCGTAAATAACAGCTGACATGGTTTGATTTTGATTCCGAAGATATATATATATATATATATATATATATATATATATATGTAAGTGTAATTATAGCATCTCGTATTGTTTACATACACAAGGGAAATCTCGAACTTCTATTAAGGCATGCCATCATTATACCCCTATTCCGAACGCAAATGGAAAAGGTTTCAATTCCTAATACGATCATGTAGAGAAGATAGATTTTTGGACTCAACTATTATGCTAAATTTTGATATTAATTTCCACGCGTTTGTATCCCGTATAACCAAATGATAACCCCAAAAGCTATGAAATTTGAAATCGAATAATAATACTCTATTAGGATCCAACGGAACTTCTTTCGTCGAATTCCAAGACTAAGCCCCGGATCGCTATTTTTAAATGTCAACTTATTCAACCAGTTTTTTTTTTAAAATTCAATGGATCACTTCTAAATTCAATTTTAAAGCTTTTATTGTCTGCATTATTATTAATATAAATTTTACAAGCCTTTCAATCATTTTTATCGAGCTTAAAACTCAAGATATAATAATTTAACCAATGATTTAACTAATATTTAATTATTAAATTATCCAATAAATCGCTGTTTTTAAATTCTGAGTTTATTATATAAATAAGAACACCAAATTTTCATATTCAAAATAAATCTTTAATTAAAATTAAATATTTAAAACAATTTAAATGTTCGAAATCAATCGTCGAAAAATCCGGGTCATTACATTCCTCCCACTTAAAAGAATTTCGTCCCCGATATTCCTAGGGCAAACGAATGCTCCAAACCCATTAATTTATTTTCCAAACCCTCCTTAGTTGAACTCAACATTTCCCTTTTCAAATCCCATTTGTTCTAACCAAAACAATTAGTTTCCAATTCCAATCCCAAAACCCTTTTTTTCAATTTCAATTTGTCGTTAACAAAAATTTCCCAAAAATTTTCAAAATTTTTCCAACACCCTAAATTTCCTAATTTTTTTAGCAGAGTCTCCTTTGTACGGAGGACCTTTTGCAATATGACAAGAGACATAAATATATATACATCGACCCACCTGGTCGAAAACAAAATTTATAACAATATTTTATGTTTTGTAGTATTTAATTCGAAAATGTACCTTATTTCGGCATTTTTAAGCAAGCGGCTTGTTAATTTTTTTGCAATATGAGCAATCAAAGTCAAGCAATACATCTTCCGGCAACTGTACTTAGTTAAATTAAACATTAGTACCAAACATATGAAATTAATAACATTTCACTTGTAACGACCCGCAAATCCGTACCCCTTGAGTCCACACTATTCAACAACAATCAACTCAAGTTGCACAGAAATACGAACCATTTGGGTTAAAGAAGAAGAGGTAGAAGAAGAGAATAGAAAAAAACAACATCAGAATCTAACCATCGCAGCGGAATAAAATATAATAGATAGTAAATAAACTTTACTCAAAAGTAAATGTATCTGTTTACAGATTACATCATCGGAGTACATCAATCACAACTCAACAATATCATACAACTGGATACGCAACTACTCAACACAGCGGAATATATACATAAACAAATAAGGGAGTACGTATCGTTATCCTGCTCGTCTCCTGAGTTCCACAGCATTTCCTGTATTCTATAATACTCGGTCTGACCCGAGCATTACAGTTAAATAACACCCGAGTCAGTTAAGAATACTAGCGTGAGAAAATCACACCCAATTGATTATTAAAGTTTCAAAAATCCTTTAAAAACAAAAGCATCTCGTAAGACCACGTCATAAATAAACATGTCGGGTTTTTACCTTACGATAGCTAAAACATTTTTTTATAGAAATCTTCTGATATTATAATAGGGTCTATCTACAAATACTTATAAAATAGCCGAAATCGTTACATTATAAAATTCCATCTACTAGCCACAAAGTGGGTAATACAAACAAAACTCGTACAAGGCTCGTAGGGAGAATGGATTTCCAAATAATGACTAGGCACTAGGGTACCACCTGTCACAGTACGGGGACTAGATCACTGTACCAAGGAGTATGCCCGCTCCTCTGCAACACAAGACCGAGACTACCCCTTACTGGATAATCCCGAGTGAGATCACCTCGCCGTTGGGATCAACAACCGCCCACTAAGCCGAAATAAAAAGGGACATCTAGACAAGAATGACCTCACCCTGCTTGGGTGCTACCCACCCAGCCTTGCTGCATAACCCCTGATTTTCAGTCATTCCTGTTTGATGAGGCTTGAGGCTAAGAGTTACCTTTTTAAGAACATATCCCTTAGAATGCCCATCGTCCACCTGACGATGTTTCGCAAGCATTCATCCATACAAGTCCGTCCCGGGTTCGAACGGAACCGAAGGCACTATTCCTACTACATCGACTTCGGAAATATCCTCAGGATTAGTAGCGACTAGCCCATGCACTTCACTGCTCCATCTTCGAATCCAAACTCGTTTCCCTACGAAACGTACAAATCGGATCGAAGGGGTTTTCGAGAAATTAATCTCGATCCCGGTCTCTTCGAAATGATCAGCATTTGGCCAATATTGATAGTCGGTTATTTAACTATCAATTAATATTCACGAACAACCATCAACCAATCAATAATTTCTCAAATTATTTATTAATCCCAAAAATATCTTCACAAGATAAATTTCCACTTTTCAAACCCTTTTGAAAACAGTTTCAATCCAGTTTCCTCTCACAGAATACATTCCCAATTAATTATTTCCACCGGAACACCAAGTACAAAACACTTAAGATTTAAATAATTTAAAAGCATTTTTTATAAAATATACTTTATAACATTAAAATTACAACCACTTTAAATATTTTATTAAAATATATATATATATACTTTAAGAATATTTTATATAAAACACTTTATAAAATATAAATTAAATTTCCTCTTTTAAACACAAAAGAAGTTACTTTATATGGTTATTACAATAATAGATTTGGGAAAAATATACTTACCTTAAAAATTAACATTTAGAAGTAATAAACTTTCCAAAACATGCTTTTTAAAACAATATTAAAACCTTTAATTTATTTTTAAAACTTCTTTGAAAACCATACTTGGATATCCAGGGAAATACTCTTCTCTTTCACATCTCTTAAAAATAAACCACCATTTATTTTTAAACAAATTCTCATTCCTTTAATAAATCCTTACCTTGAATTTATATATTTAAAATATCCACCGACATTTTATTTCACTTTATAAACCCAGTTTATAAATTCCCAAAATCTCACTTCTTTTTAAATTTCAAAACCCAAACACTTAATTAATTTGCAATTGATTCCCAATTTTACTTTACTTTGAAATAAATTCCTTCTCTTACTTTATTTATTCAAATTTCATTAACTTTCCGATTTTATTTCCTTATTTTGAGTAAAAACCCTTTTAACTGAGAATATCAATTTCAGATTTCCAAAATTCCTTCTTCATCACTAAACTAAATTTAATCCTTAAATTTAAAAATAAATTCTTTATTCTTTCAAATAATATCACTTAAGCTTCACAAATTATTATACTCCCTATTAATTCAAAATCCTCTTATCCCAAATTTGTTAGAATTTTGCAATCGCTTTTATTTTATTTTATTTTCAACTCATTATTACTTTATTCCAGTTCACTAGAATTATTTTACTTCAAAATTTACTCTTTTATTTCTTTTCATAAATTCCATTCTAGAGATTTTGATAACTCAGCATAACCAAATTAGTCCAACCAAACTATAACATCCAATTATTCATATAGTTCATCACAGGATATCAAAAATCATATCACAGAATATTTAAACAAAATTAAATATTTTGAGGAATCCAGTTGGATCCCTCCAACCTGCTCTCCCTGCATCCATAGATGTTAGCATAAAATAATATGCCAATTCCAGAATATACCATACTATAGCACATCCATCAATTTAACCATTCAAACAATTACTTAAATTTCACCATTTAAATTTAAATTTAAATTAACTGAGTGAGATTAACTCACCTTTGTATTGATTTGCAAGTCCATTTCATCTCGACTTGTTTCCTTCCTATTTCGACCTTGTATAAACATTTATAATTTTTATCAATAGTCGAGATAATCTACAATGATTTACTATTTAATAAATTAAATTGGCCAACAACTTAATTTAAACTAAATATTTGGTTTTAAACTAATAAATTTATTTTAACAGAATTCCATTAATAAATTATCTTCGTAATCAAAATAATTTAATTTATCACTTATTCACCAACTCCAAAAGTTTTAAAACAACATGGAAATTAAAATTTAATTTGAAATCTTATAAAAGTTTAAAAATTTACAATCCTTTCTCCTAAATCTTACGTGTAAATAATAAACCCGGACTAAATAAAACTTCTGTGTTTAACTTTACTCTTTTTTAAAAAAAACCTAAAATTCAGAAATTAAATCATCAGCCTTACCCAGAAATTAGGCTGAGATTTTTGTGAACCATAAATCGCCCACCGCGACATCCCTTCTGACCCACTGCACCACCAACACAGCAGACCCCTCCCTCTATCATTGCGAACGTTGCCATCGCTCGCACCTCCTTCAACATCGGCCGCTACCACGACCATCACCAAGACCTCAACTTCAACCATCCAGCAGGACAACGCGACCTCAGTCACCTGCGAGCTCGTGACATGCGGATGACACTGCGAATATCTCGGCTTGACGAACGAGTCGCTTGAATACCCTTCAACATCGAGTCGATTTCGGTCCAAGATCGTATTCGATTTCAAATAATAAGGACCGCGATTCTACCCTCCTTCGTATTCGTTCGATTCTGATTTGAACGAAGAAAACGCATGCAATTTTTTTTGAGAATCGATTTGAAGAGGAAACAAACGAGTGGAGGGAGGGAAGTACGGCTATTTCGATTTATAGAAATTGAATAGAGGGAGGAAGAGGAAATAAATTGACGATAAAACTTCATCCATCAATTTGAGATGCTCCATAAAATTTGCTTTTAATTCTCAGGCTTGTGAATATGAAAGAAAAATTTGCTTTTAATTCTCAGGCTTGTGAATATGAAAGAAAGAAGACGTGATAGAAAGGTGGGAATGCATATTGGAGAAGGTTAGCCACGGGGATAGAAAAGAAGGGGAAAAAGTTTTGACGTAAAATTATTTCAACTGACTGGTCAAACCCTATATTATATTATTTTCGATAAAATTTACCACCACGTTTACTTACCGTGTGATCACAAGACAATTCCAAACGTTACGAAACTCGAAATCCGATAATAATATAATATTACGGATTCCATGGAACTGGTTTCATCGAATTCCGAGGCTGTGCCTCGGATGGCTATTTTTAAATTCAATTTAAACGATAAAATTTTAAAACCTGAACAAAACACCTTTAAATTCAATTTTTAAAAGTTTTATCGCCTTCCATATTATCAAAGTAGATTTTCCAAGCCTTGAAATTATTTTAACAGGCTTAAAACTCCAAATTCCATAATTTACCCAATTTCCGATAATTAAATTCAAAAATTAATTATCCAATAAATATTTATATTTGAAATTCAAGTTCAAAATTAACTTTTAAATATTTCAAATAATTTAAATATTTCGATTTTAAATGCTTAAAAATTCCGGGTCGTCGCATTCCTCCCCCCTTAAAAGAATTTTGTCCCCGAAATTACTAGTTAGGAAGAATGATCCAATACCCATTACTATTTTTCAAAACCAAACTATTCAACATCCTATCCACTATCTTTTTACAAAGGACCCATTACCATTCTTACTAATCTTTCCCGACTTTCCCATAGTTTCAAACAATATTACTTACTCAATCATTCAAATTTCAATTTTAAGTCAAATTTAAAATCATTAGTATTTTCTCAAAAAATTTATAACTCTCTAAATTTCCGAAAAATTTCGTCAGCGTCTCCTTTGCGCGGCTAGCTCGGTACAACTACAAAATGGCTCTACGGCCTCCCAAATCCAAAAAGAAAACAAAACGCCAAGTGGCTAGATCCAAAAACCCAATCAAATTTCATATAGAGTTTAACACATACCTTTTTGTCATGCAATTCTAATTTATTATCTAAAATCAAAACCAATTCTCTTTTCCCTTTTTCGTACCTGCATATCCTGTTTTAGCAATAATATCCAATCACAACATTCAAAAATATTTTATTGACTTCTTTTACACATTTCCAATATTTGTTTCACTTAAGCCCGTACGATGTACCTATATCATTTGTACGCAATACTGAATCTGATCACTCACTCGATCACACAATTTCATTTCCGAACTAGTATCGTCCACCCGACTTTCTAGTGCGGACTCAGATCTGGTTTCCTGATTAGAAACCGTCGTTCTCCTTGCATAGTCATAACTATGATAGAGAATTTATAGAATCAATCAAAACTTCATATCCAGGTTCGCCATTGAAAATCGAGTGAAAAATCCTAACTCGGGTCGATATAACTATCTCGAAATTCTGTGCTCGAAATCTAGATCAAATAGCTATGTGAATAAAATAATATACGTACATCCTACATATTTGCCCCAATTGATTATCAACTATATCAACTTCCTTTTTATTCACATTTATTTTGATTGTTATTCACTTATTCTCACTTTCCCTTGTCACAACTTCGGTTAAATTTTCATTCAATTATTCACTTGGAATAATTTTCCTCAATACCATTTTACTTAAGAATCTCACCATTCATTTCTTATGTTTAATATAATTATTTTATACACTTCTTTCATAAATTTGTTTTCACTTCATTATTGGAGTTTATATCTATTTTATTCAATTTTCCTTTACAATTCCATAAAAATTTCAATTTGCTTCACCTTATTAATTAATTTCAAATATAAATACTTCTTCCCAATTTTACTTGAATTCAATTCATTTTCAAACTTTGAATATTGAATTTTGAGTCACCTATCTCAATCCATATTTAATTATCCATTTCCCTTATTCCTTTTACTTACTAATTTATTTTTATATCTCAAATAAAAGTTAGTTTGCAAACTTTTTCCTCTTTTAGTTTCTTTGAACAATTCTTCAGTTCATCACACTTTACTTATACAATTTAAATTAGGTTTCAACATTCAATTATAATTCTATTTGCTTAAAAAGTTTAAACCATTTGTCGTTGGTGGAAATTTTCAAAAGATTCAAATTAAATTCTAACTCCTAAAATTTTCGAAATTTTTTGGCAGAGTCTCCTTTGTACGGAGGAGCTTTTGCAATTTGACAAGAGATAAAAATATATATACATCGACCCACACGGTCGGAAAACAGAAAAACAGTTAATATTTCCTATTTGTATTGCGTAGGCATACCTTATTTAGCTTTTAAAGCAAAGCGGTAATTTATTTAGCATTTTGTGTAATCAAATCCAGCCATACGGCTCTCCTGTACATGTACTTACTAAATTTAAACATATCAGTGTCAAATATACAAAGTTTATTAACATTTCACTTTATGATAAATAACTAAAACATGGATTCTATAAACAGTGCATATTATATACTTCCATAAGCACAAATGAAATATTTCGACCCTTATTTTGAATACTTCCAAACAATATTCAAACCATCTTATTCAATTCAAATGATTTCACAACTCCCTTACTTAACTTAAATTCATTTTAAGTCCAAGCAAACACATTTAAATTGAATCGATTCCCAAAAGCAATCTAACTCCCATTTTATCCAAGTCAAATTATCATTAATATAACTTAAGTTAATTAACTCAATTACTAATTTCATTTACCAAACAAGTTTTATTTCAAATCATTTCATAAAATTCGACACCACCAAATCTCAAATTTACTTAAGTCAAGCCTTTTATCCAAATATTACTTCAGTTATTTGTTTCCTTCAAATAGTTTCAACTTCTTAACTTACAAGCACTCTCTAATTTAAATTCTTAATTTGATTTCCAATTATTAAACCAATCTCATTTACTAATTTAATTAAATTAGTTTATTCAGTCATTTCTTTAAACTCCAAACTTCCATACTTAATTCATTCTGAATTTATTTCTATCAATAACAAGGAAGGTTTTAAATTTATGTCTACTTCGATTTTTATCCACCAATTCAATCCATCATTGTTATAGTCCAATTCTATTTTATTCGACTACACTTCCAATTACACTTAATTCACCAACAATCCAAGCTGAATTCATTTACACTTCATTGCTTACATTCAATTTATTTTTCATCCAAACAATCCATATTTATTACAATTGATTCAAAAACCAATTTTATTGGCTTCTGTTAACCCATAGAATTTATATAATCTCGTTTACGTCAAATGATAATTACTTTTATGCAATTTCAGTGATATTTACTTAAAAGAATATTTACTTCAGTTTATAACTAATTTGAATTGATACCAATTCAATCCACACTTAATTGATTTCATTTTAATTGATTCCGTTCAATTTATTTTGCATTCTATATTCTCATTCATTTTATTTGAATCCATTTATTTATCTTGGAACATTTCATATTGGTTACATCGAATACTCATTTCATAATTAATTTGCAAACTAAACATTTGCCACATTAAATTGGTATTCGACTTCATTTAACCAATTCAAGTTCCATCTCCATATTTCATTACCAATTAATTATTAATTTGTTTATTCAAGGTTTATTCCCAATATCTTATTTTTATCTCAAACCACTTTAACTATTTTACTGGAGGTCAATTTATTTTATAATTTTAAGCTTTTTTTTGAATTTTTCATTCACTTCCCAATATTCAAATCAATTTTATTTTGGCTTATTTATTTCACTTCTAAATTTTATAAGTCACAAACTTATTTATCTCCATACTTTTATCAATTTGTAATCAATCCCATTCACGGTTTACTTTTAGTCCGAGATTATACATTTTATTTAGCCAAGTATGTATGTGTGTGTGTATATATATATATATATATATTTCTATTATTCCATAAATATTTTACATAAGAGTCCACAGTTTAAACACTTTCCCTGATTTCAAAATTAACTTTGAAATCAACTACATCCAAAATCCTTCGCAATCCTAAAATCAAATCCAATCTTTGCAAACAATTCCAATTGAAAACAATTTGGTAGCAATTACTCTCTCGGAAACTCGAAAATGAACATCAATGATACTGCAGTCATCACCGAAGTTATTTTCCAGCGACCGAAAGAGAATTTAATGCTTTTGTCTCTTTAAAAACATTTCAAATATTTTTAATTTCCAAATCTCTCCATATTCAATTCCGATTCAAAAATATTCCCGAAATAATACTACTATTATTTCTCTAAACTTTTGAAAACCACTTCCAAATCCCAAGGGATTTCATTCTTTCCCATAATTCCAAACTTGAAATTTATTTTCAAATATTTCTCTGGAATCCTATTCCCAATTATAAATCACATTTGTATGTGAAGTTTACTTCAATTTATAAATTACATTTATAATCTATATTTCAAATTCCATTTTGTTATATAAATTTATTCTTCAACTTTGGTTATAAGTTTTCAATTTCTTATTCAATTTCTACACAATAGTGTTAATAATTTAATATTATCATTCCTTAACAATCAAGCATCCAAATACTATAATGATCTACAAAAATTATTTTCTTTATATACAAAAATAATCTGGGTAAAATTATTTCATTTACCCTATTTTAAAAGAATACTGTGTCAAATTGTTCTATTTAATCAATAGTGTTAATTACTCGTATTGACCAGAATCCATAAACTACTCGATAAACCAATCAACACAATATAAAATCATTTTATATTCACTAACAAATACACGCTCCTATCTATTAATACGCTCAAACTCATTCTAGAGTACTATTGACTCTATTTTTTGAGTAAATCCCACCAGAGCCAAGGTTATCGTCAACCTAAGCTCTGATACTAAGTGTAACGACCCGCAAATCCGTACCCCTTGAGTCCACACTATTCTACAACAATAAACTCAAGTTGCACAGAAATACGAACCATTTGGGTTAAAGAAGAAGAGGTAGAAGAAGAGAATAGAAAAAACAACATCAGAATCTAACCAACGCAGCGGAATAAAATATAATAGATAGTAAATAAACTTTACTCAAAAGTAAATGTATCTGTTTACATATTACATCATCAGAGTACATCAATCACAACTCAACAATATCATACAACTGGATACACAACTACTCAACACAGCGGAATATATGCATAAACAAATACGGGAGTACGTATCGTTATCCTGCTCGTCTCCAGAGTTCCACAGCATTTCCTATATTCTATAATACTCGGTCTGACCCGAGCATTACAGTTAAATAACACCCGAGTCAGTCTGGAATACCAGCGTGAGAAAATCACACCCAATTGATTATTAAAGTTTCAAAAATCCTTTAAATAAAAGCATCTCGTAAGACCACGCCACAAATAAACATGTCTGGTTTTTACCTTACGATAGCTGAAACATTTTTTTATAGAAATCTTCTGATATTATAATAGGGTCTATCTACAAATACTTATAAAATAGCCGAAATTGTTACATTATTAAATACCAGCTACTAGACACAAAGTGGGTAATACAAACAAAACTCGTACAAGGCTCGTAAGGAGAATGGATTTCCAACTAATGACTTGGCACTTGGGTACCACCTGTCACAGTACGGGGCCTAGATCACCGTACCGAGGAGTACGCCCGCTCCCCTGCAACACAAGACCGGGACTACCCCTTACTGGATAATCCTGAGTGAGATCAACCCACGGTTGGGATCAGCAACCGCCCACTAAGCCGAAATAAAAAGGGACATCTAGACAGGAATGACCTCACCCTGCTTGGGTGCTACCCACCTAGCCTTGCTGCATAACCCCTGATTTTCAGTCATTCCTGTTTGATGAGGCTTGAGGCTAAGCGTTACCTTTTTAAGAACATATCCCTTAGAATTCCCATCGTCCACCTGACGATGTTTCGTAAGCATTCATTTATACAAGTCTGTCCCGGATTCGAACGGAACCGAAGGCACTATTCCTACAACATCCATTCCGGAAATATCCTCAGGATTAGTAGCGACTAGCCCTTGCACTTCACTGCTCCATCTTCGAATCCAAACTCGTTTCCCTACGAAACGTACAAATCGGATCGAAGGGGTTTTCGAGAAATTAATCTCGATCCCGGTCTCTTCGAAATGATCAGCGCATTTGGCCAATACTGATAGTCGGTTATTTAACTATCAATTAATATTCACAAACAACCATCAACCAATAAATAATTTCTCAAATTATTTATTAATCCCAAAAATATCTTCACAAGATAAATTTCCACTTTTCAAACCCTTTTCAAAACAGTTTCAATCCAGTTTCCTCTCACAGAATACATTCCCAATTAATTATTTCCACTGGAACACCAAGTACAAAACACTTAAGATTTAAATAATTTAAAAGCATTTTTTATAAAATATACTTTATAACATTAAAACTAAAACCACTTTAAATATTTTTATTAAAATATATATATACTTTAAGAATATTTTATATAAAAAACTTTATAAAATATAAACTAAATTTCCTCTTTTAAACACAATACCAAGTTACTTTATATGGTTATTATAATAATAGATTTGGGAAAAATATACTTACTTTAACATTTAGAAATAATAAACTTTCCAAAACATGCTTTTTAAAACAGTAATAAAACCTTTAATTTATTTTTAAAACTTCTTTGAAAACCGTACTTGGCTATCCAGGGAAATACTCTTCTCTTTCACATCTCTTAAAAATAAACCACCATTTATTTTTAAACAAATTCTCATTCCTTTAATAAATCCTTACCTTGAATTTATATATTTAAAATATCCACCGACATTTTATTTCACTTTATAAACCCAGTTTATAAATTCCCAAAATCTCACTTCTTTTTAAATTTCAAAACCCAAACACTTAATTAATTTGCAATTGATTCCCAATTTTACTTTACTTTGAAATAAATTCCTTCTCTTACTTTATTATTCAAATTTCATTAACTTTCAGATTTTATTTCCTTATTTTGAGTAAAAACCCTTTTAACTGAGAATATCAATTTCAGATTTCCAAAATTCCTTCATCATCACTAAATTAAATTTAATCCTTAAATTAAAAAATAAATTCTTTATTCTTTCAAATAATATCACTTAAGCTTCACAAATTATTATACCCCCTATTAATTCAGAATACACTTATCCCAAATTTGTTAGAATTTTGCAATCGCTTTTATTTTATTTTATTTCAATTCATTATTAATTTATTCTAATTCACTAGAATTATTTTACTTAAAAATTTAATCTTTTATTTCTTTTCATAAATTCCATTCTAGAGATTTTGATAACTCGGCATATCCAAATAGGTCCAACCAAACCATAACATCCAATTATTCATATAGTTCATCAGAGGATATCAAAAATCATATCACAGAATATTTAAACAAAATTAAATATTTTGAGGAATCCAGTTGGATCCCTCCAACCTGCTTTCCCTACATCCAAAGATGTTAGCACAAAATAATATGCCAATTCCAGAATATACCATACTATAGCACATCCATCAATTTAACCATTCAAACAATTATTTAAATTTCATCATTTAAATTTAAATTTAAATTAACTGAGTGAGATTAACTCACCTTTGTATTTATTTGCAAGTCCATTTCATCTCGCCTTGTTTCCTTCCTATTTCGACCTTGTATAAACATTTATAATTTTTTATCGATAGTCGATAAAGTCTACAATGATTTACTATTTAATAAATTAAATTGGCCAACAACTTAATTTAAACTAAATATTTGGTTTTAAACTAATAAATTGATTTTAACTAAATTCCATTAATGAATTATCTTCGTAATCAAAATAACCAATAATTTAATTTATCACTTATTCACCAACTCCAAAAGTTTTAAAACAACATGGAAATTAAAATTTAATTTGAAATCTTATAAAAGTTCTTAATATTTACAATACTTTGTGTAAATAATAACCCCTGACTAAATATAACTTCTGTGTTTAACTTTACTCTTTTTTTTTAAAACTAAAATTCAGAAATTAAATCATCAGCCTTTCCAAGAAATCTGGTCGAGATTTTTGTGAACCATCGCCCACCGCGACATCCCTTCTGACCTACAGCGCCACCAATAAAGTGGACCCCTCCCTTTATCACTGCGAACGTTGCCATTGCTTACACCTCCATCAACATCGACCGCTACCATGACCATCAGCAAGCCCTCGAGTTCAACCACCCAGCACGACAACGCGACCTCAGTCACCTGCGCGCTCGCGACACCCGGACGACACTGCGAAGATCTTGGCTTGACGAACGAGTCGCTTGAATACCCATCGACATCGAGTCGATTATGATCCAAGATCGTATTCGATTTCAAATAATAAGTACCGTGATTCTACCTTCCTTCGTATTCGTTCGATTCTGATTTGAACGAAGACAACGCAGGCAATTTTTTTTTGAGAATCGATTTGAAGAGGAAACGAACAAGAGGAGGGAGGGAAGTGCGGCTATTTCGATTTATAGAAATCGAATAGAGGGAGGAAGAGGAAATAAATTGACGATAAAACTTCATCCATCAATTTGAGATGCTCCCTAAAATTTGCTTTTAATTCTCAGGCTTGTGAATATGAAAAGAAAGAAGACGTGATATAAAGGTGGGAATGCGCACCGGAGAAGGTTAGCCATAGTGATAGTAAAGAAGGGGAAAAAGTTTTGACGTGAAATTATTTCAACTGACTGGTCAAACCCTATATTATATTTAATTTTCGATAAAATTTACCACCACGTTTACTTACCGTGTGATCACAGGACAACTCCAAACGTTACGAAATTCGAAATTCGATAATAATATAATATTACGGATCCCATGGAACTGGTTTCGTCGAATTCCGAGGCTGTGCCTCGGACGGCTATTTTTAAATTCAATTTAAATGATAAAATTTTAAAACCTGAACAAAACACCTTTAAATTCAATTTTTAAAAGTTTTATCGCCTTCCATTTTATCAAAGTATATTTTCCAAGCCTTCAAATTATTTTTAACAGGGTTAAAACTCCAAATTCAATGATTTACCCAATTTCCAATAATTAAATTCAAAAATTAATTATCCAATAAATATTTATATTTAAAATTCAAGTTCAAAATTAACTTTTAAATATTTCAAATAATTTAAATATTTCGATTTTAAATGCTTAAAAATTCCGGGTCGTCACATCACCTATTTTAAATAGCTAACACAGGGATTCCACAAGCAATGCATACTAAACAATTATCCATAAGAAACTTTAAGGTTTTGATACTAGTTCGATTTGCTTTCAACCGATTTTCACATCGTTCCATTCAATTTGAGTGATTTACAACTCACTTTACATGCATCCAATAAATTCTTAAATCAAACAAACTAATAAATATTCTAAATTGATTTAAAATCAATTCATTTCACTTCTATTAACTTATAGAATTACATTTACTTCCTTTTACGTCGATATGCAAATTTGACTCTATTTATTCAATAGAATATCAACTTTAGTTTATAATTATTTTAAACTGATTCCAAATCAATTTATATTTAGTTCTATTCCGTTTCAAATTTATTCTTAATCAATTCAATTACATTCCATTCGTTTTCACCATCATCACATTCAAATCTATTTTATTTAAACTTGGAACCATTCCATACCATTATATTAAATAACCATTTGACAAATACATTTTAACCAAGCTTCCCTTAGGTTATTTATTTCAATCAACTTACCCAACAACTTAAGTTCATTTTTTGCAACTATTTCCTTTTCATTTAAATTTTGATTCTTATTCAATCAAATTAAATTCCATTTACTAATAAATTTTATTAATTCATTCACTTCATCCATTTTAATTCCCATGTTCGAATTCATTCTCGAATGCATTGACATAATATCAAGGCCATATTTAATTTATTTATATTCAAATTGGGTTTATTTGCAACTCAAACCATTTCTATTTCAATTCAATTCCATTTCATTCGACACGCTTCCAATTATATTTAATTCACTTACAATCCAAGTCGAATTTTATTTAGAAACTCGGGTTTCATTTTCAAATTCCATTTTTAACTAACAATCCAATATTTAATCAAGTTAGTTTCCATTACCAAATTCCACTAACTAATTAATTATCTAATTACTTCACTTCAAATTCAATACCAGATTCTTATTTCAAGAATCACTCAACTAATTTATTTGAGTTCAATTTTACTTTATAACTCGCGTTTGAATTTTTATTTCCTTTACCAAAATATCAAACAATTTTATTTTTCGGTTTTTCAATTTCAATTCTTTACTTTTTATAAGCCACCCAACTTATTTTCCACTTTTGCATCAATTTTATACTCGAATATATTCACATTTTATTTTAACACGAGATTTACACTTATTTATAGCCCAAGCATATTTTTACTCCATAAACCTCAATTTTTATGAGCTATCGAAATTTATTTATTCCCATTCGATTTTTTTAATTTCTCAATTCAATTCATTCACATTCTAATTTAATCCATTTAACTAGTCTACTTCACTAATTTATTCCATTCAAATCACACTCAATTAAATTTCAAAAATCTAATTTCTTCAATCTTTATCTAAGTTAAATTTCATTTTTCTTTCCCACTTTTTATTTTAATCCCAAAATTCAATTTCCATATTTTCATCAAAATCATTCACCATTTATAAGTTTATAACTTATCTCCTGATAATCTCTAAATTATTAAATAAGGATTTCAGAATTTTTAAACATCCGGTATATATTTCAAATCATTTTTAAATAACAAATATCCCTAATCGTGCCTTTTTTTTAATTTAAACCAAGCCTGGTTTTTTTATCTAAACAAATTTCCTTCAAAATTTCCAAAACAAAATTTGTTTGCTCAACAAATCTGAACAAATCAATTACAGTAGCAATCCATCTTAGAGACTCAAAAATGAATACTTATGATGCTGCGTAGTCATCACTAGGATTATTTCCCAGCGTCTGTAGTGAGTTCAGTGCTACATATCCTCAAAATCCATTTTTCCCTTATAAATTTCACAACTTACTTTCCTCAAATTCATCTACTCCATAATTGAGTTATACCTATTTTATTATTTGCTCAAACTTACACATCTCTTTATAGCTTAATACATAATATTCCATTAACTCCATTTTTGTAGGCTATTCAAACTTATTTATTCACAATTCCAAAATTTCCACTTAAATTTTTTATGCCATTCAAATTTTATAACTTATAGTTATATAATATTTCACAACTCGAAATTTATATTTACTTTAATTCGATATTATTTCTAATCTAATCCTAATTTATAACTTACAGTTATATAGTCATTTTATAATTCATATTTAAATTTTTAATTCAATTCAATATGATTCAAATCCAATTCATTTATTTAAAATTTCAATTCCCTTTAACCAACTTTTCAAAACCATACTCGAGTTATTCATACTTAAATCAAATTTCTCTCCAAATAAATTTATTTTTAATTTATTCAATTTAATCAAGTAAGAATTTAATTCAAAATTTTCCACACTTCCTTACTTATTTTAATTTGTTTCATTCACTTGCACACTCATATGCATGTATAGTTAGTTAGCTTCATCACATACTACTCATTTCATTTTATTTATTATAATCACATCATTTAATTTAATTGAATTTACTTTGCTTAAGTTAAATCACCATTTCATAAATTCCATTCTAACAACAATCAATTAAATTTTTACAATTTAATCCCTTCACCTTAAGGTAATTTCCCTTTTAACTTTCTCACTTTTTATTTTAATTTAAAAATTTTGATTCCAAAATTTTTGAGTACCCGACACTTATTTCAAACCACTTGAAATCAATTATATACATATATATAAATCTTTTTTCTCAACAAACCATTCCTTGGAATTTTAATCTCAAATTCGGTTTTATCCAAAAATAATTTATCTTGGAAGTCTTAAAACAATGTTTGTTTTCCAACAAAAATCTCCAAATCAATTATTTTGGTAGCAATCCGTCACTTAGAGACTCGAAAATGAATACTGATGATACAGCCATTATCGCTAGAGTTATTTTCCAGCACTATAGTGAGTTCAGTGCTTCATTAATTCTAAAATCCATTTAAAACAATTTCCATCTGAAAATATTCCAAAAATAATACCACCCTTTCTCTTTCCAACCACTTCGGATTTTTTTTCCAAAAATCACCGAAATTTCAAAATTCCCACATACTTATTTCAAACTCATTTTAAACAATTCTCAAAGATTCCGAAATTTTAAATTTCCAAATTCTAGTTTGAATCCATTTTAATTATAACCCATTTGTATAATTTACACTTATACAAATTTTCATTTGGTTATATAAACCATTTTCTATTTTATAATTTTGTTAGATTATAATATTATCATCCAAACACTCTGAATAAGTATAATAATTTCAGAAAATTATTATTTTATATCAAAATATATCTTTGGGTAACATTAGTTCATTTACCCCATTCCAAAACAATATTGTGTCGAATTATTCTATTCAAGAGCTTAGAAACCCCTATCGATACAGTCGTACGGACTGTGCCGACCAGATTTCGTAAGCCACTTAATAAATCAACTAACACAATAAAACATTTTATATTCACTAAAAATACATGCTCATACCTATTAATACACTCAAAATCGTTCCAAGGTACTACTGACCCTATCTCTAATGAGTAATCCGCCTAGAGCCAAGGTTATTGCTTAATCTTCAGCCTTGATACCAACTGTGCCGCTTTCCACCATGACATACATTGGTACCTCGAATTTGCTTTTATTGCCAGCCTCTTGACTACAACCAACCATCCAGGACTATAGGAGTATAGGTCTCCTACTCGCCACCAAACACGAAGCGAGAATCCCCTATCATGTTGTAATAAAGCAAAGCAGATCCAGGTCTTTTCGAAACGGTCAACGAATTTGGCCAAAATTGATAGCGGTTATTTAACCATCAATAAAACATCCATAAGCAGACATCATGCCTTATTATAAATTTTTAAAAATTTATTTCCAGATATCTTTATAAGGTGTGTGTATATATATTCAAATCCTTTCTAAAATTTCCAACGTTTGAAACGATTTAAAATCCTTGTATTTTCAATGGAATATTCCCAAACTTGTATAATACTTAGAACATTTTTTTTCCATCCCCATTTTTATGTTCAACACTTAGGAAACATTCCAAACATTTCCTATTTTCTCAAAAATCATTTAATAATTTTTTTGTAAATTCCATAACTCGTTTTAGAACGTATTCTATAAGCTCCGTTTTTCCTTTATTAATTTCCTTTAATACTTTCCAAATTCAAATATACTTGCTTATAATTCCAAATTCCCTTTATACATCTTTTATGAATTTTATTTCATTTTTTTGAAGTTTACTTTTATTTAACTACTTCCGAAATTTTCTTACTTTTCCCCAATTGCATTTTGTGAATTCTCTTATAAATCCCATATAGTGAATAACCCCATTTCCATGAAGATTTATAAATAAATTTAAAACATCACAAAAATCTATATATACAATAAGTATTTAAAAGATTAATAATAATTTATTTCTAAGACATGTTCAAGTAATTATCTAAAATATCGAAATGCTTTTTATAACATCACTTTTCAAAGCTGATTTTAAAGTTTAAGATTTATTTAAATAAATGTCAAATAGTTAAAAAAAATACAGTTACTATGTTATTTTAATCCCAACTAGTTTAAAATCTCGTTGTTCAGTAATAAAATTTTCCTTTTCAAACAAACTTAACCTTTTACATTTTAAAATATATTTTTAAAATCATAATAGCCAATTCAATTTATAAATTCCTCCCGATTTCCATCATATCGCTTCCATTTCGATCTACTTAACCCTTTCCACTTCAAAAATAATATCCACTATTTCATTCTCATCCTATTCCCATATTCTAATATAAATTCTTCCTATAAATTTATATTCTCAATTTATCATCTGATATCAATTTCCTTTTTATAAATTTTATAACTCCTTGAGTTTCATTTTTTATAAAAATAATCTCATTTATAAAATTCCATTTTATAAGTCCATTCTCTTATAAAATCTATATTCCTATTTTTAATATTAGTTCCAACTTCTTTCCATATTTCCAGAAAATATCATTCTAATATCTGTCATTAAAAATTTTCTTTGTATAAATTATTTTAAAATCTCTATTCATAATATTTCTACGAATAGTTGAATGCACACCAAAATCAATTATTGTTTTTATCCAAGTCAATTTCTTAAAAATAATCGAAATTTCTATACAAATATTTTTATATTCGAAATCTACTTTTAAATTCCTTCAAACTCCAAAAATAATATTTATGGTATTTAAAATACCCAAAGTTAGGCCAGTGCTACTGTAGAATCTAATAATCCACATCACAACAACAATCTATAATAGATTTTTCTAACACATCATAATTATTATGTGTGAAAAACGATCAATATAATTTTTGAGGAATCCAGTTGGATCCTTCCAATCTGTTTTCAATGCCTTCACTGATGTTAATACAACATAAAAATACCAATCCCACTTCGAGGTGGATAACGCGGTATGTAGGATCATCTGCTATTTTGCGGGGTGCATATGGTCTTATACGCTAAAATATGCGGAAATATCAATCCAACTACTACTATCTATACTACTATATATAATATAATCATCCAACAGATAATTATAATTTATTAATCCAATCAAACATCCAATAATTAAATTTAAACATTTGTATTTAAATTTGGCAATCCAAATGATTAAGATTTTCTCACCTTGATTTTTATTTTGCAATCCGATCCAAGCTCGACATGTTTCTTCATGATTTTTAGACCTTGTAAGCAAATTATGAATTATATGACTTATTGATTCCAATTTTAATTATAGTTAATAAACCAATTATTCTTTAATTAAAATTAATCAAAATAAATTATTTTATAACTTCTTCTTGTCGTCTTCGCAAATAATCCTTCCTTTTCAACTATCTCGCCTCACCTGACCCCCTTCGTTGAACCACATCATCAACCAATTCCTCCAACTCCAACTTTATTCCTCACCATCGCATCGCAACTCACCCTATCATAACCCAAAATACCCCACCTTTTCACCTTAGTGCCTTATGCCTCCATCCCAAACCCTCTCGCTCTCGACAAGGTCGCAACGACCACCATGACTTTGTGCTTCCCAAAGTACCGCCACCTTCACGACTTCATCACACACGCTAACCCCATAACCCATAGCGTCGCTGTCCCAGCATTGTGATCGAGCGCAACACCACCCCTCACCTCGCGCGTACGAGTAATCCAACTCCAGAGAAATAACCCCAGCATCAAACGAGAACTCGTCTCTTCTCCTACACGTGCCGTCAAACCCCAAAAACCATGTGCTGCCTCGATTATAGCGCTCGTGCGCCATTGCGGCATTGATTTTTTTGATTGGTTTTCTGATTTGAAGAGGAAAGAGGAAAGAATGAAGAGGTGGTTCGGGTTATAAAACGAAGGAGGAGTAAATATTTTTCTGCTATTTGATTTCGATTAAAGAATTTTTTATAAACTTCCCCATTTTTAGTTCTTTCCTAAACAAATTGATTTCATTCGGAATTTTTTTATTTGTTCGCTAGAACTAATTAAGATGAGAGGGAAATGTCGCGTCCCTTAAATTGGAGGGTAGGTAGATTCAAACGATTCAGACGTAGGGTGGCTGTGATAAAAGATAGGGTTTGATCTTTTTCATTTTATTTTAAAATCAAAATATCTCGCTCTATGCAACTCAAAATCTAGAACCCCTATTTGAGGTATGCCGCCAGACATTTATAATGTTATACCTCCATTCTGAATGCAATGAACATAGTTACGAGTCCTAATTCGATCGTATGGAGAAGATAACTCTTTGGACCCAATTATTATATTGAATTCTCGATATAAAATTCAACTTGTATCATGTACGACAAAACGTTAATTCCAAATGCTACGAAAATTGAACTATGATAATAATACCCGATTATGAATCCAATAGAACTAGTTTCGTTGAATTCGGGGAGTGTGGCTCGGATTGCTATTTTAACGCATTGATTACATTAACGATCTCTAAAATTTACGAAATCGCACAAAATTTCAGTTTTAAAATCTTAGTAACTAATTTCTAATTCAAATAGAACTTATACCAACATTAGGAATCTTTTCGATTCATTAATAACTCTAATTTCAAATTATTTAACAATTTTCACTTATAAATCCAATAATTAAATTTATTCAGTAAGTCGCTATATTTGGAATGTAAATTCATTTCACTTATTTGATCATTAAATTCCATATCAAAATTCTATTCACATCTCAAAACTCAACATTTAAAATAAATTAAATGTTCAAAATCAAAGACAAAAAATCCGGGTTGTTACATTCAATGTGTTTTTTATATAATTATATAACAAATCCAAATGAATTGTACAAGTTAAGTTGTCTATTATTTTGAAATAAATCTTTAATTTCATACTGTAAGCGGTCGAATATAACTTTATCAATCCTTGTTCGTGAAAAAAACTTAGTTTGAGAGTAATGAATGGACTTTACTGAAAATTATTAATAATTAATAATTTCCCTTAAAACCTTATTACTAATTAATAATCATTATCTAAATTAACTTTATTAGATAATTAACTTCTCAAATTAGAAGTGGCTTAGCCATTTCATTGGTACGTAATCATTTGTACCCTTGTCATCCAAGTTATAATCCAGTATTTACATAAGATCACATATCTAAATTATCATAATTAACAATTGATTATTAATACGATACTTATCTAATAATACTCAATTGGATTGTAATTAAGGGTCCACACAAGTGTAATAACCGAAAGGGATTTTTGCTGAACAATGCCCAAATATAACCTACTCGGTTAATAATAGCAGAATGGTGATTTATTCTGCTAAACATGTGTCCAATTATTTATTTTAACGGAACAGTGTTTTAGTTCTGCTAATCAAATGTCCAATTTCCATATTCTATTCCAACCCAAATTGACAGTATTTTATTTTGCCAATTAGATATCAAAATTAAGGTAATAAATTCATAGCGATGTTATTAACTAAAGTACATAATTTAAATCTTATCTTTTTGCATATGTCATAAATTTATACTAACCAAGTCTATGAATAAGTTACACTAGAATGTTATGCCCGTCAATGCGAATCCAACGTAGAAAAATACAGGTAAATCGAATTTCAAACAACCAAGATATGAAATTTTAAATTTAGTATTCAAACTTAAATTAAAAACAGAAATTAAAATTTCCCACCCCAGTTTCATTGGGGACGAAGTCCGAAATAATCCAACCCACACTAATCTAAATAGAATCTTCATCCCTAAAACTACCCCTTCAATTTATCCCCCAGCGCATGATGTGCACGTACGCACTTGACCGAGGACACTAGCACTGAAACCAAAACCACTGGCATGTCTCCCTAGAATGCCCTCCATGGTGGGCACCTCCGCATCATGTGCGCGCCTCCCTACCTCTTACCGACCCTTCATGACGACAATGAAAATCTAACGCCTCTCCTCCCTTAACACAATGCTGATTGACGAAAAAACGTGCAATCAAAAATATTTTTGGTTAATATGAATAACTTTCATTTAGGTTACTCTGGTTAAAACTCAACGATTTGGAATGCATTTATTTTTGATTGTTCATGATTGAAACTCTATACATATAGCAAGGGAAGTTTAAAATCCAAGTTTCACATAAGTCAGTAAAACATATACCCTTACCTTTTTGATGTCAAGTTAAAATCCACTTTTTTTCCTAAGAAAGTTAAGCTTTCAGAAATCCTTCTTTTTAATTTGTAACGAATATCTCAAATACTGCAATTGAAGAATGGTAGAAATGGGAGTTAAGCCTTTTCAAGGGAAATGTACAAGTAGTATTCCCCGTACCACTTTCCTTATCTCTCCCTGTATGATCTAAGAAATAGTATATGGCCCCACTATAGTAATTTAAGTATTTCATTTTACACATTTTTTACATACATATACATATATATATATATATATATATATTCATTTCTTTGTTTACATATTTTATTTGTGTGTGTGTATATATATATTCATTTCTTTATTTACTTATTTTATTTGTGTATCTACGCATATATATTCATTTAATTATTTACTTATTTTTTGTGTGTGTGTCTATATTTACATGTTCATTTCTTCATTTACTCGTTATCTATATCCTGTATGATAAAATAAATTAATCAAAAGTTAAAAGCCGGAACTTTGATTTAACATCTGTAACAAGACCGTCTAAATTTCTAGTCTATTACACTCTTTCCATCATAAGATAATTTTGAACCCGAAACTCGTATCTCATCCTACCTAGAAAGCTAATTATTTGGAATACTCTATCATTCAACAACCAATTCAAATAATCATTAGGAATAACATCAACTCGCATACCATAATGAATCAAGTCATACGTACTAAAGATATTTAAACAATAAATGCCTGATCAGATACTCCATGCACTAGAGTTCCCATACATACCAAATAAACGTCCAATTACCCATATACAATACCATAAGAAATAGTAACCCTATAGAAAAGGTATACTATTCTAATATGAGCCTTCTTCTGAAGGTCTATCCAAATATATAAGTGCCCTTCATCATCTGAAATCCATATGATTTCAAGATTCGAACCCCTAGGAATCAGCATCAGTTGCCTTGAACCAATCATCGTACATGCCCTCCTCCAACTATGGATCGTCAATAACCTTCCCCTCATCCCATTTCATTCCCCCATCACAATTTTCCTTAAATTTCCCCTATAGGAATAAGTTCCTCCACCATCCCTTCTTCTTCCCTAGGCTCTCCTTCCTCTATCAGCTATTCCTCCTCCTAAGGTTCTTCCTCTTCCTCGAGTTCTTCATCTTCAATGATCTCTTCCTCTTCCATAGGTTCTTCCTCTTCCAACTACCCATGGAAGTTGAGGAAGAGGAAGAACCCGTGGAAGAGGATGAATCTAAGGAGGAGGAAGAGCTGGAGATGGAAGAAGAGTCTAGGGATGAGGACGAAGGGGTGGTGAAGGAGGTTATTCCCATAGGGGAATTTGAGGCAAATGGTGATGGGAGAATGATTTGGGATGAGGGGGAGGTTATTGACGGTCCATGGCCAGAGGAGGGACCGTACGATGATTGGTTTATGGCACTATTGTTGATTCCCAAGGAAACGAACCCTGAAATCATATGGATTTCAGATGATGAATGGGAGTTATAAATTTGAATAGTCCTTTGAAATAAAGCTAATATTAGAATAGGATACCTTTTTTATGGGGTAAGTATTGCTTATGGTATTGTATATGGGTAGTTGGATGTTTATATGGTATGTATGGGAACTCTAGTGGATGAAGTATCAGATTAGACATTCATTGTTTGAATATCTTTAGTACGTATGACTTGATTTATTATGGTATGCGAGTGTAATGTTATTCCTAATCCTTTTTTGAGTTGGTTGTTGAATGATAGAGTACACCAAATAATTAGTTTTTTGGGTAGGATGAGTTATGAATTTCGGGTTTGAAATTCTCTTAAGAAGGGAAGACTGCAACGGACCATAAATTTAAACCACTTTGATATAAATGTTAAATCAAAATTCCGGCTTTTAACACTTTATTTATTTGTTTATTTTATTTTTTGGAAAGGCCAGCCGGTTTTTATAGTGGATTGTCCACATTTTATTACAACAAAGTAATAAATACAAATAAAGAACAGGAGTTAGGTCGATCACCTAAACTACAAAGCACGGTTTTATAGTGGGCCGACCACTAACTACTCTTACATAAGCACCGCGCAAGGTGCACACTATGACATTCATCTTACACAAGGCAATCACAAAACCATACAACAACTAAAACATACATGATGCAGAAAGCAGTCCCAAAAACGTACACCAACTTAAACACAATAGATTTGGAACAGACTACGAAAAATCCAACATAACAAAGTAGCACAGAGCTACACCAATCCCTTCATTACAAATGCACGAAGCATGACAAAACCAAGAAGGAAAATAGAGGCGATGAACCATCATAGCAAACCAGAGCTATGACCAACATTACATCAACGCAATTACACATATTGGAGTGGAACATTCCATCGCAAAATCGAGAGGTTCACCATAGCAAAGACCATCATAGCAATGCCAAGACTAGCAAATCACCACAGAAACAAAACCAAAAGGCACCAAAGGAAGAGCACGAGAAAGCAAGAATCTGAAAGTCAAGAAGCCAAAAGTAAAGAAAACGGCCAAGAGAAAAGTGCCCAATTGTCAAATCAGAAGCAAGCATGCAAAAGACTCTCCGTTGCCAAGGCATTCGTCGAGAAGCCAAAAGACTTCAGTGAAGAAGCAACAAGGCAGGAAACAAGACCCAATCGCCAACAAAGGATACAAGCACTGACAGAAGAAGCGACTCAGAAACCCTCTACCCTGAACCAGAAAATGACCAAAAAGGTGAAGCAAACGAAGAGCAACAGCGGTAGAAGCACCGCATGAAGCTACATAGCACCAAAAAAAATTCACCAAGACAGATCGATCAACACAAAAACCCAAAACTATAAAACAATACAAACCCGATTCAATACATAGCATCAAAAAAACCGACCACAACCCAGCCCGGAAGAGGATAAGATCCAGAGCGAAGACGAGCGAAACCAAAGCGCCTACCGAGAACAAAAAAATCGCCACTTCCGCTGCAGGCAGTCGCCAAGGGAAAAATGAACCGAGGCAAAGCAAGGTGGGAAGATCTAAAACTAGGACCAAAGAAATCCAGCCAGAAGAAGGTCAAAATCGAAAAGGAGACGCGAGGTAGGGAAATCAGGTCGATTACAACTGAGAAAGAAAAAAAGGGATAATGGAAGGAAAGGGTTGCAAATAACAGCAATAGGAAAAGCTGGGGATAAGGGAGAACAGAGCGAAAAATTTAAGGAGAGAAAAGAAGAGGACGAACTGAAAATGAAAGGGCGGCGGGAAGAAAAACCTTAGTCCCCATTGATGAAGACTTGCAAGACTCAGACTAAAGATCAATTTATTTATTTATTGACGGAGAACATAAATAATAAGTTAATAAAGAAATGAATAATATATATATATATATACACACACAAATAAAATAAGTAAATAAAGAAACGAATATATGTACATATACACATGTATAAAATAAGTAAATAAAGAAATGAATATAATATATTTATTTATGTATGTATATAAAAGAAAAAAATGAAAATGAAATATTTAAATAGCCATAGTGAGGTCATACCCTATTTCTTAGATGGTAGAGTAAGAGGTAAGGGGAATACTACCTGTACATTTCTCTTAAAAAGCCTCAACTTCCATTTCTTCCGTCCTTCAATTGAAATGATTGTGTCATTCATTTCAAACAAAAAAAGGACTTTTGATAGCCTAACTTGATAAGGAAAAAAAGTGGAGTTCAACTTGAAATCAGAAAGGTGAAAGTTTATGTTTTTACTGACGTATGTGAAACTTCAATTTTAGACTTCCTCTATTATATGTATAAAGTTTCAATGATGAACGTAAAAATCAATACATTCCAAACAATTTTTTTTTAATTCAAGTGACCTAAATGAAAGTGATTCATGTCAACCAAAGTATTTTTAGAAATTGATTGAATGTGTTTTCGTCAAGTGTAGGGGGGCAAATCGTCGAATTACAGTAAAGGAGAAATATTGTTCAAAATATTTAAAAATTAAATTCTCTTGATCCAGGACGAATCATTCGATGCCACTAGCATCATTGAGTTCGTATCGAATTGCATAATTTTCGATGAAATTTCGATGCGATTCCATGTTGATGATTGACGATCACCATAACCAAAGGTTTGGGTTAACTACCGATTTGGTCAGTGATGCAGACTTGGAGCTCGACAATGTGTTAAGGGTAGAGAGGCGCTCGATGGGTAATTTTTTGATGAAAAACGAGGCAAATAAGTGATGCGATTTTTTTCCTTCACGCGATTTTCATGGCCAACATGGAGGGTTAGTCGGATGAGGGAGTTATGCACATGATGCAGAGGGGTCCATCATGATGGGAATTCAAAAGGAGACATGCGGGTTGGATTATTTTAGACTTCGACCTAAAAGAAATTGTGGTGGTAAATTTTAGTTCTATTAGTTTAATTTAGGTTTAACTCTAAATTTAAAATTCATATCTTGGTCATTTGAAATCCAATTTACCCAATTTTTTGCATTGGATTCATATTGACGAGCACAACGTTTTAGTGTAATTTAGTCATAACCCTGGATAAGTATGAATTTATGACATATGAAAACTGACAGGACTTAAATTACGTTATTTTAATTAATAAGGTCGCTATGAATATATATAGCTTTATTTTGATGATTAATCAGAAAAATAAAATACTATCGAATTGGGTTGGACTGAATATGGTAATTGCACATTTGATTAGCGAAATTAAGACATTGTTTCGTTAGTTAAAATAGTTGGACACCTATTTAGTAGAATAAATTACAATTATGCTGCTATTAATTGGGTTGGTTATATTTGGACATCTGTTTAGTAGAATTAACCCGTTCTGCTATTACACTAGTGTTGACTCTTAATTACAATCCAATTGATTATTATTAGATAATGTCTATTAATAATAAACTGTTAATTATGAGTTTAATTTACATATGTGATGTTACGTAAACCACATATTATAACTTGGATAATAAGGGAATTAATGATTAAGTACCACTGAAATAGCCAAGCCTCTTCTAATTTGAAAAGTTAGTTATTTAATAAAGCTTTTTTAGAGAATGGTTATTAATTATTAATCAGGTTTTAAAGGACATTATTAATTATTAATAATGTTATAAAGATAATAGATTATTATTCCATATAATAATTAAATGTTAATTATTTTAAATTTTTTAAAGTATTTTATGGAGATTTAAGAATACTTGATTCTACTTGTTGCTAGAGTATTCTACCAACCACATTTTGATGCGACTTGAAACATTGGCTCCCCTCATGCTCCAGAGCCCCTCCTTTGAGTTTCATCTAATTCCAATGATTTCTGCTGATCAGAATTCTACTCGTCACAATTCTACTTATTGCCCGAGTATTCTACCAACACAATTTCTTAATTTACATTAAATGACAACTTCTACTATTTTTTGGGCATATGATTAGATACTTTTATCTTATCATTGAATAAAATAAATGTTTTTGTTTTCATGTTTATATGAATTTATATTTATATTTAACTGTCAAAAAAATATTATGCATAAGACATCACCATTTTTTAATCAAAAACAAAATTTTGTAAGGAAAATTTAATTTGGTTATAATATAAGGAAGTGGTTGTGTTCCAAACACAACAAATGCTCTACTTACAAAATATGATGATGGTTTGTAAGAATTATCAATTTGTTCAAAATCTAAAATTATCTCTATTTATGATCACCATAGTCCAACCCAAAACCATTATTCTTATAAATTTTTGTAAACATAAATTTTACTTGCAAAAGAAAACAGGATTATGGATAATTTTAATGCACTAATAATACTTCAAAACATTGCTAAATTATAGCAGCATAACTTTTGTAGCATCATCATGTGTAAAAAATCTACATGTTCCCAGATCATTGTCACACTACAAAAACTATGAAGCTGATGCTCAGCTATGACATTGCATTCTACCATCATGTTATTGCCATGCATTCTTCCTTACATAACATAAATATTGTTTCGTCCACCGGTTATGGTCTCACATTTCATTATTATTTATCTTTGGAACAACAAAATTAAAAGATGTGTCATCTAATGAATATTTATATTTGTACAAACATATCGGTGAAATTTGGATAATTTAAAAGGTGATTCTTTCATTGCCTTCTATAAGGGTATTGGAAGTTGTGCTGCATATTCTTTCATTTGTGATTTTGCATATAGGAAATGTCTATCTAGCACATCAAACAATTTAATATTTGTCACTTCATGCAATGATTTAGATAATTTCAATTTTATAAAATTCATACTAAAACTAAAATTAACTTTTGTTTCAATGTTATAACCATTATAGGCTAATATTATTAGCATAGCATTTTCTTCCTTTTTTACCCCACTAAAAGATTCTAAAGTAATTTAACTAATGTACCTCTATAATTATTTAGGCTGATATGATTTTTATCTTTTCATATTCTCCACTTCTTCCCCTTGACGTTTACTGTAAAAGTGGATGACTTTTATAAATAAATTAGTGTTTTTTAATACAAAAACAATCCAAATGCGATACAATTGAAATAGCTGGAAAATAATTAAAAGAAATGAAGCGAAAAAATAAAATTAAAATGTAAACCTTGTTTGTGTTTAGATCTTACCTCTCTCTCCATTGAAGTGGATACATCTTTGAGAATTAGTCGATGCTTTTACTATAGTGGAAAATTGAATATAAAAATAGGGAGGCAAAATAGTCTAAGGGTATTTTTGGAATAGACTAGGAGTGAAAAGGAAAAAGTAATGTGCATGCTATTTTTTGAAATGTCAAGGTGGCAAAGGAAGAAAATGATATGTTAATAGAATTAGACAAAAATATATTAAAATTCAAAGAATTTGAAGAAGGTGAACTCATGTAGGCAAATTCTATTTCAACTAGAGTATTTACTTAATAGCCCCCCAAAAATTAAAAATGTCTTTAAATCCAAAAAATAAATTATTAGGCTCCTACCATCTTCAAAACTACCCTCCCCATCAAATGCTGAAAAGTTCAAATGGAAAAAAAGCAAAATGAACTGCCACGCAAGGTGATTCCATGGTTTTGTGTCAATACCACGTAGGATTTCTGCGTTGATGTGTAAAATTCATGCAATTATTTGCAAGATTAAGCTAGAAACCTAGTATACCCCATGCGTAAATTATCACTAATTCACATGATCAACAGCCTACAATTGTATTTGCAAAAATTAAATACTTTTCAAGTTTTTTTTGAATTACCTGTTGTGATTACGTTAATAATTCATTCTTCTCTTCAAATCCATCAGCTAGTAGTGAAAAATTGAGTTTTTTCTTAACTGATTTGGAAACTAGGGGTTTGAAGAGGCGATGGCTTAGACAGTAAGAAACCGACGTAAGAAGGTAATAGAATTGAGAAGAAAGAAAGTAAGCAGCTTTCTAAGGGTATTTTAGTCTTTAAAATTTTATTTATTTTAGGGGGGCTAAGTAATTATCTGTGTTGAAGTAGAATTTTCCATTCATGTATTACTGAACGTGTGGATTAATTTTTTCATCAACCAAACATGGTTATCATCATTTGAAACATAAACACGTACAAAAATGCAAACCAAAATGGATTTAGATATTAAATAAGGCAAGAATTACACACCCAAGTTAATAGCCTAGCTATAAATCTCTTCTTCTCTTTAAAAACGGAGCTTGAATATTTGTTGGTTTGTTTTCCCTCTTCTTTTCCTTAGAAATGACACTCCTTTTTTGTTGCTTTGGTGGAATTAAATGGATGAGAAGAAGGATATATATATACATATTCTAGGGGTATAAGATCTACTAATTTGGGCTTAGGCTAATATCCCTTGCCTAATCCTATTAATTGCTTTCCCTTAATATAAAATCCCTTCATTAAAATATTCCATGTTTTATTCATTCAATTATTAGCCGAATTTAATGAATATAATTACCCTTGAATGAGAATAGGGAAATGTTTATGCATTTCCTTATTTCCTTATTCACATCAAAGGGTAATTATTTATATTAAGGGTAAGAGTTAATGGTTTGACTAATATCTCTCATTGTCTAATTTTATTAATTATTTCCCTTAATACAAAATCCATTAATTAAAACATTCCATTTTATTCCTTTAACTAATAGTTGAATTTGATGAACATAATTACCTTGAAAGGGGAGATATACATACATACATACATACATACATACATACATACATACATACATACATACATATATTAAGGGTATAAGAGTTAATGGTTTGGATTAGAACTCATTGCCTAACCTATTAATTCATTAATTTCTTGTTGGATCTAAATTCAGTCTACTTTATTTTATTTCATTTTATTTTAAAATGCTTAAATAAAATTTTATTTTATTTTATTTCTATACAACTTTATATCACTGTCACATCTTAATTAATTACCCAACATTTAAATTTGATATGTGTGTATACGGCGTTCATAATTTTAATTAAACTATCAATTGACTAATAAATTCTATATTTTAAAATTATATTAATTACAGAATTAATTGAACAACTAATTTAGAAATGATAATATTCTCATGTTTGTCTAACACTAAAATATGTGATGCTACAATACGCCTTTGAAATTTGAATTATTTTATGATTGTCATTTTTATCCGTAGTAAACGCACGTGCTGAATGGTCCATGGTAATATTTTGAAAAATACAAACAACATAATGGTGAGGCAGATGCTAATGAACTAGTAAAACTCATGTACTTCAACTTACAAACTATAAGTCGCGTAGGACAAATCATAAAGGAAATATTACGTAGCGCATCAATACAAGCACTAAGCAACATAATAAGGACATGTCATCTAAAACTAATCATTTTTTTACCAGCTCGCCTACCAATTTTTCATTCAGAGTGGTAGCTCTTTAAACTAATATCGAATATTAACTTTAAGTCCTATTTTTTATTTTAAATGTAAAATGGGTGTAGATCTATATATTTTTTGTAAATTAGATCTCTACTACTTTAACATTACAACCGATCAAAATTAACATACTCCAACACGCTTAATTCAAATCTTTAAAATGTCATAAATTTTGTACACTAATCGGTTTTAAGAATCATTTTCATCGTTAATCATAAATTTGTTAAGCTTCCGATAACATCCTAACTAAAAACAAAATTTTTGAAAATTATAATTTTGTAGTAGTTTTAACTATTTATGTAATGAAGTTATTTTATGCCACCAAATCATATAACTACATTTTGTAACTGCGTTATTATGGATGATCATAAATTTTATATAGCATTTTTAACTATGTTATGACAATGCAGTTATTATCTTTTAACATAATTGAAGGAATTCGTTTTGAATTATGCATTTGTGATTGCATTTGAATACTCTAACTGCATTTATGTAATGCAGTATTTGATAACTAATTCAAACTTAATTAAGTTTTAATTTAACCGTAATAAGAAAATTCAGTTATAATTTTAAAGAAAATTTTCAATTAATTTAAGTGTGTTTGATTTTTTTAACTGCATTTATGTGGTGTAATAATTTTGGCTACACTTAATTTTATTTAATGTTGTTATAAGTTAACTACATTAAGATAATACAGTTATAACTAGGCAGCATGTTTAGGATTAATTTAATTACATTTGAATTTTTTAACATCATTTATTTGTAATGTAATATTTCTAGAAATATTTGATAGTTTTATTCAATCTTAACGCAGCTAAAATTTAACTATATCAAAAAATGAAGTTGTAATTTAACGCCAATTTTGAATTCTGCATGATTGCATTTGAATGTTTCAACTGCATTTATGTGATGCAATAATGATTTTGGTTGTATTCGATGATTTATCCAAACTTAACACAACTATAATTTACTTAATTTAAGCAAGTGCATTTATTATTTGACTTTATTTTTTGAATTATGTAACTATGTCATTTGAAAATTTTAACTATAATTTATGTGATCCAATACAAATTTTGGCTTCCTTTGATAAGTTTATTCAACCTTGATGAAATTATAATTTAAGTGCATTAAAAGAAATCTAGTCATAATTTTAACTACATACCATATATGAAATTGTCTTTAAACTGCATGTTTATTAATTTCGAATGTATTAAATTGAACGAGGCAATTATAGTTGCATTTGAAAGACGCATGTATAAATACGTTATTTATACAAAAAAAAGATATACTTAAATTAGATATTTGCATATGCATAACACATATCATTTAAAAGATCATAAATTTGTTCTTTAAGGGTAAAAATGGTTCGTCAATCTAATGTTTTCGAAAAATGTTAATGCTTAATGAATATTTTAAATTTATTTAGGTGTGTAGTACTTAAATGGATATAATAATAGCGGTTACTAATAAAAGATGTCTGTGGACAAGGACCTAATTTACATAAATTATCAAAGAATGATATTTTTTATGCCTTGATTAAAAATAGGACTTGTTGTCCAAAGTCTCTTAAAATATGGATAGCGAGATTGATTGCATCGACTAGTTAACTACTTGTTTTTGGTACCTCCAGTTAATCTAAGGATTTCAACCCCTATATTTTTAAAGTTGATGTATTTATGAATGATTTCTCTAAGTCATCAAGCTTGTGCTAATCTATATAATTATTCTACGAGGAATACATCTTGGTCAAACTTGAGTTTCTCCATTCAGTTTATATTTGAACAAGAACATTACCAAAGGGACTTTATTTTTGGATAAAGAGAAGAAAAGTTTAAGGGTACTCCACCTAAAAAAATGTTATGTTATTCCTCCCTAATAAAAAACTTACAATTTTATAATTTGCGCAAAGGGAAATTTTATAACTACTCGTCGAAAAAAATTTGATAACGGTTAGATTCTTGTTAAAAAAAGAAGGAAAGATGGTGATTGGTCACCGAAAAACAAATAGCATTTAAAAATTATTATTTTTTAATTAATAGAGGGAAATTATGTTTTATACCACCTAACAATTTTCCAAATAATGACAAAATGATTCCCTTATCCAGTTTTGTAATCCATTTGAAGTCCACTAACAATGCGGTGAATAATATGCCTTGACAAGTTCGAATGGACCCTTAAATAAATGAAGTACTTGATGGAGTTATGGGTGCAAGTAGAGGAAACAAAGTTACATGTGATTGCATATAAAACTCATAGATCAAATTTTGATGTGAGATTAAAAATTCCATACTCGCATGAATCTAATTCCAATATGGCTATGATATATTATCCGTTACTCCAAATACCAATTCAAAATTCACCGGCACTTTCATTGAGCAACCATAGTATATTCTAGATCCACTTAATAGACATATAAAATGTCACTAATTGTATTTACTTCATAAAACCCACCATGTGAAGTCCAGAAAAAGTAAAAAAGACACATCAATTAACAATTTGAGAATTTTTGTTTTAGTATGTACGGAAGATGTATTTTGTGAATTCGTTATGCTCACACAATTCATCAAACACTTGATAGGCATTCGCCTGAAGGGACATTTCAACAAACACTTTTGAGAATGAGGCTTCGCCATCCACCTCGACTAACTGGAATTAAGGAGAATGATGTTGAAGATTGGAAGATATACAGACGCAAGATAAAATGAACTTAAGCGTGAGATTACAACGGGAAAGCCAGTTTGAAGACCGTGCATGTTGTGCACGTGCATACATGCACAACTTATTTTCTATTGCAGTCTAAGTGGCTATGTAATTTAAAAGTTAGTCTGGTGTATTAGTTAAATTACCATGTAACGGCTAGTTTAATTTGGTCTACCTGATCAATACTATAAATATAAGGGTAAGGATATGTAAATAGATGTATATAAAAAGATTATAAACAATCATGCATTTTTTCTCAACTATGCATTCTTCTATTTGCTACTTCTCTTATTTCACCTCTTTCCTATATTCAACTCATTCCGTAATTTGAATCCATTTTCACTTCCTCGTTAAATCTGATAACCACCATAGTATTTTAGCATTACATTACCACTTCTTCTTCATATTTCTAGTCTGCTGCATTTGAATAATTCCACCACCTGAAAGCCTCCGTTACACCTTCTTCTTGACCAATTCCATTGTGACGCCCCACCTCTATACCCACGCTAGCCAAGGACACTACGGTGTAGTGCTGTCAACTAGCATGGAGAATAAGGCTGTTGAGGAGCGACCATCCATATGATTGCTTGTCACACGGTGGCTATAAATAATCTTCGAAAACAAACATAGAAATAAGCATAACACAAATCAGTCACAGACATCCATATCACAGAGGCGGAAGAAGATATGAATAAATAACTAGCACATGAAAGTGTACATCAGAGTAGTGGTCAAAAAGATCCACAATAATACAAAAGAATAGCAACACGTGCTATACTAAAGAATGCAACTATGAGTCTAAGTCTCAAGTGTATACAACAAAAAACTGCTAATCCAAATAGTTAGCCAAAAGTCAGAGTAGCAAATCCCAGGAAGAAGTCAAGCAGAAGCACCTATAACATCTCGGTCTGACCCGAGTATTATTTAAGAAAATAATAAACAGATCAGTCTAGCTATAAATATCAGATGACATGGTATAAAATAAAAGATATGGCATAAACATAAAATATCCATACTGACATACTACTATAAGTATGCAAATGATGATCAACAGAAGATCAATCAATAAGAGATAAATCGATATCACAAGAATCTTCTGAAAGATCCAAAGAGGGCATCATACCCTAAACTTGTACTCATAACAAGTCAATGACATAAATTCCAGAAATCAACACAAGAAATCCAGAAATCACATAAAAAGGGAAAGAGGCCTGTCACATGACGGTCCGAAGACCATGGGGAGCTACCCCATATGTGTGAGTCGAAATCACACAGATTGAGGTCTAGACTAACCAAGAAGGCAAAAAGGTATGTGTGAGTGGAATCACACAAGTGGTGTCTAGTCTAACCTCGCAAACAAAAAGATATGTGTGAGTGGAATCACACAAGTGGTGTCTAGACTAACCAAGCAACCAAAAAGGTATGTGTGAGTGGAATCACATAAGTGGTTTCTAGTCTAACCAAGCAAACAAGAGACATCGCACAATTGCTAGTCTAAATCATAAGAATGATCGTCATGATCAACGAGAAGTGTCAATTACACTAAGCTAGTAAATATAAAAGTTTAGCTTCATGTCCCATAATCACTTCCTTAACTTAAATATTTACGAACAAACTGTAAATCTTCACTAGAAAATTGTCACAAGAGGTTCGATCGAACAAGTCCAAGAATTAACCGACGAAGCAAACGCAAGCGTTTCATACCACTTGTTTTACTAAGCCGTTTAATTAGATTTCTCATCCAAGCGAGGTAAAGATTTGTATATACTAGTAGATTGGAAAACGGGTTAAGAAAAAGAGCTTTGGTATTGATAATAGAGTTAAAATTGTTTTGATGAAAGAGTTTTGGTATTTACTACTAATATTGAAACCTTTATTTTATTAAAGTGACAAATCACAAAAACTTCACGTTCAAAGATGTGAATGAAATCCAAGGAAATCAGCTCAAAATGCACCTTTAATCTAAGATCCCCTACGGAGGGGGGGTCCGGGTGGGGGGGGGGGGTGGCAACCCCCCAAGGTGGGGGTGGGGGTGCGGGTGCAACGCCACCGCTACGGGGTTCGACCTGCTCGGTCAGGTCGGCGGGGTCCAAGGGGCAGCGCCCCCGGCGGGGTGCGGGGCAGCGCCCCGTCTAAAACGGTACGACCAAGTGAAGGCAAAATGAGGCTTAACGACCTAAGGGGGATAGGGTCGAGCGACCTAATGGTTGCGACCTAGGGGTCTAAGGAGTCAAGCGACCTAACTGGAGAAAAGGGGCAAAAGTCACGCGACCTAACTATTTATAGGTCTAACGACCTAACAGGTTAGAGGTCATACGACCTAGTGGGTTAACGGTCTAACGACCTACGAGGTATAGGTCCAACGACCTAACGGGTTATAGGTCCAACGACCTAATGGTATATAGGTCAGGCGACCTAACAGTGTTGCGACCTAAAAATGGAAGGCAAGGCCGAGCGACCTATCGAAGTAAAGAGGCACGTGACCTATCGAAGAAAAAGGGGCACGCGACCTATCGGTGTTACGACCTAAGGGTCCTACGACCTAAAGGAATAAACAAATAGGCCAAGCGAATTAAAGCACCAAGGCCACACGAGTTAAGGCCTAATGACCTAACCCCGAACGACCTATGGTCATAAACGAGGTCGAGCGACCTAAAACGTCGCGACCTAGCGACCTAAAACGTCGCGACCTAGCGACCTAAGGAATTCGAAGCCACACGACCTAAAGGGGTAAGTGGTCGAGCGACCTAAAAGAAGTAGCGACCTAAAACGTCACGACCTAGCAACCTAAGAGAGGGCGAGGTACGCAACCTAGTGGTAGAACATGTCGAGCGACCTAAGGGGATAAGGGCCGAGCGACCTAAAATATTAAGTGTCCAGTGACCTAGAACCGATCGACCTACGACCTAAGGAGCTTGCGACCCACGACCTAAAGCCCAACGACCCACGACCTAATTCCGAAGCGCCGAGCGACCTAACGTTATAGGCCATTTTAGGTCGGAAACGAACTATTTGAAGGCTGAGACTTTTCCACGCGAATGACCAAGCAAAGGCAGAGCGACCTAAGTGCAGTTTTTCAACAAAAACACTAAAAATTGGAGTTTTTCGCCAATCCAATCCAAACCAAATGCAAATGTACATGCAAAAGTGATAGGGAATCATTACCATTGGTCCAATATAGTTATAGACTAGAGTGTGAGATAAAAATCTCACCTTTTCACTAAAATGGATGAAGATGAAGCTTGAAGCCAATGGAGAAGCAATCCAAAGCTTGAATCCAATATCTTCTACTTGAATTTGGAGTTGAATGTTGGATTAGCAATTAAATTTGAGCTTGGAGTTTTAATTTCCCATTCTCTTCACCATTAGTGCAAATTTCAAGTTAGTTAGGAATTTATGAAGAGTGAGGAGAAGGGGGTTGGAACTTGGGCTTAATAGGCTAAACTAACCCAAAGTCCAAAGCGGGAAAAGTTAGTGAAATTTCACTAGCTCTAAACCTATCGATGTTTATACTTAAAAAAGTTGTAAACGGCATTTCGAACTCAATGGAAGTGGTCTCGAGTCCTAATTTGACCGTTTGCAAAAAGTAGCTTTTCGGACCAAAATCCGATTAACGATATAATATTTAAATATAAACTCGATAAATATGGGGTTTGTTACACCCATCCCATGTTGATCATTCACCATGACTCATACCAGAGCCAAAATTGCCAAGAACAAGGGGAATATACCAATTTGGTATCAGAGCCACCTGGTGAGCATAATACTGACCCTCACCATTGAAACTCATCACTATATGACAACTCTGATGATAGTGGAGATGCCTTACCACTGATTAATTATATCAATCTTAAAGAACTACCACAATAAGAAAATGGTAGAAGAAAGATCTTATAAATAAAAGAACTGCACTATCACTTAAAAGACTAGAGAAAACTTCTCAAGAAGTATCCGTTGGATTATCAAGAAACACCCAAGGTATTCAAGACCGTTAGAAAATGATGGTAATATTTTTCTCAAATGAAGGAATTAAAATCTCAAAAATATCATGAAGGTAATTCAAGAGCAGACATCAATAGATCAACATCCTTACCATAAACTTATGCTCAGCAATGCAGATCTAATGTTTATGTACCATCAAACAATAGACCACCAACTCTGTCAAGACCAGATACCTTCAATTTTTATAATTCCCCATCAAAGACTTTTTCTCATCATACCAGTCACTATGTATATACTACAAGAATCAAAATAAATATGGATTTCCCATGATGCACAAGTAAAGACAGAGTAATTGACTGGCTTCGTCAAGAAGAGCAGTTCTTTCAATACAACAAAACAAATATTCAAGAATGAGTCCATATTTGTTCGTACCATCTTAAAAAGATGGCATTGCAATGGTTCTATAGGTACTCACATACTTTTACAAATTATGACCAATGGGATGTTTTCTATAAAGCTATTCAGGTACTTTTTAGGGATGGTCTTGATAGGCCATATGATACCTTTTCATCTCTAAAACAAACCACCAATGTTATGCACTATGTTAATCAATTTGAACAGCTTGAAGGATTAATAGAACACATTACGCCCACTTGTCTTGTAGTGACCCACCATTCCATACCATTTGAGCTAACATTAAACCACATCTGTCCAACAAAAATTGCATGAAAAGGAAAATAACTATGAGGAAGAAGAGGATAGAAAAAGAAACTGAAACAGCAATATAGAATCTCACAATCGCAGCGAAACAAAATATAATGTATAACAACATATTTTTATACAAAGAAACTGCAGTAATATATATCATCATCAAAGTACAACAGTCAACAACTAAATATGGACAGTTATAATGACTTGTCCATAAAGGTACTGAACAAACAGTTTAGCACACATAGCGGAATATAACCAAGTACGAGGAATAAGACTGAGATTCCTCCAGCACGTCTCCTATGCTTCATAGTATCCTAACTAGAATCTGTAATCCTAGGTCTAACCTGAGCATTATAATGAAATAACACATGAGTCAGTCTGGAAAACTAATGTGAGAAAACACGCTAAATTTGAATTATTACTATAATCAAATCCATTAGAAACAAAGGTATATCATAAAACCACGTCACCTATAAACACGACGAGTTTTTACCTTTCGATAACCAAAATATTTTATATCAAAATCATCTGATATTATAATAGTGTCTATAGAAAATAAACTATAAAATAGCTGAGATGCTTGCACCCCACTTTTTAGCATAGTTGGGAACATCTAAAGCCGTACGGGCTCATAGTGGATATTGGATTCCATATAATGACAGGGCTACTGGGGTACCGCTCGCCATAGTACACTTCTCGAAAAATGTACTGAGATCGAACCTATCGATCCCTGCCAACACAAGACCGGCCTACGCCTTACTGGATGGTACTGAATATGATCGCCACCAATGAGCCGCTCGAGACACAACAAATGATAGATAGTGATGATGATAAATGTCCACTCTAGATGAGTGATGATCATACCCTAATTGGAGCACCCACATAGCCATGCTGCATCTCCCAATTTTAGTCATTCACGGTTGACGAGACTTGAGGGCACGTATTACCTTAAGAATAGCATTCATACTTGGAATGCTAAAACTACCTTCCAAGCCACAATGCAATGATAACATTCATCCATACAAGTTGTCTTGTTTCTGACAAACCGAATCTCCAAGAACTCTATCTTTATTATCTTTACGAAATAGTAATTCATAACGCACAAATCGGATCGAAGTGGTTTTTGGATAATTAAACCCAATATCGGTATCTTCGAAATGACTAACGAAATTTTCCAGATTTGATAGTCGGTTATTTGACTATCAAATTACAACCATAAGCAGTCACCGAGCCCAATTTAATAAATCTTTCGAAACATTCGTTTCAAAATATCTTTACAAAGATATCTATACAACTCTCCCAGCAAACTAACATTTGAAAATAATTTCAAACACTTATCCATAATAGGATATTTTTAAACCATATCAACACCTAAAAATATTTTCAAATTCAATTTATAACCCTTAGAAAAATATTTCTATACCATTCATTTCCTATTTAAAATATTTCCAAAACCCACTTTTCAGTACTTAGGAAAATATTTATAAACATATTCTCCAAAGTCATTTTAATATCAAATTAGGAAATATTTCATAACTTATCTCATAAATCTCTGAAATGATTAATAAATTCCTTTTTACAATTTCAAAAACCAGTTATACGTATTTATAATCCCAACTAACAATTTATAACATCTTTTATGAATTCAGATTCATTTAATAAGTTTCCATATTTCAACATTTTGGAATTCCATTTTCTCCCAAAATCCTTTATAAGATTCCTCTTATCAAAATCATATCCGTTAAGTAAACCACGTTTACAAATCTCAAGAGGATATATAAATAAACTTCAACCATTTCAAAACTCTATATATATGATAAGTATTTTTAAAGAATAATAATTTATTTTATAACACGTTTAAGTAATTATTTAAAATATCAAAACACTTTAAATAATCATCGATAACTCATTTCCAATTCATTTCAAATAAAACTAACCGATTTATAAAGCTTATTATAAGAATTTTAATTCATTTCAATAAATATTAAATATTTGAATAATCCACTTTCTAAAACATTTCAATACTAAAACAGCTTTAACTATACAGTTTAATAAATAAAAATCCTATTTTAAATCAAACATAATTTCTCGAAAAAAATATACATTAAAATCCTATATTACCAATTTCACTTTATAAATCCCTCTTGATTAGTATCACATCGATTTTGTTTCAATTCCATAACCATTCTCATATTTCAAAAATGGAATACACTATTTTTCCCAAAAATCGATTTCCATATCTCGATATAAATTCACACTATGAATTTATAATTCACATTTATCAACTAATAATCTTTTCCCCTTCTTTATAAACATCGTTTATATGTTTATAAACTCATTTGGTTTTCACCTGTTTATAAAAATATTCTCATTTATAAAATTTCATTTATAAATCCATTCATTTATAAATCTCATTTATTTTTCAAATCTATTTTAAATATCGATTTCAACTCCTTTTCCATAAATCCAGAAATATCAATGAAAACTCCATTATTAAAAATCCATTATATAAATTATTTTAAATCTTTAATTAAAACATTTTACGGACAGTTGAGTACAAATCCAAAATGAAATTATTGTTTTATCCAAATCAATTTCCTTTAAAATAATTCAAATTTCGATGTAAATTTTTTTATATCCAAAATCTCCTTTTAATTCCTTCAAATTCAAAAATAATATTTGTGGTATTTAAAATACAAAAATTAAGGCCAGTGCTACTATATCATCCAATATGTCAAATCATAAAATAATATATAAAAGATTATCCACACACATCATATATCACTGTATATATAAAATTAAAAATAACAATCTTAAGGAATCCAGTTAGGTCCCTTCAACTTGTTTTCCTACAACCAAAAATGTTATATAACATAAAACAATAATAATCCCGCTTCCAGGCAGGATATCGCAATAATATAGGGTCGTCCGCTATTATGTGGGGCACATGGTTTCTCATTCGTTCCAACGGTGGGAATATAACCAAGTACTAATATATATACAACTATATATAGTATAACATCCTACTAATAATAATTTATCAATTCATCAGATCAACCAGTAAATAATTTTTAACATTTTATATTAAAACCAGTAATCCAAATGAGTGAGATTTACTCACATTTATTTATGTTGTCGTTTCCGCGTTCTGATACCGACTAAATTCAAATGGGTTAGAATTTAGCTTAAAATTATACAAGCTATAAATTTATCAGTTTCATCGCATAGAGCTCGCTGATGTGAGTCCACCACAACGGATCATGTTCAATTCCGACCTTATATGAGCAAGTTATATATTTAAAAACATTTGAAATATAAAATTTATTTCCCTTCATTATAGTAAATAATCATTAATTACCCTCATAACCCCTCCCCAAACTTTATTCTTCTTCCCAAATGCACACCGACACTTCCTTCCCTCAACCGTGCATGCATAACCAATGATACGACAAACCACTTCATGGAATCCAAATCTGATTGCATCGATGGTCTCCTCGTTGAAATCTCCGCCCCTTAGAACCCAAAAATCGATGTCCGAACCTCCCCTAAAATCATGACATCACTCGTGACCTACCATTGAGGAAAAGTCGCGACCCCCCACTCATGATTGAACCACCCATAAATTTGCACCGAGATGCTATTCTTTCCTCTGAACCCAAAAATGACATCCATGGTATGAATCGAAGCCTCCATCCTCCATCCTCTATAAACTCGAATCGTAGTTCCCATACCCATAGCTAACGAGCTGAAGAAGCGATGTCGCACCCTCCTACATGTATCTCAAGTTGAAGCCCTCATTTAAGAAGATTTTTAAAATTTGTTTCATATATTTTTATCGAGTAGAATTTGAGAAATGATTTTTTTTTCCTTTTTTGAATTATTTCATTTTTTTTGAAAGAAGAGGAAGAAGAGATACACGACTTTTAACCTGATGAGAGCGGTGCGTTTCAGATGGTAAGGCGACACTTAGGGAGGCTAGTGTATTGGGTTTGACTTTTGAATATTTGTAATATTATTAAATTTCAAAATATCTCATTTATAGTAACTTAAAATCCCGAACTCCTATCAAGGTGTGCTGCCTAGCATTTTTAATGTTATACCCCTATTATAAACAAATGGAACATGTCTCAAGACCTAATTCAATCATATATAGAAGATAGCTTTTTGGACCTAGTTGTTATATTAAATTTCCGATATTAATTTCAATGCATTTCTATCCCGTACAACCAAACAGTGAATTTAACCGTTACGAAATTTGAAATCCTGTAATAATACATTATTACGGATCCAATGGAACAAATTCGTGAAATCCGAGACTATGCCCCGGAAGGCTATTTTATTGCGTTGATAAAAATGACGATTTCAAAATTTGACGAAATCACTTGCATTTTCTGATTTAAAAACTCATTAACTCAATTTTAATAGAATTTATATCAACATTACTAATCATTTCAATTCATATTCAACGCAAATTTCAATTATTCAACATTTTTGTATTACGATAAATCGCTATATTTGAAATTTAATTTCATTCTATAATTTAAACCAAATCTTCATTTTCAAAAATCAATTTACATTGCAAATCCATGATTTAAATCCATTTAAATGTTAAAAACCAAACGATGGAAAATTCGGATCGTTACATTCCTCCCCCTTAAAGGAATTTCGTCCTCAAAATTGTTAAGTAGGAAGAATGCAATAAGACATTAACTTGTTAAAACCCATATTCAAAATTCGATATTTCACTTTTCTAAATCTTTAGACCTACATTCACCAACTAGTGTCCAAACATTGAAAAAAAACTCTTTACCTTCCATTTGTAATTTCAAAGCCAGTTTTTGTTAGCAAAATTATTTTCATAAATTTTCAAAAATTTCTAACACCATAAATTTTTGAAATTTTTCGGTAGAACTAAGTTTCCAAACATCGACTCTCATGGTCGGAAAATGCAATATATAACAATATTTTTATTTTCCACATGCTAAGTTCGTAAGCGTACCATACTTTAGCATTATTAAGCTAGCTTGCTCAATTTATATGCAATTGCACAACCAAAATATTGCCAAACAGCCTTCTTGTACCTTTACGTACTCAGTTTAAACACATAAGTCCCAAAAATATGAAATTTAGTAACATTTCAAGCATTTCCTTAGTTAATCACAATATTTGCATAAACCAACATGTTTGACATGTATTTTAAAGAAATTACAGGGTTCCAACATTAGTTTAGTTACTATCAATCAATTTATATACCATTTCATTCAATTCGAATGATTCACAGCCATATCTCCTTGCATCAAATTCATATTTATATACAATATATTCATATCCATTCCGAATGGATTCTAAACCAATTTATTCACTTTCCATTAAATAAAAAAAAATCTCGCGTTTACTTCAAACGTTAGATTTTTGCTTGCGTATTTAGTGATATTCATTTAACAAAATAACCATTCCAGTTTATAGCTATTTTAAATTGATTCAAAATTAATTTATCAACTTTTTATTTATCCACATTCAATTTATTCACAAAATCGTGTTTTCTCAATTTTATATTCAATAACAAACCAATTCATGCCAATTTATTATGAATCACTTCATAAAATTAATATTAAGGTCTATTATAACCTTTTATATCAGTTACTTCGTTTCCATTTCAAAATTTTATTCCATACTCAATTTCATTTAATCAACATCTCAAAACCATATTCAATTTATTTACACTACATCAAGCCTATTTTTGACTTAACTCATCGCTATTCAAATCCATTTTCATTTATTCGACAACATTCGAAATATATCTAATTCACATACATTTAATTTGAATTCCATTTACATCTCAAGTTCCATCCTCAATATTCAATACTAACTAATTCATCTAATGAGTTACTTCCATTTTCGACTTCACAATTTGATTTTATTTCAAAAATCACATCAGTTGGTATAACTTTGTTAGTCCATGGGATGATGGTTTTGATGACATCAATCTTAGAATAGATTATAAAATATAAATACTAACATTATAAGTTTAGATATATATATGTATGTATGTATGTATGTATGTATGTATATGCAGGATTTAACCATACAGGTACTAAGAATGAAGACTGTACAATATAGAGATTCAAGATATCAAGATAAAATATCAAGATAGAAGACTCATGAGTATCGAGACTATCAAGAGTTTAAGATTTCAAGGATAAGTATTTTTTTATTATTATTAGGAATTTTTGTTAAAACTCGTAGAAAAGCACTGGCATCTTAAAATCCAATTTATTCGTGCAATGGAATCCATTTCAAGCCCGTTAAAGGGATGGAACCCTAAGTAGGATGGAACCTACGAAAAATCTAGTGGAACATTGTTTTGAATCCGCTAACTTTTATTCAAAATGATTTTTCAAAATTATATCCTATTTTCAAAATGTTTTCAAAACTTTCCTTTTAAAAGATTCAAAACCCTCGATCCTGATTTTAAATAATTTTAGCCTCAAAAACATCTTTATTTTCAAAGTCAAATTACTCCTGATTTTAAACTATCTTTTTTAATAATATATTTAACTTTTAAATATTTATACTTAGACTTAAATATAAAATTATGGTTAAATTCTATATATATTATTCTTTATATTTACTTATGAATTTCAACTATAGTCAAGTATATTTATAAAGTCTAAATTAGTTTTTATATAAGATAAAGGTTACTTTCAAAGAAATTCAAAACATCATAAAATGCTTTGGGATGTCGACATGCCTATGGGTACCATGTCGACATGGTGACAGTTTTATTCAAAAATTCAAATTTCAAAAGAAGTGTCTATTCGCCATAACTCTTCATGAATGGTTATGGCTGTTGTTCTTCTATAAATAGAGGTCAGTTTCAACGAATTTTTAATTAATTTTTCTAGTTTTCACACCTCCTCTTCTTCCTCATTTCTTAATACATGTTCTTATCATTACTCTGTCGAAATCAACATCAAATCATACTCGATTACTTCTAGTTTGATTCTCTATCACTATCTCTACAAGATTCTCAGTGCTATTCAGAGTAATAGACTTCTTTGTAATGTATAAAGCGGGAAAAGCTGTGATTGTAGCCTTGGAAATCAATCAAAAGGGAAAATGTATGATTGTAGCCTTGGTAAACCAATTAGGTAAACTTGTAGCCCGGAAATCAAGTATCTCTACCCAGAGGATCGAAATTCTAGAGGGTGTACCTCGTAGCCTTGAAACCGAGGGTTTAATTGTACAATTGCTTTTGAAAGGAAATCTGTACTTGTGTTGTGGGACTGGATATAGGGTAACTCTGAACCAGTATAAAATCTGGTGTGTTCTTTCCAGGACTGCTTTTATTTTATTTCTGCATTTGTGATTGTTTCTGTGACCATATCTGTGTCAGTATATTGCATACTTTTGTGTCTAAATTAACATAAACTGAAAAAGATTTAGTAATTCTTTATTAACACTATTCACCCCCTCTAGTGTTAATCTTAGCCTTAAGATCCGTAATCCGCATTTCTCACAATTGGTATCAGAGCAAGGTTTTCAAAGTTTCATAAACTGATTTTTGAAAAGTTTTCAAAATGGCTACCAACACTGGTACTATTATTAACACTAGTATCCCTGTCACTAGTTCATTTGTAAAGGGTCAGTCTACTGTCAGCACTTTTTAATGGAAGTAACTATGCATATTGGGCATGTAGGATGAAAATATATTTACAATCTATAGGATTAGACAGTTGGAATATCACACAAACTGAATATTCTGAACCCACAATTGATTTTGCACAGTGGACTACTGAGCAAAAGACTGTTGCACAAAATAATTCTAAGGCAATGAATATTCTGTTTTTTTCACTAGATAGAAATGAATTCAATAGAGTGTCAGTTTGTAAGTCTGCATATGAAATCTTGAAAACTTTGCGAGTTACTCATGAAGGAACAAACAAAGTTAAACAGACCAAAATTTCCATGCTCACAGATCAGTTTCAATTATTTAAAATGAATGCTAATAAGTCTATTTCAGATATGTATAGTAGATTTCAGGATATTGTGCATTCTCTTATATCTTTGGGAAAAGAATTTTCTGAAGAAGATCAAGTTAGAAAATTTTTAAATTCTCTAACTCCAGAATGGGATCAAAAGACACTTGCGATCAGAGAGGCAAATGACATCAATACTTTGAAGATAGAAGAATTAATTGGAAATCTAATGTCGTATGAAGTTCAAGTGATCGGGAGAAGAGAAAGTAAAGCATCTGAAAAGAAATCAATGGCATTCAATACATTGACCGATGGATCTGACCCAAACAGCGATAATGATGAAGAGATAGCCTTTATGACTTGAAATTTTAGGAGAATCCTGAAATACAGAAAGATGAATAATCTCTAGAGAAACAACTATAAGAATTCTAGAAATCAGAATATAGTGCCAAATAATGATAAGTGTTACAACTGTGATAAACTAGGCCACTTCAAAAGAGACTGTCCGTATCGAGAAAGGCAGAATCCTCCTATGAATAATGAATCAGCAAAGAAACGGAAGCGTGCATTTACTGCTACTCTAGATGACTCAGACTCTTCCTCAAGTGATGATGATCAGAAGATGGATAATTCAAATTTGTGTTACATAGCTGTTCACGACTCCGACGAATTCAGAGAAACGGACTCAGAAAAAGGTACACGTTTACAATACAATTGATTGAAATTGCTTGCTTAAGATTAGTTGCTTGATTGTTTGATTGATCGATTTTGAATTGGTGTGTTGTTTGAATTTTAAAATTTATTTTCTATTTTTTATTATTTTTATTTTATTCTTATTATTTTTAATACTTTCTGAAATATATTATATGTATAATAATATTTCAGAAATATATAATAGACATTAATGATAATAATATATATATATATGAGAGATCTTAGGAAAAATCAATTCATGAAAATTCAAAAGCACATGTCGACATGGTCCCTGCCATGATGTTACTTGAATTTGAATTTCAAAATTTGAATTTAAATGTTTGAATTTCCCTCCACCTTTTCTTTTCATCCAATCTCTGAAAAGATACCTTTTGACCAGAGAATATGTCCTTTAAGAATCTATTTATTCACTTTCTTTTCTCATATCTTTTCACTTTCATTTTCAAATTCAAACTCTCTCTTCATTACTTCAAGCTCTCTACTCTCCACGCTAATGGCTTCTTCAAGCAACCCCTCAACCATGAGAATTTCCAAAAAATCAAAGAGCAATTATTCAATGATCCGGGGGCAATTAAACATACCTCAATTATGCTAACTATGCCAAAGTCCATCCCGAAAAATTTGCTATTTTTGAAGATTTTTCTTCTTATGAAATTGATTCCCTTTTTGCAAACAATGGTGTTCTTAGTCTTATTGATGCTTCTCAAAATGATTTTGTTTGCTATCCTAATCTTGTCAGAATTTTCTATGCGAATTTAAATCGTGGATTTTATGTTGGAAATGAAGATGAAATTTGGAGTCGTGTCAAAGGCACTCAAATCTTTTTGAATTGTGATCTTTTGGGTACCATTCTCAATTGCAAGAGTTCGAGAATGGATCTTTTGTAACTTTAAAATCGATGAACATGATCGTGAGACATTATATCACATTTTCGAAAGAGATGCTTTTGATTTTGAAAATAGAAATTTTCGACCAAAAGCAAGAATCGTTAGTCTTCTTTTGCAACATACTTTGACCCCAAGGTCGGGAAATTTTAACAATCCTGCTTCAAAAGTTTGCGAAGCTCTTTTTGCTATTTTCGGAAACTATGGCATAAATTGGACGCAAGTTATTTTGGATGAAATTCGTCCTAAAAATCTTAAAATGGGTGAAAATACTTTATACCATGGAATTTATCTCACTCGGATTTTTAACTATTTTGGAGTGGATTTCAAAGGCGAGGAATTTGTTTCTAGAAAAGTTTTCAATCATTCCAACATTTCGCTTATGAAAATTCGATTTGTTTTTCAACCTTATAAGACACTTACCGAAAAGGAAGAGCGTTTGGCTCATGAGGAAATGGAAGAAGAGGAATTTGAAGAAGAAGAAGAGGGGGATGAAATGGAAATCGAAGAAGAAGAAGAAGGTGAAATGTCTTTGGAAAGCATCGAATATCCTTCCAATCGATCCAACATAACCCTTCTCAAAAACCAAAAGATAATTGTGGAGAATCAACGGATTCTAAAACAATCCGTTAGTAAAAAGTTGGATAACATTTCTTCGAAGATGAACAAGTTCTTTTCGAAAGTCAGCAAGAAACTTAGACTATCTTCATCATCTTCATCCTCTAACTAGTTTTATCTTTTCGTATCTTGTTGTATTTGTTTTGGTTTGCTTTATTTCGAATGTTCATGTAGTTTATTGTGTGCTTAATCATTGTATTATCGTAGTATGCAATGAAATGAAATTTCTTTTCTGTTATCTACCTTATCTTATCTCTAGAATAAATGTTAGTATATTATATATATGCACAATTATTCACAAAATCAAATTAGTCATAACATTTCACTAACGCATGTCGACATCCCCTATGTGACCATGTCGACATGTACTGGTCAGAAATGGCAATTGATTTTGAATTTGAAATTTGAATAACTACCACATGTCTATTCAATTCAAACGAATTTATACACCTATATATACCTGTTTCTTCCAGAATTCTTCACTGAAATTTATTTCTTATCATTTATATCCTCCACTTCTTTCACAAATTCAACTATGGCTAATGTTATTCACAATTTATCTTAAAATCTTGAAGAAACTCTTAATTCGTTCAAGAATATTCTCTGATTTATTCTACAAAACCAGCGCCATTTATAATTAAGTCAAATGCAGATGATAAAGGAATAAGAAAGGCACTTCGATGCGATACGATGGATGATCTCCTCTCTGCACAAGGATGATAACGAAGCACATCCTTCTGTCTCTCTCACCAATGAAAATGATAATTGGGATGCTATTAAGGCGGGCCCAATCTTTAGAGAAGAAGGATGGGTGGAAGTTCCACGTAACATTTGATTTTTTATTTACTTTGTTTGATTTGTTTGAATTGATTTGGATTGATACTTTTTGTGGATTGATTTCTTATTGATTTGAAGATTGGTGTGTAAAACATATATATATACACACATTGAAATGTATATAATTTTTAAATTTATTATCACGTATAATTATTTCCTACTCTATATATTCTGTTGTATAGTTTATCAATGCAGGTACTGAAGTCCAAGAATGAGGGGGAGTAAGTTTTTGTTGATGACAAAGGGGGAGAAATATAAAATAGGATAGTTATGTATATATTAAGTGGGAGTTGTTAGTTTTAGGGGGAGTTATTAGAATATAAATAATATTTTATAAACAAAGGTTGTCATCATCAAAAAGGGGGAGATTGTTAGTCCGTGAGATGATGGTTTTAATGACAACAACCTTAGAATAGATTATAAAATATAAATACTAATATTATAAGTTTAGATATATACGTATATGCAGGATTTAACCATGTAGGTACTAAGAATGAAGACTGTACAGTATAGAGATTCAAGATATCTAGATAAAATATCAAGATAGAAGACTCATGAGTATCGAGACTATCAAGAGTTCAAGATTTCAAAGATAAGTATTTTTTATTATTATTAGGAATTTTTGTTAAAACTGGTAGAAAAGCACTAGCATCTTAAAATCAAATTTATTCGAGGAATGGAATCGACTTCGAGCCCGTTAAAGGGATGGAACCCTAAGTAGGATGGAAGGTACGAAAAATATAGTGGAACATTGTTTTATATCCGCTAACTTTTATTCAAAATGATTTTTCAAAATTATATCCTGCTTTCAAAATGTTTTCAAAACTTTCCTTTTAAAAGATTCAAAACCCTCGATCCTGATTTTAAATAATTTTAGCCTCAAAAACATCTTCATTTTCAAAGTCAAATTACTCCTGATTTTAAACTAACTTTTTTAATAGTATATTTAACTTTTATATATTTATACTTAGATTTAAATATAAAATTATGGTTAAATCTATATATGTTATTCTTTATATTTACTTATGAATTTCAACTATAGTCAAGTATACTTATGACGTTTAAATTAGTTTTTATATAAGATAAATGTTATTTTCAAAGAAATTCGAAACATCATAAAATGCTTTGGGATGTCGACATGCCTATGGGTACCATGTCGACATGGTGACAGTTTGATTCAAAAATTCAAATTTCAAAAGAAGTGTCTATTCGCCGTAACTCTTCATGAATGGTCATGGCTGTTGTTCTTCTATAAATATGGGTCAGTTTCAACGAATTTTTAATTACTTTTTTTGGTTTTCACTCCTCTTCTTCTTCCTCATTTTTTAATACATATTCTTTCATTACTCTGCCGAAATCAACATCGAATCATACTCAATTACTTCCATTTTATTCTCTATCGCTATCTCTACAAGACTCTCAGTGCTATTTAGAGTTATAGACTTCTTTGTAATCTATAAAGCGAGAAAAGGTGTGATTGTAGCCTTGTAAATCAATCAAAAGGGAAAAGGTGTGATTGTAGCCTTGGTAAATCAATTGGGTAAACTTGTGGCCTAGAAATCAAGTATCTCTACCCAGAGGATCGAAATTCTGGAGGGTGTACCTCGTAGCCTTGAAACCGAGGGTGCAATTGTACAATTGCTTTTGAAAGGAAATCCATACTTGTGTTGCGGGACTGGATATAGGATAACTCCGAACCAGTATAAATTCCAGTGTGTTCTTTCCTTTACTGCTTTTATTTTATTTCTGCATCTGTGATTGTTTATGTGATCATATCTGTGTCTGTATATTGCAAACTTTTTTGTCTAAATTAACATAAATTGTAAAAGATTTTGTAATTCTTTATTAACACTATTCACCCTCCCTCTAGTGTTAATCTTAGCCTTAAGATCCATAATCTGCATTTCTCACAAACTTGAGCTCAACTTTATTTTCTACATCAAGTGGAATTTCCATTTCTTCACAAAAATATCAGACCATCTCTATTTTGGTTTTTCAATTCCACTTTTCCAACTTACAAGTTACACAACTTATTTTTCACATTTTATCAATTTCATACTTGAGTTGATTCCGTTCAAAATTTATAACTTACAGTTATATAATAATTTTACAACTGAAATTTTAAATTTAGTTCCACTCAATTTCATTTCCAATCCAATCCAATTTTATTTAACTGAGCTTATGTTAAATTCCAATTCATATAGTTCATTTTAACTCATTTAATTTAACATTCAATTCCAAAATTTCAACTTTCACATTTCTTTCCTTATTAATATAATTCCCAACTTATAAGTTCAAAAATTTATTTCTTGATATTTTCCTAAAACATCTAAATAAGGATTCCAGAATTCAAACACCCGGTTCCATTTGAAATCATTTTGAAAACACACACACACACACACAGATATATATATATATATATATATATATATATATATATATAGACACACACACCAAATCACACATTTTAAATTTAAACCAAACCTAGTTTTTATCCAAAACAAATTCCCTTTGGAATTCCCAAAACAATCTTTGCCTCCGAACAAAAATCCTCATATCAAAATTATTATTGTAGCAATCCGTCACTTGGAAACTCAAAAACAAACACCGATGATGTTGCGATTATCATTGAAATTATTTTCCAGCAACTATAGTGAGTTCAAGGGCCTTATCCGTTTCAGAATCAATTAAAAAATATTTTCTTTTCAAATACATTTCCATAATAATATTGCCATTATTTATTTCAAAATATTTGGAAAACATTTCCGATATTTTTGAGATTTAAATTTCCAAATTATTATTTGAATCAAATTTAAGTTTTAACTCATTTGTATAATTCATACTTATACCTTTTAATTTGGTCATATATGACCATTCTAATTTATAATCGTGTTCTAATTATAATAACAACATCTAACCACATCGATGTAGTATAATAATTTCAGAAAATTATTTCTTTTATATCCAAATATAATTTAGGGAAAATTATTTCATTTACCCTCTTTAAAACACTACTATGTTGATTTAACTTGTTTAGAGTTAGAATTCATAAACATTCAACCGATAAGTCAACACAACATAAAACAATTTATATTTATTAACAAATACGCGCTCATAACAATAATACACTCAGACTAACACAAATTGTACGAAAATATGAATAACTATGAGAAAGAGAAGGACAGTGGAGAAACTAAAACAATAATATAGAATCTCACAATCACAACGGGACAAAGTATAATATATAATAACAAATTTTTATGCAATGGAACTATAACTATAATATATATATATATAATCATTAGAGTACAACTGTCAACAAGTCAAATCTGGATAGTTATAATAACTTGTCCTCACAAGTACTGAACATACACTTTCACACACACACACGGTAGAATATAGTTAAGTACGTGGAATATGCCTGAGACTCCTCCAGAACGTCTCTTGTGCTCTATAGCATCCAAACTTGAGCCAATAATACTCGGTCTGAACCGAGCATTATAATAAAATAACACCCGAGTCAGTCAGGAAAACTAATGTGAGAAACACTCAATTTGAATTATTACACTTATCAAATCCTTTGGATGCAAAGGTGTGACGACCCGGATTTTTCGCTTTTGAAAATCGACATCCATACTTCACTTGTACTCGAATGTCGTAGATTCGACCATTCAAATCCGATTCGTCGAAGCTTATAACACATTAAGTATAACAACACAGCGGAAGGAAAAGAACAATATCATATACAAACTCCAATGATACAATATCCAAAATTTGATATACAACAATTGTATCAATACTGCTCAACAATATCAAAGATAAGATACAAAAGCGGAAGCAAATAGCAGCGGAACAATAACTCCAAATAGCAACAACTACTCTATCATCAAAGCTCCAAACCAAATAACTCAATCCAGAAGCTCGAACCACCCATCACATTGCACAAAGCTAAGCAATCCAGGTCAGTCATGAATCCGAAAACTCCAAATAATTCCATAGAGAAAGCTGAAGACTACTCAATCGATATCTACTATCTGACTATCTGAAAAACTCAACTCTAGACTGCACGTGTGGAAAATTGTGGGCACCCAGAGTTTAGGAAGGGAACAATAAACTCCGGGTCAGTCATGGGACTGGTATGAGCAAAAAAAACAGCTTTATTTTTAAAACAAACAACGAAAGTTTTTAAAAGTTGAAATCCGCAATGCTTTTTGGAAAATGAAACTGCCATAATGCCTCCTTCCACACACACATTGCAAGCGCACACTTGGAGGAGATTTCTCCCTATGACAGTCAAAAATGCTTGATACGCAAAAACCATTTGATATTATTATTAGTGCATAGTGCAGAAAGCATTTCAAAAGTATAATATTAATCTTAGCCAGCATAGGTACCATTATACTATGCCTACTATAGCTACCACCTGAGGTGGCAGGTAATACAACTGCAATCGTAAAGGGCTCGTATTGGATGATTGGATTTCCAACAAATGGTCAGGCAAAGGAACTTCCTGGGCCACATGGGTACGCCTCTGGAGGGACGCCCCGAGAACCATCCCTCGGTTCTCTGCCAACACAAGGCCGATGTACCCCCTTCTCGGGAGTAACACCTAAGATATGCCATTCCCGGTCATTTGCAACCTTTATCCGAGAGCTCTCATCCACAATCATCACGCAGTAATAGATTTAAGGTGTCCACATGAGTTAAGGATCTGGGCTCCATACCTTGATACCGCCCTTTTCCAAAAGGAATGGACATACCCTAGGGGCGCTACCCCTGTAACCTTGCTGCATCTTTCCTGTTTCGACCATTTTCGAGGTGTGAGGTCCTGATGCAGTCTCGTCTAGAAAGCTACGCTTTTTCACAAAGCCATGCTTTGATCAACAAATGATCAGCAACACTTCATATGCCACGTTACCAAATTGGGAATCTATCACTAGTAACCATCATCTACATAACCTACGAGCTCGTATGTCTCAGAGATGGGTGTTAAGCTAGGAGAATAAATCTCCGCCACCAAACAGAAATGTATTTGATAGAAACCATCTTTACATCTCAAAGTGTAATGCCAGACATACATCCATACAAGTCTGTTCCGGGTTCGAACAGAACCGAAGGCACTTCCAAAGAAGCCCTTGCAATCCGGGTATTCACAATCCCGGTCGGAATTCCCATCACTTAGGGAATCTCTATACCGTAGCTTCTCAGTGTAGAGATAATCGATGGGTTATCCTATCGTTCTCGCAAATACTCGGTCTTCAACATCGGTCTTCAAATGCAATCTAATACCTCGTATCATTATTCGAAACGGATTATATAACACAAGGTCCTCTCTTGGCTAAACCAAATAATGGGCCCAATATTTAAAAACATATGGATATTGAGATTTCAGTTAAGTCACAACTTAAAACCCAAAACTTTCCTTTCAAATGGTTTAAACAAATTAGAATTTTCAAATCTTTAAACAAAAAGATATACTTCACAAAGTTCACCCATCTTTCATAAAGATTTATTTACGACTTTTCAAACAATTTCATTTCAAATTGGATTAACTCATTCAATCTTTAAATCAAAGATTTAATTCATAGCTTTTAAAACAATTCCTATTTCAAACTTGAAATCCTTTCAACACAATTTGGGAACCCTTTCTTTCAAATAGAAGTTAAATTATTTAAAAAAAATAGTTTTCATTTTGGAAAAATCCAGTTAGATTTACACGAGTCAAAGCTCTTCAAGTATAAAATTTGGGTTAAAATTCAAATTCCCAAAACAATACTTTTAAAATGGTTTAAAACCCATATAAACACATTTATAACTCGTGTAACCTTTTTAAAATTCAATTTCAAACGTTGAATTCAATTTCAAACCTTGAATTCAAATTCAATCAAATTATTTAGATTTTCAAAACTTAATTAAGTTATCCAAAATAACTTTTATCTTCAAAACTTCTTTTCAAAAGCTTTCCATATTTAACCTAAATCCATTTTCAAAACCATTTGAATTCAAAATTCAACTTTAAAAACCATTTCAAAAATATTAATTTCAAATATCTCCGACTTAACCAATTTCCTCATGCAATCCATATTTGTGTGTGTGTATCTGGTCCAGGGATTTTACACACAATAATAGTGCAACAACATCATCAGTCATTACAAATTCTGACACAGAAATATATTTGATAAGCGGTATGAACTATAACGCTTATCTTTTATTCACAGATCACAGATAAAGGAAATAAATTCATTACAGATAATAAATTACATTCACAGATAAATAAATTACATCATAGACTGAATAAATTACATTACAGTTCCCAGCTTAAAGCAAAATAACTCACATTACAAAGCATCATATATCGGGAATATCAAACAATTCGACCATTCACTGCAATCCAAACATTCATAAGTAAGATTAACTAATTATCTGGTTAATTTAAATCAAATTGATTATTTATAAATAAATTGCTAATCTTGGTTAATTAATATTAATCAATCATAAACAATCTTAATTAATTATCCTTTAATCAATCATTAATTAACCTTTAATTAATAATTAATCCTTTGATTAATTATCCTTAATTAATTACAAAATAAATAAATTAATCCTTAATTAATAATCATTCCTTAATCACTTTCATTAATTTATGAGACTAATTAATTAATTAATTATTCTTTAGGTAATTATATTAACAAATCATTAATTACTTAACAAATTAAAAGATAAATCTTTTTAGCTTTATTAATTACTTTAATTATCGTAATTTTTACCTTTGTTTAATGATTCACTATTATCACATTAGTTAATTTGAAAGATTAAGGTTTTTAAATAACATTTTATCTTAATTATCTTTTTTAATTATTTTATTCGTTTAATAAACTCATCAAAAAATGAGACAAAAATAAATTAATTTCAATTACTTTGAAAACATCTTACTTTGAACCTTAATTAATTCAAACCTAAATCAAAAGTATTGTTTGAAAACAATTAACATTTAATCCTTGTTAATGACTCTTGGCAATAGATCATCATTAAGACATTAATTGAATGTTAAAAACCTTTAAGTAAATAAATAATCAAAACATTTTTAAGATACCATTTATCCTTAATTACATAATTATCATCAGTTAAAATATTTATCTTTTATACTTTAAAGCATGATTAATACTCTTTCAAGCTTCCTATAAAAATCTGGTGAATAAATTTTACTTCACAATTAAAAATTCGAGCCTACATTAGTTATTCCCGAGATCACTATCGAGTAGCTCACGAAAAATTCGCGCAAATACTCAGCTTCGAGTCGAACGTCAAGATTTACGAGCTCATCCCCGAGAAAAACTAAAGACCATCGCGAGCCACAAATCAACTGATATACATGCTACCTTGTGTATGTGCACCAGAGTTCTGATCAACTTTGATCGACCCAGCCACCTTCAACATATCACCGATCATCTGTTCAAGCCTTTAGACAATCCAAATTTTTTTAACAACGACGAACTCGGATTTTCGCCATTAGACCCAAACTGGAATAACAACCAACCATCAGAAAACTGCTTCACCTGATCGCCACAAGCCACCAACAATGCCGCCACTTTGGTCAAAGCTTCGCCAACCTCACCCGGTTCAATCGCCACTGGTGTGATCGATTACTATGCGATGACGAGACAACAACGATTCAAAATTCGATCCTAAATAAAACGTGAGCAAGAACCTAAATTAACCTCGACCCCATTCCACGATGAACAGAAATTTTTTTGAGGATTTTTCTCAAGCTACCCTACCTCCCAACGAGCTTCATTCAAGATCTCGAGATGAACTATATTACCGATCACCAAAAGTTACAAAAAAAACTCAAATCTGTTCATCTTTGCATTACTCAATGAAAGCTTGCTTAAAAGTTTAGATTTAACTTTCAAAAATCATTATTTTCGAAAACATTTTACATGATGTAATTACAACTAGAAATCATGGTGCTTGAATTTTTTTAACAAACATTGGGTTTTCCTGTGTTCTTTTAAATTTCCAGAAAAGTTTTAATTACTTTTGCTTAAAATTATTTTTAAATCCTATAACACGTTTAAACAAACAACTCTTGTTTAGATTTTAAAGTCTAACAATGATCAGGGAAAGAGAAATAAAAATTTTGAACAGGTTTTGTTTAATCCCAGTAATGTATAAATAGAGATATACCATACCTGTATGCACACAAAACATATAGGCAAGCAACCATTTTCATAGCACATCTCAAGCATTAATCATATGTACAGCAAGTATAATATATTATGGTATAGATAGTTTGCTCACCTGATCTTTGACGAAACAGAGAAGAACAGGAATGCAAAGCTTGGAATTGGTTTTAAACTCGAATCTGGAAACTTTTTTTGGTTTTGATCTGTATCCTTACTCGTCGAAGTCAATCTTTGCATTGCTAGCTTGAGTTTTGGAATCAATTTGAAACTGTTGAGTTATGCTCAGATAGATCAGGCTGAAGCTTTTGCTTTATTTTATTTTTTCCAGATTTTGAAAATCTTTTGAAAACTGTTTGTTTTGCTTCTGATTTGATCAACACTTGAAACTGAAGCTCAAATTAATCCTTACTTTGATTCATTTTGATCTGATACTTGATTTTGTTCCTGATTTCATTTGTCTGGCTTCAGGTTTAAAATGGTTTTGATTTGCTTTGTTTCTGAAATTTTGTTTTTTAGTATTTTGAATTTGTTTTTGCAGTTTTGGAAAAAACTTGAGAAATTTGATTTTAATTCTTTCTTATGCATGTTTAAAAAATTTAATAAAAAGAAAAATTTACTCTTTGCCACTTGTTCACCTTAAGCCAACACTTGTTAAATTACTTGTTATTTGTTTTACACTTGTTTCATCTCACATTATATGGTTTACACTTGTAAATTTTTTTATACAATATTTATACATGTATAATACATGTTACTCAAAAGCTTACAAATGTATTTATGTATTTTCATATTACTTTATCTTAGTTATATATATATATATATTCTTATGTAAAGTTTTCTATTTGCATTTGTATTATATCCATTTATATACAAACCATCATATATAAAATTTGAAGAAAAATGATTTTAAAATTACATTATACACTAATAAATGCATATATTACATACACATTAGAATTTAACCCTTAAATAGTCTTTTGAAAATTGTTATCACAATCTATACTTATATATATATAAAATACATATATATTTAGAAAACAACTTTTATTAAATTAAAAGATAGTGTTTTAAATTCAATATATTTATATTTGAATTTCAAATCCAAATTTCAATTTATAATGAATATACATATTGATGTAGCCCAGGCTAGAAGGATGAGTTGTATCCGAGTTAACAAGAATGAAGAGCAGGAGTTACGACTTAACAGGAGTTTGAGGTGTTCGAGTTTGATGAGTCGTACACAACACAACGACTCATCCATAAGTCGTCTACGATTAACAAGGAACCAGAAAGGGAAGTGGCATTAAGTCTGCGACCTAACAGGAACGAGCTACGACCTATGGTTATACGACCTAATGAAGGAACGGAGTTAAGTCATCTGGTGATGAGTCGTTCAGGGATGAGTCGCTCGGAGATGAATCGTTCGGAGTTAAGTAGTATGGAGTTTTTCTGAAGGCCTTCTTTAAGTCGCTACCGACTTAAGTTGAGTCGTAAGTCGCGAGTCAGTCTTGTTTATACTATGTCGTGAGTCGTGTAACCTGTGTTGTTTTGTTGAGTCGTATCTTGTTGGGTCGTCTGTGTTGTGTGATGATGTAGTGTGTTTGTATGTTTCTTGAGTCGTCTGTACATGTTGGAGTTAGGTCATTGTTGACATAGACTGAGTCGCATGGTGTTTGATTCGCTGCCGAGTCAATATGAGTCGTAAGTCTTGTGTCATGAGTTGGTCAGGTCTTGAGTCGTACGCGACTTAGGGGCTGTGTTGTAAACACTATAAATACGCGTGAGTTGTACATTTGAAGATGGTTGATTTTTGAATAAAATTTCTTGTTGATTGCTGTGTGCTTTCATCTTAAATTGGTAGTCGAGTGAAATCTCCTATCTCCACTTTCGGTTATTCGAGTGCGCTCGAATCAACGATTGTTGAAGCCGATTCGCGGAATCAAGTGCGCTTGATCAACGCTTGAAGAATTGAAGATCTTCTTTCATGGTATCGTGCGCGATCAACGTGTTAAAGATAGCTAGAATTCGGTATCTTCGGATCAACGAATTTGGGCATTTTGGTATTCATCAATCCACCGATTGCTACATTTCATCGATTTCATTGTTTTCGTAATATCCGCTGCGTCAGTTTTGGTATCAGAGCTAGACTTAGCCCATCATAGCTAAGCCGAGACTTGGAGCCATTTTTTTTGAAGTTTGAAGTTGGAATTCATCGTGTTCATCTTGAAGTTGCAACGAGTTTGAAGATTTTGATCCATTTCATTTTGGATTTAGAGTTGAAAAGTGTTTGAAGGCCGAGCATAGTTTGTGTTGAAGTACATTTTGTTGAAGTAGAGGCCGAGTTAAGGAGTTAAACCGTGTAGAGCTATTGCCGAGTCAAGGTTGAGGCCGTGACTTGTTGTTGAGTTGAAGATTTGTGAAGTTTTGAAGTATTTGTTGAAGTATTTGAGAAGTTTTGTTGAAGGATTTTGAAGTTTTGAAGTGTTTGTGAAGAGTTTCCAATCATGCCGCCAAGGAGAGGTAACCGTCATCAAAATGTTGAAGAGTTGTATAGAAGAGAAGAAGCCGAGCTTATGGAACAACGTATTAGTGAGAAATTTGATGAAGGCATTGGAAAGTTAGAGAAGTTGATGAATGATTTGAATCAAACTCAAAGGAGGAGATCGCCAAACTCGAACCATGGAGGAAACCGAGTTTCGCCATCGGTTACGGAAGCGAGGAGGGTATCACCGCGTTCTTTTAGAGATAGAAGAGAAACATCAATTTCATCACAGAGAGATCATCATGACTATGGACATGAAGAGAGAAGAAATCAACGTGAATTTGACAATGAGGCGTATAGAGATGAAGAGAGACATAGTCGAAGAAGCATGCATGAACGAAGGGATGATAATGGTCGAGATCGATGTAGGCGTACTTTTGATTTTGATGGAGAAGGTGATCGAGCTAGCATTCATTATCGAGATCGAGACCAAGTTCGAAATTCTTATCGGGATGTAGAGGATGATCGTCGATGGGAATCGGGTATGAAGATTGAAATTCCGTAGTTTAAAGGTGGAATGGTAGCAGAAGAATTTCTTGATTGGTTGTCAAATGTTGAAGAGATCTTTGATTTCAAGGAGGTTCCGGAGAATAGAAAGGTGAAGTTAGTTGCTACTAGGTTGAGGGGGAGAGCTTTGGCGTGGTGGCAGCAAACTAAACTTACAAGGGAGAGAATGGGAAAGTCAAAGATTGAATCATGGGCGAAGATGAAGAAGTTGATGAGAGCTACATTTTTGCCATACAACTATCAATCACTTATGTACCAGACGTTGCAGAATCTGAGGCAAGGGACAAAGTCTGTTAGTGATTATGCTGATGAATTTTACCAACTCATCGCCAGGAATGATATTATGGAAACGGAAGAACAGCTAACTGCTAGATTCATTGGGGGATTGAGAATGCAGATCCAGGATATGGTTAATCTGTTTGATCCTAGATTAGTAGCAGAGGCACATCAGAAAGCGTTGGCTTGGGAGAAGCAGGGAAGACGTGGTGGTGGTGTGTTTACTAATTCCAATAATCCAGTAAAGGGTGCCAGTGGAAGTTCTAACGTTTCTAGACCTACCAGTAAACCAGTTATGAAGGAGGCTGAGAAGGCGAAGGTTAGCAGTGGTTTCAAATGTTATAATTGTCAGGAGTTGGGTCACAAAAGCAATGAATGTCCGAAGCCGAAGAAGAGAGCAATGGTTGCTGAGATTGAGGATGATGGTGAGGAGACAGAATGTTCAAATACACCTTATGTTGAGGAGGAAGAAGAATTATCTGGAGATGAAGGTTGTAACCTTATGATGAGGAGGTCATGTCTTACACCAAAGCAAGAAGAGGATTCTAGTTGGTTGAGAAGCAATATTTTTCAGTCGACATGCACTATTCTAGGGAAAGTTTGCAAGTTCGTTATTGATGCTGGAAGCTGTGACAACATTATTTCTACAGAAGCAGTAAGGAAGTTGAACTTGAAAACTGAGAAGCATCCTAAACCGTACAAGTTAGCATGGTTAAGGAAGGGTGGTGAAGTGAAGGTGTGTCGAAGAGCTTGTGTGAATTTTTCTATTGGGAAGAAGTACAAAGATGAAATTTGGTGTGACGTGGTAGACATGGATGTGTGTCATCTGTTGTTGAGCAGACCATGGCAGTTTGATAGAGCAGTCCAACATGATGGTCGTGCTAATAGCTATAGTTTCATGTTTGAAGGTACTAAAATCACTTTGGTTCCCAAGAAGCAACAACAGAAGGAGAGCAAGCTGGAGGAGATTGAGGAATTGAAAACTCGGTTGACTTTGAAGGAGTTTGTTAAGGAAGTTGAAGATGAGCCTGAAGTCTATTTGTTGATTGGACGAGAGAGTCATGAAGAGGTTGAAATTCCAGAAGAAGCAAAGTTAGTTTTGAAAGAATTTGAAGATGTGTTTCCAGAAGAGTTGCCTAAGGAGTTACCGCCACTGAGAGACATTCAACATCAAATCGATCTTGTTCCGGGAGCAGTGTTACCACATCGACCACATTACCGAATGAGTCCGAAGGAACATGAGGAGTTACGAAGGCAGGTGGAAGAGTTATTAGAGCAGGGACGTGTTCAGGAAAGCTTGAGTCCTTGTGCAGTACCAGCATTGTTGGTGCCGAAGAAGGATGGAACATGGAGGATGTGCACAGATAGTAGAGCTTTGAACAAGATTACTGTACGTTACAGATTTCCTATGCCAAAGGTTGGATGACTTGCTGGATCAGTTGAGTGGGGCAACTATCTTTTCGAAGATTGACTTGAAGAGTGGTTATCATCAGATTCGAATTAGACCAGGAGACGAATGGAAGACCGCATTCAAGACGAGGGAAGGTTTATATGAATGGTTGGTTATGCCGTTTGGTCTATCAAATGCACCAAGTACATTTATGAGGGTGATGAATCAAATTTTCAGACCGTACATTGGGAAGTTTGTTGTAGTTTACTTTGATGATATTCTGATTTATAGTGCGAGCACAGAGGAACATGTAGAGCATTTGAGAAAAGTGTTAATTATTCTTCGTGAGGAACAATTTTATGCAGCTACGAAGAAATGTGTGTTCATGACGAGAAGTGTGTTATTTTTGGCATATGTTGTATCTGAGAAGGGAATCCAGGTGGACCAGAGTAAAGTTGAAGCTATTAGAAATTGGCCGCAGCCGAGAACTATCACTGAAGTTAGAAGTTTTTATGGATTGGCATCATCCTACCGAAGATTCATTCCACACTTCAGTAGCGTGATGGCACCGGTTATTGATTGTATGAAAGGGAAGCAGTTTTCTTGGTCGGAGGAAGCGGGGGTTGCTTTCGAACGAATCAAAGAACTTTTGACGACAGCACCAATTCTTGTATTACCAGATTTTCAGTTGTTGTTTGAGCTACACACTGATGCATCAAAGGTTGGGATTGGAGGAGTGTTGAGTCAGAGTGGGAGGTCAGTTGCTTATTTCAGTGAGAAGTTATCAGGGGCAAAGATGAGATATAGTACATACGATGTTGAGTTTTATGCTGTTGTGCAAGCTGTTAAACATTGGAGGCATTATCTATTTCAGAAAGAGTTTGTTCTTTACACTGATCATGAAGCTTTGAAGCATTTACAGGGGCAGGATAAGATTTCAGCGAGACATGCATCGTGGATTGCATATTTACAACAATTTACCTTTGTTGTTAATCACAAATCTGGGGTAACAAATCGTGTAGCTGATGCTTTGAGTCGGAGGAGTCATTTGTTGACTACAATGAAAGTTGAGGTGATAGGGTTTGAATCATTGCCAGAGTTGATTGAAGAAGATCCTTACTTTGCAAAGTTCGTTGAGAAAGTTAAGGATGGAGATACTGATGAATTTATGTTGGTTGATGGATTCTTGTTTAAAGGAAATCGATTATGCATTCCAGAGAGCAGTTTGAGATTGAAGATTATCAAAGAGTTGCACGAGGAAGGGCATGTGGGCCGTGATCGTACATTGCATTTGATTTCTCAATCTTACTTTTGGCCGTCGATGAGGAAAGAAGTAGAAAGATTTTCGAAGATGGCACATTTTATTGCCTGCAAGAAGACAGCGGATGTAGTTCGAGTGGCACAAGGGAGGTGTATCGATTGCATGGGTTACCAGAATCTATTGTTTCTGATCGGGATACTAGATTTTTGAGCCATTTTTGGTTAAGTTTGTGGAAAATGGTGGGAACGAAGTTGAAATTTAGCAGCGCTTATCATCCGCAAACATATGGACAGACAGAAGTTGTTAACAGATCGTTGGGAAATTTGTTACGATGTCTTGTAGAGGACAATCTGAAGAGTTGGGACATGAAGTTATGCCAAGCAGAGTTTGCTCATAATCATGCAGTGAATCATAGTACGGGATTCAGTCCATTTCAGATTGTATATTCAAATTTACCAAGGGGGCCGTTGGACTTAATGGTAGTACCACAACCGAAGGGGACAGTTAAACGAGCTGTTGATTTTGTTGATGAATTAACTGAATGTCATAAAATCGTTCAGGAACGATTGGAGAAGGCAAACGAGAAGTATAAACGATCTGCAGATTTGAAGCGACGAAATGTTGAATTTAATGAAGGAGATATGGTATATGCGGTGTTAACCAAGGATCGTTTTCCAGTAGGCGCTTATAAGAAGTTGAAAGCCAGAAAAATTGGTCCTGTAGAAGTTGTGAAACGGATCAATGAGAATGCTTATAAGTTGAAGCTGCCGGAAGATGTATACACTTCTGACGTATTCAATGTTAAGCATCTTGTGCCGTATTATGGAGATGGACAATCTGATGTAGAAGAATTTACAAATTCAAGGGCGAATTTTTCTCAACCAGGGGAGGATGATGTAGCCCAGGCAAGAAGGATGAGTCGTATCCGAGTTAACAAGAATGAAGAGCAGGAGTTACGACTTAACAGGAGTTTGAGGTGTTCGAGTTTGATGAGTCGTACACGACACAACGACTCATCCATAAGTCGTCTACGACTTAACAAGGAACCAGAAAGGGAAGTGGCATTAAGTCTGCGACCTAACAGGAACGAGCTACGACCTATGGTTATACGACCTAATGAAGGAACGGAGTTAAGTCATCTGGTGATGAGTCGTTCAGGGATGAGTCTCTCGGAGATGAATCGTTCGGAGTTAAGTAGTATGGAGTTTTTCTGAAGGCCTTCTTTAAGTCGCTACCGACTTAAGCTGAGTCGTAAGTCGCGAGTCAGTCTTGTTTGTACTATGTCGTGAGTCGTGTAACCTGTGTTGTTTTGTTGAGTCGTATCTTGTTGGGTCGTCTGTGTTGTGTGATGCTGTAGTGTGTTTGTATGTTTCTTGAGTTGTCTGTACATGTTGGAGTTAGGTCATTGTTGACATATACTGAGTCGCATGGTGTTTGAGTCGCTGCCGAGTCAATATGAGTCGTAAGTCTTATGTCATGAGTCGGTCAGGTCTTGAGTCGTACGCGACTTACGGGCTGTGTTGTAAACACTATAAATACGCGTGAGTTGTACATTTGAAGATGGTTGATTTTTGAATAAAATTTCTTGTTGATTGCTGTGTGCTTTCATCTTAAATTGGTAGTTGAGTGAAATCTCCTATCTCCACTTTCGGTTATTCGAGTGCGCTCGAATCAACGATTGTTGAAGCTGATTCGCGGAATCAAGTGCGCTTGATCAACGCTTGAAGAATTGAAGATCTTCTTTCACGGTATCGTGCGCGATCAACGTGTTAAAGATAGCTAGAATTCGGTATCTTCGGATCAACGAATTTGGGCATTTTGGTATTCATCAATCCACCGATTGCTACATTTCATCGATTTCATTGTTTTCGTAATATCCGCTGCGTCACATATATATATTAACAAACAAATATCTTACAAGTTTTGGAAAAAAATTTAATTAGTTACAATTTAAATCCACAAATTTATATTAATTATCAATTTAAATTTATCTCAAAAATCAGTACCGTTACAGATTCCCCCCTAGAAAATTTCATCCTCGAAATTTGTAGGGAGACAACAAAGAATTGATACACAAAGATAGAGAATCGACTCATCAATCAAGCTGATTATCTATTCTGTATTTGGCTTACCAAATCAGAATATCAACAATAGATACGAGAACGAACTCATTCAATATTACACAGGAAACTCGGGTAATCCAGTCTACGAAATATACAGGATATTGGTTAGTTCGAAGGATAACTAACCATTCGTAGACTATATCTGGACCCAACACAACAAACAATAGATACTCAATCTCGGTTGGAATATCTCAAAGTATACACCAAATTGTCCCTCTTTGGACTTTGATACTCACAAGAAATTACAATAAAATTTCAAATTTGGTTTTAATCGAAATCGTTTAATCAATACAAATTCAAATTTAACTTCATATTTGTTAATCAATTTATTTCAAATTGAATTTACAAATTTATTTGGGTTAAAAACATAAAGATTATAAGAAACTGGTGAGGATACAAAGTAAGGATTTTCTACAATGATTTGCAATGCCACTACACCAAATCTTCTTCTCAAGAGGTGCCACGAAGAAATCAGAGAAAATGAAATCGGATCAAAGGAGATTGATAGAGAAAGATATTTCCATTGTCGTTTTCAGGGTATTGACCATTTGTACTAGTATTTCCCTGCCCCCTATCTCTCCTCTTCTTGCACTCATACTTACCACCAATAGATAGTAAGAGAATTTACTGAGGCATTTGAGCGAATATCTTAGGGATATACTCATTCTAGGGTATACTTCACCCTATCTCTAATGAGTTACCTAATGTGTTACACTCCTGAGCTAAAGTTTTAACCTTCAGCTCTGATACCAAATGTGACGATCCGGATTTTTTGCGTTCGAAAATCGACATCCATACTTCACTCCTACTCAAATGCCGCAGATTCGACCGTTCAAATCCGATTCACCGGAGCTTATAACACATTAGGCATAACAACAAAGCGAAAGGAAAAGAACAATATCATATACAACTCCTATGATACAATATCGATAAGATACAACAGTGGAAGCAAATAGTAGCGGAACAATAACTCCAAATAGCAACAACTACTCCATCATCAAAGCTCTAAACCAAATAACTAAATCCAGAAGCTCGAACCACCCATCACGTTGCATAAAGCTAAGAAATCCAGGCCAGTCATGAATCCGAAAACTCCAAAGAATTATAAAGAGAAAGCTGAAGACTACTGAATCAATATCTACTATTTGACTATCTGAAAAACCCAACTCTAGACTCCCCGTGTGGAAAATTATGGGCACCCAGAGTTTAGGAAAGGAACAATAAACTCTGGGTCTGTAATGGGATTGATATGAGCAAACAAAAATAGTTTTATCTTTAAAACAAACAACAAAAGGTTTTAACAGGTGAAATCCGCAATGCTTTTTGGAAAATGAAACTGCCATAAGGCCTCCCGCCACACACACAATGTAAGCGCACACTTGGAAGAGATTTCTCCTTATGACAGTAAAGAATGCTTGATATGCGAAAACCATTTGATATTATTATTAGTGCATAGTGCAGAAAACATTTCAAAAGTATAATATTAATCTTAGCCAGCATTGGTACCATTATACTATGCCTACTATAGTATCCACCTGAGGTGGCTGGTAATACAAATGCAATCGTAAAGGGCTGGTATTGGATGATTGGATTTCCTATGAATGGTCAGGCAAAGGAACTTCCTGGGCCACATGGGTACGCCTCTAGAGGGATGCCCCGAGAACCATCCCTCAGTTCTCTGCCAACATAGGGTCAGTGTACCCCCTTCCCGGTTTGCGACCTTTATCCGAGAGCTCTCAACCACAATCATCACACAGTAATAGATTTACGGTGTCCACATGAGTTAAGTATCTGGGCTCCATACCATGATACCACCATTTTCCAGAAGGAATGGACATACCCTAGGGGCGCTACCCTTGAAACCTTGTTGCATCTTTCCTGTTTCGACCATTTTCCGGGTGTGAGGTCCTGATGCAGTCTCGTCCACAAAGCTACGCTTTTTCACAAAGCGATGCTTTGATCAACAAATGATCAGCAACACTTCGCATGCCACGTTACCAAATTGGGAATGTATTACTAGTAACCATCAACTACATAACCTCTGAGCTCGTATGTCTCAGAGATGGGTGTTAAGCTAAGAGAATAAATCTCCGCCACCAAACAGAAATGTATTTGATAGAAACCAGCTTTACATCTCAAAGTGTAACATCAGACATACATCCATACAAGTCTGTTCCTGGTTCGACTAGAATCGAAGGAACTTCCAAAGAAGCCCTTGCAATTCGGGTATTCACAATCCCGATCAGACTTCCCATCACTTAGGGAATCTCTATAGCGTAGCTACTCAGGGCAGAGACAGTCGATAGGTTATCCTATCGTTCTCACAAATACCCGGTCTTCAACACTGGTCTTCAAATGCAATCCAATGCATCGTATCATTATTCGCAATGAGTTATATGACACATGGTCCTCTCCTCGCTAAACCGAATAATGAGCGCAATATTTAAAAATATATGGATATTGAGATTTCATTTAAGTCAAAACATAAAACACAAATCTTTCCTTTCAAATGGTTTAAACAAGTTACCATTTTCAAATCTTTAAACAAAAAGATTCACTTCACAAAGTTCACGCATCTTTCAAAAATATTTATTTATGGCTTTTCAAACAATACCATTTCAAATTGGATTAACTCAATCAATCTTTAAATCAAAGATTTAATTCATAGCTTTCAAAACAATTCCTATTTCAAACTTGAAATCCTTTCAACACAATTAAGGAACCCTTTCTTTCAAATGAAAGTTATAATTATTAAAAACAAATTGTTTTCATTTTGGAAAAATCCAATTACAATTGTACGAGTCAAAGCTCTTCAAGTATAAAATTTGGGTTAAAATTCAAATTCCCAAAACATTACTTTTAAAATGGTTTAAAACCCATATAAACACATTTATAACTTGTATAACCTTTTTAAAACCATAATTTCAAAACATAGAATTCAATTTCAAATATTGAATTCAAATTCAATCAAATTATATAGATTTTCAAAACATAATTAAGTTATCCCAAATAACTTTTATCTTCAAAACTTCTTTTCAAAAGCTTTCCATATTTAACCCAAATCCATTTCCACAACCATTTGAATTCAAAATTCAAATTTAAAAACCATTTCAAAAATATTAATTTCAAATATCTGTGACTTAACCAATTTTCTCGTGCAATCCATATTTGTGTGTGTATATGTGGTCCAGGGGTTTTACACACAATAATAGTGCAACAACATCATTAATCATTACAGATTCAGACATAGAAATATATTTGACAAGCGATATAAACTATAATGTTTATTTTTTATTCACAGATCACATATAAAGGAAATAAATTCATTACAGATAATAAATTACATTCACAGATAAATAAATTACATCACAGAATGAATAAATTACATTACAGTTCCCAGCTTAAACCAGAATAACTCACATCATAAAGCATCATATATCGGGAATATCAAACAATTCGATCATTCACTACAAATTTTTAATTTTGCATGATTGCATTTGAATGTTTCAACTACATTTATGTGATGCAATAACGATTTTGGTTTTATTCGATGATTTATCCAAACTTAACGCAACTATAGTTTAATTAATTCAAGAAAGTGCATTTATTATTTGATTGTATTTTTTGAATTATGTAACTATGGCATTTGAAACTGTAATTTATGTGATCCAATACAAATTTTGGCTTCCTTTGATAAGTTTATTCGTCTTGATGAAGTTATAATTTAAGTGCATTAAAAGAAATCTAGTCGTAATTTTAACTACATACCATATTTGAAATTGATTTTAAACTGAATATTTATTAATTTTGAATGTATTAAATTGAACAAGGAAACTATAGTTGCATTTCAACGGCACATGTATGAATACGTTATTTATACAAAAAAGATATAATTAAATTAGATATTTGCATATGCATAACACATATCATTTAAAAGATCACAAATTTGTACTTTAATGGTGAAAATGGTTTGTCAATCTAATGTTTTCAGAAAATGTTAATGCATAATGAATATTTTAAATTCATTTAGGTGTGTAGTACATAAATGGATATAATAACAGTGGTTACTAATAAAAGATGTTTATGGATAAGGACCTAATTTACATAACTTATCGAAGAAGGAAATTTTTTATGTCTTGATTAAAAATAGGATCTTGTAAAGGCCCGAAAATCCGTACTCCTTTGAGCTGGCAACTTCCACAACGATCCAGCCAAAGAGGAACGAACTCCCGAATCTTTAGGGTTTAAGAAGAAGAAAGAGGTAGAAGAAGAGAGAGAAAGATAGAAGAAAAAGAAACAAGTAACAGAGCAGGAAACAATATCAGAATCTCACAATCACAGCGGAACAACATATAATAGATAGATGAATAATCATTAAAACAAAAGAACTACACATGTTATACATTACATCACATCATCAGTGTGTACAACAATAAAACAGCGGAAAAGAATACTATATACAATAGATAATAGACTACGCTATCCAAGCTCGCCTCCAAATCTGTACAGCAACTCCCGAATCCAGAATAACCTGATAACCTAACTCTAGACTGCCCGTGCGGAAAATAATGGGCACCCAGAGTTTAGGAAAGGAACAATAAACTCCAGGTCAGTCATGGGACTGGTGTGAGAACTCAAACAGTTTATCTTTAAACAAGCAACAAAAAAATTTAAAATTTTGAAATCCGCAATGCTTTTTGGAAAATGAAACTACCATAAGGCCTCCCGCACACACACAGTGCAAACGCAGAATCGGAGGAGATTTCTCCTTATGATAGTCAAAGATTCTTACTACGCAAAAATCAAATCATTTTAGATATTATTATTAGTGCATAGTGTAGAAAACAGTTTTGAAAGTAGAATATAAATCCTAGCCAGCATAGACATTCCGAACTATGCCTACTATAGCCACCATCCAAACAGTGGTGACCACCATAAGTGAATGGCAGGTAATACAACTAAAACCGTACAAGGCGCGTATTGGATGAATGGATTTCCAACAAATGGTCAGGCTAAGGAACTTCCTACTGCCACATGGGATCGCCTCTTGCGGGACGTCCCGAGAAACTAACACTGTTAGATCTCTGCCAACACAAGGCCGGGTTACCTCTGTAACTAGGTAACTAGTACACGAATATGTCATCCCCCGGTCCTTTGGGACCTTTATCCGAGCGCTCGATACCAACAACACCACACTGTAATAGATATAGTGTATCAACATGAGTAAATATCTGGGCTCCATACCATGATACCACCCTTTTCCAGAAGGAAATGACATACCCTAAAGGGCGCGACCCTCATAACCTTGCCGCATATCCCTGTTTCGACCATTTCCCGGGAGTGAGGTCTGACGAAGTCTCGTCCACAAAGCTACGCTTTGTGCAACAAAGCCATGCTTTGGGTCAACAAATGACCAAAGCAATGATCACAAATATAAATGATCAAACAAATGATCATATCACAAATGACCAACCAATGATCATCACACAGCAACACTCAGCATGCCACATTACCAGATTGGGAATATATCGCTGATAACCTTCAACTACATAACCTCTGAGCTCGTACGTCTCAGAGAAGGGTGTTAAGCTAAGAGAATAAATTCTCCGCCACCAACAGAAATGTATTTGAAAGAAATCTGCTCTATATCTCAAAATGTAATGTCAGACATGTGACCATCCAAGTCTGTTCCGGGTTCGAACAGAACCGACGGCACTTCCAAAGAAGCCCTTGCAATCCGGGTATTCACAATCCCGATAAAATTTCCCATCACAAAGGAAATCTCCATACCGTAGCTAACGATGCAGAGACAATCGATAGGTCATCCTATCGTTTTCACAAATACCCGGTCTTCAACACCGGTCTTCAAATGCTATCCATAACGACGTATCACATATTCGAAATGGGATATACGACACAAAGGTCCTCTCCCGGCTAAACCGAATAGCGAGCGCTTATTTTAAAAAATAAGTGTAGCATTCAATCTCAAACAAACACAACAAATACCATTCAAGGGTAAATACTGATAGTCGGTTATTTAACTATCAATAAATATGCGCCACATCATCAGATTCCAAATAATTTTCCAAAATTATTTAATACCAAAAATATCTTCACAAGATATATTTATATACACCTTCCAAATGATTGCCCAAATTATTGGTTTTACCAAAATATCTTTACAAGATAAGATTTCCATGCTTCAATAGTTTTAAAACCAATTTCAAATTACCTTTCATCTTTTATAAACTTTGAAAACAAATTTCAAATCATCAAATAAATCCTTACCGATTTATTTTAAACTTACGTTCCAAATTTGTAAATTATATTTCCATACTTCAAAATAAATCAATATTTATTTTTAAACAAATTTCCCTTCCCTTTACAAATTCCATAGAGAATTTCAAATTCCCAAATATCTACTGATGTACGATTCTCAAATCGATTTCAAATTATTCGCTTTCAATTTACCTGCGAAAGATAAATTCTCAAAACGTTTCATTACATATTGGGAAAGCATTTTCATACTTATTTAAAAATAAGTAACTCACAAATTCTATTTATTTTCAACAATTTGAAATATTCAACATTCTTAAACCATAGTTAAGTATATATTTCATTCTTTTAAGGAAAACATTCTTTTATTCACATTTATTTGAGTTAAAACGAATGTTGCGTAAAACATCGTTACGACAACCCAAAATCACTAGTATAGGGATTCGAAATTAAAATAGATATATAAATCCCAATTACTATATAAAATATTTCCTTTCTGAAATCATTTATTATAACAACAGTGTTATAGTCCACCATTTCCTTACTTTCTCGAAAATGTCTTTTTCAACAATGAATGTTGAAATCTACGTATTCATTTCCTTCTATTTCTCGAAAACGCCTATTTCAACAATAAATGTTGAAACCTAAGGTTTCGATACTTAATGCTTTTTAAAACATCTTTAAATCGTTTTAAATTTCATTCAAAAGATTCCTTTCCCAAAACATGTCCATTTTATTCAATAATATATTCACTGTTCAAAATAGTGAATATAACACCTTTAACCAACTTCCATATTCAATTTATCAAATTCAATTGATTTCAAATTTATAAACAACGTTTATAAATTCCATTTCTATTAATAACTTCGGTTTAGAAATCTCTTTTATCCGTCCAATTCAATTTATAAACCCAATTTCTATACCAAAGGTTCCTATTATAAGTTAAGAGCTTATAATCCATTTATTTACTAAACCGTTCTTTTAAAACTTCACAAACTATTTTATAATAGTTTTCAACTTAAAAAAAGAACTCCTTTATTAACAATTTCCATAAATATCCCCTTTAAATTCCCAAAATCCATTTTATAAGTTAATTACTTATAAACTTTCATTTTCAACATTTATTCATTTTATAACTTTCACAATTTATAAATCTATAAATTTTAATGAAATTCATTTTATGCATCAACTTAACACTTAATCAACTCGTTTCATAATTCCAATAAATTTAATTTATAAATATCCATTTATAAAAATCTTTTATACAAACCATTAATAATAACTATTCAAAATCCCAATTTAACTATTTTATAAAATCTATTTATTTTAGAAATTACCTTTTGTTATTTTTCACAAAAATCATAATTTTTATAACTTAGTAATAATAAAAAATTTAATTTATTTAAAATGAATTAATTCAAAATTTAATATAAACATATACTTTGAAAAATTACTTTAAAATCCTTTTTAAATTCAAAATCGTGATTTTTAACTTTACAAATGAATCTGATGATGCAACAGCATCAAATAGTCAATCACGGGGATAACATCATATATATCGATATGAAAGTCAACAACCATCACAATATTTATAAACAAATAAATATTTGTGAGGAATCCAGTTGGATCCCTCCAACCTGTTTCCCTGCATCCACAGACGTTAGCACAGTAACAATTCCACTTCAAGGTGGAATATCGCGGTATATGGGGTTTTTATAAAATATTATCCGCTTAATAGGCGGCGCAATAGGGTCTCATCCGCTATACGAGGCGGGAAATCAATTCCAATATATACATATGCCAATATATATATATATATTGCTATATATAGATATATCCTATTATATCTACTATCACAATCAAACAGCAATCAACATTAACTATCTAAAATTTTAAACCGAACTGTTCGATTGAGTGAGGAGTTCTCACCTTGATTTTATTTCCGATTTCAGCATTCGTTTCGAATAAAATTAAACGAACGTTTAATTTTACCCGAAATTCACAAGAGCTCCAATTGACTCCAAACTGGTTGCATCGCGAAGTGCTCGACGATACGATTCCAACGCAACTGGTTTCGTGCAATTCCGACCTCGCATGAACAAGATATTGCATTTTAAACATTTACACGATTTAATATAAAATTAATTTACAACTTTTATTTGCAATACTCTACAAACCTAATCCTGGCCGCACATCACCCTCCTTCTCCATCTCTCTCGTGCACGATTTTTTGCTCCCAGGTTAATGAAACACGCAACAAACCCAACAAGGCCGATACTAGGGTTCCGAACCCCAACCACCACGCTCGACCGTTCGTCGATCAACAACTTCCATTTCGTTCGCCATCATGAGAGCTACCCACGCCCTGAACAAAGTCGAGCTCGGCTATCACATGGCCTCAGAAAATGTGCTCAAACTCCAAGCCGACGCGGCCCCCTAGCGGCCACTCTGCTGCCCCAAATCCGATCACAACCGTTGGATATGTCAATCACACTGCCCTCTACGAATCTCCAGTTGATAATTTCTTCAATTGAAACATGGATTGATCGATAAGTGGAGATGAATTTAAGAGAATTTCGGCCATTAAAGTATATGGTGGCGGCCGGCTTGTTAATTAGGGTTTAGAAAAGAAAATGGATAATTATAATAGTTTTTATATTATTTAATTAGTAAAATTCTCGATTTAACCGATTATGCAAACGACCTCCAAACTACGCGTTCCGACAGGCGATCCTGGGGTTTTTCCGTGTTTCGGACACAATGGAACAGGTTTCGGAGGCTAATTCCATCGTATGTGTGAGATACGGCAATAAACGCTCGATTTAAATTAAAATCGATTTAAACGATTTCTAGGCGTTTTGGCTTGAACCGGACAAACGATAAATCCAATCGACTTGAAATTTGATATCTTACAATAATATCACACTACGGATCCGATGAAACTGTTTTCGTCGAAATCCAAGACCGTTTGAAAAATGGCTATTTTAACTCGCTAAATTAATATTAAAACGATATCGATGCGTTTCGAGCTGCCACGGTCAAACGACAACTCCGATTGCTACAAAAATCGAAATCCGATAATAACTAACTATTACGGATCCAATGGAACTCGTTTCGTTCAATTCCTAGACTGTTCAAAATTTGGCTATTTTTCAATCGATAATTAAATATAAAATGTTCAATTTTCTCAGATTAACTCCAAATTCAGTTTTAAAAGTTCTAAAATATTTCTATAACTCCAGCATGATTAAATAAAATTTTCCAAATCATTTCCAATCATATTTAACCCAATATTTAATTATTTCTGGAATTTCACTATTAGATTATCGATTTAATTGTCCAATTAAATCCAAATATTCGATAAATAAACTGTTTGACTTAAAAATCCCACTCATAAATATTTAAAATTAAGTAAATACTCAAATTTAAATTATCAAAAATTCTGGGTCGTTACAATCTTCCCCCCTTAAAAGAATTTCGTCCTCGAAATTGCAAGTTAAGGAGAATGATTCATAATCCGTTTATTATCTTTCCAAAACTAATTAGTTTTATCAACTTTTTAAAACAAATCTTTTTATTAAAGATTTACTATCATTTCAATTAGCTTACCAACTTCAATTATAGGTTTCAAACAACATAGTTTACTTAACAATTCAAATTTAAATTTAAATTCAAAATTTTAAACTTTCAAAATTTCCCAAAATTTTTCTAACACCCGAAATTTTCGAAAAATTTTGCCAGTATCTCCTTTGCGCGGCTAGATCGGTACGACTACAAAATGGCACTACGGCCCCTCAGAATCAAAAAGAAAAGAGAAAGCCAAGTGGCTGGAGAAGGAAATCATCAAATCTCATACTAAAATTGAAATACGTACCTTTTTGTCGAGCAATTCAATTTTTAACTTCAAAATCAAAATCCCAATTCCATTATACACCTGTATATCCTGGTAATGGTAGTATCCAATTCCAACATTCAAATCATTTTGCCAATTCAATTACAAAACCTTTCAAAATATGCTTCTTATACATTTTTAGTTTACTATTGAAGTTGCATATTCAATTTCATTCGTTTTCGATTAGTTTACATTCACTAATTAAATCCACATTGGTTCACTTTCAACTCAAATCAAATTTAATTCTATTCAAATTCATTTACTTCACTTTCAATTTGAATTCAATTACATAGCTTTCAACTTTTTGCTAGTTCAACTTCATTAACAATTAATGAATTTACATACAATCAACTAACAAGCAAATAGCAACCAATGTATATCCAATACAACCAAATTATTAATTTTTCTCATTACATTCAATTTGGTTTAACAGTTTTAATTCCAGTTGGTTTAACATTCAATTGATTTTTCATTTAATTATTCAACTAGCTTCAAATGAATTTACACTTACATACATCATTTCATATCAACTTATTCATATTCTATTGATTAACATTCAATCCATACTTTAATTCAATTGCCAATTCTTTTTACAAATAAAGATTGAATTTCACTTATATAACTCAAGTTCACATTTTTAACGATTTCATTAATTCACTTTATTCATTTATTTTGATATCAACATCAATTCTTTCAACATTACTCAAGTTATATTCCATTCAACTTCATTTACATTTACTTCCACTATTCAACTTAAGTATTCTCCTAATTCATTTCAAATTCTATTCCATTTAACATCATTGGTTCAAATAAACTTAAGTTTCCACTTATCATTCCAATTCGGATTTCAATTCTAAAGTACATTCTATTTAACTTTTACTTGAGTCAAATTCATATCAACATTCAAATTCATATTTCATTTTACTTAACTTAATTGTTTAACCACTTCAATAATTGGTTTTACTTACCTTTTCCCATTCTATAAGTTATACAACTTATAATTCGACTTCCAACTCACATTATAAGTTCAAAACCCTCTTTCACTTATATTTAACAATTTCAAATTTGTTTATTTCAACAAAACCTCAATTTTAAATTCATTATTGTAGCAAATCCATCACATAGAAACTTGAAAATGATGCTGATGATGCTGCAGTCATCACCCTTATAATTTCCCAGTGACAATAATTAAATCAGTGCTAAATATTCTTTCAAAAAGTTCCTTTTATTTATAAATTACATTTATAATCTTACTTATAAAATTTCACTTCTTATATCTAAGATCATTTTACAATTGTAAATCATTCTAATTATAACTTCATACTTATAATTCATTGGCTTATACAATTATTCTTTTACAATAAGTTTTATTTAACTCATTCAAACAACTTTGATTGTCTTATATATTTATATTATTTACAACAACCAAGCAACCAATTATATACACACTTCAATAATTCTTGAAAAATTATTTTCTTATATAGAAAATATAGTCAAGGTAAAATTATTTCATTTTCCCAATTTAAAACAATATCGTGCCGAATTATTCTGTATAAGTGTTTAGAGATCCCTATCGATAGAGTTGTACAGACTATACCGACCAGAATCCACATACCACTCAACAAACCAATCGTCACAATATAAAACAATTTTATATTCACTAACAAATACGTGCTCATATCTATTATTACACTCACACTCATTCTAGAGTACTGCTGACTCTACCTCTAATGAGTAATACCCAACAGAGCCATTGTTGTCGCTTAACCACATGCTCTGATACCAAATGTAAAGGCCCGAAAATCCGTACTCCTTTGAGCTGGCAACTTCCACAACGATCCAGCCAAAGAGGAACGAACTCCCGAATCTTTAGGGTTTAAAAAGAAGAAAGAGGTAGAAGAAGAGAGAGAAAGATAGAAGAAACAGAAACAAGTAACAGAGCAGGAAACAATATCAGAATCTCACAATCGCAGCGGAACAACATATAATAGATAGATGAATAATCATTAAAACAAAAGAACTATACATGTTATACATTACATCACATCATCAGTGTGTACAACAATAAAACAGCGGAAAAGAATACTATAAACAATAGATAATAGACTATGCTATCCAAGCTCGCCTCCAAATCTGCACAGCAACTCCCGAATCCAGAATAACCTGATAACCTAACTCTAGACTGCCCGTGTGGAAAATAATGGGCACCCAGAGTTTAGGAAAGGAACAATAAACTCCAGGTCAGTCATGGGACTGGTGTGAGAACTCAAACAGTTTATCTTTAAACAAGCAACAAGAAAATTTAAAATTTTGAAATCAGCAATGCTTTTTGGAAAACGAAACTACCATAAGGCCTCCCGCACACACACACAATGCAAACGCAGAATCGGAGGAGATTTCTCCTTATGATAGTCAAAGATGCTTACTACGCAAAAATCAAATCATTTTCGATATTATTATTAGTGCATAGTGTAGAAAACAGTTTCGAAAGTAGAATATAAATCCTAGCCAGCATAGACATTCTGAACTATGCCTACTATAGCTACCATCCAAACAGTGGTGACCACCACAAGTGAATGGCAGATAATACAACTAAAACCGTACAAGGCGCGTATTGGATGAATGGATTTCCAACAAATGGCCAGGCTAAGGAACTTCCTACCGCCACATGGGATCGCCCCTGGCGGGACGTCCCGAGAAACTAACGTTACGGTTAGATCTCTGCCAACACAAGGCCGGGTTACCTCTGTAACTAGGTAACTACTACACGAATATGTCATCCCCCGGTCCTTTGGGACCTTAATCCGAGCGCTCGATACCAACAAAACCACACAGTAATAGATATAGTGTATCAACATGAGTAAATATCTGGGCTCCATACCATGATACCACCCTTTTCCAGAAGGAAATGACATACCCTAAAGGGCGCGACCCTCATAACCTTGCCGCATATTCCTGTTTCGACCATTTCCGGGGAGTGAGGTCTGACGAAGTCTCGTCCACAAAGCTACGCTTTGTGCAACAAAGCCATGCTTTGGGTCAACAGATGACCAAAGCAATGATCACAAAGATAAATGATCAAACAAATGATCATATCACAAATGACCAACCAATGATCATCACACAGCAACACTCAGCATGCCACATTACCAGATTGGGAATATATCGCTGATAACCTTCAACTACATAACCTCTGAGCTCGTACGTCTCAGAGAAGGGTGTTAAGCTAAGAGAATAAATTCTCCGCCACCAACAGAAATGTATTTGAAAGAAATCTGCTCTATATCTCAAAATGTAATGTCAGACATGTGACCATCCAAGTCTGTTCCGGGTTCGAACAGAACCGACGGCACTTCCAAAGAAGCCCTTGCAATCCGGGTATTCACAATCCCGATAAAATTTCCCATCACAAAGGAAATCTCCATACCGTAGCTAACGATGCAGAGACAATCGATAGGTCATCCTATCGTTTTCACAGATACCCGGTCTTCAACACCGGTCTTCAAATGCTATCCATAACGATGTATCACATATTCGGAATGGGATATACGACACAAAGGTCCTCTCTCGGCTAAACAGAATAGCGAGCGCTTATTTAAAAAAATAAGTGTAGCATTCAATCTCAAACAAACACAACAAATACCATTCAAGGTTAAATACTGATAGTCGGTTATTTAACTATCAATAAAGATGCGCCATATCATCAGATTCCAAATAATTTTCCAAAATTATTTAACACCAAAAATATCTTCACAAGATATATTTATATACACCTTCCAAATGATTGCCCAAATTATTGTTTTACCAAAATATCTTTACAAGATAAGATTTCCATGCTTCAATCGTTTGAAAACCAATTTCAAATTACCTTTCATCTTTTATAACCTTTGAAAACAAATTTCAAATCATCAAATAAATCCTTACCGATTTATTTTAAACTTACGTTCCAAATTTGTAAATTATATTTCCATACTTCAAAATAAATCAATATTTATTTTTAAACAAATTTCCCTTCCCTTTACAAATTCCATAGTGAATTTCAAATTCCCAAATATCTACTGATATACGATTCTCAAATCGATTTCAAATTATTCGCTTTCAATTTACCTGTGAAAGATAAATTCTCAAAACGTTTCATTTCATATTGGGAAAGCATTTTCATACTTATTTAAAAACAAGTAACTCACAAATTCTATTTATTTTCAACAATTTGAAAATATTCAACATTCTTAAACCATAGTTAAGTATATATTTCATTCTTTTAAGGAAAACATTCTTTTATTCACATTTATTTGAGTTAAAACGAATGTTGCGTAAAACATCGTTACGACAACCCAAAATCACTAGTATAGGGATTCGAAATTAAAATAGATATATAAATCCCAATTACTATATAAAATATTTCCTTTCTGAAATCATTTATTATAACAACAGTGTTATAGTCCACCATTTCCTTACTTTCTCGAAAATGTCTATTTCAACAATGAATGTTGAAATCTACGTATTCATTTCCTTCTATTTCTCGAAAACGCCTATTTCAACAATAAATGTTGAAACCTAAGGTTTCGATACTTAATGCTTTTTAAAACATCTTTAAATCCTTTTAAATTTCATTCAAAACATTCCTTTCCCAAAACGTGTCCATTTTATTCAATAATATATTCACTGTTCAAAATAGTGAATATAACACCTTTAACCAATTTCCATATTCAATTTATCAAATTCAATTGATTTCAAATTTATAAACAACGTTTATAAATTCCATTTCTATTAATAACTTCGGTTTAGAAATCTATTTTATCCGTCCAATTCAATTTATAAACCCAATTTCTATACCAAAGGTTCGTATTATAAGTTAAGAGCTTATAATCCATTTATTTACTAAACCGTTCTTTTAAAACTTCACAAATTATTTTATAATAGTTTTCAACTTAAAAAAAGAACTCCTTTATTAACAATTTCCATAAATATCCCCTTTAAATTCCCAAAATCCATTTTATAAGTTAATTACTTATAAACTTTCATTTTCAACATCTATTCATTTTATAATTTTCACAATTTATAAATCTATAAATTTTAATGAAATTCATTTTATGCATCAACTTAACACTTAATCAACTCGTTTCATAATTCCAATAAATTTAATTTATAAATATCCGTTTATAAAAATCTTTTATACAAACCATTAATAATAACTATTCGAAATCCCAATTTAACTATTTTATAAAATCTATTTATTTTATAAATTACCTTTTGTTATTTTTCACAAAAATCATAATTTTTATAACTTAGTAATAATAAAAAATTTAATTTATTTAAAATGAATTAATTCAAAATTTAATATAAACATATACTTTGAAAAATTACTTTAAAATCCTTTTTAAATTCAAAATCGTTATTTTTAACTTTACAAATGAATCCGATGATGCAACAGCATCAAATAGTCAATCACGGGGATAACATCATATATATCGATATGAAAGTCAACAACCATCACAATATTTATAAACAAATAAATATTTGGGAGGATTCCAGTTGGATGCCTCCAACCTGTTTCCCTGCATCCACAGACGTTAGCACAATACCAATTCCACTTCAAGGTGGAATATCACGGTATATGGGGTTTTATAAAATATTATCCGCTTAATAGATGGCGCAATAGGGTCTCATCCGCTATACGAGGCGGGAAATCAATTCCAATATATACATATGCCAATATATATATATTGCTATATATAGATATATCCTATTATATCTACTATCACAATCAAACAGCAATCAACATTAACTATCTAAAATTTTAAACCGAACTGTTCGATTGAGTGAGGAGTTCTCACCTTGATTTTATTTCCGGTTTCAGCGTTCGTTTCGAATAAAATTAAACGAACGTTTAATTTTACCCAAAATTCACACGAGCTGCAATTGACTCCAAACTAGTTGCATCGCGAAGTGCTCGACGATACGATTCCAACGCAACTGGTATCATGCATTTCCGACCTCGCATGAACAAGATATTGCATTTTAAACATTTACACGATTTAATATAAAATTAATTTACAATTTTTATTTGCAATACTCTACAAACCTAATCCTGGCCGCACATCACCCTCCTTCTCCATCTCTCTCGTGCGCGAGTTTTGGCTCCCAGGTTAATGAAACACGCAACAAACCCAACAAGGTCGATACTAGGGTTCCGAACTCCAACCACCACGCTCGACCGTTCGTCGATCAACAACTTCCATTTCGTTCGCCATCATGAGAGCTACCCATGCCCTGAACAAAGTCGAGCTCGGCTATCACATGGCCTCAGAAAACGTGCTCAAACTCCAAGCCGACGCGGCCCCCTAGCGGCCACTCTGCTGCCCCAAATCCGATCATAACCGTTGGATATGTCAATCACACTACCCTCTACGAATCTCCAGTTGATAATTTCTTCAATTGAACATGGATTGATCGATAAGTGGAGATGAATTTAAGAGAATTTCGGCCATTAAAGTATATGGTGGCGGCCGGCTTGTTAATTAGGGTTTAGAAAAGAAAATGGATAATTATAATAGTTTTTATATTATTTAATTAATAAAATTCTCGATTTAACCGATTATACAAACGACCTCCAAACAACGCGTTCCGACAGGTGATCCTAGGGTTTTTCCACGTTCCGGACACAATGGAACAGGTTTCGAAAGCTAATTCCGTCGTATGTGTGAGATACGGCAATAAACGCTCGATTTAAATTAAAACCGATTTAAACGATTTCTAGGCGTTTTGGCTTGAACCGGACAAACGATAAATCCAATCGACTTGAAATTTGAAACCTTACAATAATATCACACTACGGATCCGATGAAACTAGTTTCGTCGAAATCCGAGACTGTTTGAAAAATGACTATTTTAACTCGCTAAATTAATATTAAAATGATATCGATGCGTTTCGAGCTGCCACAGTCAAATGACAACTCCGATTGCTACGAAAATTGAAATCCGACAATAACTAACTATTACGGATGCAATGGAGCTCGTTTCGTTCAATTCTTAGACTGTTCAAAATTTGGCTATTTTTCAATCGATAATTAAATATTAAAATATTCAATTTTCTCAGATTAACTCCAAATTCAGTTTTAAAAGTTCTAAAATATTTCTATAAATCCAGTATGATTAAATAAAATTTTCCAAATCATTTACAATCATATTTAACCCAATATTTAATTATTTCTGGAATTTCACTATTAAATTACCGATTTAATTGTCCAATTAAATCCACATATTCGATAAATAAACTGTTTGACTTAAAAATCCCACTCATAAATATTTAAAATTAAGTAAATACTCAAATAAAAATTATCAAAAATTCTGGGTCGTTACAGATCTGCTGTCCAAAGTCTCTTAAATTATGGATAGCGGGATTGATTGCATCGACTAGTTAACTACTTGTTTTTGGTTCTTCCCGTTAATCTAAGGATTTCAACCCTATATTTTTAAAGTTGATGTATTTATGAATGATTTCTCTAAGTCATCAAGTATGTGCTTATCCATATAATTAATCTATGAGAAATACATCTTAGTCAAACTTGAGTTTCTCCATTCAGTTTATATGTGAATAAGAACATTACCAAAGGGACTTTATTTTGGATAAATAGAAGAAAATTTTAAGGGGAATCCACCTAAAAAAAATGTTATGATACTCCTCCCTAATAAAAACTTGCAATTTCATAACTTGCGCAAAGCGAAATTTTATAACTACTCATCGAAATTTTTTTATAACGATCCAACGAGAATTAGTTTAGCAGGTTCTTGTTAAAAAAAGACGGAAAGATGGCGATTGGTCACCGAAAAACATGTAGCGTTTAAAATTATTATTTTTAAATCAACGGAAGGAAAATTATTTTTATACCACCTAACAATTTTCTAAATAATGACAAAATGATTCCATTATCCAGTTTTGTAATACACTTGAAGTCCACTAAAAATGCGGTGAATAATATGCCTTGAGAAGTTCGAATCTACCCTTAAATAAATGAAGTACTTGATGGAGTTATGGGTGCAAGTAGCGGAAAAAAAGTTACATGTGATTGCATATCAAACTCATAGATCAAATTTTGATGTGAGCTTAAAAATTCCATACTCGCATCAATCTAATTCCAATATGGCTATGATACATTATCCGTTACTCCAAATACCAATTCAAAATTCACCGGAACTTTCATTGAGCAACCATAGTATATTCTAGCTCCAATTAATAGACATATAAAATGCCAGTAATTGTGTTTACTTCATAAAACACAACATATGAAGTCCAAAAAAAGAAAAAAAGACACATCAATTAACAATTTGCGAATTTTTGTTTTAGTATGTACGAAAGATATACTTCGTGAATTTGTTATGCTCACACAATTCATCAAACACCTGATAGGCATTCGCCTGAAGGGACATTTCAATAAAAAAAATTGAGAACGAGGCTTCGCCATCCACCTCGGCTAACTGGAATTAAGGAGGATGATGTTGAAGATTGGAAGAGATGCAGACGCAAGATAATATCAACTTAAGCGTGAGATTACAAAGTGAAAGCCAGTTTGAAGACCGTGTTGTGCACGTGCATACATGCACGACTTATTTTCTATTGCAGTCTAAGTGGCTATATAATTTAGAAGTTAGTCGGGCATTTTAGATAAATTACCATGTAACGGCTTGTTTGATTTGGTCTACCTGATCAATACTATAAATATATGGGTAAGGCTATGTAAATAGATGTATATAAAAAGATTATAAATAATCATGCATTTTTCTCAACTCTGCTTTCTTCTATTTGCTGCTGCTCTAATTTCACCTCTTTCCTATATTCAACTCATTCAGTAATTTGAATCCATTTTCACTTCCTCATTCAATCTGCTAACCACCACAATATTTCAGCATTACATCACCACTTCTTCTTCATATTTCTAGTTTTCTGCATTTGAGTAATTCCACCACCTGAAAGCCTCTGTTACACCTTCTTCCTAACCAATCCCATCCCTTATTGATCATTCACCATGACTCATACCAGAGCCAAAATTGCCAAGAACTAGGAGAATATACCAATTTGGTATCAAAGCCACCTGATGAGCATAATAATAACCCTCACCATAGAAACTCATCACTGTATGACAACTCTAATGATTATGGAGATACCTTACCACTGATTAATTCTGTCAATCTTAAAGAACTACCACAACAAGAAAAATGGTAGATGAAAGATCTTATCAATAATAGAACTGCATTATCACCTAAAAGACTAGAGAAAACTTCTCAAGAAGTATTAGTTGGGTTATAAAGAAACATCCAAGGCATTCAAGACCGTCAGATGGATTTCCCATAATGCACAAGTAAAAACAGAGTAATTGATTGCCTTTGGCAAGTAGAGCAGTTCTTTCAATACAGCAAAGCAGATATTCAAGAATGAGTCCATATTTGTTCATACTATCTGAAAAAGATGGCACTACAATTGTTCTATAGGTACTCACATACTGTTACAGATTATGACCAATGGGTTGTTTTCTATAAAGCTATTCAGGCATGTTTTAGGGATAATCTTGGTAGGCCATATGATACCTTTTCATCTCTAAAGCAAACCACCAACGTTATGCACAATGTTAATCAATTTGAACAGCTTGAAGGTTTAATAGAACACATTACAGCCACTTGTCTTGTAGTGACACACCATTCCATACACTCTGAGCTGAGATTAAACCACACCTGTCCAACAAAAATTGCACGAAAAGACGAATAACTATGAGGAAGAAGAGGAAAGAAAAAAATGAAACAACAATATAGAATTTCACAATCGCAGCGAAACAAAATATAATATATAATAATAGATTTTTATATAAAGAAATTGTAACTGTAATATATAAATAATCATCAAAGTACAACAATCAACATATAAATCTGGATAGTTATAATAACTTGTCCATACAAGTACTGAACATAAAGTTTAGCACGCATAGTGGAATATAATCAAGTACGAGGAATAAGACTGAGACTCCTCCAGCGCGTCTCCTATGCTTCGTGGCATCCTAACCAGAATCTGTAATACTCGGTTTGACCCAAGTATTATAATAAAATAACACATGAGTCAGTCTGCAAAACCATATGAGAAAACACGCTAAATTTGAATTATTACTTTTATCAAATCTAATCAAGTCTATTAGAAACAAAGGTATCTCATAAGACCACGTCACCCATAAACACGATGGGTTTTTACCTTCCGATAACCAAAACATTTTATATCAAAATCATATGATATTATAATAGTGTAATGACCCGGATTTTTTGACGAATAATTTGAAATATTTAAATTGGATTTAAATATTTAATTAGAACTTTAATTTGATTTTTTATATAAACAGTTCGGTTTTATATGATAGAAAGGATTCTGAATTTAAATATAATGACCTGTTGAATCAATTAATTATTAAAATAGTAATTGAACATCGGGTAAAATATTAAATCTGGGGTGGTAAGCTTGTTCAAAATATTTTAAAGGCTTATACAATTAATATTAATAATACTGAAAATAATAGATGAGTTAAAATTTAAATTTAGCAGTGCTTTGTTCGATTTTAAAATATATCGTTTAAATTAATATTTAAAAATAGTCATCTGAGGCACAGTCTCGGAATTCGACGAAACCAGTTCCGTGGGATCCGTAATATTGAATTATTATCGGATTTCAAATTTCGTAGTTTTCGGAGCTATCGTGTAATCGTACGAAATGTAAACGCCTAGAAAATAATTAATTGAATTATTTTTAATAGTCGATCCAAAAAGCTATCTTCTCCATACGATCGAATTAGGACTCAAAACCTTTTCCATTGCGTTTAGAATAGGTGTATAACATTATAGACGCCGAGCGGCACGTATAGATAGGAGGTCAGGATTTTGAATTGCGTAATTCGAGAAGATTTTAAATTTAAAGCTTAAAATAAATTAATCAAGCATCCTCAACACACTTTCGTCCCATCAGAATACTATTGTTCGTCTTCTCCTATACGCTTCCTTCTTTCTTTAAAATCACGATGCATCTTATTTCTCTCTTCGATCAGAAAACTAAAATGAAATTAATGGATGCCTTTCCTTTCTTTTAATAACGAAACCAAACCCTTCATATTTTCATTTTCGTAACCCTCTTCGTTTTCCCCCTTTTCTTCCTTTGTCTGAATTCATCGGCACATATAAAAAAAATGTCGAGCGAAATTGAATGGGGTGGGAAGCACACGAATCAATTCGCGTTCGTGCTTTAGGCCGTGTCGTGATTTCGTGGATGTTCGGCGGCGACATAGGCGTGGTTAGGTCAGTGTTGGTCGTGGCTGCTGATCGCATTTTCGTGGCGGCGGCGTGTGTTGAGGAGGGCGGTGACGAGGATGTAACAACTGTAGTTTTCGTTCGCGTCGTTGCTTGGGTGGTGCGGCTTCGCGTGGGGGTGGTGGAGACGTGCGCGACTCAGGAAGCTTGCGTAGAAGTGGTTTCGAACGGCATCTCGGAAGCGAAGCTGATGAGGGTTCCGCGCGTGGTTCATTAAGGTATAATTATATATTGCTATACATTTAGTTGGTTAATTTAAGTTTTAAATTTGAGGTTTAGATTTAAAATTTATAGTAAGTTAGGGTTTTGATTCTGGAAAAAAAAAGAATATTTTTACTGTTAAATAGTTTTAGATCTTAAAACTTATTCTAGTTTAATTTAAAAGTATGTGTGTATATATATAGGATTTTTAGGAGTAAATATGAATTTTAAACTATTTGAAGTCTATATAAAAATTTGATTTTTGAAATCTATTTACTTATTTTCATGAGTATATATATGTAGTTTCAAAATAAAATCAATATATGTCAATTATGGATAAGTAGTTTCAAAGAGAAAATTATAAAAATAAAAATAAAATAAATATACATTTCTACATTTTGAATATTACTAGTTCATTTTAAAAGGATATGAAATTGGTGGACAATTTGTTTAGTTAACTTATTTAAATTATTTTAGTTACTAAAATATTTTAAAAAAAGAAAGAAGAATTAGTTTAAGTATAATTAATTGTTAAAATAAATCATTAGTTAAAAACTAAATTATTATAGTTAAAGAATAAATTTATTAAACGACAAATAATTATTCAGTTTGTCCATATATTAATAAAATTCATACAATTGTTATTCAAGGTCAAAAGTATGGAAAACAAGTCGAGATTGGAAAGGATTGCAACTTAAAAGCAAAGGTGAGATTTCCTCACTCATTTGGATGCCATAGTTAAAAAAAATGTTAAATTTAAATCATTGGATGTATTTGGTTGATTTATAATAATTTATTCACTGAATGATATTATAGACCCATATACTGCAATATTCCACTTTGAAGTGGAATTGATATTTTACTTTTTACTAATATCTGTGGATGCGGGGAAAACAGGTTGGACGGATCCAACAGGATTCCTTAAAGATATTTACTTACTATATATATATATATATATATATATATATATATGTTCATATGACAGGTTGGATGAAATAATATGGAATTGCATGCGAATTGAATTATTAAGTGTTAAATAGCATGGAAATTGGAATTTGATAATTTTTAAATACCATAAATAATTTAACTAAAGGAAGTTAAATGAAACTTAAATTAAAAGAATATTTATTTAGAATTTGGATTTACTTCTATTGAGAATAAAGTAAAATAAAAAAAAGAATATTTATTACATTGGTTATACTTAAAATTGGTTAAAGTTAAGTTTTGGACAATTTAACTTAAATATTAATAACTCTAAGGAATAAAAGTGAAATTCTAATTAAGGGAATAAGATGAAAATTTATTAAGAGATAAAAAGGGAATTCTATTATGGAATAAAAAGGAATTTTACTAAGGAATGAATTACTAAGGAATGATATGAAATTCTATTGAGGTATAAAATTGAAAGAGATGAAATTTTCGAATAAAATTATTTTATAAATAAATGGAAACTCAGGGGAGTTTATCAAATTTATAAACGGGTTTATAAATTGAAAGGAAGGAACCCGTAAATATGGGAAGAGATAAGTCAAGGAGAAATCTTATATTGAGCTATAAATTTGTTTAAAACGGAAATAGTAGAATATTTCCGAAAGTAAGAAGTGTGAATTGGGACAAGAGGCATTTATAGATGGATATTGGGTTTTCCAAAATTATAAATTTATTTTAAAAGGGAATATTTTTAAATTACTATACCATATAAAAAAAATTATAAACTATTATAAGAATGTAATTTTTTTTTTGAATTAGTTACTTTGAAGGCTTGGCAAATATTTATTAATAAACTCTAATTTTCTAACACTAGTTTTGAATTTTATCATTAACTGGAAATGAACTTTAATACTACTTTCAAACCATAATTTGTATGAAACCATACTTCTTATTTTATAAATATAGATGTTTTTAAATGTTTTTAAAATCCAATTAAAACCCTCCTGTGATGGTAAGCAAATTTAATTAAATGAGATAAGATTTAAGAGAAATCTTTTTAAGTTGAGAAAGTGAGTTTGAGAAATTATATGGAAAGTGTAAATTGATTTTTGAGGAAGGAATGGAAAAATAAAGAATATTTTCAAAGGGTAAATCAAAATGTGAGTGAGTATAAGAAATCAGTTAAATGATTTCATGGAAATAAAAGGACTTTGAAAATTTGTTTCAAATGGGTTAAAATGGAAATAATATCTAAATAATATTTGAAATAAATAATTTGAGGAAATTATTTGATTGTTGCTTGTGAATGATTATTTGATAGTTAAATAACCGACTATCAATATTGGACAATGCGCTGATCGTTTCGAAGAGTCCGGAATCAGAATTAATTATCCGAAAACCACTTCAATCCAGTTTGAACGATTACGAATGAAGACCGTGAAGAGTTGAAGACGGTGATTCGGTTTGTCCAGACATAGGGCAACTTGTATGGATTGAATGCTTTCAGAACATCGTCAGGTAGACTATGAGCATCCTAAGTGGGACTCGTTCTGAAAAGGTAACGCTTAGCCTCAAGCCTCATCAACCGGGAATTGCTAAAACAGGGGAGGTGCAGCAAGGCTTCGTGGGTAGCCCCCACTAGAGAGTAAGGTTTCCCCTGTCTAGATGTCCCTTTTTATTTCGGCTTAGTGGGTGGTTGGTCGCGCCAATCACGGGGTGATCTTTCTTGGGACTGTCCAGTAAGGGATGATTCCGGTCTTGTGTTGCAGGGGAATTAGGGTGGCTCCTCGGTACTCTGATCTAGACTAGGTACCGTGACGGGCGGTACCCCCTGTAGCCCTACCATTGTATGGAATCCAATCTCCAATAAGCGCATGTACGGTTTTGATTGTGCCCAACTATTACTGAAACGTGAGATGCAAGTATTTTAACTAGATTCTATTTTACTTTTTATAGACACTATTATAATATTAGACGAATTTAATAAAAATGTTTTGGCTATCGTAAGGTAAAAACCCGACAAGTTTATTTGTGGCGTGGTCTTACGAGATACTTTTGTTTTTCAAAGGAATTTTGAAAATATAATAATCCAATTGAGCGTGTTCTCTCACGCTGGTTTTCTAGACTGACTCGGGTGTTGTTTTATATGATGCTCGGGTCAGACCGAGTTAAACAGGATCAGGTTAAAAGCTAAGAGCTCAGGAGACGAGCTGGATGACAAAGCGTACTCCCGTATTTGACTATTATTTCCGCTGTGTATGGATATGTATTAGGCTGTCTCTGTATGGATGGTTGTTGTACTCTGATGATGGTATGTATATATATGTATAACAGTACAGATTTCTTGTATTTAAATCTGTATTCTATATATTATATTTTATTCCGCTGCGATGTGAGATTCTGATGTTGTTTCTTTCTTCTTCTTCTATCTCTTTCTTCTTTTACCCGAAGACTCGTACATTTGTGCCACTTTGTACAGAACTGTGGTGGAATTTTGTTAGTTCAAAGGGGTATAGATTTGCGGGCCTTTACACTTGGTATCAGAGCTGAAAGGTTAAGCGAGAACCTTGGCTCTGGTAGGAATTACTCATTAGAGATAGAGTCATTAGTACTCTTGAATGAGCTTGAGTGTTTTAATAGATATGAGAGTGTATTTGTTAGTGAATATAAAATGATTTTATATTGTGTTGATTGATTTATTGAGTGGCATATGAACCTTCGTCGGCGCAATCTGCACAACTGGGCCGAAGGGGTTTCTAAACACTTGAATAGAACAATTCGACACAACATTGTTTTCGAAAGCGGGTAAATGAAATAATTTTACCCAAAATATATTTTGATATAAAAAGAAATAATTTTCTGCAAATTATTATATATAATTAAAGTATTTGGATGATAGTATGATAGACAAATAAGATTATAAAGATTTAAAATAGCTTATATAACCAAGGAAAATATGAGATTGAATTTTTGAGTTAAATTAAAATGAAGTCAAAAATAAGGATTTAATTTGGATTAAGTTGAAAATTTAACTTTTGAAATTTAACTAATGATGGGAAATAATTATATAAGTAAATTGGTGAAGTAAATAAAATTTAGAATATAGATGAACCTAATTGAGAAAATTTAATAGAAACAAATTAATAAATTTTGAATGTGATTGAAATGATAAAATAGAAACTAAATGTGAATTAGAAGACAAAATCAAATTGGGTTGAAATTAATTTAAGCTAAGTAAATGGAGGTAAGTGGAATCAATCTAGAATAAAATTCAGTTGTATTTGAATTAAGTTGGAATCAAATTGAAAGGAAATGAATGGAGATATGGATGATATTAAATGAAATTATGTTCTTATTTAATTAAATCCAAGTGAATTGGTGGATTAAAGAGTATAGTATGATGCTAGATTTAACTGAAATTAAGTTAAACAAATTAAATTGAAATAAAATTCAGTTGAGTTGTAGATAATATTGAGTGGAATTAAAATCTTACTTTAACAAGTGAAAGTAAGTTGAATAAGAAATTGTATTGGGGTGAATGGATTTAAAATAGCCCATAAAGGTTAGAGCATTGAAATAAAAATATATACTTGACTAAGTAAAAATATATAATTCCGAACTAAAAGTAGAAGATGAATGAGATTGATTATCAATGGATGGAAATGTGAATATAAATAAATGTGTGACTTATATGATAAAAATATGAAGAAGTTAAATAGCAAGCCAAAATAAAATTGTTTTGCATTTGGAGAATGGAATAAAAATCTAAATTTGAAATATAAAATGAAATTGAACTCAGGTAAAATAATAAGATGATTTTAAAGATAAAAACCCAATATGGAATTGGAAGTGGAAATGAACTAATTTGGAATAAATTGGTTAATTGGATATGTTAATGAGATTTAAATTGGTTAAATAGAAGTTGGATTATGAGATAATAATGGAGTTGGGAATGAATTCGAGTTACAAATAAAATTCAACTGGGATTGGTGGTGAATTAAATATAAGTGGAAATGTTGTGGAATTGGATTGAAATAAAAATGGTTTGCATTTGCAAATAAAATCCAGTTCGGGTATATATAAGTTAAACATGACTGTGTTACTAATAAAACAAATTCAGATGAACTGGGTATGGAATTTGAAATTAAAATGGATTATGAGAATGGCTAATTGAATTTGATTAGATGAGAATCAAATTAAAATGGAAATGAACTGGAGTATGAAGTTGGAATAAGTAAATTGACTTAAGTTAATAATAATAATAGAAGCTTGGCTTCGAGTAAGGGTGAAAGCCTATTAAATTAAACTTGGGTGGATTTAATTTGGGTAATGATTATTAATTTATAAGCATGGAATATTGAGCTTAATAAAATGGTTTGTCTGGAACCAATGATGAAATAAAATGCAAATATATAGTATGTAAATAAAATGGAAGGAAATTAGAAATAATTGAGTTGAAATCAATTTTAAAATGGTTATGAAACTAAAGGAATTGTTTGTTTGAATGAATATCGTTGAATTGCTTAAATTAATCGTTCGACGTAAATGGAATTAAATAAAAATTCTATGGATTAATAAAGTAAATAAAAATTTGACTTGTGAATCAAATGCAATGAATATGTGTAGGTTAGATCAAAAATGAATAGAATGTAAGAAGATGATGTTAAAAATCATTCCGAATTGGATAGGATAATATAGAAATAGAATAAAGTGATTAGGTTAATATTGAGACTTTATTAATTGCTTATGGAAACTGGTTGTGTATATTGTTTATAAAAAATAAACTTGTGATTATTAACTGATAGAAGTATCATGGATTGATTTTGAAATCAATTAACTTTAAAATGAATTGTTTGGACATAATTATGAATTGAAGATAAGCAAATGAGTTGTTAATCACTTAAGTTGAATGCAAATAGTATGTGAATCAGTTGAAAACAAACAGAAGTAGTTTGGAAACTAAATAAATTGGTTTATGGAAGTATTTATAATGCATTGCTTATGTTATTGATTGTTGTAGCTGTTTAATGAATGAAATGTTATAAATTTCACAAATATGTTACTTATGTGTTTAAATTGAGTAAGTACAGGTACCAGAAGACAGTTTAACGAGAGTTTGGGTACGCAAATGCTTAAATAAATTCATCACTTGCTTAAAATGCTAAATAAAGTACGCCTACGCAATATAAACTAGGAAATATGAACTGTTTTTTGTTTTTCCGACCGTGTGGGTCGATGTATATATATTTATATCTATTGTCAAATTGCATAAGCTCCTCCGTACAAAAAGGACTCTGCCAAAAAAATTCGGAAATTTTGGGAGTTAGAAAATTTTTGAAAATTTTGTTAACGACAAACGTTTTCAAATTGGAAACTGAAATAAATTAGTGAATGAAACTTATTTAAAATGATGACATGAATTTGTTATAAATGAAAAATAGAATTTCAATATTCAGTGTTAAAGATAAATTGAATTCATATGGAAATGGAAGAATCAATTTGAATAGAAATAGATATAAACTAAAGTGGTAAGATGAAAATAAATATAAGACACACATAAAATGCTTATACTAACTTAAGTAAGAAATGATGCATTCTCAATTGGGAATTGATATTTCAAATATAATCTAAAATAATATTTGAATGAATAGATATTGACATTTGCAAGAAAGTCGATAAAATGTTTATAAATATTGTGATTGGACATATTGCTGTGTAAGATATGCCGGTAGTATAAAGGGAAAGAGAATTGATTTTGATTTCAGCAGATAAATTTGAAATGCTCGAAAAAAAGGTATGTGTTTAAATTTCTATATGAAAATTGATTGGGATTTTGATCGAGCCACTTGGCTTTTTTGTTTTCTTTTGGGTTTTGGGAAGCCGTAGGGCCATTTTGTAGTTGTACCGAGCTAGCCGCGCAAAGGAGACGCTGCCAAAAATTTTCGAGAATTTAGGGAGTTGAAAATTTTGAGAAAATTTTGATAATTCAAAATTTGGTTTTAAATTGAAAATTGAATGGTTAAACAAATAGTATAGTTTGAAACTAGGGAAAAGTTTGGAAAGTTAATAAGAAGGGTAATGCGTCTTTTATTAAAAAGATAGTTATAGGATGTTGAATTGTTGGTTGTGGTGAAATAGTAATGGGTATTGGACCATTCTTCCAAACTAGTAATTTCGGGGACGAAATTCTTTTAAGGGGGGAGGAACGTAACGACCCAGATTTTTTGACGATTAATTTGCAATATTTAAATAGGATTTAAATATTTAATCAGAACTTTAATTTGATTTTTTATATGAACTGTTTGGCTTTATATGATAGAAAGGATTCTGAATTTAAGTATAACGACCTGTTGAATTAATTAATTATTAAATAGTAATTGAACATTGGGTAAAATATTAAATCTGGGGTAGTGAGCTTGTTTAAAATATTTTAAAGGCTTATAGAATTTATATTAATAATACTGAAAATAATAGATGAGTTAAAATTTGAATTTAGCAGCGATTTGTTCGATTTTAAAATATATCATTCAAATTAATATTTAAAAATAGCCATCCGAGGCACAGTCTCGGAATTCAACGAAACCAGTTCCATTGGATCTGTAATATTGAATTATTATCGGATTTCAAATTTCGTAGTTTTCGGAGCTATCGTGTAATCGTAGGAAATGTAAACGCCTAGAAAATAATTAATTAAATTAATTTTAATAGTCGATCCGAAAAGCTATCTTCTCCATACGATCGAATTAGGACTCGAAACCTTTTCCATTGCATTCAGAATAGGGGTATAACATTATAGACGCCGAGCGGCACGTATCGATAGGAGGTCAGGATTTTGAATTGCGTAATTCGAGAAGATTTTAAATTGAAAGTTTAAAATAAATTAATTAAGCTTCCTCAACGCACTTTCGTCCCATCAGAACACTATTGTTCGTCTTCTCCTATATGCTTCCCTTTTTTTAAAATCATGATGCTTCTTGTTTCTCTCTTCAATCAGAAAACTAAAATTAAATTAATGGCTGCCTTTCCTTTCTTTTAATCGCGAAAACCAAACCCCTCATATTTTTATTTTCGAAACCCTCTTCATTTTCCCCCTTTTCTTCCTTTGACCGAATTCATCGGCACATATAAAAATATGTCGAGCAAAATCGAATGTGGTGGGAAGCACATGAATCAATTCGCGTTCGTGCTTTAGGCCGTGTCGTGATTTCGTGGATGTTCGGTGGCGACATAGGCATGGTTAGGGCAGTGTTAGTCATGGCTGCTGATCGAATTTTCATGGCGGCGACGTGTGTTGAGGAGGGCGACGACGAGGATGTAACGGCTGCAGTTTGTGTTTGCGCCGTTGCTTGGGTGGGGTGACTTCGCGTGGGGCTGGTGGAGACGTGCGCGACTCAGGAAGCTCGCGACGAAGTGGTTTCGAACGACATCTCGGAGGCGAAGTTGATAACGGTTTTGCACGTGGTTCAATAAGGTATAATTATATATTTTTATACATTTAGTTAGTTAATTTTAATTTTAAAATTTGAGGTTTAGATTTAAAATTTACAGTAAGTTAGGGTTTTGATTCTGGAAAAAAAAAGAATATTTTTACCGTTAAATAGTTTTAGATCTTAAAATTTATTCTAGTTTAATTTTAAAATATGCGTGTATATATATATTGGATTTTTAGGAGTAAATATGAATTTTAAACTATTTGAAGTCTATATAAAAAAATTATTTTTGAAATCTATTTACTTATTTTCATGAGTATGTATATGTAGTTTCAAAATAAAATCAATGTACGTCAACTTGGGATAAGTAGTTTCAAAGAGAAAATCATAATAATAAAAATAAAATAAATATACATCTCTACATTTTAAATATTAGTAGTTCATTTTAAAGGATATGAAATTGGTGGATAATTTGTTTAATTAACTTATTTAAATTATTTTAGTTACTATAAAATTTTGTAAAAAAAAAGGAAGAATTAGTTTAAACGTAATTAATTGTTAAAATAAATCATTAGTTAAAAACTAAATTAGTATAGTTAAAGAATAAATTTATTAAACGACAATACTTATTCAATTTGTCCACATATTAATAAAATTCATACAATTGTTATTCAAGGTCAAAAGTATGGAAAACAAGTCGAGATTGGAAAGGATTGCAACTTAAAAGCAAAGGTGAGATTTCCTCACTCATTTGGATGCCATAGTTAAAAAAAAAAAAAATGTTAAATTTAAGTCATTGGATGTGTTTGGTTAATTTATAATAATTTATTCACTGGATGATATCATAGACCCATATACTGCAATATTCCACTTTGAAGTGGAATTGATATTTTACTTTTTGCTAATATCTGTGGATGCGGGGAAAACAGGTTGGACGGATCCAACAGGATTCCTTAAAGATATTTATTTACTATATATATATATATATATGTTCATATGACAAGTTAGATGAAATAATACGGAATTGCATGCGAATTGAATTATTAAGTGTTAAATAGCATGGAAATTGGAATTTGATAATTTTTAAATACCATAAATAATTTAACTAAAGGAAGCTAAATGAAACTTAAATTAAAAGAATATTTATATAGGATTTGGATTTACTTCTATTGAGAATAAAGTAAAATAAAAAAAGAATATTTATTACATTGGTTATACTTAAAATTGGTTAAAGTTAAGTTTTGGACAATTTAACATATATATTAATAACTCTAAGGAATAAAAGTGAAATTCTAGTTAAGGGAATAAAATGAAAATTTATTAAGAGATAAAAAGGGAATTCTATTATGGAATAAAAAGGAATTTTACTAAGGAATGAATTACTAAGGAATGATATGAAATTCTATTGAGGTATAAAATTGTAAAAGATGAAATTTTTGAATAAAATTATTTTATAAATAAATGGAAACTCAGGGGAGTTTATCAAATTTATAAACGGGTTTATAAATGGAAAGGAAGGAACCCGTAAATATGGGAAGAGATAAGTCAAGGTGAAATCTTATGTTGAGTTATAAACTTGTTTAAAACGGAAATAGTAGAATATTTCCGAAAGTAAGAAGTGTGAATTGGGACAAAAGGCATTTATAGATGGATATTGGGTTTTCCAAAATTATAAATTTATTTTAAAAGGGAATATTTTTAAATTACTATAGTATATAAAAAAATTATAAACTATTATAAGAATGTAAAAAAAAAATTTCAATTAGTTACTTTGAAGGCTTGGCAAAGATTTATTAATAAACTCTAATTTTCTAACACCATTTTTGAATTTTATCATTAACTGGAAATGAACTTTAATACTACTTTCAAACCATAATTTGTATAAAACCATACTTCTTATTTTATAAATATAGATGTTTTTAAATGTTTTTAAAATCCAATTAAAACCCTCCTGTGATGGTAAGAAAAATTTAATTAAATGAGATAAGATTTAAGAGAAATCTTTTTAAGTTGAGAAAGTGAGTTTGAGAAAGTATATGGAAAGTGTAAATTGATTTTTGAGGAAGGAATGGAAAAATAAAGAATATTTTCAAAGGGTAAATCAAAATGTGAGTGAGTATAAGAAATCAGTTAAATGATTTCATGGAAATAAAAGGACTTTGAAAATTTGTTTCAAATGGGTTAAAATGGAAATAATATCTGAATAATATTTGAAATAAATAATTTGAGGAAATTATTTGATTGTTGCTTGTGAATGATTATTTGATAGTTAAATAACCGACTATCAATATTGGACAATGCGCTGATCGTTTCGAAGAGTCCGGGATCAGATTTAATTATCCGAAAACCACTTCAATCCGGTTTGAACGATTACGAATGAAGACCGTGAAGAGTTGAAGACGGTGATTCGGTTTGTCTAGACCCAGGGCAACTTGTATGGATTGAATGCTTTCATAACATCGTCAGGTGGACTATGAGCATCCTAAGTGGGACTCGTTCTTGAAAAGGTAACGCTTAGCCTCAAGCCTCATCAACCGGTAATGGCTAAAACAGGGGAGGTGCAGCAAGGCTTCGTGGGTAGCCCCCACTGGAGAGTAAGGTTTCCCCTGTCTAGATGTCCCTTTTTATTTCGGCTTAGTGGGTGGTTGGTCGCGCCAATCATGGGGAGATCTTTCTTGGGATTGTCCAGTAAGGGATGGTTCCGGTCTTGTGTTGCAGGGGAATTAGGGTGGCTCCTCGGTACTCTGATCTAGACCAGGTACTATGACGGGCGGTACCCCCGGTAGCCCTACCATTGTATGGAATCCAATCTCCAATAAGCACCTGTACGGTTTTGATTGTGCCCAACTATTGCTGAAACGTGAGATGCAAGCATTTCAGCTAGATTCTATTTTACTTTCTATAGGAACTATTATAATATCAGACGAATTTAATAAAAATGTTTTGGCTATCGTAAGGTAAAAACCCGACATGTTTATTTATGGCTTGGTCTTACGAGATGCTTTTGTTTTTCAAAGGATTTTTGAAATTATAATAATCTAATTGTGTGTGATCTCTCACGCTGGTTTTCCAGACTGACTCGGGTGTTGTTTTATATGATGCTCGGGTTAGATCGAGTTAAACAGGATCAGGTTAAATGCTAAGAGCTCAGGAGACGAGCTGGATGACAGAGCGTACTCCAGTATTTGACTATTATTTCCGTTGTGTATGGATATATATTAGGTTGTCTCTGTATGGATGGTTATTGTACTCTAATGATGGTATGTATATATATGTATAACAGTACAGATTTCTTGTATTTAAAACTGTATTCTATATATTATATTTTATTCCGCTGCGATGTGAGATTCTGATGTTGTTTGTTTTCTTCTTCTTCTACCTCTTTCTTCTTTTACCCGAAGACTCGTACATTTGTGCCACTTTGGACAGAACTGTGGTGGAATTTTGTTAGTTCAAAGGGGTACAGATTTGCGGGCCTTTACAAATAGTGTCTATAGAAAATAAACTATAAAATAGATGAAATGCTTACATCTCACGTTTCAGCATAGTTGGGCACATCTAAAACCGTACGGACTCATTGTAGATACTAGATTCCAAATAATGGCAGGGCTGCTGGGGTACCGCTCGTCATAGTGCACTTCTAGAAAAATGTACTGAGATCGAACCTATCGATCCCCGTCAACACAAGACTGGCCTATGTCTAACTGGATAGTACCGAATATGATCACCACTAATGAGCCCATCGCGACACAACAAATGATAGATAGTGATGATGATAAACGTCCACTACAGATGGGTGATGATGATACCCTAATTGGAGCACCCACATAGCCTTGCTGCATCTCCCTTGTTTTAGTCATTCACAGTTAACGAGATTTGAGGGTACGTATTACCTTAAGAATAGAATTCATACTTGGAATGCTAAAACTACCTTCCAAGCCACAATGCAATGATTGCATTCATCCATACAAGTTGTCGTGGGTCTGGACAAACCGAATCTCCAAGAACTCTAGCTTTACTATCTTTACAAAATAGAATTCATAATACACAAATCAGATCGAAGTGGTTTTTGGATAATTAAACCCAACATCGGTCTCTTCGAAATGATTAACAAAATTTTCTAGATTTGATAGTTGGTTATTTTACGATCAAATTACACCCATAAGAAGTCACTGGGCCCAATTTAATAAATCTTTCAAAACATTCGTTTAAAAATATCTTTACAAAGATATATATACAACTCTCCCAGCATACTAACATTTGAAAATAATTTCAATCACTCATCCATAATAGTATATTTTTAAACCATATCAATACTTAGAAATATTTTCGAATTCAATTCATAACCATTAGAAAAATATTTCTATACCATTCATTTCCTATTTAAAATATTTCCATAACCCATTTTTCAATACTTAGGAAAATGTTTATAAACATATTTTCCAAAGTCATTTAATATCGAATTAGGTAATATTTCATAACTTATCTCATAAATCTCCGAAATTATTAATAAATTCCTTTTTACAATTTGCAAAAACCAGTTATACTTATTTATAATCCCAACTAACAATTTATAACTTCTTTTATGAATTCAGATTCATTTACGAAGTTTCCATATTTCAACATTTTGGCATTCCATTTTCTCCCAAAATCCTTTGTAAGATTCCTCTTATCAAAATCATATCCGTTAAGTAAACCACATTTACAAATCTCATGAGGATATATAAATAAACTTCAACCATTTCAAAACTCTATATACACGATAAGTATTTTTAAAGAATAATAATTTATTTTTAAAGCACGTTTAAGTAATTATTTAAAATGTCAAAACACTTTAAATAATCATCGATGACTCATTTCCAATTCATTCTTAAATAAACTAATCGATTTACAAATCTTGTTATAGGAACTGGAATTCACTTCAATAAATATTGAATAATTGAATAATCCACTTTCTAAAAAATTTCAATACTAAAATAGCTTTAACTATATAGTTTAATAAATAAAAATCCAATTTTAAATCAAACATAATTTCTCGACAAAAATCAACATAAAATCCTATATTACCAATTTCACTTTATAAATCCCTCTTGATTCATATCACATCGATTTCGTTTCAATTCCATAACCATTCTCATATTTCAAAAATGGAATACACTATTTTTCCCAAAAACCGATTTGCATATCTCGATATAAATTCACACTATGAATTTATAATTTACATTTATCAACTAATAATCTTTTCCGCTTCTTTATAAATATCGTTTATAAGTTTATAAACCCATTTGGTTTTCATTGTTCATAAAAATAATCTCATTTATAAAATTTCATTTATAAATCCATTCCTTTATAAATCTCATTTATTTTTCACATCTATTTTAAATATCGATTTCAACTCCTTTTCCATAAATCTAGAAATATCAATTAAAAATCCATTATTAATAATCACTTATATAAATTATTTTAATTCTTTAATTAAACAGTTTACCGACAGTTGAGTACAAATCCAAAGATAAAACTTTTAGATATTTTAATGATAAGATAAAAGTGTCTAATCATATGCCGAAAAAATGGTAGAAGTAGTCATTAAATGTAAATTAGAAAATTCAATTGCATAAATACAGAACGATAATAATGTTCAGAAAACTATTCGATTAACATTAATATAAGAAGTATATAATTTAATTTTTTTATTATTATATTTCTAGTAGAATATGTGCATTTTTAACATTTCTAATCCAAAGATAAAATAACCGAGTGAGAAATAAATTGTAACGACCCAGGATTTTTAATAATTAAAAATTGAATATTTAATTAATTTTAAATATTAATAAGTAAAATAATAAGTCGAATAAATTTTTATTTGGATTATTGGATTTAATTGAATAATTAAATCGATAATTTAATATGTTAAATTATGGAAATAATTGAAAATCGAGTTAAATATGATTGAAAATGATTTGTAAAATTTTATTTTATCATGTTGAAGTTAGAATGATATTTTAGAACTTTTAAAATCGAATTAAAAGTTAATTTGTGAAAATTGAATATTTTAATATTAAATCGACTAGCGAAAATAGTCAATTTTTGAACAGTCTCAGAATTGAACGAAACCAGTTCCATTGGATCCGTAATAGTTAGTTATTACCGGATTTCAATTTTCGTGTCAATCGGAGTTATCGTTTGAGCGTGGCAGCTCGAAACGCATCGAATTATTTTTAATTTTAATTTGGCGAGTTAAAATAGCCATTTTTCAAAAAGTCTCGGATTTCGACGAAACCAGTTTCATCGGATCCGTAATGTGATATTATTGTAAGGTTTCAAATTTCGTGTCAATTGGATTTACCGTTTGTCCGGTGCAAATTAAAACGCCTAGAAAATCGTTTAAATCGGTTTAATTTAAATTGAACGTTTGTTGCCATAACTCGCACAGATGTCCGAATTAGCTTTCGAAACCTGTTCCATTGTGTCCGGAATGCGGGGTAAACCCTAGAAACGCTGGTTACGGTGCGTAAATCGGAGTTCGGAATTTCCGGATGAATAGTGTTCAATTTTTTTCCTATAAATAGCACCCTTCTCTTCATAAATTAAAAAAAAACCTAATTCTAAAACCCTAGCCGCCACCTCCCTGATAAACGGCCAGAAAACAATCTCCTTCCTCCCTCAATCTTTCTCAATCCACTCGTTTTTAGCCAAAGTTGTTAACTACAACATTATAGAGCACGATGAGATCTTGAAATCTATACGGATTTGATGGGTTTTGGAGCTATAAATTGGGAGATATGGGGGGGCCGACCGTGGCCAGTTGCGCACGCAACCCTAGGCACATGATGAGGCCGAACTTCAAGTGGTTCATGGCGGAGGTAGCTCTTGCAATGGGCTTCGACATGGCGGTGGTGTGATGAAGTTTAGTCGAGAAATGAGGTTGCAAAGTCGAACCCTAGTTTGTGGATGGTGGGTTCAAGTGCGTGCGTGTGTTCCTGTTCATGAACGAGAGAGAGGGAGAAGGAGGGTGCGGCTCTGATGGCTTGGGGTTGAAATCAACGGTGGATGATGGATGTGGGTTTAAAATTATATTATTATGTTGTGAATTGTTTATATAAAATTCGTTAAAACTTATAAAAATCATAACTTTCCGCTATTTGATTTTTTAAAGACAGATATTTCATATTTTCTTTTTGAAATCATTGCAAAGTTATTGCATTTTGAAAAAGGTATTTAAAGAATGGTTTGAAAAGTGATATTACTAAAGTTGTTTTTAACATGGGAATGGTTTTCCATGTAATGAAAATAATTTTATAAAGAGTTTTATAAAGGAATTTAGAAATTTATAAGGTATTTTTGGATAAATTCATTTGAAGTTTTAAGCAAAGAAGATTTCCTAAATAAGGGAGATTTATAAAATTGATTTGCTTATTAAAGGAAGCTAATTTGATTTAAGGTTATTTAGAAAGTTTTTAAATAGGAAGATTTTATAAAGAAGTTTTATAAATGATTTTGGGCATTTATAAAAGAAGTTTTAGAAAAATTACTTGGATAGTCATGAAGGGAGATTATAAAAAGGTTTGGATATTTATAAGAAATTTACATAAATGTTTGATATTTATGAAAGAAATTATTATAAATGATTTTGAATATTTATATAAGGATTTATAAACGAATTTGGGAGTTTGGAAAATATTTTGAAATGGATTTGGATTTCAAGGAAAAGAGATTTCATGAATGAAATGCATTTGATTAAAAAGGATTTATCAAGTATAAAAGGAATTTAAGATCTGGATTCTCTAAACTGACCTTTTAAAAATGGTGGTATAGAACATCCATTCCACATTTAACACTGAGGGAATAGTGTTTAGTGTCGTTCATACCTCCAATTTAAATGATATTTGTTTAACCCTTTTTAACATGATTTTGAAGTAAGAAGTTATTCGCAAATGTTTTATGCATATACTAATGTTTAAGAGATAAGTATATAAATGTTTTAGACAAGCGTTTTTGTTAGCACCAAAATTAGTCACTAACTCCCTTAGAAAGATTGCATAGAGAGATTAATGAAGAAAGTAAATTAAAACAGAGAAAAGTATGTAAATTTCAATGTAGAAAACAAGAACACCAGATTTATAGTGGTTCGGCGTACTGCCTACGTTCACTTTGAAGTTGATTTCTATTGCTTTCCTTGATAGTTGATTACAGATACAATCTGTTTCCAATTACTTGAATACAATTGCAAAGTAAAAGATTAAATCTTGAGTGAGTGTTGAATGCGGCAGAGTTTCCCAGTGTTCTCGAAAAAAGGTCATTTTCACTGTGCCCCTGCCTCTCTATTTATAGACGAAAATGGGTTGGACTTCCCTGGTTGGCCTGGTAGTTGAACACCTCGGCCAAAATGGAGTAAGCTCTGCGTGCCGACCCGAACATGCCAAACGGCCAAATGCCGAACCATTATCTTCATGCCGAACGATACGATGTGTGGAGCGAGGTGTGCAAGCTGATTGAGAATCGATGTCGATCGAGGAAAAAGCCGAACGAGTCTGGAATGCCGAAAAGTTCAGGAATGCCGAGTGAAGCATGAATGCCGAGCGCTCCAGAAGCCGAACACTCCTAAATGCCATTCGACCCAGTCGTGTCGAACGTCCTTGGAATGCCGAATGTCCCTGGATCGCGGAACGTACCTTGTATGCCAAACGTTCCTTGTATGCCGAACGTTCCTGGAATGCCGAACGTTCCTTGAATGCTGAACGTACCTTGTATGCCGAACGTTCCTTGTATGCCGAACGTTCCTTGTATGCCGAACAGTATGCTAATGCCGAGTACTTAGATGCCTGGTCAAATCTCCAGGTAACACTTGCCCCCCAAAGTGCATCATGTGGTCGAACGTAATGTGCTTCGAACCATGAGTCCACCATGCTTTGCTTCGAGATGTGGTTCAGTTTCCTCGATGGCGACTTCCCTTGATCACTAGTTAAAGTGGTGTGTGCCGAACGTCATGTGAATGCCGAACAACCTAGCTGGAGACGAGCACCCGAGATGCCGAACGAACCAAGATAACTGATGCCGAATGATATTATCTTGACTGGTTCTACCAGCCATAGCCTCTTCGACTTCCCTTCTTCCCTATAAAACTCGGCATTTCCTTTCTTCTCCACTTTTTCACTTTTTACCTTCGTGACTTTCTAATCATTCACTCCTTTGATATTCCCTTCCTAGTTGGCATCATCACGCCCTTCCAAGTTAAGCTCGATCAACCCCCAATCCTAAATTTATAGACCCCCTAGTTCCTGCCGTATTCTTAGGTAAGAACTTTCTGATCACTCTCTTAGATTAGGAAGTATCACTCATTATTGATGAATTGAAGTCCGGGACTCTAAGGATGAATCTTAGTATTCTTTCAGATGACCTTGAGGTGGATGGATTGGAAAAGAGGAAGGTGGAAGATGCATTGCAGTGGCTCGGCACGATCCTTTAATGCCGAGCGACGTTGGAGGGAAGAATAGAGGAGGAGTAGGAGTTGGTTAGAATGTCAAACAACATGGTTCGTTCCTGTCGTTCGGCATGGATGGAGGAAAAATGCGAAATCGTTGTTAAGGATGGAGTGTCGAGCGTTGGGACTCGGCGTAACTTTGATTCGGCATGATTCGTCACATGCCAAGCAGTGGAGTGAAAGGATAGGAAGGAAGCATGAACCGGATAGAGTACCGATTAATACCTCGGCCGAACATTGTTTCGACCGAACGATAGTTTGACCGAACGATATTTCGGCCGAACAATACTTAGGCCGAACAATCATGAATGCCGAACCATACATTTAGTCGAACAGTACTTAGGCCGAACAATCACGAACGCCGAACCATACTTTAGCCGAACAACACTTAGGCCGAACAATCATGAGTGCCGAACCATACTTTAGCCGAACAGCACTTAGGCCGAACAATCATGATGTGTCGAACCATACTTTAACCGAGCAGCACTTAGGCCGAACAATCATGAGTGTCGAACCATACTTTAGCCGAGCAGCACTTAGGCCGAACAATCATGAGTGTCGAACCATACTTTAGCCGAACCGGTACTTAGGCTAAACACTTATTCATCTTGCCTAATTATATAACAAAAACAAGGACAAGGACCCCAGCATACTAGCATATCGAATTAATCTGGACTGATCGCTTCCTAGTTTCAATAACCACAAGCCTGTACTTAAATCGACGAGAACATATAAAAGCTTTTAACACGTAGTGTCAATGTCCGAGTCCAAAATTGAAAGCATCGCAAGGCTGGTTTTCGGAGACGGTCAGCGATGACGGTCTTCGAAGGCGACAGTTCAAAGCTCAACTTTATATCATTAATTCTGTGACTTATAATTTCTCAGCACTTACACACGAATGATTTCACTAGTTCACACACCACACGGGGGTAATATTTACGTTGTTAAGTCTAATGTCGATCATTTTTCCAGTATAGTTCGATCAGGTACTCTACTGGATTCAATTTCTATCAAAGATGTCTAAGAAATCTAGCTCTGCCACAATCTTAGATAGACCCGGGCCGTCTTCTAAACAAGGGGTCGCAGATACTTGTAACCCGTCGACTTCCCCTGCTCATAACTTAGCTCCCGACGCCCTGGAGGCATCAATTTTCTTGGACAACCCGGTCGATTCACAAGTGTCGAAGATCAATGAAAGTACACTCCGTCGGATATGCTCCGTCCACGGAATCCCCTTCGACGATGTACTGGTTCTCTCAGGGCACGATCTTCCACACCTGCCCCCAGTTGGATATACTGCCTGTAATAAGTTTATATGCTGGATTGGAAGCATGCCACCGTTTAACTTATTTCTGTGGGACATGCTGCAATACATCGACATTGCCCCATCACAATTGCACCCGAACGGTCACGCCTTCATCTACGGTACCTACATTCTCTTCATTGATGTCCTTTCCAGGCCTCCAACCCCGGGTGACAGCAGATATATATATATATATATATATATATATATATGATCAAGAAGCGGAGAGATAGCCCCTCTTTCATGTTTCTCGAGCCGCATCACAAATGCCAAATCTTAACTAGGGCCTGCAGTAAGTTCGCCTTGTACAAGCAGGAATGGTTCTATGTGTGTTGCCCTCCTGGTTTCGCGAGGAGATGAGTGGAAGGAAGTAAGTCTTTTCTCTGAATTGATATTCATACTTGGTCAAAGCCATGCCTTTTCTAATTCTTTTTTTATCTTCTCAGGTATTAATCCACGCCCTGACGGTCGCAGGTATTCTGAAGCCGTCGAAGCCACTAGAGCCCTTCCTATCGACGAACGGGACGTCCGAACTCTCATTTCAGATGAGTCACTATCGAGGTTCGGACTGTTAGCAGAAGGTCGTCGGATAAGCCTTCCTGAGGGCATCTCCATACCCAGGCTCGCATCCAGTAAAGGGAAAAAACAAGCTGAGTCTTCAGCATGCAGCGCTCCTGACGCACTAGAAGAAGGGGAAATCAAAGAAAATGAGACACCCGAAGCACAAGATGAGAATGTTGGGCCTACTCACGACCCGCCAGTTGAAGTTCAAGACATCGAAACGTCATCCTCCCCTTTGAAGAAGAAAAAGAAACTGACGTACAAGATAAGGAGGGAAAAAGTTGGTGCAACCTCTAAAGCCACTCTCATCCGAAGGAGAAAGAGGCTTCTTCACAACATTTGGAAAGTTCTTTAAAGGGCCTATCGAATCTCTCCATACCCGATGATCTGCTCAATTACGACTTTGACGATTCGAAAGCGTTCAAACTTCACTCGCCTATTAGAGGCGATGCAGGCGCTCTTACCCAAAACCAGGGAGAAAAAACTCCCATTAGTAAAGCAACTGGTCCGTTGGGGGGAAAACATTAGGACACACACACAAACACATGTACTTTGCCTCGCACATAAATTTTCGTCGCCACGCTACTCTTTCCTAATACGTTGTTATCTAAATTTTGTGCTGGTGACATAGGGCGCTCACACGGATTCGATCGCCTTCGCAGTTCGTTTATCTTTCATCAACCTAGACGGGACTCGGGTTCCGAAATACATCGGGAAAGAGATGGTGATGGTGATGGTGATAAAGATTATCATTCCCGAGACTCGTCATCTCGGAAGCGAACTTACTACCAGCGAAAATACCACCAGGATACCTCTTCTCACCCAGAGCAAAGCAAAGATAAGCGTGGCCACAAGGGGTCGCAATTCGATGTCCCACGGGATCAACACTCCGACTCCTCTTCCACACGACAGTCCCGAGATCCTCATGGGAGAGCTGAACTTTCAAAGCCGTCTCCTCCTGCTCCTGCAATAGATCCAACAGTATCGGAGAGGCTGGCCGTTCTTAAAGATAAATTTCCAAAAATCTGCTTTGATGGCCTGAAATTCCTCCCGGCGATTCATCCTATTCCCGAACATTTCAAGCAGAGCGCCATCGCCTGTACCAACGACGTCTATATTCAACATGACGCGTTTGTTCATTTGGCTGAAAGACTTTCTAAAGTCTCTATGGAGCGCCAACATGAGATTGGTCGCCTAAATCTTGAGGCTATCCACGACAAAGATATCATTAAAGCTCAGGACGAAGAGATTGCGACTTACAAGTCTGAACTTGAGGCCGCCCAACAGAGCGCCAAGGACACCGCCGAAGCCATAACTGGTCTGGAATCGACTCACAAAAAAGAACTCGACGAGGCGGTACAATGTTGTGGGGCTTTGGCTTTGGAAAAAAATTCGGTACAAAAGGAGATGGATGCAATCTGTCTCCGGGTTAAAGAACTTGAGAAGCAGCTCCGTAAAGAGAAAGAGGAGAAAATGGCTGCTCAAGAAGAGTCACAACGATACTGTGATGAGATCGTTGCTACTCGACTCTTAAAGGAGAAACTTGAGGACAAGCTTTCCAAAGTCGAAACGTTAAGGAGCGAAGCCCGTGAAGAGGGCAAGAAGATGGTGTCCATGGATATCGACTCCCGTCTTGAGGCGGCTAGAGAAGAAGATAGGGAGGAGGTCAAAAGCATGGTTGACCCGCTAATCGCTGAATTCAATGCCCGCATTATCATGCATCGAGGCTTGAATTTTCTGGGCGAGGGCTATCTCGAATCTTTGGCCGAGGTGTGGGAGACTTTAACTGAAGTCAAAAAGGTCGAACACGGTATTGAGGAGGTTGACGAGGGGGCCTTGATAAAAGAATTCCTCAAGGGAAATGAGCCTTCGGACCTATCAGCGGCTAAAGCTATTTATTGCAAAGGCTCCCCTTCCACAAAAGGAAAAGAAGTTATCGTCGGTCCATCCAGGACCGAGTCTCCAGCTCGTGTGCCTGCCCAGCCGACCAGTCGACCGATACTCGATCCTTTTGAACAGCACATTGGCCATGACCCGAAGGATCCCGACCTTGATGTTCATGTTTTGTCCCCTATTCCGGAGGGTGAGACCCCCTTGACGGCTGAAAGCCAGCCGGAACCTGGTAGGAAACTCTTTATCTTTAACATTCCAATAGCTTCCATTTTCCACCAGAAGCTATTGTATTCTAATACTTGCTTTTCGTGATTTTGTGCAGGCCGTTCTGATCTAGAGCCTATTCCGAGGAGCGATGTCGCCAAGGAGGTGAGGGAAAAAACGAATGAAGCCACATGCAGGAGAGGCTCCCGGTCCAGACGCCCAAATGATCAGAGCACTTGATGAAGATAAATCTGAGACTTCCTCTCCCATTGATGGGAGTTATGAAGTTGAAATTACAGGCGTCTCCGAGCACACATCCGAGCTAAGCATGAAGGAGCAGCTTGAAAAAGAGAAAGAAGAGACGATGAAGATCAAGGTCGAGCCTCAAGCTGTAGACCCAGACGATCCTTTGAACAAGCCGTTGAAGATCATTCTCCCTCGCAGGTCCAAACCCACGAATGTTCCTCAAACTTCTTTGGCTGTCACTCCCCAGTCAAAGAAAGCTATCAAGGGTAAGCGTACGGAGGAGGAGTCATCGGGCCAAAAGTCAAAGAAGTCAAAAAATAGTTTTCGCTCTCATTCAACAAGAGCTAGTTTAGATTATGCAAGTATTTTTGTTTTCTTAGTTTATGTAAATAAACTTTTGATTTCGAGCTTCAAAGGAGTTGTAGTATAAACTTATCTTTGATGAATAAAACTTAGTTTTCCTGTCTTTCAAAAGGCTCTGGTCGTTCAATTTTTGTGTGATTGTGATTTAAATCCAAGCCGTTGTGAATATCATGGACTTCTCGGTTCACCTTTATATAGCTTGGAGATTCTTTGAGAGTTGTTCATTTTCCCTTTCGCGCTTCAAGTACTTAGAATATATTTTTTTGTCCGCACATCGGGGACTTACAGTACTACAGTCCGCATTATAGGGACTTGGAGTTTTAAATCATTTATACTCGAGTCCGCGCTCCGATGACTTAGATTACTCCAGTCTGCACTCTAGGGACTTAGAGATTTTTATTCGTTTATACTCGAGTCCGCACTCCGGGGACTTAGAGTACTCCAGTCTGCATTCTGGGAACTTAGAGTTTAAATCGTTTATACTTGAGTCCGCAATCCGTGGACTTAGAGTACTCCAGTCAGCACTCTGGGGACTTGGAGATTTTTGGACGTTTATACTCGAGTTCGCACTCCGAGAACTTAGAGTACTCCAGTCCGTACTCCGAGGACTTGGAGATTTTTAGTCGTTTATACTTGAGTCTGCACTCCGGGGACTTAAAGTACTCCAGTCCGCACTTCGAGGACTTTGAGATTTGAATCGTTTATACTCGAGTCTGCACTTCGGCGACTTAGAGTACTCCAGTCCGCACTCCGGGACTTGGAGACTTGAATCGTTTTTACTCGAGTCCGCACTCCGGGGACTTAGAGTACTCCAGTTCGCATTCTGAGGGCTTGGAGATTTTGAGTCGTTTATACTCGAGTCTGTACTTCGAGGACTTAGAGTACTCCAGTCCGCACACCAGGGGTTTGGAGATTTGAATCGTTTATACTCGAATCCGCACTCCGGGGACTTAGAGTACTCCAGTCCGCACTTGGAGGACTTAGAGATTTTTAGTCGTTTATACTCGAGTAAGCACTACGGGGACTTAGAGTACTCCAGTCCGCACTCCGCAGACTTGAAGATTTGAATTGTTTATACTCGAGTCCGCACTCCGGGGACTTAGAGCACTTCAGTCCGCATTCTAGTGGCTTGGAGAATTTGAGTCGTTTATGATCGAGTCCGCACTCCGAGGACATAGAGTACTCCAGTCCGCACTCCGGGGACTTGGAGATTTGAATCGTTTATACTCGAGTCCACTCCGAGGACTTAGAGTACTCCAGTCCGCATTGGAGGCATGGAGATTTTGAGTCGTCTATACTCGAGTCCACACTCTGGGGACTTAGAGCACTCCAGTCCGCACTCCGGGGATTTGGAGATTTGAATCGTTTATACTCAATTCCGCACTCCGAGGACTTAGAGTACTCCAGTCCGCACTCCGGGGACTTGGAGATTTTTAGTCATTTATACTCGAGTCCGCACTCCGGGGACTTGGATACTCCAGCCCGCACTCCGGGGACTTGGAGATTTGAATCGTTTATACTCGAGTCCGCATTTCGAGGACTTAGAGTACTCCAGTCCACACTCCGAAGACTTGGAGATTTGAATCGTTTATACTCGAGTCCACACTCCGAGGACTTAGAGTACTCCAGTCCGCATTCTGGGGGCTTGGAGATTTTGAGTCGTTTATGCTCGAGTCCGCACTCCAGGGACTTAGAGTACTCCAGTCTGCACTCCGAGGATTTGGAGATTTGAATCTTTATACTCGAGACCGCACTACGGGGACTTAGAGTACTCCAATCTGCACTCCAGGGACTTGGAGATTTTTAGTCATTTATACTCGAGTCCGCACTCGAGGGACTTAGAGTACTCCGGTCCGCACTTCGAGGACTTGGAGATTTAAATCGTTTATACTCGAGTCCGCACTCCGGGGACTTAGAGTACTCCAGTCCGTACTCCGGGGACTTAGAGAATTTTAGTCGTTTATACTCAAGTCCGCACTCGTGGGACTTAGAGTACTCCAGTCCGTACTCCGGGGACTTGGAGATTTGAATCGTTTATACTCGAGTCCGCACTCCGGGGACTTGGAGATTTGAATAATTTATACTCGAGTCCGCACTCCGGGGACTTAGAGTACTCCAGTCCGTATTCTAGGGGCTTGGAGATTTTGAGTCGTTTATACTCGAGTCCGCACTCCGGGGACTTAGAGTACTCCAGTCCGTACTCCGGGAATTTGGAGATTTGAATCGTTTGCACTCGAGTCCGCACTCCGGGGACTTAGAGTACTCCAGTTCGCACTCCGGGGACTTGGAGATTTGAATGTCCGCACATGTTCATACGTCAGCCAGAATTATATAATTTTATTTGCCTGTCACAGGATCATCATACGCAGAGCCATTAGTAATTCATGGAAAGGATGGCTTCAAGCCTTTATTAACGAAAGCAAGCTAAATTGTCTTATTACATGTCAAGAACTAGAAATAAAAGTGTACTGGAAATAAATGGAACTAATACATGAAAGAAATATACTAAGTATAATAATGCCGCAAGTGCTCGCTGTTCCATGCTCGGGGGAGTGTCGCACCATCGACGGTCGCTAGCTTGAAAGTTCCTTCTCCAAGCTTCCGTTCGATGACGTATGGACCTTCCTATGCAGGATTCATATGAGATGGGACCCAAAAACTCATTTCAAAACGAGGTCTCCCACATTAAAAATTCTCGGTCGGACCTTTTCGTTGTAATATTCAGCAACTCTATGTCTACATGCAGCCGCTCTCAAATTGGCTTCTTCGCATTTTTCGTCAATGAAGTCCAACGATTCCAATAAAAGATTCTGGTTCGATGTGGGGTCGTAATAAGTTACCCGATGCGATGGAACTCCAAGTTCCACGGGTATGACAACTTCCGTGCCATATGCCAATACGAATGGAGTATGGCCAGTCGCGGTCTTGTGGGTGGTCCTATAGGTCCAAAGCGCCGTTGGAAGTTCATCCACCCACTTGCCTCTAGCCTTTTCCAGATGCTTTTTCAATATGACTTGATTATCTTGTTTACGGCTTCCACTTGTCCGTTGGCTTTCGGGTGAGCGACCGCTGCAAACTTCTTCTCAATGCCATGTCCCTGACAAAATTCTTTAAACTCCTTGCTTTCGAATTGATTTCCATTGTCTGTAATGATGGTCCGTGGAAGGCCAAAACGACATACGATATTTCGTACGACGAAATTAATAACCTTCTTGGTGGTTATTGTGGCCAGAGGCTCTACTTCTACCTATTTGGTAAAGTAGCCGACTGCAACTATTGCATATTTCGCTCCACCGACTATAGGTAAAGAACTAACTAGGTCGATCCCCCACATTGCAAATGGCCAGGGACTAACCATTTGCGTGAGTTCCGTCGGCAGAGCTCTCGGGATTTTTGCATATATCTGGCATTTGTCACATCTTCTCACATAGTCTGCAGCACCCCGATTCACAGTTAGCCAGTAGTATCCATAATGGATGACTTTCTTTGCTAATGTCTGCCCTCCAGTATGGTCACCGCACTCTCCCTCATGGACTTCCTTTAATATTTGTTTTATCTAATCGTGGGCCATGCACCGAAGTAAGGGGGTCAAGAATACCCTCCGATACATTACCCCATCCTGCATTATATATCGTGAAGCCTTACGAAGGACTTGTCGTCTTTCGCTCCTTTTTCCGGATATGATCTCGAATAGCAAGTCTGCCTGATTGGGATCGTCCACGATTCCTTCTCAATTTCGGTTTCGAATGCGAAATCTGTCTCCATCATATCTATACTCGAAGCATGGAGGGCCTCAACAGGAAATAATCCCATTTGATGTGCATCACCAGTGCCTGCGAATTTTGCCAATGAATCGGCTGCTCTGTTTTGCTCACGAGGGACATGTGAAATACCATAATACTCGAGATTCGCTAGCAGCTCCTTAACTCGGACCAAATATGGGGCAAGTCTCTGCCCCTTGCTTGATATTCTCCTCGCACTTGGTACACCACTAACCGCGAGTCGCTAAAGATTTCAACCGATTTTACTCCCAGTTCTTTGGTAAGTCTTAAGCCGGCAATCAACGCTTCATATTGGGCTTCGTTATTCATTGCTGTGAATTCGAGCTTCAAAGCATAGCAAACTGATCGGTCCTTAGGAATTACAAGAACTATGCCAACCCCCGAACAACGGTCTTTAGATGCCCCATCAGTGTACATCTTCCATCGAACAGGAGGTATGACATTTTGGTCGTTTGATTCGTCTATCATAGTATATTCATTAATGAAGTCAGCTAGTGCTTGTCCTTGTATGGCACTTCGCGGCAAGTAGGTAATGTCGAACTGACTTAACTCAATATTCCATTTTAACATCCTTCCGGAAGTTTCCGGTCATTGGAGTGTCTGACGTAAAGGTTGATCAGTATAAACACTGATTGAGTGTGCATGAAAATACGCACGAAGCTTGCATGATGCAATTACCAAGCAATATGCTAGTTTTTCAATCTTTGGATAATTTCTTTCTGCCCCCGTCAAGCATTTACTAACATAGTAAACTGGCTTTTGAACCCGGTCTTCCTCGCAAACCAAGGCTGTCTTGATAGCGTGCTGGGATACAGTCAAGTATATGTACAACATTTCGTGGTATATTGGATTTCGACAATACCGAGGAACTTTCTAATGCCTTACAAGAGCTCGGAATGCTTCCTCACAGTCGGATGTCCACTCGAAATTCCTCTTTCCTTTCTTTATGACATCGAAGAATGGAATACACTTGTCTGTGGCCCTGAAAATGAATCGGCTCAGCGTGGCCACCTTTCCATTCAAGCTTTGCACCTGTTTTATGGTTCTGGGCACTTGTATATCTCGGATAGCCTGAATCTTCTCCGGGTTAGCCTCGATTCCCCGCACATTCACAATGAAACCCAGAAATTTTACTGACGCTACGCCGAATGAACACTTCAAAGGGTTGATCTTCATTCCATAATGCCTGAGTACGTCAAACATCTCTGCTAAGTCTCGGATGTGGTCGTTTGACTGCCGTGACTTCACGAGCATGTCATCCACATAGACTTCCATCGTTCTACCAATCTGATCTTTGAACATCTGATTCACCAGACGCTGATAAGTTGCTCCCGTGTTCTTCAATCCAAAGGGCATCACTACATAGCAAAATAACCCCAACGTTCGTGACAAAACTGGTTTGTTCTTGGTCTGGGATATGCATCGAAATTTGATTATATCCAGACTACGCATCCATAAATGATAGTAACTCATGTCCGGCTATTGAATCGACCAGCTGGTCAATCCTAGGCAATGGGAAACTATCTTTCGGGCATGCTTTGTTTAAATCAAAATAGTCAACACAAGTCCTCCATTTTCCATTCGCTTTCTTTACTAGCACCGGGTTAGATATCCATTCAGGGTAGAGGGCGTCGCGAACGAACCCATTGGCCTTGAGTTTGTTCACCTCCTCTTTGAGAGTCGCGGACCTCTCTGGGTCCATGCCTCTCCTTTTCTGTTTCATAGGAACATGTCTTGGGTCTATGTTCAACATATGATTGGCGATTGTAGGAGAAATCCTGCACATTCGAAATGTGTCCAAGCGAAGACATCAAGATTCGCTCGGAGGAAGTCAGTGAGGTTCTCGGCCACCACGGGGTCGAGTTGTGATCCAATTTTAAGAATTCGTGACCAATCATCCCGGCTGACTGGGATGTCAATTGTTAGTTCAACCGGTACTGCATTTGTTTCCCTGGGTCCCCCATCATCATCTCTCGGATCTATGTCTCTATGGATCCGAGAATGTTGCCCGAGGTAGGGCTCGGGCGGTACTTGTCAATCATCAGAATTTCGGATGCGGACGGAGCTGTCCGCAACCTTTCCTTTCTCTCTACGCTGAGCCTCTCTTAGCTCAGCCACATAGCATGCACGACCGATCGCCTGATCGTCGTGTACCACTCCAACACCTCTGTCTGTTGGAAATTTTAACGTCAGACACCAAGGGGCCAATGCTGCCTTAAATTCTGCCAGGGCTGGACGTTCTAGAAATATGTTATATGGAGAGTCAACATCCAACACTATGAACAATAGGATTCGCACCCTCCTACGCTCGTCTTGCCCCAGTTCAACTGGTAACTCCACATATCACACTACATCCGTTGTTGCGTCGTTAAAGCCATGGATTCTAGCATTAGATGGTTTCAAATCCTTAGTCTCCAGCTTCATTTGATCGTATGCCTTCTTGAAGATGATGTTAACGGAAATTCCACAATCACTTAGAATTCTTTTCACGAACGCCGGCACGATTGTCGTAGATATGACCATCGAGTCGATGGTAGGGGCCTCCACCTTATCCGCATCTCTTCTCCTGAATACAATATCATCATTCATCGTGCGATGCTGCTTTGCAGGAGTCTCATCCTCCACATTCGAATAACACTCATACTCCGCATGTCTTAAAGAGTTAGCATATCGCTCCATCTCCTGCAAATTCTTATCCGCAGGATGAGGACTGCCAACAATCATGTTAATAACCAATCTACCTATAGTTCGAGCAGGTTGTTCTGGTTGGCGTGGAGCTGGCCCACGTCCGGGGTCCGATGTCTCTTGTCTTCCGTCTTGTGGGTCTTCGACAAACTCCTACAGCTTCTTCTGTCTAATCAACGTTTCTATAGCGTCATGGAGGTGTCTACACTCCTCTGCGTTGTGCTCATAAGACTCGTGAAAGCGGCAATACTTCGCAGTCCGCTTTTGTTCCTCTGTTGATTCTTTTGGGCGTGGTTTTCTATATTGAGAAGTGTTGCAAGTTGACAAATAGATGTTCTCAAGAGATGCGTTCAGCGGGGTGTATTCATTGTAGGTCGGGATTCTTGACTTCCATTTCCCCGTCTCTCTTTTCTTTCCGGGATTTCCACCTCCGGATCCTTTAGATTGCCCAGGCTTGTTTTGGACGTTGACTTGAGCTTTTCCCGAGTTATCGCCGGTTTGCTTCACGGCGACGTTACTTTTCACAGTCTCCTGAGCAGGTTCTGGTGTCTTGTCTCGTCTTATCCATCGAGCTTCTTCCCTTCTTATGAACTGATGAGCTTTCGAATAAAAACGCTCCAGCGTAGCTGGGGGATTTCCCGCCAACCAATCTCCAAATTCAGAATTTGTATCCACTCCACGCATTACCGCCATCAAAATTGCATGGTCGTTAGGATTGCTCACTTCAGTAGTAGCAACATGAAATCTCTGCAAGTATGCTTTTAATGACTCTCCCGGAGCTTGGATTACGCTCGATAAGGACATCACATCCTTTGGGCGAGTGGTTTGTATCCTGAATTATTTTATGAATTTCATTGCCAATTCGTCAAAGCTGGATATAGATCGTGGGGGAAGTCAAGTAAATCACATGGTGGCAATTCCAGACAGAGTGATTGGGATGCACCTACACTTGGTCGCATCATTGGCTCTTGCGGAATCCATCATCCATTCGTACCTCATCACATGTTGCCTAGGATCAGTCTTTCCTTCGTAGGCTGGGATAGTCGGCATATTGAACTTCTTGGGATACTCAGCCTGTAGGATATCATCTGTAAAGGGAGTATGACTTCTAGACACTCTCCAATCTTCATTCGACAGGCCTTGGTTCTCTCTCATCAATTGCCTGACCATAGCTGTTAAGTCCGGAGTTTGTATGGAGGATGGAAGGTTGGGTTCCTTTCCACGGGACCGTGCGGGTTGATGTCCCGCCTGATTTGGGTCTTGGAGATTCGGGTGTCCGGTCTCCTCACGGGCTTGATCCCTAGTCGATCAATTTGTGACACCTGCTTGTGCACCTTCATCCTTACGGCGCCTACGCCTAGGAGGTTCATCAGCTGGGGTTGAACTATCAGATTCAGAATAAGGGGTAGGGTTACCTCCAGCATTCTGACGCTGCTGCTGAGTGAGCTGAGTCATGAGGTTAGTGTTGGCTTGAATCTGCTCAGCAACTTGCCTTCTACTTTCCTTGAGTTCTCTTATCAAGTCGTTGAACTCTGTTCGGGAAATAACTTCCACTTGGTTTTGGGTGGAGGGCCCTGCACCTCGCGTTGCTTGTTGATTTATAGGTCCAACTTGTTGCACGCTAGCAGTCTCGTGGACATCTACATTGTGGGAGGCCGACCTGGTTCGTGGTCTTCCTATCGTAGAGTTGTTGGTTGTAACTCTGAATAGATGCCTTGTGAATGATCTTGGATCTCCTCTGGGGGATTTATGCAATCCAGTAGCTACAAAGCAGATCCTAACAGCCTGAGAATTCGATTCTCAGTGAAAGCACCAAAACGTTAGCACCAAAATTGGTCACTAACACCCTTAGAAAGATTGCGTAGAGAGATTAATGAAGAAAATAAATTAAAAAAGAGAAAAGTATGTAAATTTCAATGTAGAAAACAAGAACACCAGATTTGTAGTGGTTGGCGTAACTACCTACGTCCACTTTGAAGTTGATTTCTATTGCTTTCCTTGATAGGTAATTACAGATACAATCCGTTTCCAATTACTTGAATACAATTGCAAAGTAAAAGATTAAGTCTTGAGTGAGTGTTGAATGCGGTAGAGTTTCCCCAGTATTCTCGAAAAAAAAAGGTCCCTTTCACAATGTCACTGCCTCTCTATTTATAGAGAAGATGGGTTGGACTTCCCTGGTAGGCCTGGTAGCTGAGCACCTCGGCCCAAATGTATTAAGCTCTGCGTGTCGACCCGAGCATGCCGAACGGCCAAATGCCGAACCATTATCTTCATACCGAACGATACAATGTGTGGAGCGAGATGTGTAGGCCGATCGAGAATCGATGTCGATCGAGGAAAAAGCCGAACGAGGCTAGAATGCCGAACAGTCCAGGAATGCCGAGTGAAGCATGAATGCCGAGCGTTCTAGAAGTCGAACGCTCCTAAATGCCATTTGACACAGTCGTGCCGAACGTCCCTGGAATGCCGAATGTCCCTGGATTGCCGAACGTACATTGTATGTCGAATGTTCCTTGTATGCCAAAAGTTCCTGCAATGCCGAACGTTCCTTGTATGCCGAACGTACCTTGTATGTCGAACGTTCCTTGAATGTCGAACATTCCTTGTATGCCGAACGTTCCTTATATGCGGAGCAGTATGCTAATGCCGAGTACTTAGATGCCTGGTCAAATCTCCAGGTAACAGTTTTGAAAAGAGATTTATTAAATAAAGATTTGTTTTGAGGCTTAGTGGTTGCTATGGATAAATAAATCTTAAATGGAATTGGTTGTTGTTTGTTTATTTGATAAATAAATGACCGACTATCAAAATATGGACCCAAACATAACTTTGAAAATATCTAGGAGAAACACATGAGTTATTTGGCATAGTCATCTTTGATGATGTTATACGTGTGTATAAACCTCGTTTCGTTCTTCTAGGACAAATGATAATAAAGTCCATCCATTAATGATTAGGAGGTGATCTCCGCTCTTGTCATTGACTGAATATTTCCTAAAAAACCGGTGTTGAGTTTACTGGAAACTACTGAATGTTGTTTCGAAGAGACCAATACTAGATATGTTATTCGAAAACCACTTCGATCCAACTCAACCATTTCGAAGTAAAGATAGCTTGAAGGTGATGGAATTAAAGAAAGTGCTCTTTGAAGTGCAAGGGTTTCTTGCTGCTAATCCTAAAGATGATTCCAAATTGGACGTAATTGAAGTAGTGCCTTTAGTTTGTCCATCTCCTGGATAACTTGTATGGATGAAAGCTAGCATTGCATTATTGGCTGAAGGGTAGTGTTAACATTTCAAGTGGAAAGTGCTATATAAAGGTAAAACGTAGTCTCAAGCCTCATTAATAGGGAAATGACAAAAATTGGGAATGTAGTAGGACGAAGTGGGTTGCTCCCATCATGGTATGGTAATTCCAAATCTAGATTGCTTACTATCTACTTATGTATGCTTCAAGTCCCAAAGTGGGGTGATCATATTCGGTCCAACTAGTCAAGTGGTAGCCAATCCTGTGTGGCAGGGGTACAAAATGTTCTTGCCAGAACTGAGTGCATTTTATCTAGAGATGTAACACCGGGAGGTAGTTTCTTACCTTGCCATAGTATGGAATCCATTCTCTAAAATGTGTCTTTACTGTTTTAGGTGTACCCAACTATGTTGAAATGTGAGATGCAAGCGTTTCGGTTATATTCATATTTTACTTTGACCCTATATATTATTATAATACCATTGGATTTTATATACAAATGTTTTAGCTATTGTAATGTAAGAACCCGTATGTGTTCATGTGCGGTATGATCATTTGAGATGCCTTTGATTTAAAGGTTTTTATAACATTAAAGACTTATGTTTTACTCACACCAGACCCATGTCAGACCCAGAGATTATTTTTCCTTTTCCTAAACTCTTGGGTGCTCAAATTTGAATGGGCAACCAAGTAGTTGAGGTTTTTTCGTAGATTGGTCTTGGTGGAGTTTGCAGCAGGTGGCTTCTTCGATAGCTGGTTATTTTCTAATTTCCACTGTATTATATGTATATTGTATCTGTTAAATAGGGATAGCTTACTATAACTGTCCTAGGCTAGAATTTGTATTAGTATGACTCTGACGTAACATTTTGAAATGACTTTGTAATATATGTTGAGTAATATATATTGTGCCGTGAGTCAAAATATCTATGTACATTCTTATATATTATTTAAGGTCAATATAATAAAATCACTCATTAATTAGGATATTCATATATATGTAATGTAGCTCATTTTCATCTATTTCGAGAATTTATCATTAAAGTTTATTCATGGGTAGAAACCAGAGAAAACTTGTCAGAAAATGACACTCCTTTTATTTGCTGATTTTTAATCTTCATAATTCATAATTTAAGACAGAATACGCCTTAGCATTATTCAAAACACGATCCTATTAAAAAGCGGTCAATAAACATAGTTTTATCACTATCTTATGAGTAATAAATAATACCATGATATTCAGGTTGTGAGCAATTAAGGTTGTTCAAAAGTTACCAATGCATGTACTTGCATATCCAGGTTGTGTTCTACCACAATACTCCCAAATATTGAGCAACACATTCCCAATGTTAAATGACGTATGTTTTTTTTTTAAGACAAATAGTCAGTTTATCTAAGCTATCACATCAGGAAAAAAGAATTAGGAATTGTTGAAACATACGCTTAATGAAAATACATCAATGATAAAGCATTATTTATCCAAACCATGAACAATAATTAAAAGAATATAGAACTATGTGTTTTGTACTAGAAAAACTGAACTTGATCATTTTAAAGCAATTCTAGGTTGTGCATGTTTATATATGATTGTGCATAGTTCCTTGAATTTGCTCATGGAAGTATCAAGTGTCACTAAAACGAACTAAATAAACTTAGCTAGCAAATCTACTCAAACATTATCCTATGCAAAATAGCTAAATAGATTGTTCTGACCTCAACTTCATAATAGGATTCTATTTCCATTTCAACGCTGTCATGGCATCCTTCAATGCTTGTGTAGGACCTCCACTTATAGCTTCTTTCAGCTCTTTCAATTTCTCTTCTGCCTTCTCTGTCATTGGAGCTGGTACTTTCTCGTCAAGCTCTTTTAAGAGCTTCTCGATTTGGTACACTACGGAGTCCGCTTGGTTTTCAACATAAAACGCGTCTCTCTTTTCTCGGTCTTCTTTCTCAAACCTCTTTGCTTCATTTACCATGCTCTTCACTTCAGCGCTAGTAAGTTACTAGCCCCTGTAATTGTAATATCCTGCTTCTTTCTAGTGCCTTTAGCCACAGAAGTGACTAAAAGAACGCCGCTAGCGTCTATATGGAATATGACTTCGGCTTAGGGAGCCCCTCTCGATGCTGGAGGGATTCCATCGTGTCGAAAGCTTCATCCAGAGTTGTAGAAATTAGCTGATCGACGAAGGTGAAGGAAGCTAGAGCTTACGAAAATCTGAGCACAATGATTTGGTGGATCGGGCTGAAACCCGAGAGTGAAGATAGGGACCTGAAGGATTTACGACATTGATGATCGGAATAAGAAGATGCGATGTGAATCATGCTAAGAAGATTAAACCATAGTTCAACTGTGATGGATCGGACAATGGAAAACGCATCGGCTTTTGGGGTCGTTTTTAAAAATGCATAGATTAGACCAAGAGAAGAGACAGGAACGGTTATGCAGGAGAGTTCCCAAAACGAAAGAATTGGCACATCGCAATTAATTTTTATATATTTAATAATCAAAATTATCAAATTAAGCAACGATTTAATTGAATTGAAACACTTAAGAATAGTTTTAGTGCTTGAAACATAATCCAAGTGTTTCTACTTAAAAAATTTGTGTGTTTCTAATTCCCCATTTTGGTATAGTGATTTATAAAACATTTGGGTATGATACAAAATTCGTTATTTTTATTCATTCCCACTGTTAGTTGGAAATTTTCAATTTGTGTCTCTGATGCTTTATTATTCAATTTTATAACTCATGTATATTACCTTGCGTCAAGACGGTACACGTACCATTTCAGATGTGTCTACGTATTAAAATGTAACCGTGTTGATCCAAAGTACTGTATACCAGATATTGCTCATTCTGTGTCTATTGATCCTAGTTATTGGACAGTAAACTCCCTCTAATAATTCAGTCACTAGATTGCAATGCCTCGTAATTTTATGAACCTAAATAAATAAATTAAAAGGGTAAAATCGTAATTTTAACATATTGAGCAAAATAGTAAATTTCTACAGGAATTGGAATTAGGCTTGGGGATCTATTCCATTGCATATGGAATGTCATTTAAAGTCAGAAAACATATATAATTTGCTAAATTTGGTTAAACGGGCTAGAAACTAGAAGAAGTCAAACTCAGTGGCATTTTCGTAATATATTGATTTAAAAAATATAGCCTAGATATTATTATTTATAGACTATAAGTAGATCATTTAATCCCATTTTCTTGGCTGCAAAAATCTTGCCTCCACTTCTTAAACCCTAATCCGCAAATTAATTATAAATTCTCTGAATCAATCTCAAATCCCCCAGATCAAATCCAAATTGAACGAATTAATATATGGAATCGATCACCACGAAGAGAGCTATGCAAATAAATTGAAGTTTTCAAGAAATTTTTGATTTCGAAGGTATGAAAATTATGCCCAGCGAAGGCGAGGAAGGATCCACATAAAATTAGAGAGGTGGCAAGGCTAACTAGTGAGTGGGGTTTATCATATTTGTATATGTCTTTGTAAGAAATAGTAATTCAACTCTTATGATAGTAAATCTTGTTATAAATTAGGTAATCGAAATTTAAAAGTATTTTTTTTTATATAAACCAGCTTAGACTGTAGTATGCCATGGCTAGATAGTTAAAAATCTAATTTTTCATTATAACGAGCAAAAGTCAATCTCCTTATTAAAAAGTGCAAAATATAAAAGTGTTCCAAATTGTACGTATTATATATCAAAATTACACTTTTGTATTATGTGAATCCATTAGTGGTGTTTGTTCATCGACTTGGTTAATGGATTGACCAGAAAATGCATCAAAAGTTTAGTAACGTGGACCACTCATTCTGATCCATCGGTGGAAAGGCGACAATAAGACGATCGAGAGACGCAGTCATGAAGAGCAGGTCCAGTGGGTCATAGTGCTAGGATCTGATCGACCACATAAGATCAGAATTCGTCAAATCTAGTATTCTTAGTGGTGGTGGAAGTTCTCGTTTGGGCGGCGTCGGCTATGGATGGGCTGGTTGGAATAAATGCTATTGGTGATGGTGATAGCAGTTGTGATGTTCGATGAAGATGATTTTCCCTGAGGCGGCGCGGTAACGATTTTGTTTGAGTCTTGGTAGGAAGAAGAATCCCTATAGAAATATGCATATGTGGGAAGATTATTAAATTAATAATATTTTGACTATAATAAAATATTTACTAAATTACCCTTTATATTTAAACTTTTATAACTCTCGCATATGGTCATTGTTCAATGCATGGTTCATTGCAGCAGGATCGTGGTGAGACGAGAAACCTTTCGGTATATTGTTGGCTATGCTTTAGGGCAGTTTAGAAAAGTCTTAATTGGGCAAGATTGTTGTACACAATTCATATTTGGCGTTGCGATAGTCCGTGGAGCTGAGTCCTCAATATACGAGATAATCTGAGGAGCTGAGTCCTCAACATATGATACTCCAAGGAGCCAAGTTCTCGGTATATGATAGTCCAAAGAGCCGAGTCCTCAATATATGATATAGTTAGAGGAGTTGAGTCCTCAATATACGACAGTCCGAAGAGATGAGTCCATAATATACGATATAATCCGAGGAGTAGAGTCCTCAACATACGATAGTCCGAGAAGCTGAGTCCTCAATATACAATAGTTTGAGGAGTTGAGTCCTCAGTATTACATTTGGCATCATAATATGTAACGACCTAGGATTTTTAGTAATTAAAATTTGAACATTTAATTAATTTTAAATATTAATAGGTGAATTTATAAGTCAAATAAATTTTTATTTGAATTATTGGATTTAATTGGATAATTTAATCAATAATTTAATATGTTAAATTATGAAAATAATTGAAAATTGAGTTAAATATGATTGAAAATGATTTGTAAAATTTTATTTTATCATGTTGGAGTTAGAATGATATTTTAGAACTTTTAAAATCGATTTAAGAGTTAATTTGTGAAAATTGAATATTTTAATATTAAAATCGACTAGTGAAAATAGCCAATTTTTGAACAGTCTCAGAATTGAACGAAACCAGTTCCATTGGATCCGTAATAGTTAGTTATTACCGGATTTCAATTTTCGTGTCAATCGGAGTTATCGTTTGATCGTGGCAGCTCGAAACGCATCGATTTATTTTTAATATTAATTTGGCGAGTTAAAATAGCCATTTTTCAAAAAGTCTCGGATTTCGACGAAACTAGTTTCATCGGATCCGTAATGTGATATTATTGTAAGGTTTCAATTTTCGTGTCAATTGGATTTACCGTTTGTCCTGTACAAATTAAAACGCCTAGAAATCGATTTAAATCGGTTTAATTCAAATTGAACGTTTATAGCCATAACTCGCACAGATGTCCGAATTAGCTTCCGAAACCTGTTCCATTGTGTCCGGAACGCGGGGTAAACCCTAGAAACGCTGGTTACGGCGCGTAAATCGGAGTTCGGAATTTCCGGATGAATAGTGTTCGATTTTTTCCTATAAATACACCATAAATTCTCAAAAAAAATTAAAAAAAAAAAGAAAAACCCTAATCTATTTGCCCTAGCCGCCAGTGCCCCATGAACGGCTAGAATTGTCTCTCCTTCCTCCCTCGATTTCTTTCAATCCACTAACAATTACAACAAACTTTCAACTAGAGAAATGAAGAGGGCATCAAGATCTACAAGTTCAACGGTGGAGATCGCGAATGAAGTTGTATGTTGTGAGATACGGGGCCGCGTTCGTGCTCGTTTTAGGCACGATTTTCTATGCGTGCAGGGGGCCGAGCTTCAGGTGGTTGGGGCCGAGTGTTGTGGTGGTGGAAGGCTTCAAGATGGTGAGGGTATGATCGAGTATAGTCGAGTATAGGCGGAGTAACTTGGAACCCTAATTTGCGCATATGGGTTCGGCCGTGCGTGCTAATTTCTGGGGGATGGAACGTATGAGGGAGAAGAGGGTGGGCGGTCAGGATTGCATGATGAAGGATCCTACGGCTATGATCTGTTATAGGTTTAAAATTAGTTAATTTAAGTTGTAAATTTAAGTTATAAAAATCGTGTAACTTCAAAAATTCATAACTTTTTCATACGAGCTCGAAAACGCGCGAAACCAGTTGCGTTGGAATCGTATGGACGAGCACTACGCGATGGAATTGGATTGGAGTCGTTTGGAGTTAGTGATAATTTTGGGTAAAATTAAACGTCCGTTTAATTTTATTCGAAATAAATCGCTAAAACGGAATTTAAAATCAAGGTGAGAACTTCTCACTCAATCGAATCAGTTTCGATTTTATTTTAAATAGTTAGATTTAAAATATTAGAATGCATGTTTGAATGTTGATTGTTATCTATTGATTGTTAAAATAGACATTATACGCCGTTAGTAAGCGGATGTTATTTAATAAAAATATATACCGCGAATATTTCATAAACAGTGAAATTGGTATTATATATAATAGCAATATATATATATTGGCATATGTATATATTGGAGTTATTGATTTCCCGCATTTATTTGTTTAGCGGATGAGACCCTATTGCGCTGTCTATTAAGCGTATAATATTTAAATCCCATATACCGCGATAATTTCGTACTGGAGCGAAATTGGTATTGTGCTAATGTTTGTGGATGCAGGAAAACAGGTTGGAGGGATCCAACTGGATTCCTCAACGGTATTTATTTGATTTCAGATATTTTGATATTTGATTGATTATCATATCGATATATGATATCGTTGTTGTCGTGATTGACTATTTGGTGTGTAGCATCATTGGACCAAACTTTGAAATTTTAAAATGATTTTTAAAGTGATTTTTGAAAATATACTATATATTTGGAAATTGATTCATTTTAAATAAATAAAAGATATAATTTTTAAAGTTATAAAAATCATGATTTTTGAGAAATATAGTTAAAAACTAATTTTTGAGAATATGATGCTAATGATTTTATAAAATAGTTAAATCGGGATTTTAGAATTTATTATGAAAAGTTTAAATATAGGATTTATAAAATTTAATTATTTTATGAATCAAAATGGTGAAATAATAAAGGAGATTAAAGACGTTTTAAAGAATAATATAAATTGATTTATATTAAGAGATTTATAAATGGATATTTATAAATTGAAATATGGACATTATAAAACGAGTTTTTATAAGTGTTTGAATGAAGTGGAAATGAATTTCATAATTGAATGGAATTTATAGAATTTTACACGGTGAAGTTATAAATGGAATTTTATAAGCAGTAGGTTTATAAAATTTATTAAGTTATTAAAATAATGGTTTTGAATAAATGAATGAATCTTATAAGTTATAAGATTTATAATTTGGGAAGTTAAAAAGAACGATTTTGTAAAATAATCGTTTTATAAGCATTTAACTTATAATATGAACCTTTAGTTTATAATTGAGTTATAAATCGAATAGATTAATAAAGGAATTTATAAAAGGAAGTTGTTATAAAATAAATATTAATGGAGTTTATAAACGTTGTTTTATAAATTCGTAAACGACTTATTTTGATAGGTAAATTGTTGAAACCTATTAATGGAGATATATTCACATTTTTTACTATGAATAATCCTTTGAAATAAAATGTATAAAAGGATGAAATGTATTAACGTAGTATATTCACGTTTTTGAATAGTGAATAATATGTTAAAGAAAATGTTTAGAATGTGATATTTTAAATTAAATTAAAACGATCTAACGATGTTTTAAATATGTTGAGATTCGAAACCATAGATTTCAACATTGATTGTTGAAATAGACGTTTTCGAGAAATAAAAGGAAATGGTGGACTATAACACTGTTGTTATAGTAAATGATTTCCGAAAGGAAATGTTTTGTATAGTATTGGGATTTATATATCTATTTTAATTTCAAATCCCTATACTAGTGATTTTGGGTTGTCGTAACAATGTTTTACGCAACATTCGTTTAGACCCAAATAAATATGTTTAAGAGCATGATTTCCTTAAAGAATGAAGTATATACTTAATCTCGATTTAAGTATATTGAATATTTTCTAAGTGTTGAAAATAAATAAAATTTGTGAATTACTTATGAATAAATAAGTATGGAAATGTTTTCCAATATAAAGTGAATATTTTGAGAATTTATCTTTTTGAAGATAAATTGAAAAGGAATATTGAAATGAATAATTGAAATCGTATATGCATGGATATTGGGAAATATAAATTCATTATGGAATTTATGAATGAAGAGGGAAGTTGTTTAAAAATAAATATTGATTTATTTTTGAAGTATTGAAAATAATATATCTTGTAAAGATATTTTTGGAAAATAAATAATTTAGAAAATTATTTGGAATCTGGTGATGTGTGCATATTCATTGATAGTTCAATAACCGACTATCAATATTTCCCTTTGAATGGGTAATTGATGTGATTTGTTGAATTTAAATGCCACACTTATTTTTGAATAAGCGCTCACTATTCGGGTTAACCGGGAAAGGACCATGGGGTCGTATAACCCATTTCGAATATGTGATACGTCGTTGTGAATTGCATTGAAGATCGGTGTTGATGACCGAGTATTTGTGAAAGCGATAGGATGACCTATCGATTGTCTCTGCACTGGGTAGCTCCTGGTATAGAGATTCCTTAAGTGATGGGAAATTCGATCGGGATTGTGAATACCCGGATTGCAAGGGCTTCGTAAGAAGTGCCTTCGGTTTTGTTCGAGCCCGTAACAGACTTGTATGGATTGTATGTCTGACATTACAAATTGAGATATAAAGCCGATTTCTTTCAAATATATTTCTGTTGGTGGCGGAGAATTTATTCTTTTAGCTTAACACCCTTTTCTGAGACGTACGAGCTCGGAGGTTATATAGTTGAAGTCGATATATTCCCAATTTGGTAATGTGACATGCTGAGTGATGCTGTAAATGATCATTGTGTTGATTATTTGTGATAGGATCGTTTATTTGATCGTCTATCTTGGTGATCATTTCTATGATCATTTGTTGACCCAAAGCATGGCTTTTGTATAAAGTATGTTTTTGAGGACGTGACTTCGTCGAGCCTCACACCCCGTGAATGGTCAAAACAGGAAAGATGCGGCAAGGTTATGAGGGGTAGCGCCCTTTAGGATGTGTGCATTTCCTTCTGGAAAAGGGTGGTATCATGGTATGGAGCCCAGATGCTTACTCATGTTGAAAACACTTTGTTATGATTGTGTGAATTGATTGCGAGCGCTCGGTGAAAAGGTCCCAAAGGACCGGGGGATGGCATATTCGGTCAGTTGTTACTCAGTTAGGGGTAACCCTGCCTTGTGTTGGTAGAGATCCGGTTTGGTTCTCGGGGATGTCCATCCAAAGGCATTCTCATGTGGCAATGGGAAGTTCCTTGGCCTGATCATTCGTTGGAAATCCAAAGAAACAATACGTGACTTGTACGGTATTAGTTGTAGAACCTGCTTCCTCAGGAAGTAGCTATAGTAGGCATAATATAATGGTACCTATGCTGGCTAAGATTTATATTCTACTTTCGAAATGATTTTTTCCTACACTATGCACTAATAATAATATCAAATGTTCTTTTAAATGCGTATCAAGCATCTTTGACTATCATAAGGAGAAATCTCCTCCAAGTCTGCGTTTGCATTGTGTGTGTGGCAGGAGGTCTTATGGTAGTCTCATTTTTAAAAGCATTGCGAATTGACTTTAAAAATATTCCTCTATTTTGATTTTAAAGATAAATAAACTGTTTTGAGTTCTCACGCCAGTCACATGACTGACTCGGAGTTTATTGTTTTCCTTCCTAAACTCTGGGTGCCCACCAATTTCCACACGGGCAGTCAAAAATTAGGTTTATCAGGATATTCTGGATATTCTGGAGTTGCTGGAAGCAAGATGGATGGCATGGCGTATCACTAGTTTATATAGTAGTTCTTTTTCCGCTGCACTGTTTGATGTTATATGTTATTGTACACTCTGTGATATGATGTAATGAAATGTGATGTAATGTAATAACTGATATAGTTCTTTGTTTAAAGATTATTCATTTATTATTATATGTTGTTCCGCTGCGAATTGTGAGATTATGATGTTGTTCTGTTGTTTTCTATTCCGTTCTATTTTCTATCTTTTCTATCTTTTTCTTTGTCTTTCTTCTTCTTAAACCCTCAGTGTTCGGTTTTCCGTCGTTCGATTACTCGGCAGTCGATAAAGTGAGTATCGATGTTGAATTTTCGGAAGACGAAGAATCGGGTCCTGACATAATATGTTTAGAGGAGCCGAGTTCTTGGTATGCGATTTGACGATAGCGGGTTGAGACATTGGGATCAAATCGTTAGCATGTGAATAGGCATGGGCTAGATTTCAATGAGACCTCGGCATATGATGTCACTACAGTATTATATTATGCTTTGCTGACTTGCTTGATGCAGGTGATATAGGTTAAGGTATGGTTTTTGAACCAAATTGTTGTTTTACTAGCTTATCAGTATTAGACACTTATATGATGCATTTCACTCACTGGACATATGTCTAACCCCTCTAATACTTTCTTCATTTTAGTTAGAATCTGATAGGCCGATAAAGAGAACTGGTGGTGACATGGAGGCACGATGGTGAGATGGAGATGCATATTCATTCATTAGCTATCTACTGTTTTTATTTTATTCCCAAATATTATTTCATTTCCATTTCCAATATAGGGTAATTTTGGAATATACTTGATTTTATAATGTTATATTTTTTTAGGACAGTATTATTGATTCCTATTATGTTTTATTCCTTTGGCTATGAGTTTCAGAAAGTGTAGAATATTGTAGATAGCTCTGTAAATTTATTTAAAAAAGCGGCTCAGGATGTCAAGATGGTAGGTTGTTACATTTAATATCATAGCTTAGGTTAGGCGATATTTACTAAAATTAGGAAGTATAAGAGAGCATATTTGTAATTTTTATATTTTATACAAATAAATTATTATGCCACACCTCATATATTTTGACCTGTAGAAGTAGCTGTTGGAGCTTATACCTTCTTGAAGACAATAAACTACAAGTTATATAAACGTTGATATTTAAATACTTGTGGGGACGATAAATCCTTCAATTTGTTGCAATTTACTCCATGGTGAATTATTAAAATAGAGTTTATATGTGAAGTAATAGTGGAGTAAGTTGTGAGACTGGGATGAATAAGAAGAAAAAGTACCCCTATGTCCATAGAATATAGTGTGATATTGAAGAGGCAAAATGAATATGCATAAGCATTTTTTTTAAGTTGTAGTTGGGCTTGTGTAAGTTATGATCTACTCCAATTAAAGTAATTAAATTAACTGAAATTAATATAAATGTTTTCCTTTAAAAAAATTAGAAATGATAATGTCTGGGTTTTGGAATAAAAATATAGAAGTTGAAATTTGTTTATTGTATTGAAATAATGGTCCATAGTCAAGCTTTGAATATGATAATTTCTAGTAAGGGTTACTTACTTTTTCATGGTATTTTAAAGGTTTTATTTTTTGTAAAAGGTTTAGCGTAAGACACATTTTTACACTTATATCTTGATGTATACTTTACTTCTGATAAAAGAAACTTTTGAAGGGTAAATAAAAAGTAAGTAAGGTGCATCTTTTTGAATATCTTTCATTTTATAATATTTTATCACACTTTGAAAAGAAAATTTAATTAAATATTACACTTTTGCGAAAACTTATAAAGTTATAAAATAGGTGTGTTTATTAGTATATTTTTCTAAGTTAAAATTTGAAAAATTTTGGGATAGAGTCTGAATTAAAAAAAAGATTTAAAAATAATTATTTTAAAACTATGGAATTTCCCTATTTTAATATGTATGTATTTTGTATGGAAACTAAAGGATTTTTTATATAAACTTTTGAAAATATGCATAACTAAATGGTCTAAAAATTTTGGAAATTATTTTCAAATCCAATATGAATATAGTTAGTAGGAAAAAAAATTAAGTATGAGTATTTTAGAGAATTAACAAAGTTATTCAAAAATTAATTTTGAGTAATAATTATTGAAATTGTAAAGCTATAAAGAATTGTTTTAGAAGTAACATATTTTTAATGGATATTTTTAAGAACTGTTGAAAAGAAATTAGTTTGGAAAACTAAAATAACTTTGGGTTATGAAATGATTTAATAAGAAAAATCAAAAAAGAATTTGTAAATTTATTGAAGTGGAATTTAAGGCATATATTTTGAAGAAAAGTATAGTAAACAAAATTAAAGTTGATTAAATTAATAGAGAATTTTACAGGTATCAAATCTTACTTGTTATGTGAAGGATAAGGTTTGAGATCAACGATTTTGAATTAAAAACTGAATTGAAAAATTATTAATATTTTCGATTAGAAAATTGATTGGAGCCAGAAAAGAATTACACAGCCTATAGAGTTTGAATTGATTAAGGTGAACTAGCTAGGGTAATCAATATGCCAGTGTGCTTAGGACCAGCTAGAAAATGAACATTATGGATTTAAGACACAGGGATTTGCGCTGAAAATTTGTTAGGACATTATTTAAGAATTTTGAAAAAATATTTCGATTTCGACGTAATAACAAAAAATCTATTTTTAATGGGGAGTTTACTTATATTTATAAAGTATGGTGGAATTTGAATAAGCACCAATATGATTTTGGGAAGATTATCTGAATTTTGAGAAAATAATAACATAACTATTTACGGAGTTTATGAAAAAGTATAATTATTTTATGCGGGCAAAAAAAAGCATTATTATTTTGCATGAGAAAGCTAGTTTATAGTGGCCATACCACTTGACAAATGAAATACAGGTGAGAGACAGATGCGTAGGCAACTAAAAGAAAAAAAGAAAATAAAACATACATCACAGGAGTTAGGCAACATCCCTAAACTACTAAGGACCTAAACTAGCCCTCCTCAGAAGAGGAGGATCCGCTACAATCATCGGATGAACCAGCACCGAGGGCGTGGATATGCCCAGAGAAAAGTAAAGCAAAATTAGGAGAAAAATCTAGGGAGTCATCACTATATATGAATTTCCTATCCCAATTGGTATCCTAAAATAAATTATTGTCACCAAGCTCACCAACCTTAGTAAAGGTAAGACCCTAACCGTTAATGTGATAGCATAGATGTATGCTCTCGCCTTCATCATCACTCATAAACATGTAGTAAGTATCACTCTCAGGAGATATTCTCATTTCACAAGTTTCATGAATCCAAGATTGCTCATCAGAGTTCTAAGTAATAGCGTCAGAAGCAGAAACCATGACCCTTGAAACATTTGGGGAAACATCAATATCCACATGTACCAAATGAGGAGAAGGAATATTGGCCCTTGGAATCCATTTCATAATAGCAGGCTTCGGCAATGGGATCTTTGTAGGAGCAGGCAGTAGGGGATCAACCACCGCTAGCAAAGAAGTACAACCATGTTGGAATTGGACTAGCCCAATGCAGGAGTTATTGGCGAACTTTAAAAATTTCACACTATTGGATCTTTTACTGGGTCTATGAAGTCTAACTGAATTAGAACATTTCTAAATTTCATTTAAATAAAATCATTTATTTTGTTTAAACTAAAATATATTTAGATACGAAATTAATTTTATTTGATTTAGTTTATACGTAAATGTATCACATACATATATGTGTGAGTACATGTGTAACATAATAATCCGTGAAAGGTATAATATGCCCATTTGTAGATGTTGGGATTTACATTGCAACGAACATATTAACTCATTTTGTATGTCATGTATGTTGTCCAAATATGTGCATGTATATGTATTACAAAATATATACACACACACACGTATGTATGTATAAATATAATATGTGTAATATATGAACATAAAACATTTATATATAGATAAATATATATATATATATAGATAAATATATATATATATAGAAAGATAGAGAACAATTATTAAAAATTATTTATAATTCAAAATTAAATTATTTTTGCAAACATGCTAATTTCAGTACTTTGATTTGTATACTTATGAATAAAATAATGTTTTCATCCATAAATAATTAACATAAAATAATCTATTGGTGAAAATTCAAATTTTCCAATTTTCCAAAATAAAGAATCATAAAATAAAGCTTAGGAAAAATCTAGAGATTTTTCAAAGTTGAAATATTATTTTTTTAAAAATACATTGATTTCAGCAATAATTATTTAATATATAATATATTATCGAAAATTCAAATTTTAAAATTTCAGAAGTTCTAAGATCATGAATCAAAGTTACAAAAAAATTTAAAGAATTTTTCAATTAAATTATTATTTTTAATAATCATAAACAGTTGTTTCGAAATAATATTAAATATTAAAAATAATATACTTTATTGAAAAAATCCTAAAAAAATTATACGTTTCTAGAATATGAATAAACAATTCAAAATTCAATAAATGTAAATTTAAAAATATGAATATATGTAATAATCAATTTTCGAATTTGTAAATTCATATTATATATAAATAAGTGTACTAAAAATTTTAAATCATAAATATATATATATATATATATATATATATATCTTATATAGGATATATGCTATTATGAGAGAGAAATATACACTAATATATATATATATATGAATTTATTAATAAATATATATAAAACAATTATTAATGAAAAAATTTGATTTTGTACAGTACACAACATTTTTCGATACATAAATCAAATCGTATAATAAATAAATTATGCACATAACCAAACTAATTTATGACAACTACATCTACTTACAAAATCTCACCTAACTAAACATATAGTAGCAACATATTTAAACAGATATGAAATTGCTCATTATAGGATCATAGAATATAATTTAATTACTATAATATGAATTAAAATTACCAATTTAATGATGCCTTTGGATCCATGTTGAAGCAATGACTTTCCTTCCTTTTACTGCTTTTGATTCGTCAAATTGCAAGTCTGAAATCACCGATCTCTAACTATCGAATAATATTGTGTTAATTTGAAATATATTTAAGAATTTTAGAGTGTATTTAGAGCTACGTTTTAACCAGCAATTTAGAAGGTAGGCCAAAAAAGGTTTTTCATTATTTTTAGAGATACATACATATGTATAGGGTAGTATTAGAGAAACGAGGAAAACCTTTTTACACATTCTCATTTTATCTCAACCCATTATCTCCAAGCCAATTCCCTATGTTTAAGACACCTTAGACCTTCCCATGACCAAAATTTTGCAGCCCTAATAATGGGCCTTTAACCCATCTAAGCCCAAGCCAAAATATATGCAATTAAATCTAACTTAATCGCTTGTCGATATTGTATATCGACCGATATATTTATAACTGTTATAAATATATATACAATTATTTATTTCTCAAATCATATTCAAATTTTGTAATTAATATTTCATGAATATTAATTAATTTAATTAATTTCTAACAATTATAAACTAATTAAATCGTTCGGTCTTATAGGATTTCATCATTTTGGCTATGTAACTCTTGGGTTTAAATTTGGTCAGCGATTAACATCGAACCATTCTAATGTTAATGTTCACATGTCACTTAGCAGGTAGTGTGGCATTATGGCCAAATTTATCGCTTACGCATTTCCAGTAAAAATCTTAATAAGCACTACCCGGTTGTGAATTTGTTTACACCAATTCTCTTTGTCAAAACTACACTTTGGACTTACGGAATTTGGTAATGGTCAAAATTCTAACCTCATCCACATTCAAATTTATAGTCCAAATACAAAATCCTTGGTTTAAAAATAACAATTATTATTAACTGAAATGCTCTGGCTAGAGACTTTGACTTTGAGTTGACTATGATACTGACCGCATATAACTGAGGAGACGAATCCTCTCTTGAATAGTGCTTCGCTTTCGTTACTTCCACTCGACCCAACTATAGTCACTCGATGGACGTCATGCCATGATTTGGATATGATCAAAGCGGAGCTTTCATATTGAAGATCCACGGTATTCTCAAGTCGAGATAACTGTGTAATTCAGTCGCGTCGACATTTTCTGTTTGACTTTAGTTATGTTAACCAACAAAAAGCTAACGAGTGAGTCGTTCCATAATTATCTAATAACTATTAGTACGTAACCCCTAGGTTCCCCCAACAGTCATGAGTAATACACTACCCAACGTTTGGAGAGCATTACGTACTCCGGTCTCAACGGATACATCGATATCCAGTCTCGATGCATCTTGACTAGGAACATTTAAAATGGATATTTGTTTCGTTGTGACAAATTACTCATGATTACAAACTTTGTAGCTATTATCATAAAATATACCATTTATGGACTTTTCTATTAAATATACTTTTAATTAAGTTAATTAATTAATATAATCACATTATATCAAGTATATAATAAGAAGAAAATACCTTTTATTTCGAACAAGATTGGTCAACGAGTTAGATATATGTAATAGATTACATAATTGCCCCTAGGGAATACCATTAACTTTATCAATCTCTCATTTGCACTTGGGGTCAATTATGGAATCTAATTCCAACTTCTCCATTCAGTTTTCTCAAAACCATTTAGGTAAGTCCCTTAGTGAATGGGTACGCTATTATGTTTTAATTATCCACTTTGTCGATTAACTTTCTTTGACACTGATAAACTACCTTTATCATATGGAACGATTCGAAATATGTCTTTCGACTTCTAGTGAGCTTTAAGTTCTATCATGACCAATTTCACGACATTGTTATCTTATAACAATATTATGGGGTTCTCAACATTTGGATTCACCTTTGGCTCAATTATAAATTTATGCATTTATATCTATATACATTGATTTATTACTATTCAAGTTAATGTTCTCAACATTTCATTGAATCGATCGCAATCGCTTTTATTTTGAAACATTTTTAAATTAAAGATTTAACTTGAATTTTATCGTTGACGTGTTATACTCAATATCACTTATAAAAGTTTGTGTCCGAACGTTCCATCACAACGAGTTCGTTATTTCTATGAACAATTCTCTAGTATTTCATAAATGCACGAGAATACCTCAAACAACCATTTAGTGATATCAATTTGGATTTTATATTTTCTCCATGTATCAAATACATAAAATAACATAGTATCATACACAACATTATCTGTATGATAATTCCTATTGCTAATGCATAAGGAATCCAACTTACATGTACTCTTTTTAATAGGGTGCTCTTGTATATCGTTTGGGACAATCCCCTATATCTTTTATATTCACCATAAAAGGCATCATCTATAATCCAAAATTGAGTATTAAAACAACTAAATTTGATTTTAACACAAGCATATTGTTAAAATTAATAGCGTGTTGTTTACTTATAGTTTAGAAATATCAATGTACCTTTTAATGTTCTTTCTTATGAACACACGCTTCCTCTGCACTTTGATTGAAAATCAAACTATTTGATATTTATATCAAAATACTTATTCAATCTTGATGCTTATAAAATGATACATTCGTATCATTTCTTGGATCATATCCAAAAACTCACAAACCCAATATCGCTTCCACCGACTTCGAGGAATTTTTGGTTAATATGTATAAATGGCTTATTCTAAATCACTATTTAGAATTTTCTATTTCAATACATAAGTACCAAACACTAAGTCTTATCGAGCGAAAATTTCGTGAGTAAATTTGAATTAACTTAAGCATCTTGAATACCAAATCTGTTATGCTAATTTCAATGATTGAAATTTGCAATATTATTTTTATCAACATTGCTCATTTAATTCCAACCACATTAGCCTTTCCAATAAAGACACAATCTCGGCCGATGGATCACATCTCTTTGGTTACGACCACCAAAATCATATTTTGATAGCGTACTTAGAATTCTTTCAAATTTGCGCATCATACCATATAGAGTCAACAATCATAATGATTTAATTAAACAACTGAGGGTAATGTATATTATCGACATTAATTAGAAACTCATAGTTTCTCTTTGATGTACGATAATACTTATTAGACATTCTAATGCTTTGTGTTCATTTAGGTAAGTTAATTTCACTTCATCTCATATAATCAGTTCTATCTTTGGATCGGATCCAGTTTCATTTAACTGTCAAAAATTTCTCAAAGAAATTCCTTCACAATAAAGTTGATATATCTTTAGTGCAACAATCGTTTTGTTCTCCTAGGGCAAATGACAAGGAAATTTGTCTGCTTAAACGGTTAAGAGGTGATCTCTGCTCTTATGTATTGTCTGATTATTTCCAAAAGAACTGGTATTGAGTATTTCGAAAATCAATCGATTAGTTTTGGAACACCGAGTAAGATGGGGAGTGTGCTTATATGAGATGACTCGAAACTATAACCATTTCAAAAATAAACGGGTTCTATGCTTAAAGGAGATTCTAGTTTTGTTTGAGATGTGGGAATCCATGTGTGATTCGAGACCCATTGGGGTACGGTAATCCATGTGTGATTTTGAGGCCTTTGTTGAGATGTGTAATTCATTTGTGATTCCAAGACCTGTTGAGGTATGGGAATCCATGTCTCATTTCGAAATCCTTATTGAGATGTGGAGATCCATATGTGATTCCAAGACCTGTTGAGGTATGAGAATTCATGTATGGTTTCAAGATCTATTCGAGTGGAGACTCGTGTGTTGGAATGCCAAACATACCCTTATCGGTGATAATGACTAAAACCAGAGATAGAATGCATAGCCAAAGGTTTACTTAACCCATAAGAGTTCAGTCATCTCCATCCTAGAGTTGCCAATAGTTGTTATGCATGCATGGAGCGATGCATTTGGCCTACATGACCAGCTATGTATTACCTATTGTACATCAATAGGGATGTATTGTTGCTTCGGAAGAATAATTCTAATCCTTATGCATGAGGACCATTCTCGAAGTACTAAGAGCACCTCTGTGGAATCCTACACAATTAGTAAATGCGCCTTAGTGGTTTTTGATTATACACCTATAATTGTTGTGATGTACACTCACGAGCATCATTGCTACTTGATTATTGATATTCTCGCCCTTAGACGTTATTGTAATATCACTGAATTTCTAATATAAATGGTTTGGTTATCAAAAGGTAAAAGCCTCTGTGTTTATGTGCGGCGTGGTCGTACAAGATACTTTATATTTTGAAAGGGTTTTATACAAAATAGAGATCAATATGTTTTGATTGAGTTTTCGTACGTTGGTTTACCAGACTCATCCGTGCATTATTTTCTTATAATGCTTGGGTCAGACGAGCATATTTGCAGATCTAATTTGGTTTCCTATGAGCTTTAGGAGATGAGCCTGATGCCTACGAGATATATTCATGTATCTTTTCATTTCCACTGCATTTTCTGATTTTGTATATATTGGCAATTGTAAGAGCAGTTTGTTATAACTGTCCAAGCTAATGATTGCTTAGTTGACTTCGATTAATGTATATGTACATTAGAGACTTGTTTTTATAACGTTCTGTTATGTATTATATATTACTCGTCACGATGTGACATTTTGTTCTATATTTTCTACCTTTCACCCTTAATAATCTATCTTTCCGACACTTGGATGTTCGACATGTGAGTTCCATGGATGTATTAGTGTTGACTTTTAAGAGTCGAAAAGGTGGTCGTTACATATAGGGCCCAAGAATCATGTTTCCTCCTACCAACCGAATTCCCACAAGTTGTATATTGCATATCTTTTGATAAAAATAACATTGTACTGTATATTAGGGGTGGGCATAAACTGCAACGCTATACGCAAACCTCCCACACCGGACCGCGTTTCGGAGCCCAACTCAATCATATATGAAGATAGCTTTTTAAATCGATTTAAAATATTAAATTTTTGATTTTAATTTCAACGCGTTTCTCACCTATACGAGCAAACGGTAAATCCAAACGCTACGAAATTTGAAATCCGATAATAATTAACTATTACGGATCCAATGGAACTGGTTTCGTCGAATTCCGAGACTATGCCCCGGAAGGCTATTTTAATTCGTCGATAAATTCGAGCGATTTCCAAAATCGTTGAAATCAATTAAAATTTCACTTTTAAAATTTTACTAACTTAATTATAAATCATATAGAATTTACATTCAAATTGGAAATCATTCTGATTCATTTCGAATCAAAATCTGATTATTTACATTATTTAAATATTAAATTTCATTATTAAAATAATATAAAATTCCAAATTTTAAACTTATCGACTTTTGATTCCATCCAAAAGTCCAACATCATTATTTAAATCCAAATAGACTTAAAATAAATTTTAGAAATGTTTTCATATCTATTTACCTCCAGATTCACAAATTATCCCAATTCCCTAATACAAAATTATTATTCAAATCCAATTGATTTGCCATACTCGATATTTAACTAATTATATTGATTTAACCAAAATCTTCTTACTTCAAAATCAATTCAAAATCCACATTTAACATTTAAAAAGAATTAAATGTTCAAAATCTAACGACCTAAATTCCGGATCGTTACATTCCTCCCCCTTATAAAAATTTCGTCCCCGAAATTTGCTAAGGTAGGAAAATGCTTCCAAACTCCTTTACTTACCCGAAATTTACTTAGTTAAAAAATCACATTCAATTCACCAAAACTTTTAGTTCAATTCCAAAACCATTCGCTTTATTTTTAACTCAAAAGCTTTGTTTACAACATTATTTCAAAATGCAACTTTTCTAGTTAACCCAAAATTTTCAAAACTCTCAAAAAATTCTAACTCCCAAAATTTTTGAAAAATTTGACAGCGTTTTCTTTGTACGGAGAGCGTTTCACAATATCACAATAGATATAAATATATATACATCGACCTACATGGTTGAAAAACAAAATATACCACAATACATATATATATATATATATATATATATATCATTTTTCAAATTATATTGCGTAGGCGTACCTTAGATTAGCATTTTAAAAGCAAGCGGCTAAATAATATTGCATTTACGCGCTTCAACTCTATCGATTGCCTCCCGTACCTGTACTTACTCAAATAAGCCATAAGTTTTCAATAATATAATATTTTTAACAACCTTCTATTCATTAATCGTAGCCAAACACAACAATTACATAGTCCAAACAACCAATTTCATAATCCTGCATATTAACTTTCTTTATAAGCAATCCACAAGTTTTCAACACCATTTTAATCCTCTTTACAAATCCAAACTTCATTTTATTTCACTTGAATGATTTACATTCAAGTTTACTACATACAATTCATATTTACTACGACCAATTCATTTTCACTTCAATATGATCAACATATGCTTTACTTATATCAATTTATTTCAACTCAATTCCAAATTGATTCACAATCAAATTTTATTTTCAATTTGATATATTTGCATTTCTTTAACGATCCACTTTCATTTATATGCAAATCCACTTAATACGATTTCAATCCATTCCAATTGATTCAAAAACCAATTTTTATTTACATCTTTTAATTCATTTACTTTATTTACGACAACCGACCAATTTCTATGCAAATTTTAATGTTATTCATGCAAGTAACCATCACTTGAGCTTATAATTATTTAAAATTAATTCCAACACAATCTATATTAATTTTATTCCGTTTGGAATTATTTACAACCCATACATTCTTATTTCATCACGATAAGAAATTAAAATTCTTTCACTTGCATTAAGATTTTATTATCTAAACAAATTTCATTCAAGACCCCTTATAAAGCTCGACCACAATCATTTTCCAATTTTCTTAAGCTATTTAAATAACAAAATAACTCCATTTCTTCTCACCTTAATCTTATTTCCATTTTGATTTGATTCTTATTCAATCAAATTCCAATCCATTACAAACTTTAATTCAATTTGTTTACTTACTCAATCCATTTTAAATTTATTCACCTTCTCGATTCATTTCTGAATTTATTAATAACATAACCATTCCAATTATTCTAAACTAGAACTGGGTTTTATTTTTCTTTTTAAATTTTTAACAAGCTACCAAACTTTTATTTATTCCAATACAATTTCCATTTAATTTAGCTTACACTAAATTCATCCTCAGACAATTCCTTTGGATATAGTTGAGTGATCATTTACTTCATTCAATATCATTTCAACTAAATTAAATTTTCTTTCAATTTAATTCGTTTTCGATTCTAATTCAAGTTCAACCAAATTTTATTTAACCAACTCAAATTCATACCATTTCCTTTACTATTTTACATAAGAACTTAATTCCATTCAACATTATTTATAACACAACTGAGTTTTGATTTTAATTCAATTCAAGTTCAACCCGATTCCTTTCTAATTTAAGTTAAATCCAAATCGATCCAATTTAATTTCTCCATTCAATTTAAATTTTTACTTTCTAATATATAAGTTTTAAAACTTATTTAGTAACCTAAGTCCATTCATCCTCTTATATTTCACTTTGCCTTATCTCACTCTACATTTCATTTAGGATTTAAACTTTGAATTTCCCATAAAATTCCAACCGTTTTATTTTGGTTTTACAATTTCATTTCCTATTCTTAAGTTCACAACTTATTTACTTAAAAGCTTATATTGCTCATTTGAGTCCATTTTCATCTTAAAATCACAATTCCGAATTTTATATATAGGTATCACCGAATTCTTAAGGATATAAATTTTCATTACACAATTTTAATCCACAATTTCATATTATAAGTATAACACTTAATAGATTATGGGTGCAAATTCACTACGCAATTATAACTCACAATTACAAAGTCATTTTACATTTCAACTTTATCTACTTTAATTCAATCTCAATTTCAATTTTATTTAACTTATCTCCAGTTATATTCAAATATATTTTATTCACTTCCATTTACTCAAGTTAAATTTTAATTCCAGGAGAAAAATTTTCATTTTTCTTTCTTATTCAAATCAACTTCATTTTATAGGTTCAATAGTTGATTTATCTTAACTTTCACATTATTTAAATAGAATTTTCCAGAATTCAATTGCCCGGTTTTATTTCAAAACCATTTTGAAATCATAAATAACACATATCCACTTGATATATCAAATCAAATCTCCGAATTCCAAAACACTTGGTTTTACCAAAACAAAATTCCCTTTTAAAATTTCTGAAACAACTTGTATACCCAACAAGTTCGAACAAATATCATAACCAATCACTATGGTAGCAATACATCACTTTAGAAACTCAAAAATGAATTCTGATGATGTGGCCATCATCATCAGGATTATTTTTCAGTGACTGAAGTGAGTTCAGTGCTTCCTTACTTCCACAAATTCCTTTCAAAACAATTTCCATTCAAAAATATTTTTCCAAAATAATACTCCATTATTGCCTTCACATCTTTGAAAAACATTTTGAACATTTCCAAGATTCTAAATTCACAACTTTTGTTTTAAATTCTTTTAAAACACTTATCAAAATTTCCAGGATTTAAATTCTGGTTTAAATCAAATTTTAGTTATACTTCTTTTGAATAAACCATACTTATAGAATTCTATTTGGTTATAAACCTTTTCAAATTTTATATCAAATTTTAGATTCTTATTTGATTAAGATATCCACAACCAAACATCCAAATATGTATATAATGATTTAGAAATCATTTCTTTCATATCAAAATATAATTTTGGGTAAAATTATTTCATTTATCCACTTCAAAGACAATACTATGTCGGTTTATCTTGTTTAAGAGTTTAGAAACCCCTATTGATATGGTTGTACTTCCCGTACCGACCAAAATTCCCGATAAGTCAACACAGTATAAAAACAGTTTTATATTCACTAATAAGTACGCTCTCATATCTATTATTACACTCAACTCATTATAGAGTACTATTGACTCTGTTTAATGAGTAATTTCCCCACCAGAGCCAAGGTTTTCGCCAACTTAAGCTCTGATACCACTACTACGAACCACCCTTCTCGACCCTCGAAAATCGACACAGAATACACCATAGAATAATATGTCGACGCTCGAGTGCTGGAAAAGACAGATTGTTGAGGGAAAAGAAAGAAGATAAAAGAAAGAAGGAACTAAACAATAACGGAATCTCACAATCGCAGCGTAACAAAATATAATAGTCAATAACATATCTTTATACAAAATGAAAACTATATTTGTTTTATATATTACACCATCAGAGTATCACAAACAAACAACAATTACCAGCCTGACAATTTCAAACAATCACAGCAGCAGATATAAACAAATACGGTAATACGTTTCGGACTCCAGCTCCTCTCATGAGCTCCACAACATCCTTTCCTGTAATATATAATACTCGGTCTGACCCGAGCATTATAATGAAATAACACCCGAGTCATTCTAGAATACCAGTATGAGAAAAATACACCCAAATTGATTATTAAAGTTTCAAAATTCCTTTGAAATCAAAAGCATCTCGTAAGACCACGCCACAAATAAACATGTCGGGTTTTTACCTTACGATAGCCAAAACACTTTTTGTCAAAATCCTCTGATATTATAATAGTGTCTATATACAAATACTTATTCAAATAGCCGAAATTGTTACATTTATTAAATTCCAGCATACTAGCCACAATCGTGGGTAATACAAACAAAATCGTAAAAGGCACGTAGGGAGAATGGATTTCCAACTAATGACTAGGCACTGGAGTACTACCTATCTGTAACGTCATCGGATTTTCGTTCTTCGAAAATTCGACATCGACACTCACTTTATCGACTGCCGAGAAATCAAAGGCCGAAAACCGAGATGTTATGGGTTTTAAAAAGAAAATTTAAGAAAAGAAAAAGAAAGAAGAGAGAAGAGATAGGAAATAGAGGGAAAAGAAGATAGAGAATTTGAAAATAGAAGATAGAAGAATTTTAAAAATAGAAGAAAAAGAGAATAGAGAAAAAGGAAAAAAAAACAGAAGAAAATAGGACGGGACAGAAAACAACAGAACAACAGAATCTCACAATTCGCAGCGGAACAACATATAATAATAAATGAATAATCTTTAAACAAAGAACTATATCAGTTATTACATTTTATACATTTCATTTCATCATATCATCAGAGTATACAACAACAACAAACAGTGCAGCGGAAAAAGAAATATTATATAAGTAATATGCCATGCCATCCAGCTTGCCTCCAGCAACTCCAGAATATCCAGAATATCCTGATAAACCTAACTCTTGACTGCCCGTGTGGAAATTGGTGGGCACCCAGAGTTTAGGAAGGAAAACAATAAACTCCGAGTCAGTCATGTGACTGGTGTGAGAACTCAAAACAGTTTATTTATCTTTAAAATCAAAAAGAGGAATATTTTTAAATTCAATTCGCAATGCTTTTAAAAATGAGACTACCATAAGACCTCCTGCCACACACACAATGCAAACGCAGACTTGGAGAAGATTTCTTCTTATGTTAGTCAAACATGCTTGATACGCATTTAAAAAGAGCATTTGATATTATTATTAGTGCATAGTGTAGGAAAAATTCATTTCGAAAGTAGAATATAAATCTTAGCCAGCATAGGTACCATTATATTATGCCTACTAATAGCTACCATATTAAATGGCAGGTTCTACAACTAAAACCGTACAAGTTTCGTATTGTTTCTTTGGATTTCCAACAAATGGTCAGGCCAAGGAACTTCCCATTGCCACATGAGAATGCCTCTGGATGGACATCCCCGAGAACCAAACCGGATCTCTACCAACACAAGGCCGGGTTACCCCTAACTGGGTAACAACTGACCGAATATGCCATCCCCCGGTCCTTTGGGACCTTTTCACCGAGCGCTCGTAATCAATTCACACAATCATAAAGTGTTTTCAACTTGAGTAAGTATCTGGGCTCCATACCATGATACCACCCTTTTCCAGAAGGAAATGGACACATCCTAAAGGGTGCTACCCCTCATAACCTTGCTGCTTCTTTCCTGTTTTGACCATTCACGGGGTGTGAGGCTCGACGAAGTCACGTCCACAAAAACATACTTTATACAAAAGCCATGCTTTGGGTCAACAAATGATCAACACAATGATCACAAGGATAGACGATCAAATAAATGATCCTATCACAAATAATCAACACAATGATCATTTCAGCATCACTCAGCATGTCACATTACCAAAATGGGATATATCGCTGATAACTTCAACTATATAACCTTTGAGCTCGTACGTCTCAAAGAAGGGTGTTAAGCAAAGAATAAATTCTCCGCCACCAACAGAAATATATTTGAAAGAAATCGGCTTTATATCTCAAATTGTAATGTCAGGCATACAATCCATACAAGTCTGTTCCGGGCTCGAACAAAACCGAAGGCACTTCTTACGAAGCCCTTGCAATACGGGTATTCACAATCCCGATCGAATTTCCCATCACTTAAGGAATCTCTATACCAGGAGCTACCCAGTGCAGAGACAATCGATAGGTCATCCTATCGCTTTCACAAATACTCGGTCTTCAACACCGATCTTCAAATGCAATTCATAACGACGTATCACATATTCGGAATGGGTTATACGACCCCATGGTCCTTTCCCGGTTAACCCGAATAGTGAGCGCTTATTCAAAAATAAGTGTGCATTCAAATTCAATCAAATCACATCAAATACCCATTCAAAGGGAAATATTGATAGTCGGCTATCGAACTATCAATTGATATGCATACATCACCAGATTCCAAATAATTTTCCAAATTATTTATTTTCCAAAATATCTTTACAAGATATATTATTTCAACACTTCAAAAATAAATCAATATTTATTTTTAACAAATTCCACTTTTCACATATAAATTTCATACTTATCAAAAATAAGTAATCGACAAATCTTTTTATTTTCAACCTTTGAAAATATTCAATATACTTAAATCGAATTAAGTATATAATTCATTCTTTAAGGAAATCATTCACTTAAACTTATTTATTTGGGCCAAAACGAATGTTGCGTAAAACATCATTACGACAACCCAAAATCACTAGTATAGGGATTCGAATTTAAAATAGATATATAAATCCCAATATTATTCAAAAATATTTCCTTTCGGAAATCATTTACTATAACAACAGTGTTATAGTCTACCATTTCCTTTTATTTCTCGAAAACGTCTATTTCAACAATAAATGTTGAAATCTATGGTTTCGAATCTCAACATGTTTTTAAAACATCGTTAGATCGTTTTAATTCTGTTTAAAACATTCACATTCAATACATTTTCTTTAACGTATTATTCACTATTCAAAAACGTGAATATACTTCATTAACAAATTTCATCCTTTCTATTCACTTTAACTTAAAGGATTATTCACTGTTCAAAATGTGAATATAACTCTATCTCTAAGTTATAACAATTAACTTATCAAAATAAGTCATTTGCGGATTTATAAAACAACGTTTATAAATTCCGTTTCTATTTATTTATAAAAACTTCCTTTTTATAAATTCCTTTATTAACCTATTCCAGTTTATAACTCAATTATAAACTACAAGTTCATATTATAAGTTAATTACTTATAAAACGATTATTTTACAAAATCGTTCATTTAACTTCCCAAATTATTAATCTTAACTTATAAGATTGTTTATTTATCCAAAATTCATTCTTTCGATAACTTTATAAATTTTATAAACCTATTGCTTATAAAATTTCATTTATAACTTCACAGTTTATAATTTCATAAATTTCATTCATTTAGGAAATTCATTTTCACTACATTCAAACACTTATAAAAACTCGTTTTATAATGTCTATATTTCAATTTATAAATATCCATTTATAAATCTCTAAATATAAATCAGTTTATATTATTATTCTAAAACGTCTTTAAATTCCTTTATAATTTCATCATTTCGATTTATAAAATAATCAAATTTTATAAATCCTATATTTAAACTTTTATCATATATTCAAAAATCCAATCTAAATTATTTTATAAAATCATTAGTTCATATTTCTCAAAAATCGACTTTTAATCGTATTTCTAAAAATCAGCTTTTTAACTATATTTCACAAAAACCATAATTTTTATAACTTTAAAAATTATAACGTTTATTTATTTATAATGGATCAATTCCAGAAATAAAGTATATTTTCAAAAATCATTTTAAAGATCATTTTAAAATCCCAAAATCTGGGTCCAATGATGCTACACACCAAATAGTCAATCACGACTAACAACGATATCATATATCGATATGATAATCCATCAAATATCAAAATATCTGAAATTAAATAAATACTGTTGAGGAATCCAGTTGGATCCCTCCAACCTGTTTCCTGCATCCAAAAACATTAGCACAATACCAATTTCGCTCCAGTACGAAATTATCGCGGTACATGTTCTTATTAAATATTATCCGCTTAATAACGGCGTAATAGGGTCTCATCCGCTAAAAAATACGGGAAATCAATCAACTGCAATATATACATATGCCAATATATATATATTGATATTATATATAATACCAATTTCACTGTTTATGAAATATTCGCGGTATATGTTTTTATTAAATAACATCCGCTTACTAACGGCGCATAATGTCTATTTTAACAATCAATAGATATCAATCATCATTCATACATGCATTCAAATATTTTAAATCTAACTATTTAAAATAAAATCGAAATCTATTCGATTGAGTGAGAAATTCTCACCTTGGTTTTAATTTCCGTTTAAGCTTTTATTTCGAATAAAATTAAACGCGCGTTTAATTTTACCCGAAATTCTCACTAACTCCAAACGACTCCAAACCAACTCCATCGCGTAGTTCTCGTCCATACGATTCCAACGCAACTGAGTTTGCATTTTTTCGACCTCGTATGAAAAAGTTATGCATTTTATAAGATCGTACACGATTTTATATAAACTTTTACAACATAATCTTTTTATATTTAAACCTACAGCTCATCTGGACCACAAGATCTTGCAACAGCTCATCATAGCCGTTCCCCCTTTCATCTTCTTCACGTATCATCTACAGGATAGAGGCCGAACCCATCATGATTCCTAGGGTTTCAAATTACACTCCATTCACACGACAATACTTCATCATACCAACGCCACGACGAAGAGCACGACCACCTCTACCTCTGGCCCCATCCCCAGCAAGCTCGGCCCCCCATAGGCGCCTCAAATTGCGTGCGAAAACTGCAAATGTCGGCCCAAATTTCTCACTCCACGTCGCTCCAAACATGATCATATCCGTATGGATTTCAAGCTCTCTTCATGCTCTACCTTTTTCGTGTTGAACGCTTTAGCTAATTCATTGTAGATTGAGAGAGATTGAGGGTTGAAAGAGGATGATTTCTGGCCATCCATAATGTTACTGGCGGCTAGGAAAATATGAATTAGGGTTTTGCATTTTCTTTTTATTTTAGATTTTAACTCCTATTTATAGAAAAAGCTAGCGTAAACACTATTCATCCCGGGAATTCCGAACTCCGATTTAAACGCCGTAACCAGCGTACCTAGGGTTTATCCCGCGTTCCGGACACAATGGAACAGGTTTCGGAAGCTAATTCGGACATCTGTGCGAGTTATGGCTGAAAACGTTCAATTTGAATTAAACCGATTTAAATCGATTTCTAGGCGTTTTAATTTGTACCGGACAAACGGTAAATCCAATTGACTTGAAATTTGAAACCTTACAATAATATCACATTACGGATCCGATGAAACTAGTTTCGTCGAATTCTGAGACTTTTTGAAAAATGGCTATTTTGACTCGCCAAATTTAAATTAAAAACGATTCGATGCGTTTCGAGCTGCCACGATCAAATGATAACTCCGATTGACACGAAAATTGAAATCCGGTAATAACTAACTAATACGGATCCAATGAAACTGGTTTCGTTCAATTCTGAGACTGTTCAAAAATTGACTATTTTACAGTCTATTATTAAATATTAAAATATTCAATTTTCACAGATTAACTTTTAATTCGATTTTAAAAGTTCTAAAATATTTCTATAACTCCAGTATGATTAAATAAAATTTTACAAACCATTTTCTATCATATTTAACTCTATTTTCAATTATTTCCATAATTTAACATATTAAATTATCGATTTAATTATCCAATTAAATCCAAAAATTCAAATAAAAATTTATTTGACTTAAAAATTCACTTATAAATATTTAAAATTAATTAAATATTCAAAATAAAAATTCTGGGTCGTTACAATCTTTCCCCCTTAAAAGAATTTCGTCCCCGAAATTACAAGTAAGAAAGGTTACAGAATTTATTAACTTTCCAAAATCCATAATTAAATTCCTTACAAATCTTTACTAAGTTTTCCAATCATACTTAGTTATCTTTTCAAAAACAACTATCTATTGTTTAACTTTCAATTCCAAAATCAAAGTTAAAGTTTTCACAATTTTCTAATTTTCTCAAATTTTTTCTAACGCCTTAAATTTTCGGAAAAATTCGCCATAGTCTCCTTTGCGCGGCTCGATCCGAAAAAAAAAATGACAGTATATATATCACAAATATACATCTCATCAAGTAATGAGGCATCCCGAAGGGAAAAAAGTGTAAAAGTACGATATTTAATCCGAGATATGTACCTTATATTTTTATTAGCAAGCATATACGGCTAATATAGCGCAAAAGCGAGCTCCAAATGCGAAGCAAACGCGATCCGCACCTACTAAACTCAACAAACAACATGAGAATCATGCACATATGCAAATAATCTCAATATACAACATATAGCAACATAACAACTACATAATATAGCAAATGCATTCAATAGCAATATATACAACCATCAACCAACTATAATCCATAACCAATCAATATTCATTTATATTCTCATTAATATTTAATGAATTTGGGTTTTCACTTTAAATCATATTTGATTTATTTACATTGGATTTTATCACATTCATTCTCAATTTTAATTAGTTTGCATTCACTAATTAAATCCAATTCACATTCAATTCTATTCAAATTTATTCACTTCTAATTTGAATTCAATTACATAGCTTTAAATTTCACTAATTCAATTTCATTAACTCTTAATGAATTATATACAATCATCTAACAATCATATAACAATCAATGTTTATTAATTTCAACCAAATTCCTTTACTTATATTCATTCAATTTGGTTTAACACCTTTACTTTCCAATTGGTTTTATTAAATTGATTTTCATTCAATTTTATTCAACTTCCAATAACATTAGATTTTAATGAATTAACACTTTCATTAATTATTTCTTATCAACTTAAATTACATTCAATTGATTAACATTCAATCGATTCATTAATTCAATTCAATTCTAAAGTTGAATTTCATTCACATAACTTAAGTTCACATTCATTTAATCCACTTGATTATTTACTTCGATACCAAAATCAATTCCATTCAACAACACTTAAGTTATATTTCATTTAACCTTATATTCATTTTTATTTATAACTCATATTCATAAATATATTCATATAGTTTCACTTCTTATATATATAAGTTTATTTCACAATTGTAAATTACTTTAATTATAATTTTAATTCTTATAATTCTTTTGCTTATACAATTATTCTTTTATTTGGATTATTCAAACAACCTAACAATCAACTTATATACACTTTAATAAAAATTTTTAAAATTATTCCTTTATATATAAAATATAATCAAGGCAAAATTATTTCATTTACCCAATTTAAAAACAATATCGTGTCGAATTGTTCTATTCAAGTGTTTAGAAACCCCTTCGGCATAGTCTTGCGGACCATGCTGACGAAAGTTCATATGCCACTCAATAAACCAATCATCACAATATAAAACAATTTCATATTCACTAACAAATACGCTCTCATAGCTATTATTACACTCAAACTCATTCTAGAGTACTGCTGACTCTATCTCTAATGAGTAATACCCTACAGAACCATGGTTGTCGCTTAACCATCAGCTTAACCATCAGCTTAACCATCAGCTTAACCATCAGCTCTGATACCAAATGTAACGTCATCGGATTTTCGTTCTTCGAAAATTCGACATCGACACTCACTTTATCGACTGCCGAGAAATCAAAGGCCGAAAACCGAGATGTTATGGGTTTTAAAAAGAAAATTTAAGAAAAGAAAAAGAAAGAAGAGAGAAGAGATAGGAAATAGAGGGAAAAGAAGATAGAGAATTTGAAAATAGAAGATAGAAGAATTTTAAAAATAGAAGAAAAAGAGAATAGAGAAAAAGGAAAAAAAACAGAAGAAAATAGGACGGGACAGAAAACAACAGAACAACAGAATCTCACAATTCGCAGCGGAACAACATATAATAATAAATGAATAATCTTTAAACAAAGAACTATATCAGTTATTACATTTTATACATTTCATTTCATCATATCATCAGAGTATACAACAACAACAAACAGTGCAGCGGAAAAAGAAATATTATATAAGTAATATGCCATGCCATCCAGCTTGCCTCCAGCAACTCCAGAATATCCAGAATATCCTGATAAACCTAACTCTTGACTGCCCGTGTGGAAATTGGTGGGCACCCAGAGTTTAGGAAGGAAAACAATAAACTCCGAGTCAGTCATGTGACTGGTGTGAGAACTCAAAACAGTTTATTTATCTTTAAAATCAAAAAGAGGAATATTTTTAAATTCAATTCGCAATGCTTTTAAAAATGAGACTACCATAAGACCTCCTGCCACACACACAATGCAAACGCAGACTTGGAGAAGATTTCTTCTTATGTTAGTCAAACATGCTTGATACGCATTTAAAAAGAGCATTTGATATTATTATTAGTGCATAGTGTAGGAAAAATTCATTTCGAAAGTAGAATATAAATCTTAGCCAGCATAGGTACCATTATATTATGCCTACTAATAGCTACCATATTAAATGGCAGGTTCTACAACTAAAACCGTACAAGTTTCGTATTGTTTCTTTGGATTTCCAACAAATGGTCAGGCCAAGGAACTTCCCATTGCCACATGAGAATGCCTCTGGATGGACATCCCCGAGAACCAAACCGGATCTCTACCAACACAAGGCCGGGTTACCCCTAACTGGGTAACAACTGACCGAATATGCCATCCCCCGGTCCTTTGGGACCTTTTCACCGAGCGCTCGTAATCAATTCACACAATCATAAAGTGTTTTCAACTTGAGTAAGTATCTGGGCTCCATACCATGATACCACCCTTTTCCAGAAGGAAATGGACACATCCTAAAGGGTGCTACCCCTCATAACCTTGCTGCTTCTTTCCTGTTTTGACCATTCACGGGGTGTGAGGCTCGACGAAGTCACGTCCACAAAAACATACTTTATACAAAAGCCATGCTTTGGGTCAACAAATGATCAACACAATGATCACAAGGATAGACGATCAAATAAATGATCCTATCACAAATAATCAACACAATGATCATTTCAGCATCACTCAGCATGTCACATTACCAAAATGGGATATATCGCTGATAACTTCAACTATATAACCTTTGAGCTCGTACGTCTCAAAGAAGGGTGTTAAGCAAAGAATAAATTCTCCGCCACCAACAGAAATATATTTGAAAGAAATCGGCTTTATATCTCAAATTGTAATGTCAGGCATACAATCCATACAAGTCTGTTCCGGGCTCGAACAAAACCGAAGGCACTTCTTACGAAGCCCTTGCAATACGGGTATTCACAATCCCGATCGAATTTCCCATCACTTAAGGAATCTCTATACCAGGAGCTACCCAGTGCAGAGACAATCGATAGGTCATCCTATCGCTTTCACAAATACTCGGTCTTCAACACCGATCTTCAAATGCAATTCATAACGACGTATCACATATTCGGAATGGGTTATACGACCCCATGGTCCTTTCCCGGTTAACCCGAATAGTGAGCGCTTATTCAAAAATAAGTGTGCATTCAAATTCAATCAAATCACATCAAATACCCATTCAAAGGGAAATATTGATAGTCGGCTATCGAACTATCAATTGATATGCATACATCACCAGATTCCAAATAATTTTCCAAATTATTTATTTTCCAAAATATCTTTACAAGATATATTATTTCAACACTTCAAAAATAAATCAATATTTATTTTTAACAAATTCCACTTTTCACATATAAATTTCATACTTATCAAAAATAAGTAATCGACAAATCTTTTTATTTTCAACCTTTGAAAATATTCAATATACTTAAATCGAATTAAGTATATAATTCATTCTTTAAGGAAATCATTCACTTAAACTTATTTATTTGGGCCAAAACGAATGTTGCGTAAAACATCGTTACGACAACCCAAAATCACTAGTATAGGGATTCGAATTTAAAATAGATATATAAATCCCAATATTATTCAAAAATATTTCCTTTCGGAAATCATTTACTATAACAACAGTGTTATAGTCTACCATTTCCTTTTATTTCTCGAAAACGTCTATTTCAACAATAAATGTTGAAATCTATGGTTTCGAATCTCAACATGTTTTTAAAACATCGTTAGATCGTTTTAATTCTGTTTAAAACATTCACATTCAATACATTTTCTTTAACGTATTATTCACTATTCAAAAACGTGAATATACTTCATTAACAAATTTCATCCTTTCTATTCACTTTAACTTAAAGGATTATTCACTGTTCAAAATGTGAATATAACTCTATCTCTAAGTTATAACAATTAACTTATCAAAATAAGTCATTTGCGGATTTATAAAACAACGTTTATAAATTCCGTTTCTATTTATTTATAAAAACTTCGTTTTTATAAATTCCTTTATTAACCTATTCCAGTTTATAACTCAATTATAAACTACAAGTTCATATTATAAGTTAATTACTTATAAAACGATTATTTTACAAAATCGTTCATTTAACTTCCCAAATTATTAATCTTAACTTATAAGATTGTTTATTTATCCAAAATTCATTCTTTCGATAACTTTATAAATTTTATAAACCTATTGCTTATAAAATTTCATTTATAACTTCACAGTTTATAATTTCATAAATTTCATTCATTTAGGAAATTCATTTTCACTACATTCAAACACATATAAAAACTCGTTTTATAATGTCTATATTTCAATTTATAAATATCCATTTATAAATCTCTAAATATAAATCAGTTTATATTATTATTCTAAAACGTCTTTAAATTCCTTTATAATTTCATCATTTCGATTTATAAAATAATCAAATTTTATAAATCCTATATTTAAACTTTTATCATATATTCAAAAATCCAATCTAAATTATTTTATAAAATCATTAGTTCATATTTCTCAAAAATCGACTTTTAATCGTATTTCTAAAAATCAGCTTTTTAACTATATTTCACAAAAACCATAATTTTTATAACTTTAAAAATTATAACGTTTATTTATTTATAATGGATCAATTCCAGAAATAAAGTATATTTTCAAAAATCATTTTAAAGATCATTTTAAAATCCCAAAATCTGGGTCCAATGATGCTACACACCAAATAGTCAATCACGACTAACAACGATATCATATATCGATATGATAATCCATCAAATATCAAAATATCTGAAATTAAATAAATACTGTTGAGGAATCCAGTTGGATCCCTCCAACCTGTTTCCTGCATCCAAAAACATTAGCACAATACCAATTTCGCTCCAGTACGAAATTATCGCGGTACATGTTCTTATTAAATATTATCCGCTTAATAACGGCGTAATAGGGTCTCATCCGCTAAAAAATACGGGAAATCAATCAACTGCAATATATACATATGCCAATATATATATATTGATATTATATATAATACCAATTTCACTGTTTATGAAATATTCGCGGTATATGTTTTTATTAAATAACATCCGCTTACTAACGGCGCATAATGTCTATTTTAACAATCAATAGATATCAATCATCATTCATACATGCATTCAAATATTTTAAATCTAACTATTTAAAATAAAATCGAAATCTATTCGATTGAGTGAGAAATTCTCACCTTGGTTTTAATTTCCGTTTAAGCTTTTATTTCGAATAAAATTAAACGCGCGTTTAATTTTACCCGAAATTCTCACTAACTCCAAACGACTCCAAACCAACTCCATCGTGTAGTGCTCGTCCATACGATTCCAACGCAACTGAGTTTGCATTTTTTCGACCTCGTATGAAAAAGTTATGCATTTTATAAGATCGTACACGATTTTATATAAACTTTTACAACATAATCTTTTTATATTTAAACCTACAGCTCATCTGGACCACAAGATCTTGCAACAGCTCATCATAGCCGTTCCCCCTTTCATCTTCTTCACGTATCATCTACAGGATAGAGGCCGAACCCATCATGATTCCTAGGGTTTCAAATTACACTCCATTCACACGACAATACTTCATCATACCAACGCCACGACGAAGAGCACGACCACCTCTACCTCTGGCCCCATCCCCAGCAAGCTCGGCCCCCCATAGGCGCCTCAAATTGCGTGCGAAAACTGCAAATGTCGGCCCAAATTTCTCACTCCACGTCGCTCCAAACATGATCATATCCGTATGGATTTCAAGCTCTCTTCATGCTCTACCTTTTTCGTGTTGAACGCTTTAGCTAATTCATTGTAGATTGAGAGAGATTGAGGGTTGAAAGAGGATGATTTCTGGCCATCCATAATGTTACTGGCGGCTAGGCAAATATGAATTAGGGTTTTGCATTTTCTTTTTATTTTAGATTTTAACTCCTATTTATAGAAAAAGCTAGCGTAAACACTATTCATCCCGGGAATTCCGAACTCCGATTTAGACGCCGTAACCAGCGTACCTAGGGTTTATCCCGCATTCCGGACACAATGGAACAGGTTTCGGAAGCTAATTCGGACATCTGTGCGAGTTATGGCTGAAAACGTTCAATTTGAATTAAACCGATTTAAATCGATTTCTAGGCGTTTTAATTTGTACCGGACAAACGGTAAATCCAATTGACTTGAAATTTGAAACCTTACAATAATATCACATTACGGATCCGATGAAACTGGTTTCGTCGAATTCTGAGACTTTTTGAAAAATGGCTATTTTGACTCGCCAAATTTAAATTAAAAACGATTCGATGCGTTTCGAGCTGCCACGATCAAATGATAACTCCGATTGACACGAAAATTGAAATCCGGTAATAACTAACTAATACGGATCCAATGAAATTGGTTTCGTTCAATTCTGAGACTGTTCAAAAATTGACTATTTTACAGTCTATTATTAAATATTAAAATATTCAATTTTCACAGATTAACTTTTAATTCGATTTTAAAAGTTCTAAAATATTTCTATAACTCCAGTATGATTAAATAAAATTTTACAAATCATTTTCTATCATATTTAACTCTATTTTCAATTATTTCCATAATTTAACATATTAAATTATCGATTTAATTATCCAATTAAATCCAAAAATTCAAATAAAAATTTATTTGACTTAAAAATTCACTTATAAATATTTAAAATTAATTAAATATTCAAAATAAAAATTCTGGGTCGTTACACTGTCACAGTGCCTGGTCTAGATCGGTGTACCGAGGATCCATCCTAAATCCCTTGCAACACAAGACCGAGACTACCCCTTACTGGATAATCCCGAGTAAGATCACCCCCATGGTTGGGATCAGCAACCGCACCACTAAGCCGAATAAAAAGAGACATCTAGACAGGGATGACCTCACCCTAATAGGCGCTACCCACTTAGTCTTGCTGCATATCCCCTAATTTTTAGTCATTCCTGGTTGATGAGGCTTGAGGCTAAGCGTTACCTTTTTAGAACATTTCACTTGGAATGCCCACCGTCCACCTGACGATGTTTCGAAAGCATTCATCCATACAAGTCTATACCGGGTTCGAACGGAACCGAAGGCACTACTCCTACTACATCCATTTTGGAATCATCCTCAGGATTAGTAGCGACTAGCCCTTGCACTTCACTACTCCATCTTCGACTCCGAACCCGTTTTTTCCACGAAAACTTACAAACCGGATAGAAGTGGTTTTCGAGAAATAAATCTCGATCCCGGTCTCTTCGAAAACGATCAACGCATTAGCCAATATTGATAGTCGATTATTTAACTATCAATTAACATTCACAAACATCCATCAAACAATAAATAATTACCCAAATTATTTATTAATCTCAAAATATCTTCGCAAGATATATTTCCATTTTCAACCCTTTGAAAACAGTTTCAAACCACCCTTTTGACACGGAATAAATTCCTCAAATATTTTCTATATCCACTGAAAACAACCAAGTCCAAACATTTAGATTTTTAAAACAATTAAATCATTTTATTCTAAAATATACCTTAAAATATTTACATTAACTACATAAACATTTTATTCAAAATATATTTTAAAAATATATAAAGCAAACTACTTTATAAAATGTAAGCTAATTTTAAAATAAAGGTTAAGTTCAAACTAAATTTTAAAAGAGGAGTTACAAAATTCTATGCTGGTTTCGAATAACTTTAACCAACTATCTTTAAAATAAATCCATTTTATAAAATATAAATATTAAAAATATTCTTTCAAAACATAATGCTAATTAACCTTTTAAAATAATTACTACTATAACTAATTTGATAAATATTCACTTTTAAAATTTTTTACAACTTAAATAATAATTTCTTGAAACCTATCTTTAAAAAAAACTTCAAAACTTCTAACTTTTACTCAAAAACCTGCTTTAAAAACGTACTTGGCTTTTCAGGAAAATGTACTTTCATTTAGAATAAACCCAAGAATATTTTTTTATAAACCCCACTAGATTTATCTCAATTCAAATTTACGTTTAAATCCCGTAGATTTCTCCCAACACTTTAAAAATAAACCCTTTTTATTTTTAAACATATTTCCCATTTCCAGGAAATCACTTCCAAAATATACTTAAAATATGATTACTAAATTCTTTATTCATATTGTACTTTTGAAAATCTATAAAATTTTCTTAAGTAACTTAAATAAAAAATTTCCTTTTTATATGAGGTCATTGTATCAAATATTTATATTAAATTCCCTTTAGAAAACATAATACTAAATTACCTTTTAAATAATTAAATACCATAATTACTTAAATAAATATTTACTTTCACTTAAAAATAATTAATAATAATAATAATTTTCTAAAATATTCTAAAAACACCTTTCAAAACTTTCTAGTTTATACTTCGAAAACTTTTCTTTGAAACAAGCTTAGTTTCCAGGAAAAATACACTTCCCATCCTTTAAAAGTAATCTAGCTATTATTTTTTAAACAATTCGCACTTCTTATAGAAATTCCCTCTGAAAATCTATATCTTCAATATTTTTCCCCGATAAATATTCCATTTCGTTTATAAACTCAGTTTATAAATTTCAATTTCTCATTTCCTTTTAAATCCCTATTTCAAAACACTTCCAATTTCCATAACTAATTCTTGAATTTAATTCCCTTAAATTCATTGCTCCAAAAATCCCTCTTCATTTCCATTTAATCCCGATTTATTTTATTTATACTTTAAAATCCCAGATTTATTTATCCAATCATAACATAGCACAATTTAAATTTCAAATTAATCTATCACAATATGTAAATAAAATACATCATCAATTGTGAAAATAATTTCTATATTGTGAGGGATCCAGTTGGATCCTTCCAACCTGTTTCCCTGCATCCACAGATATTAGTACACAAATAAATATCGATCCAATCTAATAATAATTATCACATTCAACCAATCAAGCAATCATTTAAATATTAGCTATTTAAACTAACTAGCATTCCAGATGTGAGTGAGATAAACTCACCTTGAATTTCGTCGAGTGCTCCAATTTTTTAAATTAAATCGAACAGCGTTCTATTTAACCTAAATTTTATTTGCTCGAAATGATCCCAGACCTACATCACAGCATGCTGCTTGTCGCTGCGATTCTGGCGCCACCAAATTCGTCGAAATCTGACCAAGCATGCACAAGTTATGGATTGATAAAGTTTATATAAAATTTTAAAACAGATTTTCTTTCTTTTTTATAATATTACCATCGGTCGTTCGTTCATAGATCCAAAATCAAGGCCGCACAACCATTCTTCCCTCACGTAACATCTCCAGGAAAAACTAACCCATTGCCACCCACCTAGGGCTTATAGCAGCACCTCCCACGATCGCCTAGGGGTAGATCCAATACCACCACGTCGCGCGCCGGCCTCAGCTCCACCCACGGTCCAATTCTCGGAGAGCTCGATCCCACGTTCACCTCGTTTTCCATGCTCGAACGCACATGCTTCGAACGCAATTCGTTGTCGCATACTCCCACTACACACCATCATAGCCGTATAGATTGTTAGAACTCGCAAAGCTCTTCGATCTTGTAGTAGAAATTTTCCTCTAATTGTCGACCTATTTTGAGAAATTAAGGAAAAAGTTCGAAGGGTATCAGCCTTGGAGATGTTGTAAACGGGGGCCGTGAAATTAGATCTAAGGTTCGCTGAAAAATCGAATTTATATAAACGTATATAATAATATTTTAATATTAAATTCACTATTAAACAACGTTTTCAAACGATCTCCAAACGACGCACACCGACTGGCATTTATAAGATTGTACCCACATTTCGAACACAATGGAACGTGTTTCGGAGCCCAGTTCCATCATATGTGGAAGATAGCTTTTTAAATCCATTTAAAATATTAAATTTTCGATTTTAATTTCAACGCGTTTCTCACCCGTACGAGCAAACGATAAATCCAAACGCTACGAAAATTGAAATCCAATAATAACTAACTAGTACGGATCCAATGAAACTGAAGGCTATTTAGTTCGTCGATAAATTCGAGCGAGATTTCCAAAGTCGTCGAAATCACTTAAAATTTCACTTTTAAAATTTTAGTAACTTAATTATAAATCATATAGAATTCACATTCATATTAGAAATCATTCTGATTCATTTCGAATCAAAATCTGATTATTTACATTATTTAAATATTAAATTTCATTATTAAAATAATATAAAATTCCAAATTTTAAACTTATCAACTTTTGATTCCATCCAAAAGTCCAACTTCATTATTTAAATCCAAATAGACTTAAAATAAATTTTAGAAACCATTTTCATATCTATTTACCTCTAGATTCACAAATTATCCCAATTCCCAAATATTAAATTATTATTATTCAAATCCAATTGATTTTCCATACTCGATATTTTAACTAGTTATATTAATTTAACCAAAATATTATTACTTCAAAATCAATTCAAAATCCATATTTAACATTTAAAATGAATTAAATATTCAAAATCTAACGACCAAAATTCCGGGTCGTTATAGGTTTCGATATCCAATCCTACGCTAAGTCCTCTACTCCCTTTATAGAATTTCACTATCACTTCCTTTCTTTCGATGGGTGGTCAGAACAGCTTTGCAATCTTACAATTCCATGAGTTGTCAGATACACCTTTACTATTGACTTTCACCGATGACAAAAACACATATTCTATAACGAACCGTACTTTTGATTATTTTGAGTTACTAAATTTCAAGTAATTATTGGATAAAAATGGATTAAAATAAAATTAATGATTTATTTATATTTGGTTATAGGATAATTAAATTGTTTAAAAGTTTAATATTAGAGATTATTTGAATAATTTGGTTTTGGATTTAAGATGATTGAAATATACGTTGGAAATTGATTTAAATTTTATTCAAAATATAAACGAAGATGGTTAACAACTAAAATAGGATTTAAATGTGAATAATTTGAAATTTGAAATTGTATATTTTAATTGACGAGTAAAAATAGCCATTTTGGCCACTGTCTCGTATTTTGACGAAACCAGTTTCATTGTATCCGTAATAGTAAATTATTGTCAGGTTTAAAACTTCATTTGTCGTTTGATCGAACGGGCTTGAAACGCATAATTTAATTTCAAAATTTAAATAAAATAATTTGATTCGAAAAGCTATCTTCTATATACGATCGAATTAGGTCTTGAAACTAGTTCCGTTGTGTTCGGAATGGGGGTAAAACATTATAAACGTCAGACGGAACACTTCGTTTGGAGCTCGAGAAATTTCGAATGATTTAGGCTAGATATTTCTAATTTAATAATAGTATTATAAATCAAGCGATGTTATTCAAAGCCACATCATTCTTATCTTCATCGTATCTCTCTCTAACTCTCCCCTCTTTTCGAATCAGGCATTCAAAATATAAAAAAACGATCGAGGCCCAAAAAACACACACACACCAATCAATCACGAGTTAGCGAGCACGAGGCGGCTTGACTAAGGAGGAACGTGGGCTGATCGTTGGCGTGCTAGATGGAAGGATCGACAGCGTTTAGGGTATTGGGCTGTCAATTTTTAGCGCGCGTGCCAGCTAGTGAGGCTAGCTCGGAGGTGGCCGCGATGGAGGTCGTCGCAGTTTAGGGTTGTCGTGTTGCATAGGCGTGAGTCGCGAGCTTGGCGATGGCAGCTGGAGCTTGATTGAGCAGTATATCGATCGCGTAGATATGAAAAAACCAAAAAAAAAAAGATCATATGAAGGAAGAATACTATATCAAAGCTGGAGGAAGGCTAAGACTTGGAGTTTACGCTCGCTTGGAACATCGAACGGGAGGAAGAGATTAGGTAAGGGCAAGTTTGTTTTTAGTTAATTATATTAAGTGTTATTTAAGTTTATGATTTATTTCAAGTGTTTATTTATTCGTATTGTATTCATATGAGGTCGGATCTGAGTGTCGTTTGTCACGTTGAAATCGTGTCAAAACCATCTACATTGTGGAGCTAAATTCGTAATTGTTTGGAGAGTTGGATTTTTGCTGATTCAATCTGATGTGAGTGTTTACGCTCATGTTTGACTATTTTATTTTTATGTTAGTAAAAAATTTACCGTAAAGTAATTTAAATTTATTGAAGGTTGTTGGATAAATTTAAATTGAAATTTAATTGACATTTGAATTTTGTGATAGAATTTGAATTGATAGTTAGATTAAATTAGAATATAACCGCTAGTAAAATATATGATTTTCGATAATTGATTGATTGTTGTGATTATTGACTGTTTGGTTGATTGATTGTGATGGATGGAAATTAGTTGATATTTGAATGATTAAATGGTTAATTATTTTGATATACTCTGTTATCATCCTGTATATTATTTACAATGTATAAAATTGTAAATTGAATTATTTCGAATAAATTAAAAAATGGATTGAAATGATATATACCTATGACATTTATTTTGGATTGAAATGATATTCATCGATCCTTGGAATTTAAATTGAAACAATGGTTCACTTGGCCATAGGATAGAGAATTATATATGAACGCCGGATTGGTAAAATTAAATGATTTTAATTTTTGATTTGAAATTATTTAAATGATTTAGTTCTAAAGTGAAAAAATTGAATTTATGGAAATTGAATTATTTTCGAATTTGACCTCAAAATGTTGAAATTTAAATTTGATAAACGAAATTTTTTAAATAATCTAATTTCAGAATATGAAGTTATAATCACAATATGATTTGAATTTCAGAAGTCAATTATTTTAAGATTTGGATTTTTATTCGAACTTTGAATATTGCTATGTAAAAGCGATAAAATGATTTTTTGAAATTTAGCTCGGATTTGAATCATATTTTAAAAAAATGGATTTTTAGATTGGATATTGAAGAAAATTTGATTTAAGTGTTTTGAAATTGATAATTGGAAATGGACTCGGAATTGATATAAATCGACAAATTTAGAATTGGAGTTGAAATTAATTTGTAATTGGAATTTAAATTAATTTGAAATTGGAAGTGAAATTAATTTGGGATTGGAATTTAATTCGACTTGAAATCACAGTTGAATCAAGTAAATCAAAGAAATTGATTTGGATTGGAAATTTTATAGTTGAATCAGTTTGGCTTGGAAACTATTTTTAAATAAATTATTTTAGTATAAACTATTTCAAATCTATTTTCCTTAAATATTCAAACTATTTTAATTTTCCCAACTATTTTACCATATAAACCATTTTATTTATCAAACTATTTTCTATTAAACTATTTAACTACTTTTAAAACTATTTTCTAAAATCCAAACTGGTCAAAGAGTGGAATGTGTATATTTAAATCTTGGATTTAAATATTTAAATGCGAATTGGGTTAAAGTGAATTATAATCAAAATTGTAATTCGAATCAAGTTTTGAAGTGAAATTGATATATTTAGTTGAATTGACATTTTTGAGTAAATACGATGATTTCAAAATGGTTATGATTTTTGAAGCTAATATGATATTTCGATATCAAGTATGAATTATTTTGAATTATAAATGAATCAACCAGTGTGTAAAACGACGTTTGGTTGTTAATGAGACTGGACCTCTTATTAGCATACTCTCTATCATTATTGGAACCACTTTAATAACCGTGTACGCGGTGGATGATATCCAGAATGTAGTGGTTGAATTGACGACGTTTACTGGAATGAAGTAAGAGAACGATGATGGATAGCCTTGACATTTTGTCATAATTAAAATGACTAAAACATGAGCCTATATCTGGCCAATGAGGTTAGCTACCTCTAGCGACGTTAATCCCTCGTATTATTATTGTGGTTTCGAATTCGCTGAGTGCACATTTTTGTCGTTTGGATTGACAGTCTCGGTCAGCCACGGATGGGTTACGACCAGCCAGAAAGGGTAAACTGGTAGAATCCTACCTTGGGCATTGCCTCACGTGCCTTGTCATATTTATCCCTATACGAGCCCATTATAATTTTATTTTAAAATTGTAAAATGTGTTAAGGTGGATCAATGTAAAGCCTTAATGCTTTTTTGATATTTATTTTACTGATAGACATTATCTATTATAGCATATACTATTATATATAAATAGTTTAACAAATCCTTAGGAGATGAAAAATCCCGTAACATCTCTTAAGTTATTGCACCCACATTTGTGATATTAATTTGACTTACATAAGAGTATTTTAGTCCTGACTCGAGGTCGAAGATGAAGATATGATATATTACTATTATTATTATACCCTGTATCATGCTATTCTACTACATTGATTATTTCTCCTTGTTGTATATTTATAACTCTGATAAATGTGTATAGATTATAATCAAATTATAGTAAACAGCTTTATGAATTGTTTATTTGATTATTATATCTTATCGTTTTCGTTGTGAGATTTTGTGTTTTGTTTTCTTCTTCTTTTCTTATTTTTCTTATTTTACCCCATTGATTATCTATGTTTCGGATTGTTTAAGTCGGACATGTGTGGATTATTGTCGATTTAAACCTTTCAGAATATGGGTCATCGTAGTTGGTATCAGAACCAGGTTTAGAGATAGCCTTGCTTTGTGGGGTTTGACTCGTTAGAGATAGGATAGTAATAACCTAGAATGAGTCTATCTGAGTGTATATATGTGAGAGAGCGTACTTCTTAGTGTTATAAAATATTTTATATTATGTTTACTTATCCGTTAAGTTGTTTATGAATTCTAGTTGATGTGCGCAACGCCGTATTATCGATAGGTTTCTAAACACTTAAACGAGGCAAGTCGACATAATATTGTTTTAAAAATCGAGTAAACGAAATAATTTTGGCTAAACTATATTATATATATATATATATATATAATGATAATTTTTAATGAAATTATTGTTTATAAATGATAATATTTGATAATCATTGATTATTAGTTGAATTAAAAATAAAACAAATATTTAATGAATTTTATTTTATGAAGCGGTGATAATTAAATTGAATTGAAATATAATTGCAATAACAATTGGTTAAATTAACCAAGTTGTAAATTAGTGAAATATTTTGATAATAAGTTAAGGAAATTTGTATAAGTATATTTATAATATAGCTTATATATAGAATGATTTTAAAAATTGAGAACTTTAGAATTTAAAATATTTTTTGTTTTCAAAATTGTTTTTCAAAGACTTTAAAATTAATAATAGTATTATTTGAAAGAGTTTTGGCCAAAAAAAATAATTTTGAAAGGATTTTTGAAGAAATAAAAGCATTAAACTCGCTTCGTTACTGGAAAATAATCCTAGGGATGACTGCAGCATCGCTAATGTACATTTTTAGTTCCTGAGTGAAGAATGCTACCAAAAGAAAATTAAATTTCGATTAAACAAGTTTTGATTAAGAAAATATATTCTAAGTGTGATTTAGTAAGTATATGGAAACAGTTTGAACTTAAAATTTAAAATAGTATGGATGAGAAATAAGTTTGCAAATTATAAATTGGAAGAGGAAAGTTAAATTGGTTAAACATTTTGATTAAGCAAATAAAACAAATATGAATCTGAGAAATGAAATAAAATAATTAACTTAAGAAATGTTGAACTAATCGAGTTAGTGGAATGAAGCAAATAAAATATATTTGACCCATGAAAGCTTAAATAAAAAATGAATTGCATTTGAAATGAAATATATAAAATAACGAAATGAAATTCTAAGAAGTTAATTTGTATAGCTTATAGACTTGAGAATTAATAAGCTAAAAAAACAAAATTTAAATTTGTAAAATAAAAACGATAAGGAAATTTAACTTGAATAAAATTAAATAAAATGAGTAATGGATTAAAAATGAAATGAAGTTTGACTAAATATTAAATAAATTGAATTGGATATTTAGTGAACTAGATAAATTAGTAAAGTGAAGTAATTCCACTTAGGTTATGTATGAATTAATAAAATGAATACAACTTGAATCATAAAATAAAATGCAATTTGAATTGGGTAAGAAATTGAAAAAAAATGAGTGTAATTAAAAAATAATTATGGTTAACTAAATTTAATTTAAATTAGATATAAATAAATAAATTGCCAGTGGAGGAATTTAAATAAATAAAAAAATTGAATGTTAACTAATATAATATGGAATAAGTTATTGAATAAAAATTTATAAGTTAAAGTGGACTTAAGAGAAGCTGAATGAATTAATTGTGAAAAAAAGGTTATTAATATGAATTGGGTTATAAAATAAAATTTACTTTGGTAAATTAATAATATGAATTTGAATAAATGAAGTGAATCGATGAGTTAATAATAAATTAAAATATGAATTAATAATAAAAAAACATGATGGTGTTGTATAAAATATTTATAAGAATTTAGATAAATTTATATAAAATGGGTTAACAAATAGTGAAACAAATTGGAATTTCACAAATTGAATTGAATAGAATGAATTTGTAACGAATGTTGATAAATTGAAAGAAATCAATATAATATAAACCAATTAAAAGTGGATGAAACAAATATAAATAATCGAAACAAATCGATGGAATGTATATATATATTGAATTGCAATAAATCGAACGTGAATGCAACAAATATTGATTTAAAGAAAAATGAATTGAAACCAAATTAGTTGAAAGTAAATCAATTAAAATCAAGTGAATTGATAATAAATCTATTGTTCGATTAATGAAAGAATATTAATTGGTGAATGTGATAATTAAATGTATAGAATGTGGCATGGGATTAATTACTTAAATATAATTAATTATATGAATCACTCAAATGAAATAATTGAAGTGAAAAGAAATAAATGTAACCATAAATAAATGTAAATAAGTGAATATGAGCTTAATAACATATAATGAAGGAAGAAAAATGGAAATAAATGGAATTCCATATAAGTCGATTCAAAGTAAGTAAATAAATATGAATAAATGGAAAATGTTAATGAAATGAATGTTAATAAGAAATGAATGGAATAAATTAAAAATTGACGTTGGATAATACTAATTCACATGGTTATAAATTAAATTGGATTAACTGGATGGATATTGATAGTTGGATGGTTTTTTTTGTTGCAAACCATTGTATCACTATTTTGATTGCATATGATTATTTTATGTTGTGTATTTATGATTGTTTTGTTGCTTGGATTCAAAATCCATGTTAAATGCTTATGTTAGACTTATACATGTTTCTGTATCATTATAAGTAACTAATATTCCGAATTGAGTTGAGATGGGTACATATGAAGATCGTTTGGCTGTATACGGGGATGTATATGCTATTGCTTGCTTAATACGAGTGAATTAGCTCGTATTATAAATAATAAGGTACGTTTCTCGAATTACATAATGCGATTTTATATTTTTTCTCTTCAGGATGCCTCATAATTGAGATGAGATGTATGTTGATATATATTGGTTATATTTGTGTTATATATTGAATTGTAAAAAAAATTCGATCGAGCCGCGCAAAGGAGACTTTGCCGAAATTTTCCGTAAATCCAAGAGTTAGAAAAAATTTTGAAGTTTAAAAATTTTTATAACTTGTTTTTCTTTATATATTATATTTCCGTACACCGATCGAAGTAGCATAGTAGAAATGTAGTAATAGTTTGTAAATAAGAATTTTAAAGTTTTATAAGTTGATAGTTTTGAGCTAAATATATTGAGTGTTAAATTCCGTGCTTAGTCCCTTTTCGAGCACGAAAAGTTTTGAGTGGGGGAGTATGTAATGACGCATACTTTTGATTATTTTAAGTTACTAAATTTTATGTAATTATTGGATAAACATGGGTAGAAATAAAATTAATGATTTATTTATATTGGGTTATTGGATAATTAAATTGTTTAAAAGTTTAATATAAGAGATTATTTGAATAATTTGGTTCTGCATTTAAGATGATTGAAATATATATCGAAAATTGATTTAAATTTTGTTCATATTAATGAAGATGTTTAACAATTATAATTGTATTTAAATGTGAATAATTTAAAATTTGAGATTGTATATTTCAATTGATGAGTAAAAATAGCCATTTTGACCACTGTCTCGGATTTCGACGAAACCAGTTTCATCGGATCTGTAATAGTAAATTATTGTCGGATTTTAATTTCGTAGCGATCAGACTTGTCGTTTGGTCGTGCGAGCTTGAAACGCGTAGAATTTAATTTCAGAATTTAAATAAAATAATTCGATTCGAAAAGCTATCTTCTGCATACGGTCGAATTAGGTCTCAAAACTAGTTCCATTATATTCGAAATGGGTATAAAACATTATAAACGCCAAGCGGAATGCTTCGTTTGGAGCTTAAGAAATTTTGAACAATTTAGGCTAGATATTTCTAATTTAATATAATAGTATTATAAATCAAGCGAAGCTATTCAAAGCCACGTCTTTCTTATCTTCATCGTATCTCTCTCTAACTCTCCCTTCTTTTTGAATCGAACATTCAAAATATAAAAAAAAAGATCGAGGCCAAAAAAACACTAATCAATCGCGAGTTAGCGAGCACGAGGCGGCTTGACAAAGGTGGAACGTGGGCTGATCGTTGACGTGCGAGATGGAAGGATCGACAGCATTTAGGGTTTTGAGCTGTCAATTTTCAGCGCGCATGGCAGCTGGTGAGGCTAGCTCGGAGGTGGCCGCGATGGAGGTCGCCACAGTTTAGGGTTGTCGTGTGGCATAGGCGTGAGTCGCAAGCTTGGCGACAGCGGGTGGAGCTTGATCGAGCAGCAAATCGAGCGCGTAGATCTAAAAAAAGAAAAAAAAAGATCATATGAAGGAAGAATACTAGGTCACGGCTGGAGGAAGGCTACGACTTGGAGGTTGTGCTTGCTTGGAACATCGAACGAGAGGAAGGGATTAGGTTAGGGTAAGTTTTTTTTAGATAATTATATTTAAGTGTTGATTAAGTTTATGATTTATTTCAAATGTTTATTAACTCGTATTTTATTCACACGACGTCGGATTTGAGTGTCGTTTGTCGAATCGTGTCAAAACCGTCTACATTATGGAGTTGGATTCGTAATTATTTGGAGAGTTAGATTTTTGTTGATTCAATCCGATGTGAGTGTTTACGCTCACGTTTGACTATTTTATTTTTATGTTAGTAAAAAATTTACCGTAAAGTAACTTAAATTTATTGATGATTGTTGGATAAATTTAAATTGAAATTTAATTGACATCTGAATTTATTTATAGAATTTGAATTGATAGTTAGATTAAATTAGAATTTAACCGCGGTGGAAATTGGTTGATATTTGAATGATTAAATGGTTAATTATTTTGATATACTCTGTTATAACCCTGTACATTATTTACAATGTATAAAACTGTAAATTTGATTATTTCGATTAAATTAAGGAATGGGTTGAAATGATATATACCTATGACATTTATTTTACATTGAAATGATATGTATTAATCCTTGGAATTTAAATTGAAGTAATGATTCACTTCGCCATAGGATAGAGAATTATATACGAATACGAGATTGGTAAAATTAAATGATTTTAAAATTCTGATTTGAAATTATTTAAATGATTTGGGTCTAAAGTAAAAAAAATTGAATTTATGGAAATTTAATTATTTTCGAATTTGACCTCGAAATGTTGAAATTTAAATTTTATAAACGAAATTGTTTAAGTAATCTAATTTGAGAATTTGAAATTATAATCAAAATATTATTTGAATTTCCGAAGTCGATTGCTTAAAAGATTTGGATTTTTATTCGAACTTTGAATATTGCTAAGTAAGAGTGATTAAATGATATTTTGAAATTTAGCTCGGATTTAAATCACATTTTAAAAAAAATGGATTTTTAAATTTGATATTGAAGAAAATTTGATTTAAATGTTTTGAAATTGATAATTGGAAATGGACTCGGAATTTATATAAATCGAAATGGTTTAAATTTGATATTAGTGTTGAAATTAATTTGTAATTGTAATTTAAATTAATTTGAAATTGAAAGTGAAATTAATTTGAAATTGGAATTTAATTCGACATGAAATCGGAATTGAATCGACTAAATAAAAATGAAAATTGATTTGGATTGGAAATTTTGGAGTTGAATCAGTTTGGCTTGGAAACTATTTTTAAATAAATTATTTTAGTATAAACTTTTTCAAATCTATTTTCCTTAAATATTCAAACTATTTTAATTTTGCCGACTATTTTACTATATAAACCATTTTATTTCTCAAACTATTTTCTATTAAAACCATTTAACTACTTTTAAAAATATTTTCTAAAATCCAAACTGGTCAAACGGTGAAATGTGTGTATTTAAATCTTGGATTTAAATGCGAATCGGGTTAAAGTGAATTATAACTAAAACTGTAATTCGAATCAAGTTTTGAAGTGAAATTGATATATCGAGTTGAATTGACATTTTTGAGTAAATACGATGATTTCAAAATGGTTATGATTTTCGAAGCGAATAGGATATTTTGATATCAAGTACGAATTGTTTCGAATTATAAAAGAACCATCCGGTGTGTAAAATGATGTTTGGTTGTTAAAGAGACCCGGGCCTCTTATTGGCATACTCTCTGTCATTATTGGAACCACTTTAACAACCGTGTACGCGATGGATGATATTCATAATGTAGTGGTTGAATTGGCGACGTTTACTGGAATGAAGTAAGAACGATGATGGATAGCCTTGGCATTCGTGTCATAATTAAAATGACTAAAACAGGAGACTATGTTTGGCCAATGAGGTTAGCTACCACTAGCGACGTTGATCCCACGTATTACTATTGTGGTTTCGGATTCCGTGGTGCACCTTTTTTCGTTTGGATTGATTGTCGTGGTCGGATACGGATGGCTTACAACCAACCAGAAAGGGTAAACCGGTAGAATCCTACCTTGGACATTGTCTCACGTGCCTTATCATATTTATCCTTATACGAGCCAATTACGATTTTTTTTTAAAACTGTAAAATGTGTTATGGTGGATCAACGTAAAGCCTTAATGCTATTTTGATATTTATTTTACTGATAGGCATTATCTATTATAGCGTATACTGTTATATATAAATAGTTTAACGGATCCTTAGAAGATGGAAAATCCCGTAACATCTCTTAAGTTATTGCACCCACATTTGTGATATTGATTTGACTTACATAAGAGTATTTTAGTCCTAACTTGAGTGTTTTTTTCATTACGCTCGGGTCAGTCCTGAGTTTTTCAGTGTATTGAAGACTATTCTCTGGAGGTCGAAGATGGAGTTTTGGTATATTACTATTATTATTATACCTTATATCATGCTATTCTACTGCATTGATTATTACTGTATATTTATAACTCTAATGTATAGATTATAATCAAACGTATAGTAAACAGCTCTATGAATTGTTTATTTGATTATTATATCTTATCGTTTCCGCTGTGAGATTCTGTGTTTTGTTTTCTTCTTCTCTTCTTATTTTTCTTATTTAACCTCATTGATTATCTATGTTTCGGATAGTTTAAGTCAGACATGTGGATTATTTTTTATTTAAACCTTCCAAAATGTGGGTCGTCACATATTCTCTTTACTTTCCACGAGTGGCAAGAACATATTTACTATCTTTACAACAGTAAAGTATATGCAGATAATTGTATCTTCAATATAAAATCTTGCAGCATTAGTATAATGATTCAACAGACCTCCAAAAGCTATATATTTCTGAAATCAATCAGGAATAAGATGAAACAAGAGAGAAAATGATTGAGAATTCAAGTGTAAACTCTCTGATATTGTGTGTTTTGCAAATCCTTGAAGAGTATGAGTGAAAGAGTATGAATTTGCATAGGGAGTGGAAGTATATTAAGGAGTGTTTCTCACAATAGTATAGAGATGTAAGCGTAAGGGAGAAACAGAGAATTAGATATAAAGATTTGTTTCAAGGACTTCCTGTAACATCCCATATCTGGAGGCCAAAAGCTAAGCGCTACGGATGCTGCAGTCATCCATAATATAAACTTCTGGTGACGAAATACGGTAATGTTAATGGTATACATAATATCGGAAGCACTTGAATATGAACAAAATTACAGATTTCTGAAAACAATAATTTCAGTGATTACGTTTCAATAAATATCACATCCAAGTTACAAAATCCCCAAACGTAATCTCAAGCAATGATCAAATATAATTTACAATAATACGCCGAGAGCGACATATGATGATGCCCCCTTGGATGATCAAAGAAATATAGACATAACTATCTTAATGCACGACGGAAACAATTTAAAACAGAATTTCTAATTTAGCTTTCCGTCAGCCACTTGCTCGTCTTCGGATGCTTTATTCGTCAAAATCTACTAAAACCTGAAAATCTAAACCCTCAGCCTACTCAAATCAATTTTGAGCACCGAGAGTTTAATGGGAAAATGAAAACTTTGAGTCAGACATAAAGCTTGGAATGAATGATTTCTGTTATATCTCTATTTACTGATGTATGGTGAGACCACGCCACTTAGCGGACGAGTTTCCCCTCACTAATCTCTTTTCAAAACGTATATTTTGCAAATTATTTCCTGCGACCAAATTGGTTAATCAACTGATTATAATAATAATATAGCAATATCCATTATTCTAAAACATGAAATAAACGGGATATCTGTCCAAAATCAGAGCTAACTGCTCTTTATTGGACTAATGTTGTAAAACTGATTAAGCCAAATAGCAAAATCCTTTATGCTAAATAATGGACTATCTGTCCATAAAACAGGTAAATGGGTGGACTAACTATCCTTAAGAAGTAGCAAGGTTCGTTATGCTAACAAATTAACTAACTACCCTTATCTGGACTAACTATTCTCTGGGTTGACTACCTTCAAAATGGACTGACTGTCCGAACTTAGATGAGCTAACTGCTCAAATTTTCTTTGGGTTAACCACCCTTTAAATTTTCCTTGAAAACCTTTTTAAAATGATTTAGTCCGTCAAATCATATATATATAAGGAAAATATTTCTTTAGCTTTTCTCTAAGCTATATTTTCCATGTTATATATACTCTACTCAAAATAATGTTGATGATGTTCAATAAGCATTATCAATCCTTTTAAAATAAGTTAAAGTCTTTTATAACTTAGAACACTTAGGCTATCTGCCTACTCATTATATTTGATACCTTTGTTTAAAACCTTTGAACAACCTCTCGAAAATATTGAAGGTAACCCCTTCGAAACCTTTAATAAAACATTTCGAAAGCATTGTAGGTAACTCCTTCAAAATCAATAAAAAGCTTTTCTTCTATAAGCTTTAAAACATATGACATTCGCCTTTAAAATCCTTTAAACCTTAGCCTTCTGAAAAAAATGCAAAACCATACCTTTCGACCTTGTCGGAAGGTCTCACCTTTCGACCTTGTCGGAAGGTTTCTTTTTGACCTTATTGAAAGGTCTAAAAGCTCTTACGTTTCGACTTTGTCAAAAGCTTGGGGAACCACCCCTGTGAAATCATTGATGAAACCTTTCGAAAGCATTGAAAGTTAAAACCTTTCGAAGACATTAGGTTCAATTTAAAACAAGTCGAAAACTTTTGAAACCATTAGAAGTTGACTATTTCAAAACCTTTAAAATATTTCAATTTAAAACATTTGGATAATACCTTTAAGTAGAGCAAAAGAATCAGAAAAACATTGGCGTCGAAAGCAACTGCTTTAAAACCTTTAACAAAACCTTTCGAAACTATTCAAAAACAATGAAGGGTTGGTGTTGGAACCAACCCTTTGAAAGCAATGGAGAGGTGACAAATTTCAGAAAACAAAAGATTCCCTCCGAAAGCAACTGATTCGAAAGGTAGGAAGCGGCAACTATACTTTTGACTTTGTCGAAAAGGTTTGCCTTTCGGCCTTGTTGAAAGGTTTCTATTAAAACAAGAAAGTAATCTAATCGAAACTTTTTTTAAACCATTTGACAATGTCGAAAGCTAGCAGACGTATTTTTCTTAAAATCCAAAGAAAGCTTCATCTCTTTCGGAAGCTCTTACCTTCCGCCCCTAAACTTTTTGACCCCTTCCAATTCACTAAGTATCATTTGTCTGATACCATGTGCATTGGTTATTGACCCAGTCGAAAGGTTTGATACTTTCGACCTTGTCAGAAGGTTTGGGATGGAGGCGGAACCTTGTTGCCGAAAGAGTTAAAATAGTAAAGAGCCTATTTATTTGTACTTTAAAATTTTCCTTTTGTACCTAACCTGCCTTATTTGTCTAAATCTGATTGGTTGCTAGATTTTTATATTCAAAAATACTTGACGATTTTTCTTATTTGGAAATTTAAACAAATTTGAAAAAGCTCATTTCTTCTTTATAATTATATATAACATTTAAGTCACATGCCTTAAATAATTTTATATAACTATTAAATCACCTTAGAAAAATCTAGAAAAACTCCAGAAAAACACTTAGTATATGTTTTAAAAAAAAATCAAACCCAAATAATAATTATTTTCCCCGTAAATAATTTTATAATCAAAATTATCATTTTCTTCCTTACAAAATTCATAATAATTCCACAGAAATATAGAAAAATCTGAAAATTGAAACCCGTCTTTGAAATATCTGTTTAGATCATCATAAAAATTCACAAGGCTAACGGATTTCATTTATTCATCTTAAAACATGTCATAAAATCTATATGAACATTAAAAAATCATCAACATGTATATATAATCATTTTATCATTCAAAGACATGGCAAATCTTTGCAAAATTATTTGGATTTAATCTTAAAATCGAAGTCATAAAAATTTAGAGATGTAAACATTATTCACCTTTGCTTTAGAAATTATGGAGCTTGAGATTTGAATGGGTTTAGGTTGAATTTGCTTTACCTTTAGCTTTTCTTTAGTTTCCTTTTCTCATTTCCTTGTTAATGGTGGCTGGCCTTGATTTTGAAAATTTTGAAATGAAATGAATGTGTACATAATACACGGCCTAAGGAAATATAGGAATAGCCATTTTCCCATAATACCCCTCCTCTGATTCATTTTAAACCCTTTTTAATTCATTGGTTAAAAAGGCATGGTTACCTTAATACAAATTAAATCTAAATCTCATAATCAACATATTATTTTATTTAGTTTATCTAACTAAATCTCTTAAATAATGTTATATAAAATCTGGGGCGTTACACTTCCTTAAATGGAGGATGAAAAATGTGTCCATTTGTGAAAACTGAAGTCAATATCCTTTCATTTGAATTTTAGAAAACCAAATAACTTTCACTATATTGACATAGTCCGAAAGGCATAAACCAAAGGGATATGTCTACAACGTCGATAGTGCAGCGAGCTGGTACTGGTAAAGGTGATGGGGAGCATCGACAATAAAATAGTTTAAAGAAATAAGGTTTTTGGAAATGTGGCATTATATTGAGAATTAATGATAGCAAACAGTGGTGCTTGTTGAGGAGAGCAGGTTGGTGACATCGACGACGCTTCTAGGAGCCTATAGTGGTGGGGTGATGTGGTTGAAGTTCATGAAAGAGGCGATTAGGTTTTTGATGCAAAATGGTAAATCATTTTAAACCTCTTTATTTTATGCACTCTACATTTTATTCCTTAATTTCTCAAAATTCAATATATCTCAAATGCAAACTTCATTTTGAACATAAACTGCATTATTGAGTTTGTAATTTAATTCTATATATATTAAAATTATCTGAAAGCAAATTAATACATTTGTTTTGATGTTTATAAGTTAGACATTGTAACATCAATATTATTGTTAAATATTACATATCAACACCATTAATAAGAGTTGATATGTATGTATGCATATTAATCATTTGATTCAATGTTTGATGCTCAAATTAATATGAACTGTAATAGTTTATGTTCCTAGCATCAAACTTGAACAAGTATGTTTGAATATATATAAAAACTATTTTATAGCTATTATCATTTAAATATTAATTATTAAAAAATTACATATGTATATATATATAAGTACTATTTTGTTTATTTTACTATTTATTTACCCTTGGCTATATGTTATTTAAATTGATAAAAAATTATCTCGTTAAATATTTTTTTAAATAAACCTTTTAAATCAAATTAATATTGCTAACAAAATGATAATACAATGTGACTTGAAGTTCAAATCAGATCCCTCCAATAAAACATTGAGTGTGATATAATGTTAATAACATTATTCATGATAACACTATAAAAGATCTAATATACAATGAATGAAAATGATGTTTTTTTATTTTCTTCTTATACTCCGCTGGCCGATGCACTCATGTACATTAATCGTTTGATTCGAACGTTTGATGCACAAATTAATATGAACCGTAATAGTTTATGTTCCTAACATCAAACTTGAATGAGTACTGTTTAATTTATAAAAATATCATTGTATTACTTATTATCATTTAAATATTACTTACTAAAAATTACATATCTATATATAAATACTATTTTATTTAGTTTACTATTAATTTACCGTTGATTATATGTTCTTTAAATTGATAATAAATTATCTCGTAAAATATTGTTAAAAAATAATAACCTTTCAAAATAAAATTAATATTGTTAATAAAATGATAATACAATGTGACTTGAAATTCAAATCGGATTCATCCAACAAAACATTGAGTACGATTTAACGTTAATAACAACATTCATGATAACACTATAAAAGATCTAGTGCACAATGAATGAAAACGATGTTTATTTAATTTTACCATTTTACTCAACTGCCCAATGCATTTAATCTAGTAGTATCAATATATTTTTCTTAAAACATTTCAAGTAGGAATTAAGGATACGTATTTTTATTACATCATTCAATACTCATGGTTAAGAATACATTCACAACTGTAATTGACTAAATACTTTATTCAAATGTTTTTCTACTTATATATATTTAATGTCATCGGAGCATTATTTATATGATAATATAACAATACACAAAATAGAAAACAAAACCAAAAGAACACTTTATTTCGAACAACGTTAATCTAGATTATTTAAGCTATATAATTAATAACATAATTATCTCTAGAGCACATCCTTAACTTTATGAGGACCAACTACTAACACGCTATAAACAACAACTAAGCGACTGCTGCGACACGAAGGAAAGGGAATGATCACGTTTCACGAGACGGGAAAGAAGAAGATCATGCTCTAATAGTGGTTCTGGGTTTGAGAGCAAAAAAATGAGACCAAGAACACCCAAAAGGTACCTGGAATGATGTAGGCTGAGCCAAAAGCTACCCTTGAGGATCTATTTGGTTCGGGACAAAATTTATCATGTACGGACTAGGCCCAACTATGGCAAAACCCAATCGTTCACATCACGATTTTAAGAGGGAGTTAGCCCCGGATAGGTCAGATCAAAGGACACGAAAGGAGCAACCTCCCGTATACACTATTTGGGGTCCACATGGATACGTCACAACGTCTGAATAATAAGTACCTTGTCTCGATAGAAAGCAATGTACTGAGTTGTCAGACTAAATAATACTGTATTAGGGACAAAAATAAAAATTTCCTAACCAACAAAATCAAAGTGAATAAAAATAATGAATTTCAAATCATATTTAAAAATCTGATACATTGTTTGATATGTACATCTAATCACACAAATACATCACATCAACCGATATATTGAAATCTCAATATAAGTACAAGCAAGTAAATACTCGTCATCTTCGTCTATTACAACTCTATATCGTACCCCATACTGCATATATAATCATAATATCGAACTATAAAACAACCTCAGCATGGCCTAAGGATTTCAAGCAAATAACAAACTCTGACTCAGAAATCTAGGTGTGAGTGAAATTGTGCAAAAAATTATATATAATGTGTGATAGGTTTAACATGCTACACTATGTAGTTTAGCTCGGTTATAAACACACCTTTGTCGCTATAGTCTACATCCATAAATAATTCCATATATGCTCGGTAATTAAAAACGTTTCAAAACAGATTTTTGAATTCCTTTTGCCAAAATCACTTTAGGTTAGGATGTTTAAAATCCAGGAAAAGTTTTAATGATTAGTTAATGAGTGAAGAAATAGAAGTGTTAAATAGCAGTTTATTTATTAAATTTGATAAAAATTGTATATGATATTGGTACACACATTTCTCTACGTTTTCAGTAACACGCTAAAACAAACAGAATAGAATATAGAGAATTTGATCAACTACTGATATAGAAACTTCGCACATCATCCACTTATTACCACAAACAAAGCAAATATGTTCAAATACATCATATTTCTTCATTCCCGACTTACTTCATGCAGTTACATGTAGTTTATTTATAAATACAACTATCATCTCCATTCGAGAGAGCAACGTGCATATGTTGTCTATTCATATCCGTGTGAGCACTTCAATTTGGTCGTACTATTGACATGACGAATTAATACAAAAAAGTAATGAATGAGATGAAGTTGGAACAGAAAATGGTAGGACGGGTGAAACAGAGACAGAAGAATGGATCTTATTCTGTTTGTTTTTTTTTTTTTTTCAAAATCAAATCGATTTTCCTCAAATTATCCATCCTAACATATCAACTTAATTTCAATCATTGATCTATAAATCATCCATCTTTTATTATGTAACGCAATGAAAATGGATATAAGAAGACCCTGAATTTGAAGACAAAGGATATGCTCCTTTTTTCTTTAGTCAATAGCGTTCCATCCAACAACCACCTATAAAAATAACAATATTGTTGTTGAAGCCTATGTTTCATGACTTACAATCAAAAGTTTAGTCCACTATGTGTTTTTTGACAGAACATCCATGTAGTTATCTCTACACAAACAATAAAAATATTATATCAACAGTGTTCCATAGCATTGCTATGAAAGAGCATGCACATTGAACATATAAATTCCTAACAAGACCAAATTTTACAAAGATAATATACAACTGTCCACATGCATCTTAAATACCTGATCCTTTAAGAAATGTAAGCCATATTCCAAGGACAACTTATAACAATAAGTTGAAAATCCCTTTTCAAACCAACCTATTTAACATGTTTCTGTCCAAAACATCAAGTCATCAGACCAATAATAGGGCATTGTCAATGTACCTTCATGTATTGAAAGAAAAATATGAGAAAGAAGAGAATTGAATCAGTGAGTTGCTTAATCACCAATTATTAGCTTAAATAATCGACTTAGTTATAGGTTTCCAATGAATGTGATGTCTCGAGAGTACGAGTAGGTTTACCGTAACGTATGACATTAACATGAGCTTCGTTTTGTCGAACATGGTATCATGTGCATAAATCTCTGGTCCAAATTATATATTTAACCGATCATTAGAATTATCAACTACAGTGCATTTCTTATCAGCTACAGTCCATTTAAAATGGCGTCCGTGTACTCTGTGGCCAAAACAGGACGGTAAGTGAAATTAGTTTTGAAATGAAACTATTAGCATCATAAATTTGAAAAAAGAGGCTAAAATGAAAAAAATATCCATAAAAAAAAAGCAAGTAAATATGGTTATGATATCTTACAGCTGTGCTATCCTTTTTGCTGCATAGAACAGCTAACCATCTGGTCTGACTAGTAGATATTCTCAAGTCCATGGCATGATTCCTAATCTATTTCTTAATTTGTATGGAAACAATATTATACATAAAAATAACAGATTTATTTACACTAACTAAACATTTTCAATGTCAATTAAATCAAAATAAACATGTTATGGGTTCCTGACCTAACCCCACTTTCTCCTCTCTGTCGTGCCGCCGCCTCCTTTCATTTTCTCTCGCGCATCCTAGCTCACTGTCCATTTCCTTGTGCATTGTTCTGAATTGATCTTGCACTTTATCTCGAACCTGCACTTTATTGTTTCTATAAAAAGAAAACCGGTCGCTCAAAAAACCGGTTTTTTCTTTCAAAAAGGGGGAAAATTACAATTCCAACCTGTTGAATAACACGTTAATAAATCAGTTATTCAGGGTTTGCAACGGGAAGGTGAACTTTCAGATAGACGTGGACCGATGCATAGAAATTGAGTGTTCAAATCAGTAATAATAGCCTCGAAATTAAATTGAATTAATTAAAACCAGATCCGAACAGAAGTGTGAAATAAAATTAAAAGGCTAACATGTGCTTTTGCCCTGCTTACTGATGAGTTCTTTCATCAAACTTGGAGCTGAAAATGGAAACGCAACTTGGATGCGGCACGACTGTGGGTTGCGATGCGGCATTGGGTGTGGCACGAAGGATGACGCGGCTTGGAGGCACGACGATTTAGGGTTATTTTATTTTTTCGTTGTGAATAAACATTTATTTTTTCGTTGTGAATAAACATGAAATGAAAATGGGTTTCGGTTTTAGACGTTGGGAAAGTGGATGGCCGATGCCATACCAACACCTTGTCGAAACCCCACCACTGGGAGCTGGTATTGAGTTGGCCATACAAAGTCGAAGTTTCACATGTATTCTTGTAGCGAATATGAAATAAATCAACAGTTCATTGATGTTCAACATTATTATTGTTCTTTGACATATGGCGTTATGTGCCGCATTACACACACTAGTATAGAGCCCGTGCCGATGACACGTGAGAGCATTAGTGTCCATATAATTTAACATCAACATCATGTCACTTTTATATACTTTTACGCTATGAAAAATAATTGTTAAAAAAAAATATTACAGATATTCATTTTATTCACTTACTCAAAAATATTAACTTTTAGTGACTATATATATACACACATATATGGACAAAGATCGGCTACACCTCTGTTCCTCCCGGTATCAACTCACATTCCAATTTAAATAATATAACAAGGTCGCAAAAGAGAGAGAATATATTATTTAAATCAGAATCTGTGATTGAAATCGGAGGGAATATGAACATAGCTGCGTAAGTCGACTCCTAGTTGCTAAAACTATTTTTTTTTTACCACTTATGGAATTCAAATACTATTACAAAGAACATTAAGCAAAATACTGACTAAATAAGTGAAGATGGGTCAGTAAATGAGCTCTTTTATACAGAATTAGATATGAAGCCAAGTAATTTTTGTTAATTCAAGGTCATAAAACCACCTTTTACAAAACGAGTGAACAATACTGATACTTAAAAAATATTGGTTATTAAATACTTCCATTATGTTCAGAAAAGGTAATATGTACACCCTTACCTCGTATAGCATCATTAAAAACTACAACTTGCAGTAAATGGTTAATAGATTTTACATGTTCTAAGCATTCATTTTGTACTTACAGATCATATAAGGGAGTAAAGTTCATCAAACTGTGTTCCAACATGGATCAAATTACATGATTTGGCATGGTATGTACATATAACTAATATGGGTATGAAGGCTATTGCAGAAGGTGCAAGGCCAATGGGTTTCTCAGTTTGTTTTGAATCATTTGGTTAACTAATAAAGGTCCTAACTCCTAAGGCTCTATCTAAATTTTGTTAAAAAATGATGACACCGTAAAATAATGCATCGACGGTTAAAAACAAGCAGAGAAGACTTGCTATCATAACGTGTTTTGAATTGCATAGCTAAATCGGTGTCTTCAAGTAAGCACGTGCATGCATTCCAGGGTTATCCAAGTAACAAAAAAGGAAAGTTGAAACGCAGTGAATAAAGTCAGCATTGAGTATGCATGATTCATTTGTCTCAGAGATGATGTATGGAAAGATCACATGAGTTGGCACTATGCTCTCCAATAAACAGTATTAAACAAAACAATTTGGATATGGTAAGGACCAAGCTATAAAATTCAGATAAAACAGAACATAGTATTTCTTATAAAACTAAAAAAACAATATGACCTGTGAAACACCACAAATCAGTGAAAAATCACACTTTTGACCAAAATAATTACAACTCATAACAATAATAGGTAAACATAGAAAATAAAATTTTGATACATATAATAGCAATTAATATCAATATAAACATAAATAATGGACACATAATAAGTTCAGAACAATATAATGGAGGAATAAACGTGGAAAGATGGAAAGGAGGAAGTTTAGAATAAGCAAATAAAATCGGGAGGGGCAACAATGAATTTTAAGCGTAGAATAATAAACCACAATGAAGAAGTGCACTTGAAATAATGTAATGTTAAAATTGACTTCATATGGAACTATTGCTATCAAATCCCAGTTTCAAGCTAAGTTATTTAGTTCCTACAAAATTATTGACATCATTTTCAGCTTCTAAACCAAATGACCAAATAACCAAATGACTAAATAAATTATTTAGTGACCATAATATTTAATTCCATTATCGTTTACTCAATTTCTTTTAAAAAATTAAAGGACATGCATTCATTCAAACATACAATCTAGTTGGTAGTGCTTATCACAAATATTACTAGTGTTGTAATTGACAGGCCGGCCCAAGAGTAAGCGAGCAAGACGGCCGCCTAGGCAACCAATCCGGTAGGGGCAACAATTCCAGCAGTGGTTTGGTTATGTATTATGATTAGAAAATTATGTTTGTATGTGAACTTTTACAATTCAAGTTGTAGCCTAGTGGTTGTGTATTTTCTCCTTGTCCGCGGCAATCCAGATTCAAGCTTGGCAATATGCCTTTTAATTTTGTCTGGGACAACCATTGTGTTTGGGCCGGCGTTGGTAATTGAAATAAATATTATGTGTTTTTTCTACTTTCTTTACACTTTTTGATACTGGTAACATACTCTTACTCCACAAATAAGGGTAATCTTTAATTTAATGCATATATTACATTAGAAACAATAATGGCATGGTACCTCTATGATCAACCATTATCTGTATCGGCTAGTACTCACAAATCCATGATTTAATTGGAATATCCCATAGAAGGCATTTTATTTTACAATGCAGAATGTCATGTCAATTTGCATGTATGGTGTAAAGTTAATGTAGTAGCAACTGGTGGGTATAAAAACTGTTATTTGAATTTTCTTCATTAATCTGTACTATCTTTTTTTGGACATAAAAGCAATTTTTGCTAAAGTAATTATCATATACCATAAGAAGGTCCGTATTAGATAAATTGCATCTTTACGCTGTAGTGAGATACCCAAATGAAATACTTTTTACAAACTATAACCCATTTAATGGATTTCACTCCGTCAAAGTAACATTTGTTATTTTAATCATTCTAAGTTTTTAATACACATCACTTGTTCGAAGTTCCGACCGGCATGACGAAATTCAGGCCATTTTGGTCCGGTTCCGGCGATGACCGGACCAAAATTCATCCAAGAAACCGGTTTCAGATCTGAAAGAGAAGAAAAGAAAAACCCAAATCGAGAATGTGAGAAAAAAATATTACATGAGCATAGAAATTGAGGATCAAATTGGTTCATATTTTTTTATTCGGCCGAAGTATCGCTATTAAAAGATTGGTTTAGGAGAGGTGGCTTCCATTTGTTGAAGATGATGACTTGGAGGATTAGGGGGAAATAAGCTGATTTAATCTAGGGTCTTATGGGCCTGCATATTTAATAACAAGGGAACGAGAGTTCGGTTCAGCTTGCACATTAATTAATTATTTCCTTGGGCATTGCTTGTCAGTTTGGGTATTTTTTTTAGCTCTTGCCATTTTATTTGTTTTGCAAAAATGGTGTAAAATACAATATTTTGAAGGAATGACTTGTTTTGCTCATTTTAAATATAAATGTGCCTATTTATATAAAACATTGTTCTAAAAGTGATGAAATCCGGAACCGGAATTAAAACGAAATGTCCAGAATTTCCGAAATGGAACCGAAATATTAAAAAAAATTAATGACCGAAATGGAACCAGAAAAAAAAATATGAAACTTTGCTTGTAACATTCAAGAAAGAAACTTACATGTTGCTACCATTTAAAGAAACTTAAATTATCATAATTGAATCGCAGTTCAGTCGTTGCTCCCTACTCAGGTACAACATAACAAAATTATTAGAATCAAATCAATCATCCTCTAACCCAACTTAAGAATCATGCAATGCATATAACCTACGCATGTCAACATATATTCATGTGAGCGTATCCTTCCTAATAATAAAAATATACCATATTGAGATATAAAACATAGTTTTCCAATGTAACTACAAATATTTGTATAACATGATCTACCGAAAAAAAACTAGGAAAAAAAATTAGAAAAGAGGAGCTTGACGTATTAATCCAAAAACTAAAGAATGCACTGAAAAGATGAGTTTGACCTATCTATCTCTGTCCATCAACATTTTGAAGAATGCATGACCTATCAACCCAAAAGTTCTAGAACTTCAATGAAGCCAATCATCTATGACTAATTAGATAACGAGCTTTGTGTATGACATACCAATTGCAAAAACTTCAATAATTCAATTAACGCATTATTAGAAATTAAATTATTACAAATTAGATGGTGAGAATATCAAGAATAGTAATTAACGAATCATTAAAAGCTACTCTTTTGATACCTTGATTTTTTTTTTTTTTGGAAAATCAAAAAAAACTATTCCTTTACTTTGAAACATAGTTGAAATGACAAGCACCATTGTCCAAGTGATTTAGTGATTCGGCTTTAGTGCGAAAGGTCGCAAGTTCGATACTTGCGTAGCGTGATTCGAACGTTTATTAACATGTGATACGTTGTCCCAGTGACATGTTGAATATAAAGTACCATTTAAAAAAAACATAGTTGAAATAAATAGCTGTGGAGATAGTCGAGGTAGGGAAATAAAATTAGGGCTCCACAAAACTGATTTATGAGGATCACAATTAAATTTAAAATGATGATTAAAGGTATGAAAAGGTAACACATCAGCACCTCGTATATATATAGAGTAAAAATGTTATTTATTTCGCACGTAAAGTAATCCCTGCTTCTAATTCATTGAATCCAACCGAAATAAATTATGAGTTGTTTTCATCTTCATGATTCTATAAATTTTTTTTCGTTTAACATTTTCAAATAACTCTCTCATAGTATGACATAAATTGTGGATCTCGATTTGCTTCTTTCGCATTTCTAAATTGTTGAAGGTAATTTGCGTCATAAGGTTTTTGATTGAATAGTATAGAAGTAAAAGAATAATTTGCTTTATCTTGGTATGAAATAAGTTATTTATGGTAGATCTGCATAGTAAAAAGAGTAATTACGTGTATTCCTTACATGAATCATCGTTAATTACTTTGTTTATTGATTTTAATTGATATTTACGTTCCAATTAAGACCTATAATTTATGGGTATAAACTTGAATTAGGTCAGTTAATCATCATAAAAGAACATCCAATCGAATATATAAAATAATTTTCAACAGTTACTAAATTTGATGGAAAATTCAAGCATAGGTTGAAGAAAAATTCAAAACATAGATTGAGGTTTATGTCCATCGTTAATTAACTGTTTGAATGAGGTTTTTGTATGAAATATCAATTAAAATAATAAACAATTAATTAATGATGACTCGTGCAAGACATACAAATAATTACTCTTTTTACTATATAGACCTGCTATAAATAGCTTATTTCATATATAAAATAAAGCAAATTATTCATTTGTTATCATACCATCAATCAAAAATCTCAACATGCAAATTACCTTTAGCAAGAAATGTAAAAAAAAGCAAATTGAGATTCACAATTTGCGCCTTACTAGGAGAGAGTAATTTGAAAATTTTAAACGAAAAAGTACTTATATAATCATGAAGATGAGAATACCCATAATCTATTTCGGTTGACTTCGATGAATGGGGAAGAAGAGGTCACTTCATGTGTGAAACAAAATAATACATTTACTATAAAAAAATAAGAGGTGTTGATATGTCATAAGTATCCATCTAGTTATGACTCGAAAATGACCCGTCTACTTAAACAGGTCGGGTTAACCTACTAATTTCCATGTAATCTTCAGGTCGTGCTGGAAATTGACGGCCCTAGTTAGAGGAGCTCGTGAGACAAAGTTCACGGTGGCTTGAGCATCCATCTGCATACTCAAGACATTTACTTCGCAGGCTAGTTGACTCACGTTTGACAGCTGTAGTAGTACAGCATGGTGGATTTCTTCATTGGTTCGAAGATTGGGTTGGACAGCACTATCGAGAGCGTTGTCGTTGGTTTGATGTTCGTTGGAGTTGTTACCTTCGAACGACGGAGGATTGTCCATGGTAACAAATCAGATCGGGTCTTGCGAAGTTGAAAGGTGTGGAAAGGGGAGAGCTTCTACGAGGAGGCTCTCCTTGTAGCGTCAAAATGTTGACTAGTTCTATTAACCAACCTCGGACAATATATAATTTATTTATTTAGAATGAGTATAGATATTGGTGTATTAGGAGGCATTAAAAATTAATTGACTAGACAAAGGAAAATCCAAAGCCCAAGATATTAACCTTTAGACCACTTAAGCCACTTTTATTCTATTCATTACAAACAAAACCTAACCTAAAACAAATTAATGGTGATTGGAATCTAGAGGGGAAGGAGGAGCAAAATTAATTCAAAGAGAAAGGTTTCGCCTTTGAAGAGAAGAATCAAGCTAATCTTAACATTACACTTCTAATCATTCCTACCATGTTAAGTTTCGAGTAAAGTCTAATAAAATAAACAATGATATTTAATTCGATGGTTTTGATAGCATTGTGAGTTAAGAAAAATTATTCTCCAAAAAAAGTCTGAGTTTGTCATTTATAGACCTTTTGCTATTGAAGTTGGCGTCGAAATCGAAAGTGAAAGAAAATAATTTCATAATAATATTGAATGTGATGAACGAGGTGGAGCCTTGGCATAACGGTTAGGTCACCCGCATGGTGATCTAATGTTCAGGTTCAAGTCCGAAAACAGCATCCTTGTAATGTGAAAAGGCTGCGTACACTATCGACCTCCTCAGAGCCTGCTCTCACGCGGAAGCCTCGTGCATTGGTTTCCACCTTTTTTTTACTTTAATGTGTTGAACCAGCATATACGCTTATTTTGGATTATTATTATTTTTCAGTATGGATGCGGGTGTATTTTGGATTTTTCAAACATCAATTAACAGGCTGTTTAGTTTCCTCTGCTATTTCAATAAAACAAAGCACATCCACTATCATAGTACTAAAAACAATTGTTAATGTTAAGGGGTGGTTGCTCCAAAATTAAGAGCAGGGATGTACACTATTTTGACTGGTGCAAGTACAGATATAGCATGGAAATTCATAAAAAGAATATGTTCAAGTAAAATAACAGAGGAAACCTTAAGCCGATCAAAGCTTCCTTACAGCCCTAATGCTTTCTTCTGATACAACACCTTGAAATGTTTAAACCTTAAGCCGATCAAAATCCAATTCAACCATAACCAATCCTTCAAACATTTGAAACGGAATGACTGCAGTTGCACATTGAAAACATCATCAGATATACATACACTTGTTGGTACTAAATATTATAGCAAAAAGGGCAAAAGAAAATATGCTATACAGAAAGTGGTTTGCTTTATATAAATATCCAAACCAGTGAATCAGCAATAATCACCATAATGGTGGATGTGAATAGAAAGTTGAATAAATTATGTTTACCAAAATGCTATATTAGTAGTAATAAAACATTAATTTTACCAGTTACAGGCGGAGCAATTAAATGATGAGGAAAACAACATTAAGACTCCTAATACAACTCAACAAAAAATGATTAAGGTGTCACAGTTATAATTTGCTGGGAACTGTTACCTTTCAAATATAAATTCTCATGATTATACAAGCTGGAATTATTCCTCTATTTAATTAACTTAGATCCAAAGAAATAGGCAGTACCTACTTTAACGATGATGGTCATGGATTTTGCCTGTCGAATTTATTGAGGTGATGTAATATGAGCAACAGAGCTTGCAACAGGTGTTTTGTTATTATTTAACTGCAATACATTTATAAGACATGCCTAATAAAGAATAGATGATTCCTTCACTGCCACTTAAGCCATAAATTCTCCCTAGAAAATTCTACACTTACTGAAAGGTAATGATATTAGATAACTAAAAATATACACAGAGTAATTCAAATTGCCTAGCTACAAAATGATTAAGGTGTCACAGTTATAATTTGCTGGGAACTGTTACCTTTCAAATATAAATTCTCATGATTATACAAGCTGGAATTATTCCTCTATTTAATTGACTTAGATCCAAAGAAATAGGCAGTATCTACTTTAACGATGATGGTCATGGATTTTGCCTATTGAATTTATTAGGTGATGTAATATGAGCAACAGAGCTTGCAACAGGTGTTTTGTTATTATTTAACTGCAATACATTTATAAGACATGTCTAATAAAGAATAGATGATTCCTTCACTGCCACTTAAGCCATAAATTCTCCCTAGAAAATTCTACACTTACTGAAAGGTAATGATATTAGATAACTAAAAATATATACAGAGTAATTCAAATTGCCTAGCTACAAAATGCCATCCATGGCCAACCTACCTAATTATCATAACATTTGAATAAGGATATTCTGCTAATTTAAAATCTTCTCCCTTTTTTTTCTAAATAAAATAAATCCATTTACAGGAAATTATGTTAAGGCAAGCATTGGCTCCATTCACAGAAAGTACTTAGTGTGCGCTTAAAAAAGAGTTTAATCCCATTCACAGAGTAATTTTACAATGAGTATGACCTTCCTAAATTGAAATTTTATAGAAGCAGCACTTCTCAAATTGCTCTAAAGGCAGTAACAAAATCACATAATTTCAATTAATGAATGTACACAGAAGGTTTTTTCTTTTTTTTTTGGCCTTGCTCATTGTAATATGTTGGATTCAATATGCTACAGACAGAACATCCACATCAGGGGAGAGTGAATAATGGAGTCACGGTTGTAATTAATTATGTATTCCTACCACACTGCATGGAATTACTAATAATGGCAAATGTTAATGTTATTAGAGTGGACTAACCTGACTTTTTAAAAAAAATGTAAGATGATGATAACACCAAGAAAATAAAGCTTTACATATGATCCCTCACCGACAACGCCATGAAAAAGTCTCCCAAACCATACTTCTTTATTTGCTTTTTAGATTGTTTATACTTTCAACTGTACATTTATTGATTGCATGATGTAGCCCAAAGGATGTGGCTCGCCTTTTTTATAATATCAAACGTCCACAAGTATGAGTCATTATCAAAGCTGTCCGTGGATACCCGAAAAATCCAAAATTCATACCTGAAAAGCGAATAAATATCAGATGTCTGAAAAAACGGATATGGATCCAGATTCGAAGACATCCGCATCGAAAAATTATCCATCCAGTTTCTTTCAAAATTATTGTTTAAATTATTTGTATTTTAGTACAATGAAAGACATTTATTTATTGTTTTATTAAGTTAGAAGTTTATATTATACGCACCAAATATATATTAACTGCTCAAAACTACTTGTTATCATCATATTTGTTTATTTTTAACCCTTTAATAATCAATGAGAGCAAAAAGTTTATGTTAAACTAAAAAATTTAATTTATGTTTTTGGATTTATCAGTCATTAACGAATAGGATGATTATCCGATATCTGTTTGTATCTGCGGATGCCGATATCTAATATTCGAAAATGATTTTGGATGCAGATACGGATATATTTGGTTTGAACCTTGCAAAATGATTTTGGATGCGGATACGGATATGACACTATCCGCATCCGAAAGTATCCATTGTCAACTAACAAAGTGAATACTATATTTGGTTTGAACCTTGCAAAATGATTTTGGATACGGATACGGATATGACACTATCCGCATCCAAAAGTATCCGTTGTCAACTAACAAAGTGAATACTATATTTGGTTTGAACCTTGCAATTTCATATATATAAAAAATCAAGATGAGCTGGATTTGATGTTGTTGAAATTCCTATAGAACAAAATGAATAAAAAATACATAAAGTTCCACATCGCCTAATATACTAAGAAAGCCAAGTATATTAATAGTTTTCTCATGAGGAGGTTGGGGGCCTGGGACACCCAAATGTATGCTTCGTTGTGAGGAGGGAGATCATGCATCTCCACCACACGCGCGCGCGCCGCCGACCGAACCGGGCCGGGCTCGGGTTTGGGTTTGGGTCTAATATGATACTCGTATTTTTACTGCAAACTAGACCGGGCTTTCTGACAGGTGCAGGCCATACGAACAGATGTGGATCTGTTCGGAAGCGGACGCGGGTTGAATAGGCGCGAACACAGGCGGGTGCGACCCGACTGAAGCAAACGCGGGCGAATGGATGCGGCATGAGCGGGTGCGACCCAACTGAAGTGGCGCGGGTGCGACTGTACGAAGTGCTACGGACGCGACTGTTTGAGCGAACGGGTGCAGACACGACCGTTCGGAAGAGATACGGAACAACTATAAATAAGAAGGAGAACTGATCACTTTCCTAACTCATTTTTCAGAAATCTGAATCTTCTTCCTCTCTTCTACTGCTACACTCTAAATCACAGAGTGATACATTCATTACAATTTCGTGCATATTTCGCCTGTTGTATCTTGGGAGAATTTTGAAATAAAATTCTTAAGAAAATCGTTACGACGAGCCTCAGACATAATTCGGTTAGAATTCTAGTCTGTTTGTATATTTATATACATTATTCTATATTCTATCCGTTATTCTGACTGTACTATTTATTCAAAATAGTATAAACGCTGTTGTTGTAGCTTATTTACAACATTCATATTGTTATAATAATTACTACAGAATTCCAATGTAATGGAAATCTGAGTTATGCTTGACACTGTTAAAACATACTCCAATAAATCTAATATAGGTGACATTGTTAAAATATGATATTCCCACTGCATTCCAATGTAATATGACATTCACATACTTGTTGTTGGACATTGATGTATGTGTGTAGAGATATCTATACTAGTTTAAGCAATAACTGGTTGAAATTAGCCAATTAGGTTAAAAAGCTATTATGCTTGACACAAACAACTAACAATTAGGTTAAATGTTACCAATTAACTAACTATACTAGTTGAAATCAATTTATAGAGAGTAAATAGATAAAAAGAGCAAAACCTAACCTTGCAGCCGGCTTTGCCCATGGCCAATGCCATAACTTTTCCAAATACCACTAGAAGCACCGGTGATTACAACAACAGGTGATTCCAGATTTTAGGCCTCCTCAGCTATTACGTGTTCTACAGCTTGAGTCTTAAAACCTGCATGCAACATTTATAAAATGACAATGTTTTTTTGTTTTTTTTTTTGAAAAGAAAACATTGATTTTTATTTACATAAATAAATAAAGGGGGATAACCTATACGTGATAGGTATATTACAATACAAATCCTCTCCAAATACTATCAAATCGTAAACTTTTGGTGATACTGATGATTATGAACACCCAAAACAAAATTGAATTATCAGCTACTGCTACCAATTGGTTATCCGTGTTTTAAAACGTAGAAGTAAAAATGAAAACAAGGGATGTTATTGTGTTCACAAGGGCAGTAGCCTGGTCATGACATTTTTCATTGCCTAAGAAAATCATGCAAAGAATCTTTAGAAATAAATCAATAGCACACGTAGATGAAGCTCACCATACTATCCAATACTAATTTTACAAAAATGATAGTCACATAAATATAACAGATTGTTTAAGTCAAAATATTTAGGAAAATTAAAGCTTCAGGAATAGTGCAACTAAAATTCAACTTTAATATCCCTAAACTATGAAAAGACCAAGCAAAAAATCAAAACAAATTACCATTAGAAGTTCTAATTTCAGTTGAATTAAACTGCAAACTCGATCTGATCTGGAACAGTCGTAGCCAACCATCAAACATAACATATTTACATGTTTCAGACACGAAAAAAACTAGGAGGAACTGGGTGGTCTACACATTCAAAATCTGGTTCACTGCGGTTCAAATGCCAATGCCTTCACTGGCTAGGAGGATGCATATGCATTTACGAAATCAGACTGCACGAATCTACATAAGAATACTGTATGTATTCTAAATGATCTTATTTGGCCTTAAGTGGTCATTATAGATTCAAAACAAAAATCAATCTATAGGATTTCAAATACTAAAACAACAATACCAGTGATATCTTTTACCAATGGAAATACAGTAAATATTTAACATTTTTAATGGAGACGGGCTTTGGACAATTGCGTTGGATGAAGATTGGGTTTTCCTAAGAGAACACATCAGGATCTAGTAAATAGGCGATATTTGAGGTCATAATTCATGTTTAGATGATGTTTTTCTACGTTTATGGAGAATATATAATGTGAGTATTTAATGCATTTTGAAACAATGTAGGAAAAGATATGATTTTCAAACCGATGTCAAACAAGTTAACTAGTTAAATTTTGCTGAGTCGCAATAGTTTAATATGTTATTGACTAATTCAGTGTCTTAATGTTTCTATGGTGCATTAGAAAGTGAATTCAAGTTAGTACGGAATATCGGTAAAATTTGAGTTTAGATCTTGTTGCTCAGTACATTAATTCAACTGCCTTATTAGCGTTGTACTTGTCTCTATATGATCTTAGAATCTTTCTACAATTTACTGTGTAGTTTAGAGTGTGTATGAGTGAAAATGATGAGCTGGCATGTAGTTTAATTCATATAAGAACTACTGGTAAACAAAATGAACAGTTTACGACTACAAATAGATGGAATGAGCAGGTTTTGGATATCAAATTAGGAGTATATAAACTCCTACATTGTATTACTATATAATAATTACTACAGAATTCCAGTGTAATGGAAATCTGAGTTATGCTTGACACTGTTAAAACATACTCCAATAAATCTAATATAGGTGACATTGTTAAAATATGATATTCCCACTGCATTCCAATGTAATATGACATTCACATACTTGTTGTTGGACATTGATGTATGTGTGTAGAGATATCTATACTAGTTTAAGCAATAACTGGTTGAAATTAGCCAATTAGGTTAAAAAGCTATTATGCTTGACACAAACAACTAACAATTAGGTTAAATGATACCAACTAACTAACTATACTAGTTGAAATCAATTTATAGAGAGTAAATAGATAAAAAGAGCAAAACCTAACCTTGCAGCCGGCTTTGCCCATGGCCAATGCCATAACTTTTCCAAATACCACTAGAAGCACCGGTGATTACAACAACAGGTGATTCCAGATTTTAGGCCTCCTCAGCTATTACGTGTTCTACAGCTTGAGTCTTAAAACCTGCATGCAACATTTATAAAATGACAATGTTTTTTTGTTTTTTTTTTTGAAAAGAAAACATTGATTTTTATTTAAATAAATAAAGGGGGATAACCTATACGTGATAGGTATATTACAATACAAATCCTCTCCAAATACTATCAAATCGTAAACTTTTGGTGATACTGATGATTATGAACACCCAAAACAAAATTGAATTATCAGCTACTGCTACCAATTGGTTATCCGTGTTTTAAAACGTAGAAGTAAAAATGAAAACAAGGGATGTTATTGTGTTCACAAGGGCAGTAGCCTGGTCATGACATTTTTCATTGCCTAAGAAAATCATGCAAAGAATCTTTAGAAATAAATCAATAGCACACGTAGATGAAGCCCACCGTACTATCCAATACTAATTTTACAAAAATGATAGTCACATAAATATAACAGATTGTTTAAGTCAAAATATTTGGGAAAATTAAAGCTTCAGGAATAGTGCAACTAAAATTCAACTTTAATATCCCTAAACTATGAAAAGACCAAGCAAAAAATCAAAACAAATTACCATTAGAAGTTCTAATTTCAGTTGAATTAAACTGCAAACTCGATCTGATCTGGAACAGTCGTAGCCAACCATCAAACATAACATATTTACATGTTTCAGACACGAACAAAACTAGGAGGAACTGGGTGGTCTACACATTCAAAATCTGGTTCACTGCGGTTCAAATGCCAACGCCTTCACTGGCTAGGAGGATGCATACGCATTTACGAAATCAGACTGCACGAATCTACATAAGAATACTGTATGTATTCTAAATGATCTTATTTGGCCTTAAGTGGTCATTATAGATTCAAAACAAAAATCAATCTATAGGATTTCAAATACTAAAACAACAATACCAATGATATCTTTTACCAATGGAAATACAGTAAATATTTAACATTTTTAATGGAGACGGGCTTTGGACAATTGCGTTGGATGAAGATTGGGTTTTCCTAAGAGAACACATCAGGATCTAGTAAATAGGCGATATTTGAGGTCATAATTCATGTTTAGATGATGTTTTTCTACGTTTATGGAGAATATACAATGTGAGTATTTAATGCATTTTGAAACAATGTAGGAAAAGATATGATTTTCAAACCGATGTCAAACAAGTTAACTAGTTAAATTTTGCTGAGTCGCAATAGTTTAATATGTTATTGACTAATTCAGTGTCTTAATGTTTCTATGGTGCATTAGAAAGTGAATTCAAGTTAGTACGGAATATCGGTAAAATTTGAGTTTAGATCTTGTTGCTCAGTACATTAATTCAACTGCCTTATTAGCGTTGTACTTGTCTCTATATGATCTTAGAATCTTTCTACAATTTACTGTGTAGTTTAGAGCGTGTATGAGTGAAAATGATGAGCTAGCATGTAGTTTAATTCATATAAGAACTACTGGTAAACAAAATGAACAGTTTACGACTACAAATAGATGGAATGAGCAGGTTTTGGATATCAAATTAGGAGTATATAAACTCCTACATTGTATTACTATAAATGTGAAACAATAGCACCATAACATAAATCAAAATGTGATTTTAGACCCAAAATCGATATTAAGGCATATTCGGTTAATTTGTAATATCCAAGAGACTGTACCAAATATAGCATATTTTCATACAAACAGTTACTTTTGGCTTAAAGCAGACCAAGTTGATTGGTAAAATCCGCAGGGCTGTACCAAATCTCAATTTTTTTCATATAAATGCTTAGGTAGCGTTTGGTTTGAAAATTGAGTTTTATGTTTTGCATTTTCAAGGTGTGTTTTAAAATACAGGGAAGAGCGGAAACAGGTGATTTGGAAAATGGTTCTCACGTGTAAAATTGAAAATACTTTTTCGTGTTTTCCACCTTTTGTAAAATATCGAAATCTATCGTCTTCCATATTTTCTTTCCATTGCTGGATTGACTAGACTGGTCCAACTGCTCCACTCTCACAAACAGAAATATTGAGACCGCAATTGTGTTAAACCAAACACCACCTTAATTTTTGCCTAAATAGAAATCCAAGAATAACAAGTTGGTTAGTAAAATTCAAAAATTTATACCAAATCTCGCATATTTTTCAGTTTCAATCTTAGACCTAATTGAGACTGAGAAGAATACCAAATTCAGAGTTCAATATAATCATCATGGTTAGGTAGAACTGACAGAAAAGAACACATATGAGTAAATGAAGACGCACCATGGTTGAAAAATCTGACAATGCATTGACTGAACTAGAGCGGCGGGGTTGAGCGATCGTGCGCGGTGCAAGCGGCCGAGTAGATGATCATGTTGGAGCGGTCGCCTCGCTGCCAGCGGCAGAGTTAGAGCGGTGCCAGCGATCGAGCGGCGGAGTCGGAGCGTTTGGGATTTAGGGTTCCAGTGATCAGGAATTTTTGATTGGAGAGGTAGGCATGAGTTGGGTTCCAGGGAAAAACGGGTGAATGAAGATTATAGAGGTAACCCAAGGCGGGATTTAAAATTTTATTAAATAATCTTCCAAGGTAACCCAATATTACCGTCCTTTATGGACTTTTTTGTGCGTTGCTAATCCCTCCAACTCCAGACCCTTGCATTGCTATTTATCAATTACTATTTATGTACTGTTGTTTACAGGTTATTAATTGTTAAATATAAATTATCATTATTATTAAGTTATTAATTATAGATAGCTTTAAATTATTAATCATTAATGATTAATAATTATTTGTTAATTATAGATCATTAATTAAAATAATTTTTTTTTTTTTTGAAATGGTACTTTATTTACAATAAATCATTGGGAAAACATATCCCATGTCAATAAACGTCCGAAAGCAAGTTTCGAACTTGTGACCCCTTGCACCAAAGCCGAATCAATTAACCGCTTGGACAATGGTGCTTGTCTAATTAAAATAAATTATTAATAAAATCATTAAATATTAAGCATATATTTTTATTTATTATTTATAAATTATTAATAATCAATAACTATATTAGACTGTAAATTATTGAATGTACAAGTTATCATTTGTAAATTATTAACTGTTACCTATTAGTTTTTAATTATAAATTATGAAATATTAATTATTATAATATTTAAACAATTGTAAACATATTCAAAAAAATAAAGCTAATTTAGTTTCTTTTTCTATAGTGAATGTTTCTTCAAAGAGTGTTTTGTGATCATTTACAACCTAAGAGTAAAACAACTTCTAAAAATGTTGTTATAAACTAACATTCACAGCGTTTTGCAAGGGAAGAGGAGGATAATAAAAAATAAAATAAAATTCAACGTCAGGTCTGGACAATATTGTCTAAAATCCAGACCTTACTGGTTGACTGTCGCCCCCTTAGGCGGTCGACCAGTTATGTCGGAATTTTTAAGCAATTTATGCCTGAAAATCCAACGTCTGGACGCTTCTTCTTGGTGATGGAGGGGCTCTACCAGCAGTGTTGGAGGTGTGTCTTGTTTAGGGTTTCGTCTTTTGTTCCAAGTTCATACATGTGAGACCTATTGCTCATGCAATTTGGGATCCTCATCTTGATCAACCGGCCTAAGAAGTAAATCCTCAAAACCAATGGTCAAACAAAAATAAACATAACATACTAACTTTTCTTTTACAGAGTAAGGTGAAATAGGTGTAAAGTTAAAACAAAGCAATGGATGTTTGTTATATTGAATTAATAGGATGCTCACAAGAGAAGTACCATTGGGCTTTTGGTTTAACAAATGGTGATGATAATCTAATATATGCAAATAGATTTAGATTTTTACACAATAGTTGATGTTCAATATACATATACATACACACAAAAAATCTTGAATACACTCACTTTGTTGAAGATGAAGACGAATACGTTGATAATTATGAAACTGATAGCGAGGATAGCGAAGACAAAGTAACTGATGATGATGAAGTGGATATCTACTTAGGTAACAAAACTTTTATTTTTATACTAGGTGGAGGAGGAAGGATATGTTTATATAGGCAAAGGTTTGGATTGTTTGGGGTTAAGGTTAAACATATATGTTAATTTATAATCAGATTGTTGATAAGTTTAAGAAGAGTGGTCAAATAAGAAAATTCCATTTTATTTATTTTTCTTTTAAATAATTTTGAACCCTTAGCCGTGTTAGTACCCGATCGTTATTCGATTTTCAATTACAATTTCATCGAGGCATTTCAATCCAAATTTTATTTTATATTACAATAATTTTTCTTTTATTAAAATATTAAATTTCAATTTTCAACAATTATAAAATACTTTTTTTGTTTTCAAAATAAAATTCAAAATTTTATAAATATTATATATTTACCAAAATATTATTCCAAACAACTTTTGGATTTCAAAAATGTAATTCAAATCAGATTCGAATTTTAAATTGGTATTATTGCTCTTATTGAATTAGATTCAACAAAAGTTTCCAAATAAAAATCCAAATTATATTTTTATTATAATTGATTAAGTATCGAGACGTTACAGACTCCCATCAATAAGAAAATTGCGTCCTCTAATTTATTAAAGGGTGTTGTAATTTATGTATATAGGTATATGGATATAATAATTAATAAAATCCAAATATCCATGATTCGGTAAAATAAATGAACAAATATGCACATATCGAGCTTTGAATAGTTCAGGATACAACTTTCTAACTTGTTCCTTAGTTTCTTAAGTATGGTCTTTGAGATTACCTGACCATTGAACTTTGACCGGTGGAACTTGCTTGTTAGTACCAAATAATCCTTTCGACCTTGTTAGAACCAGTTCGAACAAAAGTCAAGGAAGAATAAGAAGAAAGGGCTCTAGCAAGTCCTTTCGAAGGAGTCGAAGGGATGTTATAACTAAAGTATAGAAGTTTCACAACCTTTCGAAGTGGTCGAAAGGATGTTATAGCCAAAGTCTAGAAGATACTCAATTTGAAGAGGTCGAAAGGGTCAAAAGCACCCTTCCGCTTCAGTGACCACCTTTCGAAGCAGATGATTCCACATACATGAAGACCTTTCGAATGAGTTAAAGCAACATCTTCCGAAGACAAAGAAGGACAACTCTTCATGTGCGCGTCAAACCTTTTGAAACTAAAGGTTTTGCCTTCACTCAAACCATTCATATACATGCATTGGCCAGAGCAACCCCTTCGAAAGCCAAACCAAGCCTTTCGAACCGGTCGTAGCCATTATTATTTAAGGAGGTTTTACATCAAGCCACGGGCAAAAGTTCAGAAGCGATTAAAAGAGTCGAAACCATCAGTATTGCAACACATTCGAGACCACAGGATAAAGTCTATCGACAGAATCGAAAGCTCATACAAAGCAACATAGAGAAGAAAGACGCAACTGTCCCTTTCGACAAAGGTGGAAGCATTCTTAAGACAACTCGACAGCCATCTTTCGACCAGGTTGAAAGCTTTAGGGTCGAAAGGTGCTGACCCGCAGCTATAAATAAGACCCAAGGGGGTCTGGTTTTAGGAATCAAAACTCCGTCATTCTATATTTATATTTTCTTAATTCTAAAAGTTGTAAACCTTGATTTGCAAAATTGAATTGGGGAAATTGAGCAATAAAGACTTTTTTGAGTTGAGAAAGGGAAGACCTCTGTATTCTTGATTACTTAGTTATTTCAAAGATTTATTTTCAGAACTAATCGTGTTTTTTCCAAGTGTCGACTACGTCGAAAGGTCTCTTCCGACTTGATCAAAGCCTCTACATATTCAAGTAATTCCAGTTATAGACTCCAAGTCACCTTCTACTAGACTTTTACTTTCGATAAGGTTGAAATTCTACCCCAATCCACTTTAACCTTCGATTCCTAATCCAAACCTAAACACTTAAGACTCCAACTTTCGATAAGGTTGAAACCATTCAGAACCAACCATACTCTTGAACTTTAGAGCCAACCTATAGGCTTTCACAACTGTTTCGAAAGGAAGACTTTTGAAGGAATAGTCATGCTTCTCAACAAGCTCAAAAGGCTGATAAGAAAGGGAATTAATCATTTTGACTGGGTAGAAAGGTTGATCCGAGAAAGTTATCGCTATAGCAACCTATTCGAAAGGGTAACTAAAGAGAACACACACATTTTATCCTCCTCAACTTAACTAAAGGGGACCAAAAGGGATTAACCTTCTTTCTTTACTTTACTTTGGGATGTTAATAAGATTTCTTGTTTACATTACTTTTTCCTTATTGGTTCACCTTTGAATCTATGATTTGTAATGGTTCGACGGCGAAGGTCAAGTTTGGTTCAATCTCTAGTTACTTAAGTTGTCTTGGTTTCATAACAACATCGGAATCTCATAGACATTTTCTAAATTGAGACACATGAAATACGTTGTCTGCTCCAGATAAATATGCAAGTAATTTAATTCAACAAGCTAGACTTCTAATGTGCTTCACAATTGGATAAGGTCCAATGTATGTTAATACGAAAACTTGTCAATTCCCCAAAGTAGAGTTAAAGGAGCTGGTAAGTTCTTCTAAACCTCTTTTGATTAAGTAGAGAAAGTTATGATCTTATTGCTTCATTTAACTCACCTTTCGAATAGGTCTTTTTTGTGAAAATTCTTCCTTATCCAACCTTCGGACCCAATTGAAACACTTATATCCCTTTCTTTTTAAGTCTTTCAAACTAGCCTTGTTGGCTTATCAATTGATTTGAAACACCCTGTTGAAACATTAGTGGTAACCTAATGGTTGGCTCTAATGTTGTTGGGTATTGACTAAAAGATATATTTCGACTTCGTCGAAAGCTTGCCTCTTTAATGGCTTTGGTTTGCATCTTAAAGTCCAGGGATTTAGGCTGTGTTTGAGCTTTCGACTCACTAAAAAGGTGAGCTTTTGGTGAGAAGCGGGTTGGAGCTAAGAATCTTAGTTTATTGGTAAAGTAAGGGGTTTCTACTCACTTGGAAGGTATCTTTTCGATGAAATTGACACAAGCAAAACACAATCGAATCCGGTAAAAGTATCAAAACAGTTGTATAAATCAAAGCATCAAAATCTTGTCTTTACTAAACTAATGTTGTACAAACTGATCAACTTCGCTCAATTTGATTTCCAAATTAGGGTTTAAAATTTTCCAAATTTGAGTAAGTACAAGAGTAGAGTGAATGAATTCGGATCCCTAAAACTAGACCCCTAGGGTCTTATTTATAGGTGTACATTGGAACCTTTCGACTCGGTGCTTTTGACCTGGCTAAAAGGTGTCCTTGTAGACCTTTCATCATCTTTGACACTTGTGCATCCCTCTGCGTTGCACTTGAATGGATATGAATGCTTCCATCTTCGTTAAAAAGGGTAGATGCGCTTTTCCCTTATATTGCTGTAACGACCCGCCTTTTTGGACAGTTTAAACCGACGATCAAATATACATGTCGATTCCAAACCATTCAAAAGGGCAGATAGTTATTGGGGTAAATAAGAAAAAATAAGAGAAATAAAGGAAATGAAACAACACAGAATCTCGCAGCAGAACGATAAAATATAATAGTCAAATAAACAGTTCATGAAGTTGTTTACTATACTTTGACAATTATTTATACAACATTTATCAGAGTTATACATATACAACAGAACAAATAAAATAATGCAGCAGATAACATGATGCAAGGGTAATAATAGTAATAGTATACCAAATCTTCGTCTTCATCCTCCAGAATGGATCTTCAAAAACCTGTAAAACTCAGGACTGACCCGAGCGTAATGAAAAGACAAAACACTCGAGTCAGGACTAAAATATCCTTATGAAAGTTAAATCAATCGTAAATAAATGTGAGTGTAACGGCGTCAGAGATGTTTACAGGGTTTGACATCTCATATCCAGTGTCAACGTGCGTGCAATAACTCAAGAGATGTTACGGGATTTTCCATCTCTTAAGGATCCGTTAAACTATCAACTATGTAGTAATGTACGCTAAGTGGATAATGCCTATCAATAATATAAAGTATTAAAATAGCGTTCAGGCGTTACCATAATCCCTATTAACACATTTTATAACACCATAGTCTATACAGCACCGTAAGCCCCACCGTAAACTGGTGGTTATCAGAGGGTACCCCATAGGTATAACACAAAACATAACGTAGTGGTTGCGAATAGGATAATCAGTATGACAAGGTACATGAGACGATACCAACTAGGATACTAGTAGTTGCGTGATCCGGACTGATGTTGAGCATAGCCAGCAGCTACCCCAACACTGCGAAACACCACTCCCAAATCAAGGGGTGCATCCAAATCGAATCACAAATGTAATAGAAATGGCATCGAAGAAGCGTGTCCGCTAGAGGTGGCGAACCTCAATGGCCCGGCGCGGCTCCTGTTTTAGTCATGTCAGGGGTCATCCAATATCGTTCTCTTTCTTCAGTCAACGCGTTCACCAAATCATCCACTTCATTCTGGATCAACACTCCGCGTATAATAGTTATTAAAGTGGTGTTCGGTATCGACAGAGAGTATGTCCATATCCGATCCCGGTCTCTTTAATAACTACGTATTATTACACCGTTGGCTCTTTTACATTTCAAATCGATTCATAATTGATATCAAAATATCATATTCGCTTCAAAAATCAAATCCATTTCAAATATCATCGTATCTATTCAAATGTAAGATTCCGTTTCAAAAATCATTTTTCGCATCAATATCTCATTTCGATTTCAAAATCATTTCGAATTTCAATTTAGGTTGCAACTTCATTTAACTCAATTCGTATTTAAATTCAAGATTTAAACATAAACATTTCACCTTATTAACCAGTTTGGAATTTTAGAAAAATAGTTTTAAGTAGTTTAAAAGTAGTTTAAATAATTAAAATACTTAAAATACGTAAACTCTTAAAATGGATGTGAAATAGGTAAATTAGTTTAAAATAATTTAAATCGGGTTAAGTAGATTTAAAATAGATTAAAACGGTTTAAGTATCCAAAATGGTTTATATAACCGAGTAATTTGGAAAACAAAATAAAAAAGCTTCAAAACCAATCCATTTCAATTTATAACTTCCCAATTCAAATCAATTTCAATTTCCATTCTACCGATTCAATTTCGATTTCAATTCAAAACAATGTCAACTTTACCTTCAAATCAATTCAATTCTACATTCACCTTCAATTTATTCAATTTCAATTTTTATCGATTTGGAGCTTGATTTCAAAATATCCATTTATAACACTTAACAAATTTTCCATCAATATTCAAGTTTAAATCCAAATTTCAAATATGGTTCAATTCCAAGCTCGATTTCAAAATATCATTTTTATATCACTTTTACTTAGTAATATTCAAAGCTCGAATTAAGGTTAAATCTTTAAACAAATCAATTTCGAAATTCAATCATATCCCGATTTTAAATTCCAAAGTCTCCACTTAATTTTTTTAACAATTTCTTTTAACCAAAATTAATTTCAACATTCCAAACTCAAATTTTCGATAAATTCGATTTCTATAAATTGATTTCTATTTATAACTTTTAAATCAAAACATTTAAACAAATTTCAAATCGATGATTTTTAAAATTATTAATTTAGCCAATTCAGTGTCCGTATATAATTTTCTATCCTATGGCCAAGTAATTATTTATTTCAATTAAATGTCAGGGATGAGTATATATTACTTAAATTAAATCACAGTATCATATGTATGCATAACAGGTTATATATAAGCAAATAAACATCCAAACATTTAAATATCAACCAATAGCATTCATCGAAATAAATCATCCAATAGACAATACAATTCATGGCAATTTCATAGTTATCAATGTCAGGTAATTTAATCGCAATTCAATTTCAATTTCAATTTAACTGTCAATTTAATTTTCAACGGTTAATTCAAATGACAATCTATATGACAATTAAATTCTATCAAACAACGACAAATAAAATCATAACACTTTATAATGTCAAATTTAACTAGCATAAAGATATTTAGTACGTTGTGAGCGTTATAAAACACTCACCTTGATTTCAATGTAGTTCCAGCGCTTTATTTCGAATAAAATTAAACGAGCGTTTAATTTTACCCGAAATTTTCACTGTCTCCAAATGATTCTAATCTAGCTCCATTGTATAGTGCTCGTCGATACGATTCCAACGCAAAAAGTTTCGTGCGTTTTCGACCTCGTATGAAAAAGTTATGCTATTTTAAAGATTACACGAATTTAAATAAACAATTTCAGCTTTTATTTTTAATCTCAAACCCTACATCAGATCACGGCCGTCCATTCCTTTTACCTCAGATCTGAAGCGTGCCTTCCTTCTTCCTCTCTCACGTTTGTGCCCAGAGTTACAAGAACCCATAGCCGTCGTTCAACATTGAATTATCGCGAATAACTCGAGCAAGCTGGAGACGATTGGAGAGCGGCGCCTCGAAGCTCGTAATGCGAGCTACTAACGGCCAGAAGGCGGTGGAGCTCGGCCCCCCTTGGCGTCTCAAAATGCATGAAAAACGCAGTGGCTTTGAACGCGATTTCCCGCTGATCCGTGGCTCCGTTTCCGATCTCCACCGTTGGATAGCTAGATCTTGATGCCCTCTACAACTTTGTAGTTGAGAGTTTTTGCTAATTGTTGATGGATTGAGAGGAAAATGAGGAAGAAGTTTCGAAATTTTCTGGCCATTGAAATGAAGGTGGCGGCTAAGGGCTGAAACCCTAGGGTTTATGCAAAACAAAGAAAGTGGGGTCCTTTTATAGAAAAACGCCAAAACACTATTCATCGAAAATTTTCCGAACTCCAAACGAAGCGTGCCGGCTGGCGTTTCTAGGGTTTACCCCATGCTCCGGACACAATGGAACAGGTTTCGGAAGCTAATTCAATCATATGTGTGAGTTATGGCAATAAACGATCGATTTGAAATTAAATCGGTTAATCAAATTTCTGTGCGTTTGGGCTCGCCCCAGACAAACGGTAAATCCGATTGACTCGAAATTTGAAACCTTACAATAATATGACATTACGGATCCGATGAAACTGGTTTCGTCGAAATCCGAGACCGTTTGAAAAATGACTATTTTAACTCGCCAAATTAATATTAAAACAATTTCGATGTGTTTCGAGCTGTCACGGTCAAACGAAAACTCCGATTGCTACGAAAATTGAAATCTGGTAATAACGAACTATTACGGATCTAATGGAACTAGTTTCGTCCAATTCTGAGACTGTTTGAAAAATGGCTATTTTAACTCGTCAATTTAATATTAAAATATTCAATTTTCACAAATTTTCTTTTAATTCGATTTTAAAAGTTCCACAACATCATTCTAACTTTACTATGATAAAATAAAATTTTACAAATCATTTTTAATCATAATAAACTCGTTATTCAATTTATCCAACAATTCCAATTTTAAAATCTTATTAACTCTATTATAATCTCAATATAACTTACATTCACTTTGGAAACCAATTTGAATCATATTAAATCAAATTTCAATTATTCACTCTAATTTCATATATTAAATTTTCAATATCAAATTAATCATATCAAATTCGGAATTTAATTATTCAAACATTTGTAATATTAAATTTAGTTAAATTTGGTTATTCTCAAGTCACTATCTTTTAAGATATTCAAACGAACTTATAAGATTTAACCTTTAAAACTAATTCAAATTATAGAACAACCATTTCCATTAATCAGCTATCCAATTTCCGTTATTCAATTATTCAATAAGTTTTAAATATTTACTTTAAATAATTTACCTATTCAATATTCAATATTTGATTTAAATAGATTTTACTTATCAATCAATTACTCTATTATACCCAATGAATTCAACATTTATTATCCTATTCAACTATTGATTGCAAAGGCATTCACTAAGTAGCATTTATTTTTCATTACTTGGATAATTATTGTTGCAATTCATTCCAGTTATTATTATTCCAAACGAATTACAACATTTTTTTTTACATTAAATCACGAAATCTTATTAAATTAGCTATTTTAATTATCGAAAATTGACGGGTCGTTACACTCTTCCCCACTCAAAACTTTTCGTCCCCGAAAAGGAAAAAGAAGGGAAAAGGAATTAAGAAGGGAATTCAACATTTGATATATTTTATTAAAAATTATCCACTTATAAACAATGAAATTCCATTTATAAAGTCATAACTACGCTTCCACTAAGTTACTCCAAACGGCTTCCTAACTTTAAAAGTTAGTAATCAAAACTAGTTATAAAAATTTTTAAAACTTGAAAAATTTTCTAACACCCGGATTTTATGGAAAATTTCGGCAGAGTCTCCTTTGCGCGCCTCGATCGGAAAAAAAATAACAGTATATATATCACAAATATACATCTCATCAAGTGATGAGGCATCCCGCAGGGAAAAAGTGTAAAAGTACGGTATGTAATCCGAGATATGTACCTTATATATTATTAGCGAGCATATACGGCTAATATAGCGCGAAAGCGAGCCCCCAATGCGAAGCAAGCGCAATCCGCACCTACTATACACTCAATAACTAAGTCAGAACCATGCATATAAAGATAGATCGATACACTTATCCTACACAACATATATATAACATATTTAGCTTCAAAACTGAAATTCCAATTTCAGGACAGCAAACAAATCCAAGTTTTAGGTCACCTAGACGATAAAATTCGGCAACAGAATCTAAACAAAAGTTGTTTCATTCATTTCATGCTTTCCGGAATGTCCAAAATTATCGAATTTGGGCCATACGTTCAAAAATTATGGCCGTTTTACTTAGAGGATACGCCTCAGCCTGGGCAATGAATTGCGCAGGTCAGCGACGTTCACCCACATTTTCGACCTTCTAAACGACATCAAAACACAAAACACTTAAAACAAAAGTTTTAACTTAAGTTCTTAGCTTTCCATAAAGTACAATATCATCAAAATCCGATAAACCGGTCAAAAGGTATGGCGAAAATACTGAGGGTGTATACTACTGATTTTACTTATTTTTACACAGGACATCGAGTAACATTCAAGTTTTTAACCTAGTAGATGAACGAATTTTCTCAAGTTATCTAAACAAAAGTTGTTCTATAGTTTCTAAGATTTTCGAAAAGTCCAAGATCATCGAATTCCGTTCAGCCATTTAAAAGTTATGGTTGTTTTTGTTTCAGCATATATTGGACAATTTTGGATTTTTTCCAAAAATTTGCTTTTATTATTTCAAAGTACAAACCATCAAAACTTCAAATTTTCTAAAGAACAATCATAAACACAAAGTCATTTATTTTCTTATTCATCTATGCAATAGGTTTACATTCAATTTGTTTCCGATTTATTCAAGTTTGTTTCATTCACATTTTAAATTCAAGTCAATTTGCTTCAATTTAAATTGAATTCAATTATATTTAATTTCACTTTGCTTCAAATTTGAATTTTATTATTTAATATTTTATTCCGTTTGTTCAATTCCATTAACACTAATAAATTCTACTTAATCAATTTTCATCCATCTAACAACCAATGCATATCAAACATTAACAACCATCCAGAATCTACACTAAATCAATTATACATTTCCAAGTCAATTTTAATTTCAAACACTTCCAAGTTTATTGACATTTAGTTATATTCAAATTTAATTAGTTTCCATTTACCAATTTTATATTTCATTAATTTTAAATTTTATTCATTCACTTATATATATTATTCATTTTACAGCTTAAATTTCTTTTATATTTACAACTATCAAAAGATCTTCACATTTTATTATTCACTCTCACACTGGTATATTATTTCTCTACTTATCCTTATTAGCATTTTAAAGCTTTTAAGTATTTTGTAAGTTATAGTTATGTAAATAGAATGTAGTTAACAACATACAACTTCCTTTCATTTAAATTTGAATTTTTAATTAATTAATTCTTAAGTCATTACTTAAATTTCACTATAATTTAATTTCACATTTTCATTCACATATAGTATTTCCATTTTATATTAACATAATTGTGAATCACCTTTAAATGTTAATTTAAATTCCAATTATTTACTAACAATTTTATTTATATTTGCAAACCATTAATTAAATGCATATTTCATTATTCAAACCTATACTCGTATATTATCCAATTAACAATTCATATAACATTTTTGAACTTCTTAAATATTTTGGTAAGTTATATCTATGCTATAGAATGAAATTTAATACTATGCGAGTTTTACAGTTTCAATTTTATTTTAAGTTCATAATTTCCTAATTCTAAGGATTTCTACTTCAATTGATATTTTCACTTAGCTCTTAGGTTCATTTCTCATTTCACAATTCAGAAGTTCCTTAATGATTCAAGTCTAAATTCATTTCAATCATAAAAAAAAATCATTAATTATTAAAGGACTTAAGAATTCCAATCCCGGTTTCATTCCAAATCAAGTTTTGAAATAATATGTACTTATATAATTTATATATCAAATCATACTATAGAGAATACAAAATAAAATAAAATTTGAATCAAAACAAGGTTTAGACAAGCTATTAAGTGGTCTCCCCCACTCGGACTCTCGAAAATAAATGCCGGTGATGCGTGCACTCATCACCGAAATCATTTTCTAGCGTCAAGAGAAGGGAATATAACACTTATCATTAAAAAAAAATCCTTCGAAAACAATTTCAACTCAATTATACTATCATATAATACTCATATTATATTTTTCAAATTCTTGCAAGTCAATTTCAAACACCGGAATTTAAATTCCCAAATCCAGGTTAAAATTCATTTATATTCAATATCAATTGTGTTTACAAGATTTCATTTTCCTAAATCCATTGTTATTTAATCAATTGTTGTAAATATTGACTGATCAACAATAACGATAATAATCTAATATTATCATCTCCTAATAATCAATTCAATCAAAATGAATAAATATTCAAATAATTCTTTTATATAAAATATATTCCAAAATGATAATGTGTTGGTCTGTCCTATTCGAGTGTTTAGAAATTCCTATCGACGCCTTGGCGTCCCAAGTATCGGCTTCAACGGAACAAAGTTAACACAATATAAAACCATTTTATATCAAATAACAAGTACGCTCTCTCTTATACACTCAACTCATTCATATAGTTTACCTCTATTTCAATGAGTTATTCCCCACTATAGCCAAGGTTTATCGCTAAACCAAAGCTCTGATACCAACTGTAATGACCCGCCTTTTTGGACAGTTTAAACCGACGATCAAATATACATGTCGATTCCAAACCATCCAAAAGGGATGATAGTTATTGGGGAAAATAAGAAGAAAAAAAGAGAAATAAAGGAAATGAAACAACACAGAATCTCGCAGCGGAACGATAAAATATAATAGTCAAATAAACAGTTCATGAAGTTGTTTACTATACTTTGACAATTATTTATACAACATTTATCAGAGTTATACATATAAAACAGAACAAATAAAATAATGCAGCAGATAGCATGATGCAAGGGTAATAATAGCAATAGTATACCAAATCTTCGTCTTCATCCTCCAGAATGGATCTTCAAAAATCTGTAAAACTCAGGACTGACCCTAGCGTAATGAAAAGATAAAACACTCGAGTTAGGACTAAAATATCCTTATGAAAGTTAAATCAATCGTAAATAAATATGAGTGTAACGGCGTCAGAGATGTTTACGGGGTTTGACATCTCATATCCAGTGTCAACGTGCATGCAATAACTCAAGAGATGTTATGGGATTTTCCATCTCTTAAGGATCCGTTAAACTATCTACTATGTAGTAATGTACGCTAAGTAGATAATGCCTATCAGTAATATAAAGTATTAAAATAGTGTTAAGGCGTTACCATAATCCCCATTAACACTTTTTATAATGCCATAGTCTATACAGCACCGTAAGCCCCACCGTAAACTGGTGGTTACCAGAGGGTACCCCATAGGTATAACACAGAACATAACGTAGTGGTCGCGAATAGGATAATCAGTATGACAAGGTACATGAGGCGATACCAACTAGGATACTAGTAGTTGCGTGATCCGGACTGATGTTGAGCATAGCCAGCAGCTACCCCAACACCGCGAAACACCACTCCCAAATCAAGGGGTGCACCCAAATCGAATCACAAATGTAATAGAAATGGTATCGAAGAAGCGTGTCCGCTAGAGGTGGCGAACCTCAATGGCCTGGCGCGGCTCCTGTTTTAGTCCTATCAGGGGTCATCCAATATCGTTCTCTTTCTTCAGTCAACGCGTTCACCAAATCATCCACTTCATTCTGGATCAACACTCCGCGTATAATAGTTATTAAAGTGGTGTTCGGTATCGATGATTTGTAATGGTTCGACCTTTGAATCTATGATTTGTAATGGTTCACCTTTGAATCTATGATTTGTAATGGTTCGACGGCGAAGGTCAAGTTTGGTTCAATCTCTAGTTACTTAAGTTGTCTTGGTTTCATAACAACATCGGAATCTCATAGACATTTTCTAAATTGAGACACATGAAATACGTTGTCTGCTCCAGATAAATATGCAAGTAATTTAATTCAACAAGCTAGACTTCTAATGTGCTTCACAATTGGATAAGGTCCAATGTATGTTAATACGAAAACTTGTCAATTCCCCAAAGTAGAGTTAAAGGAGCTGGTAAGTTCTTCTAAACCTCTTTTGATTAAGTAGAGAAAGTTATGATCTTATTGCTTCATTTAACTCACCTTTCGAATAGGTCTTTTTTGTGAAAATTCTTCCTTATCCAACCTTCGGACCCAATTGAAACACTTATATCCCTTTCTTTTTAAGTCTTTCAAACTAGCCTTGTTGGCTTATCAATTGATTTGAAACACCCTGTTGAAACATTAGTGGTAACCTAATGGTTGGCTCTAATGTTGTTGGGTATTGACTAAAAGATATATTTCGACTTCGTCGAAAGCTTGCCTCTTTAATGGCTTTGGTTTGCATCTTAAAGTCCAGGGATTTAGGCTGTGTTTGAGCTTTCGACTCACTAAAAAGGTGAGCTTTTGGTGAGAAGCGGGTTGGAGCTAAGAATCTTAGTTTATTGGTAAAGTAAGGGGTTTCTACTCACTTGGAAGGTATCTTTTCGATGAAATTGACACAAGCAAAACACAATCGAATCCGGTAAAAGTATCAAAACAGTTGTATAAATCAAAGCATCAAAATCTTGTCTTTACTAAACTAATGTTGTACAAACTGATCAACTTCGCTCAATTTGATTTCCAAATTAGGGTTTAAAATTTTCCAAATTTGAGTAAGTACAAGAGTAGAGTGAATGAATTCGGATCCCTAAAACTAGACCCCTAGGGTCTTATTTATAGGTGTACATTGGAACCTTTCGACTCGGTGCTTTTGACCTGGCTAAAAGGTGTCCTTGTAGACCTTTCATCATCTTTGACACTTGTGCATCCCTCTGCGTTGCACTTGAATGGATATGAATGCTTCCATCTTCGTTAAAAAGGGTAGATGCGCTTTTCCCTTATATTGCTGTAACGACCCGCCTTTTTGGACAGTTTAAACCGACGATCAAATATACATGTCGATTCCAAACCATTCAAAAGGGCAGATAGTTATTGGGGTAAATAAGAAAAAATAAGAGAAATAAAGGAAATGAAACAACACAGAATCTCGCAGCAGAACGATAAAATATAATAGTCAAATAAACAGTTCATGAAGTTGTTTACTATACTTTGACAATTATTTATACAACATTTATCAGAGTTATACATATACAACAGAACAAATAAAATAATGCAGCAGCTAACATGATGCAAGGGTAATAATAGTAATAGTATACCAAATCTTCGTCTTCATCCTCCAGAATGGATCTTCAAAAACCTGTAAAACTCAGGACTGACCCGAGCGTAATGAAAAGACAAAACACTCGAGTCAGGACTAAAATATCCTTATGAAAGTTAAATCAATCGTAAATAAATGTGAGTGTAACGGCGTCAGAGATGTTTACAGGGTTTGACATCTCATATCCAGTGTCAACGTGCGTGCAATAACTCAAGAGATGTTACGGGATTTTCCATCTCTTAAGGATCCGTTAAACTATCAACTATGTAGTAATGTACGCTAAGTGGATAATGCCTATCAATAATATAAAGTATTAAAATAGCGTTCAGGCGTTACCATAATCCCTATTAACACATTTTATAACACCATAGTCTATACAGCACCGTAAGCCCCACCGTAAACTGGTGGTTATCAGAGGGTACCCCATAGGTATAACACAAAACATAACGTAGTGGTTGCGAATAGGATAATCAGTATGACAAGGTACATGAGACGATACCAACTAGGATACTAGTAGTTGCGTGATCCGGACTGATGTTGAGCATAGCCAGCAGCTACCCCAACACTGCGAAACACCACTCCCAAATCAAGGGGTGCATCCAAATCGAATCACAAATGTAATAGAAATGGCATCGAAGAAGCGTGTCCGCTAGAGGTGGCGAACCTCAATGGCCCGGCGCGGCTCCTGTTTTAGTCATGTCAGGGGTCATCCAATATCGTTCTCTTTCTTCAGTCAACGCGTTCACCAAATCATCCACTTCATTCTGGATCAACACTCCGCGTATAATAGTTATTAAAGTGGTGTTCGGTATCGACAGAGAGTATGTCCATATCCGATCCCGGTCTCTTTAATAACTACGTATTATTACACCGTTGGCTCTTTTACATTTCAAATCGATTCATAATTGATATCAAAATATCATATTCGCTTCAAAAATCAAATCCATTTCAAATATCATCGTATCTATTCAAATGTAAGATTCCGTTTCAAAAATCATTTTTCGCATCAATATCTCATTTCGATTTCAAAATCATTTCGAATTTCAATTTAGGTTGCAACTTCATTTAACTCAATTCGTATTTAAATTCAAGATTTAAACATAAACATTTCACCTTATTAACCAGTTTGGAATTTTAGAAAAATAGTTTTAAGTAGTTTAAAAGTAGTTTAAATAATTAAAATACTTAAAATACGTAAACTCTTAAAATGGATGTGAAATAGGTAAATTAGTTTAAAATAATTTAAATCGGGTTAAGTAGATTTAAAATAGATTAAAACGGTTTAAGTATCCAAAATGGTTTATATAACCGAGTAATTTGGAAAACAAAATAAAAAAGCTTCAAAACCAATCCATTTCAATTTATAACTTCCCAATTCAAATCAATTTCAATTTCCATTCTACCGATTCAATTTCGATTTCAATTCAAAACAATGTCAACTTTACCTTCAAATCAATTCAATTCTACATTCACCTTCAATTTATTCAATTTCAATTTTTATCGATTTGGAGCTTGATTTCAAAATATCCATTTATAACACTTAACAAATTTTCCATCAATATTCAAGTTTAAATCCAAATTTCAAATATGGTTCAATTCCAAGCTCGATTTCAAAATATCATTTTTATATCACTTTTACTTAGTAATATTCAAAGCTCGAATTAAGGTTAAATCTTTAAACAAATCAATTTCGAAATTCAATCATATCCCGATTTTAAATTCCAAAGTCTCCACTTAATTTTTTTAACAATTTCTTTTAACCAAAATTAATTTCAACATTCCAAACTCAAATTTTCGATAAATTCGATTTCTATAAATTGATTTCTATTTATAACTTTTAAATCAAAACATTTAAACAAATTTCAAATCGATGATTTTTAAAATTATTAATTTAGCCAATTCAGTGTCCGTATATAATTTTCTATCCTATGGCCAAGTAATTATTTATTTCAATTAAATGTCAGGGATGAGTATATATTACTTAAATTAAATCACAGTATCATATGTATGCATAACAGGTTATATATAAGCAAATAAACATCCAAACATTTAAATATCAACCAATAGCATTCATCGAAATAAATCATCCAATAGACAATACAATTCATGGCAATTTCATAGTTATCAATGTCAGGTAATTTAATCGCAATTCAATTTCAATTTCAATTTAATTGTCAATTTAATTTTCAACAGTTAATTCAAATGACAATCTATATGACAATTAAATTCTATCAAACAACGACAAATAAAATCATAACACTTCATAATGTCAAATTTAACTAGCATAAAGATATTTAGTACGCTGTGAGCGTTATAAAACACTCACCTTGATTTCAATGTAGTTCCAGCGCTTTATTTCGAATAAAATTAAACGAGCGTTTAATTTTACCCGAAATTTTCACTATCTCCAAATGATTCCAATCCAACTCCATTGCGTAGTGCTCGTCGATACGATTCCAACGCAAAAAGTTTCGTGCGTTTTCGACCTCGTATGAAAAGGTTATGCTATTTTAAAGATTACACGAATTTAAATAAACAATTTCAGCTTTTATTTTTAATCTCAAACCCTACATCAGATCACGGCCGTCCATTCCTTTTACCTCAGATCTGAAGCGTTCCTTCCTTCTTCCTCTCTCACGCTCGTGCCCAGGGTTACAAGAACCCATAGCCGCCGTTCAACATTGAATTATCGCGAACAACTCGAGCAAGCTGGAGACGATCGGAGAGCGGCGCCTCGAAGCTCGTAACGCAAGCTACTAACGGCCAGAAGGCGGTGGAGCTCGGCCCCCCTTGGCGTCTCGAAATGCGTGAAAAACGCAGCGGCTTTGAACGCGATTTCCCGCTGATCCGTGGCTCCGTTTCCGATCTCCACCGTTGGATAGCTAGATCTTGATGCCCTCTACAACTTTGTAGTTGAGAGTTTTTGCTAATTGTTGATGGATTGAGAGGAAAATGAGGAAGAAGTTTCGAAATTTTCTAGCCATTGAAATGAAGGTGGCGGCTAAGGGCTGAAACCCTAGGGTTTATGCAAAACAAAGAAAGTGGGGTCCTTTTATAGAAAAACGCCAAAACACTATTCATCGAAAATTTTCCGAACTCCAAACGAAGCATGCCGGCTGGCGTTTCTAGGGTTTACCCCATGCTCCGGACACAATGGAACAGGTTTCGGAAGCTAATTCAATCGTATGTGTGAGTTATGGCAATAAATGATCGATTTGAAATTAAATCGGTTAATCAAATTTCTGTGCGTTTGGGCTCGCCCCAGACAAACGTAAATCCGATTGACTCGAAATTTGAAACCTTACAATAATATGACATTACGGATCCGATGAAACTGGTTTCGTCTAAATCCGAGACCGTTTGAAAAATGACTATTTTAACTCGCCAAATTAACATTAAAACAATTTCGATGTGTTTCGAGCTGCCACGGTCAAACGAAAACTCCGATTGCTACGAAAATTGAAATCTGGTAATAACGAACTATTACGGATCTAATGGAACTAGTTTCGTCCAATTCTGAGACTGTTTGAAAAATGGCTATTTTAACTCGTCAATTTAATATTAAAATATTCAATTTTCACAAATTTTCTTTTAATTCGATTTTAAAAGTTCCACAACATCATTCTAACTTTACTATGATAAAATAAAATTTTACAAATCATTTTTAATCATAATAAACTCGTTATTCAATTTATCCAACAATTCCAATTTTAAAATCTTATTAATTCTATTATAATCTCAATATAACTTACATTCACTTTGGAAACCAATTTGAATCATATTAAATCAAATTTCAATTATTCACTCTAATTTCATATATTAAATTTTCAATATCAAATTAATCATATCAAATTCGGAATTTAATTATTCAAACATTTGTAATATTAAATTTAGTTAAATTTGGTTATTCTCAAGTCACTATCTTTTAAGATATTCAAACGAACTTATAAGATTTAACCTTTAAAACTAATTCAAATTATAGAACAACCATTTCCATTAATCAGTTATCCAATTTCCGTTATTCAATTATTCAATAAGTTTTAAATATTTACTTTAAACAATTTACCTGTTCAATATTCAATATTTGATTTAAATAGATTTTACTTATCAATCAATTACTCTATTATACCCAATGAATTCAACATTTATTATCCTATTCAACTATTGATTGCAAAGGCATTCACTAAGTAGCATTTATTTTTCATTACTTGGATAATTATTGTTGCAATTCATTCCAGTTATTATTATTCCAAATGAATTACAACATTTTTTTTTACATTAAATCACGAAATCTTATTAAATTAGCCATTTTAATTATCGAAAATTTACGGGTCGTTACAATTGCTTTGTTGTTGCAAGTGTGAAGGAGCATGAGCTTTCGACTTTGTCAAAGGAAACATCTCTGGGGTTTCAAAGATATTGAAATACTCTTAGTTTCAACGCAGAAGGTAGCTTTCGAATACATATTTGCTGACAGTTATGAAACCCCTCTTAGTTGTGAAATGTTTCAACCAGTTTGGAAGGTTTAGTCATGCTTTATAAGGGTTTGTTTTGACCAAGGCATCTTTTGAGTAATTTGAATGAAGATGAAATCTTTGGTTTCAAAAGGTTTGGCGCATGTATGAGTGGTTGTTGTTTGTTGCCTTCGAAAGGTGTTCCTTCACTTATAGAAACATTTTCATGTAGGCGAAAGTACTTATTTTGAAAGGAAGCCATTAAAGCTAAAGGGAGTTTTCGACCGCGTAGAAAGCTTACAGCATATCTGACTTTCGACTGTAGCATCGTTTCGACTTCTTCAAAAGACTTTGTTGGTGCTATCATCTCTCGTTCTTCTTTCCCTCATATTCACTTTGGTTTCGACATGGTTGAAGTGAAATTGATGATAACATTTGCCCCCTTGTGAAGGGATGCTCTTGACTTTCCTAGTCAACTATTTCGAAACCTACAACATTTCCCGTCTTTTCATATTCTTGCATGGATCCTGGCCTTTCATTTAAATTTGATCGTCGATTTGCCTCCCATGCCGACTTTTCTTATAAATCACGTTCCTTGCTTTCCCTCTTTCATTTATCTACAATTAGAAGAAATTTCCAGCAAGAATCAAATCTTTTAATTTTTTAAACAAATCCTATTTCCAACAACCAAAAACTCGAATCCAAAATAAGTTTTTATCATTTCTGCTTTTCAAACTTACCTTTCACGTTGAATATTGATATTTTTTAATCCATCATGTTTGAACCTTAATTGATGTTTCGATTCCATAGAAATAATATAGGTTTTTTATTCGTCTGAAAGTATCCTCTAGTTCATTCTCATGGCTTGCTTCGATTTATTTCCCCCGTTAATTTACATTCTAAACTCATCTAATTTTGATTTTGTTGTTATTATTATTTTAAAGTTTGAATTTTCATCTCGAAGATTTTACGATTATAGATTGTAAATTCACGCATAAAAATAAATTTTGTTATTAATTTTTTGGAGTTCTGGGTTAAAATTGAATTTGGGTATGTATGAATTGTATTTTGGTGCTACAGTTTTACTTTTCAACCCTTGTAAAAGGGATTGAGGCAGAAACTTTTGTTTTGCTTCTTTAACCTCTTTCGATGGGGTCAAAAGGTAGTCTAGCACCTCTCTTAATTGATCTCGTCAAAAGGTTGATGTAATTAATATAAAGTGGACTTCTTCGAAAGCAGAATTGTAGTTTAGTGTGTTTTGATACCTTTTGAAGAAGTTGTCTAATGTGTCTTACTAAATAATTATCTAGTACATACTTACAAAAGTTATAGCTTTCGAAACCTTTAGTACATGCTTACCTTCAATTTGTTTTAGGGAATTTGTGGATTTAGAGATTCATCATTCATTTTTTATAAATTGGAGTGAGAAAGACTTACTCTGTGAAGTAGAAAACCAAGCCAAACCTTTCAACTTGATCAAAACATGTTATACTCAATCAGGTTTGGTTGTTTGTATGTTTTCAAAGCTTTACTCCTCTTTCGACCTACTCGAAATCCTTTGTAACTAATTGAGATTCAAACATCATTTTATACCAATGTTGTTGAAATGTCCCAAGGCCTTTTTATTTTTATTAATATAATTCAAACTCAAACCTTTCGACTTAATTGGCATACAAGGTTTCGAGTGCATTCATATTCTCTTAGTGAAATAAAGTTCATCGGTTTCGAGAGTGTCGAAAGGTTCATTTGTCTTGTTTATTGAATATCGTTAGCGTATACTTATATTCAAATTGTTGTGTAGGATTCAACTACTTCCTTCAATAAAAAATGTTTTTCTTGAGCTTTCGACATTGTTGAAGAGTGTTTGATGAATGCTTGTTTCCATTCTCCCTTTCGACTCCATCGAAAGCTCAACAAATTTCATTTTTCTATACTAACTCTAACATTCTTTCAACGATATGGAAATTTCATGTCCTGGTTGATATTCGAATTGTTGTAATAAGTTTCTGGTATCCTTGAGAAAATGTTGATTACATAACAAATTATAACTTATAACTGAAATGATTTCCCTTGGAAGGACCATGGGCATGAAAAAGACTTCTAAAAAACCAGAGCAAGACATAGTGCCTGTAACGATTCGAATTTTTCGCGTTCGAAAATCGACATCCATACTTTACATTGTACTCGAATGCCGCAGATTCGACCGTTCAAATTCGAGTCGCCGGAGCTTATAACACATTAAGTACAACACAGCGGAAGAAATGAATAACATAAAACAATATACAACATTTGATACAATAACTGATACAACATGAATGACACAATAGAATGGTACAATAGATATCAACATTATCAGAGATACAAAGAATAGCAGCGGAAATAAAAGATAACATAACAAAAGCAGCGGAACAAGATCTCCAATAGAAACAATAGTCTTCAGAAAAGAACTCCAAATAGCAATAGCAACTCCAACCAAATATCTCAATCCAGAAGCTCGAGCCACCAACAAGTGTTGCACTGAGCTAAGCAAGTCTCGTCCGCAAGCGATTGCCAAATCCTAGGCTGAAAGCCATCGAATCTACACCTACTATTGATTATCTGGAAAACCCAACTCTAGACTGCCCGTGTGAGAAATAGTGGGCACCCAGAGTTTAGGAAAGGAACAATAAACTCCAGGTCAGTCATGGGACTGGTATGAGCAAACAAAAGCAATTGGTCTTTTAAAACAAGCAAAGAATTTAAATTTGAAAATTCGCAATGCTTTTTAGAAAATGAAACTACCATAAGGCCTCCCGCCACACACACAATGCAAACGCAGAATTGGAGGAGATTTCTCCTTATGATAGTCAAATATGCTTAATACGAGAAAATTTCTTTGATATTATTACTATAAGTGCAAAGTGTGAAAAAACCATTTCGAAAGTATAATATAAATCCTAGCCAACATACGACATTTCGTCGTATGCCTACTATAGCTACCATGTTCAATAGCAGGTTACCGCCACATTCCATGGCAGGTTATACAACTAAAACCGTACAGGGCTCGTATTGTTTTGATTGGATTTCCAACAAATGGTCAGGCTAAGGAACTTCCTACTGTCTATGGGATCGCCTCTGGCGGGACGTCCCGAGAACTAACGTTACGTTTAGATCTCTGCCAACACAAGGCCGGGTTACCTCTGTAACTAGGTAACTACTACACGAATATGTCATCCCCCGGTCCTTTGGGACCTTTATCCGAGCGCTCGCAACAACAACCACAAAGTATCACAAAGTAATAGATCTGCAGTATCCACATAGGTAAGTATCCGGGCTCCATACCATGATACCACCCTTTACCAGAAGGGAATGACACACCCTAAAGGGAGCGACCCTCATAACCTTGCCGCATCTTTCCTGTTTCGACCATTTCCGGGGTGTGAGGTCCTGATGCAGTCTCGTCCACAAAGCTACGCTTTGTGCAACAAAGCCATGCTTTGGGTCAACAGATGACCAAAGCAATGATCACAAAGATAAATGATCAAACATATGATCATATCACAAATGATCAACCAATGATCATCAACAGTAGCACTCAGCATGCCACATTACCAAATTGGGAATATCACTGATAAATATCAACTACATAACCTTTGAGCTCGTACGTCTCAGAGAAGGGTGTTAAACTAAGAGAATAAATTCTCCGCCACCAAGCAGAAATGTATTTGATAGAGATCAGTTAACATCTCAAAGTGTAATGTCGGACATACAACCATACAAGTCTGTTCCGGGTTCGAACAGAACCGAAGGCACTTCCGAAGAAGCCCTTGCAAATTCGGATAATCCCTAATCACGTCCGGACTTCCCATCACATATGGAGATCTCTATACCGGGGATCAGCCAGTGCAGAGACAATCGACGAGTTACCCTTTTGTTTTCGGAAATATCCGGTCTTCACCACCGGTCTTCAATTGCTATCCATAACGTCGTATCACTATTCGAAATGGGCTATATGACACTAGGTCCTCTCCCGGCTAAACCGAATAATGAGCGCCATATTTTAAAACATATGGATATGGGATTTTAGTTAAGTCACAACTTATAAAATCCAAAACTTTTCTTTCAAATGGTTAAACAAATTACCATTTTAAATCTTTAAACAAAAAGATTTATTTCACAAAGTTTCACCTAGTTTCCCAAAGATCTATTCATAGATTCAAAACAACTTCCATTCCAATTGGATTAACTCAATAAATCTTTAAATTAAAGATTTAATTTATAGCTTTCAAAACACGTTCCAAAGATTTATTTATAACTTGGAATACCATTTTCATTTCAAAACTTGAATTCCTTTTAACACACATTGGAAAACCATTTCTTATATGAAAGCTTCTATTATTTGAAAACAACAGTTTTCGTTTCAGAAAAGTCCGATTTATACAAGTTGAAAATCTTGGGTTAAATTTAAATTCCAAACATCACTTTTTAAAATGGTTTAAAACCCCATATAAATCCATTTACAAGTTGAATAACTTTTTTAACCCTAGATCCCAAATCATCGAATTCAATTTCAAACATTGAATTCAAATTTAAATTAATTCATTTAAATTCCAAGATTCGATTAAGTTTTTAAAATAACTATCATTTTTGAAAAATCATTTTTCAAAAGCTTCAATTCCAATTCCAAAACTAATTTGGATTCAAAAATCAAATTTTTAAAAACAATTTCAAAAATCTGTGACTTAACAAATTTCCACGTGCAACCCATATTAGTGTGTGTATAAGTGTGGTCGGGGGGTTTTACACAATAGTGCACAACATCATCAATCAGCACAGATTCAATTATTACAATTCGATGTGGGTTTCGGATAACCAAATGGAATCCGACTCCCTGTCGCATCGAAATTCAAATGTCATTCTACGGGTCAAAGGGTTTGCATAACAATATATATATATATATATATCAAAGATATGACAGCTTAGCACAAACATCACATAGCATCACATCACGTATCAAATATATCAATCCATCACAGAACATCCAATAACAATCAAACATCTTTAATTAAGATGAATAAACCGTGTCGTTATAAATTTATTACCCTCATAATCACTTTTATTTGAAATCTTTAAACCAATGATCAATTATCATTAACTAAAATAAATTAGGTCTTAACCATCTTCATTTATTAATCATTTATTAATTATCTTAATTAATTATCCTTTAATTGTAATCAATTAATCTTAATTACTTATTCCTCAATTAATTACTTTAACTAATAAACTTTTAATTATTGGTTAATTAAATCTTAGTTAAAATTATTTGTCCTTAATAAATAGATTTATTATTCCTTAATTAATTTCAACAATTAATTATTCCTTAATTAATAATGTTTTCTCCATCATTTTTAAGTTAATTAACCTTAATTTATTTTTCTTGATTCAATTATCTTAATAAATTTACCACATTAATTAATTCATTGATTTGACTTTAAAGTAATTAACCTCAAATATTTGATTTATCAATCCTTAATCTTTAGTTATCTCCTCTTAATTACTTTTACTAAGTGATTAGTATTTTCATTTAATTATTTATTAATTACTTGATTAATTAACTTAAATCATTAAATTTCATTTATTTATTTTTAAGATAAAACATCTCTTATTTAAATAAAGCATTTGAAAACAATTTACTTCCAAATTTTAATTTTAATTTCATTTTAAATTTAGGATTTAAAATGGTTACAAATTTAACTTAAACAAAGTATCCCACAAGTTAAAGAATTATTCATTTTATAATAGAGGTTTAAAAGTTTTAAAACCCAATTCATTTTTAAAATTTAAATCAATTAAAAATACACTATGACATTCAAAGTTGTTTAAATTATTATTTTATCTAAAAACTTCATTTTATTCTAAACTTGAATACATGTTTGAATTTTAATTCCAAGTTACTTACATTCAAAAACTTACTTATATTTAACTTCATTTTAAATTCCAAATCACTTAACCAAATTTAAAGTAGTTAAATAATTTAAATTTAAAGACTTCATTTTATTCTAAAACTGAAATTCAAACCAAATTCCAGATTTTAAATTTCAGATTCAAACTTATTTTAAAGTCTATAATTTAAATTTAAACTTCCAGTTTAAATTCAAAACCAATATTCTTTTTATATTTTAAAAGGTTGTTAAAACTAAATTTAAAATTATTTCAAACTCAGATTCAAATTTCTTGAATTCAGATCCAAATTCAGATTTAAACTTAGTTTAAATTTTTAGTTTACATTTTAAAACTTGTTTTAAAATTTTAAACAGAATAGGTTCTGTTTTGGTTTATACCCTTGAAAAACTTTAACCCGAGCTGCCCCCTGCTTTACTTCGAGTAAACACTCCAAGACTCCGAGTCACTCACGAAAAACTTGAGTGTCTACCCTCTTCTTCAGCCAAAACACTGACACCATCCCCTACCATGTGCACGTGTCCCATCGTCACAGCGCGCTCCGATCATCATCGATGATCTCCTCAGGTCGGCAAACACCCCCGCATCCCATAACGATCAACAATCAATCGATACTAACTCAAATTTGAATTTGCATGTTCATCTTCAAACCTGGAACCACTGAAGACCCCATCCACCAAAACCTGTCAACGCCTTTTTCTCGAAGCTCCGACCACCGCTACCTCTGATACTTCGGCAAAGTCCTCGTCAACACCCAAGCCAGCATTACCCAATTTCCCATGCAACTCGATCCATCAGGGGGGGAGAACGAATCGAGATATTCAACCCAGTGAAAACTAGGGTTACAAACCAAATCTGCTTCGCACTTCCCCAAAATGGTTTGATTAATATTCTTGGTATTTTTCCCCTAATCTACGCTCATTCAACTAACTTCAGAAAGAATTATGACCTCAAATATCATCGAGTTCATCAGAATTTCATAAAAATCCAAATTCTGGTTAAACCAGAAATGCACTTTCCTTTCTAATTTTAAAATTGTGATTTGGGCCTTGTAAAAACATGATTTAGTATAGGGATTCAATTTATATTACTGAATTGTTTAATTTACATATTTGAATTTTACACAAATTCAAACTTGACTGTCTTCTTTTTTTTTTTCTTTTTTTTTTCAGAGCAATTCCCATCTTATCTTAACTTAAATAAAATTTAAATCTAAATCTTAAAGTCAAACAGGCAAATTTTGTTTAGATTCTAATACTAGAAGGGAACAGAGAGAAGAAGAAAGAGATTTGAGTTCAAACAAAGGTTTACTCTGTAAACCCTGAAGCTAAGAAGAAACAGAAGACAAGGGGGGTCTGCCTGTACACACAGCACCCCATATATACATACACACAGGTATATTTATACCCATACAAGCACAATCCACAACCAAACATTCCATGCTAATTACATGCAACAACAAAAATGACAATAAGAAATGGGTTTGAGGGTTTGCTCACCTATTTTCCAGATGACAAAAGCTTTTGACAGTTTTTCAAGCAGAGATGGAAGCCTGCAACCCCTTTTTTTTTCTTTTACTCTGATTCTTTTAAGCTCTGCAAATCATAGCTACATATTTTTTTTTTGTTTATTCCTTGTTGTACTCATTCACCAAATTCATTAATAACAGTAAATTTAAATTACTTACAGTTGAATGTAAATAGCAGAGAAGCTTTTAATTTTATTCTTTCTGCAACTTAAAAACTAGAAGTAGATTAAATCCTTAATCTTGATATTTTCTCCTGCAACAGATTGATTAACTGCTGCTTCAATATTGTTTAGCAAACTCAGATTCAAATCTTAAAATAAAAAAAAAGCTACTTGCCTTATTTATTTCCAGAAATCAACTGCACTACTTGATTGTTTCCAGATTACACTTGAAAACAGCCCCTTTTGTTTTGATCTAAACCTTGCAAATTTATCTGCTTTGAATTAATACTGAGATGACCTTTGCTTTATATCTGGTTACAATATCAAATTCAGATTTTAAAGAAATTGCTCTTGCCTTTAATTATTTTACTTCTCTGATCTTGTTTTAACTTGATCATCTCAGGTTTGAAGACTCTGGCTAGCTTCAGGTTGATGAATTCATTTTCTTTTCTGGATCTTGTTTTGATCTTGCTGTTTGATTGAAACTTTGTTTTGTTTGAACTGGCAATTGGAGGATGATTTGAAGCTTTTGAGTTTGAGGTGATCCCCCTTTTTTTTTCTTTTCTTTTTTTTTTCTGAATTTTTCTTTCTTGCTTGAGTGTTGAGATTTGAAATGTTAGATCTTTGATTATTGAACTTTTCAGAGGTTGGAGGTTTAAAAAAAAATCGAATTGGGGATGTGAAAGGTTTCTGAAACTTTTTTATTAGATTATTTTATCTAAGCAATGATGCATTCATGCCATTTGTAAAAACATATCATAAACTTTGGATTTTGTTGATTGTCTTACTCTACTCCATCTCACATGTGTATGTATGTTCACATGGGTGATTTTTTTTACAAGACAAAATAAATTTATAAACTTTATTTATCATTATTTTTTTTTATCATATATACTTTATAAATAAATGTATTTGTTTATTCATTTGTATATGTATGTACATGTTCAATGCTAAAAGAATTTAGTCAACATTTATATATATATATACACACATATTATATCTTAATAATTTTTTTTTAAATGCTACTCATTTTTAAAACACTCATTTTAAATTTAAATTTCAATCTTAAACTTGAAATACAACATTTGTATTTATTTTACTTTTACAAAATTTTAAAAAGAAATGAATTTATAACAATTTGTACACTCAACAAATAAATCACACATAAATATACATTTCTTAGTTTATGGTGCTTTTGTAAACTTATTTTATTACAATACATTTATTAAATTCCAAAAGGTAAGTATTTCATATTCATTCTTGTTTTTAAATTTTTAAACTCAAGTCATTGTACCAATCATATTTTATTTTATTTTTTTATTAATTCATGAATTCTATTTTTAATGTTTAATATACAAATCATATTCAACTCCTTAGTTTAAATTATTTTATAGATTCTATTTTTAAATCTTTTAATTTAGCTCACATATTAATATAAATATATTTTATACATCTTATTTTTAAATTCAATATTTGTTTATAAAATACTTATTCATAAATCTTAAACCAATCCTACTTTATAAGCTAAATTTTTTTATTCTAGAAATTATCCAATTAATTCATAAATAAATTAGCAATTTATCTTCAAAAATTAATTTAATTGCCAATTTAAACTTGATAAATTTCAGGAATGTTACAGTGCCGGTGATGGAATCTTCTCCCAAGAAGATTGAAGTGACTTCCAAACATTCCTTGATATCTACCCAGGATAAGGTGGATGCAATTCTCAGTGACTTCGGTATCATTGGGGTGGAAGGTATTCCTCCAAGTGATAGCAAAACCATCCAAAGCCCACCCGAAGGTATTTTGCCTACACTAATATCCACATTTGGCATGATGGTTTCCTGCCTTTTTCTAATTCCTTAGCCAAATTCCTAACCCACTTGGGCATTACTTCCCTTTAACTATCACCAAGCTTATATACATACCTTCTATCCTTGGAACTCATGGCACTGGAGTCTGAAACTACCTTGTTTGATTAGTCAAACTCAACAACCTGAATAATCAAATCTTTAGAGTCAATCCTCCCAAAAAGCTAATACCTGAAGGCGTAAACAAATTCAAAGATTGGAAAAAGCAGTTCTTCTTCGTTGAATGCTTCTCTAACATCAGTGGGGTTTTCTCTTCCCTTATAAGTTGTTCAAGTCTTTAATTTTTAATTTTTTGTTTAGTTACTTTCCTTTGCTAACCTATGCTTCTTTGTCAAGTCCTTCTGTCAAAGAACTAAATGAAGAAGATAAGAAAACCGTAAAGTCGTTGATTGCCACTTCAAGTAGGATTAGGAATAGATTAACATTGTTGAATCCCTCAAATCTAAAAAAGCATTCCCGCCTACCAGCAGGTCAGAGGGTACTTGGTCAACCTCCTTTAGTTCAACACATATCTCGGAGCAAATGCTTCCTTTCGTTGGGTGCTTTGAAGAATTTCTTCCTAATGTCATCAATTTGTCCCTATCACTCCGGTAGGTTTAAATGTAGTACTTGTAGTTTGTTGTTGTGTTACTTTTTAAAATTCTTCGCTAATTTGTAATTTTTGAATCCTCAGCATATGCTCCTCAGGTTAAACCAATTATAATTGATCCAACCCTTCCTACTTCTATACCTCAAGCGTGATCTTTATCTCAGGCCATCACTGGATCAAAGATGGTTATCAAAAGAAAACTAGGTGAAGTGGCCGTGGCGAAACCATCCTCTAAGAAGGCCAAGATCGGTGAAGTTTCCGGTTCTCCACCACTAGAAGAGGGAGAGATTATTGATATTGATAAAACTTGGAAAGTCCAACTATCGAAGCTTCTCTTGATTAGCCCAAGAAGACTCCCACAAAGGTCGATCCCCTCTCACGCATTGTCATTTCTTGCTCCCCTCGTGTGATTGAACAAATGCAAAAAGACTTGGGGACTTCGACCCCCTTCCAAGAGCTGAATCCTTCATGACCATAATCTATCATTCCTTTGAGAAATTTTGAGAAGATGGTTCAATCTATCTTGAATTCTTCTTCTTTTGCCTCTATTCACCCTTCTTCCTCTGTCCCTGATCCGACGGGTCACTGCTGTTCCCTTATAGAACAACAACTCTTCGTACATTTCACTTTGTTTATCCATGTTTTCATTGTTTCTCTCTGAATGCCGATTTGCATCATGCTTTTCTTTTTTTAGATTTCCAAAGTTAGGTCTCATCGCAAGAAAACGCATTAAAATCCTCCACTGGATCATCCATGCTTCGAGAAGAAATTTCAAACTTAAACGGTCAAGTCATCTCTTTGGCCATCGGCAAAAATAAAGCTACAAGGGAGCTGGAAAAATCGAGAGACTATCTTGCTTAATCAGAGTCTATTTTTTCCGAGGAAAGAAAAGCACATCAACTTTTATCGGACAAAAATATGGCTTTAAAAATGGCTCTAAAAGAGTTCAAGGATGACAAAGTTCAAATGGCGGCTAAACATTCTTCTCTAGTGAAAAAGTTAGAGAGAGAGAGAAGCATTCTTTAAAGCTGGCAGTCAATGTCATCTCTGATGTAAAGCAACTAGTGTCTCAATTCCTGAATATTTCCCAAGATGATATCATTGTTAGTTCTTTTGAAGACGTCACGATGCTTGCTTACGCTGGTAATATAGAAAAATGCTCAGATTTGAGCTTTCCTTCTCTCGATCCGGCTTTGGTCAAAGGATTTATAGACAAATTTAAAAGAATGGAGCAGGGGGTGAAGTTCCTGAAAGAGAGGAGATTGATGCCTCCAAAATCTTATCCTTTGAAGTCCCTTCCATCGAAGTGGATTTAGATTCTGATGAAGAAGGCGACAAAGATAAGCCGCCGTCAAAGAGGGCAGCGATGATGATGAAGATAATGGTAATGACAACGGCGATGATGATAACAATGAAAATAAAGATGGAGGCCAAGGTTCGGATGGCGACGGGGGTGGTCACACTGAACCTCATGAAAAAGACGACGAAGATGATGATGACAACACCCGGGCTTTAGAAAAGATCAATCCTGATCCATCTATTCACGAGACAAGCCCATCTGAACCCCCTACATCTTCTAACTTCAAGAGGAGCCAGTTAACGTTAATGTGGAAGAACCAAAAGAGAAGAAGCAGGTTCCTCAAACAATAGTTCTCGTATATCAGGTATGGGATTATTTTTGTTTAAAAGGCTTTCACTTCTAAGATAATAATAGTTTACCTCCTTTATTTTAGATAAGGAAGAAACTGGTTCCCCCTTATAAAACAAGCTTGAAAGAAAACAATGGAAATGAATAGCTTGTATATAAAGTTAGATAAATAGTTGAAAGAACACAATATTCTCTTCAAAAGTATCATAGACTTAACAGAAGTGTGACGATGTTAGCGTCTTTTAAAAATCAAGAAGCTACCTTACGATTGAGAAGTGAGCGCATTCGATATGATAGTTTTTTGAAAGAGAATCGGGAGTTGGTTATGCTCTTTTGGATGTTGATTGAAGAAAGGAACATCCTATTAGACTTTTTATACAAGGCTTATTATAGACACCCAATTGTAGATTTTCCATACTTAGGTGATTTTAGTGGGGATTTACTTAGACGTTTGCGCAAGAGATACTTGGACGAATTTGGATCTGATCCATATCCTGGAGCATGTTGGAACTTACCACATGTCAAATCGATTCCTCAGGAATTTCCTATTGAGAAACTAAAATATTTCAAGGACAGATTTATTTTAGAGTTATTTAAAAAGTCATTTCTGTGTGAATCCAGATGATCAACCATAATTATGTAGTAATATTGGTTTATGAATTTTTTGCTTTAGTGTCTTTTTTATACTTAGTCATATTTTATTACATTGTCACAGAATGAACGTCCCTCTGGCATCTTTGTTTTTAGAGATTATTTAAGCAAGTATGTTAAACACAGAAGAGAATATCTAAAAAAGGCTTCTCTTTTGAAATCTTCAAAATTAGATGGACATTATTTTCTTAGATATTTGCAAAGACTTTACATGGAGCATCCTCGTCTTCGTTTCGATTTTCTTAGTGACAAAGAAGAAAAGCTTCTTAAAGAAATTCGAACATCTCATACCAAATTGATACGTGGTCATGATAGTCTAGTACTCCTCTGGGGAGTGGACTATAGTAAATATCCTCTGGTTAATATCCGGAAGGATTTAATGTTCCTTTTGATTCAATGGTTCCCCTTTCGGCCAACTCCTTGAATAAAGTCAAAAAGGCCATCTCTCAATTGTAAATGTAAAACAAGTGTCAAATGAAATTGTGCCTTTTTATTTCAGTTCTACTTAAGTTGTAATCTACTTCTTGTTATAAAAAGAATTTTTTTTTATTCGAATCTTGACTTTATTTTCTTTCTTTTTTCTTTATTTATTTTTATAAGAGTTACAGTAATCAATGATGCTGCTCTCATTAGATTCACATCTCGTTTCATCGACATAAGAGATAGGCTGTTAGCATACGTTGGAAAGAGAAAATTCCTTAATGATCCTTTATTTGCTTGCTTTCAAAACAATACCGATGCTCTAGAATGGCACATAAGATATCTACTTCAAAAGACAATCGTTAGAAATCTCAATGACCAGATCGCCAATCTTGATACGGATGTTAAGAATAATAAGGAAACAATTTCATTATTAAAGCATCAAATTAATCAAATCCTTCAATTGATTTTGATCATAAGATGTCTGAACTTCTTCATCAAATAATCAATTTGTAGATTAAGTTAAAGTATAGTCAAGCTTAATGTGAATTGTTAGATTTCATTATGTAAATTCTCAAACATTGATTTACCAACTTCTCCTATTATTTCATCTGTCGCAAAATCAACAAGGTCTACTTCCACTGCCATCCAAAAGTTTCCTACTGCGACTAATCCTCTTCCTGTCTTAGATAATAAAGTGGTAGGAGAATGGTGCAGGAAATTCAAATTTGAGATTATGAAATATTTCGATGAACAGCAAGAAGTGAGATACTCGTAGCATATAAATGAGTATACAGCTAGAATTCAAAAACTTGAACGCAAAAATTATCTCCTTCAGAAGCGTATTGCCAATTTAGAAAGTGAAAATAGAACTCTTGAGGGTGCAAAAAAAGCTTTTAATCGTGCTTTGAAGATTTAAATTGAATCTATTAATGACAATGATAAGATAAGGAAAAAAGAGAAGAAGCTTAAGGAAGTTCTTCGTATTGCAATTCATCACATCGTTGATCCTTTAATTGTTGAAAGCCTAGATAAACCTGCTCAAGATTTGTGAAATACATATTTGTACCATATACTTGTAAATAATTTCATAAATTATGAAAATTTTGTAAATGTCACCTAGTTGTAATCCTTTCTTATAATGTTGTTTCTGAATCAGCTTTCTGATAACTTGCACTATGATTTTGGTATTTAGCTGGACCTTCCAATCCTTTTTACTGATCTCTTTTCCATAAAAGACATGAAGTAAACAATATTCCTTATTTTTAGCTTGAAATCTAGATAGAAGTTTATCCATATTACTTGCAAAAGTTAACAGATAATTATGTTAACATATATAGTAGGTTAAAAGCAATTTTATAATCGAATTTGGTTGAACGTCTCGAAACCCATCTCCTAAATTCAATTAAGAATTCAATTATAAATATTTAGGAATTCATCTTTTAGAGATATGTGATAGAAAGTCGATAATGACCGCGTTACAAAAATCCAAAAATCATTGTCTGAGAATTCGTAAAAGAAGACCAATGACCCAAATTCAGGCATTAACAAATGAAATTTAAAAGTCAGGAAGTCTGAAACCCAAATTTGGGTATTAGTGGTTAATAATCAGAAATCCAAAATAATAATTTTCTTGATTGAAGTCTTAGGTCCAGATTAAGGCATTAATGAGCGAAGTTCGGTAATAGCCTCGAAACCTAGTTTTGGTTATTAATAAGTGAAATCTCAAACTTAATAATGAAAGACCCAAAACCCAGATTCTGTATTAATAAGTAAGTTCAAAAATTCTTCTTTGATGATTAATTGGAGGCTATAAATTCTTATTTAAGCCTTCTTTTCTAGTTCGCTCCTTGGATTTTGTCTCTTTCAACATGTTTTAACCCTTTAGGCCTTGTATGTAGTTGATGTTTGATTTTCTGTTTCTTGAGCTCGAACGTTTTAGTCCATCATTTGATATGCTATTTTTGGGGCTCGAACGTCTTAGTCCATTGTTTGATATGCCGCTTTTTGGGCCCGAATGTCTTAGTCAGTTGTTTGATATACCGTTTCTTGGGCTTGAATGTCTTAGTCCATTATTGTTTGGTGCGCTTGGTTAGCTTATCCACAAGCAAGACTCAAGGACTTACCCAACCTCCCTCCAGGCGACGCCTAGACCTAGCTATAGCGTGGTGCAGTCAAAGGCTTGTTGATGCTTTGACCTAGTCATAGCATGGTGCAGATAAAAGCTTACTCTAACCTTCTTCCAAGAGATACCTTGACCTGGCCATAGCATGGCACGGCCAAGTGCTTGTCGATGCTTTAACCTGGCCATAGCATGGCGTGGATAAATGCTTACTCTAACCTCCCTCCAAGAGGCGCCTTGACCTGGCCATAGCGTGGCGCAGACGAGGGCTTGTCGATGCTTTAACATGATCATAGCATGTCACGGATAAAGACTTACTCTAACCTCCATCTAAGTGGTGCTTTGACCTGGCCAACCCGACGCAGACAAAGACTTTGACCATTAATGTAATGTCCAAGTGGAAGGAGTATTTCACTCCTAACTATGTAGATTTCCGTTAGTAAAGTAGTTCTTTGTTGACTTCATCTATGATCTCTATACAAACCCATTAATTTTGGCTTGTTTGAGAAAGTTGATTATCATTCCTTTGAGCACTCTGTGGTGATTTGTTTCATGATTATTCATCATATGGTAGTAGCAATAGGATCCTCCTAGATTTCTTTCATATATTGGTTTTTTCTTTTGTGGTGGCCAATAGTTGAGCTCTTCCTTGGTTAGCAGATAAACGTTCTCCATTGATGTTGTCAAATTGCATTCTTTAGGAAGTGTCAACATGAAGCTTTCCTTTTGAGAATGGTTTCTAGACCTTTTATTACCCGGTTCAATATTTTCACCCTCGTCGACTGGTTTTCTATTTAAAACCCTTTGGAGTTCCTATGTTGGTAGTGTTCCAGTTGTTGCTTAATGCCATTTGTGTGCAAAGGCGTTGCAATCAGCCATCATTACTTCTTCAAAGATTGTGTCTTTGGTATAAAATTTCTTTAATGTTGCAAGTGTGAAGGAGAATGAGCTTTCGATTTTGTCAACAGGTACATCCTTGGGGTTTCGAAGGTATTGAAATACTCTTGGTTTTGACGCAGAAGGTAGCTTTCGAATACATATTTATGGATAGGTGCGGAATTCCTCTAACTTGTGAAAGGTTTCGACTATCGGAAATCTTAGTTATGCTTTCAAAGTGGTTATTTTAATCAAGGCATCTTTCTGAGTAGTTTAAATGATGGCGAAACCTTTAGTTTCAAAAGGTTTGGCATGCATGTGAGTGGTTGTTATTTACTACCTTCGAAAGGTATTCCTTCACTTATTCGAAATGTCTTCATATAGGCAAAAGTATCTGTTCCGAAAGGAAGCCATTAAAGCGAAAGGAAGCTTTTGACTCCTATGACCCCTTCGAATGCTTATGGCATATATGACTTTCAATCGTAGCATCCCTTCGATTTCTTCGAAAGGCTTTGTTGGTGTTGTCATCTCTCATTCTTCTTTTCCTCCTATTCATTTTGGTTTCGACAAGATTGAAGTGTGAATTGTTGGTAACAATATATCTTGGAGCAAATTTTCCAACTTTACCAAATCTTACTACCACTTTCATTGGAGATAACTTTATAAATATGTAATCACTAATTGAAAATTCCAAGTCCTTTCTATGCTAATCAACATAATTCTTATGTCTTAATTAAGCAATCTTCTTACGATCTCTGATAAGCTCGACCTTCTCGGTCATCTCTTGGACCATATCCATGCCTAATATCGGTTTATCTTAGTTTCTAACCAATAAGATGTAGAACGATACGGTCTCCCATACAAGGCTTCAGACGGTGACATGCCGATAATGGACGGAAAGTTATTATTGGAGGAGAATTCAATTAAATAAAGATGTTCCTCCAAAGAGCCTTTGAATTCTAAGATGCATATTCTAATTAAATCTTCTACAACTCCCTTTATTCTTTCAATTTGTCCATCTGTTCGAGGATGGTATGCTATGCTCAAATTGAGTTGTGCCCCAAAACTATTTTCAAGCTCTAGTAGAATTGACTTGTAAACAACGGATAAATCATATACTATATTCTTCGAAATTCCATCTAATCGTACGATATTTCCTACTAAGAGCATCTGCTACCCTATTTCCTTTACTGGGTGTATGCACAATCTATAGGTCATATGCAGCTAGAAATTGAAGCCATCTTTGTTCTAGTGTATTCAAATCTTTCTAAGAGAATAAATATTTCAACGATTTGTGGTACGTGTCTAATACAAATATTTCGCCTAACAGATAGTGTTGCCAAAGCTTTAGAGCATAATAGTGCTGCTAACTCAAGATTTGAGTTGCATACTTAACTTCATGAGGTCTAAGCTACCTAGATGCATAGGATATAACATTGTCCCTTTGCATCAACACAACACAAAGACCTATCCTACAGGATCGGTATAAACTCTTAGATCCTGGTTTCCTTTGGCAATTGTTAGAATTGGAGTATTAGAAAGTAATTCCTTCAATTTCAAACAAGCTTCTTCACATTTGTTTGTCCAAATAAATTTCTTTCCCTTCTTTGCAATTTTAAAAGTGAAGAAGAGATTTCGAGAAGTCTTTAATATATCTCCTACAATATCCGAATAGTCCCAAGAACCTATAAATTTCTATCGCTATCTCTAGACATTTCCTTTTTTGAAATTGCTTCAACCTTAGCCGGGTTGACTAAAATTCCATTTTCAGAAATCAGATGTCCTAAAAATTTAACTTCCTTCTACCAAAAATGTACTTTGAAAACTTAGCTTTAAGTTGGTGTTCTCTTACGATTTCTAACACCATTTTCAAATGAATCACATGCTCCTCTTCTATCATCCAGTAGATGAGGATTTCATCAATGAAAATAATAAAAAATTTATCCAAATAACTTTTGTATACTCAATTTATATGACAGAGTAAGCTAGAACATTTGTCAATATGAATGACATTACTAGCCACTGATAATAACCATATCTTATTCGAAATGCAATATGAGATATACTATCATCCGCCAGAGCTGTTGAAAAACCAGTCGCTAGATCAAGCTATAAAGATACTTAGCATCACTTAGTTGGTCAAACAAATAATTGATTCTAGGAAATGGATATTTATTCTTGATCGTAAGATCATTCAACTTTCTATCATCTATATAAAATCATAAAGGTCCATCTGCCTTCTTGATAAATAAAGCTAATGCACACCACGGATAACTACTTGATCTAATGAAATTCTTTTGTTTAGGTTCTTCTAGTTGAGTTTTATTTCCTCCATTTCCTTAAAGCACATATGGTTAGTGTACTATTAGATGATTAGGCTCTTAGGAATTAAATCAATCTTGAATTCAACTACTCTTTTGGGTGGTAGACTCGTAGCGGTTTAAAAATATCAATAAAATCTTAACCAGTGGAATCTTCTTAATCTTGCTTATTCAAGCTTCCGTTGTATATAAAGGATATCCTAAACCGAAGTTTGATGCGTTTAGTATAATTATAACTCTTTTTATGAGATCAAGGTTTTGAAAAGTAATCATCTGCTCAACTAGAATAATCGAGCTTGATAATTGTGACGCCCCACCTCTATACTCACACTAGCCAAGAACACTATGAGATAATGTCGTCGGCTAGCATGAGAAGAAGGCTATTGAGGAGCGACCATCTGTGTAATTGTTTTATGCGAGTACCGATATGTCAGATAGTATTATATGCATTTCGTTTCAAGAGGAAACTTGACACATCAATTACAAACTCAAAGATGCTACACAGTGGCTGTGTGCTTTGAAAACAAATATAAAATAAGCATAACACAAATCAGTCACAGATATTCATATCGCTAAGGCGGAAACATATATGAATATAACACATAAAAGTATACATTTAAGTAGTGGTCATACAAGATCCACTACACCATAAAAGAATAGATATAAATGTTAGACAAAAGAATATGCATACATCAAGGAGTCTCTATCGCGAATGTATAAAAGAAAAAAACTATTAAGCTAAGTAGTTAACCAAAAGTCAGATGATGGACCATAATAAGAAGTCAAGTAGAAGCATCTGAAATACTTCGGTCTTACCTGAGTATTATTTAAGAAGAAAATAATAAACGGATCAGTCTAGCTATAAGTATCATATAAAATGAGATAGGATAAGAGATATGACAAAAATATATGATAACAATAATGCCATACTGCAACAAGTATACATTAAATTACAACAAAAATCATAAAATACCTCAAATTTTCTCAAACACCAAAAAGAATGTCATATTCTTATTTTATTCACCAAACCACAAATATTGATAAAGCTTATCAATATAAATCATAAAAATTGGTGAAACACAAATTCTAGAAATCATCAATTAGAAATCTAGACATCACAAAGGGGGAGGCCAATCAAAAACGGAAGCATGAAAACTCACCAACACGTTTATCACAAACGAATCGCTATCCCATGGTCGCTAACCATAGAGCCGATGCAACGACGTAGTAGAATAACGGTATGCCCGAGGACCTGAAACTCGAATAAATGGGAACAACGACGAAGTACAATAACGGTACGCCCAATGAATCTGAAACTCAATTTATTTGGAACAACGCCGTAGTACAATAATGGTACGCCCAATGAACCGAACTCCATAAAACCCATAGGTCGCTAGCCTATAGAAATGAGACGAAGCTCCAGAGAACGAGGTATAGTCCCCTGCGCAGACAAAGGGAGACTGCACATCGCAAGCCTAAATCACTAAACGATCATCATAGATCAATAAGAAGTGTCAATTACACTAAGCTAGTAAATAAACGAGTTTAGCTTCGTGTCCCAAAACCACTGGCTTAACTTAAATATTTACGAACAAATTGTAGATTCCCACTCGAAAATTGTCACTAGAGTTCAATCGAACAAGTCCAAGAATTAACCGACGAAGTAAATGCTAGCGTTTCATACCACTTGGTTTGCTAAGCCGTTTAATTATATTTCTCATATGAATGAGATAAAGGTTTTTATATACTAATAGATTGGAAAACGGATTTAAAAACGAGTTTTGTATTAAAATAGTGATGAAATCGTTTTTGTGAAAGAGTTAGAGTATTTACTAGTATAGGAACCTTTGCATTTTAAAAGTGACAAATCACAGAAAATGATTGTAAAAACATTCGATCACCAAAAATTCACATTCAATGGCGTAAATTAAAATCATAAAAATCGATATCAAATCCATCAAATGGATATTCCTAAAAAATTAGAAAAGAAGTCATCAAAGTCGATAATAAGTCACAACAACCAACCAGATCAACAAAAATCGAATAAAACGGAAACCCATCTAAAAACAGGCAAGTTGTCTGAATTTGTCAGCCTCAAACGTCTAGTGGTTATCCTAGACGTCTGAGCTGAAGTGGTGGAAATTTTATTCCAGATCTCCCAAACGTCTGAGAAGAAACATCAGACGTCTGAGTTGTACGTCTGTTCCAATGGCGCAGACGTCTGAGTGTTATTCCAGACATCTAAGCTGAAGCTTAGGGCATATTTTGCCTAGGCCATTAATGGCCAAAACGATTCGGAAGCAATCGGACGAGCAACGAAGGCTAGATTTATGCCAAACGACAACCCAGCCCTATAGGCTCTTCGATACACTCCAAACAACAAGTCCGAACATCAATAGTAGGATTATCATGGATTTTGACTTCAAAATACCAAAAATTAGAAAATTCACCAATTCAATTCAATTCAAAAGCAAATGAACATAAAATAGATGTTAGAAATTCGTATCCAACAACTATCAAAGGTACAGACATAAATGTAAGTTCAAGAACTCACCTGTAAACCCATAAAACAAAGGAAACATAAACCACTCTTCACTTCAACTTAAGAAGCTCCAATCTAAGCTCATAAGAAAATATTTTCTAAGTTAGGGTTTAGGAATTTCTGAAAATTGAAGGGAGATTGAGATGGAGAAGATGAAGAGGATGCTTACCTAAGCTTCTCTTTGATTTTGGAGCTTGAATCTTGAATTTCCTAGTAATATAGGGTTTAGGAATTTTAATTTCCTCTTCTTTCCTCCATTTTCTGTTAGCTTGAGATTGTTAGGAAAATAGAATGAATGAATGAAGAGGGGGTGGAATTAGGGTATTTTGTTGGGTTAGTAGGTTGAAACCTAAACCCAAATTCCAATAGAAAAATATCAAAATTCAACTCAACTCCGAACATATCGATATTTATACTCCAAAATGTCATAAATGCCATTTTCAACTCAATGAAAGTTGTCTCGAGTCCTAATTCGACTGTTTACAAAAAGTAGCTTTTCGGACTTTAATCCGACTAGCGATGCTATATTTAAATAAAACATTTAAATATACAATTGTAAAATATATGGGTTGCTAAAGTCTCCCCTCCTTAAAGAAATTGCGTCCTCGCAATACTTAAGAAGAAAAAAGAGTAACAACCATAAAAGCATAAAAACACAAAAGAAAACTTTGAAGTGAGAAGTTCACCTTAAGGAGCACGAGAGAGTAAGTCCAAATGTGATCGCTCGATGAATTTTCTGGATTCCCAAGAGCAAGCCTTAGGATTTGAGGACCATTGAACTTTCATAAGTGGAGCATCTTTATTACGAAGGCGTTTAATTTCCATAACAATGATATGAATAGGATGTTGCTAATAAGTCAAATTAAGTGAAACTTCAATTTCTTCAATAACACCGGGTTCGAGAATTGAATTGGAACCCCTAAAGCATTTTCGTAGTTGACAGACGTGGAATATGTCATGAATAGCTAAAAATTGATCTGGTAATAAAAGGTGATAAGCCACATAATCAATGCGTTCAGTGATGGGAAATGATTCAATATATCGAGGTGTTAATTTTTCCGATCGACTAAAATGCACAATATCCTTCATAGTTGAAACATGAATGAACACCAAATCTCCAACAGAAAATTCCAAATTCCATCTTCAATTATCGCCATAGGATTTTTATCTACTTTGAGCTTCTTTCATCCTATGATGAATAAAGTCAATCTTTTCTGTGGAATCACGAATAAAATCTAGACCTAAAACCAGCTTCTCACCGGCCTCAAGCCAACAAGAAGGAGATCGGCATGGCCATCAGTAGAGTGCCTCGAAAGGTGCCATACCAATACTAGATTGGAAGCTATTATTATAAGAAAACTCAACAAGGGAAATATGATCTTTTCAACTTCCATCAAAATGAAGAACACATGCACGAAGAAGATCTTCAAGAGTTTGATTCACAAGCTCTGTTTGTTCGTCGAAATGAGGATGATAAGCGGTGCTAAAATTAAGCTTCGTTTCCAAAGCTTTTTGAAGACTCTTCCAAAATCCACTAGTAAATAATGGATCACAATCACTAACAATAGAAGTAGGAACTCCATGCAATTTAATAATTTCATCAACAAATAGTTTGGCCAAAAGAGATACGGTCCGATTGGACCAAACGGGAATAAAATGGTGGATTTTGTTAGTCTATCTACAATCACCTATGAATTGTCATGATCCGAACGAGAATGGAGAAGACCATCTATAAAGTCCATGGAGACTTGATTCCACTTCCAAACTGGAATTTCTTAAGGTTGCAATAACCCCTCAGGCCTTTGGTGCTCAGCCTTTATGAGTTGGCAAGTCATGCAACGCTTAATGAAGTTAGAAATATCAGATTTCATAACATCCCAATAATAAAATCGCTTCGTATCCGCGTACATTTTACTACTACTGGGATGAATAGTAAATTTAGAATGATGAGAATCTTTTGAAATGTCTTTACTAAGATCACTAATATTTGGCACAATAAGTCTACTAAATTTTCAAATATTGCCAGGAGCATCGATTTCAATGTCTTTCAAACCATCATATCAATTTTGTTCCTACAACTTTGGCTAAGATGAGCCAATTTGGGATCATGGTTTTGAGTTTCAAGAATGTGGTCTAAATGAGAAGGATGAGCCTCAAGGCTACATAAAACAAGAGATGAACATGAACCAAATTCACGATCTCGAATATCACAAGTAGACAAAGTCTTGGGATCATTCCATTCAGATATCATCATTGAAACAACCGCTTATTGCTTATGACTAAGGGCATCGGCAATAAGATTTCCCTTTCCGGGAGCATAAAGATATCAAGATCATAAGATGCAAGGAATTTAAGCCAACGCTGTTGACGCAAATTAAATTCCTTTTGAGAAAATAAGTACTTTAAAGATTTATGATCAGTGTAAAGAACAAATTTCTCTCCCAAAAGATAATGACGCCGAATTCTAAGGGCGAAAACAATGGCCATGAGCTCTAAATCATGAGTGGCATATCTAATCTCGGCTAGCTTTAATTATCTAGAAGAATAAGCGATAACACTTTCCCTTGCATGAGAACGACACCCAATCCAATACAACTAGCGTCGGTATAAACAATAAAGTCTTGGTTCCCTTCGGGAATCACAAGAATAGGATCATCGGAAAGGGATTTTTTTAATTTCTGAAAAGAAGCTTCGCATTTGTCTGACCAAATGTACTTAACTCCCTTCTTTGTCAAACCAGTAAGAGGTATGGAAATTTTAGAATAGTCTTTTATGAACTGATGGTGATAGCCCGCCAACCAAGAAAGCTACGAATTTCCGTCACACTCTCTGGTCTCTTACAATTTTGAATTGCCTCGATCTTTGAAGGATCTAAGAAAATTCCAGATTCAGAAATGATATGTCCTAAAAATTTCTCACGAGATTTCCAAAAGTGGCACTTAGAAATTTTTTCTTTCAATTGATTGCTCCTAAGTGTTTCCAACACAATCCGAAGATGTTTTTCATGCTCCTCCTCGGATTTAGATTAAACAAGAATATCATCTATAAAGATGAGAACAAATCGATCGAGGAAGTCCTTAAAAACTCGATTCATAAGGTCAGTGAAATAAGCTGGATCATGCATTAAACCAAATGGCATAAAAAGCCATTCATAGGATCCATAACAAGTACGAAACGACGCCAAAGTAATGCTATCCTCTACAATACGAAGCTGATGAAAACCGGCTGCTAAGTCTATGTAACGACCCAGAATTTTAATTAATTAAAATTTGAATATTTAATTAATTTTGAATATTAATAAGTGAAATTTATAAGTCGAATAAATTTATTTATCGAATATTGGATTTAATTTGGTAATCAAACCGATAATTTAATAGTTGAAATTACAGAAATGATTGAAAATAGGGTTAAAAATGATTAAAATTGATTTGTAAAATTTTATTTTATCATGTTGGAGTTAGAACGATATTATAGAACTTTTAAAATTGAATTTGGAGTTAATCTGTGAAAATTGAATATTTTAATATTTAATCGACTAGTGAAATTAGTCATTTTTTGAACAGTCTCAGAATTGGACGAAACTAGTTCCATTGGATCCGTAATAGTTTGTTATTATCGGATTTCAATTTTCGTAGCAATTGGAGTTTTCGTTTGACCGTGGCAGCTCGAAACGCATCGAAATTGTTTTAATATTAATTTGACGAGTTAAAATAGCCATTTTTCAAAAAGTATCGGATTTCGACGAAACAGCTTCATCGGATCCGTAATGTGATATTATTGTATGGTTTCAAATTTCATGTCAATTGGATTTACCGTTTGTCCGGTGCAAGCAAAAACGCATGGAAAATCGTTTAATTGGTTTAATTTTAAATCGAACGTTTATTGCCATAACTCGCACAGATGACCGAATTAGCTCCCGAAACACGTTCCATTGTGTTCGAAACGTGGGGTAAACCTTAGAAACGCCAACCGGCACACTTCATTTGGAGTTCGTAAAATCCGGGATGAATAGTGTCGCGTAAATTTTCTATAAAAGCCCCAAAACCATTCATTATTTGCAAAAAAATAAACCCTAGGGCTTAGAGACCTTCGGCCGCCGCTTCTATTAACATGAATGGCCGAAATTCTCTTTTGTTCTTCCTCTATTATCTCATGATCTGTCATTCAAATCGAAAAACTTCCAACATGAAAGTGGAAAAGCACGTCCTTCTCTACAATATGAACGGTGGTGATCGTCTAATTTGCTACGAGGAGGGAGCTAGGGGCTCGCGTTTAGGGTCGGTTCTTGCACGTTTTTTGAGCTGCTGAGGCGACCGAGCCTAGCCGCATCCACGCCGAAGGTGAAGTTGGGTGAGGGCTTGTGACGCCCCACCTCTATACCCACGCTAGCCAAGAACACTACGGTGTAATGCTGTCAACTAGCACGGAGAATAAGGCTGTTGAGGAGCGACCATCCGTGTAATTGCTTTGCGCGAGCACCGATATGTCAGATAGTATAACATGCATTTTATTTCAAGAGGAAATCCGTCATACCGATACAAACACAAAGCTACTACACAGTGGCTATAATAATCTTCGGAAACAAATATAGAAATAAGCATAACACAAATCAGTCACAGATAATTCATATCACAAAGGCGGAAGAAGATATGAATATATAACTAACGCATGAAAGTGTATATCAGAGTAGTGGTCAAAAAAATCCACAATAATACAAAAGAATAGCAACACGTGCTATACGAAAGAATACAACTATGAGTCTATATCTCAAGTGTATACAACAAAATAAACTACTAATCTAAGTAGTTTGCCAAAAGTCAGAGTAATGAATCCCAGGGGAGAAGTCAAGCAGAAGCACCTGTAACATCTCGGTCTGACCCGAGTATTATTTAATAAGAAAATAATAAACGGATCAGTCTAGCTATAAATATCAGATGAAATGATAAAGAATAAGAGATATGACTAAACATATAATAATCACAATGCCAAGCTGTGATATATAAGTAATTGAAAATCAACAAGAGATTAATCAATAACACAATAATCTACTCAAGGATCAAAAGAAATGTCATACTCCTTATTTCGTTCACCAAACCATAAATATTGACGATTATATCAATGTCAATCACAAAAGTCCATGACACACAAATTCACCAATACACAAATATTGATAAAACCTATCAATGGAAATCACGAAAATTGGTGAAGCATAAATTCTAGAAATCATCACAAGAAATCCAGTCAATGACACACAAATTCACCCATGCACAAAATTTGATAAATCATATCAATAGAAATCACAAAGATAGGTGAAGCATAAATTCCAGAATTCAACACACGAAATCCAGAAATCACAAGAAAAGGATGGCCAATCCCACAAACTGGACATCGACGCACCTAGAAAGACACGCCCCATGTACAGTCGAACATCGACGCACCTAGAAAGATACGCCCCATGCTCTAGCATCGACGCACCTAGAAAGATACGCCCCATGCATAAATAAACATCGATGCACCTAGAAAGATACATCCCATGCATAAATAAACATCGATGCATCTAGAGAGATACACCCCATGTAATGTCTAACATCGATGAACCTAGAAAGATACACCCCATGCTAAGTCGAACATCGACGCACATAGAAAGACACGCCCCATGCATAGACGGACATCGACGCAACTAGAAAGATACGTCCCATGCCCCGACTTATTGAGCCGATTGCTCCACGAAGTAAACAAACATCGATGCACCTAGAAAGGTGCACCCCATGCATAATAAACATTGACACACCTAGAAAGGTACGACCCATGTGTAAACAAACATCGACGCACCTAAATAGGTACGACCCATGTAAGAAATGAGACGAAGCTCAATAAAATGAGGAACAGTCCTCCACATAGACAAAGAGACATCGCACATTGCTAGTCTAAATCACAAAGATGATCGTCATGATCAATGAGAAGTGTCAATTACAATAAGCTAGTAAATATACGAGCTTAGCTTCATGTCCCATAAACACTAGCTTAACTTAAATATTTACGAACAAATTGTAGATCTCCACTAGAAAATTGTCACAAGAGATTCAATCGAACAAGTCCAAGAATTAACCGACGAAGTAAACGCAAGCGTTTCATACCACTTGTTTTACTAAGTCGTTTAATTAGATTTCTCATACGAGTGAGGTAAAGGTTTGTATATACTAATAGATTGGAAAACGGTTTTATAAATGAATTTGGTATTAAAATAGTATTGAAATCGTTTGAGGAAAGAGTTTTAATATTTACTACTAGTATAGAAAACCTTTATATTTTTAAAGTGACAAACCACAAAGAAGATTGTAAGAACAATCAATCACTAAAATTCACATTCGAAGATGTGAATAAAATCCAAAGAAACCGATAAAGAATCCATCGAAATGGATATTCAAAAATCCCTAAATAGGAGTCATCAAAGGCATAATAAATGATAACAACAAATAGGATCATCACGAATCGATTTAAATTGGAATTCTCAAGCGAATAGGAAAATAGGCAAAATTGTGCTGATTCAGACGTCTGAAATCAAGGATTCAGACGTCTGAATCTGGAAAATAAATATTTTCCAAAGACAGAATTCAGACGTCTGAATCCTTGAACCCAGACGTCTGAAATAGGCACTTTTTAGCCTATTTCCTTTCTGGTTCCAAATGAACCAATTCAGACGTCTGAAACCATATATTCAGACGTCTGAATCTGGGAATAGAAATCTTCCCAGAACAATATTCAGACGTCTGAATATTACGTTTCAGACGTCTGAATCTGGGGTTCAGGGCATTCCCTGAACCTAGGCCAAAAATGGCCAAACGAATATCGAAAACGATCGAACGAGCAAATGGCGATGACTAAGGAATTACGTCGAACGATAACCCAGCCTAAACGGCTCTTCGATACGCCTCAATTATCAATGTCCAAATATCCATAAAAGGATTTTCATAAATTAGACCAAAACACCAAAAATTGGAATATACACGAAATCAATCCAAACCAAAATCAATTGCACACGAATAAACGTTAGGAATTCATACCTAACAATCGAAGATAATTATAGACAAAGATGTGAGATAAAAATCTCACCTTTGAACCCAAATCAATGAAGGAGAAACTTTAAAAACAAGCTAAGATCAATTCCTCTTCAATAACAACTCAAGAAGCTTCAATCTAAGCTTAAAAGAGAAACATTTCCTAAATTAGGTTTAGGAATTTTCTGAAATCAAAGAGAGAATGAGTTGGAGAAGAAGAAGGAGATGCTTACCAATGGGTTCTCTTGAATTTGGAGCTAGAAGTTGGATTTGCAAAGAAAGCTAGGGCTTAGGAATTTCCATTTCCCATCTCTTCCACCATTTTTGATGAAGCTTGAATGTATTAGGAAATTACGAAGTAATGAAGAGGAGAAGGGGTTGGGACTGAATACATAAGTGGCTCAGCCCAAACCAAAGCCCTAAGTACAAAGTAGCAAAAATCAACTTTCTCCAAACATATCGAAGCTTATACTCAAAAAGGTCGCAAACGATAATTTGAACTCAATGGAGGTGGTCTCGAGTCTTAATTCGGCTGTTTGCAAAAAGTAGCTTTTCGGACTAAAATCCGACTAACGATAAGATATTTAAATATAAAATCGATAAACATGCGGGTTGTTACAGACTCCCCTCCTTAAAGAAATTGCGTCCTCGCAATATTTAAGAAGAAGATGTGTAGTAACAATCATAAAAGCATATTCAACACAAAAGAAATTTGAAATAAGAAGTTCACCTCAAAGAGCACGAGAAAGCAAGTCCGGATGTGTTCGCTCGATGAACTCTTTAGATTCCCAAGAACAATCCTTAGGATTTGAAGACCATTGGACTTTAACAAGCGGGACATCTTTATTTCGAAGGCGTTTGACCTCCGAAGCAACAATTCGAACTGGATGCTGCTCATAAGTTAAATTAGGCGAAACTTCAATCTCTTCCACAACACCGGGCTCAAGAATAGAATCGGAATCTCTAAGGCATTTCCGTAGATAAAAGATGTGGGGAACGTCAAGAATAGCAGAAAATTGAGCCGGTGCAACGGCGTAGTACAAAAACGGTACGCCCGAGGAACTAGAAACTCAAATAATTTGGGACATCAGCGTAGTACAAAAATGGTACGTCCAATGAACCAAAGCAAATACATTGATATAGTACAAATGGTACATCCAATGAATCGAATAGCAAAGACATTGATGTAGTACAAACGGTACATCCAATGAATCCAAATAGCAAAAACATTGATGTAGTACAAACGGTACATCCAATGAATCGAACAGCAAAGACATTGATGTAGTACAAACGGTACATCCAATGAATCAAATAGCAAAAACATTGATGTAGTACAAACGGTACATCCAATGAATCCAAATAAGACGGAACATCGATGTAGCATAATAACAGTACATCCGATGAACCGAACACCATAAAAGAACACAGGACACTAGTCCATAAAAGGAATGAGATAAAGCTCAATAAAACGAAGTATACCAAAACGTCCAATGAACTTGATAAAAAGATAATTCCATTCAGACAACATCAAAGAATCAACCACTTGTTGCTTACGACAAAGCGCATTGGCAACACGATTTCCCTTCCAGGAATAAAAAGAATATCAAGATCATAAGATGTCAGGAACTCAAGTCAACATGGAGTTCCATATGAGAAAATAATTATCCCAAAGATTTATGATCGGGGTAGAGAACAGATTTCTCATCCAAAAATGATGATGCCAAACTCTAAAAGCGAAAACAATAGCCGCGAGCACTAGATCATGAGTGGCATACCTAATCTCAATCGGCTTTTAATGATTTAGAAGCACAAGTGATAGTACGTTATCTTATGCAAGAGAACGACATCCAAACCAATACGATAAGCATTGGTACAAAAGATAAAGTCTTGGTTCCCCCTCGGGAATCACAAGAACAAGAGTATCGAAAAGAAAGAATTTCTTTTAAATAACCTTCTTTCCTGAAAAGTTAAAACTTTCAAAATTACATTTATCATTATGTAATAATCTTTCTAGAAAAATTTACTATTTTCAAGTCAATATACTGTGTCTGATTGTCTCATCAAAGCGTTTAGGAAATTCCTATCGATAACGTTGATCAAGCACATCGACCAAAATTCTTAAAACACTAAATGGGCAATACAATCACAAAATCGTATTCTATAGGATAAGTAAGTTTCTCAGAAGCTTCTAAGAATATTCTTTGTTCGTTTTAAGAACAAAAATCCAGTTATACTTCTAAATAAATCTTATGAAAAAGATTTTGCAAAATTTTAAATTGCTATTTTCATCCAAAAATCAATAATAAAAGAATGGTCTCATCGAAATATTCATAGAATATTTGATATATAAAATGGATGAAATAAGCTGGACAAATTGAATAACAAAATAAGTCATTCATTAGAATCATAACAAGTGCGGAGTGCGTAAGTGGAATGCTAACTCACGCGACTCGTAGCCAAATGAAAATCGGTGGCAAGGTCGAACTAAAGACCTTAACACCACACAAAAGATTTCTTAGGTGATAATTCTAAGACAAACTCAAAAATACCGGAAAAGTTTCACAAATTATTTAGATAAGAGAAACAACACTTTCCTTATAAGTGGGCTTAAGGAATAAAATGATTCCACCAAAAATGTGAAATCGGAATCACAAAGAAAAATTAGAAATCTGCTTAACAGATAGAAAATGTCGAAGATAAATAGTTCACACGGAAAATAGGATATGGGCTTCACAATGATTAAGCCAATCCTTACAAAAATCAATTCCGAAGCATAAGTAAAAATACCGGCTCGGAAAGATAAATCACATAAAATAATTTCGACATCAATAAAAAGCAAATTGAGTGTTGCGGATCAACCATCCGGATTCGCAGCTCTCAAGGAAGACATCAAGCCCAAAATATTCAAAGAAAAAGAATCGACAAGTTCTTTTGATATAAAATAGATGAAACCCATATCAAAAGAACTCAAATAAGAAGATCACAAAATAAATGTAATCAAGGATTAAATGAGAAATACCTTGACCACGAGAAGTGTTACCAGGAGCTTGCACTACATTGAGCTCTCCCTCCTTCTTACTTTGAAGTACGGGACATGCAGTAATATGGTGACCCGAATTTTTGCAATAGCGACTAAAGAGGGGTCTCGGACACTCCCTTGCATAGTGGTTCGTGGAACCACAATTGTAGCATTGTCCACGACTAGAGGTAGGTGCTTTTGCTACCAGGGTTTCTTGCCTCCCTTTCTTGATGGGATTGGGGCCTTTGAATTTGATAGGCCTATTTAAGTTATTGTCGAAGTTCCGTTGGGCACATCACCTTCATTATCGGCCTCTTCAAGGCGAAGAGCGATATCAATAAGCTGATCAAATGAAACCTCAAGTTTCAGAAGTAATGGCTTCTTAAGATTCTTATTCAAGCCATAGACAAATCTCTGATTTTTCTTCAATGGGGTATTAATGTACCCAACCCCGTATTTGGACAGAGATTCGAAGGATGCGACATAGTCTGTCACAGAAGATTCACCTTGAACAAGCTCAATAAAACGCCGGGCCAAAGTTACTTTTTCAGCCTCCGGCACAAATTTCAATTCGAATCTTTCCCGGAATTGCTCCCAAGTAAGATCCGCTTCGATAATTTCCGAAGTCAAGAGCTCATACCAATCTAACGCTCTTTCTTGGAGCATGCTAGAAGCCACTTGGACTCGATGTAGATCAACAAGGTTCATGCGAGAAAAGATGCGATCGCATGATTTGAGCCAAGCCTGAATTTCTATAACACTCTCGGATCCTTTGAATGGCCTTCCACCCAAATCGGTGTAGTCTCTGCACAAGCGTGCAAAACCGGATCTAGGATGAGTGGGCTCTGGAATGGGTCCTGCAGCTTGAGCGTTCTTCACGAGATCTAAAAGCTGCTGAGCAAACATGAATACTCCATCCTGAGGAGTAGCACTAGATTGACCGGCGCTGGAACGACCTGGTCTAACCATTTCTCCTCTTTTTTTTAAGAAAGAAAGAAAGAAGTGGAAAAAGTTATTCTCAAAATAAATATCAAGCAATCTTGATAGATAAAACAAGGAATCATAAAAGAAAGTAGGATAGAACGGTACGAAGACCCGAATAAAATCCTAAAGCACGACTCCTAAGATGGACTTAGGACGATGATCCTTGTTATATTATTCCATATTGTTCCAAAGTTTGGCTCTGATACCAAGCTGTGACGCCCCACCTCTATACCCACGCTAGCCAAGAACACTACGGTGTAATGCTGTCAACTAGCACGGAGAATAAGGCTGTTGAGGAGCGACCATCCGTGTAATTGCTTTGCGCGAGCACTGATATGTCAGATAGTATAACACCGATACAAACACAAAGCTACTACACAGTGGCTATAATAATCTTCGGAAACAAATATAGAAATAAGCATAACACAAATCAGTCACAGATAATTCATATCACAAAGGCGGAAGAAGATATGAATATATAACTAACACATGAAAGTGTATATCAGAGTAGTGGTCAAAAAGATCCACAATAATACAAAAGAATATCAACACGTGCTATACGAAAGAATACAACTATGAGTCTATATCTCAAGTGTATACAACAAAATAAACTACTAATCTAAGTAGTTTGCCAAAAGTCAGAGTAATGAATCCCAGGGGAGAAGTCAAGCAGAAGCACCTGTAACATCTCTGTCTGACCCGAGTATTATTTAATAAGAAAATAATAAACGGATCAGTCTAGCTATAAATATCAGATGAAATGATAAAGAATAAGAGATATGACTAAACATATAATAATCACAATGCCAAGCTGTGATATATAAGTAATTGAAAATCAACAAGAGATTAATCAATATCACAATAATCTACTCAAGGATCAAAAGAAATGTCATACTCCTTATTTCGTTCACCAAACCATAAATATTGACGATTATATCAATGTCAATCACAAAAGTCCATGACACACAAATTCACCAATACAAAAATATTGATAAAACCTATCAATGGAAATCATGAAAATTGGTGAAGCATAAATTCTAGAAATCATCACAAGAAATCCAGTCAATGACACACAAATTCACCCATGCACAAAAATTGATAAATCATATCAATAGAAATCACAAAGATAGGTGAAGCATAAATTCCAGAATTCAACACACGAAATCCAGAAATCACAAGAAAAGGATGGCCAATCCCACAAACTGGACATTGACGCACCTAGAAAGACATGCCTCATGTACAGTCGAACATCGATGCACCTAGAAAGATACGCCCCATGCTCTAACATCGACGCACCTAGAAAGATACGCCCCATGCATAAATAAACATCGATGCACCTAGAAAGATACATCCCATGCATAAATAAACATCGATGCATCTAGAGAGATACACCCCATGTAATGTCTAACATCGATGCACCAAGAAAGATACACCCCATGCTAAGTCGAACATCGACGCACCTAGAAAGACACGCCCCATGCATAGACGAACATCGACGCAACTAGAAAGATACGTCCCATGCCCCGACTTATTGAGCCGATTGCTCCACGAAGTAAACAAACATCGATGCACCTAGAAAGGTGCACCCCATGCATAATAAACATTGACGCACCAAGAAAGGTACGACCCATGTGTAAACAAACATCGACGCACCTAAATAGGTACGACCCATGTAAGAAATGACACGAAGCTCAATAAAATGAGGAACAGTCCTCCACATAGACAAAGAGACATCACACATTGCTAGTCTAAATCACAAAGATGATCGTCATGATCAACGAGAAGTGTCAATTACAATAAGCTAGTAAATATACGAGCTTAGCTTCATGTCCCAAAACCACTAGCTTAACTTAAATATTTACGAACAAATTGTAGATCTCCACTAGAAAATTGTCACAAGAGATTCAATCGAACAAGTCCAAGAATTAACCGACGAAGTAAACACAAGCGTTTCATACCACTTGTTTTACTAAGTCGTTTAATTAGATTTCTCATACGAGTGAGGTAAAGGTTTGTATATACTAATAGATTGGAAAACAGTTTTATAAACGAATTTGGTATTAAAATAGTATTGAAATCGTTTGAGGAAAGAGTTTTAATATTTACTACTAGTATAGAAAACCTTTATATTTTTAAAGTGACAAACCACAAAGAAGATTGTAAGAACAATCAATCACTAAAATTCACATTCGAAGACGTGAATAAAGTCCAAAGAAACCGATAAAGAATCCATCGAAATGGATATTCAAAAATCCCTAAATAGGAGTCATCAAAGGCATAATAAATGATAACAACAAATAGGATCATCACGAATCGATTTAAATTGGAATTCTCAAGCGAATAGGCAAATAGGCAAAATTGTGCTGATTCAGACGTCTGAAATCAAGGATTCAGACGTCTGAATCTAGAAAATAAATATTTTCCAAAGACAGAATTCAGACGTCTGAATCCTTGAACCCAGACGTCTGAAATATGCACTTTTTAGCCTATTTCCTTTCTGGTTCCAAATGAACCAATTCAGACGTCTGAAACCATATATTCAGACGTCTGAATCTGGAAATAGAAATCTTCCCAGAACAATATTCAGACGTCTGAATATTACGTTTCAGACGTCTGAATCTGGGGTTCAGGGCATTCCCTGAACCTAGGCCAAAAATGGCCAAACGAATATCGAAAACGATCGAACGAGCAAATGGCGATGACTAAGGAATTACGTCGAACGACAACCCAGCCTAAACGGCTCTTCGATACGCCTCAATTATCAATGTCCAAATATCCATAAAAGGATTTTCATAAATTAGACCATAACACCAAAAATTGGAATATACACGAAATCAATCCAAACCAAAATCAATTGCACACGAATAAACGTTAGGAATTCATACCTAACAATCGAAGATAATTATAGACAAAGATGTGAGATAAAAATCTCACCTTTGAACCCAAATCAATGAAGGAGAAGCTTTAAAAACAAGCTAAGATCAATTCCTCTTCAATAACAACTCAAGAAGCTTCAATTTAAGCTTAAAAGAGAAACATTTCCTAAATTAGATTTAGGAATTTTCTGAAATCAAAGAGAGAATGAGTTGGAGAAGAAGAAGGAGATGCTTACCAATGAGTTCTCTTGAATTTGGAGCTAGAAGTTGGATTTGCAAAGAAAGCCAGGGCTTAGGAATTTCCATTTCCCATCTCTTCCACCATTTTTGATGAAGCTTGAATGTATTAGGAAATTACGAAGTAATGAAGAGGAGAAGGGGTTGGGACTGAATACATAAGTGGCTCAGCCCAAACCAAAGCCCTAAGTATAAAGTAGAAAAAATCAACTTTCTCCAAACATATCGAAGCTTATACTCAAAAAGGTCGCAAACGGCAATTTGAACTCAATGGAGGTGGTCTCGAGTCTTAATTCGGCTATTTGCAAAAAGTAGCTTTTCGGACTAAAATACGACTAACGATAAGATATTTAAATATAAAATCGATAAATATGCGGGTTGTTACAGGGCTACAGGGTGATGGTAGTTGATCGATGCAGAGGCGTTTGTATTAGGCGCGATAATTAGGTTAAAAACGGCGGCAATGGGTTTCTCCGGTTACTGGAGCGAACGCGTGCGTTGGGGAAGAAGTGAGAAAGGACGGTCGAGATTTTGCTCTGGGGGATGGACGGCTTGGATGAAGGTTGTGAAAATAAAAAAAAAGTTGTAAATTATTGTATTTAAAATTCGTGTAACTTCTAAAATTCATATCTTTTTCATACGAGGTCGAAAACGCATGAAACTAGTTGCGTTGGGTTCGTATTGACGAATACTACGCTATGGAATTGGATTGGAGTTGATTGGAGCAAGTGAAAATTCTGAATAAAATTAAACACGCGCTTAATTTTATTCGAAATAAAAGCTGAAAACGAAATTGAAATCAAGTTGAGAACTTCTCACTCAATCAAATCAGTTTCGATTTTATATTTTAAATAGTTAGATTAAATTTTTTTGATTGTATGATGAATGATGATTGTTATCTATTGATTGTTAAAATAGACATTATGCGCCGTTAGTAAGCGGATGTTATTTATTAAAAACATATACCGCGAATATTTCATAAACAGTGAAATTGGTAGTATTTATGTACTTGGAGTTGATTTCCCGCATTGTATAGCGGATGAGACCCTATTGCGCCGTCTATTAAACGGATAATATTTTATAAATCCCATATACCGCGATAATTCCGTACTGGAGCGGAATTGGTATTGTGCTAATGTTTTTGGATGCAGGGAAACAGGTTGGAGGATCCAACTGGATTCCTCAACCGTATTGATTTATTTACAGATATTTTGATATTTGTTGATTATCATATCGATATATGATATTTGGATGTCGTGATTGACTATTTGGTGCTGTTGCATCATCGGATCCATTTCTGAAGTTTTAAAATAACGATTTTGGTTTTTAAGAGGAATTTTAAAGTGATTTTCGAAAGTATACGTTTTATTAAATTTTGAATTGTTAGAAAAAAAAATAAACGTTAAAATTTTAATGTTATAAAAGTAGGGTTTTTATGAAATATAAGTGAAAAGTGATTTTTTAAATAGATAGTTAATAAATTTATGAAATGGTTTAAATTGGAATTTTTGGACTATTACAAACAATTTTTATAAAAGATTTATAAAATGGATATTTTTAAATTAAAAATATTGGAATTATAAAACGAAGTTTTTTTTATAAGTGTTAAAAGTGAAGTATAATGGATTCATAAGTGAATGAGAATTTATAGATTTATAAATTGTGAAGTTATAAAATGAATAGATTTTGTAAAATAGAAGATTTATAAGTAATTATCTTATAAATCGGATTTTGGCATTTAAATGAGATATAAATGGAATTTGTTAATAATGAGATTTATAAATCGAAGCATATAAATAGAAATGGAGTTTATAAACGTTGTTTATAAATCCGAAATCAATTGAATTTGATAAGTTGGATATAGGAATATATGAAAGGAATTATATTCACGATTTTGGACAGTGAATATATTATCAAATGAAATGGATATGTTTTTGGGAAAGGAACATTATGAAATGAAGTTAATGATTTTAAAGACGTTTTAAAATGCATTAAGTATCAAACACATAGATTTCAACATTCATTGTTGAAATAGACGTTTTCGAGAAATAGAAGGTAATGGTGGACTATAATACTGTTGTTATAGTAAATGGTTTCCGAAAGGAAATGTTTTGTATAGTATTGGGATTTATATATCTATTTAAAACTTTAAATCCCTATACTGGTGATTTTGGGTCGTCGTAACGATGTTTTACGTAACATTCGTTTTAGCCCAAATAAATGTGTTAAGCGAATGTTTTCCTTAAAGAATGAAATATATACTTAATTTCGATATTAAGTATATGGAATATTTTCTAAGTATTGAAAATAGATGGATTTGTGAATTACTTATTAATAAATAAGTATGGAAATGTTTTTCCAATGTGAAATGAAATGTTTCGAGAATTTATCTTTTTGAAGATAAATTGAAAATGAATAATTGAAATCGTATATTCATAAATATTTTGGAATGTAAATTCACTATGGAATTTATAAATGAAAAGGGGAATTTGTTTAAAAATAAATGGTTGAAGTGTGGGAATTAATTTACGGATTTGGAACGTAAATATAAAGTAAATCGTTAAGGATTTATTTATTTGGTTTAAATGAACCATGTTGAAATGAAAGAAATTCCGCGTAAGGAAAATGATTGAAATTTGTTTTCAAAAGTGATAAAGGTGAAAAGTGATTTGGAAATTTGTTTTCAAATGGTTGAAGTGTGGAAAATATATATATCTAGTAAAGATATTTTGGAAAGTAAATAATTTGGGAAATTATTTGGATTTGGTGATGTTGAACACGCCTATTGATAGTTAAATAATCCGACTATCAATATTTACCTTTAAATAGGTATTTGTTGTGATATGTTGAATTTGAATGCCGCACTTATTTTTGAATAAGCGCTCACTATTCAGGTTAGCCGGGAAAGGATCTTGGGGTCGTATAACCCATTCTGAATATGTGATACGTCGTTATGGATTGCATTTGATGACCGGTGTTGAAGACCGGATATTTGTGAAAACGGAAGGATTACCGTCGAGTTACTCTACGTCGGCTGATCTCCGATATAGAGATTTTACCACCCTTAGTGACAGGAAGTCCGGTCGTGATTAATGAATATCCGGATTGCAAGGACTTCTTTGTAAGTGCCTTCGGTTCTGTTCGATCCCGGAACAGACTTGTATGGATTGTATGTCTGACATTACAAATTGAGATGTATAGCTGATTTCTTTCAAATATATTTTTGTTGGTGGCGGAGAATTTATTCTCTTAGCTTAACACCCTTCTCTGAGACGTACGAGCTCAGAGGTTATATAATTGAAGGTTATTAGTGATATACTCCCAATTTGGTAGTGTGGCATGCTGAGTGTTGCTGTGAAATGATCATTGGTTGATCATTTGTGATAGGATCATTTATTTGGTCATTTATCTTTGTGATCATTTCTATGATCATTTGTTGACCTAAAGCACGACTTTTGTATAAAGTGTGGCTTTGTGGATGAGACTTCGTCGGACCTCACACCCCGGAAATGGTCAAAACAGGAAGGATGCGGCAAGGTTATTAGGGGGTATTGCCCCTTTAGTGTATGTCATTCCTTCTGGATAGAGGTGGTATCATGGTATGGAGCCCAGATACTTAACCTATGTTATTGCTGCAGATTTTGTGGTTGTTGGAAATCGAGGATCCTCGGATAGATCGGTTACGATCGGGGGATGACATATTCGTGTCAGTAGTTACCCAGTTAGGGGTAACCCGGCCTTGTGTTGGCAGAGATCCGGTTTGGTTCTCGGGACGTCATTCCAGAGGCGTTTCCATATGGCAATGGGAAGTTCCTTGGCCTGACCATTTGTTGGAAATCCAAAGAAACAATACGATCTTGTACGGTTTTAGTTGTAGAACCTATCATTCACTTATAGTGGCGCCCCACTGTTTGGATGGTAGCTATAGTAGGCATAAGTGCGAAATGTCTATGCTGGCTAAGATCTATATCTTTATTTTAGAAATGAATTTTTCCTACACTATGCACTAGTAATAATATCCAATGTTTCTTTTTAATGCGTATCAAGCATCTTTGACTATCATAAGGAGAAATCTCCTCCGATTCTGCGTTTGCATTGTGTGTGCGTGCGGGAGGCCTTATGGTAGTCTCATTTTTAAAAGCATTGCGAATTGACTTTAAAAATATTCCTCTATTTTGATTTTAAAGATAAATAAACTGTTTTGAGTTCTCATACCAGTCACATGACTGACTCGGAGTTTATTGTTTTCCTTCCTAAACTCTGGGTGCCCACCAATTTCCACACGGGCAGTCAAGAGTTAAGGTTTATCAGGATATTCAGGAGTTGCTGGAGGCAAGATGGATGGCATGGCGTATTACTAGTATATAGTATTTCTTTTCCGCTGTTGATGTTGTTTGTTGTTGTACACTCTGATGATGTAATGAAATGTAATGTAATGTAATAACTGATATAGTTCTTTGTTTAAAGATTATTCATTTATTTATTATATGTTGTTCCGCTGCGAATTGTGAGATTCTGATGTTGTTCTGTTATTTCTTCTATTCTGTTCTATCTTTTTCTATCTTCTTCTACCTCTTCTTTTTCTAAAACCCTAACGGTACGGTTTTTCGGCTTTCGATTGCTCGGCAGTTGATACAGTGGACGTATTGATGTCGGTTTTCGTCAATGAAAAATCGCGATCGTTACATTTGGTATCAGAGCTTATGGTTAAGCGACAACCATGGCTCTGTTGGGTATTTCTCATTAGAGATAGAGTCAGTAGTACTCTAGAATGAGTTTGAGTGTAATAATTGATACGAGCGCGTATTTGTTAGTGAATATAAATTGTTTTATATTGTGATGATTGGTTTGTTGAGTGGTATATGGATTTTGGTCAACACGAGTAATTAACGTTGTTGATAGGGATCTCTAAACACTTGTACAGAACAATTTGACACGATATTGTTTTAAATAGGGTAAATGAAATAATTTTACCTTGATTATATTTTATATATAAAGGAATAATTTTTCAGAATTATTAAAGTATATAATTGATTGTTTGGTTGTTGAATAAGTTAAATAAAAACAACAGCTGTAAAAAGAATGAATTGTATAAACAAATAAATCATAAGTGTGAAATTATAATTAATGTAATTTACAATTGTAAAATAACCTTATATATAAGAAGTGAAATTATATAAGTAAAAGGTTTGTAAATGTGATTTATAATATGAAATGAAATTCCAAAGAAGTATTTTGAAATGACTTGGTATTTTGAAATTTTTTTTTTGTTTTGAAGAAATGAAAGCTCTAAACTCTTTTCGGTCGCTGGAAAATAATCCTGATGATGATGGCCACATCATTAGAATTCATTTTCGGGTTTCCAAAAGAGGGATTGCTGCCAAATTATTTTAAATAAAAGTTGTTTGGATTTGGTTTGGAAATTCAAAAGGTAATTTGAATTGATTTCAAAAAAATGGTTTTGAAAGATTTGAAAGGACTCTAGAATCATATTTAAGATATTTATGGGAATGATAAATGAGTGAATAACTTATACAATTTGAATTTTGATAGAATGAATTTAACTTAAAGGATGGAGTTAAATTAAAGGAAGTATAAGTAAATCAATAAAATCCAAGTAGTAATTGTTGAATATAAGTTGTATAACTTATAAGATGATGAATATAAGTGAAATAAGTTTTGAACTTATGATAGGAGTTAATAAATTTAGCTTTGGTAGAAAGTTAAATAGGATTGGAATTTGAATTGGATTTATAAGTGAAAACTTAAGTTAAATTAAATAAAAGGTGTTTGGAATGAAATATAACTTAAGTGATGTTGAATAAAGTTGAATTTTGGTATCAAAGTAAATTAATGAAGTGAAGTCATTAAGAATTTGAACTTGAGTTATATAAATGAAATTCAACTTTAAATTGTTAAAGGAATTAGCAATTGAATTGATAAAAGGATTGAATGTTAATCAATTAAATGTAAACAATTGATATGAAATAATGAATATATAAGTGTTAATTCATTAAAAGCTAGTTGAATAAATTGAATGGAAGTCAATTTAATATGATCCAATTGAAATTAAAAGTGTTGAACCAAATTGAAAGAAAAGTGAATAAATTTGGTTGTATTGATTAAACATTGGTTGTTAGTTGATTGTTGATTGATTATATATAAATTCATTAAGTGTTAGTGAAATTGAAAGCTATGTAATTGAATTCAAATTTGAAGTAAATAAATTTGAATAGAATTGAATTTGATTTGGAAGTGAACTAATATGAATGAAAATTAGTGAATGCAAACTAATTAAAATTGAATATGAATGAATGAATGTTAGTAAAGTTCTAATGTTAATGAATCAAATGTGATTTAAATTGGAAAACCAATTCCTTGAATATTAATGAGAAGTGAATTTATAGTTGGTTGATGAATGCATTCGTTGTTTGTTGCATTTGCTATATGATGTAGTTGTTATGTTGCTATATGTTGTATATTCATATTACTTTCATATATGCATGTTTCTCATGTTGTTGTTGAGTGTTTAGTAGGTGCGGATTGCGCTTGCTTCGCATTTGGAGCTCGCTTTCGCGCTATATTAGCCGTATATGCTCGCTAATTATAAATAAGGTACAGATCTCGGATTACATACCGTACTTTTACACTTTTTTCCCTGCGGGATGTGTCATCACTTGATGAGATGCATATTTGTGATATATATACTGTCATTTTTTTTTCGGATCGAGCCGCGCAAAGGAGACTATGGCGAATTTTTTCGATAATTTAAGGCGTTAGAAAAAATTTGAGAAAAGTTGGAAAATTTTGAAAACTTTAACTTTGATTTTGGAGTTGAAAGTTAAACAACAGTAGTTATTTTTGAAAAGATAACTAAGTATGATTTGAAAAATTAGTAAAGTTTTGTAAGAAGTTTAACTATGGATTTTGGAAAGTTAATAGATTCTGTAACTTTTCTTACTTGGTAATTTCGAGGACGAAATTCTTTTAAAGGGGGAAGTATGTAACGACCCAGAATTTTAATTAATTAAAATTTGAATATTTAATTAATTTTGAATATTAATAAGTGAAATTTATAAGTCGAATAAATTTATTTATCGAATAATGGATTTAATTTGGTAATCAAACCGATAATTTAATAGTTGAAATTACAGAAATAATTGAAAATAGGGTTAAAAATGATTAAAATTGATTTGTAAAATTTTATTTTATCATGTTGGAGTTAGAACGATATTATAGAACTTTTAAAATTGAATTTGGAGTTAATCTGTGAAAATTGAATATTTTGATATTTAGTCGACTAGTGAAATTAGCCATTTTTTGAAGAGTCTCAGAATTCGACGAAACTAGTTCCATTGGATCCGTAATAGTTTGTTATTATCGGATTTCAATTTTCGTAGCAATTGGAGTTTTCGTTTGACCGTGGCAGCTCGAAACGCATCGAAATTGTTTTAATATTAATTTGACGAGTTAAAATAGCCATTTTTCAAAAAGTCTCGGATTTTGACGAAACCAGTTTCATCGGATCCGTAATGTGATATTATTGTATGGTTTCAAATTTTGTGTCAATTGGATTTACCGTTTGTCCGGTGCAAGCTAAAACGCTTGGAAAATCGTTTAATCGGTTTAATTTTAAATCGAACGTTTATTGCCATAACTCGCACAGATGACCAAATTAGCTCCCGAAACACGTTCCATTGTGTTCGGAACGTGGGGTAAACCTTAGAAACGCCAACCGGCACGCTTCGTTTGGAGTTCGGAAAATCCGAGATGAATAGTGTCGCGTAAATTTTCTATAAAAGCTCCAAAAACATTCATTATTTGCAAACCCTAGGGTTTAAAGACCTTCGGCCGCCACTTTTATTAACATGAATGGCCGAAATTCTCTTTCGTTCTTCCTCTATTATCTCATGATCTGTCATTCAAATCGAAAAACTTCCAACATGAAAGTGGAAAAGCACGTCCTTCTCTACAATATGAACGGTGGTGATCGTCTAATTCGCTATGAGGTGGGAGCTAGGGGCTCGCGTTTAGGGTCGGTTCTTGCAAGTTTTTTGAGCTGCTGAGGCGACCGAGCCTAGCCGCATCCACGCCGAAGGTGGCGTTGGGTGAGGGCTACAGGGTGATGGTAGTTGATCGATGCAGAGGCGTTTGTGTTAGGCGCGATAATTAGGTTAAAAACGACGACAATGGGTTTCTCCGGTTACTGGAGCGAAAACGTGCGTTGGGGAAGAAGTGAGAAAGGACGGCCGAGATTTTGCTCTGGGGGATGGACGGCTTGGATGAACGTTGTGAAAAAAAAAAGTTGTAAATTATTGTATTTAAAATTCGTGTAACTTCTAAAATTCATATCTTTTTCATACGAGGTTGAAAACGCACGAAACCAGTTGCGTTGGGTTCATATTGACGAATACTACGCTATGGAATTAGATTGGAGTTGATTGGAGCAAGTGAAAATTCTGTATAAAATTAAACACGCGTTTAATTTTATTCGAAATAAAAGCTGAAAACGAAATTGAAATCAAGGTGAGAACTTCTCACTCAATCGAATCAGTTTCGATTTTATATTTTAAATAGTTAGATTTAAAAATTTTGATTGTATGATGAATGATGATTGTTATCTATTGATTGTTAAAATAGACATTATGCGCCGTTAGTAAGCGGATGTTATTTATTAAAAACATATACCGCGAATATTTCATAAACAGTGAAATTGGAATTATTTATGTACTTGGAGTTGATTTCCCGCATTGTATAGCGGATGAGACCCTATTGCGCCGTCTATTAAACGGATAATATTTTATAAATCTCATATACCGCGATAATTCTGTACTGGAGCGGAATTGGTATTGTGCTAATGTTTTTGGATGCAGGGAAACAGGTTGGAGGGATCCAACTGGATTCCTCAACTGTATTGATTTATTTACATATATTTTGATATTTGTTGATTATCATATCGATATATGATATTTGGATGTCGTGATTGACTATTTGGTGCTGTTGCATCATCGGATCCATTTTTGAAGTTTTAAAATAATGATTTTGGTTTTTAAAAGGAATTTTAAAGTGATTTTCGAAAGTATACGTTTTATTAAATTTTGAATTGTTAAAAAAATAAATAAACGTTAAAATTTTAATGTTATAAAAGTAGGGTTTTTATGAAATATAAGTGAAAAGTGATTTTTGAAATAAATAGTTAATAAATTTATGAAATGGTTTAAATTGGAATTTTTGGACTATTACAACAATTTTTATAAAAGATTTATAAAATGGATATTTATAAATTAAAAATATTGGAATTATAAAACGAAGTTTTTTTTATAAGTGTTAAAGTGAAGTATAATGGATTCATAAGTGAATGAGAATTTATAGATTTATAAATTGTGAAGTTATAAAATGAATAGATTTTGTAAAATAGAAGATTTATAAGTAATTATCTTATAAATCGGATTTTGGCATTTAAATGAGATATAAACGGAATTTGTTAATAATGAGATTTATAAATCGAAGCATATAAATAGAAATGGAGTTTATAAACGTTGTTTATAAATCCGAAATCAATTGAATTTTATAAGTTGGATATAGGAATATATGAAAGGAATTATATTCACGATTTTGGACAGTGAATATATTATTAAATGAAATGGATATGTTTTTGGGGAAGGAACATTATGAAATTAAGTTAATGATTTTAAAGACGTTTTAAAGTGCATTAAGTATCGAATACATAGATTTCAACATTCATTGTTGAAATAGACATTTTCGAGAAATAGAAGGAAATGGTGGACTATAACACTGTTATAGTAAATGGTTTCCGAAAGGAAATGTTTTGTATAGTATTGGGATTTATATATCTATTTAAAACTTTAAATCCCTATACTAGTGATTTTGGGTCGTCGTAACAATGTTTTACGTAACATTCGTTTTAGCCCAAATAAATGTGTTAAGCGAATGTTTTCCTTAAAGAATGAAATATATACTTAATTTCGATATTAAGTATATGGAATATTTTCTAAGTATTGAAAATAAATGGATTTGTGAATTACTTATTAATAAATAAGTATGGAAATGTTTTTCCAATGTGAAATGAAATGTTTTGAGAATTTATCTTTTTGAAGATAAATTGAAAATGAATAATTGAAATCGTATATTCATAAATATTTTGGAATGTAAATTCACTATGAAATTTATAAATGTAAAGGGGAATTTGTTTAAAAATAAATGGTTGAAGTGTGGTAATTAATTTACGGATTTGGAACGTAAATATAAAGTAAATCGGTAAGGATTTATTTAATTGGTTTAAATGAACCATGTTGAAATGAAAGAAATTCCGCGTAAGGAAAATGATTGAAATTTGTTTTCAAAAGTGATAAAGGTGAAAAGTGATTTGGAAATTTGTTTTCAAATGGTTGAAGTGTGGAAAATATATATCTAGTAAAGATATTTTGGAAAGTAAATAATTTGGGAAATTATTTGGATTTGGTGATGTTGAACACGCCTATTGATAGTTAAATAATCCGACTATCAGTATTTACCTTTAAATAGGTATTTGTTGTGATAGTTGAATTTGAATGCCACACTTATTTTTGAATAAGCGCTCACTATTCGGGTTAGCCGGGAAAGGACATTGGGGTCGTATAACCCATTCTGAATATGTGATACGTCGTTATGGATTGCATTTGATGACCGGTGTTGAAGACCGGATATTTGTGAAAACGGAAGGATTACCGTCGAGTTACTCTACATCGGCTGATCTCCGATATAGAGTTTTTATCACCCTTAGTGACGGGAAGTCCAGTCGTGATTAATGAATATCCGGATTGCAAGGACTTCTTTGTAAGTGCCTTCGGTTCTGTTCGATCCCGGAACAGACTTGTATGGATTGTATGTCTGACATTACAAATTGAGATATAAAGCTGATTTCTTTCAAATATATTTCTGTTGGTGGCAGAGAATTTATTCTCTTAGCTTAACACCCTTCTCTGAGACGTACGAGCTCAGAGGTTATATAGTTGAAGGTTATTAGTGATATACTCCCAATTTGGTAGTGTGGCATGCTGAGTGTTGCTGTGAAATGATCATTGGTTGATCATTTGTGATAGGATCATTTATTTGATCATTTATCTTTGTGATCATTTCTATGATCATTTGTTGACCTAAAGCACGGCTTTTGTATAAAGCGTGGCTTTGTGGACGAGACTTCGTCGGACCTCACACCCCGGAAATGGTCAAAACAGGAAGGATGCGGCAAGGTTATTAGGGGGTAGCGCCCCTTTAGTGTATGTCATTCCTTCTGTATAGAGGTGGTATCATGGTATGGAGCCCAGATACTTAACCTATGTTGTTGCTGCAGATTTTGTGGTTGTTGGAAATCGAGGATCCTCGGATAGATCGGTTACGATCGGGGGATGACATATTCATGTCAGTAGTTACCCAGTTAGGGGTAACCTGGCCTTGTGTTGGCAGAGATCCGGTTTGGTTCTCGGAACGTCATTCCAGAGGCGTTTCCATGTGGCAATGGGAAGTTCCTTGGCCTGACCATTTGTTGGAAATCCAAAGAAACAATACGATCTTGTACGGTTTTAGTTGTAGAACCTATCATTCACTTATGGTGGCGCCCCACTGTTTGGATGGTAGCTATAGTAGGCATAAGTGCGAAATGTCTATGCTGGCTAAGATCTATATCTTTATTTTCGAAATGAATTTTTTCTACACTATGCACTAGTAATAATATCCAATGTTTCTTTTTAATGCGTGTCAAGCATCTTTGACTATCATAAGGAGAAATCTCATCTGATTCTTCGTTTGCATTGTGTGTGTGTGCGGGAGGCCTTATGGTAGTCTCATTTTTAAAAGCATTGCGAATTGACTTTAAAAATATTCCTCTATTTTGATTTTAAAGATAAATAAACTGTTTTGAGTTCTCACACCAGTCACATGACTGACTCGGAGTTTATTGTTTTCCTTCCTAAACTCTGGGTGCCCACCAATTTCCACACTGGCAGTCAAGAGTTAAGGTTTATCAGGATATTTCAGGAGTTGCTAGAGGCAAGATGGATGGCATGGCGTATTACTAGTATATAGTATTTCTTTTCCGCTGTTGATGTTGTTTGTTGTTGTACACTCTGATGATGTAATGAAATGTAATGTAATGTAATAACTGATATAGTTCTTTGTTTAAAGATTATTCATTTATTTATTATATGTTGTTCCACTGCGAATTGTGAGATTCTGATGTTGCTCTGTTTTTTCTTCTGTTCTGTTCTATCTTTTTCTATTTTCTTCTACCTCTTCTTTTTCTAAAACCCTAACGGTACGGTTTTTCGGCTTTCGATTGCTCGGCAGTTGATACAGTGGACGTATTGATGTCGGTTTTCGTCAACGAAAAATCGCGATCGTTACAGTCTAATCGTGAAAAGACTCTAGCACCGCTAAGTTGGTTAAATAGATCATCAATCCGAGGTAAACGATATTTATTCTTGATGGTGAGATCATTAAGCTTGTGGTAGTCAACGCAAAGCCTAAGTATACCACCAGATTTCTTCACAAAAATAGCTGAAGCTCCCCATGAAGAGGAACTAGAATGAATAAACTACTTTGCTTCGAATTCGAATAATTGCTTATGCATCTCCTCATTTTCCTTATTGGACATATGATAAGGAGGACGAGTGATACGTAGAGCTTCAGTGGTTAGATTAATTTTGAACTCAATTGTTCGCTTATGTGGTAATCCTAAAACGGGCTCAAATATATTGGAAAATTCATGAACAACGTGAATGAGGGAAATGACATCTTCCTCATCATCATTATCGTCATCATGAGGGTTAGAGAATATAAGGATGTTACCAAATTAGAATCCAAATATTTAAGAACAATAGAAATCTTCTTAACAGACTGAGGATGTCAAAGATATATAGTCCTCTTGGGACATAGGATGTGGGCTTCATAACGATTAAGCCAATCCATTCTCAAAATCATTTTGAAACCTAAGTAACACATAACATGCAAGTCGGCTCGGAAAGCATAATCACATAAAATAATCTCGACATCATTACAAAATAAATTGAGTGTTACGGATCCACCAACTGTATTCGCTATTCTCAGTGAAGTCATCAAGCACATAACACTTAATGACAAAGTATCAACAAGTTCTTTTGATGTAAACGAGTGAGATACACATGTGTCAAAAAGAACTCGAATAGGATGATCACGAAACATAATAATGCCATCAAGGATAGAATGAGAAATACCTTGACCAAGAGAAATGTTACTAGGAGCATGCACAACGTTAAGCTTTCCCTCCTTCTTGCCTTGAAGTTTGGGACACGAGATAAAAGATGACCCAAACTTTTGCAATAATGACAAAAATGGGGTTTTGAACACTTATTTACATAATGGTCCTTAGAACCACAATTATAGCATTGTCCTTGACTAGGGGTAGGAGTCTTTTCTAACGAAGTTGCTTGCTTCCCTTTCATGTTGGGATTAGGGCCTTTGAACTAAATAGGCCTCTTCTTATTGATGTTGAAGTTCTGTTTGGCACCCACAACCTTAACATCACTCTTTTATCGGCCCGTTCAAGTCGAAGAGCGATATCAACAAGCTAATAGAAAGGAACTTCCAGTTTCAGAAGTAAAGCCTTCTTGTGGTACTTATTCAACCCATAGATAAACCTATGGTTTTTCTTCAATGGGGCATCAATATACTCGACCCCATATTTAGAGAGAGATTCAAAAGATGCGACGTAATCCGTCATAGAAGATGCACCTTGAAAAAGGTCAATAAAACGTCGAGCTAAAGTACATTTTCACCGGCACAAACTTTAACTCGAATCTTTGCTGGAATTACTCCTAAATAAGATCCGCTTCAGTAATTTCAGAAACCAAAAGCTCATACCAATCAAATGCTCTTTCCTGGAGCATGCTAGAAGCCACTTGGACATGATGTACATCTATAAGATTCATGCAAGAAAAGATGTGATCGCATGTTCTAAGACAAGCTTGCGCTTCTATAACGCTTTCGGAACCCTTGAATGGCCATCCACCAAAATTGGTATAATCACTGCACAAGCGTGCAAACCCAGATTTAGGATGAATGGCTCTGGAATGGGTCCGATAACTTGAGAATTCTTTACAAGATCTAAAAGCTGTTGGGCAGACATACATACACCATCCTAAGGAGTAGCACTGGATTGACCGACGCTGGGATGACCAGGTCTAATCATTTCTCTTCTTTAAGAAAGAAAGAAGAGGAAAAAGTTATTCTCAGAATGAATATCAAACAAACTTGATTGATAAAACAAGGCATCATAAAAGAAAATAGGATAGAATGGGTCCAATGACTCGAATTAAATCCTTAGGCACGATTCCTAAGAAGACTTAGGATAATGATCCTTGCTATAATATTATATATTGTTTCGAAGTTTGGCTTTGATACCAAGCTGTGACGCTCCACCTCTATACTCACACTAGCCAAGGACACTACGGGGTAATGCCGTCAACTAGCACGAAGAATAAGGCTGTTGAGGAATGACCATCTGTGTAATTGCTTTATGCGAGTGCCGATATGTCAGATAGTATTATATGCATTTCGTTTCAAGAGGAAATCTGACACATCAGTTACAAACTCAAAGCTTCTACACAGTGGTTGTGTGATCTTAGAAAATAAATATAAAATAAGGAAAACATAATCAGTCATAGATATTCATATCACTAAGGCGGAAACAGATATGAATATAACACATAAAAGTGTACATCTAAGTAGTGGTCATACAAGATCCACAATATCACAAAAGAATATATAAGTGATAGACAAAAGAGTACGTATACATCAAGGAGTCTCTATCTTGAATGTATAAAAGTAAAAACTACTAATCTAAGTAGTTAGCCTAAAGTAAGATAACGAACCCTGATAAGAAGTCAAGTAGAAGCACCTGAAATACCTCGATTTCACCCGAGTATTATTTAAAAAGAAAATAATAAAAGGATCAGTTTAGCTATAAATATCATATAAAATGATATAGGATAAGAGATATTACAAAAATGTATGATAACAATAATGCCATACTGTAACAAGTATACATTAAATAACAAAAAACAATCATACAATACCTCAAAATTTTCAAACATAAAAAAGAATGTCATATTCTTTATTTTATTCACCAAACCACAAATATTGATAAAGCTAATCAATATAAATCACAAAAATTGGTGAAACACAAATTCTAGAAATCTTCAACTAGAAATCCAGAAATCATACAGGGGGAGGCTTATCAAAAATGGAAGCATGAAAACTCACCAACACGTGTATCACAAACGGATCGCTATCGCATGGTCGCTAACCATAGTGCCGGTGCAATGACGTAGTACAATAAAGGTAAGCCCGAGGAACCTAAAACTCGAATAATTTGGAACAACGACGTTGTACAATAACGGTGCGTCCGATGGACCTGAAACCCAAATAATTCAGAACAACGACGTAGTACAATAACGATATGTACAATGAACCGAACTCCATAAAACCCATAGGTCGCTTGCCTATAAAAATGAAAAAATGAGATAAAGCTCCACAGAATAAGGTATAGTCCCCCACGCAGACAAAGAGACACTGCACATCATAAGTCTAAATCACTAAATGATCATCATAGATCAATAAGAAGTGTCAATTACACTAATTAGTTTAGCTTCATGCCCGATAACCACTGGCTTAACTTAAATATTTACGAACAAATTGTATATTCCCACTTAAAAATTGTCACTAGAGTTCAATCAAACAAGTCCAAGAAATAACCAACGAAGTAAATGCAAGTGTTTCATACCAATTGTTTTGCTAAGCCATTTAATTAGATTTCTCATACGAATGAGATAAAGGTTTGTATATACTAATAGATTGGAAAATGGATTAAAAAAAGAGTTTTGTATTAAAATAGTGTTGAAATCGTTTTTGTGAAAGAGTTAGAGTTATTACTACTAGTATAGAAACCTCTGCATTTTAAAAGTGACAAATCACAGAAAACGATTGTAAAAACAATCGATCACCAAAAATTCACATTCGACGACGTCAATTAAAACCATAAAAATCGATGTCAAATCCATCAAATGGATATTCCTAAAAATCCAGAAGAGAAGTCATCAAGGTCAAAAATAAGTGACAACAACCAACAGGATCAACAAAAATCGATTAAAACGGAAACCCATCTAAAAATAGGCAAGTTGGCTGAATTTATCAGCTCCAAACATCTGGTGGTTATCCCAGATGTTTGAGCTGCAGTGCTGGAAATTTTATTCCAGATCGCCCAAACGTCTAGAAAGTAACATCGGACATCTGAGCTGTACATCTGGACCTTTTATTCCGATGGCCCACACATACGAGTGTTATTCCAAACATCTAAGCTAAAGCTTAGGGCACATTTTGCCTAGGCCATTGATGGCCAAATCGGTTTGGAAGCGATCAAACGAGCAATGGAGGTTAGGGATTTATGCCAAGTGACAACCCAACAGTATAGACTCTTTGATATACTCCAAACAACAAGTCCAAACATCCATAGTAGGATTATCATGGTTTTTGACTTCAAAATACCAAAAATTGAAAAATTCACCAATCTAATTCAAGTCAAAAGCAAATAAACATAAAATAGATGTTAGGAATTCATACCTAACAACTATTAAAGGTATAAACATAGATGTGAGTTCAAGAACTCACCTTTAAACCCAAAATAGGAATTCATACCTAACAACTATTAAAGGTATAAACATAGATGTGAGTTCAAGAACTCACCTTTAAACCCAAAACAACAAGTAAGGAGCTTTAAAACAAAAGAAAGATCAATCACTCTTCACTTCAACTCTAGAAGCTCCAGTCTAAGATCATAAGCAAATATTGCCTAAGTTAGGGTTTAGGAATTTCTGAAAATTGAAGGGAGATTGAGATGGAGAAGATGAAGAGGATGCTTACCTAAGCTTCTCTTTGATTTTGGAGCTTGAATCTTGAATTTCCTAGTAATCTAGGGTTTAGGAATTTTAGTTTCCTCTTCTTTCCCTCATTTTCTTTTAGCTTGAGAGTGTTAGGAAAATAGAATGAATGAATGAAGAAGGGATGGAGTTAGCGTATTTCGTTGTGTTGGGTTAGTGGGCTGAAACCCAAACCAAAAGCCCAGTAGAAAAATAGCATAATTCAACTCAACTCCAAACATATCGATGTTTATATTCAAAAAGATCGTAAACGCCATTTTGAACTCTAGTCTCAAGTCCTGATTCGACTGTTTACAAAAAGTAGCATTTCAGACTTTAATCCGACTAACTATGCTATATTTAAATAAAACGTTTAAATATACAATCGTAAAATATGCGGGTTGTTACAGATAATGCTTGAGCCAATCCATTTCAGGTATACTTTCAAAGATTATAAAATCCATAACAAATAAATTACAAAGAAAAAGATAACCAAATACACAAATGAGGATGTCGCAATCATATTCAAAGAAACAAAAGCTTCAACTAGATTAGATACCAAAAAAGGAGTGGCAATAATAAAGACATCTAATTCTAACTTCTTAATTATTTCTGTAACATCCCGTAAAATAAACCATAAATAAATAAGGTAAATTGAATTAAATATGATAAGGGTTGAATATGAAAATTTTATAAAAGTCGGAATTTAACCATGAAAGTTATTTCGTTGGGTTCGTGGCAAAATTCCGTTCTGATTTTTTGTATACAATATATTGAAAACAGAGCTCAAACATAGAAGTTATGAGCGCTCAAAGTGTAACGACCCGGAATTTTCAATCCCGAAAATTCCAAATAGTTATAAAAAGAAGAAAGAGGTAGGAGAAGAATAAGATCAGAAACACCAACATCTCACATTCGCAGCGGATAAAATATAATAATAAATAATAACAGTTTACAAAAGAATATTATATCTGTCGATTACATTTTAATACATCAGAGTTACACATTTATACAGACAATGGATATACACAATTTACCATGCCTCAGATATATACAATAATATGATATAGCGAAATACTCTATACGTTCCTGTCATCCAGCTCGACTCCTGAGCTTCAGAACATCCTTACCTGAAAATCTATAATACTCGGTCTGACCCAAGCATTACACCAAAGTAACACTCAGGTCAGGCTGGAAACCAGCGTGAGTAAACCCAACTAACATGAAATACCAAAGCAATCAACTTACATAAGCCCGGGGTAACTTGTATCAATTTACAAGTTCACAATCTGATATGGACATCACTTATTTCACGCATACGTTTTCTATGTACGAATTTTTTTAGATTTAAATAGTTCAATTCCTTTGAATCACTTCAATCTAGCATATAGATTTCACATATCAATCTATAAAAATTTGAAGTAGTTTCGGGTATTTTCTAATACACGATCCCGGTCTCTTCGGGTCACATATCACCCTAATCTAAGTTATCCAAATGAAACACAAAACATTTCATATCAGAGCTATCAACTTATTCAAAGCATCCAATACCATTCAATTATTCATAAGCAAATTTGATCACTTCCAAAATTTATTCAGTTGATTCAAATTGAATTTCTAACCTCAATCACTTAGATTCTTTCATTTAACATTAATTAATTCCAGATCAATTAATTAGTCAACCCTTCATTATTCATCTTATTTAATCACCCTGGATTAATTATTTTTCAATTATATTCAAGTAATTATCTTTAATTATCTTCACAATATTAATTATTCTTACCTAAAATTAATCTTTATTTACTTCACAAGTTAATTATCTATAATTAATTACATTAATCCTTAATTGCTTATATTAATTAACTTCTCATAAGTCTCTTATATTGATTTATTTTCTTAACTAATCAATCTCTATTTACATCATTGATTATATAAATTAACGATTTCTCATTTACATTTCAATTTATTCTAATATAATTTAATTACTCTGTTTATAATGGAATCTTAAAGGAATTTAAAACCAAATTTATTTTTAAATTCAATTCGGTTTACAATTGCACTTTAACATTCAAGTTATTAAAACACTTAATATTTAAAACTTTATTTGTTAGATTTAACTTGGATTTAGAACTTGTTCTATATCTCTACTTTACAATTTAACTCCAGTTTTTAAATATCACTTTTATTTCTTTCCAATTTATTTTTATTTTATTCTATAATTTTTTCACTTTCAAAATTTCACCCTTATATTTCTTTCAAAATCCAATTTCATATATTTCGATAACTCAGGGTACCGAAATATCCAAGCAAACCACAGCATTCAATCTTCCAATTACCAAAAATATTCATCACAGAATATCAATCATTCCTGTATATACTATATATTACAATACAATATAGCACATCGATTCAACTCAACCATTCAACCAAATTCATAATTCTAACCATTTAAATTTAAATAAAAATCCAACAGAGTGAGATTTGCTCACCTTTGATTTGTTTTTGGCAATCCATTCCCATCTGGCTTGTTTCCTTCAAATTTTTGGACCTTGTGTAAATATTTATACCACTTATCAATATTCGATTTAAGCAAACAATTAACCAATGTTTAATAGTTTAAATTTTAACTAATAATTTAATTCAACCAACTAAATCTAAAATTTTAAACTAATTTTCCTTTTTACCAATCTAAAGATAATTAAATGGGTTAACTGATAAATTAATCATCTGGAATTTTTTTTAAAGATAGAACTGTTAAAAATTTCTTTACTGTAAAGTAATTTTTTTTACATATTTACATTTATTCATTTATTTAAATCAAATTAATTTAAATGCAAATACCTCAATAGTGACCCATCGAGCTTCCCTTGCTCGTCAACCAGAGCTTGCCTTTCACCATTTGCGACGAACCCACATCACAACTTCGCGTTCGACAACCCATAGCACACCGCAACCTCCCATCTCACCTCGCGAACGACGCGATTTTAATGAGGCCGAACCCTCCAACCTAGCCTCGTGCGCTCCCCTCTCGCGGTCGCCACCTCGCCTCATCGCATCACGAACGCCACCCCTAACTGCTCCCACCTTGCCTCATCGCACCGCGAACGCCTGACTGCTGCGGCCTCCCACCATCATCGCGACCCACGCATGTATTCGCGATTGAATCGAGCGATCGAATTTCGAACTCGATTCGATTTGCGAATGAACTGTTTCGCCATTTTTTTTGTTTTATGAGTTCGATTTTTTTCTTCTGCTTATAGATTTGAGAGGAAGACGGGGATAATATATAGGTTGGTGGAAGGCTTCTTGAGTACGAGTATTGGTTTTAATTTTATTATATTATAAAGCTTCCAAAATGCCCCATTAATTGCTACTAAAATTCGAACTCCTCTTAAGGAATTCCGCTAGGCAATTATAAGGTTTCTCCCGCGTTCCGAGCACGATGGAACGTGTTTCGGAAGCTAATTCGATCATATGCGTGAGTTACGAAAGTAAACGATCAATTTTAAATTAAATCGATTAAAATAGTTCTAAGCATTTTGAGCTGCCAGGGTCAAACGACAACTCCGATTGCTATGAAAATTGAAATCCGATAATAACTAACTATTACGGATCCAATGAAACTGGTTTCGTCAAATTCCGAGACTGTGTCTCGGAAGGCAATTTTTAAATATCGATTTAAAAGATATATTTTTAAAACTAAACGAATCACTTTCATTTTCAATTGAAAAGCTTTTATTATCTTCAAAACTATCAATATAAATTTTACAGGTCTTCAAATTATTTTTATCAAGCTTAAAACTGAAGATTCAATAATTTACCCAATTTTAATTTATTAAATCCAATAACTCAATTTCTAAATAATAATAATATTTGAGTTCAAGTTAAAAATTAACTTTTCAAATATTTAAAATCAGTTAAATATTCCAATTTAAATTGTTAGAAATTCTGGGTTGTCATATTCCTCCCCCCTTAAAAGAACTTCGTCCCCAAATTACTAGTTCGGAAGAATGGTCCAATACCCGTTTACTTTTCCCCCAAAACCAACAGTTCAATATCCTACCAACTATCTTTTTATAAAAGACCCCTACCATTCTTACTAACTTCCCAAACTTTCCCACAGTTTCCAAACAATACCCTTTTTGTTCAATCATTCAAATTCCAATTCAAAACCAAATTTTGAATTATCAAAATCTTCTCAAAAATTTTCTAACTCTCTAAATTTTCGAAATTTTTTGCCAGCGTCTCCTTTTCGCGGCTAGCTCAGTACAACTACAAAATGCCTCTACGGGCTCCCCAAATTCCAAAAGAAAACAAAAGCCATGTGGCTAGATCAAAAAAATCCAATCCAATTTCACACAGAAATTTAAATACATACCTTTTAGTTGGGCAATTCTAATTTATCTTCTGAAATCAAATCCAATTTTCCTCTCTTTATAATACCTGCATAACTTACTAAGCAATTATATTCAATAGTAACTTTTCAAATCATTTTATACATTTCCTCCATAGTTTTCCTATTTACTTCTATTCAAATTAGTTTTCCATTTCCATATGAATTCAATTTGTCTTCAATTTTGGATATTGTATTTTATCTTTCATTTAACTGATTCATATTAGTTTCGTCTACTAAGTTGTTTCAGTTTCATATTTAAAATCGTTTTGTTGCTAACAAAAAAATTTCTAACTCCCAAAATTTTCGAAATTTTTTGGCAGAGTCTCCTTTGTACGGAGGAGCTTTTGTAATTTGAAAAGAGATATAAATATATTTACATCGACCCACACGGTCGAAAGAAGCAAAAACTGTTCATATTTCCTATTTTTATTGCGTAGGCGTACCTTTATTTAGCATTTTAAGCAAACAGCTTATTTATTTTAGCAATTAGTACAACCAAATCCAGCTAAACGGCCTTCAGGTACCTGTACTTACTCAATTTAAACATGTAAGCACTAAAATCGTGCAATTTAACAACATTTAACATATTTAACTAGCAAACATACAAGTTTCTATAAGCAATGCAGGTTAAACAATATTTATAAGCCACTTATGGGGTTTCGACTTAAATTTTAATTGTTTACAACCATTTCGCAAACATCTTCGTTCACTTTAAATGGTTTATAACTCAGTTGCTTACATTCAATCTATTTTAACCCAAACAAGCTCATATTCCATTCAATTGATTTCAAAATCAAGTTATTTAACCTCTCACAACCCATAGAATTTTAATTACTTTCATTTACGTCAAACGACAATTCATCCAATGCAAATTCGACAATATTCGCTTAAAAGAGTATTCATTTTAGTTCATAACTACTTCAAATTAATTTCAACTCATTCTGTATTTAATTCCATTTTGATTTCTAATTTATTCACTAACTATACATTGCATTTCATTTCATCTCCGCATTTGTTTCATTTTCAAATTATTTCATTGAGCTTGACAACATTTGATGTTTGTATTAATACCCATTTTCCAAATAAATTTAACCCATTTTTTATTATTTAATGGTCTTACATTCTTACTCGAAATAAAGTTTTTATTGACTTAAGTAATTTTACTTCAAATTAATATGCCTCACAACTTAAGTTCATTCTGATAACCCACTTCCAATTAAAACTTTGATTTAATTTCTATTCAATCAGACTTCATCCATTTATTATTTAATTCAATTTACCCATTTTAAATTTTAAGTTAACTTGCTTAATTCATTTTTCGAATTTATTTTATTAATACGACGCCGTTCTCAATTAATTTCTATTCACCTGGGTTTTGTTTGCAACTCAAACCATTTTCATTATAATTCACTTTCGTTTTATTTGACAACACTTCCCTTATATCTAATTTACTTGCAAATTTCGTTAAATATTATTCAAATCACACTTGAATTTTATTTGTAATTCAAACCATCACTATTTGATCCACCTCTATTTTTATTTTTACAACATCTCTTCTTATTTAATTCATTATCAAATCCAAGTCGAATTCTATTTACAATTTGAATTCATTTCCAAACTCCATTATTAACTTACAATTCATTTGTTTAATTGAGCTAAATTTTATCAATATATTCTATCAAATAATTTATTTAAGTAATTTGCTTACTTCTAACTTTAAAATCAATACTCGATTTTATTACAAAAAATCACTTCATTAAATTTTCCTGAGTTCAATTTTTTTTATAATTCTACTTTAGTTTTCTTTCATTTTCCAAAATTCCAACATTTTTATTTTAAAATGTTAGAAACACTTTCAAATTCAGATAATACTATTTAAAATAGCTTTTTATAAAAATACTTCTTATAACTCGATGTCTCAGCTAGTCTATCCTTGTTCTCATAGAAATTCAGTCATACGTTGATCAGGCATAGGACTGAAAATCTATAAGTACTTGGTAAAACCGTTTTCAACATCCAGTGAAAATACTTGGAAAATAATTTTATTGAAAATATTGAAAACAGTTTTTGAAAATAGAGGAAATATCTTTGGTGAGAATGCTTTGGAAATCATCACCATCATCCATGGTCGCAGTTACATCCTGGGTTACGTTGCCATCGCTGCAAAAGTCCATGTAACTGTAGGCACTCCGCGCCCCTCAATTACGCCATGGAACCCACAACAGATCGCAGTTATATTCTAGGGTTACGTTGCCATCACAGCAAAAGTCCATGTAACTGTTGGCTCTCAGCGGCACACACGACTTTCGCTGTCAAAATGAAACTTCTCCACTCCTACATAGGTCGCAGTCTACCGATATAAAATCAAACGTAGACTGTTGGCTCTTAACAGCACACATGACTTTCGCTATGTTACCATAGGCCGCAGTCTACCGATATAAAATCACACGCAGACTGTTGGCTCTCAGTGGCACACACGACTTTTGCTATATTACCATAGGACGCAGTCTACCGATATAAAATCAAACGCAGACTGTCGGCTCTCAGCGGCACACACGACTTTCACTATGGTATACTCTGCTCATAATCCTCAGGAACTAGTTTTGTCCGGACTCCTCTTAGGATTAACTTTAGAACCCCCCTTGGGGCTCAAGGCAACAACACCCGGTGGCACTCCTGAAAAGTTCATTTCAAGGGAGCCCCTTTTTCCCAAAGCCATCATCAAAACACTTTATACTATACACATATAGTATCTTTCAAATCATACACCTAGTATGATCTCATACAAGGCTCCTTTACACAAAATCAATTATCCCAAAATCGATAATTCTCAAACTAGGATTTCCAAATTTCAATATTGATTTTACCCAAAAATCAAAAGCCTTTCCAAATCCAAAGGTTCCCAAAACCTTTTCCAAAATCCTCATAAGATCCTTTATATACATATAGATATATATAATTTTTAAAACTTTGGATCATTTCAAACTTGTATAAAACTTGTTGAATATGCGCTTTGCGCTATATGATTTTTGTTTGATGATAATAAACATATATACATTCATATAAATGTATTTGGTAATGTACTATTTTGTTTTTTTCATAGTTTAAATAAATATTTGTTGAATAAAATTAAATTACACAGAATTTGAATTTGAATTCAAACAGAACAAGTTAAACAGATTTTGAGTTCAAACAGAAATTTTTATTCAAACAAATATTTATTACAATTGTAAATAGTACAATTTCATGCTCTCACTATACATATACATTTTTGATTACAATCACATCACATTTACATCACGACCTTACTACATATCGCTCACACTCATATTTTTGTCTTCAACTATAATCCGGTTTGAATCCAGCATCTGAGTAATCTGCAAAAATATTTTCAAACGCAGTAAAATTGAAAGAGAAATATTTTTGAAATTTGAAAGAAACGATGATTTTGAAAACATTGTTTGCCTCAGTTATTTGGGTTGTTCGTCATCATTTTTGACTGTGCAATATCTGTGCATATCGGTATTTTTATCAGGGACAGGTAATTACAAGTGGCTGCAGTACACACGTGTACATTCGTATACGTGTGCACTGCCTCGCCAACTCGTGTGCAAAAATCAAACAAAAGCACAGAAATCAAAAACAAGGTCAAACCCAAGAAAGGTTCAAGTCATCAAGTTCAAGTCAGACCACTGTAATAAGGCAGTAGTGTACATAGATACAACTACAACAATGACCAAAAGTGTACAGCAATGCAAGTAAAGTGACACCATTAAGCATATGCAAACAAAACAAACTACATCAAGTAGCAAATCAAACCAGCAGTATACAAGTACAAGACCACCAAGCAAAATCAGTTCAACATGCATGAAATGAAACAGCAACATGCAATACAACAATCAGATGGTCAGAGCCATAGCAAACAGAGGCATCAATATGTGACAATATGCAGCATACCAGAGGTTACAACATCAAAGAATCAAGTACACATGTATGCAGTGACACATCAATGAAGACACAGCCCAACAAAACAGCGTCAAAGAAAATGTCAACATAAAGTACTACAGAGATCAATGCAACTTCACAGCAATCATAACACAAGCCAGAGTGAATGCAGACAAGCACATGAATACATAAAGCTACAAGTGATGCAGCATCAATCAAAAAGTGATATGGTGAAGCACTGACTCAAATACAACTACAAGGTATGAAACCATAGTGAAACAGTTCAAGTGGACAGTGAAGGCTGCAGTGAAGCATGTACATGAGTGGACTGGACTACAACATGACCAAGATCATATGCACAGTACAAACCACAAAATGCCACCAAGCAAACAAAGATCAGACA